>CM069135.1:71018861-73771361 GCA_035221665.1 Okamejei kenojei | reverse complement strand
GTGTGGCTAGCACTAACTGCACTAAATTTAGATGTAGTTTCTTCTTTCTTTTCACATTTTATTCAATTTTCTATTTTTTTACTTTTTGTATTTTTTACTTAATTACTATATTAAACTTGAATTTATTTACAAATATTATTTGTGGAGATGTGTCCGTCAGGAGGATTTATTTGAATTAGATTTACAACTCGTCTGTCCTGTGATCGGGTGGAAGGTCGGGTCTACGATGCTGACCTATCTGCTCTTTTATAGACCACCCTAAAAGCAAGATGCAAGACGTAAATAGAAAAAACGGGGGTCAAGGAATTACGTTTTTTAGTTCGAATGTCAAGGGAGTTAATGAGCCAATCAAGAGAGGTAAGGTATTAGCACACTTAAAATCACTCAAAGCAGATATAACGTTTCTTCTAGAGACTCACCTTAAAAAAGACGCACAACATAGATTGAAAGTAAAGTGGATCGCTGAAACATATCACTCTTCATTTTCCCAGAAGGCCTGAGGTGTCGCAATTTTAATTCATAAAGGTATATCTTTTAAACACATATCATTATAGTGGACATCAATGGTAGATATATTATATTAGTGGGTGAATTATATTTAAAAAAAGTGATTTTTCTCAATGTTTATGAACCAAATTTTGATAATCCAATGTTTTTTAAGAATATTCTTAATACTATCCCGGAGCTCAAACAACATAATTTGACAATTGGTGGAGATTTAAATTGTACATTAGATTCCTATCTCGATAGATCAACAAGACAAAGAAAAGCAAAATCTAAAACAAGTGAATTATTAAACTCATATATTAATACCACCAATATCAAGGATGTTTGGAGAATTGAAAATCCTCAAGAGTAAAGGGAATACTCATTTTACTCTTCAGTACATAAAACTTATTCAAGGATAGACTACTTTTTAGTAGATTCTAAACTCATCCCATTTATTTATAATTCGAAATATCATAATATTATAATTTCGGATCATGCTCCTTTACCATTCATGATTAAACTAAGTGGTATGACTGACAAGCAGATACAATGGAGACTTAATCCTCAAATTTTAAATGATAAAGCATGCTATGAATATCTTATCAAACAGATAAAAAAATGTTTATGAGACAAATGACTGCCCTGAAATTTCTGCCTCCCTTCTTTGGGAAACATTTAAAGCATTTATATGAGGAGCGTTAATCTCCGCACAAGCCTTTCGTAATAAAGAGAACCGCGCCAAACAACTGGTATTGGAAATGGAAATAAGGCAATTAGATATGAAAAATGCAATCGCGCCTTCTAAATAATACATAATAAAATTGCGGTGTTAAACCAAATATATTCAGACCAATTCATAAAATTTTATCAAAAGACTAAACAGTTACACTTTGAATTTGGTGATAAACCACAAAAATTACTGGCATGCCAACTCCGGAAACAGGAAGGGGAAAAAACAATATATAAAATTAAATCAGATACGGGAGAAATATTAACACTACCCAAGGATATTAATGATAGATTCTCTCAATACTATCAAACACTTTATTCAACCAAAACGGCAGGGGGTTCTGTAGGAATAGAATTATTCTTACAGAATTGTAACCTTACTGGTTTAGATTTGAAAGAGAGGGAATTATTAGGGGCCAAAATATCAGTAAAAGATATTGAGGAATCTATTAATTCTTAAAAAAAATGGAAAGGCCGCTGGACCAGATGGTTTAAATAGTGAATTTTACTAAAAAATTCATGACTTGATCTTGCCACACCTACAGACATTATATACTTAAGCATTCATGCAACAGAAACTCCCAGAAACTTTAAATGAATCAACTATAATACTTATTCCAAAAATGGATAAGGACCTTGAAGATCCAGGTTCATGTAGAGCAATTGCTCTATTAAACATCGATCAGAAAATTTTAACCAAAATTTTAGCACACAGATTAAGCTTAGTGATTTATAAATTAATACACCCCGATCAAACTGGCTTTATTCCAAAACGTTATTCATATTATAATCTGAGACGATTGTTCAACATTATATACTCAAATCGAATAGCTAATGAAGACTTAGCAGTCATCTCGCTAGATGCTGAGAAAGCATTCGATCAAATTGAATGGCCCTATTTATTTTCGGCGATGGAAAAATTTCAATTAGCTGAGAAGTTTTGTACATGGGTTAAGCTTTTATATACCAATCTAACAGCCAGAATAATTACAAATCAAATGTTATCAAAAAAAATTGATTTATCTAAAGATTGTAGACAAGAATGCCCGTTATCACCATTACTATTCACCCTTGTTATATAACCACTAGCAAAAAGAATTCGAGTTCATACAGAAATATATGGCTATAATACTAAAAATACACTTAATAAAATTTCTTGATATGCAGATGATGTATTACTATATATTACAAATCCAGAAATTAGTATCCCTAACCTGTTAAATCTTATAACTCAATTTGGTTTATTCTTGGGATATAGAATCAACTGGAAGAAGAGTGAGATTATGCCAATAATGGAACCTAATTTATACATATTGTAACAATCACCTTTTAAAATAGTGAATGAAAAATGTAAATACTTAGGAATCTATGTGACCAAGAAATATACTTCTTTATTTAAATCAAATTTCGTGCCTTTACTTAATAAATTGCATAAGAATATTCAATATTGGAAAACGCTTCCTATTTCAATGCTCGGTAAAATTAATGCAATTAAAATGATTTTCCTTCCTCAACTTCTATACCTCTTCTAATCAATTCCAATATGCCTCGCTAAAAATTTCTTTTTAAAAATTGACTCTATTGTAACAAGTTTTATTTGGAATTATAAGAATCACAGAATAAGTAAAAAACACTTATGTAATTCTAAGACGAATGGAGGATTAGTCTTACCAAATTTCTTATTTTATTTCTAGGCAGTCAATGTCAAAACTTAAATTTCTGATTGGAAGATATGGATCAACAACCAGACTGGTTAAAGATGGAAAAGGAGGATTGTCTGCCATTTGAACTTGGCCCGATTTTACTAACCCCTACAAAATTGAATAAAAAGATCTATAGTGAAAATCCAATAATGCATAGCGGTATTCGAATTTGGAAACAAATAAAAAAGACTTTAAAATTGGATAATTTATCATTTTCGCTCCCTATTGCAAATAACCCTTCATTTAAGCCTTCGGTATTGGATAAAGCCTTTACACAATGGAAAAACTATGGAATTAAAAAGATGGGACATCTTTATAGGAAAGGTGTGTTCCTCTCGTTTCTGGAGGTACAACAGAATTATGGATTACATTCAAATAATTTTTTTAGATATTTACAATTGAAAGATTATGTTAAATCACATACACAAGAATACAGAATTAGAGAGCCAGAGATTATAGATGAATGTTTGAATAAACATCCCAACACAGTCAAATTAATATCATATATTTATAATATTCTGTTAGATAGCGAGAATCTGTCGACTGAATCACATAGATAAGCATGGGAAAATGAATTAGTTCAACCCATAACGAAAGATATTTGGGATGAAAGTCTACAACATATACATCAATGTTCGTTAAACGCCAGACATTCTTTAATACAATTTAAAATATTACACAGATTGCATTATTCTAAAACAAAATTAAATAGAATTTTTCCTAATATCTCTCCTATCTGTGATAAATGTCAATACTCTGAGGCTAATTTAACCCATAACTGTGTAAATTGCATAAAAATTAAAACATTTTGGGTGGATATTTTTAAAGTTATTTCCGTAGTGGTTAATATTCAACTGGACCCCGATCCTAAATTAATAATATTGGGCATATCTGAACAATACCTAAAACTGACAATAAACCAAAGAAATTTCCTGGATTATAGTATAATAACTGGGAAAAAACTAATATTAAAATTTTTGAAAAACCCTGCATCCCCTACAATTAAAATGTGGATTATGGAGATGTCGGAGACCTTAAATCTGGAAAAAATAACATTTGTCTTAATTGACAAGACCCAAAAACAAGAATTATTTATTAGAATATGGTCGCCGTTCATAGATTATTTGAAGGGATAGAATGGGCCAGCGCTGAGGCTTGACGGAAGCTTGAACCCAGGACTAGACAAATAGTTTTGTTTTCTTACCTACGGACCTATCTCCCAAGTTGTATTATGGATAGTTTATTTTATGTTTCTAGGTTTTTTTTTTTCTTTTTCTTTGTTTTTTCTATCTATTAAAAAAATAATAATAATAATAGTCAATGTTAATATGCAACCGATGAATGTAGACTCCTGCTACATTGGTAGTGGAGTCCTTGGAATCCTGAATATTTAATATGCAACCGTTTAACAAAGTTTGTAATGGTTTGGACTAGGAAATGTACATGCCTCTAATAAAAGTTAACTATAAAAAAAAACACTGCTGCAGTACAGTATGGTTGATCTGCGAGTGACCTGCAACAATGAGACCAAATTTCCCAAATCTTGGTCCAAATTACGCAAGGAATGTCATCATTCTGTGCATGACTAATGCAGTACTCACACAATCAATGCAAAGATACTTTGTGACCGTGTCAAAATTCTGCAGAGGTGCTCTTTTGAATCAAAATTCTAACAATTTCCTTTCACTAATAAATAAGTGACTAACAACAGATGTCAGTTAGAAATAGTCACAAACAATACGTCAATTGGCCATGCTGACTTAGCGGAGCTCACCTAAACGTATGACAGATCGTAATAGCTTTGGAATGCAAGGAATGTTTACATCCTCTCCATCACCAACTTTGCCTACTTCCACTTTCATCGCCACTTTACCTCATTTGTATTGAAATCTTCATCCAAGTTTTCTTATGCCTAGACCTGAATATTCCAATGTTCTTCGGTTTTTCCACTTTCCATGAACATCAGTTCTCCATGACTCTGCTGCCCATTACCAATTATGCTATCACATCACCTATCGTCTCTTTCTTTGTTCTCTTGGTTTAGGGTGGTGAAGGAAGTGCTTGATACATTGGCCTTCATCATTCAAGGTACTGAGTACAGAAATTGGGATGTTATGTTACAGTTGCACAAGCATGTTGGTAACCATGGATAGGTTGGTCTGAAGAGCCAGTTTCTAGTCCTTATGATTCTTTGGTTCTTCTGTATGAACCTGCTTTCTTCCAATTCTGTCATCCCCACAATTATAATCCCTCTAAATGAGGACCATGGCCCAGCTCATCTAAGCATAAAAACTCTCAAAATTTCTCTTTTAACATAGCCTTAAAAACAACTTCAGTTTGTTTATATTTCTGTAAGGTGCTTTGGAGCATTTTACTCTTTTGGAAGTTTTGAAGGGGCACTGGTTAGGAGGGCATTTTCTGACATATTCTCTGAATCCTTTGGAAAGTGTAAATGGAAAGAAACCAAGACAGGATTGAGTTGGAGTTAACAATAATGTACCCAACAACAAATCTGAGTGCCAGTGTGTGTATATGAAGAATAATCGAATGGGCAAGGGAAAATTTGAGCTGAAAGATTTTTTACACCAAAAAATAAACTGACTGCTGTGCTAAATTTCTTCTATGACTTATACAATGAAATCCACAGATTTAATTTTAGTTATGACATAATTTGCACCTCTTTAGCAACATCTACTTTTATGAGGAGGTATAGATCAAAGTTCAAAATGCATGCTACATTCATCGTGTACGTCTAAGGTTGTTATTGGATCTCGCAAGATGCCAAAACCGACAAAATGCATTTGTTTTACCAATTTAACTCAAAACACTGACTAAATACCGACTACAGTATTTAGAGCACAGCTATGGCATCCAAAAGGCAGAGTGATAACTATAATTAACAGCTTCAAAATGACTCAAAAGGCCCTTTTTAATCAAAGGCATTTCAAAGATAACAATCTATTCACAGCATGTCTTGGATGTCAATTTGTTTTCGCTTCCAGATTTCAAGGCAAATTGTGAGGGGAAAAACATTATGCTCTTGTAATTATGTTAGAACATGAATTAAAACAAAATAGAATTATGGTTTATCAGGTACTAAAATCTCATAAACATGTTAATTTGGTTATGGAACCGAAAAATCTGTTAAAGCAGTTTCAGCAAATAAAGCAGTAACAATATAAAACCATAATGGTTATTTGAGGGATCTTCCATAGGTACTTCCAAGACTCACAGGATCTGGGCTTAATTCTAAAACCTCCTGATCATTTTCATTTTGCAGTGCCAGGCTTGATGGAAAATAATTTCTTGAAAATATATTTTAGTAAAAATTATGTGCCTCATTCCATTTGGATTAGAAAAGGCCTTAAAACATCACTTTTGTTTTATCTTGTGGTTATTTTCAGCACAAAATAGCTTTTAATCTTCATTTCAATAATCTATTTTGTGTGCAGAAAGGGGTTAGCCAGAACAAATTAAAAATTGATGGGGGGAAATCTTATAAAATATAAATTACCAGCTTAGATCCTTACTCATTGACACCATAAATCATATCCTTTGAATATTTGTTGATGGGAATTAACGAATGGAAAATTATTACTGTTATTTGTCTCAATATATACTGTACATTTTCAGTAAAGATGCTCAAATCATGGATCTGTATACCCATGTTGGAAGGTGAATTGCTTTATTTTTCACCAATCAGTTGTTTTCAGATTAAATGGTGCCTGAATGAAATGTTTAATCAAACTCACTCAAATCTGATACAACAATGTTCCATTGCAAGTTATCCTCTGAACATCTGAAACATTGTGATTGTTTGGTGTGACATGATAGCTTCAACTTGTTTAACCTTATCTAGAGGGAAAAGGTTGGTAGCAGTTCAAACAAATTTTACACAGAATGCACGATCAAAGGAGATTTTCTTGTCAGTCATTCCTGGGGATAAAAGAGCAGTTTCTAACCCACTGCTCCAAACAATTTGAAATAATCATAAAAATACATTAACACAAAGTATATTTTGTGACTATTTAGTAAAAATTAATTCAGTGGCTTTGATATTCTGTTGTTTACTATATGGAGCTGATGGGATTGAGAGAACATCCTTTCTATGACTATCTGATATGTAGAAATGTACTTCAGACTTTTCAGTGCAAGTTTAGAAAAAGTCAAATGTCTACCCAAAAGAGCTTAAACATTTTAAATAATACCGCAGTTTAAATTACGCAATAATGATAAAGTAATTTTAATTATTTTAAGCAAGTTGGACACAGTGTGCATATAATGTAATCATCGTAAATGTATATGTTGCACAATGTGTATCTGCTGCATAGCAGGTTCCCAATACCTTCATCCATATCGTCATCTGTTGTTGATAATGTATCAGACAGTAAAGATATAAAACCATTGATCCAATTTGAGGTATCCTCCACAGCCTCATCTATGACTTTCACAGGATCTGAGCTTAACTCTTTAAAACCTCCTGAATGCATATAAGAAAAGAGCAGTAAGAAAAAAAAGAACATAGTTCAGAAATTAAAAGGAGAAATCAAACATTAACAAGATAATTTATTGTGTGCACTTTTGTTTAGAGAGCTGATTACGTTATTTACTTCTTCCCATAAATGTGTGTACATTACATATTAGTGCAATTCAGGTCTCTTTGGACTAGTTTACCAGATGCAATGGTAGAAATTAAAAAAGCATCAGGCACTTACATTTAATCTTCTGGTAAAATTAAGTGTGAATGAGTTAAGCCATACATTTTAATGAGAAAGTTATTCTTTTATAAAGAAAAAAATACACATGTATTTTACTTTAAAAACATGTTATACTGTATATAGATTATGTTTAAATTGACGAAACATAATCAGAAATATTTTAAAATAATAGAACGTCTCATCCATCAATTGGGAATGTCAGAAACATCAACATTATTTAAACCTGGAATTCATATTGCTTGGATTAAACTAACATAATCCATTTATCCAAACAGTGTTAAACATGGGAATAAAGTTAAGCATGGCACAAATTTTAATTATGGAAACTCTATGGAATAGTTCAATCCAAGCGCATTTCAGAAATGACTGATTTGCTCAGAAATTCTCATAAGTATTAATAAAAACATGCAAGTTCAATTGACTTAGTCACATTTGCTTTTTACTGCTGGTTTGTCAAATGGATTTTGTGATAATCTCTATATGACTTTCAAAAATAAAGGAAAGAAAGACAAAACCTTGAATGTGAAAACAGGTGCCTTCATTTACTGCAATGAGAATGAATGATGTAATGAGGTACACAAATGATGTAATGAGGTAAATTTGCATTGTCACCACCTGGGCAGTTCCGTATGTAATCATAACGTTATGGAGTCATACAGCATAGAAACAGGCCCTTGGGCCCAACTCTTCCATGCTGACCAATATGCTCCATTTTAGCTAGTCCCATTTGCGTGCATTTGACCCATAACCCTCAAAACTTTTCCTATCCATATACCTGTCAATACTTTTAAATGCTATTATAGTACCAGCCTCAACTACCTCCTCTGGCAGCTTGTTTCATGTACCTGCCACCGTCTGACTAAAAATGTTGCTTCTCAGGTTCCTATTAAATCTACCCCCTCTCACCCTAAACCTATGTCCTCCGGTCTTGATTCCCTTGCCCCGTGTAAAAGACTTAGGTTAGTATTGGGTCAACATACAATTGAATACATCTCCCATCCCTCTCCCATTCCTGCCCATACTCTTTTTTGTTCCACATAAATCAGCTGAAAAGTTATTTGTCCAGGCAGTTAAAATGAAAATCCACTCCTATATGGTTTAAATCCATAGTATTCACAGAATATACTGCATAGAATAATTTATTGAAAGATTGAAGCTGTAGATACCTTCAAAGCAATGAGCTTCCCTGATATTCTGAGTGAAGCCTGTACATATTTTTGCCAGCAAGCTAAAACACTGCAAAGGTAAAAGCAGCAAAACAAATACTGAGATGCAATTCATTTGGACAACATGCAACGAGCAGTCACAAAATCAAATATATATTTGTTATTTTCAAAACATTTCAAGACTTGTTAGGAACAGAGTAAAAATCCCTTAGTTCTCTGAAATGAAAATTGCTGAGAAATTCAGTCCCATTCACTAATGCCAAACACACTCTACAGGAGCATCAGTATGTGGTAATTTGTTTTAGAAATTCATTGAAATTTTAGAACTTCTTTTAATGCAGTACAATCTGTTCCATTTCTAATTAGCCCATTTTCATGGAATGTGGAGTAACTTTAATACAATCTATCCTGTCAAAATAACTAGTCTGGAGAACATTTAACAATAAAATCAGACATTGATTGTGGAATAAAATGCTTGCATATCAGAACTGGTGACATTTATATTGCAAATATTTTAAATTCACATTATCCATGTTCATTGCAAAATCATTTCTCTTCAAGGAATACAGATGTTTATTGATTACACAATACTATATAAATGCTTTATAATTTACCACCTTGATTTGGGTCAGAGGTTTGAGTGTTAGAATTCCTTGAAGACTATGCCAAAATTCTAATGAACAACATGAAATCAGTCCTTGCCTCTTGGACTCTGTGCTTCCTTTAGAACTTTGCCGACACCAGCTTGTTGTTTCCCTGTTGAGATGAGATGTTTTAAGAAAGGGAGAGTAAACAGTAATACAGACATGCACCACAGGAAAAGCCAAGAGAGATAATTTAGTCTTCTCGGTACCACAATCATGGTGTCAGTGACAGCAAATGATAATGCCTATTTGCCTAGATTATTTGTATTTTCTCCACTAGCATTAATTTGTAATTTCAAGAAACCTATTCGCAAACTATCCTATGCTCATTCAAAGAAAGACCGAGGAAAGCAAAGGAATTCCAGTATCTCAGGGTATAGTCAGCCAGATAATCAAGTTGCACATGTGAATGGATTAGGTTTAGGGAATGTTTGTGAGCCAGTATGGTGAGGGGTCAGATGAGTGTTGTAGTGGTGTCAAGGTTAGGATTTGACATTGTAGGTTGTGAGGGAGGTATTCTTGTAATCAAGGTTTGTATTGGTAGCAGAAATGATTGTGGTCAATAGATAGGATTGCCAATTATAGGAGTTGGTGTAGACAATTAGGAGTTATTATAGGCTATTGTGTGGTGGAGAATTGTAATGAGAGATTTAATTGCTCGACAAGGCAACACAGAATTCTGGGCAAAATTCTCCTTGGTATATTTAGGATATATGTATGATTAGTACTTTATCTTTGCACAATAAGTTCATTGTGCGCAATGTAGCAGGACTTAAAAAAAAAATAATAACTTAACATTACTTTAAGGGTTAGTCATAGTAAGAAGATAAGTAGCATCAACATGATGCATCACTTTCAAAGTCAAAGGTAAACATCAGTTCAAATGAAATCTAATGCTTTGCATTTCAAAGAGGTCCTGAAAAAATATTCATCTTTCTATTGTCTGTGCTTTTTATATACTTTAGCATGTTACACTCCTTCTCAGGGCAAAAAAAAAGATAGCAGATTTCAGTTCTAAATACCATAATTTGGGGGCTCACGTTGAATTTATTTTTATAACTAGAATTATGATTTCAAAAGGAATTAGTGGTAACTGGGGCAAGGTATAATTGCTCTACAATTTACAGAATCTATTTCTTCTTTGTTGATCTGGGAACGATGTTTTTCAGAAAAAAAGATGGAACTTTAATTTCAGTAGACTTTTCTGTACGATAATAGTGTGTCACCATTTTGCAACAATGAGTATGCAGTATTTAATTGACTGAAAAGTCCTTCAGATTTTATATAGTCCTTTCACGAAAAGCACTATATAAGTGCAATAATTCAATTAATCTATTGATTACATTAATATAGATTGACAGCCAAAATGGATTAATCAATGCCATACTCTAGCCATTCATCGCCAAGATTAGATGAATGTGATGAAATCAAAAGCACTGGATGTTTTTCACAATTCTAGCCGCCTGAACGCGCTCCAAGAAAAGGTTATAGATTCCTATATGAAAAACCTGACTTTGGCTGGGAGAGTTTGATTATACCATGTGATGGAAGTAGGATTTACTAGTTAACACTGTTCAAAGTTTTAATATGCTAATTGAATAGACACAGAGAGAGTAGGAAATTTAAAAAATAACTTATTTCCAGAAGTTAATGATCAATGATTGAGTCTAAGACTCAATGCATTTGAAGAAATGCAAAACGTTAAGAAATTTTGAAGTCACTTCAATAATCTTGTAGATCAAGGAGGAAGGCAAATCTGCAATATGTGGAATGGCAAAGGGTGTTTCACAGATAGCTCACAGTTCTTGGCTGGTACTAAAAAAAGGGAGTTGAATATCCACACACAAGTAATCAGGAAAGTACAGGGTAAAGTTGGTTTCCCACACATAATGTGAATTTATAAATGCACAATATTCTGTTCAATCACGTCGGCTATTTAGGGAGAAGGTCTGCACCATTCCTCATGTGGAAGCAGCTAGTACTATGCACCTTATATTTATATAAGCTAGAGACATGTATTGATTAAGGTTGGGGGAATGGAAAGTCATTGCTGTGGAACACAAGGATAGCAGCACCCAAGGTAATTCAGATGTTATGTGGAATCTTTTACTCAGAGTTAAAACACATGAATTGTCAGGTTTTATGTACCAAAATAAAGCCTCACTGCCATAGTTGAAAATATCTTTGTTCTTTGCCTTTGAAAAGATAAATGATAAGAAGATAGATGAAGTTTACTTGAAGTAGCTACACATGTATTTAAAGAGAAAACCTTGAGCACAGGTAGAGTTTAGAAATGCTGCAAGAAACTCACAAACCACCTGATTCCACATGACTCATGTATAGCTCACAAGTTCTTCAAATTGAATAAAGCGATCTAGTCAAGGTTTGTGTGTATGACTACCTTAAGGATGGTATGATTCATATCTGCCTTCCTATAATCAAATGTTTGTTTGGTCCTTTCAATACCTAGTTCATGTCACAAGTGTGTACAAGTGTTGGAGGCAGATTGTTCAAGCAGATATAGGAAAGAATAGTGGAACATGGAAACAGGATAATTGCATTAATGTTGGATTACCATAAATGATGCAGCTATTAGCATAATTGCCATAGGTTGTGCTGCATTTTCATGTTCATTTATCCTATGTTTTGTTTTATATTTTCCTTAAGACATTGATGGAGGCCAATTGGCCCATCAAGCAATCCCAGCATTCACCTGATATATTCTCCAAACTTGCATTATCCCTCATATGCCATCAATTCTTCCTCTAGTTTTCAAATCAGCACCTAAATAGGGGGAATTTACTGTTGTTAATTAACTTGCCAGCACACCTTTTCTGATGTGAGCGGAAAATGGATCAGCCAGAGGAAACCCACGCAGCCACAGGGAGAACTCCACACAGACAGCAGCAGGGTAAGGATTGAACCTAAGCCCTTGAAGCTGCAGGGCAGCAGGTCTGTGAGCTGCATTCCTTTGTAATTGCAGATGCTGCTCTATGATTCTAGGGCTCTACTAATTAAGTCCTACAATAAGAAGACACTTAGTTAATGGCAGTGAGGGACACAATTGAGAAAATATCTACACATGGACCTGAATTTATATAGACATTTTTTATCGAGCAGGGGCATTCTACATTATTATTAGATTAATTCTTAAATCTTGTGGAAAGCAATTGCTCATACTTTAATAAAGTAATAGTAGTATGACTATCAATTCATTTTTTGCCCTGTGTACATTGCTATTGCAATATCATAAATATTAGAGTTAGGGAAATGAACAATGATTTAATCAGCATATACATTTCCAATATGTTTCCTTTCTTTTGTATGATGATGGTCCACCTTTGACTTTCAGTGCAACAGCAGAAGATATAAAACTGACTCAAACACAGCCTGATACACTTGAAAATATGGAAATAGCAGTTTGTAAACTACCCTAGCTTGGATGAGCAGGAAGTTGATACCATTTAATGGTATTTATATTCATGTATATATTTGTTTATACGTACTGTGTATATCCTAAAAAAATAGCTCTAGTAATGTATTTTGTTTTACATATTCATTTATTTCATTCTCTGTTGTACATTACATTAGATCTGCTCTTGGCAACCTTTCATAGGCAATTTAGAACTAAATATTGTTAGATTTTGGTAAAGGAACTGGCCTTTAACACCTTCCGATCTGTTGTGTTTTTAAATACATACAATAAAGAGTTTAAACTTTAAAACACCCACTGCTTTCAATAACATGGACAAGAAGTGACTTTCACAACATTTTGCATTTTGTGACATTATATACTTAATAATAACAGATGATACTTGGGGTGGCACAGCTGAATTTAAGAGTTGATTCTAATTTGACCTTTCCTCCTTCGATCTGATAAACCTTGTTAAATTTGATATAGAAAATATAATGAAAATTCATTCCATGATTTTCAAAGAAAAGCCCGGGGAATTACAACCCTAATCTCAAGAAAGGTAAATAAATGACCAGTTTTCTAATTAGTGTGATAAGGCTGTGTTTAGACATACGTATCAACCATCCAGTCTCAGGCATCTGGAGACATATTGAGAATCATTCAGTACATTGCTGGCATAATACAAGTCAATTATTTATAGATCATCTCCATAATTGGGGAGGTGGAAGGTTTGATTATTTTTGGATAAATCAGCCATGTTGGAATAGGATCAATTTGCCAGCTGGACCTAAATGTATTTTCAAACTCTCCAGAATTAAAGCAATCAAAGCAGTTTCAACACCACCACTGCATGCATGCTAAGATTACGACTTTACCAGGTGGCAAACAGGGTTCATCACAGTACAGAGAATAGGCAGGATCTATGTCAGCTTTAGAAACCAGGATGCCAACGAGATGAAGAGTGTCATGGTCGATCAAGAGAAGAGGAAAAGCATTAAAAATAATGAGGACCTAGGAATGACTCAAATGCCAATGGAATTCAGAGAAACATTCATCACGTCAATAAAATGTGACAGTAGAAACATTAGGAACTTACTGCATTGCAATGTGTTTGGGAGTGTATGCATTATAGACTACGATCGACTGTAAACAGGAGTCCTTTTAGCATGTGATTTAAAAAAATACTACCTAACATACTAAAATACTTTAAAAACAGGAGCAATTTATATCTTTGTTATTCTGACCAACAACAAAACTGAAGATATTCAATATAAACTATAGATTCATTTAGTCTGGAAGACATTAAGAATTTTGAATAGGTTGCTTAATTATTTTGCCTTCAAAATGAGATGTGTAAAGCTATAAAATGTAAGGAAAAACCTGTTTAAAAGGGTAAATGCAGTAATGGTTTTAAGTTTTATTTTGTTTTTAATTAATTAATTTGATTTTATATTTAATCTAGTTAGTAATGAGTTGTCAAAGGGCATCAGGGCAATGTGTAGAGGGATATCATTAGAGTTTTCATTGTGCTGCTTGAAACCCAGGTTGCATTGCAGGATATTCTCTTGGATGTGAAAGGTCATGTATTTTGGACTCTTGTGCTACTGATGATGTGTCCTGTGCCCAACTGTCCTGAAGGTTCCCCCCCCCCCCCCCCCCCCGATGTTGAGCGTCGACCACTCTCAGCAATCAATGAATGTCGTGAAATGCTCCCCACCTACTGGCACAAGGGACTTCTTAACATCTAGTCCTGTGTATTTGATTCATGAACATAATATGTACAGGTAGGCAACATAAGTAGGATCTCTGCGCAGTAGATGGATCTAGCCCTGTTTATATTACACGCAGGCATTGATTACCATTGTTTTCAATTAACTTTCATGGAATGCTCCCTTATTATGTGCAATGTTCCCCTATTCCTAACATTGCCCTTTACAACATCTATTGGCGATAGATGTTGTTCATCATGGTATGGGGAGAGTGTGCAGACACCATACTGGTGCAAGCAGTAGAGCATTTGTCTCATAGCATCAGTAAGTTGGGTTCAATCCTGATCTCTGCTGCTGTCTGTGTGGAGTTTTCACTTTCTCCCTGTGACCAAGTGGACTTCCTCCAGATGCTTCACTTTCTTCCTACATCCCATGTTGGTGAGTTTAATGTAAATTGCCCACAGTGTTTATGTGAGAGGTATCATTTGGGGAACTGGATGGAATTGCGAGGAAAATAAAATGGGATTAATGTTGAATGAGTGAAAATAAATGCTTGATGGTTGACATGGACTCATTGGGCAAAATGATTAGTTTTCATGCTTTATAACTCGATGGGTCTGTGAGGAAAGATATGTATTGTAAGCATATCTCATTGAAAACAATGGTGCTTCATAATTCATCCCTGGTTTATAATGCTAAACATAATATAAAGTGCATCTGCTAACACACTCTAATTCTTAAATCCATTCCAATGACCTATGTAATGGATTTTATCAGCAATGTATAATGTATTGATGTGAGTACAGTTTAGTTTTAGACCACCTAACTGGCGATAAACTTCAAAACAAAAAGACATAAAAGATAGAACAAGAAACTGTAAATGCTGGAAACTTGAGAAAAAACACAAAGTGCTGGAGGAATTCATCGGGTCAGGCAGCTTCTGGGGAGGGAATGGACAAGCGACATATCAGGTCGGAAATCACTCTCTCACTCAATAGTTCATCAATGCAGGTGGAAGCTGAGGAGGCAGGTATAATAACAAAGTGTAGATGTTTATATAGGCACATGGATAGGAAAGGATTAGAGAGATGTGTAGGAAGGAACTGCAGATGCTGGTTTAAACCGAAGTTAGACACAAAAAGCTGGAGTAACTCAGCGGGACAGGCAGCATCTCTGTAGAGAAGGAAGCTCAGCTGGACAGCTTTATCGGCATGGACGATAGCCAAAGGGCCTATTGCTATCTGCAGACTCAGTGGGAGCATCCAAGTTGTTGTTATCTTGACAATTTATTATGGTGAAAGTATAAATTAAAGTGAAAATTGGCTTTTCTAGAAAACAGGACAAAATAGGCTGATGAAATAGAACTGCATGTACTGTAATGAGATGTGGTAGATACCAAACGCCATGTGTTAAAGATAAGTGAATATAAGTTTATATCAATACGTGTTACCATTTCAGTCACTGGTATTTTCATTCCTGCGGTGTCTCAATTAAGCAGTTAAAGTCACCTGAGTGTGATCTAATTACCTATTAGTTATTTAAAATGTCTTCAAAACTCTCAAGCATAATAAATTGAAATTAAGCTCAATGTTTTCTATAAATAAATTGACGGCACAGCTAATATGTAAATAGAAACATGTCAATTAGTAAGACAGCTTCCCTCAAACTCAATTATCCTATTAAGTGAAATGTGCTAATCTATTAAAGACAGTCTTATAATTAGCAGCAATGCCCTTTAAAGCATCATTGCCTGATAGCTGTCTAATTTGTTGATTATGCCTAACAACTCCCAGTTTGACTCACTTCTATTTGAACAGGCTCAAAAGTCATTTTCTGTGGGAAGATTAGTGTATACTGAACAATGTTAACAGAAAAGCCTTCTCCGTTGCCATCTCTATCTCCATTAACACTCACAAGGGATACAATCATCCCAGTGCCAAAGAAAAGCAAGGTAACGTGCCTTAATGACTACCATCTGGTGGCTCTGACATCCAACTCATAACGTGCTTTGAAAGGCAGGTCAGGGCACCCATCACTTCCATCCTCTTTGATTGATTGCCATTCAGCGACTGTCACAACAGGTCCACAGCAGACACCATCTCATCGCCTTATACTCATCCCTGAAACATCTGGATGAGGACACCTATGTTATTCCTCTAGTTATTGATTATATCTCTGCCTTCCGTACCATAATTCTAACCAAACCAATCTCCAAACACGTGGACCTAAATCTCAGCATCGGCCTCTAGAATTGGATCCTTGACTATCTGACCCATAGATTGCAAATCAGGAAGGATAGGCAACGAATCATCCTCCACAATAAATCTCAATGTTGGTACCTCATAAGTGTATTTTACCCTTACTGTCTTGTCTATATATATTCATGACTATGTGCCCAAATTCTGCTTTATCTACCTTTACAAACTTGTAGATGACATCAGTATAGCGGGCCACATCTCAAACGATGACAAAACGAAGGGAGGGGATAGAGGACTTAGCAGCATGGGTGCCAGGCCAACACATTTCAATGTATGCTAAATGAAGGGTTTGGTCACCGACCTCAGGAATCGTGGTGGAGTACATACCCATCTGTATAATGGTGCTGAGGTGAAGATGATCGAAGACTTTAAGTTTCTAGCTGTTAATATCTCTATCACTTTGTCCTGATCCAACCACATTGATGCTACAACCAAGAAAGCACTCCATAACCTCTAGTTTTTCAGAAGGGAAAGGAAATTCATGGTCTCGAGTGACTCTTACTAATGTCTACAGATGCACCATAGAAAGCTAGAAAGCATCCTATCTGGATGGATTACAGGTCAGTGTGGTATCTCTCTGTTCAGGACCATAAAACATTGCTGAGATCTATGAACCCATCCCACTTCATCACACAAACCAGCCTGACTCCTGTCGGCCATCTATAATTCATGCTACCTTGGGAAAGCAGCCAGCGTACTCTCATCCCGGACATTCTCTCTTATCCCCTTTCTTATCAGCCAGAAGATACAAAAGGTTCAAGCACGTACTACCTGATTCAAGAACAGTTTCTGCTCCATGGTTTCAGACTCTTAGATGGACCTCTTCTATGCTGAAGCCGAATTTATGATCTTCCAATTTACCTCATTGTGACCCTTGGCCTTTTTTAAATCTTTCTCTGTAGCTGTAATATTATATTCTACAGCTTATTTTCTCTTTGCACTACCTGATGTAATTATGATTTGCCCAGATAACACATAAAACAATTATTTTAACTGTATCGACACTGACATTTGTCAATTGTAAACCAATCCAATACATTTCCTTTCATCACAATTATGATCCTGATATTGACCCCACATATTTTGGATAGCCAATAGCAAAGTGCTGATTTCCTTTTGAGAACTATTAAATGTTTTCACTTTTAAATGTATTCAATATTTACAGCATTTTGTAAGTTCAGAAAGTTCCCCTTTCTGACCAGGCAATGGAATATTTACTTTCAATTATAACATTTCTGCAGACCCTGTTTTAAACAAAGGTCATTCTATCATACATCTTAAATAGTTATGTAAATCAGAAAAGGAGCCGCAATTGGTTAATAAAATACTATAACTGTTATTACACAGTGTGCTAGTTTAAAATCAGAAATCATAATTGTTGTAAAATGAATGAATAATTTTTGAATTATAAATCCAATTTAATGATGCTGATTTTTTTTGGTGAGGTGCCACAGAGATAAATTGGAGTTAAATATGACTAAACAAACATTGATTTTATTGTACATAATGATGGTCAACCATTTTAGATAGTGAGCATTATACAACCCAAAGCAAAAACTCTTTCCAGTTGCTGACATTGAGGGAGAGGTTGCAAAGCTGACACCGTGTTACTAGTTTAGTTTAGTTTATCGTCGCATGTACCGTGGTAGTGAAAAGCTTTTTGTTATGTGCTATCTGGTCAGCGGAAAGATAATGCATGTTTACAATCACGCCCTCCACAGTGTGGAGATAAAGGGAGTAACATTTAGTACAAGATAAGGTCTGGTAAAGACCCATTAAAGATGGTGCAAGGGTCTCCAATGAGGTAGATGGTAGGTCAGGACCGCTCTCTAGTTGGTGATAGAATAGTCCAGTTGTCTGATAATAGCTAGGAAGAAATTGTCCCCGAATCTGGAGGTGTGCATTTTCACGCTTCTGTACCTCTTGCCTGATGGGAGAGGGAAGAGAGAATGTTTGTGGTATGACTCGCCCTTGATTACGCTGGTGGCCTTGCCGAGGCAGCGTGAAGTATAGACGGAATCAATGAAAGTATAGATGGAATCAATGCATGATGTCTGGGTTGCATCCACAATTCTCTGCAATTTCTTTAATTAAGCAGTTCCCAAACGATGCAGTGATGCATCCCGATAAAATGCTTTCTACGGCGCATCTGGAGAAGTTGGTGAGAGTGGTTGGGAACATGCCAAACTTCGTAAGCCTTCAGTAGAGTTTTGGTGTGCTTTCTTGGTCATTGCTTCGATATTCACCAACTCCCTCAGTTTCATCATTGTTCATGATCCAGCCCATCACAAGTTGTCATCCACAAACTTAGAGCTGCATTTGGCTGCACAGACTTGAGTGTATAGGGAATAGAATAGGGGACTAGGAATGCTTCTTTGTGGTGTTAAAAAATATTATGGAGTATGTGTTATCACCTGTGCTCACTGATTGTGGTATATGGGTCAGAAATGAAGGATCAAGGGGTGGGGAGTTTGGGAGACAGGGAGTGACGATGAATAGGAACCTGATGTAGGTATCCTTGTTGTCTAGGTGTTCTGGAAGTGAGTTTAGGGCCATGGAGATGGTATGTGCTGTGGACCTGTTGCATCCGTAGGAAAACTGCAGTGGATCAAGGCTGGCTGGGAGGCTGAAACAGTGCGTCACTTGAAACATTTCATGAGGGTGGATGTCAAAGCTGCCAGATAGTAGTCATTAAGGCCTACTGCTGTGAAAGTAGTGGTCTTCTTATAGCAGATGGGGACCTCAGAATGGAATGATGAGAGGTTAAAGACGTCTGTGAATACTTCTGCTAGCTGGCCTGCACTGGCCAGGGACTTCATTCCGACTAAATGCTCTCTACAGAGATATTGGATTTGCAAAATTTACCCTTTTTTTAAATTAACCGGTTAATACACTATCTTTCCAAAGAGAACTTTCCAGCTGCTGTAGTATACAGTTTCAGGACAGTTTCTATCCTAATGAAACAAAATTTCAAATATAACAATATACTCCTTATTTTGAACAAATAAGTGAATTAATATTACTTCCATGAGAATAGGTACCGTAAAGCCAAATTATTCCTTTTTGCTTACTAGTGCAAATATTATCGGAAATGTTTTATTTTACCATTAATTATGATAACACCTCCCAGGCAATGCAATCTCTTTTTGCAGTCTCTGCAGGTCTTTGATGCAAATCTTGCTATTCTTCCTCTTGATCTCTTAGGGATCCGATAGAGTTATTTCGGGAAGCGGAGTTAGGGATATGGAGAGAAGGCAGAAACGAGATACTGATTGTGGATGATCAGCCATAATCACATTGAATGGCGGTGCTGGCTCATAGGGCCAAATGGCCTACTCCTGTACCTATTGTCTATTGATCTGTTTAACTGATGTTTCAGACCAACATCATCCTCATACTCATCAATTCTTAAGAAGTTAATCCTTTACTTTAGACCTTAGAGATACAGTGTGGAAACATGCTTTTTGATCCGCGATCACCCATACACTAGCACTATCGTACACACTAGGGACAATTTACAATGTATAGAAACCAATTAACCTACAAACCTCTATGTCTTTGGTGTGGGGGAGGAAACTGGAGCTCCTGGAGAAAACCTAGAGAGAACATACAAACTCTGTAAAGACTGTACCCATAGTTAGGATCAAACCCGGGTCTCCAACCCTTAAACCATTGTGCCGCCTTGCGGAATCCTGGGAAAGACCCGAGGCTCCCTGCAACCCTCTGGGAGAATTTTCCAGCCAGGCAAAACTACCAGAAAATTGCCCCAAAGTCGCCACAGAAGGTTAAAATGAGACAGGCTTAGAATGTAATCTGAGCGGGCTGTATGTCCTGTCAGACAAGTTTTATGAAGTGACTCTTCCAGGAGCACCAGCACCATTTTCAAAAGCACTTTTGGATTTGGACATGGGATACTTTTCAAAATATTTTAATATTGTGTTTAACACAGGTGGCCTCAGCAGTCCTTAACTGGAACCACAATGACATTTAACACTTATCTGACGTCAGACAGCTACAGGACACTGCAGTGAAAAATCCCACCTTGTGAACTTAGTGAAATAATTCCAATGAATGGGTCTCTGCAGGAAAACACTAATTATGTTTTTCGGAAACGGGTGTTGTTATTAAAAAATACATTATTTTGATATAAACTATTTATAATGTCTGATTTGAACTTTATTGCAGTGATCCTCATTGGTCACCCTCTAATAACAAAAATATTTGGAAATAAGCTGCTTGCATATCTGGTACTGTGGTTCAGGGAGCAGGAGTCCCTGACATTACATTTCTGAGGATATGACTGAGGTTCCAGAGCAAGTGTGTTTAAGGGGTCACATATTCTAGCTGAACCACATTACATCTGGGGCAGTCAATGTGAGTATCTGCAGAATACTTTAATCAAAAACCATTAAAAGTAGCAATGTATTTACATCATAGTATTCATGAGGCAAAAAATAAATTAATTTACATGACCAAAATTATTTTCTTTTTCTGCTGATATTTCGAAGCAGTCAAGATAGGTTTACTTTCAGAATCTTCAGCTGCAAGCCGAGTACCTCCACATTAATTACATTTTAATACAAACTATATTCACACCCGATGCTTTTTTTGTTCATAGGTTGGGGAAGGGAATATTTCTGCCATTGCATTAGCAAAGTAGTGAAGCACAAACGAATGTTTTAATATTTGACATTCTCATTTTTATACTTTTGAAATGTTTTAAGTATTTTCAATAAAGAAAGTGTTAATTTTCCAATTTATAATTTCAACAAGAAGTCGCACCAGACAAATGTGTATATCATTGAATTTAGACTTAATTTGAATTCTTAATATGCACCATTGGCAAAATGAAAGTCCTCGCCAGGAATACTGAATTGGAAAATTATATTCTTTAAAGCGCATCTGGTAAACACTTGCACAGTACTGAAAATAATTAGATCCAGCAATGTAAGTATTCAATCCAATATCAAGAATGTAAATATTCATCTGTCTGTTTTGACTTATTTTGGTGATAGAATCCTATTGTAGATGAGCTCTCAATTTCATGCTACCTTGAAGAGTTAAATGGAAATAATTAATCCCCATGCAAAACAATGTTTAAAGACACAGGAGATGTTTTCACCACATTTATCATAATATGCAACAATTAATTTTTTTTTAAATAATTATTTTGGTTCATCTATAGATATAGTGCAATATGTGTTTGTGGATTGTTCTACATACCGACAAGGCTCTTATAATCCATCAAGTCAAACATAACAATAGCCACTGCTGACCAAGTTACAATCAAAGCCACGACCAGGAACCATGCTGCTGGAGAGCTGAAAGTTGTAGCCAAGTCATCAGACACAGATTTTTTCGACATCTTTGCCATTGGCATTGGAACAGCTCCATTCTTGTCATCAAATCCGGCGGTGTTTACAGGATGACCTGGATAATTAATGTTACAATCAAGATTATAATATTATATTTTTGGAAGTTTACTATATATTTTAATAAGATGAATTATTGTAAAATCTTTTAAATCTCTATCAGAATATATGCACCTTAATATCTAACATCATTAATAAATGCCGAAATAAGTGATGACTTTAATCCATTTCATATAGTGGGAACAGTGGGGAACATCTTTAAAATTGAGTTATCGATCTATCTATATATATATATATATATATTTATTTATATTACTAAAACTCTCATCTTGCGTGTGTGTTCTGGAAACTCCGCCAAAATGGTACATGATAGCGCGACAATTTTTGCCCCAACTTACTCATCATTATCCTGGGATGTGCAGTACCACGTTTCGTTCAGATTGATGTTATATTTTACAAGTTATTGACATTTAAAACTGGAAATAACGCCCCCACTTGCCGGCTGCACTTGCGCAGTTGGGGGAGGCCCGTCAGCCCTGCTCATGTGCAGTGGGCCCGGTATCCACGCTGCGGTAGGCCCAGGGGCAGGGAGAGGCCATGCACAGGACCCCGGGCCTGGGCGCTGGGGCTGAAGCTGGATCTGGGGGTGGTAGCACAGCTGCTCCAAGCCTACGGGGAGGAAGTGGAGCGGGGCGGGGGCAAGGACAAATTATTGTGATAAACTGATAAAACGGCATTAGTATTACTCCTATATCATCGCATTATACTTACAAAATAAGCTAATCTGGCAACCACCATTGGCAAAATCCAAACCCATAAGATGTACAGGCCACTATTTGACCTATAAATGCAACTAGAAAGGTTAGAATTATTTCCATACAGCTTGTATTTCAGAGACAAGGAAGCTTAGCCTAGAATTGGTGAAACCAAAAAAAATGCTTTTGAGAAATATGGAAAATAGCATTTGAGGTTCTTAGAGTTTTTTGGAATAAACTCAGTGGTTGAGCTTCTAATGCCCTCTGGATTGAGTAATCTCAAAAATTTCCCCATTGCAATCCTAAATGGGCAACACTATATTCTGACCTGGTGACCCCAAATTCTTAAACATCCACCCTACATCTAGCCTCTTTGGACCTGTAAGATTTGTATACGATTCAAGGAGATCTCTTCACATTACTTTAAATTCGAGAAAATACTGACCCTATTCCACTCAATCTCGTCTCATATATCAAACGCTTTTCTTCTGGAATCAATCAAGCGAATTGAGTAAGTTGCACTCATATTTTGGTAAGGGGAGAAAACTGTACAGAACACTCCAAAGGCAAAAAAATTACAATAAAGTATCTTCACTTCTGTATTCCATTATTTTTGTAATAAAGGACAACATTTGACTTCCTAATCACTTGCTGCACCTAATGAAAACAGACTTTCCCTGACTTTGTACAAGGACACATTGATCCCGTTGAACATATTACATAATCTTTCACCGTATGAAAAGTACTTCGCTTTTCAGTAGGGAAGCCCACAGAAATTCATCTCATCTAGCAGCCAATACTGTCGCAGAGACTTAATCTATTGTGATGCACATTAATCATTTTAATTTCCCTTTTGAATAAAGGACTTGCATTACCCTAGCTTTAAGGTTTTCCACTGAACCCAATGAGGTAGCAGTGTTTTGACTTACGTGAGGTTGCCAAGAGATGTGTACAATGACATTTTCATAGTCAATTTCAATGCTTCTTCTGTTATACAGGTTCCACCATCACAGAAGACAAACACAGAGAATACAACCAACTGTTGATCTATTTATAAATCCACGTACAGGATTATTTCTGTCTATCTGACTATGATATGTTGCCCTGGTCACCATGTTAATACCAAGCATCAAGCACTTTGACAGCACGAGGCTCAGTGACTGTTGCATATTTACAGACACTTACAGAGGAGGTTTTCAAGAATGATTCTAGAACGAGTGGGTTAGCATATATAAGCGTTTGATTGCACTGCACCACAGAGGGCTGTGGAGGCCAAGTCAGTGGATATTTTTAAGGCAGGGATAGACAATTTTTTTTATTAGAACGGGTGTCAAGGGTAATGGGGAGAAGGCAGGAAAGTGGGATTAGGAGGCAGAGATCAGCCATGATTGAATGGTGGAGTAGACTCAATGGGCTGAATGGCCTAATTTTACTCCCATGACTTGTGAACTTGTAAGAAGGCTTTTTTTGTTCCAATGTTGTCTTTCTAACAGATTTCCTTTTTATGGCAATTTGCAGAATAAAGATCCACCTAACACAAGGAGAATGTCTTAAATAGTGAGTTGGTCAGGAAATGATCATCAAAATTATGGAAGTGGAGATAATAAAGGAAGTGTTGTGGGTAGGAGATCAAAGGCCTCCGTATACCCTTGGCTAGTACTTGTTTTTCACTGCTAACCATTGATTCACACATTTATCCCCTCGCGGACAGGTTACATTGACATGGTAATCCATCCTCATGAATAGTAGTGTTTCAAAAATGGATTATTGCAAGCACTGCATCAGATGTTCCTCTGCTGCACTACTGTGTGAATCAACGATAAGCAATAATGAGCAACATATAGTCATACCCAAGGAAATTTCACAGTATATTTGAAATGTTCTTTGGAGTTTGGTGGGTCATTGTTACCACAACGTTTCATCAGTCAGGGGATTACAGAAGTTGGATCTTCATGTTGCAGTTGTACAAGATCTTGGCAAAGCTGAACTTGGAGTTTTGTGTTCAGTTTTGGTTATCCTGCGATAGGAAAGATGCTATTGAGCTGGAAAGGCTGCTAAGAATATTTATGAGGGTGTTGGACTTATGAGCCTGTGCTATAAGGAGAGTTTGAGCAGGCTAGTACTTTATTCCTTGGAGTGCTTGATGCTGATGGTGGCCTTATGAGGACACACACTGTGCAGGAATGTGTGACCATTGCTCTCATTCTCTACTTTTAATCTATGCAGTTACCAATCTGTAAGTACTATGAAATGATTTAATGATGTCTTCCATAAGTATGGAGCCACAATGAAAGATCTGAGAAGATCTTGGCTTTTGATATAGTTCAAGAGAATGCTTAAAACAAAGCTTCAAAAAGCAAGATATCTTCCCTCCTTTTCAAACATTATGCTGATATTGTACAGAATTACCTTTGAAGTTTCTGGTTAGAAATCCCTTGTAAACTGTTCAATGGTTTTATAAGAATCAATTATTGAAAAGTACAAGATAATGAATGGAGAATGTTAATTAAATCATTTGAAGCTTGACTTAACAAACAATTGGAACTGTGACATTAATTTTGTTTGTGCCGAACTAGCAGCTTCAATGAACTTAATTAAGGAACCTGACTCGTAACTTCAAAGGAGAACCAATTCTGGGGAACAATATCTGGGAAGGTTGCAGTATGGGAATCTAAACATGAAGTGATAAGAAGACAGCACAGATTAAATTTCAAAACTAAGTAACATATCCTGATTTGCAATATAGCCCACTACCTTGTCCATTGCAACATAAATCATAAGTTTTCTTCAGTATAAATAATCTTGAACCATTTAGCTTTTGAAATGTACAACAAAAAGATAAAATGATACTGCTGTATAATTTAGGCAACCAACTCAACAGAGAAGAATAGAACTAAAGCATCAAATAGATTATGTAGACCTGCTGCAATGCAATAAACCTGCAACAGTGCAGTGATCAATTGCCTGTGTTATATTCAGTCATTAACTCATTATTATCTTGCCCTCAGCTACTATGGCTAAACAGTGGCAATTATTCTAGTTAACTATTTTATTTCAACAGGTGGTACAGAAATAATATTTTCTTATATTGCAGCTTCTAAAAATACATTAAAATTGGTAAGAAGAAGATGCAGCAAAAGAACATATACAGTCAGTCAATGATGCTTTTAATTCCTATCCCATTTGTGAGAACAATGGAATGGATTTGAAGAGGCACCATGTATCTCGTAGCAACAGCCATATTAACTGCTAGAACTCAATTGATTCCCTCTGGCCTAGAGTGTCTGCAAGCAAGTAAAAATTGAAGCCTCTTGGCTGCCCTTCCAAATTTCAGATTTGTGCTTCTTGTGGTGCTGTTAGCAGAGAAAGGCACAACTTTCACGGTGAAATATAAGATTTCGAGATGCTCCCGGCTCCAGCTTATCATCCTTCAAATTAATTAAAAGTCTTCTTTATCCTTCCAAAAATATGTTGATTATTTCACCAAGCAGGAAAGTAGACATAGATTTTCCTTTCAATGTCTGGTTAAAATGCTGACCATTATGCCAGAGAAAGAAATGGGCCAAGCTCTCCTGGCCATAGCAGATGTGTCAGTCAAGCATTCACAGATTTGAGTACCCAGAAGTGACTGGACACAAGTACCTCCAAGGCACTCAATATGAACAGCAGAAGCTTTCCACCAGCACTGCCAAGACCATCGGAAGGGCATCTGATCAAAATGCTAATGTTAGCAAGTGGTAGTGGGTTGAAGCACATCCGTAACACTTCAAAATAAATATACCAATAACAACGATTTGTTTCACATTTTAGTTAAAAACATTACAGGTACTTTATGGTCTGAAAGAACTATTGGTCCTAAAATGCATGATGATCCCGCAGAGCTTATGTGGCTGCATAAAGTACCCGTAATGTTTTTAACTAAGCCCATTCAATGAAAAAAGTGAACCAAATTGTTGTTATTGGTATGTTTTGTTATGAAGTGTTACGGATGTGCTCCAACCCACTACCACTTGCTAACATTAGCATTTTGATCAGATGCCCTTCTGATGGTCTTGGCAATGCTGGTGGAAAGCTTCTGCTGTACATATTGAGTGCCCTGGAGGTACTTGTTTCCAGTCACTTCTGGGTACTCAAATCTGTGAATGCTTGACTGACACATCTGCTATGGCCAAGAGAGCTTGGCCCATTTCTTTCTCTAGCTTAATGGTCAGTATTAGAATGCCAAAAGAGCAGATGTGATGCTCTAAGTAAAACATATTATAAATGTATTCAATTATAGAGCATGTTCATCACTTGAAGGTCCACATGGATTTTCTCTGAGTGCACCGATCTCCTACATTCCAAAGACGTGTGGGTTTGTAGATGAATTGGCTTCTGTAAATTGTCCTTATGGGCCTGTCCCACTTAGACAAATTTTCAGGCGACTGTCAAGTTGCCGGCAGTCGCCTGAAAAACCAGCAACTGGAACGACAACTGTCAGAGTGGAGCACACACACACACACACACACACATCGCTTCCTTCACCAGCCCGTTATGCAGGCGGGGGACAGGGCAAGTGGGGTGAGCACTGTCTGAGTGAAATTCACACGGTTCAAAGGTGATACAGACATACACCGCAATGAAGAAGAAGGTTGGCGCTGTAATTAAGACGGCTAAAGCACAGTGTACGGTAAGTCTTTTAAAAGAGGGGGAGAGGAGGGAGAAGGGGGGGAGAAAGAGTGGAGACAACTTTTAAGAAGCCAGAGATACACGCTGTGAAACTCAGCGGACATTTAACATTACCGGTCGGTTATCCTTGATTCTGAAAACTACTGCTTATGTTTTTTTTTCCCCAATGAGCCAATGAAATTCACCGGTCAGCACCTGCTACAACCTACGAGAACCTTCGACCTCCTGGGAACCCACTAGGACCTCCTGACGACCCACCTACAGTACAAGAATTCTCTCTACTCTCCATGGCGGCTCCATTCTAGTCGCTGCTAATTTTTCAACATGTTGAAAATTTTGCGGCGACCATAATGAGGCCGCGACTAGTTCCGAGAATGCGTGAATTCCTCACGACCATGAAGGCAACTCCCCGGCAACCACCTGCGAACATGTCGTGACCATGTGCGACTGCATAGTCTCCTGCAGTCGCCAAAGTGGGACAGGCCAATGATCTGTCGGATGGAACTTGTGTACGGGGATCGCTGGACAGTGTGGACTCGGTGGGACGAATGTTCTGTTTCCACGCTGTATCTCTGAACTGAAATTTTAAATGGCATTAAAGATTATATATTTCCATGTGACTTGGAGGAGGAAATTTGATAATAGCACTTCCATGAGCTTGAAACCCTTGGCCTGCACTGTGGTAGACTTCACAATTAGATTTACGAGGATGTTGCCAGGACCTGAGTGCCTGAGCTACAGGGAGAGACGTTGGGTAGGCTATCACTTTATTCCTTGGAGTGCAGGAGACAGAGGGGTAATTTTTTTTCAAATCATGAGGGGCTCCAGTAATGCACAAAGTCTTTTTAAAACTTAGATAAATCAAGAGCTGGAAGGTGTAGGTTCAAGCTGAGAATCTGAGGGACAGCTTCACACTGAAGGTAGTGTATATTTGGAACGAGCTGCAAAATGAAATAATGGAAGCAGGTACAATAACATCATTTGAAAGACTTTTGGACAGGTACATTGATAGGAAGAGGATAGAATGGGCTAAAAAAGCTGTAGTTTGTCTGAAGAAGGGTCTCGACTTGAAAAGTCATCCATTCCTTCTCTCCAGAGATGCTGCCTGTCCCGCTGAGATACTCCAGCATTTTGTGTCTATCTTCAGTAGTTTAAATGAGATCTCTTGGTCAAAATGAACATGTTGGACCAAAGAGCCTGTTTCCGTGCTGAATGACTAACTTTCAAGCAACATCCCCAGCATGAAGGCCCTAGTTACACTAGGTTGGCCACATAAGGACACATCATTCATATGCTGACACTAGAATCCCAAAATGGAAACTCTATTCCAGGCTCTGGGTAGAAATTACTAGATAAACAGTGAAAAAGATTCTAGGTGTGTTGAAAGCTTGCTTGATAATTTTTTTTTATTCAGCAGTTGGTTCATCAGAAAATCACAGAAAAGGTGTTCTGATTTTTCATCAGTTACCCTTAAATATTTTGATGATAAAATAGTAAGATTAAATGAGAACTTACCAGTTTGAAGTTTGATCTTCTTCGCGATTACGTGAAGAAGCCCGCCAATCCGCATGCGCGTCAATCTTCAAAGCAGCGGTGTGAAATCACAGATAACAGTAGTTGAAGTGACATAGTAAGGTTAGAGAAGACTAGAAGTACCAGATTACCTTTATGATACGAGGGTTGGGAGCGGAGGGCACGTAATCGCTCATCGTAACTCCTCATAAAATAAAGATCAAACTTCAAACTGGTAAGTTCTCATTTAATCTCGTTTTAATCGTACTTTTTTTACTTCGGAGTCACGTAAGTGATTCTGTGAAGATTTCAAAGCTCTGTGATTTCATGCCATGGATACGAGTTCATGCCACGAGTCACTGCATCAGTTGACCCAGAATGAGTAAATAATAAATAATGCATTCAAACATGACACAGACTTAAACATGTTGATGCTTTAATTATCAAATAAGAAAACAATAGCGACCCCTCTCTCTCAGGAAGAAGCTATAAAACAGAATCTAAAATGGAGTGGGCAAATACCCCTGGTCTTGCAAGAGGCTTATTATATAACCTTTGAAAAGTCAGTTCATTTGACCATCCTGCGGCCGCGAGGATTTGGTCGAGAGGGACGTCCAGTGCCCTCGCTGCTGACGTTGATGCAGCCCTGGTGGAGTGAGATTTAAAAATGTCAGTGTCCACTCCCGCACAAGCCAGAACCTGTTTCAGCCACCTGTACCGTCATCTCCTTATGAGGCTTTTTGTGACTGATGAATATCGTTAATTCGGAGCCTCTGAGGCTCTTGGTGACCTTGATATACTGCTGTAAGTGCGTAACTACACATAACCGAAGGTCTATGGGATATGCCATAAAAATAAGTTTAAGCCCTGACGCCCCTGGCCTGCTCTGCTTAATTAAATCATAAACATAAAATGTTATGTTATTTACAGATGAAACCATCCTGTCCAATTGCAGCTTCTGCAACGCCTGGACACATTGCGCTGACACCAGCGCCATGAGCATGACCACTTCGAGAGTGAGTCTGGGCAAAGACAGGGATGTAGCTGGGGCCCACTGGCAAAGCAGCGTTAGTACCACGCTCACATCCCAAATCTCCGAGTACCTAGGCCTGGGGGATTACAGTTAAAAATACCCTTCATGAACCTGGATATTAAAGGATGAAACCCAACAGAGTGTTGGCCCGATCCCTGCCATAAGTACGATGATAAGGCACTCCTGGCACTGTTGATGGCCCTATAGCTCAGTCACTCATCAAAATATAGTGTTGAAAGAAATTCCAACACATCCGATAGGCTTGCCGTGTGATATGATATGTTCGACTGTAAGCAGAACACCTCCCATTTCCTGATATGAGAGATGTACTTTTTTTTGGTACTATCCCTCCAGGCCACAGTAATCACATCCACCGTACGACCTAATAGTCCGAGCCCCAGGAACGGTCTCCTCAGAATCTCCAAACCAATAGATTAATACGGTCATGTAGTGGATGGTTCTCCGCAGTCACAGGGTGAACCAGCAGATTACTGTGTTTGGGGACAGCCATAAGAGGCTGTGTTATTATTCTCAGAACGAGTGGGAACCATGGCTCTGAAGGCCAGTCGGGTACTACCAAAACGCCTGAGGCGGAGTCCTGCTTGATCTTGAGCAAGCACCGACTGATGAGGCAAAATGGGGGAAATGCATATAAAAACATTCCACCCCAGTGTAGCAAGAATGCATCTACCGCTACTGCCACTGGGTATGGTTCCCATGAAAAATATTTTGGTAACTGGTGATTTAGTCTGGATGCAAACAAATCGATATCTGGTTCGCCTTACCGAGCAACAATATCATTAAATATTTCATGATTCAACATCCATTCTGTGTTGTCATTGAATTTACGTGACCTGGTGCCCACCACCATGTTGAATCTACCTGGTAAGTAGATAGCTGAAACCCAGATGTTTCTTGTGCCAAATAAGGTTAGCCAATTTATCATAGGATGCCGACTTGATTCCATCCATGTGATTAACGTATGCTACTGCTGTAGTGTTGTCAATCTGAAGCTGAACATTCAAGTGATGCATACTAGTACAATAAGCCTTTAGGCCATAGAGTGCTCCCAACAGCTCTAAATAGTTCTAAAATGTTCTAAACAGCTCTAAAATGTCTGAAGAAGGGTTTCAGCCCGAAACGTTGCCTATCTCCTTCACTCCTTAGATGCTGCTGCACCCACTGAGTTTCTCCAGCTTTTTGTGTACCCTCGATTTTCCAGCATCTGCAGTTCCTTCTCTAACACTAGCTCTAAATAGATAATACCATGTGATTGAAGAATTAATGCCTCATGCATATTCCATCTGCCACCACAGCTAGAGATGGTATCAGTAGCTCCCCGTCCCAGAGCACTAAAATCAGTTTGTAAAATAACTGAAGGTTTCTCAATCAGAATTATACTGGAGCAATGCCAAATATTCGCTATCCACCACTCAGCAATGGCTTCAGCTGGTAACCGCATGGGTGTATTGAAGTGATCTGCATGTATTTTGAGTGCCTGCTCCTTTGCACGTTGTAAATTTTGATAATTTAAAGGCCCAAACTTTCTGCAGGTGGAAAAGCAGCCACTAATTTGCCAATTATACTAGCTACATGTCGAATAGGAGATTGCTGCTCAACAACAAGATCCTTACAGGCTTCTATTAATTCTGATCTCTTGCCCCTGGGCAGAGTCAAATACATGTGAGTTGAGTTAGTGGTGAATCCCAAATAATCAATAACTCTAGATGGTATCAATGTGGATTTAACTGCATGGATGAGAACCCCCAACCTCTAAAACATGAGTTTGGTAGCTGAAACAGATGATTCAGCTGATTTCCGAGTTTTTCCTATGATTAGGACATCATCCAAATAAGCCATTACAATATGATTCTGAGCCCGGAGTAGGCCCAACAAATTGTAACAATTTTGTAAATAATCTAGGGGCCAAAGTTAACCCATTAGGCAATGCTTTAAACTGCCATAGTTGCATCATCCAGCTAAACTTCAAATAACTCCGGTGATTGCAATGAATGGGTACTGAATAGTATGCATCTTTAAGATCTATGCATACCATACACCATCCTTTGGAAACCAGTTGTTTGGCAGTAACAAAAGTTACCATTTTGAAATGTTTATACTGCACAAAGGAGTTAAGTTGAGTTAAATCAAGGATGATTCGACATCCACCATCCTTCTTTTGCCTAGGAAATATATTAGACACAAATTGGTGAGATGATGAAACGACTTCTCAATTACCCCTTTTTTGTATAAGGTTTCAATTTCAGCTTGTACAGCCAAAGACTCTTGTTGTGAAAAAAACAATGTCAGGCTTGGTGTATGCTGTGTGGGTGGATGCAAATTGAGAAGGAATTCGATTCGGAACCCTTGTGTACTGTGCAGTATAAACGAATCTGATGTTATCCAACACCATTCATTCAACAAACAAGTGTAATCTCCCACCAACCTGTAACTGATCCATACATGATATGTTCTGAAAAGAAACAGACCCACCTACCTCCATGGTTGCTGGTGGATATTTCAGCCCCCGGGTTTTGGGGGGTAAGACTGTTGAAGAGCGCCAACTGCGCATGTTTGGCAAGGGCCAGCTTGGGCCTTGGCATCCTGCTGCACCTCAGACAGGGGCCTTCCATCCAGTGACCTGGCGAAAGCTGTCATGCCTGAGGCGAGCAACTTCAGTACCTTCTGGAGCCTCACCTCCTGGGCTCTGATACCTACACCCATGTGACCCCAGATGGCGTGGTTAACAATCGGCACTTTGAGTGAGGCACAATTAACGGGTGTTTCATATTTTTTGGAAGTTTATTCCATTGTGAGCTCTTGTAGCCGGTGTGAGGCCGTGTAATTTATAGTCATGGCCAAGTCTTCATCCAGCGGTTCCCCTGTTTCGGTCGGGATTGCAAATTTTGATGCCATAACTGGCACCTCTAGTTGGCGCCCTTCTTGCCTTGATGTATGCTCCCCGGCTATTCCTCCGAACTCGGAGTCGGAACAAAACTGACCCCGAATGCACTCCTCCTCCGAGAGGGAGACATTATGCAGACCTGAAACAGGTGCCGCAGCTGCCAGCGACTTGTAAGGTGAGATAGAAGGCCGCCCGCTACCCGCACTCCCGCGGTCTTCCGTAGCTGCTCTCCCGGTGGCTCGCCTGGACTTCACCTTAATCATTTTCTCCATTGGCTCGTACTTGCTCCTGTAACAAGAATTATCGACCCAAGAAAACGACCTCAACTAAGTTTTAAACACTTACCTGAGGGTTTTTTAAACACCGCTGGAGGAGCAACACGCCTGCCAGCCTGTCGTTGCGCCATGCGTCAGACGTAATGACGTGCATGCGGACTGGTGGGCTTCTTCACGGAATCACTCACGTGACTCCGAAGTAAAATCACACAGTGGGATGTGCATACAAATAAGTTGATTAAAGTATACGATTTTGCAATTTTCTCAACCTATTTTAAGTCCTTTCACAGGTCTGTCATGGTAGCAATGAGGGGAACTAAAGAGTCATAGTGACGATTTTTACAAAAGTATCATGATAAAATATTTATCAATTTACTGTTAATCGTGATACACTGCATATGAATAAACACTTCCAAGATTCATAAACATTCCTTTGGCAATATCAACCAAAGACTTAATATTGGTTCATACAATGATTTGAAATAGTTTAAAAGTATATTGATCCTTTAGTCAACAGCCTATTTAACCAACTGTTTGTAAAATTTGGATTGAATTATTGTTGAACGAGCATGACAATAACATTAAATCAGGGGGAAATGTTGTTTTGTCTTCACAAGGTTTACTTTAATATGGCATCACAACAATGTTTTTATCATTAGCTAGCTTTGGATAGGTTTCTATGTTAGATATTATATTCTTAACAAGTTGCGAAAATACAAATTAATTTAATTCAGCAGTTCTCATCAGAGGCTGAAGCTGAAACGTTCAATTACCGAAAGAGTATGAAAATATACAAATCCCAAGAAACTACTATTATGGATTTATTTACGGATTCCACAGGGACAAAATGACAGAAATGGTACGATTATTTGAGATTCCCTGTCATTTGAACTGATGATGGCACGAATAAATATCACAGCTTCTCTAATTATTATTCATGTTATTATTTGTCTAAATGATATTTGTCATGGATTGAGTTCAAGTTTACATTTATTGTCACATGCACCAATTGGTACAGTGAAATTTGTGGTCACCATACAGCCATACAAATAAAAAAGAACACAACACACGATAACATAAACATCCCCACACAGCGGAATCAACGTTTCCCACTGTGAGGGAAGACAACAATTCTGAAGAAGGGTCTCGACCCGAAACGTCGCCTATCTCCTTCGCTCCTTAGATGCTGCTGCACCCGCTGAGTTTCTCCAGCTTTTTGTGTACCCTCGATTCTCCAGCATCTGCAGTTCCTTCTTGAGGGAAGACAACAAATTCAGTTATCTTCCTTCCTCTTTGTTGTTCACCCATGGTCGGGGCCTTTGAGCTCTCCGCAGTTGCCGCTACGGGCGGCCTGATGTTCAGGCCCTCTCGCCGATGATCGGAACTCCGACATCGGAACGGAAGAACATTCTCAGTGGCTTGGGGCTTCTTAATCGGCCACTTTTCACCGGAGACCACGGCTCCCGAAGTCCACAGGCCGAGCTGGGTGGAGATTCACACTGGCGACCCTCGGCAAAGGGATCACCAGGACTCCGCGATGTTAAAGTCAGCGCCACCCATGGCTGGAAGCTCCGCAACCACAGAGAAGATATCTTAAATATGGAACATACTTCAAAAATGTATGAATAGACACATTCATAAAATTATTTTTCTTTTGCTATTTTTGGTTTGAAACTCATTTAATGGAGACTTGGATTGGATATTGATTTGTTCTCTTTTGGTGTTTCAGCTTTCTTGTAGACACTGCATTTCAAAGCTCTTTGCCTGATCGATTCTCCCACCTCCCTTCGCAGTAAAAGTAAAACCTCATATTCAACCTTCATCACCATTGGGAGTACATGTAACTTTGTGATATGTCATTTCATATTTAATCCCTTGGCGCAGCAGTCCTCAACTCGGCCAAGCGCACACTATACTGGAAGCTACTATATTGGATATACTAAATATCTCTAATAATCAAATTCAAGACTTTAATGTAAAAGAAAAGACACAAAGTACTGGAGTACTCAGCGGGTCAGGCAGCATCCCTGGAGAACATGTTTCAGGTTGCGATTCATTTTCACACTTCAGCGTTGCTGGAACAGCTGATCTTCCAGACCTTTGGATATTATTAATACCACAAATTGTTTTTTCTTTAGTTATTACACCATGTTATTATAAATTTACAAGTGAACCTAGAAGTTTAAAGAGAGCACAGGATCAAGGGCCCCAATATGCCAGAAGGGAGAACAAGTACCAGGGCCCTGGTTAATTAAGAACTGGTGCCCCAGAGTGTTTGAAGGAATGTGGCAACCAGCACCTGTTTTGCCAGATGCCAAAACCATCAGGGTTTCTGAATAATCAGAGTTTTACTGCAGCTGAATTTAATGGCAAGTTAATGAAAAACCTGTGAATGTGTATTACCATTATGAAACATTTTGGGAACAACAGGCTAATGTTGATGAAGTTCCAGAGTAGAATTATAGGTTGAATATGAATGAGGTAACAACAGTTGGTTACCAGATACAATGTCCATTTACAGGCCAAGAAAATTGAACCTTTCTTTGAAGAACTTTCTTAGGATTATTTGAAAAATAATCTTTAATAATTTATTTTCAAATAACATATTCATTCTTAATTGACAAAGGGTTAAGTTTAGCCAATAGATGTATCAACAACTAAAGGACCAAAATGAAGATGAACATTTTGAGTGTTCACTCTCCATCAGAACAGTCCTGCCAAAAGCTTATGAAAATATTAATCACCTTTTTCTGCTTCATTGACACGTTGGGGTATTCTACTGGAATACTGGTGTATAATTGCTTGGTTTGAGCAATTGCATCAAAATTAATTTGTCACTGAGGTTTTGATCCCATCAAACTGTGTGTTGCATATTTTAATAGCCAGAAGTGTGTTGCTAGTCATCTCCCAAGACCGGGTTTCAGTCATTAGTGCCTTGAACTCCAGGCAGTGGTCCTCTTGATTTCAAAAAGAGAAGGCACAAACTCAGGATGGGGTTTCTTTAAATTGGGGACCTGGGGTGGAACGTATTGCACCGAGGAGTTCCCTGCAACCTGTTTCTCTCGCGGTTCACAGACCAGCCATCCACCTGCCACTTTTGCTTGCTGGAAGAGTCTTTGTACCATGTGTATATGGAGTGTGTGAGGCTGCAGCCCATGTTCCAATCCGGGCTGCTCCTTGCCTTCTGGCTGCATTTCTCATCCACCACCCTCATCTTTGGACACACTGTGCATCGGTGAGAGGGTAGGGCCAAGGGTGTTCTGGTTGGATTGCTCCTGGGCTGGCCAAGCTGGCCATCCACGAGCCATGGCACCAGGCGGAAGAGGGCTCTGCCCGTGCCGGCTGCCTGCACCCTTTCCGGGTTTACATCCTTGCCCTGGTGGGGTTAGAAAGGGACCACGCCCTGTCCACGGCACCCTGCGGGATTTCCGGGACCGCTGGGCACCGCAGGGGGTTGAATGCATCCTCAATAAGGATTGTAACATAGTTGGATTGTAGCTTATTTAGGATATTAGTTGTATTGTATTATGGTGGTGGGTTCTGGTTTGTTTTACTGTATTGTAAACAATATTTTCAATAATTGAATACATTTTTGATTAGAAAAAAAACCTCATGATATGGTGGTGTGGAATATCAAGGAATAAAAATAATACCAAGGTCAGGAGGTAGGGAGAGACTGTGGAGCATGGATGGTACCTGAGATTGAAGCTGTGTGGACATCAGGAAGGGATGTCATTCTAGGTCAAGCGGGAGAAAAAAGAATGATATTTTTTATACGGGGGTGTGTGAAATAATTTAATTTGGCGAAGATATGTATTTAGGAGATCAGGGCATCAGGGGTAAGGGGTTAAAGCATGGAGAATAGGGTTGAGAGGGAAATATAGAACAGCCATTATTGAATGGCGGAGTGTAATGGCCTTATTCTGTCTCTTAGAACACATGAGCTTATGAACTTGTATCTATCCAATATTGGGCCTGATGAACAGTCTGAATTTGAGCACTCTACCATGGGCTGTCGGGCTTCCTGCTGCCAAACCCTATGCTCTGTAATTTCCCAACCCATCTTCCCTGCCCTCCCATCCACTGCCCCCCCTCCCCCACCCCCTCTCTTCCCGTCCCAACCAACTCCACTTAATCATCCCTACCTCTTCAGCTCCAAACACTTCCCAAAACTACCTCTGCATCCAAGCATTTGATCAACTTCCTTTTATATATTCTGATGTAGCTAGTTGTCAATTTATAATTAATAATGTTTCTAGAAAGCATCTTGGAAATATTTATTTTAACATTATGGCACTATATAAAAATAACATTGCAATGTCATTATAATATTGCTCTCACTATTCCTTCCCATCATCTGCTGCTTGTTATTTACTGGTAAGTCTTCAGTGAGATAATTCCTTAATTGCCTGCCTTGCTGCTGAGGCGGAGGATTTTAACAATAACCTTTGAGGTCTGTTATATTAGTCATCTTAGTTTGTAAAACATGGATGTATTTTTCTGCTTTTTATCTGGAAAGGTTTTGTAATTAAACTTTTTATTTGTTTGGAAAAGGATTAAGATCAGAAGAAACACACCAGGTAGGTAATACTGAGCATTGTTGCATTCTCTATGATCCTATCTCAAGCTGTTGCCCATCCATAATAGGTCAAAAATGCACATCTTTAATCCACATCCTTATGGACTCACTGACATGCAGAGATACCAATGCCCTCGAGGAGGTGTTACAATTCTGCACTGTTCTTCAGATAGACTTACAAACAGACATGTAAGATGCTTATAAAGTCAAAGTGGACTTTACTTGCAGAGATGCCAACCCTAAATTTAGTTCACAGTAACATTCAACCCATTTGTCAGTAACAAATGGGGGTAAATGCATTTCTCTCAGTAACATGTTGCGGCACCAGAAATATGCATGGCAACGACCCAAAATCTGCAACGCGCGTTGAATCCAACCTTCCTTTTTTCAACTAGTACTATATACAAACTCATTAACACACATAAACATCCTTTAGTATACACAGTATCACTTAAAAGATGTACTTATATATATTTGATGAATCTTGAATGCTTTAGCCTTCAGGCACAGCTAACAATACTTTTCATACTTTCAGTTTCCTTCTCACCTGACTCTAGTCTGAAAAGGGGTCTCGACCCAAAGCATCACCTATTCATTTTCTCCAAGATGCTGCCTGCCCCACTGAGTTACTCCGGCATTTTGTGTCTATCTTCAGTGTAAACCAGCATCTGCAATTCCTTCCTGCACACACTATGTACATAGGTGTATACAATGAATGTTTTGTTGCTTAGTATGTGTTTTACAGAGTACTGTGCTTACATATGTTGCACTGCTGCAAGTAAGTTTCATTGTTCCATTTCAGGACACATAAGTTCATAAGATATAGGAGCAGTGAGGCCATTCAGCCATCAAGTCTATTCCGTCATTCAATAGTAGCTGATCTATCTTTCCCTCTGGACCCCATTCTCCTGCCTTCTCATAACTGTTGACATCCAAGCAAGAATCTGTCACTCTCCACCTTAAAAATACCCATTGACTTGGCCTCCGCAGCTTCTGTGGTAATGGTTCCCCCAGACCGCCCTCGGACTAAATAAAATCTCCCCTAAAGGTACGTGACAAAGGTAAAGCGTTGTGTAAATGTCTGAAGAAGGGTCTCGACCCGAAACGCCGCCTATCTCCTTGGCTCCTTCGATGCTGCTGCACCCGCTGAGTTTCTCCAAGCCTTTTGTGTACCCCCAAAGGTAAAACATTGTTGACTCTTGGAGTGGTTTGAAGGAGGTGCCGAGCTGGGCTCCACTTACCTTCATGAAGGGAGCTGCGTAGGACGAGGCGCTGGCCCTGCTGCTGCTCTTTAACATGGTGAGGATGCTCCTGGACCCTCATGCTCTTCTGCTGGCTGCCCTGCCGGTGCTCGCTGCGCTGGTCCAGCTGTCGGTCGGACGGGACGGCCAGGGTGGAGACCGGGCGTCCGACGGCAAGACGGACTTGAGAAAGTGAACGTCCTGCATCGCTGCGTTCATTCTCGCTGGCTCTTTCCCCTCCCGAGGAAAGTGTGTCAAAGGTGCGCTGGTGTTCGCCCGACCTGGACAACGATGAAGTCCCTCTCCCTCCCTCCTCCGCCGGTGGCTATGATCAAAGATCCTACAGCGATCTTTGCCTGTGATCTCCCTGACGCCTTTCCGCGGTGGGGCTGGGCCCGAGGGAGGAGACTGGTGCCCTGCCCTGTCGCTGCCTGCCTGCTACAACGTGGAGCTCCATCTTCCCAGGTGAGTGAGTTCCCCAGGTTGCACGTGTCCAACCGCCGCTCGTTCCCGTTCCCGCCCTTCCCGCTGCACGTGTCCAACCGCCGCTCATTCCCGCTGCACGTGTCCAACCGTCGCTCGTTCCCGCTCCCGCCCTTCCCGCTGCACGTGTCCGACCGCCGCTCGTTCCCGCCCTTCCCGCTGCACGTCCAACCGCCGCTCATTCCCGCTGCACGTGTCCAACCACCGCTCATTCCCGCTGCACGTGTCCAACCGCCGCTCATTCCCGCTGCACGTGTCCAACCGCCGCTCGTTCCCGCTCCCGCCCTTCCCGCTGCACGTGTCCAACCGCCGCTCGTTCCCGCTCCCGCCCCCGCCCCCGCCCTTCCCGTTTATTTTTTTGATTCTTTTTCGTTCCCGCCCTTCTCCGTAACGACAGGTCAGCCTGCCGGAACGCCGTAATTAGGTTGTTTCGCCGGGACGAAATACGGCGAATCCGGGACAGTTGGTAACCCTGTACTTGCTTAGAGTCTTTTGAAAGAATGAGAAGTGTCCAACCTGTCTGGCTGTGTGTGGTTCCACCATACAAATCAAATATGTTCTGATAAGCATAATAATTCCTGTATTTTCTCACGAAGCCTTGCAATGGGGCATACCATACATGCATGAACAGACACTAGACAATAAAACGTTCAATAAATGTTGCCAGTCCATCTGCTTCGTCAAGCAGAAATGAATAAGAAATACAAGGTTACAAAAAGTATAGAAACATAGAACGTAGAAACATAGAAAAATAGGTGCAGGATTAGGCCATTTGGCCCTTCGAGCCAGCACCGCCATTCAATATGATCACGGCTGATCATCTAAAATCAGTACCCCTGTTCCTGCTTTTTCCCCCCATATCCCTTGATTCCTTTTGCCCTAAGAACTAAATCTAACCCTCTTGAAAATATCTAGTGAATTGGCTTCCACTGCCTTCTGTGCTAGAGAATTCCACAGATTCACAACTCTCTGGGTGAAAACGTTTTTCTTCATCTCAGTCCTAAATGGCCTATTCCTTATTCTTAAACTGTGACCCCTGGTTCTGGACTCTCCCAACATTAGGAACATTTTTCCTGCATCTGGTCTGTCCAATCCTTCAAGAATTTTGTATGGTTCTGTAAGATCTCCTCTCATCCTTCTAAATTCCAGTGAATGCAAGCCCAGTCGACCCATTATTTCATCCTATGTCAGTCCCGCCATCCCGGGAATTAACTTGGTGAAACAACGCTGCACTCCCTCAGTGCTCAATAGCAATAATGTCCTTCCTAAAAATATAAATGATTTATGCAACTATAAAAATTTCTGAAGCACTCTGTGCAACCAAATTAAGTAACTTTATATAACCCGTCTCTTTTCAGCCATCAGAAACAAAGTAGCATAGTTGGACATAGTTCCAATTTATCAATAATACAGTATATTGACTCTTGCAGTCACTCATGTACTCAAATGAGTTTACATAGCATGGAAACAGGCCTTTCAGTCCAACTTGTCCATGCCAACCAAGATGCCCAATTGAAGTCAATCCTATTTGCCCTTGTTTGGCCTAGACACATCCAAATGTTTCGTCAACCACTTGCTCTGGCAGCTTATTTTATATCGCCACCACCCTCTGCGTGAAAAGGTTGCCTCTCAGGTTCCTATTAAATCTTTCCCCTATCAGTTTAAACCCATACCTTCTAGTTCATGGTTCCCTACCCTGTGAAAAAAAACGATGTGCAGTTATCCTATCTATGCACATCATGACTTTATACACATCTATAAGAGGACCACTCAGCATCCAAGGAATAAAGTCCAGGTCTTGTACAACTGTAACATAATACCTTGACATCTATACTGAGTCTCCTAATTGATGATGCCCAGCATGCCAAATGCCTTCTTCACCACCCTATCTACCTGTGACACCACTTTCAGAGAACTATGTATTTGTTCTCTGAAATCCCTCTGCTCAACAACACTTCCCAAGGCCCTACCAGTCACTGTGAAGTTCGGATTTTGGTTTGACTTCCCAGAATGCAATGCTCCCCACCTATCTGAATTAAACTTAATTTGCCATTCCTCGGCCCACCAGATCCAGACCCCACTGTAATTCCTGAAAACCACCTTCACTCTTTACAATACCACCTATTTGAGTGTTATCTTCAAACTTACCACTTATGCCTTGTGCATTCTCATATAAACCACAAACAGCAATTGGACCCAGCACTGACCCCTGAGGCACACTACTTGACAGAGACCTGCAATTGAAAAAAAACAACATTTTTCAAAGCACACTCTGCTTCACACAATTAAGCCAATCTTGTATCCAGTTACCAAGCTCTCCTTGGGTCCCCTGTGATCTATCCATCCAAAGTACGAATGTGCAAACCATATCACAGGCCTTGCTGTAATCCATATGGACAAAGTCCACAGCCCTGCCCTCATCAACCTTCTTGATCTTTCTTCAAAAAACTCCATTAAATTTGTGAGATACGGCCACCTTGCACAAAACCATGCTGATTATCCCTAATCATTCCCTGTCTATCCAAATAAATGTATGGTATCTCAGCATGTTCTCCAGTAACTTGCCTATCACAGATGTTAAACTCACTAGCCTATATTTCCCAGGTGTTTCTCTGCATCACTTCTTAAATAGAAACACAACATTAGCCACCCTCCAATATTCCGGTACCTCACCTGTAGCTAACGATGATTCACATTGTTCAGCCAGTGCTCCTGCAATTTCCTCTTTAGTTCATAAGTTATGGGAGCAGAATTAAGACATTCAGCCTATCAAATCTGCTCCGCCATTCAATCATGGCTGATCTGTCTTTCCCTCTCAACCCCATTCTCCTTCTTTTTCTCCATAACCCCTGACACCCATACTAATCAAGAATCTGTCATTCCCCACGGTGTCCTGCGATATTTCTGATCATGCCCCAGTGGGTTATTTACCTTCATACATTTTAAGACATCCAGCACCTCCTCAACTGTTATATGGACTATCCTTCAGACATTGGCATCAAGTTTCCTGAGTTCCCTAGCCTTTAGGTCTTTCTCCACAGTAAAAGATAAATATTCCCACCACCTTGCCCATCTCCTGCAGCTTCATTCTTCGATGATCAGCGATCACTTTGGTTTCTGAGGACCACATTTTCTCTCCAATCACCATTTTTCCATCAATATACTTTAAAAATCTCTCTGGAGTCTCCTTAATCTCATCTGCCAGAGCTATCTCACACACTATTTTTGCTCTACTTATTTCCTTCTGAAGCAGGTTCCTCAATCCCCTATAAACCTCCAGACACACTTAACACTAGCTGTCTATACCTGGCTCACGCCTCCCTATTTTTCTCACCAGAACCTCAATTTCCCTCGTTATCCAGAGTTCCTTACTCCCGCCTGCCTTGTCATTAGGAACATTGCCAACAGGAACACACATATTTTTAACTCTCACCATCTTACTTTTAAAAACCTGCTATGTTTAGGACATCCCTTTGCTCACAAACAACCTAGTCCAATGAACTTCTGAAAGTTTCTGTCTAATACCTTTTTTGTCATATCAATCTGACTGGCAATACCAATGGAGATATTGATCCATATTTTCACATAAATACTTGGACAGTCAGTGAAGCAAGGCTATGAAATATCTGAACATTGTTGACAGTCGCACAAATGAAAACATATAAAATTATTAAGAGTTGAACAGTAACCATGGAGGTCAACACCAGTGCACCAGTGTAATCTCAGAATCACTTCACCATGAAAAGAATGTTGGAGATATCAGAAGAAGAATGCAGCAATTACAGTGGAGGTACGTAGTTGGAGATATATCTGTTCCAGTCACATGTAAGATCAACTTCCCATCATGGTAGTGAAAGGAGAGACAGCTCAATTAGTAGAATCAGGTCTTTCAGAAGTGAAGAAAGAGGACATTTCTGCACACAAGGATTAACAGAATTTAGCCACCTGCTTCCATAAATAGCAATTGACAATAACCCCATAGTTTATTTTATTCTGAGTCTGAGGGGTACTAATTACCCTAAATTATTTTGATAAAGTAAGATCTGGACCACAAAATTTGCCATAATCTGACTGATAGTTAAAAACACTTTTCAGGGACTGAATTTCCCTAGGTTCTATTCTTACCTCCTATGTCTTTTTTTTTTCTCTATTTACAGCTACCTTACAGAACTGTTGAAATTGTTGTATGTGAATGAATAACTGAGTGAATAAAGTGATTGGAAAGAATAATAATAATAATAATAATAATAATAATAATAAGGTATCATTCTTAAGTTTAATGAATGCCTCCGACTTTATATTTCCCACAACTTTTTCTGTATGTTCTTGAGTTTAAACTATTTGGGAATCTCTGAAGAAGCATCTATTATGCATAGATATCCACACTCCCCTGTTAGCAAGCAATGGCTCCTATGTTGTGCAGGTTTCCTATTCCAGCAGAAGTAGGTGAAACAAATATTGAAAAAGGGATTCAGAAATGTTACCCAAATGTCAAGGACAGTAGAAGCTTTAACTGACTTTGCTAAGTTGAATTATTAATAGACTACCAATGGCACAGTTAATGGTATTTGCTACTTGACACATTTGATAGTTGATATGGTCAGCATTTTAATATGTCGACATAGTTTAAGCAATGTAAGAACATGTACATTTCCATATATTTAAAAGGAGAATCATTTGTCACAATTGACACCGTTTTGTTTTAGCAATTGTGTTCTTAGTGTATAATGAAGAGAAATAAAGAGACTTGACAGGAAGAAATAATTTCCTGACATACTGCAATGCATTGCCACATGACAATAATCCACACTTGGGGAGGGGGGATCAATATTTGTACTGATATTGGTTTATTATTGCCACATGTACTGAGATACAGTGAACAGCATTATTTGCATGCTGTCCTACATGACACGAGTACAATCAAGCCATACACAAATACTACCAGCAGTACAGAGTAAAATATCTGACTGCAGGATATAGTGTAACAGTATTATAATGTTACAGTTCGAGAGAGAAAGAGTAAGTTCTGCAGTGAGGTAGGTTGGAAAATAAAGACTTCACACTGGCTTATGGGAGATCCATTCAGTAGTCGATTGATTCAGGGAAGAAGCTGTCCCTGAATCTAGTTGGTACAGTTAAGGGCCTGTCCCACTGCGGCGACCTAATTGGCGAGTTTTGAAGAGTTTAGGAGAGTTTGAAAAAGTGTCATGTTGAAGACCTCCTTTGACTATGTAGAAGACCTCCTTCGACTATGTTGAAGACAAGCTTCGAATAGCTTCGGGAAAATTGGACATGGAATAATGGAGAGTGAAGATGACCTCCTTCGATCTGTTGAAGATCATTCATGACTACCTTCGATCACATTCGACTACCCTCGATTACCTATGAATAACATGTCGACCTACTACAACCTGCTTCGACTAAACCTACGAGTAAAATAAATATTGATATTTTTCTATGGTGACTTTTTTTTCCACGGGGGCATTTTTCAGCATGTTGAAAAATATGCCGGAACCTAGCTGAGGCCTCGAGTGCGCGGGGCCTACTCTCAAGCATGGAGAGTTACAAAGACCTCCTAGGACCTCGTGTCAACCATGCTGCGAGTATGAGTCTAAGGCAAACTCTAAACTCGCCAATTAGGTCGCCGCAGTGGGACAGGGCCTTTATGCTTTCAAGCATTTGTATCTTCATTCCCAATGGAAGAGGGGAGAACAGGCAAGGACTGGGGTGATAATGGTCCTTGATTATGTTGGCAATGTAACGTGTAGATGGTCGATGGCAGGTGGGAAGGCTGGTCTGTGTGATTGACTGGGCTACTGCCGTTTTTAAAGTATGATGTTTCTCTGACTCTCCCAAGTTTCTGTGTCTCACCATATCTTTAACTTTTGAATAGTTGCTGATGTCAAGGGTTTGATAACATAGCCTTGCTGTATACTTTAAACATGTCATCATGTTCAGCCAGGAGGAACATCTGAACATAGTAAGCTCATGTTCATTAGTTCATAAGTTCACACTAGTTCACAAGTGATAGGAGCAGAATTGGGTCATCCGGCCCATCAAGACTACTCTACCCTTCAATCATGGTAGATCTATCATCACCATCACTGTTCCTGCTGACGGTTTGAAAGTAGCAAAGTGCAGCCACATTCTATTGGCATCATTGTAACATGACATACGAGGGTAGTTGCTCACATTTGGTCATGTAGTTATTAATGGAATTTCACAAAGGTTGATGAGAGGTCAATGCAAAGCCAGTCCTGATTAAATGACATTTATGGGCAATGTTAACTGTGCTTCCCTCTCCGTAGACATTGCTTGGCTGGTTGTGGGTTTCCTGCATCAGTAACCAGCATTTTATTTTCTTGGTGAAAATTCCACCCTTCTGCACTTTCTGAACATTCACAGTGCCAGGAAAATGTCAGATACTTAATTTCCAACCTCTTTTTAAACACAGCTTTTACAATTTGGGATAAAGGTTTTTTTATTTGTTGTTGCTCTGCAAAGGAGAAATGAAGCTGGCAGCAATCAAGTGATACGTTTATGAGCTATTTGATACTGACAGACTTTGCATTCAGAGTCAGTCTGTCTGCCAGGTTCTGACCAAGCAAATGACCAGCTGTCTAAGTGCTAGCCATTGGAGACTTGAAAGCACAGACAAAAATTACATGGGGATGCTGTCAGTACTAAAGGCAGTAGAAGCTAGAGCTACAGAGCAAGGTAGAAAATAAGCTTTCTTATTTTAAGGAGTGGACAACTATACGTGCAATTTCCATTTCATATGCAATTGAAAGATAGAGAAAGTAGTTTAAATGATGAGTTGTAAAGTGTTTTGGGAGTGCCACTGAGGTTGAGGCAAATTTCCTACAGAAATGAAAAAGGGTATAGTTCCCCAGGTGCTCTATCAGAGATTTATTTTAATAGTTCAATTTTGGGATCTGAGCATCACTGGCAAGGCCAAATTGTCATTGAGCAAGTGGTGGTGGATAAAGGACCAGCGATATATTTCCAGGTCAGAATCATGTCTGACTTGATGGAGAATGGTGGTGTTCCCATGCACCTGCTGCCCTTGCTTCTCCTGGTGGGAGAGGGCATCGGCTTGACCAAGCTGGCGGAGTAAGCTAGGCAAATAACTACTGTGCAGTGTAGATGGTACACACTGCATCCACGTTGACCAGTGGTGGAGGGAATATATGTTTAAGGTTGTTGCTGGAGTGCCAATCAAGTGGGCCATCTTCAATGGTTTAACGGCACTTTATTTATCACATGTACCGATATACAGTGAAATTCATTTTTTTATACAGTTCAGTACGTATCGCTATACATAAGCTCTTAGATACATCTTAGAAAAGCATCTTAGGTGCCGTACCAGAATATAGTAGTAGTGGGACAGAAAACCAAGTTGTCAGATTTGGCGCCATTCCCAAGACCCAGTTGTTCTAGGTGTAGATTTCTAAATCTAACCCGGAAAGCCCGTTGTCCTGGAGGTGTTTGCAGGGTTGGCCTGGCCTTGAGTGGCTGATTTTGTCCTCCAGCATTGCTCCGCTGCTCTGTGCTGCTACAAGCTGCGTCTTGTCCACGTGCTAGGCCTCTTGGAGTGGCACCCAGCCCAGCCAAGCCCCAGGCTGCTGCAGTGCCTCCAGCAGCCCACTCCACTGTCGAGACACCGGTCCTCCACTGCCTCCCGTAGCCGGTGCACCCACCGGTCCTCCATCAGTCTCCAATCCTTCCAATCCATGGGGTGAGCAGGGGCCGGGCTCGGTAGCCTCCCTCTCTCTTCCGGCTCCACAGTGGGCAAGCCAAGCCGAACGTCAGGCATGGCCACGACCATCTTGCCCTGCATGTTGATGAGATTCTTGAGAGCTTCGACATTGCATTCCTCTTGGAAGGGGGAGAATATTCCATCATGCCCTGGATGCGCACTTGTAGGTGGTATAATGGACTTGAGGTGTCAGGAGGTGAGCAAGATTTTGCAAGATACCCAGCCTCTGACTTGTACTTATCCATCTAGACCAGTTGCATGTCTGATCATAGAAATATAGAAACTTAGAAAATAGGTGCAGGAGTAGGCCATTCGGCCCTTCGAGCCTGCACCACCATTCAATATGATCATGGCTGATCATTCAACTCAGTATCCTGTACCTGCCTTCTCTCCATACCCCTTGATCCCTTTAGCCACAAGGGCAACATCTAACTCCCTCTTAAATATAGCCAATGAACTGGCCTCAACCACCTTCTGTGGCAGATAATTCCAGAGACTCACCACTCTCTGTGTGAAAAATGTTTTCCTCATCTCGGTCCTAAAGGAATTCCCCCTTATCCTTAGACTGTGCCCCTTGTTCTGGACCTCCCCAACATCGGGAACAATCTTCCTGCATCTAGCCTATCCAACCCCTTAAGAATTTTGTAAGTTTCTATAAGATCCCCCCTCAGTCTTCTAAATTCTAGCGAGTACAAGCGAAGTCTATCCAGCCTTTCCTCATATGAAAGTCCTGACATCCCAGGAGTCTGGTGAACCTCCTCTGTACCCCTTCTATGGCAAGAATGTATTTTCTCAGATTTGGAGACCAAAACTGTATGCAATACTCCAGATGTGGTCTCACCAAAACCCTGTACAACTGCAGTAGAACCTCCCTGCTCCAATACTCAAATCCTTTTGCTATGAATGCTAACATACCATTTGCTTTCTTCACTGCCTGCTGCACCTGCATGCCAACTTTCAATGATTGGTGTACCATGACACCCAGGTCTCATTGCATCTCCCCATTTCCTAATTTGCCACCATTCAGATAATAGTCTACCCTCCTGTTTTTGCCAACAAAGTGGATAACCTCACATTTATCCACATTATACTGCATCTGCCATGCATTTGCCCACTCACTCAGCCTATCCAAGTCACCTTGCAGCCTCCTAGCATCCTCCTCACACCTAACATTACCCCCCAGCTTAGTGTCATCCGCAAACTTGGAGATGTTGCATTCAATTCCCTTGTCCAAATCATTAATATATATTGTAAATAGCTGGGGTCCCAGCAGTGAGCCTTGCGGTACCCCACTAGTCACTGCCTGCCATTCTGAAAAGGACCCATTTACTCCTACCCTTTGCTTCCTGTCTGCCAGCCAGTTCTCTATCCACATCAATACTGAACCCCCAATACCGTGTGCTTTAAGTTTGTATACTATTCTCTTATGTGGGACCTTGTCGAAAGCCTTCTGAAAGTCTAGATATAACACATCCACTGGTTCTCCCTTATCCACTCTGCTAGTTACATCCTCAAAAAATTCTATAAGACTTGTCAGACATGATTTACCTTTCGTAAATCCATGCTGACTTTGTCTAATGATTTCACCACTTTCCAAATGTACTGCTATCCCATCTTTAATACTGACTCTAGCAGTTTCCCCACTACCGATGTTAGACTAACTGGTTTGTAATTTCCCGTTTTCTCTCGCCCTCCTTTTTTAAAAAGTGGGGTTACATTAGCTACCCTCCAATCCTCAGGAACTACTCCAGAATCTAAGGAGTTTTGAAAAATTATCACTAATGCATCCACTATTTCTGTGGCTACTTCCTCAAGTACTCTGGGATGCAGACTATCTGGCCCTGGGGATTTATCGGCCTTTAATCCATTCAATTTACCCAACACTACTTCTCAGCTAACCTGGATTTCACTCAGTTCTTCCACCTTATTAGACCCCCGGTCCCCTGCTATTTCCGGCAGATTATTTATGTTTTCCTTAGTGAAGACAGAACCAAAGTAGTTATTCAATTGGTCTGCCAATTGGTCAGTGTTGATCTCTCCAGAATATTGATGGTGGCAGCCTCAGTAATGATAAGACCATTGAATATTTAGAGCACTCCCTTTGGTCAGAGATGGTCATTGCCTGGTTCTTACATGGTGCGAATGTTACTTGCCACTAATCAGCACATGTTGCCATGGCCTTGCATATAGAAATGGCCAGTCTCATTTGCTGTGAATGAAATTGGCCTTTGTGCAATCATCAGTGAACTATCACTTCGAACTCTTTGATGGACGGAGGAAGTTGAAGTAGAATGTACCTTGCGGAACATTTGCGATTAAGTCTTAGTTTTGGGATGATTGACCACCAACAACTATCTTCCTTTATGCGAGGTGACTCCAACCACTGGAATGTACCCCCTTCCATACCCATTGACTTCACTTTTACCAGAGATGCCTTAATAACACACTTGGTTAACTCCTGCCTTGATGTTAAAAGGCATCACTTGCTCCTCACCTCTACAATTATTTTCCAGAATTGGCAGAAAGTGATTGGAACTCCCCTGCAACTTAAACCTAATGTGATATTGGGAAGTAACAGAAAACTACTTACATTATTGAAACATTATAAAAAAAGTATTTAAATACTCTTAGCTCATACTAGTGTGATTTTCAGATATAAATAAGTACATTGCAGGGTGTCTTGGACAGGTTGGGTGAGTGGGCAGATGCATGGCAGATGCAGTTTAATGTGGATAAATGTGAAGTTATCCACTGGTGGCAAAAACAGGAAGGACGATTATTATCTGAATGGTGTCAAGTTGGGAACAGGGGAGTACAACGAAATCTGGGGGTCCTTGTTGTTCAGTCAATGAAAGTAAGCATGCAGGTATAGCAGGCAGTGAAGAAAGCAAATGGCATGTTGCCCTTCATAACAAGAGGAGTTGAGTATAGGAGCAAAGAGGTCCTTCTGCAGTTGTACAAGGCCCTAGTGAGCCCATACCTGGAGTATTTTGTGCAGTTTTGGTCTCCAAATTTGAGGAAGGACATTTGTGCTATTGAGGGAGTGCAGCGTAGGTTCACGAGGTTAATTCCCAGGATGGCGGGACTGCCATATGTTGATAGAATGGAGTGGCTAGGCTTTTGGCTTGTATACTCTGGAATTTAGAAGGATGAGAGGGAATCTTATTGAAACATATAAGATTATTAAGGGTTTGGACACGCTAGAGGCAGGAAACCCGATGTTGGGGGTGTCCAGAACCAGGGGCCACAGTTTAAGAATAGTGGTAAGCCATTTAGAACGTAGATTAGGAAAATTTTTTCATACAGAGGGTTGTAAATCAGTGGAATTCTCTGACTCAGAAGGCAGTGGAGGCCCATTCTCTAGATGCCTTCAAGAGAGAGTTAGATAGAGTTCTTAAAGATAGCAGAGTCAGGGGATATGGGGAGAAGGTAAGAACAGGATACTGATTGTGGATGATCAGCCATGATCACAGTGAATTGTGATGCTGGCTTGAAGGGCTGAATGGTCTACTCCTGCACCTATTGTCTATTTTATAACGTTTGATGGAAGTGGCAAAGGAAAATACATTTATGAACTACAATTGTGCAGTCAAAGCATTGGAGCACGAGTTAACTACTTTAAGAATTTACCTGTTGTAGTGGTTCAGCAAACAAACAATCCCACTTCCCACCCTCATCACAAATTCAAATAACACATGTCACAAATTGGGACTCTTATGCACAACTTCGAGGAAGACTAGTTTTCACTCCACTGTGGCATTGTAAATAACTAGATCAGTAATTGAAGAATGTGGCTAACAATTCAAAGTCCTAAGTTTAAATCCCATTTTAGAATCATTGGGAATTAAACTTAGTTCATTTTGAATTTGAAAATACAACATGTCTGTGGTTATAATTACAAAAATTATCAAATTACTGTTAGAGACCTACTGATTCATTAATAACCTAGAGGGAGGGAAATCTGATATCCTTTCCTGGTAAGACCTATATTGATTCCCGAAGTAATTGACTCCTAAATGCTCTCATTGTTTTGTTGTAAGCAAATTGGGAATAAGCGACTCATTAAGCTTGTAGTTAAACACTCGATGCTGTCCTACATTATATTGTGGAAATAGAGAAGAATGGAAGGAAATTATCAGAATTTGAATTGAAAGTGTAATAGGATGAACATTGGTAGAAGATAGACACAAAATTCTGGAGTAACTCAGCGGGAGAGGCAGCATCTCTGGATAGACCCACTTTCATAATGTGGTAATATTATGAGAACTTTGGTAAGATTTATTTCAAGGCAAAATTTGGAAATTGCACTGAAGTAATCATCGATGAGCTGACTCTACAAATTCAGAGCTGACAAGAGAAATGGAAAAAATGAAATTATAGATGCCATGCCTGTGGTTTGTAACCCAGTACAGAAAGAGTTTTTTTAGTCAAAGGAAAGGGTTCACCAAGCTGGATGGAGATTTGTGGCAAAAGAACTGGGAATGGGGGCAAAGCCAGGAGAAGAAGAGCTTGGAGGAAAGAGGATGCAACTTAGACCTCTGGTGAGGACTGATTACTCAAGGTTCGAGTTAGATGATCAGCAAGGATTGTGACAACATGTCAATGTGGGAGATTGAGAGGATAGTCAGTCAGAGAAAAACAAAGGAGAAGAATAATCCAGAGGACATTTTATATCCGACAACCAGGGAAGCTTGTGATCATTGGAAACAGTTGCTTACCAAACAACTAGATAAAGCACATAATGAAATGGAACAGATTGGTGAAAAACTAGATGAAGAGCTTGCACACCAGTAACCAGCCTAAAGTGTGTATCTAATGATGTGGCAAGAACAACCACTTTCGAAATGTCGAACAGAAACACAGAGATATCTGTAATCACAGATAGATCCAAAGCAAGAAAGACAGACTTTCAATTATTATCCATGTGAATTATGTATGAGATGGAGACATGCATTGAAGAAATAGATGTGGCTGTGAAAACAAGTTTTTGGTAGGTACCTGATCAAAACTTAAATGGAAACCAAAATCAATGAAGGTTAAAAGAAAGGCACAATTCCTTCAAAGTGGACTATTCTGTTAGAGACACAAGAGATTAAAGATACTGGAATCTTGAGCAGCTAATAATCCACAGGGGTCCCAGCAGGCCAGTCAGCACATGTGGAGGGAAATAGGCAGTTGATGTTTCAGGTCAGGTCCCTCCGTCTGAAGTTGCAGCGAGTTAAATGATAATAAAATAAATGCAAAATTCTACGAATTCTGCATATTTTCATTTTCACCAGTAGAAATGAAAAGCATATAAGATCATGAGAGGAATAGATCAGGTAGATGCAGAGTCTCTTGCCCAGAGTAGGTGAATGGAGGGCCAAAGGACATAGGTTTAAGGTGAAGGGGAAAAGATTTAATAGGAATTTGAGGGGCAACTTTTTCACACAAAGGGTGGTGGGTGTATGGAACAAGCTGCCAGAGGAGGTAGTTGAGACAGGGACGATCCCAACATTTAAGAAACAGTTAGACAGCTAAATGGATAGTACAGGTTTGGAGGAATATGGACCAAATGCTGCCAGGAGAGACTAGTATAGTTGAGACATGTTGATGTGGGCAAGTTGGGCCGAAGGGCCTGTTTGCACACTGTATCCCTCTATGACACTATGCCTCTATGGCTACTAATTTAAACTGGTTAAGAAAGACTCAACAGAACTAGGCTGTGAATGATGCATACTCTGTGGAAGTATTGTTTTCTGTACAAATTCATTAAAGAATTCAAATATAGTAAGAATGATTAATCCATTAAAGTTATTTTATTCCATCAGGAATACTTATGGATTGATTGATGTATGCCATTATAATGACCAACCATGCTTCCATTTAAAAAAAAATGGTAACAAAGACTATTGATGGGGATAGGGCACTGGATGGTAGGGAAAGATGTATGGTTAGGTATTAAATGACTGCTATTAAGTTGCCTTCGGTGTAGGTTAATGGCAACAATAGATCAAAGGCAAGTTGACAGGCATATACTGTACGAGAAAGAATGCATTACAGCAATGCAGGGAAATAATAGGGTGAGGAATGGGACTATTGGGATTGCTCCCTTGGCCTGCAGATCTGATGGGTTGAATGGCCTTTTATGCTTTTATAAGTATAAACAGAGTTGCTACTGCAGAATGTATTCCTTAATTATTCTGCCAATTACTGCCTTATGCTTTCTGTTCCACGTATCCAGAAGAATGTGTTATTTGCACTAAAACTGGTACAAATCAGCAGTTTATAGTGAAAAATAAAACAGCAATTCATTAGCTTTCTGCTGGGCTGAATTTCACAAATTATGATTTATTGCCTGCTGATATCACCCGGTTTACCACTTACGGTTTGAACAATTCTCCTTATAGTTATTTTTTTTCGTGTTCATTATATCCAATGAGACAAATTATACCAACTGAACTTTAGACCTTCTATTCTTGCAAGCACATCCTCGACTAATAATGCTTGAATAAAATATTGTTGCTGGACATTTCCAAAGGTTTAAAGACTAAATGATTCAAATTGTTTTCATGACCTGTGAATCAGTCCCAGATTCTGTATAATTGTATGTGAGAAGTAATTGATCTTTGACAATAATCTGAAACATGGAAAGAAATCTTTACTTTTTGTCTTCCTTTTCCTATCGGATACAATGAATAGCATGTATGTAATGTATAGAACAATATTCTATGCATAATATTAGCAATTCCATGTGTTTCAACAGGAAAATATCATTCTACAAAGAGGCACAATAAACAATGGTCAAATGGATTACATTTGTCATGTATTTCCAATAAAATGTATTTGTCTACCACTTTAGTATTAGACTAAGAAGAGTGGGCATCACCTGTTCATCAATAATTAATTTTTTATTCAACTTGAAATGTGAGCAATTAAGATACGTTCAAACGCCATTCAAAAGCATGTTCAGAACAGTTATATACAATTCATTGAAATGTTCATAGCTTACTCTCAGCACCCACTTCTTCCCTTCCAAACATTCTGTCATAGATCAGTACAGCACAGCTACAGGTCCTTCAATCCATGATGTCTGGGTTGAACATTATACTAAATTATACTAATGCCTGCACATGATCCATATCATTTTCCTTGCATATATATATATGCCTCTCTAAAAGATGCTTTTAAGGCCACAATGGTATCTGCTTCCAGCACCATCCACGGGGCACCTTCCAGGCACCTACCGCTCTGTTTTAAATATCTACTAGACCAAGTGGGACCTAATGGGTTGCGGGCGTGGGGGGAGGGGGGCGGCCTGCGGCGTCACAAACACTAACCACCCCCCCCCACACACACACACACTAACCATCCCCCAACACACACACTGACTAACCCCCTTGATATTATATTAATATTATTCATTCGTCCTTTTACCCCATCCCTGCCCCTATCCACTTACACATAGCCCCCAACTTGCAGGCGCATCTAAGAGGGATAAGGAGGGGGGTAGAGAGAGGGGGCAGAGACAGAGAGAGAGGGGGGGGTGGCAGAGACAGAGAGAGAGAGAGGGTGGGGCAGACAGGGGGCAGAGAAGAGGCAGAGGAGGTGACGAGCAGAGAGAGGGGGCAGAGATAGGGGGTCAGAGAGAGGGGGCAGAGAGAGGGGGCAGAGAGAGGGGCAGAGAGAGGCAGAGACACAGAGACAGAGACAGAGACAGAGACAGAGACAGAGAGAGGGGCAGAGAGGGCGGAGGGAAAGAGGGGTGGAGAGAGAGGGGGAGAGAGAGGCAGATGACAGGCCGACCTTTTAATAATGGGGGGAGGAGGGAGGGGTGGGGTCACTCGCAGCACAGGCAGACGGCAGGCAGGCAGATCCATTGTAACATCATCAGCAAAAAATTGTCAAGTGCACTGAGGTTCATGTAAAGCTTTTAGACATGCTATGCAATCATGATTACATGATTACAATCGAGCCGTCCACTGTGTACAGATACAGGATAAAGAGAATAATGTTTAATGCAAGGTAAAGTCTAGTAAAGTCCAATTAAAGAGTCCAAGTGTCTAGCTCAGTACTGCTCTATAGATGGTGTTAGGATGGTTCAGTTGCCTGATAACCGCTCGGAATAAACTATCTCTGAATCTAGAGATATGTTTTTTCTCACTTCTGTACTTCTTGCCTGGTGGGAAAGGGGAGACGAGGGGGTGTCTGGGGTGAGATTCGTCCTTAATTATGCTGGTGACCTTGTTGAGGCAGCATGGTATAGATGGAATTAATGGGAAGTTGGTTTATATGATGGTCTGGGCTGCATCCACAATTCTCTGCAATTTCTTGTGGTCTTGGATGGGGCTGTTCCCCAACCATGCTGCGATGCATCCTGATAAAATGCTTTCTACGTAGCATCTGTAGAAGTTGGTTAGAGTTGTTGGGGACATGCCGAACTTCCTAAGCCTTCGAAAGAAGTATTGGAGTTGGTATGCTTTCTTGCCCATTGCTTCGATTGGGCTGGTCCAGGACAAGTTGCTGGTGATATTTACTCCTAGGAACTTGGTGGTTTCAACCATATTTACCTCAGTACCATCAACGTATACCAGGATACTTGTTCTGCTTCACTTCCTGAATTTGATCGTTATCTCCTTTGTCTTGCTGACATTGAGAGAAAGGTTGTTGTCTTGACACTAGGTTACGAGGTTCTCACTCTCCTTCCTGTACCCAGTCTTGTCATTATTTGATATCCAGCCCATTACGATGGTATTGTCCACAAATTCATAAATTGAGTTGGATTTGTACTAGGCTGCACAGTCGTGGGTGTATAAGCAGTAAAGGAGGGTGCTGAGAATCATTGTGGAGCATCAGCATTGCAAATTATCGTACAGGATGATTTGTCCCCTATCCTCACTGTTTGTGGTCTGTTGGTCAGCAAGTCGAGGATCCAGTTGCAGAGATAGATGCTGACTCAAGTTCCACAAGTTTGGAGATAAGCTTGGATGGGATATGGATAGTAAAAGCAGAGCTGTCGTCTCTGAATAGAAGTCTGATGTAGGTGTCTCTCTTATACAGATGCTCCAGGAATGAGCATAGGGCCGGAGGGGATGGCATCAGCCGTGGACCTGTTGTGGCAGTAGGCAAACTGTAGTGGGTCAAGTTTGCTTGGTAGACTGGTTTTAATGCATTCCATAACCAGCCTCTCAAAGACCCACATATCCCCATTAAACTTTCCCCCACTGACCTTAGAGCTAGTATTTAGCATTTCCTCCATGGGAAAAAGCCTTAGATTGTTTACCCGAAATATGCTTCGCATAATTTTATAAACTTATGTCAGGTCTCCCTCTCCAGCCTCTAATGCTCCAAGAAAACAATCCAAGTTTGTCCAATCTTTCCTTACATCTAATGCCCTCCACTCCAGGGTGCAATCTGGAAAAACCTCTTCTGCACTCTCTCCATAGCTTCCACATTATTTCTGCAATGAAAAGCGCACAATCCTCCAAATGCAGCCTACTAAAGTTTTTAAATCTCTGCCCTTTGTCCAACAATTTGGTAATCAATAATCCCTCCCGCCTGTCTTTGTGGAAGCTTCAGCATGACAGAGGTTAGGTAGCTGTACAGCACATTGTGGAAACAGCAGTATGACAAAGGTTAGGATATTTGTACAGTGCAACAACCTTTAGGCATTCATTGACGCACATCAATGTTCCTGTTAGGTATTCATTGACCTACCCCAATGTTTTGGGATGGGTATTCCTTGACGTGCATTACAAGGTTCTTGACCTTCACCTATTACCTTTCATGCTTTGTCCTGCTCTCCTCTCTTCCTGCTCCCCCCCCCCCCCCCCCCCCCCCCCCCCCCCCCCCCCCCCCCCCCCCACCCAATCAGTCCGAAGAAAGTTTCCAACCTGAAACGTTACATATTACTTGTTTTCGAGGGACACAGCCGGCACACTGAGTTACTGCAGCACTTTCTGTCTTTTTTGTAAACCAGCATCTGTAGTTCCTTGTTTCTACAAAGATTTATAAAGCTTTCTGGTTGTTATTTGTGATGCCCCAACCGAAGAAGGCAAGTTACAATGTCTTCTTTACCAGTCCACATTATTCTGTTTCAGGTATTTTTATTACAGTTAATATGTTTCATTTTGACAAGAGGAATAACAGTACAACCTGATGAACAATACTGTGCTACCCAGCCCCACTCTGTACAGAGTCGGCCTGGACCATATGCTAAAATTCCATGGAAATGTGACAAAGATGTAGAAGTCATTCTGGCCCTAGAACAAGAAACGCATTGCAGCTCATGGATGACCAGTTATAAAGTTCAACATTTATCCTAATGACGATGGCCTACCTCACAAAGGAAGAGGTCACGTTTTCAGTGTGAACGCAAAACATCAACTCCTGATATGTGCTATGGTCTCTCAACCAATAGAGATGCAGGTTGCTGAAGAAGGGATCAAGTAGACTTTGCTCTCAAGTTGGTTTGTTCTTCATCTACTGTATAGTCTGTCAAGTCTCGAAGATGGACACAAAAAGTTGGAGTAACTCAGCGGGACAGGCTGCAACTCTGGAGAGAAGGAATGGGTGACATTTCGGGTTGAGACCCTTCTTCAGACTGTCAAGTTCATTATATCATCATGTCCACTCTTACATCCCTATCTGGATTATGCCCTCACTCTTTGTTATCCTCAGGTTGTGTTCAACAAGGAGGAGGAGCAGTGATTCATGCTGGAGGATAGTATTGATAATCAACAATTTTTCAATGAGGATGTGAACACTTGTCCCTTCACCTCCCCCCTCCACTCCTTTCAGGGACCCAAGCAGTCCTTCCAGGTCCGACAGAGGTTCACCTGCACCTCCTCCAATCTCATCTACTGCATCCGCTGCTCCAGATGCCAGATGATCTATATCGGTGAGACCAAGCGGAGGCTTGGCGATCGCTTCGCCGAACACCTCCGCTCGGTCCGCAATAACCAACCCAACCTCCCGGTGGCTCAGCACTTCAACTCCCCCTCCCATTCCACATCCGACCTCTCGGTCCTGGGCCTCCTCCACGGCCAGAGTGAGCAACACCGCAAGCTGGAGGAACAGCACCTCATATTCCGCTTGGGGAGTCTGCATCCTTTGGGCTTGAATATTGAATTTTCTCAATTCTGTTAACCCTTGCTGTCTCCTCCCCTTCCCACCTCTCCCTCAGCCTTCGGGCCCTGGCATTCCCTCTATCTCTATCTCCCTCCCCCACCCCAGTCGCACCAGCTTCTCATTTTCACACCACAAACAGCTTACAATGGCTTGTTCCCTTTATCACCGATACTTTTTTGCATATCTTTCATTCATTGTTCCTTATCTCTCCACATCACCGTCTATATCTCTCGTTTCCCTGATCCCTGACCAGTCTGAAGAAGGGTCTCAACCTGAAACGTCGCCTATCTCCTTCGCTCCTTAGATGCTGCTGCACCCGCTGAGTTTCTCCAGCTTTTTGTGTACCAACAATTTTTCAATCATGGCCGATCTATTGTTCCCTCTCAACCCCATTCTCCTGCCTTCTCCCCATAACCTTTGATGCCCTTCCCAATCGAACCTATCAATCTTGCTTTAAAAATACCCAAAATGTAATAATAGGGGGGGACGTTAATTGCGTTTTAGATCCATATTTAGACAAATCAGTAAAACAAAGGAGGGGTAACTTAAAATCTAAGACTAGTGAACTTCTAAATACATGTATAAAAAAAAATACTAATATAACAGATGTATGGAGAACTGCTAATCCAACTGGAAGGGAATATTCGTTTTACTCATCGGTACATAAAACTTATTCACGAATTGATTTTTTTTTGTGGATACAAAATTAATTCCATGCACAACTAATGCTTCATATCACACCAGTATTATTTCTGATCATTCTCCGTTGATTTTTCTATTAAAATTTGAGGGAATGCCAGGTAAAAAATCTTTTTGGAGGTTAAATACACAAATTTTAAATAACCCACAAGGTTATAAATATTTAAAACAAATTTTTTTTTTGAGACAAATGAAACACCAGGTTTTTCACCTTCTTTACTATGGGAAACTTTCAAGGCATTTATCAGAGGAGTTATAATCTCATATCAATTTTTTCAAAATAAAAGGACAGAACAACAGATGCTAGAACAAGAAATTAGACAATTAGAGTTGGATAATGCCAAAGATCCAACTACAGATAAACATAATAAGATAATACTACTGAATTTTAAACTTAATCAAATTTTATCGGCAAGAGTAATAAGATTATTCCAAATCACAAAATAGGAACATTTCGAATTTGGTGACAAGCCACATAAACTTAGCTCGTCAATTGAAAAAACAAGAAAAGGAAAATACTATCACTAAAATTAAATCAGAGAAAGGTGAATTACTAACATCACCCAAGGATATTAACAATAGATTTGCTCAATTTTATCAAAATTTGTATACATCTAAAACTAAAATAGAAGATAGTAAAATTATAAATTTTTTAGATAACTGTAATCTTCCAAAACTTGACCTTTCGGAACAAGAGGAATTAGGAGCTCAGATTACACTTGAAGAAATAGGTGAAACAATAAAATCGTTGAAAAATGGTAAGACGCCTGGACCAGATGTTTTTAGTAATGAATTTTATAAAAGATTTCACAAGATAACGGCTCCACGCTTATTTATATACTCATGCCTTTAAAGAAAATAAATTACCAGAAACATTAGCTGAATCAACTATTACGCTTATACCAAAAAAAGATAAAGATTTAGATGAACCGGGCTCATATAGAGCTATATCACTTTTAAATACAGATAAGAAAATTTTAGCAAAGACCTTCGCAAGAAGATTGAGTAAATATATTAGTAAATTGATAAATCCTGATCAAACGGGGTTTATACCCAAAAGACATTCATTTAATAATTTGAGACACCTGATTAATATAATGTACTCTCATAAAATGGAGGAAGAAGATATATCAATTGTTTCTCTGGACGCAGAGAAAGCATTTGCTCAGGTAGGGTGGCAGTATTTATATAAAGTATTGCAAAAATTTAATATGGGAGAGAATTTTATTGAATGGGTAAAATTACTATATGATAAACCTACGGCAAGAATATTAACCAATAATATGTTATCTCTAAAATTTTATTTATCGAGGGGCAACAGGCAGGGATGTGCTTTATCACCGCTGCTATTCGCCCTTATGATAGAGCCCCTAGCTGAAAGTATAAGAAGTCATCCGAATATTCAGGGATATAATACTAGGGACTCAAATAATAAAATTTCTTTATATGCAGATGATGTACTTTTATATATTACAAACTCACAAATGAGTGTACCAAACTTATTAAATTTAATAGAGGAATTCGCTTCTTTTTCTGGATGCAGAATAAATTGGAATAAAAGTGAAATCATTACGTTAAAACCTCAAGAATCTACACACCTATTGAAATTCCCCTTTAAAATTGCAACAGAAAAAAATAAGTATTTGGGTATTCAAATTAATAGAAAATACAAAGCATTATTTAATGCTAATTTTATGCCTTTATTAAATAAACTCAATGTGTCAATTAAATTCTGGAAAACACTTCCGCTATCATTAATAGGCAGAATAAATGCTATAAAAATGATCTTTTTACCACAAATATTATACCTGTTTCAAGCTATACCATTATATATACAAAAAAACTTCTTAAAAAAATTAGACTCTAATATTACCAATTTTATCTGGGATTATAGATCACATAGATTCCAAAGAAAACATTTGTGCAAACCAAAAGACATTGGGGGACTTTCACTTCCGAACTTTTTCTATTGTTATTGGACAGTGCATATTAAGAATATAATTTATTGGTTGGACAGTTCTACCCAACAGACAGAATGGATAAGAATGGAGAAAGAGGACTGTTCTCCTTGTAATATAGGAGTGATCCTCTTCTCCCCGATAAAACTGAACAACACAATAGATAAGAATAACCCAATTATACATGATACAAAAAGAATTTGAAAACAAATAAAATTATCCTTAAAATTAAGAAACCATTGAAATTTCCAAAGAAATCATTGTTAATGCCAATAGTGAATAATCCTTCATTTAAACCATCTCTTATTGATAAAACATATAATCAATGGGAAAGAATGTGAATTAAAATGATTGGTGATATGTATGAAATGGGAAATCTGTTATCATTCCAACAATACAATTAAAATTTCAACTGAAAAATAACCAATATTTTAAATATCTTCAGATCTGTGACTTCATGAAGAAATACATACAAATATATCCAAACATAACTTCAGAGCCATTGGAAGAAGCAATGAACATTAAGGCTGACTCACAGAAATTAATATCATATTTATATAATAGTATTTTAAAGATAGATTTACCATCGACAGAGACACTTAGAGAAGAGTGGTAACGAGAATTCATGATAAAAATTAAGAAAGAAACATGGGAAAAGTATTTGATATATATACACAAATGTTTGATTAATGCAAGACATAATTTAATTCAATTTAAAATTTCACATAGATTATATTACTCAAAAACTAGACTGAATAAATTCTATCCAAATACTTCCCCCATTTGTGATAAATGTCTATCCCAAAACGCAATTATAACACACTCTTTTGTCTCCTGCATAAAATTTTAAAATTCTGGAGTGATATATTTGAAATATTTCCAAAATTATTTAAGATCAAAATGGAACCTAATACTGAAATGATTATATTTGGAGTAATGGAAGATGGGAATAAACTGAACTCATCTCAAAATTTATTTTTTAATTATGGGTTAATAACGGCAAAAAAAACTTGTACTTAACTTTTGGAAAAATACAACCATACCAACGCTTAAAATGTGGATTTCAAACATGTTGGACACTGCACATCTTGAGGAAATGCGATTCCTCCTAATAGATAAATCAGACCAATTTTTAACGAGTTGGTCTCCATTTGTCGATTTTTTGGAATAATATGGTGCAACAAAACCGTAGAAGCTAACTGTTTCAGGATTGGGTGAGGGATGGTCAAGAATATAGATAACGATCTCCTTAATCTCTTACTTTCTACTTTTTTTTCCCTTTTTCATTCTCAACTTTCTTTTTTCACTTTTTTCTTTCTCACACACTATATATCACATGTTTCTCCATCTTTTATTATCTACTCTCTCTTTTTCTTTCTCATTATTAAAAAAATTAAAAAATAAGAAGCTGTACATAAAATGTAATATGTCAATATATATATAAGGTACCTTGGTGTCATATTCCTGTACTTACTTCTAATAAAATTAAAATAAAAAAATACCCAGTGTCCGTGGAATTACCTGATGACAGCCGTCTATGGCAATAAATGACACAGATTTACCAGTCCATGGCTTAAGAATTTGCTCCTCATCTCCATTTTGAAGGAACCTCCTTTTATTCTGAGGCTGTGCTTTGAGTGCATTTTCCTCAAGTATGTAAAGGTTTTTTTTTGGTGAATACGAGAATGTCACTTTGTGAGTTTAAGTGAGGGTAAAAGTATCGAAATGTGGAGAAACATAGAAACATAGAAAATCGGTGCAGGAGTCGGCCATTTCAGCACCGCACCGCACCGCAATTGAATATGATCATGGCTGATCATCTAAAATCAGTACCCTGTTCCTGCTTTCCCCCAAATCCCATAATTCTGTTAGCCCCAAGAGCTATATCTATCTCTCTCTTGAAAACATCCAATGAATTGGCCTCCACTGCCTTCTGTGGCAGAGAATTCCACAGATATTTGCAGGATATCTGTGGCGTTGTTTTTAATTCTGCTCTTCATAGTGCTTTGATAAAACTGGACCTCATGTTAACCCATTGAAAAAAAAAATCACATTGTTGTGGGTCTGGAAAGTCTTGTTGGATATGAAATGGTTGTCAATTTGTTCCAAAGAGACAGAGTGAGATAGATTATCTTTACATAAATCTAGATGGTTCATAGTCACATGATAACGCTGATTATTATTTTATTTCAGAGTTATTTGGCCAGACATCACTCCAGCCAGACATGATCATTATCTCTGAAGTGACAAAACAACTAATCATTCTGGAGCTGACAGTGCCCTGGGAAGAGCGTATTGAAGAGTCTAACGAAAGGAAACATGCAAAGCACCAGGAACTGGTGGAGATGTGACAGGACAGAGGCTGGAAGACATACTATGAGCCCATAGAGGTGGGCTGTAGAGGCTTTGCAGGACACTCACTCTGCAAAGTCCTCAACCAGTTGGGCATTACGGGGCTGGCAAAGAAGTCCATTCAATCCGGAAGCGAAGCCGCAGAGAAAGACACTCGGTGGCTTTGGATTAAGAGGGCTGATCCGTGGGCGGTTGCTGCTGGGACGCAAGTCGGGGCCTGATCAACCCCGGCTGGGTCGCCGGGGCGAGGGTGTCTGATGTTGTGAGACCCGAAACACCCGATGACCCCATGTCACATCACTGAGGATCCATCCCAATGTGTTTAAAAGATGTATCTTTCATACCAAAGTCTGGCTCAGCCAGTGGCACCTAGGAATAGACTGGGTGACAACCAAAAATAGTTGGTGACTACTGGAGAGGCAGTTGATGGCACCCAGGACAGGCTGGGTTAGCACCCCAGTCTGTGACTTTCAGGAGAAAGACACCCAACAAAGCTACGGAAATGCCTAATAAAACACACCCCCAGGAGATCCCGAGAGGGGGGTGGGATAAGATCTCCAGTTTGATGGACCAAAGGTTGTTGACCCACGCAAATTACCTGACTATGAGTATAAGATGCATTTGCGGAAAGCTGTGCAAGAACCACCTGGCCTAAAAATCCATCAGGCGAGAATGAAATGCTTGGAGAAGGAGAAAGCGGTGCAGCACACAGGCCTTGAACCTGGTGAGACGCAGAAGGAACCCAGCCAGGCCTCACCCCACAGAGCCCAGTCCCTCCACGCACTACAGTCTCCCAATCCCTGCAGAGTAGTTCCACAGCAACGGATTGAGTGGCCCTCAGCCAGCAACCGGAATGAATGGCTGCAGTTTGACAAAGATGTGACCAACATCATTCAAGCCACAGCCAAAGGAGATGTAGATTGCCGACTCCAAACAACGACTGCCATCATAGTCAGTTATGCCTCTGAAAGATTTGGCCATCGCGAGAAAGGTAACACCAAGCCCACCACCTACACCATGAACCACAGGGCCACCAAAATACAACAACTGCGGCTGGAGCTTTGAACCCTCAAAAACCAGTACAAGAAATCTACTGAAGAGGAGAAGCAAGCCTTGGCCGACCTACAAAACATCCTAAGGAAAAAGCTTATGACCCTCCGCAGAGCAGAGTGGCACAGGAGAAGTGGAAGAGAGAGAGCTAGGAAGCGAGCTGCGTTCATTTCCAATCCCTTTGGCTTTACCAGGTGATTACTTGGGGACAAGCACAGTGGCCGCCTCATGTGCTCAACAGATAAAGTAAATCGCTTCCTCCATGACACACTGAGCGATCCAATGGGGGAACAGGAGCTCAAACCCAACAAAGTTCTCATGAGCCCAGACCCCCCCCCCCCCCCCCCAACAACAGAGTTCAATCTGAGGGAGCAGAGCCTGAACTTCTGGGTCAGAAACATCAGACTGGCAGTGACTCCAACTCTCCCGCCGAAAGGCCATTTTCGCAAAATCTCCCGCTCTCCCGCTTGAGATTTAATTTCTCCCGCCCTGGCTTTGTGTCTCCCACTTAAGATGTATTTTCACCCGCTTGAAATGTTCTTTCTCCCACCCAATCACCTTTTTGAAAAGTGGCATTTCCATGGTGTATAAATCACCAAATGCGCACACGCGATACTACATACGTTTTAATGCATGTAGTGCATACATGTATAATGTGCATGCTAGGCGCTCTACCCCCCCCCCCCCCCCCCCCGGCCCGCGTACAATACACACGGCACCGTGTACATAATGTCGCTCTATGTGCTTTAGCATGTACACTCCGATCCGACGCGACTCCGTGACCGTGGCCGTGGGCCTTGATGCAGTACGCGCGTGTTTTATGGTCCAGATTATCTAAGGTAGATGTAAATCGAGCGAAGCTAGCTCATACGTGTGTACGTGTATTATTAGCTACATACACGTAGCTACGTAGCTATCTGCATATGCATGCATTGGGCCGGCTATGCGCTTGACAGCCTAGACTAGACTTCAAGTTCTAGAGATCGAGTAAAGTCATGTCTGCCAAACGGAAGAATGCCGAAGGCGACGGCGAAGTACTAGAAGTACCTAGTAGTAGTATTAAAACTAAAAAGAAGTATTTGTGCTCATGGAAACCAGAGTGGTTCCGAGAAGACCGATTTCGTGGGCTGACTCCTCATCAGAAGGACACCGGCACCTCAACTGTTTTTGCACGTATTGTGTTACTACATTTTCCGTGAAGCATGGGGGCATCAGTGATATGGTTAAGCATGTGAGCCTGGCAAGCCACCGTGCAAAACCCGATGCCGTCAAAAGAGAGGGCAGGCAGGCAAGAATGGTGGATTATTTTGGCCAATCGAAGGAGACTGATTCCTGTCAAGACAGAGTGACAAAGGCAGAAATCTTGTTCTGCCAGTGGATCGCCGAGTCTAACTTGCCATTCAGTCTGGGGACAGCTTTACAGATTTATGCAAAGCAATGTTCCCAGATAGTGAGATTGCAAAACTTGACCAGCCATGCCACTGCTGCAATTCTCAGCTGCAAGGTCAATTGCGATGAGCCCAGCTACAAATTCATCCCTCCAAAAAGTTTGATAAGGGCAGCAAAGGTAGCAACAAGAAAATACAACCAAGAACATACTTCTGTCTAAAGAAAAGGAAGACAAGGACTATGGATATGGAAGACTTGCATGATAAATGACATTGAAACTAATTTAGTAAATCATATTTTGCCGGGTTATGAATGGCTCACTGACTTAACATTAAACCGTTGGATTTTATGAGTTGGTAAGTACTGTATTTCATCAGAATTTAACAAATCAGAAAATTTTCATAAGCAGTGAAATTGTTAATAACCAACTGGGAAAAACCTTACTCCAGAGATCACTGCTTTCTCTAATTCTCTCACATCTCTGTGGTAAGATGTTCCAAGAAACCAAAATGAAGAATCTTTATTAAGCAATTATATATGATTTGAAGCATTGGATTGTTACTAATTTAGTGTGATCATATGTTCAAAAATAAGCCTAAGATAGCACCAGAGAGCATCTAGAACCCTAGAGCCGCAAGGGACTTCACGCTTCGCGCTCATGAGTTTGGAGTCTCCAGTTTCCTAGGGGATCCAGGCGGGAGAATCTCCAGATCAGAAGGTGCTTGGGGTTGGAGTCTCTGGACTGGCATCGGCTTGGAAAAGGAATAATAACAGGATGCACCATTTCTGTTATTCTTTTTGCTCTTGCCATGAACATGGTGGCAAGTCAGCCGAGGTGGAATGCAGAGGCCCCCGAACAAAATCTGGTGTACGACAGGCCCAATAAGAGCTTTTATGGATGGCCTTACCATCACCACAGCATTGGTCCCAGGAAGTAGGTGGATCCTACAAAGTCTTGGGAAACTTATCACCTGGGCAAGGATGAGTTTCAAGCTAACAAAGTCAAGGTCTATGGTGCTGAAGAAGGGGAAGGTGACTGACAAATTCCACTTCTTACTATCCGGAACTGCCATTTCCTCCATCGCTGAGCAACCTGTCAAGAGTTTGGGGAAGCTTTTTGATGCAACTCTGAAAGACTCTGCCACCATTCAAAAGTCCATCAAAGACCTGGAAGCCTGGCTCACCAAAGTCGACAAGTCAGGTCTGCCTGGCAGATTCAAGGCCTGGATTTATCAGCATTCCATCCTGCCCCGAGTCCTCTAGCCACTGCTATTTTACATTGACCACAGTCGAGTCCCTCGAAAGGAAGATCAGCAGCTTTCTCTGTGGCTTGGCCTTCCCCGCAGCCTCAACAGTGCAGCACTGTATGGGACCAGTAGCATCTTGCAGCTCCCATTCAGTGGCCTCACGGAAGAGTTTATGGTGGCGCGAACAAGAGAAGCACTGCAGTACAGGGACTCCAGGGACCAGAATGTGTCATCGGCTGGCATCGAGGTGAGAACAGGGTGGAAATGGAGGGCGGGTAAAGCAGTGGAGGTGGCAAGAGTGACGCCTAAGGCAAAAGGCATTGGTGGGAGTCATGGTAACTGGCAGAGCGGATTTGGGGTACTTCCCTAAGACACCGGTTGGCAAGGCCCAGGGCAAGGAGAGACACCATCTAATCCAGGAAGAGGTCCGAGCAGGTGTGGAGGAAGAGTGTGTGAGCAGGACGGTGGGGCTCAGGCAGCAGGGAGCGTGGACAAGGTGGGAGAACATACCGCAGGGCAGGATTACCTGGTCAAATATCATGCAGGCGTACTTCCAGCATGTCCGGTTCCTTGTCCAAGCTGTCTACGATGCCCTACCAAGCACAGCAAACCTCCACGTCTGGGGCAAGAGCGAGACACCTTCCTGCCCACTTTGCTCTGGAAGAGGATCGTTAGAACATCTCCTCAGCAGCTGCCCAAAGTCCCTTGGGGAAGGTCGCTATCGGTGGCGCCATGACCAGGTGCTCAAGGTGGCTGCTGAGAGCATAGCCACTGCCATCGGTAACAGCAAACACCATCATGCCTCAAAGAAATCAATCACTTTTGTCAAAGCTGGAGAGAAACCTCGGCCACAGCCAAAAACAAGGACTGGCCTCCTCTACACAGCTACTGACTGGCAGCTGCACGTCGATCTGGGCAAACAGCTGAAATGTCCACAGCACATCACAGTACTCCAGCCAGACCTGATCATCACCTCCGAAGTGACAAAACAGCTGATCATTCTGGAGCTGACAGTGTCCTGGGAAGAACGTATTGAAGAGGCTAACGAGAGGAAATGCACAAAGTACCAGGAACTGGTGGAGATGTGCCAGGACAGAGGCTGGAAGACATACTATGAGCCCATAGAGATGGGCTGTAGAGGCTTTGCAGGACACTCACTGTGCAAAGTCCTCAACTGGTTGAGCATTACGGGGCTGGCAAAGAAGAGGGCCATTCAATCCGTAAGCGAAGCCACAGAGAAAGCTGCTAGGTGGCTTTGGATTAAGATGGCTGATCCATGGGCGGTTGCTGCTGGGATGCAAGTCGGGGCTTGATCAACCCCGGCTGGGTCGCCTGGGCGAGGGTGTCTGATGTTGTACGACCCGAACACCCGATGACCCCATGTCACATCACTGAGGATGCATCCCAGCGCAACTAGCAGATGTATCTTTCACACAAAGAAATGGTAATGTTTTTTAAATCAAGTGTCAAGGCCTGATGTCCAGGTCTAATGGATTATTAAACTGCTTTGCTTCCATACATCCATTAAATTGATCAAACTAATATCATAATGAGACACTGCACTATCAATTTCTTCTGGTTAAACACTTGAATGTTAAATGTTAATTGTTGCTCTACTTCTAAATTAGCCACACCCCTTTTGTATTTTTGCACGTAATTTTAAATTTGTATGCACTAATCTTTGAACATCTACTAATGGGAACAGTATTCTTTTTCCATTCAGTTTTTCAATATCAGTACACCTCCATCAAATTTCCTTTGTTCTATGGAGAACAACCCTAGCTTCTCCAGTTTGATCTTACAGTTGAAATCCCTCATCCCCAGATCCATTAGAGTAAGTATATTCTGCACTCTCTCCAGGATGTCCACACTCTCCCTAAGTCACAAGGCTAAAACTGAGTCCAATTCTCCAACGTGACCTAACCATTGTGTGAACCTGATGTCACATGTACGTCAGGGGGCAAAAAGCCGACATGTTTCTTCTCCAAAGGACGTCATTAAACAAATTATGTTTCTCACAACAGCATGGTAATTTCATGGTCACCATTACTGATATAGGTTTTACATTCCAGGTTTACAGTGTAACTAATTAGCTGAAATTGATTTTCCAGTGATAGATTTAAACTTGTCTATGTGTCACTCATCTGGATCTTTGGATACCTTAACCAGAATTATGCGGTATTTTTACATTAGAGTCATAGAAGGCCCTTTACTCATTTTTTTAATTACCAAAGGAAGACTAATTCAGAGATATTATCGTGGCGATGTTGTTCGTGAACTTTGTCTCAATTACTTTTGCTAAACAATATTTTACTCAATACTGCCACCCCAGGCTATGCGATTAGCTGAGAGCCAATCCTAAAGGGGAATATATGTTAATGCAGAGTAATCAATTCATTTCTATATCAAGCATTTATTTAATGTAATGAAGGACATGTTTCTTTCAAAATATCATGCATCACAGCTGAAGCTTTCAAAAGTATTATTTTGCAAAAAATGTTTGTAATCAGCATTGGTTTAGTTGGAAAGGCATGTTGCTTGACTTCCCATACTTACAGTATAGCAGCCTCTCTGGAAAATCTGACATAATTTTGTGCAACGTGTTCATACTTTGATATCTTTGCAGTGACTTGTGGAAAACTTGTCTCTATCAACCCAGATATATGGATGATAATTAAAATGACAATACCCTACTCTGCAAATTATAACATTAATTAATATAATTTCTAAATTAACTATTTTAGCAATAGAAGGTATTGAACTCAAATATAAAGGGTCATCTGAGTGCATTATATTGAAGAAAATAGAGCAGAATTGAAAAAAGTGTCCTAAATGGTGTCAAGCCAAATGCCTGTCCGTTTATATTAATGGACTGTCAATTGGAATTCCTGTTTGATTGTCCTCAATAGGTTGCACTCAGGTAATTCTTTATGTCCTGGGCTAATAAGAAATAAATTCTGAATATAGCATTTTAGTAGATGAGCAGGTAGATTGAATTTCTCAACTTTTCTTAGTTTGAAATGAAATAGAGAGATGCATTGATACATATATTGTTCAACTTAATCACTGGATTATTTACTTTGCCACAGCTTGCTCTATTCACATTCAACCCTATAAAATAATCAGCAAAAGCAGTTTACTGCACTGTTTACACAAATAATGGCATGGTGCAATTCTAACAATTGTATTACTGACTAGCTTGAAATAGGAAAGACGAAAATGATTTTGATGATCCATTTATCCTTTCCAAATAATAAAATAACTATTTTTCAGTCTAGATTACTTATTGAGTAAAACATGATGGATTATTTTTAATCAAAGCATCCTAGATTATGTTGTCATTTATTTTAATTCATATTAAGCTCTTTCTTAGTTTCTTATGATTTATAATAAACAAACATTGTGATGGAATAAATATTAGTCATCTGTTTAATGTTGCCATCCATGAGGAATTTCAACAATGCTGCTGCAATCATTATTCCCAAATTCATTTGAAATTCATGTGTCTTAAATTATTTTCCACAGCTCTTTCATATACTGGCTACAATTCTCCAACATAATTTCTCAGGCTGTGTAATCCATGCTATTTATAGAAAGCTATGGTAATCTAATTCTGCAGCTGACTGATGCAGTAACTATCATTTCACACAGCAACTTGGAACATATTTTAACACCACAAGACCGATTTTATTTTTTTTCTCCGAGACACTCAAATGTAGGCATTAAATAAATGACACAGATTAATTTCACAGTTCTTCACTGTACCTTCAGTCGTGATTTCAGTCATATTGGCCAAGATTCCTATTTCCACTTCCCATGCAATCAATTCAACGATCTTCTTCAAGTATGTAGAGTTTGGTTATTTAGTATATTAACAATATTAAAAAAGGAGGTGAACTTTCATGCTTAGCAGTGGTACTGTGGAGATCCTCTGTGTCCTTTGCAGAGTCCTACCCCCAGCAAGACCTTTCACAACTGGATACTTGTTGCTTGCAATAAGGATATCAACTTCAATCTAAAATAGAAATGCCTCACAATGTATTTCTATGCTCCAGTATTAGAACCATTTGTATCAGAAGGAATTCAGCAGAAAGGGCCAGCAAAGCAGAGTAGAACATTAAAAAGTGCAGCTATTCTATGGCAAAGTCTACCCCTTGCAACTTATGGTTACTGCTGCCAGAGCTTTAGTTAAAAAATAATGAAATATTTACCTCAAGGTAACCTTATCCATTGTTAATTAATGTTATTCTTAGAACAGTTAATACTCAGTCCATTTCGCATTGCCTTTTTTAGCCAGGGAAGGGTCATGACACAACTGATGGTAGAAGCAATGCAACATGGATACTGAGCTCGTATTTTTTTGTATTCCTGATGATTTAAATTCCAGCTGTCAAAAAGGATTTATAGGAGCGGAAGATAAGTCTTGTAATAAAAAAGATTATACAATGAACATTTTTATTTTCATGTTTTTTTTTTGCTTTTTATATGCATTTAGATCAATGCAAAATATTTGCCTGCATTTAGTTTAATTCACACGTGATTAATAAATTGTTCTCACTTTCTATGAGCAGTGTAATTCACCAGCACGGGCTTTACAGCTGGGCCCAGTAATGTTAACCTCTACGTGAGCCAAATCACCTCTTCACCACACAAAGAAAGAATGCATTGACAACCCGCTTTTCACAATGTCGAGCATACTTCAGCCAATGGAGTACTTTTGAAATATGGTAATTGTATTAATGCAAAAAGGCAGAGACCAATTTGCACATGGAAAGAAATAGAAACAAGGAAACACAGATGCTGGTTTACAAAGAAATGCGCAGCAGCACTTACTCCACTTTCAAAAGAATTCACTGGCAACTTTCCAACTAACTGTTTGTTCTCACCCTCAGACAATTTTGGCAGGTCTCTGGGGCCAGTTGTTCTCAAGGCCTGATTGCCAGGCCATCCTGTAAAACTCCACACAAAGCCCCATGCTTACACATTAAAAATCTCATCAAATGAATTTAAATAATTAACAAGCTAAAAAAAAAAAGTTTACGAGTAACATAATACAAAAGCAAAACTATTGGAATCACACAGCAACTTTGAGGGCATCAAGGGAAAGAGAAATAGCATTACATTTTCAGGTTAAATGTCCTTTCTCAGAACCAGGAAATTGAGAAAATAACTTACTGGTAAGATGTAGAGCAAATTGGGGAGCAATGGATAGGACAAAGGGAATGTCCTTAGCTAGAGTGAGCGAGGCCAGGGTTATTGTATACCTATGCTATTGATAAAGTGACCTGTTTGAGGGATTAAACAATGAGATGGAGAGAGAACATAAACAGTGAAATATAAAACCAGTACAAGAGACCCAAGATCGATCCTGACTAAGGGTTCTGTCTATCCGGTTCTTCCTGTGACCGCATGGTTTTCCTCCCGATATTCCGGTTTCCTCCCACATTCCAAAGACGTACAGGTTTGTAGGTTAATTGGCTGCTGTAAATTGTCTCTAGTGTGTAGGAGGGAACTAGTGTATAGGTGATCGTTGGTCGGTGCAGATTCATAGAGTCATAGTCATAGAATGATACAGTGTGGAAACAGCCCTTCGGCCTAACTTGCCCACATCGACCAACATGTCCCAGCTACATTAGTCCCACCTGCCTGCATTTGGTCAATATCCCTCCAAACCTGTCCCATCCATGTACCTGTCTAACTGTTTCTTAAAGGTTGGGATAGTCCCAGCCTCAACTACCTCCTCTGGCAGCTTGTTCCATACATCACCACCCTTTGTGTGAAAATGTTACCCCTGAGATTCCTATTAAATCTTTTCCCCTTCACCTTAAACCTATGTCCTCTGGTCCTCAATTTCCCCACTCTGGGCAAGAGATTTTGTGCATCTACCCGATTTATTCCTCTCATAATTTTATACACCTCTATATGATCACCCCTCATCCTCCTGCGCTTGAAGGAATAAAGACCCAGCCTACTGAACCTCTCGCTATAGCTCAGACCCTCTAGTCTTGGCATCCTCATAAATTTTCTCTGAACACTTTAAAGCTTGAGAAAATCTTTCCTATAACATGGTGCTGAGAACTGAACACAATAGAAACATAGAAAATAGGTGCAGGAGAAGGCCATTCAGCCCTTCGAGCCAGCACCGCCATTCATTGTGATCATGGCTGATCGTCCCCAATCAATAACCCATGCCTGCCTATAACCCTTGATTCTACTAGCCCCTAGAGCTCTATCTAACTATCTCTCTCTAATCCATCCAGTGATTTGGCCTCCACTGCCGTCTGTGGCAGGGAATTCCATAAATTCACAACTCTCTGGGTAAAAATGTTTTTTCTCACCAGTCTTAAATTATCTCCCCTTGACTTCCGGTGGCGCTATGGAGGGCTAGAGGACAACGCCAGCCAGCTCCGTGAAAAAAACGGGAAAAAGCGGGGGATTAACGGACCTACCTGCTGCCTGCTGCTTGCTGCCTGCCGTTTCTGCACTGATTGTTGTGAGTGGCATTATCAGGCGTGTGACTAGTTATGTCTACAACACGCAGCCCTACCGATAAACAGAAAAGTCGACCAACCCGGCAGAGATGGCAGAAGGCCAACTGAAGCCTCGGATCAGTAGGACTCATCCCAGGAAGATGTATCGAAAAGAACAGGGAAAAAAGCGGAAAGTGAAGAATTGAAAACTTTCATTTCTCGCGAATTGCTGGTTTAAGGGAGAAATAACAGATGAATACTCAAATGAAAGAATTTCAACAGAAACGAATTCAAATATTAATATACAAGAAAATATCAGAAGATTTGAAGAAGGAAATTACAGAAATGATGAAACGAAATGAGAAAGGAGATGGATAATAAAATTGAAAGGTCAAAAAATGACTTTGAAAAAAGGCTGAAGCCTATGAAGAGGTACTGGAACAACAGACGGTCGGTTTAAAAGGCCTTGAAGAATTAGCTCTACCAGTGCTATGACTACAGCAAAGCTGATTACAGAAACGAACGTCTAACGAACTTACTGACTAAATATCTGAGAAATGTACTGAGCTAGGTCGCCAGAGAAGACAAAAACCTAAGATTGCAGGTATTCCATGAAGGACGAGAGGAAAGATGAAGATCCTCGAGAATTTACTGCGAATTTATTACAACATGTTTTATCTCTGGAAACAAAAGCCTTTATTAGCCCGTGCTCACAGAGTCGAAGGACGTCAAGAACAAGAGCAAATGCTCCTCGGACAAATGATTATAAAGCTACAATACGACTTTGTCTTGGATGAGATAATGCGGAAATCCTCGAGAAATAGAAATCTGGAATTTGAAGTCACAGGATCAGTATTCTACCGAGATTATCCTGCAGAGGTTTCCAGGAAACGGAAAGCATTCAACGAGGCTAAAAGTCTTATGAGAGGAGTGGCACACCTGAAATATGGCCTGAAATTACCCAGCTATTCTAAGAGTTACCTTCAAAAACGAGGAGCATTTATTTTCCAACCCAGCAGCAGCAATGGACTTTGCGCGCCAGATCCAGACCTGAGAAGCAGCTACTTTCAAATATATTGACTCTTAAGAATGCTACAAGAATCTCCAAAACTTCGCAAGACTCCACAAAACAATGCAGGACTGGACTGAACTGGGCAACGTTGGATGGAAGTCGGAGAAAGAAATGGATCGGAAAACTTCACTTGGATACTAATAACTAACATCATTACACTATTAATATAAATAACTAACACATATTACAGGCACACCGCGGTATTTTTACTAACACCATTTTTACTAATTAATATTAATCACTATTACTAATAATTAATGATTTTCTATGTTGGAATGAATAGAGTTAAAATTAGGGATTGATTTCATTTGGAGATTTTTTCTTTTTTGCCAGCAATTTTTTATTTTCATTCTTAATTTCTGTTTTCTTTTTGTTGGATGGATTTTTTTCTTTTTTCTTTTTCTTTTTTTTGTGTTCTTTCTGTTTAAAATTGTTAGATTTTTAATTAAGTTCTAAATATGTATTTTTTTTGTTCCTCTTGTTTATAATAATTAGATTTTTAAATGTCTTAAATAATTGTATTTCTATACCTTTAATTGCTATAATTTAAATATGCCTTTACTAAATAAGTCTTTATTTTTATCCCTCTTTTTTCCCTTTCCTTTTTTTTTTCTAATGCTACACCCACGGTAAAATATTTTTATGGAATAACAATTCCAAAAACCTGGGAGCTGGTTAAGTTACCAACATCAACGACGGAAGTCGGTAGATGGTTAGCCATGCTAGTATGGCTAGCACTAACTACAGCAACTCTAGATGTAGTTTTTCCTTTCTTTTTGCACATTACTAACCTCTTAATCTATTCTTTGTTCTTTTCTTATATAATCTATTATGGTTTTTTTCAATTAGAATGGAGTTATATACTGGATCAATGGAGATATATACGTGAGAGACATGCACGAGACTTAAAATTCATCTATTTGATGTTCGGGTGTAAGGTCGGGTCTGATGTGCTGAACCATAGACTCTATTGCAGACCTCCATAGTCATAAGATGCAAGACCCAAAAATAAATATAGGGAATGAGGGAATAACTTTTTGTAGTTGGAACGTTAAAGGTATTGATGAACCGATTAAGAGAGGAAATGTTTTTGCACTTTTAAAGGCAAATAAAGCTGATGTGATTTTTATTCAAGAAACACATCTAAAAAAAGATGCTGAACATAGATTGAAAGCTAAATGGATAGATAAAATGTATCACTCTTCTTTTACACATAAATCAAGAGGTGTAGCAATATTATTTCGTAAAGGTATTTTATTTAAACATACATCAACTACCTGATAAAGATGGAAGATATATTATCGTCATAGGAGAATTAAATACACAAAAAATGATTTTCGTTAATGTATATGGACCAAATTTTGATAGCCCATTGTTTTTTAAGAAGGTATTTAATAATATTCCGGAATTAGCACAACATAATCTAATAATTGGAGGTGACTTTAATTGTACACTAGATCCATACTTAGATAGATCTACAAGGCAAAGGAAAGTTAAATCACACTCTAGTGATTTATTAAATGCATATATGGAAACTACTAATATCAAAGATGTTTGGGAGAATTGAAAACCCAACTGGACGAGAATACTCTTTTTACTCGTCAGCACATAAAACTTACTGAAGAATAGATTATTTTTTGGTGGACGCTAAACTTATCTCGCTTACTTATAAATCCCAATATCATAATATCATAATTTCTGATCATGCACCATTAACATTCAAGATCAAAATAATGGTAAACTACAAAAATCAGAAAGTGGAGATTTAACCCACAAATATTAGAAAATAAAATTACCAGGAATATATTACAGAACAAATATGATTTTTTCGAAATAAATGATAACGGAAATATCTTGTTCCTTATTATGGAAACATTTAAAGCATACCTCCGGGGAATCATGATTTCATCTCAAGCATTTTATAATAAAAAGAAACGTAAGGAGCAGCAAGATTTGGAAAAGGAGATTAAACAATTAGATATACAGAATGCAATGAATCCAACTTCTATATTACATAATAAAAATTGCAGCATTGAAATATAAATTAAACAAATATTTACAGACCAAGTCGTTAAATTTTATCAACATACTAAACAATTACAGTTTGAATTCGGTGATAAACCTCAAAAATTACTGGCTCGTCAACTAAGGAAAATGGAAGCTGAAAAAATAATTCATAGGATTAAATCATATAAAGGCGAACTGTTAACACAGCCTAAAGATATTAATGAACGATTTATGCAATATTATAAAAACTTATACACTACGAAAACAACAGATAATAAAATAGCAATTGAAGCATTTTATTAAAAATGTAACTTGAAAGGATTGGATTCACAAAATATAGAGTTATTGAATGCCGATATTACGATAAAAGAAATCCAAGAATCTATCAGATTACTAAAAAAGGGTAAAACACCGGGACCAGACGGCATTGGCTCGGAATTTTATAGTATTTTATGATCAGATTGTACCAAGTTTGAAATTACTATATGATCATATATATACACAGCAAAAACTACCAGAAACATTAAATGAATCTATTATAACACTTGTACCCAAAATAAACAAAGACTTGGATGAACCAGGATCATTTAGAGCAATAGCTCTTCTAAATACCGATCAAAAGATATTAACTAAAATATTAGCACAAAGGTTAAGTTTAGTTGTTACTAAATTAGTTCACCCTGATCAAACAGGATTTATACCAAAACGATACTCGTCGTATAATTTGAGACGGTTATTCAATATTATATACTCGAGAAAAGATATTAATAAAGACCTAGTAGTTATTTCGTTAGATGCAGAGAAAGCCTTTGATCAAGTGAAATGGCCTTACTTGTTCTCGGTTATAGAAGCTTTTAAACTGGGAGAAAAGTTTATTAACTGGATCAAATTGCTATATACAAATCCGACAGCTTGAATAAAAATCAAATCAAATGTTATCACCTAAATTCAATTTATCTCGTGGTTGCAGACAAGGTTGTCCTTTATCCCCTTTATTGTTTGCATTGGCAATAGAACCGTTAGCCCTGATGGTGAGATCACATCCGGAAATATATGGATACGATACTAGAGACACTAAAAATCAAATCTCTCTATATGCGGATGATGTGCTACTTTACATCGCAAAACCAGAAACTAGTATCCGTAATTTGTTAAAATTAATAACTGAATTTGGATCCTATTCAGGATATAGTATTAACTGGAATAAAAGTGAACTTATGCCAATAACAGTAAACAATTTACATATATTACAACAATTCCCTTTTAAGATAACAAATGAAAAATTTTAAATATCTTGGAATCTTTGTAACAAAAAGATTTGACTCCTTATTTAAAGCTAACTTTCCACTATTATTGAACAAATTAAATAAGAATATTATATATTGGAAAACTTTACCTATATCGATGATAGGCAAAATTAATATAATAACAATGGTGTTTCTTCCACAATTATTATACCTTTTCCAATCAATCCCGATATATCTCCCTAAAAAATTCTTTAAAAAGGTGGACTCCTTAGTCACTAACTTCATTTGGGATAAGTGCCATAGAATAAATAAAAAACATTTATGTAAACCAAAAATGAATGGAGGTCTAGCTCTACCAAATTTTATGTTTTATTACTGGGCAGTTAACATTAAAAATATGAATTTTTGGTTAGAAGAAATAGATAATCAACCAACTTGGTTAAATATGGAAAAAGAAGATTGTTCTCCTTTTGAAATTAGTTCTATAATATTCGCTAATACTAATTTAGCTAAGAAAACATATAGTGATAACCCAATAATAGGAAGTGGAATACGTATTTGGAAACAAATAAAGAAAACATTAAAATTAAAATCTATACCCACTCTCTCTTAGCATTGTAAATAATGTTACGTTTAAACCTTCAATGATGGATAAAGCTTTTTCCCAATGGAAAAATAATGGAATTATTAAGATTGGGGATCTCTATAGGGAAAACTCCTTCCTTTCATTTCAAGACATACAACAAATTTATGGACTACAATCTAAAGAGTACTTTAGATACTTACAAATTAGAGATTATGTTAAAGCAAATACGCAAGAACTCAGAAATAGAAAGATAGAAATATTAGATGAATGTTTGAATAAACATCCGAATACAGAAAAAATGATTTCATATATATATATATATATAATATATATATATATATATAACATCTTATTGGAAGGTGATGTTCCATCAACAGAAATACATAGACAATCATGGGAAAATGAATTATGTCAAACTATTAGACCAGAAATATGGGATGATAGTTTACAACATATACATCATTGTTCGCTAAATGCTAAACACTCTCTTATACAGTTTAAAATATTACAAAGATTATATTATTCAAAAACCAAATTACACAATATGTTCCCAAAAGTATCTCCTATATGTGATAAATGTCAACATTTAGAAGCCAATCTGGCACACTCATTTAAACCCCTGTCTCACTGTGCGAGTTGGCCCACGAGTGACCCCGAGATTTCACTCGTGGTGATCACGTAGCGGGAACGTCGGAACTCGCACGAGCAACTTATCGACTCGTGGCGCTAACGGCAGGTAGTCTATCTTCGGCCTTTCTGCGATGATCTGCCACTTGTCCTTTATTACTGAGGCGCCTGCCCCGTGGCTTCGTATTCGTCACTCTGTCTCATGAGGACGCGGTTTAAAAAAAAAAGACTGCCGAAGGGGCAAGTCTGGGGTGGTGGGTGGGATGTGTCCACGTGTGATGCTCCATCCACCCCCCGGGGCCGAGAGTGTGGGATTGGGAAAAAATTAAATGAACTGCAGATGCTGGTTTACAACCGGAGATAGACACACAACAAAAATGCTGGATAACTCCGAAATGGGACAGCACTCTCAGGAGAGATGGGATGGGTGAGATTTCGGGTCGAGACCTTACTTCATGGACTTCTCAGAATCCCGCTGAGTTTGCTCAGTATGGTCTATCCGGTGGTGGGGAGCGGCTTGGCCGACCGCTGTCTAACAAATATGTTGTTAGTTCTGTATTGTTTTACTCGCAGACTTTACAAGACGTACGTCTGTGTATTTTGTGGACACCACATGATGTGTATCCAACATGTATGAGTGAGCTGGCTAATGTGACATGATGATGCCCGCCACTCCTGCCAACGTCCCCGGCTTGCTGCCTGCCCGCCCGTGAACTATGGTACTGAAGATGGAGGGCTGCTTATGCTGCTTGGAATTTGGTAAAAAATGCACATGGGCCAAATATGCAGCCAATAACGATAATACCTCATTCGTTTTCATATTTTTTAACTACAGCTTCATCTCATATCGTTTTCTTACTTTGAAAGCGAATCTGCCCCGATATCCAGCTTATGAACAAGCGCACGGTCCCCACGGACGAACAGTCGCAAATCTCATATTCATTATGAACTGGACCTGTATGAATCCAGTCTATTTGTGTGTATCAAGTCACTCCTCCGGTTAGTAAACACTGTGTGCACATTTTGCATACATATGTTGTCAGCTCAAATTAACGGGAACAAACTTATGTCAGCTCAGAGTAAACGGGAAAACTTGGAACATCGCAGTATCATACCGTGGGAACTCGGTTCAAACACTTGAACATCAACTTGGGATATCGTTGCAACCACGAGTCTCTCACTCGGGGTACCTCGTGGGTCAAGTCGCACAGTGAGACAGGGCCATTACAAATTGTATAAAAATTACAAAATTCTGGATTGAAATATTTAGGATAATTTTCGAATGTTGTCTAAATATATCTTTGATGCACCCGATTCAAAGCTAATAATACTCCAGGGAATATTGAAACAAGAACAAAAGTAACAACAAACCAGAGAATTTTTCATTGATTATGGGTTAATATCCCATTGGGAAAAAAATTAATATTAAAACAATCTCGTGAACCTACGCTGCACTGCCTCAATCACAAGAATGTCCTTCCTCAAATTAGGAAACCTAAACTGTACACAATACTCCAAATGTGGTCTCACCAGAGCTATATACAACTGCAGAAGAACCTCTTTACTCCTATACTGAAACACTCTTGTTATGAAGGCCAACTTTCCATTAGCTTTCTTCACTGCCCGCTGTACCTGCTCGCCAACTTTCAGTGACTGGTGTACAAGGACACCCAGGTCTCGCTGTACATCCCCCTTACCTAACCTAATCCCATTGAGATAATAATCTGCCCCCTTGTTTTTGCCGCCAATGTGGATAACATCACATTTATCTCTGCATCTGCCACACATCTGCCCACTCACTCAACCTGTCCAGGTCCCCTGCAACCTCCTAACATCCTCTTCACAGTTCACACTGCCACCGAGCTTTGTATCATCCGCAAACTCGCTAGTGTTGCTCCTAATTCCCTCGTCCAAACCATTAATATATATGATAAACAGTTGCAGCCCCAACACCAAGCCTTGCGACACGCCACTTGCCACTGCCTGCCATTCCGAAAAGTACACGTTCACTCCGACTCTTTGCTTCATGTCTGCCAACCAATTTCCTATCCATGTCAACACCCTACCCCCAATACCATGTGCTCTAATTTTAGTCACCAGTCTCCTGTGCGGGACCTTATCAAAGGGTTTCTGAAAGTCTAGATACACTACATCCACTGGCACCCCTTCATCCATTTTACTTGTCACATCCTCAAAAAATTCCAGAAGATTAGTTAAGCATGATTTCCCTTTCATAAATCCATGTTGACTTGGACTAATCCTTTTACTGCTATCCAAATGCCCCAATGTTACCTCTTTAATAATTGACTCCAGCATCTTTCCCACCACCTAAGTCAGGCTAACTGGTCTGTAATTTCCCATTTTCTCTTTCGGTCCTTTCTTGAAAAGTGGGATAACATTAGCTATCCTCCAATCCACAGGAACTGATTCTGAATCTATTGAACATTGGAAAATGATCATCAATGCATCCACTATTTCTAGAGCCACCTCCCTGAGGATCCTGGGATGCAAACCATCAGGCCCAGGGGATTTATCATCCTTCAGTCCCATTAGCCTACCTAATATTATTTCTCGCCTAATGAAAATTTCAGTTCCTCTATCCCCTTAGATCCTCTGTCCTCCAGTACATCTGGGAGATTGTTTGTGTCCTCCTTGGTGAAGACAGATCCGAAGTACCTATTCAACTCTTCTGCCGTTTCCTTGTTGCCCATAATAATTTCTACCATATCTGCCTTCAAGGGACCCACATTTGACTTTGCTACTCTTTCTCCCTTAACATATCTAAAGAAACTTTTACTGTCCTTCTTTATATTCCTGGCCAGCTTCCCCTCATACTTCATCTTTTCAGCCCGTATTGCCCGTTTTGTTTCCTTCTGTCTTCCTATGAAAGTTTACCAATCCTCTGGCTTCCTGCTACTCTTTGCTGTATTATACATCTTTTCTTTTAGTTTTATTCTATCCCTAACTTCTCTTGTCAGCCACGGTGGCCTCCTAATCCCCTTAGAATCTTTCTTCCTTTTTGGAATTAAATGATCCTGCAACTTCCGGATTATGCCCAGAAATTCCTGCCATTGCTGTTCCACCGTCATTCCTACTAGGATCCCTTTCCAGTCTACTTTGGCCAGCTTCCCTCTCATGCCTTCACAGACCCCTTTATTCAACTGCATCTGCCACTTCCAATTTTACGTTCTCCTTCTCAAATTGCAGATTAAAACTAATCATATTATGATCACTACCTCCAAGCGGTTCCTTTACCTTGAGTTCTCTTATCATATCTGGTTAATTGGACAACACTATATCCAGAATTGCCTTTTCTCTGGTCGGCTCCATTGCAGGCTCGAAGGGCCGAATGGCTTGCTCCTGCACCTAATTTCTATGTTTCTATGTTTCTACAAGCTGCTCTAAGAATCCATCTCGGAGGCATTCTACAAACTCTCTTTCTTGGGGTCCTGAACCAACCTGATTTTCCCAGTCTACCTACATATTGAAATCCCCCATCACCACAGTGGCATTACCTTTGTTACATGCCAGTTTTAATTCATGCTGCAACTTACACCCTACATCCAGGCTACTATTTGGGGGTCTGTAAATAACATCAATTAGTGTCTTCTTACATTTACAATTCCTCAACTCAATCCACAGTGACTCTACCTCGTCAGTCCCTATGTCTTCCCTCACAAGCGACTGAATTCCATCCCTCACCAGCAGAGCTACCCCCCCCCCCCCCTCCTCTGCCCACCTGCCTGTCCTTTCTATTGGATGCATAACCCTGAATATTAAGTTCCAAGGCCCGATCCTCCTGCAGCCACGTCTCAGTAATCCCCACAATGTCATATCTACCAACCTCTAACTGAGCCTCAAGCTCATCTACTTTACTTCTTATACTTCGCACATTCATCTACAATACTTTTAATTCCTTACACATCTCACCTTTCACATCGATCCCTATTACTCTTGGCCATACTCTCCTATCCCTTTGTGAGCTTCCTTTCCCGTTAATTCTGGGGTCATTAACCATCCCTTTACTCTCGTTCCCTTTAACTACATCCTCGACTGTTCCATTTGACACCCCACCCCCCTTATTCAGTTTAAAACCACCCGTATAGCAGTGGCAAACCTGCCTGCCAGAATGCTGGTCCCCCACCTGTTAAGATGCAATCCGTCCCTTTTGTACAGTTCCCCTTTACTCCAAAACAGATCCCAGTGATCTAAGAATCTAAATCCCTGCTCCATGCACCAGTTACTCAGCCACACATTCAGGTCCCGTATCTCTCTGTTCCTGCTGTCGCCAGCACGAGGAACTGCAAGCAAACCGGAGATAGCAACCCTGGAGGTCCTGCTTTTCAGCATTTTTCCGAGCTCTCTAAAGTCACGCTGCAGAATATTCATCCCCTTCTTTCGCCCTTGAGGATTTTCTGCACTTTGTCCGTGACAGCCTGGATCCTGGCACCAGGAAGGCAGCACACCATCCTCGAATCGCGCCTGTAGCCACAGAAACCACTGTCCATACCTCTCAAAATGGAGTCTCCAACTACAATGGCGTTGCCTGATGTTGATCTCTTTGGTTTTGGCTCAACAGCCCTTTTTGCTTCGCTAGTCCGTCGCTCAATATAAAGCGCAAACAGGAAGTGGTCAAGATTAGACTTTTAATTATATAGAAGGCAAGGCACCTTTAATTAGGCAACTTTAATTAGGCAAGGCAACTTTAATTAGGCAAGGCAACTTTAATTGGGCAAGGCTTTAGCATTTCCAAACCAAAGGTAACACAGCTTTAGCATTTCCAAAACAAAGCCAACACAGCTTTAGCTTTTCCAAACTATATTTTCAAACCACATTAAGGGCACTGACAGGTCAATAAAAACACTCACATGTGTTCAGTGTTATTCACAGCTCAGACTGAAAGACATGACCCCCTCGCTCAACCATCTTGCAGAAACTGACTGAGGCACTCAACACTTCCAGGTCTTATAGTCCCTCGGAAGGGGCATGGTCTTCAGGAGAATCTCAATATTTTTTAAACACTAATAACTCATTTATTTTTCATCGATGGGAAAAATCCTCTTGTCCTGCGCAGCGAAAGGGGACTCCGAGTAAGATGGCAAAAAATCACAGCCGTAAGTGGTAGAAAAATATACATAAGCACAGGAAGTGGTCAAGATCAGACTTTTTGTAAGGGGCAGAGACAGACAGAGAGAGGCAGAGAGAGTGGGCAGAGAAACAGAGAGAGGGAGTGGGGGGAGGTAGCGGGGGAGAGGGGGGGTGGAGGGAGGGGGAGGGGTGGAGAGGGGGGGGGGGGATTGGTATGGAGAAGGTGGTGGGGGGATGAAGGGAGAGGGTGGAGAGGGGAGATGAGGGGGAAGAGGAAGGGGGGAAGGGGGAGGAGAGGGGTGAAAGGAGAGAGGGGAAAGGAGGATCAGAGGGGGAAGGAGCAGAGGGGGGAGCAGAGGGGGGAGAGGAGAGGGGGAGGAGGAGAGGGGGGGGAGAGGGAGGGAGGAGAGGGGGGGGAGAGGGGGGGAGGAGAGGGGGGGGAGGAGAGGGGGGAGGAGAGGGGGGGAGGAGAGGGGGGGGAGAGGGGGGGGGAGGGAGGAGAGGGGGAGAGGGGGGAGGAGAGGGGGGGAGGAGAGGGGGGGAGGGAGGGGAGGAGAGGGGAGGAGGAGAGGAGGGAGGAGAGGGGGGAGGAGAGGGGGGGGAGGGAGGGGGGGAGGAGAGGGGGGGGGAGAGGGGAGGGGAGGGAGGGGGGAGAGGAGGAGGGGGGGAGGAGAGAGGGGAGGGGAGATGAGAGGAGGGGGAGGAGAGGGAGGGGAGAGAGATGAAGAGGGGGATGGAGGAGAGGGAGGAGAGGAGAGGGGGAAGAGAGGAGAAGAGAGGAGGGAGTGTAGAGAGAGAGGGAGGGGGGAGAGGGAGAGAGAGAGGGAGGAGAGAGAGAGAGAGGAGGGAGGAGAGAGAGGGAGGGAGAGAGAGAGAGGGAGGAGAGAGAGGGAGAGGGAGGGGAGAGAGGGAGGGGAGAGAGGGGGGAGGAGAGAGAGGGAGGGAGAGAGAGGGAGAGAGAGAGGGAGGGAGGGAGAGAGAGGGAGAGAGAGAGGAGAGAGAGAGAGAGAGAGAGGGAGAGGAGGGAGAGAGAGGGAGGGGAGAGAGAGGAGGGGAGAGAGAGGGGGAGAGAGAGGGAGGAGAGGGAGAGGGTGGGAGAGGGAGGGGGAGGGAGGGAGGGGGGAGGGAGGGAGATGGGAGGGAGGGGAGGGGGGGAGGGAGGGGGAGGGGGGAGGAGGGGGGAGGGGGGAGGGGGGGGGGGGAGGGGGGGGGGGAGGGGGAGGGGGGAGAGGGAGTGGGGGAGAGGGAGTGGGGGAGAGGGGGAGGGGAGGGGGAGGGGGAGGGGGGGAGAGAGAGAGAGCGAGGCGGGGTGGCGAGTGAGGCACGGAGCAATAGAGGACAGTGAAAAGCAGCGGGGAGGACAAGCCGATCATGGCTTCCACCAGCATGACAGAGCCGGGCTGTGCCGGGGGTGGGGGGAGGGGTGTCCCCTCTGACGGGTAGAGAGCAAAGATCCTATCGCGGTATAGGATCTTTGGTAGAGAGGAGAGGGGAGAGGGGAGAGAGGGAGGAAGGAGAGGGGAGGAGGTGAAAAGAGGAGTGTGGGGGGTGGGAGGGGGGGAGGGGAGCTGGGCTGCCAAATGAAGAGAGAGAGAGAAGTGGCTTCTGACTCTGGAAACCCACAGCTGGAATGAGCGTGCAGGGCTTCACGAGTTGCGCCAACAGTGATGAGAAGGTTCAGCATGTGATCCTATAGTGAATGGAGCTGTATAATATTTGTTCTGCAGAACTTATGAGGAGAAGGTTCAGCTCATGAGGAGTCGCTGCCCCGAGATATGTAGAACAAAGAAGCTATAGCAGAACGGAGCTGTAGAATCTTTGTTCGGCAGAACCTTCTCGATCTTTCTGTGCCTTTAATCCACAGTGGTGGGTGGGCGGGGCAAGGAGGCAGGTGTGCCTGGATTGGTGTGCATGTGGGCATTGTGACATCAGCAGCTGGCAAGTGGCGGTTATAGTTTTGTGAACGATTATTTTAAAAATCTGGGTAAATAATTGACCAAGGAGTGGATTTCTGAACTCACAAGTTAAATCCCTACCAAAATTATAAAAATCTCTGTGTTTTTGCGTCTGATTTTCTAGGAGATACGCTTCAAAGGCAAAATGACATACACACACACACACAGGTTTGATAGATATATATAATACTAGACTAAGTGGGACCCGTTGGGTCCCATGTTCCTATGCTGGTCCCCCAACGCAATATTCCACCTCTCCACCAATTCCAATATTAGTAGACAGTGGGGGGGGGGGGGGGGGGGGGGGGGTCTGGAGCGCTAGTATTCAATTGCAGTTTCTTACCACTTCGAGCAGGGTGCAAGGCCACCAAATTCAAGTGCAGTTTCATATCACTTCAAGCAGGGTGCAAGGCCAAAGAATTCAAGTGCAGTTTCATTCCACTTCAAGCAGGGTGCAAGGCCACCAAATTCAAGTACAGTTTCATACCACTTCAAGCAGGGTGCAAGGCCACCAAATTCAAATGCAGTTTCATGCCATTTCATGCAGGGTGCAACATCACCACATTCAAATGCAGTTTCATACCATTTCATGCAGGGTGCAAGGCCACCACATTCAAATGCAGTTTCATACCATTTCAAGCAGGTTGAAACCACCATAAAACACCAAACTCACTCTGAGCGAGGTGGCCAAAAATGATGGATAGATGGATAGATGGATAGATGGATAGATGGATAGATGGATAGATAATGGGATGATTTGGAGCTGGAGACATTTATATTTTTTTATTTAAAACATTTTAACTCTAGCGATTAATTATGTAAAATAAAGAAAAATAAACTCTCTTCCTGCACTTAACTTTGTGATCAAGTTCAGGGCTCTCATTTAAATGAATGGGAATATATAAATCAATCTCAGCGCAATGATTAATGTTCAGTACATTTCTACTCTATCCCTCGGCTCACTGAAAGACTAAAAGCTCTGGTATTTGACCTCCAGCTCGTTCCTGACCTGCATCACAATGCACAGGTACACAGGGTTGGAATGAGCCGACCTGCACCTTGCAGCTAGCCAGCAGTTTTGTGTTTGACTTCATATTGACATAATTATAACAAATAAGGCCAAAAAAAAAAAACAGGATTTTGCTAAGTTTTGTCATCACTTCTGGTTGTTAATTTTTTTAAATTCCCATGGCCCCTGGTTGTCTGCACAATCACATGACATTAACACATTTAGAAGGCTGTTGGCTCTCTACTGCACCACGTAGAACACGATCAAAACTGGTCCTCCACATCTTGCTCACGCATAACGGAGAAACAAGGAACGGCAGATGCTGGAATATTCTGTATGCATAGATGATATGTTGGCTGTGGTTCAGGGAGTAAGCACTAGACTACCATTTTATTGTCAGTTCATCCTATTTCTTAAACAAGAGACTGCCATTAGGCTCAGTTCTTGCCCCTCTGACCCTCATGAAGTCATGCAAATTTATATGTTTTGGGATGCTATTTCCCAACTAATCCAAACAGTTACTTCTGGCAGTAACAACTCCAAATTAAACAGGGACCCAGCCTAATAAGGGTTCCAAATAATGGTTCCCTGTCCAATCTCATAGAATTAAAGTGTCTTACAGTGGCGAAACAGGACCTTTGACACAACTTGCCACGCTGGCCAACGTGCCTCATCTACACTAGTCCAACCTGCCTGCATTTGGCCAATATCCCTCTGGATTTCCTGGTATAACTGATAATTTGTTGTATTATCGATTGTTCTATGTTTAATTAAAGTTATTGTGTCATACAGCATAGAAACAGACCCATTGGCCAAACTTACCCACACCGAACAGGATACCCTGTCTCCACTAGTCCTACCTACATGTATTTTACCTATATCCTAAAATGTTCCTATTCATGTACCTGTCCAAATGTCTTTGAAATGTTGTGATTTTACCTGCCTCATCTACTTCCTCTGGCAGGTGTGTTCCACGTTCCCACACATATTGTGCTGTAGCATTAATGTGACTGTAAAGCTGAAACATGTAAGAAGGTCATTGTTCCAGTCCCAGTGTATATGACAACACTCACCTAAAATATTTATCCTGTTACTGGCCCTCCTGGAAACTTTTTATTTTATTTTTATTTTCTCTGTCAAAACAGTTTCTTCATAGAATTCCCCAATCATTTCATTGCAATCCTGCAATCCTATGGGAAATTGAGTGAATCAAGGAAAAAAAAACTTTAATCCACAGTGATATTTTTCTACACTGATTGAAGTTAAACCAGCCTCCCATAAACTTCAACAATGAACCTCAATCCAGATGAACGTTGGAATGTTAAATTGCACCAAGAGTCACAAACAAAGGCTTTGTGTAATATCAAATGCAAAAGATTCATGGTATCAATCTCCCATGAAGTCCATGGGCAATCACAATAGGAATCCAGGAGAAATGTGGATATGTCATACAAAAGGAAAACTGAAGTGTGACAATGCTCTCTCAGAGGAACCTGTTGAACGCAAACCGACTCAAAAATATGAAGGAAAAAAACTAGCAATAAACGTTGCTATTTCTAAAGAAGCCAATGAATGTAAAATGATGATTGTTATTACAGATGTCGATCAGTTATAAGAAAGAAGAAGAGTGGGATCTGGCATCTAAATGAAAACAGTTGTTGTATTTCATAATTTATGATCAGTTGAAGTGACTTGAATTTATTTAGGATAATTAAATTGTACCGCATTCATCTTTTGAATATTTATCATTGACTATTTTCCCGAATCATTTTTTTTTCATGTCACAGAGATTGATCTCGTTGTTCAGTGGCTAGTCAGTTCAGTGCTGGATCAGCTTGAGTGGGAGGGGAGATGGGAGGTTTGGCTCGCAACCTGACAAAATCTTAGACCAAGTAATTTTTGGGTCAATATTTACTACATTACTCCTGTGCACCGTTTTATGCCATTATTTATAGGAAACAGTAGATTATTGCAAGGCTCTTGTGATGGTGGAAATTGGATTCAACTCCACTTGTGCCACATTGAAAAATATCACATTGACCTAAAGCTTGTAGTCAACATCCAGTATAGAACTGTCACTGCACTAAACTGTTGCAGTCTCAGTTCCTAAAGTAAACCTGGCATTGCCACTGTAGCCCTTAAGTGAAATCACTGAGTGACCACAAGTGGCAAGAATTGCCCTGATGGTCATTTGACATCTTGTCTTTTCACTCGTTCCAAATGTCACAAATGAAGAGAGACATTTGAAATAATTGGAAAAAACACTTTAAATGATACATGTATTTAAGAACATGCAATACTGCTGTTAATTAATTAAAACATCAATAAACATTGACATGACAAAAAAAAAACGTAAACATAAGGTCTTCACATAGACATGGCAGCCATAGTTGGCATGCAGATGAGGGTCTAGATACGGAGTGCATCCAGCGAGTGTACTCAACCAATCGGGTGGCGGTAGAGTTGCTGCCTTTCAGCATTAGAGACGCGGGTTTGATTACTGGTCAATGGGGACTCGGTGGGCCAAAGGGTGTGTTTCCGCATTGTCACTCTAAAAACTAAAAAAAAGATAGCATTGCTACACATTCTATGACTGGCCAGCAGATCTATGCATACATACTGGCTTCTCATTAGTGTGCTTTGGAGCAATATAATTTGCATGTTACATTATCTTGCCCCAGGCTTTTCTTTAGTACATGCATCTTCTTACCTTTAGCGAAGCTTGAGAAGATGAGGTTGAAGGGAGATTTGTCAGGTATTCAAAATCTTGAAAGATTTTCACAAGAGTAAACAAAGATGAAGTAGTTCCAGTGGCTGGAGGCTCAGTAAATTTTTGACTGATTAATTAAAAAGCCATTAGCAAAACTAACCAAAAATATATTTATTCTGAGCGTTGAAATGGCAAATAGCACAGATCCTTCAAATTGGAAACAAAGCAACAAATGCTGGAAAACAATTCATGCAATTAAACATTTCAGCTTAATGAATCTTAACATTTCAGCTGAATTAATCTTTTTTAGAAGTTGCTGGAAACAAATATAATAATAACATTTCAAAGGAAATTATATAAATATTTAAAGGAAAAAGTGGTGGGCTAAGATGAAAGAAAAGCCAAGTGAGAAAAAGCAATAGGTCTTTCAAAAAGCCAATACAAACATGATGGACCTTTCTCAGGATGTTAGGGTTGAATGGTAAGCTGGTTATGGTTCTGCACTAGTATGAGAGCGTGGGGTAAATTACCTATATTCACAAACATAAATTTCATCACAAAAGCTAGGTGAATATCAATTCAGTTAGTAAAAGGTCTGGGAAGAATTATCAGTAAAAACATTCATGATGCTACCAGACTTGTTAAATAAAATCCTTTAGGGTAGGAAATCTTATTTTGAGCCAGTTTAGCCAATCTATCAGTTCTTTTAGGAAGAAGAGGAGAGGTATTTAGTCAGAGGGTGGTGAATCTGTAGGGGTTTTTTTGTCACAGAAGGCTGTGGAGGCCAATTCAGTGGGTATTTTTAAGGCCGAAGTAGACAGATTCTTAATTGGTACGGGTGCCAGAGGTTATGGGGAGAAGGCAGGAGAATGGGGTTAGGAGGGAGAGATAGATCAGCCATGATTGAATGATGGAGTAGATTTGATGGGCCAAATGGCCTAATTCTACTATTTTTTATGACTTAATGACAATCTGTGATGCCAGATCTACAGCACTGTGGTTGTTTCTTAACCGCTTTCTGAAATTGTCTATGAAGCCTCTCTATTCAAGAAAAAAGCAAGATACTCACCCAGCGAGTGACACCAAAATCCCCTTGGTCTTGATGTTGCCCATCAGTTAGCCATTCCTAGTGGTAATATTCTTGGCAAGGCTGTGAGATTCAAGAGTCAAAGAGTTTATTGTCATGTGTCCCAGATAGGACAATGAAATTCTTGCTTGCTGCAGCACGACAGAATATTGTAGGCATAAATGCAGATCAGATCAGTGTGTCCATACACCATAGAATATATATATACACACTTAAATAAACAGAAAAAGTGCAATGGGCTGTTAGTAGTTCAGAGTTTGTTTGAAGTTGTGTTTAATAGTCTGATGGCTGTGGGGAAGAAACTGTTCCTGAACCTGGATGTTGCAGATTTCAGGCTCCTGTACCTTCTACCTGATGGCAACAGAGAGATGAGTGTATGGCCAGGATGGTGTGGATCCTTGATGATGCTGGCAGCCTTTTTCAGGCATCAACTGCAATAGAACCCCTCGATAATGGGGTTCCTCCTTGACACACCGACTCTCTGTAATCTTCTCAGGAAGTAGAGGCGCTGATGTGCTTTCTTGATGATTGCATCAGTGTTCTGGGACCAGGAGAGATCTTCGGAAATATGCACGCCCTGGAATTTGAAGTTCTTGACCCTTTCCACCATTGACCCGTTCATATAAACGAGACTGCGGGTCCCCATCCTACCCCTTCCAAAGTCCACATTCAGTTCCTTGGTTTTGCAGGTGTTGAGAGCCAGATTATTATGCTGGCACCATTTGGTCAATCGGTCGATCTCACTTCTATACTCTGACTCGTCCCCATCAGTGATACGTCCCACAACAGTGGTGTCGTCAGCGAACTTATTGATGGAGTTCGCACTATGTCCGGCTATGCAGTCATGAGTATAGAATGAGTACAGCAGGGGGCTGAGCACGCAGCCTTGAGGTGCTCCTGTGCTGATTGTGATCGAGGATAACACATTTCCACCAATACAGACAGACTGTGGTCTGTGAATGAGAAAGTCGAGGATCCAATTGCAGAGGGATGCGCGGAGACCCAGATTTGAGAGCTCGGTAACCAGCTTGGAGGGGATGATGGTAACAAATGCTGAGCTGTAGTCCATGAATAACAGCCTGACATATGAGTTTTTGTTGTCCAAGTGTTCCAGAGCGGAGTGGCGAGCCAGTGAGATCGCATCCACCGTTGATCTGTTGTGGCGGTAAGCGAACTGCAGGGGGTCCAGGTTTTTGTCAAGGAAAGAGTTGATTTGCGCCATGATCAGCCTCTCAAATCACTTCATCACCACAAGCATTAGTGCCACTGGTTGATAGTCATTGAGGCACGTCACTTTGCTCTTCTTGGGCACCGGTATTATTGATGCCCTTTTAAAGCAGGTGGGAACCTCAGACCTCAGAAGTGAGAGGTTGAAAATATCTGTAAAACTCCAACCAGTTGGTCTGCACAGGTTCTTGATACACAACCGGATATACCATCAGGTTCAGGCACTTTCCGAGGGTTCATCCCTCTGAAGGATCTTCTGACATCGCTTCTGTGACTGTGACCGAAATACCATCACTGCAAATGGGGGGCTCGGGAAGGCACATCAGTGTTCTCCCTATCAAAGCATGCATAAAATGCATTGAGCTCATCAGTGAGTGATGCTTTGCTGACATTTGAGCTGCCTCCTGATTTTGCCTTGTAGGAGGTGATTGCATTCAGGCCCCACCACAGTTGCGGAACATCTGTCTTGTCCTCCAGCTTGGAGCAGAAGTCCCTTTTGGCCTTTTTGATGGCCTTACAAAGGTCTTATCTGGACTTCTTGCAGACCTCTGTATCTCCAGACCAGAATGCCTGGGATCTGGTCTTCAGAAGAATGCGGATCTCATGGTTCATCCAAGGCTTCTGGTTAAGAAACACTTGGAAGGTTTTTGTTGGGATGCAGTCCTCAACACATTTCTTTATGAAGTCTGTAGTGACTGTGGCGTATTCATTCAGGTCCGTTGCCGAGTCCCTGAATCCAGTCTACTGACTCCAAACAGCCCTGGAGTTGTTCCTCTGCCCCCAACCAGCTCTGTACAGTCCTCACCTCTGGGAGTGTATCCATTAGGAATTTGTCTGAATATGGAATTTGTAGGATGAGGAATTGATGATTTGTAGAATTTCTGCATTTATTTAATGCAGAAAATGTGAAAACACTTAGCAGACCAGGCAGCATCTGTAGAATGTTAAGAAACGTTAATAATTCAGACTGATTACCTTTCAACAGTGTGTTGATAAAAAGTAATTGATGTGAAATGTGAATAATATTTCTAATTCCATAGATATGAGTATATCCATAATTTTCTACTTTTATTTCTGTTTTCCATTTGGCTTTATGGGCACCCTTTATGTTCATCTGCATCCTTTACTAATGTAAATAAGTACCTTTCCACCAACTTGCTTAATGATGCAGCCTGACCTGCTGAGTTACTCCAGCACTATGTGTAACATAGAAACATAGAAAATAGGTGCAGGAGGAGGCCACTCGGCCCTTCGAGCCAGCATCACCATTCATTGTGATCATGGCTGATCATCCCCAATCAATAACCCGTGTCTGCCTACTCCCCAAACCCCTTGATTCCACTAGCCTCTAGAGCTCTATCTAACTCTCTCTTAAATCCATCCAGTGATTTGGCCTCCACTCCCCTCTGTGCCAGGAAATTCCACAAATTCACAACTCTCTGGGTGAAAAAGTTTTTTTCTTAAATGGCCTCCCCTTTATGCTAAGAATATATATACACATATATTGTACTTTTTTGTACACCAGCATCTGACAATAGAAAATGGACAATAGACAATGGGTGCAGGAGTAGGCCATTCGGCCCTTCGAGCCAGCACCACCATTCAATGTGATTATGGCTGATCAACCCCAATCAGTGCCCCGTTCCTGCCTTCTCCCCATATCCCCTGACTCCACTATTTTTAAGAGCCTAATCTAGCTCTCTCTTGAAAGCATCCAGAGAACCCGCCTCCACCGCCTTCTGAGGCAGAGAATTTCATGGACTCACCACTCTCTGTGAGAAAAAGTGTTTCCTCGTCTCAGTTCTAAATGGCTTACTCCTTATTCTTAAACTGTGGCCCCTGGTTCTGGACTCCCCCAACATCGGGAACATGTTTTTTGCCTGTAGCTTGTCCAAACCTTTAACGATCTTATATGTTTCAATGAGATCACCTCTCATCCTTCTAAACCAGCTTCTCGTTTACACCAACAAACAGCTAGTAATGGCATGTTTCATTTATCATTGTTACATTTTTGCATATCTTTCTTCGTTGTTTTATATCTCTCTACATTATCGTCTATATCTCACATTTCCCCTTCCCATTACTTTCAGTATGAAGAAGGGTCTCAACCCGAAACCTCACCCATTCCTTCTTTCCAGAGATGCTGCCTGTCCCATTGAGTTACTCTAGCTTTTTGTGTCCATCTTTGGTTGAAACCAGCATCTGCAGTTCCTTCCTACACATCTGCAGTTCCTTGTTTCTTCATGTAGGTGCCATCAAATTTGTGTCTACAAAATAGGATGAAAACCATGTTAGACACATTTGTACACTGCTGGCAAATCTGAATTAAAAGTGGAGAGAAGAGAACTTCTTATGCCCACAGCAGAACTTACAAAGGTATTTTCAGAGGAGTGACGGAATAATATCAGATTAATTGGAAAAAACAGAAAATGCAGAACAGAAGCTGAGATAAGTATTGCCAGGATTGAGAAGCTGTAGGAGCTCTAGTTAGGAAGGAATGAACTGAGTGGTAAAGAGTTTAGGACTGCAGATGAAACTTGGAACTTTAGCTCTGTCTCTTTCTCTCTCCACGGATGCTGTCCGTGGAGAGAGCATTTTCAGTTTTATTCCTCTTCTATCTTCAGGATAACTGCAAAATCCCTGCATGTTCTAGAATTAAAACAATAATTGCTTTCTTCAGGTAAGCCGAGTGGTTAGTCAAACAAAAGCCAAGCTGGAATCCTGGAAACACAGCTCACGTTCCCCCTTGAAGGCATTCATCAGAAAATTATGTATTGTAGAAATTGTTCTGCTTGTCAGGAAACCTCTATGACCAATAGGTGACTAATAGTCGTGCTTTTATTTTTTTGCTTCATCACCTTGGCATGGGCATTCAAATACGATTTAAGATCATTGTAAACTCTTTGTAATCAGTCGGTTCGTTAATCGTAAACTCCAACAGAGATTCATACAAATGAAACATGCAAAGGTCAAACAAAATGAATGTGTATTTTCAAGCTTCTTCTCAGGTAGCCACTAGAACTTTCCTGCAAAATATTGTTGCAGTCCAAAGATAATTTAGTCCCATAATACAAACAGGGTCATAGAATAACAATCATTATTTATAACCAATATTACATATACAACAATAATTCACATAAACAAGTTAAGAGATGAATAAAAATAAACATTGATCTTTTATTTCTTGACAACACAATTTTCTTGAATCATGTACGACCATGTAGAAGATTACTGTGCCTCTAATTAAAAACAAGCAGGGTCAACATAAGGAAGAAATACTCTAATACAGTTATTACATTAAACAGTATGTGTGCGCTAATTAAATCATTATACCAAATAAATTAAGTCTGTAGTTACTGGATGATTTTGGCAATGTACATGCTTTTTAATTAAAATATATAGCACTTGCTATCTCATATTCTCATATGATTTAATTCTCTGAACCTTCAGCGCATCCAGCTCCTACATCTGCTTCTATGTATTTTTTTATGAATTATGTGTAATTCACATAAATTAATTTCAGGGGAATGCATACCGCATGTGGAAAGATCTTCTATTTAACAGACTGCACAATTAATTTGGCCAGAAAGAGTTATTGCCAAAAGTAAATGAGAAATTCAACACAGGTGAAATCAGCATTTTACACTTGAATGACTCACTTACTTAATAACCTTATCACATACCATCAGAGTCTTGATATCAAAAATAGTTAAAAAATGATCAGATTATATTTAAAACAGAAATAAATTATGGATGTGACACATAACAATGAATTTGTATGAAAGAGAAAGGAAATGCTTCATCCAATTCTTTTAAAAATGTGCAATATTATCTCAAAGAACTAAAGAAACTCAAAATCACTTAATCGACTGGAAAGAAGAATAAGGGAATAAAAAGAAATCCAGGAATAGATCTTTGGAAGTATCAGCACCCAGGGAAGATTTAAACTTCATAAGCCAGACATGCGGAGCTCATTCCTCCAGTAAGACCTGTTTGATATGTATATACTGCAAAGACAGAGAAAGAATGGCCACATGCTGACCATCGGGTGGCATCAGCAATGGCTGCCTTGCCAACAGTCTGTCTTGTCCATTCCTTCTTTGTTGTTTTATAGTATGTGTTAAATGTATGTTTTGGTGTTCTTTAGCTTGTTTTATGTGGGGAGTGGGGTGGGGGGAGGTTGGGGGAAACTTTTTTTAATCTCTTACCTCGATGGAGATGTGATTTTTTCTGCATCGTATGTCTGTCTGCACTGCGGCCTAACATCAAGGAGTTGCCGGCCTCTGCTGGAGACCGGCTTTGGGAGCTCCAACTGTGGGAGCCTGCGGACTTACCATTATGGAGATTGTGATCCCTTTGCCAGGGATCGACCTCAGAGCTCCAACCGCAGGAGCCTGCGGACCTAAACATCGTGGATAACGCGGTCCCTGGTTAAAGACCGACTTTGGGAGCTCCAAGTCACAGGAACATTGACTGCCCCGACCCGGGAGCTTCGATCGCCAGCTGTGGAAGCTTCGATTGCCCCGACTGCGGGAGAATAAAGAGGGAAGAAGATTAGACTTTATTGCCTTCCATCACAGTAAGGAATGTGGAGAGTCCGCTGCGATGGATGTTTATGTTAACTTTAATGTAGTTGTGAGTCTTGTTGCTTTTTTTAGTATGAATGTATGGTAAATCGAATATCACTGTACCTTAATTGGTACACGTGACAATAAAGGACCTTTGAGCCATTGAATCTTTGGCAGACCAATTGTCTTTGCAGTAATAGTCTTGATTAACTACATTTTACACAATAAATGTTTAACTTGCTTTCAAAGAAAGCATTAATATCTTCTTCTTGCGTATGCCGTGCACAGCCTAAAGTTGTAGGACAACTTGTTCTATTTGATCTTATTTGACTGTGCACACCGGGTTGATTGCATTCGTCGAAACAGGGTGGACCACGTGAAGGTTGCAATCTTCCATCCCAGCATTAATATGAAGAGGTGGTATCATGTTACTTGTTTGGAGAAGTTTGGCAGGCAAGTTACTGGAAAGGATTCTGAGGTATAGGATACGTATGTATTTGAATAGACAAGGGCTAAAATTAAGAATAGTCAGCGTGGTTTTGTATGTTGGAGAATGTGTCTTATAAATCCGATTGAGTTTTTTAAAGAAGAAACAAAAAAAGGTTGATGAGGGCAAAGCTGTACATGTTATCTATGTGAGCTTCAGCAAGGCATTTGATAATGTAGATTACGAAGATGGTTGTCAAAAATTACACCAGGATCAAGAATTGGCTTCTTGGAAGGAAGCAGAGGGTGATGGTGGAAGGTTGTTTTTCAGACTGGAGGCCTATGACTGGTGATGTGCCTCAGCGATTGGTGCTGGGCCCATTGCTGTTTGTAGTTTATATCAACAATTTGGATGCGAATGTACAAGGCATGTTTGCAGATGACACTAAAGTGGGTGTTATTGTCAATCACACGTCCAGATTATACTTTATCTGCCATTACTCTGCACATATTTCCCACTGATTTATATCCTATTATATCCCTTGCCAATCTTCCTAATTGTTCACAATTTCCTTCCTTTGAGGATCCTGTTATGTATGAAGGTTTGGTGGGGTGGAAGGTGAGGACAAAGGAATCTGTATCTTCACTGGAGGAAAGGTAGGGAAGCATAAAAGTGCAAGAAATGGGACACACATGGTTGAGTTTACTTTTTTGCCAAGTTTTGAATTGCCAGCAAATTTTGTTTTGTTACATTCAGATTTTGTTTGCATTTAAATCATTAATATAAATGAGGAATCACAGCTGGGCACAACTGGCATTTCTCCAATGGAGAACATTTACTGCATGTTCATCTTTGTCCATTTCCATGATTATATCCCATCTAATCAAATTACTATAATTTGAGTGGGGCAGTGATATGGCTAGAAGAGCTCTGCTTTGCAGTGCCAGTGACTTAGGTTCAATCCTCATCTCCAAGATGTAAAAGAGAGCCAGGGGTGGAGCAGATGGGTGGAGTAAATGACAAAGGTTCGAGGTGAAAAGGAGACAAAAGGAAGAGTAGGAGCGCAATGTCATGCCGGTATAATGGAAAGGGGTGAAAGGGGACAAGGAAGAGGAGAAAGAAGGGAGATAAAAGGAAAATATGAGACTTGGGGATGGGAGATGAGTGTATGGAGGATGGGGAAGCAGCAGGGTGACTTGGGTGTTGGGAAATAGTGGGAGAAATGTGCATGCACCAGGATGGAGGGGTGGGGGAGGGAGAACAGCAGAAAGAGAGTGGTGGTTGGAGGGGGGGTTATTAGTTGAAATTGGAGAATTCACTGTTCAAACCATTGGGTTGTAAGGTATACTGGTGTAGTAGAAGGTTCTGTTCTCTCAGTTTGTATGTGGCCTCATAGTGGCAATGTAGGAGGCCAATGACAGTGAAGTGAAGTGAAGTGAAGTGAAGTGAAGTGAAGTGAAGTGAGTTTAGTTTAGGTTATTATTGTGAAGTGCACAAAGGTACAATGAAAAGCTTTTATTTGCGTGCTATCCATTTAAAAAACAGACTATACGTGATTTCAATCACGCTGTGGACAGATAAAGGATAAAGGATACAACAATTAGTGCAAGATAAGGTCCAATAAAGTAAAATGAAAGGTAGTTCAAAGGTCCTCAATTGTAGCTAATGAGAGGACCGTTCAATTGCCTGATATCAGCTGGAAAGAAACTGCCCCTGAATCTGGAGATAAGCATTTTCATACTTCTGCACCTCTTACCGGATGGGGCAGGGGAGAAGAGGGAGTGACAGGGGTGAGATAGGTCCTTGATTATGCTGGCGGGGTGGAAGATTGCAACCTTCAAGTAGTCCGCCCTGTTTCGACTAATGCAATCAACTCGACGTACACAAACGGAAGATCAAATAGAACAAGTTGTCCAACAACTTTAGGCTGTGCACGCCACACGAAAGAAGAAGAAGAAGAAGATTATGTTGGCGGCCTTGCCGAGGCAGCATAATGTGTAAATGGAGTAAATGGAAGAGTGATTATTAATTTGCATGATCGTCTGGGCTACGTCCACAACTCTTGCCGTCTTGGATGGTAAGGAAACATCTTTATTCTCTCTTGTCTACTGAATCATCTGTAGCTATTGCTTCCTTGATCTCTTTCCTCTCCGATTGCTTGGTTGAACTGACCATGGTCATGAACTTGTATCTGGCTGTATTCTTGTTCTCAGCAACAGTATTTGGGCTGGAATAATGATTAAAGAGTAATCAGTGCTTAAGGTTTTCTCGTCTGCACCTCACTGCCTTTTTAATAATGACCATCATAGAAACATAGAAAATAGGTGCAGGAGGAGGCCATTTGGCCCTTTGAGCCAGCACCACCATTCATCGTGATCATGGCTGATCGTCCCCTATCAATAACCCGTGCCTGCCTTCTCCCCACGTCCCTCGACTCCACTAGCCCCTAGAGCTCTATCTAACTCTCTCTTAAATCCATCCAGTGACTTGGCCTCCACTGCCCCCAATTCACAACTCTCTGGGTGAAAAAGTTTTTTCTCACCTCAGTCTTAAATGACCTCTCTTCAAGGACTGTGGCCCCTGGTTCTGGACTCGCCCAACTTTGGGAAAAAATTTCCTGCATCTAGCTTGTCCAGTCCTTTTATAATTTTATATGTTTCTATAAGATCCCCCCTCATCCTTATAAACTCCAGTGTATACAAGCTTAGTCTTTTCAATCTTTCCTCATATGACAGTCCCGCCATCCCAGGGATCAATCTCGTGAACCTACGCTGCACTGCCTCAATCACAAGGATGTCCTTCCTCAAATTAGGCGAACAAAACTGTACACAATACTCCAGATGTGGTCTCACCAGAGCCCTATACAACTGCAGAAGAATTTCTACTTGCACATATTTGTGCAGTGGAATATGTAGGAGGTGGCCAAGGCGAAAGCAGCATCACTATATTTAGACAAGTAGAAATGCATAAATAGACATGTTACAAAATGGAGAACAGACGATCTATTGTGGGATTTGATCACATTCCATCTGTGGTCTCACAAATAGAACGGATCAGTTAGGCCTCCCTTATCAGCACTGAGGCAATTCAAGCTGGATGCCGAAGGTCAATGGATACCAGGGCCGTTGTTTTGGTTCAGAGATAGTGAATCGGGTGTCTGGTTTGCATCATGGGATGACCCAGAGTGGCTTTCATTTGTCCTTATGATAATTAAACCATAACCATATAACCATATAACCATATAACAATTACAGCACAGAAACAGGCCCTCTCGGCCCTTCCAGTCCGTGCCGACCATTTGTTTTCCCCTAGTCCCATCTACCTGCACTCAGACCATACCCCTCCATTCCCTTCACGTCCATATACCTATCCACTTTTCTTTTAAATGTTAAAATCGATCCTGCCTCCACCACTTCTGCTGGAAGCTCATTCCACACAGCCACCACCCTCTGAGTAAAGAAGTTCCCCCTCACGTTACCCCGAAACCTCTGTCCCTTAATTCTCATGTCATGCCCTCTTGTTTGAATCTTCCCTACCCTCAATGGGAAAAACGTATCCACGTCAACTCTGTCTATCCCTTTCATCATTTTAAAGACCTCAATCAAGTCCCCCCTTAACCTTCTGCGCTCCAAAGAATAAAGACCTAACTTGTTCAACCTTTCTCTGTAACATAGTTGCTGGAACCCTGGCAACATTCTAGTAAATCTCCTCAGTACTCTCTCTATTTTGTTGACATCTTTCCAATAACTAGGTGACCAAAATTGTACACCATACTCCAGAATTGGTCTTACCAATGCCTTGTACAATTTTAACATTACTTCCCTACTCCTATATTCAATGCTCTGATTTATAAAGGCCAGCACACCAAAGGCTTTCTTTACCACCCTATCTACATGTGATTCCACCTTCAGGGAACTATGCACAGTTATTCCTAGATCCCTCTGTTCCACAGCATTCCTCAATTCCCTACCATTTACCATGTACGTCCTACTTTGATTTGTCCTGCCAAGATGTAGCACTTCACACTTAACAACATTAAACTCCATCTGCCATCTATCAGCCCACTTTTCCAAATGGCCCAAATCTCTCTGTAGACTTTGAAAATCTACTTCATTATCCACAACACCACCTATCTTAGTATCATCTGCATACTTACTTATCCAATTTTCCACCCCATCATCCAGATCATTGATGTACATGACAAACAACAGTGGACCCAACACAGATCCCTGAGGCACCCCACTGGTCACCGGCTTCCAACCTGACAAACAGCCATCCACCATTACTCTCTGACATCTCCCATTCAGCCACTGTTGAATCCATCTTGCTAATCCGCCATTAACTCCCAAAGATTGAACCTTCTTAATCAACCTTCCATGGGGAACCTTGTCAAAGGCCTTACTGAAATCCATATAGACAACATCCACTGCTTTACCCTCATCAATTTCCCTAGTTACCGCTTCAAAAAATTCAAGAAGGTTTGTCAAACATAACATGGATTTTGTGCCAGGAATCCATGTTGACTGTTCCTGATCAGACCCTGTTTATCCAGATGCTTATATATATTATCTCTAAGTATCCTTTCCATTAATTTGCCCACCACTGACGTCAAACTAATAGGTCTATAATTGCTAGGTTTATTCTTTGAACCCTTTTTTAAACAATGGAACAACATGCACAGTACGCCAATCCTCCGGCACTATTCCCGTTTCTAATGACATTTGAAATATTTCTGTCATAGCTCCTGCTATTTCTACACTAACTTCCCTCAATGTCCTAGGGAATATCCTGTCAGGACCCTGGAGACTTATCCACTTTTATATTTTTCAAAAGTGTCAGTACTTCCTCCTCTTTGAATCTCATAGTTTCCATAGCTACTCTACTTTTTCCCCTTAACTCACAGAGTTCAATATCCTTCTCCTTGGTGAATACCAAAGAAAAGAAATTGTTCAATATCTCCCCCATCTCTTTTGGCTCTGCAGATAGCTGTCCATTCTGGTTCTCTAATGGTCCAATTTTATCCCTCGTTATCCTTTTGCTATTAATATAGCTGTAGAAAACCCTTTGGGTTTACTTTCACCTTTCTTGCCAAAGCAACCTCATATCTTCTTTTAGCCTTCCTAATTTCTTTCTTAAGATTCTTTTTACATTCTTTATACTCCTCTAGCACCTCATTTACTCCATGCCTCCTATAATTATTGTAGATATCTCTCTTTTTTCGAAACAAGTGTCCAATTTCCCTTGAAAACCATGGCTCTTTCCAATTTTTATTATTTCCTTTCAACCTAACAGGGACATAAAGATTCTGTACTCTTACAATTTCCCCTTTAAATGTCCTCCATTTCTCTTCTACATCCTTCCCATGAAACAAAGTGTCCCAATTCACTCCTTTAAAATCCTTACGCATTCCCTCAAAGTTAGCCTTTCTCCAATCAAAAATCTCCACCCTAGGTCCAGTTCTGACTCTCTCCATAATTATATTGAAACTAATGGTATTGTGATCACTGGTCCCGAAGTGCTCACCAACACATACCTCCGTCACCTGACCTGCCTCATTTCCTAACAGGAGGTCCAGCACTGCCCCTTCTCTGGTCGATACCTCTACGTACTGCTGCAAAAAACTATCCTGCACACATTTTACAAACTCCAAACCATCCAGCCCATTTACAGAATGTGTTTCCCAGTCTATTTTTGGGAAATTGAAATCTCCCACAATCACTACCTTGTGCTTACTACTAATATCTGCTATCTCCTTACATATTTGCTCTTCCAATTCTCGCTCCCCATTTGGCGGTCTATAATACACCCCTAAAAGTGTTGCTACACTCTTCCCACTTCTCAGTTCCACCCAAATAGCCTCCCTAGACGAGCCCTCTAATCTATCCTGCCAAAGCACTGCTGTAATATCTTCTCTGACAAGCAATGCAACACCTCCCCCTCTGGTCCCTCCAATTCTATCACACCTGAAGCAACGAAATCCTGGAATATTTAGTTTCCAATCACAGCCCTCCTACAACCATGTTTGACTGATTGCCACAACATCATATTTCCAGGTGTCAATCCAGGCTCTAAGTTCATCCACCTTACTTACAATGCTCCTAGCATTAAAATATACACATTTTAGAAACCCACCATCCCTTATTCTCTGTCTATTATCTTTTTCATCTTTCTCGCCTACATTTTGGATCCGAGTGCTTCCCTTCTCTGCCTCCTGCCCCACACCCTGACCCCTAGCCCCCTCTACCCGAGTCCCTCCCCCCAGCCTTTCTAGTTTAAAGTCTCCCCAGTAGCCTTTGCAAATCTCCCTGCCAGGATATTGGTCCCCCTTCGGGTTCAAGTGCAACCCGTCCTTTGTGTACAGATCATGCCTTCCCCAAAAGAGGTCCCAGTGATCAAGAAACTTGAATCCCTGCCCACTGCACCAGTCCCTCAGCCACGCATTTATCCTCCACCTCATTTCATTCCTACTATCACTGTCACACGGCACAGGCAGTAATCCTGAAATCGTTACCGTTTTGGTCCTTCTCCTTAACTTTCCCCCCCAACTCCCTAAATTCTCCCTTCAGGACCTCGTCACTTTTTCTGCCTGTGTCATTGGTACCTATGTGTACCACAACATCAGGCTCCTCTCCCTCCCTTATCAGAATCTTTTGGACACGTTCTGACACATGCGAGACCCTGGCACCATATTGAACACCTTACACCATATTGAACACCTAGTTAAGTATGCATGGAATGTATAAAATCAATTGTTAACATTATTGGTCTCTAGCCAATTGTGGACGAACTAGAAAAAGTATGATTATAGATGTTTTCCTTTGTTGTGTAGAGAAATTGTCCGGAATGCATATAGCTTATCTCCATCGGTGAAATACTTATGTAACAATTCTTTGGTGCTTGAAATAGACCTGGGTCCTCTGTGATTCATCAGTCATTTGAATGCCAGTTAACTTTCACCTGAAATGTATAATCTATGCGGTGACACAGCAGCAACTCTCACCAATGCTCAGATTATGAAACCTGGAACTTCAGATGATGATTGTGACTCCACAAGTCGCTGTCCCAGACAAAGCAGAGATAGATACATTCTTGACTAGTACGGGTGTCAGGGGTTATGGGAGAAGGCAGGAGAATGGGGTTAGGAGGAAGACATAGATCAGCCATGATTGAATGGTGAAGTAGACCTGATGGGCCAAATGGCCTAATTCTGCTCCTATCGCCTATGACCTTATGACATGACAACAGCAGTTCAGTTCACACAAGACAAAGATTGTATCTTTAATTGTTCTGAGAGTCTATCATAGATCAGTTTATCAGAGTACAACTAAATTCATCAACATTCTTAGATTTGCACTATCCCCATCAAACTTGATATCAAACGCAGGGAACTAGCTCTCTGTGCATCCTCAGCAAAATAATACAATAAGTACAAATTGGCAACAGCACTTGCAGCCTGATGACCATCAGCTCAGGAGCACCTTGGGGCTGTGTGCTCAGTTCCCTGTTCTACTCTAGACCATGACCAGACACAGTTCCAACACCATCTTTAAATTCAACACCTACATCATTGTTGATGGACAAATTACAAAGAATAAACGAGACTACAAAGAGTGGTGGACACTGCCTGGTCCATCACAGTTACTGATCTCTCCACCATTAAAGGGACCTATAGGAGGCGCTAGCTCAAAAAAGGCAACCAATATCATCAAAGATCTACATTACCCTAGCCTGAGTCTGAACACCATGATGATCAGGTTCAAGAATAATTTCTTCCCAATCGATCTCTTGAACAGTGCACAAAACTAACTTCAATTATAAACCCGTATACATTGTTTTTGGTTGAACTGAGGAATTTGGGATGTTTTATTTTTGCACTAGTATTGCGGTTATTAATTTAATTACATAGAAATATACAAAAATAGATGCAGGAGTAAGCCTTTCGGCCCTTAGAGCCAGTGGCTGATCATCCAAAGACAGTACCCCCGTTCCTGCTTTCTCTCCATATCCCTTGATTCTGATAGCCCTAAGAGCTATATGTAACTCTCTCGAATACATCAAAATTGAAATTTTACTTCGGAGTCACGTGAGTGACTACGTGAAGAAGGCCATCCCCTCGCATGTGCGTCATTACGTCTGGTGGGCGCGCGGCTCCTGCCAGCGGTAAGTTTTTGAACCTGGAAGGTAAGTTTTAACTTATTTCTAGGGCTGTTTTTTGTATTGCAGGATTGCCTGTTGAATTCTGGGCGAAGTTGGATGGGCCGCGGGAAACCGTTTATGGACCGTGGGGAAATCCCGGTCCGGACCGCAGAATTGCAGGTAGCCGCGGACAATGGGGTCAACAGCCCCAGACCGCTTGGGTCTTCCCAGGAAAAGCGGTTAGACTGGCAGGCAGCCGGTCTCGCTGTCAATGGGGTCAGCAGCTCCCAGACCGCTGAGGGCTTCCCAGATAGGGGTTAGACTGGCAGTAAACCGGTCTCGCGACCCCAGTCACTGACAATGGGGTCAGCAGCTCCCAGACCGCTTAGGTCTTCCTAAATAAGGGGAAAACTGGCAGTAAGCTGGTCTCAAGACCCAGTCACTAACTATGGGGTCAGCAACTCGCTTTTCAGTATATAGAATTTCTCTACTGTCTAACTATTATTTTCCTTAGGATCTTTATGGCATGCATCGATCTCATAGATGCATACTATTTACGACCCATTCACAGGAGATCACCGGAGACATTTCAAATTGATCTGGAGGATATTCCTTATGCTGTGTTTGCTTAAATCAACTGTTTTCAGCCATCCAGTCAAATTTAAGTTGATACCAACTGGAAGTTGTTGTTTATCGGATATACCTTTAATTATTAATTACCTGTGATTCTGCCCTGGGGCAACAGATTGGAATCAATTGAAGCCTGCAACAACCTTGTTTTCAAGCAGTCTTCTATTTATCAAGTGTAATTGGCTATAGCAGCTGTGTTTCAGCTGTGCAATTGGGTCTTGCATTATTCGAACTTTCAACGTGCAAGTATTAACCTCTCAAGTGCCATATAGGTCAATGTTAACAGGCCTATGCTATTGTCAGCTGAAGCTACCAAAGTCACAATGGTGGTCGAACTATATTCAGCATTGCTCCAGTAGTTTTGGTCAGATATTCTTCAGTTATATTACTTACACGTGCTAGAGCTCGATGGAAAATCACGAATGCCATATCTAATAACGAAGGCAGATGGGATTTGCATGAATCACCATTTTTTCAGTTATTGGTATCAACTACCTATAGACACTAGGTGTATACTATGGGTTAAAGGGTTATTGTGCGAATATGCAAAACCTGCAAAACAAGTTGATACACTGTGGTGGTGGCATATGTTAGTCACATGGATGCAATAAAGTCAAAGTATCCTGTCATAATTTACCCAACCTTTTTGACTCTGGTGCATCATCATGCAAAGTCAATGACAACACAGTATGGATGTTAGATCACAAAGCATTTTAGGATCTATGTTTGCATCTATGTTTGCATGCAGGCTCATTCTCGCTACAGGGGAGGAATGTTCTTTTATGTGGTTCTCCATTTTGCCTCATCAGTTGGGGCTTGCAATAATTCAGCAAGACCCTGCATTCGGGGTTCTCGTATTGTCTGACTGGCCTACGCAGCCATGCTTTCCCGCAAATGTTGGGAATCATATAGAACCTTATATGGGGTTCTAAACATAAAATTTGCTGGTTCAGCCTGGCATTCAGGGAACCAGCCTCTACATGATTAATCAATTCATTGCTTAACAGAATCTGAGAAGACCGCTCCTGCGACGCGGGCTTTCAGACTGATCCATGCATGTCTCACTGCAGAATGCAGGGATAGCAACAAAAAAGCAGTACTTTGCCTCTTCAGGAGATGGGAAGCGTTTTTCTGTTAAATGTTATGTTACACATAATACAGCACGGACACTGACATCTTAGAGTTCATTTTCTATGGGTCTTTGACAATAAATTATGTTATAGTCCCATTAACTGTACCCAACGTGCTTCTCATCATAGTTGCTGCAGCAAGTGGGACCCGCTCTCTCAGTTTTCACCCTCTGGTGTCCAGTATTTAGGATATCATTAACACAAGTTCTTCCAGACCCAAGTACACGGAAGTATGGGATATTGACATTGTGTTAACATTTATTCACCATGGGGCTCCAGCTATATCTCTATCTTTGGTTCGGCTCTCATAGGTAGGTTATTCCCTGGCGCTGCCCTCAGCGCACGGGTCCAGTCATTACATATTGCGAATGGACAGGATAATTACACCTGCAATATCATAATTCATGTTTACATACCCCATGCACCTTTGGTTACATGTGGTCACACGTTTACATCATTACATCAAGTTCAACTAGAGCCTTAGATGCTAGTTCAGACCATCTCCAGGTGGTTATGCGAGGTTTGGCTTATACAGGAGTAGATACTGCTTTCTAATCTCACTCCACCAGGGCTGCTACAACACCAGCAGCAAGGGTCATGTACGGTCCTCTGGACCACATCCTGTTAACTGCAGGATGTCTAACAAGCGAGGTATCCAACATTTATTTTACCCCATTGCTATATCTAGCTCTCTCTAGAATATTGGCTCACCAACCAGGTCGGACTAGCTTGGCACAGGAAAAGTTGCTCCAGACAAGGTGTTTATCTAAGAGGTAGGGAGTTGACACCCCCAGGAAGTTCCAGTCTGATATTCCACAATAAAGAAAAAAAAACAGAAAATATTGTAAAACGAAATAAAACCAAGATGCAGGAAATACATAGTGGATCAATCAAAATCCATCAGGAGAAAAGGGTAATCCATGATGTTTTGGAGGTATTCCTGTGCTCAGAACTGTGTTCTGAGAATTGATTTGCTGTATATATTCAATAATTTCTTGTTCTATTTAAGAAAATATTCTGATTAACATGCAAACCTCTTGTAATAGCCTGTTGGGTATAGGCATCTGTTGGTGCAGTAATACATCAAATGGACAAGATGGACCAAAGTTCAATTCTTGATTTATTATTGTCCTGATTGGGTGACACTCGGGGTTTAACAGCTGATCTCTATGTGAGGGGAATTAGCCATGGGTGTTGCTACTGACTGCTATCCTAGAATCGCTGTGGTAAAGTTTATTTGTTTGAATTTTTTCGTTGAGGGAGGAAAAAACAATAAAATATAAAATGAAAACGACTCTGCAATACAAGACTTCTCATCAACAATTTCTGATTTCATTGTTATGTTCAATGGTTGAAAGTACTGTGAGCAGATTATTGTTCAATGTGCTACAGGCTTGCAATATATGACCCTGGCTTGTTATTGTCCAGATCAGTAAGATCAACACCATTTATTTCTGCTAGGGAATGATAAATGTATTTCAACAACTGACGTCATTGCCAATTTCACACTGAATATTGGATTTATGTTAGACAGATTTCCTATTAACACATGTTCATCTTCAAACTTTCAAAGCAAACAACAAGTTTAAAAAAATATTTCATAACATACATTTAAGTAGAGATGGATAGATCAGGCTTCACTAGCATAAAGGTGATAATTGAATTCTAATCCCAAGAGTGCACACACACTTCGAGAATATGATCTATTGCAGAGTGCCATTAATATTAATAATTGTTTATATTCAAAAGCAGAGTATTTTTTCAACTTCATTTTTCAGGAAAGAATTCCAGATGAATACAAAAATCATATATTTAGATTCTACTATTTAATCAAATGTCATTTATTTTATGTTCAACTACTCAAAATTCAAACTAAAAACAAAGTAATCATTTAGAAGAGTGATGATTATCAAGCAACTCGTCAAAATATTCTGATACGTATTACAAATATTGTAACAAATTCTGTATGAATACTGGAGGTGGCAGCATTAGTGCGAGCAACTATAGGTGCATATCTGTGTCTCACAAAATTAAAATTAATTGGTCAGCATAAATATAATGAACAGGTGCAGACTTGCCCTCCATCAAAGGGATCTATCAAAGGCACTGCCACTAAAAGGCAGCCAATATCATCAAAGACCCACACCACCCTGGCCAAGCTCTCATTTCGCTACTACCATCTGGAAGAAAATACAGGAGTCGGAAAATCATTACCACCAGGTTCAAAATCAACTGCTTCCCAACTCCCATCAGGCTCTTGAACACAACACAACTCTAACCTTAGCAACCTTAGCACTAACTATGAGCTGTGTCTTTGATTGTACTATGGAAATATAAAGCCACAGGGAAGGATTTGAGCGGAAAGGGACAAAGGGGAGGGAAAAGATGGGTAATAAAAGGGAAATATAGAACTTGGGATGGCAGCTGAGCGTACAGTGAAAGAGAAAAGAGTAGGATGATTACGGTGGTGGCTGATAGTGGGAAATGTTTGTGTGCATTGAGGTGGGAGTGGGGCAGGGGAAAGAAAGGCCAGGTGGAGGATATTATTTGAAATTGGAGAATTCAATGTTCGCACCAAAGTGTTGTAAGCTGTTTGGCGTCACTCTGGCAATGGAGGAAGCCAAAGACAGAAAGGTTGGTATGGGAATGGAAAAGGGAATTAAAATGGTTAGCAAACGGGAGCACCAGTGTTCACCATGGTTGACACAGTGTAACTGTTCAGCAAAATGGTCGCCAGGTCTATACTTGGTCTCACCAATGTACAGGGAACAACATTGGGAGGACCGAATGCAGCATACTTAGTTGGCAGAGATGCACATGAATTTCTGTCATGCCTATAAGGGCTGCTAGGGTCCCTGGATGGAAGTGAGAAAGGAGTTGTTGGGACTGGTAGGGAGGAGACTGGTTGGGTGAGAAGAGCCAAACAAACCAAGCTCGACAGTATCTCCTCTGGTCTGCGGAGATTCACCAATATGTTGCTTGGATTGGAGGACTTTAGTTATAGGGAGAGATCGGATAGGCTGTATTTTTTTAACCTGAGGTAACAGAGGTTGAGGGGTGATCTGATAACATTGCAAGGGACATTGATAGGGTAGAAGATATGAATCTTTGTTCCAATGGTAGGGGTATCAAAGACAAGATGGCAGAGGCTTAGGTTGAGAGGATGGAGTTTTAAAGGGGATTAATATGATTTATTTTACTAGAGAAAGTATTTGATATCTGGGTCTCACTGACAGAGCAGGTGGTGGAGTCAGATACAAACATTACATTTTAGTTCGGAGTCACGTGAGTGACTACGTGAAGAAACCCCGCCTGGCGCATGATCGGCATTACGTCGACGCTGTCGGTAGGCAAAGAGCTGCAGAGCGCAGCTCCACCAGCGGTAAGGAACAGGCCCGCAGGTAAGTACATTTAAATTACCTACAGGGCGTGTTTCAAACTCCATTACACTGGCGTGCAGAGCCAGGAGGAGTTTAAAATAAAAATGGAAAAAATCCAGAAAAAATCACCGCGGGTTAAATGAGTGTCCCGGGGAGACGATAAACAGTCGGGACATGAGAGTGCGGAGCCGGTTCCGATACAGGTGGCCATGGAAATACCCGTTAGTGAGCCTATAATTACTCCACTAACAGAAGCCACGGAGGAAATTCCTGTGCCAAAGAAAAGTAAACGGAAATCCGTGAGGCCCGTGGTTTCTGATGACTCTGATAATGAAAGTCCTCCGGATAGAAAAGCCATGTGGCTAAAAATGAAACATATGGAGAAAGTTCTCCAGACTATTATCAACCAAGGGTCCAAGAACCCAGAATATTCCCTTACAGGCCCTGAGGGGTTTGCATTTCAAGAATATGGCATTATGCCAAATTTGGAATTTGATAATCCAGACCCAGAAGTTGGGCTGGAGGAAGTCTCCTTTGATGAAGTCTCAGGAGTACCAGGACTGCAAGAGACAGATCCTGAAGGAGGTGATGTTGGTCATGAGTACCCACCACAATATAAAAAGATGAAACCAGGTGTGCCTGATGTGGCAAGAAGCTTTGCTATACCTGAAGGAAGTGGTGAGGCTATGGAAGAAAACCTGGCTGCCAACATTAATTACTTGGTATCTCGCCAGCTTCAAGAGTATGTTATGGTTGAAACAGCAGATTTATATAAAACACCGGTAAATTGTGCCTCACTAAGGGTTCCTACAGTGAATCCGACTATTTGGACGCCAATGTCGTCAGTTATGCAGGCACAGGAAATACGTTTTCAAAGAATCCTCAAACTTATTTCAGCTGGGATCACTGTTTTTGGGAAGCAAGTGGAAGGTTCTGCAATGACCAAAATTCAAAAAGATATGTTGGGTTTATTCTGCAATTCATTTTTTGAGCTCAATTGTATGAGGAAAATTGTGATTCGGCCCATTTTGCACCCTAGATTTGCAGGGCTGTGCAGAACAAGTAATGTTCAAACTCCTGTTTTTTTGTTCGGAGAAAACCTGCCCAAACAAATCAAAGAGATGGATGAAGAGGCAAAATCTATTAACCTCATGAGACCCTTCATCTTTGGCCAAAGAAGGTACAGTGCAATAAGAAGGGGATTTGATTTTGGAGCTGGAACAAGGAGAGGCAGGAGTATGGTAAGGAAGTATTACCATCCAGCACAGCCTAATTTTCATCTATATGTGGGGAGAAGGAGACCAGCACGTACGTTTGGAGAGGTACAAAAACTTTATTCTATCACACAAGAATCTTTGGATGAACCTCCAATTGGTGGTAGATTACAATTGTTTTATGATGAATGGGACTGTATTACATCTGACCGGTATATTAGATACTGTATCAGGAGCTACAATAAAATTTGTAGAAGGTACTGATCCACCGGTACAGAATAAACCTAACCGTGTTTTGATGTTCTCTGCACTTGATAAAGCTGAAATTAAAGAGGAAGTAAACAAATTGTTTAAAAAAGGAGTTATTGAGAAAACTGTTAAGCATCCGCAGCAATTTGTATCAAATATATTTGCAAGACCTAAAAAAGATGGTGGTTGTAGAATCATTCTGGACCTTACACACTTTAATACATTTGTCCAGTATACACATTTTAAGATGGATACATTCAACACTGCAAGACAGTTGTTATCACCAGGTTGTTACATAGGTACTATAGATTTAAAGGATGCATATTATTCAGTATCAATTCATTGTTATTTTCGAAGGTACTTAAAATTTAGTTGGATGGGACAGCTGTGGCATTATAAAGCATTACCAAACGGATTAAGCTCAGCTCCTAGGCTGTTCACAAAGTTGTTGAAACCAGCACTTGCACAGCAAGGGGCACAAAAATTGTTATGGCTTATCAGGATGACATTCTAATTATCAGTACTAATCAGGAGTCAGCTGAAAAATCAGTTGAAGCAACTACAAGCCTGTTTAAAAGGTTAGGGTTCCTGATCCATCCATCAAAATCTAAACTACAGCCATCCCAAACAATTGAATATTTGGGGTTTGTGATTAATTCAGTTACCATGTTAGAAACTTTACCAATGGACAAAATTATTGATATTACAAGTGCATGTTGTTGCCTTATTCACAAATCTTATCCCTCCATCTGAGAAGTAGCAAAAGTTATTGGTAAGTTAGTAGCAGCATTTCCTGCAGTGGAATTTGGTCCACTACATTACCAAAATCTCCAAAGAGCAAAAGCACAAGCATTAAAGAAGCGAGCAGGCCATTTTGATAGGCCTATGCAATTACCAAAGGAGGCTTTATCAGGGTTACAGTGGTGGATTGAGAATGTTCCAATCGCTTCTCGGCCTTTTGGCTAAGATCAAGTGTAGTATCTGTTCTTATCAGTTTAATATCTGATACATCCCTTATCTAGGGACCATATATTAAAAAACATGCTGCTAAAAACATTTTAGTACAGCAGCCTATAGTGTTTTTACAAACTGATGCAAGTGCTCTCGGATGGGGGGGCTACGGATAATTCCACCAACTGTGGGGGCAGAGGACTGTCCAAGAAGAATTGTTTCTCCAAAAATATGGTATCAATTATCTGGAGTTGTTGGGGGCATTTTATGGATTAAAAGCTTATTGTTCTACTATGACGGATTTGCATGTCCAATTACAAGTAGACAATACCACAGCTGTTGCATATATTAATCACATGGGTGGTGTAAGATCATTATCATGTGATTGTCTGGTTAATCAGATATGGCATTGGTGTATTGATAATAAAATTTGGCTTTCAGCAATTTATCTCCCAGGTAAAGACAACGTTGTGGCAGACAACAGATCAAGGAAATTTAAAGACAATATGGAATGGATGTTAAATCCACAAGTTTTCAATAATATTGTCAATCGGTATGGATTACCAGACATTGATCTGTTTGCGTCTAGATTAAATCACCAATTGCCAAAATACGTGTCCTGGGAACCCGATCCAGGAGCAGTAGCAGTAAATGCATTCTCACTACATTGAGGGAATATGTTCTTTTATGCGTTTCCCCATTCTGCCTGGTTAGGCAATGTCTTGTGAAAATAAGAGCAAGATTCTGCCACAGGTTTATTGGTAGTTCCAAATTGGCCTACACAGGCATGGATCCCATTGATGCTTAAAATGATTAGGGAACCATTTATGACGATTCCTAGCTGCAGTGATTTGTTGGTGCAACCAGTAACAAAAGAAATTCATCCATTACATGATCATATGAATTTGTTAATCTGCAGGTTTTGACCAAACCATTGCAAGGGCTTGGACTGTCTGATAGGACCATGGATGTTATAACTTTGGCTTGGCGAGATAGCACTAAAAAACAATATATGTTGCATATAAAGAAATGGGAAGTCTTTTGTAGACAGTCAAATATATCTTATCATACTGTGAACATATCAAATGTATTGGAGTTCCTTGCTGGGTTGCATTTTGATCAGCACTTAAGCTATATTGCCATTAATAGTGCTCGTAGTGCTTTATCGTCCTATTTAGGACATATTTCTGACTGTGAATCAATCGGGTCTCATCCATTATTATCCAGGTTTATGAAAGGGATTTTTAATAGAAATCCTCCCAAACCAAGGCATATAGAAATTTGGGATGTCAGCATTGTGCTTACTTTGCCTAGGCAATGGACTCCAATCACGTCAATGTCTTTACAGAAGTTAACATTTAAAGTCGTTATGTTAATGGCATTAGTGTCAACACAAAGAGTACAAACATTGCAAATGTTGCGTTTAGATTGCATGCATATGGCTTCAGATAACATGGTATTTTATGTTTATGATCTAATCAAACAAAGCGGACCAAGAAAACTGGAACAAAGGTAATGTTTAAATCTTACCCTGTTGATCAAACACTATGTGCAGTTAGACACTTGACTCAATATATTGAAGTAACCAAGAGTCTTCGGGGTGGTGAGACAGCGTTATTGATTACGCACAAAAAACCACATACAAAAGTATCAGTACAAACCATTTCTAGATGATTAAAACAGGTTTTGGATTTAGCAGGAGTATACACTGATGTGTTTAAATCTCACTCCACCAGGGCAGCAGCTACATCCGCGGTGAAGGTACAGGACGTGTCGTTCGATCACATTTTAGAGGCCGCAGGGTGGTGCAAAGAAGAAACTTTTTCAAAGTTCTACGATAAACCTGTTCTCACGGTGCCAGGCTTTGGACACGCAGTATTGGGTTCTCTGTGATTCTTTGCTTTGTTTTACTATCGATTTATATTATCGATTTAGGTTATCACTTTATACTTTTATCACTTTATTGTTTATTGATTTGTTTACTATCGATTTATATTATCGATTTATGGTATCACTTTATACCTTTATCAATTTATGGTAAACTTTCCCCTGGGATAAAGGGGTTATCACTTTTGTTCTTTTATAATTAAAAGACTTATTACATAACTGAAGCAATGTTTTAAAAGATATATTATTTACTCACTAATCTGTTGACTTAGCCAGAGTGTCATATGGAATGAATCTATGACATAAAAAACACAGAGCTACAAAATCTTCACATAGTCACTCACGTAACTCCGAAGTAAAATAGTAAGATTAAATGAGAACTTACCAAGTTTGAAGTTTGATCGTTATTTTATGAGTAGTAACGATGAGGGATTATGTGCCCTCCACTCCCAACCCTCATAAAATAAATGATCATCTGGTAGTTCTAGTCTATGTTGAGCCTTACTATCTTACTCCGGTTATTTGGTTCTGTGTTTTTCATGCCGCTGCTTTGAAGTATGCCGATCATGCGCCAGGCGGGGCTTCTTCACGTAATCCCTCATCGTTACTCCTCATAAAATAACAATCAAACTTCAAACTTGGTAAGTTCTCGTTTAATCTTACTATTAAAGAGGCTTTTAGTTATGCACTTAAATAAGACATTGAAGTAAGCAGTTGTAGCATAGGCTAAAATGGATGTGTATAAATGGGGAAAAGATCAGAGTGGTCATGGTGAGGTTAAGGGCCCATGTTTATGTTGTTTAACTCTATGACTGTAAGATTCTAACTTCTCTATCCTTAGTTCCCTATGGCAACCTGAGCTCCTCACAGTAAGAGAGAGCACAATTATAATTGAAGCAATGGTCATGAGGAACCCAGCGGAGAGAGCCACCTCCTGCAGGGCTATTTTGTTGTCCAGGAAACGCTGGGGATGCTCTTTACAGTCTAATACTTCATGCCTGCCTGCTGTATTATTCACAACAAGCAACAGGCAACAAGCACTGCCTGTGGAGCAGAAAGAGGAAGAGTGGGAGAGATAGGAGACAAAGGAAGGAGGAAGGAGGAGAGAGGCAATGGCCTGCTCGGAAAGTGCTTTCGATTTAAAAACCCCCAGGTTTCCCCTTTGAATTGGAATTGATAACTGATCAATCTTGCTACATTTATGACATAAATAGTATTGTCTGTTATGTTCTTTATGATATGTTTTCTTCTACCAACTGACTCTAAAATCTCTAGCTATTACATACTTCGCATTAGATAACTGGTCCACTGTATTCCAGAGAGAAATAATGGCTGCCTACTAATTTGCTTTAACATTATATTAGATATTGTATAATGTCATAAAACAATTTAACCACTTAATGTTTCACTATTTGAGTTAACAGCCTAGATTCTACATACTATGTATTTCAAAGATTTGCAGTACGATGTTCACAAAAGTCTAACAACCTTTCTCTTTTCTGATGCTCAAAGAACGTTGTCAGATTAAACTAATTGATTCATGTCTCAAGACAGAAACATCATCTATCAATGTTCTCCAGAGATGCTGCCTGACCTGCTGAGTTACTCCAGCACTTTTTATCCTTTGGTGTATTAACCAGCAACTGCAGATCTTTGTTTCTACAGTATTGGCCTTCAAATTCTATCACGATCACCCCATGACAGTAATCTCTAACCATTGTTGGCATTTACTAAAATCAGTTTTATTGCACGTTAATGAAAATTGATTCTCATCATTGTTTGATATGAAGTTTTAGAATACCATGCTTAAAATTCAGAAGTTGAAAGTTAGTTGGAATGCTAATCATATTGTAAAAGCTCAGAATATTCTGTTGCAATGAAGCCAAAACTTTCAGCACTTTCTACCATCAATCTATAAATCTGCCAACAATTGATGGTGTCTGCATATGTGCAAATAAACACAGAAGTTGATATTGCTGGTACAATAAACAACCCCAGGGTGTGCTGTTCCAGTGTTTGCAGATGGAATCAATATTTACTTGTAAATAAATGGCGTATTAAGATATAATTCCTGAAAAACCTCTATGTATTTGAAAATTCATATTAGTTTATGTATGGTCATTGCATTAGAATAACATATCTAAATTTAAAATAGATTAAAATATTCTTATATTTTTGCATGCTTACAATATTTCAGCATCTACCATCGTTACTGAATGTTTTGAAAAGTTGAATAATATTGAAACTTGCTTGCTTTCTCGTATGTCATCTGTGAGAATTCATCCATCAGATTTGTTGCACGGGTAGTTTGAAAATATCACTGCTTCTGAATTAATGAATGCACTCCTGACGGTACATGTTCAAAACATATTGGCAATATGAAAATCCATGTGTTTGTTGATACACCAATCACCAGAAATATTAGCTCATCAAAGAGCAGTTGACAACAAGAGGGTGACTCTTCTGCATCACAGCTTACAAAAGAGCAATATTGTACCTTTGATTGAAGACTTATCTGGCTGGCTTTGGAGTACCAACACCAAAAATTGCCCACTCAATAAGTAACATTTATAGTGAGGTCCAACGCAAATTGAAGGAACAGCACATATTAGTGCAGCTCATAACCCACGGGTATGAATTTTGTCTATTCTCTAACTTCAATAAACCTTGCTTTACCTCTCTCTCCATCCAGCCCCTATCCTAGTCCTCCGACTAGTTTCACTGTCCTTCCAATTAATTTTACTGCGAAGTTACTTGTGTCACTTTACTCTCAACAAACAATGAACCATTCTACATTTTCTTAGCATTGTCTGCTTTGATCTATGTTTTCACACCTTATCACTCCATATCTCTCTGCCCTGACTCTCAGTCTGAAGAAGAGTCTCGACCTGAAACGTCACCCATTCCTTTTCACCAGAGATGCTGCCTGTCCTGCTGAGTTACTCCAGCATCTGCAGTTCCTTCCAGATTCTACCTTTCATCAACTCTTTTGGGGGCAATTTATAATGGTCAATTAACCTACCAACTAGCATGTCTTTGGGATTGGGGGAAAAAAACTGAACACTCGGAGGAAACTCGTATGATCACAAGAAGAACATGCAAACACATATAAAAACACTGGAAGTCGTGATCCTACCTGAGTTTCTAGAAGTGAAAAGCAGCAGTTCTACCAGATGCTGAACCCGCCACTGCTATGTTGCTAATGAAAAAAGTGAGTGATTTGTTACTGCAACAACTGACTCCTAAATCTCGAGCTATTATGTACACCCCATTAGATGATTGGTACTTTATGTTCCATGAAGGAGATATTCTCACATAATTTTAATTGTAACTCTTCTGATGTTGCATGAGATTTTCTATAATGTCATAAAATAACAAAATCTGCAAAGCTGTGCCTTGGATTTTTCATGGTGAGGAACGTTGTCTTTTAAAGTGACAATTTCCCTCTTTTCTGATGCCATTGTGATCAGGCATCACTTCAAAGTGGACTTCAAGCATCTGGTTATGATTTTGTCATCAAACTGACTGCACAGCTAATTGCAGGGTAAAATGTTCACTGACTGTAAGCAAACAGCCATTATTTTCAATTAAATATCCCAGGTTTTACAGAGCAACAAAAAACGAGTGGCATAAATATATGCTCAAGCTGAACTTATTTAAATATTGTTTTGTTTTACTAACCATTGGCAAAGAAAATCAGTTTCACATGAAAATACATGTTAAAATATTGCCATTCTGTTACCAGTGTTCGACTGTACTGATGCTATCAATGTGTGGTTTACATTTGTTTATATGAGCTGAGAGCTAAGACAATGATAGTAGTAAGATTAAACGAGAACTTACCAGTTTGAAGTTTGATCGTTATTTTATGAGGAGTTACGATGAGGGATTACGTGAAGAAGCCCCGCCTGGCGCATGCTCGGCATACTTCAAAGCAGCGGCGTGAAAAACACAGAACCAATAGCCGGAGTAAGATAATAAGGCTTACATAGACTAGAACTACCAGATTATCATTTATATTATGAGGGTTGGGAGTGGAGGGCACGTAATCCCTCATCGTAACTCCTCATAAAATAACGATCAAACTTCAAACTTGTAAGTTCTCATTTAATCTTACTATTTTACTTTGGAGTCACGTGAGTGACTAAGTGAAGATTTTGAAGCTCTGTGATTTTCACGCTGTAGATCATTCCATACGACACACCGCTTGAGTTTACACAGTAGTGAGTAAATAATTTATATTGCTTGAAATTATGCTATAAATATTTTTATAATAATAAAAAGAAAAGTAATAACCCCTCTATCCCCGGGGAAATTACAACAAATGATATGCAACAAAGCAAACAATTTGAACAGAACCCAACACAGCATGTGCAACCCTGGCACTGTGACAACAGGTTTATCATAAAATCTAGAAAAGTTCCTTTTTAGACCATCCTGCGGTCTACAGAATTTGGTCGAGCGGCATGTCCTGCACCTTTGCCGTGGACATTGATACCGCCCTTGTGGAGTGAGATTTAAACACATCAGTGTCTATTCCAGTTAATCCAGAACTTTTTTATCCATCTAGAAATAGTTTGTACTGTCACTTTTTTTATATGTTTCTTGTGGGTAATGAACATTGGTGTCTCACAATCTCGGAGACTCTTAATTCAATATATATTAAATCAGATGCTTAACCACACACAATGTTTAGTTGACAGAGTAGTCTTAATGATTACATTGGTTCCAGCCTTTCTTGGCTTGCTTTGCTTGCTTAGACCATTGACATAAAACGTCATTTTATCTACAGACAACTGCATACAATGTAACCGTAACATTTGTAATGTTTGTACTCATTGTGCAGATATTAATGTCATCAGCATTGCCGAGCAATGCGAGAACTATACTGACATCCCAGATTTCTGTATATCTGGGTTTGGTAGGATTTTATTAAAATTCCTCTCATAAATCAGGATATTAACGGATGAGACCCGATAAATTGTCGTTCTGAAAATTGCGTTCTGAAAATTGTCCTAAATAGGAGGACGAAGCACTCCGAGTTCCATTAATGGTACTATAACTCAGGTGCAACATAGCAAGGAACTCCAATACATCCGATATGTTTGCAGTATGATAAAATATATCTGACTGTATACAAAAGATTTCCCATTCCTTATATGAAACATATATTGTTTCTTAGTGCTATATCTCCAAGATGCAGTTATGACATCCATGGTCCTATCCGATATTCCATCAGAACCTGCAGATTAACAATTAATACGGTCATGTAATGGATGACTTCTGCTGTTACTGGATGTACCAACAATTACTGCACCTGGGATTTGTCATGAATGTCTGAATCATCATTCTGAGCACCAATGGGAACAATGGCTGTGTAGTAATGGTCCCTAGATTAGGGATGTATCAGATATTGAACTGATAAGAACAGATACTACACTTGATCTTAGCCAAAAGGCCAAGAAGCAATACCAGTTTGGAACCACCAAATGCCTGCGGCGGAGACTTGCTCTATTTTGGTGACACATTGCTTAATCAGGCAAAATGGCAAAAAGAAAAAAGGCTATACTTCCCCAATGTAGCGAGAATGCATCCACCGCTAATGCTCCTGGGTCTGGCTCCCATGAGACACATTTAGACCACTGGAGATTTAATCCAGACACAACAGATCAACATTTGGTACTCATACTGTCTGACAATTTTTTTTTTAAATTTTTTTTTAATCTTTTTGAATTTTAACATTCATTCTGTATTGTTATTGAACTTTCGTGATCTGTTGTCTTACCACAATATTGTCTTCTCCCACACTTGTGGTATTGTCTACTCCCAATATCTCCAAATAATTAATATCATGTGTTTGGAGAATTAAATCGTCTTGGACAGTCTATCGACCACCACAACTGCTGTCGCTGTCCTTGGCTCCCCATCCGAGAGCACTCCCATCAGTCTGTAATACCACTGAAGACTACTGAACAAGCACATTTTTACTTCTAGTAACTTGTGCGACATTGAGAATCCATCACGCAATTCATCTCAACGTTTTTAGTTGGTAACTGCATGGACCTAATCAATGACCTGCATGCTTTTTACGCTTATACTCTGGTCTATGCAGACTTTGATCACTTTACTTTACCACTATCACTTTACCAGTAGCCGTAGCTACTTCTTGGATGGTGGGATAATGTTTTTTACTAAGACAAGTGCAGGCATTTGTAACATCCCCAACCTTAATTGTTGGTAAAGTTACTGACATATCAACTGTATTAATGACAAACCCCAAATAATCAATTGTTTGGGATGCCTGTAACTTACATGTTGTTTGGATGTACAGAACCTTAGCCTTTCAATAGGCTTATGGTTGCTGAACCCAGTTCTTCAGCTGTCTCCCATTTACAATTAACATATCCTCTAGATAAGTCATTACAATGTGATTCTGAGCCCTCATTAACACCAGTGCTGGTTTCAATAATTGTGTGAGCAACCTGAGGGCTGAATTTAACCCATTAGGTAATTCCTTCAGCTGACCCATCCAATTAATTTAAGTACCTGAATAATAAGGCATTTTTTAGGTCTAATAATAGCCATATAGCAGCCTTGTGATAACAACTTTGTTACAGTGTTGAAGTATACTTTTTTTAAATTGCCTATACTGAACTATAAATTTAAGTTTGTGAGTCCCAGAATGACTCTGCAACCCCCATACTTGTGTCTGGGATGTATTATCTCTACCTGACGAGTTCCTGGTACATTCAAACACAAAGCCAATCAGATTTAATGCAGAATTACAAAACAATTGTAGTCTTACAACCGACCAGAGGTTGTTTTCCAGAAATTCCATGTGTGATGGAATGACGTTTCTGTACTTCCGTAAATGAACCAGAAGATCTCCTTCTCTTAATATAGGGGGTTCGTATTCAACCTGTTTGTTTTCTCAAAGCAGGGATGAGAAGTTTTATAAGGCAAATATCCTTAATTGTTTGGCAGTTTTTCATCAATCATAAATCTGGTTATAGCTTGCCCACATAATCCTGCATTTTCTGGGTATAATGTTAGCCAAATGACAATTTTCATCATACAATTGGGTTTGAATATGCATTGGAGAGTAACGCAAGCATGTCTTAAAAGTATTGGACATTATCGACCCATGTATGTATTCCCCAAATGCAGTGATGCCAACTGAATATCAGCTAGAGGACATGCTGGAACACATTTCCTGTCCTCGCATCATTACACTCATAGGTGCCCAATTACTGAGTTACTGTTGGCACCCTGAGCGAGGCACAATAGATGGGTGTTTTATTTTTTTTTTAAACTGTTTCAGTCATAACAGTTTCTTGGAGTAGGTGAGAAACCAAATAATGTTGGCCGCCAGATTCATCCATAGCTTCACCAGTCCATACCGATATAGCAAAACTTGGTGCTACATCGGGAACACCCGGAACGTTTCTATTGTGCTCTGGTGTATACACATAAGTAGGGACACCAGCTTCAGGGTCAGTTTCATCCTGCCCTGGTACTCCCGAGTCTTTGCTCTAGGATACTTCAGTCCAGACCTAAACAAGGCAATGGTGAATGAGATTCTCATTTTTCATAGGCACCATACTCAGTGTATGGAAACTCCTTTCGGAGCCTGCCTAAGAATCTCATGGGTCTTAAAACCCTTAATTGTTTAGAATTTTGAGCATTTTATCTTGCTCTAAATACTTCATCCAGACCTACGTAAGGCACTGGTGAATGAAATTCTCATTCTTTATAGGCACCATACTCAGTGTATGGAAACTCCTTCGGAGCCTGCCTTAGAATCTCATGGGTCTTTAGAACCCTTGACTGATTAGAATTTGGAGCATTTTATCTTGCTCTAGGGATCTCATCCAGACCTAACCAAGGTACTGGAGAATCAGAATCCCATTTTCATACACACCATACTCAGCGTATGGAAACGCCTTTGGAGCCTGCTTACAGGAAGACAAACCTGGGTCAAGGACCCTTGACTAAGTCAAGTGTGGAGCATTTTCCCATTTCCAGCCTCCCCCACATTCTTGTCCTCCCTTGGAGGAGAGTTACTTCTTTACTATTTTGTATTTATGCATAAACCATATATGTTTAAAATTGTAATTCTGACAGGCACATTCTGCTTGCAAAATATTTGTATTAACCTCAGTATCACACAGGGTTACATACATTTCCATAAAGAAACTGCATCTGGTAACATATACTTTATTTAACAATTATTGGACATTATCGACCCATGTATTGGAGCCGGCATTTAGTGCAGCCGTTATCTCCAAACCCGATCTAAATAGCGGTAAATAGCGGGAGCCGGCTTTTAAAGCAGCCCTTATCTCCCGATCCCAATAGAACTGCGGTTCCAGCGCGTTCTATTCAATTATCGCAGTTTAAAAATACATTCACTCTAGCTGGCTCCGTATTTCGAGCCAGAGTTACAGAGTTTAAAAAAAAATTCAAAATACATCAGCACTCTAGCTGGCTCTGCAGACTTACAGAGTTTAAACCCACTAGCAAGAAAGTTCAACAGCGACTTACCTGCGGGTTAAACTTTCGCTGGTGGGAGCTGCGCTCTCCACCCTGTCGGAGCTTCACACACGTGACTCCGAAGTAAAATCACAATATTTGTCTAATTAAATTGTCCATGCAAGTAAATTCGGGAATCACACATTCAAACACTAATCTGTGCTCATTCGCAAGATGATTTCACCTCTTAAAGGGCAGATGATGGCCGAATCCAACTGCTGGTGCTGGTCATTGTGCACTGGAGAAGCACTAACATGTCTCAGAATCTTTACTCTATTCACTTATTCAGACAGAGGAGGAAAGGAAATAATTTAAAGTAACAGTGCTTTATTAAACAAAAAGACGTTGAAATAGAGAGAAATCATTCTCAATTTTCTGTGTAATAGAATGTAAGAGAATATGAAAACGCACACCTCCAGGTTCAGTGACAGTTTCTTCCCAGCTGTGATCAGGCAACTGAAGCATCCTACCAGAACTAGACAGCAGTCCTGAATTATTATCTACCTTCCTCATTGGTGACCCTCAGACTATTCTTGATGGGTCTTTGCTGGCTATACATAGCACTAAATGTTACTCCCTTATCATGTATCTATACACTGTAAATGGCTCGATTGTAATTATGCATTGTCTTCCTATTGATCGGATAGCATGCAACAAAAGCTTGGTTGCATTATCAATGGATTAGACGACAGTCCCTGCACCTGGTTGCATGTAAAGAATGCTAAGGGTCAGCAGGTTAAATTCTTGGGTGGTAAAAATGTGATTTGAATGCATCTAATGCAGTCTTCAGGATCTCATTTTAGTCTTTGTGGCACACTACAATTCCCTCCCTCTGTGACCAATGATTTTGCAGTAACGTCCTTACTTTTGCCTCAAATAAAACAGAAAATGTTCGACTCAGCAGATCTTGATGTAAAGGGAGTTAAAATTAGCCCTTTGCCTAGGATTTATTTTTATCCAATCTGACTACCTGATATATCCAGCTCAATATAGAGTGTAATCTCCTCCTTCCACTCTAAAGTTTACCTGCCTGGAAATCAGTGGCATGGGCATCTTGGCCCCATTATGTACTTAATCGATTCACACAGTTCATTGAACTTTGTCTCTCATGCATGTTTTATCATAATTAGTAGGATTGTAACTGATATGATTCATAATTACATAATTTCTTCAATTTACCTCTGACAGCCTATCATATTACCTTTTACAATAATCACTAGCTGAGAAGTAGGGGGGTAGCTGGTAAGTTAAACTAACAAAGTTTAGTAAAGAAAAGATCCAAGTAACATTTCTACCTTGTGCTCACTTCAATACTGTAACCTCAAGCAACTTCCTTACTAAACCAGTGCATTAACAACATACATTCCAATTGACCATATACTACAATTCTTAAAGTAACACCAACACATTAACAAAGGTGTTAGGATTTTACTAGAATGGTTCAAGGATTGAAGAATGCTCATATGAATTACAAAACTGTTCTTAATTTTCAAGCAGAAGGCTCCTCAAGCCTAATTGTGTTCTTACTCTTATGGGCCTGTCCCACTTAAGCGATCTTTTAGGTGACTACAGGAGACTATGCTCAATATTGTCACCACATGTTCGCATGTGGTTGCCGGGGAGTCGCCTTCATGGTCGTGAGGAGTCACCACCTCATTATGGTCACCGCGAATATTTCAACATGTTGAAAAATTAGCGCCAACTAGAATGAAGCCGCCATGGAGATTAGCGAGAATTCTCGTGCTGTAGGTGGGTCGCCAGGAAGTCGAAGGTTCACGTAGGTTCTCATAGTTTGTAGCCGGTGCTGACCGGTGAATTTCATTGGCTCATTGGGAAAAAAAATGTAAGCAGTAGTTTTCGGAACCAAGGATAACCGACCGGTAATGTTAAATGTCCGCCGAGCTTCACAGCCATGTATCTCTGGCTTCTTGTCTCCACTCCTCCTCCCCCCTCTTTCACCTCCCTCCTCTCCCCCCTCTTTTAAAGGACTTACCGTACATTGTGCTTTAGCCGTCTTAATTACAGCACCGATCTTCCTGTTCATCGCGGTGTGTGTCTGCATCACATTGGATTTGCACCGTGTGAATTTCACTGAAACAGCGCTGTCCCTGCTTGCCCTGATGGGCTGGTGAAGTAGCATGTGCGTGTGTGTTCCATACTGACAGTCGCCGTTCCAGTTGCCGGTTTTTCAGATGATGCCGGCAACTTGACAGACACCGGCAGTCGCCTGGAAAATCGCCTAAGTAGGACATGCCCATAAAACATTTGCCTAATCTATCTTCAACCATTTGTTCCCCATCGAGAGTGGTGTGTTCACATATTCTGCCATTTTAATTAATTGCCCTGCATTCTGCCCATTATAATGATTACACCTTATATGTTGTAACATTCTGAGGATCTTTGCAGAGTATGTCCAGAATTCTAAAGTGATTGCATTTCTATGACAGAATGATGAAACAATCTATTTTACTTCGGAGTCACGTGAGTGACTACGTGAAGTAGCCCCGCCTGGCGCTGGAACGGCATTACGTCGACGCTGACGGCAGAAGCAAGAGTTGCAGAGCGCAGCTCCTCGCAGCGGCCGGAACGGACCCGCAGGTAAGTGTAAGGAAAAGTGGGGACGTTCTAAAAAACGACGTTACGCTGGTAAAACCAGCAAAAGAGAAAGTAAAAGGTAAAATCAGAGTCACGCTGGCGTACTGATTTAGCCAGATAAATGGAAAAGAAAAATGGAAAAGTCTCAAAGGAAAATTTCACGGGTAAAAAGATCGTCCCGGGGTGAAGCTAAAGAAACGGGACAAGAGTTTAGTGCGGATCCGGTTCCGATACCGGTGGCCGCTGATTCACCCGTTAGTGAGACTATAATTTCTCCAGAAATACAAACCACGGAGGAAAATGTTCCTAGAAAATGTAAAAAGAAATCCGTGAGGCCCGTGGTTTCTGATAATGACTCTGATAATGAAAGTCCTCCGGATAATAAAGCTATATGGCTAAAAATGGAACATATGGAGAAAGTGCTCCAAAATATAATGAAACAAGGGTCACAGTACCCAGAAGTTTCCCAAAATGACCCTGAGGGGTTTGAATATACAGAATATGGCTTTGTGCCAAATTGGGAATTTGAAACTCCGGACCCAGGATTAAGGGCGGAGGAAGTCTCATTGGATATAATTCCAAGTGTATCAGGGCTGCAAAAAACAGACCCTGCAAGTGGTGATGTGGATTATGAGTGCACACCACAAATAAAAAAGAGAAGGCCAGATGTGCCTGAGATGGCAAAAGATTTTGCTATACCTGAAGGAAGTGGTGAGGCTATGGAAGAAAACCTAGCTGCCAGTATTAATTATATGGTATCTCACCAACTTCACGATTCTGTGATGATTGAAACAGCAGAATTATATAAAACACCGGAAAATTGCACCTCATTGAAGATACCTACGGTTAATCTGTCTATATGGACGCCTATGACTCCAGGCATGAGAGGACAAGAAATAAGATTTCAAAGAATCCTCAAATTGATTTCTGCTGCCATTACTGCTTTTGGAAGGCAAATGGAGGGGTTGGAGATGGATAAAATACAAAAAGATACTTTGGGCTTATTATGCAATTCCTTCTATGAAATTAATTGTATGAGGAAAATTGCGATTCGGCCCATATTTCATCCAAGGTTTGCAGGTCTGTGTCGATCAAGTGGTGTTCAAGCTCCTGGTTATCTATTTGGAGAAAACCTGCCTAAACAAATAAGAGAAATGGATGAAGAGGCTAAATCTATTAGGCACGTGAGACCTTTCGTCTTTGGACAAAAAAGGTATTTTTCGTCAAGAAAGGGATTTGATTTTGGAAACAGAGGCAGGAGTATGATAAGAAAATATTATTATCCGACACAGCCTAATGTTCACCCGTATACGGGGAGAAGGAGACCACCACGTTCATATGGAGAGGTACAAAAAATGTATTCTATTCTTAAAGAAACTGTGGACAAATCTCCAGTTGGAGGGAGATTACAAATGTTTTATGATGAATGGCTTGCCATCACATCTGATCGGTTTATTTTACAAACTGTTTCAGGAGCTACTATTACATTTAAAGAAGGTGTTAATTCTCCGGTACAAAATAAACCTGCTTATGGTTTCATGTTTTCTGCAATTGAAGAGGCAGAAATAAATGTGGAAATGACAAATTGTTTTAAAAAAGGTGTTATTGAAAAAACTGTTGAACATGAGCATCAATTTGTGTCAAATATATTTCCAAGAAATAAAAAAGATGGTGGTTGCAGAATTATTCTGGACCTTACAAATCTTAATAAATTTGTCGAATATAAACATTTTAAAATGGAAACATTTAACACTGCAAGACATTTGATATCAGCAGGTTGTTATATGGCTACAATTGATTTAAAGGATGCGTACTATTCAGTACCAATACATCAGTTCTTTCGAAGGTATTTAAAATTTAATTGGCTGGGACAACTGTGGCAATTCAAAGCTTTACCAAATGGGTTAAGTTCAGCTCCCAGGCTCTTTACAAAGCTGTTGAAACCAGCTTTAGCACAATTAAGAGCACAAAAGCACATCATTATGGCTTATCTGGATGACATTTTAATCATCAATAGTAATCAGGAATCAGCTGAAAAATCAGTTTCAGCAACTAAAACTTTATTTGAGAAGTTAGGTTTCTTGATTCATCCAATTAAGTCCCAGCTGCAGCCAGCACAGTCAATTAACTATTTGGGGTTTGTGATTAACTCAGTTACTATGTTAGTAACTTTGCCAACAGATAAGATTGATGATATTCTAGTGACCTGTAGGGGTCTCATTCACAAACCTTATCCCTCCATCCGAGAAGTAGCAAAGGTTATTGGTAAATTAGTAGCAGCATTTCCTGCAGTAGAATTTGGTCCATTACATTACCAAAACCTTCAAAGGGACAAAATAAGAGCTCTAAAAAAGAGAGCAGGCCATTTTGATAGGCCTATGCAATTAACAAAAGAAGCTTTATTGGAATTACAATGGTGGATTGAAAATGTCCCACAAGCTGCTAAAAACATTCTGATACAACAGCCTGAAGTAATTTTACAAACAGATGCTAGTGCTCTTGGATGGGGGGGGCGACAGATTCATTCACCAGCTGTGTGGGCAGATGGACTGTCCAAGAGGAAATGTTTCTCCAAACATATGGTATTAACTATTTAGAATTATTGGGTGCATTTTATGGGTTGAAGGCATATTGTTCTACAAAAAAGAATCTGCATGTACTGATACAATTAGACAATAAAACAGCTGTTGCATATATTAATCACATGGGTGGAGTCAGATCGGTATCATGTGATTGTTTCTGATCAGATATGGCAATGGTGTATTAACCACCAAATTTGGATTTCGGCAAATTACATCCAGGTAAAGACAATGTGGTGGCAGACAATAGATCAAGGATGTTTAAAGACAACACAGAATGGATGTTGAACCCAGTAATTTTCAGTAAAATTGTGACTCAATATGGGTTACCAGACATTGATCTGTTTGCATCAAGACTAAATCATCAATTGCCTAAATATGTGTCTTGGAACCAGATCCAGACGCAGTAGCAGTAGATGCTTTTTCACTAAACTGGGGGAATATGTTATTTTATGCTTTTCCGCCATTTGCTCTGGTTCAGCAATGTCTGAAGAAAATAGAACAAGATTCTGCCACAGGATTATTGGTAATTCCAAATTGGCCGACACAACCATGGTTCCCATTGATGTTAAACATGATTAAAGAACCATATATGTCAATTCCTAGCAGCAGTGATTTATTGATAAAACCAGTAACCAAAGAAATTCATCCATTACATGCTTATATGAATTTGTTAATCTGCAGGTTTTGACCAGACCACTACAAGAGCTTGGATTGTCGGATAGAGCTATGGATATTATAGTCGCATCATGGCGAGATAGCACTCAGAGACAATATATGACACATATAAAGAAATGGGAAAATTTTTGCAGACAGTCAAATATATCCTATCACACTGTGAACATTGCAAACATATTGGAGTTCCTTGCCGAGTTGCATTTTGAACAACACTTAAGTTACAGTGCCATTAATAGTGCACGTAGTGCCTTATCATCTTATTTAGGACAAATCTCTGACCAGAAATCAATTGGATCACATCCATTAATATCCAGATTTATGAAAGGAATCTTTAACAAAAATCCACCCAAACCAAGATATACAGAAATTTGGGATGTTAGCATTGTACTTACCCCACTTAGGCAATGGACTCCAATTGAAGTTTTGTCATTGGAAAAGTTAACATTTAAATTAATAATGTTAATGGCATTGGTTTCAGCTCAAAGGGTGCAAACATTACAAATGTTACGTTTAGACTGTATGCATGTGACTGCAGATAACATTGTGTTCTATGTTTACGATCTGATCAAACAAAGCAGACCAGGGAGAACTGGAGCGAAGGTAATGTTTCAAGCTTATCCCTTTGATCCAACGTTGTGTGTAGTTAAACATTTGAATCATTATGTAAAAGTTACCAAAACTCTTCGAGGAGATGAAAAAACATTAATGATTACGCATAAGAAACCACACACAAAAGCTTCAGTGCAAACAATCTCAAGGTGGTTAAAACAGGTGTTACTTTTAGCAGGAGTAGACACTGATGTGTTCAAATCTCACTCCACCAGGGCAGCAGCTACATCCGCGGCGAAGTTACAGGACGTACCACTCGAACATATTTTAGAAACCGCAGGGTGGTGTAAAGAAGAAACTTTTCAAAGTTCTACAATAAACCTGTTCACACAATGACAGGCTTTGGACACGCGGTGTTGGGTTCACTATAATCACCTGCTTTGTTTCACTATTGATTGATATTATCAATTATGTTATCACATATCTTTTATCACTTTGTAATGGTTCCCTCGGGTGTAAAAAGAGGGTTATTATATGTTCTTTTATCATTAAAAGATTTATGGAAAGAACTAAAACTAGTTTGGTTTTTCTCATGTATGTGTTGACCTAGCCGGACTGTCGTATGGAAGAATTCTACGACATGAAAAACACAGAAGCTTCAAAATCTTCACGTAGTCACTCACGTGACTCAAGTAAAATAGTAAGATTAAACGAGAACTTACCAGTTCGAAGTTTGATCTTTATTTTATGAGGTGTAACGATGAGGGATTATGTGCCCTCCACTCCACACCCTCATAAAATAAATGATCATCTGGTAGTTCTAAATCTATGATGAGCCTTACTATCTTACTCCGGCTATTGTGTTCTGTGTTTTTCATGCCGCTGCTTTGACGTATGCTGTTCCAGCGCCAGGCGGGGCTTCTTCACGTAATCCCTCATCGTTATTCCTCATAAAATAAAGATCAAACTTTGAACTGGTAAGTTCTCGTTTAATCTTACTATTTCTTTATCACCACTGCTGTTATCCTCTCACTGCTCATCCATGTCAAAGTTGTGCAATTCTTCTTTCTTTGTTGTTTCACTGCAGTTGTTGCCCTTCCCTTGGGACTTTGCTTCATTACCACTAGTTAGATTTGCTGTGCTTGACCTGTGCTTACATATACTCTGTATCCTTGATTACAACTATTAAGACATGTTACAGCTCTCAAATGAAGGCTTAAGTTGAAAGATGTATTTGCCGAAAGCAGCAGGGGCTTATTTTTGTCACTGTAAATTGTGCCAATTGTGCTCACATGACAAGACTTGGTGTTTGGGCTCCCACCATCTTTCCTACCATTGGTTAGCACATAGTTACACGCATTGATTGGAAAAGCACAGGTTGTGCTTTTTGGAACAGAGGAGGTTGAAATGGTTTGAGAGAGGTATTTAAAATTATGAAGGATATAGACGACAAAGAAAGAAGAAAGAATGAATTTTTACACAGAGTGTTTGTAATTTTGAATGCAGTGCCAGGGGATTATTGGAGAGGATCAATTGTTTAGCTATCCCCTTACTTGCAGCAGAATCTGATCTCCAGTTGGTTCGATCACTCAAGCCACTGCATCAAAGTCCCAGTCTGCTAAATCTGTTTGATTATAGGTATGCAATTGCTATCACAGGTTAAATAAATTGTAGATACAACACTCCCCCTACCCACCCCCACACCCATATCACAGCGACATCGCTAGAGTTATCATCTCATTCTATCTCATTGTGCATCACTGACGCCATAAGTCCTAGAGCTGTACAGTACAGAAATAGGCCCCACAGCCCAATTTATTCATGCCAACCTAGCTACATAACTAAGCTAGTCCCATTTGCCTGTGCTTGGTGCATGCCCTCCAGATCCTTTCCAGTTTAATAACTTCCTTTCCACAGCTGGGTGATCAGAACAGTACACAGTACTCTAATTGTCGCCTTATTGACGTCTTGTACACCTGCAACATGACATCCCAACTCCTATACTCAATCACCTGGCGGATGAAGGCAAACATGCCAAACACCTTCTTCACAATCCTATCAACCAGTGTCTCTATGAAACGATGTACCTACACCCCTAGATCTCTTTGTTTTACAACACTCCCTCGGGGCCTACCATTTTCTGTGTAGGTCTTGCCCTAAATTGCCTGACTAAAATGCAACACCTCACCTGTTTTGCCGCATCTAAATTCATTCTGTCTTACCTAGCATACTGGTGCATCCTTATTATATGTCTTTGGTGCCTTGACCATGAATTTAAGATCCAAAACCCAAAATAGCTGGGGTATATTCTTTAGGTATATTGTTACCTAATGAGAATTCACTTCTTTCCACTCAAGTGGCCTCAGACCCTCATCTAGACACTGGAGATTGTATAATTTGTATAGTCAGGCTGAATGGAAATGGTAGCATGGTGACCTTCCACTCCAAAGATGGAAGAAGGCTCATTAAGGGCTGCAGTAATTGTCAAGATAAAGTGTCGTGACCCAAAATGTCGACCATTCATTTCCTTCCATGACTGCTGCCTCATTTATTGAGTTCCTCCTCTCTTTTTTGCAGAAGGAAAATACTCGTCATTGTGTTTTTGGTGTAAAATAGAGAAAAAAGCTTTTTCAGGGAGTTTACCGCAATGCTTCTGCTTGCTTGGGCCTCAGTGGTAGTCAGTCCAGCTTTCAGCTGCCAATGATCTTGCAGATTCTATTTAATGGCAGACAACTTGGATATCTTATGCATTTGCAGAGGAAACATAGAAACATAGAAACATAGAAACATAGAAATTAGGTGCAGGAGCAGGCCATTTGGCCCTTCGTGCCTGCACCGACATTCAATATGATCATGGCTGATCATCCAACTCAATATCCTGTACCTGCCTTCTGTCCATACCCCCTGATCCCTTCACCCACAAGGGCCACATCCAACTCGTTCTTAAATATGGCCAACGAACTGGCCTCAACTACCTTCTGTGGCAGAGAATTCCACAGATTCACCACTCTCTGTGTGAACTGTCAGGAACTGGGGAGAACACCAACATCTGAAAGTGCAGCTCGCCAAATTATTGTCCACTATTATGGGAGGTTTCAATTTAGTTTAGTTTAGAGATACATTGTGGAAACAGGCCCTTCAGCCCACCAGATCCGCGCCGACCTGTGTTCCCCGCATATTAACACTAACCTACACACTCTAAAGACAATTTTTACATTTACCAAGCCAATTAACCTACAAACCTGTACGTCTTTGGAGCGTGGGCGGTAACCGAAGATCTCAGAGAAAACCCATGCAGGTCACAGGAAGAACGTATAAACTCCGTACACACAACACCCGTACTCAGGATTTTACCTGGGTCTCTGGCACTGCAAGCACGTAAGGCACTCTACCACTGTGCCATCGTGCCACCCTTAAATATTTAAGATGCTTGGTACAGATGACTCCTTTATGTTAATTAGCTTTCTCTCCTACCCAAGTACTTTATCAATGTCACTATAACCTGACACATACCGGCTGCGTTTGATGAACTTTAGGGCTATTTCTATTTATTAATTATATTATCACCAAAGAACAAAGAGCCCATTGCAAACCTTTACAATTCCTTTTTTGTATGCATTGTTTATATCGGCAGGTAAGCAAAGGAAAAAAGGTTGGGGAATTTATTTAATAATAATAAACATTCTCAATACCAATATTATAACAAAGCAAACATTGGCATTCTCTATGCATTCATGTCAAAAGCACTTGGCTATATACATGCAATTAAAATGAGTACAGTTGGAAGAACAGATTGCGTTGTATATAATGCTTCTGTAATGTTATGAAGCTGAAAGAACTCCTTACACTAATTCAGGAATATTGTCATTCAGTGCTACCTAGAACACATAACTACCCATGATAATGCAAATCAAACAGATTTTGTTGTGCAATCTTCAGTATCATTCAATATAACTCCCGCTGTGTGATCAAGTTCCCAAAACTTCATGGATAGTAACCAAGGAATAAAAACAAATAAAAGAAATGTAAATCATTTTAAGATGCTTTCCTTACAATATATATTCAATGCCACCAATGCTTAATCCTATTGTTAATTTCCTAATACTGCATCATCACTGTTTAAAAACATAATAGCTCTAATATTTGCGAAATGTGTAGTTTTGTGCAAAAATGACTATAAGCAAGAAACTCAACAAAAATAGATGAGTCTAAATATTTATGCCCATCACTCGGAGTGTGGAATAAAGGCAGTTCCAACTACAGCTAAAAATGAGTAAGATGCACCACAAATAATAACCAAAATTCATGAAACAAAGATGCTGTCAAATTATGTCAGCTACTGTTGGCATTAGCTTAATTAGCAAATTCAGACATAAAATCTAATGTAATAAGGTGTACCAGCACAAACAATGAGAGCCAGAGAATGTGCCAAATTTCCATCTTTAAATCTATTATGCATCCAGTTTAAATTTAAGATTATTAAGTAATAACATGAATGCTAAGCTATAAATTATATCTAATCACACCAATTTATGAGTTTGAGCTATGCTGCTGCATGATAGAATAGATATTTAGCAGAATCTTTGTCAATTATGGGGAGAATTCCGAAAATCAAAGACAAAACAGATACTGACATATAAAACAAAAAGAACAGAAAATATTGGAACCATTCAAGCTTCAGGCACCATCTGCACAATGATAAATTAAGTCAATATTGCATGTTGAAGATCCATAGTCAGAACTTGGAAAAAAAAACAATCTAGGTTTAAGTTACAGGAGTGGGAGAAAGCTGGATAGGAAATTATGAGGAAAAAAGAGTGCAAGCCAAGGACCAGAATTGGTCGAGAAAAATTCTATCCCTATTCACCACCACCCAAACTTTCTGCAATTCATAATTTGCTATATATTTTATGCTAATTGCCTCAGTGGGTAAAACAAGACTATTTAAAAGACTTTCCCTTCCAACTAAGGCCATGGTGAGGTTCTGTGCCAGATTATCTAATTTTCAAAAATAAAGAATTAGAAAGAGATCACAGTAGCGTTGGTTATTTTGAATGGCATGAATTTGTGTACTCAGAAGGGTCCAGCGGGTGAAGAGCAAGGAAGATCTCATATTTTACTCCTATTTATCTTATTTTCTTAAAATGTCCATTCAGTCCATTGTGTTTATATCTGTTTTCAGGGTAATCCTAGCGATCCCATTCCTTCATTTATATCCCTGTAATCTATTCTCTCTCAGATACCCATTAACTCCTCCCTGATTCTCTTGTTACCCATCTCTGCTATGAGTAATTAAGAATAGCCAATTAACCTAAACACCTGGAAAATATGAGTTCAGGGGACACACATGTAATTACATGTAAGTCCACACCTGAGAATGGAAGCAAATCTGGATCCCTGAAGCTATGAGACAGCAGCACTCACTGCTATATAATTGTCTCCTCTGGAAATAAACTTTTGATTAACATTTCCTTCAAAGTCAATGTGCAATCTTTATTAATACAGAGTAACCATGTAATTAAACCACCATAAACAAAATGAGGTTGGAAATGTAAGCAAGTAAATTGGAATAAAAAATATTTAGATAACTAAACAAAATTGCTTAATGGCCCCAGATGAATAATTATGTGCATGGTAAAATGAATAGTTATGTCAGCAATATAAGCCACACAATAAAATACCATTAGTTAATAAACATGGTCTTAACAAAACAAATGTCTGTGATTGCTTTAAAATGCATGGAAGGATCAGGGTATGACATTCTACTGCAGTAATGGCAACATGTAGAGCTTCATATTTTGTTTAAATAAGGAAAATCAATGGGCTTTACAAGGTCTCATGACCTGAACATTCTGCCCCTTGAGCAAACTGATAACACTGAAAGTAAATTTTATAAACATGAGCTTAATATATATTCATAGCTCCAGGTTGAAGACTCTTCGTGATAATTCTATTTTCATCTTATTCCCATGGTCACCCCACTTTTACCTTATCAGAGACAACCTCTCTCTCTCTCCCCCCCCCCCCCCCCCCCCCCCCCCCCCCCCCCCCCCCCCAGGAGCTTTACAAGCTTCTTTTCTATCTTTTTGTTTCAGTTCTGATGAAGGATTTCCAGCCTGAAACATTGACAGACACAAAGTGCTGGAGTTACTCAGGCACCATCCCTGGAGAACATTTATGGGTGATGATTCGAGTTGGGACCCTTCTTCAGACGCTCTTCAGATGAAAACTCGACTTGTGTTCCTCTTCCCATGGATGTGGCCTGGACTGCTGAATATTTCTAGCATTTCATGTTTGGTGGCCCTTCACCCCACCAAGTACACGCCAACCATCGATCACCATTTATAGTTCTATGTCCACTTTCTATGTTATATTAGTCCACTAATATAATTATGTCCACTATGTCCACTTTCTATGTTATGTTATAAATGTTCTATTTATATTAGTTCTATGTCCATTAGTTATATTAGTCAACTTTCTCGTCCATGTCCCACACATTAAGGGCGATCACCTGAGACCAATTGAACTGCACATATGCACATCTTTGGGATGTGGAGGGAAATCAGAGCACCCGGAGGAAACCCACACGGTCACAGGGAGAACATGCAAATGCCATACAGACAGCACCTGTCAGGATCAAACCAGGGTCTCTGATGCTGTGACAGAGCAGGTCTATCAGCTGATATTCTCCATAATCTATAATACATAAATTAAGCATGGTCCTAGATTTTTGGTAATTACACAATCTCAACATTTCCTGAACAATTCAGACCACATGCTATGTTCATGCTAATGAAGCTGAATCTGTGTGGAATTTAATACCTTCAATTGGGCACATCTGTCCGTACATTCAGGGAACATGGAGGTGTTGCAGAATTAAATTAATTGGTAGAATGTCCTTTTCACAATGGCAGGCAGTAACTAGTGGGGTACCGCAGGGCTCAGTGCTGGGACCCCAGCCTATTTACAATATATATTAATGATCTGGATGAGGGAATTGAAGGCAATATCTCCAAGTTTGCGGATGACACTAAGCTGGGGGGCAGTGTTCGCTGTGAGGAGGATGCTAGGAGACTGCAAGGTGACTTGGATAGGCTGGGTGAGTGGGCAAATGTTTGGCAGATGCAGTATAATGTGGATAAATGTGAGGTTATCCACTTTGGTGGCAAAAACAGGAAAGCAGACTATTATTTAAATGGTGGCCGATTAGGAAAAGGGGAGATGCAGCGAGACCTGGGTGTCATGGTACACCAGTCATTGAAAAGTAGGCATGCAGGTGCAGCAGGCAGTGAAAAAAGCGAATGGTATGTTAGCTTTCATAGCAAAAGGATTTGAGTACAGGAGCAGGGAGGTTCTACTTCAGTTGTACAGGGTCTTGGTGAGACCACACCTGGAGTATTGCGTGCAGTTTTGGTCTCCAAATCTGAGGAAGGACATTATTGCCATAGAGGGAGTGCAGAGAAGGTTCACCAGGACTGATTCCTGGGATGTCAGGACTGTCTTATGAAGAAAGACTGGATAGACTCGGTTTATACTCTCTGGAATTTAGGAGATTAAGAGGGGATCTTATAGAAACTTACAAAATTCTTAAGGGGTTGGACAGGCTAGATGCAGGAAGATTGTTCCCGATGTTGGGGAAGTCCAGGACAAGGGGTCACAGCTTAAGGATAAGGGGGAAATCCTTTAAGACCGAGATGAGAAAGACTTTCTTCACACAGAGAGTGGTGAGTCTCTGGAACTCTCTGCCACAGAGGGTAGTTGAGGCCAGTTCATTGGCTATATTTAAGAGTGAGTTGGATGTGGCCCTTGTGGCTAAGGGGATCAGAGGGTATGGAGAGAAGGCAGGTACGGATACTGAGTTGGATGATCAGCCATGATCATATTGAATGGCGGTGCAGGCTCGAAGGGCTGAATGGCCTACTCCTGCACCTAATTTCTATGTTTCTATGTTTCTATGTCAAACTTACTCTGAGGCATAAATATGGTAAAGTCACCTGAAACAATCGAGCATGATGGTGTCAAATAATTTCAAGTAATTTTAATTTTCCATTATTATTATTCATGGCAAAGAAAACATCACTCCATCGCCCCAAACATCAATCTGCAACTTCCTCTCTGGTCTCCTCAACTCAAGCAACAATTGAAGGTGGGTGTGATCTAGCCGCAGTCAAGGTTACAATTTCTGGCGACGTGTCCCATGTGGTGGTGTGATACAATCTTCTCTGCATTTGTATAAAGATTAGCTGTAAAGTAAGTTTAGAGGTACAGAGGTATAGCGTGAGAACAGCTCAATGGCCCACTGGCATCGCTGTGATCCCCACACATAATCCCCCCACAAATTACAATTTACACTTATACCCAGTCAATTAACCTACAAACCTGTACGTCTTTGAAGTGTGGGAGGAAACTGAAGAAAACCCACGTGGTCACGGGAGAACATACAATCTCCGTACAGACAGCATCTGTAGTCGGGATCGAACCTGGATCTACCAGCTTGCAAGGCAGCAATCTACCACTGCGCCACCGCACCGCCCTAATACACTATCTTGTAACATGGAGGCTTGTGACCAAATAATGCCCATTTGGCAAGTCACATGCACTCTCTCCTATCCATTTTCCACATTTACATTTTAGTAATCAGTTTGCTCTTTCTTTAATTGGCTGCAGGTGCTGTTTGCTAACGAGTGCAAAAAGACCTCAGAACTTACGTTACTATTCTAAAAGCAAAGACTGGTTTTAAGGTAAAATGAAAACTCTGACTGTGTAATATGAAAGTATTAGACACTGCTTGCTTGTGAGAACAAATTTCCATTCATATGGTGCATTGCAATACTCATAATGCTAAATGTCCTTTATGACCAATGATATAAATGCATTGTTCTACACCACAAAATCTTATGAAGAATCTGTCACAAAAACAGATTATGTCCAAAATTTTGAAAAGCTATGAAAGATCAATGAGCTGAAATACTAACACTGTTTGTCTTATTTGTGCTGCATGATCTGCTGAATATTTTCAATAGTTTTCTTTGTTTCTATTTCATAGTTGAGTGTTGTTTGCCTTTAGTTGGAAACTCTATCTTGACACACCTTGTTGCACAGCAATATAAAATTAAAGATGCGACATTGGCAACAAGAATAGGATTCTACTGCTTGAAAAAGAATAGAGATAACAATGAAGGGTGAGGTAAAGGGGCGGAACTGTGGCGCAGCGGTAGAGTTGCTGCCTTACAGCGCTTGCAGCACTGGATGCCCGGGTTCGATCCTGGCTATGGGTGCTGTCTGTACGGAGTTTGTACGTTCTACCCGTGACTCTGCAGGTTTTCTCCGAGATCTTTGGTTTCCTCCCACACTCCAAAGACGTACAGGTATGTAGGTTAATTGGCTTGGTGTATATGTAAATTATCCTTAGTGTGTGTAGGATAGTGCTAATGTGCGGGAACAGCTGGTCGGCGCGTGCTCGGTGGACCGAAGGGCCTGTTTCTGCGCTGTATCTCTAAACTAAAATAAACTAAAGAGAACAAGATTCTCTAGATAGCTGTAGCAATGGCAGGCAATGGCATGGGAGATATGTTGGTGACACAGAGAAATATGAGAAGTTGCAGCCATTTGCCATGCATATGGACTATATAGATACGTTCCTGACAGCAAATTAAATCATTGAAGTATCAAGGGACGGCACAGAACAAGACATATGTGAAAAGGAAAAGGCAATAAATTAGTGGCAGTAGGACAAAAAGCAAATGAAACACGTTGTCAAAATGTTGATGGGACATTTTAATTCAGCATCTGCAAACATTTTCCTGTTACATATTTGGCATGTATAATCGGGGAACAGAAGAAATGATTGGTGGTCACATGGTCACACCAAGACACTGGCAAAGAGATACAATTTCAGGAGTTTTTTTTTTAGATTACGCACTGCAGGATTGGTTGGTGTGCAAATCAATGACAGAATTCACATGGAGTTGTTTGATGTGTTGCTGTTCAAGTGAGCAGAAGGGTTTGCCAGTACCATGCAAATCGATGCTCAAATAATTGAGGCAGCTTTACTTGTGGTGTAATTCTGGAATGTGGATGACCATCACACAACAGAGAACAATAATGTCGGTGCCTCCTGCTTTGCCTTCAGCATTGTCAGATAGTCACCAAGAGCATCTTTGGCAGGACATCCTTGACACAAGGCCTTGAAAGGCACAAAGGACCAGTGTAACCATAGTGGAAAGCTGCCATCGAGGGGGATTTCACAAGCTGGAATATAGAAACATAGAAATTAGGTGCAGGAGCAGGCCATTCGGCCCTTCGAGCCTGCACCGCCATTCAATATGATCATGGCTGATCATCCAACTCAGTATCCTGTACGTGCCTTCTCTCCATACCCCCTGATCCCTTCAGCAACAAGGGCCACATCCAACTCCCTCTTAAATATGGCCAGTGAACTGGCCTCAACTACCCTCTGTGGCAGAGAATTCCACAGATTCACCACTCTCTGTGTGATAAACAATTTTCTCATCTCGGTCCTAAAAGACTTCACCCTTATCCTTAAACTGTGACCCCTTGGCCTGGACGTCCCCAACATCGGGAACAATCTTCCTGCATCTAGCCTGTCCAACCCCTTCAGAATTTTGTAAGTCTCTATGAGATCACCCCTCAATCTTCTAAATTCCAGTGAGTACAAGCCGAGTCTATCCAGTCTTTCTTCATATGGAAGTCCTGCCATCCCAGGAATCAGTCTGGTGAACCTTCTCTGTACTCCCTCTATGGCAAGAATGTCTTTCCTCAGATTAGGAGACCAAAACTGTACGCAACACTCCAGGTGTGGCCTCACCAAGACCCTGTACAACTGCAGTAGAACCTCCCTGCTCTTGTACTCAAATCCTTTTGCTATAAATGCCGACATACCATTCGCTTTCTTCACTGCCTGCCGCACCTACATGCCTACTTTCAATGACTGGTGTACCATGACACCCAGGTCTCGTTGCATCTCCCCTTTTCCTAATCGGTCACCATTCAAATAATAGTCTACTTTCCTGTTTTTGCCACCAAAGTGGATAACCTCACATTTATCCACATTATACTGCATCTACCATGCATTTGCCCACTCACCCAGTCTATCCAAGTCATCCCGCAGCCTCCTAGCATCCTCCTCACATCTAACACTGCCCCCCAGCTTCGTGTCATCCGCAAACTTCGAGATGTTGCATTTAATTCCCTCGTCCAAATCATTAATGTATATTGTAAATAGCTGGGGTCCCAGCACTGAGCCTTGCGGCACCACTAGTCACTGCCTGCCATCCTGAAAAGGACCCGTTCACTCCTACTCTTTGCTTCCTGTCTGCCAGCCATTTCTCTAAACACATCAATACTGAACCATAAAAATACCGTGTGCTTTAAGTTTGTCTACCAATCTCATGTGTGGGACTTTGTCGAAAGCCTTCTGAAAGTCCAGATATAACACATACACTGCTTCTCCCTTATCCACTCTACTAGTTACATCCACAAAAAATTCAATAAGATTCGTCAGACATGATTTACCTTTCGTAAATCCATGCTGACTTTGTCCAATGAATTCACCATTTTCCAAATGCGCTGCTATCCCATCTTTAATAACTGACTCTAGCAGTTTCCCCACTACCGATGTTAGACTAACTGGTCTGTAATTCCCCGTTTTCTCTCTCCCTCCCTTTTTAAAAAGTAGTGTTACATTAGCTACCCTCCAATCCTCAGGAACTACTCCAGAGTCTAAAGAGTTTTGAAAAATTATCACTAAGGCATCTGCTATTTCTGGGGCTACTTCCTTAAATACCCTGGGATGCAGCCTATCTGGCCCTGGGGATTTATCGGCCTGTAATCCATTCAATTTACCTAACACCACTTTCTGGCTAACCTGGATTTCACTCAGTTCCTCCATCTCATTTGACCCGCGAACCCCTGCTATTTCCGGCAAATTATTTATGTCTTCCTTAGTGAAAACAGAACCAAAGTAGTTATTCAATTGGTTTGTCCTTGTTCCCCATGATCAATTCACCCATTTTTGACTGCAAGGTACCTACATTTGTTTTAACTAATCTTTTGCGCTTCACATATCGATAAAAACTTTTGCAGTCAGTTTTTATGTTTCCTGCCAGTTTGCTTTCATACTCCATTTTCCCTTTCCTAATTAAGCCCTTTGTCCTCCTCTGTTGGTCTCTGAATTTCTCCCAGTCCCCTGGTAGGCTGCTTTTTCTGGCTAACTTGTACGCTTCATCTTTTACTTTGATACTATTCCTGATTTCCCTTGTTATCCACGGATGCGCTACCTTCCCTGATTTATTCTTTTGCCATACTGGGATGAACAATTGTTGTAGTTCATCCATGCAGTATTTAAATGCCTTCCATTGCATATCCACTGTCAACCCTTCAAGAATCAATTGCCAGTCCATCTTGGCCAATTCACGTCTCATACCCTCAAAGTTACCTTTCTTTAAATTCAGGACCCATGTTTCTGAATTAACAATGTCACTCTCCATCCTAATGAAGAACTCAACCACATTATGGTCACTCTTGCCCAAGGGGCCACGTACAACAAGGCTGCTAACTAACCCTTCCTCATTACTCAATACCCAGGCTAGAATAGCCTGCTCTCTCGTTGGTTCCTCTACATGTTGATTTAGAAAACTATCCCGCATACATTCCAAGAAATCCTCTTCCTCAGTACCCCTGCCAATTTGATTCACCCAATCTATATGTAGATTGAAGTCACCCATTATAACGGTTTTACCTTTGCTGCACGCATTTCAAATTTCATGTTTGATGCCATCCCCAACTCCACTACTACTGTTAGGTGGCCTGTACACAACACCCACTAGCATTTTCTGCCCCTTAGTGTTTCACAGCTCCACCCATATCGATTCCACATCCTCCAAGCTAATGTCATTCCTTTCTATTTCGTTAATCTCCTCTCTAACCAGCAACGCTACCCCGCCTCCTTTTCCTCTCTGTCTATCCCTCCTGAATATTGAGTATCCTTGGATGTTCAGCTCCCAGCCTTGGTCACCCTGGAGCCATGTCTCCATGATCCCAACTATATCATAATTATTAATAGCTATCTGCACATTCAACTCATCCACCTTATTACGAATGCTCCTCGCATTGAGACGCAAAGCCTTCAGGCTTGTTTTTACAACGCTCTTGCCCCTTTTACAATTATGTTGAAAAGTGGCCCTTTTAGATTTTTGCCCTGGATTTGTCTGCCTGCTACTTTTCACCTTGCTACCTATTGCTCCTATCCTCATTTTACACCCCTGTCTCTTTGCTCACACATTTAAGAAACCCTCCACTTCTTATTCTCCATTTGTTATTTTTTTCTTCTTTCCCCCCTACGTATTGCGTCTGACTGCTTCTCTTCTCTGCCTCCTGACTCACAAACGGACTACTTGCTTTCTCTATTTGAGTCCCTCCCCCCAACCGATCTAGTTTAAAGTCTCCCCAGTAGCCTTTGCAAATCTCCCCGCCAGGATATTGGTTCCTCTCGGGTTCAAGTGCAACCCATATTTTTGTACAGGTCACACCTTCCCTAAAAGAGGTCCCTATGATCCAGAAACTTGAATCTCTGCGCTCTGCACCAGTCCTTCATCCACGCATTTATCCTCCACCTTGCTCCATTCCTACTCTCACTGTCACGTGGCACAGGCAGTAATCCTGAGATTGTTACCTTTGCGGTCCTTCTCCTTAGCACTCCTCCTAACTCCCTAAATTCTCCTTTCAGGACCTCTCTTTTTTTTACCTATGTCATTGGTACCTATATGTACCACGACCTCTGGCTCCTCTCCCTCCCATTTTAAGATATCTTGGACACGTTCAATCACATCCCGGACCCTGGCACCAGGGAGGCAAACTACCATCCGGGTCTCCTGACTGCGTCCACAGAATCGCCTATCTGACCCCCTAACTATTGAGTCCCCTATTACTGCTGCCCTCCTCTTCTTTTCCTTACCCTTCTGAGCAACAGGGCCGGTCTTTGTACCGGAGGCCTGGTCGCTGTTGCTACCCCCAGGTAGGCTGTGCCCCCCAACAGTACTCAAACAGGAGTACTTATTGCCAAGGTGTACAGCCACTGGGGTACTCTCTAGTCCCTGCCTCTGCCCCTTGCCTCTCTTAACCGTGACCCACTTTTCTGCCTCCTGTGGTTTTGGAGTGACCACCTGTCTGTAGCTCCTCTCTATGGCTTCCTCACTCTCCCTGACCAGGCAGAGGTCATCGAGCTGCTGCTCCAGGTACCGAATACGGTCCATTTGGAGCGCCATCTTGACGCACCTGGCGCAGATGTGGACGGTCTGGAGAGATTGTATACACACAAGCATACACATACATAATATTGCATACACACAAGCCGATGTGAGAAACTAATATACATTTGCAGAGGTGGATGCAGGCTCGCAGATGGCTGTAATTGTAAGATCATTGTGAAAATAAGTGATATTCTCTAAGGATGGTGGTTGACACAAATTAAGTTCACTCAATGATAATTGGATATAACATGTGTGAGCAGCTGTTTGCTGCAACCCCATTGAAAAGCTGCAGTGATATCTTACTATCGCAATCTATTGAAATCTCATCGATACCGGGTGAATTATTGTGCACTGCTTTGGATAAAGTAGGCACTTTCTTTACCTGAACTTTGTCTGTAATGGCCCTGTCTCACGGTGCAAGTTGACCCACGAGGTACCCTGAGTGAAAGACTTGTGGTTGTGTACGTGACTTCAAGTTTATGATCAACTGTTTAACCGAGTTCCCACAGGTATGTCATTGCTGCGATGCTCCAACTTCCTCTCCCGAGTTACCAAGTTCCTCTCCCATTACTCTTGAGCCAACCATGAATGAAGGTATGTTTTAATAAAGCAACAATGTTAAAGAAGACATCTCCATCCTGTGGCTTTGAGTTAAAAATAAAATCAGCGCAGCCGCATTCTATTGATATGACCTACAAAGGGAAAATGCGCACCCTCCAGTGCCAGAGCAGTTATACTTATGATTTGTTTGAAACACACATCACATAGTTAGAAGACCAGTGGGCGGAGGTTTGTTATATTTTAATTGAATTTACTGTCAGGTCTACACACTGCGGGGAGATGGGAGATGAAATCTTTGAACGTGGACGGATGTCTCCGCGCCAGCTCGTTCTAAGCGGTCAGAAGAGGTGAAAAGGTGAAGAGCGAACTGGTCGAGATGAAAGAGCAGGTTGAGGGCTCAATGATCATTTTGTTCATACAATTGAGGAAGTTATGGCTAAATCTGAAGCACAAACTGAGTGCTTTGGAAAATCGTTTCAATTCCATCGGCACCAACCATGGAAGAAGAGTTTGAAGCTCTTTAAGGTGCAGGTTTAACTAAATACGTAAGCACTGCAGCTTTGATTTCGCAGTAAGCATGGGTCAATATCGACCTTCGCTTCACGAGCAACTTTTCCCTTTGGAGGCCAAGGAGATTGTAGATCCTGGAGTCTGGGACAAAAACAAACTGCAGGAAGAAGCCAACGGCCAGGCAGCATCTGGGAAACGGGTAGTCAACCTTTAGGGTCCCGGCCCGAAACACCCGTGTACATTTTATGATTGCCCGCCAAAGATGCAGTCTCCCGTGCTTTGTTTGCACAACTCTCTCCCCTTTCTCTCCCAACACGGGGGGGGGGGGGGGGGGGGGGACGGGACGCGAGATAGTTTAAACAGACCTTACCGCCACTTCATGCTTTTGTTGCGCATAATTCAGCAGTAAAACCTCTCTTCCCCTTACCCAGCGACGTCCGATTCCTCGCACCCCCACAAGTTCACATCGACGAGGGAAGAATGAGTGAAGAAGGACCCCGACCCGAAACATCACCCATTCCTTCTCTCCAGAGGCGCTGCCTGTCCCACTGAGTTACTCCAGCATTTTGTGCCTATTGTCGATGTAAACCAGCATCTGCAGTTCCTTCCTACACAAGGACAGTGAAATGCCTTGGCCAAATTGCACGTATCCTCGGTCAAACCATACACACCAACAAGTACTGGGATTATTTTAGTTTGAGCTCAGTGTGGTGTCCGTAGCTTGGGCACACTGCCATTATATAAATATACACACACATGAATAAACAGATAAAGTGCAAATGAACCGGTCAGCATGCTCTTTAATGCTCAAAGTTTTGTTTGAGTTGAGTTTAATAGCCTGATGGCTGTGGGGAAGTAGCTACTCCTGAACCTGGATGTTGCAGCCTTCAGGCTCCTGTACCTTCTACCTGAAGGTAGCGGGGAGATGAGTGCGGGGCCAGGATGGTGTGGGTCCTTGATGATGCTGCCAGCCTTTTTGAGGCAGCGACTGTGAAGGATCCCCTCGATGGTAGAGAGGTCAGAGCTGATGATGGACTAGGCAGTGTTTACTACTTTTTGTAGTGTCCTCTGCTCCTGGGCACTCAAGCTGCCGAACCAAGCCACGATGCAACCGGTCAGCATGCTCTTTACTGTGCACCTGTAGAAGTTAGAGTCCTCCTTGACATACCGACTCTCTGTAATCTTCTCAGGAAGTGGAGGCACTGATGTGCTTTCTTTATAATTGCATCAGTGTTCTCGGACCAGGAGAGATCTTCAGAGATTTGCACGCCCAGGAATTTAAAGCTCTTGTCCCTTTCCACCATCGACCCGTTGATATAAACGGGACTGTGGGTCCCCATCCTACCCCTTCCAAAGTCCACAATCAGTTCCTTGGTTTTGCTGGTGTTGAGGGCCAGGTTATTGTGCTGGCACCATTTGGTCAGTCGGTCGATCTCTCTTCTATACTCTGACTCTTCCCAATCAGTGATACGTCCCACAACAGTGGTGTTGTCCGTGAACTTGATGATGGTGTTCACACTATGACGGGCTACGCAGTCATGAGTATAGAGTGAGTACAGCAGGGGGCTGAGCACGCAGCCTTGAGGTGCTCCCGTGCTGATTGTTATTGAGGCTGACACCTTTCCACCAATTCGAACAGTCTGCGGTCTGTGAATGAGGAAGTCGAGGGTCCAATTGTAGAGGGATGCGCAGAGACCCAGTTTTGCGAATTTGGTAACCAGCTTGGAGGGGATGATTGTATTAAATGCCGAGCTGTAATCAATGGATAACAGCCTGACATATGAGTTTTTGTTGTACGTGGTCCAGAGCGGAGTGCAGAGCCAGTGAGATCGCATCCACCGTTGATCTGTTGTGGCGGTAAGCGTACTGCAGTGGGTCCAGGTTTTTGTCGAGGTAGGAGTTGATTTGCACCATGATCAACCTCTCAAAGCACTTCATCACCACTGATGTTAGTGCCACTGGTCAATAGTCATTGAGGCACGTCACCTTGCTCTTCTTGGGCACCGGTATAATTGATGCCCTTTTAAAGCAGGTGGGAACGTCAGACCTCAGAAGTGAGAGGTTGAAAATGTCCACAAAAACTCCAGCCAGTTGGTCCGTACAGGTTTTTAGAACACGACCGGGTATACCATCAGGTCCAGCCGCTTTTCGAGGGTTCACCCCTCTGAAGGATTTTCAGACGTCGACCTCTGGGACTGTGACTGAAATACCATCACAGCGAATGGGGGCTCGAGAAGGAACGTCAGTGTTCTCCCTTTCAAAGCGTGCGTAAAACGTATTAAAGCTCGTCATGGAGTGATGCTACGCCGACATTCGAACTACCTGCTGACTTCGCCTTGTAGGAGGTGATTGCATTCAAGCCCCGCCACAGTTGCCGAACATCCGTCTCATCCTCCAGCTTGGAGCAGAAGTCCCTTTTGGCCATTTTCATGGCCTTACCAAGGTCATATCTGGACTTCTTGTATACCACTGTATCATCAGACATGAATGCCCGGTGTCTGGCCGTCAGAAGAGTGCGGATCTCTGTTGTACCTATGTGTGGCTTGATTGTATTAAAATATAGTATGATTTGACTGGATAGCACACAAACAAAGCTTTTCAATGTATCTCAGTACATGCGACAATAATAAACTAATACCAATAAGGATATGATGAGGAATTGTGGCCAGTCACACATGACGGCTACTTTTACTGGACAAGAACTAGAGTCGCTACGTATTGGTTCGGAAGACAATGGCGTGGCAAGGCAATGGCATCTACAGAAGCACTACATTTTGCAGCAGGAGCATTCTAATTTACGTGGTGACATTGCTGGGTACACTTACATAAATTCAGGGTATAAATCTATCTACTGTTAAGCCAAGATAATGTCCCTTAAGATGAAGAAAAGGCTGTGCAAATTAGAAAAGATTATGGCCTTGGTGATTCCCAATGTGGTCTAATTGTTTCATAATGTTGGGATCACAAGGTCACAATAAACAAGGCTGTTGATATGATTGCTAAATCCAATAATAATTTCAACACTGAAGCATCCCCTGAAAATAATGAAGCTCATATTGATGAATAATATTATCTGTTGCCCACATTGCGAGATCTGTTCATGGACCAGGCAGGATCTCAAGCTTGACCCATCCCCTGCTTAAGTACAGCTAAATAGGTAATTGGAAAATTAGAATCCATTTTGATTATCTACTTATACCAAGTTGTTATGTTGAGCCAATCAGCCCTAATAGTCCACAATAGAAAATAGATCAAACAAAATGGCAGGTATTTTGTCCCACTATGCCCATGCCATCCAATGCTGCAGGGCATCCTTAATGACCATGGAACCAGTCTTTTTTTTCTGGTTTTCATTGATAGGTGGCTGCAGTTAATGTTGCTACCTCATAGCTCCAGGGACCCTGGTTTGACTTTGAGCTTGAGTGCTATCCATACACAGTTTAAACTTTTCCCAGTTGCTCCGATTTCCTTACACATTCTAAAGGCATACTGGCAGGTTATTCAGCCACAGTAAGTTATTAAAGGCAAAAAGAATCAAATAGGCTTGAGGAATAATGAATATGTTGTGGAGGTAAGTGTAATAAGGAGAGGAAAAATGGAACTATGCCTCCACTTGGAGCCATCATGGACTTGATGGGCCGAATGCTATTCTTCCATGTTATATATGAGATCCGCATTGCACAGAATATTCGGGAGGAACCCTAAAATCAAGCAAAGCCTACAGGCAGATATACTTCATCACAATCAAGGATGACCAGAGATAAAGTATGTTTGTAGATGAGGAGAAGGCAGATTAATGCTATAGTTCGATCCTGAGGAACTGCCCAAGAGTATTTAAATAAATAGCCTTATATCTTTCAAATATTTACAGCAATATTCAATAAACCATTATACCATTAATGGGATGTTGTGTCATTGCATTTAATGTGCCTGTAAAAATATAGCAAGTAAGAATTTAATTGTTCCTGTCCCGGTATATATGGCAATTACATATCTTGACACTCTTGAGTGGCACATTGAAGGCATTGGTGAATTTTAGCTTTAATATCAGCAATCACCAACAGGTGGTTCCCAAGAAATGGTAAATGAAATTGTATAATTTTGTGAGGCTGCCTTGAGATGCATGTCGAACACTTCCCAGTCAAGAATATAGACAATACATTACTTGATCAGTATTCTGCAGTAAATTGTAGCAATGTTACAAAATTTTGAGATTTTAAAAAATCAAGTCTGCAATTTATCCCATCAGATAAAGCATAAAAAGAAGTTTAATGTGACACCTTATTCACTTTCATATCTTCAGTATTAAAAAAGTTATGGCCATTTTCATAATGAAATTAGCGTCTTGTTCCCTATTGCTTTTCCATTGACTTAACCCAAAAGCTGTGATTGAGGACAGTCAAAAGCCCATAACTTTCTTAAAAATGTGGAGAACTGAATGAAATTTTCAGTTATTATAGATTGAAGCATTCTGAAACAAATATGAAACAATCTTACTTGGATGACCTGAAATTAAAGCATATAATTAGTTAGTTACCTAATTGTAGCTAATTACAAAATTTAAATTACTAGATCTAAACATCTATCCATTTCTTAACAAAAGGTTAAGATTTTTAAATAGCCTAAGTGTCCAAATAACATTCACACAAGAATTCACAATATAACATGATTTTAAAATCTCATTGTCATGAATTTATAGGCCAAATGGAAGGAATTTAATGTTTAATTCCCGTAAATTAATGGGCATTTTAATCATCTTGCGAGTGGGTTTTTGTGGAATATGATCGATTGGAACGTTGCATTTGCGGTGAATTTGAACCCCATATCGGCAAGAAAAACACTGCCGGTTCGTATGGGACGAAAATCACATTTCCACCAAGGGAATTTTGATTAAAGTCATCCTAAGAAGCAAGTTTATGTGTAAAATAAACAACTTACATTTTGTTTTGTCCCCTACGTGAGATCCGTCCCATCGTAGGCGTTGACGGCGTTAGAAGTGACTTTTTATTTTACTCCAGCAATTAAATTGTCCCCCGATTTTTTTTTTAAACTTCCAAGAACGGATGTCAGAACGATTTTTCTGCAGCAGCCTGAGGAAGTTCGCCTCCGACAGGCAGGTGAAAACGGCATTTTAATCCTGCCCCCCAAAGGCGCCAATGTCGCGCACACGGCCAATGGCAGAACTGCAGCGCCGCTGAAGGTAAGTATTGTAACATCGCTATACATTGCAGGGCCATTCCAATTGTAAGTCCTGTTCCCAGGCATAACAACTATCTAGGTGATTGGTTGTTTGCAAGTGGCTCTGCTATTCAACAGCTTTTATAAACTCTCAAAAAATATTAGGTTATCATTGAACAAAAGAAAATCTTCTCTTCATACATAACTTACATAACTATAACTAAAAGTCTGAACGTTTTATCTTCCGGTTTGGCGGTCTTTCTATTTGCACAAAAACGGTTCGTTATAGCTCTACGATTTTTTGCCAGTTCACTCACTCACCATTCTCCTGTGCTGCGAATACGCTAATTTACGTTCCAATCCGTTGAATGTCGTAAAAGTTAGCGAGGTTTAAAAATCTTAAAAACTGTGCTGCGTAGATCGATCTCTTCTCCTGCCAGTCAGCGCCGCGCGGATTAGTCTCTTCCCCTATCGCTCCCCGGGATGGTCTGCCCCTTCTTGCGCCATCGCATCTTGACTGGGTGGCCGGCTGAGATTTCCAATCGGACCTTCAGAGGGACCTGAAGCAGCCCAGCCCAGCCCCAAGCAGCAGCCCAGCGTGGGAGACCCAGCCCAGCCCGGAGTCGCCGATGTCGCCAAATGGAAAGCGGAGTCTCTGATCCTGGTGGAAGAGAACAACCAGAGTCCAACTTAGTCTAGTCTTTAATTAAAAGGTACAGACTTCAGGAAACAAATAGATTGAAATCAATGTAATTAAATAATACATTTTTCACTTTTCTATCCACAGCCATTTATTTCAACTGAAATCAATTGGTCCTCCAGACTTGTGCCAGGTTACTTTAGCATAGATTCAACTGGCTAGTTTCCCATGCCAAGTTCTGGAAAATCTGTGAAAGTTTGCACTTCCCTGCTGACCTACAGTAATGGAGGCCAGTTGTCTAACAGAAGTAATCAGCTGAGTGGAAGGTTGTGACTTAATCTGAAATTTCATCAAGCTAAGTCTTTTGATGATTTGCTGAATATTTGATTTATGATCACGCTTCTGAAATGCTAAGGTTTTATACCTGGTATTTTGGTTCCCGTTTGTCACAGTTAATATAAAAGTGAGTGGTTTGATCCAAAATTCCCACAAATAAATTAAATAGCTAGGATTTGATGTGTAACTGACAGTTATTTTATTGGGATTAATCCAGATTGTCAGGAATCAAATGATTGGCATGGACATACTGTATATGCACCAAAATAATTTAATATTAATTCAATTTAATATAACATTACTCTGTTCAAAGTTATCACTGAATTCAGTGTCATACTACATATACATTTTCGGCTTATCTGGTCTTGCAATATTGATTTGATTTTAATATACTGAGAAGTATATTCATAAGAACACTTGTATTGTTTCCTATAGGTAACATTTCCTTCCATTTCTTTTCTCCCATTGAACTGCGCCCGTGCTTCACTCCCATGCTCATGTCACCTCAAGCCTTGACTTTTCTGACAACCTCTTTGCTGGTTTTCCATCGTTTACCTTTCATCGTCTCTAATTATCAAAGCTCATTTCCCGGTGTAATGCCCCATTCACATACAGCTGCTCCTCGACCTACAATGGGGTTACGTTCTGATAAATCCATGGTAAATATTGTTAGTCGAAAACGCATTTAATACAATTTGATCACGTGGCCGGAAGTGAGCTGTGGCTCGCTGCCGTTGCTCAGCATTTGCACCATCGTAAAGTTGGAATATCGTAAGTCGAAGCATCGTAAATTGGGGAGCATCTGTATTAGTCTTCATGACCTGCAATGCTTCCCCAGCCCTAAAATATCCTGCTAGATCACCATATCTATTCAATGTTTCAGCATCTGTAATCCATTGCTATTTGGACCATTCATAACTCCACTGTGGGTTTATTTATACTTTCTTTCATCTAATGAAGAAGGCCTCAGATGACTGGACTTAAACACTTGCACAAGGCCATTTATCAGCTTTGAAAATCTTTTTTGAAAATCATAATTTTGACCAGACTGTCATGATTCTGAATCTGATCTTTGCTTCCTTTATATGATATTTTTTCGAAGTAATAAGCCTTTGGCTATCTGACATTGTTAAAAGCAATGTATAACTGTGTATTTGTTTTTATGCGTAAGAAAGAACTACAGATGCTGGTTTAAATCGAGTAGACACAAAATGCTGGAGTAACTCAGCTGGACAAGCAACATCTCTGCAGAGAAGGAATGGAAGCAAATGGCCTCCAGAATAAATATGATGTGGATTTTCAGGGTTGACTGAAGGTCAAACAGAATACCACATATTTGAAGACAAGGGATCAGCTTATATAGGCAAACAATGATGCACAAGAGATCCAAAATATAGGCAACAAAATGTAAGTTTCTAAAGTGATGAGTTCAGCTACTCCAAAGCTAGTTAGGGAAACACTTGATACCCACATTCATTGTCACATTGCATCAAATCACACTAGTAGTTATGATTTAGAAAATGGTTATAGACTTTATGAACCATCGTCAATATACATATTGTGTATGAATCATGACATAATAGGATAACATGACGATGAGGAAAGAGTTGACATTGCATGGATTATGGTCCGTGGGCAGAACAAAAAGCTGTAATTTAAAATCCCTCATTTGAAATATTCGTGTAAGGTCATTGTAATTCCTTCAAAAAACGAAATTCATGGGTCCCTAAATTAAATATGCATTTGGTTTAGTCCATCATAAAAGTTTACTTAGGCATTTTGTGACAAAGAATACAATTTTCAGGGTCAATGGTGGTGTAGATATGTAAAATATTTATTTTCAAACTGTAAAATTGAAATAGAATTGCTGGATATACTCATTAGGTAGGCATGTTAAGTGGAAAGAGAAACAGAGTTAAATTTTCATCAGAAAGATCTTTGACCTGAGGAGATTTAATGAGTGCATTAAATACAATTTTTGAATTTCTCCAAACCGTTGCATATGCTTGAAAACCCTGTCAGTTTCACTGAGTATTGAGAGCAAAGGGACTTGGGAATACTGGTACAGGATTCCCAAAAAGTTAATTTGCAAGTCGAAACAGTAGTAAGGAAGGCAAATGCAATGCCAGCATTTTTTTTTGAGAGGACTAGAATATAAAAACAGGGATTTAATACAGGGGCTTTATATGTCACTGATGAGACCACAATTTGAGTATTGTGAGCAGTTTTGAACACCATACCTGAGGAAGGATATGTTGGCATTGGAGAGGTTTCAGAGGAGGTTTACGAGAATGGTCCCAGGAATGATTGGATGTGATGAGCATTTGACAGCACTGGGCCAGTAGTTGCTGGACTTTAGATAAATGAGAGGGAACCTCATTATAACTTACCTAAAGGGCCTGTCCCACTTACGTATCCTTGGCACACAAATTACGCGACGTCGTGGTCGCGTTGAGGCGCACGGGCATCGTATGGCCACGAGGGGCCGGTCCCACTGAGAAGCGCAGAGGGGTACATAGTTGTGCGCGACATCGCGCAGGACTCCAAAATTTTTGTAGCGAACAAAATCTTCGCGCGCCAACGGCCTGTCGCAGAACTGACGGCCAAAGTGGGACAGGCCCAAGACCCTGGCGCGACAATGGGTGACGTTTCCGGTCAAGACCCTTCTTTTCAAACTGAAGAAGTCTCGACACGAAACGTCACCCATTGCTTCACTGTCAATAAATATTTTTAAGGCAGTGATTGACGGATTCTTGATAAGTACAGCAGACTGGGGTTATGGGAAGAAGGCGGGAGAATGGGGTTGATTTGAATGCCACAATCAGCATCCAATTTCCTCATCAAAAAAATGGCAATAAACAGTATAAAGGTGCTCACAAATTTAAATATTTAACCCATGCTCAGATTTTGTACATTTGTCTCCTCGATTTAATTTAGGACATGTTATAATTATTCTGCTCATTTTATATCTGATTTTAGCATTTGCTAAATGTGTCCCACAGAAGGTTTCAGTTTATGTTAAAAACAAACTGCTGGAGGAATTCAGCAAGACTGGCAGTGTCTGTGGAGAGAAATGGACAGTTCTTGTTTTGGACCTTCTTCTGTCCAGAGATTGGGTTTTTATAACTTGATTTTCTATAACATGGTTCCTTAGGAACTGTACTTAATAACAGCACTTTAAGAATAATAGCAACAATACACATGGCTCATAAATTGACAAAATCAAGATGATAGCACTTATTTACTTAAAGGTAAAGATACTGAGCAGAAAATATTTTGCAAGCAAAATAAAACCTGAAATATAAATAAAATTGATATCTATATTAGATTTAATATAAATCTATATAGATTTAATTTTTTATCTGTCATTACCCTGCCCAGGCTTTGGTTATCAATGTGTTGATTTGAGTGGCAATATGATATTTACAATGTAAATGTTACATTGTGAAGTCCTCCTTCTGACCAAACTTCATAAACTGGAAAGAAATCTGCAAACAAGTGAACCCTTTAAAATGCAGGTTGACACACAAAGACATTGTTATGCTTTAGAAATTTAAGGAGCGTCATGCAATATTAAAATATTTAAAAAAAATTCGTAGTTAATTGGATACAAATTTACATCACCTTTTCATGAGCATTTTTGTCACAAAAAACTGCCCTTAAATCACACATTGTGCAGTTTAATAAAATATGGCAATAACTTGTTTGATTGAGAAACAAAGTGAATGATCCAGATTTGTTGATTTTGTTCATGTGAACTGCTTCTTTCCCAACAGGGGCTGCTTGACCTGTTGATTGTGGTCAGAATGTTCAGCATTTACGTTTTCCTGCATCTACTGTAAACATTATTATTGCAATTCCACACTAGTCAATATATGAACCTTATTTTAAGCTGACATATCTAAATCCAGACAGTTACTATAAACGTCAGCATGGTAAGTGTCTGATAAGCTTGCTTTACCATGACCTAAGAAATGAGTTTGAAAATTTAATCACCATAGCACTCTGCTTATATATGAAGTAGTTAATTCTATTTTAAAGGAGATGTTAATCTGTTTAAAATAAATGAGTTAAAAGTATCCTTAAAATTGAATGTGGTGGGACATATTAAATGTCTGTATCATATTGGGGAATAATTTATATGTAATTATCTAATTCTGTATACATCCTGCTTCTTCCAAATTATCTTCCAAAGCATTTTACATAAAGCGATCCGTCAAATGTTCTCTCATAATGCTATAGCTTGTATTAAAATAAATCTAATCTTTCCCATCTCAATCCTTTCATGACAAAAATGCATTATTTTTATTAAGTGCCCTCTCTAAAACACCTGATACAAACATTTGATGGTATTTTTTTATTTACTAGAGTAGAACTGTTAAATCTGTCCCAGGACGGTAATACTCATGCTAGTTTGTTATTTTTGTGGCAGCTAATTATCAAGTACTCACTACAGGTTTATGATCTTGTGCAGATTTAGGCACAATTATTCTTACCTGCAGTGACATTTTACTCACCACTGCAATTGACATCCTTCTAAGATATTGAGAATCTGATTATCAGAATTTTGCATGATAGAACAAACAATATCCCATTTCTACACCTGAGGATCAATGTATCCCCTAGTTTTGTTCACTGTGAATTTAACTGTAGTTAAATGATGCGAACTCCAACATCAAGTTCGCCGACAACATCACTGTTGTGGGACGAATCACAAATGGTGATGAATCAGAGTATAGAAGTGAGATCGACCGATTGACCAAATGGTGCCAGCACAACAACCTGGCTCTCAACACCAGTAAAACCAGGGAATTGATTGTGGACTTTGGAAGGGGAAGGATAGGGACCCACAATCCCATTTATATCAACAGGACGATGGTGGAAAGGGTCAAAAACTTCAAATTCCTGGGTGTGCATATAGTTCTGAAGATCTTTCTTGGTCCCAGCACACTGATGCAATAATAAAGAAGGCACATCAGTGCCTCTACTTCCTGAGAAGATTATGGAGAGTCGGTATGTCAAGGAGGATTCTCTCAAACTTCTACAGGTGCACAGTAGAGAGCATGATGACTGGCTGCATCACGGCCTGGTTCGGCAACTTGAACATTCAGGAGTGGAAAAAAACTGCAGAAAGTTGTGACCACTGCCCAGTCCATCGAAGGGATCTATCGCAGTTGCTGCCTCAAAAATTCTGCCAACATCATCAAAGACCCACGTCCTGGTCACACACTCATTTCACCGTTGCTTTCGGGAAGAAGGTACTGGAGCCTGAAATCTGTAACATCCAAGTTCAGGAGTAGCTTCTCCCCTACAGCCATCAGGCTATTAAACACGACATCAAATAAGCTTTGAACAATAACAGTCCATTATTATTATTGCACTTTTTCTGTTTATTTATTGTATGTATATATGGTCTATGGTCTATAGACACATAACTTTATCTTCCAGTTTAGATAATAGACATTAGACAATAGGTGCAGGAGTAGACCATTTGGCCCTTCGAGCCAGCACCGTCATTCAATGTGATCATGGCTGATCATCCCCAATCAGTACCCCGTTCCTGCCTTCTTCCCATATCCCCTGACTCCGCTATTTTTAAGAGCCCTATCTAGCTCTTTCTTGAAAGCATCCAGAGAACCTGCCTCCACCGCCCTCTGAGGCAGAGAATGCCACAGACTCACCACTCTCTGTGAGAAAAGGTGTTTCCTCGTCTCCGTTCTAAATGGCTTACTCCTTATTCTTAAACTGTGGCCCCTGGTTCTGGACACTCCCCAAACATTGGGAATATGTTTCCTGCCTCTAGTGTGTCCAAGCCCTTAACGATATTATATGTTTCAATGCGATCCCCCTCATCCTTATAAACTCCAGAGTGTACAAGCTCAGCTGCTCCATTCTCTCAGCATATGACAGTCCCGCCATCCCAGGAATTAACCTTGTAAACCTATGCTGCATTCCCTCAGTAGCAAGAATGTTCTTCGTCAAATTAGGGGACCAAAACTGCACACAATAGTCCAGGTGTGGTCTCACTAGGGCTCTATACAACTGCAGAAGGACCTCTTTGCTCCTATATTCGATTCCTCTTGTTATAAAGGCCAACATGCCATTCTCTTTCTTCACTGCCTGCTGTACCTGCATGCTTACTTTCATAGACTGATGTACAAGGACCCCCAGATCCCGTTGTACTTCCCCCTTTCCCAACTTGACGCCATTTAGATAGTAATCTGCCTTCCTGTTTTTGCTACCAAAGTGGATAACCTCACATTTATCCGCATTAAACTTCATCTGCCATGCATCTGCCCACTCCCCCTACCTGTCCAAGTCACCCTGCATTCTCATAGCATCCTCCTCACAGTTCACACTGCCACCCAGCTTTGTGTCATCTGCGAATCTGCTAATGTTGCTTTGAATCCCTTCATCCAAATCTTTGATGTATATTGTAAATAGCTCCGGTCCCAGCACCGAGCCTTGCGGCACCCCACTAGTCACTGCCTGCCACTCTGAAAGGGACCCGTTAATCCCTACTCTTTGTTTCCTGTCTGCCAACCACTTCTCTATCCATGTATTATTTTGTATTAACCATATAACCATATAACAATTACAGCACGGAAACAGGCTCTCTCGGCCCTTCCAGTCCGTGCCGACCATTTGTTTTCCCCTAGTCCCATCTACCTGCACTCAGACCATACCCCTCCATTCCCTTCCCGTCCATATACCTATCCACTTTACTTTTAAATGTTAAAATCGATCCTGCCTCCACCACTTCTGCTGGAAGCTCATTCCACACAGCCACCACCCTCTGAGTAAAGAAGTTCCCCCTCACGTTACCCCTAAACTTCCCTCCCTTAATTCGCATGTCATGCCCTCTTGTTTGAATCTTCCCTACCCTTAATGGGAAAAGCTTATCCACGTCAACTCTGTCTATCCCTTTCATCATTTTAAAGACCTCAATCAAGTCCCCCCTTAACCTTCTGCGCTCCAAAGAATAAAGACCTAACTTGTTCAACCTTTCTCTGTAACATAGTTGCTGGATCCCAGGCAACATACTAGTAAATCTTAGTATTATGTTTACATATTCTGTTGTGCTGCAGCAAGTAAGAATGTCATTGTCCTATCTGGGACACATGACTATAAAACTCTCTTGACTTGAAAGTTTGTACTGAACCTGTGCCTGTCCCAGTGTAGCCTCGTTCTTTAAAATAGCTGTTCTTTGTTATATTAGCAGAGGCATATTATTTGATTTTAAATGGAATTATAACAAACTGTTCATTCAATAGAGCAACTGCAAGTAGATGCCAGGACCATAATCTAAGGTCCTGTCACCATCTGACTCGGTCTGGTGTAACAGCTTCAAGAATGCACTGTTTAAAGAGGAAACCAGTGACCTTGACACATTGCAAGATAATGTATTGAAGTGCAATGAATATAGAGAAAGGACAGAACTAATTATGTTTACTCTGTATATTATGATTTTGGGGTGGGCGGGGAGTAGGGGCTGCAGTTACATTGCAACACGTCAGTGGCTTTTCCCACCATTTGCAGCGTTCAAATGGCCGGAAGAGGTCGCTTTCAGAATCAGAATCGCCTGCGGCCTCGATTGACAATTACTTTCAATCTGAAGTAATCAATATACTCATTGTATATACGCGTAAATTAAAGGGCGTGGAAAATGTTTTGACTACTAATTGGAAGTTGGCATATTGCATTGGGACTACTAAATAAATAGTGAATAGATTGGAAAGTGCCTGATATCTGAAGGAACTAGACTCGAAGACAATAACAGTGTAACGCTTTGCCATCATTGCAGGTGGGCATCTATGATCAAAGTAATAAACAGTTGGTCAATTTATTATTTTACGTGGCCATTCATTGCACGCTTACTATAATATTTATTTCTGCACAATCTTTTGGAAGTATCTAAGGAACCGTGCAGTTGGCATTTGAGTGTGAAAGGAAGGTTTAGACATAGTTTGCAACAAATACCTCAAATTATCAAACATTTGCAACAACGATTTTGTTGAAATTAAAAAGTTGAAAATGTATTAATTAGAGGGATATTTAACAAGAAATGATTTTGTTTGCCCTGAAGCGTATATCAACGCATGGTTGGTGCGGTAACGCATTTTACCATCATCATGCTCACGTTGCTTACAATGCTAATTGTGAAATTCCATGGGTTAGTCGGTCTAATGGTGAAAATTCCGTGCTATTATCAGTTAAAACCCTGTTTTATGGTTTTACTCACTGGAAAATTATGGGGCTCGGCGTAATGTCGACAGAAAACCATTCACCAATAACAACCATAGTTTTCCACTTTAAAACACATGATTCAATGACAGTTTATGGGTGCGAAAAGTAACGCAACTTTTCGATTGAGGTTTATATACGGAGTCCAGCCGTGTCATTGATGTGATATTTCTCATGACAATATCCCTCTCTCCATCAATAACAACACAAGTGATACACCGAAATGTTATTAGATAAATGGTTATTACAATGTGCTCATGACTGGATTACGATCTGAAGCAAACACAATACATTAAAAAGTCTTGGTAAATTTCTGTCAATGGAAATTACTTCAATCTTATTTTGGAACGGGGTTTACAGCAGTGTGAAATATTGTCGATTTTACAGATATTGCAATCACATGAAACTCACTGTTTGCTTCTCAGATATTTGTGGAAACTGAAGGATACGGAACAATAAAACAACACTGCTCGATGCTACATGTTCCATTTCCAAGGCGTTTTATTACAGCTTTCTGAGCTACAATGGCAAGACATGATTTTCGACACTGTGCCTTTCGCTAATCTGTAGCGTCAGATGGTATATCTGCAGTTACTACACGGTGTCCCTGCCTGTGTTAGCTCTATTGCAGTTCCTGGTTGGGTGACAACAAAAGGAAAATAACTAGCGGACATCGAGCAAGCTGTCAGAGCGATTAATCCAGCACCGCCAGCAGGTTCGCGCCTGCCTGCCATCCCGCCTGGGGCGAGATGGCAACACCCGGCTCCGTTTCAGCGTTCGCAACAAACTGTTCTTTGGTTCCAACAGAGCGAGAGGCTTGCAGCAGCCAGGCTGTGATCCGGGTTCGTTCAATCATCTTGCATCAGCCGTCCCCCCAACTCCCCACCCCGCCCTCCACTCCTCTCCTCTCCCGTCACCTCCGAGCCGCGGCGTCAGCAAAGCTGCGAGCTGGGAAATAATTCACCCCACAACTGTCGCCAGCGGTTGGTATCAATATCAGGGATAAAAAGACGACGCGCCGCTACCAGTCTCCTCACAAGCACATGACCGAGAAGCGGCTGAGAAACCAGCGTGGATGCTTAGACAACAACAACGGAAAGAGTTTGCACAATCCAACCACCACCCCTTTCCCCTTCTCTCCTCTCCGCCTGCCTCCTTGACAAGTGGTGCAGATTCCCTGCTTTTCCGAGCAACGTGATGGTGAGCGGGGAGTGCTGCGTGCCGTAGCGCGGCGGGCGCTGCCCAGCCCGGCTATCGCACACTTCCCTGCGATCACCGCCGCCACCAGGTGTTGTGGAGCCCGGCAATCACAGCGCGAGAGAGGGACCGGCAGAGTGCGAAGGAAAAAGGGGCTCCGGACCCGACAACAATTCCTCCTTCCTCCGACCCACTGCAAACCATGGGCTGCTGCAGTGGCAGGTGCACTCTCGTAGTCATCTCCAGTCTACAACTAGTAAGTGGAATCAGAAACTTTCTTTTAAACAATGGACATCCATTGATCTATTTTTGTATATTTTCTCAGGAAAGTCCGGGCTTTTACATTCTTCCAACATAACTTAATGTCTGGTTCTAACAAAGCCAGTGATATTTAACACTGGAAACTTTTGCGGTTTAATTTTTTTTCAGGAATCAAATGCAAATGAATGTGACATCTTTGCTACAACCTTTGGTGCGCGTGTTTGGTGTATTTTGCTGCTGCTTGTAATATGTCATAAACACATCAACAAAACACGTTGAAGTTTACCAATCGTTTAGATCTATAGTGAGGTATAATGTATGAAGTATTTATAGGAGGCGTTGAGTTTTTTTTTTCTGGCTTTATTTCTGAACAGACGATGTTATGATTATCAATAATGTGGATAGTTTAGGTCCAGTCTTTTAACAGGTCCCATTTTGGATGATAGTGTTGAGTTGTATAATGGTTAGGACGGAGACAGATAGCTGGATATGTACCAGTAGCGATGTTCCTGCTAGGTAGCGCAAGTGTCCGATTCTCACCCATTCTGTTAGTTTTGACTCGGGTGCAAGTGACATCCACGGCGTACCTGGCGAATCTATTCACTAACGTATAGATTCACTTCTGCACAGTGATTTATCTTTAGCTTTGGTTGACTGTGAAGTCTGACATGAGCATTGTGTCGGCGCACCGTATTGTAACTGAACAATAATGTGGTCAAGTTTTGTACCAGCCACTCATTATGTAACATCGCCAAAGAATAAAAGTCTCTCCAGTATGGAGGTTCTAGCCAGCTCTAGAGGGCAGTCCACATCTGCAATCTGGCTTCAAACTCCTGAAGCATCCACTCCGAGCTCCAACATGGGGGATTTTTTTTTCCAAGGGAATTAAGAAAATGTATCAAGAAAGATTTTAAACTCTCATTTTAATTTAAAAAAAAGTAATAGTCTAATCAACTCATGGGAATTCCTAGTCAGTGACCATTCACAATGAGAAAAGAGCATCCAGCAAAATACTGAACATCTCAATTCAGCTTGACAGGCGAACAAGAGTGCCTGACACCCCAACCAAGTCTACCTATCCATCTTATGGAGCATCAGCTGCCCCATTTGTGGAATATTCTGTGGATTTTGTGTCGGGTTCTTCGGCCACCACAGAACTGTAGGGGAACCATGTACCCTTGACCCTGATCCACTGCCTAAGGAGAGGGATATGTTGATGCATTAACTTGTAACTTCAATCAATTTCTCCTTCCCTATATTAATTGCATCACCTATTATTTCTCTGGAAGCTGATGTGTGTGAGACCTAAAAAGTTTTAATGGTGCTTTAAATGAATTTGCTTGTGGCTGCCTATTAAAATAGAAGTTGACTTCCTGACGTAGTACAACTGTGACAATTGATATTGCTGACCAGGTGTCAGGATGAGATTTCTTTGCCAAAGGGAACCTGAATTGTTAAAAGCACTTACAGTTAAACTGAAATACAAGTGGTCATAAATCTGGATCCAAGTAGACTATCAGCAGTACAATTTTATTTTAAGCTGTCATTTGCTCACAAAACCAAATTGATGCATCTAACTGGGCCTTGTTTCCCTGTCAAAAGTTATTACAATAGTGTCTTTTACATTTAAAAACAGTAGAAGCAGTATTTATTTTGAGCCACAGGAGGCCACTTATTTCTGTCTTAAAACCTCTTCACTTGCAGTCTCTTGTAAAAAGAACACACTGGACAGATGAGTGCCACTCACCCAGTGGTTAAGATGTATTAAGCTATCCTGCATTCTGCAAGGAAATTTGTGCACATTATCATGCAGATCATAAGTGGCTGTGTGAATCTATTGTTATTTATTACGGACACGTTTGAATACTAGATACATAGTCATTATGCCATATCTTTGCAGTGTTTTGTAGTAAAATGTTTATCTTACTGCATCAAAAGTTGGAAGCAAAATTGTTACAGTTTAGACAATAAACAATAGGTGTAGGAGTAGGCCATTCGGCCCTTCGAGCCAGCACCGCCATTCAATGTGATCATGGCTAATCATCCCCAATCAGTACCCCATTCCTGCCTTCTCTCCATATCCCCCGACTGCTGTCTTTAAGAGTCCTATCTAGCTCTCTCTTGAAAGTATCCAGAGAACCGGCTTCCACCGCCCTCTGAAACAGAGTTTTTGTATTTCTTCAAAGAAGGCTTTGAGCACATTTTTGTTCCTATTTCTGCTTGGAAATCTCTTCTCATGACATGGTTTGGGGTACAGTGTCTGTTTTGGATATCTCATGGCAGGAACACAAATGACATGGGCTGCCTATCAGCCAACTGAGTGTAACTCTAACCTCAGTTGGCCTGAAAGAAGACACTGATATTTGTTCAATTTTTTCCTAATGTAATGAACTTGTAGGATTTTATTAAGACAGCATTGGTGATCATTTTTCAGTCCCTGATATCCAGTCAAAAATCTCAGTAACAAATGATCACAGGAGCCCAGTTGATCATGAGCTTAGTGGTATGTGATCTTAATCCTCTTATCCTCAATTAGTCAAAGGGTACGCTGGTGTATTAGGTGCAGTAATGCATTTCATCACTGATATGTCTTCACTCAGGGGTGACTCCCAAGAACATGGTAAGTGTTCCATGTTCTTTAGGGTCACATCATGAACTTTTGTTGTAGGGTCAAAGTGTAGCGATAAAGTATTGTAGATATTGAGTGTAATATTCATTGTCTTGTATGTTTCAGTGAACATATTGACAATGACCTGAAGCTTGGTACTGTGTGAGCTCAATTGCTGAGGTTTTGGGTAATCCTATGGATAGTCATCATGAATGGATCTGTGGTCTTAGCAATTCATCCTGTGGAATTAGTGAATGCTTTATGTTGCTTCTGCTCACTCTAATGCAGAACCACACACTATAGTAATTGCATTTAACCATGGAAGCTTCAGTCAAAGCCAGGAAGAACTTCTACTCTGACTTTAAAGATCCTAGGTGTACCAAATGCTGGTTTATTGTCAGGGTGGGAAGAGACACAGCCTTCTGACAAGGAATGATCAGCAAGGAGGAAATGGGAGCCTAACTACAGCAAAATTCCTTTTCTTGACAATGTACTTGGAGCATGGCTTAGCTATAATATACATATTTCATTAAGGAGATGAGCACAAATTGTTTCTATAATTCAACAAAGCTATCTATTATTCTTGCCCTGACTAATACTGATGACTACATTCAATTCATTCTATTATCTCCAAACCAGTCCAAAAGTAAGTGTTCAGTGTTTGTGCAAGGTCAATGTCAATGCTCCCAAGGACCCCACAAAGGCAGCTCTTCTCAGCAACCAACCTGCAGGAGCTGCAAAATGTTTACAGATTTGTGGGCCACCCTGAATTCTTCATAATTGACATTTGTTGAAGAGGTTCATTGCTTGATTAACAAGAAGTAGAACTGGAGTGATGAGAATGACCATGAGATGCAGGAGCTAATTTATCACAAACAGAAGGCACTCCTGGATTGGAAGATCAAGGACAAATGAACAATTAATGAATTATCCAGGTGGCAGTGAATAGCAAGGTATAATATTACTAGCTTCTGAATAAAGCACTTTTTACTCAATTACATTTTATCAATGAATATATATTGGCCTAGTTATAAAGTGGTTCCTAAGCATAATTAGATAAAGATTTTATACCGTAAACATCATTAAAAAAAGTTTTCAGACTTTTGACAAAATCACACTGGAGTATGCAATAGCTGCTACAGCTGTCAGGTGAGAATTGTGCCAGTCTGCTTGTTGCTGCCTTCAGTGAACAGATAATTAGAGCACTGACATTGGAACTGATTTTTTTTTTGTGGTCTTCCAGTGCTATTCATGACACCAGACTCACAAATATGGTTGACTCTTAACTGCCTCCTGAGTTCAGGTCAATTGGGTATAGGTAATACATGCTGATTTTGCCAATGATGTTCATATCCTGTGAATGAATAAGTCAAATATGTTCAATTCGGGAAGGCTGAGTGATGACTACACTTGAACACAGAAAGTCACTTATCTGTTCAATGCCTCACCAGCTATCATACGATAAAAATGAAGGAAACTTGTGCAAGTGGAACATCTGCAGTTGTTTTGTTGTTAAGTTGGCTAAAAGCATTTTGCTATAAGTGATGGCATTGACACCGTTTCATATATCTTTCCATTCCTCCTCAATTAGCTTTGTGGAGACATTCCAATGTTAAGCTTTCCTCATAAGTAATATCATAAATGATCACAGAGTATTGCTGAGTCGCTTGGGAATGTGCCTTGAATGCAGATTACAACTTTAACTTGCTGGAATTGTATAATTATGCTGTTGTGTATAGTGTATTTAATCAAATACACTTTCTTGTTTGATGTACAATATTATATTCGCTTTATTTGACCTTCCGGTTCAATATTGGAAAATAGATTTGATGGTTGCAAGGAAATCGACAGGTAGGTTTAAAGTTGATGATAAGCACTAGTTTAGTTTAGTTTAGAGATACAGTGTGGAAATAGGCCTTTCGGCCCACCAAATCCGTGTCGACCAGTGATCCCCACGCATTTGTACTATTCTACACATACTAGGGAGAATTATACCAAGCCAATTAACCTACAAACCACTGCATTTTTGGAGTGTGGGAGGAAACCGGAGAGACAATAGGTGCAGGAGTAGGCCATTCAGCCCTTCGAGCCAGCACCGCCATTCACTGTGATCACGGCTGATCATCCACACTCTGTACCCCGTTCCTGCCTTTTCCCCATATCCCCTGACTCTGCTATCTTTAAGAGCGCTATCCAACTCTCTCTTGAAAGCATACAGAGAATTGGCCTCCACTGCTTTCTGAGGCAGAGAATTCCACAGATTCACAACCCTCTGCGTGAAAAGGTTTTCCTCATCTCTGTTCTAAATGGCTTATGCCTTACTTTTTAAACTGTGGCCCCTGGTTCAGAACCCCCCTACATCCGGAACATGTTTCCTGCGTCTAGTGTGTCCAAACCCTTAATAATCTTATATGTTTCAATAAGATCCCTCTCATCCTTCCAAATTCCAGAGTATACAAGCTCCATTCTATCAACATAGGACAGTCCCGCCATCCCGGGAATTAACCTCGTGAACCTACGCTGCACTCCCTCAATAGCAAGAATGTCCCTCAAATTTGGAGACCAAAACTGCACACAATACTCCAGGTATCCCTCACTAGGGCCCTGTACAACTGCAGAAGGACCTCTTTGCTCCTACACTCAACTCTTCTTGTTATGAAGGCCAACATGCCAATTGCTTCCTTCACTACCTGCACTTCACTTCATGTAGACCTGAGAGCCAGTGGATGTAGTGTATCAGAAAACCTTCAAAAGGTCCCACACAGGAGATTATGTAAAATTAGAGTGCATGGTAGGATGTTGACATGGATAGAGAATTGGTTGGCAGACAGGAAACAAAGAGTTGGAATCAATGGGTCCCTGTCAGAATGGCAGGCAGTGGCGAGTGGAGTGCTGCAAGGCTTGGTGCAGGGGCCACAACTATTTACAATATATATTAATGATTTGGATGATGGAATGAAAAGTTACACTTACAAATTTGCAGATGACACAAAGCTGGGTGGCAGTGCGAACTGCGAAGAGGATGCTAGGAGGTTGCAGGGCGACTTGGACAAGTTGAGTGAGTGAGCATGGCAGATGCAGTATAATGTAGATAAATGTGAGGTTATCCACTTTGGCAGCAAGAACAAGGAGGTAGATTATTATCTCAATGGTGTCAGATTAGGAAAAAGGGAATTGCAATGAGACCTGGGTGTCCTTGTACACCAGTCACTAAAAGTAAACATGCAGGTACAGCAGGCAGTGAATAAAGCTAATGGCATGTTGGCCTTCAGAAAGAGAGGATTTGAGTATAGGAGTAAAGGGGTCCTTCAGCAGTTGTACAGGGCCCTGGTGAGACCACATCTGGAGTTGTGGTCTCCTACTTTGAGGAAGGACATCCTTGCTATTGAGGGAGCGTTGTGTAGGTTCACGAGGTTAAACCCCGGGATGGTGGGGCTGTCATGAAGAAATTGGAAAGACTGGGCTTGTATTCACTGGATTTTGGAAGGATGAGGGGATATCTTATAGAACCTTATAAAAGGACTGTACAAGCTAGATGCAGGAAAAATGTTCCCTATGTTGGCGGAGTCCAGAACCAGGGGCCACAGTCTATGAATAATGGGGAGGCTATTTAAAATTGAGATGAGAATAAACTTTTTCACCCAGATTTGTGGAATTCTCTGCCATTGGAGGCAGTGGAGGCCAATTCACTGGCTGCATTTAAAAGAGAGTTAAAACGCTTGGGGATAGCGGAATCAAGGGGTATGGAGAGAAGGCAGGCATAGGTTACTGGTTGTGTATGATCAGCCATGATCACAATGAATGGCAGTGCTGGCTCGAAGGGCCGAATGGCCTCCTCCTGCACCTATTTTCTTTGCTTCTATGTTTAATTTGGATAGGCATGTTTTTGTTTTCATGGGATCGTGTCTTATGAATCTTAAATTTTTGAAGAAGTAACCAAAAAGGTTGATGAGGGTAAAGCCATAGACGTTGTTGATATGGACTTGAGCAAGGCATTTGATAAAGTTCCACATCGTAGACATCGCAGTATCTCTAGCCTGCTGTTCCGCCAGCCTTCTAGTTCTTTCATCTCCCACCTCTTCCTTGTGCCGTCTCTTCATCCCTTCTACTTTGCGTTCGTGTTGATCCTCGAGACGTTCAATTCTTTTGGTTGCGTCTCTTCATCCTTTTTTGAGTTCTCCCTTGTTGATCCGCGAGGCATTGAGCTCTCTCTTGTTGTGTCTCTTGTTCCCTTCTGCATCTCGATGTCCCTTTGAGTCGTTCCTTGACCATCCTGCAGCTGGTGTGGGGGGCAAGGGGTGTGTGGGTGGGGTTGTGTGTGTGGGGGGGAATGGGGTTGTGTGTGCAGGTGCAGGGGATGTGTAGGCAGGGTTTGTTGGGGGTGAGGGGGATGTGTGGGCGGTGGGGGATGTGTGGGCTATGGGGGAGAGGGGGCAACACGGGGGAGGGGACAAGAGCCAGCGAGGGGGAACCAGAGGGGAAGGGGCTGGAGCTGGGGGGTGGTGTGATGGGGACTCACAGCAGGCTGATCAGTAACTGGTCGCTCTCCTCCGCCAGGATCAGATTCTCCGTTTTCAGTCTGGCCAACATCTCAGGCTCCGCGCTGCTTCCGGTCTGTCCAACAATTGTGTCCAGTTGGACACCTCCGCTTTCTGTTTGGCCGACATCTCTAGCTCCGCGATGTTTCTGGTCCGTCCGACAATTGTATCTGGTTGGAGAGTTCCGCCAGCCACAGCGGAGCATCCCTCAGCTCCAGTAAAGATGTGCAGGAAGGGGCATCGCCGTCGCTCTGACTGACCAGAGAGGAAACTAACCTTAGCATGCGCGGTTTTTAAGATGTTCAATCCTTAATAATTTTTAAACTATACCATCGATCGGAACAAAACTTGGTGCTCTTGAGCACAAGAGAATGGAGTTAGGTGGCACAAAATCGTAGCGCTATCGTGTACCATTTTTGCGCAAATAGAAAAAGCACGCAAACCGGAAGAGCACAGTAACAGAGTTTTAGTAATGTATAGATATACTAGACCAGGTGAGGACCCGTTGGGCCTCTCCCACAAGGCAATATTCCACCACTGCATGGGTGCTGTTCCCCTCCTTCCTCCCTCCCCTCCGCCCTCTCTCACCGCCTCCCTCTTACCCTTCCCCTCCTCCATTACCTCGCCATCCCTCTCCCAACTATTCTCCAATCCCCCTCATCCCCCAGCACTCCGTCCCCCTCCTCTTCACCCTCCCCCTCCTTTCTCCTGCCATCAGTCACTCCCTCCCACTATCAATAACCCCTCTACCCTCCCTACCTCTATCCCCCTGCTCCTCCACTCCTCACAATCCCAACCCCCACCCTACCTCCCCCACTGCCCTCCTCTCCCTCTATCCCCCACTCCCTACCTTCCCCATTTTCCCCCTCCCCACCTCACTTTCCCCTCCCAACCCCACTCCTCTCCCTATCCTCCTAAAAATTTTTTAATGAAATTCTCAATAATTGCATTTTTTCTTTAACAGCTAACATTATGTTTAGATTTGTTTTAATGAAAATGGAACTTAATTAAAACGGAGTTTAAAAAAAAGTCAATGAAAATCGCAATTTTTTAATGTAAATGAAATTCGGGATCCCATTGTGATGTCATTTAGATGTTGAACACGGCTGACGACAGGGCAAGTGGAAAAGTGGTTTTGTACAGTGGTTTTTGTAAAGTTTAAAATGTCAATAACTTGTAAAATCAATCTGAACTAAACTTGGCTAATGCACACCCCAGGACAATGGTGAGTAAGGTGGGCCACAAATGGTACTACTATTGTATACCGTTTTGCCGGAGTTTCCAGAACTCACACACATACAAATAAATAAACGAACAAGATGAGAGTTTTAGTAATATAATAATAATATTTTTACATTAGACCAGATGTGGACCCGTTGGGCCCATCCCCCAAGGCAATATTCCACCACTGACCCATTGCCCCCAACTGCGCAGGTGCAGCTGACAGGTTCCTGTTGTGACAATAGGTGCAGGAGTAGGCCATTCGGCCCTTCGAGCCAGCACCGCCATTCAATGTGTCATGGCTGATCATCCCCAATCAGTACCCTGTTCCTGCCTTCTCCCCATATCCCCTGACTCCGCTATCTTTAAGAGCCCAATCTAGCTCTCTTGAAAGTATCCAGAGAACCTGCCCGAGGCAGAGAATTCCACAGACTTGCCACTCTTTGTGAGAAAAAGTGTTTCCTCGTCTCCATTCTAAATGGCTTACTCCTTATTCTTAAACTGGGGCCCCTGGTTCTGGACTCCCCCAACATCGGGAACATGTTTCCTGCCTCTAACGTGTCCAAGCCCTTAACAATCTTATATGTTTCAATAAGATCCCCTCTCATCCTTCTAAACTCCAGAGTGTACAAACCCAGCTGCTCCATTCTCTCAGCATATGACAGTCCCGCCATCCCGGGAATTAACCTTGTAAACCTACACTGCACTCCCTCAATAGCAATAATGTCCTTCCTCAAATTAGGGGACCAAAACTGCACACAATACTCCAGGTGTGGTCTCACTTGGGCTCTGTAGAAGGATCTCTTTGCTCCTATATTTGATTCTTCTTGTTATAAAGGCCAACATGCCATTCGCTTTCTTCACTGCCTGCTGTACCTGCATACCTTTCATAGACAGATGTACAAGGACCCCCAGATCCCGTTGTACTTCCCCTTTTCCACATTTAGATAGTAATCTGCCTTCTTGTTTTGGCTACTAAAGTGGATAACCTCACATTTATCCACATTAAACTGCATCTGCCATGCATCTGCCTACTCACCCAACCTGTCCAAGTCACCCTGCATTCTCATAGCATGCTCCTCACAGTTCACACTGCCACCCAGCTTTGTGTCATCTGCAAATTTGCTAATGTTACTTTGAATCCCTTCATCCAAATCATTGATGTATATTGTAAATAGCTGCGGTCCCAGCACCGAGCCTTGTGGTACACCACTAGTCACTGCCTGCCATTCTGAAAGGGACCCGTTAATCCCTACTCTTTGTTTCCTGTCTGCCAACCACTTCTCTATCCATGTCAGCACTCTACCCCCAATACCATGTGCCTAATTTTGCCCACTAATATTCTATGTGGGACCTTATCAAATGCTCCTCCCATTACACTCCACCCCCTAGAACCCAGCTTCTTCCCTCACACATTTCATCAGCCCATCACCCACATACTCCTTTCCTCGAGTCCCCCCACTATTTCCAGATACCATTATCAGCATCCTCTTGCACCAATCACATCCCAAACTGTTTCCTCCAGCCCTCTCCCCATCCGGCTCCATCACAAACCATCCCTCCTCAGCTGGATCCATCTATCGATTGCCAGTTCTTGCCTCTCACACCCTCAAATCTTGATGCGGGCAGTCGTCTGTTCACTTTTACAGTCCAAAGGTAGGATCTTGACCCAAAACATTGACTGTCCATTTCCATCCACAGATTTCACCTGACCCACTGAGTTCCTCCAGCAGTTAGTCGTTTTATTTCCTTGAGATTCCAGCATCTGCGGTCTTTTGAGTCTCCATAATTGAAAGGAGTAAACTTTTCAAATAATTGATTGCCATCCGTTTTTAATTAGAATGTTCATATACAGAAGTTTTTTATTACAAAAGCTAATTATTCAATTACCTGTCACCAATATACATTGTTTTCTCATACTAGAATCTCAAAATTAATGATTACTCTCCTCCAGTACCCACAGAGCTTCAGCTTTAAAACTGACAATTTATGATCCTGAGAAATGGCTGAGAGATTGCATTTAATAACAAATCTAGCTAATAACTTTAACATGAAAGAACAGTTTTCATGGAAATGCGTATTGCAATTTGTGTAGTCACTGATTTAGATTGTCAATTAATTATTTTCTTTATATATGTCCAATGAGGATAAATGTGATGCAGAGAGTCCTTGGTGCATTTTCCTTTCAGGTTTTTTACCTTTTACAACTGCTATCTCTCTGCTTTCCTAAATAAAGACTATATGGAAACAGTTCCCATTCTGTCTGTAAAATGATAAAGGGTGTTGTAATCAATGCACGGCAGCAAAAACACTTTGAGGATGGTACTATCTGATGTAAAGGGAATTTGTTATTTCCTCTCTCCCTTGAATAATATTCTAACTTCTGTCCCCAACTGAGAACTCCGTTATTGAAGAAGTGAGGTGCATGTGGAGGATTCTTTATTTGTATCTGTTTTGTTGATGTAAAGGATTGAAATGCTGCTGAAAAGTTTACCTTTTAGACTAGAAGTATGAGCATCAAACCATTCCTGCCCAGATATGGTAAAATCAATCAACTGCAAAGCATTGTGTACTCTTTACCCCAGCATAATGAAAATGGTGCCAACTATTCCACTCGAACCATCTCTGTATGATTTGTAGTAAAATTATAAAATGAAGATTAATTTGTGTACTTTACAGCAATAAGCTTTGGATAGTGCCTATTAATTAGTTAAAAATATAGGAGCTTATCAAAGAGAAGGCGAACATTCAGTCCATGTTCTCTCATCCGATTCTTTATGGGAACAATCAAGTTGACTGTTCCTGTTTATTTTTGCATCAAATGCATCTAAACAAAGGTATGTATCAACTATTGCCCGTGGCAAAGCTTTTGGTGCTCTAACAGCTCTCGAACAAGAAATGTTTCCTATCTAATAGATACTTTGAACTTGATAATGTCTCATTGCTGACTTCACCACTTCATCCACCAAATAGATTAATTTTGTTCTATATTACCATCACACCAATGTAAGCCTCAGAGTTTTGCATCCATTACTTTCAGACATCTTTCATGAATGCCTTTGCTTTCAAACATCTTTTAACAATATGGTTTTGTCCACCTACCCAAGGTGGAGCAACTGAGACTGCTTGAGATGTGTCTAAGCCTACATTTCTATGAATACAATTAGGCTACATTCATCAAAATTAATTATACATATATTTGTATTTAAAATAATTATTCAAAAACAGCCAATGTTAAATGTCTGATTTTTGATTCATTCTAAATCCACATGGTATCTAACATAAATCAAGGAAGGTAACATAATGTGGCATTAAGACACATAGTAAAAATGAAGTAGGTGAGTATCGAGATGGGACAAAAACCTAAAGTAGTTGGAGCCATATCTTGTTCAAAGTTTATGGTTGTTGCTAGTCCACTTTCAGAAATGACTGCAGAAGTTCCAACTCCAACACTTCCAACTACCTCATCCTCCACTGAATCAGATCTGGTGATGTTCTCTGATGATTGGACTTTATTTAATAGTTTTGGAACTCAGTAACTAATGATATGCATGAATGTCACAAGGCTTAAACAAGTGACCCAGCATTTGTGCCACAAAAATACCAGGCAATGACCATCAAAAAGAGAGAGTCTATCCACGACAATCAATGGCATAACTATTCACATTTTCCCCTATTGATGTCCACATTTTATCAGAAACGTATGGACTAATCACATAACTATCTTAACTACAAGGGAAGACTATCAGCTGGATATTTTGTGAAAAATCAATTTCCATCATTTATAGGAAGGACTTTAGGATTTCAAGAAAACCCAAAGTATGATGTCTTATTGTGGAATATTTTAAAATAAGACGTCGTATAAAATCCCTGATGCGAGAACACTGGTTTGGTTGAAAATTATACATGGCTTTCAATTTTAAATTGTATGCTAAAAATATCCCTATTCAGAATCTTTATGTAAATGATAACAATACAAAGTCTAGCTGAGCACACGAGGGGAAATTGCAGATGGGATTATGAGCACAATTTGCATTCTATCATTCTTGTTTTGCTTTAGTTGCTGCTCATAGCAAAGTCAGTGATTATCAGTTTTGCACCCGTTTATGGATCTTCCATATTAGTTAATGAAATGAGCCTCTGATATTACATTTTCAGTAGAAGGGAGGTTGTTTGACATTAAGTGTTTAAGAAGGAACTGCAGATGCTGGAAAATCGAAGGTAGACAAAAATGCTGGAGAAACTCGGCGGGTGAGGCAGCATCTATGGAGCGAAGGAAATAGGCAACGTTTCGGGCCGAAACCCAAAGAAGGGTTTCGGCCCAAAACGTTGCCTATTTCCTTCGCTCCATAGATGCTGCCTCACCCGCTGAGTTTCTCCAGCATTTTTGTTTGACATTAAGACTTGTTACACCATTAAAAGAATACTTACACTGTCGTGCGCACGCCCTAAATATTTATTGAAAAAGACAAAGAGCTGGAGTAAGTCAGCGGAACAGGAAGCAACACTGGTGAGCATGAATGTGTGACGTTTTGGGTCGGGATCCTTCTTCAGACTGTATTCATGCTCTCCGGAGGTGCTGCCTGATCCGCTAGATTTGTCTTTTTCTCTAAACCAGCATCTACATTTTCTTGTATCCCTAAACATTTATGTTAAATCTGGTTTGTATTCATTCAGTGATAGCAGGAAATGTGGATGGTTGAAAGTGTTTAAGTGCAATTTTGGAGGAAATCTGTAATGCAGTGGGCATCTCAATTGGCAATGTGTATTTCTGGGTTAAACTGTTGATGTATAGCTGCTGTATGCTGCAGTCCAATTTACACAGAATAATTGGGGTATTGTTAGCTTCATCTTTACACTTAGTCCAATAAATCAGAGCTCCGTGCTAGTGTCACTCCAGCTGATAAATGTGACACCTATTCTTACACATTCTTGATAACCTTGCTCTTTTTCATCCATAAATTTCACAGAGCTGCACCATATTTTGTGTGGGTGCTTCTTGCTTTCATCTCTATCAGGTGACTTATTTCAGCTGTCTGCTCATAATCCCATTGGAATTTCTTTTTAACTGCATGCTTCCAGTTATGAGTGACACAGCAGTGAGGTGAATTGTGCTGTCATTCAAGCTGATTCACTTTGGCATACAAATGTAGAGAATTTCCACTGAAGGTAATTTAAGTTCTGAAAACTGTCATAAATAGTAGGCGTAGTCTGCAATGTCATTAAAGAGTGACAGTAGTGTGGATTCACTATTGTTTATGAACAGATTGTGTGATGCATAGAAGAACAACAAATTACATTTATACATTATTCTCAATGTAGAATATATCCCAAGGTGCTTAACAAAAGTTTTAGGTTTCGGAATGATGATACCTGAACAGACTGAAAGCAAATCCAAGAAAATAGATTTTACAGAGTATCTTAAAAGAAGGAAATTCAGGAAGGCATTTGTTGAACCATTGGTACCGGACACATCGCTTCAGTGCCGTGGCGTAAGATTGTCTGCCAAATATGATAACATTGGAAAAGCGCATAGGTTTATGTTTATTGTTGTCACATATACCAAGATACTGTGAAATGTTGTCACATATACCAAGATACTGTGAAAAGCTTTGTTTTGCATGCTATCCAAATAGATCAGATATATCATACACAATGGAGAAAATACAGAAAAGTGAGGAATTTAAACTGAAGTTGAAGATCTTTAAATTGATTTGTTTTTGAACCAAGTAACCTGTTAAATAAAGGATGCCTGGGAATGGATGGTTCAACCAGGTTGAAGGTTCCATAGGGTATAACCCGGCTCTGCAGGTTATGACATCATTGATAGATAGCAAAGTGCAGCCCAAGGTTTTGCCAACTATCAGAGAGATTTCCTGTTCCCTGTGGATTCTCCGATTTAAGTCTGCATCACCAGTTACAGCTTTCAAGGCCCATCTGCTCTCTAGGACCTCATTATTTGGCTCCATTACCATCTCAGCTAGTCAGATTGGTTTTTGTATCGCAACAGCCAGGTTTTGAATGGGAGCAGATGGGAATTGTGAATGCAGGCAGTGGACCCCACTCAGGAAATTATAGGCTATTGAAATGGATAAAGATATTGCCTTGGTTTGAATTAGACACCTTAAACTAGACAAGAATGTTGGATATGTTGCATCTTAAAAGCTATGAAAGAAACTTTATAAGACAATGTGCCCCACCCTTCCACTCCTTGATCAAGCTGATGTGATCCAGATCTAGTTGCATAAAAGGCACAAAGTTTTACCAAGGAACATTCATCTATTAATTTGATATTAGTTACTAAGTGACTGGCTAGGAAGGAACTGCAGATGATGGTTTATACCAAAGATAGGCACGACAGGCAGCATCTCTGGAGAGAAGGAATGTTTCTGGTCAAGACCCTTCTTCAGACTGAGAGTCAGGGAGAGGTTACACCTGGAGGCTGCAGCGAATCGTCCGATCAGCAGAGAAGGTTATTGGCTGCAACCTTCCCTCCATTGACGAACTGTACGTTGCAAGGGCTAGGAAGCGAGCGGGCAAGATCATCTCTGACCCCTCTCACCCTGGCCACAAACTCTTTGAATCACTTCCCTCTGGAAGGCGACTCCGGATTGTCAAAGCTGTCACAGCCAGACATAAAAACAGTTTTTATCCACGAGTAGTTTCTCTACTCAACAGCCAAAATGTGTAGCCTCCCTTTAATTTGGTATTTTGTTGGTTCACATGCTTGATCAATGGTGTTTTATCATTGATGTTTTATTATTATTATTATTAATGTTTAGTGTTTTCCGAGTCATTCGTAACTTTCTCTGTATGTCATGTTGTTTTTTTTTGTTTTTAAAAAAAAAAAATTTATTATAGAAACAATATATACAGAGTACACTCTTATACGGCATTAAAAATTATATAATATACAAAATTATATAATATTGATTATCAATTGATACTGTTTGTGTTATTTGTAATGTTATCCATTATACATTTCCTGGTTATTTATTTTGTATAATTGGGAGTGTATGTAGTATATTCCTAAAATAAGCAATATACTCACACTTCTCATACCACACATATTTCTTCTAATTACCAAATACAAATCCCCCCTAATATAACTACATAATACCCAATCTTAACCAAACTTCTATGATATTCATGATATTTTCATAATATTAAGAGTGTTTGTATTATTATTAACTTTATATTTCAAAATTATTATATAGTTGAAAATGCACAATTTTATATAATTACAAATTTAAGACATCTATAATATTTTCATACAACTAATAATAGGTGTATTCATACTAATATTAAGAATATATATAATATGTTTCTATACTTTTTTTCCCTACTTAAAGATAGAAAGATAGAGATAGAAAGTAGAAAATAGAAAAGAAAATGTGAAAAGTTTGGTGGAGATTAAATATTACTAAATAATCCGTTCTTGGAGATACATTCATGATTTATTATATGTATTTCTTCATCCATTCAGATATTCAGGCCTCAGTCAAGTCCCCGCGCCGAACCATTATGACCCTGTAAATATTTAATGTATGGAGACCAAATCCCTTTGAAGAGATCTAACCTATCCATAAGGACAAGTCTCAATCTCTCCAAGTGAAGTGTCTCCGACATTTCTGTATTCCACATTTTAATTGTTGGGGATGCAGGGCCTTTCCAAAATTTTAGTATTAATTTTTTTCCCAATTATTAGAGAATAGTCGATAAAAGTTCTTTGATTCCTTGTAATTATTTGTTCCGTTTCCGGTATTCCAAGTATTATTAACTTTGGATCAGGAATCATAGTAATATTAACAACATTCGAGATTATCTTAAATATTTCGTTCCAATATTCTACAATCTTCGTACAATTAGTGAATGAATGTGACAAATTTGCTTCTAAGATTTGACATTTATCACATATAGGCGATAATTTTGGAAATATATTATGTAATTTAGATTTAGAGTAATGTAATCTATGTAAAATTTTAAACTGTATAAGAGCATGTTTAGCATTTAACGAGCAGTAATGTATGTGTTGTAAGCTTTCTTCCCATATTTCTGGGCTTATTATTTGACCTAATTCATTTTCCCAAAGCTGTCTGTGTGTTTCCGATGATGGAATATCACTTTCCAACAAAATATTGTAAATATATGATATCATTTTTTCTGTATTTGGATATTTATTCAAGCATTCATCTAAAATTTCACTCTTTCTATTTCTGAATTCTTGTGTATTTGCAGAGATATAGTTTCTGATTTGTAAATATCTAAAATATTCATTATTATGAAGCCCGTAAGCTTGTTGTAACTCTTGAAATGAAAGAAAAAAATTTTCCTTATAAAGATCCCCTATGTTTAAAATTCCTTTATTTTTCCATTGTATAAAAGCCTTATCCATCGTTGAGGGTTTAAACGTAAAATTGTTGGCAATAGTAAGACCTAGCGGTATAAATTTTAGTTTTAATGTTTTCTTTATTTGTTTCCAAATACGGATTCCGCTTTCTATTATCGAGTTTTCACTATAAATTTTCTTAGGTACATTAATATTAGCAAATATTATAGAGCTAATTTCAAATGGAAAACAGTCTTCTCTTTCCATTTTTAACCAGTTTGGTTTATTATCTGTTTCTTCTAACCAGAAGTTCATATTTTTAATATTAACTGCCCAATAATAAAACATAAAATTTGGTAATGCTAAACCCCCGTTTATTTTAGCTTTACATAAGTGTTTTTTATTTATTCTATGGTTCTTATAATCCCAGATAAAGTTAGTGACTATAGAGTCTACTTTTTTAAAAAAAATTTTAGGGAGATATATCGGGATTGATTGAAATAAATATAATAATTGTGGGAGAAAAATCATTTTTTATTGCGTTTATTTTACCTAACATTGAAATAGGTAAACTTTTCCAGTATAAAATATTTTTATTTAATTTATTCAGTAATAACGGGAAATTAGACTTAAATAGAGAGTCAAATCTTTTTGTAACAAAAATACCAAGATATTTAATATTTTCATTTGTTATCTTAAAAGGAAATTGTTGTAATATCTGTAAGTTATTCATGGTTATTGGCATAAGTTCACTTTTATTCCAATTGATACTGTATCCTGAAATTAAACCAAATTCCGTTATTAGTTTTAACAAATTACGGATACTTATTTCCGGTTTAGTGATATAAAGTAATACATCGTCCGCATATAACGAGATTTTATTCTTAGTATCTTTAGTATCATATCCATATATTTCCGGGTGCAATCTTACCCTTTGGGCAAGAGGTTCGATTGCTAACGCAAACAGTAAAGGTGATAAAGGACAGCCTTGTCTACAACCTCGGGATAAACTAAATTTAAGTTGATAACATACGGTTTGTTGTTATTCTAGCTGTTGGGTTTGCATATAATAATTTGATCCAAGTAGTAAAGTTATCACCAAGCTTAAAAGCTTCCATCACCGAAAATAAATAAGGCCATTCCACCTGGTCAAAAGCTTTTTCTGCATCCAGCGAGATAACTACTAAGTCTTTTTTATCACTTCTTTTCGAATATATGATATTAAATAACCGTCTTAGATTATATGAAGAATATCTTTTAGGTATAAATCCTGTTTGATCAGGATGAATTAATTCGTTAACAACTGTGCTTAATCTTTGTGCTAGTATCTTTGTTAAAATTTTTTGATCCGTATTTAATAAAGCAATTGCTCTATATGATCCTGGGTCATCCAAATCTTTATTTATTTTGGGTATAAGTGTTATAATAGACTCGTTCAGTGTATCTGGTAATTTCTCTTGTGTATATATCTGTTCATATAATGATTTTAAATATGGGACCATTTGATCATGAAAAATTTTATAAAATTCCGAACCTATACCATCCGGTCCTGGAGTTTTACCATTTTTTAATGATTTAATAGATTCTTGGATTTCTTTTATTGAAATATCAGCATTTAATAGTTCTCTATTTTGTAAATCTAATTCTTTTAAGTTACATATATTTAAAAAGGCATCTATTTCTGTTTTATTTACTGTCGCTTTAGCAGTATACAGATTTTTATAATATTGCATAAATCTTTCATTAATATCTTTGGGTTGTATTAATAATTCACCGTTTTGTGATTTAATTCTATGTATAATTTTTTCAGCTTCAATTTTCCTTAATTGTCGAGCCAATAATTTTTGGGGTTTGTCTCCAAATTCAAACAGCAATTGTTTAGTATGTTGGTAATATTTTAAAACTTGATCAGTATATATTTTGTTTAATTTATACTTCAATGCTACAATTTTATTATGTATTATTATATCTGATTTTGTTGCATTCTGTATGTCTAATTGTTTAATCTCCCTTTCTAAGTCCTGTTGTTCCTTCCGAATCTTTTTATTATGGAATGCTTGTGAAGAAATCATAATTCCTCGAAGATATGCTTTAAATGTTTCCCATAATAAAGAGCGAGATATTTCTGGTTGATCATTTATTTCAAAAAACATCTTAATCTGAGTTATAATATATTCCTGAGTGGTTTTATTTTTTAAAATTTGTGGGTTAAGTTTCCATTGTCCTAGATTTTCTGTTTTACCATTTATTTTAATTTTAAATGTTAATGGTGCATGATCTGAAATTATAATATTATGATATTTAGATTCGTAAGTAAGTGAAATAAGCTTTGCATCTACCAGAAAATAATCTATTCTTGAATAAGTTTTATGTACTGGTGAGTAAAAGGAATATTCTCGACCAGTAGGATTTTCTGTTCTCCAAACATCTTTAATATTAGTCGTTTGGATATATGCATTTAATAAATCACTAGTATGTGATTTAGTTTTTCTTTGTTTTGAAGATCTATCTAAATAAGGGTCTAATGTACAATTAAAATCTCCTCCAATTATCAAATTATAATGTGTTAATTCCGGAATATTATTGAGTACTTTCTTAAAAAATAAAGGACTGTCAAAATTTGGTCCATAAATTATTAACGAAAATCATTTTTTCCCTGTTTATTTCTCCTATCACAATAATATATCTGCCATCTTTATCAGATATAGTAGATGTATGCTTAAATAAAGTACCTTTACGAAATAATATTGCTACGCCTCTTGATTTATGCGTAAAAGAAGAGTGATATATTTTGTCTATCCATTTGGCTTTCAGCCTATTTTCAGCGTCTTTTTTTAGGTGAGTTTCTTGAATGTAAATTACATCAGCTTTAAATGCCTTTAAGTGTGTCAATATTTTTCCTCTTTTTATTGGTTCATTGATACCTTTAACATTCCAACTGCAAAAGGTTAATCCCTCATTCCCCATATTTCTTTTTAAGTCCTGCATTTTAAATTTGTGGGAATCTACAATAGAGTCCAAGGGTCCGTGCAGTAGACCTAACCTTACACCCGAACACCGAATAGATGAATTTTAAATCTCTTTTATGTACTTCACGAATATATCTCCATTGTTCCAGTGTGTAGCTCCATTCAAACTGAAAGATACAATAAGTATAAAAGAATAGTAAAGAGTAGATAAAGAGATTAATAGTGTGTATAAAGAATGAAAAAACTACAAATGAAATATTTGTAGTTTGTGTAAGCCATACTACATTGGCTATCCATCTAAAGGCTTCCGGCATTGATGTTATTAATTTGGCCAGCTCCTAGATTTAAGGAATTATTATTCCATAATAATATTTTAACGGGGATATAATATTAAAGAAATGAAAAAAGTGATATTGATCATCATATAAAAGTATGTATATCTAAAATTAATTTAAAAATCTAACTATAGAACGGGAGATAAAGAATTTTTAAAGTACAAAAAATAAAAATCATTATTAAAGAAGAAAAAATAAGGGGAGGGTATCTCCAAATTTAACAAGACATAAGATATTAATTATTAGTAATATTAATTAGCAATAGTGAACAATCTTGGTTAATAATAATCATAGTGATAATAAAACCGCGTTATGATTTTAGTATGTGTGTTATTTGTTTGTGTTAGTTATATATTATGACTAATTGTCAATGTTCAGCAAGCATCTTCCAATCCAGAAAAACGCTTCATTCCATACGACATTGTCCGTTCCTTCTAGTTCCTTCTAATTCCATATTATCGTATGAAGTCTCACAGAATGTTAAGAGACCATACTAGGTCTCTAAAAGTAGTAAAAGACAGTATGTTTGCTTGTAGATAATTTTCAAGTGTCAAACTGCTTTGCAAATTCCATTGCTTCTGCTGGGGTCTTGAAGAAATGTTCCACGTTGTTATAAGTAACTCTTAGGATGGCTGGGTAATTCAAACCGTATCTCAAGTTTTCTACACCCCTCATAAGGCTTTTGGCTTCATTAAACGCTTTTCGTTTTCTGGCAACCTCTGGGGGATAGTCTCGATAGATACTGATTCTTTGTCCTTGAAATGTCAGATTCTTTTTTCCCGAAGCTCTCCGCATAATATCCTCCAGGATAAAATCATATTGTAGCTTTACAATCATTTGTCTTGGGGGGGCATTTGTACTGGTCTGTCGTCTGCCGACTCTATGTGCACGAGCTAATACAGGCTTATCATCCAAAGATAAAACAGCTTGAAGTAGTTTAGCAGTGAATTCTCGAGGATCTTCGTGTTTCTCTAGACCTTCAAGAATCCCTGCGATCCTCAAGTTCTGTCTTCTCTGATAGCCTTCTAGCTGAGTGCATTTCTCTGTTACTTTAGTCAACAACTCCAGTAGACGTTCTTGTTCTGTTATCAGCTTTGCTGTAGACACAGTACTTGCCTCCGCTATCTTTTCAAGGTTTTTCATGCCATCTGCCTGTTGTTCCAGCACATTTGCAATAGGATCAATCTTATTTTGAAAGTCTTTTTTAACTTTTTCAAGTTTAATCTCCATCTTACGTTCCATATTATTGATCATATCAATAACTTCATTCTTCAATTTTTCTGATTCTTTCTTAAACTTATTATCAATTTTTGACGTTGTATCTTTTTGAAATTCATTCCATTGATTTTTCATCAAATCCATCTGATTGTTAATTTGACAAATTTCTTCCTTTATTTCTCCCTTTATATCTTTCATTTCTTGCTTTATATCTTTCATTTCTGCCTTTAATTCTCGCTTTAAATCAGCCATCTGGTGAGAAATAAAAGTTTTCAAATCCTCACCTTCTGTGCCTGCTTTCCTGGAGACATCTTCCAGGGAGCTGGCCCTACTTGAATCCGAGGCTTCTCCCAGGCCTTCTCCCGCTCTCGCCCGGGTTTTTCGACCTTTTACCTTGTCGGTAGGGCTCCGTGCCGTCATGGTTTGTCGCACGGCTGATGACGTCACTCGGTACCGTCGATATTAAAACGGCAAGCAGTGTGAAGCAGGCAGCCGGTAAGTCTTTTTAAGCCCCCGTTTTTCCCGAATTTTTACGGAGCTGGCTGGCGCTATGCTCTAGGACTCCATAGCGCCACCGGAAGTATGTCATGTTGTTACTTGTGGGCTGAGCACCAAGGCAAATTCCTCATATGTGAAACTTACTTAAGCCCCTGTCCCACTTATGTGCCCTTGGTATGCCAATTACGCGACCTCGTGGTCGCGTTGAGGTGCGACGGTCCCGTGAAGGTTGTGCGCGATTTAATGCGCCCGCACAGCCGTCTGGAGCGCGTGGCGTCATTTGAAGATGGACACAAAATGCAGGAGTAATTCAGTGGGACCGGCAGACCCTGGGGAGAAGGAATGGGTGATGTTTCGTGTCGAGTTCAGCGATCGTTCAGCTGCTGTTGGAGGTGAGACATTGCCTCGTGCCAGGATCTTGGGCCTGTCCCACTTTGGCCGTCAGTTACGCGACAGGCCATTGGCGTGCGAAGATTTCATTCACTACTAAAATTTCTTAGCCCCTCGATGTCACACACAACTACATACCCCTCCGCGCTTCTCAGTGGGACCGGCCCCGCAAGCAAAAGCAAAAGCACAGGGCAGGTGGGGCCAGCCAACAATACAATCCATTTGCTTTCATTTCAGGTGAGCTCAAGCAAAGCAAAGGTAAACCAAAAGCAAAAGCACAGGGCAGGCCGGGCCAGCCAACAATACAATCCATTTGCTTTCATTTCAGGCGAGGTCAAGCAAAGCAAAAGCACAAGGCAGGCGGGGCCAGCCAACAATACAATCCATTTGCTTTCATTTCTGGTGAGCTAAAGCAAAGCCAAGGCAAAAACAAAAGCATAGGGCAGGCCAAACAACTAATTTCATTTCATTTCCATTTCCATTTCAATTTCAAGTACAGGGCAGGCCAAACTCATTTTGTGTCATTAAGGGCTAACAAATCATTTATCGCAAGCACATTAAGGGTTACAAATTATCATTCATTTGTTGCAAGCACATTGCTGGCTAACAAATCATTTACTGCAAGCACATTAAGGGTTAACAAATCATCATTCATTGCAAGCACATTGCTGGCTAACAAATCATTTATTGCAAGGACATTAAGGGTTAACAAATCATCATTCATTGCAAGCACATTGTAGGCTAACAAATCATTTATTGCAAGCACATAAAGGGTTAACCACATAAGCACATAACCACATAAAGCACATAAACAGTACACTCACAGCAGAATCAGAGTTGTGGCCTCTCCCTCGTGATCTTTCAGAGTGACTGACTAATGTCCAGGGATCCAGGGTTTTATAGTCCTGCCCTCCCCTGGAAGGGGCGTTACCTTCATGATGGTGATTGACAGGCGGGAAGACCAATCAGCTGATCTCACGATTTTTGAAACACTCATAACTTTTTTATTTTTAATCGATTGGAAAAATCCTCTGGGCTGCCTCAGCGGAGGAGGACTGTGAGTAAGATGGCCAAAATCATAACGATATAGGGTCGCGTTTTTTCTAAAATCATTATGCAGCACAGACAGGAAGTGGTCAAGATGAGACTTTTAGTTACATAGATTTTCGGGTTTCCAGAAACTTAAAAGTAGACACTTACTGAAGACTCACCCATGTACATTGGCTATTGTTGTGGTGGCTGATACTCAAAATTAACTCAGGCGATGCGGAGAATTCTTCAAGAAGTTCAAACCTTTATTCGCAAATTAAAGCTGGAACACTGAAAGGGTAAATCACTTGAGAGTTCACTCCAAACAAAGAGCTGCCCCTTTTTATGGCATTTTTAACTCTGTATGTCCCATGCCTGGTGCATTTCCATACCCAGTTACTTGCAGACATTCCCTTATCGATAACCAACCACTTGGAAACATTCCCTCAGCAATAACCAATCACTTGCATTTACTTTTTTTCCTCCTTCCCAGTTATTTTCCATTCCGTAATTCTTATTTTTAATCTCATGACTCCCCTCTCTTGGGCCCCTTATTTCTCTTAGCTAGGACTTGATACAGAGTTACAAAGGTTGTATAATTGTCACGATTGATTTACGCTAAGTGCTAAGCTAACAGAACCCAATGTTTACTTTCCTATCTTGGGCCTCCTTTATCGCTCTTAGTCTTATCAGCTAAGGGTGTTACAAAGGTCATATAATTGTCACAACTAATTTATGCTAAGTGGTGAGCTAGCTTTGAGTGGAGAACCCAAACACCTTCCCCCTCAATTTGAAATTGGAGGAGCAGCACCTCATATTTCACTTGGGCAGTTTGTACCCCAGCGGTATGAACATTGACTTATCTAATTTCAGGTAGTCCTTACTGTCTCCTCCCCTTCTTAGCTCTCCCTCAGCCCTCTGGCTCCTCCTCTTCCTTTCTTCTCCCCCCCACCCACACATCAGTCTGAAGAAGGGTTTCGCCCACTAAAAATGTTGCCTATTTCCTTCGCTCCATAGATGCTGCTGCACCCGCTGAGTTTCTCCAGCATTTTTGTCTACCTTCGATTTTCCAGCAGCTGCAGTTCCTTCTTAAACAACTCCTTAAAGTCATCATTTATCATGCTGTATGGAGCAACCAGTATTGCAAAGGAAAAGACAGGAATAAAGACTGGTTTGAAATCAACTTAACAGAAATGACATCAGTCATTGAAGCAATGAACACAGCCTTTTCTCTGAAGACGTATTACAAAGTACTGCAAGATCTTAATTATATTTATAAAATCAAATTTCCCATTGGAATTAAATCAATTCATCTAGATCCAAATTAGAGTATTTAATCACCATTTATAGCAACTGACATAGTTTTCTATATTATTATTATTATTAGGGTAAGATAAATGTATTTATGTAGCACTTTCTCTGTCACATTTAAATGATTTAATTAAATACAACCCAGACAGTCCTTTCAGTGGAATGAGCTCAGCAAATTAAAAGTGAAATATAAATTTTGTGAGGACTGATACAAATGTTACTTTTTTCAGAATGTTTAGGCTCCTATCAATACATTAAACTAATTGAAGTAGCATGGGTTTTTGTTTGAACTTCAGGCTGTATTATAAGGGATATTAAAGTAGTTGGCAACAGCTAAATAGCTCTTTTCAATTCCTACATATTGTACCTACCATGGAACTGTAGTTCCATGGGGAAGCTCAGTTCATTTTCTGGACCAGATCTTATTTACAATAGGTAGGAATTGAAAAGAGCCATTTAGCCACCTCTGGGTTGCCTTGAATTAAAACTTGGTGAATTTGGGGTGATTGCAGCAGCAACCAAGGCCGAGTTCTGGGACCTCTCCTGTTTTTGTCCCACAAAAAAAAGTAAAAATCTCTTTTAGGTTCTCTTTGGCCATTATTGAATCGTATTCACAAAAGGATCTGAATCTGCACAGAATATGGTAGCTGAATACGGCAGTCGAATGAGGCAGCTGATCTTAAAATCTAAATATTTGTGATAATTAAATTGCACTATGTTTCATAGTGAGCAAATGGTCAATTTTTGAACAGTGGGTTAAAGAGTAAAATGTTCACAGCAATAAGCTGTTCTGTGCACATAATTTTACCATTCTGCATGATTGATCTGCTATCTCCACAATTGAAGTGGCTGCCTATGTCGTTTTCTCTGGTTTCCACCAGGCAGAGGAAGTTTCCAATGCTCCTGTAAATGATAATGTAGATCACAATTCAAACTATAGAACATAAAACAGTACAACACAGAATCGGGATCTTTGGCCCACAATGTTTGTGCCAAACGTGATGCCAGGTTAACCTGATCTGCCTGTACAAGATCCATACTGTGAGATATGCGATGTGCTCACCCCGGACTCTTACTTTTCCCGTTCCGGTTATCTTTATCTTATCGGACTATTCCCGTCCGACAGACCCCCGGTCGCCCAGGCAATACTTAGTCAGCTTTCTTACCCGGGCCTTGTGCACAAGAATCGCTCGACCGTCCCTTGTTTATTTATCTGACACTCCCTCTTGCTTCCTGAATCTTTTGCCCGAATATCACTCGCTCAAACTGCTGATGGCAAGCATGGAGATCAGAGACTGCTGAAATCAGCAGGGTGCACCTTCCCTTCCTTTTTTGCCTCCACCGAGCAGCCGGAGTGGCGATCGCGGACGAGCTCCCAGTTTGTGAGATATGTGATGTGCTCACAATCACTACTCAAAGACTAAATCATGGACGCAAGAGATTCTTTATTTTCGAGTCTGCAGAGTCGAGTGCCTCTCCAAGTTGAGACACACCGAAGTCAGAAGGGTAACCCCCTTTATACACACAAATCTACATCCAACCTCCCCTCCTTTGACCCACTCCAATCAGACACTGAGGTGGACAACCTGTAGGTATGTCCCCGCAGTACCTCCCACATCATACATCGCATGTCCATGGTAATGAGCAGTTTCTTGGCCAGGGGTGTGTTGTAAATTCATTTATTTTATTAAGCATGCTCAGTTGTTCATGATCTACCCTAGTTTTACTCACCTCCAAGTGAACTCTCTCAGTTCTCCTATATCAGCACTAAAGCTAGGCTATAGTGACAAGGGTCCCATCTATCACTCCATTCTACTGATAGGGATCTATCTACATCACTCCCTTCTACCGCTAAACAATGCTATTACTTCTTACTCAAGGATGGGTCTGGTAACTTTTATACACAGCTGTGTCAGAACCCTCTCCGTGGTCCCTATCGGTTTGAATCCTCTTTAAAGCCCCTTACAATAGTGGGGTTTAATCACTTTATCCCTCACAATACCCCTCTATTCCTTGCACTTCCGTGTGTCTATCCAAAACACTCTCAAATGCCACTGTCATATTTGCCTCCACCACCACTACTGGCAATGTTTTCCAGGCTCCCAATACTTTGTGTAAAAAAAACTTGGCCCGCACATTTCCATGAAACTTTCCCCCTCTCACCTAATAGCTATGCCCTCTAGTGTTGGTCATTTCCACGTTGGGAACAAAGATTATAGCTGTCTACCAAATCTATTCCTCTCAGAATTGTATATACTTATATGAAGTCTCCCCATCACATCTGATGTTCCAGAGAAAACAATCCATGTCTATCCAACCTCTCCCTATTGCTGAAAACCACTAATCCAGGCAGCATTCTGGTAAACCTGCTCTGCACCTTCCCCAAAGCCTTCACATCTTGTTTGAAGAAGGGTCTTGACCTGAAACGTCACATTTTCCTTCTCTCCAGAGATGCTGCATCCCGCTGAGTTACTCCAGCTTTGTGTCTATCTTTGGTTTAAACCAACATCTGCAGTTCCTTCTTGCACATCTTTCCTGTCATTGGACAACTAGAACTGCATGCAGTACTCCAAATGTGACCTAACCAAAGTCCAATAGAGCTGCATCATGACATCCTGACTCTTCTATTCAAAGCCACTAGCAATGAAGGCAAGCATTACATACTCTTTCTTTACCTCTTTATCTACTTGTGCTGCCATATTCAATGAACTAAGAATGGATTCCAAGATCCCTCTGCACATCAAGGCTGTTAAAGGTCTTGCCATTAACTGTATACTTTCCCATTACATTCAACTTCCCAAAGTGCAACACCTCACACTTGTGTGGGTTAAACTCCATGTGGCATTTTTGCAGCTGAAGAGTATCCTGCTACATCTTCCAACAGCCTTACTTACTGTCTGTAATTCCTCCAATGTTTGTGTTATCAGCAAACCAGAACATCACACATCCACCACAACCTTCTGTCTTCTATGAATAAGCTAATTCTGATTCCATATATCCAAGGCATCATGAATCCCAACATCTTAATCATCTGGATCAGTCCAACATGAGGGACTTTATCAAAAACCGTACAAAAATCCACATGTACAACATTCACCATTCTACCTGCATTAATCTTGTTTGACAGCTCCTCAAAATACTTAAGACACAACTTCCCAAGTAGAAGAGACAACTACCCTTGTCAAGGACCCGGCAATCTTCTCTCTTTCCCTCAATAACCTGGGATAGATCCCATCAGGCCTTGGGGACGTCCACTGTAATGGTCTTCAAGAGCCTTAACAGCACTTCTTTCTCAATCTGCCCTATCGTATTTGTATTCTCCACATTGACCTTGCTGTCTTCCAAGTCCTCCTTATCGGTAAATGCAGTTGCAAAGTACCCATTTAGTACTTTGCTTACATTCGCCATTTCCAAACATAGATGCCCCTTTTCCTTGAGCAGTCCTACATTTCTCCCTGGTCAGCTTCTTGTTTTAACATATAGAAACATAGAAACATAGAAAATAGGTGCAGGCGTAGGCCGTTCGGCCCTTCGAGCCTGCTCCGCCATTCAATATGATCATGGCTGATCTTCCAACTCAATATCCTGTACCTGCCTTCCTTCCATACCCCCTGATCCCTTTAGCCAAAAGGGCCACATCTAACTCCCTCTTAAATATAGCCAATGCACTGGCCTCAACTACCTTCTGGGGCAGAGAATTCCACAGATTCACCACTCTTTGTGTGAAAAATGATTTTCTCATCTCGGTCCTTAAAGACTTCCCCCTTATCCTTAAACTGTGATCCCTTGTTCTGGACTTCCCCAACATCGGGAACAATCTTCCTGCATCTAACCTGTCCAACCCCTTAAGAATTTTGTAAGTCTCTATAAGATCCCCCCTCAATCTTCTAAATTCCAGCGAGTACAAGCCGAGTCTATCCAGTCTTTCTTCATATGGAAGTCCTGCCATCCAGGTATCAGTCTGGTGAGCCTGCTCTGTACTCCCTCTATGGCAAGAATGTATTTCCTCAGATTAGGAGACCAAAACTGTACGCAATACTCCAGGTGTGGCCTCACCAAGACCCTGTACAACTGCAGTAGAACCTCCCTGCTCTTGTACTCAGATCCTTTTGCTATGAATGCCAACATACCATTCGCTTTCTTCACTGCCTGCTGCACCTGCATGCCTACTTTCAATGACTGGTGTACCATGACACCCAGGTCTCGTTGCATCTCCCCTTTTCCTAATCAACCGCCATTCAGATAATAGTCTACTTTCCTGTTTTTGCCACCAAAGTGGATAACCTCACATTTATCCACATTATACTGCATCTGCTATGCATTTGCCCACTCACCCAACCTGTCCAAGTCACCTTGCAGCCTCATAGCATCCTCCTCACAGCTAACACTGCCCCCCAGCTTCGTGTCATCCGCAAACTTGGAGATGTTGCATTCAATTCCCTCGTCCAGATCATTAATATATATTCTAATTAGCTGGGATCCCAGCACTGAGCCTTGCGGTACCCCACTAGTCACTGCCTGCCATTCTGAAAAGGACCCGTTTACTCCTTCTCTTTGCCTCCTGTCTGCCAGCCAGTTCTCTATCCACATCAATACTGAACCCCCAATACCATGTGCTTTAAGTTTGTATACTAATCTCTATATAAATCTCTATACTATACATATACTAATATATATAAAAATGCCATGTTTTTTTCTTAATACAACTCGCCAATGATATTTCATGGTCCCCTTTGCCCCTTCTTGATGAAGTTTACAACTTCCTTGGTCATCCATGGCTACTTTGACTTGCCTTTCTTATCCCTCCTCCTTGCTGGAATAAACTGTTCCTGTATTTTGATTAGCTGGTATTCAAACAACTCCCATGCATCATCTGGGTTTAGCCAATAACGTCTGCTCCCAATCTACCCACCTAGTTGGAAGGAGAAGGCAGGAGAATGGATTTAGGAGAGATAGATCAGCCATGATTGAAAGATGGAGTAGAGTGGATGGGCCGAATGGCCTAATTGTACTCCTATCACTTATGATCTTATGTTCTGCCTAATGACATTGTAATTTTTCTTCCCCCAATTAAATACCTCCCCCCAACATCCAGACCTATCCCTATTCAAATCCATCTTAAAACGTATGGAGTAAAAAAACAATGGCAATTGTTTGATTAGTGCTGCCTACCTTTGAATTAATTAATCAGCCAACTTTATTGATTGATAAGTCCTAAAGACAAATGTTTGTGCCAGTTATTGGGACTTTTCAAGTTTGGCACCAGATTACCCTATAAATTGAAGGCCCAACAGTAATCAGGTTTGATAAAAAAACACAAAATATATCAGCAGCTCATTCCAATAAGCTGCATGCTAAGGTGAAATGGCTGGCTATGAATCATAAACTCTTGCCAAATTGCATCCGAGTTCTCTGGTCTGTATAAGGTGACCGAGGGAAAGGATCATAGATTTCCCCTTGCGTAGATTTTTCAATGGTTTTCATTGAACAAGCTGCAAATTAAGCAAGATTACAAATGTGTTAGATGTTTTACCAAAAACAAAACCTTAGTTATATGTTAGAATTCAGCAGAAATTTGAATTATTTGACTATTTCTTAAGAAAATTAAAGATCTGCACCAACCTTTGCTGAAAGATAAGGCAGTGCAACAATTTGGGATTTTCTTTTGCTTGTATAAATTTTGTACAGCAAAATCTTGCACATTCTTTAATTCTTTAGGGTGTCGTTTAATTGGCTACGAAATGCAAACAAGAGCATTATAGTTGCGTTGCTGTTGAATGCTTAGTCCAGTTATTCAGATTGCATAGATACTTTTGTATGAAAACACACGCTCCTGAGGGTTAGGGTTTTTATGTTTTGTAAAATGCAAATTAACTTGATTTGCTGAACAAAATAATATGGACCCTCAGCAATTAAAAATTGTAAATGAGAATTTGTTTTTATCATTTCACCCTCTTAATTGAGCTCATTAACTTTTACCAGCTGTGACAGTACTGTCAGTTATTCGTTTGAATAGTTGTCTGAATTAACACTAAATCATATAAAATTTTACTGCAAGTTTTTATGTAATATTTTCTTGAATATGATTAATGTAACAAAATTAAGAGGTGGCAAATTCTTAAAGTATAATTCCCAAATGATCATTCATTCATGTCTTCAAGTACTTACTTTCATTTGGTTACCTGAACTTCTGTATATATACTGTATCAAGGCTGTTCATGGCTTTTGAATGCCTTTCAAACATTCTTTATGCAAAGAATAATTTCAGTGAGACTTGCCATTGTATTGAAAATGTTCAACACCTGATACTGTTCTAGGTTAACTTTTGCTGCCGACACTCCCCACAGCTGAAGCTAGATGTAACACGTGTTTGACAGGCAGAGCAACAAGATGCTATTGACCATTTCAGTTGTTGATCTTTCACCAAAAACCTCACTTCACCTGAGGCCTAATGTGGTGTGGGAAGTCAATAGGTGCCAAATCAAGCCTGAAGGCTTTGTGTCTCAATGCAAGGAGTATTCGTAATAAGGTGGATGAGTTGAACGTGCAGATAGCTATTAATGATTATGATATAGTTGGGATCATGGAGACATGGCTCCAGGGTGACCAAGGCTGGGAGCTGAACATCCAGGGATATTCAATATTCAGCGTTGCTGGTTAGAGAGGAGATTAACGCAATGGAAAGGAAGGACATTAGCTTGGAGGATGTGGAATCTGGGTAGAGCTGCAAAACACTAAGGGGCAGAAAACTCTGGTGGGTGTTGTGTACAGGCCACCTACAGTAAGTAGTGAAGTTGGGATGGTATCAAACAGGAAATTAGAAATGCGTCAGTATAATGGGTGAGATTGGGTGAATCAAATTGGCAGGGGTGCTGAGGAAGAGGATTTTTTGGAATGTATGCGGGATAGTTATCTAAATCAACATGTAGAGGAATCAACGAGAGAGCAGGCTATTTTAGACTGGGTATTGAGTAATGAGGAAGGGTTAGTTAGCAGTCTGGATGGACATGCCCCCTTGGGCAAGAGTGACCATAATATGGTTGAGTTCTTCATTAGGATGGAGAGTGACATTGTTAATTCAGAAACAATGGTTCTGAACTTAAAGAAAGGTAACTGAGACGTGAATTGGCCAAGATTGACTGGCAATTAATTCTAAAAGGATTGACGGTGGATATGCAATGGAAGACATTTAAAGACAGCATGGATGAACTACAAAAATTGTTCATCCCAGTTTGGCAAAAGAATAAATCAGGGAAGGTAGTGCATCCGTGGATAACAAGGGAAATCAGGGATAGTACCAAAGCAAAGGATGATGCCTACAAAGTAGCCAGAAAAAGCAGCATACCAGAGCACTGGGACAAATTCAGAGACCAGCAGAGGAGGACAAAGGGCTTAGTTAGGAAAGGAAAAATAGATTATGAAAGAAAACTGGCAGGGAACATAAAAACTGACTACAAAAGTTTTTATAGATATGTGAAGAGAAAGAGATTAGTTAAAACAAATGTAGGTCCCTTGCAGTCAGAAACAGGTGAGTTGATCATGGGGATCAAGGATATGGCGGACCAATTGGATAACTACTTTGGTTCCGTCTTCACTAAGGAAGACATAAATAATCTTCCGGAAATAGCAGGGGACCGCGGGTCAAAGGAGGAATTGAGTGAAATCCAGCTTAGTCGGGAAGTGGTGTTGGGTAAATTGAATGGATTAAAGGCCGATAAATCCCCAATGCCAGATAGGCTGCATCCCAGAGTACTTAAGGAAGTAGCTCCAGAAATAGTGGATGCATTAGTGATAATCTTTCAAAACTCTTTAGATTCTGGAGTAGTTCCTGAGGATTGGTGGGTTGCAAATGTAACCCCTCTTTTTAAGAAGGGAGGGAGAGAGAAAATGGGGAATTACAGACCAGTTAGTCTAACATCGGTAGTGGGGAAACTGCTAGAGTCAGTTATTAAAGATGGGATAGCAGCACATTTGGAAAGTGGTGAAATCATTGGACAAAGTCAGCATGGATTTACAAAAGGTAAATCATGTCTGACGAATCTTGTGGAATTTTTCGAGGATGTAACTAGTAGCGTGGTTAGGGGAGAACCAGTGGATGTGGTGTATCTGGATTTCCAGAACGCTTTCGACAAGGTCCCACATAAGAGATTAGTATACAAACTTAAAGCATACGGCATTGGGGGTTCAGTATTGATGTGGATAGAGAACTGGCTGGCAGACAGGAAGCAAAGAGTAGGAGTAAGCGGGTCCTTTTCACAATGGCAGGCAGTGACTAGTGGGGTACCGCAGGGCTCAGTGCTGGGACCCCAGCTATTTACAATATATATTAATGATCTGGATGAGGGAATTGAAGTCAATATCTCCAAGTTTGCGGATGACACTAAGCTGGGGGGCAGTTTTAGCTGTGCGGAGGATGCTAGGAGACTGCAAGGTGACTTGGATAGGCTGGGTGAGGGGCAAATGTTTGGCAGATGCAGTATAATGTGGATAAATGTGAGGTTATCCACTTTGGTGGCAAAAACAGGAAAGTAGACTATTATCTAAATGGTGGCCGATTAGGAAAAGGGGAGATGCAGCGAGACCTGGGTGTCATGGTACACCAGTCATTGAAAGTAGGCATGCAGGTGCAGCAGGCAGTGAAGAAAGCGAATGGTATGTTAGCTTTCATAGCAAAAGGATTTGAGTATAGGAGCAGGGAGGTTCTACTTCAGTTGTATAGGGTCTTGGTGAGACCACACCTGGAGTATTGCGTACAGTTCTGGTCTCCAAATCTGAGGAAGGACATTATTGCCATAGAGGGAGTGCAGAGAAGGTTCACCAGACTGATTCCTGGGATGTGAGGACTGTCTTATGAAGAAAGACTGGATAGACTCTGTTTATACTCTCTAGACTATAGGAGATTGAGAGGGGATCTTATAGAAACAAAATTCTTAAGGGGTTGGACAGGCTAGATGCAGGAAGATTGTTCCCGATGTTGGGGAAGTCCAGGACAAGGGGTCACAGCTTAAGGATAAGGGGGAAATCCTTTAAGACCGAGATGAGAAAGACTTTTTTCACACAGAGAGTGGTGAGTCTCTGGAACTCTCTTCCACAGAGGGTAGTTGAGGCCAGTTCATTGGCTATATTTAAGAGGGAGTTAGATGTGGCCCTTGTGGCTAAGGGGATCAGGGGATATGGAGAGAAGGCAGGTACGGGATACTGAGTTGTATGACCAGCCATGATCATATTGAATGATGGTGCAGGCTCGAAGGGCCGAATGGCCGATTCCTGCACCAAATTTCTATGTTTCTATGTTTCTAAATCCTACAGGCTCAATTGTACTTGTGCTGTGTCTGGGAGGAAGGATACATGACAGCCACAGATTGTCACATAAGATTGTGGGATGGTATAGATAGTGATCAGGAGATTAGCATGATAAAATAGGGAAGGCACATGGATATGGCCATAGTTGGTCAGTGAGGGTAGGGAAGTCATAGTGCGAATTAGATAATAGACAGTTGTCCACCCTGGAGCTGATAAAAACCAGGTAGAGGACAATTTGTTGTAAGGGTGGGGAAGTGTCAGGACATGGGGGAATTAATAGTATTGGATATTTTGACATTAATAGGATGTGGGGAAATTGGAAGATGGGTTTTTGGTGATTGGGGTGGAATTAACAGGTGGTTGGTTTGGGTGAACTGAAGTTTTGATGTCAGGGATTGTGTGGTGGATATATGGTGAAGTTTGCTTGAGAGGAGATTGGGGGTGGGAAGGCAGGCTAGAAAGCAGGGCAGAATAGAAGGGGGTCTACAGAGTGCAGGGATGTGGGCTGTGTAACCAAGGGAGGAGCTGAATCATTCATTCATTTGGTAAATGTTCATGTCTGACACTTTTCCAATAGGATGTTGTTGTTCTGGATTAGCCCATTGATGAGTGTCACAAGACAGATCCTGTCTTTCTACCTTATTTTGATAATCTCAGCATCTTCCATACGCATAATAATTAAAAATATATATATCAGCATTCCAAACCATGTTAATGCAATGAGCCATGCCAAAGTTATACAAGAAATAGTGAACTTCCATTATTGTCAAGCGTGTCTATGTCAACCAAAGAAGTGTTTTCTTCCGTTAGTGCTAGCCAGGCATGGAAAAGGCTACTATGTTCAAGCAGAAGAGGCTGTGGATGGTCATCTGGAATGACTGAGCAGCTATGGATCTGAAGACCTGGTTGCACCCATGCAATACATGAAAGCCACCTGGTTTGTTAACAGGCAATGGCAATATCTCTGGCCAAGTGACAATCGTCAGATAACAAATGCGGACATTCTGAGAGAGAACAGCAGCTTTGAATTCCCCAGAGCTGCTGCATCTCATGCATGACAGTAGCAATGTTACAAAATTTTGAAATTTTAAAAATCAAATCTGCAATTTATCCCATCAGATAAAGCATACAAAGAGGTTTAATTTGACACCTAATTCACTTTCATATCTTCAGTATTAAAAAAGTTATGGCCATTTTCATACTCGGAAATTAGCATCTTGTTCCCCATTGCCTTTCCATTGACTTAACACAAAAGTTGTGATCGAGGACAGTCAAAAGCCCATAACTTTCTTAAAAATTAAGAGAATTGAAATAAATTTTCAGTTATTATAGATTGAAGCATCCTGAAACTAATATGAAACAATCTTACTTGGATGACCTGAAATTAAAGCATATAATTAGTTAGTTACCCAATTGTAGCTAATTACAAAATTCAATTACTAGATCTAAACATCTATCCATTTCTTAAGAAAATATTAACATTTTTTTTAAAGCCTAAGTGTCCAAATAACATTCACACAAGAATTCACTATATATCATGATTTTTAAATCTAATTGTCATTAATTTATAGGACAAATTGAAGGAATTTTGTGTTTAATGCCTGCAAATTAATGGGCATTTTAAACAGCTTGCAAGTGGGATTTTCTGGAACGTGATGTATTGGAACGTTGCGGTTGCGGTGAATTTAAACCCAATATCGGCAGGAAAAATTCTGCTGGTTCGTATGGGGACTAAATCACCGTTTCGCAACATGAAATATTGATTAAAGTCACCTAAACAAGCAAGTGTATATGTAAAAATAAACAGCTTTCACTTACCTGTCCCCTATGTAAAATCGGTCCCCGTTGTCGGCGTTCACGGCATTAAGAGCTAATTTTTATTTTACTGCAGCGCATAATAGTCGGGCGATTTTAAAAATATATTAAAAAATTAACTTACCGGCAGTCGGAACGAATCTCCAGAAATAGATCGCACTCCAACAAAATATTATTCCGGATGGCAAGGGGAAAACTGCATTTTAATCCCCTCCCCCCCTAAAGGCGCCAAAGTCACGCACACGGCCAGCGGCAGAACTGCAGCACCGCTGAAGGTAAGTTTTGTAACATACCTAATGATAGCATTCCCAAAATCCTTGTAATCTGTCAGAGGACAGATTGCTGGACTGCTGTGATACTATCTTCAAATAGCACCACAATGACAGTGGTCTGTCAACTTCACGACTAATTTCCATCCTGCACTCAAATTCACTTGGACTGATCTATCTTTCTCCCTCAACCCCATTTTCCTCCCTTCTCCCATAACCTTTGACACCCTTACTAATCAAGAATCTGTCAACCTCTGCTATAACATAACCACTGACTTGGCCTCCACAGCCATTTCAGTTCAGTTTAGTTTTATTGTCACATGTACCGAGGCACCGTGAAAAGCTTTTGATGCAGGCTATCTAGTCAACCGAAAGACAATACACGATTACAATCGAGCCATTTACAGTATATAGATACATAATGCACGAAACTGTGGCAATGAATTCCACAGATTCACCACCTTCTGACTAAAGAAATGTATCCTCATCTCCTTTCTAAAGGTACATCCTTTTATTCTGAGGCTATGCCCTCTGATCTTAGATTCCCCGACAACAGGAAACATCCTCTCCACATCCATGCAATTTAGGCCTTTCATTATTCGGTAAGTTTTGATGAGGTCCCCCCTCATCTTTCTAAACTCAAATGAGTACAGGCCCAGTGCCATCAACTGCTCATCATATATTAACCCAATCATTCCTGGGATCATTTTTGTAAATCTTCTCTTAACCCTCTACAATGCCAGCAAATCCCTCCTCAGCTATGGGCCTCATATCTGACATGGAGGTCCTAGTTACTTACCATTTTAACCCCTTTTCCGATTCCCATAACAAACTCTTCTGTCCTTGCACCTTCGTTCCCAGTGAGGATACATGCAAACTGGAAGAACAGCACCTTGTATTCTGCTTGGGTGGCCTACAATCCAACAGTGTAAACATTGAGTTCGCCAGTTTCAAGTAATAACCCCCACCCCATGCCCCTCTCTTTTCTCTGCACTCATTGCATCCCAGTGTGCATACTGTTCCCCCACAATCTCTATCCATCAGTCTTCCTGCTCTGCATGCTCAACTCTTGCCCATTCTATCCCTGTCCCCATTTCACTTTTATTCCCCTTCTTCCCCCCCCCCCACAAACCTTCCACCTATAGCCTTTCCTCTGTCTTTACATTTTACTTCACTTCACATTGCCTTACTTTTTCCTTATCTAACATTCGTTTTGTCTCCTTTCCATCTCTAGCTTTTGTCACTTGCTCCACCCATCTGCCAATCACCCCCAACTTCCCTCCACAGATGCTGCCTGATCCGTTGAGTTCCTCCGTTGAGTTTCTTTGTTGATCAAGATTCCAGCATCTGCAACTCTTGTGTCTCTCTCAGATTTCACAAGCTCACAGCTAACAGCCTTCTTTCCTGCTTTTTTGACAGTTGATTAGACTTCCACGGTGGCTCAATCTACACCTGCTCCATTGAAATTGGCACAAGACACAATGTGAGATGTTACCTATTTGATGTAAGAGATTGTATCTAAAGTAAATGTAACTGATTACATAAGCAATATTTAAATTCCACTCACTTTCTAGATATGGCACTTTTTATCTGGTTTATCTGTGAAAAATGTTTGTGTTTTAGTACATCTTAAACTTTTTTACATCCTGTGTTTGTTGCCTCCAATAATCAGCAGATTGACAAATATTGCAGTGTTTTCACACTGGTCTAGGTGCCACTGTTTCCAATATGTGCTGCTAGGTTTACACCTGGAGTGCAAGGTTGTGAAACCACTACTTGTATATCCAGCAGGCATGTGAGGTCGGTTCATGAAGACTGTATGCTTACATTTTCACAGATTAGCGCAAAGAAAAAAATTGACATTTATTGCACTTTTTTGTGTTTCACTATAATATATTAAATTATTGCTTATTTTTTATTCTGAATTTCTTAAATTAAATTTTCTAATAGGAATCGAGTATATAACATTAGATGGATGCTTCAACTCCCTGGTGGGCACCACAAAGAAATCTTATACTCTGACTAATTCTGTCACTTTGCTTTCTATAAGCTTTCAATTTTGCTTTTTTATTACAAATAATATTATACTGAATAACTGTATAAAGCAAGCAAATGTAACTAGGTATTATGCACAATGAGTCATAAACTTCACATTTCATAATACGGTTTTGCTGTATTGAGGCTCCACTACTGACTTGGAGATGAAATAGCTCATTCTATTTCTATTAATACATGTTCTGTGTTATACTTGTGGTCCTTTGGGATTTGCATTATTCCCACAATCTGCTATTATTCTTTGATAACAGTAAAAGATTGACCTTTACATTTTATATACATTTTCCATTGCTTATAATTGGTGTGTTGGTGTTAATATGAATTGTTCACCATAGGTGGGGAATTGTGCAGCAAGTGGTAGGAAAGCAAGAGAAGGCTCTGAAACTTGTCCTTGGCTTCAGGCTGCTGTGCAAATAGTTATCCTAGCCTGTGTGTATTATTTCACACGATAATTTCAAGTATTTATTTTATTCTCTTAGAGTATCGAGTATTCTCTTAGCGTATATTCTAGTCAATCACTTGTTCAGGTATTAAACTCAGGGGTGTAGGGGTGAAGATTTGCTTGTGTATTTTCCACAATTTCAAGTACAATCAAATAATTTGATGGTGGAGTTGTGAAGGACACAAACAAGTAATAAAAGGAAGGGAAGATTGCTACTCACAAGAAATATTGATCTTAGTTACAGAAAGTGAAGAGCATGAAACCACGTTGAGACTTTTTGTTGCGAGATGGGTAATCCTCAGATACGTCAGGGACAGTTAATGTATTCTATAATGTTATAGTGAGAGATTTGGAGACTCTCCCTAGGTTCAGGCACTTGAAGATAGTGGGGAGAGGCAATGGATAGTTTGGTACCAATGAGACAATTCCTGGCTTTGGCAGCATTGGGAAAGGGCCTGAGGTTTGGCTGAATCATGGAATAATGCTGGAGCCTGATGCCACTGCATTAATGTTGCTGGAATTTGTGGTGGTTTGCCGATAAAAGATAGGAGTTGGAGAGCAAACAGAGAAAGAAAGATTGAGATCGATTCAGAGTTACTGCCTATTCTAATTGTGAAACGTCTACCCAGTCTAATCTGAGATTTGCATTGATTTGGTGATAAATAAAGCATAGGAATAGAAGAGGAATAGTAGCCCCTCATGTGAAATTTGGCAGTTAATGGCCGATCTGAAAACAACTCCGGATACCTTTTATGTGATATTGAAAAAGAGCGACCCAGCCTTTTGGAAAGACAAGAAATTCAGATGCTGGAATCTTGAGCAAAAACCAAAGTGTTAGAGAAACTCAGCAGGTCAAACAGCATCTGTGGAGGGAATGGGGAGGCAACTTTTTGGTTCCGAACCCTTCACCAGACTCTGCCTAAACCTTCCTTCCAGCTATAGATAATGTACCCTTGTAGGTTGTGACTCTTCAAGTACCCATCCAAGTGCTATTTATATACGATGAAGATTTCTGTCCACCCCCTCACTCGGGCAGTAGGTTCTAGACTCCTATCGCATTGCGCAAGAAAGTTTTTTTTCCTCTTATCCCATCTAATCCTTATGCAAATTACCTTAAATATTTTTCACCTGGTTTGTAACTCATCCGCTGAGGATGCTTTCCATATTTTATAATTTTTAATGCCAAAACTGTCCTCAACATCCTCTGTTCCAAGAAAACAACGTTAGCTTACTCGATCTTTCCTCAAAGCTACAATTTTTCATTGCTGACAACCGTTCATAAATTTTCTTTGATGTGATTTCTAGAACTGTATGCAGTATTAAAACAGTCATCCGACTATGTTGTATACAGTTTGAATATAACATCCATCCTCTTGTATTCTCTGCCTTGGCTAATGAAAGAAAGCTTTGGAACTACATTGAGCTCCCTGGATGTACATTTCTAGCCAAGAATATAAAGGAGGATAGTAAAAGCTTCTTTAGGTATGTGAGGAGTAAAAAATACCAAAGTTGGACCCTTGAAGACTGAAAAGGTGAATTTATTATGGGGAACAAGGAAATGGCAGATATGTTGAACAGGTACTTTGGATCCATCTTCACTAAGGAGGACACAAACAATCTCCCTGATGTACCAGTGGCCAGAGGATCTGAGGTGACAGAGGAACTGAAGGAAATCCACATTAGGCAGGAAATGGTGTTGGGTACACTGATGGGACTGAAGGCTGATAAATCCCCAGGGCCTGATGGTCTGCATCCCAGGGTATAGTGGCAGATTATTATATCGTTCAAGGAATTGCTCCCTCTAGCCACCAGGAGAAGGCACGGGGTAAGGAGGTAGCGTCGTTTATGTATGGGAGCTCTCCACGAGAGATTTAAAGCCGTCGAAATATAAATCTTCAAAACACAGTCTCTTGATTAATAATTTCTTTATTGTCGAAGTAAAACAGTAAGATATTCATCCGAACTTCTTCTTGATAAGTACATTTTATTCTTAGTCAAACTCCAGCAAGTGCCTCTGAAACGTTAGAAAACTCCTTTAATGTTGGAAAGCTCTGACCAATGGTCGAAAGCTGTGCCGTCCCACCCTGCTTCCTCCGAACTAACTAAAAAACTACAAGCTTCTGCGCAAGAATCCCAGCAGCAAACACGCCTCCGACTACGTAATAAATCCAACCCACATAATTATAGGCAGACAAAGTTTAAAGGCAAATGCCCTTTATGACACACAAAATTAAGCCAAATGGCCACTGCATACCCAAATGGCCCCTAATTGTTCAGAGTATATAACGAGGCAATTACTAATAGACATCAAAAAAGTAGCTATGAAGGCTTAACATATATGAGAAACAAAAAATAGCATGCATTATATATCCGCATTCAGACTTCTTCAGCGATTCTTCCATCTTCACCTTCGCCTTCTAGAAGCAAGGATAACTTGGTTATTCGTCTTATTAAAACATTGTTTTAGTTTGAAGTCGTACCCTTAACATCAGGCATGATACCCAGTATATAGTCCAAAACACAAAAGCCCAAAGTTTTGATAGCATGAAACTTCTTCCTTCATGTCCGATCAACTCATGGATGTATTGTAACAATAATGTTGAAGCGTGAAAATCCTTCGAGAGAATAATAGGATTTTTAGCAATAACGTTCCCTGTGATGTTTTGTTTAATTTCCGGATCATTAGCAGAGATTTCAAATCCCAGCTCAAGTTTTTGCCATTCTCTGTCTGGCTTGCAGAGAAACTCTGGTCCACTGATCCATCTCTTTTACTTAAGAAGCGGTTCGCTGTCAGTTCTCTAGAAGCTTCATCCGCAGGATTTTCTTTTGTGTTAACATATTTCCATTGTGAAACGTTAGTAGCTCCCAATGCTCTTTGCATTGACAAATTGTCTGTGTCCAAATCCAACCCCCTGGTCTCTTTGGCTCTATCATCTGGTGGAATGCTTTCCAATACAACACGACTGTTGCTGATCCACTTGGAATCCTCCCTTAATGCAGAGGGAAGTCAGATGTTTTACAATTTGAATTGCTTCCTACACAGTAGACATGGATTTTAAGCAATCATCCGCATAGAAATTATTCTTCAAAGTGGTTATCACTTCTTCTGGAAAGTGAACTTTATTGTCTTCTGCGGTCTTCTTTAATGCAAAGTTCTCACAACTTGGTGATGACACTGCTCCAAAGAGATGTACCTTCATCCGGTATTCAACAAGATCTTCCCCTTCTGCCACCATAAGAATCGCAAGTAGTCAATGTGTTTTTCTGATACTTTGACGATGAAACATCGCTCTAATATCAGCCATCAAAACAACCGGTTCTTGTCTGTATTTAAAGAGAACTCCAATGAGTGACTTGGTAAGGTCTGGACCTTGCAGTAGTTGACAGTTAAGTGATGTTCCTTTGAAGACTGCAGCATAGTCAAAGACCACCCGCAAGGTCCCTTTCTTCGAGTGATACACCCCATGGTGCGGAATGTTCCAAAGCTCTCCATCACTTCGATTCAGTTGGTTTGTTGGTAACATTTCGGCATAATCATTGTCAATCATATCTTTTAGGAAAGACGTATATTCCTCATGAAATTTCGTATTCTTGCCAAACTTGCGTTTCAAATTCTGGGTGCATTGCTCTGCCATACACCGATTATTTCTTGTTTGAAAGGTAAGTCCAGACAATAGTGTCCGTCTTTCATCTTTACTGAGTAGTTCATAATATCCAAGAACTTTAACTCTTCCCTGGACTTTTCTTCAGATTCCTTATGGCCCTGCCCATGGTACGAGTTCATTCCAAGAGCTCTCCTCAATTCGTGATAAGCACATTTTCATCTTAGTCAAACTCCAGCATGTGGCTCCGAAACGTTAGAAAACTCTTTTAATGTTGGAATGCTCTGACCCATGGCCGAAAGCTGTGCCGTCCCACCCTGCTTCCTCTGAACTAACTAAAAAAAACTACAAGCTTCTGCTCAAGAAGCCAGCAGCGAGAAGTCAACACTTCCGACAACATGACAAATCCCGCCCACATAATTATAGGCAGACAAAATTTAAACCAAATGCCATAATTTATGACACACAAAATTAAGCAAAATGGCCACTACACAGGGTACTTAAGGGAGTGGCTCTAGAAATCGTGGACACATTGGTGATAATTTATCAAAGTTCATAGAACTATGGATTCAGGATCAGTTCCTGTGGATTGAAGGGTAGCTAATGTTTTCCCAATTTTTAAGAAAGGCGGGAGAGAGAAAACAGGGAATTATAGACCAGTTAGCCTGAAATCGGTGGCGGGGAAGATGCTGGAGTCAAACATAAAAGATAAAATAGCGGCAAATTTGGATAGCAGTAACAGGATCGGTCCGTGTCAGCATGGATTTACGAAGGGGAAATCATGCTTGACGACTCATCTGGAATTTTTTGAGGATGTAACTCGGAAAATGGACATGGAAAGCCAGTGGATGTAGTGTACCTGGACTTTCAGAAAGCATTTGATAAGGTCCCACATAGGAGATTAGTGGGCAAAAATTAGGGCACATGGTATTCGGGGTAGAGTGCTGACATGAATAGAAAATTGGTTGGCAGGCACGAATCAAAGAGTAGGGATTAATGGGTCCCTTTCAGAATGGCAGGCAGTGGGGTACCGCAATGCTCGGTGCTGGGACCGCAGCTATTTACAATATACATCAATGATTTAGATGAAGGGATTCAAAGTAACATGTTGGGATAAGGGGAAGTACAACGGGATCTGGGGGTCCTTGTTCATCAGTCATTGAAAGGAAGCATGCAGGTACAGCAGGCAGCGAAGAAAGCGAATGGCATGTTGGACTTCATAACAAGAGTTGAGTATGGAGCAAGGAGGTCCTTCTGCAGTTGTACAGGGCCCTAGTGAGACCATACCTGGAGTATTGTGTGCAGTTTTGGTCTCCAAATTTGAGGAAGGACATTCTTGCTGTTGAGGGAGTGCAGCGTAGGTTCACAAGGTTAATTCCCAGGATGGCGGGACTGTCATATGCTGAGAGAATGGAGCGGCTGGGTTTGCATAGTCTGAAATTGATAAGGATGAGAGGGAATCATTGAAACATATCAGATTATTAAGGGTTTGGAAATGCTAGAGGCAGGAAACATGTTCCCGATGTTGGGGGAGTCCAGAACCAGGGGCCACAGCTTAAGAATAATTGGTAAGCCATTTAGAACAGAGATGAGGAAACACTTTTTCACACGGAGAGTTGTGAGTCTGTGGAATTCTCTGCCTCAGAGGGTGGTGGAGGCCGGTTCTCTGGATATTTTAAAGAGAGAGCTAGATAGGGCTCTTAAAGATAGCGGAGTCAGGGGATATGGGGAGAAGGCAGGAACAGGGTACTGATTGTGGATGATCAGCCACGATCACATTGAATGGCGGTGCTGGCCTGAAGGGCCGAATGGTCTACTCCTGCACCTATTGTCTATTGTCTATATCCAGGTTCCTTTACAATATTCAGCCATTTATTGTTTATTTCCTTGCCTTGCTGTGCTTCATTCGGTGTATTTATTAACTCGGGTGAGTTTCTCCACAGTTAATTCAATTTATCAACATGACTTTAAAAACAGAGAAGCCAATGGTAAGAATTGAAATTGAGGTGATGCAATGTATGTGGAGCAGTATTCTGGTTGAGCTTAAATTATTTCTGTCATCAAATCAGGATGACAAAATAGAAACAGTGATGGCAGTGATCCAAGTGCCTTGCTCATCTGGATTAAATTTCAAATGCTATATTTTCTTTACCTTGCCTGGCTAATCACCTGCAGCATCTCCTACACTTTTAAAGATTTTCTTCTCATCAAGCACACAGCTATTTTTTGTTTCATTGGCAACATTCTTTTTCATTCATCCTATATTTAGATCTAAATCGTAATAAAGGAACACAGCATTAAACACTATGAACCTTTGTGTTTCAAAGCACACTTCAACTATAATTTCTTCTTCCCATTGTCAGTTTTGGATCTAATTCTCCTACAACCTATGGAACCCGAGAATTTACATTTGATCAGCATGGATACACTTTGACTACACTTCTCAATAGACCTTTACATTTTATTGTCTTGAGTTGGTCAATGTATGAAATGGGTAGTAGAGTGGATCTGTTGGTTGGCCAATTTGGTTAACAATGTTGCCTTGGTGTCCGCTGTTAGCAATAAAATATTGAATACATTTCCCCAGTGTTACTGGTAATAATTAGCTTCTGTCAACACAACACAGATCAAAATTTGTTGATAATTAGTTATTGTTTATTTCAAAGAAAGTTAAAATTAAAAAAATACAGGATCACAGTGTTATGGTGTGAGGAGTTCTGAGAAAACTGTCCACATTGTCAATTTCCCCAATGCAGAGCAGTGTCATCTACGCATTCATGAAGAAATATGAGTTGGACAATAATAGATTTTATTTATTTTTCACAAATTCTATGAGTCATAGTCATTCAGCACATAAACAGGCCTTTCAGCACAACTCGTATATGCCAACTAAAACGCCACATTTACGCAAGTTCCATTTGTCTGCGCCTCATATTTATCCCTTAAAATCGTTCATATCCATGTACCTACCCAAATGTCTTTTAAATGTTGTTAACGTACCTGCCTCACCTACTTCCTCTGGCTGCATATTCCACGTGCTGTATAAAAATAAAAGAGTTGCCCCTCAGGTTCCTAGTAAATCTTTCCATTCACACTTTAAACCTATGTACTTCAGTTCTTGATTTCGCTTTGATGGGAAAAAGATTGTGTGTTTAATTCCATTCCTCTAATTTTATGTGCAATTATAAAATTATCCCTCAGCACGCCATAAAATAATGTTCTTGCCTAGCCAATTTCTCCCATACTCCAGTCCCTCCTTTTTTTTGGTCTGTATTTTATTCTGTAGTTTTTGCAAGTGATTTGTGAATTCTTTAAAGGCAGATTTCTGCTTCCCCAACCCTCATATTGGTGGGGGGGGGGGGGATCAGTGAAGTTAATTCATAGAACGGTTTCAGACTTGGGTGAATTTTCACTGAGTGGAACAGTTTCTGGTTTGCAATTTCATTAACTTTACTGGAAACTAAAATCAGACACAAGGTATATCGGATATTGTTTCCTATTCGGCGTGAAAATTACAATTCATCTGTCTGTATCTGATAATGCAGTTGTGAAATTCAAAGTGCATGAAAAAAAAATTATCATGTAGGTGTAAAAATTACTTCTCCCACACACATGCACCCATGCATGAGTACATATGTTCTGAGCATCCAGATTATTGGAGGGAAAGGCCAACAGTGAGCAATACTGGGGTGGCATTGTCCTTTGATACAGCCCGATGTGTTGAGGATTTCTTTCATACCTAATCTTGTGCCTTTCTCGAGGAATCATAACCCTACGATCAGAGTATACAATTCTACTTATGATCGAAATGCAGTTGATATGGATTCCTTTAAATTATCACCTCAATAACCTGGTTCAATTTAAATTATAATTTGGATTTTGGTGCATTTTATGTAGATAAATAGATTTGTGATTGAAAGATGTAAAAATAATTCAATTCAATTCATTGCACATAAACTAGAATATGAGTATCTGAATAACAAAATACACAAGGACATCCTTGTGATTGGGGCAGTGCAGCGTAGGTTCACGAGATTGATCCCTGGGATGGCAGGACTGTTATATGAGGAAAGATTGAAAAGACTAGGCTTGTATTCACTGGAGTTTAGAAGGATGAGGGGGAATCTTATGGAAACATATACAATTATAAAAGGACTGGTCAAGACTGGATTGGACAAGCTAGATGCATGAAAAATGTTCCCAATGTTAGGCGAGTCCAGAACCAGATGCCACAGTCTTAGAATAAAGGGGAGGCAATTTAAGACTGAGGTGAGAAAAAACTTTTTCACCCAGAGAGTTGTGAATTTGTGGAATTCCCTGCCACAGAGGGCAATGGAGGCAAAATTACTGGATGGACTTAAGCGAGAGTTAGAGCTCTAGGGGCTAGTGGAATCAAGGGATATGGGGAGAACGCAGGCACAGGTTATTGACTGGGGACAATCAATCATGATCACAATGAATGGCAGTGCTGGCTCGAAGGGCCGAATGGCTCCACCTGCATCTATTTTCTATGTTTCTGTGCTTCTAATATTGTATCATATTAGAGATGCTAAATACTGTTGATGCAGTACTTTGCATGTCCTGTGGCTTGTCGGCTACTGCCCTACCACTTTATACAGGTTTTCTCTCTCCACTCTTTCTGTCCAGATGAAGGGTCTCGACCAGAAATGTCAACTGTTCATTTCCCTTCACAATAACTGCCTAAACCACTGAGTTCCTCCAGCAATTTGTTTTTTTTTGCTTCAGGCTCCAGCATGTGCAGTCACTTTATTTCCTCATGATGGAAGTTATTATTTCCAGGTGTTTATGTGGCATTAATGTTCCTTGCCTTTATCAATCCAAGGTTGATTGTTGTCCATGATTTGCCACAAGCAGGCATGGATTTCTACATTGTCTGTGGAAATTGTGAAAGTAGATGATTATTAGAGCATCATCAGTAAATATCTCCACTCCTAACTTATGATGGAAAGGAGATTTGTTAAAGCGAAAAATGGTTGATTACTTGTTGAAGGCCTGTTATTGTTTTGACATTCCCTGGAAATATGTCATCCTTTCTCAGCTTTGTTCATTCAGTACATTAGTAATTATATTGCTTCTTCTGCCAGTCATAGCTGCATCACAGTAGTTTGCTGCAGAATATCTAGCAACTGATGCAGCCTAACCTTCATAGATTCTAATAGATGATTCATCTATGTTTCCGCCCGTGATCCCCACCATTATCTATATTCCTAAAAGTAAGATCTTGACCACTTCCTGTTTCCTGTTACATGATTTTTGAAAAAATGCTGCCATTTATGGCTGCGATTTTCGGCCATCTTACTCGGAGTCCCCCTTCGCTGCACAGGACAAGAGGATTTTTCCCATCGATGAAAAATAAAAGTTATTAATGTTTTAAAAATGTTGACATTCTCTCTGCCGCCACTGCTAGTGGGAGAGGGGATGGACTATAAAACCTAGAAGGGTTGTGCCTTACTCAGTCTATGCAAGATGGAGGAAGCGAGAGGGTCACCTTTCTCTGAGCTGTGAATAACACTGAACACATGTCTACTCAACTGTGAATGCCCTTAATGTTGTTTGAAAATGAAAATGTGGTTGCTTTGAAATGCTGCACTGCAAAAATGGTTGTTGTTGGTGGTGGTAACTGCCTTGAAATGCTGCACTGCAAAAAATGGTTGTTGTTGGTGGTGGTAACTGCTTTGAAATGCTGCACTGCAAAAAATGGTTGTTGTTGGTGGAACTTTGACAACTTCCTGTTTGCACTGTATATTGATTTTAGATAAAACGCTACCACTTACGGCTGTGATTTTTGGCCATCATATTCAGTGCCCCGCCGCTCATCAGGTGCAGAGGATTCTTCCCATCAATGAAAAATAAAGTGTTATTAGTGTTTAAAAAATGTTGATAATCTCTCTCCTGTCAATCACACAGTGAAGGCCACTCCCCTTCTGGTTGGAGGGGGGAGTGATTATAAAACCCAGAGGTGTGGGTGTGGCTCAGTCTCTGCAAGATTGGGGAGGGAGAGGTCACGACTCTGTCTGAGCTGTGGATCAACTGAACACACTGAATGTCTACTGAACTGTGAGTGTGGTGTTTATGTGGTGTTTTGTGTGGTTTTATAGTGGTTTTATGGTGGTTTCACCCTGCTTGAAATGGTAAGAAACTGCATTTGAATGTGGTGGCCTGGCACCCTGCTTGAAGTGGCATGAAACTGCACTTGAATTTGGTGGCCTTGCACCCTGCTTGAAATGGCATGAAACCACACTTGAATTTGGTGGCCTTGCACCCTGCTTGAAGTGGCAGGAAACTGCACTTGAGTTTGGTGGCCCTGCACCCGGCTCGAAGTGGTATGAAACTGCACTTGAATTTGGTGGCCTTGCACCCTGCTTGAAGTGGTTGGAAACTGCACTTGAATTTGGTGGCCTTGCACCCTGCTTGAAGTGGTATGAAATTGCATTTGAATTTGGTTGCCTTGCACCCTGCTTGAAATGGAATTTCAACTGCTAGCCCACCAGCCGTGAGTGAGCTGCCAGCACATCACTGAGCTGCCACCCCAAGAATCCTTTTGGCCCATAATGTCTATACTAGCCCCCTGGAAACCAGTCCCTTCAGCCCACAATACCCATACTAGTGCTCCAGAAAGCCCCCCCCCCCCCCCCCCCCACCCACTGGCCACCAATATTGGAATTGGTGGAGAGGTGGAATATTGCGTTGGGGTACCAGCCCTCCTGTGTGAACATGGGACCCACTTAGTCTAGTAGAATCTAATTTTACGTGCTTTCTACGTGCTTTCACAGATATCAAAAAATGGCTGAGAGCAGTGAATGTTGTAAATGGAACAGATCATGTTTCAGATTCATGACTGAAGAGCTGCATTCCAGACCAAGCAGCATCTCTATCCATGCTGTTCTGGATCAGGTACTGGCGTCTACCCAGTTGTCGTAAAATGTCTGGGTAATTCCTGTTCACAAAGATTATTTTACATTGGTTGAATTCAATCAATCCACTCAATCATAAAAAAAATGATGGTAATTGTCACCGACTGTTTTATCACGTTGCACTTATCAACAACCTACTTACTGATACCCAGTTTTATTTTCATATAGTTCAGATACAGCATGGAAATCGGTCCTTTGGCCCACTAAGTCCATGCTAACCATCAAAAACCCACGTGCACTAGTTCTGTGTTATTCCATCTTCCAATCCACTCTAGAGGCAATTAACAGTCAGATCAAAGTACAAACCTGTACCTCTTTGAGATGTGGGAGGAAAGTGGAATACCCGGAGGAAACCCATGTGGGAGAATGTGCCAACTCCACACAGACACAGACAGTGACCGAGGTCAGGTTCGAACCCAGTGCTAGGAGACAGCAGGGAAGCAATAGCATTACCTGTTGCACCATTGTGCCACTTTTGCTACTCAGCTTCAGATCTCATCAAAGCCTTTGTCTAAACCAAAGGGTTGAATTCCAGACACAAGGTGAGAACAATTATGAGTTTTAAAGAAGGAACTGCAGATGCTGGAGAATCGAGGGTACACAAAAAGCTGGAGAAACTCAGCGGGTGCAGCAGCATCTAAGGAGCAAAGGAGATAGGCGACGTTTCGGGTCGAGATCCTTCTTCAGACCCTTCAGTCTGAAGAAGGTCTCGACCCGAAACGTCGCCTATCTCCTTCGCTCCTTAGATGCTGCTGCACCCGCTGAGTTTCTCCAGCTTTTTGAGAACAATTATGAGTATTGCTTTTGACCGTGTGATATGCAATGAAGTGTAATACAAGTAAGATATCAAGCTAACCTGTAAAACTGAAGTCAATGAGCACGAAAGAACAAAAAATGTGGATGTAGTCATTCATTACACAAATGAAGATGGTTTAGATTGTAAAAGGTCAATCATCTCAGTCATCATTGCAAAAGTTCCTCGGGACAGTATTTCCCTGCACAATAGCACTGATAATGTCTTCACTAAAATAAAGGGCTGCAACATTTCAGGAAGACAGCTCACTATCATCTTCTCAAAGGCAATTAGTGATGGGAAATAACTTCTTGCCTGTGACACCTAATCCAAGATTCCAAAAGTGAATGAACCAATTATCTTTTTTTTTTAAACACATTCCAGAATTTCATGTTTTTGAATATATACATATAAATATTTTTATATTTATAAATGCAGTACAAAACAAACAAAAAAAACCCTTTTGACACTAATATATAGTCTCAGGAAATTAAATCTGAACGGAGACCAGTGGCATCTAATTCATTGCATTCAATGGAAAGCAAGCAGAGAACTGTGAATAATACCCAGCAACAAGTCCTGTCTGCAAAAATCACACACACACACACAGGGTATTTGCCATTCAAAAATCTTTTTTTCTGTTTTTTCATGACTGAATTATTGCTCTAATTAACTATCATGAATGATGTAATGCATATTTTATTAACTGTTGAGAAATGTGAAATGTGACCATTTCAAGGTGCCCATGAGAAAGTAGTGATGAGTTGTCATCTTTACCTGCTGCGATTTGCATAGCAAATGTACTTGGTCAGAGGTATTAATACTTTTATGGAAACATTTAAAATTCTAACTGAGATTGGTAGTTAGATGATGTTGAGGGGCTGTTACTGCAGGCATGAGCATTGACACCAGGCTCAAATCTCAGGATTAAGAGGTTGCATTTAAGACAAGACAAGAAAGTATATTTTTAATCAAAGAAGATGTAAATCATTAGAAATCCCTATTGAAAATCGTTGGGTATATTCAAGAATGAGGTCAATGGATTCCTGAATCATATAATAATGGAAATGCAAGAAAAAGGTATCAATGCTGAAAATAAGTTTAATACTACACCGAGGGGGGGTGGGGGTGGGGGGGAAGGAAGGGTGGGGAGAGGATGGGGTAGGGGAGAGACAGTGAGAGGGGTAGGGGGAGAGAGAGGGAAGAGTGAGGAGGGAGGAGGAGATGGGGTAGGGGAGAGGGTGAGAGGGGTAGGGGAGAGAGGGGGAAGAGTGGGGAGGGAGGGGGAGAGGGGTGGGGGCAGTCCACCTATTCCCCACTCCCTTTTACCCCCACTCCTCTCCCTCTATTCCCACACTCTCCCTCCTCACCTCCCCCATTCCCCCCTCTCCCTCCCTACTCCCTCCTCTCCCTCAATCCCCTGACTCCCCCTCTTCACCTCCCCAGGATCGGGCCTTTACCCCTCCGTCTGTCGCCTTATCTCTTCTCCCGATCTGCAGAGCATGCCGGCGTGAGAGTGGAGCTGTGGACTTGTGACCAAAGATCCTGCTTGTGACTCTCTGGAGCATGCAGAGGACGGGAGGGGTGGGTGGGGCTTCGCGAGCTACGCCAGCTGTGAGTTCAGCGGAACTTACACCTTATCTCTCCTCCCGATCGGCAGAGCATTTTGGGAACGGGGGGAAGTTTGGAGTGGGCGGGCGCGCGGACGATTCTAGCTGCGGGAGGCGCAGCGCGAGCGTAGTTGGAGGGGGGGTTTGGTGCTCACGAGCGAGTCCAGCTGCGGGAGGCGCTGTGTGTGCGTAGTTGGAGGAGGAGGGGGGAGGATAGCCGGGCTGCCAAATGAAGAGAGAGAAGCGGCTTGGGATTGGTCGGCATGTGGGATTGTGACGTCAGCAGCTCGTGAGGTCCCGTTTCGATTTTAAAATGAGTGAGTGTGGGGGGGGAGGATTTTATTTTAAAATGTGTACATAAAAATGTCGAAATGTAATGAGGAGTGAATCCATGAATGTAAAAGCGAAATCGCTAGCGAAATGGTAAAAATTGTGGAGTTTTCGCGTCTGGCGTTTTGGCGGACCATGGAATCAAAGGCCAAAAAAGGCCACACACACACTTTTAAAAGTATATAGATTTCCAATTTGTGATGGTGTGACTTGAAAGGAACTTGGAGTTGATTTCACCCTGTGTCTCTCATGTTGGGATATTGATAACCAACTTTTGGGGATTTAAGCAACCATTTTGACATTGGAGCAGAAAATTATAGAGCAAGATGTTTGCCTTGCTTTGTCCAAGGAAGTGAATAATGATGCGAAACAGCATACAATTATTATTTTAACACCACTTGTGATCAATGCTACTACATTTATGAGGCCTGCGGGAACAATGAAGAAGGTTTTAACAGCAGGGTTGTGCCTGTTTAATTGTTAGTTATAAGGCCTACACAACCTGAATCACTGCTGGAGATTCCAAGGTGTCTTGACTTCCTCTCCCTTCTTTCATTTTACATGTTTATTGATGCAAGACATGCCCAATCTCAAATGGTGCTTTTCAGCAATTTCATGAGCAGTGCTTCTATTAGTTCCCTGATGTGATGCTCTTTTGCTTGCATCATCCTGCTCTATTTCTCTCCAAAAAAGCTGCCTAACCTGCTGAGTTCCTCCAGCACTTTGTTTTTTTGGCCAGTGTGTAGAAGAGGGAGAATAGAAACAGAGCTTGGTTTTTAAGCGGGGACGAGCACAGGATCATGTGGACCACGGCCTGCAGGATTGACGCCGCCGAGCTGGTCCCTGCTCACCACCTGAAGACCAGAGACAGGAGGGTGGAGAAAACAACAGGCGCGACAGGTGAGGTGCAAGGCCGGTAGGAGGGGGACCCCAGGTCTCTACTACTACTCCCTTCCCACCTGGTCAGCTGCAGAGGTTGTCCCCAGGGTACAAAGGTGGACAGGTGAGGAGAGGAACATAGCTTCCAAGGAAGGTGATGGCTGGAAGCCCGCAACAGCCTGTGGCTCGCCTGGATCGGGCACAGCTGGATCGGGCACAAGAGTTAGAGCGCGGGCAGGACTTTGAAAATGGCGCCAAAATCTGGTGCCTCTTGCAATCATGCTCACTGGACTATTTCTGTACACATTAAAATTGGCGATGTGCTTAGGTATGGCAATACTTTACTGTACTGTATGTAAGAAAATAATTTCACTGTGCATTGCACATTTAACAAATAAAACCACCACTGCTGCCTCAACAGTGAGGATGGCACTTTGCAGGAAGATGACATTTGAGTTTGCAAAATAAATGCGCTGACTTTAGCCTTGGCGACTGTCGTGTGGATTAAAACTGATGGAAAACTCTGGATAACTCTTAATAAAAATTAAGTGGGCAAGGGAAAGTGTCTAGTTAATAAAGATTGCATTTCCTGACTACTCACAAAAAACTTTGAGAGTGTATTTTGCAACACAACAATGAATGTGACCCAGGTTATTTCAGAAAATGGGATAAATATTCCTTTGTATTTTTATTTATCTGCTGCTGCTTGCTGCCACCTTTCTTTTGGGTTCAAATTATTTGCCTGACCAGCATATATCAAACAATGCCACGTAAAGCCCTTTTAAAAAGTACTTTTAAAAACTCAGGTAATTTCTGGGTCACAACAATAATAAACTTGATTCACACACATCAAAAGGCAGAATTTTACATTATTTACGTGAGGTTATCCATACAATATTGATGCCAGCATTAGTTTTAATACCTATAATTATCTTCATGTTAGATAACTATAGGAGTTAACTTGTACCCTGAATCTGGCGTTCATTTGATCCCTGTTGCTTAATTATGGCTCATGTAGGAACAGACACAAGGAATATTTCGTAGAGCAGTGTTGAGTATCTCAAACGTTGCTTTATTCATGGTCTTAACAGAAACAGAGATACCTCAGTGTTTGCAGATTTACAGCACCCACTGCATTTTTATATTGTCATTAGACCAAGTGCAGACCGTTGGGTCCGCTCCCCAACACAAGATTCCACCACTCACCCGTTCGCCCAACGCAATCTTGCATCAACCTCATACAGCCTCCATCTGCGCAGACGTGGCTCATTGCTCCTTAACCCCCAGCACTCCCTCCTCCTCCTCCACTTCACCCTCCCTCTTCAATCCCTAGGGAGAGGGGGGCAGAGAGGGGGTGGAGATGGAGATGGAGGGGAAGGGAGTAGAGGGGGAGGGTAGATGGAAGGGGAGGGGGTAGAGAGGGAGAGTGGCAGTGCAGGAGGGGGGTAGAGAGGGTGGGAGTGAAGGTAGATAGGGAGGGGGCATCTCGCTCCTCCACCCCTCCCCATCTCTCTCCTCCACCACCCCTCCCATCTCCCTCTACCATCACACTCCCCACCCCACCACATCTCCCTCCTCCTCCTCCCCTCACTCCCATTCCACACCCCAGGACCTACCCAGGTTGTAGAGCAACGCCAGGGCCTGGAAATCGGCCTGATTACTGTATTCGACCCGGCCCTGGCTGTAGACTCCAGCCATCAGCTCGGCCGCCGCCTGGGCTCCAGTGCAGATCCTGACTTCATCTCCGGGCTCGTCCTTGGTTCCAGCGGCGGCTTATTTCTCGGCCGCATCTCAAGCCCTGGCTCAGCCCCACTCCAGCTCCGGCACCAACCTCCCCGCCGGGCATCTGGCGTTGTTCACCGCGAGCACTGAAGTGCCCTTCCCTCCCGGTGACCCATCCTTCCTTGTGAGTGCATTGTGACATCACTCGGGTATTTTTTTCCGAAACGGGTGAATCTTCGGGCTGTTTCTAAAACTTTAAACGATTATTAACTTTGGAAATAGAGGGGGGAATGCGACGGGAAGATGTTTATCGCCTCGATGGGAAAAATGTGAGTAGGATGTGTGAAAATGGGAAGGCTGTGACCTACTGTTTGGAAAAAAAAAGGAATTAACTAGATATTCACACACAGAGACACGCACAGACACACACACAGCCACACACACAGCCACAAACAAGACAAAGACTTTTAGTATTATAGAGATGACAGAATGTTTTTCACCATTTTGGTGAAAATACCATCACACACACCCATAGCCACAGTCACAGCCACAAACAAGACGAAGACTTTTAGTATTATAGAGATGACAGAATGATTAGTAGCACAACTTTTCCACCTCTTTTGACTCCCTCTCAATCTGAAACACTGGGACATTGAGCTGCCAGTCATGTATACCACCCAACCACATTTCAACAATGGCCACAACATCATAGTCCCAAGCACTGATCTGGCGTCTACTCTACTATACTCCGTATACACTCAAGACTGCGCCAAATTCCAATTCCAACTCAATTTACAAGTTTGCAAACACTGCCAGCGTAGTGGGCCAGATATCAAATAATGACGAGATAGAGTGTAGGAATGAGACTGAGAATCTCATATCCTTGTGCAAAGACAACAACTCGTCCCTCAATGTCAGCTAGACAAAGGAGATAGTGATTGGCTTCTGGAAGCGAAGCAGTACACACACCCCCGATAGACATTGATAGTGCCGAAGTAGAGATTGTTGAAACATTAAAGTTTTATTGGAATAAATATTACTAGCAATTTGTGCGGGTGCCAGCCACATTGAAGCTATGACGATGAAAGCACACCAACACCTTCCTTAGAAGGCTTAGGAAGTTCGGCAGGTCTACAACAACCGTCACTAACATCATTAGATGCGCCGTGGTAAGCATTTTATCAGGATACATTACAGCATGGTTTGGGAACAGCACCATCCAAGACCGCAAGAAATTACTGAGAGTGTGGATGTAGCCCAGACCACCACGCAGACCAACCTCCCTTCCATCGACTCCATCTCGGCAAGACCATCAGCAGTCTGAAGAAGGGTCTCGACCTATAACATCACCCATTCCGTCTATCCAGAAATGTTGCCTGTCCCGCTGAGTTACTCCAGCATGTTGTGTCTATCTTCAGTATAATGAAGGACAAGACTTGCTTCGATCACACCCTCTTCTCCCCTATCCTATCGAGCAAGAGCTACAGAAGTTTGAAAACTCAGACATCCAGATTCTGGGTCAGTTTCTTCCTACCTTTGAAGTATCTGTAATCGGACTTTATTGAACTTTATCTTGAACTAAATGTTGTACCCTTTCACATTTATCTGTGCACTGTGGACAGCTTAATTGTAATCCAGTATAGTCTTGTCTTTGACTGGACAGCACGCAGCAAAAGGCTGTACCTCGGTACATGTGACAATAATAAACTGGACTAATCTGCTTTCCCCACAATATGATTAACATTGAACTAAACACGCTTAAGCCCATCAATGTACAAAGACCATACTTTATCCTGCCGCCACCCTCTGTGCCAAAGGCTCTCAAGCTAAAGCCTCGCACTTACTCTCCACACGGCCACTTACAACACGACATCCTGAGGCCGAGGACCTCCTGTTCTAGGCCTCCTCCATTGTCAGAGCAAGGCTAAAATGCAAATTGGAGGAACAGCATCTCCTATTTTGCTTGGGCAGCTTACAACCCAGTATGTGTTATGAATCTTCATTTACTCCACTCAGCAGTGTTATGAATACTGATTTCTCTAACCGAGTAAGCCCTGTATTCCCTCTCTCTCTCCATCCCTCTCCCACCCTAGTTACACCAGCTTTTCACTCTCACCTAGCAAACAGCTAACAATGACCTGTGTCCTTTATCATTATTACTTTTTTGCATATATTTATTTCATTTGTTCTATATCGCTCTACATCATTGTCTTCAGTCCCTTGCCCATGACTTTCAGTCTGAATAAGGGCTCTATGCGAAACATCACCCATTCCTTCTCTCCAGAGATGCTGTCAGAGATGAGTTACTACAGCTGTTTGTGTCTATTTCCTGATTATATCAAGCATTTTTATTTATTAAAGGATAGCATTGTTTTTTGATAGCATTCTTCGGTATTCACCAAGGAGAAGGATATTGAACTCTGTGAGTTAAGGGGAAAAAGTAGAGTAGCTATGGAAACTATGAGATTCAAAGAGGAGTACTGACACTTTTGAAAATTATAAAAGTGGATAAGTCTCCAGGTCCTGACAGGATATTCCAAGGACATTGAGGGAAGTTAGTGTAGAAATAGCAGGAGCTATGACAGAAATATTTCAAATGTCATTAGAAACGGGAATAGTGCCGGAGGATTGGCATACTGCCCATGTTGTTCCATTGTTTAAAAAGGGTTCAAAGAATAAACCTAGCAATTATAGACCTATTAGTTTGACGTCAGTGGTGGGCAAATTAATGGAAAGGATACTTAGAGATAATATATATAAGCATCTGGATAAACAGTTTGATCAGGAACAGTCAACATGGATTTGTGCCTGGAAGGTCATGTTTGACAAACCTTCTTGAATTTTTTGAAGCGGTAACAAGGAAAATTGATGAGGGTAAAGCAGTGGATGTTGTCTATATGGATTTCAGTAAGGCCTTTGACAAGGTTCCCCATGGAAGGTTGGTTAAGAAGGTTCAATCTTTGGGTGTTAATGGCGGAGTAGCAAGATGGATTCAACAGTGGCTGAATGGGAGATGTCAGAGAGTAATGGTGGATGGCTGTTTGTCAGGTTGGAAGCCGGTGACCAGTGGGGTGCCTCAGGGATCTGTGTTGGGTCCACTGTTGTTTGTCATGTACATCAATGATCTGGATGATGGGGTGGAAAATTGGATAAGTAAGTATGCAGATGATACTAAGATAGGTGGTGTTGTGGATAATGAAGTAGATTTTCAAAGTCTACAGAGAGATTTGGGCCATTTTGAAAAGTGGGCTGAAAGATGGCAGATGGAGTTTAATGCTGATAAGTGTGAAGTGCTACATCTTGGCAGGACAAATCAAATAGGACGTACGTGGTAAATGGTAGGGAATTGAGGAATGCTGTGGAACAGAGGGATCTAGGAATAACTGTGCATAGTTCCCTGAAGGTGGAATCGCATGTAGATAGGGTGGTAAAGAAAGCCTTTGGTGTGCTGGCCTTTATAAATCAGAGCATTGAATATAGGAGTAGGGAAGTAATGTTAAAATTGTACAAGGCATTGGTAAGACCAATTCTGGAGTATGGTGTACAATTTTGGTCGCCTAGTTATAGGAAGGATGTCAACAAAATAGAGAGAGTACAGAGGAGATTTACTAGAATGTTGCCAGGGTTCCAGCAACTATGTTACAGAGAAAGGTTGAACAAGTTAGGTCTTTATTCTTTGGAGCGCAGAAGGTTAAGGGGGGACTTGATTGAGGTCTTTAAAATGATGAAAGGGATAGACAGAGTTAACGTGGATACGTTTTTCCCATTGAGGGTAGGGAAGATTCAAACAAGAGGGCATGACATGAGAATTAAGGGACAGAAGTTTCGGGGTAACGTGAGGGGGAACTTCTTTACTCAGAGGGTGGTGGCTGTGTGGAATGAGCTTCCAGCAGAAGTGGTTGAGGCAGGATCGATTTTAACATTTAAGAGTAAAGTGGATAGGTATATGGACGTGAAGGGAATGGAGGGGTATGGTCTGAGTGCAGGTAGATGGGACTAGGGGAAAACAAATGGTCGGCACGGACTGGAAGGGCCGAGAGGGCCTGTTTCCGTGCTGTAATTGTTATATGGTTATATGGTTTTACAGATTTTCTTTGTGCTTGATTTGATCATTATTAGTAGTAGCATAGGTGGTGAGATCATTCTGACGTTGAATATTCATGCTTCACTTTTGCCTCTCAGGAACACAACTAAATTGAATTATTTCATTGTATAATTTTAGATTATTGTGTAAAGGAATAATTTCAGGTTGGCTTCCTATGAATGACAGAATAATATTCTGATAAAATCTGACAATGTGCACTTTCACCACATGTCAAAGTTCATTTAGAAAAAATAAAATTTGACATGTGGTGAAAGTGCACATTGTCAGATTTTAATAAAGGCCATTTTTATACATTTTGGTTTCACCATGTAGAAATTTGCAGCAGTGTTTATATGTAGTCCTCCTATTTCAGGGCACCATAATGTTTGGGACACAACAATGTAATGTAAATGAAACTAGTCATGTTTAGTATTTTGTTGCATATCCTTTGCATGCACTGACGTCTTGAAGTCTGCGATTCATGGTCATCACCAGTTGGCGGGTGTCTTCTCTGGTGATGCTCAGCCTCACCAGAGAAGCTATCTTTAGCTTATGCTTGTTTTGGGGGCTAGTTCCCTTCGGTTTTCTCATCAGCATAAAAAAGGCATGCTCAATTGGGTTCAGATCGGGTGTTTGACTTGACCACTCAAGAAATTACCATTTTTTAGCATTGAAAAACTGCTTTGTTGCTTTAGCAGTATATTTGGGATCATTGTCCTGCTGTGGAATGAACCGCCGGCCAATGAGTTTTGAGGCATTTGTTTGAACTTGAGCAGATAGGGTGTCCATATACCTATCCATTTGTTTGAACTTGAGCAGATAGGGTGATCAGCCATGATCATATGAATGGCGGTGCAGGCTCGAAGGGCCGAATGGCCTACTCCTGCACCTATTTTCTATGTTTCTATGTTTCTATGTGCCTATACACTTCAGAATTCGTTATGCTATTACCATCAGCAGTTGTATCATCAATGAAGATAAGTGAGCCAGTACCTTCTGCAGCCATACATGCCCAGGCCATAACACCCCCACCACCATGTTTCACAGATGAGGTGATATGCTTCAGATCTTGGGCAGTTCCTTCTCTCCTCCATACTTTGCTCTTGCCATCATTTTGATATGTTAATTTTCGTCTCATCTGTCCACAAGACCTTTTTTCCAGAACTGTGGTTGCTCTTTTAAGTACTTCTTAGCAAACTGTAACCTGGCCATCCTATTTTTGCAGCTAACCAGTGGTTTGCATCTTGCAGTGTAGCCTCTGTATTACTGTTCATGAAGTCTTCTGCGGACAGTGGTCATTGACAAATCCACACCTGAAGAGTGTTTCTGATCTGTCGGGCAGGTGTTTGGGGAATTTTCTTTATTATAGTGAGAATTCTTCTGTCATCTGCTGTGGGGGTCTTCCTTGGCCTGCCAATCCCTTTGCGATTAGTAAGCTCACCAGTGCTCTCTTTCTTCTTAATGATGTTCCAAACAGTTGATTTTGGTAAGCCTAAGGTTTGGCTGCTGTCTCTAACAGTTTTATTCTTGTTTCTCAGTATCATAATGGCTTCTTTGACTTTCATTGGCACAACTTTGGTCCTCGTGTTGATAAACAGCAATAAAAGTTTCCAAAGGTGATGGAAAGACTAGGTGCTGAGAGCTCTCTTATACCTGCATTAAGGAGGCATTTAAACACATCTGAACAATTACAAACACCTGTGACGCCATGTTTCCAAAACATTATGGTACCCTGAAATTGAGGGACTATGTATAAACACAGCTGTAATTTCTACATGGTGAAACCAAAATGTATAAAAATGTCCTTTAATAAAATCTCACAATGTGCACTTTAACCACATGTGATTTTTTCTATTACAAATCTCAAATTGTGCAGTGCAGAGGCAAATAAATAAATGATGGGTCTTTATCCAAAACATCATGGAGGGGAATGTATTTTTTCATGATTCCGAGGAGTTTCTTGCAGTGCTTTCTCTTTTACTTTCAAATAATTGCAATATTCACAATAAGACTCCATGAATCAAAACTAAAATACTTCAGATGCTTAAAATTAAAGGTGACCAGAAAATTGGGTAAATACTCAAAAGTTAAATATATATGTATAGAAAGTAACAGATTTAACATTTCGGATCAATTACCTGTAATAGTAAGATTAAACGAGAACTTACCAGTTTGAAGTTTGATCTTTATTTTATGAGGAGTAACGATGAGGGATTACGTGAAGAACCCCGCCTGGCGCTGGAACGGCATACTTCAAAGCAGCGGCATGAAAAACACAGAACATAATAGCCGGAGTAAGATAGTAAGGCTTCTCATAGATTTAGAACTACCAGATGATCATTTATTTTATGAGGGTGGGGAGTGGAGGGCACGTAATCCCTCATCGTTACTCCTCATAAAATAAAGATCAAACTTCAAACTGGTAAGTTCTCATTTAATCTTACTATTTTACTTCGGAGTCACGTGAGTGACTACGTGAAGCTTTTGAAGCTTTCTGTGTTTTTTCATGTCATAGAATTTATTCCATACGACAGTCCGGCTCATTCAACACAGTGACGAGCGAATAACACATTTTTCCCCAAACATTGCCTCAAGTTATGTGATAAATTATTTCACATTATAAAGAATAAAAGTAATGCCCTTTCCATTGAAAGGCAAGTTTATCACAAAATATCAATTGATATATATATTTTGATGGTATGACAAAGCAACAATTATAGAGAACCCAACACTCCGTGTCCAAACCTGACACCATGACTGGTTCCTTTTTACTTTAACATTAATTTACACCCTCCTGCGGCCTTGCATCTTTGCTCGAGCGGCTCATCCCGTGCCATTCCTGTGAATGTATCTACCTCATTAACAGAGTGATTTTCCACCTTTCAGTGTCTAGTTCCACTGAGTGTATCCAATTTCTAACCATCTAGAATACATTCCTCTAGAACCATCAGTTTTTACTGAACCTAATGTGGTTTTTGTGTGTAATAAGTAGTGCTGTCTCATTACCACAGAGACTCTTACCTACTTCAACATATTTCATCAATGTTCACACACACACACAACTTAAGGCCGACAGGATATGCTTATAGGTTTACCTTGGTTTCAGCTCCTCTTGGTGTGCTTTGTTTGGTAAATTCATAAACATATATGATAATGCAATCTGTAACCACATGCAATTATAACGTAACATTTGCAATATTGATATACTCTTATATTGATACTAAAGTCATCAGCATTATTATTTTCAATGTTAACTTTTTTGAATCATTGATAGAGTTAGAGTCCATTTCCTAAGGCAATTCAGGATTATTTATCTCCCGACTTATATATTACAATTTTGGACAGATTATATATATATATATTATATATATATATATATATATATATATATATATATATATATATATATATATACACACACACACACATATATATATATATATATATATATATATTTATATTAATATCCACATATATATCCCTTTCCATATCGGGATATTATGAATGCACCTGATATCTTCTTGGTTAGTATATTGTCCGTTAATAGGACGGTAACACTCTGAGCCCTATTATTGGCTCTATCAATTAGATGCTCAGAAAAATGCAATCCACAAGGAACTCCATATATCTAATATGATAAAATAACTTTACTGTATACACAGACTTCCAATTTCTTATAACAAAATATTGTTTTTTAAACTTATTTCTGCAAATTGCAGGTATAACACTTCTTTTATACATAATTATTTTATTGTTATGTTGTTATATTAGTTAAACATTCATAGACTTCTTTGACCACCAGCTGTTGTAATGGTCTGGTCAACCTGCAGATAGCCAAATTCATATTTTCATGTCATGGATGCCTTTGTACAACAATAAATTACTGCAGGGTTACACAAAACTGGAGAACCCAGCGGGTGCAGCAGCATTTAAAGAGCGAAAGGAGATAGGCAACGCCTCGGGTCGAGACCCTTCCTCAGACTTCAATAAATTACTGCAACTATGAATCATCACAAGTGGTTCAACATCACTCAATATTTATGAAACCATGAAGGATCCGTATTGGGCCACCAAAATGCCTCTGGCAGTGTCCTGTTACATTTTCATCAGACACTGCCCTATCAAACAAAATGAGGAACACAAAAGAACATCTTTTCCTCATGTAATTGAGAGAAAAACATCCACCTTTCCTGTTCTTGGTTTTACCCACAAGAACATTTGAAAGATCGGTGATTTAATCTGTATGCAACCAGATTAATCGTAAGTAATCCATATTAATGACAATGTGTTTTTCCTCCCAAATTTGTTGTCTCCGATACCATTGTCTCTTCCTTAGAGATAAACAGCTGGACTAAATTTTTTAGAATATGCCACATCTGTTTACTCAGATAATCCCATGATTGTTATTTGACTTATCTTGTGTGTTTTAACATATGCCACAGCCGTGGTATTGTTCACCTTGATACGACATGGACACTTCCATAATAAAACAATCGATATTTTAATCCATAACTCCTTATACTTCAATAATTAATACAAATGTTTGGAAAATTTCTTAGGACAATCCATTTATGCCCACCTGGTATTATTGTCCGCAGTCCCAACAAGAGACGTATCAATTATTCTTATGAGAATAGATAATATTCTTATCTTTATCCAAACATTCACAGAAGCTGTTCATCATCTGTAACACTTGCTTCAGTTTGCAACAGCTGTTAAGCTTATAGTTGAAGCAGCTTGTGAACCTTTTTTACATTACTTTAATAATGATAATGTATCATTTGATATTTGCATAAGCCTCTCACAAAGGCATACATTTTCTTATAAGCTTCTGTATTCCTTCTTTTGGAGCTTTATATACCCTTTACCTAACCTAATGGAGGGACAAAGTATGTCAACAACAATGAGACATATTTGTATCATGGAACAATTTTCCCCTTATGGTGCTGAATTACTTCTAAATTCAGAATAGTAATTTATGAATATTTTATTAATGCCTAAGCATACGCTTTATATAATGGGTCTGGTCCTTACCATCCACCAGGTTTGTAATTGCAGCACTAATTTGCAGCCGACTCTTATAACCTTCCAATTTAAATGTAATCAAGATAACCCATGACCACGACCTCATTAGTGCATGTGCTGATCTTTTATCAGCATAATTGTTCTTCCAGTATTCTGTTTAACAGCCTTGAACTGGTTTAATCCTTTGGACAATGTTTTAACTTGCACAGCTTGACCCATTTTAATTAATTTCAAGCACCTGTAATATTGATTAACAATTTGTTAATAGCAACTGTATTTCCATGTTCTAGATGTTTCCATTTTAATAAATGTTCTTACACTGTGAAAGTGTATATAAAATGATGTTTTGTATGGTTTATACCATCAAATCTTTACACTGAGGTAATTTTATAATATATATGTACGTACCCCTTCTTTATTGGAGTTACTTTTGAGTGCAAACGTAAAATCAATGTTTAAGGTTTTCTTATACAGGTGAACCAATCCTTCCTTAGTTATATTAAATTAACGATCATAATACACCTGTAATCCCCCACAATTGGAGATTTCATGAACTTATTTTGTAACAAGATGTTTGCACCTCTTCAACGTACTTCAAGCCTTCTTTTCCCAATTATATAGGTTTGGATAAGGCTATGTTGGATTATACCACTTCTGCCTTTGTTTTGATCCATTATCAAATCTTTCATTGGATCATAGTTTTTCCCCCCCCTGCCAAAAGTTTGTGGAGCATCTAAACCTCCCTAACGTATTTTTAACGGTCACCAGTATCGGAACCGGCTCCGTAATTAATCTCCCGTCCCGATCGCTGGGTATTCCCCCGGGACGTTCTTTTTTAAACTCCGTTGTATTATACAGAGTATTTTTGTTCTATTTTACTCTTTTATTTTATTTTTGTTTTTAAATTCATTTCAAATCCTGGTTCAATACACCAGGCACGGAGTTTTCCAGACCCTAAAAGTTTTTCAACTGCACTTACCTGCCGGTTCCGTACCTACCGCTGTCGACGAGCTAGCCTCTGCAGCTCTTCCTTCTGCCGTCAGCGTCGACGTAATGCCGTTCCAGCGCCAGGCGGGGTTCTTCACGTAGTCACTCACGTGACTCCGAAGTAAAATAATAACTTTCTATTGGAAAGACTCTTATTAGGGAGTTGTAGGATTCCTATGAAGATGATGGAAGCACATCTGTTGATATCCAAAACTAATATTAACCAAGTAATTTTTTCAACGATTACCAGATATAAAGCCACAATCAATTTCTCTATAGTTTATTTGCTACTGTTCTGAACTTTAAATTTAATTCAGAAGGACATTTTGACAGCACCATTATAGATATTTTGATTTCCACCGGAGATGGGATATTTCCTTGCTGTCAAAAATGGGTGGTAACATTTTTGATATTATGATATTTGACTTGAAGAACTTTTTTTATGCTAGAAAGGCTAATTACTCAAGCTAGAAATATTTCCTTTTGTCCGCAAGGAATTAATTTGAAAGCCATTTGAGTATGTTCTCAGATGAGTACTTCACCAATCAATTCAAAAATATGTAAAATTGTTTGTTCCTCAGTCAAGGGAATTGGAAGCAATTTGTATTTGATAATTGGTTCATTTCATGTTCATGAGTATGGAAAGAGTAGATTTATCAACAACTATGACATTTGTTGATGTAAACAAAATATAGCCACACCACTGAATACGTAAATGTCTTGTGCTAAAATGTGACCACATGTGAGCCTTCATGTATTAGGCACGAAATTTAGAATACACTCCCTGATAGAATTATAACTCAGCAGTATATAAGCTTACACATTGTTTCTGACTTAATTATGTACAGTGAAGTCCAGCTTTTGATGTGGGTAAGTAATAGATGTAAAAATATTAATGTGGTAATCAAAGGACTGTAGCACTAAATTTTGATTTCCCAGCCCGTCTACCTCCGTTATAGTGTACCTTTCTTCAAAATAATGCATTTGGCTGTAATTCTGGAACTGTTACCCTAGGAGAATGCAGGACCTCAGATAATAATCTTTTGAGTTATTACCTGATCCAGTTAAGAGACAATTGAAATCATAGAAACAAATGTTTGATTTAAAGCTTGAAGTGATGGAATGGAGTTGCAGTTCATGATGCACCAGTAATGGGGAAAACTAGGAACCAAAGTGGGGACAGTTTACAAATGAACCATGCTGGGGCCAAGGTTTCAGCAAACCACATAGCTAGGGAATTAAATATTTTTTTAGACAAGTGGTTGGAATAATGTATCAAGGTTGTAAAAATGTGGTAAATAAAAGAATAGACAAATCTAGAAAAAGGAGTAAATATGGGGAATGACAAACTGACTGTGACAGGAATAGCTCGGGAAATAGTGAGCATGTAAGGGTGGCGCAATTGAGCAGCGGTAGAGTTGCTGCCTTACAGCACTCGAGACCCGGGTTCAATCCTGACTATTGGTGCTCCACGTACGGAGTTTGTACATCCAAAGACTTACGGGCTATCTTCTGTAAATTGCAATTGTCCCTAGTGTGTAGGCTATTGCTGGTGTATGGGGTGATTGCTGGGTGACGTGGACTTAAAGGCCCTATTTCCACGCTGTATCTCTAAAGTCTAAAAAGCAACCTGAAAATACATCAGATTATATGGCCAGAGGTTAAAATATTAATCTCTATACCTATAAAAGTATGCGTGCGTGCGTGTGTTTGTTTTGTATCTTCCTCAAAACGGTACGCGCTAGAGCTTACATTTTTACATATTTTAACTCGCATTTTTCCTGTCCATGCCATACTCACGTTCACTTAACATTTCGTCCTATATTTCATACGTTATTCCTGATTAAAGTTTTTTTTTAAGCCAAAAACCACGCAAAGTCAACCACATTTAGTGAAATCAAAATTATGTTCCACCAGTTTATTGAAGTTCTTTAAATATCGCACTACCTCAAAGATGGATATCAGATAAAGGAGAACTGGTGATGTATTAGATCTAGATTTCAAAGCTATCTAATAATGTATTGCATCAAAGGTTATTGCGTAAAGGAAAGCTTGTGATGTAAGAGATACAATTTTGGCTACATAGCAGATTAGTTGGCTAATGCTGTTGGGAATTATTCAGGTTATTAAATTATGCGGATGTAGAAGGCATTAATTGTTTTAAAAAGCAATTTTCGGCAAATCTATTCTATTGTACATTGCAAGCAGTAAACAGTTTGAAATTAAAAGGAGAACTTTGGAAACTGTGCTGTGTGCTTACGTAGGCCAATTAATACGCCCCATGTCTTACATGTGGCTGATGCATAACAACATTTCATGGTCAAACCAGACATTTTCAGCTTAAGTTATTTCACACCATTGTACTAGAGATGAAGGAAATCTCTAGACCGACTGATTTTATTAATTGCCCATCAAATATGGTCATAATCATATTTGTCTCTGTCAATAATTGGGGTATTTGTCTACTCAAGAGAGGCGCTCCTCACATTTTGGGCGTCTCGCTTCTCTGTCCACAGAAGCTTTTAGACCATCTATATGAATTACTTTGAACTATCCAAGGTTGGAATATTGAGAGGTGTTTTATCAGCCACTGTGCTCTCGTACAGTAAATGTGTAATTCAATAGAACCCTTGTCACACTCAAAATATCGATGTAATCAATATCATTGAACCCACTGAAATTCTGTCTGCTTTGATTTTTAGAGTCAAAGATCTTGGTGTTCTTTGAGTTTGGATAATAATACCTTGCTATTGATGAATAATCTTGCTATTGATGAATAAAGATTTTTATGTCAACCAGCTTCAGCCTCTGAGTGGCTTAGCTCACAGGTCACAACTATAGGGACTTGTGAACAAAGACACTTGGAGGCTGGTTGATATAAATGTCTTTTGGAGACCTCCGTAGAATTTCCAAACTCGGGGAACACAGAGTTTTTAGTTTTGAAAATACAAAGACAACAACGAATGATTAACCACAGTTTCAATGGCTATAATTATCTCCTTAAGCTTAAACATTTTGTGTGTAAACAAGAAAGTTTGCAGAATTGCATATTTACAATGAAAGTGCACAGTAGCTGCCAAGATGCTTCTGATTATTCAAACATGAGCACCTCGCAGTGGGTGAAGACAAAGACCTCAAATTCCCAACATCACAGGCTCATTGTGTTCTCAGCAGCAATGATCGCATGTCCTCTCAACATGCACAGCACAAAGCACTTTTTGGTATATCTGTAATCATACTTCAGCAATATCTTCTAACTTCACTGGAAGATTAGATGAGCCAATATCAAATATCTTTCACAGGCCAATATCACCGCCATTGAGGCTCTGCTCACGTTCAACCAGCTCTGATGGACAGATGTATCATACATGTGCCTGACACCAGCATCCTGAAGCAAGCACTCTGTTCTATCTAACTTCACAGCAAGTGATTCCCAACAGAAGAGAAAATAAACTTCAAAGGATCCTTTACGTAAGATATCATCTGATGAGACCACGTGGCAGCAAAGCAGAAATAGTAGGAGGGGTGCACGAGCATCTAATTAATCCACACAAACCCTATTAGTTTCAATTTGCCCCTCGCTCTTTCATACTAGGGTCTGCAGATCCTGATTCGAACACATCAATCTCCTTGGACATCATGGTGGAAGCAAATTATCTGTGAGTTTAAGGACTGCCAAACAAAGGCAATTCATGGTAGTTAGGCAGTATTTATCCCAAGAATCTTAGTGATCACTGTGGTGATCAATATCAGTGTGGATTAAAGCAATCTCATTATGATAGTTGTAGAACTTTCTTGTGAGTTTCATTGAATTAGGCTTCCTGAATCATTAAAAATGTCATTAAAAAACAATATATTTACAAATTAATAGCCAAGTGATAATGACAGAATGTTCTTTCAAGCTTTCTTACCCCTTTAGTCAAGCTCTTCTACAGCATTAGCCATGTTATGAAGTAACAATACTTACCAATAATCTGCTCACTAATGCTCATTTTTGCTGTAAGTCATCCTGGAGTCATAAGAGTTCAATGCCGGTCCAGAACCAGGGGCCACAGTTTAAGAATAAGGAGTAAGCCATTTAGAACGGAGACGAGGAAACACTTTTTCTTACAGAGAGTGGTCAGTCTGTGGAATTCTCTGCCTCAGAAGGCGGTGGAGGGAGGTTCTCTGGATGCTTTCAAGAGAGAGCTAGATAGGGCTCTTAAAAATAACGGAGTCAGGGGATATGGGGAGAAGGCAGGAACGGGATACTGATTGAGGATGACATTGAATGGCGGTGCTGGCTCGAAGGGCCAATGGCCTACTCTTGTACCTATTGTCTATTGTCTATTGCTCTATTAGCAAAGCAACGAATGGAAGGAACACAACAAGTGTCTTTGGTTAGATAGGTGGCATTTTGGGTAAATTGCCAGATAAATAATTTGAAGGCTTTATATTCCCACCACCCCACCAAGCCCTTCCATAAGGATCTGCAAAACAACATTGACAATATATTGAAACAACAACACATTCCAGTAATCTGCTGACTGATGCTTGGTTTTGGTTCCACCAGGATCACTTGCCTTCATAGTCCCCGTCATAGTCTTGACAATTGAGATATTTTTTGGAAGCCCATCATCCTAGACCCTGCTGCAAGAGTTCCTCAGGGAAATAAGGTAGGGAGACCTACCTTCAGGTAAATCATCAGTGCCCATCATCATCATGTCAGATGCAGAAGTTATGGTACTCTAGATTGTTCAATCATCATATTCTTTACGAAAGCTCAAATTATGGTGTTCAAGCACGTTCTTTTGAATTACGATATCTTGCCCTTGTATCTCTGATGTAAAACATCTGCTTTCTTTAATGCTGCATTTAAGTTACTGGGTATACCGTGCGCAGTTTTAAAGATAAAATTAACAGTGTCCTTAGAAAATAGAAGTACCAACGTAATATAATATCACAATATTATGTCCCCCATCACGTACATTGAAAAATTCTGATGGGGTGGAAGATTGCAACCTTCACGTGGTCTGCCCTGTTTCGACGAATGCAATCAACCAATTGAGTGCACAATCAAATAAGATCAAATAGAACAAGTTGTCCTACAACTTTAGGCTGTGCACGCCATACGCAAGAAAAAGAAGAAGAAAGATTCTGATCTTGTTTTTTAAATTGCATTGTAAAAGTTTTAAATTGCATTGTAAAAGGAATTTTCTGCCTGTGCGATCGATGATTTCTAGATATAAGGACAATGGTTGTTATGTCAACATCAATTGTTTAGGTTTTTCCTTGACCGTGAGGTTATCAATTTTAGATTAGTACAGAGGATGGTGTTTAGCATGCTTTGAATTGCACTTTGCTCCAGGCTTTGTGAGGCGCATGATTCTATAAATGTGCATAAATTACCAGTTCAATTGACTGCCTTTAGCATTGACTACTTTAACCAGAGGACATAGCTTTAAGGTTAGGGGAGCAAAGTTTTGAAGAGATGTGCGGGGCATGTTTTTTTTACACAGTTGTGGGTGTTTGTAGAGTGTTGCCAGGAGTGGTGGTGGAAGTAAATATGATAGTGACATTTTTAGGCTTTTGAATAGGCAGGAATTAGAAGGATATGGATTATGTGCAAGCAGATGAGGTTAGTTTAGCTAGGCATTCTATTCGGCATGGACATTTTGGTCTGATGTGTTTGTTCCTGTGCTGCATTGTTCTGTTTTCCTATGCTTTTATTACATTTTACAAAATTAAATCACTGCACCATAAAAGTATAGATCTGAAGTTAACATGTTTCTTTGTTTTTGTTTCAATCTGTTTTTCCTGGCTGTCAAATGAGGATGATCTTGATGTTTATCAATGAAAGATGTGTTCATACAGGTTATGGAAAAATGAGTACAGCTGGAAGGTAGACACAATATGCTGGAGTAACTCAGTGGGCCAGGTAGCATCTCTGGAGAGAAGGAATGGGTGACGTTTCGGGTTAACACCCTTCTCCAGACTGATGTCAGGGGAGTGGGCGGAACAGAAATAGAATGTGGTCGGAGAGAGTAAAGGGGCTGTCCCACTTGGGCGTCATTTGCGCATCATGTAGGTGGAGCGCGGAAAATTTGTAAATCCCCAAATCCTGTGGCGCCGCGCGTCACTGCCTAAGCCACCACATCTCACCACGTGCCATGCGCGCGTAATGCACACCATACGCACGTCACGTGACATCACATGAAGCGTAAATTATGACGCGCAAATGTCGCCCAACTGGGACAGGCCCTTAAGACTGGTGGGAGAACTGGGAAAGGGAGGGGATGGAGGGAGAGGGAAAGCAAGGGCTAGTTGAAGTTAGAGAAGTCAATGGTAATTCCGCTGGGGTGTAAACTATCCAAGCGAAATATGAGGTGCTGTTCCTCCAATTTGTGCTGGGCCTCTATCAATGGAGGAGGCCCAGGACAGAAAGGTCAGATTGGGAATGGGAGGGGGAGTTAAACGGCTGAGCAACCAGGGTTCAGGTAGGTTATGGTGGACTGAGCGGAGGTGTTCAGTGAAACGATCACCGAGCCTGCGCTTGTCACCTGGAACAGCGGATACAGTAGATGAGGTTGGAGGAGGTGCAAGTGAACATCTACCTCACCTGAAAAGACTGTTGGGGTCCTTGGATGGAGTCGAGGGGGGAGGTAAAGGGGTAGGTGTTGCATCTCTTGCAGATACAGGGGAAAGTACCTGGGGAGGTGGTGGTTTGGGTGGGAAGGGAAACGTTGACCAGGGAGTTGCGGAGGGAATGGTCTCTGCAGGTATCAGGAAGGGGTGGAGATGGGAAGATGTGGCCAGTAGTGGGATCCCGTTGGAGGTGGTGAAAGTGTTGGAGGATTTATATGCTCTATGTGACGGCTGATTGGGTGGAAGGAGGACAAGGGGGACTCTGTTCTTGTTGCGAATGGGGCCAGGAGGAGCAAAGCGGAGCTGTGGGATATCGACGAGACCCTAGTGAGAGCCTCAGGGTAGGAAGAAGTGTAGTCTAGATAGCTATGGGAGTCAGGTTTGTAGTAGATGCCGGTCAATAGTCTGTGTCCTGTGGTGGAGACAGTGAGATCCAGAAACGGTAGGGAGATGTCGGAGATGCTCCAAGTGGATTTGAGTGCAGGATGGAAATTAGTCATGAAGTTGATGAAGTCAGTGAGTTCTGCATGGCCACAGAGGCAGCACCGATGCAGTCCTCAATGTAGTGGAGGTAAAGTTCGGGGATATTGCCAATGTATGCTTGGAACAGTGATTGTTCGATGTACCCTACGAAGAAGTAGGCATAGCTGAGGCCCATGAGAGTGCCCATAGCTACGCCTTGGATTTGGAGGAAGTGGGAAGAGTCGAACACGAAGTACTGCTGAATGTGTTTTTATTGCTAAATGCAGCTCTAGTTTGTAAAAATATTGAAATCTGGCCTCTATAATTTTCCTTCTGAATGAAATGCAAAGATGGTTTTCCATGGAATTTGCATAAATCTTTCACATCACTATTAGTGCAAATTCAACAAGATATGATGCGTGAGACCTAAGTGGGTTACAAATTTCCTGAAAAAAGATACAAAGTGGCCGAGTAACTCAACAAGTTAGGCAGCATCTCTGGAGAACATGGATAGGTGATATTTTGGATTGGGACCCTTCTTCAGAACTGGAAAAGAGGAGGGCATGTGATAGCCTGGCAAGTAGACACAGGTGAGGGAATTTTGATAGGCAGATGTTTTAACAAAGGCCAGAAATGAAAATGCAAAAGATGTCAGATAAGGATACCTGATTTCTATCCCATTGTCTTTTCATTTCTGTCCTTTTCATCTCATGACTATAATCACTCTGAGGAAGGGTCCTGAACCAAAATGTCACGTATACATATTCTCTACAGATGCTGCCTGACCTGCAATGTCTTTTTTCATAAACCAACATTTGCAGTTCATTGTTTCTACAAATCTCTTGACGTCATAATTGTTAAATCTTGGTCAATTGTCATTCCTCATTGTTTGCAGAACACCATACAGCAAAAGCTTTATCTTCCATCCTCGTTGCGTACGATAGTGACACAATAGTTAAATCGTTAAGTTGGGATTAGTATTATAGAGGCCTGCTTTGAAACTTTATGTTAGTGGCTGTTGTATTAAAATTGAGTTAGTAGCTTTCAATTAAAAATATAATTCATAATGATGACCACAAAATGACAAGATTTTAACTATTGCCCTTTCAGGAAGGAAATCTACGTAGTATGGGCAACATGGTGTTTTTGATTGAGAGTTGATTGTCTTGGGTTTCCTGTGAGCAAGCTATTCAGTGCAAGAACAATTATTCAAAAAGGGAGGGAAACTGAAAGAAAAAAATCTTAGGCCACCGGCTTCACCTGTTAAGTAGGGGTTTTTTTTTAAATACATCGGTAAAATAAAGATACATAGGTAAAGTCAATCATTGCTTTGTGAAAGATAAATCGTGTTTGACCAATGTATTGAAGTTATGTAGAGAAGTATCATATCCTGTACATAAAAGGAAACTGATGGATTTATTATATTTTGATTTTCAGAATATGATTTTGATGTCATGGTCCTACATCAAAGGATAATGTAGAAAGTAAACTGTACCATGATAACACATGCCAATGATTAAAAGATTGGCTGGATTACCGTAAACGCAGGGTAGGCATAAGTGTGTAATTTTTCAGGTTAACAAGATGCAAAGAGTCATGTGCCGCAGGAATCAGATTTTATGTCACTTTTTTAAATTCATTTGGACAAAGGGACCCAAGATACGGTTGCTAAATTTGCTGAATATACAAATATGGCTAAGAAAGTTATGTTGATCCTGAGGATGCCTGATGTAAAGAATGTGGAGGGGATATTCATATTAAAGCAGTGAACCTTAAGGTGAACTATGGTTCACAGTTTTAAAATAGTCGAGGTGTTTTTTTTTCTCTATGAGGTCCACCATCTTTTGAAGTTTCTTCTTTCAAAATAAGGTGGAAGCAAAGCCTTTGAATATTTTTAACGCAGAGGTGGATACTTACTTGACAATCAAGGGGGGCAAATTCTCACCAGGTGGAATGTGTTTAAGTTACATACAGATCAGTCATGGTTTTATAGAATGGAAGAGCAGGCTTGAAGAATCATGTGATCTACTCCTATTCATTTATATGTTCTTATTCCTTAAAGTCCACCATGATCAATATCTATTGAAAGATTATTCAGTAACTGGGATAAAAATTTGATTATCTTCTGATAAAGGAATTGAGAAAGGTGCAAGCATGAATCCATTTTGAACTTCGTTCATATCTTCTTGTGTACATGGAATTTCACAAGAGAATACAGCTCCATGATCTGCTTTCACTTTTGTGATTAAATTGCTGTCACGAATAATGAGAAAAGAACATCTTGATTGATTGATAATTTCACTTGGTACTGTATTCATGTTTTGAATATTGTCCTTATGCATGTATAACTAATATGTATTTTGTTACCATTTTCACATGAATAGTGGAGTTGGTAGTATACATGGCACATCTGTTCCCGCAATGAGAAGAACTGACATCTCTGCCAACCGAGATGATATAGTTCTTATTAACTAACACTCTGTAAGATTTGAATATCATTACAAAAGTGTTCCCAGAACTGTCACAGATATGGTGCTATTTTTCAGGAAATATCTTGGCATTTCCTCACCGAGTTAGAGTAAGAGAACAATTGCTGAAGGTTTGTCTGCTAATCATGTTAACAGATGTAGCAGTCTCAACTGATACATTGACGTGCAAGGTTTAAATGTAAACTTCTGTCTGTGGCTGGTGAATAACAGTTATGGGCCTGTCCCACACGCAACTTTTTAGGCGACTGCAGGAGACTATGCAGTCGCCACATAGTCGCCACATGTTCGCGGGTGGTTGCCAGGGAGTCGCCTTCATGGTCGTGAGGAGTTCCCGCATTCTGGGATTATGGTCGCCTAGTTAGCGGCGACTAGAATGAAGCCGCCATGGAGAGTAGTGGGTTGCCAGGAGGTCGAAAGTTCTCGTAGGTTGTAGCCGGTGCTGACCAGTGAATTTCATTGGCTCATTGGGAAAATAAAACCTAAGCAGTAGTTTTCAGAACCAAGGATAACCGACCAGTAATGTAATGTCAGCAGAGCTTCACAGCGGTGTATCTCTGCTTCTTAAAAGTTGTCTCCACTTCTTCTCCCCCCCTCCATCCCCTCTTTCCGCCCCTCTTTTAAAGGACTTACCGTACACTGTGCTTTAGCCATCTTTTTACAGCGCCAACCTTCCTGTTCATCGCCTTGGCTTTGTACCGTGTGAATTTTTTAGACATGGCAAGCGGGGGGAGCGCTGTCTAAAAAATTCACATGGGCTGGTGAAGGAAGCAATGTGTTTGTGTGTGTTCCACTCTGACAGTCGCCATTCCAGTTCCCGGTTTTTCAGGCGACAGTCGCCAGCAGTCTGCTGAAATATCGCCTAAGTGGAATAGGCCCATTATGTGATTTTTGACTCATTGTTTTTTCTCAATGACAAACATAAATTTTCTTTGCAATTATATCTTCTTAGCAATGCATTTTGCTCTATGGGAATAACTGCCTCTATCATAAGTAGCCCTCTTATTTTTGCTTGTTAATGTTAACATATCTTAGCTGTCAATTAATTTGGTTGAGAAGTTCCATCCTGGTGTCTAACTTCATCTCTAATTCTGACCACAGCAGTATCTTGTGGACTTTCTACATCTGAGCCAGAGTCAAAGAGCAAATAAACAGGCACTTCAGCTCACTCATCTATACCTACATGTACTAATCACATGTGTCTGCATTAATTTGTATCCCTCTATGCCCTGCTCACTATGTGAGTAAAAATGAATTACTAACTCAAGCAGCTCGGATTCCAAGAGATTTCCATTGAAGTTTCTTTGATGGGCAGCACGCAGAGAGGCATAGCAATTAGCATTGCAGTCTCATTGCTTCAGGGACCCAGGTTTTGCTATGACCTAGGGTGCTGCCTCTATGAATCTTGCATGTTCTTTCAGTGACTGCATGAATTTTTTTCCTCCAGGTGCTCCAGTTTTCTACCACTTCCCAAAAGATATGCTAATAAGATAATTGACTTCTATTCCACTTAGTGTTTTTGTTTTGAACACTGTCTTCATGCTCATATAACTAATGTGCTGATTTAGGATGGGAGATGGGCAAGGGGAGGAGATGCTAACAGTCTTGAGGGTAACAAGGGTAAAATTGCTGGGGCCTTGGCAGAGACCTTTGCATCTTCCTTAACTATGGTTGAGGTCGCAGAAGACTGGAGAGTGGCTCATATTGTTCCTTCATTAAAGGTCTGCATGACAGTGAGCCTAACATCAGTAGTGGGAACGTTACTGGAGATGATTCTGAGAAGATCTATCTGCATTTGAAAAGGAAAGAACTGGTGGTGGAAAGTCAGCATGTTTTTTTTGTTGTGTGGCAAATTGGGTCTCATGAATTTGGCTGAATTCTTTGAAGAGCTGACCAAGAGGATTAACGAGGGCCGGACAGTAAATCATTGCCTGCATGGACTTTCAAATGCTGTCGCATGGTAGACTGGTCTGGAATTTGGGGTGAGCCAATTGAAACAAAATTACTTGCTATAAGAAATCAGACGGCAGTAGCAGAGGGTTGTTTTTTAGATATGCCTGTGACCAGTAGTGTGCCATAGGATTCAGTGCTGGGTTTCCTGTGGTTATGATGTGTTATGTGTTATGATGTGTCGTGTTGTTATATATGTTGTTATGATCATATGATGAGGATGAGACCGTACGTGGCATGATTAGAAAATTTGCAGATGACACCAAAATTGGTGGTGTGGTAGAGAAGGTAATATAAAATTGCAAAGGATCTAGATAAAATGGGGAAGTGGGCAAAGAAAGGCAGATGGAATTTAACTTGGACAAGTGCAAAGGGTTACATTTAGCGAAATTAAACCAGGGCAGGACATACAAAGTGAATGGCAGGATCCTGAGGAGTGCTATAGAACAAGACGGATCCAACGGTACATGTACATAGTTCCCTGAAAGCATTGGCACAAGTAGACATGGTGGTGGTGAAGTTATGTGGCATACTTTCTTCATCAGAATATTGTCTATTGTTCTAATAGTCATATTATAAGATGGATGTCATTAAACTGGAAAGGATGCGGAAAAGTTCCAAAAGGATGTTGCCTGGACTGAATTTTAAGGAGAGACTGGATAGATGTCATGGAAGAGGCTAAGTTAAGAGGCTGGAGGAATGGTGGAGGCTAAGTTAAGAGGCTGGAGGATTTTTTAAATCATGAGCTCAATGGTGGTGCAGCAGTTGAGTTGCTGCCTTGCAACACTAAAGACCCTGGTTCGATCCTGACTATGAGTGCCATCTGTATGGAGTTTGTACGTTCTCCCCGTGACCTGCATGGGTTTTTTCTGGGTGCTGCAGTTTCCTCCCACACTCCAGTGAGGTGCAGGTTTGTAGGTTAATTAGGTCCGGTTTTTTAAAAAGGGTAAATTGTCCCAAGTATGCAGGATAGTGTTAAGTATGTACAGGGATCGCTGGTTGGCATGGACTCGGTGGGCCTATTTCCACATTGTTTCTCTAAACTAAACTAAAAAGTGAGGTGTAGAGATAGTTCGATAGTCACACTTTTTCCCAGGAAGGGAAATCTAAAAAGGGATGGCATAATTTTGAGGTAATGGAGGAAAGATATAATGGGCAGAGGACCTGAAGGGCAAGGTTTTCACAGGATAGTGGGAACATGGAACAAACTGTGTGAGGAAGTGGTAGAGGCAGGTACCATTTGGATGGCTTCATGGATACGAGTGGTTTAGAGGGATATGGATAAAGGCAGGTAAATAGGGCCAATTCAGGAAGGTACTTTGCTAGGCATAGACATTGGACCAAAAGGCCTCCCCCTATGCTGTATAACTTTGATTGTAATAAATGCAGGTTTCTCCAAAAATGGCAACATGCCATGGATGGTCTGTTTAAATGATCATGCATTTATCCTTTCATGCTTGTTCTTAGTAAATGGAATTAGTGATAAGCATGACTTTCCAGCGAAATTAAGGAAATTGCCACAGGCAGATAGTGTTCTTATCATCAATGTAGAGTGTAAATCTTGGCAGATAATATGAATCAGAAAATGACATGCTGCATGTTAATGTGTGAATCCAAGAAGATCATTATGTACCGTTGGGCATCAGTGCATCATTAAGGCCAAATGGAAAATCCATTCTTCAGTTTTATGTAGAATTATCAGAAGCAATGTAAACAGCTGCTGATACACAGTCACTTGCCTTCCATTATTGTATAAATATCAGCCCTGATCTTGATGGTTTTCTGCTTGCAATTGTGAACCATGCGTATCACGGGTTTGACCATATCTATCTAGTTGAGTTGCCTACCTTGGTCTCGAATTCCAGAAGCATGTCTGAGTAACAGTAATGACTCTGGTGGCACATGGAGGAAGGAAGATGGAAATACAAGAGACTGCTGTTGCTGCAATCTTGAGCAAACAACAAACTGCTGGAGGAACTCATAGAGCCATATTCGTACAGTGGAAACAGGCCCTATGCCCAGCAAGCGTACGCCATCCAACATGCCCCATCTACACCAGCTCTACCTACTTGCATTTGACCTAAATCCTTCTAAACCTAGGGTTACACAAAAAGCTGGAGAAACTCAGCGTCTGCAGAAGGGTCTCGACCCGAAACGTCGCCTATCTCCTTCGCTCCTTAGATGCTGCTGCACACGCTGAGTTTCTCCAGCTTTTTGTGTAACCCTCGATTCTCCAACATCTGCAGTTTCTTTGTTAACACTCCTTCTAAACCTATCCTATCCATGTACCTGTCCAAATACCATTTAAATATTGTGATAGTATCTTGCCTCAACAACCTCCCCTGGCAGCTCATTCCATAAAATTTAAAAGCAAAAAAGTTTACCTCTGGTTCCAATAAATCTTTCCCTCCTCACCTCAAACCCATGTCCTGTGGTTCTTGATTTCCCCTACTCTGGTCACAAAAATACACCCATCACCCTCTGCTTCCTTGCATGAAGCCAATGGATATCCAGTCAGATAGTACGCCCTGGAATCTAATCTTCCAGAGCAGCCTACCATGAAGAACGTATCAAATGCCTTGTTGAAGTCCATACAGACAATGCCAACAGCTATGCCGTAATCAACCTTTTAAATTATCTCCTCAAAAAACTCAATCAGATTCGTGACTCATAATCTCGCACGTATAAAACTATGCTGACTCTACCTAATCAGCCCCTGTCTATCCAAATGCATCTTATCCTTCAGTGTACTCTCCGGTAACTGGCCTACAACAATCGTTAAGCTCACTGGTTTATAGTTCCCAGGATTTTCCTTGCAACTCTTCTTAAAGGCATAAAAATAGTCGCCCTCCAGTCTTCCGGCACCTCACCCATACCTAATCATAATTTGTATATGTCAGCCCAGGCGCCTGCAATTTCTTCTCTAGCTTCCCGCAGTGCCCTCATATATATGATCTGGCCCGGAAGATTTATCCCCTTTTATTCATCTTAAGACATTCATCACCTCTTCAACTGTAATACTGACTGTTCTCAAGACACTTCCATTAGCTGCCCCAAGTTCCCCTGTCTTCAATTTTAACGACCTTGCTCATCTCCTTCAGCTCCACCCAGAGATGTCCACTTTTGTTTCTAAGGGCCCAATTCACTAGGGGCGCTGCACTGACAGCAGCTTCTGCCTGCAGCCCATTTGTTTTTCCATCTTTTTTTTATTTTCAGTCAATTTAAAGTTTGTTTTTGGGGGAGTCTTTAACTTTTATATGTGGGGGAGGGGGGCAGGGTAAGGGGGAAACTGTTTCCCAGTCACTTCCTGGCGGGGACGCGACTATTTCTCCGAGTCGCGTCCTCGCCCCCGACCTCGCGACCTACCTCCTGGATCGGAGTGGCCTTTCCAGCCGGGGATCGGGAACCGGACCAGAGCTGCAACAGCGGCGGCGCAGTGCTGGAGTCACCACGGAGCGGGCGATACCTACCTGGGTCGCCATTTGGAGCTCCGGAGCGTTGGGCCACTGCTCCAACACCGTGGAGCTCTGGTTTGGAGAGCTTCCAACGCGGGTGGCACTGAACAACTCCGTGGAGTCCTGGGGCCCTTTGCCGAGGGCCTCCAGTGTTACATCTCCACCCGGCGCGGCCTGCGGACTTTGGGAGCCGCGGACTCCGGTAGCAGGGGGCAGACTCGGGATCCAGGCTGCTGAGGAGGTCCCCCAGCCCCGACGTCGGACTTGCATCACCCCGGCGAGGGGGCCTGAACATCGGGCCGCCTGTAGCGGTGACTGCGGAGGGCTCGGGGAGGCCCCGACCACGGGTGAACAGTGGGGAACATCAGGGGAAGAGACTGACTTTGGTGCCTTCCCTCACAGTTGGAAACTTTAATCCTGCTGTGTGGGGATGTATTATGTTGAATTCTATCTACTCTATGTTGTGTTCTTTATTTTTACTGTATGGCTGTATGGTGATTTCATTTCACTGTGCCAATTGGCACACGTGACAAATAAATGCATCTTGTATCTTGTATCATGTAATTCTCTCTCTGGTCACCCTCTTTCCCTTAATGTACTTATAAAATATATTTTGGATTTCCCTTAATATTATCTGCCAGAACTACTGCATGCCTCCTTATTGTCCTTCTGATTTCCTTCTTGAGAATGCACCTCAGTTCCCAAAACTCCTCTACGGATACACTTGATCCCAGCTTCCTCTACCTGTCCTATGCCTCCTTTATCCTGAACAGTGCCTCAATTTCTCTCATCATCCAAACTTCCTTATCCCCACCTCCTTTTCCCTTCACCACACTTTTAAAAACATCCTGCCTACCGGGTGTTCCCTTACTGGTAAACAACCTACTCCAATCAACTTGAGCAAGTTCCTGTCTAATACCATCAAAGTTAGCCTTGCCCCAAATCAGAATTTTAACTCATGGGCCTGCCGTGTCTTTATCCATAACTATCTTCAATCCAATAGAATAGTGATTGCTGGGCGCAGAAGCTTTGCCCACCAACATATTTTCCCTTCCCAATTTTATAAGTAGCTTTGCCCTCTCATATGTAGGGCCCTCTACCTATTGTCTGAGGAAACTTTCCTAAACACATTTAACAAATTCCACCCTGTACAAGCCCTTGGCACTATGATAGTCCCAGTCTAAATTGGGAAAGTTAAAATCCCCCACTTTGACTACTTTATTAGCCTTACAGCTGCCAGCAATCTCCTGGCATATTTGCTTCTCCCATTCCTGCCGTCTCAGCCAATCACGCATTTGAAGAAGGATCCTGACCCGAAACATTGTCTCTACATTTCCCAATGCAGATGCTGCGTGACCCACTGAATTCCTACTGCAACTTACTCTTTGGAAGAAGAAGGGATCACGTTCCTAAAATGCCCCTGAATGCGTTGACAGCCACCAAGTCTCCACACACAATTTTGCCATTGATAAACGTTGAGAGATTTCTATGTCATTAGCAGCCGGCAAACTGTTATTTTAGAACATAGAGCAGGAACAGGCTGTGCAGTCCACAATGTCTGTGCTGAACATAGTGCCAAGTTAAACTAATCTCCATATCCCACCATTCCCTGCATATCAATGTGCCTGTTCAAAAGTATCTTTAATTCCACTGTCACACTGTGTCTACCACCATCCCTAGCAGTATGTTCTTACCATTCTTCTTTTTTTAAAGCTTGCCCAGAAGACTGTACCCTTCTAATCTTAAAGCTATCCCCTCTAGACTTTGACATTTCCACCTTCAGAAAAAATAGGTTCTGACTGCCTCTCCTATCCATGCCTCTCATAATCTCTTCAATCTAGTCTCCCCTCAATCTGATGCTCCAGAGAAAACAATCCAAGTTTATCCGATCTCTCCTTGCAGATAATATCCTGTAATCCAGGCAGCATCTGGCAAACTCTTTTGCACCCTCTCAGTAATAAAAAAAGGCTAAAAGCACAAGAGGTGTTAATGCTTATTGTTACATGATGCCCACTATGTATCAGTACGTTCAAGACCTTGCATTGATCCACACAGAACTGATGTCCTCGAATTGGTTCCATTGCTCGCAATGTGTTTGGTAATCATGGTACAGTGATTAAATAGTTGGACAAGTACCCAGGACAATGATTGTTTGATCTGGAAGCATGTTTGAATCCCACATTTCAGCCAGAGAATTTGTTATTAAATAGTTTGACATTATAAGAACATAATAATTCAAAGCAGCAATAGATCATCTGGCCTTTGAAGCCAGCTCCACCATTCATCAAGATTATGGCTGATGATACACCTCGTTTTCTTATATTATCGCCATAACTCTTGATTCCAAATACCTCTTGAACTCTGCATTGTGTTAACTCAATACTGAGCCCTCGCATCCCTTCAGAATAGAGAATTCTAAACATCTGCTACGTTCTCAGTGGGAAAAAAAAAATCTTTATTTGTGTCCTAAATGGCCAAACTCCTATTCTTGAACTGCCATGGGTTTGGATTTTACTGCCATGAAAATATCATTCACTGCATGCAATCAATCGAGCTCTACAAATGTTGTAAATGTCAATGAAATCACTTCTCACCCTTCTAAACTTAAAAAAAATCTCAAAGAATGCACTAAACCTGCTATATCAGTCTGGTGAATCTTGGTTGCATTTTCCTTATGGTAGGTGTATGTTTTTTTTTTAAATTAGGAGACAACTGTGCACAATACTCCATTTAGACTATCCCACTCTGACTTGGAATAACATAGAAGAGTCCAGCACAGAAACGAGCCTTTCAGCCCACAATGTTTGTGCCATACACAATGCCAATTAAACCAATCTTATCTGCCTGTACATGATACTTGTCCCTCTATTTCTTGCACTTCCATGTGACTATCTAAAAGCCTCTTAAATGCCGCTATTGTATATGCCTCCGCCACCATCCCTGGCGATACATTCCAGGGCATCACCACTCTGTGTATAAAAAAAAAACTTCCCTGCACATCTCCATTAAACATTCCCCCTCTTGCATAGCTAAACCCTGGGGAAAAGGTTCTGGTTGTCCAGCTTAAAATGTGGTGTTTTGTGCATCAAAGTGGTTGACCACACTTATTGTCATTTTATGCTCAATCTGCCATGATTTTTTCCCACTCGGCTAGCTTGTACTTGAAGCCTCTTCACTTCTAATTCCATTTCAAACACCCTCCTTGTTTTGTATTATCAGTGTGAACTTGTAAATATGACACTCTCCTGAGCCAAATCATTAATGTAAATTCAGAACAGCTTGTGCACAATCATCGATCCCATGATATATCAGTTGTTACAATCTGCAGACTTGGGCTAGACTTGTTTAGTTCCACTCTTAGGTTTATCTAGCCAAATGACAGTCAATTCCAATATCTTTACTCCAGTTCCATATGCTGTACCTTGTTAACCAACTTCCATGTGAGATTTTATCAAAAACCTTATGATAAATGCATTTACTGATTGCTTCTCAGCTATTCCATCAAGCACATTCTCAAAGAATTTAACATGTTAGTCAAAAATGATTTCCCCGACTCTTATTGTTAATTTTGAGATGTTCAGATATAATATCCTTTATTATAGATTTCTGTATTTTTCTACTATCGGTGCCTGGCTAAAAAAATCAGTAGGTCCCTATTTGTTTCTCTTGGCTAATTCCAAAATAGTTTGACATAGTTTAAAAATAGTTTAAGCTAATAATATCTCTCAGTTCCTCAAGCTTGTAAAATCCCTAGTTCTATGATATTTCTGGCAATATATTTGTATTTTCTGTGAAGACAGAGTATTTGTTTAATTTCTCTCCTTATTGCCCATAATTATTTTTTCCTTATCTGTTTGCCACTGGGATTTGCGTGTGGCTGAAATTTGAATCATCATGATCCAATTTCTACCACGACTACCTTGATCAATTTTGGATCATACTTTGATTCTGTAATGTGCTCTAATATATTTCTGTCCAAATGTCTTTGAAACATTGTAATTATACCAGCCCCAACCACTTCTAGAAGCCCATTCCATTTACCCAGGGCAGGGCAGTAGATGTTGTCTACGTGGAATTTAGCAAGGCTTTTGAGAAGTTTCTGTGTGGTGGTCTGGGTGACATGGGATTCGGGATGAGCTAGCAAATTGCATACAAAACTTTCTCGGGTGATGTTGGAGGCCAGTGAACAGTGGAGTGCTACAATAACTGGTCAGGGTGACAAAAACTATACACAATACTCTAAATATAGTCTCACCGTTATCTTGTAGCATGATGTCCAACTCCTGTACTCATTACTCTTACCAATGAAGGCATGCATGCCAAATGCATTCTTCACCACCCTGCGTCACCACCCTTGTGTTGCCACTTTCAGGGATCTGTGTACCTGCACTCGTCAATGTTCCTGCTCATCCATACTCTCCAAATGCCCACCATCTACTGTGTAAATCCTGACAAATTTTTACTTACCAAAATCCAATAGCTTCCATTTATCTAAATCTGTTATTCTACACTCATTGGCCCATTTCATCTGGATTGTTTTTTAATGTCATATCTCCAGAATTATTTTTTAAGAACTGGGTCTGCAACATATTTCCTTTCTGATGGACATGGTTTATTTCCACATTAAAGTCTCCCAGAAGTTTTTTTTTTTCCCCTTTGGGTGCAAGAGAAAGGGAAATTGTTCACGACATTTTTTGCGCCTATTTTGTTTCCAAAGAGCAATCTAGCACACTACATAACATTTACAAAGGGGCTAATTCAACATGTTTTTTGATGAAAAAGCAATATTGAAGGTCAGGATTCACTTCATTGTTCCCCACATCAGATTTTTATAAAATGTGTAGATTACCATGTTGATTCAGGCAAATCTTTCATACACTTAGAGGTTACCAGTAATAGCAGAAAGCTCATTAAAAAAGAGCTCCATGGTTTGTTCATAATGACATTTTCAAATTGAACTTTGAGAGTGCTGTATTGCATATTGGCAAATCTATCCTGGCATCAACATTTAGTAACCTGGCACCTTTAATAATATTCAAAGGGATTTCAGTGCTTATGTCAGTCCCCAGTTCACAATTTTAAACTGTGTTAGCTTTCATAGCAAAATGATTTGAGTACAGGAGCAGGGAGGTTCTACTTCAGTTGTACAGGGTCTTGGTGAGACCACACCTGGAGTATTGCGTGCAGTTTTGGTCTCCAAATCTGAGGAAGGACATTATTGAGGGAGTGCAGAGAAGGTTCACCAGTTCCTGGGATGTCAGGACTGTCTTATGAAGAAAGACTGGATAGACTCGGTTTATACTCTCTGGAATTTAGGAGATTAAGAGGGTATCTTATAGAAACTTACAAAATTCTTAAGGGGTTGGACAGGCTAGATGCAGGAAGATTGTTCCCGATGTTGGGGAAGTCCAGGACAAGGGGTCACAGCTTAAGGATAAGGGGGAAATCCTTTAAGACCGAGATGAGAAAGACTTTCTTCACACAGAGAGTGGTGAGTCTCTGGAACTCTCTGCCACAGAGGGTAGTTGAGGCCAGTTCATTGGCTATATTTAAGAGTGAGTTGGATGTGGCCCTTGTGGCTAAGGGGATCAGAGGGTATGGAGAGAAGGCAGGTACGGGATACTGAGTTGGATGATCAGCCATGATCATATTGAATGGCGGTGCAGGCTCGAAGGGCTGAATGGCCTACTCCTGCACCTAATTTCTATGTTTCTATGTTTCTATGTGTACAAGACCACTGACTGTTTTTGCCTAACTTGCTAGTTTGATATCAAGGGATATGGGTAGAAAGCAGGAAAGAGATACTGATTTTGGATGATCAGCCATGATCATATTGAATGGTGGTGCTGGCTCGAAGGGCTGAATGGCCTACTCCTGCTTCTGTTTACTATGTTTCTATGATTTTAATGACATTTTGACTTGGAATAAATGGGATCTTGGACTGTGTAACCAGGGGAGTTGAACAGATGATCAACACGCCTATGCCTAGCCTTTGTAAAGCTCTGGTTAAGCCACTGCAGTCAGTTCTAGTCAACATAATTTAGGTAGGATGTAACAGTCCTTGAGAGGATGCAGAAGTAGTATACTAGACTAATTAAGTGCATCAGAGATTTAGCTGCATGTTTAGTTTGGAGGAGCTGGGATTTGAGGATCATAGATGATATTCTGTGAAGAACATATAAATGGGTTAAATTAACAGTAAAGGGCATGCACATTCCCATTGAAGCTAATCACCAGTTTCATTCATGATGGGCTCTGCTGCAGTGCTCATGCAACAATTTTACTTCGGAGTCACGTGAGTGACTACATGAAGATGCATGGCGCACCGACGGGCTGGAGAGCGCAGCTCCACCAGCGGTAAGTAGCAACCCGCAGGTAAGTCAATGTTAATCCTTCCCTGCGAGTATTTTAAACTCTGTAAACCTGGCTCGGGAGCCAGCGAGAGTTAGTGATATGGAGGGTGTTGAAAATGTAACTGCTGTAGGAGGAGCGAAACGCGCGGGGACCGCGGTTACCGCATAGATCGGGTCGGGAGATAATGGCTGCGCTAATGCCGACTCCGTGATTACCACTTATAAATCGGGTTGAGAGATAATGGCTGCACTAATGCCGTCTCCAATACCGACTACTGTTTCTACCGGCAGCTCAACTGCTCCATCAGTTCCAGTGCTTCAGGGCACTGAGGCCACTCCACCAGCGAGGAAGGTCAAAAGAAAGTACTCTCAGGCCCATTTTATCTGATGGTTCTGATGATGTGGAAGATTCCCTCCTTTTAATATAAACGTATGGGGACGGCTCAACGAAATGGAAAAATGCTCCAAACTTAACGAGCCATGTAAAATTTCAATCGGGGGTCAAATGCCCCTAGGATTCCCCACACAGCCTCTCGCAGAGGTCCATACAGCAAAGAAGAATAGACCGCTTATGGATACCAGTGGGAATCATCCTCTCCAGCACCTTGTTTAGGGCTGGAAGAGACCTCCTTAGAGCATGATTCGGGAGAGCCAGGGCAGGAGGAGTCTGACCCTGAAGCTGGTGTCACTGCATTTGTGCACACACCAGAGCACATGAGCCATGCTCCAGATGTCCCGGACGTAGCGCGTAACTTCACTATTCCGGAAGAGACTGGTGAGGCTATGGAGGAAAACCTACCCGCCAATGTTAATTACATGGCTTCTCACCAGCTCCAGGATGCGATTATGGAAGAGATGGCCACAAGACATAAAACACCTGTTAATTGTGCGTTGCTCAAAGTGCCTACCATGAACTCTGCAATATGGGCACAAATGAGTGCAACGATGCGGGAACAGGAAATCAGGTTTCAGCGCGTCCTCAAGTTGGTGGCAGCAGGCATCACTGCATTTGGAAAAATGGTCCGGGGAGCACCAATGTCTGGCACACAACAAGATATGCTGCACCTGTTCTGCAAGGTATATTTTGAGGTCAACTGCTTAAGGAAGATAGCTATAAAACTGACGCTGAACCCAAAATTTGCAGCTTTGTGTAGGTCTACAAATATCCAAGCCACAGATTATTTATTTGAGGTGGACCTCTTCAAACAAATCAAGGACCTGGAGGACGACGCGAAAACAATCGGTCTCATGGAAACATATGTCCCTTTTCCCAGGATGCCACCTCGCAGGTCGGTTTCAGCGCAAAGGGGGTCGGATCCAGGGGCAGAGCCAAGCAGAGTGGGGCCAGTGGGACGACGGTATTATCCACCTGTGTATCTCAGTTACAACCCCAATATGGGAAGAAGGAGGACTTTGACGCCGACTGTAGAGGTACAGGTGATTCATTCTGTCCAGGATAAGATTTCTGGGGAACAACCTCCGGTTGGGGGTAGGTTGCAATTGTTTCATGATGAATGGTGCTGCATAACATCTGATCGGTTTATACTAGACACTGTGTCAGGCTCTCGACTAGTTTATGTCAGGAATTGATCCACCTTTACAGAATATGCCTAATATATTGGTTTTTATGCACCAGAAACTCAGCAGGTAAAAGAAGAAATTATGATTTTGTCCCAAAAAGGGGTAATTGAGAGGACGACTAACCATCCTCAACAGAAAATATATGGGGGATGTAGAGTCATTCTGGACCTGACCCCGTTAAATTCCTATGTTCAGTATAGGCATTTAAAAATGGACACCTTCAATACTGCTAAACAGCTGTTATCACAAGGCTGTTATATGGCAACTATAGAACTGAAAGATGCATATTATTCAGTACCAATTCATCATCAGTATCGGAGATACTTGAAATTTAGTTGGATGGGACAGCTGTGGCAATTTAAAGCATTGCCCAATGGGTTAACCTCAGCTGTTCACAGAATTGTTGAAACCAGTGCTGACACTACTTCGGGCCCAGAATCTCATGGTAATGGCTTATCTAGATGATATTTTAATCATAAGCAACACTCAGGAGACAGCTGAGGAATCGGTTTCAGCAACCAAACACCTGTTTGAAAGGTTAGGGTTTCTGGTCCATCAACAAAATCCAAGTTAGAGCCATCCCAAAAAATTGATTATTTGGGGTTTGTCATTGATTCAGTTGATATGTCAGTGACTTTGCCTACAGCCAAGGCTGTGGAGATCAGGGAGGTCTGTACTAGTCTCTCTGAAAAACAATATCCTTCCATCCAGGAAGTAGCCAGTGTTATTGGTAAATTGGTAGCAGCTTTCCCTGCAGTGGAGTTTGGACCTCTGCACTATCAAAGTCTGCAACGAGCTATAGAACATGCAGGTCATTTTGATAGACCTATGCAGTTACTAAACAGATCCATAGCTGAATTACAATGGTGGATTATCAATATTGTACAAACTACCAAAAACATTTTGGTTCAGCAACCTTCAGTGGTTTTACAGACAGATGTGAGTGCTCTCGGATGGGGAGCTACGGAGAGCGAATCTAGCTGTGGTGGTAGATGGAGTGTGCAAGAGCATTTAATCCTGTACAGGCATGGTATAAATTACTTAGAATTGCTGGGTGTATTCTATGGATTAAAAGCTTATTGTTCAACAATGAATAATTTACATGTTCAACTCCAGATTGATAATACCACGGCTGTGGAGTATATCAATCACATGGGAGGAATAAGGTCAGTATTATGTGATAATCTGGCTAACCTCATGTGGGACTGGTGTATTCCAGAAACATCTGGGTCTCAGCTATCTACCTACCAGGTAGAGATAATGTGGTGGCAGACAACAGGTCACGAAAATCTAATGACAACATAGAATGGATGTTAAATCCTGATGTTTTTTAAATTATTATCAGCCGCTATGGTTTGCCAGATATTGACCTGTTTGCATCCAGGCTAAATCACAAGTTGCCGAAATACGTCTCATGGGAACCAGATCCAGGAGCAGTAGCGGTGGATGCATTCTCGCTACATTGGGGACGTACATTCTTTTATGCTTTTCCCCATTCTGCCTGATTAGGCAATGTCTCACCAACATAGAGCAGGACTCCGCCTCAGGCATTTTGGTGGTTCCGGACAGCCATGGTTCCCATTGGTGCTCAGAATGATGACTCAGCCATTCATGACTGTCCCCAACTGCAGTCATTTGTTGGTGCATCCAGTAACAGGAGAAAGTCATCCGTTACATGATCGTATTAATTTGTTAATCTGCAGGTTCTGACCAGACCGTTCCAAGGCCTTGGACTGTCGAATACGACCATGAATGTGATAACTGCAGCTTGGAGAGATAGCACTAGGAAACAATATGTGTCTCACTATTAAGAAATGGGAGATGTTGTTTACAGTCAGATATATCTTATCATACTGCAAGCATACCAGATGTATTGGAGTTCCTTGCTACATTGCATTTTGATGTCATAGTGCCATTAATAGTGCTCGGAGTGCTTTGTCCTCCTATTTAGGGCAGTTTCAGAACAACAACCTATCGGGTCTCATCCATTAGTGTCCCGATTAATGAGAGGAATCTTTAACAAATATCCTCCTAAACCTAGATATACAGAAATCTGGGATGTCAGTATAGTTCACACTGCTTCGGCAATGGGCTCCAATTATGTCATTGTTTTTTTAGAAGTTAACACTTAAAGTGGTTAAGCCCATGACGCTAGTATCAGCGCAACGAGTGCAAACATTGCAAAAGTTACGACTAGATAGCATGTATTCTTCTGCAGATAACATTACGTTTTATATGTATGATTTAATCAAACAAAGCAGGCCACGAATGGCCAGAACCAAAGTAAGTTTTAAAGCATACCCTGTTGAACAAACATTAAGCACCTGAGTCAATATATCGAGGTAACTAAGAGTCTCAGAGGCTCTGAGATAGCAGTGCTCATCAGTCACAAAAAACCTTATAAAAAGGTGTCAGTATAAACTATTTCTACATGGTTAAAACAGGTTTTGGATTCTACTGGAGTAGACACTCATGTGTTTAAATCTCACTCCACCAGGGCGGCATCAACATCTGCAGCGGGGCTGCAGGATGGTCTAAGGAATCAACTTTTTAAAAAAGTTATGATAAACCTTATCCTGACAGTGCCGGGATTTGGGCATGCTGTTTTGGGTACCGTTTGATTTCATTTGCTTTGTCTTTATAAATTTCATTTGTAATTTCCCCTGGGATAGAGGGGTTATTACTGTTTTGTTATTTAAAAAATGATTATTGGATAATTCGAAGCAATGTTCAATACATTATTTATTCACTACTGTGTCAACTGAAGCAGTGTGTCGTATGGAATGGATCTACGGCATGAAATCACAGAGCTTTGAAATCTTCACATAGTCACTTACGTGACTCCGAAGTAAAATAGTAAGATTAAATGAGAACTTACCAGTTTGAAGTTTGATATTTATTTTATGAGGAGTTACGATAAGGGATGACGTGCCCTCCGCTTCCGGCCCTCATAATCGCAAAGATCATCAGTAGTTCCAAGATGGCTTCGCGTGCACAACGCGAGGCTCTGTGTCTCCGTAGTTTCAGCAATTTATTTTTAGTTCTGTTAATAATTAACTTAGTTTTCGCCCGGAGCACTCGAGCAAAGACTCTGTACGGCCGTCAGGAGCTACTGGAGCTCGGCCGTCTCCACGTAATGAGCCCCAGAAGTGACTTTCAACTGCCGCCGGAGATCGTCAGGACACCGTGGTCTAGCGGGCCAGCTCCCCCGACAGGAAGTGCCCGGAGGCAGCACAGGGACCGCAAACAAAGACGTGGGAAGCGCGGAGGCTATCGAGCTAGGCTGAGATCAAACCCGCACCAGCCAGCTCTGCCCAGCATTTTCCTCGCGAATGTCCGATCCCTGGTGAGTAAAATCGACGAACTGCGGCTGCGGATTACCACACACAACCGGATCGCCGACTGCAACGCCATGGTCTTCACCGAAACATGGCTCACCGACAACATTCCGGACAACGCCATCAGGCTGGAGGGGCGCACTGTCTTCAGGGCCGATAGAACAGCAGAGGACTCCGGTAAGACCAAGGCGCGGACTGTGCATTTATGTGAATAACTCATGGTGTACAGACGTTGTCAGGATTGGTAGTCACTGCTCTGCTGACCTGGAATACCTGATGATAAAGTGCAGGCCCTTCTATCTGCCCAGGGAATTTACAATCGATTGTTATCACTGCAGTCTATGTACCCCCCGGAACGCTAATGCCAGCTAGCAATGGAAGAGCTGCAAGCTGCTATCAGCAAACAACTAACTGCACACCCAGAGGGGGCTTTTATTGTTGCGGGTGATTTTAACCACTCCAACCTTAAAACTGTACTCCCCAGATTCCACCAACATGTCTCCAGCCCAACCAGAGGAAACAATATTCTGGACCTAGTATACACCAATATTACTGAAGCATACAATGCCCTCCCCCTCCCCCACCTGAGACAGTCTGACCACCTCTCTCTGTTCCTGCTCCCCAAATACAGACCTCTGATCAGACGTGTGAAACCTACCACAAGGACTGTGAAGGTCTGGCCTGAGGGGGCTGTCTCTGTTTGGCTAGAGTCTGTTTGCCACTCAGGCCACCTTCAACTCCCAAGTGGACATCAACTCATACACCTCAACCGTTCTGGACTATATAAAATTCTGCACGGACAACGTCACTACCCACTAAGAGATAAAGACCTTCCCTAACCAGAAGCCGTGGATGACCAGGGAGGTCAGACTCCTGCTGAAGGCTCGTGACGCCGCTTTTAAATCTGGCGACGCTGAGGGATGCAGCTCATCCAGGGCCAATCTGAAAAAGGGAATCAGGAATGCTAAACTCAATCACAAACGGCGGATCGAGGAGCATTTCCGAAACAACTCTGACCCCAGGTGCATGTGGCAAGGAATCAAATCCATTGCCGATTACCATAAAGTCAAACCCCCCCCCAGACAACGCCTCTCTTCCTGACGAGCTAAACCATTTCTATGCTCACAGTGACCGGGACAACAAAATTCCAGCCATCAAAATTGCTCCACCCCCGAATGAACAACCCCTCAGTCTCTCCACCTCTGCTGTACAAGATGCACTGAGCAAGGTGAATGAACACAAAGCTGCCGGCCCCGATGGCATGCCCGGGCGGGTGCTCAGGGCATGTGCTGGAAAACTATCCCTGGTCCTCACTGACATTTTCAATCTGTCACTGGCCCAGGGTGTCGTCCCCACTTGCCTCAAGACATCTACCATTGTGCCAGTGCCCAAACAATCAGTGACAGGAGTCTCAACGATTTCCGGCCAGTGGCACACACCCCTGTCATCGCCAAGTCCTTCGAGCAGCTGATCTTGGCTTATCTCAAGCCAGCCTCCCCCCCCCCCCCCCCCCACACTGGACCCCCATCAGTTTGCCTACCGGACCAACAGGTCTACAGAGGACGCCATATCGGCGGCCCTACACTCTGCCCTGACCCACCTGGACAGTAATAACACCTACATCAAGTTGCTGTTCATTGACTTCAGCTCCGCCTTTAACACTGTCATACCCGCTAGCTTGATCACCAAACTCAGCGGTCTTGGCATCTCCACTTCCCTCTGCAATTGGACACTGGATTTCCTCACTAACAGACCACAGTCTGTTAGGGTCAACAACCTCACCTCATCCACTATAACACTGAACACTGGCGTGCCACAGGGCTGTGTGCTCAGCCCTCTCCTCTACTCTCTCTTCACCCATGACTGCATCCCTAAGTATGGCTCCAATGCCATCATAAAATTTGCCGATGACACCACGGTGGTAGGACTGACCAGTGACAACGACGAGTCAGCCTACAGGGAGGAGGTCCAGCACCTGACAACCTGGTGTGCCAACAATAACCTCGTCCACAACTCCCAGAAGACGAAGGAAATCATTGTTGACTTTAGATAGAACAGAGGGGGCAGACACACCCCCATCCATATAAACAGGACTGAGGTGGAGCGGGTCTCCAACTACAAACTCCTCGGGGTACACTTCTCGGAGGATCTGTCCTGGTCCCTCAACACCTCCAAGCTGATCAAAAGGCGCAGCAGCGCCTTTACTTCCTGAGGAGGCTCAAAAAAGCCCACCTGTCCCCCCAGATCCTGACCAACTTTTACCGCTGTACCATCAAAAGCATCCTGACCACCTGCTTTACGGTATGGTACAGCAGTTGCACCGTAGCAGATAGGAAGGCACTACAACGGGTGGTGAAAACCGCCCAGTAACATCATCGTGCCCCGCTCCCTGCTTTGGATGCCCTCCACCGAAACGGTGTCTGAGACGGGCCAGGAAGATCATCAAAGACCCCTCCCACCCTAACCATGGACTGTGTGCCCTCCTACCATCAGGGAGGCGGTACAGGAGCCTCAGGTCCCGCACTAGTAGGATGAGGAACAGCTTCTATAACAACACCATCACACTGAACTGGGAGTCCCGCCGATAGATTTCTCCAGTCTCTCCGTCCACATTGTCTGCATTCTTTATCTATTTATATATTGCTATTACTACGAACTGACGCTAAACTGCATTTCGTTGTACCCATACTTGTATCTGTGCAATGACATTAAAGTTGAATTGAATTGAATTGAATGTGGTAGTTCTAGTCTTCTGAGTCCTACTATATCACTTCGGCTATAGTTTCTGTGTTTTCACGCCGCTGCTTTGAAGTATGACGCGCATGCGCCTGGCCGGGCTTCTTCTTCACGTCATCCCTCATCGTAACTCCTCATAAAATAAAGATCAAACTTCAAACTGGTAAGTTCTCATTTAATCTTACCATTTTACATCATTTGATGTATTGCATCCCTGTCTTAAGTACTTCACACAAAGATGTTTTTTTGCAGTTACTGGCAAGGATGAGCAGGAAGTTGTTGTGCTGTATTTTGATGAGAAAAAGACATGCGTAAGGTGGCAAAATTCCATTCAATGCTTTACTCCATTCATCTTAGTATTTTATGCACTTGACCACATCCGGCCCATAATCTTTCTTGGTGCTTTATCCAATGGGCAATGGCTCTCCTCCTTTTTGTATCTGCATTCCTTTGGACGTGTAGAAAGATGTTTTGCAAACCTGAAGGAAGAAAGAATGTTATTTTGTAGATTGGTGAAACTCTCTGTGGGTTGGTCTGTCAGTGTAGATTCTAAAAGATGGCACATGGAGGGAGGTGATGGTGGTCATTGTAATTCAGGAGCTGGTGGTACTGAGTGCTGAAAGTAACTGCAGTAGGCTCAGTAGTATACTTGGAGGAAATGTAATGGGATGGAAAGCCTTATTTAGCACGATTAAAAAGATAATAATAGATGTGAGTGATGTGTCAGAATAACGCCATATAATCTAATCAGCTATTTAAATTATGGCCAAATGTATTGCATTTGCATTTACATACCATACCTTTACATTAGAAATGCACAAGTCATTTCTACCTGATGGCACATAACTTGCCTCATGCACTTCCAAAGCAACTTCAGAAAAGCAGAGTTCACAGCTGTAGAACACCCTGCTTGTTATTTTGTTTGTACAGATCCAGTGCAGTTGAGGTGAAGCAAACTCTTCAATTCGGAGATGAATCTCTGCTTGTACCACCCCGCAAAAGTCACTGCACCCTACAAAGCCCAACAAAATTCACGTTGCCTTTGTAATTCTGAGAACAAACCAAATGACTCTGATAATGCATAGTAGTTAATTCTGATCAGACCTCCCTGCGAGGAGAATGAATGCATGTTCAGGTCATGTCATTCTTTTGAAGTTGAAAATTGGTATTTTGGATTTTGTACCTTTTCATTTGCTGTAGATGAAATTGCAGCAGTGGTTTAGGGATTATTATGGTTTAAACTTTCATTATTACTCTTTGTATTTGTAATTACCATATCACTAATCCCACAAATTAATTCTGAATAAAGGGCTTTATTTTATATCAATGGTAAATTCAGTGTTGGACAATGTTTTCCAGCACACTGGTCAATATTTATTTCAATCAGCCATCATTGTGGTATTCCTGTGAAGCTAAGTAATTTGTTAATGCCATTCAGATAAAGCACACTCGTTTAATATAGAACCATATAGCCCAATCGCAGAGATGAAAATGGACAATGTTCCAAACAAAATGAAAAACCTGCTGAAAAATGATTTCATTATAGTGTCGACTCCACTTAAGAGCAGACTTTAAAAATTCACTGTGATCAAAACTATTATCTAGGGAGAAAACAGATAACTTAATAAATACTTATTGAATAACCTGATTCTGACTGCAAGTCACAACAAACATATCAACAATCTAAGTTGCTGACATGTAGCAGACCTTAAAAGACATGTAAAATATTAAATGTATCTTTGAATGTTATTAAGAATAGCTGAAAGGGGAGGTGGGGGGATTTACTTGGCACTTTGGGAGCGGAAACAGACACAAACTCAGATATTTTCTGTGACAGCAACATACATCATGTAATGGCATTGCTTAAAATCTGGCCATTGCACATTTGTAAATAATAAATTTACAAGGAGATGCCTTTTTCAATGTAGCGTCTTAACTCACGATTAACCAAAGGGGTTTCAAAAAACTGGACAGATTAATTTTATTTTATCAAGTACAGTGGTTGAATTTCCACAGTTCCACAGTAATTCTCTGTGTTTTCCACAGTAATTGGTGAATGGAATGTAGAATCAGCTGATAAAAGCAATATTCCCATGTTCTTCTGGAAGTTAACCAGATTCTCCTTCACAGTAATGGTCAATCAAATGCATGCTAAGGGCACTTCGAATTTGACACGATTATTGCTGATTGGCCTCATAAATTCTAATTTGTAAATTTAACTTATTGTATTTACAATGTTGCCAATTTTTTATTATTTGTGATTAAAATAATATTTTCTTTACAGAGATTTTAAATTGAAAATCGCCTGCATAGTGTTACATGCATGGTGTTGAACATGTTATAAAGGAAAACAAAAAAATTCTATAATCCTGGCCTAAAATTCTATTATGTAGTCTAGTAATTGCATGCTTTAGGTGAAGAAACTTTATCAATAGTCCAAGAACTGAACATAATCTGCTACTCTGTTTACATATTTTCTCCCCCCAAACTACCTATTAGCCACCTTTCTTGCTCGGAACATACACTCCACGGTCTAGCTATTCTCACTACTAGTTTTGCTACAGTGGGAACGTGGAGAAAAGGCCTTTGCCTATTGTCTTTTTCCTTGGTGACGATAGAATCTTCCAGTTTGAGCTTTCAGGCAAAACTGTCATTTATCTTTAATGAAGCTATTATGAATGTCTTGAGTAAGTTGCAGATGTGACATGAATCACATGTATTGGAACCATTCAGAATTATAAATATCACTAATAAACATCATTTTTCTAGGTATGTGACCAGGGTGATTAATCTTTCCTCAAGTATAGTTCTGCTTAACTACCCAGATCAACCATGTACTTCGTACCATAAACATAGTTCTGTATTTGAAATACCAAAAGATTCACATTACCGCAGATGCAATTTGACTGAGTAACTGTATTTTTAAAGTGACTTTCCTCGATAGATAGTGTGTTAACGAAGAAACTGCAGATGCTGGAGAATCGAGGGTTACACAAAATGCTGGAGAAACTCAGCGGGTGCAGCAGCATCTAAGGAGCGAAGGAGATAGGCGACGTTTCGGGTCGAGAATCTTCTTCAGACTGGTCAGGGATCAGGGAAACGAGAGATATAGACGGTGATGTGAGAGATAAAGAACAATGAATGAAAGGTATGCAAAAAAGTATCGATGATAAAGGGAACAAGCCATTGTAAGCTGTTTGTGGTGTGAAAATGAGAAGCTAGTGCGACTAGGGTGGGGGAGGGAGATAGAGATAGAGGGAATGCCAGGGCCCGAGGGCTGAGGGAGAGGTGGGAGGGGGAGGAGACAGCAGGGGTTAACAGAATTCCTCGATAGATACATTTGTGGCGCCATCTGGTGGTTGAGCCATTTATAGATCGAACCCTCGTCATTCGAGGTCGAACGGTCACGTGACTGAGTTTGGTGGGAGCTTGGGAGTGAAGATCATCATCAGTCCACGGGTGTGTTTTACAGCAGCAGCAGAGACCTTGTTAGAGCTCTTTCCTAGCACGCATGTGTATAACAGATGTATTTGCCAATGAAGATTGTTTTATTCACGATGCGTGAGTTACTACAGTGGTGACACCGATGATACAAAATGGTTTATTTTGGATTTTCGAAATGCACGCCACCGACGACCTCGCCCAGCAAAACGCAGCCGCAGACGCCCCGCCCCAGCAGAATGCAGTTTCAATTAAGCTGCCTGTTTTCTGGACATCACAGCACCAGGTGTGGTATGAACAGACTGAAGCCCAGTACCACATTCGACGCATTACATCTGACGAGACCAAATATTACTATGTGGTCGGTGCGCTGGATCAGGACACTGCCTGTTGCCTCATCCATTACCTTCGCCAGCTGACAGCAAGTACAACGACCTCAAGGCGCTCCTCTTGCGCACTTTCGGGCTCAGCAGCCGCGACCGGGCCACGAGACTCATGCACATGGGTAGTCTCGCCGATCGTAAGCAGTCCGTGCTCATGAGCGAGATGCTTACCTTAATGGATGGTCATCGGTCCGGCCATCTTTTTGAGCACGCTTTTCTGGAACAGATGCCCGAGGATATCCGCCTGCTCCTCGCGGGTGACGATTTCGCTGACCTCCTGCAGCTGGCTGAATGTGCAGACGAGCTGCGGCAGGCCAAACAGCAAGGTGGTGCTTCTATCGATCGTGTGTTGGCGGTGCTTCGGCGGGCCCAGTGGCCGGTTCCTGACTCCACTGAGGATCAGGCCATGAAGCCGGTCCTGAACGTCGCCGGTACGGGTATGTGGTGCTTTTACCACCAGGGCTGGGGTTCCGCGGTCTGTCGATGCCGCCCACCCTGCCGCATCCGGGAAACGCCGCGGCTGGCCTAAAGCATCGCCTTTATGCCTGAGATCGTCATTCGGGGCAGTGTTTCCTCGTCAACAAGGGTGCGGAGGTTTTGCCCCCGTCTGGAGTCGACACTTGATCCGGTAAGCGGGGGCCTTCTCTTACCGTCATCAATGGCAGCTCCATCCAGACATATGGTGTTCGCACAGTCCCCCCATTTTAGTATTAGTATACATTAGTATACTAGAGATTAGTATACAAACTTAAAGCATACGGCATTGGGGGTTCAGTATTGATGTGGATAGAGAACTGGCTGGCAAATAGGAAGCAAAGAGTAGGAGTAAACGGGTCCTTTTCACAATGGCAGGCAGTGACTAGTGGGGTACCGCAAGGGTCCGTGCTGGGACCCCAGTTATTTACAATATACATTAATGATCTGGATGATGGAATTGAAGGCAATATCTCCAAGTTTGCGGATGACACTAAGCTGGGGGGCAATGTTAGCTGTGAGGAGGATGCTAGGAGACTGCAAGGTGACTTGGATAGGCTGGGTGAGTGGGCAAATGTTTGGCAGATGCAGTATAATGTGGATAAATGTGAGATTATCCACTTTGATGGCAAAAACAGGAAAGCAGACTATTATCTAAATGGTGGCCGATTAGGAAAAGGGGAGATGCAGCGCGACCTGGGTGTCATGGTACACCAGTCATTGAAAGTAGGCATGCATGTGCAGCAGGCAGTAAAGAAAGTGAATGGTATGTTAGCTTTCATAGCAAAAGGATTTGAGTATAGGAGCAGGGAGGTTCTACTTCAGTGTATATGGTCTTGGTGAGGCCACACCTGGAGTATTGCGTACAGTTTTGGTCTCCTAATCTGAGGAAAGACATTCTGGCCATAGAGGGAGTACAGAGAAGGTTCACCAGACTGATTCCTGGGATGGCACGACTTCCATATGAAGAAAGACTAGATAGACTCGGCTTGTACTCGCTGGAATTTAGAAGATTGAGGGGTGATCTCATAGAGACTTATAAAATTCTTAAGGGGCTGGACAGGCTAGATGCAGGAAGATTGTTCCCGATGTTGGGGACGTCCGGGACAAGGGGTCACAGCTTACGGATAAGGGGGAAATCCTTTAGGACGAGATGAGAAGGACTTTTTTCACACAGAGAGTGTGGGTCTCTGGAACTCTCTGCCACAGAGGGTAGTGGAGGCCAGTTCATTGGCTATATTTAAGAGGGAGTTAGATGTGGCCCTTGTGGCTAGGGGGATCAGAGGGTATGGAGAGAAGGCAGGTACGGGATACTGAGTTGGATGATCAGCCATGATCATATTGAATGGCGGTGCAGACTCGAAGGGTCGAATGGCCTACTACTGCACCTAATTTCTATGTTTCTATGTTTCTATTTTCGAATCTTTCCATTTCACTTGGACTTTCACCCTTGCCAGTGTCTCCCAGCATTGCTGGGTGCTGATTTCCTCCGGGCACAATCCTTTCTAGTCGATGTGCAGGGACAGCGCCTCATTTGTCTTCCTGCTTGTTTTCGTTCCTCCGGTTTTGGCATGGTGGGGGGTCATGTGGTGCCACCTGGTGGTTGAGCCACACATAGATCGAACCCTCGTTATTGGAGGTGGAACGGTCACGCGACTGAGTTTGACATCGTCATCAGTCCACAGGTGTGTCCTACAGCAGCAACAGAGACCTTGCTAGAGCTCTGACAGTGCACATGTGTTTAACAGTTGTATTTACCAACAGTTGTATTTACCAATAAAGATTGCTTTATTCACGACGGGTGAATTACAACACATTGTACTTTGTGCAGTGGAATGCATTTAAGGTTGTACTAGTTTGGGATAATTATAGTAATGCATTTGGCAGCTTTCATGAAAGCCCAAATAAATCTATCCTGCCTTAATTACTGTGTATCAGAAATTATCAGAAAGTATTATTGATCAGAAAATGCATATCAATTCTGCTTTTGTAAAAGTCCATGTTTTCCTGTACAGTATAAAATTGCATTAGGGATTTTACAGCTAATTGCCATCATAGAATTATGAGAGAGTCACATTTATCCCGATTTTGGAGCCACTGGCAAGGATAGAATCAATTGATTATCCTTGAATTGGTGAACTGACCTTGAATTGATGAATCACTCCCTTGAAATGTTGCAATCCTTCTCATTAAGGCACACCCATAATCCTGTTGCGTTGGGTGTTACACAAAATAAAATATGAACTAAATGATGAGGGAAAGGTGTTAAAGATGGAACTGCAGATGCTGGAGAATCGAGGGTACACAAAAGGCTGGAGAAACTCAGCGGGTGCAGCAGCATCTAAGGAGCGAAGGAGATAGGCTGTTTGTGGTGTGAAAATGAGAAGCTAGTGTGACTTGGGTGGGGGAGGGAGATAGAGAGAGAGGGAATGCCAGGCCCAAGGGCTGAGGGAGAGGTGGGAAGGGGAGGAGACAGCAAGGGTAACAGAATTGAGAAAATTCAATGTTCAAGCCCAGAGGATGCAGACTCCCCACGCGGAATTTGAGGTGCTGTTCCTCCAACTTGCGGTGTTGCTCACTCTGGCCGTGGAGGAGGCCCAGGATCGAGAGGTCGGATACGGAATGGGAGGGGAAGTGCTGAGCCACCAGGAGGTCGGCTTGGTTATTGCGGACCTATTCCCCCCGTCTCCTCGCCATCGCGATTCACATGGAATATCCCGTGGAAGTGGCTGTTTGGGGCGACCGTAGTTGCGATTGGCGGCGTGGCTGTGTCCGTCATTGTCGACGCAAGAACCCGCGGACCGAGCGGAGGTGTTCGGCGAAATGATCGCCAAGCCTCCGCTTGGTCTCACCGATATAGATCATCTGACATCTGGAGCAGCGGATGCAGTAGATGAGGTTGGAGGAGGTGCAGGTGAACTTCTGTCGGACCTGGAAGGACTGCTTGGGTCCCTGAAAGGTGTGGAGGGAGGAGGTGAAGGGACAAGTGTAGCATTTCTTGCAGTTGCAAGGGAAAGTGCCCGGGGAAGGGGTAGAGCGGGAGGGAAGGGAAGAATTGACAAGGGAGTTGCGGAGGGAGCAGTCTTTGCGGAAGGCAGACGGGGGGAGATGGGAAGATGTGGCGAGTGCAGGGGTCACGTTGGAGGTGGCGAAACTGGCGGAGGACTATGTGTGTTATTTTTGCCGGCTGGTGGGGTGAAAGGTGAGGACCAGGGGGACTCTGCCCTGTTTGTGGGGGAATGGGGAGAGAGGGCAGTGTTGCGGGGTATGGAGGACACCCTGGTGCGAGCCTCATCTATAGTGGGGGAGGGGAATCCCCGTTCTCTGAAAAATGAGGCCATTTGTGATGACCTGGTGTGGAACACCTCATCAATGTATTTCTAAATTAGGCTGATGTTCAATTTGGTGGGAAGCATATCAAAGTCAAAGTCTAAGTCAAAAGAGTTTATTGTCATGTGTCCTTGACAGGACAATGAAATTATTTTTTTCCAAGCACAACAGAACATAGTAGGCATTGACTACAATTATATACGCAAATAAACACATGAATGAATAACTAGATAAAGTGCAAATAACAGATGGAGGGATATTAATGTTCAGAGTTTTGTCCGAGCCAAGTTTAATAGCCTGATTGCTGTGGGGAAGTAGCTATTCCTGAACCTGGTCGTTGCAGTCTTCACGCTCCTGTACCTTCTACCCGAAGATAGCAGGGAGATGAGTGTGTGGCAAGGGTGGTCTGGGTCCTTGATGATACTGCCAGCCTTTTTGAGGCAGCGACTGTGATAGATCCCCTCGATGGAAGGAAGGTCAGAGCCGATGATGGACTGGGCAGTGTTTACTACTTTTTGTAGTCTTTTCCTCTCCAGGGCACTCAAGTTGCCAAACCAAGCCACGATGCAACCGGTCAGCAAGCTCTCTACTGTGCACCTATAGAAGTTAGAGAGAGTCCTCCTCGACAGCAACTCCATAATCTTCTCAGGAAGTAGAGGCACTGATGAGCTTTCTTAATAATTGCATCTGTGTTCTCGGACCAGGAAAGATCTTCAGAGATGTGCACGCCCAGGAATTTGAAGCTCTTGCCCCTTTCAACTATCGACCCGTTGATATAAACAGGACTGTGGGTCCCCGTCCCACTCCTTCCAAAGTCCACAATCAGTTCCTTGTTTTGCTGGAATTGACGGCCAGGTTATTGTGCTGGCACCATATGGACAGTCGCTCGATCTCTCTTCTATACTCATCCCCATCAGTGATACGTCCCACAACAGTGATGTCATCAGCGAACTTGATGATGAGTTCGCACTATGACCGGCTACGCAGTCATGAGTATAGAGTGAGTACAGCAGGGGGCTGAGCATGCAGCCTTGAGGTGCTCCCATGCTGATTGTTATCGAGTCTGACACATTTCCACCAATACGAACAGACTGTGGTCTGTGAATGAGGAAGTCGAGGATCCAATTGCAGAGGGATGCGCAGAGACCCAGTTCTGCGTGTTTTTGTAACCAGCTTGTAGGGGGTGATTTGTGTTAAATTCCGATCTGTAATTGATGAATAATAGCCTGACATATGAGTTTTTGTTGTCCAAGTGGTCCAGAGTGGAGTGGAGAGCCAGCGAGATCGCATCCACCGTTGATCTGTTGTGGCGGCAGGCGAACTGCAGTGGGTCCAGGTTTTTGTCTAGTAGGAGTTGATTTTCACCATGATCAACCTCTCAAAGCACTTCATCAGCACAAACGTTAGTGCCACTGATCAATAGTCATTGAGGCACGTCACCTTGCTCTCCTTGGGCACCGGTATTATTGATGCCATTTTGAAGCAGGTGGGAACCTCAGAAGTGACAGGTTGAAAATGTCAGTAAAAACTCCAGCCAGTTGGTCCGCACAGGTTTTTAGAACACGACCAGGTATACCATCAGGTCCAGACGCTTTTCGAGGGTTCATCCCTCTGAAGGATTTCCTGATGTCGGCCTCTGTGACTGAGACTGAAATACCATCACAGTGAATGGGGGCTCGGGAAGGCACATTGGTGTTCTCCCTATCAAAGCGTGCGTAAAACGCATTGAGCTCATCAGGGAGTGATGTATCACCAACATTCGAGCTGCCTCCTGGTTTCGCCTTGTAGGAGGTAATTTCATTCAGTCCCCGCCACAGCTGCCGAACATCTGTCTCATCCTCCAGCTTGGAGCAGAACTCCCTTTTGGCCTTTTTGATAGCCTTACCAGGGTTGTATCTGGACCTCGTGTAGACCACTGTATCATCAGACATGAATGCCCGGTGTCTGGTCTTCAGAAGAGTGCGGATCTCACAGTTCATCCAAGGTTTCTGATTGGGAAACACTCGGAAGGTTTTGGTGGGGATGCAGTCCTCCCCACATTTCTTAATTAAGTCTGTAACGACTGTGGCGTATTCATTCAAGACCGTTGCCGAGTCCTTGAACATTGCCCAGTCTACAGACTCCAAACAGTCCTGTAGTTGTTCCTCTGACCCCCCCCCCCCCCCCCCACCAACTCCCACAGTTATGTGCACTATACCTCCTCCCACCCTGTCTCTTGCAAAGACACTGTCTCTGCTTCATCTGCTCCCGAGATGGGGATTTCCATCCAATGACAGAGATATCCTCTTCCTTTATTGAACGTGTTTACCTCCCCTGGATGTATCCCTCACCCTGGTCTCCCATAGTTTGGCTCTCACTCACCCTCGCCCCGGAAGGAACAAGAAGAGAGTCCCCTGGCCCTTATCTTTCACCCCATCAAACTCTGAATTCCACATTTTATTATCCATTTCCGCCACCTTCAAAGTGATCCCACCACCAGTCACATCTTTCCACCCCCAACCCTATCCACCTTCTGCAGAGACCGCTCCCTCTGCAACTTCTTGGTTCATTCATCCTCACCCAAACTCCCCTTTGCTGGGTACTTTCCCCTGCAACAGCAGGAGTTGTTACATCTGTCCCTATACTTGCATTGTGTGCACCCTGGGACTCCAACAGTCCTTCACATGCACCCCATCTAACCTTATCTATTGCATTTGGTGTTCCCAATGTGGTCTCCTTTTCTTCGGCAAGATCAAGCGTAGACTAGGCAACCATTTCGCTGAACACTTGTGCTCGGTTCACCTAGGCTTGCTAACCATTTTAACTCCGCTCCCTATTCCCATGCCAGCCTTTCTGTCCTGGGCCTCCTCCATGGCTAGAGTGAGACCACATGCAAACTGGAGGATCAGCATCTCCAATTACACTTGGGTAGTTTACAACCAAACGGTGTGAACATTCAATTCTACCATTTAGATTTAGATTACTAACATACTAACAACCCCCCTCCCCCTTTACCACCACCTCGTACCTGTGGCCCATCTGGACTCACACTGATTTCTCCCCTTCCACCAATATTCCTTCCCTTTGCTTCACAATTTGCACCTCTTCATTCCTTATGACACACGTTTTGTCTCTTCATCTCTGACCTTTGTCCATCTATCAATATCAAAACCACCCCCACCTCTAACTTTCAATGGCTATGCTTTGGCCTGCCCCTCCCCTTTTCCAGCTTTCTTCCCCCCCCCCCCCCCCCCCCCCCCCCGCCCATCACGTATTTGTGTTCACCAGGGATGCTGTCTGACCTGTTGAGTTCCTCCAGTATTTTGTGTCTTTTTTACCTTTGTAATCCAGCATATTTATTTCCTTGTGTCTTCAATCTCTCCCTCAAGACAAGTTAAGCAAACGCTGGGGGCATTGACTTTGGGAAACGGGATGGGGAACCTGCATGTGTGTGCGTCAATGATGCTGAAGTGAGCTTCAAGCTCCTAGATGTAAATATCACCAGCATTTTCACCTGGTTCTGCCACATTGACATTTCGACCAAGAAATCTAAACCAATGCCTTCGCTTCCTCAGAAGGCTAAGGAAGTTTGCATGTCTCCAATGACGCTTACCAATTTCTACAGATGTGCCACAGAACCAACCCTGCTTAGAAATAGAACAAATGCACATAAACAATTAAGGAAGTACCATCTTGAATGGGAATGTCTCTGCTTTTACAGATACTTTTTTTCCCATTCCTTGTTAAGGTCAATTAATTCAATGCAATTTTCACTGAATTAAAATAACCAGGTCTGACTTCAATGAGTTTTAACCTGAAGTACTACCTCACCCATTCAAAACTTATCCACATTTAAAATTAGGACTTCTATGACAACTCCAGTGAGCTATTTCTGAGTAGTAGGATTTTCTGGATTAACGCTGGGCAATGTGACAATACAAGCAATTAACATTAATGTGTTATTTTTTCAGTTAATCTTTGTCTGCAATGGGTTTTTCGTCTATTCATGAAATCTGTTGACCATAATAGGAATTATTGGCCACGACTGATTTATATCGATATTGATTGTCTGCGAGAACTAGGTGCTCTGAAGGTTTTAGTACCTGGTCATTTTAATCAATGATTGGGACATTAAATGTGGCATTCACTTAAATTTCTGATGTATAGTTATTGAAGTATGCATTCCTTGTTTCCTGCAGTTCCTTGTATTTATATTGAATTTATTTGGGGGGCATTCAAAATTAAAAGATTACTTACTAATACATCTTTTCTAACAAATACTTATTACCAGTGATTTTCCATTATTCTTTCCCCATTCTCTCTTGTCTACTCCCTCCTCCCCCTCCCCTACCCTCTTTTTCTTACTTTAATCTCAACTAGCCCTGGTGATCCAAATATCTGCATGCTGCAAGAACTTTTCTCAGGTAATGTACTGATGTGTAACAACTATGACTGTTACTTCGAATTAAATAAGGAAAATGTACAGTTCATCAAAGAGAGGGATGATTATTTACATTGTCATTTAATTTAGTATGAAAACATGTTAGATTCAGTAAGATGATCTCCAAGACAATACAGAACACACCAAAAATCCGAAAGAAATGTAAGAGGAAAAAAAAATACTGGATTTTTTTTTTCTGGAAATACTGCAAATTAAGCAATATCTCAGAAGAGTTAAAATTAGATGTCCCATGGGATCACTAAGCTCATTTTGCTGCTGGAAAGATAGAATTACACCAAGGGAAGGTTAATCAGATTACCAGTTTTCAATAAATCAGTATAATGCAATAAACTGTGCCGTGTTTGATTTTCAGTTATCCAGTTATTGTTATTTAGTCTTTTTCACCATACTCAAGACAAAAATCTAGATGGTGTCAGAAAGTTAAAAATCTGTGTTCTGCTCTATTGCTAATTTCTTCTGGCACTCAAGAATGAAAGGAACTGATCCAGCATGTTATCTTGTGAATAATCTTTCATACACCATAATAATAATTATATGTTTTAATAAAAATAACTTTCCATAAATAGCACATTTAGATGAACTAGACATTATTCTTGTCAAATGAGAAGGTGGAAAACCAAATATATATTAATGCTTCATGCATAAGATCCTACGATGCTAATTGTGCTTTGCGTGGGATTAACTGCGACGAGGAAAACAATATCTGCAATCTCTTAAAAATATCACACAACCGTCTGTTGTCGGATATTTCTGTTATTTGATTGCTCCATACATTATGACTTTTGAATGTTTCCTAAATAATGGCTACTGCATAATGAGTTATTTTTATGGATCAATTAACTAACATTAGACTGTAGGTTCAATATTTGAAACATTGAAACACATAACAGGGTACTGCTTGCAACACCGGGTAGTCAGGTAACTTGGAAGTTGCAAGGTTATACTGTAGCATGGCAACTCTCTGTGCTGTTACAGAAGAGGATCTATTTTATTGCTGTCGCATATGACTTGGCTGGATAGCATACAGAATAAGCATTGCACTATCTTTGTACACAGGACCATAAATAAATTAACTAACTTGGTGGTTCCTGTAAAACTGAAGATATAATTGATTGCAATAATTAAATTGTAAACAAGACCACCAGACTGATATTTAACTAACTCCATGCCATTTCTTGCTTTACCTTTAGGTAATGCATTACATGAAGAAATGTAATGGCATGTAAACATTTCTGTAATTGGGGAAAGCTTTAGTGCAATTGACTTGCTGAGTTACTCCAGCACATTGTTTCTTTTTCCTTCTGTCTCTGGGGCATTTGTACTGCCTTCTGAGCTGGCTTTACACATCCACCATATAAGAAGAATGCTCAGTAGACTACATTCTCACTTATTGATACCAGCAGCCATATTTCTGTTATTTCCCTCTCCCGCCCCCTCCCTGTGATGACTCATAACATAAATGGTGTTAAATTCAATGTGTTCATTTCGCACCAGCCAGGATTTCCAGCAAACCGATGAAGTACTGCGCTGAAACATGAGAGAGCAGTAGGCCTCAGACCTGCAGGAGAAACAAGGCAGAGCATTAATTAGCTGCAAACAATTTCAAGGAAAACAATGGTGATGAAAGAATGCAGTGTTGTCTGCTTGCAGTAGGATGCCAAGGGTGCCATTACATAGAACAAATCAGCACAAGAAAAGGCTCCATGGCCCACGGTGTCTGTGCCAAACAAGATGCCAAAAAAATGAATCCATTCTGCCTGCATATGATCCATATCCATATCCCTTAATTCCCTGCATATTCATGTGCTAGCTGATGCCTCTTAAACACGACTATTGTATCTGCTTTCACCACAACCCTTGACAGCCTGTGACTGATCATTCACCCTATCTATTTGCCTCATGATTTCATTCTCCTTTAAAGATCAGCTCTCAGCTTTCTGCCCTCCAGGGAATAAAGTCCTAGCTTGCTCAACAATTCTTGATAACTCTTCGAATCCTGGCAACATTTTCCTAAATCTGACCCTTAACCGTGGGGGAAAAAGGTTCTGACTGTCTACATGATCTGCGCTGCTCATTATTTTATAAACTTCTATCAGGTCTACTCTTAGTCTGTGATGCTCCAGAGAAAACAATTCAAGTTTATCTCACCTCTCTTCATAGCTAATTCAGGCAGCATCCTGATAAACTTCCCCTTTCCAAATCCTCTACATCCATCCTGTAATGGGGTCACCAAAACCAGACTCAAAATACCTATTATTTGTATCTACTCTATTATTAAGAATACAATAGCTTCCCTGCATTTGATATGAGGCTGTATGGCCTACAGTTTCCTGGATAAGCCCTATCTCCCTTCTTAAGCAATGGAACAACATTAGTTATTTACCAGTCCAGGACTTCACCTGTGGATAGAGAAGGCACAAAGACCCTTATCAAAGCTCCTCTTTCCTTTTTCAATAACCTGAAATAGATTCCTTAGACCCAGGGACGTGTCCATCTTAATGCTCTTTGAGATACCCAACACTATCTCCATCTTGATCTCAAAATGCCCTACTACATTAATATACCCCACTCTGATCTAACTATTTCCATGTTCTGCTCTCAGTAAATTTCGTTGCAAAGTACTTATTTAATACCTTGTATACATTCCATGTGGCCATGTGGTGTGGAACTTTGATGATTTTGGCCTTTTATTGGCAGTATCTCATGTAGATCCCTCGGTTGGTGGGGTGATCAGTACCTGTGATGAACAAGGCACTGTTAACTATTATCATTTTTTCATTCCTGGGGGTTTGAGATGGTGAACCAAACCACAATGCAACATTCAGAGTGCTCTCTACCATACATCTATTGAAGTCCAATAGATAATTCATCAACATAACAAACCTCCTCAACCTCCTATGGAAATGGAGGAATTGATGAGATTTGTTATTGAATGTTCTGGGCCCAGCCAGAAATATGAAGTTGCTGACTTTCTCCATCACCATCCTATCGATGATTGAAGGTTCGTGAACCCTCAGATTCCCCCCCTCCTGAAGTCAAAAACCTGTTCATTGGTTCTGATGTTGAGACAAGATTATTGTTCTGACACAATTCAATCAGATTTCCAATCTCCCATTATTCCCATTATCTACCCGTTATTCGTCCAATAGCAATGGTATCGTTGGTGAATTTTAAAATGGTGCTGGAACAGTACCTGGGTCATGGGTATAAAGAGAGTAGAGCAGGGGACTGAGCACACAGCTCTGAGTTGCACCTGCGTTGATGGTTATCAAGGAGGAAACCTTGTTGCCAACTGATAATAATTGTGATCTGCTGAAGAGAAATCGAAGGATCCAGATACATAGGGAGGAGCAGACTCCCAGTTCCCTGAGTTTGATTATAAAAGTTTGGAGGAGATGATGATGTTGAATGGCAAACTGTAGTTGATGAACAACTTGGCATACATGATCATCTGGTTGCCAGTGTAGAGCCAAATAGATCCCATACCCTGTTGATCTATTGTGGCAGCAGACAAATTTTAGTGGGTCCATGTCCTTAGCCATCAAGCTGGCTCTGTCATTCAATCATGGTTGATCAACTTTTCCCTCTTAACCTCATAATCTTTGACACTCTTACTAATCAAGAATCTATTGATCTCTGCTGTAAAAATACCATGTGGCTTGGCTGCACCACCATCTGTGGCAATAAATTCCACAGATTCACCACCCTCTGGCTAAAGAAATTCTTATCTCCATTCTAAAGGTATGTTCTTTTATTCTGAGGTTGTGCCCACTGGTCCTAGATTCCCCCATTAGTGGAAACATCCTCTCCACATCCACTCTATGCCTTTCAATATTTGTTAGGTTTCAATGAGATCCCGCCTTATCCATCCAAAACTCCCGTGAGTACACGCTCAGAGCCATCAATAGTGAATCCACTCACCATTTAGAAAATATCTTTATTCCTTCTACTTAAGATTTAAATTTGCCCATCCTTTCTACAAAGAGTGTAACGGAGTCATTTTCCTTTGTTGAATAGATGCCAGCATTGTAACTGGAATAGAATGGCTTGGCTCGAGATTCAACTAGTTCTTGAGTATAAGACATTCAGGAACTTTGCAATCTCACCAGCCTTAATGTAAATCTTTTTGCTTTATTTGTACACTGGTCCTCGGTTTTGTTCATAAAAATGCTCATAAAAAGTAGGCAAATGTAAACCATTAATAAATATTAGTAAATGCAAATGTATCTGGGTATGCTGGTCCAATTAGGAAGATACGTTGTTAATATTTAAAATTAACATTTTCATTTAAAAAAATCAAACAACATTTATAATTAATGTATTTTATGTGTATTTAAACATGATCCTAACCAATAGAAGAAATAATAGCAGAATAGGAATATGGCATTTCTCTCTGTTTCAGTTTCCATCTTGCTAAGATACTGGAAAATAGATTGTAATTCAAACAAAGAACAATGATTATTAAATAAAAGAAAATAAATCTTGTCTCTGACTTTCTCCCTAAAGACTTTGGCAGTTCCACACTAAAGTAATGTTACAAAAACCTCAAACAGTTTCTCAGATGCTACTGTGATGTTAGAAACCAATATTAAATATGTTCCACGATCTTGAGGAATGGCTTACATCAAGTTATTTTCGGCAATAGTTTTGAATATTAGATGCTAAATAATAAAAATTTCCTACAAAGAAAAGTAATCACTTGATTTAACAAAAAAGATTCAGGCTTGCTACGTAGAGTATTTATTTTACTCTGTTGAGATTAGGAAGAGTGCAGCATTAAGAGAGAGTGGAGAATACTCATCTGACTCCTTTTATGAGATTATAATGCATGCTTGAAATTATGTGTGCCTCAGGTAGATTAGATTTTCTCATTATTGTCAAGTCCTTTCACACATAATGAATTTTCAGACTTTGTAAATGGTTTATCAAGGCACAGGTAAGATTAAAATAATTATTACTATAACTGTGCATGTCTTCGCTGCGCATATTTTTGCCATCTGGCCATGAAATCACATTTATACAAAACCACTCATTTAATAAATGACATTTCATTAGCAAGTTATAAATAATGCAGTAGAAAAATAGACGATCAACCAATTTCAAGCAAAGATTTAACATCAGGGGGTCTTTTGAGATATGGTGCTCCCAGCAGTGGCAGCACACACAGATAGCACATTTCACTAATTCAAGGGTGCAAACCCTATGATTTTCTCTCAATTAAAATTAATGGATACAAAATTACCGAGTGCATGCATATATTTTCCCAAGATGCTCCCTCGTACAGCGGTGCTCCCTCTAAGAAGTGCCAAATTAATTTTTGATTCTGACCATAAAATCGATACAGCATCAATTGGATAAAACACATTCAAAAAGCTTCTGTAGCATGTGATAACATCCTTCTTGATATTGTAAAAAAAAAACATACTGGATGCAAGGTTCAGTTAGTTTAGCCAGTGAGCCCACAGAGTCCGTGCCACCCATCAGCACCTATATACTAGTTCTATCCACACGAGGGACAATTTTACAAAAAAGCCAATTAATCTAGAAACCTGCACTTCTTTGGAATGTGGGAGGACACCCGGAGCACCCGGATAAAGTCCAATGCTCTCACAGGGAGAATGTACAAACTCCATGCAGACAGCACCCATAGTTGGGATCAAATTCGGGTCCCTGGCACTGTAAGGCAGCAACTGCCACTGTGCCGCTCTAAAATGTCTTGACTCAATATGTGGATGGATCCTTTCCATGCACATATGCTACTGACCTGCAAGTTCCACCAGTTGTTTATCTTTTGCTCCATTTTCCAGCATTTGCAATCTATTTGGTCTTCTCCTTTGTGGTGTCTGACTGCAAATAGGGAGGTTGCACGTAAGGTCAAAGGAGTGACGCATGGAGTAGCCCAATCCTTCTGGACTACAAGGCAGCTTTCGGCATACACTAGTAACACACGAAACATGTACGTTCGTAGCTGTTAAAAACCGCCAAAATGGTCAGTTTCTACACTGTAAAATAGGGGTAACCGTGAGAGAAATCAGCCAAAATCACTGCCGCTCACTGACTGGCGAAGGAGTTGCGTGCCAGCAGATGGAGGGCAGGTCCCGGCCCACAACCACCCGGGGCTGGAGGGTGACTGAGCGGTCTGAACCCGAACACCAAGGTGTAAGCGGCCGAAGGAGCGCATCCCTCGGGACAACCCCCACTCTTTCCCCTCCCCCGGAGTCAGCGCTGTCCGGCCACGGCCGCCCTCCGCCCCGTCTCCCCCTGTAAGGCCGCACTGTCACGGGCTGTGGGTTGGCAGCGCCCACACACTGGTTTGGGTGGTGCGGGGCCGCGGCTCCGGGCAGAGCACACATGGGGAGACAAAACCCGGCAACGTCCCTGTCAGTCTGGTCCCTGTGCCCACCCAGAGTCGCTGACCGTGCTGCATTGGCACCGGACTCCGACCCCCACACCCGACCCCACCCACACCGCCCCACACTGGGTGATTCACCCCCCCGACGCCCCACCCCCACACCCACCACCGACCCCCGACCCCCCACCACACACGGGGTGATTCACCCCCCGACCCCCACCCACACAACGGGGTGATTTCACCCCCCGACCCACACCCACACACCGACCCCCACCCCCACACACAAGGGTGATTCACCCCCCGACCCCCACCCACCTCACCCCCGACCCCCACCCACACACCGGGGTGGATTCACCCCCCGACCACCCACACACGGGGTGGGTGATTCACCCCCCGACCCCCACCCACACACGGGGTGATTCACCCCCCGACCCCCACCCCCACACCACCGGGGTGATTTCACACCGACCCCGACCCCCACCACACACGGGGGGAGTCACCCCCCCCCCCACCCACACAACGGGGTGATTCACCCCCCGACCCCCACCCACACACGGGGTGATTCACCGACCACCGACCCCCACCCCACCCACACGGGGTGGATTCACCCCCCCCGACACCCACACCACACCGGGGTGATTCAACCCCCCAACCCCCCACCCACACACGGGGTGATTCACCCCCCGACCCCACCCACAACACGGGGTGATTCACCCCCCGACCCCCACCCCACACTGGGGTGAATTCACCCCCCGACCCCCACCCCACACCCCCCGACCCCCACCCACACACGGGGTGATTCACCCCCCGAACCCCCCCACCACACCGGGGTGATTCACCCCCCGACCCCCACCACCACACACGGGGTGATTCACCCCTGACCCCCGACCCCACCACCACACACGGGGTGATTCACCCCCCGACCCCCACCCACACACTGGGGTGATTCACCCCCCGACCCCCCACCCACACTGGGTGATTCACCCCTCCGACCCCCACCCCCCCCCACACACAAGGGGGTGATTCACCCCCCCGACCCCACCCACACCGGTGATTCACCCACCGGGGTGATTTCACCCCCCCGACCCCCACCGGGTGATTCACCCCCCACACCCACACACGGGTGAATTGATTCACCGACCACCGGGTGATTCACCCCCCGACCCCCACCCCGATTCACCCCCACACCCCCCACCCCCCGACCCACCCACCCGGGGGATTCACCCCCCGAGATTCCCCCCGACCCCCACCCACACACGGGGATTCACCCCGACTACACACGGGTGATTGAATTCACAGACCCCCACCACCCGATTCACCCCCGACCCCCACCACACTGGGGTGATTCACCCCCCCGACAACACCACACGGGTGATTCAGACCCCGGACGGGGTGATTCACAAACCGACCCACACCACCCACGGGGTGACTCACCCCTGACCCCGGACCCCGTCCCACATACGGGGTGATCACCCCCCGACCCCACACCTGGTGATTCAACCCCCGACCCACACACCGGGTGATTTCACACCCCCCCGGACTGCGACCCTCCACATGGGTGATTTTTTTAACCCCCCCCCCCCCCCGGGGTGCCGGGCTGTCTGATGCCCCGCCGGCGTATTTAAGCCGCCAAACACCGGCCGTGGGGACAGACGGCCAGTGGTCCGCGAGTGTGAAACCAATTGTCATTGAGTCCGGCTGCTGGGACGGAAGACAGGGTCTGCTGTACTGGCAACCATAGTAAGTGTTTACCTGACGTTCACCGCTTGTATTCCAGAAGGCGTTGCATGGCAACAGTGCGGGTCACGGTCGTGACCTTGACTGCCGTGCAACCTCCCTATAGGAAGCCAATTTAGGCTACATTTGAGTTCACTGGAGTCTGTAAGTTTCAACACTAGGCAATATTAGCATAAATAATTGTCTAACAAGTATATTTGTTCTCTTTCAAGGGTTCTCTCAGGGGTTGATACACACAGTTGGTCAAAAGAGAAAGGGATCTCTGATCATGAAAAAATCAAAATGAACTAAGTACCGGAGCATACCCCAAGTCTGCCACTACTATGGAAGCTATGCAACCATACTGGTGAGTGCAGAAGGGCATGCTGTGAGCATTACATTGGGTAACTAAAAATGAGCACCCACTTTGCTGAAGCAGCAAGAAAGGACTATGTGTATGTTAAACAATAATGATAGTATGCAATTATGCAATTGATTAAGTTAAGCAACCTCATAACCAATAAATTAGATCAAATTTGTTCTGCACATCCAGTCATGAAATAAAATAATACCAAGAGGAAGCTCAAAATACCCCATCTTCAACATTGGCAGGGTCCAACTTGTGAGTGCTACAGACAAGACATTAATGATCAACATGAATTACTTTTAAGCCAAAAGTGCTCAGAAGATAAACCATTTTGACTATATTGTGATATTATCATCAGCTTCAGCCATTTGATTCACTCCACATGATATGAAATGACTAGATATATGAAATATATATATTCTGAGCGAAGACCTGTGTTCCAGAATTAGTTCAGTCTCCAGCCAAGGTGTTCCACTGCATTTCTGACATTGGTATCTAATCCTGTTTTTTTTTAAAGAAAACTGCCTGATTATAATAGTCCAAAAAAGCAGAACAAATCCATCCCAGATCACAATTGTGCTATCAATATTCTCAATCATTAGTGAAAATGATCGGAGTTGTTGATTGTTCACCATTTACTCACCAGTTATCCCTAATTCTCCAACTGAATTTCTCCAGGCTCCAGATGTTATCAGAGCCTTGGTGAGACAACAATTCCTGAGATGAGGGAAAAGGGATTTTTTTCAAATAAAGGCAACATTGTTTGTTGTTCCTTCAGTGCCAATCAGCTTGCAGTTCTAGAATTGACTGCAGTACCACAGTGAAGTTGAGGGGCTGTCCCACTTGGGCGGCCTAATCTGCGAGTTAAGAAGTGTCTTCGACCTTCAAGCTCGAGGGCACTCGCCTGGAAAGCCTCGAGCTGGGTCGACCGTCCACATTGAAACCGTGAGCTGGATCGACCGACCGACCGCACACACACACACACACACCACACACACCACACACACACACACCACACACACACACACACACAACACATCGTAAACGCGGGGGGGCCATGGAAAGCGGGAGAGCGCTGTCTGCGCATGAAGAGGATGAAACGGCTGCCACAGTGTATGGTAAGTCCTTTAGAGAGAGCAGGGGGGGGGGGAGACAAGGGGGGGAGAAAAAGGGTAGGGGTGGAGAAGAGGGGTGGAAGGGGAGAGAAGGCAGGAGAAGGGGGGGAGAAGGAGCGGAGGCGCTTTTAAGAAGTATAATAAAGTTTAGCGGGGTTTTCCTTGGTCCTAAAAACTCCAATGAGCCAATCAAAATGCCCAGTCAGCGAAGGAGATTGCCCACGGCTGCCCTCGACTGCCTGTAACTGCATAGCAACCCCACTCGCGGAAAATTTTTCAACATGCTGACCTAGCTGAGGCCACACGTATTCGGGAACTTCCCTCGAACTTGAAGGAGAGTTCCAGCGACCTCATATGACCTCCTAGGACCACGTGTCGAGCTTGCTGCGAGTTTGAAGGTCAAAGACATTCTTTTAAACTCACAGATTAGATCGCCCAAGTGGGGAAAGTAACTTATGCTGAAGTTTATGAATGTAAGAGACTGCTAATCATTGGACTGATGGGATCTGAGAAATAATATTTACCATCATCTTTGACAGTTTCATTCCCACTGCTGGCCATGCCTCATCCAAAGTAGTGTAATTTTCTCCATAGGGACTATTCACACAATCATATAAATATTGAGAATAGCAGGTCAGGCCATTCAACCCTGCTATCAACCCAGTGATATGTAAGGCTCTATGACCCTTCGAGTTTGCTGTGTCTCATTCTTGATTGCTTCCCATTTACCTTGATACCTTTGTACTTTGCATAACTCCTTCAAATTTGCCTCAATTTGGAGTCAGAGTCATACAATGTGGAAACGGGCCCTTTGTGGAAACTGACCCCTACGCCAGCCAACATGCCCCATCTACACTAGTCCCATATTAGGTAAATAATATACTTAATCAAGAAAGATATATCCTGATGATCTTAAAGAAAAAGATAATCTATTGAAAATGTATTTCTTAAATACAACATTTTATTTATGGTGGAATGTCTTATGACAAAATTATCCCTCATAGCAAGCAAGGTAAAATTTGGTTATGAAGTCACTCAACCAAACCAGGTTAGTTTTCCTGCTTTCATTTTTAAAAAAATATTAGTTTGGGCGATCGTAACTTTTTTTTAAATGCTTTTGGAGATAACATTTATAAGCAGAGGATACTATTGCAATTGCAGGATAACATGCCTTAATCCCATGGAAAAGTGCTACTCAGTTTCATTGTTATAAGACAGGCTTTGCACCAGTCTGCCTGATCAGTTCTAATAACCCAGATGCAACCAATTCAACATAATATTATGTTGATATTATATAGGGTACCTTGCCACTGTGATTCTGAAATATTGGAATTGTGGATACATTTTGGTTCCAAAATCTTGAGGATTATATATTTTCTTTGAGAACACTCTGAAGAATTTCTAACTTGCTCTTGATGATACTTTCAGTTAGCTCGTATTCCTCTAAACCTATCCTATCCACGTACCGGTCCAAATGTTTTTTAAATGTTGTGATAGTACCTCCCTCAACTACATCCTCTGGTAGCTCATTCCTTATCCCTACCATCCTCTGTGAAGAAAATGTTGCCCCCAGGTTCCTATTAAATCTGATTTTATTGATAACTGTAAGAGAATAGATTTCACAATAGCGTGCATTTTATTGAAAAATGTCCTTTGATCCTGCTTTGTGATAGATTTGATTTGTCTTTCCATTTATCTGACCTCTTCAATATTTTTGATTGAAGGTTTCTATATTTTTGATGAGTGTAATTGTACTGAAAATTGCCATGGCAGTAAACATTTGACACAACACTCTATCACACAAGACCAAAGCAGTATCTAATAATGCATCACACTGGTCGTGCTCTAGGTCTTTAATCAGTACTTCTCAACTACAAAAAAAACAAATAATTGAATCTTGCTGAACTGATGCTCCAAAGGCACTTTTCTCCACAGAAAAGTCGTTGCTCGCAGCTGTTCAAAGCTCAACTGAAAAGTCCATAATAAAGTGTTGCATTACAACCAGAAATGATAAGAAATTGACTGACAGTATAAATTCAGCACGGAGACGTACTTTCATGTTCTGGTGATTCTTGACTGTAAGAATTGCAATAGAATGATACAAACTGTCCTCAGCTGTCACATCCAGGCTGTAATTGACCCCATTCCCCGTGACTCATTTCTTGCTGCACTTATTAGCATATAGAACTTCCTTAGAACCTAGCCAACGAACCGTTCTGAAACAAAATATTTTTATGTGTTGATTTGCACTTCAAATGCAGGTTTAAGAGGTTATATGATATGCACAGCGGGTATATGATATTTATAATATACTAGACCAAGTGGGACCCGTTGGGCCCTGTTCCCCCAACGCATTATTCCACCAAACTGCACAGTGCAGCTGACGGGTTTCCGTTGTAAACTAGAGATCCCCTTTGTGACACGAGTCACTCAACCCACCCCGACCCTCCCCCGATGTTTTTAAAGTTTAAAATGGCAATAACTGTTAAAATATAAGATCAGGGTGAACGCATCTCACTCTCCCTCTTCAGTCTCCTATTCCCCTTCTCCATTATCCTCCCACTCCCCACCCTCCACCAACCCACATCTGCTTCCTCCCCTCACCCCCTCCCTCCTCCTCCCTTCTCTCTCCCCCTCCCCTCTTCGCATTACCTACCTCGCCATCCCTCTTCTTACCCCATCCTCCTCCATTCCCCCTCATCCGCCAGCACCATCTCCTTTCTCCTCTTCACCCTCCCTCTTCCTCTCCCTCTGCTCCTCCCCCAATCCCCATCCCTTCCCTCTCCTTTCCCCATCCTCAGTCACTCGATCCCTCTATAACCCCCCTCCCTACCCCCTCTCCCTTTATCCCCCCTCCTCCCCCACTCCTTACCTCCCCCTATCCCACCCCCCACTCTCCCTCCTCACCTCCCCCACTGCCCTCCTCTCAATCTATCCCCCCCTACCTCCCCCACTCCCCCTCCTCTCCCTCTATCCCCCACTCTCCCTCCTCACCTCCCCCACTTTCCCCTCCCTACTCCTCCTCTATCTCAATCCCCCCACGGTACTTCCTAACCTCCCCATGATTTCGATGTTACCCACTGCCAGGCCCGTTTGCTCCACCCCGTCGGCGATGAAGTTGTAGTTGAGGCAGGGGCTGTCGAGGGGGATGGGCTGAGTGGCCTCGAGCCATGAGAGAGGGAGGGAGAGGCCGAGGCTGCGGCCTTGTTCATGCCCCGGGTCCGGCTCCTCTCCCTCCCCGCGGGCCCGGAGCTGCAGCGCCGCTGTCCCCAGACCTAGCCCCAGCCCCAGTGCCAAGGCCCCGGGTCCCTGGCGTGGCCTCTCCCTGCCCCCGGACCCTGGACCCCGCACTGGCTCCAACCCCAGCCCAGGTCCCGAGGAGGCAGAAATTAAGTTAAAAGGATCCGCGGAGGTGTTTGTAAAATAGGAAACTTACATGTGGAACCATTATGTTGCCGTTGTGAGTACAGGCGAAAAAAAGATGGAGATCTGAAAATCTGGAAAAGTCCCAACTGCGCACGGACAGATAAGTGGGGGTGCTGTTTTAAGTTATTTTAAGTTCTAAATGTCAATAACTTGTGAAATATAATACCAACCTGAACGAAACTTGTTTCATTTACGTCGCAGGACAATGGTGAGTAAGGTGGGCCAAAAGTTGTAGTGCTATCGTGTACTGTTTTAAGGCAAATATAGGTTCAAATACAGCCACAAATATAGGTACAAACTAGGGTTTTAGTAATATACTAGACCAAGGGGGACCCATTGGATCCTGTCCCCTCAACATGCAGTTGCAGCGGTGGGGGGGGGGGGGGGGGTTCGGCCTGTGTGTCACACACACACTAACCACCCCTGCACATACACACACTAACCACCCCCCCCACCACACCCCACACACACCACACCACACACACACACACACACACACACACACACACACACACACACACACACACACACACACACACACACACACACACTAACCACCCCCTTTGATATTATATTAATATTATTAATTTGCTCCTTTTGCCCTATCCACTCACGGATAGCTCCCAACTCGCATACGTGGCTAGTGAAGGAGAGGGGGCAGGGAAAGAGAGAGGGTAGGGTAGGGGCCGGGGCAGAGGGAGGGCAGGGGCTGAGGGGACAGTGGGGGTGCAGAGAGGGAGCGGGAGGGGGGCAGAGAGGGAGCGGGGGCACAGAGGGAGGGGGACAGAGTTTGGGAGGTGGGGGAGCGCGCAGCCTCACAGAGAAGGGCTGATTCCCGAACACAATACTCCCTCACTCCAGATCCGGGATCCAGGTCTGGGCTCCACCTCCATACCAGCTCCAGGCTCAAGGTGCCAAAGCGAGGCCGGGGGGAGAGAGTCTTCAGCTATGATCCTTGGTCTTCAGTCCACGGCCCGACCCGCTCGATCTTTGTGCGTCTCTTTTGAATAATGGGGGAGGAGGGAGAGGTGGGGGGGGGGGGGGGGGGGGGGGAATGTCACTCGCTGCGCGTGGAAAACAGCAGGCCGCGCGGAGCAGACCCTTTGTGCCGTCATCAGCGAGACTACCTCATTTATTTCAGTCAAATCAGATTTTTGAACATTTTGATTAATGACTCGAGAAATAATGCATTAATTTATCAGATAAGGCGGCTTTTGACTTCACAGCATAAATCTCTTGGAATATGTGAAAATTTCACCATTAGCGCGTCGTTTTTTCGAGAAAATGTGAATCACACACAAGCACAAAAATAAATACATATCCGAGATCGGACTTTTAATAATTATATGATATATATTTGATAAATCCATGATATTTCAAATCTGCAAGTTGATGTTCCCTGTTGCACTCTTCACCAGTCCTTTGAGTTAATATTTTATCAAAAAATAATTAGCAAAGTAATGGCCTGTCCCACTTAGGCGACTTTTTGGCGACTGCAGGAGACTATGCGGTCGCCACATGGTCGCCACATGGTCGCCACATGGTCGCCACATGCTCGCGGGTGGTTGCCGGGTAGTCCCCTTCATGGTCGTGAGGTGTTCTCGCATTCTGGGACTAGTCACGGCCTCATTATGGTCGCCGCAAATCTTTCAACATGTTGAAAAGTTAGTAGCGACCAGAATGAAGCTGCCATGGAGAGTAGCGAGAATTCTCGTGCCGTAGGCAGGTCGCCAGGAGGTCCTAGTGGGTTGCCAGGAGGTCGAAGGATCTCGTAGGTTGTAGCCGGTGCTGACCGGTGAATTTCATTGGTTCATTGGGAAAAAAAAACGTAAGCAGTAGTTTTCAGAACTAAGGATATCCAACCGGTAATGTAATGTCAGCCGAGCTTCACAGCTTCTTAAAAGTTGTCTCCACTGCTTCTCCATCCTTCTCCCCCCTCTACCACCTCTCTTAAAGGACTTACATGACCCTTCCCGTACACTGTGCTTTCACCGTCTTAATTACAGCGCCGACCTTCCTGTTCATCGTGGTGTGTGTCTGCATCACCTTGGCTTTGCACAGTGTGAATTTCGCTCAGACAGCGCTCCACCCACTTGCCCTTTCCCCTGCCTGCAGAGGGCTGGTGAAGGAAGGTGTGTGTGTGTGTGTGTGTGTGCGCGCGCGCGCGCTCATGTGTGTGTGTGTGCGGCGCGCGTGTGTGGGTGCGTGTGTGTTGGGTGAGTGGTGGAGTATTGCGTTCAGGAACCAGCCCTCCCCTGTGATGCCCCCCACCCCTACCCCTCTATCCCCCTCCCTCTCCCTCTCTACCCCCCTTCCCCGCTAGCCGTACCTGCGCAGTTGGAGGTTATGCATGAGTGGATTGGGCGGGGGATGGTGTAAAAGGAGCGAATTAATAATTAATCTATTTTTTAAGATTAAATAATCTTTTTTCTCTCACTTTAAATTAAAATTTTTATTATTAAATTAAAAATACGAAGTTGTACAAGAATGGAAATATGTATGTATGTATTAGGTACTCAAGTACCACACTATTGTACTTACTTCTAACAAAAAATTAAAACAAAATTCTAAAAAGAATATCAGAATTAGAAACAGAAGCAGGAGTAGGCCATCTCTCTATCCCTTGATTCCCTTATATGTGCTGAATCTATGGAATATATAATTTTAATGAATTTGATGGTTAGTCTCCACAGCCATGTGAGATGTATAATTTTAAAGATCCACCTTCCCTCAGTCCAAAATGTCCTATTTTCAGTCATTATATTTCATTTTGCACCTGTTAATTAGATGTAATCCATCAATGGAAAAGGTCTGCTTGTCTCAAATATAAAGCAGTGATTGCTTTCCTGTGTTCTCTAAATTGCTATGATCGCTTGCAGCCTTAGCATTACCACAAGATACAGAATTAACTTCTAAAGCTATTTTTTCCATCAGCAAAACCAGTTATGATAGTCCCTCTATATTGCCTTTCAACAAGCCACCTGCTGCTGAAACCCATCAGATAGCTACACATTACAGTGGAATATAAACTGATGGAATGGGCAGATGTGGAGCAATTGATGTTTAATGCAGAGAGATGCATTTGGTAGTGATGGTAGAAAAGATAAGGGAAGACAATATACAATAAAGGCAGGTAGACGCAAAATGCTGGAGAAACTCAGCGGGTCAGGCAGCATCTCTGGAGAGAAGGAATGGGTGAGGGTTCGGGTCGAGACCCTTCTTCAGACTGATGTCAGTGGAGGGGGCAGGACAAAGATAGAATGTAGGCGGAGTCAGTAAGTGGGAGAACTGGCAAGGGGAAGGGGATGGAGAGAAAAGGCCAGGGCTATGTGGTTAGAGAAATCAATGTTCATACCGCTCAGGTGAAAACTACCGAAGCAAAATATGACGTGCTGTTCCTCCAATTTGCTCTGGGCCTCACTCTGCCAATGGAGGAGGCCCAGGACAGAAAGGTCAGATTGGGAATGGAAGGGCGCGTTGTAGTGCTGAGCCACCGGGAGTTCAGGCAGGTTAAGACGGACTGAGCGGAGATGTTCAGCAAAACGATCGCTGAGCCTGCCCTTGGTCTCGCCGATGTAGAGAAGTTGACACCTGGAACAGCGGATACAGGAGATGAGGTTGAAATAGCCATTCATTTTGTCAGAACATTTTACTTTTCAAAATCATCCAATATGATAAAGGATACTGTTCTAAAAGACACGCAGGAGCAGAGGAAACTAGAGATCTGGGTGCATAAGTTGTTGAAAATGATGGGCAGATTACTATTTTTCAATCTCTTCATTAAATATATTCCTTAAAACCTACCTCTGTGACCAATCATTGAGTACCTGGTCTAATCTTTTTATTTGGACTACTGTTTCACTGTGCTGAAGTGTCGCAGTTATTTATTTTGTTAAAGGTGTGCTATAATTGGAAAGTGTTATTAAGCATTTTTAAAGAACTGTCATTATTTTGCATTTTGCACCTGTTAATTAAATGCTCCTTTTCTTAGAAGAATAAGAAACAAAATAAAAATAGCAATAAATTTCGTAGCAATCCATCAATGAAAAAAGCTTGCATGTCAAATATAAAGCAGTGATTGCTTTCCTGTGTTCTCTAAATTGCTATGATGGCATTATGTATAGACACAATGAAACCTTCCAACCATATCATAAAGTGAAAGTTTTTATTATACGTCTACCTTATTATGAGATACAGTGAATCAGAGATAGCTGACACATTCCTTGCATCTGATGGGTCATCTGCTGTCAATTTTTAGACATCATTAGGATGATTTTGAAAAGTGAAATGGTCTGACAAAATAAATGGCTATTTCAGTATGAAGAATTACTTCTAAATCTGGATGCTATTTTGCCTGTCAGCAGAGGACCAATGTTATATATTACACCAAATGATTTAGAGTAAATTCCTTAAGCACTTAATTTCACAGACTGGCCACTTAATATTAGATATGTAATGTGAGCATTAAATTTGATATAACTTTACTGTTATAAGAAAAACATATGATGTATGATCTTATTATTCATTAATTTGCAAGTACAGCTACGAGGCAAACAACAAAAATTGGTGTCTCCTTACTTAAGAATGCTGGAACTACAAACACTATCCTTGACATCTGCTAAATGCATTAGCTAATCAGTAATTTTACCACCACATGAAGCAATGAGAGTTTTGATCTATGAATATTTCCAATGATGTCCAGTTGCTATTTGAGTCTGATGGGAGAGGTGTGGTAATGAGTTATGTGCAGATCTCACTATCATTTTTATTCAATAACATTTTGGGATCTGGGCATCGTTATCAAGTCTAGGAATAAGTAATTACCACTGAGAAGGTGGTGAAAGTGCATCCACTGTGCCCTGAGAGAGTTCCAGCATTTAGAACTAGTAATGATGAAGGACCAGCATTACATTTTCAAGTCAGGATGAAGAGGAACATTTCAGTGTAGCATTCCCATACTCCTGAAGACCTTGTGATTGGGGTAAATAGTTTGGGACAAATTATCAAACAGAGGCCAAGTGAGTAAGTGAAGTGAATTTTATATATGGTTTCATGTGTTTGCTGCGTGTCGGAGATGAAAAGAATGTAAGTGTAGTGTAGTTATGTATCACTTATCGAGTGGGCTACTTTATCCTGGATGGTGTTGAGCTTCCATCATGTGCCAAACTTGCACCCTGCAGATGGTGAAAATAAGATTGTGGGTGGTGAATCGCTCCCCACAGGATACCCAGCTTCTGACCTCCCCTTGTAGACTGAGTTTTCACGTGGCCAAACCAGATGTGTTCCCAGTCAAATAATGGCCCTTAAGATTTTAATGATTGGGGTCTCAATTATGGTAAATAATAGTAAGATTAAATGAGAACTTACCAGTTTGAAATTTGATCTTTATTTTATGAGGAATTATGATGAGGGATCACGTGAAGAAGCCCCGCCAGGTGCATGCGCGTCATACTTCAAAGCAGCGGCAATGAAATGACAGTAACTACAGTCAAAGTGATATAGTAAGACTCAGAAGACTAGAACTACCAGATGATCTTTGCGATTATGAGGGTCGGGAGCGGAGGGCACGTAATCCCTCATCGTAACTCCTGATAAAATAAAGATCAAACTTCAAACTGGTACGTTATCGTTTAATCTTACTATTGTACTTCGGAGTCACGTGAGTGACTACGTGAAGATTTCAAAGCTCTGTGATTTCATGCCATAGATCCAGACCCATATGACATACAGGATCGAACAAATAATGTATTGAACATAGCTCAAATTATTCAATAAACATTTAAATAATAAACAAAACAGTAATAACCCCTCTATCCCAGTGGGAAATTATAAATGAAATTGCAAAAGAAATCAAACGGAACCCTAAACAGCATGCCCAAAACCTTGCACTGCCAGGACAGGTTTGTCATAAAACTTGGAAAACGTCGATTTCCCTAGACCATCCTGCGGCCCAGAGGATTTGATCTAGAGGCACGTCCTGTGCCTTTGCTGTGGATGTTGATGCCGCCCTGGTGTAGTGAGATTTAAACACCTTAAATCCAAAACCTGTTTTAACCACCTAGAAATAGTTTGTACTGACACCTTTTTATGAGTTTTTTTGTGGCAGATGAGCATTGCTGTTTCAGAACCTCTGAGACTCTTAGTTACCTCGATATATTGACTCAGGTGCGTAACTACATATAGCCTTCGGTCAACGGGGATGCTTTAAAGCTTACTTTGGTTCTGGCCATACCTGGCCTGCTTTGTTTGATTAAATCATATACATATTATCTACAGAAAAATACATGCTATCCAGGGTAGCTTTTGCAATGCCTGAACCCGTTGCGCTGATACTAGCGCCATGAGCATACCCACTTTAAGTGTTAACTTCGGAAAAGATAGCGATGTGATTGGAGCCCATTGCTGAAGCAATGTGAGAACAATGCTCACATCCCAGATTTCTGTATATCTAGGCTGAGGAGGGTTTCTGTTAAAAATACCTCGCATGAATCGGGACACTAGCGGATGAGACCTGATAGATTGTTGTCCCGAAAATGCCCTAAATAGGAGGACAATGCACTCCGAGCACTATTAATGGCACTATAGCTCAACTGTTCATCAAAATGCAATGTAGCAAGGAACTCCAATACATCCGGTATGCTTGCAGTATGATAAGATATATCTGACTGTAAACAAAACATCTCCCATTTCTTAATATGAGACACATATTGTTTTTTAGTGTTATCTCTCCAGGCCGCAGTAATCACATCCACGGTCCTACTTGACAGTCCAAGCCCTTGGAACGGTCTGGTCAGAATCTGCAGATTAACAGATTAATACGATCATGTAAAGGATGACTTTCTCCTGTTACCCGATGAACCAACAAATTACTGCATTTGGGGACGGTCATGAATGGCTGAGTCATCATTCTCAGGACCAATGGGAACCATGGCTGTGTAGGCCAGTCAGGAACCACTAGAACACCTGAGGCAGAGTCCTGCTCTATTTTGGTGAGACATTGCCTGATGAGGCAGAATGGGGGGAAAGCATAAAAGAATGTACGTCCCCAATGTAACCATATAACATATAACAATTTACAGCACGCCGAACCAACATTTAGCCATTCCCTTCACGTCCATATACCTATCCTTAAATGTTAAAATCGATCGCCTCCCGCTGCCAGACCATTTCACGTTACCCCTTTAATTCCCACTTGAATCTTCCCTACCCTTAATCTTATCCACTCAACCTGCTACTCATTTTAAAGATCAATCAATCAAGTCCCCCCTTACCTTCCTCCTCCTAATTCTTTCCTTAGTTGCTGAACTGGCAACATTCCACTCTCTCTATATCCTTCCTATTCCACTCCAGAATTGGTCTGTACCAATGCCTTGTACAATTTTAACATTACTTCCCTACTCCTATATTCAATCTGTTATGCTCGAACCCTCGTCAGGAGAGAAATGGGCGTACTTAATACGATCCTGCTACAGCAACTCCACCCACGTTCTGCTTGGAACCTCCATATTGAAACTGAAAGCACACAGCCTCACCTGATGTCTGCTGCCGGTTCTGCAGAACTAGCTAAGCAGGAATGCCGCGCGTTTCCAGCTGCCTCAGGTTACCCCAACCCCCACACCGCTCCAGGCCTTGTGTGACCCTGCCCCTTAATGCCCCACCATCTGCAGGAACTGCGAGCGTGCAGCCTCCTTGTTTGAATAGCTTCCCCGGACTACCCTTCGGAATGGTGGGCACCGGAAAACGTCATCACCTCACATCAAAATCTGTCTATCGCCTGCAACCTTCATAATACTTACCTAAAGAGACCTCAAATCAAGTGAAACAAGCGCCGCCCGACGCCCCTTAGCGCCACCTTCGGGATGTCCGTCACTGCAGCCTCACTCCGACACAATAATGCCGTCAGCACCTAACTGCAGCCTCACTCAACCTTCTTTGCCTAGCGCCACATTCAGTCCCTGCACACTATCCTGCACTATGAACACTGGACAATATGAACCACTGGCAATGCATTTGCATTTACTCGGTCAGAAATTAATTTGATTTAGTTTTCCCCCCATCGTTGTTCTCCCTTAGCTGGTCAAGGAGATGCGACCGTGTCTCTCGGTCTCTATCTCGGTTCGGTTGACATTGGACCCTTCCCGACCCACCAAGACTAGGTACTTCGATCGCCCAAAAACTGTGGACGACCATCCCAGACTACATGCAGAGAACTTGGTCAGCCACTTATGCTCGAACCCTCGTTACCAATGTCCTTGTACAACCTCGCTTAGCTACCACAATTAGCGCACAACTTAACTACTTAAACAACCGTTTGAACCCTACGTCTCACCTTTATTATATGGTCGCTACAATGCTCTGATTTATAAAGGCAGCACACCAAAGGCTTTCTTTACCACACTATCTACATGCGATTTCCACCTTCAGGGAACTATGCACAGTTATTCCTATATCCCTCTGTTCCACAGCATTCCTCAAATTCCCTACCATTTACCATGTACTTCCTATTTTGATTTGTCCTGCCAAGATGTAGCACTTCACACTTAACATCATTAAACTCCATCTGCCATCTTTTCAGCCCACTTTTCCAAATGGCCCAAATCTCTCTGTAGACTTTTGAAAATCTACTTCATTATCCACAACACCACCTATCTTAGTATCATCTGCATACTTACTTATCCAATTTTCCACCCCATCATCCAGATCATTGATGTACATGACAAAACAACAGTGGACCCAACACAGATCCCTGAGGCACCCCACTGGTCACCGGCTTCCAACCTGACAAACAGCCATCCGCCATTACTCCTCTGACATCTCCCATTCAGCCACTGTTGAATCATCTTGCTACTCCGCCATTAACACCCAAAGATTGAACCTTCTTAACCAACCTTCCATGGGGAACCTTGTCAAAGACCTTACGGAAATCCATATAGACAACATCCACTGCTTTACCCTCATCAATTTCCCTAGTTACCGCTTCAAAAAATTCAAGAAGGTTTGTCAAACATGACCTTCCAGGCACAAATCCATGTTGACTGTTCCTGATCAGACCCTGTTTATCCAGATGCTTATATATATTATCTCTAAGTATCCTTTCCATTAATTTGCCCACCACTGACGTCAAACTAATGGGTCTATAATTGCTAGGTTTATTCTTTGAACCATTTTTAAACAATGGAACAACATGCGCAGTACGCCAAATCCTCCGGCACTATTATTCCCGTTTCTAATGACATTTGAAATATTTCTGTCATAGCTCCTGCTATTTCTACACTAACTTCCCTCAGTGTCCTAGGGAATATCCTGTCAGGACCTGGAGACTTATCCACTTTTATATTTTTCAAAAGTGTCAGTACTTCCTCCTCTTTGAATCTCATAGTTTCCACAGCTACTCTACCATTTCCCCTTAACTCACAGAGTTCAATATCCTTCTCCTTGGTGAATACCGAAGAAAATAAATTGTTCAATATCTCCCCCATCTCTTTTGGCTCTGCAGACAGCTGTCCATTCCGGTTCTCTAATGGTCCAATTTTATCCCTCGTTATCCTTTTGCTATTAATATAGCTGTAGAAACCCTTTGGTTTACTTTCACCTTTCTTGCCAAAGCAACCTCATATCTTCTTTTAGCCTTCCTAATTTCTTTCTTAAGATTCTTTTTACATTCTTTATACTCCTCTAGCACCTCATTTGCTCCATGCCTCCTATAATTATTGTAGATATCTCTCTTTTTTCGAAACAAGTGTCCAATTTCCCTTGAAAACCATGGCTCTTTCCAATTTTTACTATTTCCTTTCAACCTAACAGGGACATAAAGATTCTGTACTCTTACAATTTCCCCTTTAAATGTCCTCCATTTCTCTTCTACATCCTTCCCATGAAACAAAGTGTCCCAATTCACTCCTTTAAAATCCTTACGCATTCCCTCAAAGTTAGCCTTTCTCCAATCAAAAATCTCCACCCTAGGTCCAGTTCTGACTCTCTCCATGTAGCGAGAATGCATCCACCGCTACTGCTCCTGGATCCGGTTCCCATGAAACGTATTTAGGTAACTGGTGATTTAGCCTGGATACAACCAGATCTATGTCTGGCAAACCATACCGGCTGACAATCATTTTAAAAACGTTTGGATTTAGCATCCATTCTGTGTTGTCATTAAATTTCCGTGACCTGGTGTCCGCCACCACATTATCTCTACCTGGTAGGTAGATAGCTGAGACCCAGATATTTCTGGGAATGCACCAGTCCGAAATGAGGTTAGCCAGATTATCACATGATACTGACCTAATTGCTCCCATGTGATTGATATAAGCAACAGCCATGGTATTGTCAATCTGGAGCTGAACATGTAAATCATTCATTGTTGAACAATATGCTTTTTGCCCATAGAATGCACCCAGCAATTCTAAGTAATTTATACCATGCCAGTGCAGGATTAATTCCTCTTGCACACTCCATCTACCACCACAGCTAGACTCGGTATCCGTGGCTCCCTATCCCGAAGCACTGACATCTGTTTGTAAAATAACTGAAGGTTGTTGAGTCAAAATGTTTTTAGTACTTCGTGAGACATTGATTATCCACCATTGCAATTTGGCGATGGCTTTGGCTGACAAGTGCATTGGTCTGTCGAAATGGCCTTCTGGCCATGTTGGGGGTGTGCACAGGTGCATATGAATGGCGTGTAACTGGCAACGCTCTGCTTGGACCTGCTCCAGCATCTGAAGCCCGTCTGAAGGGAAAAGGCCTGCGAGGAGGTATCCTGGCCGAGGGTGTGTAGGTCTTAATGAGGCCGATGGTTTTGGCCTCTTCCTCTAGGTCTTTAACCTGTTTTGCCAGGTCTTCACCAAATAAAAAATTTGGTGCCTGGATATTGGAGGACTTACAAAGAGCCGCGAAGCGTGGATTCAGTGTCGGCTTGATCGCGATCTTCCGGATGCAGTTTAACTCAAAATGAGCATTGCACAGCAGGGCCAACATATCCTGCTTTGTTTCTGACATCGGCGCTCCTTGGACCATTCGCCCAAATGCTGTGATCCCCGCCCCCACCAATTTGAGGACTCTCTCTAATCGGAGCTCCTGCCCCCTCATAGATGTGCTCATTTGTGTCCAGATGGCCGAGTTTACGGTGGGCACCTTGAGCGATGCACAGTTAACAGGTGTTTGGTAACGAGTTGATGTTTCCTCCATAATAGAATCCTGGAGCTGGTGAAAGGCCATATAATTTATGTTACTCGCCAGATTATCCTCCATGGCTTCACCAGTCCCCTCTGGTATGGCAAAATGTCTGGCCACATCCAGGACACCTGGAGCATGGCTTATGTGCTTTGGTGTATGCACAAGAGCAGTGACACCAACTTCAGGGAGAGAATCCCCCTGTCCTGGCTCTCACGAGCCTTGCTCTAGGGAGGTATCAGCCAGCCCTAAACAAGGTGCTGGTGTTGGGGATTTCCACTGGAACTCGTAGGCGTGCTGGTAGTCCTCCTTGCCATACAGGCCACTGCCTGAGGTTGTTCCAGAAAGCTGTTGGGGAATCCTGGGGGTATGCGACCCCGACTGGAACACTTCATGGTTCAACATTCTTTCTATCATTTTTTCCATCTTATCAGACCTTCTTGTTTGAAGGAGGGAGTCTTCTTGGTCAGACTTGTCTGAATGAATAGGCCTGACTGATTTTCTTCTTGGCCACTCCCGACTGGAGTGGCCAAGCGCCCTGAGGCACCGGAGTTGATGGAGGCAGTTGAGCTGACGGCGGTTCTACAGTCATCATCCTCGGAACCGGCGTTACTGCAGCCGGTATTTCCCTGGCCGATCTACGTTCACTAACCGCGGTCCCGCAAGTAAGTATTTTACTGCGAACGGCAGCACTCTTTTTTGCTACTCTCTCCATTTTGAGAGTACTCCTGCTGGCTCCTGAAACCAGCCTTACAGAGTTTAAATACCCGCAGAAAGTTGTTTAAACCACTTACCTGCCAGTTTGTTACTTACCACTGGTGGAGCTGCGCTCTCCAGCCCGTCGGTGCGCCATGCGTCGGACGTAATGACGCGCATGCGCCTAGCGGGGCTTCTTCACGTAGTCACTCACGTGACTCCGAAGTAAAATTGAATATGAAGGGTAATTAGTTTTTCTCATAAATGATGACCACAATTGGGCACTTTGTGGCTTGAATACTACTTGTTATTTACTACTTGCTACTTATACTTGTACAAGGCAGCACAGTGGTGTAGCGGTAGAACTATCATCTTACAGCGCTGAAGGCCAGGGTTCGATCCTGACTACGTGTGCTTGTCTGTACGGAGCTTGTAAGTTCTCACCTTGTCCTGCATGGGTTTTCTCCGAGCTCTTCAATTTTATCCCACACTTACAGGTTTGTAAGTTATTTGACTTAGTAACCATATAACAATAACCATATAACAATTACAGCACGGAAACAGGCCCTCTCGGCCCTTCCAGTCCGTGCTGACCATTTGTTTTCCCCTAGTCCCATCTACCTGCACTCAGACCATACCCCTCCATTCCCTTCACGTCCATATACCTATCCACTTTACTCTTAAATGTTAAATGTATGAATGTAAAATTGTCCCAAGTGTGTATAAGGTAGTGGTAATGTGTGGGGAATGCTGAGTCAGTGTGGCAAAGGGCCTGTTTCCGCACTGTATCTCTATACTTAGGTATGTTACAAAACTTACTTTGAGCAGCGCTGCAGTTCAGCCGCTCCCCATGTGTGTGACTTTGGCGCCTTTCAGAGGGGGGCGTGTTTAAAGTGCCGTTTTTCCACAGACTGGGCAAATCGATCCATGTATGGGGATTTCGTTGCTGAAGAAAAATCGCTCTGACATTTCATTCATGAAGGTATTTTTAAATTACGCTAGATTATTTATTAACTAGAGTAATTTAAAAATCATCTACTAAAGCTGAGAGCGCCGACAACGGGAAGGATTTTACGTAGGGGAGAAAATAAAGTGCACAGTTTATTTTTACATTGAAACTTGGTTTTTAGGAAGCCTTTAATCACATTTTCATGTTGTGAAATGGGGACAAAAAAAATGTATGAATCGGCAGTGTTTTTCATGCCGACTTCACCGCAAACCGCAACGTTCCAATCCACCGCATTCCACTAAAACCCACTCGCAAGTTGAATTAAATGGCCATTAATTTACAGGAATTAAACACTAAATTCCTTCTATTTGGCCTATAAATTCATGAAAATTAGATTTAAAAATCATGTTATATTGTGAATTATTGTGTGAATGTTATTTGGACACTTAGGCAATTTAGAAAAGTTTATCTTTTCTTAAGAAATGGATAGGTGTTTAGATCTAGTAATTGAATTTTGTAATTAGCTACAATTAGGTAACTAACTAATTATATGCTTTAATTTCAGGTCATCCAAGTAATATTGTTTCATATTTGTTTCAGAATGCTTCAATCTATAATAACTGAAAATTTCATTGAGTTCTCTTAATTTTTAAGAAAGTTATGGGCTTTAGACTGTCCTAGATCACAGCTTTTGTGTTAAGTCAATTGAAAGGCAATGGGGAACAAGATGCTAATTTCCGAGCATGAAAATGGCCATAACATTTTTAATACTGAAGATATGAAAGTGTATTAGGTGTCAAATTAAACTTATTTTTTTGCTTTATCTGATGGGATAAATTGCAGACTTGATTTTTTTAAATCTCAAAATGGTGTAACATTGCTACTATACTAAACTAAACAAGGCAGTTGGACAGATACATGAATATGAAAGTTTTAGAGAGATATGGGACAGACGGCGGCAGGTGGGACCAGTGTAGGCATTTGGCTGGCATGGGTAAGTGGGCCTGATGGGCCTGTACCTGTGTTGTATGACTCTGTCTCTGCATTATTCTGTTAAGCTCATTGACATTTGATTGTACACAGGTTATTTGGAGCTACACTTGGTCAAATGCTGCATTGATATCAAGTGCTGTCAATTTCACCTTACTTCTGCCAGTTGGTCCATATTTGAACCAAAGCTATGATGAGGTGTGGAGCCCAGAGGTCATGGTGCAGCCAAACTAGGTACAAAGGAGCAGGTTATTGGCAGATAAAAGCTACTTGAAAGCAATTACATGTTCCGTCATTTTGCCGGATTGGTTTTGCCATGCTTTTGGGTGCATACCTGGACAATTTTCCAAATTGATCGGTAGATCCCTTTTTGCAACTCTAGCGCAGTAGCGAGAGCCACTGCCAGTTCCACCTGGGAAGTTTTCTGGTCCCTTAATATTTATTACGTATGGTGATCCTAACATTTCTTAACATCACGTGGAGTGAATCATGTGGATTGAAGACCATCTTCTGTGATGGTGTGGAACCAAGGAGACACAACACAGGAACAAGCCCATCGACCCACAGAGTCTGCACCAACCAGCAATCCCTGCAGATTAATAACATCCTATATATACACACACACATACACACTAGGGACAATGTACAATTTGCACTTATACCATCCAATTAATCTACAAATCTGTATGTCTTTGGAGTGAGAGGGAACTGAAGATTTCGGAGAAAACCCATGTGGTCACGGGGAGAATGTACAAACTCCGTACAGACAGCATCCGTAGTCGGGATCGAACCTGGGTCTCAGGTGCAGCAAGCGCTGTAAGGCAGCATCTCTACTACTGCACCACCCGCGGTGTACCGTGCTGTTTAATTTTCTACCACCATTCACACTTGGATATGTAGGACTGTGCAACTTTGTCTGGATGCATTGGTTGTGAGGTTGCTGAAGGGGCTGTCCCACTGCGGCGACCTAATTGGTGAGTTTAGAAGAATTTTCCCTCGACTCAAACTCGCAGCATCGTCAACACGAGGTCCTAGGAGGTCTTTGTAACTTTCCTTCATGCTTGAGAGAAGTCCCTGCGTACTCAAGGCCTCAGCTAGGTCACGCCGTATTTCTCAACATGCTGAAAAATGCCCGCGAGTGAAAAAAGGTTGCAATGAAAAAAAATCTATATTTTTTTTACTCGTAGGTTTAGTCGAAGTAGGTCGCAGTAGGTCGGCATGTTATTCGTAGGTAATCGAGGGTACTCAAAGGTAGTTGTAGATAGTCTTCAACGAGGTCGAAGGAGGTCTTCAACGTAGTCGAAGGAGGTCGAAGGAGATCGAAGAAGGTCGTCTTCACTCTCCACTATTCAGTGTCCAATTTTTCCGAAGCTAGTCGAAGCTAGTCATAGCTAGTCTTCAACATAGTCGAAGGAGGTCTTCTACATAGTCGAAGGAGGTCTTCAACATGACACTTTTTAAACTCTCCTAAACTCTTCTAAACTCGCCAATTAGGTCGCCGCAGTGGGACTGCCCATTCGCCCCTGTCTTATGCATTCTGTACTGAATACAATAAAATGATTGCTTTTTTAGCAGGTAGAAGTCAACATATAATTTACTTAGTATAAATGTAGTAGAATGAAATGACCATATCATTCAATAGAGATGAAGAAGAATCAATGATCACAAAATTGATGTTGTTGGTTCCTTACAACATGTACTTTTTTGATGTGAACCATAATTAAAGAAAATGGACAATAATGTTCTCAAAATACCTGATCTTAATAGTAGTTTCACCAGAAGTACACCAGGAGATTTATTTTGGTCAAGTAACAGCTTATTTTGTCACTGGAAAGGTACGGTTCACACTAATTGGTGGAACAGAAATCTGACTTTCTGATTTACTGCGGATGCCCTCGCTCCTAATTTGCTTTCCCTCCTATTTATTGTCTGACTCTCGTTGACTGGTACCCTGCTGGGAATAGATTTTGTATATGCATTTGTAATATCAATTCCAGGTGTGGGTATGGAGGGTGAAAAAATTTGGGAGGAAAAGCAATCAAATATCATCTGGTTTATTTGGAGGGCAATGTCCACATGGTTGAAAAATATATTCTTCTAATACATTTTGAATTAAATTAAATTAAACGAGTGCTGTATTACTTATCTATAAAATTAAACTTAATGTTGTGTTGAATGCCCACAGTGCTTGTTACAATATATAGTTAAGAAATATCACATTTTATTTAATGATGATATGTCTTGGACTAACTAAATAGTATGCAAAGAAGAAGAAAGTCGTTTGACTTTGATCACATCTTTTGCCTCAAAGATTAAAAACAAATGTGAAGAAAGCCAATAACCAGTTTGCTGAAGTCCACAATAAGGATCTATCACACAGGAATGTTACAGAAATGACGGTCAATCAAACGTGGCCATCTGTGAGTTTCTATCTTATAGTACATTAGGACACTACTAGCATGACACTTCTTCATCCAGGACAAGTCAGCTTAGGTGGAGCTTTCTACATGTTGATTTATGCAACCTCCTTTACTGTCTTGGTTGGCAGCAAAAGCCTGCAAGACAACTAGCAAATCAACAATTTAATTTTGTAAGAATTATTCACCTGCTACCCAAACAATGCATGAATTTGTGATGGGTTGTGTAATTTCCAAATTTATTGCATATATTGCTTGCCTGAACCCTTTAATAAATCTTCACTTGATCCTCAGCCTGATTTGCAATCATAGCAATTTGCTGCGTCTGAGGCAAAAAAAAATGGACAGCAATTAAACATGTTCATATACTATGTACAATATTGCAAATCCAATTTGCAAATTTAAATAGCATGTCACGCAACTTGGATCAACAGCTTAGAAGTCGAGTGATAGCTCTTTAGAAAGTCTCCGACAATTCCTTATGGGCCAATGAAACAAAACTTTTTTGTCTTGTTGAAGATTCAGCTCCAGACATAGTGGAAAAATCTGCTCAGAGAAAGGGACATCCCCTCTTCCCCTTAAAATGAAGGCACTGTTTCACCAATTATAACGCCACAGTACTTCGTAAAAATAAAATTAGTGACCTCACAAAAAAATAAAATAAATAAAACTAACTAATAAATTGAGTTACATTCTAATAAAGAAAGATGGTTGTAGTGGCTGGAGTTTAATTCATGTTGTTGCAAGTCATTACAGAGGAGTTAAGACAATAGACAATAGGTGCAGGAGTAGGCCATTCGGCCCTTGTTTAAGTTAAGCAGTTTTTAGTTTTGCGTGCAACCGCCCTTACGGCGAATAAAGGGAGGCAGGTTCTGGTGAAGCAGCCATTTGAAGTGGCCAGTTTGAGAACTAGATTAAGTGTGGGCTTTGGTGAACACCAAGAGATGAGCAGCAACAAGGTCAGGGCAACATTCATCCTTATTTCTTAAGGCCACTAGTTTTTAAAAGGGCAATAATGTAATTCGTAGAGTGGAATGCCTCTCGAGATGTGCGAGATCAGGGAGCAGTTGAAGGTATCAGACAATTACATTTACAGGAAATAAGTTCAGCTGAAGCTCCTCTCAGTCTGCATGGATCAGTTGGAGTGGCAATTCGAGATGCTGAGAAAAACAGGAGGCAAAAGAGTTTCACAGATCCAGGGCTTGAAATTAGCGGTTGCCCGGGTGCCATTGACCACAGAAAGTGCCGCCGGGCAACCTAAACGCCGACTCATTTTGCCCAGCTTGGCACCCAAATACTGGTTTATACCGGTAGACGCAAAAAACTGCAGTAACTCCGCGGGTCAGGCAGCATCTCTGGTGAATAGGAACTGACGTCTTGTGTCGGCGGCGGCGGCGGCTGTATTCCTCTAGTATCTTTGATTGCGGGGCAAAGATGCTAGGAGCGTGGTGACGAAGGGTCGGAGCGAATGATGGGCCCCGCACAATGGCAACAGCGGCCATGACAGCAGCGACAGCAGTGGCCGCGACAGCGGCTCCACCACCTCCTCCTCCCGCACTCCACCCGGCGGAAGGAGACCTCCCTCCCTCTTCCACTCCCTCGCTCCCTCTCCCTCTCCCTCCCTCCCTCCTCCCGACCTCGGCATGTGAGAGGAGTTGTTTTGAAAGCGCCTTTTGCAGATTGCCATCAGCGGCTGATATTGCCCTGTTAACGGCACTTTCAAAACAACCCCTCTCACATCACCGTCTGAAGCAGCTGCACCAAAGATCCTATAGCTATAGGATCTTTGAGCTGCACTGCTCGGCCCTGCACCTTCCTGTTGTCTGGCGGAGGAGGGGAGGCGGTGACGAGGAGGCGGCGGCACTTTGGTGTTGGACAGGGACGGGAGCGCTGACCTTCCTTCTTCCCCACCTCCTCTGCCCCTTCCCCCCCCTCTCTCGTATGCCCCCCTCCACTCCTCTTATCCTGAGACCCCTCTTCTCCATGCTGCACTGATCCCCATTCCCTCCTATATTCAGTCCTCACTGACATCCCCTGTGCTCCCCTCTCCATCAACCCCCCCCTCCCCCCCCCATCCAATCTATTCATCATCCTACCCACCTCGCATTGATTCTCCTGCCACCCCCCCCCCCCCATCCATCCTTCACTGGTCCCCCAATTCATCCTGTACTGACCCCCCCTTCCCATCCATCCTGCACTTCTCCCCGCATTCATACTGCACTGTTCCTCCCATTCATCCCGTACTGACCCACCCTTCATTTACCCTGCACTGTTCCTCCCATCCATCCTGTAGTGATCTCCCCATTCATCTTTTACTCATCCCCCATTCACCCTGTACCGATCCCCTCATGCATCCTGTACTGATCCCCTCATGCATACTGAACCCCCATTCATCCTATACTGATCCCCTTATTCATCCTGTAGTGATCTCCATTCATCCTGCATAGACCCTCTGATGCACACTGTCCTGACTTCACCCCCCCCCCCCCCCCCATTCATCCTGTACTGATCCTCCCCACTCCTGTGCTGATTCCTGTCCTCCCTATCCATCCTGTACTGATAACCGCATTCAAGAAGAATGTGGGGAACAGTCTGAAGAAGGGTCTCGACCCGAAACGTTGCCTATTTCCTTAGCTCCATAGCTGCTGCCTCACTCGCTGAATTTCTCCAGCAGTTTTGTCTACCCCCATTCATCCTGTACTGAACCCCCATTCATCCTATACTGATCCCGCCCCCATCCATCCCTTACTGATCCCCCCCATTCAAACACTGACTGACGTCCCCTGTGATCTCCCCTCACAATGTTACATACGCCAACCAACACGTACTAATTCACCTGCCTCAATCCATCCATTCCGCACCGATTGCCTTCTCAACCGCCCCCCCCCCCCCCCTCCATCTAACCACCCCGCACTGATTCACACACCCCATGACCCTATTGTGCTTCATGGTCTCCAGAGCGAACATTGATTATGTTTGATAACGGAATGTAATCAAATGTGTTTTAATTCCCAATGATATTATTTGTTTTGACACCTTTAAACATAATACCAAAAGAACATTTGATGCAGTTATGTCCTTTGGTCATCTCTTGTCAGATAGTGTAATGTTTAAACTGTCAGAGTATAGTCGGTTTTGCTTGCAGAAACGTGAGGTGGTGGGGGGGGGGGGGGGGGAGGGAGGGGGAGAAGAGGGAGTGTGGGGAGGGGGAGGGAGGGGGGAGGTGGGGAGGGTGGTGTGGGAGGGCGTGATGCTGAATGGTGAAGGATTTTATTTTAAAAAGTGTACCTAAAAATGTCTAAATGTAATGAGGAGTGAATCCGTGAATGTAAAAGTGGAAAATGGAAAATTTCTAGCAAAATGGAAAATTTCTCGGGGTTTGGAAGTGTGGTTTTAGCGAACCATGAAATCAAAGGGCAAATCTGACATACACCCACACAACCGGCCGGCAGACACACACACACAGAGTTTTAAAACTATATAGATTATCATAAAATGCCTTTAGAAATTTCCTTGCAATCTCTATATTTTGTTATGGATAAATTATGTGGGAAGCCAGAGTGTTTCTGTGCCAACAGCAATAACGACCCATGCTATGGCCATGTCATGGTAATTTTCGGTCCTTCACAGAAAACTTGCTTGCATCAATCTGTAGTGTGTATGGTTAAGCATATATGTTACCATGGTCCAGGAATTATTGACACAGGTTGATCATATGCTGAATAATCCAACCACATTTTTGTTTGGAAGTGAAAAGAACTAATAGAAATTGCATTAATTGCAATGTGTAAAAAGAGTTGAGATATTGTATTATAACTTTGCTGCATGTCATTGTGGCATATATCATGTCTTGATTGGTGAATATGTTTAGCTTGTGAGTTATTTGAGGTAGAAATAATATATGATTGTAGACAAAAGTGCTGGAGAAACTCAGCGGATGCGGCAGCATCTATGGAGCGAAGGAAATAGGCAACGTTTGGACCGAAACCCTTCTTCAGACTGATAGGTTTTGGCCTAAAACGTTGCCTATTTCCTTCGCTCCATAGATGCTGTTGCACCCGCTGAGTTTCTCCAGCACTTTTGTCTACCTTCGATTTTCCAGCATCTGCAGTTCCTTCTTGAACATAATATGTGAATGAGCATAATTCCGACTGGTAACTACGCACTTCGTCCAAACACATTATCGCACGCGTCATACAGTCTTCAATGACCACCTAAACTGTCATTTGGCAACCTGAAAAGCTGTCAAGGTTGCCCGGCTGGCAACAGGGAAAAAAAGTTAAGCTAGAGCCCTGAGATCGTAATTTCAGGATGGTGGTTACACTAAAAGATCAGTCAGTTATTCGGAGGCTGCCACGGGCTACCCATGGATGGAATGTACATGAAATTAGCTAGCTGAAAAAACGAGTTAGGGGCAGGTACAATTACGACAATTAAAAGGCACTTGGACAAGTGCAGGCAAGTGGGTCCATTTCAGTTAGGCAAACAAAGAGCTTATTTCTAAGCTCTATATCTCCAATTCTACATAGAGCTGCAATCAGAAACAAAAGGGAATACTCACAACTGCCCTTTAGGTTGCTGCAAAATCATTTGAGAACTTCAACTCATTTAGGATGGAATAGCTTGTTTATACAGGTTCCTGGCTATTGAATTTTATATCCATCCTCCACCGTTAACTTCAGTATGCAATGCAGCGACTCATTATGGTTACATTGTTGCACTTTCTATGCAAGAAGGACAAGAACAGCAATATGTTATGAAAACCAGCAACTTCACATTCCAATTCAACGCTCTTATCATTTTTACTTAGGGATATGTTACTGTTCCTACATTAAACAAGTTGCCATGAAGAAAAAAAATACTTTCAGCATTTTTCATGATTTTGGTAAGTTTGTTGGCTGTTTTTAAAATGCCTAGCTAGTTCACATCACCATATGCAAAGAAACCAAGTCAACTACTCTTTGTGAGCACTATCAGAAGGGATAGATTAATTAAACGTCTCATTAATGATTTCGGCTATCAACTTGCTATACTATAATTAAAAATGAAGTTAGTTTATTATGATTTTGCTTCTTTAAGCACTGTAGCTATCTTTTTTTAATTAATTTTATTTTACTATCCTGAGAATCAACATATTTTTTTTTTTAAATACTCTGCATCTGGCAGAGCAAAGTAACATTCTGTTTCAGTTGATAAAGTGAGACATATAACAGCAATAAAAGTTTTTAATTGCTCAACTACCAATTAACACCTTATTTTTCACGACCTTTTATCAAAATAGTATTCAAAAATGATCAATTTTATGCATATAGATTTTTTAAAGAGGAACAGCAAAGCTATACCCAATTATAATACCTTGGTGGTATTGATATATAACTTTCATGCAATCACCGAGTCATTAGAAATATCTGGATGTGTACTTGAATCGCCTAGGCATTGAAAGCCTAATGCAGGTAAAGGCAATTAATGTGGATAGTTACAGTGTGTTGCATAGGCATGGTGGGCTGAAGGGCATGTTTATATGCTGTGTGGCTCATAGACTCAATTAAAATTTTCAGTTAACTAGAAGTTACTTTATAATTAACGAGTATAGTTAGAGTATTAGAGTATTCCTAATTAACGTATAAATTAACGAGTTTGTAAAGTTGTCTGTGGATTATGGAAACCTCTTGAAAATAGCTGAATAGCAATGTGGTGAAGCTCATTTCTAACCATAATTATAATATATCTTTGGCATGGAAGAGATGTGAACAAGCATATGCAAGTTGCCATCTTCAGGCTATCTAATTCTACATAACAGTGCCTGTGCTTACACACCAAAAAAGACGATGCAAACAAAATGGGTGCAAGCCATCTGTTTTCCAATCTCACATTCCAATCCAAGCTTCACTCAATGAGAAAACATATTTCTTGTGTGAATTGTGAGGGCAATCTAAAGAAAATTTGAACCTCATGGAGAAATGTTTTACCATGACAGTAAAGTTCTGAAAATAACTTTGTTGTTAGGGTTGTATACAGTGGATCAGTGAGCAGCTGCAGAAATCCTGATTAGAGCCTGCGTTGGGTCACCTGTGACCATTGTAAAAATAGTGGAAGGTAAGATCTCCCTGGTGGAATAAAACTGGGTGAAAAAAAGGTCTTACCTTCCACTACCTGCAACCTCCGGCAACCACCGTCAACTAGCATCGCAACCGGCTTCGACTAAAATATTACCGATTTTTAAAATGGCAACCTATTTTTAGTCCGGCCGGTTTTGAATTTTTTGAAATAATCGCCGGAACATAGAGGAAGCGAAATCACTTTCGACCATTAGGGAGACTGACAAAAACCTCCGGGAACCGCACGAAAACCTTGGGTGGGGCACAAAGTCTCCAGAGGTTTCCGTTCAGGTTACCTAAGTGGGACAGAGCATAAGGAAACCTGAACGGAAACCTCTGGAGACCTTGCACCCACCCCCGCCAAGGTTTCTGTGAGGTTCCCGGAGGTTCCGGTCACTCAACATGCGTCACCAGAGGTTTTGGTCACTTGCCTGGAAAGCCTCGACCGAAGCGTGAGCTGCATCTACTCATCAAAGATCCTACAGGATCTTTGCTACTGACTGCACACACACACACAAACACATCGCGAAGGTGGGGGTCAGGGACAGCGGAGGAACACTCTCTGCGCGATGAAGGGGTATGTAAACGGCTGCCGCAGTGCACGGTAAGTCCTTTAGAGAGCGCGGGAGGGAGAGAAGGGGAAAGAAGGACAGAGAAAGGGAGAGAGAAGGGGAAGAGAAGGGGAGAGAGAAGGAGCGAGAGAAGGGGAGAGAACGAGGGGGAAAAGGAGTGGAAACAGTTTTAAGAAGTTTAATAAAGTTAGCCGGCAGATCTTCTAGGTCCTGTAAACCAAAGATCCAACAGGATCTTTGCTGAAAACTCCAATGAGCCAATCAAAATGGCCGGTCAGCGAAGGAGATTGAACTTCGACTGCCTGTAAGTAAATAGCAACCCCACTCCACTGGCTTCGACCAAATGGCAACCTATATTTAGTCGAGGCTATTTTTAAAAAAAATAATCGCAGGAACATAGAAGAAGTCGAGGCTACGCGGAAACCACTTTCCACCATTAGGTAGATTGACCGGAACGTCCGGGAACCTCACGGAAACCTTGGCTGGGGCGCAAGGTCTCCAGAGGTTTCCGTTCAGATTTCCTAAGTGGGACAGGGGCATAACTCAGCAGGATACGCAGCCTCTCTGGAGAGAAGGAATGGGTGACGTTTCAGGTCGAGACCCTTCTTCAGACTGACATCAGTCTGATGTCAGTCTGAAGAAGGGTCTCGACCTGAAACGTCATCCATTCCTTCTCTCCAGAGATGCTGCCTGTCCCGCTGAGTTACTCCAGCATTTTGTGTCTACCTTCGGATTGTATGTTATCTTAGAAACATATGGAAACATCAGTTTTGAAAATCAATTAAATAACAAAACTATGGTACTGTAGGGATCAGGAGGTATGGAGAGAAGGCAGGTTACAGGATACTGAGTTGGATGATCAGCCATGATCATATTGAATGGCGGTGCACACTCGAAGGGCCGAATGTCCTACTCCTGCACCTATTTTCTATGTTTCTATGTACACTGAAAACCCATTCATGAGTGAAAATGGTGCCCAATTAAATTATCACATATTCCAGGAGTGCTTTTTACCTTATGTGGGTATATTTGTCAGATCCAAGCCAAGCAATTAGATAATGTGCCAGGCATAATATGGCTAATGTCCTCAGGTAGTGAAAAGCAGCTACACAGTTCCAGAAGGCTAATATTGTGGCAGTTCTGACCAACAAAACCCAGACTGGTTGAAGGGAGAGGTAGTACATGGGAAGAGGAATAACTGTTTGGAAACGTACTTACAATGCCCACCATAATGTTTGGGACAAAGACCCATCATTTATTTATTTGCCTCTGTACTCCACAATTTGAGATTTATAATAGAAAAATCACATGCGTTTAAAGTGCACATTGTCACAGAAGTGCACATTGTGCAGATAGGCCATTTTTACACATTTTGGTTTCAGCATGTAGAAATTACAGCTGTGTTTATACATAGTCCCCCATTTCAGGAAACCATAATGTTTGGGGCACATGACTTCACGGATGTTTGTAATTGCTCAGGTGTGTTTAATTGCCTTCTTAATGCAGGTATGAGAGAGCTCTCAGCTCCTAGTCTGTCCTCCAGTCTTTCCATCACCTTTGGAAACTTTTATTGCTATTTATCAACATGAAGACCAAAGTTAAGCCAATTAAAGTCAAAGAAGCCATGATGAGACTGAGATACAAGAATAAAACTGTTGGAGGCATCAGCCAAACTTTAAGGGCCTGTCCCACTTACCTGTCCTTGGCACGCAAATTACGCTACCTCACGGTCCCGTTGAGGCGCACGGGCATCCTATGGCCGTGCGGGGCCGGTCCCACTGAGAAACGCGATTTCATGCTTACTGTCTGGAGCATGTAACATTATTTGAAGACGGACACAAAGCTGGAGTAACTCAGTGGGACCTGGAGAGAAGCAATGGGTGAGGTTTGTAATGTCACCCTTTACATGAGCCATTTTGACCCTTTAAATATTCAATAAATGGAGACCATATCCCTCTGAAAAGATCCAACTTGTCCAGTAGGACAAGCCTTAATCTTTCCAGATGAAGTGTCTCCGACATTCCTGTAATCCACATTTTGGATGTGGGGGATGTGGGACCTTTCCAGAATTTCAATATTAATTTTTCCCAATTATTAAACTGTAATCAATAAAAATTCTTTGATTCGTTGTTATTAATTGATCTGTTTCTAATATTCCCAATATTATTAATTTTGAGTCAGGAATCAGATTCGTATTAACAACTTTCAAAATTATCTTAAATATTTCTGTCCAAAATTTAGTAATTTTTATACAATTTGTAAATGAGTGCGTTAAGTTAGCTTCTAAGTGCTGACATTTATCACATATGGCAGATACATTTGAAAAAATACTATGTAATTTGGATTTTGAATAATGTATTCTATGTAATATTTTAAATTGTATGAGAGTGTCTAGCATTTAACGAGCAGTGGTGTATATGTTGTAAACTTTCATCCCATACTTCTGGTCTGATTATTTGACCTAATTCGTTTTCCCATGATTGCCTATATATTTCTGTCATTGAGACATCGTTTTCCACACATTCACTTTCTGGGGTGGAAGATTGCAACCTTCACGTGGTCCACCCTGTTTTGACTAATGCAATCAACCCGACGTGCACAAACAAATAGATCAAATAGAACAAGTTGTCCTACAACTTTAGACTGTGCACGCCATACACAAGAAAAAGAAGACATTCACTTTCTCTTCCACTTTCTTTCTTTCTTGCTTTTCCTATCTTTTTCTATTTCATGTTTGCTAAAATTAAAATGAAAGCTGTACGATAAATGTACTATGTCATATGCCGCCGTTTATACTTTTGTACTTTGCTTCTAATAAAAAATATAACATTTTTAAAAATAAATAAATAAATAAATACGAATGTCAAAAAATATTCGGAGCCCCACACGATGTCGCGCACAACTACATACCCCTCCGCGATTCTCAGTGGGACCGGCATCACGTGGCCATACGATGCTTGTACAATTACCACAAGGTTGCGTAATTTGCATGCCAAGGACACATGATTTGCATGCCAAGGACAAGTGGGACGGGCCCTTTAGGCTTACCAAAGTCAACAGTTTGGAACATTATTAAGAAGAAAGAGAGCACTGGTGAGCTTACTAATCGCAAAGGGACTGACAGGCCAAGGAAGACCTCCACAAGTTCAAAAAACATGCTCAAAACTCATTGGCCGGCAGTTCATTCTACAGCAGGACAATGATCCCAAACATACTGCTCAAGCAAGAAAGGAGTTTTTCAAAGCTAAAATATTGTCAATTCTTGAGTGGCCAAGTCAATCACCCGATCTAAATCCAATTGAGCATTCCTTTTATATGCGGAAGAGAAAATTGAAGGGGACTAGCCACAAAAACAAGCATAAGCTAAAGATGGCTGCAATGCAAGCCTGGCAGAGTATCACCAGAGAAGACATCCAGCAACTGGTGATTTCCATGAATTGCAGACTTCAAGCAGTCATTGCATGCAAAGGATATTCAACAAAATACTCAAAATGACAACTTTAATTTGCATCAATTGCTGTGTCCCAAACATTAATGTGCCCTGAAATGTGAAACCAAAATGTATAAAAATGGCCCTTATTAAAATCTGACAATGTGCACTTAAACCACAAGTGATTTTTTCTATTACACATCTCAAATTGTGGAGTACAGAGGCAAATAAATAAATAATGGGTCTTTGTCCCAAACATTATCGAGGGCATTGTAGTTAAAAAAATACATAAGGTTCAGCACTGAAAATCCATATCTAAAATGTTCACTATTTTCACCTTTTTGTGAGGAGCATGATGATTTCTATGGTGGATCTTGAGAGCAACGGGTCAAGGTTGATGATTTGTTGTATGAATATAGGTGGTTGGACAGCAAAATATTTTCCTAGGAGGTGAAACGGGTTAAATTGGGAAGAGAGATGCCTTGTACGCATTCTGCAGAAGGAGTGATTTTGTTGAGCCAATTAACCTTTTCCATGGTTTCTGAGAAACTAAAATAGAGGCATTTCTATTTAATTTGTGAAATTGAAGCCAATTCTGTCTCATTGAAGCACTTTGCAGATCGTTTTATATGGATTTAAGGTGACTACTTCTTTAATGACCAGATATAAGATGATAAAATGGGAATTTTTTGGACGACATTCACCCCAAAACTATGTACTGCAGTCAGTAAAAGTATCAAGGTGAAAGTATACGAGTTGAAATGCCGCTGAACAGAGTGGTAGAAGAGCATGATGGCTTTAAGTATGAAGGATGTCCAGAATGCAGTCAAAATAATGAGAAAAATTACTTTTGATATAAATTGCCATTCATAACCTGCTGAGGAATAGATTCTATTAAAATACGTTGTATTTAAAGGACTATGCTTAAGTTGGTTGAAATCAAAATGCATGATGGCTTTTGCTTACTGTCCAGGATGTTTTACTGAGCCAATTAGTGCTAAAACTAGGGCAGTTTCTATTCTGCAGATGAGCATCCACTGGGAACGATGTGGAGTCCATCACACTGATTTCACTTATGACTTTCATCCCATCTGTCTGCATTGTGTTCAAACTACTGTCCCAGAGGTAAAAGGATAATTCTTAATGGCATATTTTGCTAATGATTTTTCTAATTACATTTCTGAAAAGGTTAATCAATGCTGTCTGCTGAATGTCTATTTAACCAGGACAATTGTACTATTTTAGTTCATTTTCCAGGAGGCTGGTATCCATAAACTAGTTCCCAGAATTTGCACTGCTGCTAATTACTTTTCTTTCTTCTAGCACAAGATTAACATTGCTTTCGAAAAGGCTAAATATACTGTTTCACGGAGCCAGATTCAGTGTAATATTGGAATCACTTCATGAAATTTAAGCAAAAATAGTGGCAGGTTAAAATCTGAACTGTAACACGTCAAATCTGTTACACCTTGTGTTTCGATGTAGCACTATTGTAATATTTTTTGTCATGTAAAAAATACTGACTGAAAATTCTTCAAGGATGTTATGGAACAGAAAATGAAGGTCCCTCGAGAGTATAGAAAGTGCAGGGAGGGAGGTACTTAAAAGTACTTAGAAGGGCAAAGAGGGGACACAAAATATCACTGGCGGTCAAGATTAAAGCAAATCCCCAAAACATTTTATAACTGTATTAAGGGCAAGAGAATAATCAGAGTACGAGTATGGCCAATTAGGGGCGAAAATGTAAATCTGTGCAAGGAGCTCAGGCATAAAAGAAATGTCAAATAAATGTCACTTTATCTGCTTTCACGAAGGAGAAGGGCATTGAAGTTGTAAATTCAGAGATGGGGAAATTATGAAATTAGAGCCATACATTCCTTTTGCCCCTCATCAATACTGTCCAAGATCCCCATCCATGCTAAGCCCAATTGTCTAGGGATTTTTTTTCAGGCAAAGAATAGTTGGTTTCTGGAATAAGCTAGCAGAAGATTTTGTGGAGGAAGGAACAGTAAAAAGCTTTAAGGGATATCTGGACAGGTACATGGATAGGAAAGATTTAAAGATTGGTCCAAAGGCATGTAAATTGGACTCGCTTAGCTGGGGCATCTTAGTTGATCAGGATAAGTTGGGCCAAAGGGCTTGTTTCTGTGTAGTTTACTCTATGAATTAGTATGGATAGGTATGGTGGTTGCCATGGAGGTGGTGGGCTTTCTGTGCTGTGTCTGTAATATTCCACTCATTTTCACTCTTTCTCCACGTTTATGTAGTTAGGAATCTTCAGTTTTGTTTTTTTTTGCCATTTTGAGAGCTGCAGTAGTCTTGTTGATATTCCTAATCCCAGTTAGTACCACATTAAAGAGTTTTTGTTCCTCTCCTTGTTATTGGGTTTTTTTGCGACTCATTTGAAAGCTGTCCATTTTTGTCCAGTAATGTCTTCCTTCCTACACTTGGAAGTTTAATATCAAATAAATGCAATTTATTCTTTAATGTAGATTAAAAGTAGCTGTGATTCTGGTATTGACAAAAGAGGAAGATACACATATTATTTTGCATTAATGAGAAAGAAAGGATGGGATAGCTTGGAGAGCACTAAACTATTCCAGTGGCGGGATTTTTGTAAACATGGGAGGCTAATCGAAAGTGCTGCAAATACTTGAGGGATGAGGCAGTTTACATGGAAAGGGAAACATTCATTATTTAAAAAAAAATTATTCATGATACTTATATTGTTAATTGCTATCAAAGTACATCACTTCACACTAGAAAGCTTGGAATAGAAAAATTTAAGAACTTTTGACAGAAATGAAGCAATGACATATCGCCTGCCCTACCTAATAGAAGTTGAATTTAAACCAAGCCATGACTAATGGGGCAAAAAAAACACATTCACACCCAATTCTTACTATCATGTCACTGTTGAACGGTTATTGCTTCAGGGCCTTCACATCTCAAGACGTTATTTTCAGAATGTCACCACTGAGTATATGTCACATCTGCAGCAAAAAATAAACAACGTGTTGAAATAATCACAATTTTAAGTTTTCTTAAAAATCCAATAAACCAAATATGAACCAATCTTTAAGCAGTGAAATGTTCTGAGGAAGAAAGAATCGGGCAGAAATAAAGCAATGAAATATCTTAACCGGTAATTAACTAGCTCAGAAAGCATATTAAATTGCCTAAATAATTTCTACAATCATTTATGCTGACCATTTTCCTCCTTCACGCAATTAAATGTTTAAAGCTGGAAGAAAACATTAATTAATAATGTAACAAAATGAAGTTCCAAAAGGAAATTGCACCCCAAATGACATCCATTCAGGTGTATTTTCTTTGTAAGGTAGAGTATTTTGTATGGATCATAACATTGCTTTTACATTGAAGGGGAAAACTGTAAATTATAAAAATGACTATTAAATTACTGCACATATTATTTAGAAACACAGAACTGCAGATGCTGGTTAATACACAAAAGGATACAAAATAGGATTTAATAAGCCAGGCAGTATCTCTAGAGAACACGAATAGGTGATGTTTTGAATCGAGACCTTTGTGTCCTTTAGCATATATTATTTATTTCATTTGCCATGGAAGTAATATTTAATTTTTATACAAGCAACATGATATACGATTTTATTAAACATTAAAAGCCATGTATGTTAAATGGCGATGAATGTAATTGGAACTATTTTTTAAACCAAATGCATTACAAATCACTATAATATAAATTTACAATTGAGGATAATTTAAAGTAAATAAAGTGATTCATAGTTTAGTTTAATTATGGAGATCTTTAAATCTTGGATCATTCAGCATTGCGGGAGGTAGGGAACCCAATGATTCCTATTGTGAGTCGACTCTGCATTTTTGATCCTTTAAACAAACATTTTACATGTTTAAATAACAGTCAGAGTTCAAGCAAGAAAGTGGGTCAAGTGGATTTGCAGATCAACTATTTAGTTAAACTGTGGTGAAAAGGAAGTCAAGTCTTCTAAATATATTTATATGATACTTAATTTGCATAGAATATCAAATATTTATTTCTCATTTAGCTGACCAGTCTCCTTCAGACTTTAATAGTGACATTTAGTATTAACAATATTAAGATAATAAAGGTACTTAACAAGAATTGGTATGTTAATGTTTAATACATTTCACATGGAAATGAAAAGGAAAGAATGCAGAATGTACACTCTAACTTCTGCATTTTATGCTTAGCAGCTTTTTCTGTATTGAGATAAACTGAACAATGATGAGGTGAAGTAGGGAAAGGCCTGGGTAAAAAAGATAAATTAATTGTATTTAATGTAGACGTTCTTCATCATATCTAATTTAACATAACTTTTGACCTTGGCATAACTAGTTTAACTGGTACAATTCGAATGTGGGAGATTATGATTCTTACAGGAAAGGAAATGATTATTGCAGACCCATATCTACATTGATATAATGATATAATAAGGTGCGTATTGTAGCAGCTCATTGTTATCAATAAATAATATTCATGGATCATAGTAATTGGCAGTTAAAATTGTACGTTTTGTAGTTTTTCGTCTGTGAGAATCTGAGAGGCTTCTCTAAAAATTGCAAAGACATTGATATATATTGAATAGAATAGTGAAATAATAAGCAGAGATGATATTTACAATCATTTCTACTGAAACTACTCATCAAATTACTGTAATCATTGTGGATGTAAGTGAGGGGAAATGTACTGTGGGTATTGATGCCCTTTTTATTTTGTAGGTCATTTAACCATATAACATATAACCATATAACAATTACAGCACGGAAACAGGCCCTCTCGGCCCTTCCAGTCCGTGCCGACCATTTGTTTTCCCCTAGTCCCATCTACCCGCACTCAGACCATAACCCTCCATTCCCTTCACGTCCATATACCTATCCACTTTACTCTTAAATGTTAAAATCGATCCTGCCTCCACCACTTCTGCTGGAAGCTGATTCCACACAGCCACCACCCTCTGAGTAAAGAAGTTCCCCCTCACGTTACCCCGAAACCTCTGTCCCTTAATTTTCATGTCATGCCCTCTTGTTTGAATCTTCCCTACCCTCAATGGGAAAAAACGTATCCACGTCAACTCTGTCTATCCCTTTCATCATTTTAAAGACCTCAATCAAGTCCCCCCTTAACCTTCTGCACTCCAAAGAATAAAGACCTAACTTGTTCAACCTTTCTCTGTAACATAGTTGCTGGAACCCTGGCAACATTCTAGTAAATCTCCTCTGTACTCTCTCTATTTTGTTGACATCCTTCCTATAACTAGGCGACCAGAATTGTACACCATACTCCAGAATTGGTCTTACCAATGCCTTGTACAATTTTAACATTACTTCCCTACTCCTATATTCAATGCTCTGATTTATAAAGGCCAGCACACCAAAGGCTTTCTTTACCACCTAATTTCCTTCACCTAATTGCTGTCCACCATTATAAAGAACTTGACATACTTCAACAATTGGTAATTTAAACTTAAAAGTTATAGGAGTCTAGGATTAAGATCAACATTCTGCATTATGTATATTTTCTTTAATATGTTGACAATGCTTTTGTAAACATATGCCCTTTTACAAGTGAATGAGAATACACAGTGTTGTTAAATCAATCTTTTCAATGCTGCATTTGATAACATAATTTGACTTTTATTTTTCAATAACTCAGTGAATCTTAAAGGCTCTATGTAATTCACATTGCCTTCTTTCATCACATGAATGACTACCTCCACTTTCTTACCTGGACTATTATTTTATTGATGATTACCTTTCTCATTAACTATTTTGGGCTGCATGCCCTTGGTTGTACAAAATCTCCAGTCATTTTGAATTGCAGTGACTGTTACACTCTTTGCGGTGTTCTAACCGAGCATGGTAAGTTATATTTGATGAATCAGTGCTGAGTCATTCTTCATTGACCATCAGCTGTGACAATTCTTTGTCTCAATGTGTTCTTAGATTGAAGTTTCACATTTCCTTTTTTTTAGTCAATAAGCTTTATTTTCATTTGAGCAATTTCTCTCTCTATTCTGAACTTTTTACAGAAAATCTATGTTTATTCATCATTCAAAGATCGCTCCCATATCTGAGAAATCTCCACAAGAAAATACTTATCCTTTCAGAGGCAATCTCTATAAAAACTGTCTCCAACCTCTTTTAAAGTTATCTTTTTCTTTCTAATCAGTCACGATTATCTGTATTCTTCACTCAATCTAACTCCAATATGGTGTTGTGAGGCCAGTTAACAGCCTTGGACAATCAATCAAATGAATACATTGGCAAATGTAGATGTCTTAGAAATTTCTTAAATTAACTGCTTTCTTATCTATTAGTTCTGCACATAACTTGTTTGAAACTCCAAGCAGTAAACCTATTTCTGAAGTTGGATCATAAGACTGGCCAATGAGGCCTTGGATTATTTTGACCTTCCATCAGCAACTGGCGTTTTATGGTGAGGCTTGATCAAACCTTATGTTGACCCTATTACCTCTATAGAATATCAACTGATGTGTCAAACAAAAGACTCCAAACCAAGGTTTAGTACAACTTAATATTTATTAACACTTGAGTAACTTAAACATGCATGCAAACCATTGACTTCTGATAACTTCTCATTTACTTTATTATTTAAATTTATCACTGCTTAAACTAAATATTAAAACTCATGATTTGGACTCAGATATTATGAATGTATTGGCCAGATTCACTCTTTTGATTGTGGGTAGTCTTCTCTGAGTTTCTCACTGATCCCTTCTTCTTGCGATGGTTGTTCCGGGGTTGTCGTTGCCGAATGTCTCCTCTTTTATACTAGTTTTCTGTTCCATCTTTGAAAAGAAGCCTTTGTTCTAACCCAAGGGTCTCATGACTATGAAGTCAATCATTTCAAGTTATCACTCCTCCAACGGTTGAATAAACAAAGCACATCCTCGTTCCTTATCAGGCTAGATTTTGTTGCCTGTTCATATCTCCTCATTATAGTCATTTTGCAAAATGTCCGTTCCAGGCACCATATCTTCTCAAGGCTATGCTGGCAAGCCATGAATTTACATTCAGCTCTGTTCCCACCAGAGATCAATCATGTCACCGTTTACACTGTGTTCCTTTGTTCTCCTGGCTCCAGCATTTTGCTCTGTCTCTCTAGCTAGTAGCATACTCCCAAAGCATGTCGGATACTTGACATCTAGTCTCTGGCTATACTTATTTGCAATGATACTGACCACCCAATCCCTAATATCACCTTCCACCCTATCCTGCCATTCCCTGACATTCAGCCACATTTCAAAACCTTGTAAAATCAGATTAAATCTGCCACAGATTCAGTCAGAAGATCTTTGAGCACAAGCGATGGAAATCATCAGGAGATCGGTGCTCTGCCTCTGAACTCTGGGCTGGAGCACAGTTGGAACACTACAATTGATTGGCTTTCATGAAGCTTACACTTCCTTGTAAGGGAGACCAGATCTTCCTGGCACTTACAGGTTCAAGAACAGCTTCTTCCCCACAGCTATCAGGCTACTAAATACAACATCAAAGAAGCTCTGAACAATAACAGTCTATTGCACTTTATCTGTTTATTTATTGTGTACTAATATGGTCTATGGTATATAGACACACTGAACTTTTATCTCCTGTTCTGTATTATGTTTACATATTCTGTTGTGCTGCAGCAAGCAAGAATTTCATTGCCCTAGCTGGGATACATGACAATAAAACTGTCTTGACTCTTGGCTCTTGAAATGCATAATTGCCAGCATTTCTCCCAGAAAATCGAGACTATTCAGGCTCTTGGGCATTCCGCATATTGTAATGCAGCTTTGAGAGATAAGTAAGAAGGGAGTGTAAAACTGCGACAACATGCCTGTGTGTGAATGCATGAAGTATGACAAGTGAGGCTGATGAGCTGCATCACAAATGAACATAGCTATGGTAACCCATTTGTTTGTAATGGATATTGGTTTCCCACCATTCCCTTGAAAGGGAGTAGGAGAAGTCAGGAGTAAAGGGCTTGTCCCACCAGCATGGGACTCCATGCGGTGAGCGCGACCTAACGTGGTCGCCTGAGCCGTCCCTCTCTATATGTGCCTCCGTGACCCTCTCTCTGTGCCTCTGTGGCCCTCTCTCTCTGTGCCTCCGTGACCCTCTCTCTGTGCCTCCGTGCCCCTCTCTATATGTGCCTCCGTGACCGTCTCTGTGCCTCCGTGACCCTCTCTCTGTGCCTCCATGGCCCTCTCTCTCTCTGTGTCTCCGTGACCCTCTCTCTCTCTCTCTCTCTGTCTCCGTGACCCTCTCTCTGTGCCTCCATGGCCCTCTCTCTCTGTGTGCCACCGTGACCCTCTCTCTCTGTGCCTCCGTGGCCCTCTCTCTGTGCCTCCGTGGCCCTCTCTCTGTGTGTGCCTCCATGACCCTCTCTCTCTGCGTGCCTCCGTGACCCTCTCTATATGTGCCTCCATGGCCCTCTCTATATGTGCCTCCATGGCCCTCTCTCTCTGTGCCTCCGTGACCCTCTCTCTGTGCCTCCGTGCCCCTCTCTATATGTGCCTCCGTGGCCCTCTCTATCTGTGCCTCCGTGCCCCTCTCTATATGTGCCTCCGTGGCCCTCTCTATCTGTGCCTCCGTGACCCTCTCTCTGTGCCTCCATGTCCCTCTCTGTGTGTCCCTCTCTGTCCTTGCAAACTTACCGCGGATTTCGCTCCAACCGCGCCAGTCACCCGACCTCCGCGTGGCCCCCGCTGCCGGTTTGGTCGCGCTCGCCGATGCAGGCGCATGCTGGTGGGACCGGCCCTGTACGGGGATCACCCGACCTCCGCGCGGCCCCCGCTTCCAGTTTGGTCGCGCTCACCGCATAAAGTCGCATGCTGGTGGGACAGGCCCTTTAGACTTGGACCAAGTGAAATTAAACACAGGGTGAAAGTTGGAAGCAAAGTTGATGAAACTCTATTTATACAAAAGCTGGAAACAGCAATAAGCCATCATCCAAAACTTGGATACAAGATGGCACAATGGCAGAGTTGCTGCCTTACAGTGCCAGAGACCCAAGATCGATCCTGACTACTGTAATATCTGTATGGAGTTTGTACGTTTTACCTGTGACCGCGTGTGCTTCTATCGGGTGCTCTGGTTTCCTCCCACAATCTGACGTTGGATTGCAAAGACATGCAGGTTTGTCAGTTATTTGGCTTCTGTAAATTGTTCCTAGTGTGGATATCTTTTCAGTTGGTAAACATACAAATTCCAGATGCAACAAATAATATAGTTTTTCAGTTTCTACCATTAGCTTCTAACACACTGTGCTGGTGTTTTCCAATGTTTCTGCAATGACTCGGAGTTGATATACAGTGTCTGATCAGATGATAAATTACACGATTCTGTGAAATCAGTAGTGGTCATGATGCCATTATAAATCTTTGGAAGTTATGTCCTAAAACTTTGTTGTGGGTTTATTTGTTTGAATATACATGTTGTATATAAAAATCCACAGAAATGGCAGGCATAGTTTCTACTATTAATTCTCTCTGTTGATGCCATATCCACACAATGAGCATAAATAGTGACTTTTCCTTGTTACTTATACAGTCCTTATGAGAACACATATGAGTTTAATACATATGGGCACGTATGCCTTTGATAGGTGACTCCCTATTGTGTGCCTTGAACCAGATCTCTTCAGTTGCCTACATTTATTTTGGAAACAGATGGAGAAACATTGGTTATTCATTTGCCTTCTGTTTGTTATAAGCAAATAATTACATGGGACTTAGACTATTAATTATAGGTATAATATTAGGTGGGTACACAGTGAAAGTGACAGATTTACTTTCTAATTATTTTGGAAATTACCCACATTGTGTTTTATTTTGTACTTCAATTCTGTGGAGATTTTATCATGTTATTAATTTTAGATACAAAATTATAGAGTGTGTAACAATATATATTTAATCAAATTATGGCAATGCTTAGTTAATAAATAGATAAAGCAACTCAACCTTTGCAAGAGCATCCTTCTGAGCAGCATGAAAAAATGACAAAAATATAATATGTAATTTTTGTTAATTACTCTTTTATAAAAATTGTACTTTGTTCATTATACCAACATATTTGAATAATATGTAAGAAAACCAGATATGGTGTGACATCTGCTTGGTTTAGGAATGTTTCTTTGTTCACTGGGAGAGAGGTAGTTCATTTTCAATCTCCTATTCTTTGGGAAAATAGCAATAGTGTCAGAAACTGCTCCTTTTCACAGTTCTTTTCACAAAACTGGTTTAACGCACTTTGAGCAGTTCTGTCACTCACTGTGGGAAGGATACGGTTGTGCTGGAGAGAGTTTTAAGAGGGTTAGATTCGGTAGATATATACAATAGCTTTATAAAACAAAGGGAACACAAGGAACTGCAGATGCTGGTTTATTTTTTTTTAAAACACTAAGTGCAGGAGTACCTCAGCCACCCAGGCAGCATCTCTGGAGAACACGGATAGTTGACATTTTGGGTTGGAACCCTTCGTCAGAATTGTAGGAGAACAGTAGAAATCACACGGAGGTGAGCGAGGGTCTCATAAAATGCCTGTTAGAGAGAGAGGAAGGAAACATCTTCAAAGTAGGCCTAACTTGAGAAGATTTTGGAGCAGTAAAACACAAGTACAAGGAACTGCAGATGTTGGATCAAAAGACACAAACAAGGACATTGCAAAGATGAGGGGAAGGAATTTTAAAATGCCTTTGAAGGGAAAGTTGTGTACACAGAGAGTGGTTAATATTTGGAATTCACTACCCGAATAGATACAATCAATACTTTTAAGAGACATTCAGACAGACACTCAAATAAGCAAGTATTAGAACTATAGATCATATGTGGGCAAATGGGGCATGTGTAAATGGACAAAAAGATCAGAATAGACATGGTGGGCCAAAGCGGCAATTTCTGTGGTGTATTCTATGGCAATTATGTTCATATTTTTTTTCTTTTTTTTAAACAGGTATTTGTGTTGGAGAGACAGATCTTTGATTTTCTTGGCTATCAATGGGCACCTATCCTGGCTAACTTTTTGCACATTATCACTATCATCTTTGGCCTTTTTGGGACTATCCAGTTCAGGCAACGATATGTAATCAGGGTGAGTAGAGCACATGGTTCTAAAGACTATTAAATGTGTCAAAAACAGCGGAAATTAAGTTCCCAAAAAAATAATGTTAATTTTTTACACTACTTTATGAGGTAACTGAATTAGAAAATTAAGCAGAGGACATCACAGTCACTCTGCCTGTCCCGCTGAGTTACTCCAGCATTTTGTGTCTACCTTTAATCTTGCATCATTTAAAATTATATTTTTCCACTATTTTCATTTAAAATGTAAATGTAAATGATTAAATACCTTCGTACATTGATTACCTTAATATTTTCTAAGGCTATAAATGATTACTTTAAATTGGTTGCCTATTTACAAGTAAATTCGAGGTTATTAAGATATCAACACGTGATTTATAGTATGTATCTACACATGCCACAGCTGCAGAATCTAAGAGCTATTCAGTACACTGAAATTCATGTGGTATCACTGTCTGGTTAATAGGCAAGAGTATATTTTGCATTTAGAAACAAAAGTCAATATTACCATAGATGGTCTAAATAAATTAAAGCTCCATAAGTCACATTGTTCAAAATTCCCCTTATCTAATTTTGGTGTAAATAGAGATAGATATATTTCAAATAAGGTTATTAAAAGCACATGTAAAATAATAAAAACAACCATTAAAATTAGCTTTCCTGATCCGAGCCTTAAAGAAGCTATCGTTGAATGTCGGGTTCGGGTAAGGTATCAAAAACATATTGTAAGTCATCAGGCTCAGGCCTGATAATGCTGGCTCTTTATATGTGAAGATAGATACACAAAGCTGGAGTAACTCAGCGAGTCAGACAGCATCTCTGGAGAAAAAGAACAGGTGGCGTTTCGGGTTTGGTTTAGCTTAGTTTATTGTCACGTGTACTGAGGTACATGTGAAAGCTTTTGTTGCGCACCCTTCTTCAGATTGAGAGTCATGGGAAAGGGAAAGGAGAGATATAGACAGTGATATAGAGAGATAATATTTGCTGTTTGACTTCCTTCCAAAAAGTTGAACTTTTGAAACAAAATAAGTGAAGTTACAAAGAAAGTCTCAAACATTTCTATTGCAGAGTGAATCTGACCCCACTGCCAATCTGTCAACCATGGGTTGCGATAACTCGAGGCTTGAAACCTAACTTGATTGCAACTACCTTCCTCCAGCCTATTGATCTGTTGGTTCAAAGAATGACACTGAGTGGTCAAATCACTGTTGTCAGGGTAGGGTGTGCAGAATTAGGTGGTGAAATGTAAAAATTTGGGAGCATTCGGCACACCTATCAAATAAACAAAGCTGCTTCACAGTGCTGTGACTCAAGGTTGCATCTTGTTTCTCCAATGGAGAAGTGACCAATATTATGAATACAGAATGCTGTCCAAATATTGAAAAAAAGTGTGATCAAGTCGATGCTTTCTATGGAAGAACAGCTTGGGTCTCTAGATGGTGTGAAAGTAAAAGGATATATTATGTATCGGGTTCAGGTTAAGTTCCAATAAAGCAAAATTTTCACTGGCTCAGCTGGGCTATGTTCAGACTGGGTTTAGATCTAGTATTAATTTTATGCCAAGCCATCATCTAATTCAAACTTGACAGTTTTCCACTAGATATGCAAAATTCCCAAAATTAAACAGGATTTTTGTTCATGATTTTCTTATTTTGAATTATTTTTTTCTTGCTCCCACCTTTTTATTTTGCTCTGAAGATAACACAAAACAATGATTAAAAGTTAGTTTTCTTGGTCACTTGTGAACTATGTGCATTGTTAGCATCACCTGATTTTTTTGCCCATCACCAATAACCACTGAAAATGTGCAAATGAGTTGTCGCAATGATTCACAGTTGTTTGTGTAATGAAGATGCAACTGAAAAGGAAAGATTTAGATCCAGTGATGGAAAAGAAAAAGTGACACATGTCCAAGTATGAAAGATATGCAATGAGGATCTATTGCAGAGTGAAACCTAACTTGATTGCAACCACCTTCCTCCAGCCTATTGATCTGTTGGTTCAAAGCCTTCACAAAGCTGTGGATCACATGGGCTCATCTATGGTTTCTGATAAAGGAACACTCAGATAATCTTCTTTGGCTCTCAGATAATCTTCGGTGTCCTCTAAATACTTACTGATGAAGTCCATGGCAACAGTGCCATATTTATTCTGCTTGGCCATAAAGTCCCTGAAAATGTGTTGTTTTGTTCCTATACACCTGCTGCCCTTATATTTTGAAGAATGCCATCGGTGAAGCTTATGAAGAAGAAGTTTACTTTCTTTGTGATTGCTCTGAGTCTGTGGACTGATCCTTTTTCAGGGACTTTATGGCCAAACAGAATAAATATGGCTCTGTCGTCATGGACTTCATCAGTAAGTATTTAGAGGACACCATGCCAAAGAGGATTATCTGAGTGTTCCTTTACCAGAAACCATAGATGAGGCCATGAGATCCACAGCTTTGTGAAGGCCAAGTTAAGTTGGGTGATCCCAACTTTTACAAGAAATCCATATCCAAACATTTTGAAGGCTTCAAGGATGCTAACAGAAGAACCAGAATAACTACATGGTCACTCAACAATTGTGGCAAAAATAATGGGCTTCAAAGTGAAGTTAGGCAGCATTGTTGACAACAATGCATGCCTTGGTTAGTGGGCCTTAATGACTATCACTCGGTGACTCGGACATCCATTATCATGAAGTGCTTTGAGCGGCTGGAAATGGCACATACCGATTCCAGGCTCCTAGACAAATTTGATCCACTGCAATTTACCGACCACGTCAACGATATAAACGTTGCTACATACTAGATGAACAGAATACCTATTATCTCAATTCCTCGCTTTGTTATTGATTGAAATTGAAAATGTTTTGAGTGAACTGTATTCTTTCATCAGAATGTGGAAGTTCTATTGTCTTTAAGGACAGTGCCTTGATTATGGCTGAATGTGGAATATGTAATTATCCCGTCAGCGGAAAAATCGGTGTTACTCATGGACTGGTGTCACCCCTGCGAGTCTGCATTTCTCTGGGTGTTCATGCAAGGCCACATAGCACAGGTTGCACTAAAATTAGTGCACACAATTGACAAATGAGATTCAGAAGCAAGTTGTTATTTGATAGAATGAAAAAACCACTGACAGGCTCCCAATTGTTGTACTCTATCCAATTACTGACACTTTCAGTTACACGATATATGAAAAATATTAAGCAGCTATTGTATTCAATGCATGTATTTATTTTTTTTGTTGTGAAAATAGTCATTTTTTTCTTCTTTATTAGTGGAGTTTTATGATGATACACAATTAAACTAGGTTTGACACGAGCAGATCCACGGTAGTCTAAAAATGTGCTGCATAATCGCTTATGCTCTATTGTTTAGTTTAATATTGTCACATGTACAGAGGTGCAGTGAAAAGCTGTTGTTTGTGTGCTATCCAGTCAAAGAAAATACTAGACATGAATACAATCAAGCTGTCCATAGTGCTCAGATAAAGGGGGCAACATGAAAGGCAAGATATAACTTAAGTTTGATTATGTCCAATTAAAGATAGTTCAAAGGTCTCCTTGAATTGGAGGGATGCATTTTCAAACTTCCGTACCTCTTAGGTAGAGCTCTAAACCACGCCGTGATATATCCTGATAAAATGCTTTCTGTAGAAGTTGCTGAGTGTTGGTGGTGACATGCTGAGCTTCCTATGCCTATGAAAGTAGAGGTGTTGGTGTGCTTTCTTGGACATAGCTTCGATGTGGTTGGTCCAACACAATTTGCTGGTGATATTTATTCCTAGGAACCTGAAACTTTTGATCATCTCTCTTTGGCGCCATCAAAATATAATGGGGAGTGTGTCCCGCTTCGCTTCCTGAGGTAGATCACAATCTCCTTTGTCTTGCTGGCAATGAGGGAGAAGTTGTTGTCTTGGCACCAGGTTACGAGGTTCTGTACTGCATCTCGGCATTATTTGATATCCGGCCCACTACGGTAGTGTCATCTGCGAACTTATAGATCGGGTTGGATTGGTATTTGGCTATACAGTCGTGTGTGTATAAGGAGTATAGAAGGGGGCTGAGAACACATCCTTGTGGGGCATCAGTGTTCAGAATTATCACTGAGGATGATGTATCACCTATCCTCACTGGTTGCGGTCTGTCGGTCAGGAAGTCGAGGATCCAGTTGCAGAGATGTGTGCTGACTCCAAGTTCCACAGGTTTGGAGATGAGCTTGGTTGGGTAATGGTGTTGAAAACAGAGCTATTGTCGATGATTATGAGTCTGATACAAGTGTCCTTCTTATCCAGCTGTTCCTGGAATGAGTGTAGGGCCAGGGAGATGCCATGGACCTATTGTGGCGGTAGGCACAAGTGGGTAAAACGGCCTGCTAGACTGGATTTAATGTGTACCATACATCACATGATGGTGGATGTCAAGGCCATTGGACCGTTGTCATTAAGGCATGAGATCTTACTTTCTTTTTAGCACAAGGATGATAGTAGTCTTCTTGAAGCAGGCGAGTACGTCAGATCAGAGCAGGGAGAGATTAAGGATAGTTGGTCTGCGAAATTCTTAAGGAAGCAGCCAGGGACTCTGTGCAGGCCAGTTGCTGTCCATGGGTTCACCTTCTGGAAGGTGGATCTTACTTCTGCAACAGTGATGGAGGGAACAGGCGCACTTGAGTCTGTCGGGACGGGTGCCATATGTGCCACAAAGTACAAAGGGGGACCCAACGTATGAAGGGAGGGGGAGTGCTGCCGAGAACAAAGGGGAACCATTGAGGACTAAATGGGTTACTTTGTAACTTTGTCGGTGCCCTATATGTGGTGACTCTTTGCATACTTATGTATGCAAAACAAAGAATCGCATTGTGAAATGTGATAATAAAGTATGATTCATTCATTCATGCATGCCAAGTTGGCCTTATGCTAAAAGCAAACATAGAATGCATTAAGTTCATCAGGGAGGGCTGTATTATTGCCAATGATGCCGCTCGACTTCACTTTGTAGCCCGTTATGGTATTCAGGCCTCACCGTCGACGGGCATGTGTGCAGGATAGTTTTTTGCAGCAGTACATAGAGGTATCGACCAGAGAAGGGGCAGTGCTGGACCTCCTGTTAGGAAATGAGGCAGGTCAGGTGACGGAGGTATGCGTTGGTGAGCACTTCGGGACCAGTGATCACAATACCATTAGTTTCAATATAATTATGGAGAGAGTCATAACTGGACCTAGGGTGGAGATTTTTGATTGGAGAAAGGCTAACTTTGAGGGAATGCGTAAGGATTTTAAAGGAGTGAATTGGGACACTTTGTTTCATGGGAAGGATGTAGAAGAGAAATGGAGGACATTTAAAGGGGAAATTGTAAGAGTACAGAATCTTTATGTCCCTGTTAGGTTGAAAGGAAATAGTAACAATTGGAAAGAGCCATGGTTTTCAAGGGAAATTGAACACTTGTTTCGAAAAAAGAGAGATATCTACAATATTTATAGGAGGCATGGAGTAAATGAGGTGCTAGAGGAGTATAAAGAATGGAAAAAGAATCTTAAGAAAGAAATTAGGAAGGCTAAAAGAAGATATGAGGTTGCTTTGGCAAGAAAGGTGAAAGTAAACCCAAAGGGTTTCTACAGCTATATTAATAGCAAAAGGATAACGAGGGATAAAATAGTAAGATTAAACGAGAACTTACCAGTTCGAAGTTTGATCGTTATTTTATGAGGAGTTACGATGAGGGATTACGTGAAGAGCCCGCCTGGCGCTGGCAAACGGCATACTTCAAAGCAGCGGCATGAAAAACACAGAACACCAAATAGCCGAAGTAACATAGTAAGGCTCATAATAGACTTAGAACTACCAGATGATCATTTATTTTATGAGGGTGGGAGTGGAGGGCACGTAATCCCTCATCGTAACTCCTCATAAAATAACGATCAAACTTTGAACTGGTAAGTTCTCGTTTAATCTTACTATTTTACTTCGGAGTCACGTGAGTGACTACGTGAAGATTTTAAAGCTTTCTGTGTTTTTTATGTCGTAGAATTAATCAATACGACAGTCCGGCTAAGTAAATACATACATGAGAAACCAGACTAATTTTAGTTCTTTCCATAATTAATTTTTTAATGGTTTAAAGAACATCATAATAACCCTCCTTATATCCGAGGGAATCATTACAAGTGATAAAAGATATAAGTGACTACATAACTGATTATAGCAATCAATAGTAAGGTGACTATAGTGATCCCAACACCGCGTGGCCAAAGCTTGTCATAGTGTGAACAGGTTTATTGTAGAACTTTGAAAAAGTTTCTTCTTTACTCCACCCTGCGATTTTTAAAATATGCTCGAGCGGTACGTCCCGCACCTTCGCCGCGGACGTAGCTGCAGCCCTGGTGGAGTGAGATTTGAACACATCAGTGTCTACTCCTGCTAACAGTAACACCTGTTTCAACCACTTTGAGATAGTTTGAACTGAAGCTTTAGTGTGTGGTTTTTTATGCGTAATCATTAACGTTTTTTCATTTCCTCGAAGAGTTTTGGTAACTTTTATATATTGGTTCAAATGTCTAACCACACACAAAGTAGGATCAATAGGATAAGCTTGAAAGGTTACCTTTGCTCCAGTTCTTCCTGGTCTGCTTTGTTTGATCAGATCGTAAACATAGAACACAATGTTATCTGCAGTCACATGCATACAGTCTAAACGCAACATTTGTAAAGTTTGCACTCTTTGAGCTGAAACCAATGACATTAACATTATTAATTTGAATGTTAATCTTGTCCAATGACAATCCTTCAATTGGAGTCCATTGTCTAAGTAAGGTAAGTACAATGCTCACATCCCAAATCTCTGTGTATCTCGGTTTGGGTGGATAAATGTTAAAGATTCCTTTCATGAATCTAGATATTAGTGGATGTGATCCAATTGATTTCTGGTCAGACATTAGCCCTAAATAAGATGATAAGGCACTGCGTGCAGTGTTAATGGCACTGTAACTTAAATGTTGCTCAAAATGCAATTTAGCAAGGAACTCCAATACATTTGCAATATTGACAGTATCATAAGAAATATTTGACTGTGTGCAAAATTCTTCCCATCTCTTAATATGTGTCATATATAGTTTTTGTGTGTTATCTCGCCATGATGCGACTATAACTTCCATAGTTTTGTCCGACCATCCCAGCTCCTGTAGTGGTCTGGTCAAAACCTGCAGATTAATAAATTCATATATGCATATAATGGATAAATTTCTTTGGTTACTGAATTAATCAAAATATCACTACAGTTAGGAATTGACATATATGGTTCTTTAATCATATTCAGCATTAATGGGAACCAAGGTTGTGTTGGCCAACTTGGAACTACCAACAATCCTGTGGCAGAATCTTGTTCTATTTCCTTCAGACATTGCTGAACCAAAGCAAAAGGTGGAAAAGCATAAAAGAACATATTCCCCCAGTTCAATGAAAAAGCATCTACTGCTACTGCATCTGGATCGTGTTCCCAAGACACATATTTAGGCAATTGATGATTAAGCCTTGATGCAAACAAATCAATTTCTGGTAAACCAAATTGAGTTACAATATTCTTAAATATTGCTGGATTAAGCATCCATTCTGTGTTATCTTTAAATATCCTTGATCTTTTATCTGCCACCACATTGTCTTTACCTGGAATCTAGTTTGCTGAAATCCAAATTTGGCGATCAATACACCATTGCCATATTTCATTGACCAGACAATCACATGATACTGATCTGACTCCCCCCATGTGATTAATATATGCAACAGCCGTTTTATTGTCTAACTGTATTAATACATGTAGACCCTTTTTTGAACAGCAATATACTTTTAGACCATAGAAAGCACCCAATAATCTCTAAATAGTTAATACCATAAGTTTGAAGAAACGTTTCTTCTTGGACTTTCCATCTACCTCCACAACTGGAGGATGAATCTGTTACCCCCCCCCCCCCCCCCCCCCCCCCCATGCGAGAACATTAGCATCTATTTATAAACAATTTCAGGCTGTTTAATCAGAATGTTTTTAGCAGCTTGTGGGACATTTTTAACCCACCATGGTAATTCCAACAAAGCTTCTTTTGTTAATTGCATAGGCCTATCAAAGTGGCCTGCCCTCTCTTTGAGAGCTCTTATTTTGTCCCTTTGAAGATTTTGATAATGTAATGGACCAAATTCTACTGCAGGAAATGCTGCTACTAGTTTACCAATAGTTTTCGCTACTTCTCGGATGGAAGGATAAGTTTGTGAATGAGATTATTACAAGTCACCAAAAAATCATCAACTTTATCTTTGTTGGTAAAGTATTAACATAGTCTCTGAGTTAATTACAAACCCCAAATAGTTAATTGATTGTGCTGGCTGCAGCTGGGATTTAATTGGATGAATCAAGAACCCTAGCTTTAACAAAGCTTTTGTACTGAAACTAATTCTCAGCTGACTCTTGATTGCCATAAATGATTAGAATGTCATCGAGATAAGCCATAACGATGTGTTTTTGTACTCTTAATTGGGCTAAAACTGGTTTCAACAGTTTAGTAAAGAGCCTGGGAGCTGAACTCAATCCATTTGGCAAAGCTTTAAACTGCCATAATTGTCCCAGCCAATTAAATTTTAAGTACCTCCAGAAACTGATGTATTGGTACAGAATAATAGGCGTTTTTCAAATCAATCGTAGCCATATAACAACCTGCTGATATTAAATATCTTGCAGTATTAAATGTTTCCATTTAAAAAGTTTGTATTCTACCACTTATTTAGATCTGTAAGGTCCAGAATAATTCTGCAATCACCATCTTTTTATGTCTTTTGAAATATCTTTAGACACAATTGATGCTCGTGTTCATAAGTTTTTTCAATAACCCCTTTTCAGATAATTTGTCAATTTCCACATTAATCTCTGCTTTTCCAATTGCAGTAAACACGAAAGCATAGGCAGGTTTATCTGTACTGGAGGATTAACCCCTTCTTTAAATGTAATAGTGGCTCCTGAAACTGCTTGTAAAATAAACCGATCAGAAGTAATAGTAAGCCAGTCTTTACAAAACTTTTGTAATCTCCCTCCAACTGGAGATTAATCCGCAGTTTCTTTAAGAATAGAACAAGTCTTTAATACCTCTCCATATGAGCGTGGTGATCTCCTTTTCCCCGAATACGGGAAAGTATTGGGTTGTGCAGTACGATAATATTTCCTTGACATATTTCTGCCTCTATTTCCAAAATCAAATCCCCTTCTGGGCGAAAAATACCTTTTTTGTCCTAAGACGAAGGTTTCATGCAGCTAAAATTTTTAGCTTCTTCATCCAATTTTTAATAATTTAGGCAGATTTACTCCAAACAGATAACCAGGAGCTTGAACACCACTTGCTCGACACAGGCTTGCAAACCTTGGGTGAAATATGGGCCGAATAGCCATTTTCCTCATACAATAATTTCATAGAAAGAATTGCACAATAGGCCCTCTTTTTTAAACTTATCCATCTCCCCAAAAGCCATAATGGCAGCAGAATAATTTGTGAGGATTTTTTGAACCTCACTTCTTGAGCTCTCATATTTGGGGTCATGGATGCCCATATCAACGGATAAACCGTAGGCACTTCCAATGAGGCACAATTTCCTGTGCGTTTATAATTCTGATGTTTCAATCATCACAGAATCATGAAGTTGGTGAGATACCATATATAAATGTTGGCAGCTAGGTTTTCTTCCATAGCCTCACCACTTCCTTCATATATAGCAAATTCCTTTTGCTATCCCAGGCACATTTGGCCTTTCTTTTATTTTGTGGTGTGCTTTCAAATGCAAATCACCATCAGCAGGGTCTGCCTTCTGCAGCCCTAAATCAATTGGGATTTCATCCCATGAGACTTCCTTCGGCCCAAATCCTGGGTCCGGAGTTCCAACTCCCAATTAGGGCCACAGCCATATTCAGAATAATTAAACCCCTCAGGGCTTTTTTGGGAACCTTCTGGGTACTGTGACCCTAGTCTCATAATTTTTTGGAGAACTTTCTCCATATGCTCCATTATTAGTTCCACATAGTTTAATTATCTGGAGGACTTTCAGTATCAGAGTCATCAGAACCACGGGCCTCTCAGATTTCTTTTACATTTTTAGGAGCATTTCTCTCCGTGGTTATACTTCTGGAGAATCTAGAACTCGCTAACGGGTATATCAGCGGCCACCGGTATCGGAACCGGATCCGCACTAGCTTTTTTCCCGTATTTTTATTTTCACCCCGGGAAGCTCTTTTTACCCGCGAATTTTCTTTGCCGATTTCTCCATTTTTTTTTTTTCATTAAACTGTGCTAAACAGCACTTTAACGTGACTCTGACTTTTATTTTACTTTACTTTTACTGCTGGACCCACCCAGCGTACTCTAACGAACGTCCCGACTTTGCCCCACTTACCTGCGGGTCCGTTCCGACCGCTGCGAGGAGCTGCTCCTTACTGCAGATCCTCCTTCCGCCGTCAGCGTCGACGTAATGCCGTTTGCCAGCGCCAGTGACTCCGAAGTAAAATTGGACCATTAGAGAACCAGAATGGACAGCTATCTGCAGAGCCAAAAGAGATGGGGGAGATATTGAACAATTTCTTTTCTTCGGTATTCACCAAGGAGAAAGATATTGAACTCGGTGAGTTAAGGGGAAAAAGTAGAGTAGCTATGGAAACTATGAGATTCAAAGAGGAGGAAGTACTGACACTTTTGAAAAATATAAAAGTGGATAAGTCTCCAGGTCCTGACAGGATATTCCCTAGGACATTGAGGGAAGTTAGTGTAGAAATAGCAGGAGCTATGACAGAAATATTTCAAATGTCATTAGAAACGGGAATAGTGCCGGAGGATTGGCGTACTGCACATGTTGTTCCATTGTTTAAAAAGGGTTCAAAGAATAAACCTAGCAATTATAGACCTATTAGTTTGACGTCAGTGGTGGGCAAATTAATGGAAAGGATACTTAGAGATAATATATATAAGCATCTGGATAAACAGGGTCTGATCAGGAACAGTCAACATGGATTTGTGCCTGGAAGGTCATGTTTGACAAACCTTCTTGAATTTTTTGAATCGGTAACTAGGGAAATTGATGAGGGTAAAGCAGTGGATGTTGTCTATATGGATTTCAGTAAGGCCTTTGACAAGGTTCCCCATGGAAGGTTGGTTAAGAAGGTTCAATCTTTGGGTGTTAATGGCGGAGTAGCAAGATGGATTCAACAGTGGCTGAATGGGAGATGTCAGAGAGATGGCTGTTTGTCAGGTTGGAAGCCGGTGACCAGTGGGGTGCCTCAGGGATCTGTGTTGGGTCCACTGTTGTTTGTCATGTACATCAATGATCTGGATGATGGGGTGGAAAATTGGATAAGTAAGTATGCAGATGATAGGTGGTGTTGTGGATAATGAAGTAGATTTTCAAAGTCTACAAAGAGATTTGGGCCATTTGGAAAAGTGGGCTGAAAGATGGCAGATGGAGTTTAATGCTGATAAGTGTGAAGTGCTACATCTTGGCAGGACAAATCAAAATAGGATGTACATGGTAAATGGTAGGGCATTGAGGAATGCTGTGGAACAGAGGGATCTAGGAATTACTGTGCATAGTTCCCTGAAGGTGGAATCGCATGTAGATAGGGTGGTAAAGAAAGCCTTTGGTGTGCTGGCCTTTATAAATCAGAGCATTGAATATAGGAGTAGGGAAGTAATGTTAAAATTGTACAAGGCATTGGTAAGACCAATTCTGGAGTATGGTGTACAATTTTGGTCGCCTAGTTATAGGAAGGATGTCAACAAAATAGAGAGAGTACAGAGGAGATTTACTAGAATGTTGCCAGGGTTCCAGCAACTATGTTACAGAGAAAGGTTGAACAAGTTAGGTCTTTATTCTATGGAGCGCAGAAGGTTAAGGGGGGACTTGATTGAGGTCTTTAAAATGATGAAAGGGATAGACAGAGTTGACGTGGATACGTTTTTCCCATTGAGGGTAGGGAAGATTCAAACAAGAGGGCATGACATGAGAATTAAGGGACAGAGGTTTCGGGGTAACGTGAGGGGGAACTTCTTTACTCAGAGGGTGGTGGCTGTGTGGAATGAGCTTCCAGCAGAAGTGGTGGAGGTAGGATCGATTTTAACATTTAAGAGTAAAGTGGATAGGTATATGGACGTGAAGTGAATGGAGGGGTATGATCTGAGTGCAGGTAGATGGGACTAGGGGAAAACAAATGGTCGGCACGGACTGGAAGGGCCGAGAGGGCCTGTTTCCGTGCTGTAATTGTTATATGGTTATATGTTATATGGTTATATGGGTGTCTGAGTGGTTATGGTGGGACTCAGGTTTGTCCCAGTATTGACTGTTGGCATCCCTGATGGCTTTACAAAGATTGTAGCAATGTTCTATCCAATTAAAAGCATGTGATTTGAAATAAAGAAACTAAACATAAATAGCTAGAGTTAATCATTCCATTGCAGCTCACTGTTTATTAGAAATCAAAGCACGTGTTGAATCCTATGTTACTGATCTAAATTAACTCAATTGTCAAGGATTTCATTCTAAGGATCATCCATAATTATTTTTCATTATCGTGATAATAGTAGGGGGAAAATAAAACAAAACAATTGTAGGTTTTATATTCCCTTTACTTGGACTGAAGTAAATGCCCCCAAGCTGCTATGCATTCCAACCTTTGCCAGATTCTTTTTTTTCCAGTGTGATTTCTGAATTCTCTGCCTTGCACTTGATTCCCCACAGCCTCCACATATCACATTTGGTACTTGTGCTGCTATGCTTAATTATGTATCTACCATTTAAACACCGTCATTAGTGCTGTTTTTAATCATATTTTACCGTAAAATGTTACATATATTATTTCCAATGTTGAAACTTAATTATAGATTTCATACAGCTATTTGTTCTAAGAATTTATTTTAAAGACTTCATTATACACTGTTATGATATTATGGATCTTTTAGCATACATTTTCACATCATTTTCACTTCACTGACATCGAGATGAAAATCCAACAATATCTTGTAATTGCATTAAGATAACTTTCATACTGGTAGTTTTGCTCATTTACAATTATACTGCATGACAACATTTCTTTTGTAATGGGTTGAGGCATCATTGGTTATTACAGTTAGTTCCCAGAGCAGAGTCTCAGGTTGGTGATCAGATGAGGTGGGTGAGGTGAAAGGTTAGGGAGAGGGAGAAGATGGGCTGTTTGAGGTCATGATTTGGATTTGGGGATGTATGTAAGATGCGATGTTGAGAGCCCAAGGAAGTGTTAAATTTTCAACTGGAAGGTTACGCATCTGGTTCAAAATGCTGGATTCCTCGCGCAGAGAAACACGTAGGCAGGGCCCATTTTAGTATCTAGAAGCCGACCTCAGTGAGGCAGGGGAGCCAGCTACTTTATGAGTGGCCCAGACAGTACGCAGGCCACAATGTGTATTTCAGAACTAGTATTAAAACACTTATTTTCAACTTTTGGATATCACTGAACATTTCCAAAATCATTCTTGTATTTCTCCACCAGTAATTTGATCATGGTACAAAGGCATAATTGTAAGAAGATAGTGCTTCACCTTCTCAACTCCAGAGACCTGGGTTCAATCTCAATCTCAGGTGCTGTCTGTGTGGAGTTTGCATGTTGTCTGCTTTCCTCCTATATCCCAAAGATGTACTGCTAGATTAACTGTTGACAGTAAGTGGGTGGCAGAATAATCAAGGAGAGTTGATGGGTACATGAGAGTGAATTGATCGGAGGGAGGAGGTGAGGGAATGGAATGCAAGGAAGTGTTCTATGAATGAGCATAGACTCAATGTCCTATTTTAATGTACTAAGAAACTGCAATATAAATATGAAATAACTTTACCACTTTTGTTTACACTAATTCTAAATTGCAGTTAGCTTTTTCCAATAAAGTTATGCCACATACATAGCACACATAGATGTTGCGCTCTGCAAAAGAGTACTGAGGCCAAAGTTTTGAACGTGCAGAAATACTTTAAAGGTCAGACGGCAGCTGTGGAAGAAGAGTTAACTTTTCAGGTTTATGACATCCAATTGACCTGTTGAGATGTTCCAGTGCTTTTTTTTTAACATCCTTAATTTCTATTACACTATCGTATCAGTGAATAACTTGACGATTGGACAAAGCAGATTTGGTTAATTGAAGAAGTCTGTTACAGCAAACAGTCTACTTAACTGCTGTATTAAAGCAAGTGATCTATTTCCACAACAAACAGGGTGTACTTACAAAAGGATCATTTGCAAACTACAGTAAACAGAGCATATGGACTGAAATACAGTAATGTCTCCATGATAACAGCAGTGATTTCTGCAGCAAAATGTAGTTAATTGAGGATTAGTTACATTATGCAAATTGTGTGTGTAAAATCAATCCCAGGTGTTTACAGCATCGAGGATTTTAGATGTGATTTACAGGGATTGTTCTACTTTGACCATGAAGACAGATGTCATTATAATGCTGTGAACGTATTTGGTTACAAATACTTCAAGAGGAAATCATGCTGGTGTATATTAGGAAATTGCACACCTGTTTACCCAGGGAATTTTATGCCTTAACCAATAGCTCAGGGGAACATATTAAATGCGAAGTTAGAATTGTGATACTGAGTGAAAATATTAATGAGATCTCTGCATTACAGACATTATGGATAATATTGTTGTGAAATTGTAGTTATTAAACAGTGTGAATATATAATTAGCACCAGCATGTCACTTAAATTGTAATGGACTGGAGCTGCACACAAACGTGCCAGTTTTTAAATCATATGAATAAAATATTTACATATCATAACAATAGTTATTCATAGCATAGGAATACCAGTCAAATTATTACTCTAAAACCTGTGCAAAAGTTGAAAACAAAATACTAAATGGTAAAATTATTCATGTCTCCAGCTTCTTGCCATCTAAATATGACGGATAATATTAATAACCACTTCAGGTCTGTAAAACTATCTAGATGCAAGTATAACAGATGCTTAGTAGATAATTATCTTGATATATAATGCAAATTAATGCAAATGATTATCAGCATTTTTTCAGTCGATGGCAATGATTTTATTAATTTAATTATAGTAATGTGCTAGGTATAATAACTATTTCCGAATGATACAGGTTATGGATATGGAAATCAAAGTTTCCTACTTGAAAGATCATATTAACTATAGCCAAACAGACAACATCATTCAATATATGCACAGTCTATGAATATAAAAACATAAGAAATCAGAGCAGAACCAGGCCATTTACTCCCTCCACCTTAGTTCATCATTCTTGAAAATGAAACAGCACTGCACAGGAAAAGGTCTTTCAGTCCAAAATACTCATGCTGAACATGATGCAAACTTAAACTTCTCTGCTTGCACTTCATCTGTATCCCTCCATTCCCTGCAGATCGATGTGCCATCTAAAAGCCTCTTCGATTCTCCTATCATATTCCTATCCACCACCACCGCTGGCAGGGCATTCCAGGCACCAACCTTTGTGTAAAAAAAAAAGCATCCTGCACATCTTCAAACTTTTCTCCTCTCACCTTGAAGCTATCCCCTCTAGTCTTTGACATTTCCACCCTAAGGAAAATGATTCTGATTGCCACCATATGTATATCTCTAAATGATTGTATAAACCATGTCTCCCTTCTGACGTTCCAGAGAAAACAATCCAATTTTGTTCCTCTTCCTCTAGCAAACACCCACTAATCTAGGCAACATTCTGATAAACCTCTTTTGCACCTACTCTAAGGCTTCCATATTCTTTCTGTATGAGGTGTCCAGAACTACACACAATATTCCAAATAAAGCCTCACTAATGTCCTATAAAGGTGCAAAGTGTGGTCCTAATTATTATATTCAATGCTCCGACCAATGAAGGAAAGCATACCATATGCCTTCTTTAACACACTTTCCACTAGTGTTGCCACTTTCAGGAAGTAATGGACTTGGACCCCAAAGATCTCTATGTACAATACTGTTCAGGGTCATTATATCAATTGTATATTTTTCCCTTACATTTGACCTCCCAAATTGCAACAACTCACACATGCTCGGCTTAAACTCCGTCTGCTATTTCTCAGTCAATTTTTGTAGCTGATCTATATCCCGTTCGAGCTTTCTCGACCTGAACTCTGATTAGCTGGGTTTTAAATGACCCCCATATGTCTGATGTAGACTTAACCATAACAGCTGCTCCCAATTTTACTCTTAAATTTTGCTCTGCCTAAACCTTTTGCACGCAGGAAGTTCCAGTCAACAATGGGGAAGTTAAAGTCACCTATTATGCCCACCCTGTTGATTTTACTTTGTGTAATCTATCTCTATAGCCAGTTACTCTATCTCTCCCGCTGGCTATTGGGAGCCCTATAGTATAATAGCATTGCACTGTTGGTGATTTTACTTTTTGTTTTCAGTCTTTAAAGTTGATTTTCAAAAGAAAAAGACTCTGTCAAGCAAGTGTGTGACATATTAAAGATCATGCTGTGGAAATGTTAACCTTCAGCCAACATAACTATGAAGTCAATTGAACAACTTTTCATTCCCCATTCAAAATTAGTATTGCGGTACACACTGGGTTTGACCCCAGGACTAGTTAATAGGTAACTCCCCGCATCAGGTTGGCTGTTGAAATCTGTTTATAAACTTGACTTGAGTTGGTAGGGCCGAACGATTAACATAATACCAGGTGTAGGTTAAGCTCAGATTCAAAAATTCAGTTCCACTGACTTTCAATAGACAATAGACAATAGATAATAAGTACAGGAGTAGGCCATTCGGCTCTTCACGCCGGCACCGCCAGTCAATGTGATCATGGCTGAACTTCTCTAATCAGTACCCTGTTCCAGCCTTCTCCCCATATCCCCTGACTCCGCTATCTAGCTCTCTCTTAAAAGTATCCAGAGAACCGGACTACACTGCCCTCTGAGGCAGAGAATTCCACTGACTCACAACTCTCTGTGAGAAAAAGTGATTCCTCGTCTCCATATGGCTTACCCCTTATTCTTAAACTGTGGCCCCTGGTTCTGGAATCCCCCAACATCGGGAACATGTTTCCAGCCTCTAGCGTTTCCAAACCCTTAATAATCTTTATTTATTTATTTATACATTATACTTATGGGCGCCTTATCAAAGACTCTCAAGGACGCCTTACAAAATTTAATAAGCAGATTACAAAACATATAAGCAGAATAAAACAAAATACAAAACAAAAATAGTAGGGACAAGACACAATGCAAAGAGAGAGCAGCGGCAGCCAAACGCGCCAGCGTTCACTCTCCCTTCCGGCAGCCATCTTGGAGACAAAACAAGCAAAACATCTTTTAACATTGAACATCCACCACAGTGACTCCTACACGCTCCTCACTGTGGTGGAAGGCAGAATATAGTTCAAGTCCTTCCCTTGCTCTTCCACGGCCGTGGGCCTCGAGCCCCCATTAACGGGACGATTTTGGCTCCCGGAGCCGGTGTTCGGGCCCTCCGCCTCGAGGCGCTCCACTCCCGCATCAAGGGGTTGTCAACTCACCTACGGCGGGTGAACGAACCTCGTGTCGGGGCAGGTCGAGCCTTCTGCGGCATTGGAGCTCCCGACTAGTCTCGCCCCGAGACTGCGAGCCCTTGCTGATAAAGTCCGCAGTGGACATGGTAGGAGCGATCCCAGGCAAGGGATCCGCTCCGATGTTAAGTCCATGCCCCGCGGTGGGGCTCACAACAGTCCGAGGAGGCTTCCTGCTCCAGCGATGGTAGGCCACAGAGCCCGGAGAATGTGATCCGAAAAGTGATCACATCTCCGGGAAGGTAAGGACTTGAAAAAAAGTTTCCCCGGATCCCCTCTCCCCCACATAAAACACACCAAAAAACATTAAAACAAACTTCTAACAAACTAAAAATAGCTAAAGAATGGAAAGATAAACAGATTGCTTGTCGGGCTGCCACCTCCCCCGTGGCCACGCCCACTTTTGCAGCTGTTTCAATAAGATCCCCTCTCAACCTTCTAAACTCCAGAGTATACAAGCCCAGCCACTGCATATGACAAGCCCAGCCCCCCCATCCCGGGAATTAACCTTGTAAACTACGCTGCACTCCCTCAATAGCAAGAATGCCCTTCCTCAAATTAGGGAACCAAAACTGCACACAATACTCCAGGTATGGTCTTGCTAGGGCCCTATACAACTGCAGAAGGACCTCTTTGGTCCTATACTCAACTCCTCTTGTCATAAAGTCCAACATGCCATTCGATTTCTTCACTGCCCGCTGTACCCGCATGCTTACTTTCATTGACTGATGAACAAGGACCCCCAGATCCCATTGTACTTTCCCTTTTCCCAACTTGACAACATTTAGATCTGCTTTCCTGTTTTTGCTACCAAAGTGGATAACCTCACATTTATCCACATTAAACTGCATCTGCCATGCATCTGCCCACTCAACCCAACCTGCCCAAGCCGCCCTGCATTCCCATAGCATCCTCCTCACAGTTCACACTGCCACCCAGCTTTGGGTCATCTGCAAATTAGCTAATGTTACTTTGAATCCCTTCATCTGGATAAACAGGGTCTGATCAGGAACAGTCAACATGGATTTGTGCCTGGAAGGTCATGTTTGACAAACCTTCTTGAATTTTTTGAAGCGGTAACTAGGGAAATTGATGAGGGTAAAGCAGTGGATGTTGTCTATATGGATTTCTGTAAGGCCTTTGACAAGGTTCCCCGTGGAAGGTTGGTTAAGAAGGTTCAATCTTTGGGTGTTAATGGCGGAGTAGCAAGATGGATTCAACAGTGGCTGAATGGGAGATGTCAGAGAGTAATGGTGGATGGCTGTTTGTCAGGTTGGAAGCCGGTGACCAGTGGGGTGCCTCAGGGATCTGTGTTGGGTCCACTGTTGTTTGTCATGTACATCAATGATCTGGATGATGGGGTGGAAAATTGGATAAGTAAGTATGCAGATGATATTAAGATAGGTGGTGTTGTGGATAATGAAGTAGATTTTCAAAGTCTACAGAGAGATTTGGGCCATTTGGAAAAGTAGGCTGAAAGATGGCAGATGGAGTTTAATGCTGATAAGTGTGAAGTGCTACATCTTGGCAGGACAAATCAAAATAGGACGTACATGGTAAATGGTAGGGCATTGAGGAATGCTGTGGAACAGAGGGATCTAGGAATAACTGTGCATAGTTCCCTGAAGGTGGAATCGCATGTAGATAGGGTGGTAAAGAAAGCCTTTGGTGTGCTGGCCTTTATAAATCAGAGCATTGAATATAGGAGTAGGGAAGTAATGTTAAAATTGTACAAGGCATTGGTAAGACCAATTCTGGAGTATGGTGTACAATTTTGGTCGCCTAGTTATAGGAAGGATGTCAACAAAATAGAGAGAGTACAGAGGAGATTTAGAATGTTGCCAGGTTAGAATACAGAGAAAAGGTTGAACAAGTTAGGTCTTTATTCTTTCCAGGGGGGACTTGATTGAGGTCTTTAAAATGATGAAAGGGATAGACAGAGTTGACGTGGATACGTTTTTCCCATTGAGGGTAGGGAAGATTCAAACAAGAGGGCATGACATGAGAATTAAGGGACAGAGGTTTCGGGGTAACGTGAGGGGGAACTTCTTTACTCAGAGGGTGGTGGCTGTGTGGAATGAGCTTCCAGCAGAAGTGGTGGAGGTAGGATCGATTTTAACATTTAAGAGTAAAGTGGATAGGTATATGGACGTGAAGGGAATGGAGGGGTATGGTCTGAGTGCAGGTAGATGGGACTAGGGGAAAACAAATGGTCGGCACGGACTGGAAGGGCCGAGAGGGCCTGTTTCCGTGCTGTAATTGTTATATGGTTATATGGTTATATGGTTATCTAAATCATTCATGTATATTGTAAATAATTGTGGTCCCAGCACCGAGCCTTGCAGTACCCCACTTTCATATAAATGTATTTTGAAGCTCAGTCCACCAACAGTGGAGTAATGTCCAGGAAACTAGATTTCCAGCCAGCACATTGCACCTGTCCATCTATGTTAGGGTTTAAGTGGAATTGTGTTCTATTCTCTCCTTCAAGGCTGAGTCTAAATCTGCTTGACTTGTGGTGCTGTGAGAGTACCAAACAGAATGCAGTGGTTCAAGAAAACAAGTCACCATCAGCTTCTCTAAGACCGCCTGAGATGGGCAGTAAATCCAGGCCTTGCCAGCAGCACGCATATCTCATTGATACACAATAGAAATATATGCTAGGTGAATTTTATTTCTGGGAACAAACCAAATATGAAGTCAGACACAAAAAGGACAATGTGCACCAGAGACTTCTGCTGGCCCACGTTATGCCCATCTGTTTGTCTCTGATGATCGAAAACCCATGCCCTTGCATCAGGCACGTGCCATCAGGGTACAAAAATTATAACATGGTAATAACTAAATATAAATAGTAAAGGCATGGGAGAATTATTATCAGTATGCACCGCCATTCAATATGATCATGGCTGATCCAACTCTCCCGTAGCCTTCTCTCCATACCCTCTGTAGCCACAAGGCATAATCAACTCTCAGAGAGTTGACTCACCACTCCTTTTTCATCCGCTGTGAGCGCTTGTAATTCCACGGGAAGCACTCCCTCTCTCTGTGCAAACCCATGTGCTCCTGTACTCAAATCCTTTTCAGCTGCTTTTTTCACTGCCTGAATGCGTGACAATGACACCCAGGTCTCGGGGCTGAGGCAGCTGAAATTCTGCCTTTGCAGCACTGCGCATGCGCATCTGTCTACTGCGCATGCGCAGAGCAAGTTTCTTGGCGGGGTTTTCAAATATGGTTTGTCTCCCGGTGGCTCAGCACTTCAACTCCCCCTCCCATTCCGTATCCAACTTCTCGGTCCTGGGCCTCCTCCACGGCCAGAGTGAGCAACACCGCAAGTTGGAGGAACAGCACCTCATATTCCGCTTGGGGAGTCTGCATACTCTGGGCTTGAACATTGAATTTTCTCAATTCTGTTAACCCTTGCTGTCTCCTCCCCTTCCCACCTCTCCCTCAGCCCTCGGGCCCTGGCATTCCCTCCCTCTCTATCTCTCCCCCACCCTAGTCGCACTAGCTTCTCATTTTCAAACTACAAACTGCTTACAATGGCTTGTTCCCTTTATCATACTTTTTTGCATATCTTTCATTCATTGTTCTTTATCTCTCCACATCACCGTCTATATCTCTCGTTTCCCTGATCCCTGACCAGTCTGAAGAAGGGTCTCGACCCGAAACGTCGCCTATCTCCTTTGCTCCTTAGATGCTGCTGCACCCGCTGAGTTTCTCCAGCCTTTTGTGTACCCTCGATTCTCCAGCATCTGCAGTTCCTTCTTTAAAACGAAATATGGTCTTGCGTGGGAGAGAAAAGACTAAGAGGGGAACTTTGTGACAGATAGATTGACTGACTCAAAGGAAAAGAACAAAGTTGAGTCAATAGAAGGTGGAAATGGCATCAGTTTACCTATATTCATTTTAATGTGGGCACTGATAGAACACAGAACAGTACAGCACTGGAACTGGTCCTACGGCCCACAATGTTCTGAACATGATGCCAAGTTAAGCCTTTCACCACTACATTTGGAAACATATTCTAGGCACCCATCACTCTCTGTGTAAGAAAAGCTTGCTTTGTGCACCTTCTTTAAACTTTTCCCCTCTGACCTTAAAGCTATGCCCTCCTGTCTTTGACATTTAAACCTTGCAGAAAAAGATTCTACCCTCCATCCTCAACAATTTTATATATTTCTATCAAGTCAGGCAGCCTCTCAGAATGAGAAGCAGAATTACATTTTAGATTAATAACCTTTCAGAAGAACTGGAAAATGTTGAGAGATAAAACATTAATAAGAACATGAGGTCTATGAAGAAGTGGAAAGTCATGAAAGAGTTAGTTAAAGAAGATGATAAAAGCTGGTGAATTCAAATAAACAGTATGGTTGGCTGGTAAAAATAGCAAGAAGGCAAATTAAAGCTGAAATTAACAGGGAAGGAGAAAATCCAGAAAACTTGATACTAAACTGGAATAGATGATAATCTGCATTTGTTGAATGATGCGTCCACTCTTAAAGGTTATAATGTGCTTACTTGGTGGATAAGTTATTGTTTCCCAGACATGCATTACTCTTTTTGGAATAATGTAGGACACTGAAGACAAATGTCAGAGTGGGAATGCGGTGGAAAATTGTTGGATGGCCATTGGAAGCTTGGGTCAGAAGTACCGACTATCAAATGTTTGAAACAGCGGCAAAGGTTCTTCAAAGCTCTCCTCCAATCTTTATTTTTCCCTATCTACCTAATTATTGTTAATAAACCTCTGTTGCAATTTCTAACCTGAGCACGTTCATATGATATTTATTCTATTTATTTCTGGTCCAACAAATGATAATAAAGGTTGTGAAATATGCTGTGAGCTTGTTATTAATAGGGGGTTTCTGTCTGACTCTAGATGTTACATAGATGAAATATCAGACTATTAAAACTCAATGAAGGAAAAAAAATCCAATATATATTAATGTCCTCATAATCCTTAATTTTATTAAACCCATGATTCCATTTTACAACAGGACTCTGAAATCTGAACATAACATCGATAAAGTATGATTTTATATTATAAAACATTATTGTGGTTTCTCCAACTTATTGCTGATGGCAGAATGTGAAGACAGATATATTTCCCTGGAAATTGTTCTGCTTTGTTCAAGACACATTCAACTAGTTATGAATGAATGATGCATGAACCAGCTACAACAAAATATTCTGCTGTGTTGGCAGCCCAAAGCTTGCAGAGAAAATGTGCACACGTCTATGCATGAAGGGGGAACAGATGCGGTTAGCTGAGAGGAGCTCAGGAAGGATGAGCAAGTAGATTAGAGGAAAGAGCATTACTAAGAGGAAAATGGGAACTCGGATGTTATATTGCGACAGTGGAATTCATCTGGCAGTGTTGAGTTTGTGGTAGTGCAGCGTTTCCACTTTGAAGGAAATTACTCAAAATTCGGCTAATTCACGTTGTCTTCGGGTAATTTTAGGGAAATGGAATGATTTTGGGAAATTTCCACATCCGACCCACGTAGGGGTGTAAAGGTAATACACATAGCACTGTCGGTTTGGTGTTCAAAGCATTAAACAGAGCACTGACAGTTTAATACGTGGGAATTTAAACAAAGTGCTGTCGGCTGCAGCACTATGGGTTCTAAATATAGCGCTACCGGCTGCATCGCCATGGGCTTTAAACATAGCGCTTTGGCCACAGCACTATGGGTCACAGAGTGTCCGGGAAAATTCTCGTATAACAATGAATCTTTGGAATTCTCTTTCTTGGTGGGAGTTAAGCTTTTGATTATTTTTCAGGCAGTGGTAGAATTCTGGATAAGCCTAGTGGTGACAAGTTACCAGTGGGCGTTGGGATTAACAGTAACATTGGGATTGGCCTTGTATTTACAGAAGGGTGGTTGGGCTCAAGCCGCCAGGAGGGAGAGGGGAGGGAGAGAGGGAGAAGGAGAGAGGGAGAGGGAGGGGGAGCGAGAGAGGGAGGGAGGGAGGGAGGGAGGGAATAAGAGGGGGATGGAGAGAAAAAAGGAAGGGGAAAGGGGAGGGAGAGGGGAAGGGAGAGAGAGGGATAGAGAGATGGAGAGACGGAGGGAGAAAGGGAGGGGGAGAGAGAGTGGGAGGGAGGGATGGAGAGAGGGAGGGAGAGAGAGGGAGAGCAGAGACAGCACATGAAAGCAGGTTGATAAAACAAAGACAACGAAAGCTGTTGGAGGCAACAAAAGCTGCCTTGCAGAACACTGTACAAGTGTGTAACAGAAGCAGGCATATACAGTGTAGTTACATAGATCTGTTTTGCCTTGTTCTTCTTTGTGTTGTTAACATGTGCCCGCCAAAAAAACGCAACAATAAATAGCAGGCAGGAAGCATTTTTGAAAATTTCAGGAAATACCATCAAATTCCAGGTAATTTCGGAATCTATTTAAGGAATTTTGTTTTTGAGGTGTGGAAGCACTGTGGTAGAGGGGGTTGTGCATTGTGATCAGGCAGGCTGTGGTTCATGATGAAATTAGGCCAGGGTCAGGTAAGGATATTACAGCGAGGTGAGATAAAGGGTAAGCGCAAATCTCAAAGTGGAGCTACCTTTAAAAGTATAAATGTGTTGGATATATCATCAGGCTAACCTCTGTACAAGTGGTTCACATGTGCTGCCTGCTGTATGTTCCTATGCGTACTTGCCTTATCGTATCTCATGGAAGTTAAATTGGAACAAATTTAGCATTATCTGTGACCCATGCAGTGATAATTGTATTTAGGTATCAATTTTCGATTTGTTTTGTTAACGTAACAGGTATTTTAGATAATAATTTGTATAATTATAGTTATAAACAGCATAATCTATTGTATTCAATGTAAGGCATCTTTAAATCAGTGGCTTTACATTTTGTCTCTCTCATTTTGTCTCCTTCTCCAAAGTATGCCATCTGGATGGTCCTCTGGGTCACGTGGAACGTGTTTGTTATCTGCTTCTACTTGGAAGTTGGGGACCTTGCAAAGGTAATTTACCACCTGATGTTCCAAAGCTGTTCACACACTGTTATAACAAAAGCTATTAAATGCAATTCTTGATATCTGTGAATGGTTCTTTCTCCTGAGGTATTTTAAAGATAAACCTCATGTCATTCCGAAGAGGTTTCTGAATCTATCTGAATCTGCTCTGTGCAAATGTTATTATGGCAAGCATTTACAAGATGCTATAAGCCTATTCCTGTGTATTAACCCGCAGGAAAATAGTGCCTTTAATATCATTTGATGATATGTATTCTGAATATTTCATTGCACTGCAGATGGAATTGTATGCATGTATTTTCTCCTCAAGGCAAGAAAGTTATTTGGCTGCTCCTTGTGATGCTATTATATAGACAAGTAGATTAATGCTAGTGCCACAAAGGCCTGTGAGATACTGATGATGAAAACACAAATCAATGCAAATGGGCAGTGCAGTTTTTTCATTGTTAAAATGATTTATAAATGAGAAGAATACGACATAGCATGAATTGAGAAAAATATCCCTAGAATTTAAATTCAAACTTCCTTAGTGAAACAATCGTTCTCTGTTCATTCATCACAGGGTTTTGATTGTCTCTTGACAACCACAAACCACCATTGCATACTAGTTGGTCCCACGGAGATCCGCATTTAAATTGTTGCACTTTACCTTTCATTATCTATCTGGTTGAAGGTATTAAGGAAAATATCTGCAAGTTAGTGGATGGTTGTAGCCAAGTTTGAATATATTTTTGTACTATTTAAAGCTCATTACTGTACAATTTTGCAAAATACTACAAAAGTGCAGTAGAACTGAGTTCAGTGAGTGGTAGACAGAGTGGAGAGTTGCTCACTAGCAGTCGCGGAGGCGTAAGTAAGGTTAGATTAGCTTTTATTGCTCTGTATTTTGTCGATTTATTGATTTTATAATGGAAACAGAACATAAGATACAGAGCCGGAGGAGCATGCTCGACCCCTCAAACCAGTCCCACCATGAAATATAATCATTGCTGACCGATGCTGGCCTCAAGTCCTCTTCTATACCAATTCCCTATCATCTCCAATCCTTAATCTTTCATATATTTATCTATCTTCCTTAAATATATCTATTGATCTGGCCTCCATCATCATCATGAACAAGGAATTCCAGAGATTCACTACCCTCCGAGAGAAGAGATTTGTATGCATTTCAGTGTTAAATGACAAGTCCCTTATTTTGTAGCTATATCCTCCTTGTTTATGACACACATAAACATAAAGCTATAATGTTTAGGAATATCAGCAATTAGATTAAATGGTATTAAGAAGTTAATATACTGGGCAGAAATGATCAGGGAAAACACAGCTAACTCAGATATAAGTTTACACCTTTAAATCTGGAAACTTAAATTTCTGAACATCCGTACCTTTAGTTGACTGCATTAAATTTAAGGAAATCCAGCAACGATAGTGGAAAATTCGCAGAAAAGTTTAGGAACAAATAATGCTTGTTAATTTCAAATTGTGTTTAGTTTCTTTTTGTCTCAATAGAATACGACATAGCATACGGTATAGGTTTCTTGGTTAAGCAAAGTCAGGATTCCTCTGACGCAGTCAAGTCCTCATACATAATTCTTAGTAAGAAGCAGATACTTTTTCAAGACCTGATCCCTTAGCAAAATATTACTTGCGTCCAATATTACCTCTGGAATACCAAGAATTATATTTCAAATTAAGAAACAGAATTAAAATTAACTAAACATTCTCTGAAAAAGACATCAGGAATGGTACATCGTGGAATCTATCCCAATTATACTTTGCATAGATTCCATAGATCAAGTAGTTTCTCATGTGCTTCTGTGTATTTGTTTCTCTATTGTATTCTATTATATGACTGTGGCATTTAAGAGACTTTTGGATAAACACATAAATATGCATGGAATGGAGGGATATGGATTATGTGCAGGCAGATTAGAGCTAGTCTCAGCATAGATATTGGGGGTTAAAAGAATGTGCTGTAGTGCTTTATGTTCTCTGTAAAACAATTTGTGTCTTTGTTAGGGGCAAGAGAGTTTCCAATGCAAAATTACCTGTTTTCTTTTACCGTAGGCTTTTCAAAGAAAAAGTATTTTTAAGAGCTATACATCTATTATATTTACTGCGTTAAAAATACTACATGTTACAATGTGTAATAGTATCATTGTGCAAGTGCCAATAGAAGCGTTTCCTTCTCAGTTTTAATGGCCACTGTAGTGAAACTGGCAAACTGTTCTGAAGAGACAATTGTGAATGATTACTGCAGGGAAGTTATATGGAAATCTTATTTTCCCTTAGTTTTTTTTTCCAAGACGGCTTTTAACTGCTTGTCAATTTCCAAAGTTTATTTTAAGTATACGCCAAATACGTTAGTGTTCCCTAATTTACCCAATGACTTATGCCCAATTCACATCATGGAAAAAACATGTTAAATCAGAGATATATACGTGTTACAGTAGAATTTCCTGTATCTGAATAATATCTGCAACATCTTGGAAAATCGACCGACAAACTTTCAATCTTTGAATAAACATACAATCTTTGTGAACAACAAAGATTTTATTGGTGAAAAACTGAAGTGTTGCTATCATCATACCTACTTTAGGTTGTCATATTATAATTTAAATAAAATTATTATTTCACTTGGTCCTAAATAATTCCTACAATTTAATCGTAAGTAGGTGATAACATTATCTACAAACTGCATTGAAATGCAGCTGGTTCTCTTTAAATGAAGGTAGACACAAAATGCTGGAGTAACTCAGCGGAACAGGCAGCAACTATGGAGAGAAGGAATGGATGATGTTTAGGTTTCAGACCCTTCTTCAGACTCTTTAAATGATGATGTCTCCACAGCACTATCTTCGATTGCAAGAATAAAATTTTGCCCATGAATTAATGTTGTCTGTCCCATTCCTCTGCACTGAATTACTGACATCATGCCACCTCAAAATTGCTTTTAACTTCTGCTTCATACTGTGATGATAATAATTTCACATGTAAATGCGTGCGCGCACACACACACACACAACAGTGAGCCTGTTTTACGCTCTTAGCATTGATCTACTCTACCAGCTGCAAGTATTCTGCAGTCTTTTCCAATAAATTCTTTTAAGGAGTTCCTTTTATCACATCCTGCCACCACTGAGTATAAAAATGCAGATATATTTACTTGCTGTACACATTTTACACACAGGCCAAATTCTGCTCCAGATCAATTTACAAATTTTAAGATGACACCTCTACATCCGGAGTGCGCCAGAGAGATGAAACATTCAGAGTGGGCTGGATTTCGAACATATACAGATTGAGTATAGGAAGGAGATAAGAGACTTTAGTAATATGGTATCAAGACAACAACCTCTCTCGCATCTGCAGTTCCTTATTATCAGGACAAAGGAGCTAGTTACTGACTTCAGGAAATGAGGTGATGCCTCAGTCAGCATTAGTGGTGGAGATGGTCAAGAGCCTCAAGTTCCTTGGCACAAATATCATCAACAATTTGTCCTGAACCAACTGTATTGAAGATATGGCAAGAAAGCACACCAACACCTCTTCTTTCTGAGAAGGCAAAGGAAGTTTGACAACTTGTATTAACTTCTACAGATGCACCATAGAAAGCAGCCCAGTGCATTACACAAAACAACCTGCCTGCCTTCTTCTCCTCTTCTCTGCTATTGAATCCTACACATCCCACTGCCTCAGGAAAACAGCCACTATAATCAAGGATCACAAACTCCAGTTATTCCCTCTTCTCTCCTCTCCCCTCGGCTGGATGATAGAGAAGTTGAAAGCATGTACCACCAGATTCAGCAACAGCTTCTAGACAGCACTGCTATCAAAGTACTGAATGGTCCTTTCGTAGGCTAAGGGTATACCGCCAATCTCTCAACCTATTTCACTGTAGCTCTTGCATATTTTTTTACCTGCACTTTCTCTCTTCTGTAAGGCCACAATGCTATAACACCTCATTCGGCAGTCTTCTATTTTTCTATTTGCACTACCTGTTCTACTGGTATATGGTTGAATTGCACTTGTGTATTGTATAGTTTTGACTGGATAGCACACAAACAAAATGTTTCACTGTATCTTGGTATAAATTACAATAATAAACCAATACAATTATTCTTTAATTTTTTAATGGTTATAGATAGGCATTTTTGTTATAAAAAAATATTTACATAAAAATGCTGTCTAAAACTATTACCATCCTGCAACAAAAAACATAATTAAGCTCATTGAATCACCACACATCAGGCATATACATTACATAGAATGAATAAGTTTCCATCCAATTTATTGTGTCATTCCGGGGAAGATTTGCCAATTATTCAATAAAGAAGCACTCTGAATATTCCCTGAAGGCAAATTCACACTTAACATTCACAGGTAGAGCAAAAGGTTGGAAATTACAAACCACAAAATAATACAGAATAAATCAGTTGTGTGCATAACACCCTCTTATTATAATCTGCATAATCAATGTTTAACATCTTCTTTTGATTGCTTGCAATAACATACTTGATAACACGAATTTCAGGAATTTGCTGAGGACATTTAGTAACGGCTCAAATCATGAAAGCATGCTTATTTACTTATGCTGTTAGATTATTTCTAGGTAAATAGTGGATTTGCTCCAGGAAGAAAAGGGCATGAAAGCTACTTATTTTTCTCATGTATTCATTTTTAGTATCTGGCCATTGTTGGAAAGCCTCCATTTATTACCCATCCATACTTTCTTTGGAGCAGTGATGGTGAGCCACCTTCTCGAAGCATTGCAGGAAGATGCTTTCTTAATGATGTTAGTGAAGAGATTGATATGTGACTTAAAGGCTTGCCGTTCTTATTTGTCTGAATCCCTTGTACTTTTTGGTTTTAGGTAATGTGGATTTGAAAAGTGCTGTCAAGGTAGTTTGTGTAAATAACTGTACTGTAATTTGTTAATGGCACACCCTACATCTAAAGAGTCATGGTGATGGAGGGAATGAATGTATGTGGTGGTGAATGGGGTGGGAATCAAATGTGCTGTTTTATTCTGAATGATGTTCAGTTTCCTGAGATTTGTTGCACTCATTGGGGTAAGTGATGACTAGTCCATCACACACCAGACTTGTGCCTTGCAGTTAGTAGTTCCAAATGTCAGGTTGTGAATCACTTATTCCAGCATCTCCAACCTATGAGCTGGTATCTGCAGCATTTATATTGCTCAACCAGTTGAGTATCTGACTGGAATAATTGATTGTCAAGCAGGTTCGTGATGAGTAAATGCATTTTCAACAGTACTTTCCATCATTTTATTGATGATTGCAAGAAGACTAATGGGGTGGTAATTCGTCTGATCGGATTGGTCCTACATATGAATGATTAGGATATATCTCAACGATTTACCCAGCTAGTTGTCAGATTAAGTCTTATAATTCAACTCGAACATCTCAGAGGCAGGACCAGTTCGAGAGCTTTAGTGATACAGCCAAATTATGACATCCATTGCTATCAGACTTTTCTTGATATGCAAATGATATTTTCCTCACTATCATTCATTGGAAGTAAATATTCCCATCTGGCTGATCCTGGCATGTGCATGTCTAAGCCAAAGTATATGGTTAGGTTTTATAGGTGTCTCATCTGACCTAGTAGCCTAGTAAACTATAATGTTCTTCAATATTACCTCCATGGAACCATTGGGTTGCAGAAGAAATTAACTGATATTACTCTCAGCTTGAGTACAAGTTCAGGACATTTCAACCAATATCATCTTGCCTGTGCCATCATTTCCTGAACATAGACTGTTTTCTACTTTATATATTGTTGTTGTTCAAGAAATAATGAGGAAGAACTACCAACAGCTCCACAAAAGTCAAACTATGTGGTCTGATTGCAAAATAGTGGTTTGTTACAATATGGTTCTGTTCCAATCAACATTCAAGAATATTGTTGTACTATGTAATAGTAACTGAACTAGAAGTTAACTCACTGAACTCCGACTGAAGAAGGATCTCGACCAGAAACATAGAAACATAGAAATTAGGTGCAGGATCAGGCCATTCGGCCCTTCGAGCCTGCACCGCCATTCAATATGATCATGGCTAATCATCCAATTCAATATCCAGTACCTGTCTTCTCTCCATACCCCCTGATCCCTTCAGCCACAAGGGCCACCTCCAACTCCCTCTTAAATATGGCCAACGAACTGGCGTCAACTACCTTCTGTGGCAGAGAATTCCACAGATTCACCACTCTCTGTGTGAAAAAACGATTTTCTCATCTCGGTCGAAAAAGACTTCCCCCTTATCCTTAAACTGTGACCCCTTGTCCCGGACTTCCCCAACATCGGGAACAATCTTCCTGCATCTAGCCTGTCCAACCCCTTAAGAATTTTGTAAGTCTCTATGAGATAACCCATCAATCTTCTAAATCCCAGCGAGTACAAGCCGAGTCTATCCAGTCTTTCTTCATATGGAAGTCGCGCCATCCCAGGAATCAGTCTGGTGAACCTTCTCTGCACTCCCTCTATGGCAAGAATGTCTTTCCTCAGATTAGGAGACCAAAACTGTACGCAATACTCCAGGTGTGGCCTCACCAAGACCCTGTACAACTGCAGTAGAACCTCCCTGCTCTTGTACTCAGATCCTTTTGCTATGAATGCCAACATACCATTCACTTTCTTCACAGCCTGCTGCACCTGCATGCCTACTTTCAATGACTGGTGTACCATGACACCCAGGTCTCGCTGCATCTCCCCTTCTCCTAATCGGTCACCATTCAAATAATAGTCTATCTTTCTGTTTTTGCCACCAAAGTGGATAACCTCACATTTATCCTAACGTCCTACGCACCTTAGATGATGCCTCACGTGCTGAGTTTCTCCAGCTTTTTTGTCTACCTTTGACTTTTCCAGCATCTGCAGTTCTTTCTTAAACATAGAAGTTTACTATTGAATCCCTTCTGCTGTCCCTGGCAACAGTAAATTTAAGAGTATTTGGTGCCCCTTGACAACACTTGGCCATGACTACCATTAGAATGCAAAGTCCACTCACCCACTCCAGGAAACAAATAGCATTGTTGCCAATAATGTGGCCTCTTGACCTATTCGACATTTAAAGCTGAGTTTTCTGCAAATTCACTTTGTACTATTTAAAACAAACTGCGTTCTCACATATCCCTCATGTTGTTGGAAAATCATTTCAATAGCAAATGAAAACATATCTTCTATTTATGGTCTTGGCAGTACTCATAATTCCAATGCAAAGGAGAAGCTCACTCCATCAATTAGAAGATCTCTCTTTTTATACAAATGTGTAATCAACTTCCTGTCACATGACAAATACATTCTTGACACATTAACTGACCAGATCAGTGGGTTCTAACAATCTTGGCTGCATATAACACAAAAATGTAATAAACTGTATTAAAATGTTAAATATTAAGACTTCTGGTGGCGCTAATGGCGGAGTAGGGTGCGCGCCAGCTAGCTCCACGCGAAAAAAACGAGAAAAAACGGGAGTAAAATAAAGAACTGACCTGCAGAAATCGCTCCGGCAGCCTGCGTGACATCATCAGACCGCGACTCTGGAGACCTAATGTCGGTAACTTGCTCCCCCACAAAGGAACCGACTAAAAAAACTACATGAAGTAAACAACCGAAGGAGGAAGTAGAACCGACTGAAGCCTCGGGCTCAGTTTTAACGTCGTCCCAGGAGGACGTCGCAAAGGCCCAGAAGACAAAGATAAAGAAAAGCGAAATGGAGGAACTTCGCAACCTCATCTCAAGGGAAATTGCAATTGTAAAAGAAGAATTGATAAGCTTTAAAAATGAATTGAATATTAAAGAAATACTGAAAAGTTTTAAAAAAGAGATTAAAGAAGATTTCTCAGATTTTGAAAATAAAATGACTAATCTTGTCCGTATGGAACTGGCTACCATGAAAGAGGAAATGTCTGCAAATTTCAACTTACAAATCAATGAAGTAAACGAGAAAATTAAGTCGAATGAAACCAACTTTAATGATAAGCTGGAGTTGGCCTTCACTACAATGGATCAACAATTGGAGCAACGAAAACTGACGCCATAACTCAATTGAAAAAGCAACTACTGTGGACACTCCTTGCCGAAAACACGATATCAGATTTAACTGTAATAAATGAATAATTCATTGACTTGGGAAGGGTCGTCGAAAGACGGTCAGGAATGTTTAAGAGATGTTGTTGGCGTTCGAGAGGGTGGTTAAAAAGGAACTTAAGATCATAATTGAAAATATTAGAATTTAGGTGCAGGTAGTAGGGGCCATTCGGGCGCCTTAAGCATCTGCACCGCCATTTCACAAATATGATCATTGGCGATCATCTCCAATCAACTCGCGTTTTCCGTAAACCATGCTTCCCTCATACCCCCTGATCCACCCCTTAGCCACCAAGGGCCCACATCTAAGTCCTTTTAATATAGACCATATGAACTGGCTCAACTTACCCTCTGTGGCAGGAGAGTCAGGAAGTGACTCGCCATCTTTGGTGAAAAAAGTCTTCGTTCTCATCTCGGTCTGAAAGAGGATTCCCTAATATCCTTAAGCTGTGACCCTTGTCCTGATTCCCAATCACATCGGGAACACTTTCTTCCTGTGAACTCCGTGACTTCTGCCGCCAGACTTTATTTAAAACTGTCTTGAACTTTTATCAAAAGCCCATTACTTAGGCCAGAGAGCACTCAGACGTTCAGGGACATCGCTCGGACCCGAACCCCCCCCCCCCCCCCCCCCTCCCGCCCACCCCAAGGCAGCTGATAGTGAAGGCCGTGCAAATATCACTTGTTTTTGGATGACTTCATGTAAAAATTGCTGGCCCAGAGAAATCTGGAGACAAAATAAGCATTTTGGCGATAACCTTGCAGAGGTAGTCTGAGCGTTAATTCAACGGACAAAGGGGGATTTAAGAAGATAGACAACTTGTGATTGGCTGCTGCTGCACCTGCAAGATTGAGAGTCACATATCATAGGAGACAGTGAACAGTTTTTGTGATCACAAGAAAGCATTTGGCGTCATGCTCAGATGATTGAGGTGGCAGAGTTAAGACTGAAATAACATTCATATAACTATCGTTCTGCTGCTCCGAATAAATGGAATTTTACATTCGCCCTTACTACTAATGATCTGAGCTGGATTATCGACTGAGCAACCTTATTGTTATTGGACATATTATTCTTATATTTTAGTACATTAAGTTTATTCTACCATTTACTAATCATTAAGAACACTTGTTATTAGTATTGGAATAATTAGTTAAAAATATGAAATGGGAAAAAAGGTATAATTTAGATATCTTATTAATTGGAATTTGCTATGTTCTTCCTTTTTTTAAAACAGACTAACATTTGACTAATAATTAGCTAAGAGAGTAATAGTTTCCCACTACATGCTTACTGACATTCTGGACCAAAATAGTCCTAATTTAATCCCATAAATTACTTTAATTGACTTTTTTTTTTAAAGCTAGGAAAAAGATTTTAAGTCTACGGAAGTCCTCAGGTGGCCAGCCACGCTAGTGTAGCTAGCACCAACTACACTAACTTTAGATGTAGTTTCTTTTTTCTTCTTATACTTTATTATTTTTTTATTTTTTTACTTTTGGTATTTTTTACTTAATGACTATTTTTAACTTGAATTAATTTACAAATATTATTTGTAGAGATATGTCCGGGAGGAAGATTTATTTGAATTAGATTTACAACTCATCTGTCCTGTATTCGGGTGGAATGTCTGGTTTACTGTGCTGAGCTATCTGCTCTTTTATAGACCACCCTAACCACAAGATACCAGACGTTAATAGGAAAAACGGGGGTCAAGGAATCACTTTTTGTAGTAGTTGGAATGTTAAGCGAATTAATGAATCAATCAAGAGAGGTAAGGTATTAGCACACTTAAATCACTCAAAACAAATATTAACATTTCTTAGAAAACCCACCTTAAAGACGATGCACACATAGAATTGAAAGCAATGGATCGCTGAAAACATATCATTCTTTATTCTCCCATAAGGCCAGAGATGTACGCAATTTTTTCGTAAAGGTATACCTTTAAAAACATATCAACTATTGCGGACACTAATGGTAGATATATATTATACTAGTGGGTGAATTATATGTAAAAAAAATGATTTTTTCAATGTTATGGACCAAATGTTGACAACCCTATGTTTTTTAAGAATTACTTAAATACTATCCCGGAGCTCACACAACATAATTTAATAATCGTTGGAGATTTAAATTGTACACTAGATTCTTATCTCAATAGATCATCAAGACAAAGAAAAGTAAAATCTAAGACAAGCGAATTTCTAAACTCATACATTAATACTACCAATGTCAAGGATGTTTTGGAGAATTGATAACCATCTGGAAGGGAATACTCATTTTACTCATCGGTACATAAAACCTACTCGAGGATAGACTACTTTTTAGTAGACTCTAAACTTCTCCCATTTACTTATAACTCGAAATAGCATAATATTATAATTTCGGACCATGCTCCTTTAACATTTATGATCAAACTAAGTGGAATGACTGATAAGCAGACATAATGCAGACTTAATCTTCAAATTTTAAATGATAAAGCATGTTACGAATATTTTATCACACAGATAAACATGTTTTTTGAGACAAATGACTGCCCTGAAATATCTGCCTCCCTTCTTTGGGAAACATTTAAAGCATTTATATGAGGAGCATTAATCTCCGCGCAAGCCTTTCGTAATAAAGAGAACCGCGTCAAATAACTGGTATTGGAAATGGAAATAAGGCAATTAGATATGGAAAATGCAATCGCGCCTTCTATGATAATGCATAATAAAATTGCTGCACTCAAATATAAGTTAAACCAAATATATTCAGACCAAATCATAAAACTTCATCAAAAGACTAAACAGCTACATTTTGAATTTGGTGTTAAACCACAAAAATTACCAGTACGTCAACACCGGAAACAGGAATGGGAAAAAACAATATATAAAATTAAATCAGATATGGAAGAAATATTAACATTACCCAAGGATATTATTGATAGATTCTCTCACTACTATGAAACACTTTACTCAACCAAAACGACAGTGGGTTCTGCAGGAATGGAATTATTTTTACAGAAATGCAATCTTACAGGTTTAGACCTGAAAGAGAGGGAATTATTAGGGGCTGAAATTCAGTAAAATAATATTGAAGAATCTATTAGTTCTTTAAAAAATGGAAAAGGCCGCTGGCCAGATGGTTTAATAGCAAATTTTGTTAAAAATTTCATGATTGATCTCGCACGCCGACAGACATTATATACGCAAGCATTCATGCACAGAAACTTCAGAAACTTTAAATGAATCAACAATAATACTTATACCAAAAGGATAAGGACCTTGAAGACCCAGGTTCATATCGAGCAAATTGTTCTCTTAAACACGATACAAAAATATTAACCAAAACTTTTAGCACATAGATTAAGTTTAGTGAAATCATAAAATGAATACACACCGATCAAAACAGGCTTTTATTCCAAAACGTTATATTCATATATAAATCTGAGATGATTATTTAACATTATCTACTCAAATAGAATAGCTAGGTAGATTTAGCAGTCATCTCATTAGATGCTGAGAAAGCATTTGATCAAGTGGAATGGCCGTATTTATGTGATGGAAAATTTTCAACTAGGTGAGAGGGTCTGTACTTGGGTTAGCTTTTATGTACCAAGCAGCTAGAATAATGACAATTAAATGTTATCAATAAAACTTGATTTATCTAAAGGTTGTAGACAAGGATGCCCGCTATCCCCGTTACTATTCACCCTTGCTATTGAACCACTATTGAACCACTAGCAGAATAACACCAGAAATATATGGGTATAATACTAAAAATACAGTTAAAAAAAAATTCTCTATATGCAGATGATGTATTATTATATATTACAAATCCAGAAATCACCATCCCTAACTTGTTAAATCTTATAACTCAATTTGGTTTATTCTCGGGATACGGAATTAATTGGAATAAGAGTGAGATTATGCCAATAACGGAAACTAATTTATATATATTGCAGCAATCACCTTTTAAAATAGTGAATGAAAAATTTAAATACTTAGGAATTTACGTGACCAAGAAATATACTTCTTTATTCAAATTAAATTTTGTGCCTTTACTTAATGTTGCATAAGAAATATTCAATTTTGGAAAACACTTCTCATTTCAATGCTCGGTAGAATTAATGGTATTAAAATGATTTTCCTTCCTCAACTTACAATACCTCTTTCAATCAATTCCGTATATCTCCAAAAATGTCTTTAAAAAAGTCGACTATGAAACAAGTTTTATATTGGATTATAAGAATCACAGAATAAGCAAAAAAACACTTATATAAAACCCCAAGAGAATGGAGGATTAGTTTACCAAATTAATTTTTTTATTTCTGTGCAGTCAATGTCATAAACATAAATTTCTGGTTGGAAGATATGGATCAACAACCAGACTGGTTAAGGATGGAAAAGGAGATTGTCTGCCTTTTGAAATTGGTCCGATTCTGTTAACTCCTACAAAATTGAATTAAGAAAATCTGTATTGAAAAATCAATAATACATAATTGGTATTCGAATTTGGAAACAAATAAAAAAGACATTAAAATTGGTTAATTTATCACTTTCTCTCCCTATTGCAAATAACCCTTCATTTAAACCTTCAGTATTGGATAAAGGTTTTGCACAATGGAAAATTATGGAACTAAAAAGATGGAACATCTTTATAGAAAAGGTATGTTCCTCTCGTTTCAGGAGGTATAACAGAATTATGGATTACATTCAAATAATTTTTTTAGATATTTACAACTTAAAGATTATGTTAAATCACATACACAAGAATACAGAACTAGAGAGCCAGAGATTCTAGATGAATGTTTGAATAAACAATACCCCACACAGTCAAATTAATATCTTACATTTATAATTACTCTTTTAGATAGTGAGATTCTGTCGACGGAATTATATAGACACGCATGGGAAAAATGAATTAGTTCAACCCATAACGAAAGATTATTTGGGATGAAAGTCTACAACATATACATCAATGTTCGTTAAACGCCAGACATTCTTTATAAAATATAAAGTACTACATAGATTGCATTATTCCAAAACAAAATTAAATAGAATTTTTCTAATATCTCTCCTATCTGTGATAATGTCAATACTCTGAGGCTAACTTAACCCATACCTTTGTAAGTTGCATTAATAAAAAAATAAATTGGATGGATATTTTTTTAAATGATTTCCGTAGTGGTTAAATACTCAACTAGAGCCCGATCCTAAATTAATAATATAGGCATATCAGAACAATACCTAAAACTTACAATAAACCAAAGAAATTTCCTTGATTACGTATAATAACTGGGAAAAAATTTAATATTAAAATTTTGAGAACTCAGCAACCCCAACAATCAAAATGTGATTATGGAGATGTCAGTGACCTTATAATCTGGAAAAATTAGATTTGTCTTTATTGACAAACCAGAATTATTTACTAGAATATGTCTCCGTTCATTGATTATCTGAAGTGCCGGGCGGAAGCCTGACCGAAGGTTGAACCCAGGACTACATGAATAGTTATGTTCTCTGACCTACGGACCTATCTCCTCAGTTGTATTATAAGATAGTTTATTCTATTTTTCTAATCTTTTTTTTCTCTCTTTATTTTTTCTTTTTTTTTTTTTTTTTAAATAATTAGAGTCAGTGTTAATATGTAACCGATAAATGTAGACCCCCAAGCTACATTGGTAGTGGGGTCCCTGGAACCCGGGATATTTAATATGTAACCATTTAACAAAGTTTGTAGTGGTTTGGACTATGATATGTACATGCCTCTAATAAAAATGTAACTTAAGAAAAAAGTTAAATACTACTATGTAACTTCAACTTTTAATTGAGGTAGTGGATATACAATAGACAATAGAAAATTGGTGCAGTTGTAGGCCATTGGTCCATCGGCAGCACCACCATTCATTGTGATCATGGTTGAAATATCCCAATCAGTACGCCATTCCTGCTTTCTCCCCATATCCCTGTCTCCGGATCTTTAAGAGCATTTCTAGCTCTCTCTTGAAAGTATCCAGAGAACCAGCTCTCCACCGCCCTCTGAGGCAGAGAATTCCACAGACTCACAATTCTCTGTGTTGAAAAAGTGTTTCCTCATCTCATTTCGAAATGGCTTACCCTTATTCTTATTCTGTGGCCCCTGGTTCTGCACCTCCCCCAACATGGAACATGTTTTCCTGCCTCAAGTGTGTCCAAACCTTAATAATCTTATATGTTTCAATAAGATATCCTTCATCCTTCATCCTTCCACCAACATGCCTCCTGCTGCACCAGAGGACTAAACACCTCAACCACTGCTACACCACCATCAAGAATGCCTATCGCTCTAATCTCTCGCCCTCACATCGGTAAATCGACCATACCGCGGTGCTGCTTCTTCCTGCATCCAGGCAGCAAATTAAAGATTGCGCACCCCTGAGGTGAGGACAGTGCAGAGCTGGTCGGGGGTGGGGGGTGGTGGGGGGGGGGGGGGGGGTTGGGGGCAGAGGAACAACTTGGGCAATGTTCAAGGCCTCGGGCAACGGACCTGAACGAATATGCCACAGTGTTACAGACTCCATTAAGAAATTGTGGAGGACTGCATCCTACAAAACCTTCCGAGTGTTTCCCAATCAAAAACCTTGGATCAACTTTGAGATCCGCACTGTTCTGAAGATCAGACACCGGGCATTCATGCCTGATGATACAATGGTATATAAGAAGTTCAGATACGACCTTGGTAAAGGCCAATCAAAAAGGCCAAAATGGTGTTTCTGCTCCAAGTGGAGGATGAGACATATGCTCGGCAGCTTTGCGGGGCCTGAATGCAATCATCTCCTACAAGGCGAAAATCAGGAGGCAGCTCGAATGTCGTGAAATATCACTCCCTGATGAGCTCAATGCGTTTCACTCATACTTTGGTAGGGAGAACACCGAAGTGCCTTACGAGCCCCCATTCGCTGTGATGGTATTTCAGTCTCAGTCACAGAGGCCCAACATCAGGAAATCCTTCCAGAGGGGTGAACCTCGAAAAGCGCCTGGACCTTGATGTTAATACGTGGTCGTGTTCTAAAACCTGTGCGGACCATCTGGCTGGAGTTTTTACGGACATTTTCAACCTCTCACTTCTGAGGTCTGAGGTTCCCACTTGCTTCAAAAGGGCATCAATTATACCAGTGCCAAGAAGAGCAAAGTGACATGCCTCAATGACTATCGACCTGTGGCACTAACGCATGTGGTGATGAAGTGCTTGGAGAGGTTGATCATGACGCAAATCAACTCCTACCCTGAACAAGAACCTGGACCACTGCAGTTCGCTTAACCGCCACAACAGATCAACGGTGCAAGTGATCTCGCTGGCTCTCCACTCTGCTCTGGACCCACTTGGACAAACAAAAACTCATATGTCAGGCTGTTATTCATCAATTACAGCTCGCATTTAATTATCATCCCTCTAAGCTGGTTACCAAACTCGCAGAATTGGGTCTGCGCATCCCTCTGCAATTGGATCCTCGCTACTTCCTCATTCACAGACCACAGTCTGTTACGCATCGGCGGAAATGTGTCAGACTCGATAACAAATCAGCATGGGAGCACCTCAAGGCTGCGTGCTCAGCCCCCTGCTGCACTCACCCTATATCATGACTGCGTAGCAGTTCACAGTGTGAACTCCATCATCAAGTTCGCTGACGACACCACTGTTGTGGGGACGTAATCACTGATGGGGAATGAGTCAGAGTACAGAAGAGAGATCGAGCAACTGTCCATATGGTGCCAGCACAATAACCTGGCCATCAACACGAGCAAAACAAGGAACTGATTGTGGACTTTGGAAGGAGTAGAATGGGAACCCACAGTCCCGTTTATATCAACGGGTCGAATGGTTGAAAGGGTCAAGAGCTTCAAATTCCTGGGCGTGCCCATCTCTGTAGATCTTTCCTGGTCCGATTCTGATCCTGGTCCAATTCCTGGTCTGATGCAATTATCAAAAAAAGCTCACCCCCATCGCCTCTACTTCCTGAGAAGATTACAGAGAATCAGTTTGTCAAGGAGGACTCTCTCTAACTTCTACAGGTGCACAGTAGAGAGCTTGCTGACCGGTTTTGCAATCATGGCTTGGTTCGGCATCTTGATCGCCCTGGAGAGGAAAAGACTACAGAAAGTAGTAAACACTGCCCAGTCCCATCATCGGCTCTGACCTTCCTTCCATCGAGGGGATTTACCGCAGTCGCTGCCTCAAAATGCAGTATCATCAAAGACCCACACCACCTGGCCACACACTCATCTCCATGCTACCTTCAGGTAGAAGGTACAGGAGACTGAAGACTGCAACGATCAGGTTCAGGAATAGCTACTTCCCCACAGCCATCACTATTAAACCTGGCTCGGGAAAAAAAACTCTGATCGTTAATAACCCATTATCTGTTATTTGCACTTCATTAGTTTATTACTCATGTGTGTATATATTTATATATGGTATATGGACACACTGAACTGTTTTGTGGTAAATGCTTTCTATATTCTTTGTGCTGAAGCAAAGCAAGAATTTCATTGTCATATCAGGGACACATGACAATAAAACTCACTTGAAACTTGAACTCCAGAATTAGTAGCCCAGCCGCTCCATTCTCTCAGCATATGACAGTCCCGCCATGCCGGGAATTAACCTTGTAAACCTACGCTGCGTGTGCCTCAATAATCTAATCGAATACACATGGTTAAATGAAATTTCTTCACTCATTCATGCATTGTTCAAAGCCCTCTAGGCTGATGGGTTTTATGTGGCTATAGGAAAGTACTAGACTAAGTTGGACCCGTTGTTGGGTCCCAGCTTCACATGGGAGGGCTAGTCCCCCCAAAGCAATATTCCACCTCTCCACCAATTCCAATATTGCTGGCCAGTGCAGGGCGGGGGGGGGGGGGGGGGGGGGGGGGGGCTTTCTGTTGCACTAGCATGGTGCTGTGGGCCGAATGGGACTGGTTTCCAGAGGGCTAGTATGGACATTGTGGGCAAAATGGTTTCTTGGGCTGGCAGCTCAGTCACTGAGAGCATACACACTCACACACACACATGCTCACAATCACACACACACACACACACACACACACACACACACACACACATCCATACAACACACACACACACACACATCCATACACACACACACACATCCATACACCACACACACACACATAAATAAACACACATTCACAAAGACACACACACACATTCACACACACACACGTACACACACATTCACTCACACTCTCAGTCACACACACACACACACACACACACACACACACACACACACACACACACACACACACACACACACATCCATACACACACAAACACACATAAACAAACACACGTTTCACAAAGACACACACACACATTCACACATTCACCCACCACACACATACACACACATTCACTCACACTCTCAGACACACAGTCACACACACACACATTCACACACACTCACTCACACACACACACACACACACACACACACACACACACACACACACACACACACACACACACACACACACACACACACACAGTCACACACTCACACACACACACACACATTCACACACACTCACTCACATCCATACACATCCATACACACCCACATCCATACACACACACACACATAAATAAACACACATTCACAAAGACACACACACACACGTACACACACATTTACTCACACTCTCAGTCACACACACACACACACACACACACACACACACACACACACACATACACACACACACATCCATACACACACACATAAACAAACACACGTTCACAAAGACACACACACACATTCACACATTCACCCACACACACATACACACACATTCACTCACACTCTCAGACACACAGTCACACACACACACACACACACACATTCACACACACTCACTCACATACATACACACACACACACAGACACACACACACACACACACACACACACACACACACACACACACACACACACATTCACACACATACACACTTTCACCCACACTCACACACTCAATACCAAAAATGCCAAGTAACGTGTTGAATATACCGTCTGTAAAACAAATCTTTAAAGCCTGCGATACAGGCTGCTGCTGCTGAAGCAAAATCATGCTTTAAATAACATCCAACAAACACATCATAGAGCACTAACCGGAAATGACGTAATTGGCGCCATCTTGCAACCAAGCGAAAATCACAGAATGAGCGCCAATTTTAGAATACAGTTCTGATCTAATAAAATGTTTATTCATGCTTTATCCATCCAAAAACTGTTGCAACCATTTTAAAAACCAAGAGAAACGAATTTGCAAACTCTTTATGAACCAATACATTTTCTGTAAACATTTTTTTAACAGCTAAGAGAAACAAATTTGCAAACTCTTTACAACCAATACATTTTCTTTTTTCTTTTTTTAAAATATATTTTTATTAGAAGCAAACACATATTATGGTAAAAACATTTTGTGTGTATCAATCATACATTATTAATATTATCAATTGTGGATTCATTCTGCTTCTATTTTTTTTTAATATATAGTTAGAAAGTAAGAAAGAGAAAAAAAGATAAATGTCAAGATGAAAAAAAGAATGGAATGATTTACTAATAATACATCATTGGAGATAGGTTCGAAGATTATAAAGTATAACTTTTCATCTAATCCTGAGTTCAAGTTCCAGTTAGGTTCCCGTGCCGAACCAATCTACCCTTTCAAATAATCGATGAATGAAGACCATATTCTAACAAAAAGTTCTTGTTTGTCCATTAAGACAAATCTGATTCTTTCCAGGTATAGGGTCTCTGACATTTCCATAATCCACATTTTAATTGTGGGGGTTATAGGGCCTTTCCAAAATTTTAATATTAAATATTTAATATTAATTTCTTTCCAGTTATTATACTGTAGTCTAGAAAGTTTCTTTGGCTTATTGTGAGTGTTAGACTTTGTTCTGATATTCCAAGTATTATTAGTTTTGAGTCAGGATCCAATTTAGTATTAACAACTTTAGAAATTATTCTAAAAATAGCAATCCAGAAATTTTTGATTTTTATACAATTTGCAAAAGTATGAGTTAAGTTAGCCTCTAGATGCTGACATTTATCGCAGATAGGAGAGATATGTGGGAAAATTCTATTTAGTTTTACTTTAGAGTAGTGTAATCTGTGTAATACATTAAATTGTATTAAAGCATGTCTGGCATTTAACGAGCATTGATGTGTATATTGTAGACATTTGTCCCAAATATCTTTCGTTATAGGTTGGCCTAATTAATTTTCCCTTGTATGTCTATATGATTCCGTCAATGGGACCTCACTATCTAAAAGGGTATTATAAATATAAGTTGTTAATCTTTCTGTATTAGGATGTTTATTCAAACATTCATGAAGGGTTTCTGGTTCCCTACTCTTATAATCTTGTGTATTAGATTTAACATAATCTCTAAATTGTAGATACCTAAAAAAAATATTTGAGTGAAGTCCATAAATCTGTTGTAACTCCTGAAATGAAAGAAAAGTGCCTTTCTGATAAAGATGTCCCATCTTTTTAATTCCATAATTTTTCCATTATGTGAAACCGTTATCCAGTATGGAAGGTTTGAAAAAGTTATTGTTTACAATGGGGAGACATAGAGTAATATATTATCTAATTTTAAAGCCTTTTTTCATTGTTTCCAGATTTGTATACCACTATGTATTATATGGTTTTCCCTATAGGTTGTTTTGGGATATATACCGGGATTGACTGAAATAAGCAAAGTAATTGTGGCAAAAAGATCATTTTCATAGCATTAATTCTACCAAACATTGAAATGGGGAGTGTTTTCCAATACTGAATATTCTTATTTAGTTTATTCAGTAAAGGTGGGAAATTTGATTTAAATAAAGAAGTATATGTCTTAGTTACATAAATTCCTAAATATTTAAAATTTTCCTCAACTATTTTAAAAGGGGGTTGTTGTAGTGTATGTAAATTGAGTTCCGTTATTGGCATGATTTCGCTTTTATTTCAATTAATTCTATATCCTGAAAACTGACCAAATTGAGTTATTAGATTGTAATAGGTTTGGAATACTAGTTTCTGGCTTTGTAATATATATTAATACATCATCTGCATATAAGGAGATTTTATTCATTGTGTCTTTAATATTATACCCGTGTATTTCAGGATGAGCTCTGACACTTTCTGCTAATGGTTTAATTGCAAGAGCGAATAATAATGGGGATAGCGGGCATCCTTGTCTACAACCTCTAGAAAGATTAAATTTAGTTGATAACATTTGGTTTATGCTAGCTGTTGGGTTAGAATATAAAATTTAACCCATGTACGGTACTTCTCTCCCAATTAACAATTTCCATCACCGAAAATAAATATGACCATTCTACCTGATCAAAGGCTTTTTCAGCATCCAGCGAAATAATTGCTAGGTCTGCTTTAGCAATTCTATTTGAGTATATAATATTAAATAGTCATCTTAAATTGTAAAATGAATAACGTTTTGGAATAAAACCTGTTTGGTCGGGTGTATTAATTTGTTAATCACTAAACTCAATCTATGAGATAGGATTTTAGTTAATATTTTCTGATCAGTATTTAAGAGAGCTATTGCTCTATATGAACCTGGGTCTTCCAGATCCTTATCAGTTTTTGGTATACGTATTAATGTAGATTTGTTTAAAGTTTCTGGGAGTTTCTGTTGAATATAAACGTGTTTATACAGTGTCTGTAAACGTGGGGGAATCAGACCATAATTTTTAAAATAAAATTCAGAGCTTAGATCTAATTGACTCTTCAATATCTTTTATCGTTATTTCAGCACCTAGTAGTTCTCGCTCTTGCAAATCTAAACCCGTAAGATTACATTTCTGTAAAAATGCTTCCATTCCTGTTGATTGTTCTGTCACTTTAGTTGAGTAAAGTTTTTGATAGTATTGTGAAAATCTGTCATTAATATCTTTGGGTAGTGTTAATATTTCTCCATTGTCTGATCTAATTTTTTTTTAAATTCCCCGTCCAGTTTACGAAGCTGACATGTTAATAGTTTTTGTGGTTTATCACCAAATTCAAAGTTTAATTGTTTTGTATGGTGATAAAGTTTTATAACTTGGTCTGAGTATATTTTATTTAACTTATATTTCAGTGCTGCAATTTTATTGTGTTTTGCCATAGAAGGTGCTGCTGCGTTTTCTATGTCTAATTGCCTTATTTCCATTTCCAATGTCTGTTGTTTAGCCCTATTCTCTTTATTAAGAAATGCCTGGGAGGAGATTAATGCTACTCGTGTAAATGCTTTAAATGTTTCCCAAAGAAAGGAAGCAGAAGTTTCAGGATGGTCATTAGCCCCGAAAAGCATATTAATCTGTTTTACAAGGTATTCATGACATACCTTTTCATTTAAGATTTGAGGGTTAAGTCTCCATTGTGTCTGTTTCTCAGCCATTACGTTTAGTTTAATCATAAATGTTAATGAAGCATGGTCCGAGATTATAATATTATGAAATTGCGAGTTATAGGTGAATGGAATAAGTTTAGAGTCTACTAAGAAATAGTCCATCCTTGAATAAGTTTTATGCACCGGTGAATAAAATGAATATTCTCGTCCGGATGGATTTTCAATTCTCCAGACATCCTTGATGTTGGTAGTATTAATATATGAGTTTAAATATTCACTGGACTGAAATTTTAATTTTCTTTGAGTTGATCTGTCTAAATAAGAATCTAGTGTACAATTTAAGTCTCCACCAATTATTAAATTATATTGTGTGCATTCCGGGATAATATTGAATATTCTCTTTAAAAACAATGGGCTAAGAGGGCTAAAGTCGTGTCTAAATTGAAAAAAGTGAAGATGCATATTATTTTCTTACAAGAAACACATTTATCGCGACAAGAGCACGAGAAGCTGAAAAGATTTGGATATAAAAACACATATTATAGCTCACATACTTGTAGTCATAAAAGAGGAGTGGCAATCTTGATATCAAACTCAGTTAAATTCAAAATGTTTAAAGAAATAAAAGACAAAGAAGGGAGGTATATCATGGTAAAGGACAAAGTTGATGATAATATCCTGACACTGGTGAATATATATGCTCCCCCAGATAGTGATAAACATTTTTTTCAAATCCCTATTTGATATTATTGCAATGGAAGCAGAAGGAATTTGTATATGTGGGGGGATCTGAATGTTGTACTGAATCATAGGCTTGATACGACAAGTAAAACGAAGAATAAGAACCAGTTAACAAAACTACTAAACACTACCTGTGAAGAATTTGGTTTTCTTGATGTCTGACGGAATTTTCAACCTCTAGAAAGAGACTATACACATTACTCAATACCGCACTCAGTTTACTCCAGAATAGACTATTTCTTAATGCAGAAAGAAGACTGTTATAGGGTAACAGATTGCAGAATTGGTGTGGCAGATGTATCAGACCATAATGCCATATACTTAACAATTCAAATGGACAGTAGAAGGAAAAACACAGTGTGGCGATTAAATGTTGGAATACTGAATGATAAAACAACTGTTAATGATATTAAATTGGAAATCAAAACTTATCTCGAGGAGAATGACAGTGGGGAGGTGGACCCATCCATACTATGGGACTCATTGAAGGCTGTAATACGAGGTAGGTTAATAGCGAGGGCATCACATATTAAAAAGGCCCAAAAGAAAACATATAATAAGTTGATAACAGACCTGAAGGATTTAGAACAGAAGTACAAAAATAATAAGGACCAGAGAACTTATAAGCAAATGGAAGATTTGAGGGTACAAATGGATGGAATATTGGGTCAAGAAGTGGAGAAAAAAGCAAGATTTGTAAAACAGGCACATTATGAGTTGGCCCTAAATCCACTAAAATACTTGCCCGAAGGCTACACAAACAACAGGCTGACAACACCATACACAAAATTAAGGACCCCTGTACACAGAATTTGAAGAGTGATCCAAAAGAAATAGAATATATCTTCCAGGAATATTATAAAGAATTATATACACAAACGTCTACAGTAGATGGGGAATCAATGAGGACTTTTTTAAGTACAATAGATCTGCCCTGTATTGGAAAGACACAAAATAAAATAATCACAGCAGAAATATCACTGGAGGAGATAGAGAAGACAATTGGTAGGATGAAATCAAACAAGGCCCCAGGCAGCGACGGTTTCCCTATAGAATGGTATAAAATATTTCGGAATGAGTTGAACCCACTTCTTCTGAGAACCTTTGACTGGATTATCAAAGAAGGCAAGACACCTCCGTCATGGAAAGAGGCAATTATAACATTAATTCCCAAAGAGAACAAAGACAAGGAAAATTGTACCAACTACAGACCAATATCAATTCTAAATGTGGACTATAAATTATATTCTTCAATTATCTCCAAACAATTTGAAAAGTTCATGCCAGATTTAATTGATGAAGAACAGATTGGTTTTATAATAGGCAGACAAACACAGGACAGCATTAGAAGAACCCTACATATAATACACAAGATTCAAAAGGAAAGTACGCCTGCTGTCCTGATAAGTCTAGACGCGGAAAAGGCTTTTGATAGGGTTAATTGAGAATTCTTATATCAAACACTAGAAAGATTTGGCCTTACCGAAGAGTCAATTCAAGTTATTAAAGCAATTTACCAGCAACCTACTGCAAGAGTAAAGGTGAATGGGTCCTTAACTGAGAGATTTGTGTTAGGAAGAGGAACGAGACAGGGATGTTGTCTTAGCCCTACCCTGTTTGCTATATATATTGAACCATTGGCTCAAGCGATTTGTCAAGATAGGGAACTGATGGGAGTAACTATAAGAGACAGAGAACATAAAATTGGCCTTTTCACAGATGATGTAATGATGTATCTCACTGAAGTAAACACCTCCTTTCCAAGGATGATGGGGATCATAGATACATTTTATTTTTATGCAGGATATAAAGTGAATATTTCAAAAACTCAAATTCTCCTATTTAATTGTCCTCCTCCAGAAGAAATCAAACACAATTATAATATTAAATGGGATTCAAAATCAATCAAATACCTAGGGGTACATATAACAAAAAATATATCAATGTTGTATGGGGCCAATTATAATCACATCAACCAAAACATAAGAAAGGATATAGAAGGATGGTCCACCTACCCAATGGATTTTAGTAGTAAGATAAATGTGGTGAAAATGAATATTTTGTCAGAGTATTTGTTTCAATCTCTGCCAATAGAGATACCATTAAAACAATTCACGGAATGGGATAAATTAATATCTAGATTTATTTGGGGAGGAAAGAAGGCCATAATTTGATACACTACACTACAGTTGCCAAAGGACAAAGGTGGAATGGCACTTCCAAATTTTAGGATATATTTGTATGCCGCCCAACTTCGACCACTAATTAATTGGTGTGAGGACAGCTATACAGCTAGGTGGAAAGAGATTGAGACAGATATCCCTGACTTCCACATCCAAACACTTTTGGGAGAAAAAGCGCTTCTTGGACATATCAGGAGCATAATCGATCCAATAACGATATTTACTTTAAAAACCTGGTTCACGCTTACCAGACAAGTTAAACTGAATAAACGACAAAAAGTTTTAAGATGGATAGCTTTGGATAATGAATTTAAACCAGGGATGTATGACTCAACATTTAAAGAGTGGATGAAGAAAGGAATGACTGCATTTTGTACTGTTATTGAAAATGGAGACCTAAGAAGTTTTCAAGATTTGAAGGATAGATTTGCACTTCGGAACCAAGACTTGTTTAGATACCTCCAACTGAGAGATTATTACAATAAAAAGGTAAAAAGGGAGGCACTAGAAGAAAAGAATCCAGTGATAGAAGTGATAGTTAGTGCGTATCATCAAAAAACATTAAGGATTATTTCTAAACTTTATCATAGTTTAATGGAATGTCAAGCTAAAACTACATTTTATGTAAAATTTAAGTGGGAAAAGGAATTGAACATTACGATATCAGAAGAAGAATGGCATCATATGTGTGTAACACTACAGACATCCACCAATTCACAACATTGGAGAGAATTTAATTGGAAAAATTTGATTTGTTTCTTTATTGCGCCTAACATAAAAAGCAAGCAAATTCTAAGGCAGCAAACATGCTGGAGGCAATGTGGCCAAACAGATGCAAACCATGCACATATATTCTGGACTTGCCCAAACATAGAACCATTTTGGGACAGAGTGAATTCAGAATTAACGGAGGTATTAGGATATATAGTCTGCAAGAAGTGTTCCATTTTATACCTGGGTAATATAACTACAGTGGTGCTGAAGGAAGATCATTACTTGGTTAAAATCCTACTCACAGCTGGCAGAAAGGCCATTACAAGAAACTGGCTTGCAGCGGACACACCCAGACTTAGACAATGGTTAGACATAGTACAGGAAATATTTGTCATGGAGAAAATGACATATTCTCTAAGAGTGAAAGAAGACAAATTTAAAAGAAAATGGGACAAATGGATTAGGTATAGAAATAAAGACATCAACACTGCATAATTTTATAGACAATAATGCAAGTTATTGGAAAATGTTTTAATATGAAAATAGTTCTGTATACTGCATCATTAATTGTAAACTGAACCCCCCGCTACACTGTTGTACATTTCATTGTAATGTTGTATGTTTCGTTGTTATATTTGTGTTTTATTTGTGTATACATAAAAGCAATAAAAACTAAAGTAAAAAAAGAAAAACAATGGGCGATCAAAATTTGGTCCATATACATTAAAAAGAGTCACTTTTTTTGAGTATAACTCACCTACTAATACAATATATCTGCCGTCAATATCTTCTACAGTTGATATATGTTTAAAAGGTATACCTTTGCGGATTAATATTGCAACCCCTCTAGATTTATGTGAGAATGAACAGTGATACGTTTTAGCAATCCATTTTGCTTTTAATCTGTGTTGCGCTTCCTTTTTAAGATGTGTTTCCTGGAAGAATATTATATCTGTTTTAAGCGATTTTAAATGAGCTAATACTTTACCTCTCTTGATGGGTTCATTAATTCCCTTAACATTCCAACTACAGAATGTAATTCCTTCACCCCCAGTTTTCATATTTACGTCTTGCATCTTATAATTAAGGTGGTCTATGATAGAGCAGATGGTTCAGCACATTAAACCCTACCTTACACCCGAACGTCAGATAGATTAATTTTAGATCTCGTAGATTTTTCTCTCGGACATATCTCCTTAAATAAAACGTATAATTCCATTCAAAAAAAATTATAATATAATACAAAATAAAAAAAGTAAAAGAGTATTATATTAGTAATGTGTAAAAGAAAGAAGAAACAAATCTATAGTTAGTGCAGTTAGTGATAGCCATCCTAATGTGGCTAGACATCTGAGGACTTCCGTAGTTTTGGTTAATAAAATATTACTAGCTCCGTACTTTCCTTAAAAAAAAAGTTTCAATTTCAATAAAAACAATATATGGGGGAGGGAAAACAATGCTTATAGTCCACGTGGAATAATTATTAGTCTCAAAGTGAAATATTAATCTTGTGTAGCAAAAATATTAGTCAACGATTAGCCAAAAGTATCAAGGAGTAAACATCCAAAATTAAGCCTGAATCACACATAATTCATCCTTTTAGCTAATTCTAAGTTGATCCAGTTAACAATAATTAATAATAATTAGTAATCATGATTAGTAGTAATTAGTAATAATTAGTACTAAAATATAAATATAAATATTATATATCAATAGCAAGATAACTGCTCAATTCTCATTCTATATTCCAGACAGTCCTTAAGTATAGCAATTTAAAGTTCAATTTCTTCTCTGTGGGGTAACAATATCTGGTATCGTCAGGTGTATGTTGAGTGTTGAATGTTGTTCAATCCTCAGTCTCACCCTTGCTCTCAATGTTCTCAATGTTCTCGGTGTTCTGGGCAAATTCAAGGGCACCTGTGTGTTTGGTGAAGAAATATTCCTTCTTGTCGTAGTTGAATAAACCAATACATTTTCTGACAACATTTTTTTAACAGCCAAGAGAAACAAATTTGCAAACACTTTACAACCAATACGTTCAATGTTATTCGCAGCTCAGAGAGCCGTGACCCTCTGGCTTCCTGCGTCTGGCAGAGACTGAGTAAGCCACGACACTTCCGGGTTTTATAGTCCCTCCCCCTGCCGCCAGCGTGGGCAGCAGAGAGAATGGGGAATTTGTTAAAAACATTAATATATCTCTAATTTTTCATCGATGGGAAAAATCCTCTGGTCCAGGAAGGCGGAGGGGGTCTCTGAGCGAGGTGGCCAAATATAACGGCCATAGGTGGTGGCGTTCTCTCGGAAATCGCACCACAGTGGGCCAAAAGCGGTCAAGATCAGACTTTCAGTAATATGGATATACTGTTCTTCATTTTTAAGCACTGCACTTTTATATTTCCTTTCAAAATCACGTTGACCCTTTTGAATTGAGAATTGGAACTTCCCTGGCCAGAGAGGAAAAGATCAGTGGAGCCTGGCCTCTGTCCAAGGGAATGAAGGACAGAGACAAATTAAAGTAGTGGGTGAAGATATTATGTTTTTAGTTTAGTAAATAAGATTTTAATGTTTTGTCACTACTAATAAAACTCTAGAATGTTTCATATTAAAATTAATTAAAGCTCTGCAAAACTGGATAGATGGTTAATTTGAATAATATTACATTTTTGTTTTTAAATTGCTACGATGAACAATGTTCATCTCTCAGATCTGAGGTTCAATGTTTTTGCCACCTTGATCTTTTATGAAATTGATTTTTGGAATGTTATATTTGTTTTAAATGGGTTCATTGTTGCATTATTATATCCTGGAATAGAATAATTTCATGACTATCCAACTTGTGCTTTGAAAATAATTTGGAGATGTAACTCAAATATAAACTAATCAGCAAACTCATTTACATAACCCCTTTAAAAGATCTCTAAACATTTTCAGAAAATAATGATCAACCTAGCTTCATGATTTAGTGGGATTATTATCCAAATAATTTCACCCTTACTTTGATACTTTTATTAACTCAGTCATAACGAAGCATGATGTTCTGGCATTTTATTTATAGAAATCATTATATATAATAACAACGCTTTGCTGCTTGATATGCAAATATTATGTATTGATTTGATTAAGGTTTATTTAAATAGGGACAGATACAAAAACATAGATACACTTGAAACAGTCATCTGGTGTATGCATCATAGTGTTTTTAGCGAAAGCTAATTCGCAACACTTGTCCCTAGTAGGGCTTTTGGTTAAAAATTATAATACAGATTAACATTATTAAAATTAGAAAAATGGAAATGGAAATGAGATAAAAAATGGATAAGAGAAAAAGGCATACAGAGAGAGCACAGTGTAAAAACTAAATATGAGAACAAGATTGTTGTTGAATTAGCCCCAATTTTGTGTTTCTTTTGAATGTGACATATGTAGGGATACATTTCAAGTGGTCTGGCAGTGAGTTCCATAATTTTGTCCCTTTTACTGAAAAGGCAGTTTGAGCAAAGATGTTCTGCAGAAGGGGATACTACAATTGCCTTTTGACGCTGCTCGGGTGGTGGATCTGGTACCACTTTGCCGTCTTGTTATTGTTTTGCACAGAAGCTGGGGAGCAGCGCCATTTAGGCACCTGAAGACTGGTGAGTCTGGGACCATGTGGTTAAGCCATAAGATATATGTGAGAGAATCATAGAATTCATGAAAAGAAAAGCACAGTTAAAAGTCAAACAGTTTCTTATAATCATAAAACAGCCCAAGTTTGCCTTAATGGTTTTACACATTTTCTTAATATGACTTTTAAAGTTCAACTGATTGTCTATAATTATTCCCAGATACTTTACTTCAGGTACTTGTTCAATGAGCTCACCATTGATTTTTATATTGATGAGGTTTGTTAGGGGTAGTTTTTTGATGGAGAAGCAGACAGAGTTTGTCTTTTTAGTGTTTAAAGTTAAACAAGATGAGGCCAGCCAAGATGATATTTTGACTAAGTTGGCATTTAGTTTCTCAGCCACAAAGGTACAGGTTTTACCAGATGCATATACAACTGTGTCATCTGCATACATCTGTAGACCTATATCTGGGCATACATCTGGCAAATCATTGATGTAGAGACAGAAGAGTATAGGTCCCAAGACAGTGCCCTGAGGGATCCCTGTTTCAATTTTGAGAAAAGTGGATCTCACACTATTAATTGTAACACATTGTTCACGGCCCTTTAAGTATGACTCAAACCAGGACAATGACTTTTTTGAAAAATTGAACTTAGTCAGTTTTGAAATATTAAACGTCAAACAAACAGGAAGACGTTGTTCACGATGTGAAGAATGTGATTAAATTGAGACCATCCACACGAGTTGCTGCATGGAATGCAGAGGAATCTGGGCGCCTTCTCTTACTTTAAATGATGCCTGCCTTGCCCAGTGTTTCCAACAATTTCTGTTTTAATTACAGATTCCCAGCATTGGTAGTTTATTTTAATTTTTATTGGGTATCCAATACATGATTCACGAATGAACCCGAATGCATGTATTGCAAGAAATCAGCCAAGGAAATAGAATATTATAATTCATTGTAAGGGGAATTGAATATAGCATAAGAAAGGTTATTCTTTAGTTATACAGGACATTGGTGAGACCACATCTGAAGTGCTATATTCTATTCATCTCCTTACTTAAAGAAGGATATTATGTGTTGGAAGCAGTTGAGTGATGTATGGATTGTCTTATCATGAAAGGTTGGTTTGCTTCCACTGATGTTTAGAAGAGTGAGAGGTAATGATTGAAAAATATTCTGGGGGCTTCACCAGGAGGATATGAAGAGGAGGTCATTGGGAAAGGACAGTGGATGGGACAAGAGTGATTGGTCTTACATTGAGCGAGTTTGGGCTCAACTAGATTAATGACCTAATTTCATGCTATAACTGTCCTGAGATTCTCTGGGTGTTGGTGAAAACTTAGAGTACTTTGCACAGGAGGGGTGAGCAAAGTACTCTAAGTTTGCAGTTGCATTGTATGCAGTTTGGAAATAATTCATTTTGTTTATTTATGGTTTGGAGAGTTGTGTTCAGTTTCAGTCACTGTGCTCTATAAAAGATGCCATTAAGCTGGAAACAGTGTTTGTCAAGATGATTTACAGTGCCCTCCATATTGTTTGGGATAAAGACGCATCATTTATTTATTTGCCTCTGTAATCCGCAATTTGAGGTTTGTTATCGAAAAAAATCACATGTGGTTAAAGTGCACATTGTCAGATTTTATTAAAGGCCATTTTTATACATTTTGGCTTCACCATGTAGAAATTACAGCAGTGTTTATACATAGTCCCCCCATTTCAGAGCACAATAATGTTTGGGACACATGGTTTCACAGGCGTATGCAATTGCTCCGGTGTGTTTAATTGCCTCCGTCATGCAGGTATAAGAACTCTCAGCACCTAGACTTTCCTCCAGTCTTTCATGCACCTTAGGAAACTTGTATTGCTGTTTTTCAACATGAGGACCAAAGTTGTGTTAATGAAAGTCAAAGAAGCCATTATGAGACTGAGAAACAAAAATAAAACTTATCGAGACATCAGCCAAACCTTAGGCTTACCAAAATCAACTGTTTGGAAACTCATTAAGAAGAAAGAGAGCACTGGTGAGCTTATTAATCACAAAGGGACTGGCAGGCCAAGGAAGACCCCCACAGCAGATGACAGAAGAATTTTCTCTACCATATAAACCATATAACCATATAACAATTACAGCACGGAAACAGGCCCTCTCGGCCCTTCCAGTCCGTGCCGGCCATTTGTTTTCCCCTAGTCCCATCTACCTGCACTCAGACCATACCTCTCCATTCCCTTCACGTCCATATACCTATCCACTTTACTCTTAAATATTAAAATCGATCCTGCCTCCACCACATCTGCTGGAAGCTCATTCCACACAGCCACCACCCTCTGAGTAAACAAGTTCCCCCTCACGTTACCCCGAAACCTCTGTCCCTTAATTCTCATGTCATGCCCTCTTGTTTGAATCTTCCCTACCCTCAATGGGAAAAACGTATCCACGTCAACTCTGTCTATCCCTTTCATCATTTTAAAGACCTCAATCAAGTCCCCCCTTAACCTTCTGCGCTCCAAAGAATAAAGACCTAACTTGTTCAACCTTTCTCTGTAACATAGTTGCTGGAACCCTGGCAACATTCTAGTAAATCTCCTCTGTACTCTCTCTATTTTGTTGACATCCTTCCTATAACTAGGCGACCAAAATTGTACACCATACTCCAGAATTGGTCTTACCAATGCCTTGTACAATTTTAACATTACTTCCCTACTCCTATATTCAATGCTCTGATTTATAAAGGCCAGCACACCAAAGGCTTTCTTTACCACCCTATCTACATGCGATTCCACCTTCAGGGAACTATGCACAGTTATTCCTAGATCCCTCTGTTCCACAGCATACCTCAATTCCCTACCATTTACCATGTACGTCCTATTTTGATTTGTCCTGCCAAGATGTAGCAAGATCTACAATAAAGAAAAATCCCCAAACACCTGACAACAGCTCAGAAACACTCTTCAGGAGTCAGGTGTGGATTTGTCAGTGACCACTGTCCGCAGAAGACTTCATGAACAGAAATACAGAGGCTACACTGCAAGATGCAAACCACTGGTTAGCCGCAAAAATAGGATGGTCAGGTTACAGTTTGCCAAGAATTATTTAAAAAAGCAACCACAGTTCAAGAAAAAGGACATGTGGACAGATGACCAGCAGAGGAGGACAAAGGGCTTAATTAGGAAAGGAAAAATAGATTATGAAAGAAAACTGGCAGGGAACATAAAAACTGACTGCAAAAGTTTTTATAGATATGTGAAGAGAAAGAGGTTAGTTAAAACAAATGTAGGTCCCTTGCAGTCAGAAACAGGTGAGTTGATCATGGGGAACAAGGATATGGCGGACCAATTGAATAACTACTTTGGTTCCGTCTTCACTAAGGAAGACATAAATAATCTGCCTGAAATAGCAGGGGACTGTGGGTCAAAGGAGGAATTGAGTGAAATCCAGGTCAGTCGGGAAGTGGTGTTGGGTAAATTGAATAGATTAAAGGCCGATAAATCCCCAGGGCCAGATAGGCTGCATCCAGAGTACTTAAGGAAGTAGCTCAGGAAATAGTGGATGCATTAGTGATAATCTTTCAAAACTCTTTAGATTCTGGAGTAGTTCCTGAGGATTGGCGGGTAGCAAATGTAACCCCTCTTTTTAAGAAGGGAGGGAGAGAGAAAACGGGGAATTACAGACCAGTTAGTCTAACATCGGTAGTGGGGAAACTGCTAGAGTCAGTTATTAAAGATGGATAGCAGCACATTTGGAAAGTGGTGAAATCATTGGACAAAGTCAGCATGGATTTACAAAAGGTAAATCATGTCTGACGAATCTTGTGGAATTTTTCGAGGATGTAACTAGTAGCGTGGATAAGGGAGAACCAGTGGATGTGGTATATCTGGACTTCCAGAAGGCTTTCGACAAGGTCCCACATAAGAGATTAGTATACAAACTTAAAGCATACGGTATTAGGGGTTCAGTTATTGATGTGGATAGAGAACTGGCTGGCAAACAGGAAGCAAAGAGTAGGAGTAAACGGGTCCTTTTCACAATGGCAGGCAGTAACTAGTGGGGTACCGCAGGGCTCAGTGCTGGGACCCCAGCTATTTACAATATATATTAATGATCTGGATGAGGGAATTGAAGGCAATATCTCCAAGTTTGCGGATGACACTAAGCTGGGGGGCAGTGTTCGCTGTGAGGAGGATGCTAGGAGACTGCAAGGTGACTTGGATAGGCTGGGTGAGTGGGCAAATGTTTGGCAGATGCAGTATAATGTGGATAAATGTGAGGTTATCCACTTTGGTGGCAAAAACAGGAAAGCAGACTATTATTTAAATGGTGGCCGATTAGGAAAAGGGGAGATGTAGCGAGACCTGGGTGTCATGGTACACCAGTCATTGAAAGTAGGCATGCAGGTGCAGCAGGCAGTGAAAAAAGCGAATGGTATGTTAGCTTTCATAGCAAAAGGATTTGAGTACAGGAGCAGGGAGGTTCTACTTCAGTTGTACAGGGTCTTGGTGAGACCACACCTGGAGTATTGCGTGCAGTTTTGGTCTCCAAATCTGAGGAAGGACATTATTGCCATAGAGGGAGTGCAGAGAAGGTTCACCAGACTGATTCCTGGGATGTCAGGACTGTCTTATGAAGAAAGACTGGATAGACTCGGTTTATACTCTCTGGAATTTAGGAGATTAAGAGGGGATCTTATAGAACTTACAAAATTCTTAAGGGGTTGGACAGGCTAGATGCAGGAAGATTGTTCCCGATGTTGGGGAAGTCCAGACAAGGGGTCACAGCTTAAGGATAAGGGGGAATCCTTTAAGACCGAGATGAGAAAGACTTTTTTCACACAGAGAGTGGTGAGTCTCTGGAACTCTCTGCCACAGAGGGTAGTTGAGGCCAGTTCATTGGCTATATTTAAGAGTGAGTTGGATGTGGCCCTTGTGGCTAAGGGGATCAGAGGTATGGAGAGAAGGCAGGTACGGGATACTGAGTTGGATGATCAGCCATGATCATATTGAATGGCGGTGCAGGCTCGAAGGGCTGAATGGCCTACTCCTGCACCTAATTTCTATGTTTCTATGTTTCTATGAGAGGAAGATTAACTTATATCAGAATGATGGCAAGAGCAAAGTATGGAGGAGAGAAGGAACTGCCCAAGATCCAAAGCATACCACCTCATCTGTGAAACACAGTGGGGGTGTTATGGCCTGGGCATGTATGGCTGCTGAAGATATTGGCTCACATATCGTCATTGATGATACAAGTGTTGATGGTAGTGGCATAATGAATTCTGAAGTGTATAGACAGATCCTATCTGCTCACGTTCAAACAAATTCCTCAAAACTCATTGGCCGGCGGTTCATTCTACAGCAAGACAATGATCCCAAACATACTGCAAAAGCAACAAAGGAGATTTTCAAAACTAAAGATGGTCAATTCTGGAGTGGTTAAGTCAGTCACCCGATCTGAACCCTATTGAGCATGCCTTTTATATGCTGGAGAAAACTGAAGGGGACTAGCCCCCAAAACAAGCATAAGCTAAAGATGGCTGCAATACAGGCCTGGCAGTGCCTCACCAGAGAAGACACCCAGCAACTGGTGATGTCCACGAATTGCAGACTTCAAGCATTCATTGCATGCAAAGGATATACAACAAAATACTAAACATGACTACTTTCATTTACATGCCATTGCTGTGTCCCAAACATTATGGTGCCCTGAAATGGAGGGACTATGTTTCAACACTGCTGTAATGTCTACATGGTAAACCAAAGTGTATAAAAAAGGCCGTTATCAAAATCTAATAATGTGCACTTTAACTACATGTGATTTTTTAAATTTACAAATATCAAATTGTGGAACACAGAGACAAATAAATAAATGATAGGTCTTTGTCCCAAACATTATGGAGGGCACTGTAAGTAAATGTTGCCGGAACTCAAGTGCCTGAGCTACAGGGTGAGGTTGGACAGACAAGGACTTTATTCCTTGGAGTGAAAGAGGCAACGGATGATCTATTGAAGGTGTATAAAATCAAGAGGGGAATAGATAGGATGAATGCGCAAGAATCTTTGCCCTGGGTAGGGGAATGAAGAACTAGATGGCATAGGTTTAACTTTTTCACACAGAAGGTGGTGTGTAACTGGAACAAGCTGCCAAAAAACTATTTGAGGCAAGTACAATAACAGCAATTAAAAAAAAAACATTTAGAGTGGTACATGGATAGGAATGGTTTAAAGGGATATGGGCCAAATGCAATGAAATGGGGGGAATTAAGTTGGAGCACCATGGTCAAAAGCCTGGAAGAGTTGGGCTGAAGTGCCTGTTTCTGCCCTCTATGACTCTGAGTCTTTGAAATGGTCCAAGTGAAGTTTGTAGCAAAGGTGACAAAATTGATGAGTTCTGTACAAGTGCAGGAAGCAGCATCAATCCAGTTGTCAATGTAACAGCGAAGGAATTGGGGAATGGTTCTGGAGAAATAATGGAATAGGGACTATGCTCTGTCGCCAGCGAAAAGACAGGCATAGCTGGAGCCCATGAGGTGCCCATCGTTACAACTTTGATTTGTACGAAGTTAGGAAAGTCAAAAGAGAAGTTGTTCATCAGAAGATAAAGTTGAGAGATGATTTCAAACCGACAGATGAGAGTGTTGGTGGAGGGGAACTGGTTCCATCTTTGTTGCAGAAAGAAGCGGAGAGCTTTAACGTCTTTCTAATGGGGAATGGAGGTGTATCCCTTGTGAAGATGAAATGGTGAAGGCCAGAGAATTGGAAGAGTGGGGGACATGATAGCTGTCCTGGATGTAGGTGGAAATAATTGGACAAAGGGAAATGATAGAGTTCAAGGTTGGAGTTCAATTCAGTAGGGCAAAGGCAGCCAGAAACAAAGAGCTCGCCAGAATAATCTTGTCTGTGGCTGGTCAAATGATTCTCTGGTTGCTTCGGAACAGTTGGCGACCTATTTGGGTTAGGAAACAGAACAATTTATCGGGCATTTTTATGTTCAGCCTTATTGGGTCATTCAAATTTTATATTCAGAGGTATTGAAGCTAGTGACAAAGAACTATCACTAAAACTTTAAACCTGCTCAGAGCCACTTGCTGAGTTTGTTATATTGCCATGAAATCTACCAGTAATACAGTCAAAGCAATTTTGATATCGGAGATTACAGCACCCTCTGACTATTCTTTTGTGAGCAGCGGGGCAGAGGAAAATACAGTATACCCTCGCAAATCTCATTTCTTATTCTAAATGTTAATATAATTCATATAAGAGCTTATTTATAAGAGCAGATAAGGGATTGTACCTATAAATTTCTGAGACTGGCACATTTGCAACATTCTGTTAAAGAAAGTGGGAATATCTATTCAGCATGAATTAAGTTTTCCAAGCAGAATGGGCTCATAATTTTTAAGTGCATACTTTGTAGGTGTCATTAAAATTGATTTTATCTTTTTTGTCTATACACACAAACAAATGTTATAATATATTCCAGCACCATCAATCCTCACTGAGAAAATAATTTCAATTATAATGGTAATGGCATTAACCCTAACACATACACATTACATACACATGAACAACCAGTTTTAGCCATCCCTTTCTTTCTAACGGTTGACAGTCTCATACATTTGAGGTCATGGATTGTGCATGGCAGGAATCTTCTAGGGTGTTTATCTGCCTGGATAAGTAATGTCTTGGGCAGAGCTGTCAAATGATACCTTGCTCATTCTGAAAGTAAAATATGATTAGCATGAAAGGAAACCTCAGGGGCCATAGAAACAGCATATCAGTGCAATATCCCCTCAGCTGCCTTTAGGTTTCTGTACGCATCAATGACTGAGACAGACATCAGAATATAGATCTATGTTGGAATCGTAGAATTAGGTGCAGAGGGGTTTAATATTTGATAAAAAATACAATGTACCAAGATTTTATAACATTACAAAATAAACCCTGCAATATTTCTTGTAGAGGTGACTATATCACAAGTATGTCGTGTATTTTTGTGAGATGTCTTTTTTATCATTGCTATAAATTTATTCTTAACATTCCATGCAGTGAAATACAATTAGGTTAGTTCCAAAATTAATGGCTTAGAAAACTAATTTAAAATAGTTAAGGTCTGCTTCACCACCACCTATGAAGAGTTTTGTTAGATAAGCCTCCTAGCAATACTTTGGGGCATATTAAAATGATGGGTGGCAAAAATTGAATTACCAAGGCTCTGTGATGGAGCCAGGAAAGGAGATTGGGTGTAAAAAGTTATTCCTGATAAATGTTCTTTTTATACTTAGTCTGTACATTTTTTGACAGTGGTGATATGATCTTTACTTATTTCTCCACTCATGAGCAGATGGTTTAGCAGATTTCAATAATTTATCAGAATTACTATAATTTCTGTCCTTGATGTATTTGTGAGATGTATTTACATTGCTTTATACCTGTGGTTCTCACTGGGTTTTTAAGGGATAGTTTGCTATCTAAGACCAGTAACTGTATCAGGAAATATCCTTTGAAAAAGGAAAAACTCTTTTGTAAAAGATGCACATTTATCTAGGCGTCCACACTAACAGTTTTGAACACAAGTGTAATGTTATACCTTAAAAAATGATTGGACAGGCACAGATTTAATATTCTTCCAGTTTTGGCATCATAGTGAAAAATGTATAAACCATACTAAAGTGACTTGTTCTAAAATGGAGAGAGGGGGAAAGCAAGGGCTACTTGAAGTTAGGGAAGTCTCCATCCCCTCCCCCTTCACAGTTCTCCTACCAGTCTTACTGTCTCTGACTATATTTTATCTCTGTACCACCCACTCCCCTGACATCAGTCTGAAGAAGGTCTCGACCCGAAACGTCACACATTCCTTCTCTCCAGAGATGCTGCCTGTCCCGCTGAATTACTCCAGCATTTTATGTTATCTTCAATTGAAACCAGTATCTGCAGTTCTTTCCTACAACTGAACAAATGTAATTAGCCTATGTGGCCATTAGGGCCTTCTCTCCATCCAGTAAGATTATGGCTGATTCTTTACTTCAACTTCAACTTCATTTTCCTATGCTATCCTCTTACTCTGATTCACGTAGTATGAACAATTTGTCAATGTCAGCATGAATATTCTCAACCACTGACCTTTCTTTGCCCTCTGAAATAGAGAATTTGTAAGATTTGAGAACTATATTTCTGATCCTATATGTCCAATTGTTTATCCTTAGATGTTTCTGAGTTCTTACCCATTACTGCAGACAATTCCACATTTAATTTATTGTTCTAGTTATCACGTATAAAATTGCAAGATTCACAGCTTGGGCTCAAATACTATCCTTGTGAATGAATTGGTTGGATTCACTCCACTGGGAAACCTTCTCTGAGCTTCAAATGCCTTCTTCTGATGGTTGTTTCCTTTTGTTGTTCTTGCTATATTGGACCTCCCTTCTTCTCATCATGTAGTCCTATCATAAATTAGCCATTCCCAGGCCATTTACCTTGTCTATACTATGTCACAAGGTCATTATCATAGCTATAAAGCTGTCATAGCAACGTTCTAACCAAGAGGTTGTTCGTGCGATCTCTCTTCTTGTGCTTATTTGTGATTTTTTTCTCGCTCTCACTTTCCTTCACTCTCTCTCTCACTCTCTAATTTTTCATGCCATAGAGTGCCCGTGTGATATTCCTTTGACTATTTTGCAACCTTTTATTTGACCTGTCAATGTGTATATCTGAGCTTTGAATTATCAGCAGCCATGAATGTTTCAATCTGCCTTTTCATCCAAATTATTTAAGTAGATTATTAACAGCTGATGGCATTGTAGCACCCCTCTTTGTAGAAAAACAGGTTCATCGGACTTTTTTTTATTTGCAAGTAACATGGATGGAGGATTTCACTATGTATGATGGCATACACAACCCTGTAAGCCATTTTTATCATGGTTATGTTAAAGGTTCAACAACTATCATTTAGCATCTGTGTGAATGATGTAACTTCACCTCAGATATTTACATAGACATTACAAACATTAATGTTGAAGCATTTTGATGGTAATAATTTGGAATTTGCACCTCAGGAAGAGAAGAAAGTGGTGTCATGGTAGAAGGTCAAAAGCTGTTCCCTTTCTCAGCAACACTTCTCTTGATATGCTGCTGAGAGTGCTGAGAACCCAAGAGATAAGTTGTTCCATAGCAACAGGATGAAGAAGCAAGTGGGGACACCCAGAAGGCATGCATGGAGGTCAATGGAAAGAGCATAAGGGGTATTTATATCCACTAAAGAAGCAGTTCAATCACTTACAAAACGGAGAAAACATTGTCACATTTATCTATGTGTAGGAAAGAACTGCAGATGCTGCTGTAAATCGAAGGTAGACACGGGGTGGAAGATTTCAACCTTCACGTGGTCCGCCTAATGTTTTGACTAATGCAATCAACTCGACGTGCACAAATGGAAGATCAAATAGAACAAGTTGTCCAACAACTTTAGGCTGTGCACGCCACACGAAAGAAGAAGAAGAAGAAGGTAGACACAAAATGCTGGAGTAACTCAGCGGGACAGGCAGCATCTCTGGAGAGAAGGAATGGGTGACGTTTCGGGTCGAGACCCTTCTTCGGCTTCCTGTCCCAACATCCTGAACGACAGGTAGTAGGTATAGCAGTATTTCCAAAAGCTCAAAAGGACATTGGCCAAGCTCATTCTTCGTAGTCAGATCAGGGATCCAAAGAGCCTACCATTTCTTCTGCCTCTGCCGAACAAGGCTTTCACCATGTCAAAGTGCTAGGAAACAATAAGTAAAGATCTGTATGTGCATGAGGGTATACACATTGTGTATTTTCTGCTTTGTTGGACTAATACATTTTGTTTTCTAGCTGACCATTATTTGCCCATTCTGCCCATATTTAACAGTTAGCTGGATAAGTTGTTTTTCATTGGTGTGGTTAGAGCAGCAGAGGAACTAAAATGGCTTTTGCAAGTTATTCTCAGATGGATACACTGGTGAGGCAAGTGAAGCTTGCAATTATGAGAGCATCCAAGGCAGCAGTGATGCATTGTTTCCTCTTGTTCTTCCTGTTTTTCAGCTCTTCAGAATTGTTTGAAAAGCCTGTACTCTGTTGAACAAGATTTTCTTCCTTCATATTGTGTCAGTTTAGAGCTGGCCTTGTTTCAGCAGATCGACACAAAATGCTGGAGTAACTCAGCGAGACAGGCAGCAGCTCTGGAGAGATGGAATGGGTGACGTGTCGGGTCGAGACCCTTCTTCAGACTGATGTCAGGGGAGTGGGCGGTACAGAGATAAAATGTAGCCGGAGACAGTAAGACTGGTCGGAGAACTGGGAAGGGGGAGGGGATGGAGAGAGAGGAAAAGCAAGGGCTAATTGAAGTTAGAGGTCAATGTTCATACCGCTGGGGTGCAAGCGAAATATGAGGTGCCGTTCCTCCAAGTTGTGCTGGGCCTCACTCTCACAATGGAGGAGGTTTAGAAAAGGATGGTCAGATTGGGAATGGGAGGGGGAGTTAAATTGTCACACGGGAGTCCTGGCCTCCCAACGCAACTCGTTCCCCAACGCAATATTCCACCACTCACCCGTTCCCCCTACGCAACCCATTCCCCCAACGCAACCTGTTCCCCCAACACACTATTCCACCACACACCCATAGCCCCCAACTGCGGAGGCACGACTCATTTCCTCTCATCCCCCAGCACTCTCTCCCCCTCCTCTTCACCTCCCTCTACTTTCCCTCTCCTCATCCCCTTCCCAATCCCTCCCTCACCTCTCCCTTCCCACTCCTTTCCCCTACCCTCAGTCACTCCCTCCCTCCTTCCATAACTCCTCTTCCCCCTATCTCCCTCCTATCACTCTATACCTCACCTCCCCACTCCTCACCTCCCCCTATCCCCCCCCACTATCTCTCCTCACCTCCCCGACTGCATTCCTCTCCATTCCCCACTCCCTACCTCCTCCACTCCCCCCCTCCTCTCCTTCTATTCCCCATCTTCCCCACTCTCCCTTCTCACCTCCCCCACTTTCCCCCCTCTCCCTCCCTACCCCCTCCTCTCCCTCAAAATCCCCCCACATTCCCTCCTGACCTCCCCAGGATTTCGAGGGTGCCGCTCCTTTCCTTCCTTGTGTGCCCGGAGCAGCAACGCTGCCACTGCCAGAGCACCCAAGCCCCGGATCGTCGGCGTGGCCTCTCCCCGCCCCTTGAGCCGCCCGTCACCCGCAGACGCAGCCCTAAGATTCAGCGCCAAGGCTGCGGATCCCCGCGGGCCCGGAGCAACAATGAAATGGAAGTAAAGTTACCCATGTTGCCGTTGTGAAAAGAAGATGGCGATCTGCATTCTGGAAAAGCCCCAACTGCGCAAGCGTGGCTGAGGACCCATTGGGGTGCCCTTTGTGACGCCAGTAAAGACGCACATGGGAACCCTCCCCCAACTGCGCATGCACGGGTGTGGGTGCTGTTTTGTTAATTTAAGTTTTAAACATTAATAACTTTTAAAATATACCATCAATCTGAACAAAACTTGTTTCATTGACACCACAGGAGAATGGTGAGTAAGGTGGGCCAAATTTGTAGCGCTATTGTGTACTGTTTTTGCGCAAATAGGACACAAAACCTGCAAACAAACAAACAAACAAGATGAGCGTTTTGTTAATATTATATATTTATATTGATTGGACTTGATTTACTGCCTATTATGCCTCCTGGCATGTAGGGCAGCAACGAAGGTTCTCCACTACTGTCTGTTCTGGGTTAGCTCCTGGACACTACCCCAGGTCAGGTCCATTGTTTTCATTTCCTGCTCCACAGTGATTTATCTGTTTATTTATTTATTTGTTTATTTATTTTATGGGCTTAATGTAAGAAAATGGAACTAGCCCAATATGCCAACTTAGTTGTCATGAACAAGGTAGATAAAATCTGATGTATGGCCTGTCTCCACACTATACAACTTCATAACTCTGATGAATGAGATAAGAATTTTGCAGTTTTCTTGACAAGGGAACTTCCGTCGGGTGGCTCCACCGCAGTGGATGCTTTGCCAGCAGCTCATAGTCCTTTCACCCTTTTTGTTATTTTTAGTGTGTCTAAATGTATGTTTTCATGTTTCTTAGTATGTCTTATGTTGGGGGTGGTGGGAGGGATTAGGGGGAAAACGTTTCTCAGTCACTTACCTGGATGGAGATACGTCTTTTCTCTGTGTCGCATCTTCGCCCTCCCCCCTTGCGGCCTACCAACTGGATCGGCACGGCCTTTCCTACTGGAGACTGGCCCAGAGCTTCAGCAGCAGGCGCAGCACTGAATTACCATCACGAATTGGGGCAATCCCTTGCCGGGGATCGTCAGTGTTGGAGTTCCGGAGTGTTGGGCCTGCTGACTTAAACATCGTGGAGCTGTGATTTGTGGAGCTTCTAGCCGTGGGCACTGATATTAACATCGCGGAGGCCTGGGATTGCCAGTGTTGGAGCTCTGTCTAGCGGGGCCTGTGGACTTCGGAAGCCGTGGTCTCCGGTAAGAAGCCGCCGATTCAGAAACTCTAACCCGCAGAGTGTCTACCTCCGTTCCGATGCCAGAGTTCCGATCATCCCAGCGAGAGGACCTGTACATCGGGTCGTCCGTAGCGGGGACTGCGGAGAATTCAAAGGGCCCGACCACGGGTGAACAAAGAGGAAGATGACTAAACTTTATTGCCTTCCATCACAGTGAGGAATGTTGATTCCACAGTGGTGAATGTTTATGTTAAACTCTATTGTGTAATGTGTTATTTTTATTCGTATGGCTGTATGGTAACTCAAATTTCACTGTACCAATTGGTGCATGTGACAATAAATGTGAACTTGAACTGGAACTTGAACTATTCTGTTAAAATTGAAAAAAATGATATTTCAATCTGCTTTTTAAAGGTAAGAATGATACTACAGGGAATTAAAGCCTAACAGCTTTAATAGCATAGGTTTGGGGGAAATTACATGTCTAAAATTAAAATTAAGGGAAGAGTGTACAAATTGTTTTGGATGGTCAGTAATGTAAAATAGATATGTGAAGAGAAGGGCGTATTTAACAAAGCTGAATTAGTTTTTTTCAACAGGTGTTTAACATCAATGATACAAAGATGTGTAAATATGTTATTTACGTGAACCTCGGGAATGCATTTGAGAAAGTCATTTGAATGAGATTGGTGGCAAAAGTTATGGAATTGAAGACAAACTATCTGGTTAAGATATTGATTGGGAAGCAAAAATATGTAGGTGCACAGATTGGCAGGCTATGACTTTTGGTTTGGCATAAGTTTATTTAATTACATAAGTTGTTTGTAATAATGGTGAATAGTTATGGTCCACGGAAGATTACTAAGGGGAAGGAGTTCAGTTATATTTTTAGAAACCTCTAGTTAGACCAGAGTTGGTGTACTGTGATCAGACTTGGGCACAACAACTGAGAAAGAGATGTGGAATATCTGGTTTCAAGGGTTAATTTATAAAGTGAAATAATGTAAACTATGGTAGTATTCCCTGAAATATAGTTAGTTGGAAAATGACTTGACTCGTCTGTAACATATTAAGGGGAAATGTAAGTAGATTGTTTTGGTGGGCTTTGGAAGTTTAGAGGTATAATGTAAAATTTAAACCCTGGCCTTTCAGTGTTGTGGTTTGGTAGTGTCGTGACAAACTGGTAGATCATTGTAATCTTCCAAAAGATATTTAGATACATGTAAATCAAAATAACTTTTGGATAAGGGGCAAAGGCTGGTATATGAAATTCAATCACTGCTCAGCCATGATTCCACAGAATGGCAGAGTAGGTCATGGGGCTAAGTGGCCTATTCTTAGTTTACGATCTCTTATACACACATGAGCAATAACACGAAAACATGCTCCGGTGGATCAATAAATGGCATCAGCACCAATAATCATTGAAACTCCATTTGTGTAAAAAATAGTGTTGAATCTTCTGGATTTTTTTTGAAGATGTAACTAGGAAAATGGACAAGGAGAGCCAGTGGATGTAGTGTACCTGGACTTTCAGAAATCATTTGATAAGGTCCCACATAGGAGATAAGTGGGCAAAATTAGGGCACATGGTATTGGGGGTAGAGTGCTGACATGGAAAGAGAAGTGGTTGGCAGACAGGAAACAATTGGCAGACAGTGGTTGGCAGAGTAGGGTTTAATGGGTCCTTTTCAGAATGGCAGGGAGTGACTAGTGGGGTACCGCAAGGCTCGGTGCTGGGACCGCAGCTATTTACAATATACATCAATGATTTGGATGAAGGGATTCAAAGTAACATTAGCAAATTTGCAGATGACACCAAGCTGGGTGGTAATGTGAACTGTGAGGAGGATGCTATGAGAATGCAGGGTGACTTGGACAGGTTGGGGGAGTGGGCAGATGCATGGCAGATGAAGTTTAATGCGGATAAATGTGAGGTTATCCACTTTGGTAGCAAAAACAGGAAGCAGATTACTATCTAAATGGCATCAAGTTGGGAAAAGGGGAAGTACAACGGGATCAGGGGGTCCTTGTGCATCAGTCTATGAAAGTAAGCATGCATGTACAGCAGGCAGTGAAGAAAGCGAATGGCATGTTGGCCTTTATAACTAGAGGAATCGAATATAGGAGCAGTTGTACAGAGCCCTAGTGAGACTACACCTGGAGTATTGTGTGCAGTTTTGGTTCCCTAATTTGAGGAAGGACATTCTTACTATTGAGGGAGTGCAGCGTAGATTTACAAGGTTGATTCCCGGGATGGTGGGACTGTCTTATCCTGAGAGAATGGAGCAGCTGGGCTTGTACATTCTGGAGTTTAGAAGGATGAGAGGGAATCTCATTGAAACATATAAGATTGTTAAGGGTTTGGACACGCTAGAGGCAGGAAACATGTTCCCGATGTTGGGGAGGTCCAGAACCAGGGGCCACAGTTTAAGAATAAGGAGTAAGCCATCTAGAACAGAGATGAAGAAACACTTTTTCTCACAGAGAGTGGTGAGTCTGTGGAATTCTCTGCCTCGGAGGCAAGTTCTCTGGATGCTTTCAAGAGAGAGCTAAATAGGGCTCTTAAAAATAGCAGTCAGGGGAAATGGGGAGTAGGCACGAACGGAGTACTGATTGGGGATGATCAGCTATGATCACATTGAATGGCGGTGCTGGCCTACTCCTGCACCTATTGTCTATTGTCTATTGAATATATTAAGGATGATGCGATTTAAAATACATATTTTCACATCTTTTGACATGATCTTGTCTTCAGGGTTTTTCCTTTTATATTTCCCTCTTGCTAAACTGTAATATATACTGGCTCTACGCTCATTTTTACTTCATGTTATTTATGTGCAAAGCCTTTTGTTTCTACTTTAGGGATATATGCTTGTGCAAGTGTTGTCATTGTGTCTTAAATGATAAATAAAGAAAGCAGTCCCACATATGATATGCTGTGAAAGAAACTAGTTTTGTTGCTGATTGTAACAGACGTTGCAATCGTAGTGTTTCGGTGAGCTTAAAATAATAGAACCTTAAAAGTATGCAAAACAAAGCTTTACACTGTATCTTGTGACAATAATACACTGTACATGTGACAATAATACACTAAAACACTTTGATTAGTGTTACAATATAAATGTCATTGTACATTAGTTCTTTCTGTAGAATAATTTGGAAAATATACTTTTAGACATTGTTGTTTCAACCTAAGGCATCAAAATGTTTCAATAAAATGTAAATTAGCTAAACCTGATGTGTTTGTGAAAGAAATGTAAATGATAAATGGCATGTTTAGATATCCCAGTTGTAGATCGAGTTTGACTGGTATTGGCTAATAAATTAAGGGTCGAGACAAAGGAAGTTAATCATTTTTTCAAACAGAAAATTATTGTTAGATTAAACATTTGCAAAAGTACATATATTTGCAGACCATTCAGCCAATTGCAGAAAGTATGGTGATTGATTAATATGCAAAGGCATGGTAATTTCATATTTTTGTAAAGTTTGATCAAAAAATCCCTGTGGATTTTATTAAATATATAATCTCATAACTGTTGTTCCATGAACATGGCGGTACCAGCTTGTCTTTGTCATGTCATGTCATGATGGTGACATAAAAGCTAATAAAAGACCAGTCTTTTGTGCAGTGCCAAAATGTTATTTTTTGTGCCTTACATGTAGGAGAATAGTAAAGCACTTCAATGTTAATATGTTTCTTGATGTTTACTTATCAATAATTATGTATTTTAATTAGGACTGCCAGTAACATTATTCCTGGAGTAATTGGAGTAACTGCAATGTTATGTCCATGCTTCTGTATGTTTTGGTACAGGTTAAGAAATAGTGATGAAATTATGTCAGTCTTTGATCTCAAGTAATATGAAGGAGAGAGAAAATAATGTTATCAAAATGCTCTTAATCATTTAATTAAAATCACCTAGAATTGACAAGAAAATTATAATTAAGGCAATTCTAAGACTCATGGACTTCCACGACGTGAGATGAAATATATTTGATATTGCCAGCTATGCTCCTTGCTGCAGACATGCTTGAATGGGCTCATGTTGTGAATTCTGACAGTGCAAAGACCAGACTGCAACAGCTGTCAAAAAATATAGTTTATTTGATATTCAATGCAGATTTTACAGCTTTCTTTGCAAGCACATTAAGAAGGACTTGCAGCAGGCAGAACAAAATTGAACAAATGGGCAAAAATGTAATTATTGTGATGCATATCACTTGTTTTCAATTAATGTTGCATCTACAAATGAATTTACTGAAAATATTGAAGATATTTTCTACATTCCTGCCACTGTCTGTCCACGTACTTAACATAGATTAGCCTCTGAACTATTTGGGGAGAAAAGGGCCCTGTGTAATGAGATTGCACGGGATCACCATCCTGAAATCAAGGGGAAATATTCTTCAGACCTCACCTAACTGTTCATCTCAGAATGCTGGTGTTGAGTACAGCCACCGTGCCATGTGAAGATAACAATATTGGGTCTTGTACCTTGCATAGACACTCGGGATAATCCATCATTGCTAGTTGCTACTGTGCGTTGAATATTGTGGGGTTACGGATCAGATTGCAATTGCTCCTTTTATGGAGAGGGATGAAAGCTTTTACTCCAGCTAACAAAAAGGGAGAGCAGCTGGAGTAACTCAGCAGAGTTGGCCTAAGGGCCTGTTCTTGTGCTGTACTGTTCTAATGTGAGGTCCTATTTTTTTAGTTTGAATTTGTCCTTACCGTGGTAGTAGAGGAGGCCGAGGACAGATAGGTTGGTGTGAGAATGGTAAGGGGAATTAAAATGACTGGCAACTGGGAGATCCAGATGGCAATAGCGGACAGAGCACAGGTGCTCGACAAAGTGGTTGCCTAGTCTGCATTTGGTCTCGGTGATGTAGAGGAGGCCACTTTGAGGTTACCTCATGCAACAGATGAGTTGCTGGAGGTGCAAGTGAATCCCTGTCTCACGTGGAAGGCTTGTTTTCGTTACTGGATGGAGATGAGGGGGAAGATGTAGGGACATGTGTTACAACTCCTACGGTTGCTCGGAAAAATGACTGGGGAGGAGGATGGGAAGGAGTTGACTGAACCAGGTAGTCATGGAGAGAGTGGCGGAAAGCCTATACGGAGTGGAATGAATGAATCATAGTGGTATCGCATTGTAGCTGGTGGAAATGGTGAAGAATGATGTGGATACAAGGAATTGCAGATGCTGGGTTACAAAAAAAGACACAAAGTGCTGGAGTAACTCAACCGGTCAGGCTGCATCTCTGGAGAGTTTAGTTAGGTGACGTTTCAGGTCGGGTCCCTTCTTTAGACTCAGAATGATGTGCTGGGTACTTTAAAGCCATATTTCTTGAAAAGGGAGGAGATTTCCGTTTGAACCATGAATTCAATTTCATAGTCCGCACCTCACCTGTCCCTTTCTTGCTCCTCCCATATTCACTGGTCCCTCACACACTGCCTTCTTCCCACCTTACCCCCATCTCTCTATCACCCTGCTTCATTAACCCCCTTCCACCACTTATATCCTAATGGACCCCCCTCTCCCTCTATTGCTCACCCATCGTCACTGCCTGTAGTTCCCAATTGCCACCACTGCCCATTCAGTTCCATTCTTCACCTTCATTTCCCATCAGATTCCAACATCAGCAGCTTTTTATTCTCCACTTATAATATCCCAGCCTTTGTTATCTCCATCCATCCCTACCTACTTGACCATTATCTGCCAATCATCCCTGCCACACCTATGTCCACCTATCCCTTGCTCCACCCCTCACCACACCTCATTATACTGGCGACTTCCCCTCTAGACTTTCAGTCAAGGAGAACTTTCCCAACCCGATACACTTCACTTCCCTGCACAGTTGCTGCCTGACACCAGCTGCTGTCTGTTATTTGCTCCAGATTCCAACATCTGGAGACTCTTGTGCCTGCAACGCTTTTACTCAAAACGCAAAATGCTGGAGAAACTCAGCCAGTCAGGCAACATCTTTGTAGGGCAAGAATCCACATCCTCCACAGGTGCTGCCTGATCCACTGAGTTACTCCAGTACTTTGTCTTTTGCTACAGATTCCAACATCTGAAGTTCCTAGTGCCTACCACCAACATCTACTGATGCGCCGTAAAAAGCATTTTATCAGGATGCATAACAGCATGGTTTGGGATTCCTTCTCTTCAGAGATGCTGCCTGTCACACGGAGTTACTCCAGCATTTTGTGTCTACCTACAGTATGGTTTGGGAACATCTCCATCCAAGACAGCAAGAAATTGCAGAAAATTGTGGGAGCAGCCCAGACCATCACACAAACCAACCTTCCTTCCATTGACTCCATTTATACTTCATACTGCCTCAGCAAGGCTAGCAGCATAATCAAGGATGAGTCACACCCTGGCCAACCCCTCTTCTCCCCTCTCCCATCGTTATAGAAGTGTGAAAATGCGCAACTCCAGATTCTGAAGAAGGGTCTCGGCCCGAAACCTCGCCTATTTCCTTCGCTCCATAGATAATGCCTCACACGCTGAGTTTCTCCAGCATTTTTGTCTACCTCCAGAATCAGGGAAAGTTTCTTCCCAGCTGTTTTCTGGCAACTGAAGCATCCTACTACAACTAGAGAGCAGCGCTGAACTACAATCTACCTTATTGGCGACCCTCGGACTATCTTTGTGGATTTTACTGGCTTGATCAGGCACTAAATGGTAATCATGTTATTCCCTTTAACATGCTAAGGATTTGAGTACAGGAGCAGGGAGGTTCTACTTCAGTTGTACAGGGTCTTGGTGAGACCACACCTGGAGTATTGCGTGCAGTTTTGGTCTCCAAATCTGAGGAAGGACATTATTGCCATAGAGGGAGTGCAGAGAAGGTTCACCAGACTGATTCCTGGGATGTCAGGACTGTCTTATGAAGAAAGACTGGATAGACTCGGTTTATACTCTCTGGAATTTAGGAGATTAAGAGGGGATCTTATAGAAACTTACAAAATTCTTAAGGGGTTGGACAGGCTAGATGCAGGAAGATTGTTCCCGATGTTGGGGAAGTCCAGGACAAGGGGTCACAGCTTAAGGATAAGGGGGAAATCCTTTAAGACCGAGATGAGAAAGACTTTCTTCACACAGAGAGTGGTGAGTCTCTGGAACTCTCTGCCACAGAGGGTAGTTGAGGCCAGTTCATTGGCTATATTTAAGAGTGAGTTGGATGTGGCCCTTGTGGCTAAGGGGATCAGAGGGTATGGAGAGAAGGCAGGTACGGGATACTGAGTTGGATGATCAGCCATGATCATATTGAATGGCGGTGCAGGCTCGAAGGGCTGAATGGCCTACTCCTGCACCTAATTTCTATGTTTCTATGTTTCTATGTTTCTATGTATCTGCACACATTGAATGGCTCAATTGTAATTATGTGCTGTCTTTCCACAGACTGGTTAGCTCACAACAAAAGATTTTCACTATATCTCAGTACACGTGACAATAAACTAAACTTTAAACTCTTAAAGTCTAAACTCTAAAACTCTAAACTCTGCTGAAACTTTTACTCCATCTGACTGTAAAATTGAGATTTTTAACAACAATCCAGAAGAAAAGCAGGTGCTTGGATAAAGAAACAGATAATGAAATGTCATTGACTACTATTTCATTCTCCACTGAATTTGCTTGCCCTTTTGACCATTTCCAACAACTTCTGTTTTTATTTTGATGAAAATAATCATATCTATCTATATACTTTTAAAACTGTGTGTGTGTGTGTGTGTGTGTGTGTGCAGGTGTACGTCACATTCCATTTTTTTTTCAGGTAAGATTTTTGGCCTTTGATTCTATGGTCCAACAAAACCAGATGCATAAACTCCGCGTTTTTTCCATTTAGCTAGCGATTTCGCTTTTACATTCACAAATGCACTCCTCATTACATCAAGCCGCTTCTCTCTCTTCGTGTGGCAGCCCGGCTCCCCCACCCTCCTCCAACAATGCTCGCGTTGAGCCTCCCGCAGCTGGATTCGCCCGCGCGCTCCAACCCCCCCTCCAACAACGCCCGTGCCGCACCTCCTGCAGCTAGAATCGCCCGCGTGCCCGCCCACACCAAGCCCCCCCCCCCCCATTCTCAATATGCTCTGCCGATCGGGAGGAGAGATAAGGCATAAGTTCCGCTGAACTCACAGCTGGCACAGCTCGCGAAGCCCCGCCCACCTGCGCAACCCCTCCCATCCCCTGCGCGCTCCAGAGAGTCACAAGCAGGGTCTTTTGTCTCAAGCCCACAGCTCCACTCTCACGCCGGCCCGCCCGCCCCCCTTCTCAAAATGCTCTGCAGATCTGGAGAAGAGATAAGGCGACAGGCAGGTGGGGTAAAGAGGGGGAGTGGGAGAATTGAGGGAGTAGGGAGGGAGAGGGGGGAATGGGGGTGGTGAGGAGGGAGAGTGTGGAAATAGAGGGAGAGGAGTGGGGGTGATAGGGAGTGGGGAATAGATGGACGGCTCCCAACCCCTCCCCCTCCCTACTCTTCCCCCTCTCTCCCGGTACCCCTCTCACCCTCTCTCCTCTACCCCATCTCTTCCTCCCTCCCCACTCTTCCCCTCTCTCCCCTACCCCATTCCCCCCCACCTCCCCCTCCCTTCCCCCCTTCCCCCCTTCCCCCCTCCCCCCTTCCCCCCTCCCCCCTTCCCCCTTCCCTTCCCCCCCTGTGAGCCCCCTCCTCTCCCCTTCCATCTCTCCCACCCCTCCTCCCTCACCCACCCTCCCTCCCTCCCCCACCCTCCCTCACCTCCTCCCCTCCACCCCATCTCCGTCTCTTGCCCTTCTGTCTGCCCCTTTCTCTTTCTCTCTCCCCATTCATTCTCTCTCTGCTCTCACTCTCTACCCCCCTCTCTCTCCCTCCCCCCTCTCTCTCTCTCTCTCCCTCCCCCCTCTCTCTCTCCCTCCCCCTCCCTCACTCTCTATCACTCCCCCACTCTCCCTCTCCCTCCCCCTCTCTCCCTTTCCCTCCCCCCTCTCTCTCCCCCCTCTCTCTCTCCCTCCCCCCTGTCTCTCTCCCTCACCCCCCCTCTCCCTCTCCCCCACTCTCTCTCCCCCTCTCTCTCTCTCTCTCCCTCTCTCTCCCCCTCTCTCTCTCCCCCTTCCTCTCCACACCCTCCCCTCCACCCTTCCCCTACCCCCTTCCCTCCACCCCTCCCCCCTCCCTTCCCTCCCCCTCTCTCCCTCCCTTCCCCCCACCTCTCCCCGCACACTAGCACATGCCTGGCCGTCCGCAGCGCAGCGCCCAGCCCCGATCGCAGCCTAGCAGCTCAACACAAAGTATGCTTGCGCTTTTGCTCGCATTCTAGAACATGGTGGCGGCCGTTATCATTGCGTGGGCGTGGTGCAGCGCAATGGGAAGGTGGCCCTGGTGGCCATTACTCCCTCTGGGAGAGGCCGTCTATGGAGACCTGCGATTTCTCAGTTGATCGCAGTGACACGGGGAATCATTACACCTTTTCCTCGCTGGTGATTCCCATCCCACCTGGCTGTCAGGTGGGGGACGTCCTCCTCTCCGTGTCCCCCACCTGATCGTCTGTCATGCAGGTGGGTTGGCTTTCCCATCACGGAAGCCACGATCGGCTGGCCCTCCACTGCTTTTGACGAGGCCGCCCGCTCAAAAGACACCACAAATCTAAAACCCCAGCTCTAAAAGGCAGCGGACTCCCGAAAACCCCAGCTCAAAAAGGCAGCAAGCTCCCCTGTCTCTGTGTCCCTCTGTGCCCCTCTCTATGACTCTATGTCCCTCCCTGTGTCCCTCTCTGTGCCTTTGTGTCCTTCTCTGTGCCTCTTTGTCCCTCTCTCTCTATCCCCCTACCTCTCTAGCCACTACTGCGAGTTTGGGGCTACGTGTGAGTAAATAGGGCGGGGCATGGGGTAAAAGGAGTGAATGAATAATATTAATATAATATCAATTGTGGTGGTTAGTGTATGTATGGGGGGTGATTAGTGTGTGTGTGTGAGAGGTTGGTTAGTGTGTGTGTGACGCCGCAGGCCGCCCCCTCCCCTCACAACCGTGCGTTGAGGGGACGGGCCCACTTGGTCTAGTTATTTATAAAATGTAGAATCCTGAACAGAGCAGCTCCGGTCTGCACTCTGATAGCCCCAGCACCTTATCCACTATTGTATTCAATTTATTGTCATTATCTCATTTTAGAGACAACAAAATGGATTTTCCTTACAGTCAGTAACATAAAAGTAAATAATAAATAAATAAACATTTTTTTTAAAGCACAAACACAGAAGTCTACACACAACATAACCCCGCAGCAGCACTAGAGTTAAGGAAGGTACCATAGTCCAGCCAGCCTCCCTGCCGATCTTCCCAGATGTTCACCCGTGTTCGGGGCCTCCCGAGCACCCGCAGGCCCTCTTGCTGGGAACGATGCTCAGGCCCTCTCGCTGGGAACGATGGAACCCCCACGGAGAACATCCTCAGCGGCCCGTACCTCCAGATCAGCCACCTCCCACCGGAGTACGCGGCTCCCAACGTCCACAGGCAGAGCCGGGCGGAGTCACAGGACTCCGCGATATTGGTCAGCGCCGCCCGCGTTTGGAGCTCCGCGAACCACAGCTCCGCGATGTTGGTGTAGCAGGCCCAGCACTCCGGAGCTCCAAACGGCGATCTCCGGTGAGGCATCGCCTGCCCCTCGATGTTTCCAACGCTGCGCCACTGCTGCCGCGCCAATCAAGTAGGTAGGCCGCGGGGGGAGGGGGGCGAGGACGTGACTCGAATAATAGTCGCATCCTCTCCAGGAACCGATTAGAGGACGGTATCCCCCTTACCGTACCCTCTTCCCCTCACATAAAGACATTAAAAAAAACACAAAAAACGTCTTCAAGTGTAACCAAAAAATAAAAAGATACCGGACTGCAGGCGGAGGCAGCTAGCAACAGCGCCACCGGATGTCCAACATTATACCCTAATTTACATTTGTGAGGATGTTATCGCCTCTATCAGATGAATATCTGAAATCCCCCAAAAAACTGACAAATGTTGTATACTGGGTTCGTGTTTATCAATAAAGGCACTAAGTGTAAAGGTTGTGGGACATTACATTGTAGTTGTACAAGACATTGGTGAGGCTGCTTTTTGGAGTATTGTTTTCACTTTTGGTCAGTCTGCTATAGAAAAGATGCCATTAAGCTGGAAAGACTGCGAAAAAGATTAATGAGGATGTTGCCAGGTCTCAAGAGACAGAGTTACAGTATAAGGAGATGTTGGGCAGACTATGACTTTATTCCTTGGAGAACAGGAGACTGATGAGTGATGTTATAGAGGTGTATAAAATCATGAGGGGCGCAGAGAGGGTGAATGCACAGAGATTTTCTCTCTCAGGGTTGTGGGATCAAGAATTGGAGGGCAGAGTTTAAATTGAATTAAGTTTAAGGAAAAGTAAAAAAACATTTGTGCTCTTTTAGGACTGTCAATCTGGATATCATAAGGCTCTGCCGTAGGCATCCATTTTCTGTCACATTTTTATTAAGCTGCACATAGCTTGCATGTGTTCTGAGTCTTGGTACTAAGCTTACAGAGTTTGTTGATGTATGCATTGAGAATTTTGGACAGTTAAATCTATTTGAGTGGTGTTGCAATTGATAGGGTCAAGATCTTCTCTTGCTGCGAGGCTCTGATCAAACAGAAAAGAGAGAATGTGGAACAATTTACAAAGTTTAAACTCCAATTGTTTCAGGACTTTTGTATTCTAATCACGAAGTTACTGAATGAGAACAGTGGTTGTCTATCATGTAAGCTCAGAGCTGACATTTTGTTGCCTCAACATAAAATCTCACTGTACTGTGAAACAATATATGTTTACACTGCTTTAATCATTGGATGAAGGATGTGTTACACTACTGATGACAAAAGTAATTTCACTCCTGTAATTTTATTACATATTGTATCAGCAACGACGTTTTGTTTCTGGTGTAAAGTAGTTTGGAGAAACTGGTAGTCTATTCTCATTACTGTTTCAAAGGTAGGAAGTAAAGTTTGACACAGTAATGCTTCTACAAATTTAATGATAGAGATGAATGATATTAGGAGATGCAGATGCAAATAAAAAAGTAAAATTGCAACCTTCCACAAAATATGTCTGGGACTGAGCCGCACATGTAAGGCTTATAACTGAGTTTCACAAATTCATTTGAATCTCTTGGAAAAATATGTAATTAGGCAGCTGGTTCATGAATATGAAACAAGCTTCATATCTCACTCTGACAAATATACAGATGTGTACTTCTTCTTACATCAAATCTGATGATGAGATCCGTTGTCCCTCTTTTACAAAAAAACAAACATATGGTACGCATTGTAATGGGAGACACACCTTTCATTGTCTTGTTCAAACATGATCTTTCACCACGATCAAAATCATAAATGAAATAAATAGAGTGAGTTGGATGTGGCCCTTGTGGCTAAGGGGATCAGAGGGTATGGAGAGAAAGCAGGTACGGGATACTGAGTTGGATGATCAGCCATGATCATATTGAATGGCGGTGCAGGCTCGAAGGGCTGAATGGCCTACTCCTGCACCTAAAATGAAATCTTACTGGGATAAAAACAAACAGCAAAGCTTTGAAATTAAAATAAATCTGTGTTGAGTATGCCTCCAACTGAATCATACCAGCTAGAACTTAATAGAATCACACAACACAAAGACTGGTGTATTGATATAGGCTCTAGGATGTAATGCTGAGGCTCTATGAGGCGCTGGAAAGGCCACATTTGGAATATTGTGAGCAATTTTGAGTACCATATCTGAAGTAGAATTTTTTTTTTTTTAATTTTTTTTAAATTAGAGGTACAGTAAATTACATCAGTGTACGTCCCGTATATACTATTACAATCATTGTACCTCTTAATTTTTAAGGATATTAGAAAAAAAGAATAGAAACAGAGAAAGTAGAGAAAGTGAGAGAGAATTGTGAAAGTGAAGAAGCTTGACGAAGGGAAAGAAGAGAGAGCCCTTGGTCGAGGAGTTAGAGAGAGGAGATTAAGAGATAGACCCTAGAAAAAAAAAGAGAAAGAAGAAAAAAGGAAAAGACAGTTACTTTATTATAAACATCACGCAAAAGGAATTTACCAACTCGACAGTTTTTCATCCCCCTTTACCAAGACCCGACGCCAGTACCTTTTTGAGGTATTCTTGCACCCTATCCTTGTAGTAGATCTATAAATGCAGACCACATCTTATAGAAGCGATCTGATTTTCCTGCCAGGCGGAGTCTCATATTTTCCAGATGTAGTGTTTCAAACATAGTTGAAATCCACATTTTACTGTTGGAATGGGAGCATTTTTCCAGAATTTTAAGATGAGCTTTTTTCCAGTTATTAAGCTGTATTCAAATAGATTCTTTTGAAACACATTTAATTCAGGGCTACCTTCCGTTGTTCCAAAAATAATCTACTCTCCCTTTGGTGTAAGTTTTATTTTAAATACGTTTGTGAAGATTTCAAACATTTCAGTCCAAAATTTTTGAATTTTTGTACAAAAGACAAATGAGTGCGCTATAGTAGCTTCTTGAGATTGGCATTTATCACAAATAGTGAGAATTTGGGAAAAAGTTTACTTATTTTAGTTTTTGAATAGTATAATCTATGTAAGATTTTAAATTGTATTAAAGTGTGACTTACGTTAATTGAACATTCAAGCACATTTAATAAGTGTTATTCCCACCTTTCTTTGGAAATTTTGATAATTTATTATTTTTCCCAGACTCTTCTAATGCCTTCAGTTGTTGGCATATATAATATATATATATGATATTATGTTTGCTGATTCAGCCTTTGTAATCATTGCTTCATCCAGTAAATCTGGTGGCATATTGTAATTCTGGTGGCATATTGTAATTCTTGTGCATGTTTTAATTCCTGCTCTTTCCCATTGTATAAATGCTTTATCTATAATTGAGGGTTTAAATGAAGGGTTTTTAACTATAGGAGATAGTAGAAATACATTTCTTAATTTTAATTTGTATTTTATTTGTTTCCAAGTTCTAATTGTACTATGTATAATTGGATTTTTGTTATAATTTGTATTATTCAACTTCATTTGTGAAAGAAGGATCGCTCCAATATTACAAAGGGAGCAGTCCTCTTTCTCCTTAATAATCCAATCCAGTTGCAGGGGAGAATTATCCAGCAATTGAATCATATTTCTAATATTTACAGACCAATAGTAATACATGAAATTAGGGAGTGCTAATCCCCCTACTGCTTTGGGTTTATTCAAGTATGATCTTTGTATTCTATGGGAATTATAATCTCATATAAAATTTGTAATGTCTGAAACCAGTTTTTTTTTTTTACTTTTTGGGTAGGTATATTGGAATTGATTGGAACAGGTATAGAATTTGTGGTAGAAAAATAATTTTTATAGCATTTATTCAGCCTATTAAAGACATCAGAAGTGTTTTCCAGAATTTAATTAAATTATATAATTTCGTAAGTAAAAGGTTTTAATTTGCATTAAACACGTCTTGATATCTAGTAATTTCAATACCCAAATATATACATTTTTCCTTAGCAATTTTAAAAGGAAACTGTAAGAGATGTGTAGAATCTTTTGGTTTTATTGACATGATTTCACTTTTTTTTCCAATTTATTCTGTATCCTGAAAATGATCTGAAATCCTCGATTAAATTTAATATATTTGGTATAGTGATATGAGGTTTTGTGATGTACAATAGTACATCATCAGCCTATAAAGATATTTTATTATTTGAATATTTTGTATTACAGCCATGGATTTCGGATAAGTTCTAATTCTTTCCGCTCAGGGTACAATTATAAGAGCAAATAACAGTGGTGACAGTGAACATCCTTGTCTATTACACCTTGACAATTGAAATTTCATAGATAAAATGTTATTAGTTAATATTCTGGCCATTGGCTTATTATATAGTAATTTAATCCATAGAATGAAATTCTCTCCCAGTTGGAATTTTTGCAATACTTTAACCATATAATCCCATCTCACCTGATCAAATGCTTTCTCTGCATCCAACAAAATAATTGATAGTTTTTGATCTTCAATTTGCTGTGAGTGTATTATGTTGAGCAGATGTCTCAAATTATTAAATGATTGTCTCTTAGGGATAAACCCCGTTTGATCCGGATGTATTAATTTACTAGCATACTTAGTCTTCTAGCTAATATGTTTGCTAATATTTATTGATCTGTGTTTAACAACGCAATAGCTCTATATGATCGGGGTTCTTCCACATCTTTATCTTTCTTAAGTATTAATGTAATCGTTGATTCTGCTAGTGTTTCAGGTAATATTTGTTCTTTAAAGGCATATGTATACATTTTCTGTAGGCGTGGTGTAAATATGTCATTAAAACTTTTATAGAATTCATTACTAAATCCGTCAGGACCTGGTGTTTTTCAATTTTTTAATGAGATTATTGTTTCTTCTATTTCCTTATTTGAGATTTCCTTATTTGAGATTTGTGCTTCCAATTATTCTTGTTCCTGCAACTAGTTTTGGAAGATTACAATTATCCAAGAACTCTGTAACTTTATCGGTTTCCGTTATCGTTTTAGATGTATACAAATTCTCATAAAATTGCGCAAATCTTTTATTAACATAATTCGGTAAAGTTAATACTTCCCCTCTATCTGATTTAATCTTTGAAATCGTGTGTTCTTTTTCTCATTTTTTTAACTGATGTGCCAAAAGTTTATGGGGCTTATCCCCAAATTCAAAATGTTCCTGTCTTTTGATTTGGAATAATCTTATAACTTTCGCTGATAATAATTTATTTGATTTAAATTTCAGTATTAATATTTTATTATGTTTATCCGTAGTTGGGTCTTTAGCATTATCTATATCCAATTGTCTAATTTGTTCTTCTAACTGTCTTTGTTCGTTCTTATTTTTCTTATTTTGAAAAGCATGGTATGAAATGATAACATCACTAATAAATGCTTTAAAAGATTCCCATAATAATGTAGGTGGTATGTCTGGCGTGCCATTTATTTCAAAAAAAAGATCCATTTGCCATTTTAAATATATACTCCCTTGCGGGTCTTTTAAAATCTGAGGGTTGTACCTCCAAAACGGTTTATTCTTAGACAGTCCTTCCATTTTTAAAAAGAAAGTTAATGGGGAGTGATCTGAAATCGTATTTGTATGGTATTTTGGTTTCTAAGTATATGGAATTAATTTTGTATCCACCAGGAAATAATCTATACGTGAATACGTCTTGTGTACCAGTGAATAGAACGAGTCGGATTTGCAATCCTCCAAACATTTGTTATATTTGTATCTTTTATGTATGTGTTTAAAAGTTTGCTAGTTTTAGATTTCGTATTACCTCTCTGTTTTTGACTAGATTTATCTAAGTAAGGGTCTAAAACGCAATTAAAGTATCCATCAATTATGACATTTTGGTAATTACATTCTGCGATTATATTCAAGATTTTATTGAAAAAATGCGGATTGTCAAAGTTGGACGCATATATATTTACCAAGGTAATTGGGGTAGCATGGATCTCTCCGGTAACAATTAAATATCTCCCATCCTTATCGGTTAAGGTAGTTTTTGGTTTAAGTGGTATGCCTTTGCGAATAATAATAGACATGCCTCTAGATTTCGACGTATATGACGAGTGAAAAGTTTGGCCTATCCAGTTCACCCTCAATCTTGTTTGATCTTGAAATTTAAGATGCGTTTCTTGTAGGAAGATAATATCTGTGTTGTATGCTTTCAGCTGAGCTAAAATCTTACCCCTTTTAATGCGTTCGTTAACACCCCTAATGTTCCAACTGCAGAATGAGATTCCTCCCAGTTTATTTTGTTTATCGTCTTGCATTTTGAATAGATTTAATACCTGTGTATCTTGCGGTGCATCCGTACCTCATGTCTTTAGATATTGGGGGAGCATTTACCCTACAAATTTCAATTAGTAGATTCCTTTTGATTTTGTCTTTAAATAAAAAACACACACATGTGACTAATTGTGATAATTTAAAAAAATTTGTAAAAGTGAAAATACAGTGTCCGAACTTGTCGGCACTGTAACAAGTGACCCACCTGTTGGTGGGAGAAAACATTGTATCGACTTCCATTGTTGATATTAAACAAACAATTAGCTCCTCTCCCTCAGTTACTCATAACATAATGGAACGGGACCGGTTCAAAATCAAATGTGTCGTACCCATTTACAATATATGTATCCATTTCATTATATATTCCTAAATATAACTAACAGTTTTATCTACTAAATGTTAAGTATATAATTTTACCTCGGTAATAATCAACTGTTGGTTGGAGAGGTTAACCTGAGACAGGCTCCTGGTTCTGAGCCAGGAGCCTGCCTCTCCCCCTCACGCCCCAATTATAAATCTACTTGAAACTTATTAAGTTATAAATGTTAATTTATAAATCATCCCCTTACTACCATTGTGATTAACATTCATTACTATTTCTATGTTAATATTCTATGTTATTATTGTTAAAAATGTTAGATCTATACCATTTAGGTTATTCATTTAATCTCTTAAACAACAATAAATGCTCTGTCCGCATTTGATGAACTCTTCATTTCGGTGTTTATCTTTTTTCGTTTCACTTGGAACACAGTATGTCCTTGAGTTAACATTCCACCGATAAGAAGTCTAGACAAAGCGCAGGGAGAATTCCTTCTTCTGGCAAGCACAATACTATTCACAGTGAAATAGTAAAAAGAAAGAATATCCATACCGTCCAACCCTTTTAACTACTTGTTCTCTTCCACAATGGTTAGAGCATATTTGTATGCATTCTCTGGATTTGCGAACAATTATTGCTGTTCCTTGTAAGAAATCCTCATTTTAGCTGGGTAGTAAACACCATATCTGACATCTTAATTCCTTGGAGAGCCTGCTTTGCCTTAGAGAACTGATGTTGCTTTTGCACAATTTCATAAGGATAGTTCTTGAATATTTTGAAAGATGTTTCACCGTACTTCAGTGGCACTCCATATTTGATGTTACTCATAACCTCTGCCAAGTCAGAAATGTCCCGAAATTTCACAATAATCTGTCGTGTATATTCTGAACCTGTTTGAGATTTTTGTTTAAATCTTGGAACTCGGTGTGCCACTTCAATTTTTGGTATGTTAGGGAGTTTAAGAGCTTCTTTAATTAGGCCCTCAGCGAACTCCCTTGGTTCCCTCTGGCACTCCAACTAATCTTAGATTTTGGCATCTCGAACGAGCTTCCAAATCCAGGCATTAACTGAAACTTTTGCCAGCTGTTTTGCAGTGAGGTCTTGATATATCTTCATTTTCTTCATCTCCTCAGACATTCGTTCCATCTCTTCCTTCATCTCTCACATTGGTGTCACATATGAAGAGACAGTCTCATGCACTGCATCAAACTTCTTCGTATCTTCTTCCCCCTTATCCATTCTCTCCAATAGTTCATCTCTCACATCTTCAATTCATTTATTTATGGTGCCAATCGAATCCTGGACCGAGTCAATAACTTTCTGATTGCCATCATTCATATTCACCATCAGCTGTTCCACAATCTCAACAACTTTTCCATCTTCTTTACATCCACCTTTTCATCTTTCAGTTCTCTTACCGATTGCTTTAAATCCTCCATTTCTTTGTCCTTATCTGCCTTAGCTCCTGTAGACATTTCGGAGAGCACTTTTTCTTCAGTAGCCACTTCAAAAGTAAGTTCTTCAGGCTTCCTCTGGCTTTCCCAGTGATGTTTCGTGACTCTTCTCTGAGGACTCTGACCAGAGAACGGAGTTTGCATTTAAAGTGCTTTAAAACACCGTTAAATTCACAGCGCTTACTGATGACGTCAGCAGCGCAATATCCAGAGGCTCCGGTAAGTTTTTTTAATCGGTCCCGACCAGTAGACCCGATTTTAACGCAAAAAGTTGCAAATTTTCGTGAGCGGAGTGTGCAGCGTGTGTTGCTAGAACATGGCGACACCAGAAGTCATATCTGAGGAAGAATGTGCTGGCTCTGGACGTTTACAAGAATGATCCCAGGAATGAGTAGTATAACCTATGATGAGCGTTTGTCAACAAATTGAGCCTGTACTAGCTAGAGTTTAGAAGAATGAGGGAGGACCTCATTGAAACACACAGAATAGTGAATGGCTTGGATAGTGGTAGTGGAGAGGATGTTTCCACTAGTAGGAGAGTCTAGAACTAGAGGTAATAGCCTCAGAATTAAAGGACGTTCTTTTAGGAAGGAGATGAGGAAAAATGTCTTTAGTCAGAGGATGATGAATCTGTGGAATTCTTTGCCACAGAAGGCTGTAGAGGCCGCCAGTGGATATTTTTAAGGCAGAGATAGATAGATTCTTGAATAGTACAGGTGTCAGAAGTTATGGGGAGAAGGCAGGTGAATGGGGTTGGTAGATAGATCAGTCATGATTGAATGGTGGAGTAGACTTGAAGGGCCAAATGGCCTAATTCTATTCCTATCACTTATGACCTAACTGGTCCTTCAGCCCACTGTCAAGAAACCATGTACGCCAATCCTGCACTAATCCCGATTTATTCCTCCATACATTTCCACCCAACAATCACACACATTCACCACCAATGCTACAACACACTCACAGACTACTTTAATGTTTTTCCTTGCAGAACTCCCACTGCATCAAGGCCCATCTCACTTTCCACTCTGTTTTATCAGATTCCATAACCAGCAGCCACTACAGTCTCCATCTCTTCCCTCACTACCGTCACTATCTCCACGTCCCCATCTGCCAACCTTTACCTGGTTTTCGCACTTATTGTGCGTCAGCTCTTGCCCATCCCTCCCCCTCTGAAGTAGTGTTGGAGAGGGAAGATGCAAGGAGGAAGTTTTTTTTTTATAATCAGGAAGTTTTGCTATTCAGGTTTCCATACTATAAGGTTTTGTCTTCAGAGCATGTGTAGTTATGCTTTGACAGTTTCACTGCCTGCTACTTAGCTTGATTGACAATGTTAAGCTCTGGAATAAACCACAGCTGCACAGATGGGTACTTGCTAGAGGAAGAATATAGAAAGGGACAGATCACTGAGATCTTTGAGGGATGTTGTAGCAGTGGTCTCCCTGGAAAGAGCTCCGGGACTTTTTACAAATTGACAAAAAGTTTAAAGCACTGTAAAATAATTAAAAATAGAACTTGATCGCCCAGAGGAATACGCAGGTGATACTGGGGAGCTGAGTAACAATTCTCTAGAATTCTACAAATATAGCTTGTGGAGATGTTTGATATATTGGTACACGTGGTTGCCATGCTGAGACAGTTGTTGGACAGCTTTCCTAAAGAAACATTGCCCGACATCTAAGCACCAATAATAAGCACGAGTGCTAATACGAAACTGCAGGTACTGGATGCTGTTGTTTTAGAGGAGAGATTTAAGAATAACTTTCCTCAGGCCAAGAATTATCATTGCAATGAATGGGAAAGTTCAACTTTTCATTTCAGTTTTTAATGGTGGGTCAGCGGTGTAGAAAAATGGTAGCTGCAAATTCCTGGGTGCTCATATCTCAGATGTCCTGTCCTGGATCCAGCACATAGATGCAATCACAAGTCAGTGCCTCTACTTGCTTAGAGGTTTAAAGGGTTCAGATTGTCAATTAATACCCTTACAAACTTCAACAAATGCACTTTGGAAAGCATCCTGATTGATGGCATCATGGTTTGGTAGAGCAATTCAAATTCGCAGGAACGCAAGAGGCTGCAGGGAGTAGTGAACTTTCTTGTCCAACACTGCCGCAAGAAAGTGGCATTATCTTCAAGAATTCCTACCATCCAAGTCAGGACCTCTTCTCGCTGCTGCCATTGAGCAGGAGGTACAGATGCCTGAAGTCCCACACTAATCGGTTCAGGAACAGTTACTGCAACTATCAGGTTCTTGAACTGACCTCCACAGCCCTAATGCTATGGAACACCTTGAATATCTCTTGTGCTCTCATGAGATTACTATTTGTGTACTTTTGCACTTATTTTGTGTGCAGTCTTTTCACTAACTTGTAGAATTTGTATGCATTTTATGTATAATGTATTATTTATGTTTTTGTGTGTTGCCTGAGTCTATAAGCCTGTGATTTTCATTGAACGTACCACACCATACTTGTGTGTTGACAATAAACAACTTGATTTGAATCAGTTTTCCAATCCTATAATAGGTCTGACTGGGATAGGATCATGGAGTTGTAACATTCATACTTCCAAAAACAACATCTGGATTGACAACAGCTAAATGAATGCTGGCATTTCCTACTGGACTGCATAGTGGTGGCTGTGCTCATAGGTGCCTATTTGTGGACATAGCCTGTTGTATTTGACCCAAAATCTTGGCTTTTCCTTTGTCCTGATGACATTGGGGTTGATAATAAACCCTAATGCTTTGAATAAGGGGTGCGGATAACAATAGAATGGAAAACATCCTCAAGTGCAGATTGTTAATATCTCCTCTGTATGTCTTTATTTTATATGGAATATATGAAACATTTTACAGACCTCCGAATATATCTGGTAAATGATACTTTAAGTATCACTGCATTGTGCTTCCATAATGTTTAATAACAAAAACAAGATTTATATTTGTAACATTTTAACATTTAATTCACATTCCATACTGCAAGGAAGTAATGCCACAGATATGTTCAATCTTGATTTGAAGTGATTGGAATTAGCTGTGAATCAGGCACATGCCATTTATATTTATGACTAAAAAAATACATTTGTTTATACATATGAATAAAGCATTCCCATGACAACTAATTTATGAACTGCATCTAATAAAATCGCCCAAATGATTTTATTTAGGTGCAATATTTGTCTTTGATTCAAATACTGCTTCGAATGTCTCATCAGGCAACATCATAATAAGGAATAACATTTACACAGATATTTTCAATAAAAATTATAACATTTCATTTTCAACAATACATCTCAGTACAATACAAGCCTGTATATATTTTATTGGATAGAGAAAGGTTCAATCTGTTTCTCTTTTTTTTAGTGTGAGAATAGTTTCACCTTTAACCTTGGGTGATGAGTTACTGTGTGACCATTTACAACACACAACAACTAAATGTCCAAAATAGTTAGTGCACTTTGGTCTTAAATGGTTGAAGGTAAAAATTTCCTCCCACCCAAACAACTTGTTTGTAACTTGGCATGCCCATTTGTCATGCAGTCTTTGTTTGGTTGAAAATAAATCATTGTATGCTCTAAACTACTCTACTGTGCAAATCCAATGACAATAGACAATAGGTGCAGGAGTAGGCCATTCGGCCCTTCGAGCCAGCACCGTCATTCAATGTGATCATCCCAAATCAGTATCCCGTTCCTGCTTCTCCCGATATCCGCTGACTCATGGCTATTTTTAAGAGCCCTATCTAGTTCTCCCTTGAAAGCATCCAGAGAACCTGCCTGCACCGCCCTCTGAGGCAGAGAATTCCACAGACTCATCCCTCTGTGAGAAGTGTTTCCTCATCTCCGTTCTAAATGGCTTACTCCTTATTCTTAAACTGTGGCCCCTGGTTCTGGACTCCCCCAACATCGGGAACATGTTTCCTGCCTCTAGCATGTCCAAACCCTTAACAATCTTATATGTTTCAATGAGATATCCTCTCATCCTTCTAAACTCCAGAGTGTACAAGCCCAGCTGCTCCATTCTCAGAGTGTACAAGCCCAGACTGCATATGACAGTCCCGCCATCCCGGGAATTAACCTTGTAAACCTATGCTGCACTCCCTCAATAGCAAGAATGTCCTTCCTCAAATTAGGGGACTAAAACTGCACACAATACTCCAGGTGTGGTCTCACTAGGGCTTTGTACAACTCCAGAAGGACCTCTTTGCTCCTACATTCAATTCCTCTTGTTATAAAGGCCAACATGCCATTCGCTATCTTCACTGCCTGCTGTACCTGCATGCTTACTTTCATAGACTGATGTACAGACCCCCAGATCCTATTGTACTTCCCCTTTTCCCAATTTGACGCCATTTAGATAGTAATCTGCCTTCCTGATTTTGCTACCAAAGTGGATAACCTCACATTTATCTGCATTAAACTTCATCTGCCATGCATCTGCCCACTCCCCCAACCTGACCAAATCACCCTGCATTCTCATAGCATTCTCCTCACAGTTCACACTGCCACCCAGCTTTGCGTCATGTGCAAATTTGCTAATGTTACTTTGAATCCCTTCATCCAAATCATTGATATATATTGTAAATAGCTGCGGTCCCAGTACCGAGCCTTGCGGTATCCCACTAGTCACTGCCTGCCATTCTGAAATGGACCTGTTAATCCCTACTCTTTGTTTCCTGTCTGCCAACCACTTCTCAATCCCTGTCAGCACTCTACCCCCAATACCATGTGCCCTAATTATGCCCACTAATCTCCTATGTGGGACCTTTCAAATGCTTTCTGAAAGTCCAGGTACACTACATCCACTGGCTCTCCCTTGTCCATTTTCCTAGTTACATCTTCAAAAAATTCCAGAAGATTAGTTAAGCATGATTTCCCCTTCATAAATCCATGCTGACGCAGACCGTTCCTGTTACTGCTATCCAAATGTTCGACTATCTTATCTTTTATAATTGACTTCATCATCTTTCCCACCACCGATGTCAGGCTAACTGGTCTATAATTCCCTGTTTTCTCTCTCCCGCCTTTCTTAAAAAGTGGGATAACATTATAACATTACCTCCAATCCAGGAACTGATCCTGAGTCTATAGAACATTGGATAATTATCACCAATGCATCCACGATTTCTGGAGCCACTTCCTTAAGTACCCTGGGATGCAAACCATCAGGCCCTGGGGATTTATCAACCTTCAGTCCCATCAGTCTATCCAACACCATTGCCTGCCTAATGTGGATTTCCTTCAGTTCCTCCATCACCCCGGATCCTCTGGTCACTACTATATCAGGAAGATTGTTTGTGTCCTCCTTAGTGAAGACAGATCCAAAGAACCTGTTCAACTCATCTGCCATTTCCTTGTTCCCCATAATAAATGCACGTTTTGTGTTCTTCAAGGGTCCAACTTTGGTCTTAACTAATTTTTTCCACTTCACATACCTAAATAAGCTTTTACTATCCTGCTTTATATTCTTGGCTAGCTTAACTTCGTACCTCATCTTTTCTTCCAGTATTCTCTTTTTGGTTATCTTCTGTTGTTCTTTAAACATTACCAAATCCTCTTGCTTCCCGCTCATCTTTGCTACATTGTACTTCTTCACTTTAATTTTTATACTGTCCCTGACAATGCTGGAAGAATTATGTCAAAAATCAAGTTATCAATGTCATACATTTTCCCAATTAAATGCTAGCAATATTGAAGAACAAAATAATCATTTTCAACGGGTGGCAGGAAAATTCCCTAATCTTGCTTCTTGACACAGACCCTGAGATGAGCTGCAAATCATTTACCAGGGCTGCTTATTTCCACCTTCCAGCTAACCTATTCGAAAGCAACTGAAAAGAGAAATTTGCACTCATGCAGAACATCTTAACAAACTGATCATGTCCCAAACCAATATGCAGCCAGTAGGATAAATTGAAAATTTAGTCAGTGGTGTAAATAGTAAGATTAAATGAGAACTTACCAGTTCAAAGTTTGATCGTTATTTTATGAGGAGTAACGATGAGGGATTACGTGAAGAAGCCCCGCCTGGCGCTGGAACGGCATACTTCAAAGCAGCGGCATGAAAAACACAGAACATAATAGCCGGAGTAAGATAGTAAGGCCCAACATAGATTTAGAACTACCAGATGATCATTTATTTTATGAGGGTCGGGAGTGGAGGGCACGTAATCCCTCATCGTTACTCCTCATAAAATAACGATCAAACTTCGAACTGGTAAGTTCTCGTTTAATCTTACTATTTTACTTCGGAGTCACGTGAGTGACTACGTGAAGATTTTGAAGCTTTCTGTGTTTTCATGTCGTAGACTCCTTCCATACGACACTCTGGCTCACACAACACAGTAAATGAGCAAAATAACACATTTTTTCCCCCAAACATTGCCTCAAGTTATGTGATAAATTATTTCACATTATAAAAGAATAAAAGTAATGCCCTTTCTATTGAAAGGCAAGTTTATCACAAAATATCAATTGATATATATAATTTGATGGTATGAACAAAGCAACAATTATAGAGAACCCAACACTCCATGTCCAATCGTGACACAATGACTGATTTCATTTAATTTAATATTTATTTTACACCCTCCTGTGGCCTTGCATCTTTGCTCGAGTGGCTCATCCTGTGCCATTCCTGTGAATGTATCTACCTCCTTAACAGAGTAATTTTCCACATTTCAGTGTCTAGCTCCACTGAGTGTTATTCAATGTTTAACCATCTAGAATACATTTCTCTAGAACCATCAGTTTTACTGAACGTAATGTGGTTTTTTGTGTGTAATAAATAGTGCTGTCTCATTACCACAGAGACTCTTAGTTACTTATTTCATCAATGTTCACACACACACACACAATTTAAGGCCGACAGGATATGCTTATAGGTTTACCTTGGTTCCAGCTCTTCTTGGTCTGCTTTGTTTGGTAAATTCATCAACATATATGATAATGTAATCTGTATCCACATACAATTATAACGTAATATTTACAATATTGGCACTCTTATCTTGATACTAAAGTCATTAGCATTATTACTTTCAATGTTAACTTTTTTGAATCATTGATAGAACTGGAGTCCATTACCTAAGGCAATTCAGGACTATATTGATCTCCAGACATATGTATTGCAATTTTGGACAGATTATATATACACATATACATATATATACTTATATTTATATCTACATATATCCCTTTTCATATCGGGATTTTACGAATGAACCTGATAACTTCTTGGTTAGTATATTGTCCGTAAATAGGATGAAACACTCTGAGCCCTATTATTGGCTCTATCAATTAGATACTCAGAAAAAAATGCAATCCACAGAACTCACATATATCTAATATGACAAATAATTTTACTGTATACACAGACTTCCAATTTCTTATAAAATATTGTTGTTTTTTTTCTGCAAATTGCAGGTATAACACTTCTTTATACATAATTATTTTATTGTTATGTTGTTATATTAGTTAAACATTCATAGACTTCTTTGACCATTAAACTAATGTAATGGTCTGATCAACCTGCAGATAGTCAATTCATATTTCCATATTATGGATGCCAACAATAATTACTGCAACTATGAAATACAAGTGGTTCAACATCACTCAATATTTATGAAAACCATGAAGGATCCGTTTTAGACCACCAAAATGCATCTGGCCGTGTTTTGCTATATTTTCATCAGACACTGCCCTATCAGACAAAAATGAGGAACATAAAAACCCATTTTTCCTCATGTAATTGAGAGAAAAGCATCCACCTTTCCTGTTCTTGGTTTACCCACGAGAATATTTTAAAAAATGGTTATTTAATCTGTATACAACCAGATTAATTGTAAGTAATCCATATTAATGACAATGTATTTCCCCCCCTTAATGTGTAGTCTGTGATAACATTGTCTCTTTCTTAGAGATAAACAGCTGGACTAAACATTTTAGAATATGCCACATCTGTTTACTCAGATAATCACATGATTATTATTTTACTTATCTTATGTGATTTAATATACGCCACATCCGTGGTATTGTACACCTTGTTATGACCTGGACACTTCCATAATAGAACAATCGATATTTAATCCATAATTCTATAATTATAATTCAATAATTAATACAAATGTTTGGAGAATTTCTTAGGACAATTCATTTGCATTTACCTGGTATTATTGTCCGTAGTCCCAACAAAGAGACGTATCAATTATCTTTACAAGAATAGATAATATTTTTATATTACCCAAATATTCACAGAACTGTCCAACATCTGTTAATACTTGCTTCAGCTTGCCACAGCTGCTAAGCTTATAGTTGAAGCAACTTGTGAACCCCTTTTTTTTTTAATCCATTACTTTAATAATGATAATGTATCATTTGGTATTTGTATAAACCTCTCACAAAGGCATACATATTCTTATAATCTTCTGTATTTCTTCATTTGGAGCTTTATTACTCTTCCCTAGGCTCCTTTTCTAATGGAGGGACAAAGTATGTCAACAAAACCATAAGACATATTTGTATCATGGAACAATTTCCCCCCTCTTATGGTGCTGAATTACTCCTAAATAGTAACTTACGAATATTTATGAATGCCTAAAACATAGGCTTTATGTGATGGGTCAAGTCTTTGCCTTTCAACAGACTTGTAATTGCAGCACTAATTTGCAGCTGACTCTAATTTAAATTTGATCAAGATAACCATGACCATGTCCTCATTAGTGCAAGTGCTGATCTTATCAGTGCAATTGTTCTTCCAGTATTCTGTTTAACAGCCTTAAACTGGATTTAATCCTTTAGACAATGTTTTAACTTGCACTGCTTGACCCATTTTAATTAATTTCAAGCACCTGTAATATTTGATTAACACTTTGTTAATAACAACTGTATTTCAATGTTGAAGATGTTCCATTTTAATAAAATGTTCTTACACTGTGAAAGTGTATATAAAACGATGTTTTGTATGGTTTATACCATCACATCTGTACACTGAGGTAATTTATAATATATATATATGTACGTACCCCTTGTTTATTGGAGTTACTTTTGGGTGCAAACCTAAAATCAAATTTTTATGTTTTCTTATACAGGTGAACCAATCCTTTCTAATTTTTTGTAGTCCTTAGTTATATTAAATTAATGATCATAATACACCTGTAATCCCCCACAATCGGAGATTTCATGAATTTATTTTGTAACAGTTGTTTGCACCTCTTCCACGTACTTCAGGCCTTCTTTTCCCCATTATATGGGTTTGGTAAGGCTATATTTGATTATGTTTATTTATCATACTTCTGCCTTAGTTTTGATCCATTATCAAATCTTTATATTGGATCATAATTCTTTTCACCCCAAAGTTTAAAGACCAATAGTCTGTTCTTTGAATAATCATAAGGCAGGTTTTATTCCATAATAATCAGGATTTTAACATAACCTGATTTGATCTGCAAATCTGGAGTGCAGATTTGGTCCTAAATATTTATATATTTCTTCCCAATGAGCTCCACAAACTGATGGCAATTAATTTTCTTTTAAATGTATTGGTTATTTTGCACAATATTTTATTTGTTTTCCATTGAATGGAAATGCCATGCACCAGTTTGAAATACTTTTAAAATCGTATTTCCTTATATCTCATCTAATTGAGACATGGATATCATAACCGGATTCACCGTTGATATCTTTATAACTTAAAAGTTTTATCATATTCTGCTGTTTCACTATAACAGCTTTGGTGAGGCCAACATTTTTTTTTTTTTCATATTTATTTTTCATGGTCTCACTCATACATTCAGGTATCAAACCTAGTACACTTATATATATATATATATATATATATATATATATATATTTTTGTGCTGAAGTGTACTTAAAATAAAACATAAAAAGTTTTATTATTATTCTGCTGTTTTAATCATAACAGCTTTGTGAGAGACCAATTAATTTTTGTTTTCCATGGTTATTTTCCATGACCTCACTTCTTATTCAGGTGTTGTACTTACACCTGTATATATATATATATATATATATATATATATATATATATATATATATATATATATATATATTTGTTCTGGTGCTGTGGTGGGTACTTCATGACCAGCCACCATTATCAGTGCATTTTTAGGGTCAGTTTTCCATTTTATTTTTACTGCCCTTATTACTCCTGAGTTTTTCCTCAAGGAGACTACCTTCAAATATCTGAGGTAGATATTCCCACCATAATATATGAAACCCCTTTAGGGTAGGTTAGGGAATGTTTTTGGGCCTTTTAACCCTTTTTGGCTTGAATTCTTTATTTACTTTATTTTGGGAATTTTTTTTTTTTTTTTTCATTATTTTTTCAAGCCATAACCTTTTTTAGTCTGAAGGCCTTTTATTGAATTTTTTAAATTATGGCCTTTCTGACTTTATAAAATTTCTCCCCCCCCCCGTGCCAAAAGTTTGTGGAGCAACTAAAAAATCTTTCTAACGTAATTTTGACGGTCACCGGTATCAGAACCGGCTCCGTAATCGGCTCCGTAATCTCCCGTTCCGATCGCTCCCCTTAGGATGTTCTTTTTTAAACTCCGTTGTTTTTCAACTTATTTTTTTACTTTAAAATTAGTTTTAAATTCTGGTATTCAGTACCAGCCACTGAGTTTTTTAGACCCTGAAAGTGTTTTTCCCCTGCACTTACCTGCGGGCCCGTACCTACCGCTGTCGAGGAGCTGCCTTTGCAGCTCTTGCTCTGCCGTCAGCGTCGACGTAATGCCGTTCCAGCACAAGGCGGGGCTTCTTCACATAGTCACTCACGTGACTCCGAAGTAAAATAGCATAGCTCAATAGCATTTACTCAAAATAACATTTCATAAATAGCACGATGTCTCGAAGAAAAAACACATACAATGACATAATTTGGAAATTTAGTCAGTGGTGGTAGAAGCATAGCAGCTGATTTACTGAAAAGAAAATTCCACAAAGAGGATTATAATGACTAGACAATCTTATAAGCAATGTTGATTGGTGGATGATTATTGACCAGGACACAAAGAGATATCCCATCCTCTGGTTCAGAATTTTGTGATAGATTTCCTTTTTCGCCTCAGCATGCAGTTAGGCCTTTTTGAAACATCTCATCAGAAGACAACAATACCAGCAAGAAAACATTTCTTAAATATTTCTCCAGAGTTAGAAGTCTTCATTTTTTCTGTTCAAATCAATGGAGTGGAATTTGAATCCACAACCAATTGATTCATATTGAGAGAGTTACCAACTGAGGTTTGTCAGAGATGATCTTCCCACATGTCTTTGCCACAATCCCTTAAAGGATTGGACAACCTGGATGCAGGAAAAATGGTCCCAATGTTGGGGGAGTCCAGAACCAGGGGTCACAGTTTAAAAATAAGGGGTATGTCATTTAGGACTGAGATGAGGAAAATCTTTTTCACCCAGAGTGTTGTGAATCTGCGGAATTCTGTGGAAGCAGGAACGGGGTACTGATTTTGAATGATCAGCCATGAACATATTGAATGGCATTGCTGGCTCGAAGAGCCAAATGGCCTACTTCTGCACCTGTTTTCTATGTTTCTATGTAACTGACATATTAAATGTGCTTTTAATGCTGTGGCTTTCTCCATGAGAACATTCTATACATAACCATCCCAACTGTTATTGTCAAGGTCTTATGGTGACACAGGAACTTCCACAATATAAATCCTGATTGTAGGTGGGACAATCAAGCAATGAATGCAGAAATGCTGAAAAAACTCTAGGAGATTGAATATCTTTACATATAGTACATACTAAGCAAATTACTGAAAAATATAATTAATGTATTTAAAATAACTATCATAATTAACAATGCATAAACAATTTCAATCATTTGAGTCAAAAAGGAATTTAGCTTACCTGGGTAGGAAGGAACTGCAGATGCTGGTTTACACTGAAGATAGACACAAAATGCTAGAGTAACTCAGCGGGACAGGCGGCATCTCTGGATAGAAGCAATGGGTGATGTTTCGGGTTGAGACCATTCTTCAGAACCAAGTTCACCGAACAATCCTATCTACTGCCTGCCACCGCACAGGGCAACAGCCCCCCTCTCTCGACGCTCCCCCGCTGGAACCCCCCCTGTATTCTTCGTGGCTTACCCCCCCCGGAACCCCCCTGCATTCTTTACGGCTTCCCCCGCCAAGTCCCCCTTCGTTCCTCACTCTTCGACGTTCCTATCTGGGTCCCCTATCATTTTCAGCACCCTCCACGATTCTCTGACCCTCCGTCGCCGATGGCCCTGCTCGCCCTTGGCGTTTGCTCGCAGGTTCCTCCTCACTCTCGCTGCTCTGGGAGTGAATGGTTTGTAACACATAAAGATAATGTTTCATGTTACATTGAACATTGTCAAGACAGAGTGCTGAAAGATAATAGAGAGCTTAGTAACATGATGTCAAGACAATAACTTCTCCCTCGGTGTCAATAAAATCAAAGAGCTGGTTATCGACTTCACCAAGCAATGTGAAGTACATGATCCAGTCTATAGCAACAGTGCAGTAGTGGAGATGGTTGTGATTTTCAAGATCAAGGCATAAACCTCACTAATAATTTGTCTTGGTTCAACAACATTGACGCTACAATCAAGAAAGCATATCGATCCAGAAGCAAAGAACTGCAGATGCTGGTTAATACATAAAAAGACACAAAGTGCTGGAGTAACTCACAGGTCAGGCAGCATCTCTGGGCAACATGGATAGGTGACATATCGTGTCGAGACCCTTCTTCACCTCATCATGTTCTCCGGATCTGCTGCCTAACCTGTTATGTTATTCCAGCACTTTCTATCCTGAAACATATCAATGCTCTTCGACTTCCTCAGAAGACTAAGGAAATTTGTGATGTCTCCCATGACTTATCAATTTCTACAGGTGTACCAGTGAAAGCATCTTATGGGGATGCATCACAGCTTGGTTTGGCAACTGCTTTGCCCAAGACAGCAATAAATTGCAGAGAATTATAGACGCAGCCCAGTTCATCATGCAAACCAGCCTCACCCCCATTGATTCTATCTATATTTCATGCTGCTTTGTGGAAGCGGCCAACATAATCAAGGACCAATCACACCCTGATCATTCCCTCATCACACCTTTCCTGTCGGGCAGAAAATATAAAAATTGAAAAGCATGTACCACCAGATTCAAGGTGAAATTCTTCCTGCTGTTAAGAGACTCTTCAACAGACCTCTCATAAGCTAAGGATGTATTCCTGATCTCCAATTCTGCTTCGTTGAGGCTCTTGTACTATTTTTATCTGAACTTTCCTTGTAGCAGTAACATTATATTCTATAGATTACACAAAATACTGGAGTAACTCAACGGGACAAGCAGCATCTCTTGAGAGAAGGAATGGGTGATGTTTCTGGTCGACCTGAAACCTCACTCATTCCTTCTCTCCAGTGATGCTGCTTGTCCCTCTGAGTTACTCCAGCATTTAGTGTCTACCTTTGATTTAAACCAGCATCTGAAGTTCTTTCCTACACACAAGTTTTTCACTGTACTTCAGTACACATTACAATAATAATGAGCTAAACCGATCCTGCCCATTCGGTAATTGGTGCCATATTCCTGGATCACAGGTCAAGTCAGCATGATCTCATATAAATAGCTTTATTTTGTCTTTGTGATTCATCATGCTTGCTGGTCAAACAGATACAAATGAAATCTACACAGGTGTTGTCAAAAGATGTGCTGCCTGCCATTATTCTGCAGGTACGAAGCCTTGTGTAATGTGTGGTTTGCTCAGATGTTCAGAATCAAATATAGTTTTTAGGTTATTGATGAAATTCTACACATTTTGCACAAAAGTGCTGTAGTATATGGAAGAATCTATAGGCTGTGACCTTTCAATTCTTCGTAAATTTTAGCCAGATTGGTGTTGGACGTCATCAAATGAGGGAATCCCAGCTCTTGTGGAAATTAAATGTTTATGGGCTTGTCATCTTGAAACCCACAAGGAAATAACTGTTTGTGCATGTATTTTAGCTAATTAGGGGGTAGACTATCATATTGTTCAAGTTACTCTCAACCAGAGACATGAATATTAATTCCACCACAGCAGCTTGAAGCTTAAATAAACACGATTAAGTAAATCTGTAAAGTACACAGGTCTCAGTAATGATGGCTAAAACATTTTTGAAGCAGTCCAAAAAATACTTGCTTGGCTAACTCCTAGGATTAGAAGATTGCCCTATCATGTGGCCAAATAAGTTGGAAAGGTATCTATATTCTGTGCAATTTAGAAGAATGAAGTATGACCCCACAGAAATGTATAATATTCTAAGGAGGAATGACAGGGTGAATGTTGAGATTTTCCAAAAAGTGGGAGAGTCTCAAGCAATAGGATAATGTTACAAGGTAAGAGAGAACTGAGATGCATAGGAATTTCTTCTCTCAATGGGTAGAAAATCTCTAGAACTCCTTATACCAAAATATTGTGTGGGTTAGGTCAATGGTAGTAGTTAAAGACGACGTTGATACGTTTTTGACAGATTAGGGAAATAAAGGTGATGGAGAAATAACAAAGGAGTTGATTCTTGGGGTATAATAGCCAGGTTCCAATTGAATGATGGGACTGGTTTGAGGGGCCAAATAGTCTTGTCACGGTCCTCTTTTCTTGTGTTCTAGTGTACCATATGTTTGTGGAAGAACCGTCTGGTTAACTGATAGATATCCTTTGAGGAAGAGAATCTGCTATCATTACCTAGATTTTCCAACCTGTGAAGTCAAACCAATATAAGCGGAGGCTTGGCGATCATTTCGCCGAACACCTCCGCTCGGTCCGCAATAACCAACCCGACCTCCCGGTGGCTCAACACTTCAACTCCCCCTCCCATTCTGTATCCGACCTCTCGGTCCTGGGCCTCCTCCACGGCCAGAGTGAGCAACACCGCAAGTTGGAGAAACAACACCTCATATTCCGCTTGGGGAGTCTGCATCCTCTGGGCTTGAACATTGAATTTTCTCAATTCTGTTAACCCTTGCTGTCTCCTCCCCTTCCCACCTCTCCCTCAGCCCTCGGGCCCTGGCATTCCCTCTCTCTCTATCTCTCTCCCCCACCCTAGCCGCACCAGCTTCTCATTTTCACACTACAAACAGCTTACAATGGCTTGTTCCCTTTATCATCGATATTTTTTTGCATATCTTTCATTCATTGTTCTTTATCTCTCCACATCACCATCCATATTGCTCGTTTCCCTGATCCCTGACCAGTCTGAAGAAGGGTCTCGACCCGAAATGTCGCATATCTCCTTTGCTCCTTAGATGCTGCTGCACCCGCTGAGTTTCTCCAGCCTTTTGTGTACCCCCAATATAATTGTGGTTGACTTTTAACTGCTTCTTCAATTCAGCAACAGTTTGGAATAAACAATAAATGCTGTAGATTTGTCAGCTCGCTGCCAGTCAATCAACTCCTATCATCAGATCCCTAATATAAACTGGAACAGTTGCTTAATTTTGCATTTATAAGCAAAGGTTTTTTCCCCTCATGAGATTACAGCCATTTAGGAACGATTAAAGATCAAGATAGCAAAATAAAAGAATGAAAGGGCAGCTTCGTTTGTTGTGTGGGTTGCCAAATATATTTGGTGACATTTCTTCTGGTCAGGAGTATCAATAAATTAAACATGTTTATTGATATTTCTTCTGGTAATTTGAAAAGCGAAAATACCACTGGCCATTCCCTGGCACTGGCAATACGCTGGCAATTCCCTACCAATGGAATGGTGCAGCTGCTTAAAGAAATATTTCTATAACAGTGTTTAATTAAACCGTATTCTCCAGTTTTAAATCATTCAATCCCAGAAATGATTAAATCTACTATAAAGTTGAACTCCTTCTCAGATAGTCTAATCCCGGTATCCTTACTGAAAGCATACCAGTTGTGACAAAATAAATCGCAGTAAGATATAAATAGCTTTATTTAACTGGAGTCCACAAGCAGAAGGAATGATCTAAGACCTGATATTTTATAAGAGTAATTTTCAGACATTGCTTCAAGCTGGGATTTTCACCCATCACAAGTGAAAATTGGAAACATGAGTGGACATAATGCAGTTGCTGCACAGAACGTTTGAACCATTAAGGCATCAATGCCTCGAAGACAGGGAACTCAGACATTTTAACTGTTTTGCTAATCTTAGCAAAATAATAAATATCATAGAGTCATAGAGTGATACAGTGTGGAAACACTGCCTTCGGGCCAACTTGCCCACATAGGCCAACAATGTCCCAGTTACACTAGTCCCACTTGCCTGCGCTTGGTCCATATCCCTCCAAACCTGTCCTATCCATTTACCTGTCTAACTGTTTCTTAAACGATGGGATACTCAGCCTCAAATACCCCCTCTGGCAGCTTGTTCCATACACCCACCATCCTTTGTGGGAAAAAGTTACCCTTCGGATTCCTATTAAATCTTTCCCCCTCATCTTGAACCTATGTCCTCTAGTCCTCGATTCCCCTACTCTGGGCAAGAGACACTGTGCATCTACCTGATCTATTCCTCTCACGATTTTGTACACCTCTATAAGATCACCCCTCATCCTCCTGCGCTCCATGGAATAGAAACCCAGCCTACTCAACCTCTCCCTTTAGCTCATACCCTCTATTCCTGGTAACATCCCCGTAATTTTTTTCTGGACTTTTTCAAGCGTGACAATATCTTTCCTATAACATGGCGCCCAGAAAGGAACACAATATTCTGAATGCAGTCTTGCCAACGTCTTATACAACTGCAACATGACCTTCCAACTTCTCTACAATACTCTGACTGATGAAGGCCAAGGTAGTGGTCAAAAAAGCCTTTGTGACCACCTTATCTACCTGCAACTCAACCTTCAAGGAACCATGCACCTGTACTCCGAGATCCCTCTGCTCTACAACACTACCCAGAGGCCTACCATTTACTGTGATGGTCCTGCCCTTGTTCGATGTCCCAAAATGCAACACCTCACACTTCTCAGTATTAAATTCCATCAACCATTCATCAGCCCACCTGGCCAATCAATCCAGATCATCCTGCAATCTTTCACAACCATCTTCACTATCTGCAAAACCACCCACTTTTGTATCGGCAAACTTGCTAATCATGCCCTGTATGTTCTCATCCAAATCGTTGAAGTAGATGACGAACAGTAACGGGCCCAGCACTGAACCCTGAGGCACACCACCAGTCACAGGCCTCCAGTCCAAGAAGCAACCTTCCACCATCACCCTCTGCTTCCTTCATGGAGCCAATTTTCTATCCATTCAACTACCCTTGGATCCCATGTGGTCTAACCTTCCAGATCAGCCTAACATGCAGAATCTTGTCGAACAGCTCTGCCCTCATCAACCTTTTTGGTCACATCTTCAAAAAAATCAATCAGATTTGTGAGACACGACCTCCCACATACAAAACCATTCTGACTATCCCTAATCAGCCCCAGCCCATCCAAATGCCTGTATAACCTATTCCTCAAAATAGTAACTTTCCAACTACAGATGTTAACCTCACCGGCCTATAGATCCCAGCAATTTCCCTGCAGCCCTTCTCGAAAAGAGGCACAACATTTGCCTCCCTCCAGTCTTCCGGCACCACTCTTGTATTTAAGGACGACTCGTAAATTTCAACCAGGACTTTCGCAATTTCCTCTCTAGTTTCCCGCAATGTCCTTGGATATATCTGATCAGGCCCTGGAGATTTGTCTACCTTCATACATGACAGCACCTTCAGTACTTCTTCGATGGTAACACTGACTGCTCTCAAGACACATTTCCAATGTGTTGCTGAAAGTCAGCTAACAACTTATCCAGTGCTCCAGTAAATCATGAAAATAGTTGCAAGATTGAGAGAAGAAAATACAAATTCAACTCTGCAAAGGAAACTCAGTGAAGGAGTAAAGTAAATGTTGTAATAGTCTTTGAACAAGTGAGTCTTTGCAGTTAAATTCACGTGTTTCCACGTCATTCTAGGAGCTGGCACCTGCACTATTCTTCCTCCACCTCATATACTACTGTATGTGATTGGATATCTCAGCATGCACAGATCCTACATCTAAGCCAACGTCTAAACTATGAGCAAGATCAGAATCAGAGCACATGGTTGGGAGAGTTAAATCAGGTCATAGTGTGACTTCATTTTTCTACACTTGATACTCTTCTCCAGCACCTGAGCAGGTTATCATTCTTAGGTAGACAATAATGCTGGAGAAACTTAGCGGGTGAGGGAGCATCTAGGGAGTGAAAGAATAGGTGACATTTCGGGTCTCGACCCGAAACGTCACCTATTCCTTCGCTCCCTAGATGCTGCCTCACCCACTGATATTCTCCAGCATTTTTGTCTACCTTTGATTTTTCCAACATCCGCAGTTCTTTCTTAAACAAGTTATTATTCTTAGTTATTTCAAGGGGGAAAGAGAATCTAATGATGAGGGGAGGAGATCAATTTACAAAATGTCCATCATTCACCCAACAGTAAACTCAACCAATTAAAACTCATGCCTAACACTGATACCCTAAAGGGCCTGTCCCACTTACGTGTCCTTGGCACGCAAATTACGCGATTTTGTGGTCGCGTTTTGCCGTGACGGTCCCACAAAGGTCGTGTGCGATTTCATGCCTACGCACAGCCGTCTGGAGCGCGTGATGTCATTTGAAGATGGACACAAAGTTGGAGTAATGCAGCGTGACCAGTAGCATCTTTGGAAAGAAGGAATAGGTGACATTTCGTGTCGAGACTTCTTCAGTCTGAAAAGAAGGGTCTTGACCCGAAACGTCATCCATTGCGTCTCTCCAGAGATGCTGCCGGTCCCGTTGAGTTATTCCTGCATTTTGTGTCCATCATCAATTTTCTTTGCCCAGCTCTGGGAGTAGATGTGGGGGCGGATCCGGACCGCAAGGGCCGTGAGCCCCAGGCCGAGCTCAGCGATCGTTTGCCTGCTTCTGCTGCCGTTGCAGGTGAGATGTTGCGTCGCGCCAGGGTCTTGGGCCTGTCCCACTTTGGCTGTCAGTTCCACGACAGGCCGTTGGCGCGCGAAGATTTTGTTCACTACAAAAAGTTTGGAGCCCCGCGCGTATAAACATTACATACAGGCCTTGGCAATATTGCCCTTCCTGCTCAACATCTGTATGGGCATACAAATGCAACATAAATCAGTTGTGGAAGATACGTGGGTCCTCCACACAGGTCTTCGGATGTTGGTATTGGAACTTGTTCATCATGAACTGCTTGATTGAGAATCATTTTATGGTCACCTTATAATCTGAATGCTATATTAATATTGAATGCAAACATAGTTGCGGTTGCTGTCTCTAAGATCCCATTTTTCTTTCCAATTTCACTATATTTTAAAGAACAAAGCAAGAATGAATATAGCAAGTTATTCAATAAAGCAGATACCTGTAACTAGTTTGGTGCCAGGTTTAATGCCTATATGTTCTTTGTATGCAATGAATCCAGAGTAGGCTGAGTAGATCCCGTCATAAATATGTAAGAATCTTTCCAAGCATTATTTTGGAATGTCTACATGAATGCTGAATGCATTAGCATTATAATATTGTATTTGCCCCAATACCTCCAGATATTCACCCGACTAGATGAAACTTACTGCTCTTTGGGCAGGTGATTGAATTCCTTACAGTAAATATCTTCACCCACAATGGAATATATAGCTGCAAATTGGAAAGTGAATCACCAGTGACTTTCATAATCTTGCTATTTCACACCATTGTCATTCATGGCATGGATGCCGTACAAATTAAATTCTGCATTGCTTGCATAGGTTTGATATTGTGCAGAGTGATATTGTGATATTCTGCAGTTTCCATTTAGAAAACGTGCCTCAGTGTATCAGTACCGGATTGGTAAAACAGCTCATGTTCATTGATGTGTGTCTAGATTTGCACACAATTGCTACACGCCCTTTCTTCTGTTACATGCAGCATTTCAACTTCTTTATTGAAAAAGTCCTTGCAAAATAGTTGCCATTACATCTGTAACAAACATTTATGCCCATGTGGTGTTTCTGGAGCAGAAATTCCATTGCTGACATTTGACCATAGGCACCATCAAATATGTGCTTGCTGATGGATTGGAATTCTTTGCAGTTTCTCACAGCTTTTTCCATTAAGATTGCAATCCCACAAGTCAGATCAAATCTTCGTGTTCTTTGTGCCCAACAACTCCAACAGGATCCATTCACTTGGATCCTTTCATTATTTATGCCACACATGAATCTGTGCTTCAACACATAGTCCAAAAACTCCAAAATTGCAGTGCCATAAAACATATCAATCCTTTCCATACAAGCTGTGATGATTCATATGCTGGATGATACACCCCACAGCTGCCTCTAAAGCCTGTCACTGATTAAACCGACATTTCATCCCATTTTCAACTCTAACAGTGACACTGCACTCAACTTTCCAGCTTTTTAAAACATTTCCTATACCCAACATTTGTCTCTGAGGTGCACACAAATGGAAGCACAATTGCCTTCAGCTTCAGCAGTTTCTACTGCCTGCATCTTTTCTCTTTTTTTTTAAATTTACTTGTGCCCACACAAACACATCTATCCACTGCAGATCACAGAACTTAGATGGTTACAACATTACGTTTTTAGCCAATTGTAGGATTTTTCGGATCCCGTGGTGAGTACCATCATTGAGTGCTAACTTGTTTTTACCACTGTATTCTCATTTTTTATGCTGATCACAGTCTATAGCAGAGACAAATAGTGGACTTGGAGGCGCTCTGTGAACCAGTGCTGGTTAGCTTTAATTATTCTAATCTCTCAAAAATACCTGCTGCACCATTCCATAAATTCATGATGATTTTTTAAATAGCTTCTTGCACTAATTCCTACAATCCATGATCCCATTAACATGTAAAACTCTAAACAAGGGGGTGCACCTTCCTTTAGATAACAACAACTGAAATCAGCTCATATCATGCAATTGAAGATGTTATTACATTACATGCCTTATTTTCACACCTGATTACAAATACAGTATACCATAGTGTTCACCTATCCAATACCAGAAGAAGGAATTCCAGCATAAAATAAGTGCCATCCAAAATGGAGTGTGTTATGAAATTATAATTATACAGTAACTGAAATGATGATCTCCCAGCTTTGCAAACATCAGGTAGACATTTTACTAACATGATACGGTGCCCATAACATTCACATAATATGAAAGGACATTTTCCTAAAGTCTCAATTCAAATTATGGCAGAAGTTATGTATTTGTCTTAGTTTTTAACTGTTTCAATGAAGGTTACCATAAGCTTGAAGAAAAGCACCCAATCTTCCGTAAAGAAATGTTGCAGCCCTTAGCACTAAACTTAAAATTCAATAATTTCAGATAACCACTTTTTCCTGTTTGTGTTGGCAATGGCCAATTCTGATGCATCCCCTGTGATATGAATTTAGTTATACTCTCTCCAAAGATGCCAACCGATCTATGAGTATTATCATCATTCTTTTTTATATCAAATTCCTGCTATGTTCTGCACTTCACAGTTTCCTTTCATCAATTTATCTCCCTCCAGCATTCTCATCTGCCAGTCCCTCCTCGATGACACCAGCAACTATCAGATATCCCCTTTGTTCTATCCCCCCCCCCCCCCACACACACTTCTTCAGAATTCAGAAGTATCTCACTTCTCAAATTTGAAAGTTAGGTTGTGGACCTGAAACCTAACTCTCTTTTTCTTACTGATTCTACCTGATCTGTTGAATGTCTCCAACATTTCATATATTTGAAAGCATTTTTAAATATGGGTGTGATTTTTCAAAAACATTATTAGAAGCTAAATCTAGAAATTAACTTAAGCATGAGTTTCATTCATTGGTATACTATATTCTTTCTGACCCTTGGTGGGCATTCAAACTTATTCACAAAATTGACTCTCCATCCAAGGACCCAAGCAGTCTTTCCAGGTGAGGCAGAGGTTTACCTGCACCTCCTCCAACCTCATCTGTTGTATCTGCTGTTCTAGGTGTCAACTGCTCTACATTGGTGAGACCAAGCGCAGGCTTGGAGATCTCTTCGCCCAACACCTCCGCTCAGTTCACATTAACCAACCTGATCTCCTGGTGGCTCAGCACTTCAATTCCCCCTCCCATTCCGAATCTGACTTTTCTGTCCTGGGCCTCCTCCATGGCCAGAGTGAATCCCACCGCACTTTGGAGGAGCAGCAACTCATATTTTGCTTGCGTAGTTTACACCCCGCGGTATGAACATTGACCTCCAATTTCAGGTAGTCCTTGCTTTCTCCCTCCTTTCCCTTGCCCGCTCTCCCAAAGCCTACTGTCTCTGCCACTCCCTTTCTTCTTCCCGCCCCCCCCCCTCCCTCCCCACATCAGTTTGCAGAAGGTCTCGACCCGAAACGTCACCTATTCCTTCGCTCCATAGATGCTGCCTCACCCGCTGAGTTTCTCCAGCATTTTTGTCTACTCTCAATTTTAAGTTATTTTTGCAAGAATGCTATGTGCAGTAGTTTGCAAAACCATCTGCATAAAAATTCAACTTCTAATCTTACGTCGTTATTGCAAACAAAATGATTAAAGTAGACCTGGAGTATGTCTCATAGACGGTCATACTTTGAAATATGGCCATCTATCAGACCTATTCCAATAAATTTATGTGAACTCTTCACTAAACTCTCCGCTGCGCCAGTGAGAATACCCATATATGCCCAAGGACGTTCAGCTTTGTTCATGGTAGGAATGTTATATGAACAGGACATGAACTCTATATTTTGAGAAGTTGATAAATAGTTATCTTAGTTGATGATTCAGGCCTTTCAGAGAGCACAGAAGTGGGGCTGGTTTTGAATTGTTTTCGCGAATTATTCCAAATAAGACATAATGTGATCCATACCAATTTAAAAAAAGAAGACTTTTCTGTTTTTGAAGTTTTACATTTGTCATTGTAAAACAAATACTATATATATATATATATATATATATATATATATATATATATATATATATATATATATATATATATTATATTATATTATTTTATATATATATATGTTCCCTGACAGCTTAGTGATAGCGACTATACAAAATGGTAAATGATCCCGCAGAATCTGCAGAGAGTGGTGAACACAGCTCATCACTTCTTTCAATCCAGTCCATCTTAATGCTGCATTGCAGGGGTATTAGTCATAGAGGGATACAGTGCGAAGACAGGCTCTTCAGCCCAACTTGCCCACACCGGCCAACAATGTCCCAGATGCACAGGTCCCACCTGCCTGCACTTGGACCATATCCCTCCAAACCTGTCCTAACTGTTTCTTAAATGTTGGGATAGTCCCAGCCTCAAATATCTCATCTGGCAGCTAGTTCCATACACCCACCACCCTTTGTGTGAAAAGGTTAACCTTCAGATTTGCATTAAATCTTTTCCCCTTCACCTTGAAACTATGTCCTCTGGTCCTCGATTCCCCTACTCAGGGCAAGAGACTGTGTATCTACCCGATCTATTTCTCTCATGATTTTATACACCACTATAAGATCACTCCTCAACCTCCTGTGCTCCAAGATATAGAGACCCAGCCTACTTAACCTGAAACTTTATTTCTGCCGTTTTCCTCCGAATCGCATCTTTGTCCTCTCCGTGCGGCCTACCGTCGGGGCTGGAGCGGCGTTTCCTGTCGTGACTGGCTGGGACTACAACTTCAGCGGCGGCACAGGCGCCATCATGGAGCGGGCGATGCCTTACCGGGTCGCCGTGCGGTAAGCTCCGGAGTGCTGTGACCGCTGACTCCAACATCACAGAGCTGTGGCTGTGGGCGTCCAGCCGCGGGCGGCGCTGGATTTAAAACACCACGGAGCCTGGGATCCAAGATCACCAGAGTAGGAGCTCCAACCAGCGTGGCCTGAGGACTTCAGGTGCCGTGGTCTCCGGGGAGGGAGAAGCCGCTCCAGACATTTCCATGCCGCTGAGGACTATTCACCCGACGCCGGTGTTCCATCTTCCCGGCAGGTGGGCCTATAACATCGGGCCGCCGTTGCGGCGACTGGCTGCGGAGGCCTCAAATAGGCCCCGACCTCGGGTGGACTAGGAGGAGGAGGAGGACTGGACTTTTTGGTGCCTTCCCTCACAGTTGAAAGTGTTGATTCTGCTGTTGGGGGGACGTTCATGTTGAATCCTATAGTGTATCTTGCCTTTTATTTTCTTCTTTTCTATTTTATATGGATGTATGGTAATCTAATTTTTTTCTCTGTAGAGCACTTTGGCTTCAACATGATTTGATTTAAAAGTGCTATATAAATAAAAATTACTTACTTACTTACTTACTCTCCCTATAGCTCATACTCTGTAGTCCTGGCAACATTCATGTAAATCTTCTCTGAATCCTTTCAAGCTTGACAATATCTTTTATTTCTATAACATGGTGCCCAGAACTGAGCACAATATTCTCAATGAGGTCTCACCAACGTCTTATACAACTGCAACATGACATCCCAACTTCTATACTCAATACTCTGACTGATGAAGGCCAATGTGCCAAAAGCTTTTTTGACCACATTATCTACCTGCGACTCGACCTTCAAGCAGCCATGCACCTGCACTCCTCTGCTTTACAACACTCCCCAGATGCCTACCATGCACAGACTGGGACATGTTCAAGAAGGCTGCAACTGACAGTCACACACCAACCTGGAGGATCACGCTGCGTCCGTGTCTGCTTACATAGAAAAGTGCATAGAGGATGTCTGTCTCACCAAGACCATCACCATACGGGCCAACCAGAAACCCTGGATGACCCCAGAGGTATGTGGAATGCTGAGAGCACATAATGCCGCGTTTAAATCCGGTGACGTGGTGGCATTCGGATCCGCAAGAGCCAACCTGAACCGAGTCATCAGGCTGACAAAGCATGCCCATGGTCAGAAAATCCAGAGCTTCTTTCATGACCCCATGAACACCAGGCGCATGTGGCAGGGAATCAAAACAATCACGGACTATAAGACTGCTCCACCACCCTGTGATGACAACATTGAGTTCCTCAATGAACTCAACAACTATTTTGGACGGTTCGAGGCATGAAATAATACACCTGCGAGAAAAGGTATTCCTCACTGTGATGAACAGGCACTCAGTCTTGATACAGTGGATGTCCGGAGGACCCTAAAACGAGTGAACGCACGGAAGGCGGCAGGCCCTGATAATATTCCAGGGCGGGTGCTCAGGTGCTGATCAGCTGGCACATGTCCTTACGGACATCTTCAACACCTCGCTGAACCAGGCTGTCGTCCCATCGTGTTTCAAGACTGCCGCCATCATACCAGTGCCACAAAAATCCAAAATACAATGTCTCAACGATTACCGCCCTGTAGCACTCACTCCATAATGATGATGTGCTTCGAGAGGCTGGTCAGGGACCATATTACCTCCAGACTCCCCTGCACACTTGACCCATACCAGTTTGCTTACAGGCCACACCGCTCCACAGAGGACGCTATATCCTCAGTACTCCATCTGAGCCTGGAACATCTAGAGGAGAAGAACACTTATGTGCAAATGCTGTTCGTGGATTTTAGTTCAGCATTCAACACAATCATCCCTCAGCACCTGATAAGCAAACTGGGTCCATTGGGCCTCAGCACCCCCATGTTTAACTGGCTACTGGACTTCCTCATTGACAGACCGCAGTCAGTGAGGGTTGGAAGCAACACCTCTAACATCATCTCTCTGAGCACCGGCTCCCCTCAGGGCTGTGTCCTGAGTCCACTGCTGTTTACCCTGATGACCCACGACTGTTGTGCCAGGTTTAGTACAAACCACATCATGAAGTACGCAGATGACACAACAGTGGCGGGCCTCATCCGGGACGACAATGAACTGGCTTACAGGGAGGAGGTGAAACAACTGGTGGACTGGTGCAATATGAACAATCTGATCCTGAATGTCGAAAAAATAAAGGAGGTCATCGTCGACTTTTTTCCTGAAACCGGCACAGTCCCACACCACTTCACATCAATGACAGCGATGTGGAGTTGGTCAGTAGCACTAAGTTCCTGGGGGTGCAGATCACTAACAGTCTGACCTGGTCAAATAACATCTCATCAACAGTTAAGAGAGCGCAGCAGCGGTTGCACTTTCTGCGCCGGATGAGAAGAGCTCACCTCCCCCATCCCGTCCTCACCACTTTCTACAGGGGCACCATAGAGAGCATTTTGACCAGCTGTATCTCTGTCTGGTTTGGGGACCGTAAAGCCTCTGACTGGAAGTCCGTGCAGGGAGTGGTGAGGACAGCTGAAAAAATCATCGGGACCTCTCTCCCCTCAATCGGGGATATTGCGACCAAACGTAACGTGTCTAAAGCCAGCAGTATTATAAAGGACCCCACACATCTCCATCACACACTGTTCACTCTGCTGCCCTCGGGCAAAATATATCGTAGCATAAGGAGCAGAACATCAAGGTTCTGCAACGGCTTCTTCCCACGAGCCATCAGACTCCTGAATGCCATGTAATGGGCTGCCACCATTGTCTCTTTTATCCATTTTATCCTTTTATCCATTTTATCCATTTTATCCTGTTTATTATCGTGTTGCATGGGGAGCCAAATGCAACGGAATTTCGTTTGGAATTGCATATAATGATGTATTTTCTAAATGACAATAAAGTTTGTTAGATTGATTTGATTTTGATTTGATTCACTATGTAGGTCCTGCCCTTGTTAGACATCCCAAAATGCAACACCACACTTCTCTGTATTAAATTCTATCAACCACTCCTCAGCCCGCCTGACCAATCGATCCAGATACTGCTGTAATCTTTCACAACCATCTTCACTATCTGCAAAACCACCCACTTTTGTGTCATCAGCAAACTTGCTAATCTTGCCCTGTATGTTTTCATCCAAATCGTTGATGACTAACATGAATGAGCCCAGCAACGAACCCTGAGGTACACCTGCTCCAGTCAACTTGAGCGAGACCCTCTCTCATACCCTATACCGTATTGATATTGGTATTGATTTAGTATTGCCACATGCAGCAAAATACAGCGAAAAACTTTGTTTTGCGTGCTGTCCAGGCAAACCATACATGATCACAATAAAAATTTTCAATAAAAAGAAACAGAGGGAAAAATATATTGTTATACAGACAAATTGCAGATAACAAAGTGCAAAGGCTGCAATGAGTTAGATTGGAAGCATGGGAATTACTCCTGAATATTTAAGATCAAGTCTGATAACAGAAGGGGAGAAACTGATGATGATGATAATTTATTGTCACATGTACCCAGATACAGCGAAATGCTTTGTTTTGTTTACAACCCAGTAAAACCACATAGCAGACCTCACCTCGGCAGTACACAAGTATCGCCACATTTTGCCACCGATAAAATTCACCGAACAGACCCATCTACTGCCTGCCACTGCCGCATCTCCCTTCTCCCTTTGTTCTCGGCGGTCCCCCCTTAGGTGGAGGCAAGACGAAGTCTGGGAAATGATAGGTAGTTACAGGTGAGGGAGGTATGATTAGGGACGGATGGCAAAGGCTAGAGATGAAATGGAGACTAAAGGTTGTCTCCTGAGTTACTCCAACCCTTTGTTTTTGCTCTAATGACGACGGTCAGGTCACGTCGGTTTACACGGTTGAGCACTCGGCAGCTTGGGTCCAATGGTCTGGTTGTGAGGTCAGCTGCTCCGGGTGGGCATTTGTTACACCAGGTTGTTGAGTTGGACGCTTCATAATGCAGTAGGGTGCACGTCTCTTTGTTCTAAACATCACAGGTTGGGCCTGAAGCTGGTTCAGGAAGATCGTTATTCCTGGTCGTCAAAAGATCGACAGACCTGAAAGTACGTTTGAGAAAACCTCGTTAGTATTTATGACAGTCTTAGAATTAAGATTCATGAGAGTAGAATGCTTGTAATAAATGTAACAAAGTTAAGACGGGAATTATCATCAGGAATGCCTGCTACCCTGGCCATTCCCTTTTAAGAAGATACATGTCCAGATATCGAGACATAAGAACACCTTCTTCCTCACTGCTATCAGATTCCTGAAACAATGATATATTTTACACCTCTTTCATGGAGGTGCTGCCATGTATTCTGACTCTTAATTCTATCTCATTTTGTTATCCTTTTACAACCCTTTAAAATGTTGTTACACTACTCCAGAATGTGCGACAATATTCACACCTTTCTGCTGTTATGTTTTATTTATTGCTGTATCTATCATTACTATTTATATTGTTTATTCCATGCACTTCACGCGAACAAAGAATATCATTGCACGATGGTGCATGTGACAATAAGCTAATCTGAATTAATCATTTGATTATTTGAGGATAAATTAAGTTGCTTCAATTTTCTGGAATTTTGTTATCAATCTTTTTGAGACTAGCTACATTTTGATAATTATAATGATAAACCTGTGAAAAGACAAAAAACTGTTTGCATTTATATTACTAATTTTGTTCTTAGCATTCCCCGAACCCTTTCTCAGAATATAGAGTCTGGTGAATTGTTGCAATTTAGTTTAGTATGGTTTAGAGATACAGTGCGGAAACAGGCCCACCGAGTCCGCACCGACCAGCGATTCCCACATACCTATACTATCCTACACACACTAGGGACAAATCACATTTATACCAAGTCAATTAACCTACATACCTGTACTTGTTTGGAGTGTGGGAGGAAACCGAAGATCTTGGAAAAAGCCCACGCAGGTCAGGGGGAGAACGTACTAACTCCGTACAGACAGCACCCGCAGTCAGGATCGAACCCGGGTCTCTGGTGCTGTAAGGCAGTAGCTCTACCGCTACACCACCATGCCACCCATTTGGCCAAATGTGCTTGCCATTCCTCTTTTGACAGGTGTCTCTGCTCTGTGAGCTTACTACTTCGCTTCCTTTCGACATCGCTCATCTAAATCAGCCACCAAAGTCTCATGATTAGCAGCTACAAGTTTAAAGATAAAGAGCCTTCTGCCATATTATTCCCTTGAGACATCTTTAACTGTTATAATATCCAAATCCAACTACCGTATATCATTGTATCTAATTGACATCCCAGTCAACCCGCAACAACGCCTTTACTACAGGGGCAGACATTCTGCTTCTTGCAGTGTGGTCCTGGGCATATTGTTCAGCCAAGAGACCAATCTAAGCGTATCACTGTGACATTGCTACGTATAAGGGCAACCTAATCACTGGTTTCGTCGGGACTTGCAGAAAGACTTTGATACCCTGTACCCAGGAACCATCAGGCACACTCAGAACTGTCTTAAAAAATTACAATTTAGAAACTAAGACACAAAAAATCAAATGAAAACAATTTAAAGCAGTTAGGCTAAATTAAATTGAACTAGATTTATACTATATTAATTCAATCAAATAGAAAGCTCCACTTACTTTTCTCTTAGCAGTCAATTTATCTCATTATTTTAATGGGTCTGCTGTACTTGCACCAGGTTTAACCTGGCACGGGCTCAGCTGGCAGATTTTCCACTCTGAGTTTGTAGACCAGTGGAAGTTTACACTTCCCTTGTAGATTCCCTGAAGTGCCATGTAGAGAGCGCTGACACCACAGGCTGTAGGAAGAAAGATGTGGCTACCGATTTAGGCTATGTCCTTACTTCTTGACCCACAGTCCTGTTTATATGGTTGAAAGGGTCAAGAGCTACAAATTCCTGGGCGTGCACATCTGTGAAGATCTTTCCTGGTCCGAGAACACAGATGCAATTATTAAGAAAGCTCATCAGCGCCTCTACTTCCTGAGAAGATTACGGAGAATCGGTCTGTCAAGGAGGACTCTCTCTAACTTCTACAGGTGCACAGTAGAGAGCTTGCTGACCGGTTGCATCGTGGCTTGGTTCGGCAACTTGAGTGCCCTGGAGAGGAAAAGACTACAAAAAGTAGTAAACACTGCCCAGTCCATCATCGGCTCTGACCTTCCTTCCATCGAGGGGATCTACCACAGTCGCTGCCTCAAAAAGGCTGGCAGCATCATCAAGGACCCAGACCACCCTGGCCACACACTCATCTCCCTGCTACCTTCGGGTAGAAGGTACAGGAGCCTGAGAACTGCAACGACCCGGTTCAGGAATAGCTACTTCCCCACAGCCATCAGGCTATTAAACCTGGCTCGGACAAAACTCTGAACAATAATACCCCCCCATGTTATTTGCACTTTATTAATTTATTAATTAATGTGTGTATTTAAGTATATAATTGTAGTCAATGCCTACTATGTTCTGTTGTGCTATGCAAAGAAAGAATTTCATTGTCCTGTCAGGGACACATGACAATAAACTCTTTTGACTCTTTGACTCTTTGACTCTTGGCAGTATATCTAATAAACCTGCTCTCTGTGTTTTTTCAATCATGACCAACCATCATGGACCAGATTAGTTGAGTAAATTTTAAGTGCCCTTTTCAAAGGTTATCTAACTGGAATACCTAACGTTCCTGCTGAAACATGGCATTAAGCTCATCTGATATTTGCCGTTGATCTACACGAGCCTTATTCATCACCAATTATTTGTTGTTGTTCAACCTCATATTTTACATTTTGTTCATGTTTTTGACTGGGCAGATAATCATGACTTAATTGATGCAATTAGTTTGTTTAAAGATCCACATCATCTCCACAAAGTTTTGCCAAAATGAAATTTTTCATACGTGACAATTGCAGAACTGGACTGAGCATAAATCAAACAAATCAAGCACCAATCGACCAGGCAATAGGGTAGCTAATAGGGCAATAGGGTAGCTAATAGGGCAATAGGGTAGCTAATAGGGAGGAGCTCACTGTGCAGACCAGCGGCATCAGCGCATAGGCGATAAGATGAAATGGCATAGGGTGCTGGAGTAACTTAGCAGATTGAATCAGTCTGAAGAAGGGTTCCGACATCACCTCTCCATGTTCTCCAGCGAAGCTGCCTGACCTGCTGAGTAACTCCAGCACTTTGTGCCCTTTTGTGTATTAACCATAATCTTTGTATCGACGACATTCAATGATAATACCTTACTCGGTTATAGCGGACAATCTGCAATAAATGACAACCCCCCCCCCCCCCCCCCCCCTCCAGGTCCATTATTACGAGGGTTTACTGTATATACAAGTGACCTGGAAGTAAATGTAGATGGATTGATGAGTAAGTTTGCTGACATCACCAAAATTAGAGGAATTGCAGACAGTTAGGAATGATGTCAGAAGATAAAGTGGGATATAGATCAGCTGCAGAAATAGGTGGAGAAATGGCAAATGGAGTTTAACCCGAGCAAGTGTGAGATGTTGCACTTTGGGAGGTTGAATGTAAGGAGAAAGTACTGATAACCCTCGTTATGATGAACCATGGGAGGGGAGGAAATGGCGTCCGTTATTGTCGATTGTTCAACATAACCAACAAGGGATTCACTCCAACCACCTAGTGGTCACTCTGTGAAACAACAAGTTGTTTTCAAATACAAAGTTCTTTTTAACAACTAAAAATCTATTTTTGTTATTGCATAAAAATAATAAAAGCCGTTTATTACATTGTTTAATAGAATATCATTTCACAAATGTCGATTGAAGCAAATGCTTGGCATTCAATGAGCTCTCGCTGTGTAATTAAGGGAGGGTGTGTGTGGGGACGGGGGTGTGGAGGGGAGAAGGAATGGGGGGGTGGCACGGGGGGGTGGGGCGGAGCAGGTGTAGGGGATGGGGGATGTGGGGAGGGGTGGGAGAGGGGGGTTGGTGGAGGGGGGGTTGTGGGAGGGTGGGTGGGGGAGTGGGGAGTGGGGGAGGATGGGTGTAGGGGAGGGGTGTGTGTGGGGGAGAGGGGGTGTGGGGGTGGTGGTGGGGGAGGGGGGTGAAGAGGAGGGTGTGTGGGAGGGGGAGTGGGGGAGGGTGGTGTAGGGGAGAGGGGTGTGGTGCGGGGGATGGGGGATGTGGGGGGGTGGGAGAGGGGGGTTGGGGGAGGGGGGATGTGGGAGGGTGGGTGGGGGAGGGGGCGGTGGGGGAGATGGGTGTAGGGGAGGGGGTGTGTGGAGGAGGGGGGTTGTGGTCGCCGCAGACGCAGCCCGCACTCTGCTCCCTCCGCAATGCTCACTCCACACCTTCAGTTTTCGGCCTCACTCAGTGGCTCCTGGCTCGTTGTGGTGATTGATGCAGCAGCCTCCCGCACTCGCTCTCTCCACACTCTGCTCTCTCCGCACTTCTGCACTCCGCTCCTTCAGCTTTCGGCCTCACTGCTCACTCTGCTCACTCCGCACTCGCTCTCTGCGCTCTGCATTCTGCTCTCTCTGCACTCTGCTCACTCCGCACTCCGCTCCTTCAGCTTTCGACCTCACTGCTCACTCCTCACTCTGCTCACTCCGCACTCGCACTCTGCTCACTCCGCTCCTTCTGCTTTTTAAACCTTCATAACGTTTGTAATATTCCACCGATCGGAACAGGAGAACTTGTAGCACAGGAGAATGGTGAGTAAGGTAGCGAAAAATCATAGCGCTATCGGGTACCATTTTTGCACAAATTAAGAACAACGCAAACCAGAAGAGGACAAGATGAGAGTTTTAGTTAAGTATAGATTTAGTTTCATGCCTCCATATTCATTCCTGTCATGAATTTTAGATGGGCACATGCATGGAATAGAGAGATATAGATCATGAACAGGAAGATGAAATCAATGTAACTAGTCATCATGTTCGGCACAAACAGTATGGGTCAAAGGGTCCTTTCCGGTGCGTACTGTTCTATGTTCTAAATCTTGTCCATGTGTCACTTCCCTGCAACAAATGTAATCATGATGCACTGCATAGAATGAGGTGTAGTTGCACATACATTCCCAAGGCAATTATTTTTTGAGAATATAATTATTTTTTAACTCCACCTACTGCTTTTGTTGCTAACCCCTTTCTCATTACAGCCTAACATTTGCCGCCTGTTCTATGTGCATTAACTTTTATTGCTCAACACAATGTGGTTGTATCAAACCTCCATATTTATCCCAATCATGAGTTCACACATGCCATATCATTATCATTCTTTTTGGCACAGTTGACAACTGTACAATACCCAGGCAAGAGTTGGCAGTAAAGCAGATGGTTTGCAACTCATCATGGTCACACATCGGTGAGTATCTGCCACTGTAACTTAATTTCCGTTTTTTGTTGCATTTCAAACACCACAAACTATGCAAAAAATATTTGAAGTACTTCCAGGATCAACATGGTTCAGGAGCCCCAGCTGGTCATTGCACAGTTAGATTATGTGACTTACAATATAAAATTGTTCTTCAGTTGTTAATTTCTTCAGTGTTGATGGAGTATGATAAGCTAAGTCATAACCAGTAAGTTGGCCGGTTGGTGTAGAAACAAGGAATAGTGAGTTTTTTTTTCAAGTCTTAAGTATCAAAGGATCATATGGGGCACACAGTTGGTATTTTGAAGTGTGTGCTTCTGTTTATGATGAATATTAGGCTAATGTGCCTTGCATTGCTGATCTTAGAGTTTCTGAATGCCTCAAAATACACTTGTTTCTGTCAACTTTGACGGAAATCAGGAAAATATTAATAGTTTTTTCCATTCAATCCAAAATCTACAATGTGCTCTCAGAGAAGGTCATGTATAATTACTTGGTTTCAAAAGCATTTAGACAGCCAATAATTATTCAATTATGATGGATCTAAAAGGATGTGGTCTGAATGCAGATAATTGGGATTAATGAAAATCGACAATGGTCTCATGGGAGGGACAAAGGGCCCATTCCTGAGCTATACAAATATATGACTCCCTTACTAATCGGTGTGAAAGATACATCTGCTAGATGCGCTGGGATGCATCCTCAGTGATGTGACCTGGGGTCATCGGGTGTTTCGGGTCTCACAACATCAGACACCCTCACCCAGGCGACCCAGCCAGGGTTGATCAAGCCCTGACTTGCGTCCCAGCAGCAACCGCCCATGGATCAGCCCTCTTTTTCTGCGGCTTTGCTTGCGGATTGAATGGCCCTCTTCTTTGCCAGCCCCGTAATGCCCAACTGGTTGAGGACTTTGAAGAGTGAGCGTCCAGCAAATCCTTTGCAGCCCACCTCTATGGGCTCACAGTATGTCTTCCAGCCTCTGTCCTGGCACATCTCCACCAGTTCCTGGTACTTTGCGCGCTTCCTCTCATTAGCCTCTTCAATACGCTCTTCCCAGGGCACTGTCAGCTCCAGAATGATCAGCTGTTTTGTCACTTCAGAGGTGATGATCATGTCTGGCCGGAGTGATGTTGCTGTGATGTGCTGTGGAAATTTCAGCTGTTTGCCCAGATCGACGTGCAGCTGCCAGTCAGTGGCTGTGTAGAGGAGGCCCGTCCTTGTTTTTGGTTGTGGTTGGGGCTTCTCTCCAGCTTTGACAAAAGTGATTGATTTCTTTGGGGCCTGGTGGTGTTTGCTGTTACTGATGGCAGTGGCTATGCTCTCAGCAACCACCTTGAGCACCTGGTCATGCCGCCACCGATAGCGACCTTCCCCAAGAGACTTTGGGCAGCTGCTGAGGAGATGTTGCAATGATCCTCTTCCAGAGCAAAGTGGGCAGGAAGGTGTCTCGCTCTTGCCCCAGACGTGGAGGTTTGCTGGGCTTGCTAGGGCATCGTAGACAGCTTGGACAAGGAACCGGACGCGCTGGAAGTCTGCCTGCATGATGTTTGACCAGGTAATCCTGCGCTGCGGTATGTTCTCCCACCTTGTCCATGCTCACTGCTGCCTGAGCCCCACCGTCCTGCTCACACACTCTTCCTCCACACCTGCTCAGACCTCTTCCAAGCCACCTGCGGAGAAAGCCGCTGATCTTCCTTTCGAGGGACTCAACTGTGGTCAATGGAACAGCTTAAACCAGCAGAGGCCACAGGACTCGAGGCAGGATGGAATTCTGATAGATCCAGGCCTTGAATCTGCCTGGCAGACCTGACTTGTCGACTTTGGTGAGCCAGGCTTCAAGGTCTTTGATGGACTTTTGAATGGCGGCAGAGTCTTTCAGAGTTGCGTCAAAAACTTTCCCCAAGCTCTTGACAGGTTGCTCAGTGATGGAGGGAATGGCAGTTCCAGATAGTAAGACTTAGTCCATGATCTGCACGAGTAATTTGCCTCACAAATTGCATTAGCAACATTTTTTCATTGTCTTTTGGTACAATAACTTGATTGTTTATAGTCAACCTACAGAACTGATGCAAGAAGCTATTACTTTCATCTTCACAGGCAGATGGTTCCATTTTTTATAATACCAACATTATTAGCAAATATTGTGATTTGTATGGCAGACAGAGGAGCAAATTCAACTTTGGCAGGTGTCCACAATGCATTGTAATGGATCACATATTCATGGTGTTCCCTGGTTTTATTTCCCTGTTACTTCAGCCTTGGTGTGCAGGTTGATACATTGCTTTATGTTTTGCACCCCCTGGCAGAGTACCACCATAATCATTGGAGATATTGTGTTAAGATTGCATCATCATGATCACCATCTGAAGAATGTGTTTTTACTACCGTGATATTTAATTTCCTTTCTTTAAAGCACATAGAGTGCAACAATGAGGATAATAAAATTTGCTAAAAGCATCATTATGTAGTTCTTAACTATTTTATGGCATACAGCCAGTACTTAGGCAAGCATAAGTGAACACTGACTCATTGACATATGGGTGGCTGTAAATCATTTTGAAATGTTAAGTGTGTTTACTTACTTGAAATGTTCCGTGATCTTCTAGAGCTCCAGTCCTACTCTATTTTATCAAAGCTACATGTGTTTCTCTGTATTGCCATTGTACTGCTGATTTGTAATCAGCTGATATAAATTCACGTTCCACAAGTTTTTAATATCACAGCTGGAAAACGTGTAAATGTATATATTTTTTATTTTGTTCACAACTAATTCTTTGCATCCATCCTTTTCCTCTTCTGCCCAATCCAGTGACCATAGTTTCCTTCTGGGGGAGAGTTGAAGGGTTGTAACACACAATATCTTTGTATTGTACTGAATTAATCAATGCACGCAGATATCATTGAAAATACTTCAAATTCACTGACACCTGAAAAATGTGACAAATTGAAATATAGTATCAATATGTTATTTTAATGTCAGAATGTAGATGTTTTCTATGTGGTCTTCAGTAAGGCATTTGAGAAGGTTCCACATGGTAGGCTTCTCTGGGATGGTAGATCAAATGGGATGCAGGGAGAGCTAGCCAACTAGATAGAGAATTGGCTTCAGGGAATGAAGTAGATGGTGGGAGGTTGTATTTCAGATTGGAGGCCTGTGACTAGTTGTGTGCCTCAGTGACCATTGCTGGGATCATTGTTGTTTGTGGTTTATATCAACTATTTGGATGAGAATGTACAATGCATGATTAGTAATTTTGCAGATTACAATACAGTGGGTGATAACATAGATAGCAAAGACAGTTATCAGAAATTACATCAGCTCAACAAGTTTGCTGAAGAATGGTCAATGGAATTTAATGCAGATAAGTATGAGGTGTTATGTTACAGTTGTATAAGACATTGGTGAGGTTGCATTTGGAATATTGTGTTCAGTCTTGGTCACCCTACTATAGGAAGGATATCATTAAGGTTAGAAAGAGTGCAGAGAAGATTTTTGAAGATGTTGCCAGTATTCAGGGGCCTGAGATAGGGAGAAATGTTGTAGAATAGGTCATTTTATGGAGTATAGGAGTCAGAGGGATGATCTTATATAGGTGTATAAAATCCTGAGGGTAATAGATAGGGTGAAATCACACACTCTTTTTCCCAGAGGAGGGGATCAAGAGCCAGAGGACATAAGCTTAAGGTGAGAGGTGGAAGATTTATTAGACACCTGAGGGGCATCTTTTTAACGCTGAGGGTGAAGCTTCAATGAAAAAAATAATACAGCAGTAGTCTGAAGAGGCCAGGGGTCTACGTCAGGCCAGCCTTGAGTCAGTGGGCTGAAACATGTTCAAGACCTTCATCCAGCCTTAACGAGTATACTTCAGTCATCACTCCTCGATTTTTCGTCTTTCCGCTGACTGGTTAGCACGCAACAAAATATTTTCACTGTACCACAGTACATGTGTCAATAAACTAAACTCAAACTGTTATCATCAAGAAATATGTTAATGACTACATTCCACCAAAGTTAATTAGGGTCTGTCCTAACCGGAACCCTTGGAAGAACAGGGAGATTCATTTTCTGCTGAAGTTCAGATTTGAGTCTTTCAAGAAGGATGATCCGACACTATACAAAGAGGCCAAGTATGACCTCCACAAAGCTATGAGAGAGAGAATTCCAAAATAAGCTGGATGCTCAATTTAATCAAGCAGATACCAGGCAACGTTGGTAGGGCTTGAATGCCATCATGGGCAATAGCCAAACTTAGGGATGATCTCTGGCTACAATACGTCTATCCAGATGAGTTTACTATCTCTTCCACATGCTTGAACTGGCAAACAAAGGCTTACCAAGGCACATCCCCCATTCCCCCATTAGCTCTGTACCATACATCTCAATGCCAGAAGTCAGATCTGCTTTCACAAAGACAACATCTCGGAAAGTGGCCAGCTCTGATGGAGCTCGGAGGAGTTCTGAAATCGTAAGCCAATCACCTGGCCACAGTCTTTGCCAATGTCTTCATCTTCCCAATTCACAGACCACTGTCCCCATCTATTTCAAGACATCCACCATCAGTCCAGGCCCCACAAAGTACAAAGTGACCTGTCTCAATGGTTATCACTCAGTAGCTCTAAATTTGACCACAGTGAAGTGCTTTGAAAGAATGGTAATGATCCATATCAGTGCCAGTCTTCCAGTTAATCCAGTCTCCTTGCTATTTGCATGCATGAAAAATAGGTCTATGGAAGATGACTAAAGCTCAGCCTTCAACATCATCCATAAGCTTCAGGACCTTAGTCTTGGGGCCTCCATCAATAACTGGACTTTGGTTAGTATTGGTCATAACATTTCCGCAACACTGTTCCCCCACAGGGTTGTGTGCTCAGACCTTTGGTCTACTCCCTATACGCTCATGATTGTGCCTAGTACATTGACCACTCGACGTTATAAGTTTGCCGACAATATCAGTGTTGTTGGCTAGATCAACCACAACGATTTGACAAAGTAGAGGAAAGAGATCAAGAACCTTGTGCCATGGGGTCAGGCCAACAACCTAGCACTTAATGTCAGCAAAATGAAATAGTTGATTGTTGACCTGTGGAAACAAAGAGGTGAACTCAACCCTGTCATCATCAATGGAGCTGCTGTAGAGATGGTCCGTGGATTCTCATTGCAGTGCATCCATATCATCAGCAATCTAAATTGAACCCTCCATACTGATGCTGCGATCAGAAAGCACAAGGGCATATTTACTTTATTAAGTGTCTGAGAAGATACGACATGTCCACGGGAATTCTATCAAACTTCGCCAGATGCTCAATGAAAATCCTCTGATGGGATATTGGGCAAATAAAGTACAAGAAATATGAAAGTACAATGGCAGAATGGTGGTATTTACTCTGTTATGGTATCAACGCTGCTCCTGACTGCCTGAATCTGCAAAGAATGATGAACACATCCCAGTACATCACAGACTCATCCCTTCATTCCATCATTCAGTCCATCTTCATGGTACATTGCATCAGGAAGGTTGGAGACATTGTTAAGAATACTTGCCATCATGGCCATTCTTTTTTCTCTCTTCTACCTTCTGGGAGAAGATACAGGAACTTGAAAACTTGGATATCCAGACTTAAGAACAGCTTTTTCCTTACTGCCATCAGACTTCTGAATCACTTACCGCTTTCACACTCCTTCCTGGAAGTGCTGCCTTGTGCCCATACATTTAACTCTACCTCTTTCAGTTATTTGGGTATTATACTTTAACATATTTTGCACTAGTCAAATTTATACTACAATGCCATAATCCCACATCATTCTGCTGTTTTGCACTTGTCATTGTATTTATTGTTGTATTTATCATTACTGTTCATACACTGTTTAGTTCATGCGGTTCATATGAACAAGGGATTGCATTGCAACCTGGTGTATATGGCAATAAACTAATCTGAATCTGAATGTAAGCTCAAAGAGTAATACCTCATTTTCCATCTGACCAGTTCTCATGTAACATTACTTCAATTTGTGTGTCTCTGCAGGTGCTACCTGTCCTGTTGAATATTTTCATCATTCTCTTTTATTTCAGATTTCAAGCTTGTAGCTATACAATGGGGGTGGCATGTGTAAAGTATAGCAAGAGTGAGCATTTAGAAGTTATTACACAGATGATGGAGAATGAAAAGAGATTGTCTACGTCAAAGGCAGGAAATGAACAAGATGCAGGTGATGGAATTTTGATGAATTGTGCTTGTAGAAGTTGGGGTTGAGCAAGGGATGTCCTCCAGCAAGGGAATCTTAGAATGGAAATGAAAAAGCCTGGAAGAAAAAATCATTGAAAGCAAGACAAGTAGGGATAAAGAAGTACAATATTTTGAATAAATGAGTGCTGGATGTCTCTAGGTGACAACAATCCTAATCTCAAGTGTCCACTTAGTTTCTATATTCATTTTTTTCTACAAAAGTCAGTTCAAATTATTTTGCAAAGTCAGTACCTCCAAATCACTTACCCCACTAATGCATTCCACAGCCAACAAATCTCCAGGTGAAACAGTTCTTCATCTTCATCATTTAAATATTTTATATTTAATCTTGTTTTGATGTTACCACATTCTAAATCACTGAATAAAGTTTGCCTTCATATACTTTTTGCATCCAATGATTATTTTAATACATCTTCATCAACTCAACCCTGTTTCTTCTATTAAATTCAAGATTAAAAACTAGCTAGTTCACACTGAAGGAGTAATGCCTTTGTGATTGCTGCCATTAAACAAAGGGGGAGCAGAGTGATTCTAACATCCAGCTGATGTAAGGGCTCTATGAGTTCAGAAATACTGTTACAGCAATCTGATTCCATCAATGAAGACCCCATTCTTACAAGCAGTTGTCTGCTCCCAAGGGTGGAGTGTGTAGAAGAGGTAATTGAAAGGCACGGCATTTCCTTGCATTGCTACGCAGACGATACACAACTGTACCTCTCCCTAAAGCCCAAACAACAATCAAATCTGCTTAACCTTACCCACTGCCTCGAAGATATAAAGTGCTGGATGGCCCAGAACTTCCTCCAACTAGACGAGAGTAAGTCTGAGGTCATCCTTCTCGGCCCCTCGGACTCAATCAAAATGTTAGCAGGCAGCCTTGGACGCCTTACCCCACTGCTCAAACCTCATGTCAAAAATCCTGGCGCGATATTTGACTCAGCACTGAAGTTTGACAAACAAGTCAATGCCGTAGTAAAAGCTAGCTTCTTTCAGCTTCGGATGATAACTAAAATAAAACAATTCCTCCAGTTTGATGACCTTGAAAAGATCATCCATACATTTATCTCCTCCACCTAGATTACTGCAACTCCCTTTACACTAGCATCAGCCAATCTTCCCTGTCCCGCCTGCAACTGGTCCAAAACGCCACAGCAAGACTCCTTACGGGCACCCAAAAAAGGGACCACATCACCCCGATCCTGGCCTCTCTCCACTGGCTCCCAGTGCGGTTCCGAATAAATTTCAAGACCCTCCTCTTTGTCTGCAAAGCCCTCAATGGGCTTGCACCCACCTACATTAAAAGTCTTCTCACCCACTACACCACCTGCAGGTCCCTCAGATCGGCCGACTTGGGGTTGCTGAATGTCCCGCAGTCTAGGCATAAGCTCAGGTGCGACCGTGCCTTTGCAGTCGCAGCTCCTAGACTGTGGAACAGCATCCCCCTCCCCATTAGAACTGCCCCCTCCATCGACTCCTTTAAGTCTAGTCTAAAAACATATCTGTTCTCACAAGCCTTTCCTGAGGTCCTCTGAGCGAGGGCTATTTGTATATATGTATGTAGCCTGCTTGTGTATACTACTCTTATAACAAATATAATGCACTTTGGTCAACAAGAGTTGTTTTTTAAATGTTCTATATAAATAAATGTGACTTGACAATATTTTTTAGGTTAGTAATAAAGCTCAATTTTGCCTCTGCAATAAATTAGACAGAAGATATGCGTTACATTGTCAGAAATCTACAATCCCAATTAGATACATGTAGTAGCACCACTCACCTTCACACTGCAGTCAGGTTCTGTTCCACTTTCAGTATGATTCAGTCAAAACACATTAGCAGTCTCCTGTTTACACAACCAATAAATAAACCAAGGGCAGGTTCCTGACAATATTATAAACTAGACTAAGTGGGACCCGTTGGGTCCCATGTTCACACGGGAGGACTGGTCCCCCAACACAATATTCCACCTCTCCACCAATTCCAATATTGCTGGTCAGTGTGGGGGGGGGGGGGTTCTGGAGTGTAGTATGTGTGTTGTGCGTCAAAGGACTGGTTTCCAGAGGGCTAGTATGGACATTGTGGGCCGAATGGGTTCTTGGGCTGGCAGCTCAGTGACTCAGGCCAGGCAGCTCAGTCACTCATGCCAGGCAGCTCAGTCACTCTGGCCAGGCAGCTAATTTGAGGAAGGACATCCTTGTGATTGAGGCACTGCAGCGTAGGTTCACGAGATTGATCCCTGGGATGGCGGGACTGTCATATGAGGAAAGATTGAAAAGACTAGGCTTGTATTTACTGGAGTTTAGAAGGATGAGGGGGATCTTATAGAAACATATAAAATTATAAAAGGACTGGACAAGCTAGATGCAGGAAAAAAATGTTCCCAATGTTGGGTGAGTCCAGAACCAGAATAAAGGGGAGGTCATTTAAGACTGAGGTGAGAAAAAACTTTTTTACCCAGAGAGTTGTGAATTTATGGAATTCCCTGCCACATAGGGCAGTGGAGGACAAATCACTGGATGGATTTAAGAGAGAGTTGGATAGAGCTCTAGGGGCTAGTGGAGTCAAGGGATATGGGGAGAAGGCAGGCAGGGGTTATTGATAGCGGACGATCAGCCATGATCACAATGAATAGCGGTGCTGGCTCGAAGGGCCGAATGGCCTCCTCCTGCACCTATTTTCTATGTTTCTACGTTTCTAATCACTCTGGCCAGGCAGCATTTTAGAACCAATTGAGACACTTTTTGCAAGCATTTTAGAACCAATATAGATACTTTTTGCAACCATTTTAGAACCAATAGAGACACTTTTTGCAAGCATTTTAGAACCAATAGACACTTTTTGCAAGCATTTTAGAACCAATAGAGACACTTTTAGCAAGCATTTTGGAACCAGTAGACACACTTTTTGCAAGCATTTTAGAACCAATAGAGACACTTTCTGCAAGCATTTTAGAACCAATAGACACTTTCTGCAAGCATTTTGGAACCAATAGAGACACTCTTTCTGCAAGCATTTTAGAACTAATAGAGCCACTCTTTCTGCAACCATCTTAGAAACAATAGAGGCACTTTTTGGAAGCATTTTAGAGCCAATAGAGACACTTTCTACAAGCATTTTAGAACCAATAGAGACACTTTCTGCAAGCATTTTAGTACCAATAGAGCCACTTTCTGCAACCATTTTAGAACCAATAGACACTTTTTAGAAGCATTTAGAACTAATAGACTCTATGTGCAAGCATTTTAGAACCAATAGACATTTTTTGCAAGCATTTTAGAACCAATAGACACTTTCTGCAGGCATTTTAGAATCAATAGACGCTTTCTGCAAGCATTTTAGAACCAATAGACACTTTCTACAAGCATTTTAGAACCAATAGACACTTTTTGCAAGCATTTTTGAACCTATAGACACTTTTTGCAAGCATTTTAGAACCTATAGACACTTTTTGCAAGCATTTTAGAACCAATAGAGCCACTTTCTGCAAACATTTTAGAACCAATAGACACTTTTTGCAACCATTTTAGAACCAATAGACACTTTTTACAAGCATTTTAGAACCAATAGAGACACTTTCTGTAAGCATTTTAGAACCAATAGACACCTTCTGCAAGCATTTTAGAACAATAAGACACTCTTTCTGCAGGCATTTTAGAACCAATGGAGACACTCTTTCTGCAGGCATTTTAGAACCAATAGAGACACTCTTTCTATAAGCATTTTAGAACCAATAGACACACTCTTTCTGCGAGCACTTTAGAACCAATAGAGCCACTCTTTCTGCAACCAATAGAGACATTTTTTGCAACAATTTTAGAACCAATAGAGACACTTTTTGCAAGCATTTTAGAACCAATAGAGACACTTTCTGCAAACATTTTAGAACCAATAGAGATACTATTTGAAAGCATTTTAGAACCGACAGACACCTTCTGCAACCATTTTAGAACCAATAGACACTTTTTAGAAGCATTTAGAACTAATAGACTCTATGTGCAAGCATTTTAGAACCAATAGACATTTTTTGCAAGCATTTTAGAACCAATAGACACTTTCTGCAGGCATTTTAGAATCAATAGACGCTTTCTGCAAGCATTTTAGAACCAATAGACACTTTCTACAAGCATTTTAGAACCAATAGACACTTTTTGCAAGCATTTTTGAACCTATAGACACTTTTTGCAAGCATTTTAGAACCTATAGACACTTTTTGCAAGCATTTTAGAACCTATAGACACTTTTTGCAAGCATTTTAGAACTAATAGACATTTTCTGCAATCATTTTAGAACCAATAGACACTTTCTGCAAGCACTTTAGAATCAATAGACACTTTCTGCATGCATTTTCGAACCAATAGAGACATTTTTTGCAAGCATTTTAGAACCAATAGAGACACTTTTTGCAAGCATTTTAGAACCAATAGAGACACTTTTTGCAAGCATTTTGGAACCAATAGAGACACCTTTTGCAAGCATTTTAGAACCAATAGAGACACCTTTTGCAAGCATTTTAGAACCAATAGACACTTTTTGCAAACATTTATAGAACCACATTAAGGGCACGCACAGTTGAGTAGACATGTGTTCAGTGCTATTCAGAGCTCAGAGAGACGTGACCCTCTGGCTTCCTCCATCTTGCAGAGACTGAGTGAGGCACACCACTTCCTGGTTTTATAGTCCCTCCCCCTCCCTCCAGCAGGGGCAGCAAAGAGAATGGTGAATTTTTAAAACAACATTAATATCTCTCTGATTTTTCATCGATGGGAAAAATCCTCTGGTCCAGGAAGGTGGAGGAGAGCTCTGAGCGAGCTGGCCAAAAATGACGGCCGTAGGTGGCGGTGTTCTCTCGGAAATCACACCACAGTGAGCCAAAAGCGTTCAAGATCCGACTTTTAGTAATATATACTAGACCAAGTGCAGACCCGTTGGGTCTGTTCCCCCAACACGCGTTTGGGGGAGGGGGGTGTGGGGCAGCATGTGGCGTCACACACACTAACCTCTATTCCCCACTCCGTATCACCCCCACACCTCTCCCTCTATTCCCACATTCTCCCTCCTCACCTCCCCCATTCCCCCTCCCCCTCCCTACTCCCTACTCCCTCCTTTCCCTCAATCCCCCGACTCCCCCTCTTCACCTCCCCAGGATCGGGCCTAACCCCGCCCGCCCGTCGCCTTATCTCACCTCCCGATCTGCAGCGCATGCCGGCGTGAGAGTGGAGCTATGGGCTTCTTTTTTTTTGTTTAATATTTTTATTAGAAGCATTGCATATTATCTAATGTACAACAGCACTTCAAATATAAATCAGACTTATCATAAAAGTTGTGCAGATATTACGGGATAATTTATATATGCTACTGTTTTTGATTTTTTTTTGGGAAAGTAAGGGAGTGAAAAAAAAAGTAAAAGTATAAATCAATAATCAAGACGTTGTGATTGAATAATAATGATTATATAATTTTTAAAAAATAAATAAAAAAGATATAATCAAGACGTTGTGATTAAATAATAATTATATAATAAAAACATAAAAAGTAAAAAAGAAAAGATAAACACGAAAAATAATAAAAAATAAAAACAATTATTATATAATTAAAAATTAAATAAAAGAATCTTTACATTGAATGGAACAGTTTCATATAACAATATCTCTTGAGACATGTATACAGATCCCAATACTTTTTACATCTAATCCTACACCAGGGTACTTATTGAGTTACGGTGCTGAGCTCAGCTACCCCTTTAAGTAATCAATGAATGGAGACCATATTTGTTCAAAAAGTTCATATTTGTCCATTAGGACATATCTAATTCTCTCCAAATGCAACGTCTCCAACATTTCCACAGTCCACATTTTGATTGTGGGGGATAATGTTCCCTTCCAGAATTTTAATATTAATGTTGTTCCAATTATCATCAGTAATCAAGAAAAATTCTTTGACTTACTGTTAATATTAAGCTTGAGTCAGGGACTCCTAATATTATTAACTTTAGATCAGGGTCCAATTTAGTTCTAAGAATATCAGAGATGATTCCAAAAATATCAGCCCAATAACTATTAAGTTTTATGCATGTTATAAAACTAAGCGTTAAGTTGGCTTCTAAATTCTGACATTTATCGCAAATAGAAGAAATGTTAGGAAAAATTCTATTTAATTTTGTTTTTGAGTAGTGTAATCTATGTATTACTTTAAATTGTACCAAAGTATGTCTGGCATTTAATGAGCATCGGTGTATACGTTGTAAACTTTATTCCCAAGTGTCTTTCATTATAGATAGACCTATTTCATTTTCCCATATCTGTCGGTATGATTCTGTTGTTGGGACTTCCCTATCCAAAAGAGTATTATATATGCACGCTATTCATTTTTCTGTATTTGGGTGCTTGTTAAGCCACTCATCCAATAATCCTGGCTCTCTATTCTTATAGTCTTGCATGTTTGACTTGATATAGTCTCTAATTTGTAAATACCTGATCTACCGATCTGCAGCGCATGCCGGCGTGAGAGTGGAGCTATGGGCTTCTGACCAAAGATCCTGCTTGTGACTCTCTGGAGCGCGCAGGGGACGGGAGGGGCACGCAGGCGGGCGGGTCTTCGTGAGCTGCGCCAGCTTCGTGGAATTGACGCCTTATCTCTCCTCCCAATCGACAGAGCATTTTGAGAAGGGGGGGTTTTAAGCGAGCGCGCGCACGGGCGATTCCAGCTGCGGGAGGCGCGGCGCGAGCATAGTTGGAGGGGGAGGGGGGAGCGCGCAGGCGAGTCCAGCTGCGGGTGGCGTGAGCGTAGTTGGAGGGGGGAGGTGGAGGGGGAGCCGGGCTGCCAAACGAAGAGAGAGAAGTGGCTTGGGATTGGTCGGCATGTGGGATTGTGACGTAAGCAGCTCGTGAGGTGCCGTTTCGATTTTAAAATGAGTGAGTGGGGGTTGGGGTATTTTTGTAATGAGGAGTAAATCCGTGAATGTAGAAGCGAAATCGCTAGCGAAATGGGAAAAAAAACGGAGTTTGAGCATGTGGTTTTGGCGGACCATGGAATCAAATGGAATGTCACACACACACACACACACACACACACACACACACACACACACACACACACACACACACAGAGTTTTAAATATAGATAGATATAGAATATAATTAGTGTAAGAAGAAACTTCAGTTGCTGGTTTAAACTGAAGATAGACACAAAAAGCTGGAGTTACTCAGCGGGACAGGCAGCATCCCTGGAGAGAAGGAATGGGTGATGTTATGGGTTGAGACCCTTCTTCAGACTAATATATTATAATATATAATATATCCTTATATATTATGCAAAAAAATAACATTTAGATAGTATAGTGGTTAACCTAGAAATTCATTCATGTAGTATTGTGTTTTACAACACAGTGTGATCCAAGTGGAACACTACATAGTTTCCAAGATGGATCACCTTCTCTGAAAATTCAACCGGGCATTTCCTCTATCTCGCTGCACTTGCTGCAGCCATTTTCCACATTGGGCATGCGTGTAAAGATATAATTCTCTATGGAAACAGAGTTTCCACAAGAAATTCCATCGGTCAGACATGTGGCTATCATCGGAGAGGTTTGGGTCAATCAGGTTTTCAATAATGCTATAGGAAGGAACTGCAGAAGCTGGTTAAAACCAAAGATAGACACAAAAAGCTGGAGTAAATCAGCAGGATAGGCAGCATCTCTGGAGAGAAGGAATGGGTGATATTTCAGATCGAGACCTTTCTTAAATAATGCTGCTGCCTCCCAAAGAAGGTTCCAGTCTTTCATTCATTTACCTGCTTTCCTCCTCACACCCCTTCTCTGATGTGCATTGTGGTATTGATTATTTTCTTCTTTATAACTTCCCCCACCTCCCTCCCACTCACACACACACAACAGGCTGTACCCCGAGCTGCTGTTACTTTTGACCTCAGGTGAAATGTATTTTAAAGTGTTAAGTCCATGACCAAATTGATTGCGGGTACAGCTGCCGGGATTAATTTAACCCACCTTTGTGGTTTTCAGAGTTTCTGGAAAGATAAGTGGAAGAAGATTCACAAGAGACCAGGAATCCTCAATACATTACATTCTCAGCACTTGTCCTACTCAACCACAATCACCCTTTCCATTTTGGATCCAGTTCAGAAATAATGTCCACCATTTTATTGCATGCAATCAATCATACAAAAATAGATGTAGTATCAGTTTTATGGTCTTTTCTTAGTACTGATTGGTATAATTTGGATTTGTCAGTGCACTGAAAGAAAAATTATTGTTGCTGGCACAGGACATGCTGTGCTAAGTGCAAATTTGTCCCCTTCTTCCTCTTTCTCATGTAGGGTGTGAAATTATGAGGCACAAACAAAAGAAACGGAATTCCTGTCTCCCCCCCCCAAAGATTTTAAAAGATCTGTTTATTTTAGATCAAATAAAATTAGTTCAGAATGGAAGGCATTACATTAATAGCAAATGTATTGAAGATCTAGCAGCTCAGTGGCACAGAGGTAGAGTTGCTGCCTTACAGCAGCAGAGACCTAGGTTTAATCCTGTGACCGTGTGGATTTTCTCTGGTTGCTCTGGTTTTCTCCCACATTCTATAGACATGCAGGTTTGTAGGTTAATTGGCTTCTGTACATTGTCCCTAATCTGTGGGATAGAATTAGTGTACGGGTGATGATTGGTCAGCACAAACTCAGTGGGCCAAAGGACTTGTTTCCACGCTGTATCACTGAAACTAAAAACAAAAATTAAACCTTTTGAAAGCAAGTTTTTAAAAAAGACCAGTTTTATTCCTTTTGATGCATTCAAGCTTGAGGTTAGCTAAAATATTGGATGCATCAGAGTGAGCCTTCATATAGAATTTAATGGAAGATTAGGACTTAACTTTGCTGAAAGCAAATAAAATTGTACTTGTAGTTACCTCATTGCACCAGTATAAATTGCTAATCAAAACTGACCCTATGCATCCTATTTTGGATGCGATCCACTTCTATTATTAATTTAGGTGCTTTTAAAGGAATTGGTGCATTGCGTAATAAAATTGATCTTACACAGCTTTTAACCTTTGGCCTGCTTAACTAACATAATTTTTTGTTGAGCTCACTTTGCAAACACAGTGATTAAAATGTAGGCTGTAAAACAAAATACATGACACCATTTACATTTTATATCCATGAAATGACACCATTGTTTTAAAGCAGGTGTAACAGCTCCTTCAATTGAAAATCACTTGAACAAACTGAAGCAGAAAACATATAGCATTATTTTCATAGTTCAAGCAGGTGTATTTCATGCCATCAGATTTGTTTTATTGCCAACAGCAACATTTAAATACATCAGAAAACAGAGGAGAAACCAAATGGATTAATTGAAGCTTCATGACCAAGAAGCATTTTTCCAAGCATGACCAAGAGAGGATTTAATTTTTATTTGAACCATTCTATGACCTAGTTTTAAATCAACAGTGATAATGAGTATATATATTCCATTGGACTGATAATACAGTATGCATTGGTTTAAAAGGAGAATACTGAAAAAGAGTGATCACTATTGTTGGTAATGCGGCAAATGATTCTTCACTTCATGGTTAGAATCCTTGAAAATGAGATTGCATTCCACAGTGCAGATCAGATATGATAAAGCTAGATTGCCACTAGTATTTCCACAAACACAATTAATTTACAATTCTTTCCACCAAATCCCAGCCATCTATGACTTTTTTATAATACTGAATATTCTGGAGAATATACTCAGCATGAAAAGCCACATTTGAGGGAAGACTAAAATGGTCTATACACTTATTTTCTTGTTTGCCGTAACATTTTTGATATTAAAAGTTATCATTTTGACACTTCAGTGGGAGGATGTTTGAGTGAACAGTAGTCACTAGCTTACTCTAATTTGGCAACATAACCAACAGTGCCAGATATTCGTCCTGGATTTGCATGTGTGCATCGTGCTATTTTGTCTAATATAAGAAATAATTGATGCATTTCCTAAATTCCAGATAGATCTTAATGTCCATCAAACTAATTGGATACAATTTTGAGTTTGCTGATGATGATGAAATGTAGAAAGTAGAAAACAGTCCAGGTGGTAACAGAGTTCAGAAAGACATTAACAAATTGGGAGATGGGACAGGTCTTTCATTTAATGTCCTTCATCTCAGTCCCCGACCACAGCTACCTTGGTACCATTTGCAAACTTACGAACCAATCCATCTGCAAATGACGTGGACATAAATGCAGATGTATTCGTTTGTAAGTCACTATTAATTACGTGTATCTTAATCTTCTGGATCAGCCTACCATGGGGGACATTATCAAATCCCTTACTAAAATCCATGTAGACAACATCCACTGCCCTAGTCTCATTGATCATGTTCATCACTTCCTCAAAAAATACGGTCGTTAATCAGACACGACCTGCCACGTATAATGCTATACTCTTTCTAATTAACACATTCTCTTCTGAACGGGAGTAAATCCTATCACGGAGAATCCTCTTCAATAGCTTCCTTACTACTGAGGTGAGGCTTGCTGACCTACAATTCCCTGGATTCTCCCCCCTTCTGAAACAAAGGAATATTAGCTACTCTCCAGACCTCCAAGACCTTGTCTGTGACTCAAAAAGTTGCAAAGGCTTTGATGAGTTGGAGATACAGCGTATCTGATGTAAGTTGTCTCTAGTGTGTAGGATTGAGCTAGTAGTTGGGTGATCATTTGTCGGCAAAGTTTCAGTGGGCCGAAGTGCCTGTTTCCACGCTGTATCTCCAAACTAAAAAAACGTTTAAATATTTATACAACCAAATGTACAGCTGTATATTTAGGCAATTAATTTTTTAGTCTCTTGATCTTTTTGTTCCATGAACTCTTCATTGCAAACTGCAGGTAACATATCTCTATATAGGTCTCATATGGATTTCTTATGGTCTCATATGGATTTCTTCTGGTATTCCCTCTGTGCTTATTGTGCCAGATTACCTCATTGCTTTAAATGCAATGTATTTTGCGACTTTAGATAAGGTCAGTTATGCGCAGCACCTTTTATAAACAACATAAACTTTAATAATTTAAATTAATAATTATAACATATGCAATTATGTAATACATTTTAGTACATCAATGGAGACTATGAATTCAATAGCAACAGCCTTTACTTTTGCATGAGACCGCTCCATTGACTTATCTGTGCTCTCATACTGTCTTGCATTTTGATTTTTCTCCTTTCCCAATTCTTTAATGTTTCTTTTATCATCCTCTTCTTATCTTCTCCTCTTCCATGTCTTTTGAACCTTTGTTCTGTGCCTATTCCCCTCATTTCCTTTTGAGACACATATTTGCCCTTGGCCCAAATTAATGGAAGAACCCATGAACCCTTGGTTGCTTCGACCTGGATCTTCCAAAGCCCAGACTACGAATGAAACGCCTTGTTGCTTCTGTCATGGAGTACAGCCTGTCATTACCACTGACTGTAATTGTCACTGCCTGTTATTGACACTACTAGAAACATAGAAAATAGGTGCATGAGTAAGCCATTTGGACCTTCGAGCCAGCACCACCATTCAATATGATCATGGCTGATCGTCCAAAATCAGTGCCCCGTTCCTGCCTTCTCCACGTATCCCTTGATTCCATTAGCCTTAAGAGCAATTGGACTCCACTGCCTTCTGTGGCAGAGAATTCCACATACTATACTAAGAGAAGCTCATTCTCAATGTCCTCATACCAGATTACTCCTCTACTCCCTCATGAAGCAACAACTGAAACATGAAGCCAGTATTTTTTTGCGTAACCAAATAAACAGAGGTAGAGCTTTATTTGCAACACTATATTGAAAGCAGTAACTCTTAACTAAAGTGGAGTGTGTTGGTCAGGAGTCCTTCCATGTGATACAGATCATTCATTAAAGGTTCTCTCTCTCTCTCTCTCTCTCTCTCCCTCTCTCTCTCTCATTCACACAGTCTCTCAAACACACACACACAGATTCTCTCTTACACTCTCACACTCTACACTGCCTCTCAAATGTACGTACTTTACTTACTATTTTACTTTAGATATATAGCACAGTCCTTTGACCCACAATGTACACACTGACCAGCGATCACCCCATACATTAGCACTATTTTGCAAACATGGGACAATTTACAATTTTACCAAAAACAAATTTGCCTACAAACTTGTATGTCTTTAGAGTGTGGGAGGAAACCGGAGTACCCGGAGAAAACCGACATGGTCACAGGGAGAATGTACAGACAGCACCTGTAGTGAGGATCTAACCCAGATCTCTGGGGCTCTAAGACAGCAACACACTCACATTCACACTCATACTATACATGTGTACACAGGCATGATATAAATATTAGGATCAAATTGGAGATCAGTGAAATGTATCGAACAGGGATTTTTAAAGGTGTGGGAATAGGGTGTTGGTCAGTTTAGTTCAAGATCCAATAACAGATTTTGCAGATTTGAATCAATACGACATTGGGCTGCTGTAGATCAGAAAGGTTATTTTGTTGAGACCTCATTGTGGAGTTCAACCACCAATATTAATAGAGGAATTGGCCAGGAGAGGAATGGTCAATTGTGGGTGATGAGTGTGCAATAGAACACTAGATGGCAGGATAATGGTGGGGATTCATTCAAATATCATGAGCTGGGGAACATTGTGATCAGAGATGGGAACACATTTGTTTGGGGTAGGGGGCAGAATGGAATGCCCAAGGGAAACCCAATATCATAGCCAACGTTTACTGGTGGATCAATTTGTGGATTGAATGGCAAGTTAGTGGGTGCCAGATTGGTCAATGATAAGTGTCGATCATGACCTTGGGTTAAAATGACAATTAATTTTATAGGAAAGGCCCAAGAGAGAGTTAAGCCCCTGTCCCACTTAGGAAACCCGAACAGAAACCTCTGGAGACCGTGTGCCCCACACAAGGTTTCTGTGAGGTTCCCAGATGTTCCCTGAGGTTCCAGTCACTCTCCATGAGTCACCAGAGGTTCTGGTCACTTGCCTGGAAAGCCTAGACCGAAGCGTGAGCTGCATCTACTGACCAAAGATCCTATAGGATCTTTGCTGCCGACCACACACACACACACACACACACACACACATCGTGAAGGTGGGGGTCAGGGACAGCGGAGGAGCGCTTTCTACGCAGTGAAAAGGAAAGTAAATGTCTGCCACAGAGCACGGTAAGTCGTTTAGAGAGCGCGGGAGGAAGGGAGAGAAGGACAGAGAAAGGGAGAGAGAAGGGAGAGAGAAGGGGAAAGAGAAGAGGAAAGAGAAGGGGAGAGAGAAGGGGAGAGAGAAGGGGAGAGAACTGGGGGGGAGAAGGAGTGGAGACAGTTATAAGAAGTTTAATAAAGTTAGCGGGCATTGTACCTTCCTGCGGATCTTCTAGGTCCTGAAAACCAAAGACGATTTATTTGCTGAAAATCCAATGAGCCAATCAGAATGGCCGGTCAGTGAAGGCCTTCGACTGGCTGTAAGTAAATAGTGACCCCACTGCACTGGCTTCGACAAAACGGCAACCTATTTTTAGTCGAGGCTGGTTTTGGTTTTTTTGAAATAATCGCAGGAACATAGAAGAAGCCGCGACTACGCGGAAACCACTTTTCACCAATAGGGAGAGTGACCGGAACCTCCGGGAACCTCATTGGAACCTTGGGTGGGGTTCAAGGTCACCAGAGGTTTCCGTTCAGGTTTCCTAAGTGGGAAGATCCACCAGAAGGTAAAATGCCCGCGAACTTTATTAAACTTATCCCACTTTATTAAACTGTCTCCACTCCTTCTCCCCCCCCGTTTTCTCCCCTTCTCCCCCCCCCCCTTCTCTCCCCTTCTCTCCCTGCCTCTCACGCTCTCTAAAGGACTTACCATGCTCTGTGGCGGCCATTTACTTTCCTCTTCATCGCGTAGAAAGCGCTCCTCCGCTGCCCCTGGCCCCCACCTTCGCGATGTGTTTGTGTGTGTGTGCGGTCGGCAGCAAAGATCCTATAGGATCTTTGGTCAGTAGATGCAGCTCACACTTCGGTCGAGGCTTTCCAGCCAAGTGACCAGAACCTCTGGTGACTCATGGAGAGTGACTAGAACCTCCGGGAACCTCTGAGAACCTCACGGAAACCTTGGGTGGGGCACACAGTCTCCAGATGTTTCTGGTCAGGTTTCCTAAGTGGGACAGGGGCTTTATATTCCTGTCCTACCTCATCTGAAATCTTGTGCCTGTCTCCAAGGCCTTGCATCTGTTCGAAGCGATATTCCTCCTGTTTTGTTGATGCCAACCTCAAAAACATTGTAAAGGGCTGCTTTGATTTAAGTGAACCAGGTATGCACCCTCCAAAATAAAAAAAATTGCATTCAAAGATGAAGTGTATGCTGAAGATAAACACAAAATGCTGGAGTAACTCACCAGGACAGGCAGCATCTCTGGAGAGTAGGAATGGGTGGTTTCTCTCGACCCAAAACGCCATCCATGCCTTCTCTCCAGTGATGCTGCCTGTCCTGCTGTGTTACTCCAGCGTTTTGTTGTCGATTTACGGTTTAAACCAGCATCTGCAATTCTTTCCTACACATGCAATTGGATGTCACAATGGATATCCAGTCAATTCCATGCATTCATATCCCAGATACACAAAGTATCTGGAGATCTCGCAGTACCTTCACGATTTACATTTGCAATTGATTTTTCATTCATATTGAATCACATTGTATCAATAAGCATGGCATTGTGCAATCCATTTTCTCAGCCAGTGTTTTCAGCCACTAGCTGAGTGAAGAATTCTTGCTGAAGCAGGAGGATTTTTTTATTCTCTGCCAAATCATGTATTGAACACAAATAAAGAGGAAAAGGAAGATAAAATTAAGAGAGAAAAAAATAGCTGTTTAACAATGTTTGATTCAGGAAAATAAATTGCAACAAATAATCACAATTTTAAATTAAGATTGGTTCTTAATAAATAGTGAAAATCTCTCTGTTATTTTTTTATTGCAATCTGCACCTATATTGACTGAATTTTACGTGCTTTTTATCTTCTGTATAAATTAATTTTTTTATTAAATATTTTTAAAAATCATCCATCCAAATGAAAATAAAAATGAATCATATATTGGTACTGATTTATTATTGTCGCCTGAACCGAGATACAGTGAAAAGCATTGTTTTGCATACTATTGAGACTTATTATACCATGCATGAGAAGAAGAACAAAGTGTAGAATTTCGAGTTGCAGCTACAGAGAAAGTACAATTTGTTTTAAGTCCCAGGGCTGCATCAACGGAGATTGGGAGATCGGGATTACGTCCTTAGCTTATGTGAGGTCCATTAAAAAGTCTGAGAGAAGGAAGAAAAAATCTGTTCTTGAATGAGATGCCTATGATTTCAAGCTTTTATATCTCCTGCCTGATTAGAGAGGGGAAGAAATAGAATGGCCAAGGTTCTTGATTATGTGACTGCTTGGAGTGTAGACCAGGCCTTCAACAACAAATGGATTTTAAGGTTCAACTGTAGTAACTGGTTGAGGAATACTAAGACCAAATTATTTGTCATCGAGTCATACAGTCCTCAACCTCTCCTCATAGCTCAGACGCTTGAGTCCTGGCAACATCCTAGTAAATTTTCTCTGTACACTTTCCAGCTTGACAACATCCTTCCTATAACATGGTGCCCAGAAATGAACGGATTACTCTAAATGCAACTTCACCAACATCTTGTATAACTGCAACACGACTTCCCAACTTCCATACTCTGCATTCTGCAATCTCTCCTTGGATCCCATGCGATCTAACCTCCCAGAGTAGCCTGCCACGTGGAACCTTTTTAAATGCTTTGCTGAAGTCCATATATACATCTACAGCTCTGCACTCATCAACCTTTTTGATCACATCTTCAAAAAACTCAATCAGATTCGTGAGACACAACCTCCCACGTGCAGAACCATACTGACTATCCCGAACCAGCCCTTGTCCATCAAAATGTCTGTATATCCTATCCCTCAGAAAACTCTAGTAACTTTCCAACTACAGATGTTAAGCTCACTGGCCTGTAGTTCCAACCATTTTCCCTGCAGCCCTTCTTGAATAGAGGCACAACATTTTTTCAGGCAATCTTCCACACACTTCTACACACTCATGAGAGAAATAGATTGGGTAAATCCACAGTCTCATGACCAGAGTTGGGGGTATTGAGAATCACAGGACCCGAGGGGTAACTTTTTTACAGAAAGGGTGGTGGGTGTATGGAACAAGCTGCTGGAGAAGGTAGTTGAGGCATCCTACTATTGCAACATTTCAGAAATTGACAGGTACATGGCTAGGACAGTTTTAGACAGATATTGGCCAACTGCAGCTAGTGTAGATGGTCCATGTTGATCGGCGTGGGCAGGTTGGGCCGAAGGGCCTGTTTCCATGCTGTTTGACTCTATGTCGCTACTGCTGAAATCTGTGACAGCAGTAGCATGCTCGTGGCTTTGTACTTTGTAACTTTGGAAGTTATGCTGCAGGATTTTGTACACGTAGGCCAGTGTTTGTGCAGGGCGAGCACCATTGCCTGTGATGTATGATTGCCCAATTTGTTTCAAGGCAAAATGATAAGAGTCAGAGACATACAAACATAACTAAACTGTTGAATTAGAAATGATAAGATAACAAAATCTATCCATTGGGTCGGAAAGAACTGCAGATGCAGGTTTAAATCGAAGGTAGACACAAAATGCTGGAGTGACTCAGTGGGACAGGCAGCATATCTGGAGAGAAGGAATGGGTAACGTTTCGGGTCGAGGCCCTTCTTCAGACTGATGTCAGGGTAGTGGGCGGGACAGAAATAGAGTGTAGTCGGAGACAGTAAGGCTGGTGGGAGAACTGGGGAGGGGGAGGGGATGGAAGCTGCAGATGAAAATTCCCACAGGAAGCTGCAGATGAAAATTAAATGGATGTTAGACAGCCACTGAGAGACAAAGGGCTAAATTGTTAGGTAAAGAAGAGAGCTGAAGTGCACCATTAACCCCCGATTGGACTAGTCAACGTACATGACATTCTTGTGTGCTGTACATGTTATTCAATACCGAAATGTAAATATAAAATATAATGATATACTTGTGTCTAAGTGAGACTTGACTCCATATTCCATTGGTTCAAAGATAATTCGAGGACTATTAATCGAAAACTGGTCAGTGAAATAATTTATAAAATAATTGCCCTGTAACTCATTTGCCTCGCTAATAACAAATCACATTCATGAAAGCAGTTAGCAGATTTTATCAAATTAATCCTGTTCACAACAGAGCAGGTGCCATTCTACTTAACATGAATTTTTTTGTAAAAATGACAAAATGTAAAGTAGGTACTGCTCATAATGCTTGTTCTTCCCCCAATGTATTCTCTTTCTTATGGGTGTGTATTGACTCTTCAACCACTGTAACATTTGTGGTCACAATACTCTCATCATTGTACTACAGAATTCCAATTTACTGACAAAGATGTGGGAACTCCTATAAATCTCGAAGATAATATGAAACTTGGTACATCAAGATAGTGTTTTTGTGAAGTGTTGCAGTTCATATTGTTCCAGTGGGTTGAATACTGTATGTGGTCATATTCCTATCTTCCTCAGTACTAATGTCAAAAATAAGTAACATTAAAACTCCTTTGAACTCTCAGCTGTCATCTCCCATTTTACCCAGCATCTAACTCTAAGAGGTTTAATTCCAGCTTTATTTAAATTAACTCCAGTTGTGGGTTTTTTTTTTAAAGAGGCTACATTTTGTGGTAGCACTATAGTCATCTGAAGTAGATAGGTTTGAGTAATTCCTCTGTCAATTGAACCAAGTGACATGAAGTCACTGAGATTGATTTTATGTTGCAATTGATGTGTAATCAACCTCCACTCACTGCATTTTTTTGGAGAGGTGTTGCTGTAGTTTGTTTATCTTCCACCATAGGTTTACAGAGCACTATACAACAGATTATTGTAATGTACACAATTACATCTCCAATATTTGCAAATGCATTATTGCAATAGATATCTATATTGTACTAAAAGTCTTGTCTTGTTTGTCTGTCTGTCTGTGAGATTAAGGAACTACACCAAAATGGAACACAGTAGCGGGAAAATGTTTGCAGAATCTTACTCATCTTTTTCCCATCGTCGTTAGTATCAGGTTTCTTCACATTTGATGTTATATTTCACACGTTATTGATATTTAATGTCTTAAAAAAGCCAACTTTGAAAATAATAACTACCTGTGAGTTGGAGACTTTTCCAGCAGTTTCCAGTGATGATGTCACAATGGTATCTCACTCTCGTCCAATCACAATGGGATCTCAAGATTCCGAAAACCGAAAATGATCACAATGGATCTCTGCTGCCAATACAGAAGCTATGAGAGTTGATGGAGTGGGGGGATGGGAGGAGAAGAAATGTTATTTAAACATTGTCTTTAATGGGGGGGGGGGGGTGCGAAAGGGGAGAGGAGAGGGAGGGAATGACTGAGGGTAGGGAAAAAGAGAGGGAGGGAGAGGTGACAGAGAGACTATGGGTTCAGCAGCTACAAGGGGTGTAAGAAGAGAGTGAGATTTCTGCCACCCTGCCCCCACGTGGGAAGGATTGATTGGCTCTGGGGAGCGCCATATCAAACTCAAAAGTCGAGTCAATACATTGGGAAGCGCCCACTGCCTACTAAACCCCCCCCCCCCCCCCCCCCCACCCCACCCTGGGAAGGATTGGTTGGCTCAAGGGAGCGTCGACGCCGACCCAAAAGTAAAGTCCATTCATTGGCTCCGGGAATCGCCGACTCCTCCCCCCCCCCCCACATGGGAAGGATTGATTGCGTTGGGGGAATGGGTTGCATTGGGGGAACAGGTGAGTGGTGGAAACAGGTTGCGTTGGGAAAACAGGTGAGTGGTGGAATATTACTTTGGGGAAACGGGGCCCAACGGGTCATGGGGGTAGGAAGGGGAAAGGGGTTATGGAGGGTGGGAGAGTGACAGGGGGTAGGGGGAGGTGAAGGAGAGGAGGAGATGAGGGGAGAGAAGAGGGAGGGTGAAGAGGAGGGGGAGGGAGTGTTGGGGGAGGAGGTGAAATGAGCCATGCCTGCGCAGTTGGGGCTTATGGGTGAGTGGTGGAATATTGCATTGGGCGAACGGGTTACGTTGGGGGGACGGTGATGGGGAGATTGGCTTTGGAAGGCGCCTGTCTCCGGGGTGAGCGCCGATGCCGCGTTCGGGGACCAGCCCTCCTGTGTGACACTGCACCACCCCCCCCCCACCCCCGTATTGGGGGATGGGGCCCAACGGGTCCCGCTTAGTCTAGTTGTTTTATAAAAGTTGCATAGTCTCATTCTTCTATAAACTACAGTTGTTGTGCTGCCTCTCTTCATACAAGTTTGTGGGCTACATTTTTCACGATATCTGGACTACTGTTTAAAAATGAATATTCTCTGTTGTGCTGCCCTTTGAAAGAACATTTAAGTTATTTTATGTTTTAAGACAGCAGTCCAATGCTGACCTCTGTAATATTTCCATGAGAAGTGCCACAAATGGTTGCCTATCCATTGTTAAACGTAAACGCAGAATAATGGAATAAATGTAATTCCTTTCATACTTCAGTTTAATCTCTTCAGAAAGAGATTAGACCAAAAATGAATTAACTGAGTGTTCATATTTAAGTTCCAATTTTGCTGCTGTAAGCAGTAGTGGCTTTGGCAGCAGCATTGTGATGTAATTGTGCATCAAGTCTTTGCCTCTTAGTTTAGTTTAGCAATACAGCATGCAAACAAGCCCTTCGACCCACCTGCTGACCATCAATCACTCCTGCAGACCAGTTCTATATTTTTTCCCAATTGCACATCCTGTCCCTTCACAATATATGAAAAATGTTACATTGTTGAAGATAGCTTTAACAAGTTTGGGGCATTAGTTGAGAAAGTCAAAAGACTGCAGATGTTATAAATTTGAAATAAAAACAGAACCTGCTGGGAACAGTCAAACTAGATTTGACTAACTCTCCGGGTGAGCAGCCAGGTATTCCTTTCAGGAGGTTGCTCGTGAGGTTCCCGTAAGGGCATGAGTGCAGTCAATACATGCCTGTGCTTTGGGCAAACCTACAATACAGGAACATATCTGTGCCCATTCTGCCTGCTCTATATTACACACACTTCTTCATTCTCTCCCATCAAACTCAGGCAATTTACAGCAGCCAAAAAATCTAAAAACCCACACCTCGCAAAAAAACAAGTGTATCCAGAGGATGTCATTATAACTCACCTTTAATTTCTTGACCTCACTGACAGTAAGTATTTGCCATTTTCAACACAAATGGCATTGTTGCCATCATTGATTACTGCTTGCCATAGTTTTCAATGTCAGAAGTTAACCTTTTTTTCAACATTAGGCTGGAAAGATTCAGTAGAAACAGTAATTTGAGTAGAATCCCAGCAGATTTTCCCGAAAAAAAAGTGAATACAACATTGAGAAAGATTTTTTTAATGGCAGTGCACACATTAACATTTGAAATTTCAAATAATTTCAGTAATAAACACATCAGACTATCTTAAATTGTATCCATAGATGTGTCATCCTCTCTTGCTACTACCTCTCTGTGTTTCCTCCTGCTCTCCGACTATGAATTTGTGCATATCTTTCTTTCATTTGTTCAATATCTCTCTACATCACTGTCTATATCTTTCAATTCCCTTTCCCCTGACTAGTCTGAAGAAAGGTCTCGACCCGAAACGTCACCCATTCCTTCTCTCCAGAGATGCTGCCTGTTCCGCTGAGTTACTCCAGGATTTTGTGTCTTTCTTCAATAGGTTGGCTGTTCTACCTATAACTACTGGCCCCTTCCTCAGCAGAACTGTGGACTATTGTCCTCTCTGGTTCACAAAATTACTGGACTATCCATCCTTGTGCCTCAATGATAGGTTAGAAAGAAACACCTAAATATATAAATACATAATTAAAGCTCTGATCTTGTGCTCTTCTGGTTTGCGTGCTTTCTCTATTTCCGCAAAAACGGTCCGCGATAGCGCTACGATTTTTCGCCAACTTACTCACCGTTCTGCAACAAGTTTTGTTTCGTGACGTGAAGTCCAGTGAAACAAATATGTCGACTCTGGAAACAGCAAATTTATCATAGTGGCTTTGGGAAGTTAACAAAAGTTTTTTTGTGATATTTGCAGATTTCTGGTTATTTACCATATTGTCATTTAAAAAATATATATTTTAAGATGATAATAAACTGCAATAAACAGTTACAATGGTTGCTTTAATCTTGTGCAAGTTCTATTTGCTTGCAGTGTATTGGCGAGTCATTATCTTGCATGGATTGTTTTAAATTGACTTCAGTCTAATTGGCAGGAATATTATTCAATGCTTTTGCTGAACAGCCTAAATAATTAGATGGAATTCCCCTCAGAATTCAACCTTCTACAGAAGACATCCCTGATGTGCCACTCTCAACAGTTGCCATGGTCACATTTGCAAATGGATGAATAAAAAATTTGGAGAACATTTGTTAGCAGGATACATTAACATATTTGAAATTTCAATTTAGGTTTATACACAATAAACAAATCAGATTATTTTAAATTGTATCAATAAATTGTTTGTTCTACCTATAACTCCAGACACCTTCCTCGTCAGAACTGGATGGTGTTGCCTGGTTCAAAAAACGTCTGGACTAGCCATTCTTATGCTGCAACAAAAAGTTACAAAGAAACATCTAAATACATAAGGATTTATTATTTAACTGCTGGTTGACTGACACTTCAGTCCTGTCTTGAAAGAAGTGGCTGCAGTTTACAGATGAAATTGGTTGTGATCTTTCACTGGAAATTGCTATGGTCCAGTCAGCCTAATATCTCCAATTTGAAAAATGTTCAAGTCCACTATTAAAGAAGATGTATGCCTAAAATATCACAATACAATTAGGCAGTCATCATGATTTATGAAAATCATGTTTGAGCATGTAACTGTCAGGCTGGATAAAGGGGAACCAATTAATATTCCAAAAGGAAATCCACATTTGCTTCTACATAAAAGATTAATCCACAAGATGAGGACTCATGCTATACTGGAGACACACGATTCTGCAGATGCTGTAATCTGAAGCAAAAATAAACTTGAGAAATTCAATGGGTCATCTGGCATCTGTGAAATGATGGTCGATGTTTCAGGTTGAGACCTGCAGAAACACTAAAGATATAGCTGGTAATATATTAACAAACATATTATTTAACATAGAAATTTGAGAAGTGAAAATTGATTGTTTTTGGATTGGCAAACTATCTAGTAGGGTGCCACTAGAGCCTCAACTTCTTGCAGTATATATTATTAACTGAGAGGACAGTTTGCTGATTATACAAATATGCATGGAAAAGTAAATTGTGAGGAAGACACAAAGTTCGCAAAGGGCATAATTGGACCAGGTGACAGGGAAAATCTTGCTTGGTGGAATATGCTGTTGGAGAAATATTAAGGAATCTATTTTGGTCATTAGAATACAGAAGCTCAATATTGTTAAATGAAGAAACTGCAGAATACTTATATGCAGAGAGATATGAGTTGCTTCATATCTGAAACACATATGGTTAACCTGTGTATAACAAGGAATTAGGAAGAAAAACAGAGTGTTGACCTCCATTGCAAAAGATGTTTAAATACACATGGGGGAAGGCTTGCAACTACAGTTCCAGGAACTGTTGAGGTAACACCGTGTATCATTCTGGTCTAATCCTTTCTTAAAGATACATTTACCTTAAAGTTAGTGCAGAATCTTTGTACTAGCTTGATTCTTTACATGAAGGTTTGACAAAAGATTGAGTTTACAATCTATGGTCTGAATAAAATGTGATTGTTATGAAACATCTAAAGTTCAGAAGAAACTAAACGTAGAAGATATTGTGAGAATGGTTTTCCTTTGCAGGAATCGAGATATAAAGATGTAGTCATGATAAAGGAATGCTAATTTAATATTGACAAAATAAATAATTTCTCTTCTCAAAGATTCTGAAGTTGGAATTTTCTAATCCAGAGAGTTGTGGATGCAAATTCAATAATAAGTATATTAAAGTCTGAAGATGGGTCTTAACCTGAAACGTCACCCATTCCTTCTCTCCAGAGATGCTGCCTGTCCCGCTATTCCAGCATTTTGTGTCTACCTTTGATTTAAGCCAGCATCTGCAGTTCTTTCCTCCACAAGTATATTCAATGGATGGCTTAGATTGTTGTTGTACCTAATGTGCCTGTAAAGCTGCAGTGAGTAAGAATGTCATTATTCCTGTTCATATCCAATACAAATTACAAATAAACACTCTGGACTCCTCTCCTGCTGCTCCAGCAGCTATGGACTGATGGATCATGGTGGATCCACCTATTGCTCTGGCTTGCAGATGCTAAACTGTCTTACACACGCTTATCTTTCCAGATGCAGAGGACCGAACAATATTCCCTCTATACCAAAGAGGGAAAGTAGAGCAGGTTCCAAGAAGAGGTTGGCTTCAAGTAGCACACTGATAAATTTTAACTTCCATAACAGTCTGATTTACTCTTGGAAATGCAGGTTTCTCATTGCATTGTCACCAATGTTTTGATAATTGGATTCGATTAGATTAGTTTATGTCATACACACCAGGGTGTAAAGGAATTCTCTGATGACATAAAATTTAAAGAGTAAATGGTGTACATAAAAGATAAATACAACAACTAATACAACAAGTGTAAAAAAACAAAGTCTAAGTAGTGCAATAAAATATCATAGATTAACAAAATAACCAAATGAGGTAGAGTACATGACAGCACCTCAGGGAGTGGGGTGTGAAATGCTTCCTGACATAAGTGATTGTAATGGAGTTTCTTTGAAACAGATGGGGACAGAAGTGAGAGGTCAAAATTGTTGGTGAAGACTGTGGCTCGTGATTTGCACCAGATTGCATAATCCATCCAGGGACTCCATCAGGCCGGCCACTTTCCGATTGTTCACCCCCATGAAATTGGACAAGAGGAGACTCAGCAGGCAGATCTTTAGATATATGGACACTGATTATGAAGTGGACTCTTGTGGATACCTTTGGCTCTGGGGAATGGCCATGATGCAAATTAACTAGATCTACATGCCTGCTGGAAGACCAGAGCAAATAGAAATGGTTGAAACCAACACGTTACCTGGAAAAATCATGCACCAAGTTTTGATTAATGGAGTTATTGCCACAGTTGTAGTTTGGTCCCCACATGAATAACATTATTCAATTGAGTTTTTATACATTACCATCATTCTTCATCTGCTGTTTTTTGTGCACCAGCCTTGAAATGCAGTGAGAGCTCTATCTGTCTCTTATAACACGAGCAAGATGATATAATAACTACAGGGACTGTTAAAAATGGCAGCTTCCTGCCATTTATTCTACTTCCTTGAGAAGGTTTCCAGTTCTCTGCTGGAATTTTGACAGAAGAGTACTCCTTGAAATTTCACGTCGAGTAACTCCATCTTACAATGTAAAAAAAGAAGTAAGAAAAAATAAAGAACTGCAGTTGCTGGTTAATACACAAAAGGACACAAAAGGACACAAAATGCTGGAGTAACTCAGTGGGTCAAGCAGCATTGCTGGACAGCATGGATAGGTGACATTTCGGGTCGATACCCTGCTTCAGTCTGAAGAAGAGTCTTGACCCAAAACTCCACTTATCCATGTTCTCCAGGGATGCTGTCAGACCCACCGAGTTACTCCAGCACTTTGCATATTTTGTATCATTGAAAATAGGCTTAACCAGTGTGGGGTATTTGTTGTGTCCCTAAATTACATGATCAATAGGACAAAAGCCAAAATTCATCTCAATGACAATCGTGAAATGAAATGGAAGAGTGACTTCATTACTGTGATTGGAGAGGCAAAGCTTGAAGGTTATAATTTTGGTATGGGATCCAATATGCTGCTGTGTAGTGAACCCATGATTATCCCAGAAATGACCAGAAGTGATGAACACCAGGAATGGGCTGCCAGGGGTGATGGTGGAGGCAGATCAAACAGTGGTATTTAAGAGATTTTTTGTTAGGGACATGGATAGGCAGGGATTGGAGAGACGTGGATTATGTACAGGGATAAGGCAGGGATTGGAGAGACGTGGATTATGTACAGGGAGATAGTATTGGCATTATGGTATTGGCATTATGTTTGGCCCAGGCATTGTGAGCTGAAAGGTATGTTTCTATGCTGTACTTTTCTGTGTTCTAAGTAAGAAAAAAAACCATTGCACAGCAATAATGTCACATCACACTCACAAACATAACTCACACCAGTTGACAAGTGCCAGGTCAAATTCTACAGTAATGTAAAGCAGTACTAAGCAGTCCAATTTTTGGAATGGTGTCTCTTTTTATGCAATTTACTATGTTTTCACTTTTTTTTTGTATCTAAATATCTAAGGTTAGGTTGTCCAGCATCTAAGGTTAGGTTGTCCTTCATTTTTATGATGCAAAGTTTCTGCAAACAAAATAATAAATAAATAGGTTCTCTATGCATTGTTTCAGATCCTTTAGGATGTAAATTCCTTCAAACTTTTAACTGAATTAGTACCGCTTTTTTAGTATCTCCAACAATGTTTTTAATGTAGGTCGTTTTGTTAATGAAATAACAGACCATCATTTTTATAATTTGGCGTTATAGACCATCATGTTTATCATCTCGATAAAGATTAATGTTTCTTATTATCACACTGGACAAATTTGAAATTACCAAATCATATGTTATGAATAGTGAAAAGTTAAGGTTCAGTCTAATCAAATAGAAATAAACCATAATTTACACAAAGGTACAACAGATTCCCTGTTGATAATTCCTCATTTGGAAGTAGTGAAATAAATGGTTACCTTGGTATATGCAGAATAGATGCTTTCGTTTAGCATACGTTGTCTTAAATCATGGTTAAATTGAGCCCGTGATTGTGAATTGTTATCTCTATGTGTACTGTTCATGAACTCGAGGAATAGTCAGAACACAATAATAATTGAGAGCATCCATAAATTTCTGGAAAATTGAAAGGATGTAATTTATGCTAAATAACATAAATGGCATTAACTCACATGCTCACTCTGCTATTCTCACTCGTTTTAATTCAGTTTATTTTATTGCACATACTGTCACAGTGTACAAAATGTACCGCTATCTTATTGTGTGGGAGGTAATGTCTTTTTCGGCTTGAAACAATTATTATTCCAATGCTAATGATCCATATTAACATAACACTGTTAGCCAAATAAATGTTCCATTATGTTTCATAAAAAAGTATAGAATCAGAAGCTGAACGAGAGGAGCATTGATTAATTGAGATTTCAAGCAGTTAGGCTGAAAAGATGGTTTTAAAAATTGGTTAGGCACAGTAGCAGAGAAATTTAGAGGAATTATTGGGAGAGGAATTGATGTTAATGAGCCTGCAATGAGATGTGGGGCAAAATCTGGAGGATGCATTAGGGTTAAACAGCATGCTTGAACCAAAAGACCAAAACGTGCAAGAGAGATAAACCAAGGAACAGAATGTCTACAATTTTAATTTAATACTCAGAATGGCAGAAAAATATAAAGGATAGTCGTGTTTTAAATTTGCTAAAATATTTAGCAGTGCAGGAACGAGATGGGAAATGAAGGTAAAAGGAGATAAGAACAAGGAAGGACCAGTGACACCATATTTCCACTCATTTGTGATTTGTTTTGAACTTCCAAGAGAGACATGTATTTCTTCTATCCATTCATCCAGCCCAATATCAATTTGAAGCTACAATAGTAATCCTGCCAGTCATGTTAAGTTAAAGTGCAGAAGGAAATGAGATTGATTATCTGTTTAATCAAATGACTAAATTTAAGTTAAAATTTAAATTTAAGACTAATCAGCAACACATTAATTGTCAAACTTCTGCTCTTTGCTATTATCTGCTTTCTTTCAGGCATCATCCAATGTATGTTACAAATTGTTTCTGGAGTTGAAGTTATCAAGTCATATTTCCTGACCAGTAACTAATTCACATTAAACACAAAATCCATGCCTTAAATCAGTTCTGTCATATCAAAATAATTGTTTCAAGAAGATGAACCATTTGATCTCAATAAAATATATTAGGAGTGATTTTGGGAATGCACACTTTGACCAGGGAAACTTTCAAATAGGGACCACATAGTGGGAGTAATGTGTGTGCTCCACATGGTGTTCTGTCAATTATGGGGAGAAAATTGTAGAGTACAGATATAATTTCCTGATGTGCTTTATTAGGCAAACCTCCCTGCAGGATTATCTATTATAATATAAAACTCTGGTCTTGGATATTTAGTTATGGATTTGCTTGCTTGCTTGCTTGCTTGAACTTTTTCTTTGATTCTCATCTCCTCAAAAACTCAACGCGGTAAAGGTGAAATTTTTACATATTCCGGTAGAGATTTACCTCATGATTTCAAAAATCCCCTCATCTGAAAATATGATTTATTATTTCCCGAGTATTTTACTAAAATTGTTCACCAATCTGACATCTTTTTAAAATCTAACGAGCTGGATGACGTCACAAAGGCTCCTCTCGCACACAGTCGACCGGCCTGCCGTCTGCAGCGCTCCACCCCGCCCAAGACCCATCCGGCTTTCCCCACCCCCCACCCCCCCGGGCTCTGGATTGAAGCCGATGACGAGTTACTTTAACTGCACCCCCCACCCCCCCCCCCCCCCCCCCCCCCCCCCCCTCCCCCCCACCCAGTCCCCCCCCCCCCCCGCCCCCCCCCCACTCACAGTCATTTTGTCGCTCCCGACTCACAGTCCAGTCGCACTTCGGGCCAGCCGTCTGCACCGCAGAGCCCTGCCACGCACAGGGCTCTAGAATGAAGCCGTCCAAAATGGGAGTACGCTCGCACTTCGGCTCGGGTTTCTCCGAGAGAAACCCAAGTGATGCCGACGAGCACTCCCCGAGTGATGACGTCAAAAGAGTGGACACCTCCCTCCCCCCTTCACCTCCCTCTTCTCCCCCCTCCCTCCTTCCACCACTCCCCCTCCCCTCTCCACCACCTCCCCCTTCTCTCCCCTCCTCTCCCACCTTCCCCCCTCCTCTCCCCCTTCTCTCACCCCCCCACCCCTCTGCCCTCCCCCCTCCACCTTCCCTCCCCCCTCCTCCCCCACTCCCCCCCTCTCTCCTCTCTCTCCCACTTCCTCCCCCTCCACCCCCTTCCCCTCCCTTTTTGTCCCCACTACACCCTCCCGTTGCCCCCCACACCCCCACTCCCCCTCTCCCCATCCCCCTCCCTCCACGTCCCCTTCCCCTCTCCCCCCATCCCCACCACTCCCCCTCTCCCCCCTTCCTCCCCCTCCCCCCACCTCACCCCCTCCTCTCCCCTCTCCCCCTCCCACCCCCTCCGCCCTCCCTCCACCCCACCCCTCTCCCTTCCCCTCCCCCACTCCCCCTCTCCTCATGTGTGTGGGGGCGGTTAGTGTGTGTGTGATGCCGCAGCCCCCCCCCCCGCAACCGTACCTGGAAGGGGACGGGACCCAACGGGTCCCGCTTGGTCTAGTTGATTCATAAAGTTGACCCCCTAGAGTAGTTGTTAAATAACTGAAATAAAAATTCTAACATTACAATGCATGTGATAGATTTTAATAACTAATTTTCCTTCTAAATAAATAGCCGAACACACATTTTGTGTGAAAATGTCCATTCTGATTGCTCTTAGTATAGAAGATGATCTTGACTTGAATCTATCTCATCCTCTGCAACCACACAAGATAGAATACTTTTTTTTCTGAGCGAAGAATGTTTCAAATTATCTATAATTTGAACACAAAATGAACACTTTTGATCATGTTGAACACAAAAAGATAGGAACTGGAGACTGCAGATGAGCGAAAAACAAAGTGCTGGAGGAACTCAGCGGGTCAGACACCATCTGTGTGGAGAATGGACTGACGAGGCTTCAGATCAGGACTCTTTTTCAGACCAATGGAGTAAGGGGAGAAAACTGGAAAAGAAAGGTGGGGTGGGACATAGCCCGGCAAGCGATAGGTGAATACAAGTGAGGAAGGAATGATTGGCGGATTGGTGGAGATAGTGACAAAGAAATGAAAAGGAGACAAAAGGGTGTCAGATAAGGAAAGAAAAGTTGCAGTGAAATGTAAAGTCAGAGGGAGAGATATGAATGAATGAATGATACATGATCACATGTGCATGTCACAGTGAAATTCTTTGTTTTCCATACCATACACAAAGTATGCAAAGAGTTACCATGTATAGGGTACCGACAAAGTTACAGTGATCAATGTTGTTCCAATGGTCCCTCTTCATTCTCAGCGCCCCCTACCCATCTGACCTCCGGCACCCGTCGCGGCCCCTCCGTTGTTTTATGTTGGGGACCGCATCTTTAGACTTGAGAAGGGATTAATGTTGGGGCCTGCTACGTCCACTCCCCATGGGGACCCCGTTAGTTCTTGGCAGCCCCCCACGCTGGGTCTCCCTTTGTTCTCGGCGACATGGCTCGCCCACCTCCGCCTGGCCGCTGGGACCCCGACTTTGGAAGACAGAGAAATCCCATCCTCAACAGGCCAAGAGAGAGGAGAGAGGTGGGCGGCTTGGTGGCGCAGCAGTAGAGTTGCTGCCTTACAGCGCTTGAAGTGCCGGAGACCCAGGTTCAATCCCAGCTACGGGTGCTGTTTGTAAGGAGTTTGTACATTCTTCCCATGGCCGCGTGGGTTTTCTGCGAGATCTTCAGTTTCCTCCCACACTCCAAAGACATACAAGTTTGTTGGTAAATTGGCTTGGTATGTTTAAATTGTCCATAATGTGTGTTGGGTAGTGTTAATGTGCGGGTATCACTGGTTGGTGCAGACTCTGTGGGCCGAGGGGCCTATTTCTGTGCTGTATCTCAAAAGTAAACTAATGTGCAACATGTAGTCCAAGTGAATTTGAAGGCACAGTGGAAGTTAGTGATAAAGTTGATGAAACTGGTTCTCTTAATAGATAGGAAGAAGGTTTGTTACCTGGATGCACAATATTTTAATGTCTTCCAACAGTGATACAAATCCACAGCATGGATCTGTCTCTAAGTTGGAATGTGTCACTCGGAAAAACTATATGATAGCTGGTGATAGGAACACATTCCTGGCACCCTTGCATCCTTGAAGGCTTCTAAGAGTTAAGGTGGAAACAAATCAATCAGAAGAAGGGTCTCTATCCAAAACGTCACCTATGCGTGTTCTCCAGAGATGCTGCCTGACTTGCGGGGTAAATCCAGCACTTTGTGTGGAGAGCTAGGGTAAGTTTGCATAGATTCATTCATGCATTGGATATACACGATGCTGACATTGTTGAGGTGAATTTGAGCTTGAGGTTTCTCTGATACTGCAAGTGAAAAAAAATCTGGTCCGCTGACGTTTGATTTGTGAAAGTGAAAGGACCAAATATTAATTATTTCCATCCCTGATAGTAACATCACCAACTCCAACGAAAATATAAACTTTAATCAATATCGCTCCAGTTCCAGAATATATTGTGTTAAGCCCAAGATTTATCCTCACTTCTAAAATATTGTACTAAACAGCTGTCTGAAACTAGTTCATACAATAGCTATAATTAAGTAAGATACAGTAAGTGCTTACCATTGAATGGCAGAGCTATTTTGAAGCAATGGCAGAACTATAATATTGTGCTGCAATACTGTTTTTCTAATTTGAATGAGGATGACAATGTCATGAAGTGTAACATAATTAATATGAGTTCCTAGGACCCTCTGTCTTTGATAATTATTGCTGTGCTGCCTTTTACCTTTATGTACTCAAATTGCTACACAGATATGCCAAGCCAGAACAGTCAAGTCATGAAAAACAGACAATTTTTCAGCAGTTAACTGACCTTGACGTGTTGTGAATGCTTCATGAATTTATGTAAGGAAAGTGATTAATCCTGTCAGCTGCGACTTGGTCTCCAGTATTATTCTACATTACTCTTTTTATCAGTCTTGACCTTATTCAGGTGAATGGGAAATCAATTGTATTTGCAAATCTACATATGGTGCTTACTGTATTTGCTTTTCGTAATAATCAGAAGTAGTCACTAGGGTACACTGGCAAACTCACATTGGAAGAGGAGAGAATAGAGTGGTTTTTGAGGAGAGTAATTTTGTAAAGCAGGGAGATCTCTCATACAAGACTTTGAACAAGTTTAGGTCTTTATTCTTTGGAGCGCAGAAGGTTAAGGGGGGGACTTGATTGAGGTCTTTTAAAATGAGGTCTCTGTGAATGGATGATAGACAGAGTTTGACGTGGATACGTTTTTCCATAAATAAAATTGAGGGTAGGGATGAAGATTAAAACAAGAGGGCAATGACATGATGAATGTAAGGGACAGAGGTTTCGGGGGTAACGTGAGGGGGAACTTCTTTACTCAGAGGGTATCCTATTGGTGGCTGTGTGGAATCAGATAAATACTTCCAGTCCAGAAGTGGTACGAGGAGGCAGGGATCGATTTTCACACAACATTTAATCACCCCACACATACAAGGGTGGATAGGTGATATGGAACGTGACAAGGAATGGAGGGTATGGTCTGAGTGCAGGTAGATGGGGAGGTGGGTAGGGAAAAACAAATGGTCGGCACGGACTGGAGAGGGCCGAGAGAGGGCCTGTTTCCATGCTGTAATTGTTATATTGTTATATGGTATGGGGAAAGGGGAGTGGTGGGAGTGGAGGAGGGGTGGGAGGAGAGAGAGAAGACGGGGAGGTGGAGTGGGGGAGGGGGGAAGATGGGGGGAGAGGGGGGTAGTTGTGTGAGGTGGAGGGGGCAGAGGGGTGGAGGGGGAGAGGGGGAGTGGAAGGGGAAGGGGAGAGAGAGGAGCGGGGAGAGCGGGGGGGAAGGGGGGAGAGAGAGGAGGGGGGAGAGAGGGGGGGAAGGGGGAGGGGTGGGGTGCTGCGCTGCAGACGGCCAGCCGAGTGAGAGTATTGACACAATCAGGTACTGCCTAAGTTGATAGTTTGCAGGCAGGCAATCATCGAGGTGATGTATCGACAACTTTATCAACGGAACACTCGACCTCCTGCGGTGACCAGCGTTCGCGGAGGGCCCCCGGGGTCCCCGTGAACACTGCGTGTTCCCTCTCCGGAGATGTACAGGCGTGGGCCCGGAGAAGGGGCAGGCTGTTGACCCAGGTGCGGCCGTCGGCTGCCTGTTGCCTGGACCCGGGGGTGGCCTACTTGACCGGCCCCAGGAGCAGATCACTCCCAGCCTTCCCCCTTCTGTACCGGATGCCCAGGTTTGGGGAGTGTGCAAGTGGAATGTGGCCGGGGCTCGTGAAGCAGCCCCTTCAGATGGTTGAGTGGGGGCTGCAGCTGGTGTGTTCGCGAGCTGGCTCAGGTGTCTGTTGCGTGCCACAGCTGTGAAAAAAAGTGCGAGTGGACTGTGAGACGGGAGACGACAAAATGACTGAGTCCGGGGGTGGGCTGGGCCACGTATCGACATAATCGCAGCTCAATAGCAGCACGTTGAAAATTTGTTTCACGCCAAAAAGAGCCTGTTTGCGAATAAAATAGTGCAATGTGAAACAAAGAGCATTGTGACGTCATCAACTCGCTTACAATTATCTCTTTATACTATCATTCAGTATAGTATCACCATATTTAATTACCATTAGATTTTAAAAGATGTCAGATTGTATGAACAATTTTAGTACAAAAACTTTTTAATGTTTGGGGATATATAATGAATCAATTTTTTCAGATGAGGGGAGGTTTAAAATCATGAGGCAAATCTCTACCAGAATATGTAAAAAATTCACTGTAACCGCATCAGGTTTTCGAGGAGATGTGAATCAAAGAAAAAGTTCAAGTAAACAAGTAAACAAGCAAACATCCCCACAAGCGAACATCCAAGATCAGAGTTTTATAAGTTACTAGACCAAGTGGGACCCGTTGGGTCCCAGCATCACATGGGATGGCTGGTCCCCCAACGCAATATTCTACCTCTCTACCAATTCCAATATTGGTGGCCAGTGGGAGGGGGGGCTTTCTGGAGTGCTAGTATGGGTGTTGTGGACTGAAGGGACTGGTTTCCAGAGGGGTACTATGGATATTGTGGGCCGAATGGATTCTTGGGCTGGCGGCTCAGTCACTCATGTCTGTTATGCTGGCAGCTCACTCACTCACGGCTGGTGGGCTGGCAGTTGACTCACGGCTATTCCTTGAAATTCCATTTCAAGCAGAGTGCAAGGCCACCAAATTCAAATGCAGTTTCTTACCACGTCAAGCAGGGTGCAAGCCAACCAAATTCAAGTGCAGTTTCATACCATTTCAAGCAGGGTGCAATGTCACTAAAGACAGCGACCTGATCTCTCCCTCCTCCCTCTTGCAGAGACTGAGCCATGCCCACACTTCTGGGTTTTATAGTCCCTCCCTCCCACCAGAAGGGGCGTGGCCTTCATGGCGTGTTGACAGGAGAGAAAATCTCAACATTTTTAAAACACTAATAACTCTTATATTTTTAATTGATGGGAAAAATCATCAGCACCTGATGAGTGGAGGGGGACTCTGAGTAAGATGGCCAAAAATCACAGCCGTACATGGTAGCGTTTTTTCTAAAATCAATATAAAGCGCAAACAGGAAGTGGTCAAGATTAGACTTTTTATTATATAGAAGGCAAGGCAACTTTATTTAGGCAAGGCAACTTTTATTATGCAACTTAGCTTTAGCATTTCCAAACCAAAGGCTACACAGATTTAGCATTTCCAAACCAAAGCCAACACAGCACTACCTTTTCCAAACCAAAGGCAACACAGCTTTAGCATTTCCAAACCAAAGGCAACACAGTTTTAGCATTTCCAAACCAAAGACAACACAGCTTTAACATTTCCAAACCAAAGGCAACACAGGTTTAGCATTTCCAAACCTAAGGCAACACAGCTTTAGCATTTCCAAACCAAAGGCAACACAGCTTTAGCATTTCCAAACCAAAGGCAACACAGCTTCAGCATTTCCAAACTATATTTTCAAACCACATTAAGGGCACTGACAGGTCAGTAAAACCACTCACAATTTAGTAAACATGCGTTCAGTGTTATTCACAGCTCAGACTGAGAGACGTGACCCTCTCGCTCCCCCATCTTGCAGAGACTGACTGAGGCACTCAACAAATCTGGGTTTTATAGTCCCTCCGGAAGGGGCATGGCCTTCAGGAGAGAGAATCTCAACATTATTTAAACACTAATAACTCTTTTATTTTTCATCGATGGGAAAAAAAAACTCTTTTCCTGTGCAGCGGACTGAGTAAGATGGCCAAAAATCACAGCCGTAAGTGGCAGCGTTTTTTCTAAAATTAATATACAGAACAACAGGAAGTGGTCAAGATCAGACTTTTAGATGCGATCATGGAAACAAAATATAACACCAAAAATGTAATACAGAGAAATGTGAGGTGTTGCAGTTTGGGACGTCGAACAAGGGCAGGACCTACACAGTAAAAACTAGGCCTCAGTGTAGTGTTGTAGAGCAGAGGGATCTAGGAGTACAGTGCCTGGTTCCTTGAAGGTCGAGTCGCAGGTAGATTAGGTGGTCAAAAAGGTTTTGGCACGTTGGCCTTCATCAGTCAGAGTATTGAGTATAGAAGTTGGGAAGTCATGTTGCAGTTGTATAAGACGTTGGTGAGACCACATTTAGAATATTGTGTTCAGTTCTGGGCACCATGTTATAGGAAAGATACTGTCAAGCTTGAAAGGGTTCAGAAAAGATGAGAATGTTACCCAGACTAGAGGGTGTGAGCTATAGGGAGAGGTTAAGTAGGCTGGATCTCTATCCATGGAGCGTAGGAGGATGAGGGGAGATCTTATAGAGGTATACAAAATAATTAGATGAATAGATTGGGTAGGTGCACAGAGTCTTTTACCCAAAGTAGGGGAATCGAGGACCAGAGGACATAAGTTCAAGGGGAAGGGAAAAATATTTAATAGGGATCCGAGGCGTAACTTTTTCACACATAGGGTGGTGGGTGTGTTGAACGAGCTGCCAGAGGAGGTAGTTGAGGCTGGGACTATCCCATAGTTTAGGAAACAGTTGGACAGGTACATGGATAGGACAGGTTTGGAGGGTTATGGACCAAGTACAGGCAAGTGGGACTAGGGTAGCTGGGAACTAGGACAATTTGTTGGCCGGTATGGGCAAGTTGGGCCGAAGGGCCTGTTTCCACACTGTATCACTCTATGACTCCATTGACTCTATGACCCTTGTCAGCAGTGAAGTACGGAAGGTTTATTGAGTCCAAGTACATAACACCCTGAAAATGGCAACACTGAGTGATAAAGAAGGCATATGGTATGCTTCCCTCCATCGATCGCGGCATTGATTATCAGTAGACTTGATGGGCTGAATGGCCCATGACTTATGACGTTATGCAGAGATGGATCATGTGCGGTCAGAATTAATTTGTTAAAATTGGCATCATGTCCTGCATGGTGAAGAGCCTGTTTCTCTGTTGTACCATTCTATGCTCTATGTTGTAATACCACATCAAATTAGATGAAATCTTTACAGTATAATGATGCGATCATGGAAACAAAATATAACACAACAAATTAGACAATGCTAGAAATGCTTAGCTGTTCAGAGAGCATCTGTTGAAAGGAAAATCAAGTTAACACTTAAAGCCAAGAGCCTTACAAAGATTATTGATCAGAAATGTTAGCTGCTTTTTGTTCTACATTTGTGAAAAAGTAATTTTTACTGTTTTGTTCTACCTGTCCTGAGGGTTCACTTAGTATCTTCAAAATACACTTCACAAGCCTCTATGATCTTACATATTCCTGAGAAATCAAATCATTCCATCGAATCAATGCTCTTCTCCTTCCTCGAATAAGATATCCTTCCTAGCTTTGGTGTGTTTGCAGCAAAGCATCTATCTACTACATTTTTGTCCTCTGTAATGTATGCTGCTAGTGTTATATTGGTGTGTACTCTGTTGATATTGTGTGTGACCAACTACTCTCCATAACTGGCAAAAAAGTTTCAGAAAAGGTTTCAGAAATGTGCCTTCGCTCTGTATGGATGCTGCCTGCTTATCTCCATGTAGGAGGCACACAGCAGGAAAAAAAAATTTAAAGCACTCTGTTAGTTTAACTTTCTGGCTATCTTTCAGTATCTTAGAAAGTATCTCAGAAAGTGATTGTCAGTAAGGTCGACTAATAAAATGAACAAAATCAAAACATTGAGATGAGATATAGACATGCGCTGAGAGACAGTGAACCATGTAAATGCATGGAACAAGTAAAGATGCCTGACTCATTAGATGTACAGACAACCCACCTGCCTAAAGAATGAGAACAATGGACAAAAAAGATTTACTCTTTATTGAACTGCCAATGCATGACAAACGAGATCATAATATATAAGTATATATATTATAACCGTTCATTGGCCACAAGGTTAGAAAATTGTACTGTTCCATGAAGCCCTCGAGTGTATTAGTTCTCTTACAAATACACTACAACCTGCCTAGAAATGATAACTAAGCACTTGAGAAATAGAAGTGGCGTGGGTCATTTGGCTCTTCTTACCTACTCCATCATTCAACGAGACCATGGTTGATTATTTGATCAGCTCTTTTCGGCTCTAACCCAAGATAACCCTTAATTATCTTGTTTGTTAACCTTCATCAGTTCCTCACTCTTATTTGGAAGCAGGGAGTATGTGTTAATACATATATCAATACACCCAATACACTTTTGCTGTTTCAAAAGGGCACATCAATCAGAAATTGGATTGGTTGTGGAATCCAGGGTACAGCCTAAGGGCCTGTCCCACTTGTTCATTTTGTCGGCGACTGCCGGAGTCATATCAGGGTGCCAAAAGATTTTGAACATTTCAAAATCCGGCAGCGACAAAAAAAACATTGCAACACTTGAGGAAACATCGTGCATTAGTACGTTATCACGCCACTACTTTTTCGGTGACCTTATACGTCAGTCAATGATGCCGGCAGTCGCCAAAAAAATCACCAAAATGGATCAGGCCCTTAAGGGAACGACTGCAATGTGAGGCAGAGATTACATTGGAAGCCTGTGTGTAGAGAGGCAATGGTGTGGAGATCTCCAAAGCTATGCTAGAAACATTATAATAAACAGATGGAAAGTTCATATGATGAGGGGAAGCACAACCATAGCAGAGATGCTGCAACTATGAGGAACATCTACAACTACATGCGAGAACAAGTATACATGATATGGGATTGGAAAACCATTATAGCAATGCCATACCACACAATTAAAAAAAGATATTGGAAATCCTAACCTGTGGATGGGGTGCAATATTATAGGTCCTCCCCCAGTTATGAACCCTGACAATGTATATTCCTGTACATATGAATGAGCATTGGAAGATCGGTGCAGATGGAATTGGCAACTGCCGACAAATGGAATAAATTCCTGCCATTTTGGGGTCTCAGTTCAGGGAACTATCTGGAATGGTTGGCAGGAGAGTTAAACACACAAGTTCAGCTTTGTCCTTGTTCCTTGGCCTAAAAATTTGTATTGAAATATATTGCCAGACGGCCGATTTCCCGATTTGCAAATTGAAAACCTTGGGAGAACCTGCTTGTAGTGAAGTCAGCTTCGTAGTATTAGTTGATCCCAATTTTTATCTTATTAAACAATTCTAATTCTGTGGAATGAACACGCACTGGGTATAACCATGTAAAGATAGAGTTACAAGGACAACCACTCACACTTCAACTTGAGTTGGAAGTATAATATGTGCTCCTCCTGAAGCAAGTTATCAACCTCAAGATTCTTCAGATAAAATCAAGTTATTACAATTAACATACAACAAAGCTGCACTGAAACCAGCTTGGAAATGGAGGTGGTGAACCAAAGAACCAAGCTTTTCTCCAGAGATGCTACTAAGTTACCAACATTTTAGTTTAAGAAAGACCTGCAAATGCTGGAAAAATCTAAGGTGGACAAAAATGCAGGAGAAACTCAGCGGGTGAGGCAGCATCTATGGAGTAAAGGAATAGGTGATGTTTCGTGTCGAGACCCTTCTTCAGACTGATGTGGGGGTGGGAGGGGAAGAAGAAATGAAGAGGCGGAGATAGTAGGCTGTTGGAGAGCTGGGAAGGGGAGGGGAAGGAGGGAGAAAGCAATGACTACCTGAAATTGGAGAAGTCAATGTTCATACCGCTGGGGTGTAAACTACCCAAGCAAATTATGAGGTGCTGCTCCTCCAATTTGCGGTGGGACTCAATCTGCAAAGAAGATCCAATGACCCAAATATCTGTGTCAAAATAAAGCAGTGACTGGACCGAGACATTGGATTTTGTTTTCATTGTTATAGAAGGAATATAACATACATCGCCCATGTAATATTGATCTCTATATGCCACAATGATAGAAAAGATTGCAGAAGGATCTCAAAAGATTTCAGAGTAGCAACAGAGCAGGGAAAGGATATATGCTTTTTTCATAAAAAAGATACAAAGTTTCAGGTCATGACCCTTCTTCAGACTCAAAACGTTGCCTATCCATGTTCTCCAGGGATAATGGCTGACCCGCTAAGTTACTCTTGCACTTTGTTTTTTTTTTATAAACCAGCATCTGCAGTTCCTTGTTTCTCCATGCCTCTTCATAAGTTATTTTATTTTATTAAGCAGTTTTGCTTCTATATATCTTATTGATATGAACTCCTGATATAAAGGCCGGAATTTCACTTGTCTCTTAGTAACTTTCACCATTTCAGAAGTATTCTGTTCTGTCATCCTCAGGTCTAAATTATATGTTTGCACAGACGTCTACATTTACTTAATTGGCCATAATTTTCCCAGTTTACATAATCTATTAACTCCATTTTGTACTTTAATTCTTCCATTAAATGCTTCCAATTTCAACAATCTGTCATCGGTAAACTTAGATGTTATGGCTTTTGATCCCAACTTCAATTCAATTACAAATGCAGTAAACTGTTACAGTCCCTTGAAGGACATCATCACTCCTGCCAACAGTATCTGTCTATTACCTCTCATGTCTCTTGTCGCTTTAACTAACGGTCCTTTATGCGCAGCTGCCGCCAACTCTCACCGCCTCCCCGGGGCCACCGTTGCTGCCGTCAACTCTCACCACAGTCTGAAGAAGGGTCTTGACCAAAACGTCACCCATTCCTTCTCTCCAGAGATACTGCCTGTCCCGCTGAGTTACTCCAACATTTTCTGTCTGTCTTTTATGAGAGACTTTATCAGCTGTCTTGATATACATTCCCTTGTCCAATACTATCCAATAATTAATAAATACATTAAAAAACAAACCGTGTTCATTCATTCATGACTTAGATGCACTTACAAATTCCGTCGCTCCATGCTGACATTTTGTAAGCAACTAAAAAAAATCTTTAAGTACAGGTCCACTTTATCCATGAGTTTATGGAACCCCTAAGAACGTACCAAAAACAGATATGATATTGAATGATCCTTAATTCGTTGGTTTCCCTCTCTGTTATCTCTCTCTCTACGTTTCTATGATAGCATGCAATTCTTTACTAACTATTGGAGATTGCTCCAAATTCCCATTGAGATATTTGGCTTGGCATCTACAATCTCACGTATATAGCGCAAGAGTTCTTTTAAGAATTTTGGGGTGAGAAAAATCTGATACCGAAAACTTAATTCTAAAGGCATGCAAGTTTGTTGGTTAATTGGCATCTGTAAATTGTGTATGAAAGAACTAGTGTACAGGTGATTGTTGGTTGGTATGGACTCGTTGGGCTGAAGGGCCTGTTTCCACACAGTATCTCTAAACTAAACTAAAAGTAAATCATCTGAATGTAGAAGATTCATATTCTTCTATTCCCTATACGTATCCGTGTAAATATTAATGCTAAGTAAGTACATTTGCAGTTTCTTATTTTCATTTACATTATCCAGCCATCACGCTTTCATTTATGTGGTAGCCATGACAGATACGTGGTTGCAAGAGGAACTCACAGTGAAATATTCAAGAGCTTCAAGATTGCTGAGGTGATAGAGAGGGAAGTTCCGTAGAAGAGTATTTTGAAAACAATAATCATAACTCCTTAAGTTTGAAGAGAGTTCAGAGTAAGGATGGGTCTGGAGTTTGGGAGAAAATACGAAATTGGAGTGGGACAAATTCCATAGGCAAGAGCTGTGGAGAGTAAATTTGGAGCAATAGGGTGGTTATTGCTGGATTGCTTCCAGTACCTCATGCCAGTGAGGACAGGAACAGGGAGATAGGGGATCTGAATGTGTGGCTGAGTGGCTGGTGCAAGGACCAAGGATTTAGATTTATATACCATTGGGATCTCTTCTGGGGTAGGGGTGATCTGTACAATAGGGACGGGTTACACCTTACTGGAGGGGGACAGACGTTCTGGCAGGCAGGTTTGCTAGGGCTACTCGTGTAGGTTTAAACTAAATAGTGGAGGGGAGGAATTGACAAATTGGGAGTATAAAGATGGAGTTGAAGGGGAAGTGAGTACAGGAAAAGTTACAAAAGACGCCCAAATTAATGAGAAGGAAAGTTCGAGAAGGGATAAGAGAATAATGTCAGGGCCAATTGTGAGCAGTGCATGAGGGAAGGTGAATACCAAAGTCAAAGTGTTGTATATGAATGCTCGAAGAATAATAAATAAAGTGGACGAGCTTGAGGCTCAGTTAGAAATTGGCAAGTATGATGTTGTGGGAATTACAGAGACATGGCTGCAAGAGGGCCAGGACTGGGAACTGAATATTTAAGGGTATACCTCCTATCGAAAAGACAGGCAGGTGGGCAGAGGGGGTGGGGTAGCTCTGTTGGTGAGGAATGAAATTCAGTCCCTTGGAAGGGGTGACATTGAAACAGGAGATGTGGAGTCAGTATGGATAAAACTAAGGAATTGTAAGGGTAGGAAGACCCTAACGGGACAGGCCCCCAAACAGTAGCCTGGATAAAGTGTGCAAGTTGAATCAAGAGTTAAAATTGGCATGTTGTAAAGGTAATACTACGGTTGTTCTGGGAGATTTCAATATGCAGGTAGACTGGGAAAATCAGGTTGGTACTGGACACCAAGAAAGGGAGTTTGTGGAGTGCCTCCGAGATGGATTCTTAGAGCAGCTTGTACTGGAGCCTACCAGGGAGAAGGCAATTTTGGATTTAGTGTTGTGTAATGAACCGGATTTGATAAAGGGAACTCGAGGTAAAGGAGTCATTAGGAGGTAGTGACCATAATATGGTAAGTTTTAATCTACAATTTGAGAGGGAGAACGGTAAATCGGAGGTTTCTGTGTTACAATTGAACAAAGAGGACTGTGGAGCCATGAGGGAGGAGCTGGCCAAAGTTGACTGGAAAGATATCCTAGCAGGGATGACAGTGGAACAAAAATGGCAGGTATTTCTGGGAATAATACAGAAGGTGCAGGATCAGTTCATTGCAAAGAGGAAGAAAAAAATCTAAGAGGAGTAAGGGGATGACCATGGAAGGATAAAATTCTGGCTGGGGGTCTGTGACCAATGGTGTTTTGCAGAGACTAGTATTGGTGCAAAAATAGGAAGGAAAGTGTGGAGAATAGAGTAACAGTGAAAGTGCAGTTAATGGGCTGCCATGCTTTCAAGCATTTGTATCTTCTACCCAATGATAGTAAGAAGAAGAGAGGAAGACTGAAGTGCGGGTACTCCTTGAATATGTTGGCTGCTTCCCCAAGGTGCTTCTCGTCATTAGTGAGGGCATTGTATAAGAAGCAGGAAATCATGTTGCAGCTTTATAAAATGTTGATAACGTTGCAGTTGGAATATTGCATGCGGTTCTGGTTGCATCATTACAGGAAGGATCTGGAGGCTTTGTGGAAGATACAGAAGTGGTTTACAAGATACTGTCTGGATTAGAAGGTATTCGCTCTAAGAAGAGATGATTGGACAAATTTGAATTATTTTCTCTGGAGTCTTAGAAGCCAAATAGAAATTTATTAAATTATGAGAGGCGTAGACAGGGTGGACAGAATCGTATTTCCATGGTGAAAATATCAAAGACTGGTGGGCATAGTTTGTGACAGGGGGGAAAGTTTAAAGGAGAAGTGCGGGGCAATTTATTTACACAAAGACACAGATCGGAAAGTGGCATTTCAGAGGCATTTCAATCGGCACTTGAATATTTACGACATGAAACATGTGCAAGCAGATTAATTTACTTTCTTTTATCATCATATTCAGTACAGACAACGGAGGTTGAAGAGCTTTCTCCAGTGCTGTTATGTTCCATGTTCTTCCAACCATATTCATTTTCCTTATGTCAATTAATAAATGTATCCAAAACTCTCAGTAATGACTGCAGATAATGCCATTGCTAAAATCTTCAAAGGAGAAATTAACAGACCAGAGCCAAATACAATGTGCACATTTTTGAAAGCATTTGCTTAATTGGAGCATTTACTTAAGCATATATTTCTTCAAGTAAGTAAAAAAAAAATAGCAGTTGGTTAAAAACAAAATATGCCCAACTGGAATGTTCTGCTTGGAATCACTTAATTCAGATATGTCTATTAGATTTTGCATGCAAAGCACTAAAAAAAAATTCATTCTACATCCATTACAATTTTCAACCAGGCAACATTTTATTGAATTTCTCATATGCAACCTTACAATATACTATGCTAATTTCACTCCTGCCAGTCTCGAAGCATTAGATATACAAATGGAATAGTATTATTCCCCAAGCTCCAGAGCTCATGAAAAAATGCATCAATGTGCTTTGGAAGAGACAGGATGTTAAAATAATTTGATATATTTCTAGTACCCCATAATTTATCTTCATTAAAAGAGTCCTGTAGTCTATTATTCCTTATTAACAGTGCAACATTTTGCTGCTCATATCAAGAACACAGTCTTCCTAATTTTCCCAAGGGCTTGTATTTCCAATTTATCACAAAATAATGCCTCGTATTCTTTCTCCTGCCTCTGTAGACTTGGGTTAAAACCTTATCAGCAAACTAAATTTGATTATTCTGTCTAGCAAAGCACTCAGCAAAATATGCTGTTGATATTGAAAGTAAGAATTTATATTGCTTAATTAAAAGAATTATAAATGGAGGGAATAAAGACCGATTAAATTCACTACTTCTATACATTGATGCATAGGTGAAAGTGAGCTGATTCAGGGCAAAACAGTGTACCAGTAAGAATGCGCTTACTCATTCAGTACAAATGTGTGAAATCAGCAATGTTGACAATACAACTGTACTGATAACATAATTAAATTATTTTCACCCTTGCCTAGATGTCAAACACAATTAGCCTCCTACCCTAAATTCAATGAAATTATATTGTTTAACTAGGCCAAGTAGGACCCATTAGGTCCTTGTCACACTGGAAGCCTTGTTCCCCAACGCAACCCGTTCCCTGAACGCAATATTCCACCACACACCCATAGCCTCCAACTGAACTGGGGCAGCTCATTTCTCCTTATCCCCCATCACTCCCTCCCCCTCCTCTTGTTAAACTTTAAAAACTTGCTGCCAGGACTAAGTGTTCTGTGATTGCAGCATTGTTGCGGGCAGGGTCAGCAAGGATTTGGATTTTTGACATGGAGAAGTTAAATGAAAAGACAAAATTTTAAAGTTTTAAATGTGAATAACTTGTAAAATATACCATCAATCTGAACGAAACTTGAAACAACACACTGCAGGACAATGGTTAGTAAGGTGATCCAAAATTTGTAGCACTCTCGTATACCGTTTTGGCGTAATTCAGGCCATGAATCGCACACACGCATACACACAGAGAAGATGAGAGTTTTAGTAATGTATAAATATTAACATGTGGACATATTAATGCTTTTATGTGTTAATATAACTTAGCAAAATGTTATCCAAACAAAAGTTAAGATGGTATTGAATAATCATAGCAGATTTCAAAATTCTTTCACACCATAATTAAGATAGTCTAAAAAGGATTAGCTGTCAAAGGAACCAATTGCAGAATGAATTAACAATTGGCCAGGATGTTGTGCACCCCAAAACATTGATGGTGTAGTCTGCCAAAAGACTCACTCATGATCCCCCCCAAATAACTGTCATCTGGGCATCACTGGTCAAACCTGTATTTATATTGCCCATTATAGGGTAATGCTGTGGCGATTTCTAGAGCAACTATACCCTTTGGTGGAGTACTAACATTCAGAATTTACACTCTGCAATGAAGGAGCAACAATATATTCCAAAGCCATGATAACATATGGCTTGGAGGGAGCCTGAAGACGCGATGGTGTTCCCATCAACCTAATTTTCACAAAGATCATTTTCATCTTGATGGTGGAGGGGGTGAGGTTCTTTGAGGTATGCTGTCAAGGCATGACTAGACCAACTAAACCCAGTGGCCATTTGTGTAAAATGGTACACACTGTTACCTGCCACATATCAGTATGCAGCCAAATATTGCCTGGACTGTTTCACTTTTGAAAGTACTGTAAATAAAAGTGAGCATTGACCAATATGCAATTATTAATGGACATCTCCATTTCTGAGAGGAAAGTCACTGATTAAGCAGCTGAAGATGGTTATCTCCAGAGTACTGATGTGAGGAATTGGGGTAGTCAGAAGAAGGGTCCCAACCCAAAACGTCATCTATTCATGTTCTCCTTGGATGCTGCCTGACCTGCTGAGTTACTCCAGCATTGTTTATGTCTTTCCCGCAGCAAAATCGAGGTGGTCTACCTGAGATGGTAAACCTCCTCTAATCACAATCACTTTCCTTTGTGCAAAGTCTGACTCCTCCCTGGAGTTTTTTCCCTAATACCCATTAACATCCTTCATAACCCAAGCACTATTTCCTTCGCTCCATAGATGCTGCCTCACCCGCTGAGTTTCTCCAGCATTTTTGTCTACCTATGATAATAAGCATTGTCACTCTTTCATCTAGAAATCAGTTCGCTGGCCCAAATTTATAGTTAAACATCTGGAGTTAAGCTGTCCTGATGAAACTCAAATTGGGGATTAATGGACAGGTTTTTGTTGAGTTAATGCCATTTGATTGCACTCCCGATGATATTTTCCTTTACATTTTGTTTATTGAGAGTAACCAGATATGGCAATTATCAGTTGGACTACCATTGAGCTATTTGTTGTGGATAGGACATAGCTGGACAAACTTCACCATTATCTGGTAGATACCATCGTTGCAATGCTATTGATGTCATTTGATGCACGCCTGATAAGAAAATTGCATGAAATCCTCACGTGATGCAACAATGTTCTCCAAACCCATGCATTCACTTTGGGTGGAGTGTGCAATTCTGAGTTTGGATCACTCGAGAATCTGATGCAATTTCCATATCAATTTGACCATGACAATGCGGAGAAACACTTGAATTCTCTAACGGCATCTGATGGGTTAAGTAAACTTAAACCAAATTTGAATACTTGCTCTGTCAGTCAGAAAAAAGTAGGTGGAGATCTCTTCAAATTCAGTCTAGAGTATTGGCTGCGGCATTCCTTTGCCAAAATATGCAAAAATTGAATGAAATTAATTTGAAGCAATTAAAATTAAATCCCAAATATGCTGCCTGCTTCAAGCAGTAAAGTACCTGAGATTTGGTAGTAAATAACAAATTTCATTGAAAAGTAGCAATTAGAATGGATGATAGGGAAAGTGGAAGTATGACTCCACTGCTTTCCGTGACACTGCTTTCAGAGCAGAATGTACAGAATATAGCCTAAAAATTATTGAATTACAATAATGCAGAAAACCTGAGGCATTTGTAATAAATTCTGCTGTCCTCAAATTAAATGAAAACAACAGTTTTGTTTAATCTTACATAAACTAATATTATATTGTAGTGGAAACCAACAGATTCCATATAGTACAATAATTTTTAGGTTAGTGCAGCAGTATGATCACTGAAATGTTAAAACAAGGAACTACATCTGCTGGTCTTTGAGTTGCTGAGTTGGAATTACTTTATATTCATTTGGATTTTCTAATCAAACATTCAGTTGGATTCTGTATTATTAACATTACTCCAGCTATTACCATATTAATACCTCCTAAATTTTATTTACCTGATATAGCTAGCTCTCAGTCATTTTTGAAAATTTACCTAAGGTGAGTGAAGAACATAACATTTTGTTGAGAGTTTGTGGTGAAGGAAATTAAGTGGAAAATGCTGTATTGCGGAATTTGGAAGTGCCACCATTTGCATGAAACTATGAATTGAGTCACTAACTGCCCTCTCAGGTTCATATAAAAATTCACATTACATTTTCTGAAAAAAAGCATGTGATCTGGGCAGTATTAATCTCACAGGCAACGAATGAATCAGATTATTTCAGCATTACCATATTACTGTTGATAGGAGTCTTGTTGTCACTGCATTTCTTGCATAAATTGTTCTTTGAAGACTCTGTAGAAATTTCTGATATCATGAGCTTGTGAAAGACTTTTACAATATAGTCTTTCTTTTACCTTAAGTATATCAGTGCATCACAAAAGATTTGCTACTATCTGTGGAAGTGCAGGACGCCTGCAGAGTGTTATGTTCATTGTGGCTGAGTCTGTTGTGATGGATGTAACATGCTGCATTGACACCGGAAAATTGTTGCAAACATGGAAATAAATAGAAGCCTAGAAGTACAACTCAAGTACACCAGTAACGAATTTGGTGAAACACCATGTCAACAGATCTGAACCAAACATAAAGGCACACATATTTCACACCATTTCCGGCACTGTTTTTAAATCATGAGATACACAAAACTGCAGATACCGGAATCTGAAGCAACAAACAATTTGCCGGTGAACTCAATGGGTTCGGGAGATAAAGAGGGAGAGGTGGCACAAGAGCTGGCAAGAGATAGGTGGATCTAGATGTGGGAGCTTGATAGGCAGGCTTTTTAAATCTTGTACTGCCTCATTGCCCTAATTTTGGAGTGAAAGTAAGCAGGTCGAAAATAATACTTTCCCTTCAATTCTTGGGATGTCCCTCGGCATCAGTCCTCTCTAGTCTCTGCCTTCCATTAACATCATCCGTCACCCTGCAACAAATCTAAGGTCATAAGGTGAGGGCAAACATTCAAAGGTATTTGCAAAGTGGTACGAAACATATATTGTTGTAGATCTGCGAGTGGGAGATTAGGGTTTTAAGATTTGCAGACAAACAAATTATGGAAATTCAGTTTACAACACAACCAGTGTTGTACTTCCTTGGTTCCATGTGCAATGTACAGGGTTACTTATTTTGCTATTACTTTTGGAGATTAATTAGTGTGTTAATACCCATGGTGCTTAATGAAAAAAGATAACAGCTGTTGTGCTCCTCTGCTGCTCTTGTGAAATTATTGAACTTTCACGAACATTACATTGCAATCCTGAAGGTGAGAGGATGACATTTAATGTCACTATCACTTCCCTCCACATGGCACACATGACACCTTTCCATTGTTATATCTTTGGGCACCAGCACATTCTCTGCTTTGCTGTACTTTGAAGGTCACTTTGATGTTGCGTGATCTTTCCTTGCATTTACTTCCTCCTTTTGATGGCATTGCCTGCATGTATACTTGATAATGTTTTTATTACTGCCACAAAATCACAGAGGAACCAAGCTTTTTGGCTACCTGACAGTTAATTCAAGTCTGAAATTAGGTCTGACGTGCTACTGCATGCTTCAGATTCAGATTATTTTATTGTCAGGGTGCAATGAAATACCCTATCCACATGAAGCTCATGGAGTAAATAATATTCATTCTGTAATTATTAATGCATCAACGTCCAGAGTTGCAGAATTACGCAGGATTTAAGTACAATGTAAAAGTTGTACAAAAAACGGGGTGTGAAAGAGGTGACTGGTTCAGATGTTTAATAACTATGAGGATAAAGCTGTTCTTAAGTCTGGACATCCAGGCTTCAATCTCCTGTACATACTCCAAGAAAGTAGAAGAGAGAAAAGTGAATGGCCAGGTTGGCAGGCATTTCTCCAACACTACATTGCAATCCAGCCTTCCTGATGCAATGCACTGTGAAGATGAACTGGATAGAAGGAAATGACAAACCTGTGATGAACAGGGCTGTGTTCACCACTCTCTATAGGTTTAGCTGGTCAAGAGCAGAGTAGTTGCGATCCCACGATGAGATACATCCCATCAGAATACTCCCAATGGCGCATCCACAAAGGTTTGAAAGAATCCTCGTGTACATGTCAAATCTTCTCCAATGTCTACGTCAGCAAAAGCTCTGATGCACTTCCTTGATCACCTTATCAGTTTGAAGGGAGTCTACTGATTTAAAGGATTATCTGGAATTTAGAGCTGCCAACCATCTCTGCAGCAGCTCCATTTGTGAGGACATGGTGGTGTTCACCCCTTCTTTTCAAGAGGTCAACGATGAACTCTTTGTCCTGTTGATGTCAAGCTTCTTGTCCCGATACCATGACACATGATTATCAACCTCTTTAATAATAATAATAATAATAATAATAATAATAATAATAATAATAATATATTTTATTGTCATTACACATAAGTGTAACGAGATTTGGTTTGCAACTTCCATCCGATGTCATAACTTAATCAACAAATAAAATTTAGGTTTAAATACCCTGAGAACAAGGTTTGTAAAAACGAACATTAGACCAGTAAAATCAACACAGACTAAAGTGTGAGGCCGGGGGAGACAGTCCATGGGTGGTTAGGGGGGTAGTCAGCAGGGCCGGTTCAGAGCCGCTATAGCTCTGGGAATGAAGCTGTTCCTGAGTCTGGTGGTGCGGGCGTAGAAGGCCTTGTAACGTCTGCCGGAAGGGAGTAGTTCGAACAGTCCATTACAAGGGTTGAGAGGAGTCTTTATGTATGCTGACGGCTTTCTGAGCACCGTGTGTGGTTAGATGCCCTCCAAGGCTGGTAGCGGCTTGTCCCAATAATCTGTTGCGCTCTGTGGACAAGCGCTGAAGAGCTCTCCTCTCCGCCTCCGTGCAGCTGAGATACCACACAGAGATGCCATACGTTAGTATGCTCTCTGTGGTGCAGTGGTAGAAGGTCGTCAGCAGCTGTTGGCGCAGACCAGTCCGTTTCAATGTTCTTAGGAGAACAGTCGTTGCTGTGCCTTTTTGACCAGCGCAGCGGTGTTGGTGGACCATGTGAGGTCCTCTGAGATGTGAGTGCCCAGAAACTTGAAGCTGGGCACTCTCTCTCCACACTGTCCCGTAGAGGGAGATTGGGGCGTATTCCCCATTCAGGACCTCCTGAAGTCGATAATCAGCTCCTTGGTCTTGGAGGTGTTTAACGACAAGTTGTTCCGTGAGCACCAGTCCGCCAGGTTCTGCACCTCCGCTCTATAGTTTGTTTCATCACCGTTGGAGATCAGCCCGATCACCGTTGTGTCATCTGCAAACTTGACAATGGTGTTTTTGTCAAATGCAGGGACGCAGTCGTGGGTGAGAGAAGGAGTAGAGCATGGGGCTCAGTACACAGCCCTGTGGTGTGCCGGTGCTCAGGGTGATAGTGGAGGACAGGTGCAGCCCCAGTCTCACTGCCTGCGGTCGCTCCGTCAGAAAGTTTCAGGATCAATCGCATATTATAAGAGTAGAGCTGAGGCCCAGCTGGTGGAGTTTTTGGTGGTTGAGCATGGTGGGATGACCGTATTGAAGGGCAGAGCTATAGTCTATGAAGAGCATCCTCACGTAGGTGCCCTGTCTTTCCAGGTGGGTCAGGACAGTGTGAAGAGCTACAGAGATGCAAATTGATGAGAGTCCAATGATGCATGGATGCTGGATTTGATGTGGGAGAGGACCAGCCTTTCAAAGCACTTCATTGGTATTGGAGTTAGGGTAAAACCGAGGCGAGGTAGTCATTCAGGTTGGTGACTTTAGACTTTTTCGGCACCGGCACTTTGGTAGCTGTCTTCAGGCACTTGGGGACCGTTGCCAGAGATAGCGACAGGTTGAAGATCCTCATAAATACCTCCGCCAGCTGTACAGCACAGTCCTTTAGTACCCTACCCTGGACTCCATCCGGGCCTGCAGCCTTGCGTGGATTGATCCTACGCAGAGCGCACTGTACCTCCTGGGTGGTCAGTGTTAAGGCCTGTCCCTCCACCCTAGCCGGGGTTGTTCCTCTCCTGGTGGTGTTGCCAGTTTCAAAGCGGGCAAAGAAGGTGTTTAATTCATTGGCCAGTGTGATATCACTGTGGGGGCAGACGGGGCTGCTCTTGTAGTCAGTGATGTTCCTGACACCCTGCCACATGCTTCTGGTGTCTGCGGTGTTGATGTGGTCTTCCACTGCCTGTGGATGTCTTTGGCCTTCTTTATGCCTTTGTTCAGGTTCGACCTGGCAGCACTGTAGGCAGAAGTGTCCCTGGATTTAGAGGCAATGTTGCGTGCCCTTAGCAGGTTCTGAACCTCCTTGTTCATCCACGGTTTGGGAAGATCTTTATTTCCTTGTCCACTGTGACAAACTCCACACAGCAGTTGATGTAGGAGAGCACAGTGGATATGTACTCCTCCAAGTCTACCTCTGTACCACTGGTAGCCTGTTGTGCAAACAGGTCCCAGTCGGTGCGATCAAAGCAGTCCTGGAGTTGTAGGGTGGCATCCTCATCCCATATTTTGACTGTCTTTATTGCAGGTTTGGTCTTGCGAATGAGGGGTTTGTATGCAGGCAGTAGAAACAGTGAGAGGTGATCGGATTTTCCCAGGGATGGGCAGGGGAGAGCTCTGTATGCGTCCTTTATGCGTCCTTTGATACAGTGGTATCCATCAGTGGGAGACAGATGGTGTACCAAGGTTTCTACATGTTCAAAACAGGCATAACAGGCATCGAGTTCATCAGGCAGAGAGGTGTCGTTTAGTTTAGAAATATAGCATGGAAACAGGCCCTTTGACTCACTAAACCATTGATCAACTGTTCGTGTTAGTTTTATGTTTTCCAACTTTTGCATCCACTACCTACACACTAGGGACAATTTACAGAGGCCAATTAGCTTACATACACGTACGTTTTTGGGATATGGGTGGAAACTGGAACACTTTTTAAGAAAGGAGGGAGAAACTTAATTCTAGACCATTTAGCCTGACAATGGTGGTGGGGAAGATGCTGGAGTCAATTATAAAAGATGAAATAGCGGCACTTTTGGATAGCAGTAACAGGATCGGTCCGTGTCAGCATGGATTTACGTAGGGGATATCATGCTTGACTTATCATCTGGAATTTTTTGAGGATGTAACTAGGAAAATGGACAAGGGGGGAGCCAGTGGATGTAATGTATTTGGACTTTCAGAAAGCTTTTGATAAGGTCCCAATTAGGAAATTAGTGTGCAAAATTAGAGCACATGGTATTGGGGGTAGGGTACTGACATGGATAGAAAATTGGTTGGCAGACAGGAAACAAAGAGTAGGGATTAACGCGTCCCTTTCAGAGTGGCAGGCAGTGACTAGTGGGGTACCGCAAGGCTCGGTGCTGGGACCGCAGCTATTTACAATATACATTCATGATTTAGATGAAGGGATTAAAAGTAACATTAGCAAATTTGCAGTTGACACAAAGCTGGGTGGCAGTATGAACTGTGAGGAGGATACTATGAGGATGCAGGTTGACTTGGACAGGTTTGGATCCTGGAGTGGACAGATGTATGACAGATGCAGTTTAATATGGATAAATATGAGGTTATCCAACTTGGTGGCAAAACAGGAAGGCAGATTATTATCTGAATCGTGTCAAGTTCGGAAAAGGGGAAGTACAACGAGATCTGGGTGTCCTTGTACATCAGTCACTGAAAGTAAGCATGCAGGTACAGCAGGTAGTGAAGAAAGCTAATTGGCCTTCATAACAAGAGGAGTTGAGTATAGGAGCAAAGAGGTTCTTCTGCACTTGTACAGGGCACTGGTGAGGCCACACCTGGAGTATTGTGTGCAGTTTTGGTCTCCAAATGTGAGGAAGGACATTCTTGCTATTGAGGCAGCGCAGCGTAGGTTCACGAGGTTAATTCCCAGGATGGCTGGACTGTCATTTGTTGAAAGAATGGAGCGACTGGGCTTATATACACTGGAATTTAGAAGGATGAGAGGGAATCTTATTGAAACATATAAGATTATTAAGGGATTGGACATGCTTGAGGCAAAAAACATGTTTGTGATGTTGGGGGAGTCCAGAACCAGCGGCCACAGTTTCGGAATAAGGGGTAGGCCATTTAGAACAGAGATGAGGAAAAACTTTCACCCAGAGAGTTGCGAATCTGTGGAATTCTCTGCCTCAGAAGGCAGTGGAGGCCGATTCTCTGGATGCTTTCAAGAGAGTGTTAGATAGGGCTCTTAAAGATAGCGGAGTCATGGAATATGGGGAGAAGGCAGGAACTGGGTACTGATTGTGGATGATCAGGTAAGATCACAGTGAATGGCGGTGCTGGCTCGAAGGGCCAAATGGCCTACTCCTGTGCAAATTGTCTATTGTCTATTTTCTATAAAACCCACGTGGTCTCAGGGAAAAGTGAAAACTTCACACTGATAGCACCCGAGATCAGGATCGAACCAGGGATTCTGGCACTTTGAGGCAGCAGCTTTACCAGCTGCGCCACCTTGCTGCCCTCATTGCCAGAGATTGCCCCTGATTTTAGTTTGTAGCTCATGATGGAATACAGGCCTTACCACAGTTGTCAAGCACTGGCTTGATTGAATTGAGCCTACAGTTTGTTTTGGAAGTCTCTCTTGGCATCCTTGATGGTCTTGCGGAAATCATTGCTTGGCCTGCATCCTTCTTGAAAGCCTTGGATCTGGGTTTCAGCAGAACACGAATCTCCCGGTTCCTGGTGAGGATAGACCCTTATTATCTTTGTTGGAGCACAGTCATTTTGTTAATAAAAAAATCAATTTTGTGTTCTCTACATTTGGTAAATCAGTAATCCAATGATTTCAAGGGGGCGATGCTTTCTTCTCTTGTTAGTTCATTATGGGTGTGTGAGAATGGAGATTGGATGACACTTCCTCAATGCGAGTTTACAGAAATCATTTGTATCAGCTTCCAAATAGCTTATTTATTAGTAGGAAGGAGCATGACAGGTGACTCTCTGCCAGCTACATCTCAGTGTCATTTTACATGAGTCACAATCGGTACACCTCATTCTTTCTGTACCTAGTAAGAGTATAACAAATAACAATTGTAAATAGCTCGTTCTAAGCTTCCCCCCAGTCTAGTTTCAGTCAAAAATCACTGTCAAACACTTGCGCATCTAAACTTTATTTTGACAAAACACAATTACAATTCCACTACTATACCTAACCACTGTGGGTTCGATCCTCGTATCTGCCTGATCAAGCCCTCTTAGCCTCGCTCAAGCAGAGACACTCCAGAGGGTCACGCAGTCCTAAGCGTTTCCCAGAAGATCGACACAGGATCTCATGGGAGCGGACTTTTATAGGTCCCCGAACCTTGAGGGGCCAAACCACATGGGGGTGCTCTTTACAATCCAATGACAGATATTGATTAACCCTGTACATGACAGACATTTCCCTAACCGAATAATACAGTGGGTATTACATTGTATTCAAACAGTGTTTCTCAAAGGAAACGAACATTGCAACATGTGCCCTGATATGCAAGAAAACCAGATAAGGCTCAATTCTTACTCCAATCGAGCAAAGTAAAGATTTGCAACATTATTTACAATGTGCATGTCTGGTTTGCATTCATCCAATCCATTCTATGCATTTTGCACCTAATTGCCAGGATCTGCAGATGATCCCATTCTCTTCCTGCAGCTCTAATCTAGGCTGTAGACAAATTGGCACCATTCTGCAGCTTGTCCCATTTCTACAGAAGGCACTTTTAAATTGACCAAATGCCCTAGCAGCCCAGAAGCCTTTACTCAATTTTAGTGTCCTATCCTCTCCAATTTGGCCAGAATTAACATTTCTTCCTTTTATCATATATGATAAACCATCATATATGATAACTAAATAATCAGATAATCAGATAACCAGATGTACAGATGTGTGTCTATTACATTCTTCATCTCTTAACAATAACAAGACGAAGATGTTTCTTCCCAGAATATTGTCAAACTTCCCAAGTTTTCCTGGGCGTACCTTCACAATTTCCGTCTGATGAGTCTTGACTTCCCAGGTTTTCCTGGGCGCGAATTCCCTCCATCTGTGTTGTTGCCCATTCTTCCATCCCTTTCCATAGTTGAACCTAAAACCTATAATTCCTGAAAAACGCGGGACCAAACTAGTTACCATTCATGCACCAATGCTTTCCCATACATTCACTGTAATTCTGCAATACTATCCCTTTTCCATTTCACTATTACTATCTATTATATTCTATTCTATCACTGTACTCCTATTACTATTCTGTTCTATAATATACTCTTCACTCTCCTAGGATCAACACTAATCAGCTCTCTCCGTATTCACATGATGTTATAATATGTATACCTGATGATGGTTAACCATATCAATTTCAGGTGGGTTCTGTCCAAATTTCCCTACATGTGTGACTCTAATTTAAATCAAACCATGAACAATGTTTCATTTCAACCAAATTCAGTCTCAGCCTTCAATTTACTATTTTAAGTTTCAGGGTCAATCTCACCCTTCTCATTCCACAGCATTGTGGCCAATAACACAATTCTATTCCTGTGGAATTCCCAGCTGTTCAAATGTAATCAATAAATTTCCATATGTTGTCAATTTCATCATAAATCCAATTAAGAATGCCAAATCTAGTGACAATTTCTTTCCACCTTGATAATAGAAGCCGCTTTACTGACAAGGGTTAAACAATTTAGATCCATCGGTCAAATACATCGGCTTTGATATCTCCACACCCATTCAAGTTTCTCCTAATTTAATAGACTTCTTAGTATGTTGGCTCAGCTCTCAGTCCATAGGTGTTCTCTTATACTAGTTTCCTAACCACTGAGTAATTTCTAGTCTGGTCTCTTAAAGGGAAGTCCCGCTGTTCACAGTTCAAGCCCGTCTCACGATGCGAGTTGACCCATGAGTGACCCCAAGTGAAAGACTCGTGGTTGTGTACGAGACTCCTAGTTTATGATCAAGAGTTTAACCGAGTTCCCATGGGTATGACTGAGTTTGCCGTTTACTTCTACTTTCCGCGATATTCCAAGTTCCTCTCCAGAGTTACTAAGTTCCTCTCCCGAGTTACTCTTGAGCCAACCGTGAATGAAAGCCTGTTTTAAGTATCAAATAGAGGAGCTGGACAGCATCTCATACAGTAAGTATATTCTGATTCAGTATTGAAAGTTATTCAATTTCAGAACTTAAAAAAACTAGGCAGGATCTCGGCCCCGCACTCGCTGCCATTGTGCAGCAAGGAGGCGGTGGCGGCGAAGCAACAGTGTAAAAAGAAGACAACCCCATCCTGCGGCTTTGAGTTAAAGATAGAATTCAGTGCGGCCGCTTCTATTGATATGACCTACAAAGGTAAAATACGCGCTGTCCAGTGCCAGAGCTAGGCTGGGATCATTCTCTGCTCTCATCTCTCTCTTTCTGTGTGTGCATTAGCAGGGGGAAGAGCGGTCTACCTCGCTGGGGCACAAGATCTCTGCCGCCTGCCCCTTGCAGCCATCAACTTGTTTGTTCCTTTGGTGCGCCTCATCTGCCCTGCTCCCATCCCAGCGCTGCCCCAGCTCTCTGCCCCATTCTCTTGGAAATGTCGCTTCCGCCACTGTAATGAGGAGGGGTCCGGCTGGCTGGCTTGGTGGGTGTGTGGGTGAGCAGGGAGGGGGACTGGGTACAAACCACCAAATCCATTCTCAAAAGTCGGGCAGAGCCGTATAGAACTGACGTTTCTCTCTGCTTCATATACATGGGAATTCCCTCAGTATGGACACTCAGCGGGCAGGCAGCATTTCTGGAGAGAAGGAATGGGTGACGGGTTGACGTCTAAAATTGAAATCCCCCTCTCCCTCCCGACCCCCTCTTCACCTCCGCAGGATCGAGCCTTACCCTGCCCGCCCGTCACCTTATCTCTACTCCCGATCTGCAGAGCATGCCGGCGTGAGAATGGAGCTGTGGGACCAAAGTGCACCTGTGGCACCAAAGATCCTGCTTGTGACTCTCTGGAGCGCTAGGGACAGGAGGGGCACACAGGCGGGCGGGGCTTCACGAGCCGCGCCAGCTTCGCTGAACTGATGCCTTATCTCTCCTCCCAATCGGCAGAGCATTTTGAGAACAGGGGGGGTTTGAGCGGGCGGGCGCGCGGGCGATTCCAGCTGCAGGAGGCGTGGCGCGGCGCGAGCATAGTTGGATGGGGGTGGGGGGAGAGCGCGCGGGCGAGTCCAGCTGCGGGAGGCGCAAGCATAGTTGGAGGGGGGGGGGGGGGGGGGCCGGGCTGGCAAATGAAGAGAGAGAAGCAGCTTGGGATTGTTCGGCATGTAGGATTGTGATGTAAGCAGCTTGTGAGATGCCGTTTCGATTTTAAAATGAGTGAGTGTGGGGGGGGGGGGGGGGGAGGATTTTATTTAAAAATGTGTACATAAAAATGTCTTAATGTAATGAGGAGTAAACATGAATGTATAAGCGAAATCGCTAGCGAAATTGAAAAAAAACCGGAGTTTCAGCATGTGGTTTTGGCGGACCATGGAATCAAATAGAATGTGACATACACACACACACACACACACACAGAGTTTGATAGATAGATAGATAGATAGATAGATGGATGGATGGATGGATGGATGGATGGATGGATGGATGAATGGATGGATGGATGGATGGATGGATGGATGGATGGATGGATGGATGGATGGATGGATGGATGGATGGATGGATGGATGGATGGATGGATGGATGGATAGATAGATAGATAGATAGATAGATAGATAGATAGATAGATAGATAGATAGATAGATAGATAGATAGATAGATAGATAGATAGATAGATAGATAGATAGATAGATAGATAGATAGATAGATAGATAGATAGATAGATAGATAGATAGATCGATCGATCGATCGATCGATCGATCTGTTTGGTCCATTAACACGCAGGCACTTTTTAAGCGCACAGTTTGATTTATTTCCATTTCACCATAGAGATATAAAGTCTATAATGGACTTTATTTATATTTCTATGATTCTAGAGACCTTGGCTGGGAACCTGGGGCTCACCAAAAATGTTCCCAATTGGGCCCCACACCTCCTAAGGCCGGCCGAGTCCACTGACATTTTCAACCTTACAATTGCCACAATCCTCAGTCATCCAAAGATCAGCGTACTCCGGGGAACAATCAAACACATTCGAACACAATCAAATACATTCTCGCAACTCGTTTAATCCTTAATCGAAACACCTGAAAATGAGCTTCAGACACACAAGTAACACTGCAGAAACAGGAGATCACGCTGCTTATTATCATCAGGCACAACCACACTCCTACATAAACTACAATCATGCATTCATTATAAATCGCCACCCTAATTATAAATCAAGCATCCTAATAAGTCCTTGTGGCGTGCTCGGTTGAGGAACGACTCCTCCCCCAACACAGCGATTGCAAGAGTACGAACCCCGATCAGACCACCACGAGTCAGATTCCAACAACACTACAATCTAAAACAATTACAAATATTTAATTCAAACACACTTTTACTTAAAATTATCTAACACCCAAAAATCCTTAAGCACTCACACAAACAATACAAATAGCAGGCCGCGAACATGTTCTAAATCTTAATTTTCTAAATCTTAATACACTCTAAATCTTTTTACATACACAAAGTATTTATACAATTTGGATTCGATAAAGATGATAAAATAGACGATGCTGGATTTTTACAATTTACAATAATAATTTAACACGCTAGCGCACAGTTTACAAACACTCGATCTCAATGCCACATCATGCTGTTTTCAATCAGTGAACCTCTCCCTCTGATACCGAAGATTTTCCCCTTTGGTTACTCTTTGCTGAGGGGTACTACTTCTTAAATGGACTACTTTTCCTCTGAAATGTTACTATCCTCATGCTGAGACTGGACTTCTATAGGGGGACCTCTATCCCTCCTCTCTAAGTTCTACAGAATTAGGGGTACCCTTCGCATTCGGGTACTTTTCACCAAGTAAACCAGTTTCCCGTCTCTCAGGTACTCTTCGCTATCAGGTACTAATCAACAATCAACCAGAGGGTTACTATTCACTGTTGATCAGCCGCTATTCGGAATCGATCTCAAACATGCGCAAACTCCGAAGTTCTATTTACACAGAATTCGAATTCTACCGTATGGGCAGAACTTCAACATGAAATTCTGTATTTGGAAATTTGATTCTGCACATTTAGAATAGGTCTCAGACCACCTACTTTTGGTACATACCGCTCCACATAAGCGGGCTCTCGAATTCAAACTAAATTGCATAATGAAATCTCGAATAGACTCGAGTATTCCCAGCCAATCTATACTCTAGCCACCGAGCCCAGTGGCTTTACGAGGTTCCTCATCCGTCACTTCACGGAGTGACTCAGACACCCTCACGCAGACACCCCTCTCTGCTAGGCACCGGGTGTACAGCACCTAGCCTCTTCGCGCTGGCAGTCTATGCCGATTTTCAGAACGCACCTTTCCAATCAGCGCTCCCGACAAAGATAGATCAATACGTAGACCAGACTTGTGTTTCAATACCCCGCCAATCTGGACAATGGGCCACCCCTCGCCCAATGAAGCGCGTCAGGCTCTCGTTAAAGCAGCTACAGTCTGCCAACTACGACCAAGTATTGGGCCACTCCACGCCCTGTATTATTGGCCCCTAGCCCAAAGGAGTGCTAACAACCCCCCCCCCCCCCCCACCCGTGCTTGCTAGACTCTGTTCTAACTATCTCGATTGGACACTTTCCCAAGCCCGTGAATGATGGATCCTCCCGACTCACGAAGTGCCGAAAATCAATGCGAAACCACACAGTGGGCCCAATTTCTGCACTCACGATCGATACAGCTCAACACCCTTGATCGCAAACTTGTGTTTGGGGGTCCGTTGAGATCCCGCACCAGCCCCAAATGTAAATAGCTCTTTCTAAGCTTACCCCCAGTCTAGTTTCAGTCAAAAATCACTGAGTCAAGCACTCGTGCAGTTAAACTTCATTATGACAAAACACAATTACAGTTTCCACTACTGTACCTAACCACCGCGGGTTCAATCCTCGTATCTGCCTGATCAAGCCCTCTTAGTCTCACTCAAGCAGAGACACTCCAGAAGGTCACGCAGTCCTAAGCGTTCTCCGAGAAGATCGACACAGGACCTCGTGGGAGTGGACCTTTATAGGTCCCCGAACCTTGAGGGGCCAAACCACATGGGGGTGCTCTTTACAATCCAATAACAGATATCGATTAACCCTGTACATGACAGACATTTCCCTAACCCAATAATACAGTTGGAATTACATTGTATTCAAACAGTGTTTCTCAAAGGAAACGAACATTGCAACATGTGCCCTGATATGCAAGAAAACCAGACAAGGCTCAATACTTAATCCAATCAACATCCAGCAACCGAAACGTCGCCTATCTCCTTCGCTCCTTAGATGCTGCTGCACCCGCTGAGTTTCTCCAGCTTTTTGTGTACCCTCCAGCAAAGTAAAGCTTTGCAACATTATTTACAATGTGTATGTTTGGTTTGCATTCATCCAATCCATTCTATACATTTTGTACCTAATTGTCAGGATCTGTAGATGTTCCCATCTCTTCCTGTAGCTCTAATCTAGGCTCTAGACAAACTGGCACCATTCTGCAGCTTTTCCCATTTCTACAGAAGGCACTTTTAAATTTACCAAACGGCCCAGCAGCCCAGAAGCCTTTACTCAATTTTAGCGTTCTAGCCTCTCCGATTTGGCCAGGATTAACATAATATGTTTAAATATAAATTTATAAAATTCCATGCAGCACTTTATAACATACAGAAATGAATAATAAATGGGCAGTACTGAATTTCTGATCATTGTTTCATTCTGGATATTTTTTGTTAACTGTCAATGTTTGTGAAATCTATATTACTAAAAGTCTGATCTTGACCACTTCCTGTTGATCTGTATATTGATTTTAGAAAGAACGCTGCCACTTACGGCTGTGTTTTTGGCCATCTTACTCAGAGCGCAGGACAAGAAGATTTTTCCCATCGATTAAAAATAAAAGAGTTATTAGTGTTTAAAAAATGTTGAGATTCTCTCTCCTGAAGGCCACGCCCCTTCCGGAGGGACTATAAAACCCGGAAGTGTTGAGTGCCTCAGTCAGTCTCTGCAAGATGGGGGAGCAAGAGGGTCATGTCTCTCAGTCTGAGCTGTGAATTACACTGAACACATGTCGACTAAACTATGAGTGGTTTTACTGACCTGTCAGTGCCCTTAATGTGGTTTGAAAACATAGTTTGGAAATGCTAAAGCTGTGTTACCTTTGGTTTGGAAATGCTAAAGCTGTGTTGCCTAATTAAAGTTGCCTTGCCTAATTAAAGTTGCCTTACCTAATTAAAGTTGCCTTGCCCGATTAAAGTTGCCTTGCCTTCTATATAATTAAAATTTAATCTTGTCCACTTCCTGTTTGTGCTTTTTATTGATTTTAGAAAAAACGCTACCACGGACGGCTATGTTTTTTTGGCCATCTTACTCAGAGTCGCCTTCCGCTCATCAGGTGCCGAGGATTTTTCCCATCGATGAAAAATAAAAGATTTATTAGTGTTTAGAAATGTTTGCGATTCTCTCTCCTGCCATGCCCCTTCTGGTGGGAGGGGGGGAGGGACTATAAAATCCAGAGGTATGGGCATGGTTCAGTCTCTGCAAGATGGAGGAGGGAGAGATCACAACTCACTGTCTTTAGTGACCTTGCATCCTGCCTGAAATGGTATGAAACTGCACTTGAATTTGGTGCCTTGCACCCTGCTTGAAATGGAATTTCAAGGAATAGCCGTGAGTCAACTGCCAGCCCACCAGCCTTGAGCTGCCAGCACACCAGGCTTGAGTGACTGAGCCGCCAGCCCAAGAATCTGCTCCAGAAAGCCACCCCACTGGCCACCAATGTTGCAATTGGTGGAGAGGTGGAATATTGCATTGGGGGACCAACCCTCCCGTGTGATGCTGGGACTCAACGGATCCCACCTAGTATGTACTCAAATTCTAACCTAAGGCAGCAATTAAGCTTTTACCCTTTGCCCTGAATTAAACAATAATGATTTTTTTCCACACAATTTAGTTATATTAAACAACCAGTTATGCATTTTTTTCTGAGCCTGCAACGTCAAGAATGCTAACTCTTGAAGAAGGATCCCGGCCCGAAAGGTCACCCAGCCTTTTTCTCCAGAGATGCTGCCTGACCCATTGAGTCACTCCAGCACTTTGTGTCTATCTAAAGAATACTGATGCTTGACTTACACTAGTTGCGAATTAACTAACCACCTGATTAATTAGCAGTAGAAGACCCCGTAGTCCCTAAAAACTGTCTTCTACACTGGTACCTCACATAGTGCTCAGGATGTATTCCCAAGTACAAGAACACTCATGGACACAGCACAAAAATGTGCCACTTTTGCAATGGACATTTAGAGGTAAACTACTTTCTTCTTTGTGTTTCTTTGTGGGAACTAATTTAAACTAGTGTGAAGAGAAGAAGGTCTGTGAATCCTGGCAGTTCACCCATTAGATTCCTCCCCTCACCTAGTTCCAACTGCCTTTTATTTTTCCCTTAACAGTTCCCATTATCACTTTCCTTATCAGATTCCAGCATGGGTAGTATTTGGGTCCTAGCTTATCACCTTTCAGCAGTTGTTTCCATCTTCACCCTTTGTCCACCTAGTTCCACATATTTTTTTTCTTTATCTGCTTCCACTGGTCTTGTCTCCATCTTCCAATTATATCCCTACCCACCCACCCCTACCCATTTCTAATGGGCTGCCATCCTTCACCGCTCCTCAGTCCCCTCTCACCTCTCAGTCCTGATGCAAGATCTCAACACAAAATATCAATTGTTTCTTTCCCCATCTCCATAGATGCTGCTCGACCAGCTGAGTTCCTCCAGCAATTTGTTTTTAACTGTGTGGGGACCCTGGCATGAATCCAATCCTGGATATGTAGAGATTGCCTATGAGGGTTGCTGTGGGACAGGCCTGGGCTGAGATGCGGACCATTATTTGGGACAGGGAGGACCTGCATGTATTGACAGACCATCCGGATCCTCTGGTTTCTCTCCTCACAATCAGTTGGATGTGATGGAAGCTGCGGTCTCCATTCTATTCCATACATTTGGTAAATTAGATATTCAATTCGTCCATGGTGCTGCCAATCCCCAGTAATGACCTGCCTTCATCATGTCAAAGTCAAAGTCAAAGTCAAAAGAGTTAATTGTCATGTGTCCCTGACAGGACAATGACATTCTTTCTTTGCTTAGCACAACAGAACATAATAGGCATTGACTACAAAACAGATCAGTGTGTCCATATACCATTATATACGTAAATGCACACATGAATGAATAAATTGATAAAGTGCAAATAACAGATAAAGGGGTATTAATGTTCAGAGTTTTGTCCGATCCAAGTTTAATAGTCTGATGGCTGTGGGGAAGTAGCTGTTCCTGAACCTGGTCGTTGCAGTCCTCAGGCACCTGTACCTTCTACCTGAAGGTAGCAGGGTGATGAATGTGTGGCCAGGATGGTGTGGGTCCTTGATGATGCGGCCAGCCTTTTTGAGGCAGCGACTGTGATAGATCCCATCGATCAAAGGAAGGTCAGAGCCGATGATGGACTGGGCATCTTCTTCCTTCCAAGATAATCGGCAGTTGTCGCAGGACCTAATTATACATCATGAAGTTAACTGTGCCTTGGGAGGCTGCAGTTGGTGAAGCGCATGAACGCAAATGTCTGAAGTATTCAGACTTAGCAGCCGAGGCAGAACAACGCAGCTGGCGTACCCAGGTGCTCCTTGTAGAGGTTGGTTGTAGAGGGTTTGTTGCCATGTCAACAACCAGACTCCTGAAGGGAATGTGAGTTTGAGGACAGGCCTTCTGACAAGCCATCAGGTCGCTGTCAGAGGCTGCCGAGCAAAGCAGCAACTGGCTGTGGCTGAAGAGGAAGGACGCCAAGTGGACTGCAAATTGACCAGCAAGAGGGGTAAAACGGAGGGGAGCGCACCTGGGATGCCAGGTGTTGCTGTTGAGCCCTCTGGAGGTGTCGTGGGCCAATCAATGAAACACCAAGGAAGGAGGGTGCCCTCCTGATGACCCCAATAAAGTCTTTACCCCCACCCCCACTCAAGATATTAAGAAGGTGCCAATTATAGTAGGGATTGTAATATCAAGTCCTATAAGCTCAACTCATAAGCTGGAGAAATCCAGTGACTGTAGTGAAAGTGCAGCTGACAACTAGGGAAAGAACATGTGACGGTGTGGAAAGACAGCTGTCAGGAGGAAAAGACCCCAACGGGGCTGTCATGGACCAGCTATCCATGACGGCAGGCTCCGTCACTGTGAATTGTGAATAGGAGTCACCCCTCATGGCTACAAAAAATTCAAAGAGGAAAATACCCCCTGAGTCTGCGAGAGCGGGAGCGGAAGATGACTCTTCGGATGACAACCCGGTAACCAACCCTGGCATGAACACGACGACGAAGAAGATAATCGGCTCGGCATTTACAACATCAGCTGCAGGACAAGAACTCCAAGTGTGTAGCTTCGGCTGGTCCAAGGTAACATTCATCAGAGGCCTAAAAATACATCAAGGGCGGATGAAGTGCATGAAGGAGGTGAGGCCGGAACCTCACATTGATCAGTATTTCCTGAGAAAAAGATCAAATCAGTCGAGTGAAGCTCAGCGGCAGGATACAACCCACAGTCCAACGAGCATTAATACCCCAGTGGCCAAGGAGAGTAATTCAAGCACAACGTCTGAGAACCCAGAATCCAGCCAGACGCAAGGCCACATACATTTTGTGAAGTGGCCAAAGTCCAGCAGCAAGAAAGAGTGGGCAACAATTGACGCAGACCTGAGTAAGATCCTAGACGGACTTCAAGGAACAGTGGAGAATAAACTGGAGAAAACTAGTGATCTGATCTAAGGAGCAGAACGATTCGGAACCAAAAAGAAGGAAACAACAACTCCTCCCAAGCTCAGAAGGCAGCGGGAAATTGAGAATGCATCGGGAAGGGACCTGAGGAAACGGTGGTGAAAATCCTCACTGGAGGAAAGAGTGGGCATCAACCTCCTGCAAGCAGATTTAAATGAACGCCTGGGAAGACTGTGGAGAGCAGAAACCCTCAGAACTCGACACAAGAAGGAGAGGGCAAGAACATCTTTCTACAACGATCCCTTCAGATTTGTGACACGAGTCTTCACAAAGGAAAAGAGAGGGTCACTTAAGGTGTCAAAGAGGGAATTGGAGCACCACCTGAAATCAACATACACAGACAACCAAAGATTTGAGCAGAGGGGGATACCCCCAGACATGCCACCCATTCCTCAGCCAGAACATCAGTTGGACGACAGCCTCCCAAGGTGGAGCAAAGTCAAGAAAGCCGTAAGGAAGGCAAGGGCAGCTTCAGGACCAGGACCAAACGGAGTTCCATACCAGCTGTACAAAAATGATCCAAATGTTCTACGGTTCTAATGGAGGCAAATGAAGATAGCATGGAAAGAGCAAACCATCCCAAAAGCATGGCGAAGAGAAAGGGGAGTGGTGATCCCCAAGGAAAAAGATGCCTCAAACATCGACAATTCCGGCAAATCAATCTCTTGAATGTTGAAGGGAAGATCTTCTTTAGCATCGTTGCTCAAAGGATGATAACCTACCTGAAACAGAACAACCTGATTGACACGTCGGTACAGAAAGCTGGTATACCAGGCTTCTCTGGATGCTTAGAGCACACAAGCATGATATGGCATCAAATCCAGTCTGCAAAAATGGAAGGAAGAGATCTGTTCCCATTCTCTCCTGTGGACAGTTTTCAAGTTCTTCCATGTGCCAAAGACCATTACAAACCTGGTCAGAAACTACTTCCAAAATTTGCAATTCTGTATTACAACAACAGAATACACAACATCATGGCAATCACTGGAAGTGGCAGGTTGCACCATCTCCCCACTAGTCTTCACCATGGCGAAGGAAGTGATCATCCGAGCTTCCAAGTGGAGGAGAGCGGCTGCAGTCTGGGCAGCGGCTACCTCCCATTTGCGCCTACATGGATGACATGACCACCCTGACCTCAACCATTGCATGTACCAAGCGCCTGGTGGAAAAGCTTCATGCGAACATAACATGGGCCCGGATGAAGTTGACACCCAGCAAATCCAGGAGCATATCCATCATCAGAGGAATAATCGTAAACAAGTGATTGCACATTGATGAAACACCCATTTCGATGGTGTCAGAGCTGTCAAGAGTTTAGGACGGTGGTACAATGAAAACCTCAAAGACTCAGACCAGTGTGACAAACTGAGGGAAAAACCCATCAAAGGCCTTGCTAGCATAGACAAGACCTTGCTTTCTAGTAAGCTGAAACTGTGGTGCCTGCAGTTTGGATTGCTCCCCCGTCTGATGTGTCTACGAGGTCCCCATCACCAAAGTTCCAGTGAAGAGAAGGGATTGGCACCAAGTTTGTGACTCAGCAATTCACAGAGCCTATTGCCAGTGAGCGTTCATGCTGGTTAGCAGAAGATTTATAATGATTTATAATGAATCAGAGTTCTGCAGGATAGCGCTCAGTAGGGTACCAGTGTTATTCCTTATTGCTTCCTTGGAGATTATTTCCAAACAGCTAGTGATGCGCTTTGCATTTTTCTGTTGATAATGGCTGCTATGGAAAATAGATGTGAATATCTTTTAAATCTAAATGTGGCTGAAATGTCATTGCAGGCATGAAAATTATAGCCTGTAGCCTTTACAACTGCTCTGAAGTCTGTGATTGCTTCCTTGTAAACTTGGCACTTCAAGCTGCGTGACTTTTAACAAACTACATTTTTCCATTCTGTCAAATGCAATTTATTTGAGTTCTATGGTTGTAAAATAAACTGTCTTTGTTGAGAATGATCGTAGCAGAGTTACATTATGGTCAAGGATTTTCTTGTTGCAAATACTTTTGAGAGTCACATAACAAATGATTGCCTTAATCTTTTGGGTAGTGTACTAGTGCTGCTTCCAGGTTGATTGATTCTTTTTAATCTCTTATAAAAATGATTTTCTTCCATTTTATACAACATGTTCAGCTTTGTGGAGACACAAGGATCTGCTGGTGTTGGAATCTTGCATAGAACACAAAGTGCTGAAACAACTCAGTGGGTCAGCAGCATCTTTGAAAGACATGAACAGATGATGTTTTAGGTCGGGACCCTTCTTCAGAGTCTGAAGAAATGCCCTGACCTGAAATGGCACTTATTCATGTCCTCTAGAGATGCTACCTGACGTGCTAAGTTACTCCAGCACTTTATGCTCTGTTTAGTTTCATCATGTGCTAATTAACACACATATCATTATAATTTTGAATATTATATTTTATATAAAATGGTTTATAGTACTACTTGAACAACATTATGTCTTTTAAATTGAAGGATAAATAAGAATTCCGAGTATGATTTATCATATATTCATATACAATAGCACATAAGAAGTTGAATACATTCTCATGAGATTTGTACTAGCAATGCTATGATGTTAGTACTTCCAATTATCTGAAGAATAAATATTTACTAGCCTCTTGGATTTGCTTGTAACTAACTCTACTTCTGGAAAATACTTTCATTAAAATATGGCCTGTTACAGTTCCATGCCTGGATAATTGCATCATGCAGGAAAATCAGTTATTCAGTGGTTTGGTCTACTACTGCAGCAACATATGAATTATAACAATGAATGTCTTTAAATGAGAGTGTAACAGTATGAAAAATTGTATGAATAAAATATGATAGGAGGTGCAAAAACACATTTATTATATGAAATTATTTAATACAGTTCCTTTCATAAAAATTATGCCAATGTTTCAAACTTAATTGTGTAATTTGAAGTATCTAATGAATTGATTTTGAGACAGTTTTTAAAAATGCAAAACCTTTCCGAATTAATGCAAGTTTTCTTTCTTTCTGCAGCACAAATAGACAAATTAAAAATGTGAAAATGCATTGTGAAGTCAGTCAGTTTTGCAAGATTTGTTGATTTACATAACCACTCACAATTTGAATTGGCAATATTTCATTCCTTTATTTGTTCTAATACTGTGCAATGCATCAACAGACATAGTTATAAACAGTAATTGGTACACGGTCTGCATTTTGTTTGGTTTCTTAATTGAAATTTTATGATTAAAATGAATAAAGCATAATTTGCATTGACTGGATATTTAGTTTGGTTTTGAGAACCATAATTACATTTTATACATAATTTTAATCTTTCATATAATAAATTATTTCGGTATCATATCACAAATCAGTTCCATGGGAGAGAGGTTATAGTCTTCTTCGACAAAGCAGCTTGATGGCTGGAGGTCTTCAATTATATTGGGCTTTCTGCATCAGTCTGAAGCCTCATTTTCAGTTCTTCAAACAGGACCAGGAAGATTTCCCAGGACTCTAAATGTTTCCTTTTGTTAAATTTCAAGAATGCGAGGAATAATTTAGTTTGTTTTCGGAGTTCCTTTCACAGTAGAACAGTGAACTAGTATTTTGAAGTTTGCACTTTATGTTATCCCCTTTCCTATTATTTCACACATCAAGGAGGATGGAAGAATATATCATCAGTTGTTTCACGGAATTTACTTTGTATTCACTAGTTTTGTGCTTATGCTGCAGTGCAAGGATAAACATTTTTAGCAGAAACCGTCTACCTTAAAATTCCATGGGCACAAAATAATTGAAGGATCACAATTCCCTATGCTAAGCACCATTTTATCATCACACAGTAGAAGTTTTTCCAGTGACATTGACTTCTGATGGAAATGTATTAAGCAGAATTTGTAATAGAATCTTGATGCAGGAAATATGTCAACGAGAGCATCTTCCCCTCTCCCAGGTTACATTAGCCAAACAACTTTTGTTTTTTTAGGCAGTTTCTTGTGATTCTTTGGAAATATACCAAGTGCACTGCACTAGCTGCATGTCACCTGGTCAGAGCAGACATTGATTCTGCCTAACGAATGAATCAATGATTGAAAATTCAGAGGGCTTAATTATTGTGCTCACCATTCCCGATGGAGTCAGGTTTGTATACAATGGAAACAGGCCCTTTGTCCCATCATGTCTGTGCACACAATCAAACACACATTTACCATCAGATTGTACCACACAAGGGACCAATTTACAATGGCCAATTAACCACTGTTTGGGTTGTGGGCAGAAATTGGAGTACCCAGAAGAAACTCATGCAGTCACAAGGCGATAATGCATATTCTACACCAACTGCACTGGAGGTCCAGATTGATCTTGGGTTGCTGGAGCTGTACAGGATGCACAAAGAGAATGATAACCTTGTCTCTTTGGACAATCCAAGGATACTCTCTCTCTCTCTCAGAAAAGGAGGTTGCCAGATGCAACGTGTTGCTACAACATCACAAGACATTTTATGACTTCCGGTGGCACCATGAAGTGGTGAAGGTGCAGCATTGAATTCAGCTCCTGCTAAAATCGTGTAAAAAGCTGTTTCTATAGTTGGGACTGATTTAAAAACTTCCACCGGCAGCTGCTTAGTGTCGTGGGAGTGATAGCAGCATACAGTGTCGAGAAAATTTGAGTTATAACAGGACCTGTAGATGAAAAAGGGAAAACATCAGCGGGGACCAAAGAAATCGACTATCAGACACCGGCTGGAAGAAGATTTGGCAGCCCTCCAAACAGCAACTGAAAGCTCAGACAAAGAATTTGATTCTCAACAAGCAGTATCTGAAATGGCTACAAAAGGAGAGACAAAAGGGACAGAAAAGGAGAAAGAGATGAAGCAGTGGGAACAAACGGTAAGAGTTAATCTTACTAAAGATCTTACCACAGATCTCACTAAGGAATTCTCCAAAATGCTCACTAACATGAATAAGACACTGGAGAACAAGTTATCTAAGATGGAGGTTAATCTCTCCAAGAAAATAGATGCTGCGCGTGATGAATCAAAGGAACAGTTTGACTTTTTGAAGCAACAGCTGTCGGATTTGAAGTAGAGGACAACTCAGGAATTTGCGAGAATGGAATACGATTATAATAAGAAATTTGATGAACTGGCTGAAGGAGTTGATAAGTCGATAGAAGATATAAAGGTTGAAATACGTGAGGGGTCTCGGGAAATATCGACCCTGAAAGAAGAACAAGGGGTTAATCGGGAGCAATTGAATAAATTGACAGATAAAATTCAAAATTTCAAAGCTAGAGCAAGGAGACAGAACTTGAGGATTGTAGGAGTAAAGGAGGGACAAGAGCTAGGAATTTTAATGACTGAACTTGTTACTAAAATACTCAAAGATGTCTTTAAGTTGAAGGAAAACCTGAGGATTGATGTGGCACATCGGATAGGTCGCTTCAGAAGAGAAATAAATGCTTCCCCAAGACAGATTATTGTGAAGTTTTTGGACATTTCAAGTCTGGATAAACTTATGAAGATGATACCACATGGGGAGGGGCTTACATTTGATGGAGAGACTGTCAGATTCTACAGGGACTACCCACGTGAAATATGGGAGAAAAGGAACAAATTTAAAAGAGCAAGCAGCATTCTGCAAGGTAAATCAGAGGTGAAATAAGGAGTTGTGTTTCCCGCGAAAATGAAAATTAATTACAACGCTACTCAACGCGCCTTCACGGACCTGGATTCGGCATTTAATTATGCACAAGAAATTGTAAAGAAAATAGAAAAAAGAGAAGTAAAGGTTGATGATTAAACGTTTATTGGGAAACTGTGCTGTAATTAAGATGGTGGAACTGCTCTAGACATTAACCAGACAGGCTTATCTGTCAGGAATGTGTATGTAATGAATATGCCCTGGTTTCAACCTTGAACAGATAAGGAGAAGATAAATAAATGAAAGGAGAACATTTTGAAGCAACGCGATCAGATTTGAAAGAAAATTAAAGGAAATTATGGACATCATAAACTTGTGGGAAGAAAGTGGCATTAATGATCTGGAAAAGTTGCAGAGGTTTGGGCTGGAAGACTGTTGTATTTAAGAAAAGAAATGAAACCCTTGAAACAGGCTGGTAATTAAGGTACAGATGAATACTGTATATTTGGACAGGGATAGGGCAGGTGTTCGAATGTTTTTTAATTCTATGATTCGGGGATTACGAGCAAGTAATATAGAAGGTTTATAATTGGAGTAGAAAAGAGAATATTTGAAACAGTAAAGATGATTTTATTTTCTTTAGGTATATTAAGACATATTAAGATATATTTAGATGAAACGGCATGTAGTTATAAATGCCATTGTATTTAGAAACATAGAAACATAGAAATTAGGTGCAGGAGTAGGCCATTCAGCCTTCGAGGCCTGCACCGCCATTCAATATGATCATGGCTGATCATCCAACTCAGTATCCCGTACCTGCCTTCTCTCCATACCCTCTGATCCCCTTAGCCACAAGGGCCACATCCAACTCACTCTTAAATATAGCCAATGAACTGGCCTCAACTACCCTCTGTGGCAGAGAGTTCCAGAGACTCACCACTCTCTGTGTGAAGAAAGTCTTTCTCATCTCGGTCTTAAAGGATTTCCCCCTTATCCTTAAGCTGTGACCCCTTGTCCTGGACTTCCCCAAACATCGGGAACAATCTTCCTGCATCTAGCCTGTCCAACCCCTTAAGAATTTTGTAAGTATTTCTATAAGATCCCCTCTTAATCTCCTAAAATTCCAGAGAGTTATAAACCAAGTCTATCCAGTCTTTCTTCATAAGACAGTCCTGACATCCCAGGGGGCGGAACTCAATGTATAATTCCATCTATGGAGGTCAATCAATTTTTAGCCATCATAGATGGCTTCTTATATTTAGGGTATCACCTTTTTGATACCTTAAATTCACGGGGGGGTTTTTGTTGTTGTATTTACTTTTATGTGGCTTATCTAACAATTTTTCTTTTTTCTTCACTATTTTTCAACACACCTTTCTCTTTTTCTTATGGAGGTTCAATATACGGAGGAGAGGTAAAATAATGTCAGAAGTGTGAGATGATACCCATATACCCAAACGTCTGAGGTACCTAACTACACCACATGAAGTAAAATCACTAAAACCTATTTATAATGCAGGATAATAAGGAAAAAAAGAATGGAGGAGTCACATTTTGTAGTTGGAATATTAGGGGTGCGAATGATCCAATTAAAAGGGGCAAGATTATGGCCCATTTAAAATCTTTAAAGGTGGATATTGCTTTTCTGCAAGAAACGCATACGAAACTACAAACACAGATGAGACTAAAGGCAAACTGGATAGGCCAAACGTATCACTCGTCATTTACTGCTAAAGCTAGAGGAACGGCTATTATTATTCGGAAAGGTATACCGTTTATATTAAAGAATACAATATCTGATAAAGAAGGAAGATACACGATAGTGGCGGGAGAAATTTATTCCACTCCATTGATAAATATTTACGCACCAAATTTTGATAATCCCCAATTTTTTAAGAAAATTATGGATAAAATAGATGAGTATAATTTTCAAAATGTAATACTAGGGGGGGACTTTAACTGTGTTATAGATTCATACTTAGACAAATCAATAAAATTAAGGAAGGGTAGTGCTAAATCCAAGTCTAGTGAATTCTTAAACACTTATATTAAAAACACTAATATAACAGATGTATGGGAGAATAGCTAATCCAACAGGAAGCGAATATTCGTTTTACTCATCAGTACACAAAACTTATTCATGAATTGATTTTTTTTTAGTGGACACTAAAATATACGATTACGATTAATCCTAAATACCACAATAGTATTATTTCGGATCACTCCCAGCTGACTTTTACTTTAAAACTTGAGGGAATGCCAGGTAAAATTATTTTGGAGATTTAACACACAAATAGCTAATGACTCACAAGGTTACGAGTATTTAAAACAACAAATGAATTTTTTTTTTTGAAACAAACGAGACACCAGGTATTTCACCATCTCTATTATGGGAATTTTTTAAGGCATTCATTCGTGGAGTTATAATTTCATATCAAAGTTTTCTAAATAAAAAAACAGGACAGAACAATGACGTTAGAAAATGAAATTAAATTATTAGAATTAGGAAACACAAAAGACCCAACCATAGACAAACATAATAAGATAACATTATTGAAATTTAAACTTAATCGAATATTATCGCAAGAGTAATAAGATTACTTCAGATCACAAAACAAGCACAGTTTGAATTTGGGGATAAACCACATAAACTTCTAGCACGACAATTGAAGAAGCAAGAAAAGGAAAAAACTATTAGTAAAATTAAATCAAAGAATGGGGAATTGTTAACTGTACCTAAGGACATTAACAAAAGGTTTGCTCAATTTAAAAAAAATATATATATACATCTAAAACTAACATTGAAGACAATAAAATTATAATTTTTTTAGATAAGTGTAACTTGCCAAAATTGGATATCATAGAACAAGAGGAATTAGGAGCGCAGATTACAAGTGAAGAAATAAAAGAAACAATAAAAGAACTGAAAAATGGGAAGACACCAGGGCTTCCGAAAAAGAAATTACCAGAAACTTTAGCAGAATCATACCAAAAAAAAGATAAAGATCTAGAAGATCCGGGCTCATATAGAGCTATATCACTTTTAAATACAGGTCAAATTTAGCAAGAAGATTGAGCAAATATATTAATAAATTGATAAACCAGGACCAAACTGGGTTTATACCCAAAAGACAATCATTTAACAATCTGAGACGAATTTTTAATATAATGTATTCACATAAAGGGGAAAAGGAAGACTTATCAGTTATATCTTTGGATGCTGAGAAAGCACTTGACCAGGTAGAGTGGCAGTATTTATACTTGGTACTCCAAAAATTTAATACGGGAGATAATGTTATTAGATGGGTAAAATTATTATATGATAATCCAACAGCAAGAATATTAACTAATGATATGTTATCCAAAATTCCAATTATCACGGGGCAATAGGCAGGGATGTGTTTTATCACCCCTGCTATTTGCCCTTATGATAGAGCCACTCGCTGAAAGGATAAGAACACATCTGAATATTCAGGGATACAATACTAAGGACTCTAATAACAAAATTTCAGTATACACAGATGATATACTTTTATATATTAGAAATTCAGAAACGAGTATCCTGAATTTATTTAAATGTAATAGAGGAATTTGCTCCTTTTCAGTGGATATAGATTAAATTGGAATAAAAGTGAAAGTATGTCATTACAGCCCAGAAAGTGAATCATCTATTAAATTTCCATTTAAAAATTGCAACGGAAAAATTTAAATATTAGGTATTCAAGTTACACCAGAAGATATAAATCATTATTTAACGCTAATTTTAGTCCTTTGTTAAATAAATTGTACGCTCTGATTAGATTTTGGAAAACGCTCCCACTATCATTAATTGGCAGAATAAATGCTATAAAAATGATAGTGCTACCACAAATAATATATTTATTTCAATCCATACCAATATATATATATACCAAAATATATATTTTTTAAAGCTAGACTCTAATATTACTAATGTTATATGGGACTACAAAGCACATAGAATTAAAAGAAATCATGTGTATAAACCTAAAGATGTAGGGGGACTTGCACTGCCTAATTTTTTTATATTTCTATAATTGGGCAGGCATTATTAAGAATATTATTTATTGGTTGGATTGTCCTTCTCAACAGATGGAATGGATAAGAATGGAGAAAGAGGATTGTTTTCCTTACAATTTAGGAGCGATCCTCTTCTCCCCGATAAAATTGAATAATATGTTATATAAGAAGAATCCAATCATACACAATATAATTCGAATTTGGAAACAAATAAAATTAACATTAAAATTAATAAACTTATCAGCATTAATACCAATAGTGAATAATCCGGTATTTAAACCATCTTTTATGGATAAAACATAGACAATGGGAAAGATTGGGAATTAAAAAATTGGGTGACATGTATGAAATGGGAAATTTATTATCATTTCAACAATTAAAATCAAAATTTAATCTGAATAATAACCATTATTTTAAATATTTACAGATTTGTGACTTTATAAAAAAATATATATCAACATTACAGAATATAACGATAGACCCACTGGAAGAAGCAATGAATATTAAAGCAAACTCACAAAAATTAATATCATATCTATATAACAGTATTCTTAATAGAGAATTGCGATCAACAGAGGAAATTAGAGAAGACTGGGAAAAAGATTTAATGATTAAAATTTCTAAAGAAACATGGGAGAGGTATTTGATATATATATACATAAATGTTTGATTAACACTAGACATAATTTAATTCATTTTAAAATATTACACAGATTATATTACTCGAAAATTAGGTTGAATAAATTGTATCCAAATATTTCTCCCATCTGTGATAAATGTCTTTCTCAAAATGCCAACTTCACACATTCTTTCGTTTCTTACACAAAACTTCAAAGAGTTTGGTGTGATATATTTGATATATTCACTAGTTTATTTAAGATAAAAATGGAACCTAGCATGGAAATGATTATCTTTGGGGTATTAGGAAACAAATTAAATATATCCCAAATCTCATTTTTTTAATTATGGGTTAATAATAGTGAAAAAACTTGTACTCAAATTCTGGAAAAAGGCTACTATACTAACACTCAAAATGTGGATTGGTAATATGTTGGAAACGGCCCATTTGGAAGAAATGAGACTCCTCCTAATAGAAGAAAATACCCAATTCTTAACGAGTTGGTCTCCATTTATTGTTCTTCTGGATTCATGGGGTGTAATAACATCGTAAAATTAAAAACTCTGGGTTTGAGTGAAAAATGATTAGGAACAAAAAAAACAAAACAAAAACAACAACAAAAATATCGACTTGTGGCGTGTGAGAATCTCCTTTCTGCTTAACTTTCTCACTTATTTCTTTCTTTACACTACACTCACTAGACTATTCTTTACTCTTCAATACTTCTTTCTTTCTCATTTCTTTCTAAAAAAAAGGAAGTTGTACAAAGAATGTTTTAATAATTCTGGGAACCTATAAAAAAGTACCATTAAAATGTAATGTACTTCTAATAAATAAAACATTTTTTTTAATAAATTTTAAAAAAAAATAAAAAAATAAAAAATAAAAACAAGACATTTTATTCATTATTTTATATTTATCCAATGTCTCCTTTACATTAGTACAAAATTAATTTAAAATGTTGACTATCTGTTACAGATATCAAACTGACCACATGAACCAAAGACATTTCAAAACTCGTATTCTTTCTCTTCAAATAACGTATTCAAATAATAATCAAAAACTAGAAATAAAAAGTGATATTGAAATAAATGACAATGAAATCAGTACAATGCACAAACAGTGAAATCAATGGAGTACAATGCACATATGACACATGCGCAGCGTATATGAATGTATACCAATTTCTGCACCCAAATCTTTCAGATTCTAACCATCATCACTCATCATTCTAATCAAACATCACTCTATGGAACCTGTAAAAGTGCAAATGGCGTATTTCTGAAGTTTGAATAATTTACCACTCAACTTTATTAATATGCTGTTTGCTAAACGCCCACCCACTTAATGATCCTCCACTGATTCTTCTGGTATTTAAGTTGCAACAAAATGTTTGCTAACCCAAAATCTCCTTCTGCAAGTCATATTCAGTACTAGTAATATTCAGCTGTAAGTTCCTTTTTTTAGTTTTACCATTGTGCTAAGCAAACAAGACATGCCCATTGCGGATAGGTTCAGATGACATGGCCCTTAATGTGTCAATTATTGTGCAACGGTAAATAGACAAGTGAATGCTGAACAGTGTCCAAGGCCCAAATTAAGTGTTATTACTGTTGGTACGTAATTGTACTTAATGAATACAACTCCAGAATCAAAGTAACCTATGCATAATTATGTTGCCTGTGGAAAAACAAACCAGGTTCTCAACCTAATCTCAATATTTTTTTGTGATTTACACAATGTACCAAAATTACATTCTTGTTGAATGTACAATATCTTTCCTTGTTGTTGATGCCCATTGCATCTAATTTCTGATGGATATGACTGGAATCTATGATTTTATTTTAAATAATAACACAAAGAACAAATCACTCTTTTGCCACCGAATACTATATCGGAGGAAGAATATCAAAATAATGGGATGTATAAAAATTAGTAAAATAGTTCATTAGCAATATTACATACATGGTCAACGATGTGGTCAACTGAACTTAATAATAGGGATAGATAAGCAGACATCTTCAAAATGCCTACAGTCTTTGGACACGGTCTACCACGGAGCACTGAGAGTTGTTACTAATTTTAAAACCCTCACGCACCACTGCTCTTTGTATGCTCAAGTTGGATGGTTTGCCCTGTCCACCTGCAGACTCCATCATTGGCATATCCTTATTTATAAGATTATCCTCGATATTCTTCCTTCATACCTGCAGAAGTATGTAATTCGAAAAAGCACAGGAACTTATCAGCTCCGCTCTAAGGACTTGTTCTTACTAACTGTACCTAATGTCCATACTGAACTGTGGAAAAGAGCATTTAGTTATGCTGCTCCCTTCGCATGGAAACAGCTCAGAATGAACTGAAATTAAGGAGCTGGTTTCTATAAACAGATTTAAATATCTTCTTAATGATGTTGAAGCGGGCTCTTCTGTCTGTACATGTTTTGTTTGATGATGTTATGACTGTGACTCTATTTATATGTTCTCTGTTGTTTTTAAATTATTGTCTGTAACTGAGAAACTGTGCTGCTGCCTGTCTTGGCCAGGGCTCTCTTGTAAAAGAGATTTTTAATCTCAGTGAGACTTCTGGTTAAATAAAGGTTAAATAAAAATAAAAATAAATAAAAATTGATCACATAATTCAACAACTGCTTCAAACCATCATGTTTTCTGTTCCAGGATACCAACCTGATTATGACCTTTAACATTTCCAAGCATCGTTCTTGGTGGATGGAGAATGGGCCAGGATGTGTGGTGGTGACAATAACTGACATGCCGGAATGGGTACCAGAGGATCATCGTTACATTTATGTCAGAGGGTGCCTGCTAGGATACCAGTATATAGAAGTGGCACATAGTTCACTACAGGTTATCTTTGCTGTAAGTACTTCCAGTGACTTTTGACACTTCATGTAATATTATTTATGTGAAAGATTCACAAATACATTTGCTATAACTTTGGCAGAAGCTATTCTGAGAAAATAATCTTTTAGATTTAGTTTTTTTTAGTTTTACAGATAGTGCGGAAACAGTCCACACTGGCCAGCAATCCCCACACATCACACTATCCTACATACATTAGGGACAATTTTATATTTATACCAGGCCAATTAACCTACAAACCTGTACATCTTTGGAGGTTGGGAGAAAACCGAAGATCTCTGAGAAAACTCACACACGTCACGGGGAGAATGTACAAACTCCGTACAGACAGCACCTGTAGTCAGGATCGAACCCAGGTTTCTGGCGCTGTAAGGCAGTAGCTCTACCGCTACGCCACCATGCCACTTGCCAGATTATGGCCTTTTCTTCATTTTCTGGGGATTTTGCAGTTACTTCAGCAAGGATGCATCAGTCATTTGGGAAAATTGGCTCCCATTCCCTCATTTCTCAGAGCTTACCTAATGGAATGGACTGAAGAATATAACAATTTGTTTTTTATTGTTGAGAGTCCTAAGTGAGATTGTTGCATAATTGGAATAAGGAATTTTGACGGAATAAAGGAATTTAGAGAGTTGAAAAGATTTGTTTAATTATTCCAATCGGCAAAAGTAGTTACGTAAAATGAGAATTTAGTTATCGAAGCTGTGGAAGAAAGGAAATTCTCATGAAGGTAAGTGATTCTGTAATCTTAGAAATGACGAATCAGCTGTTGAGATTGTTCTTTCTGCTGTGACATTTTGGCTGGGCCAAATTAGAATCAAATGGAGACATAAGGATCTGCAGATGCTGGCTTACAAATAAAGACACAAAGTGCTGGGGTAACTCATCTCTGGGCTGCATCTCTGGAGAACATGGATAACAGATATTTCCGGTTGAGTCGGTAGAAGAGGCCCAACCTGAAATGTCGCCTCTCCCTGTTCTCCAGAGATGCTACCTGGTCCGTTGAGTTACTACAGGGCTTCCACATTCTCTTGTGATCGTGGAACAAAATCCCACCCTTGAACAAAATTACAGGTTTGGGAAAGGGATGAAATCTAAGATGGTGCGCTGGAGCTTAGAATTAATATGAAATGTCCAAAGGAATGCTAAGTAAAGGAGTATCAATATTGTAAGACTAGAACAATTACAGGATCAACTATTAGATCTCAATGGGATTGAAGACTTTGAAGATATGGTGATTCTTGAGGAATTGTTGGAATGGTGGTAAACTTGGCTAGATCTAGGGTCTAATGTCCCAAGAAGTGAGGCACTCTAGGTTCACGCTGGTGTTCAACAACTGGAACTCCTAAAACAATGCAGAATATTGTTTTCTTCAGCATGGTCTCTGGCAAAGAAATGTTCTGTAATGGGTCCAGACAACATTCTATCTCAGGCTGTGGCAGTCGTGCCACAAATCATGCTTTTTGGAATAAGGTGAATTCCCCAGGTACTCTGACCCATCTGAGACCCACCAGACACTTGATGGTCCTTCATCTGGTAGAGAAAATCTCCAGGTTAATTTACTGGGCCAAATATTTTTTCAACTGTGTTCTGTTCAGGAATGGCAGAGCTGGACTGTTGTTGAATTGATCGGGAATGATAAGGCCAAGAATTTCAGGTAAATGAAATTCAGAGGAATCAAATGGCAGAAATAGTAGGTAGGGTTTGAATTCTGAAAAATATGAATAAATAGTTGATGAGTTCATTGGCTTCATTTGAACACAATGAGAAGCAACAGAAGTTTATCCTGAACTGTGTTCAGGTCTAAAGATCAATTCAAGTTCAGGGATAAGAACATATTTTAATAAAGCTTATTGTTTGATGTAATTTGATTATCTTGCATCTGAACCCATTAGACATTCATTTTGAAGTACATCCCCTGCGTTTTGTTTTCCATTATATCAGATACGCCATTGAACAATGCCAGGTACTGTAAGATTGGTGTTCTATGTGACCAAGAGTAAGTATGTTACATTACTTACCTTTAGCGGCACTGAAACCCACTGGCAGTTCTGCCACTCCCCGTGTGCACGACTTTGGCGCCTTTCAGAGGGGGGCGGGTTTAAAATGCCGTTTTTCTCCAGACAGTTCAAGTCGATCCATCTCGGGATTTCGTCGCTAAAGAGAAATCGCTCGACACACTACACGAGATAATTTATTAGCTAGAGTAATTTAAAAATCATCTTCTAAAGCCGTGAGCGCCAACAACGGGAAGAATTTACGTAGGGGAGAAAAGAAGGTACACAGTTTATTTTTACATATAAACGTGGTTCTTAGGAAGCATTTAATCAAATTTTCATGTTGAGAAATGGGGACAAAAAAAATATATGAACCGGTAGTATTTTTCCTGCCAACTGTGGGTTAAATTCACCGCAAACCGCAACGTTCCAATCCACCGCATTCCACTGAAACCCACTGGCAAGTTGATTTAAATGGCCATTAATTTACAGGAATTATACACTAAATTCCTTCCATTTGGCCTATAAATTCATGAAATGAGATTTTAAAATCATGTTATATTGTGAATTATTGTGTGAATGTTATTTGGACACTTAGGCAATTTAAAAATGTTTATCTTTTCTTAAGAAATGGATAGATGTTTAGATCTAGTAATTGAATTTTGTAATTAGCTACAATTGGGTAACTAACTAATTATATGCTTTAATTTCTGGTCATCCAAGTAAGATTGTTTCATATTTGTTTCAGAATGCTTCAATCTATAATTGGTCGGCACGGACTGGAAGGGCCGAGAGGGCCTGTTTCCGTGCTGTAATTGTTATATGGTTATAATAACTGAAAATTTCATTGAGTTCTCTTAATATTTAAGAAAGTTATGGGCTTTTGACTGTCCTAGATCACAGCTTTTCAGTTAAGTCAATGGAAAGGCAATGGGGAACAAGATGCTAATTTCCGAGTATGAAAATGGCCATAACTTTTTTTAATACTGAAGATATGAAAGTGAATTAGGTGTCAAATTAAACTTCTTTTTATGCTTTATCTGATGGGATAAATTGCAGACTTGATTTTTAAAATCTCAAAATTTTGTCACCTTGCTACCAAGAGTCTTCTCTAATTAACTATCTCAGATACCATTAGACAACTGATTTCTTGAACTAAAAGAACTTAAAGGGAGCCAGCAGCATTTCTTCATTTTATACCAATTCTGCAGTGGTGGGTTGTCTCTTGTAAGTTCTAAAGTAAAGCAATGAAAATAAAACAGCAGAAAAGAGATGATCCTATGCTGTAATCGTTAAATGGTACCAACCAATGTTATATTAGTCACATTCTTCCTTTAATAAAAACTATCAAAATACTATCCTCTCTGGGAGTGGTTTACTTTAACACCAAGTTATCACTGGGTGCTTGTGGTAATGGACTGTCCTTCCAGATCTACTCATGAACCTATTCCTTTGATATAAACACCCTTCTCCATTACGACCTTGTGATCGACAATTCACTGAAATTTAGGATGAGAGGGGATCGTATAGAAACACATAAAAATGAATATATATTAAGAGATACGACAGGTTAGATGCATGAGAAATGTTATTGATGTTGGGGGAGTCCAGAACCAAGGGTTATAGTTTAAGAATAAAGGGTAGGACATTTAGGACTGAGATGACAAAATACTTTTTCACCTAGAGAGTTGTGAATCTGTGGAATTCGCTGCCACAGAAGGCAGTGGAGGCCAATGCACTGGATGTATTCAAGAGAGAGTTAAATATAGTTCTTAGGGCTAAAGGAATCAAGGGATATGAGAAAAAAGCAGGAACAGGGTACTGATTCTGGATGATCAGCCATGATCATATTGAATGGTGGTGCTGGCTCAAAGGGTCAAATGCCTGCTCCTGCACCTATTTTCTATGCTTCTGTGATCTAGGGTGTGATGTATTGGGTCACCATTGCCTTCTGTCATATCTGGCATCACTCTGTTGGCATCATACTCACTTTTATTTCCCAAACATTAATAGTGGCAAGTCTTGGTAATGTAATATCTCAGTCGTAACGGCCTGTCAGCCATTTTATATTAATTTTAGTTACTATTATTAACTTATTAATTATACAATATTAATTTATATTCCTGAACCATTTTGCCTGTTCCATGAACAACATCTGGAAATTCATTTGTAAAATGTTGCTTACATAGGGGACCTTTATCAATTCTATCTATTATTATATGCTACTTCCAAATATAAGGGTATCACCTTTTCGGTCTCCTATGATGATCTCCACCTTGGATTTCTTTAGCTTCTTTGGGAGTTTACCATTTTCGGAGAATATCTCTCAGCATGCTTCAGTGCAGTCTTGTTGTGCATAGACACTGTTTGTCTCATTAGTTTTAACGCCATAGCCTCGGGGTTGATGTCCTGCTTTAGGATGACTGTTTATTATTGCTCCCATGTTAAGTATAAATGTTATTAGTTGTGTATAACAAAATAGTCCTTGCCAATGTTTCATTTCTAGGCAGATTACAATATGCCATAATATATCCGATATGTTCTTCAAGGTCTCATTTGAGGGTTTTACGTGCTGGTTCAATTCTTATTCCTTTTGACAAATAAATACAATAATTTACTGTTCTCTGCTCCAATAGCTATGGCTCAATTGTAAATGCAAGATGTTCCCGTCATTACTTCCAGTCTTTAAATGGTTTACTTGCTAAAAGATTTGCAGCTTGGGCAACTTGCATTTGCTTCATTGTGCAATACTTCAGGTGAAACATAAAACATTTGTGTTCTGCAGCCTGCATTTATATGTTATTTGGATTGTGAGGAATCACATCTGTCATTTGGTACTCCCATACAACATCCAAATTTCATCAACCAGTACTTTGATACAGTATCTTCTCCCCTTCCTTGTCTAAGATACTAAGGTAATCATTTTAACTAACAACCACAGATATTTTGTTTGAAGAAGAATTTATAGAAAGGCAGACAGCATTTTCCATCTGTGTACCTATTCCACAGAGCTAGCCAGCTTCCAACAATTTCTACACTAAAATAGTGTTTCAATTACACAGAGAGTAGTTGTCACCTGCTGCAATTCTTAAAGAGGAAGTGAAAAAAATATGTGATATTCAGAGCTCAGAACTCAACAGTTCATCTCATACCGCCATACCGATAGTTTGTGATTACTTGCACTGAAGGGATTTTCACAATTCTGGGATGGTGGTGCTTTGCCAATCCCATCTGCTGTGCCATTCTACTTCCAATTAATGGAGTGATACTTAAACATTATTGCAACAGAGGCCAGTCAGTCATGTAACATAATCGTTTAAAAATTAGCAACCATACAGAAAAATCATTGCACACAACTAATATTACATATAAAACAGGTACAAACAATGGAAATTATGCCGAGTGACATTTTCTAAAACATTGTAATTCTATTTAATTCCTTGAAGTAGGCATATTATTTTGCTGCCATACCCAGGCTCTCATTGTATTCCAGACTCGTTTAGAAATACTTCTGGAAATAAAGCATTCACAATGCTGTGCCATTCTGTGTGATTGTGGCAGATCGTCCAAATTTGGTATCCTGTTATACCTTTCCCCCATACCCTTTGAACCCTGTCACTGTAAGAACAATATCTGGCTGCTTCATGAATATATTTGTGTTAACGAAGAAACTGCAGATGCTGGAGAATCGAGGATTACACAAAATGCTGGAGAAACTCAGCGGGTGCAGCAGCATCTAAGGAGCGAAGGAGATAGGCGACGTTTCGGGTCGAGACCCTTCTTCAGACTGGTCAGGGATCAGGGAAACGAGAGATATAGACGGTGATGTGAGAGATAAAGAACAATGAATGAAAGATATGCAAAAAAGTATCGATGATAAAGGGAACAAGCCATTGTAAGCTGTTTGTGGTGTGAAAATGAGAAGCTAGTGCGACTAGGGTGGGGGAGGGAGATAGAGATAGAGGGGAAATGCCAGGGCCCGAGGGCTGAGGGAGAGAGTGGGAGGGGGAGGAGACAGCAGGGGTTAACAGAATTGAAAATTCAATGTTCAAGCCCAAAGGATGCAAACTCCCCAAGCGGAATATGAGGTGCTGTTCCTCCAACTTGCGGTGTTGCTCACTCTGGCCATGGAGGAGGCCCAGGACCGAGAGGTCGATACGGAATGGGAGGGGGAGTTGAAGTGCTGAGCGACCGGTGGGTCGGGTTGGTTTTTGCGGACCGAGCGGAGGTGTTCGGCGAAAACGATCGCCAAGCCTCTGCTTGGTCTCACCGATATAGATCATCTGGCATCTTGGAGCAGCGGATGCAGTAGATGAGGTTGGAGGAGGTGCAGTGAACCTCTGTCGGACCTGGAAGGACTGCTTGGGTCCCTGAAAGGAGTGGAGGGGGGGGAGGTGAAGGGAACAAGTGTTGCTTTTTCTTGCAGTTGCAAGTAGAGTGCCCGGGAAGGAGTAGAGCCGGGAGGGAGGGAAGAATTGATAAGGGAGTCGCGGAGGGAGCAGTCTTTGCGGAAGGCAGACAGGGGGGGAGATGGGAAGATGTGGCGGGTGGAGGGGTCACGTTGGAGGTGGCGAAACTGGCGGAGGACTATCTGTTGTATTTGCCGGCTGGTGGGGTGAAAGGTGAGGACCAGAGGGACTCTGCCCTGTTTGCGAGTGGGGGAATGGGGAGAGAGGGCAGTGTTGCGGGGTATGGAGGAGACCCTGGTGCGAGCCTCATCAATAGTGGGGGAGGGAAATCCCCGTTCTCTGAAGAATTAGGCCATTTGTGATGACCTATATTTACTGAATATATTTACTGACTTGGCTTAATCTGCTTTGTGGTAGAGAATTCCAAGGGAAGAAATTTCTCATCATCTCAGTCCTAAATGATCTATCATTTACCTTAAGACTATGATTCATTGTCCAGCACTCTGCAGCCATTTGGACCATTATTTTTTTTCAGTTTCTACTAGAGCACCTCTTATTCTTTACACTCCAATGAATAAAAGCCTGAATGACCCAATTTCGCTTAAGATGCATCAGAAGGCTTTAGAATAAATTTATTTTAACATCTGAGTTAATGAACATTCTTCCAAGGGAAAAAAAAAATAAGCCCATGGTTCTAGAAGATTTAAAATATCAGTATATCTACAAATTAGGAGCCAATCTGGTCAAGCTTCCGTACAGGATATCAAGCATGCTAACAGCATTGAAAACAGCACTGAAAACACACAACAAAAGATTTTATAACCAATTGATGAGAACAGGATTCTGCAGTTCGGTCAGTTCCAGATGTGAATGACGATAGACAGTAAGATTAGAACAGTCACAACATGGCTTTGGCCACGCAGATTAAATAAAATCCTCAGGTTAAATAAAAGGCTTTTCATACCTACATTAAATATAAGAGGTTAATCAGGGAGAAGGTAGGACTGCTCAAGGATAAAGGAGGGAGTTTGAGCTTGTAGTCTGGGAATGTAGGCGAGGTACTAAATGAATACTTTGCATCTGTTTTCACCAAGGAGAAGGACAGTAAGATCAATATGGAGAATACTGATATGCAAGGACAGTTTGAGATTAAGAAGGAGGAGGTATTGTTTCAGTTTAGTTTAGTTTACTGTCATGTGTACCAAGGTATAGTGAAAAGCTTTTGTTGCATGCTAACCAGTCAGCAGAAAGACAATACATGATTACAATCGATCTATTTACAGTATACATGATAAGGAAATAATGTTTAGTGTAAAGTAAAGCCAGCAAAGTCCAATTAAAGATAGTCCGACCCGAAACGTCACCTATTCCTTCTATCCAGGGATGTTGTCTGTCCTATGATTTACTCCAGAATTTTGTGTTTATCTTCAGTGAAAACCAGCATCTGCAGTTCCTTCCTACACAATTGATAGTCAATTAAAGAATTGCCCTGACATTTTTAAAAATGTCAGGGCAATTCAACCATCTTTATCAATTGTGTAGGAAGGAACTGCAGATGCTGGTTTTCACTGAAGATAAACACAAAATTCTGGAGTAACTCAGCAGGACAGACAACATCCCTGGATAGAAGGAATGGGTGACGTTTCAGGTCGAGACCCTTCTTCGGACCTGTTGCTGAACTCTTGTCGGCGAGAGGAGAACTTCTTCAAAGTAGGCATACCTTGAGGAGATTTCGCAGTGGAGCAGACAAAATAAGTCGAAAGGAAATGCAGATGCTGGTTTATACTGAAGATAGACACGATACATTTTTACAATATTATCAAAATCTTTACTCATCTAAACTAGCAGGACAATCAGGTGGGATGAAAACATTCCTACAAGAATGTCATATTAACAGTTTGGATCAGGGAGGTAGAGACTTGTTAAATGCTGATATATCAGTAAAATATATTGAAGAATCAATTGGATCATTAAATAATGGAAAAGCCGCAGGCCCTGATGGCTTAAGTGTTGAATTTTATAAGGTTTTATGATCTGATCTCTCCACGCTTACATACAATATATAAATATGCTTATGAACAAGGAAAGTTACCAGAATCATTAAATGAATCTACAATTACACTTATCCCTAAAGCTGATAAAGATTTGGAAGACCCTGGATCATACAGAGCAATAGCTCTTTTAAATACTGATCAAAAAATACTAACTAAAATTTTATCTCGGAGGCTAAGTTTAGTGATTAATAACTCAATACATCATGACCAAACAGGTTTTATTACAAAACGCTATTCATCCCTATAATCTGAGACGTCTATTCAATGTCATGTACTCAAAAAGAGTGAATTATATTGAACTAGCTGTCATATCCTTAGATGCTGAAAAAGCATTTGACCAGATTGAATGGCCATATTTATTTAAAAATAATGCGACATTTCAAACAGGGGGGATAGATTTTTCCAAATGGGTAAAAATCATATACTCGAATCCAACTGCAGAATATTAACAAATCAAATGTTATAAGCAAAATTTAATCTCTTTAGGGGTTGTAGACAAGGATGCCCATTATCACCATTACTATTTGGCTTTGGTAATAGAACCATTAGCGGAAATGATTGATCAGAACCAGAAATATATGGATATAATACCAAAAACTACAATGAATAAAATATCTCTTACGCAGATGACATCTTAATTTATATCACAAAAGCGGAGATTAGTATTCAAATCTATTTATGTTATAAACTAAGTTTAGCACATTTTCTGGGTATAGAATTAATGGAATAAAAGTGAAATTATGCCTATAACTGGAATAAAATTAAATATATTAGAACAATTCCCACAAAACAGTCATGGACAAAATCAAATATCTAGGAATTAATGTATCTAAGTCCTATAACTGTCTATTTAAATATAATTACCCTCAATTATTAAATAAACTAAAAAAAATATTTTATATTGGAAAACACTACCTATATCAATGATCGGTAGAATAAATGCTATAAAAATGATTTTTTTTTTTGCCACAATTGTTATATTCATTTCAAGCCATCCCTTTATAGCTCCCTAAAATGTTTTTTTTTTAAATAGGTACTTTGGTTAAAAGTTTTATTTGGGACTATAAAAATCATCGAATAAGTAAAAAACATCTATGTAAATCTAAAATAAATTGATAGTCAATTAAAGAATTGCCCTGACATTTCTAAAAATGTCAGGGCAATTCAACCATCTTTATCAATTGTGTAGGAAGGAACTGCAGATGCTGGTTTTCACTGAAGATAAACACAAAATTCTGGAGTAACTCAGCAGGACAGACAACGTCCCTGGACAGGCCGCATCTCTCGAGAGAAGGAATGGGTGATGTTACGGGGCGAGGATATCAATTGGTCTTTATCGTAAACCAGAAATCTCTGCAGGAATTCCAGATGACATAGGCCCACCTATGCATAGCAGGTTGACTTCTTTAGAGGGTGAAAGTTTTTACATTGCAGAAACAAGGGTTTTAGCTCACTGTGTCCATGTCTGCCGTCAGATATCCTTCCATACTAATCCCATGGCTCCCCAGGCCCATTCCAACCTTTTGCACATTCACACAAATCCCATTCCCCTGCATTAGGTTGGCATTATTTTATGCCTTGCCTATTCAAGTATCTGTCTAAATGCATCCTCAATGTAAAGGTTGTGTCTGATTCCATCACCTCCTCTCATTCGAAATGTCAACTATTCCAGCTATTTAAAACAATGTTTCTCCTCTGATCTTCTTAAAAACTACTTCCTCTGACATTGTACTGATGTCCACTTTGGTACACCTAGCATGTTGAAAATATAATTACTATCTACCCTTGTATAATTGTATATGCCTCTATCAGGCCTTATTTATTTACCCTGGGGAAAACAAGCCAGTTTAAGCAATCTCATTCCATAACTTAAGTTCTCCAGTCCTTGCAACATTCTGATTGTTTTTCTCTACGCTCTCTCCAGCACAATCACATTTTACCAATAGTGTGGCAACCTGAACTGTACATAATACTCCAAATGGGTCTGCCAATGTTTTGTAAAGTTGTGTCTTAATCTTCCAACCTTGATGTTCTAGTATCTAATGAATGAAGCCAAACATGCCATATAACTTTGTCACTACACTATCGGTCTTGCCACTTTTATGGGACTATAGGCTTACCTGATTTTCACCTCACTATGTGGACCTGGCCCATCAAGGACACATCTCCTTTAGGGCACGCTGCAGAATCATTTGTATCTATTGAGACAAACTTTCCGAAGTTGAACAGCAGCTAGTAATATCATGATATGGGTTCCAAATGAAAGGGTAGAAAAATTTAAGAGCGTCTTACGGTGAGTAATTTCTGATTTATTGTTTTAAGTAAGTTACATTTTCAATCAAATAGTTCCTTCCATCAAAGTTTAACACAAGGACCTGCAGATGCTGTTTAATACACAAAAGGGCACAAAGTGCTGGAGTAAAGGGCCTGTCCCACTTGCATGCGATTGCATGCGTTTGGCGCGACCAAACGTGGTCGCTTAAGGCGTGCGGGCACCATATGGCCGTGCGGGGCCGGTCCCACTTATCAGCACGGAGTTGTGCAGGGCTGGTCCCGACATCGCGCGGGGCTCCGAAAATCTGACAGTGTCCGAAATCTTTGTGCGCCAACGACCTGTCGGCTCGCAGGCGCATTGAGAACGTACGCAGCATCTTGACGGCGTATGCAGCGTCTTGACGGCATACGTTTAGTGCGTGGCATTGCGCGATGACGTCACCGTCCGGCGTGGCGTTGCATGATGACGTCATCGCCCGACACCATGCGATGCCCAAATTCAGTCGGCTCGCCTCCTGCCCAGCTGATTGGTAAGTATGAAGCAAATGACGTCACGCGTGAACTTAGCGCGTACTTAGCACGAACTTCGTGTGAACTCCGCTTCCGTTTAGTCGCGCCAAACGCATGTAATCACATGCAAGTGGGCAAGCCCTTAACTCAGCGGGTCAGGCAGCATCTCTGGGGAACATGGATAGGTGACATTTCAGATCGAGACATTTGATAGGTTGTCAATAACAACTGAGTTGATATGCCTTTGGAAATATCAATCAAATCTTAAATTTAAATTGCACTGATAGATTATGTTCAAACGAAAGTCATATCATGTCTCATGATTTTCTGTTTATGAATAGATTTTTGTTGAAAGTGTTGTGTAAACAATCACAAAAACTTATCCATGTTTGAAGCTTGAATATTATGCTTACTTTGTGAATGGTTTGCAAAGGCGTTCTGATTTGAGTATAGCTCTCAAACAACTAAGTTATGTTTGCAATTATAAAGTTGATTTGCGAAATGGGCTGCATTGTTGGAGATTTAGCTACAGTTTCAAATGAGGACATGGACCTGCTGAGTGTATGTCATGATCAAGTGAAATGGTGAATATTCACAGCTGTTCTCAAGTATTAAATTGAATCAAGAGATCAAGTGCCCTTTGAACTCAGTAAGTAGACCTGGTACTTTATGTTGTTTATGTTGTTTGTATTGTGCATGCAATTATTGTTCCTTACTCAAGTGTTCTAAGGGGGGCCATTTGATAAACACCTGTAGCATTTGGCAATTGGCAGAACCACTTAGCATGAAGGTATTTTACCTCTGAGGTTAACTCATAATGTGGCAGGTGCCAGAGTGGAAATGTGATGGCACTGTGAATGTTCAGATTTCTGCCAAGATGAAACATGATGACAAATCAACTAATTCAAGTCTGTAGCTCTGAGAAAACCCTTGATGCAATGTTTCGCTGAGACTAAAAACAAAGTAGTAGCTTCAGCTTGCTGTTTATGAAAGAGAAAGTTGGTGCCTTCTTGAAATAACTCTCTGGAAATCAGTCACAGTTGCACTGTGACTACAGTGTAGGATTGTAGTCATTGATTGTATCACAATGACTGAGGACTACCTGAAACATATTGTGATGGCTCCAATGACATGGCGATATGTAAATGATTTGAGAATGAGTGGGCAACAAGGGATAGATGTAATTGATCAGTGAGAGCCTTTTGTTGATAGCCAATAGAGCTGCAGGCTCCAGTGCCAGAAATCTGGGTTTGAATCTGTCCTGTGTGGCCTGTGTGGATTTTGCATGTTCTCTCTGTGACTGCATGGGTTTCTTCCGGGTGCTCCAGTTTCCTCCCACATGCCAAAAACTTGCTGGTTTTGCTTAAACAATTTAGGCAATTTTGTTTGCAGCAAATACTTTAACCATGCATGGAAAGCTCAATGTTCAGAGTGAGTAGACTACACAGGCAGCACCCATGGTCAGGATTGAATCCGGGTGGCTAGCAATGTGCAGAGCAAGCTGTTAGCATGTTATTCAGTAATGTGCAGTAAAATAGTAAGATTAAACGAGAACTTACCAGTTCAAAGTTTGATCATTATTTTATGAGGAGTAACAATGAGAGATTACGTGAAGCCCCGCCTGGCACTTGATCGGCATACTTCAAAGCAGCGGCATGAAAAACACAGAACATAATAGCCGGAGTAAGATAGTAAGGCTCAACATAGATTTAGAACTACCAGATGATCATTTATTTTATGAGGGTCGGGAGTGGAGGGCACGTAATCCCTCATCGTTACTCCTCATAAAATAACTATCAAACTTCAATCTGGTAAGTTCTCGTTTAATCTTACTATTTTACTTCGGAGTCACGTGAGTGACTACGTGAAGATTTTGTAGCTTCTGTGTTTTTTTATGGTCGTAGACTCATTCCATACGACAATCTGACTCAATCAAACACAGTAATGAGCAAATAACACATTTTTTTCCTAAACATTGCCTCAGTTTTATGTGATTTAACATTTTTTCCATTATAAAAGAATGAAAATAATGCCCTTTTCATTGAAAGGCAAATTCATCACCAAATATCCATTGATATATATATTAATTTGATAGTATAAACAAAGCAATAATTACAGAGAACCCAACACTCCGTGTCCAATCCTGACACCATGACTGGTTCCTTGTAACTTTATATTATTTTACACCCTCCTGCGGCCTTAAATCTTTGCTCGAGCGGCCCATCCTGTGCCATTCCTGTGAAAGTATCTACCTCCTTAATGGAATGATTTTCCACATCTCAATGTCTAGTTCCACTGAGTTTTAAACATGTTTTAACCATCTAGAATATAATTATCTAGAACCATCAGTTTTTACTGATACTTAATGTGGTTTTTTGTGTGTAATAAGTAGTGCTGTCTCACCACCACAGAGACTCTTACCTACTTATTGAGTCAATGTTGACCCACACACAATTTTTGGCCGACAGGATATGCTTAAATTTTACCTTGGTTCCAACTCTTCCTGGTCGGCTTGGTTTGGTAAATTCATAAACATATAAGATAGTGTAGTCTGTAGCCACATGCAATTATATAACGTAACATTTGCAATGTTTGCACTCCTATGCTGACACTAAAGTCATGAGCATTATCACTTTCAACGTTAATCTTTTGAATCATTGATAGAATTGGAGCCCATTGCCCAAGGCTAATCAGGACAATGCTGATCTCCCAACTTCTGTATTTCAACATTATGTATTTGACAGATATATAATATATATATTATATATATAATATCTATATATATATATATATATTGTGTGTGTGTGTGTGTGTATGTGTATGTATGTGTGTGTGTGTGTGGGTGTGTGTGTGTGTGTGTTTATGTATGTGTATGTATATATATCTATCTATATATATATTACTATCTCATCTCTCTCTCTATCTCATAATATCTATATATATATATATATATATATATATATTATATTTATATATATATATATATATATATATATATATATATAATATATATATATCCCTTTTTCATATCGGGATATTACGAATGAGCCCGATAATTCTTGGTCAGCTTGTCCTAAATAGGACGATAAACACTATGAGCTCTATTATTGGCTCTATCACTTAGATGCTGAGAAAAATGCAATCGACAAGGAACTCCCATATATCTAATATGATAAAATAAGTTTTACTGTCTGCAAAAGACTTCCAATTTCTTACAAACAACATATTGTTTTTTTTTTTAAACTATTTCTCCAAATTGCAGGTATAACATTCCTTTTGTACATAATTGTTTTATTGTTATATTAGTTAAAACATTCATAGACCTCTTTAACCGTCAAACTGTTATAATGGTCTGGTCAAACCTGCAGATAACCAAATTCATATCTTCATGCCCTGGATGAATTTGTACAACAGTAAATTACTGCAACTATGAGTCATCATAACTGGTTCAAACATCACTCTCAACATTAATGAGAACCATGAAGGTCCGGTTTGGGCCACCAAAGCGCCCCTGGCAGCGTCCTGCTACATTTTCATCAGACAAAAATGAGGAACATAAAAGAACATCTTTCCTCATGTAATTTAGCGAAATGCATCCACCGCTCCTGCTCTCGGTTTTCCCACGAGAACATTTGAGAGATCGGTGATTTAATCTGGATACAACCAGATTAATGGTAAGTAATCCATATTACTGACAATGTTTTTCCCCTGATTTGTTGTCTGCTCCTTAGAGATAAACAGCTGAACTAAAACATTTTTAGAATACGCCACATCTGGTTACCCAGATAATCACTTGATAATGGTCTTACTTGACTCATGTGATTGATATATGCCACAGCCGTGGTATTGTTCACCTGATATGACATGCACACTTTCATAATAGAAAAATAGGCATTTAATCCATAAAACTCCTGATACTCCAATAATTAATACAAATTTTGGAGAAAATTTCTTAGGACAATCCATTTGCAATTACCTGGTGTTATTGTCCATAGTCCCCTAAACAAGGGACGTATCAAATATTAACTTGATAAGAATAGATATTATACTTATCTTAACCCAAATAATCACAGAAGCTATCCATCATCCGATAATACTTGCTTCAGCTTGTAACGGCTGCTAAGCTTATATATTTAAAGCAGCTTGTGGAACCTTTTCAATCCACCACTTTAATTCTGATAACGTAGCCTTTGGTATTTGCATAGGCCGGTCAAAAAAGGCCTGCATATTCTTATAATGCTTGTGTTTTCTCTTTTTTGGAGCTTTTTTACTCTTTTACCTAAGCTCCTTCTCTGATGGAGGGACAAAGTTTGTCAACAAAGCAATGAGACATATTTGTATCTCGGAAAACATTTTTCCCCCTCATAAGGTGCTGAATTACTCCTAAATTCAGAATAGTAATTTAGGAATGTTTATGAATGCCTAAAACATAGTTTTTATTGGATGGGTCAGGACCCTTGCCTCTCAACAGGCTTGTAATTGCTGCACTGATTTGCAGCTGACTCCTGATCAATCTTCCAATTTAAAATGTGATCAAGACCATGACCATGTCCTCATTAGTGCAAGTGCTGATCTTCTTATCAGTGCAATTGTTGTTCCAGTAATTATATAAATAGCCTAGAACTGAGTTTAATCCATTAGACAATGTCTTAACTTGCACAGCTGACCCATTCTAATTAATTTCAAGCACCTGTAAATATGATAATAAATTGGTACTAAATACCAATCCTTCGTAATGATTAACAATTTGTTAATAACAACTGTTTTCCAATGTTAAAGATATCCATTTTAATAAGATGTTTTTACACTATAAAAATGTATTTAAAATGATGTATTGTATGGCTTTACCACCACATCTTCTTTTTCCCTGGGGAAATTTATGATACAAATTTACGTACCTCTTCTTTATTGGAGATATTTTGGGTGCAATCCTAAAATCAATTTTTAGGTTTTCCTATACAGGTGAACCAATTCCTTCTACAATTTTTTTGTAGATCCTTTACACATAAAAATAAATCAACCCTTTGTTATGCCATATCTTTGATCATAGCTCACCTGTAATCTCCCACAATTGGAGATTTAATCAACTTCTTCTGTAACAAGTTTTTGCACCTTTTCAAATGTACATGAAGCATTTTCTTCCCAATCATATGTGTTCACATAAGGCTGTGTTGGATACATATTTATTTATCATACTCCTGCCTTTGTTTTGATCCATTATCAAATCTTTACATTGGATCATAATTTTTCCAAAGTTTAATGACCAATAGTCTTTCCTTTGTAATCAATGTCTTTGATTTATCCTGAGGCAGGTTTACTCCATAATAATCAGGAGTTTAACATAACTTGAACTGTTTTGACCTGCAAATCTAAAGTGCAGAATTGGTCCCAATAACAATTACATATATATATGTATGTGTATGTGTATATATATATATATCTATATCTATATTTATATATGTATGTATATATATATTTAATATATATATATTATATATATATATATATATATATGTATGTATGTATGTATGTGTGTGTGTGTGTATAATATATTTTATCCCATTGAGCTCCACAAACTAATGGCAATTTGTCTTTTTATTTTAAATGTTTTGGTTATTGCACAATGTGGTTTGTTTTACATAAGTAGTGATGCCACGCACCAGCTTGAAATACTTTGAAATCGTATTTCCTTATGTCTCCATATAATTGAGACTTGGGTATCATATTGGATTCACCGTTGATACCTTAATAAAATATTAAAAGTTTTATCAATAACTCTGCTGTTTCAACCATAACAGCTTTGGAGAGAGACCAATTAATTCTGGTTTCCATGGTTACTTTCCATGGCCTCACTCTTTCATTCAGGTATCACACCTAGTACACCTGTATATATATTTGTGTTGTGGTGGGTACTTTATGACCAGCCACCACTATCAATGCACCTTTAGGGTCAGTTTTTTTCATATTCTTTTACTGCCCTGGTTACTCCTGAGTTGTTCCTCAAGGAGACTACCTCCAAAACAATCTGAGGTAGATATGCCCACATTGATAAATTCCACCATATATATTAATATATGGAAACCCCTCAGGGTCTGTTTTTGGGAATATTCTGGGCCTTTTTAAACCCTTTGGTTGATTTTTTTTATTTTTTTGGAGTCTTTCTCCATTAATTTTAAGCCATAAAGCTTTTTTGTCTGGAGGCCTTTTTATTAGAAATTTTTAAATCATGGCCTCTCTGACTTTTTTAATTTTTTCCTCCCCACTGGAGTTTTTCCATCTGGAGTTTTTTCTTTTCTTTTTAACTTTTAAACTCCGTTTTTTCACCCGGAGTATTTATTTTCCTTTTTAACTTTTAAACTCCGTTTTTTTCCCCCGGAGTATTTTCTTTTCTTTTTAACTTTTAAACTCCGTTTTTCCTCATAGCCAAAAGTTTGTGGAGCAACTAAAGTCTCCCTAATGGTAATTTTAACGGCCACCGGTATCGGAACCGGCTCCGCACTAATCTGCCGTCCCGATCGTGAGTTTTCCCCTGGGACGCTTTTTAAATTCCGTTTTTTCCCCCCCGGAGTATTTTCTTTTCATTTTAACTTTTATTTTATTTTTTCTTTTAAATTCCGTTTCTTTTTAACTCCTGGTGGCTCTATACACCAGCCACGGAGTTTGGATATGCCCTGTAAGTATTTCAACTGCACTTACCTGCGGGTCCGTACCTACCGCTGTAGAGGAGCTGCCTCTGCAGCTCTTGCTCTGCCGTCAGCGTCGACGTAATGCCGATCAAGCGCCAGGCGGGGCTTCACGTAGTCACTCACGTGACTCCGAAGTAAAATAACTTCATTGAGATTGTCTTTTTAAATATGGTTGTTTCAGAACAATCAGCATTAGTAAAAGCCGTTTCATTTAAGTGAACAACAATTGTATTTTTCAGATAAATGCTGCTGAAAATCTTGCTGATGGCTTCATTGGTGTCATTTGAGCGAGTTTCATGCTCCAGAAAAAGCACTAACAAATGAAAAAATGTCACTTAAAAATGATTATACCATGTTAACGGCTGGCATTGACACACAAACATTGCAAAATTGCCTTACTATTCCTCCATGAGCCATTCAGAATCAACCATAATATAAAGATTATATTAATCACTTACTTCAATGAGGTCCTTATACCCTCAGAGTAAGTTAAATCTTCAATCTCTTGTCAAAATGGCTGATGAAATAGAGCAAGACTCTGACAAAAACGTATTAGTTATTTCATAAAACTCCAGTCACAGATTGTATGGATTTAGCAAGTTTCCCTTTTTAAATCACGTTTTAAATGGGAATTTTCCAAAAAGGTATTACTGAGATAAGCCAAATACCTTTTGTACATGGCTCTGGACTCGTCTTTAAAAACCGACATAAAAATATAATTACTATCATAATTTAAGCACTGGAGTTGCCAACAATGTTTTTTTTAATTCAGGGATATGTACCTTGCTGGCACATTTCTCAGGTGGCATGATGAGCTTCAAACTCATCTCCTTGGATTGCAGGAAACCTTGTGTTAATCCAGCAATGTAAGCTCTATACCACTGTGCTTACATCGGTATCACCCCATATGGAGCCTTACTTCATCACTCGCTCCTCTTGCACTACGACAACGATGCAAGGATGATCCCAGTCAGAAAATGGTGCTGAAGTAACAATGGACAAGAGTTTCAAGTTCATAGGTGTAAATATCACAATAATATATCCTGAACCAACCACACTGAAACTACAGCCAAGAAAACGTATCAATGCCTCCAGTTCCTCAGTAGACTAATGAAATTCGGCATGTCTCCAATGACTGTTATCGATATCCACAGATGCGCTGTAGAAAGTATATTATTGTGAGGCATCTCAACTTGATTTGGCAACAGCTCAATTCAAAACCACAAGAAACTGCTGAGAGTTGTGGATGTAGCCCAGTCCATTCTACAAACCAGAATTTCCCCCACATTGACTACAACTTGACTTTACGCTGCCTCGTGAAAGTAACTGACATAATCAAGACCAAAAGAACACCAATTGCTGGAGTAACTCAGCATGTCAGGCAGCATCTCTGGTCCTACGAATGCTGGAGACAAGGGAAGGGGTCATCACTGGGAGGCGACAACTCATAGAAAAAAGACTAGAGGTGGAGGAGATGGAAGAAGAGCTTTACATCATGGCGGGCCAGGAATTCAATGAGGTGGGGATGGAGAGGTACAAAGGGAAGGCCTCTATAGTGGACCGACCATTCTACATCTGAATGTTCCTCCAGAGATGCTGCCTGACCTGCTTAGTTACTCCAGCACTTTGTGTACTTTTGTGTATTACCCAACATCTGCAGTTCCCTGTTTCTGCATAATCAAAGACCACTTACACCCGGTCATACCCTCTTCCCCCCTCTCGTTGGGCAGAAAATATAAAAGTGTGAAAGCACATACCACTAAGTTCAGGAAATGCTTCATCCCCTCTGTTATCGACTGAACAATCCTCTCATAAACTATGGTTGTGGGGGTGGCACAGTGGTGCTGGGATGGAACCCGGGTTTGTTCCCGACTACGAGTGCTGTCTGTACAGAGTTTGTGCATTCACCCTGTGACCACGTGGGTTTGCTCCAGGTGCTCCGGTTCCTCCCACACTCAAACGACATACAGGTTTGTAGGCTTCAGTAAAAAAAATTATAAATTGTCCCTAGTAGGTAGGACAGTGAAAATGTTACGGGATAGCGGGTCAGTGCAGACTCTGTGAGCCAAAAGGCCTTTTTCCACGCTGTATCTCTAAACTAAACTAAACTAAATGTAGTTCCGATCTCCTAACGTACCTCATTGCAGCGCTTTTTATGTGCCTATAACACTAATGTTGGAACATTGTTTTCTCCAAAACAGCCTTCAAGCTAATGGCTTCATCACAGCAAATCTGTCCTTATGCCATCAGAGATATTCTCTATAATCTATTCATCTTTCTTCCTCCTCTCCATAAATAAACTTGTTTTCTCAAATTTGAAGTTCCGATTAAGTATTTCTACATTAAAGATTAATCCCACTTCTTTCCACATATATTGCTTGTTTTATTCAGTGTTTCCAGCATTTTCTGGTTTCAATTTACAAATTTAAACCTAATTTAACACCTAAATTGTGATATGCCTGCATACAGCATAATTTGTGTGATATTTGATCAATTTTATTTCTCATCTAAATTAAATTATTGTTTTAAGCTAATAATATTAAAGGCCATCAAATTATTATTTTGTTGTCAAACAAAAGTTTGACTTGTTATAATGATTTTGATTGTAACAGATATTCTATTCCAAACACTCAAGAGTTTAACATTTGTGTTATATGTTCTTATAAGGAATTAATTTCTTATTTGTGTTATATGTTCTTATAAGGAATTAATTTGCACATGGATATGTTAACGTGCTTGTCTGTTTTGCGGATCTGTTTGCTTGGACTAATCCTAGCGCCATCCTCATTAAATGTTTTAGGGGAAACTTTCATTATCACTGTAATAAAATCAACATAGCAGAAAATCTGAATTTAAGACAAAATTGTTCTAAAAAACTGCACAGGCGAAGCAGCATGTGTTGAGATTGAACTGAGTTATTATTTCAGAACATTGATATTTGATCAGAATAAAAACAGAAAATGATGTAAATGGTCAGAAGGTACGACTGCATCTATAGAAGAAGCATCAGGGTTAATGTTTTACGTCCAAGATCAGGAGAATCCCTAAGGATGAGGGAAACTTTGAGGAAATAAATAGCAGGATAGACGAAGGAGAGTTTGTGGATGTTGTTTACCCTATTTTTCAGAAGGCCTTTGATGTGGTACTGTACATGAGGCTGCTAAAGAAGATGAGAGCCCATGTTATCAGAGGGAAGATACTAGCGTGGATAGCAGGCTGGCTGGATGCCAGAAGACAAAGAGTGGCAATAAAGGGGGCCTTTTCTGGTTGGCTGCCAGTGACTAACAGTGTTCCGCTGGGGTCTGTGCTGGAACAATGGACATTAGACAAGAGGTGCAGGAGTAGGCTATTCGGCCCTTCGAGCCATTCACATTGTGATCTATGCTTCACATTGTATATCAATGATTTGGACGAGGGAATTGAGGGCTTTGTGGCCAAGTTTGTAGATGATACGAAGATAGTTGGAGGGGCAGGTAGGGTAGAGATAGCAAGGACTCTGCTGAAGGACTTGGACAGGTTGGGAAAGTGGGCAAAGAAGTGGCAGATGGAATAAAACTAGCAAAGTGTGGAGTCATGCATTTTAATTGTCGAAATAAAAGCAAGACTATTTTCTAAATGGGGAGAGATTTTAGAAATTGGAAGTGCAAAGGGATTTGGGAGTGCTGGTACAGGATTTCTAAAAAGTTAATTTGCAATTCAAATTGGTAGCAAGGAGGGCAAATTCAATGCACGCATTTATTTTGAGAGGGTTAGAATATAAAGAAAGGATGTAATGCTGAGGCATTAGTTTTGGGCCCCATATCTGAGGAAGGATGTGCTGGTGCTGGAGAGTGTCCAAAGGTGGTTTACAAGAATGATCTCAGGAATAATTAGGTTAATATATGATGAATGTTTGACAGCACTGGAGTTTGGCAGGATGAGAGTGGAACATCATTGAAAACTACCAAATAGTGAAAGGCCTGGACAGAGTGGATGTGGAGAGGATGTTTCCACTAGTGGGAGAGTATAGGGCCTGAGGCCTGAGGCGATACTCAGAATAAAAGGATGTACCTTTGAAAAGAAGATGGGGAAGAATTTATTTAGTAAGAGGGTGGTAAATCTGTGGAATTCAATGTCACAGAAGGCTGTGGAGGCTGTCAATTGATATCTTTAAGGCAGAGATTGATAGAGGGAAAGATCGATCAGCCATAAAAGAATGGCAGAATAGACTTGATGGACCAAATGGCCTAATTCTGTTCCTATAGCTTTTGAAAGGCTGGAAAAACCATACGGAAAGGTACATAATAGGAAGGGTGTCAGGAATGATTGCATGACATCAGAACAAGGCAAAGGAGGAGTAATGGGTATAAATGGTTTCAGCAGAGTAGCAGAAAATAGCAAAATCATAGAAAATCTGGCTAAAAGGAAAAACCTTCCATATCTCCAGACTAGTTTGGGGAAAGATGAATCAGCCGCATCCATGTGGACCAATCAACTGGTCATTTATTATTAAGAATAATTAATCATTAATTATAATAACTTGCTTTTTTGTGGTATAATAATTACATTTTAAGAAAAATAATCTTATTAAAACTAGATGCTTTTGACTTAATCTATCCTAATTTCACTGAGGCTATCAATTCTATATTTTGAGTCCAGGAAATCAGAAGCATCTGTTATTTGTTACTTTAATAGTGAATGTTTCACAATAGTGCAAAATTTGGATGAGGAGCACTGTGTCTACAGTACTGAGTTTACTGTGGATTGGCGCGCCCTTTCCCGCCAGAGACCAACCAAAGCTTCACCTGAGGCGCAGCACTGATTTACCATCGCTGAGCGGGCTATACCTTACCGGGGATTGCTTGTTGAAGCTCCGGAGTGTTGGGACTGCTGTTTAACACCATGGAGCTGTAGTTGCGGAGCTTCTAGCCACGGGCGGCGCTGGCTTCAACATCGCGGAGTCCTGGTGATCCCTTTGCCGAGGGCTGCCAGTGTTGAATCTCTGCCCAGCTCGGCCTGTGGACTTCCGGAGCCACGATCTCCGGTAAGAAGCTGCCGATTCAGAACTCCAAGCCACTGAGAATGTTCTTCCGTTCTGACGTCGGAGTTCCAATCATCCCGGTAAGAGGGCCTGAACATTGGGCCACCCATAGCGGCGACTGCAGAGGGCTCGGGAGGCCCCGACCATGGGTGAACAAAGAGGAAGATGACTGAACTTTATTGCCTCCCCTCACAGTGGAAAACGTTGATTCTGCTGCGTGGGGATGTTTATGTTAATTCTATCAAGATTCAAGAAACATTTATTGTCACATGCACCAATTGGTACAGTGAAATTTGTGGTCACCATACAGCCATACGAATAAAAAAGAACACAGCACACGATAGACTTTAACATAAACATCCCCACATAGCGGATTCAAAGTTTCCCACTGTGAGGGAAGGCACCAATGTTCAGTCATCCGCCTCTTTGTTGTTCACCCGTGGTCGTGTTGTGTTCTTTTTTTATTCATATGGCTGCATGATAACACAAATTTCACTGTTCCAATAGGCGCATGTGTCAATAAATGTAAACTTGAACTTAAAGGGAATCAAGGGCTGTAGGATTGGTGCAGGAGAGTTGTGCTTAAGTAAAAGAACAGCCATGACATTATTGAATGGAAGAGCAGATAAAAAAGGCAAATGATCTATTTTTATTTAATTTCGTATATTACCCATTATCTGTTTTGCTGGCTATAGACATAAAATTCATTTTTAAAACACAATTTCTCTTTGATAAGTCCATGTTGACTCTTTCCAATCCTATTATTATCTTTTAAGTGCCATGTCACCACACTCTTAATAAATTCAACCATTCCCCATGCTACCTATATCAGGCTAATTAGTTGGTTGTTTTCTGTTTTATTTCTCCTTACCAAACTAATGGGGCTTTATATTTATTGCCTAATTTGAATGAACGTTTGCTGACCATTTTTGTATATCTACAAATGTTTGCACAGCACTGAGATACAATGAAAATCTTTGTTTTGCGTGCTGTGCAGGGAAATTATAATTGACATGAGTACGATCAAATCCAACATGAGTGCAAAAGATAGGGTAAAAGGAGAAATTAAGCAATTTTTTGTTTCAAGTTAGATGAACCTAATTCTTCCACTTTCCATATCAATTTCATGTTCATCCTTTGCTGAAATATGAAACTTCCCTGCTGCCCTTTTGCCCTATACTAGATCCACCTTTGATCAAGTACTATATTCAACTGATCTTGCTATCTGACTGATTTTTCCTCGTGGGTTTTTGTACAGGACGATGGTAAGGCTGCATTTGGAGTACTGTGTTCCGTTTTAGTCACCCACCTATAGGAATAATGTTGCTACATATACATGTAATCATGTATTGTCTTTCCGCTGACTGGTTAGCACTCAACAACATAATCTTTTCACTGTATGTACACCGAGTCCGCACCAACCTGCGATCACCCTGTACACTAGCACTATCCTACACGTTAGGGACAATTTACAATTTTACCTAAACCAATTAACATACAAAACTGTACGTCTTTAGAGCCTGGGAGGAAACAGGAGCACACGGAGAAAACCCAAGTGGTCACAGGGAGAACATACAAACTCCGTACATACAGCACCCGTAGTCAGGATCGAATCCGGGTCTCTGGTGCTGTATGTACTGCAGCTGTGCCACCTCCTCATAGCATTTGGATGGCTGGACTATGATTAGTTTTGTCTGTTCTCAGCATATTAATAGCTTGGTTATCCAGCATGTTGTAAGCCAATCCTCATCAGTAAACAATGCTTTAGTGGGAGCTCCCTGGCCAAATACCACAGGAGTACCTGGGTTGTCAATATAATACTACTGCGGGAGTAGCCTGTATCAAAACTGTGTTGCAGGAGCGCACAGGCTGAAATTAGAGCAGTGTTCTAATTGCAACAAATTAGTGCTCATCCAGGTACTTAAATTTGTTGAAGGCTTCTGTGTGCACCATTCTTCGTGCCATGTGTTCAAGATCCCCACTTCTCTGAGTAAAAATATTTCTTATCAATGTCCTTTCTACCAATTAACTTAAGTTTGAGATCTATTATTATTGACACCTCTACATTTGGAAACGGATCACTGCTGTTCCCCCAATTTGGTCTAGGAAACTTGCTTGTAAATATGATCTGCGTCCTCTCTAGTGTTATTTTGAGAGAGAATATTGGTTAGAAGCTCAGTGAGTGATACAAGAGGGAATTGTAAATACCTTGCAGTCAAAGCTAAAGACAATAATAGTTCAGGTGAAAATCGAATAAAACTGCAGGCGATGGAATCTGAAATGAAAATAGAAATGCTGGAAGAATGTAGTCAGTCAGTCCAGCATCCGTGAAAACCGAAGCAAATTACTCTTTTAGGTCAAAGACTTTTCATCAGGACCTAGTCTAGAATATGTCTGAGGGCTGACCTTAGGCCTCTGCAAGATAGGACTACAAATCTAGAGTAGGTAGACAAAAATGCTGGAGAAACTCAGCGGGGGAAGCAGCATCTATGGAACGAAGGAACTACTACAAATCTATAGGTTTGTTAACAAAATTTGGATTAGTTTGCAGTGAACGGAGTGCTTTACTCCAGAAGGGAATTGGTTAGAATTGGGGAGGTGAGTAAAGAAATCAAGGCCATTCACAATGAATAAATCAAGGAAAGGTAAGAGACTTGGGTTGGATGAAAGAGGGGGGGGGGGGTTCTTTCCTGGACAAAGAAATGGGCAGAGACAGAGGAGGCACAAGTAGAGTCCAACTTCCTATCGGGTCTGGAATTCATTAAGATACAAGTTCAGAGATATAACTCTGAGGTCTTTGTTGAGGACAGATTGCTCAGAGTCAGAGAGGGGAGGATTGGATGGGATAGTGAAAATGTAACAGGGATTGTAGCTGTGGTGAGATGTGAGGTCAGAGGAAATGAAGAGCGATAAAACTCAGGAGTAGTATTGGAAGTCAAGAGCTGGGTTTGTTTGTGGTCTATGTAGCGATGTTAAAAAACGTAGCTTCAGCGACGCTGCAGTTCTGCCACTGGCCGTGTGCGTGACTTTGGCGCCTTTGAGGGGGGGCGGGATTAAAATCCAGTTTTCTACTGCCTGACGGTGGCGGATTTCCTCGGGCTGCTAGCTGCTGAAGATAAATCGATCGGATTTCCGTTCCCGTTTTTTTTTAAATCGCGAGACAATTTAATAATTAGATTAAAATAAAAAGCGACTTCTAATGCCCTCAACGCCTACAACGTGACGGATCGCAAGAACGAGACAAAACAAAGGGTAAGTTGTTTATTTTACATATAATCTTGTTTCTTGGGATGGCTTTAATCTAATTTTACATTGCGAAAATGTGATTTGGGCCCCTTACAAACCGGCAGTGTTTTTCCTGCCGATATGGAGTTCAAAATCACCGCAAATGCAACGATCCAATCGATCGCGTTCCAGAAAAACCCACTCGCAAGATGATTTAAATGCTCTTCTTTTTGGACAATCATGTCATAAGAGCATCTAAATCGCCTATATTTTGTGTTATTGTCTACCCATAGTCAATATTTTTATACTAAATATCAGTTTGAGTCACATGTATTGTGCAAAAAAATAATAATTTTGATTATTTTGAGTGGATGGTTCTAGATTAATTTATGGGAATTAAACATTAAATTCCTTCCGTCTGGCATATAAATTCATGACAGTGAGATTTAAAAATCATGTTATATCGTGAGTTCTTGTCTGAATGGGATTAGTTATTTGGATACTTAGGCTATTTTAAAAAAATATCCTTTTCTTAAGAAATGGAATCTACAGGACATTCTTAATGGGAAAGTAGTGGGCAGAAAGGCATGTCATGCATGGTTTGAAGAGCAAAAACTTGTAGTTTACAATGCCAAAATTGAAAAGTTGAGGAAAAACAAGGTGTACAGAGTTGCTTATTGGTTACAATCTGAGGAGTACGATGATGCTACTGATTATGATATGCCAATGTCCAGCTAGCAACTGATCTTCTCCATAAAGACTTGGTCTATTGCTAGAAATTGTAATTTATTTACCTATCTGTTTCGGACTTACAGCATATAATACAATAATATTAAAGTTCTGATCTTGTGACTATCACATTTTTGAATTTTCAAGGCAGTCTGGGTGTTTATTACTATTTCGATCACAACGGTCAATTTTGTAATTAACTACAATTAGGTAATTAACTAATTATATGCTTTAATTTCAGGTCATCCAAGTAAGATGTTTTATATTTGTTTCAGAATGCTTCAATCTATAATAACTGAAAATTTCATTCAGTTCTCTTAATTTTTAAGAAAGTTATGGGCTTTTGACTGTCCTCGATCACAGCTTTTTGTTAAGTCAATGGAAAAGCAATAGGGAACAAGATGTTAATTTCCGAGTATGGAAATGGCCATAACTTTTTTAATACTGAAGATATAAAAGTGAATTAGATGTCAAATTAAACTTTTTATGCTTTATCTGATGGGATAAATTACAGACTTGATTTTTCATATCTCAAAATGTTGTAACAATGCTAGTCTATGAAATAAATGTAAATTGTTTTATTTTTGAGATAGATTAAGTCACTATTGTTGTTCATGAAAGCTAAGTGCCAGTGTATCACATCAAGCATGGATCTCGAGGTACATTTCAAAGATTGGCTTGAGAAAGGACAGACAGTTTGAATATACCCCTGAACTCAGATGGATCAGAATGGAGAAGGGTGAAATCTGAGTTGAAATCCATGCAGGATGAGCTGGAGCGGAGACATTCACTGAATACAGAAATATGGCTGTGGTTATGAGTTTTAGTCAAAAACACTTCAAAGCAGGATGGAAGCAGAAACCACTGAGACACAAGAAACTGCAGATGCTAAAATCTTGAGCCAATAAAAAACTGCTGGAAGAACTCAGCTAATTGAAAAAGAGCACAGGAACATTACCTTATGAGCCAATTAGAATTTCTAACTCGCAGATTGTTGAAGTTTTGCTCTACACACTCCATGGAAAGATTACCACCTGCATTCCTTCCACTGGCTTCACAGTTCACAACTTTTCTTTCATCGAGCATCAAATTTGCTACTTTTTATCCTTTTGGGCTCACACCTATCTTTTCATTCTGGCCTTTGTCCAGCAATCTGCCTATTTGAAAAAAAACATTGCCTGTGTTTACCTATTACCGCCATGCTCTGTCCAACCCCTCCTCTCTTCCAGCTTTCTTTCCTGCCCCCACCCTCTCCCGCAATTGGTCTGAACAGAGGTCCCAACCTGAAATGTAATTTATCCACATTCTCCAGAGATGCTGCCTGACCTGCTGAGTTACTCCAGCACATTGTGTCTTCCATTGAATAAATTGTTCATGATGAGATTTAATAGTTTTTAACTAATTCCTTACTTTTTATTAAACTGTGCATTTTATTAAAGCTCTGTTTAGAGGTTATGGTTATCCATATTAGGACATTTGTAGAAATTATCATATCCAAGATGACAAAATGGATAAAGAGTGGATTTGACAGTACTGACGTCAAACAATTTTAAAGTATTAAAGTATTAAAGTCAGACAAAGCTCATGTCAATTTAATAAACTAATTCTGTAACACCTGTGCAATTTTACCTCTCAAGATATTAAGACCCCTGAAGTTTTTAATGCGAGAATGCAATGCCAAGTGAACATGGTCATTTTGTAAGTGGAATGTGGGCTACACCTTTGTCTGTAGGTCCATGGCTCTTAATGACAGCTCTTTTACTTCAACAATCTTTGCATGTTTCATTCACTAAACTGCAGGGAGCTCATTAATATTTGTCAAATGAGGAGGAATGGAGTCCTTGATTCCCTTGACTCGTAATCCCAATGCATCTAAGTTACCTCTGATGAACTAAAAGAATTGCGAGTTAATTTTGGCTAAAAGATGGAATCTCCTACCTCCTGCCATTGATTTGTTGCTAGGAATTTTTAAAATATCAATGTTATGTTCAGATTTTCGATTCTGGTTTTTCTCTCTCTTGAATGGTCATTTTTCTCCCATTTTCACCTTTCACTGTTTATTTCTCTCTCTGCACCCGGCTCATCAGTGAATTCACCTGCTTGTTCAACATGGCTTGCAGGGTGAAGATTGAGTGGGAATTGTAGATTGGGATGCAGAGTTGAGAAGAAACCCCATTATAGGATTAGTGGGAGAGGGGTAAATAGCTGCAAAAACAATCATAGAGTTCAGTAGTTGGCCACAAAGACAACCAGAGGGTGATGTTGACCATTGACCTTGGTGATCAGGAGAAATTTGAGATGGATGAGGATGAAAAATGAGGCAGGTTTGAGGATATGACGCATGCAGAACTGATTGTTGGGAGAGGTTGAGAGAACTGATCAGGGTACTGGGCCATGGAAGTGATTGGACATAAGCAGTAACATTCGGAAAGAGGTGTGGGGGTCAGAAGGTGGGGGAGATGATCAATGCTTGGTGACAATTAAAAAAAGTATAGACTCGGACTCCTCAGAAACACATCAGGCAGAGTCAAGCCTTTTAAAATAACCAGCTCTGCTAATTATTTGAGATCCAGACACTTGTAAGGCTGTGAGAAATTTGCAAGTGAGATCAAAATATGTGTCGCAAGTCATTTAATGTTACTGCACAAATCAAATGACCCGTGAGCTTAACATCTGTGGTGAGATAAGTTACTGGAGTGGATTTTGAGGGATAAGATACATATGCTTTTGGATGGACAGGGACTGATTAGGGAGAGTTAGCATTATTTTGGACATAGGAGAATGTAATCTGCATAGAGGACTTAGATCTAATTCTTGGTAGTGCACTGGTGACTGCAAAGTGGATTTTTTTTAAACTACATTGCATATTTTCATGCAATACTATTTCAAATTCAGTCTCTATTGTGACAAAGAGGTATGTTTATTTTATTCAATTATGATCTTACAAGCAAATTAATTCAAATATTTAGAATCCAAAGGGATTTTTTAACTACACAAATGGAAAGAGCGTTACTAGAGAGGGAATACGGCCCCTAAGAAACCAAACGGTCATCTCTGTACAGAGCCGAAGGAGATGGGCATGGTCCTCCATGAGTATTTCTCCTTGCTTTTTACAATGGGGAAAGATATGAAGTCTGGGAAACGTGGGACAGTTAATAGAGATATCTTGATGACAGTGCGTATTACAGTTGAGGAGGTGCTGGAAGTACTGAGGTGCATGATGGTAAATAAATCTCCCAGATCTGATCAGATAAATTTGAGGATACCCTGGGAAGCTAAATTGCAGGAGCCCTTGCTGACTTAAATGAATCACAATTAGATACAGGTGAGATGCCGGTGGAATGGACGGTGACTAATACTGTGCCTCTGTTCAAGAAGAACTGCAAGGAAAAGCCTGGGACCTGCAGACCAGTGAGTTTAACAGCTTTGGTAGATAAGACTGGAGATAAGGGATCTGAGGGATAAGATGGATAATGCATTTGGATATATAGCATCTGATGAGGGGGTGTCCGCATGGTTTCGTATATTTAAGATGTCTTCGAAATTTGATTATGTTTTTTGAAGTAACCAAGAAAGTGGATGTGGGAAAGGCCATGGATGTTGGCGGTGTGGACTGCACGGTAGGCTACACTGAAAGCTTAGATTACATGGGATCCAGGGCGAGTTAGCTAACGAGATACAAATTTGGCTTCATAGAAGGAAGGAGAGGATGATGGTGGTGGAAGGATGTTCATTGGACCAGAGGCCTACGACTAGTGGTGTGCCTCAGGGAGCAATACTAGGCCCATTACTGTTTGTAGTTTATATCAATGATTTGAATGAGTGTACAATGCGTGATGTGTAAGTTTGCAGTTGACACTAAAGGAGAAGGTATTGTGAAGATAGTTATCAAAAATTACAGCAGGATCTAGATCAACTGCGCAAAGGGCTGAGTAATGACAATGGAGATTAATGAAGATTAATATGAGATGTTGCATTTTAGGAAGTCAAATCAGTGCAAGGCCTTCACAGTGAATGGTGGGGCCCTATGGAGTGTTGTAGAGTTAAGGGGCTGTCCCACTTGGACGACCTAATCTGTGAGTTTAGAAGAGTGCCTTCGATCCTCAAACTCCCAGCATGGTCGACACGTGGTCCTAGGAGGTGCTATGAGGTCGTTGGAACTGTCCTTCATGCTCAAGGGAAGTTCCCGAATACTCGTGGCCTCAGCTAGGTCGCGTAAATTTTTTCAGCATGTTGAAAAGATTTCCGCAAGTAAAATTTAATGGGCATGGTTCTTTTGAACTCGTAGTGCAGTGGAGTGGGGTAGCTATTTAGTTACAGGCAGTCGAGGGAAGCCATAGGCAATCTCCTTCGCTGACCGGGCATTTTGTCTGGCTCATTGGAGTTTTCAGGACCAAGGAAAACCTACCGGTAGGTAAAATGCCCGCTACACTTTATTATACTTCTTAAAAGTGTCTCCATTCCTTCTCCCCCCCTTCTCTCCCCTTCTCTCCCCCTCTCTCTCCCCCTCTCCCCCCTTCTCTCCCCCTCCTCTCTCCCCATCTCCCTCCCCCCCCCCCCCCCCCCCCCCCCCCCCCCCCCCCCCCCCCCCCCCCCGCGCTCTCTAGATAGGGTGATATTTTAAAAAAAGCTTTTGGTACATTGGTCTTTATCAGTCAGGGTATTGAGCATAGAAGTTGAGACATTATGTTACAGTTGTAGAAGATGGTGGTGAGGATGCATTTGGAGTATTTTGTTCAGTTTCGTTCACCCTCCAAAAAGGATGTCATTAAGCTGGAAAGAGTGCAGAGAACATTTCTAACAATAACACCAGGATGTTACATGAGGCCCTGAGCTAATGGAAACATTTGGACAGGCTCAGACTTTATTCCTTGGAGTGCAGGAGGCTGAGGAGTGATCTTATAGAGGCATATAAATCATGAGAGAAATAGAATTGGTGAGTGCACAGAGTCTTTTACCCAGGGTAGGGGAATCAAGTACCAGAGGACTTAGTTTTAAGTTGAGGGGGCAAGATTTAATAGAAATCTGAGGGGCTTTTAAACTCAACTGGTGGCATATGAAACGAGCTGTCAGAGGAGGTAGTTAAGGCAGGTACTATAAGAGCATTGGACAGGTTAATGGACAGGATAGGGATATGGGCCAAATACAGGCAAGTGGGAGTAACTTAGATGAGGCATCTTGGTCGGGATGGATGAGTTGGACCGAAGGGCCTGATTCTGTGCTGCATGGCTATTCTAATATTGCCATCCAATAAATTCTTCCAAACGAGGAACAAATCGCTATCTGTTTATGACAGAAAAATATTTTTGTTAAATTTGGTTCACTAAATCTGCTATTTCATTGTGAAATTTAAAATGTGTGTTTCCTTTATTTTTTATCCATTTAAAATGAGTTATGTGTTTATATTACTTCAGCTTGTCTTCATAATGCTCTTATGCAGGAACTGCAGGACATACTTTATTTTGATTAGAACAAGTAATGGTTTCTAAGACCAATCAAGAATCTTGGAAATGAAATGCCCTTTTACATTACCGCGTGTCACAGCACTACCTGATGATTATAGCTGATGAAAATCGATAATCTATTGTGCTTTGACAAAGCTGAGTACCGCGTTCATATCAGACTTGACAGTTAATGAAGTCTTGTAATCTTTTATTTGGACACTTGAGGATTATTATAATGAATTAATTTATTGAAGTCATCGAATGCATTTAATAGATAGGACATCCCATGAGAGAAGATAAAATAAAAACATTGGAAAAGGATTGTGTGCAGAAAATTTTCAGAATACTGTAACCTCCAACTTCCTCTGTCATTGCATTCTAGAAAGGAATCCAGAGATTTTTGATGTGTAGGATGTCAGAAAATGGTAAATATGAATCAAGATAAATGCAGGGATGGGTGGACAAGGCCATGGAAGGATTTGGGAGGGTGCCACTATAGGTCAATAAGAGCATTTTCTTAGGCTAACAAGACTTGTTGAGGCCTAGGATATGGGAAGCAAGGTTAAAGATCAGTTTAAATTTACATAAGTTAAAGGATGTATGACCCAGCCAAGAATAGACAAGTTTGGAGATAACAACGCACAGATGGTAGTTTCAGCAGCAAATGAGCTATGATGGGATGCAGCTGAATGGTGTTAGAAACAGAGAAAATAGGTGCGGGAGTAGGCCATTCGGACCTTCGAGCCAGCACCGCTATTCACTATGATCATGGCTGATCATCCAGAATCAGTACCCTGTTCCTGCTTTCTCCCCATATACTGTTAGCCCTAAGAGCTATACCTAACTCTCTCTTGAATATATCCAGTGAATTGGCCTCCATTGACTTCTGTGGCAGAGAATTCCACAGATTCACAACTCTCTGGCTGAAAAAGATTTTCCTCAATGCAGTCCTAAATGGCCTACCTCTTATTCTTAAATTGTGACCCTTGGTTCTGGACCCTCAATATGGGGAATATTTTTCCTGCATCTAGCCTGTCCAATCCCTTTATTTTACATGTTTCTATAAAATCCCCTTTCATCCTTTAAATCCCAGTGAATATAAGCCCAGTCAATACATTCATTGATCATATGACTGGGCTTACATTCACTGTCAGTCCTGCCATCCTGGGAATTAACCTGGTGAACCTACACTGCACTCCCTCAATAGCAAGAATGTCCTTCCTCAAATTGGGAGACCAAAACTGCACACAATACTCCAGGTGCAGTCTCACCAGGGCCCTGTACAACTGCAGAAGGACCTCCTTGCTCTTAAACACAAATCCTCTCGCTAAGAAGGCCAATGTGGCGGCTCCCAAGGGTCGGGCCATCCTAACTGTCAAACCCCTCGGCACGGGAATGGTTCAGTCCAGAGGCGGCCTTTAACCAGAGGGATTAAAGGCAAGGGTTTTGGGTGCCATCTTTCTCTCGTGGACTTCCTTACGACAAGGAAGGACATAATAAAAGGTACTTCCCACTACACCTGGCTTCTCGCCTTGATTTTGGGATCCTACCCCACATCGGTGACCCCTGACGCTCCATCGTTGTCATGATGGAGAATAAAGCACATTCTTCCTCCTCAAACGCCGACCCGGCCCTGTCTCTGGACGCGGTCTCGTTAAAATTACCTACCTTCTGGACCACCCGGGGGCACATCTGGTTTCAGCAGACGGAGGCCCTATTCAATCTGCGGGGAATCACAGTCGATGACACCCGTTTCCATTACCTGGTGGGGGCCCTCGACCAGCACACGGTCGAAGAGGTCACAGACATCCTCGCAGCCCCCCAGCCACCGAGAAATACCGCGGCCTTAAGGAGCTCCTGCTCAAGACTTATGGGCTTGATGGACGGGGTGTGTCGCGGCCTTGACTTTGTTTTCGTCTACCTCGACGACCTCCTGGTGGCCAGCCGCTCGCAGCAGGAGCACTGCGCCCACCTCCGGCAGCTCTGTCAGCGGCTCAGCGAGCATGGCTTGGCTGTCAACCTCGCCAAGTGCTGTTTTGGGGTAACCGAAATCGACTTCCTCGGCCACTGCGTGACTTTGCAAAGTGCAGTTCCCCTGCCGGACAGGGTCGACGCCATCCGTCGGTTTCCCCGTCCATACTCAGGAGTTTGTCGGGATGGTGGCATTCTATCATCCTTTTGAGCCATCTGCGGCCCACATCATGCGGCCACTGTATCACCTTCTGGCTGGTGTGCAGCATAAGAACGTCGAGTGGACCAATGAGGTGGTGGCAGCATTTGACGACGCGAAGGAGGCCCTTGCTCGGGCCGTACTGCTGGAGCATCCGCGGGAAAATGCCCCGACAGCTCTCACGGTGGACGCCTCGGAGTCTGCAGTCGGTGCCGTGCTGGAGCAACTGACGGACGGAGGTTGGCGGCCCCTGGCCTTCTACAGCCGGCACCTCAACTGCGCTCAGACCAAATACAGCATGTTCGATCGCGAGCTCCTGGCTCTGTACCTGGCAGTGTGCCACTTCCGCTACTTTTGGAGGGCCGCCCGTTCACCGCCTACACAGACCACAAGCCGCTCACTTTCGCCCTGGCGAAGTTTTCCGACCCCTGGTCCGCACGACAGCAGCAGCAGTTGGCCTACATTTCGGAATATACCACATCCATCCACTACGTCAAGGGGAAAGTGAACCAGGTGGCCAACGCATTGTCCCGCCCCGCCATCAACGCCGTTTTCGCGGTGGCACCCGGAATTGACTATTTTGCCTTGGCGGATGCGCAGCTCACGGACGGTGAGATGCCCGGACTGCCATCTCCGGCCTTCGCCTCGAGGATGTCCCTCTCGGTCCTGGAGGGGCGACGATCTTGTGCGATGTGTCGTCCGCTCGGCCGCGCTCCATCGTCCCTGCGCCTCGCGCCGGAGGGTTTTCGACCTGATCCACGGGCTGGTTCACCCATCAATCCAGGCGACGAAGACACTGGTGGCTGCTTGGTTCATGTGGCACGGTCTGCGCAAGCAGGTTGGCCACTGGGCTCGCACCTGCATTCCGTGCCAGACGGCGAAGATCCAGCACCATGTCCGGGCCCCCCTCCAGGAGTTTGGCCTACCTCACCAGATGCTGGTTGCCCGACCTCGGCCTCGAGGGCACCCCCCTCACGGCTCCCTCCACCTGTCACTCCAACTGTCCTCCCGCCGGTCCCTCGACCTGTCCCTCCACCTGTGCCTCCGCTAGCCCCTTGGTCGGCTAACTTCCGCACGCGGTCCGGCCGGGTTGTGCGCCCTCCGGTGCGTTTCGTGCCTCGGGTTCTGGGGGGGTGTCCTGTGGCGGCTCCCAAGGGTCGGGCCATCCTAACTGTCAAACCCCTCGGCACGGGAATGGTTCAGTCCAGAGGCGGTCCTTAACCAGAGGGATTAAAGGCAAGGGTTTTGGGTGCCATCTTTCTCTCATGGATTTCCTTACGACACGGAAGGACATAATGAAAGGTACTTCCCACTACACCTGGCTTCTCGTTTTGATTTCGGGATCGTACCCCACACCAACATGCCATTAGGTTTATTAACTGCCTGCTATACCTGCATGCTTACTTTCAGTGACTGATGTTTAAAAGATTGCTTTGGTGGTTGAGAGAATATAGTACAATTCAGGTGAAATCATCTAATTAGTTTCAAACTGTAATCAGAGGACAGGCTGGAAAACAAAGTTTGAATTCTTCCCAATATTTTTTGGAAGAAACTATCTGCTTATCTTGTCTGAGTGAGACAACAGACAAGATCCAACTATTCAAAATTGCAAGTTCCAAGTAATTCACTGTGGATGTTAAAGAAGGAACTGCAGATGCTGGAGAATCGAGGGTACACAAAAGGCTGGAGAAACTCAGCGGGTGCAGCAGCATCTAAGGAGCGAAGGAGATAGGTGACGTTTCTGGTCGAGACACTTCTTCAGACTGGTCAGGGATCAGGAAAACGAGAGATATAGATGGTGATGTGGAGAGATAAAGAACAATGAATGAAAGATAAGCAAAAAAGTATTGATGATAAAGGGAACAAGCCATTGTAAGCTGTTTGTGGTGTGAAAATGAGAAGCTAGTGCGACTAGGGTGGGGGAGAGAGATAGAGAGAGAGAGGGAATGCCAGGGCCCGAGGGCTGAGGGAGAGGTGGGAAGGGGAGGAGACAGCAAGGGTTAACAGAATTGAGAAAATTCAATGTTCAAGCCCAGAGGATGCAGACTCCCCAAGCGGAATATGAGGTGCTGTTCCTCCAACTTGCGGTGTTGCTCACTCTGGCCGTGGAGGAGGCCCAGGACCAAGAGGTCGGATACGGAATGGGAGGAGGAGTTGAAGTGCTGAGCCACCGGGAGGTCGGCTTGGTTATTGCGGACCGAGCGGAGGTGTTCGGCGAATCGATCGCCAAGCCTCCGCTTGGTCTCACCGATATAGATCATCTGGCACTGTGGATGATTAGTAATAATAAATGATTTGTGTTAGTGTTGGGTTATAAGATGCTATAAAATGTATAATTGCGTCTGCAATTAAACCATTTCACTGCTGAAGACCTGACCCACAATATAAGGTATGAATGGATAAACATAAAGTCTCGTCAGTGACTATATTTTCAAATAATAAGATATAGACCATTATCCTTCACAAATGTTCACGTTATTAAATTAATGTGCAAATACAATTCGAACACATTGCAGTTACCTTTTTAAAGCCACATACAGCTGTTCAGTACAGCATTCAGCTCCACTGACCTCCAGAGCTTTAATTGCCCTGCATTTTACTCACTTCCCACAACCCCACCCACAGCAAAAGCTACATTTGGTATTAACTTCAGTAACTCATTGTTGTCAAATGTAGGATTGCTGGGATATGAACATAAATTCACAGTCAATTAGTTCTGAAGGTAGTAATCCCAACAAACAAATGAATATTGGAACGTGATTGAACTTTTCTATTTAAAAAAACACAGGCACACGCTGCTGGTTTTTTTTTCTAATGATATTGGTGTCAAAACAGCAACTTGCTTACTGTTCATAGACTAAGTGATTCAGGATGGGCTGGTGCCAGTAATGTTGTGTTGCAGTTGCGACTAGTGCTACTGCCTCACGATTCCAGGAACCAGATTTGACATGTTCTCCATGAATGTGTATGTATGGGTTATTGCGTACTGCTATAGTTTCCTACCATACCCCTAAAATGTGCCAAAGATTAATTGGGAAATAAGGAGAGAGGGTGTACGACTCAAAGGATTGCCCTGTTGTGAGCCAAGTTGGACTTTCCGGGTTTAGATTTGGTTATGTATTGGTTTATTATTTTCACATGTACTGAGATAAAGTGAAAAAATGTTGTTTTTTCTATCCAGATAGTCCAGATCCAGATAAATCATTCCTTTATGATTACAATATAACTATACATTGAATACAACAGGTAATGCTAAAAGATAATTGCAACAGAGTACAGAATATAGTGTTACAGCTGCAGAGAAAGTGCAGATAAAAAAAATGTGCAAGGGCCACAAGGTAAATTGGGGGATTGGGAATACATCCTTGGTTAATGAGAGGTCTGTTCAGGATTCTGATAACAGAGTGAATAAAGCTGTCCTCAAATCTTGTGGTACACGCTTTCAAGCTCTTGTATCTTCTGCCTGTGGGAAAGGAGAGAAAAGAAGAGGGAATGATCAGGGTGAAAGTGATCCATGATTCGGTTGGCTGCTTTCCCAAGGCAGCATGAAGTGCAGACGGAGTCAATGGGGGAGAAGACTGGTTTGTATGATGCTGCATCGATAATTCTCTGCAATTTCTTGGGAGAGTAGTTGCCAAATTGTTGCGATGCATCCTAATAGGATGCTTTCTATGGTACATCTATAGAAATTAGTAAGAGGCATTTAAGACATTGTGAATATCCTTAATTCAGGAATCAAGAGGAAGTAGAGCCATTGGTGTGCTTTCTTGGCCGTAAAGTCAATGCAATTGGATCAGGACAAGTTGTTGGTGATATTTACACTGAGAAACTGAATGGCATTTTACTTCGGAGTCACGTGAGTGACTACGTGAAGAAGGCCGTCCCCGCGTATGCACGTCATTACGTTTGACGCATTGCGCAACAACCGACTGGCGGGCGCGTTGCTCCTTCCAGCGGGTAAGTTTAAAAGATCCAGGTAAGTGTTTTTTAAACAGCTTAGCTGAAGTTGTTGCTCCCAGTCCGGAGTGTGTTTTGTTCAACATAATTTCAGCTTCGGATTGTTTGGGACAATGTCTAAAGTTAAGAGGCGAGCCGTGACCAAACCAGCTGCGGAAGACCACGGGCCCGCGGGCAGCGTGTGACCGCCAAATTCGCCTATAGAGCCGCTGGCAGAGCAGCCAGCAGCCACAGACTTGGTATGGCCAGAAGGCACCTTGGCTACTCCTCGGGGAAGAAAAGCCACAAAAAAGTCTGTTAGGGCCCTGGACTCTGAGGAGTCGGGCCAGGAGGTGGACGAGTTCCCTCCTTCTAAGGGCAGTGTTACCGGCAGGGTGGCCCATCTGGAGAGCCTTGTGGAGAGGTTACTCCAGCACGATACGCTCCAAAGGACGGAGCTATCGGAGCCCGGGGAGTTTGTAAAGCCCAAGGCAGCAGCGCCTGTGTCAGGGCTGCATGATCTCTCCTTGTCAGTTGACGGGAGCGTACAAGGTCAGTGCTATGCTGACCCAGAGTATGGAGGCACAGTTGGTCTAGAGGGACCATCAGGTGTATTGTCTATTGCATCCAGATTTGCAGTCCCAGCCCTCACCGGCGAGCCATTGGATGCAGAGCTCGTCGAGAACATAAATTACATGGCTTCCCACCCTCTGCAAGAACAGACGATGGAGGAGACCAGGTGCAAAACTGTGCCTCACTGAGTGTCCCCATTGTAAACCAATTTATTTGGGGGCACATTGGAGGGGGCGTCAGAGCCCAGGAGGTTAAATTACTCGCCTCGTGCATCACAGCCTTTGCAAGGTCAGTGGAGGGGGCGCTTCTCTCGGATACTCAGGAGAACGTGATGGCATTAATGTGCAATGCACATTTTGAAATTAATTGTATTAGAAAAAATGCCATCCGTCCTGCCATTAACCCTAAATTTCCTGGACTGTGTAAACCAGGGAATGTTCAACCCCCCAAACCTCCTGTTCGGAGAAAAACCTGACCAAACAGGTGAAAGAACTTGATGAAGAGTCTAAGACTGTTGGCCTCATGAAGGTGCCTCCTAAGGGGTTGTCTTTCCACAGACTGTACCCCTACCTTCCTGTGCATATCAAACGGTTCGCTATGGCAGACATGGTGTGGAGCAAGCTACACAGAGGCCATTTTTAGGGCAGGGCCCGAGCCGGGCAATGTTCAAGATGCGGTGCCCTCCAGCAGCCCTACCCCCCAGACCTCGGGGGCAGAAGCAGCGACATTACTGCCGGTAAATCCTAAGGTAGGTGCGACTGCGATGGGTACATTACAAGTTGGGGGGAGATTGCAATTTTTCTTACATGAATGGCAGTGGATAACATCTAACCCGTTTATACTGCATAGTATTCAAGGTTTTCAAATTGAGTTCATTTCCGACTTGCCTCCACCCACTCAGCACACACCTGGCTGTACTTTTGTGTTTTCACAACAGGAGTGTATCAGTGCACAAAGAGAACTAGACTCTTTGTTCAAAAAAGGTGTAATTGAAAGGGCAAGGCATGAGTCTTATCAGTTTGAGTCCAATATCTTTACGAGGCAAAAGAAAGATGGAGGATGTAGAATTATCCTAGATTTGACAGAGCTTAACACCTTTGTGCAATAAAACACTTCAAAATGGAAACTTTTGTCATTGCTAAACAACTCCTTTCCATGGGATGTTATATGGCAAGCATAGACCTCAAAGATGCTTACTATTCAGTGGCCTTTCATGAGCAGCACTGAACATTTTTGAAGTTTAACTGGATGGATCAGTTCTGGCAGTTTAAAGCTTTGCCTAACGGATTAACCTCGGCTCCCAGACTATTCTCAAAATTGCTCAAACCAGTCCTGGGGTTACTCAGAGCGCAGAATCATATTGACATGGCATATTTGGATGGCATTTTAGTCATTGGGAGGACTTTCGAATTAGCTGAATTATCTGTGTCAGCTACAAAACTAGTTTTCTAAAAGATAGGATTCATCATCCATCCAGTTAAGTCTAAACTGGTGCCATCTAAGATAATTGACTATTTGGGGTTCATCTTTAACTCAGTACACATGTCAGTGACTCTGCCTCAGGGCAAGCATTGTTGATAACCACCCTTCTATTAGACATGTGGCTCGGGTAATTGGGAAATTAGTGGCAGCATTCCCAGCTGCTCAATTCGGGGCTTTGCACTACCAAACTTTACAGCGTGCAAAGGAACAGGCACCTAAGCTTCTGAGAGGTCATTTCGATAGACCCATGCAGCTACCAGCTGATGCTCTGACTGAGTTACAATGGTGGATAGCAAATATTCAGTGTTGCTCTGGTACAATTTTAGTCAATACACCATCAGTTATCATGCAGACTGATGCCAGTGCACTAGGTTGGGTTGCTACTGATCCCGTCTCAAGCTGCGGTGGCAGATGGCATATGCAGGAAGCATCCATGCTTCAATCACACGACATTAACTATTTAGAGTTGTTGGGTGCACTCTATGGGTTAAAGGCTTTTTGTACCAACAGGCATCATGTGCATGTCCAATACATGATTGACAATACTACCGCAGTAGCGTACATTAATCACATTGGTGGCAGTAAGTCTGTATCCTGTGATAGGTTGTCCAATCTCCTCTGGTGCTGGTGTATTGCTATCTATTTACCAGGAAGGTATAACACAGTGGCAGACACCAGGTCACGAGAGTTCAATGATAACAAAGAATGGATGTCAAATCACGAAGTGTTCAATGATATTGTCCTTCGTTATGGTATACCGGATATTGGTCTGTTTGCTTCCCGGCTCAATCATCAGTTACCAATTTATGTGTCATGGGAGCCAGACCCTGGGGCAGTAGCGGTGAATGCATTCTCACTACACTGGGGTGGTAAATTTGTGTATGTATTCCCCCCATTCTGCCTCATTACTCAATGTGTCGCAAAAATTCAGCAAGATTCCGCCACTGGTATTCTGGTAGTACCAGACTGGCCTACTCAGCCATGGTTCCCTCTGGTTCTAGCCTTAATCACACAGCCTTTTATGGCAGTGCCCAAGAGCAGAAATCTGCTGGTTCACCCAGTGACAGGGGAAAGCCACCCTCTTCATGACCGTATAAATTTGTTGGTTTGCAGATTCTGAGGAGACCGTTCCTGGGGTTCGGGCTTTCAGAGTGTACCGTTGATGTTATCACTGCGGCCTGGAGGAAGAGCACTCAGAAACAGAACATCTCTCACATACGATAATGGGAGATGTACTGTTCCCGCTCACACATTTCATACCACACAGCTTCAATCACTGATGTTTTGGAATTTCTATCGTCACTCTATCACGATAGCAAACTTAGTTACAGTGCCATTAACAGTGCCCGCAGTGCTTTGTCCAATTATTTATGGCTGGGGTCAGCACATCATATGGTAGGGTCCCACCCTTTAATAACCAAATTTATGAAGGGCGTCTTTAACTCCACTCCACCTAGACCCAGGTACACACATATATGGGATGTCAGCGTGGTCCTCACGCTGCTCCGTCAGTGGGCACCAGTTTCATCTCTGTCCCTACACCATCTGACATTGAAAGCAGTTATGCTCATGGCCCTGGCCTCAGCACAATGGGTCCAAACACTACATAAACTCAGACTGGATAGTATGAGTTCGTCCGACAATGACGTCACCTTTTTCATTCAGGATCTTTGTCAAACAGAGCAGGCCAGGGGTACAAGGGCTCAAGTTGAGTTTCATGGCCAGGCCCGTATGAATCTTTTCATAAAGGGGGGTGGCATAACAGGATTCCAAAAATGTTATGTGAAATAATGTGCACGCAGCGCACATCACAAGCGGGAAGTCCCTCACGTCCGGGTTCCAGGGCCCGCTTAAGGGCCTGAAAGCTCTGGGGTTTTAGATGCTCTCTGGTGCATTCTGTGCCTTATTTTGGAGCTTACACGAAAATGTTTTGTGTGTTGATTTGATTGCCTGTTACTGTTAGACGGTGTTAGTGTGTGCAGTGCACCTTTAATAGTCCTCCTGACCTAACAACTTCACATCACATCAACCTCAACATGAAATAGTTCAGTTTTCTAAGAATGTAACTGTGCAAACCTACTCACCACTTTGTCCAAGTCATGGGCAAAGCCATAGTGAATGTGCATTAATTGCTCATGGAAGTCCTGGTCTTTCCTTCTATGCGGATGTGAAAACGTGTTTGTCCTCGTTGGCTGGATCAAAGTAAGGTGCCGAGCGAGATCGCGCCCACTGCAAGCATGCCGCCTGAGGCGAGCATCTCTCTGCCGTTCAGGCTCATGTCCAAGGGCCCCGGCTACCTCCGCAGTCAAATGGAGGGGGACAGGCGGGGTTGGCAGAGCGCTGTGGAGAGACTGGTTGCCGACAAGGCAAAGAACTTGAAGAGCCAGACGGCGAGGGGGTGCAAAGTGGAGCCCAATGGTTTGGACAGCTCTGCCCCCGAGGAAGGCAGCGGCAGCAGGGCCAGCAGCAGCATGAAGACTTACCTGGCCTCCGGCAACCACCAGCAGAGCGGGCAGCTGGGGCGCCCGCCTGACATTGTGCGTCGCTCCAGTTCCAAGAGGCAGCTCAGGCCCGATTCGCTAGTCATGTACCAGCAGAAGTGTGAGTTTGCGCTAGGAGCGGCGGCCACCAGCAGCGCCCGCAGTTTCAAGAGCCGTGGCAGCCTGGTCCGTTGGCTGCTGCCCGGCTCTAGTGGCTGGGGTGACAAGCAGCAAGGGCTGGCAACAGGAGCAGCAACGTTGGAAGGGGAGAATTAGCAGAGGGTACAGAGGCTGCAGCACCCCAGGGTGCAGAAGTAACCACACCAGCAGCACTCCAGGGTTCACAAGTAACCACACGAGGAGCATTCCAGGGAGAAACAGCAGCCTCGCCAGCAACTCCCCAGGGTGCACAGGTAACTACACCAGCAGCACCCAAGGGTGCACAAGTAACCACTCTAGTGGCACCTCAGGATGGACCAGTCGCCATACCAGCAGCACCCAAGGGTGCACAAGTAACTACACCAGCAGCACCCAAGGGTGCATAAGTAACCGCTCCAGCAGCGCCCCAGGAAGCACCAGTCGCCATGCCAGCAGCATCCCAGGGTGCACAAGTAACCACGCCAGCAGCGCCAAGAGAAGCAGCAGCAGGTCGCCCCAAGGAGCCGCTCAAGCGGCAGGTTGGTGAAGGCAGATTATGGCGCACTCTGACCTCAGCTGCCGGTTCTCCCGAGCCTGCTCGGGCTAGGACAGTTTCTTCGAGCACTGCAGACTCGGGCCCGAGTAATCGAGAACCTGGCCAGGGAGAAGTTTGCCGCCGACGCCGCCTTCGAAAGCCCCGCCCTCATGTTTCGCAGCGTGAAAGGCCTGTCCCACTTGGGTGACATTTTCGGCAACAGCCTGAAAAAAGGTTGTCGAGTCGTGGTCGGGTCGTGACGCGGCCTGATGCGTGGTGACGCATGTAGTGACGCGCGGTGACTCCCTGTCACCTCTGGAGTTTGGAATGTTCAAAATCCAGGGGCGACATCTGGGTGTCTCATCATGTTGTGCGTCCTGTCATACGCTGACGTGTGCTGTCCTGCGGGTGACGACCGGTGTGGGTTAAGGGTTGGGGTTAAGAACCACAGATGGGCTGTAAATTATTCTTCCTTCAATGCATGGATTTAAACATTAATATAGTAAAATTAATACAATAAAATCAATTGTGCAAATGAAAAGATGTCTGTCCAGTTTTATTTACAGATGTATTGGTCCGCTTCCAGATCCAATCACAAACTTTTCACAGGGATGGATACAGCGAGTGTGGACTGAACTCACTTCCCTTATTCTATTATTTCTTTGTGGGGGGCTGGGTGAATCAGTGCGGGATGGATAGATGGCGGGGAGGGGAGGGGAGGGGGGGGAGAGGGGTTTGAGAAGGCAATCGGTGTGGAATGGATTGATTGATGTGGAGGTGGCAGGAGAATCAATGCGATAGTGAATTCAGGATGAATAGATGGGGGAGTGGTAGATGGGGAGGGGAGCACAGGGGATGTCAGTGAGGACTGAATAGAGGGGGGAATGGGGATCAGTGTGGGGTGGAGAGGAGGGGTCCCAGGATAAGGGGGGAGTGGAGGGGGGGCATACGAGAGAGAGAGAGAGAGAGAGAGGGGGGAGAGAGAGAGGAGATCAGCGCTCCTCGGACAGGGACGGCATCATCGCCCCGCAGCCTTGGCTGTCCTGTCCACTGCCAAGTGCCACCGCCAAAGTGGGAGGCTGTTGGGAACAGCCAACAGGAAGGTGCGGGACCGAGCGGTGCTAGTGCTTCAGACGGCAGAAGGGGGCCTCCCCCTTCTTTCCTCGCTCCCTCCCTCCTCCCAGCCTCGGCGTGCAGGAGGGGTTGTTTGAAAGCGTTGTCGTCGTTGGCGGAGTGGCAAGCAGCGGCCGCTGTGAGGGCTGGCACGGTGCATGAGGAGGTGGAGCCGCCGTCCCCACTGCTGCTGCTGTGCGGGGCCCGTCATTCACTCCGACCCTCCGTCACCCCGCACAACAGCCGTCGCCGCCACCGCCCAGAAACGAGGTTCCGCGGCGTGGGATGGCAAAGATGAGGTTGGGGGGTGGGAAAGCCAAGGTTGGGGGGCGTGGGCCCAGTGGCGGGGGGGGGGCTGGGGGGGGTGAGGGTGGTGTGGACCCGGCCTAGTGTCGGGTCACGGCCGCTGCCAGGACTCGGTTCAGATTCAGTCCTTCCCGCTTCCCGCCCGGCGACGGGAGCATGGTCTCCCCGGACCGACCGGCAGCAGCGGACGGGACCCGCCGGCGAGGCTCCGATGCCGCGGATGGAGCCGATGGACCAGGTGGGCAAACACCGCACCCCACCCCCCCCCCCCCCACCTGGAGAAACGGGAACTCCTTTTTTTCCAAACCATCCCACGGGTTGGATTGGACCTTTCGCGGGTAGTTTAACACCCCTGATATAAAACAAACAGATTCCCCCCAACGCAATATTTCACGGCCCCACTCACCCAAACTAGGCCCGGAGCATCGAGGCGATGCATTGAAAATCAAAGATCTTTGTTGAAAATGGCGGTGATCTGATCCCGCCCACTGCGCACGCGTGGAGAGACGGCGTCAGTTTGCGTCGCTTCTGCATCTTTGGTCACCAGCTACCCCCCACTGCACAGGTGTGGATGGTTGCAAATATATATATTTTTTCCTCTGGACAAAAAGGGGGGTGCGGTCGCACCCAACGCACCCCCCCTTCGGACGGCCATGATGGCATACCCCTCAGATCCACGAGTGTGTGTCGTATTATCCATAACCCAATATATTAAGGTCACCAGGAGCTTGAGAGGCTCGGAACTCTTCTTCTTTGTCAGCTACACCAAACCTCACAAACAGGTTACGGTGCAGACCATCTCTAGATGGATCAAACAGGTTCTGGCATGTGCAGGAGTGGACACTGACATTTTTAAACCTCATTCCACCAGGGCTGCATCGACGTCAGCAGCGAGGGATATGGACGTACCTCTTGACCAAATTCTGGCGGCTGCGGGATGGTCGAATGAGAGGACGTACCAGAGGTTTTATAATAAAACTATCGCCAGATCCGGTGGTTTTGCTGATTCTGTTTTAAGTTCTGTTTCACAGTTTCCCCCTGGGTGAGAAGGGTCACTTTGTTTTTCTTTTCTGTTATTAAAGCATTAGTATAGTTAAACATGTCATGTTCGAATGCATTAATTTTTTCTCACTCGTCCTGGTCAATTGATGCAGCTGTGACGCGTGGACTCGTTCCTCGGCATGAAATCACAGAACTTCAAAGTCTTCACGTAGTCACTCACGTGACTCCGAAGTAAAATAGTAAGATTAAACAAGAACTTACCAGTTTCAAGTTTGATCGTTATTTTATGAGGAGTTACGATGAGGGATTACGTGCCCTCCGCTCCCTACCCTCGTAACTTAACGATCATCTAGTAGTTCTAGTCATCTATAATCTTACTGTGTTAGTTCAAAAACTGTTATCTGTGACTTCACACCGTTGCTTTGAAGATTGACGCACATGCATGGGGACGGCCTTCTTCACGTAATCCCGCATCGTAACTCCTCATAAAATAATGATCAAACTTCAAACTGGTAAGTTCTCGTTTAATCTTACTATTCTACTATGAATTGGAAAGCAATGGTATGAAAATAAATGGGCCAATAATGTCAGTAATTTGTCAAGTGTAGCACCAAACCAGCTTGCATCTGTTAAAATTAAGTGCCTATTGATTGGAACAAGTGTTGATGTGGGAATTTGGACTACTACAGAAAAGAGATTGCTTATAGTTCTAGATACTGCACTGGACACATTAGAAGAGGAGATGGAAAACCAGAGTGATTAGCTGCTTCCACTCAGAGTTTGGGGCAAGCAGACCACTGTGATGGTCAGTGGATGGGAAGGCACCTGATTGCTGATTAATGGTATGGTACTACATACTGTATGTTCACAAAATGTATCTTCTACTCGGCTTTGCAAAAGTGCTTGCTCCTTCAATTGGCATTTCTTCTCACCAGGGGGCTCTGCATGCTTTCCTTTAACACCTTTGTATGCACTGGGGCCTTGAATTAATTCTATCTTGAAACTTCCTGCTGTGCTATTGCGCTAGATACTCTAGAGTCCCAGCAGCTCCTTATTATCCATGTGCTAAACCATGCTCATATAGAACAACAGAACGGTTACTAGCAATAACTATAACGATCATTCTTGACAGTACAAGAATCACTCTGCAAAACAGCACAGGTGAAACTATAAAAAATAAATCAATTGTCCCATTAATTTGAAAACGATTCACACAAATATATATTTCAGTCTCTTGACTTGGGATTCCTCCACCAATGATGCAAAAACATTGAGACTGGTCGTTCCAAGCCTACAGACCCAGATTATTGTAAAGCAAAGCAGGTGAATTGAAATTAATATTTATTGACAAAGTTTCCTACATTCAGTTCAGGAGCACCATTTTCATATCAGAAATCAGACATTCCGAGTGAAACATCATCAAATAAAGATAGATTTCTCAGTTTTGAAAATGTCAACATCTAATGGTGAAGTGTTGAGATGTCAAATGGATCATGGAATACAGAGTATTGCGTGTGTAACAATACAAAAAGTGGGTCTCCGTTGGAAATACATCCTCCAATGGAAGATAAAATAATATAATGTCAAACAAGAACTTTGCTTTTGTCAGTGCTAAGTCTTCTAAAGATATGAACAGTGTCTTCGATACATATTTGCCTGGATGCATATCTGGCTTTGTATTGCTAATAAACGTTGATGACTTCTTAAAGTAATTACTTTTAAAATTAGCATTCCAAGCCAAGCAGCAGTTTTGCTGTGGACAGTCCATCATTATTGTAACTGTGTAACTGTTTTATTTCTCAAGTTTCATTCTGAGCATTGTTGGTAATGAACACTTTGTCTCTTTTCCAGCTTCTTGGGTTTATCTATGCCTGTTACGTTATCAAAATTGTTGCTGAGGAGGAAGACAGCTGTAAGTACTTCATATGTCAGAGATGCTAAAAACCTAAGTCAATAACCATATATTCATGCATTTATAAATTAGATCAATTTTATTATATTACAAATAAATTATTATCCTAATTTATTACTAAAATAAAGGACGTGACCACATTCTCTATTCCAATTCACTTTGTACTAGGATGTTCATTGGTCATTAATGAATATCTATACATAACTAAAACTCTCATCTTGTTATCTTCCGGCTTGTGTTGCTTTACATTTGCGTAAAAACAGTATAAAATGGCGCTACGATTTTTTTTTCCACCTTACTCATCATTCTCATGTGCTGCAAGTGCAACAGGTTTTGTTCTGATCGGTGGTATATCTTAAAAGTTATTAAGATTTAAAAATCTGTAAAACTGCACATGCGCAGATTGGTCTCCTCTCCTGTCAGTCACCGCCCGGATGGCGACGCCCCTTCCTGCACCATCGCTGCACTGATTGGCTGCATCCACTGTCAGTCACCATAGGTGCCCACTTCTGCCCGGCATTGCCCGGCGCAGCTTCCAGTCGGCGTGGCCTCCAGTCAAGGCTGCACCGGTCAAGGCAGCCTCCGGTTAGAGGAGCGGCAACCTCGAGATCCTGGGGAGGTGAGAAGGGAGAGTTGGGGAATTGAGGGAGAGGAGAGGTTAGGGAGGGAGAGGGGGAAAAGTGGGGGAGGTGAGGAGGGAGGGGGAGGATTGAGGGAGAGGAGGCAGTAGGGAGAGAGAGGGAGAGGAAAGTGGGGGAGTGAGGAGGGATAGTGGGGAGGAGGGGGAATAGAGGGAGAGAAGGCGGTAAGGAGGGGAGATGAGTTATGGAGGGAGGGAGTGACTGTGGGCAGGGGACAGGAGAGGTGAGGTGGGTTAAGGGAGGGGAGGAAGAGAGGGGAAAGAAGAGGTGAGGAGGGAGAGTGGGGGAGGAAGGGGAATAGAGGGCGAGTAGGGGAGATAGGGAGTGGGAAATAGAGGGAGAGGAGGGCAGTGGTTGAGATGAGGAGGGATAGTGGGGAGGTAGGGGGAGGTGAGTGGGGGCGGTGGGGGATAGAGGGATAGGAGGGGGGTGGGGAAGGGAGAGGAGTTACGGAGGGAGGGGAGGGAGGGAGTGGACTGAGGTTAGGGGAAAGGAGAGGGAGGGAGAGGTGAGGGATTTGCGGAGTGGAGGAGGGGAGGAGGAGAGGGGAAAGAAGAGGGAAGGTGAAGAGGAGGGGAGAGAATGCTGGGGATGAGGGGAAATGAGCCCCACTTGCGCAGTTGTGGGCTATGGGTGAGTGGTGGAATAATGCGTTGGGGGAACGGGTTGTGTTGGAGGACCAAGCCTCCCGTGTGACAGGACCCAACGGGTCGCACTTTGTCTGGTATCCCAGTGAATGCAGGATGCCAAGGTTATAAAGAAGAATGTGACTGCTTCAGATGGAATGGAAGATCAAGCAAAATATATTTTAAATGAATAATGATAAATAATAATATCCGAAGTGCTGGAGAAACTCAGCGGGTGAGGCAGCATCTATGGAGTGAAGGAATAGTTGACGTTTTGGGTCAAGACTTTGAAGATGCTCTCAAAATCTCAAGTACTTTGAAGAAGTTCTCAAAATCTCCTCAAGATATGTCTACTTTGAAGAAGTTCTCCTCTTCCAGCATCTGCAGTTCTTTCTTAATAATAATACCCGCATTGGTTGAAAGCAGAAAGTTGATACATGTCTGAATATTCAAATCAGGGCCAGAGGGCAAACCTAATGTGATTGATCAGTTTTGAAATGTCTTTTCCAGCCTGCACAAGATTCTGTTTGATAAAGTTAGTTTAATGCCATGTTTTCAAAAGCACACATTATTTGGACATCCATTTTTCATTGGAGGGAAATCCTTACACAGCACTCATAAGTTCATAAGTTCTAGGAGCAGAATTAGGGCATTCAGCCCATCAAGTCTACTCCATCATTCTATCATGGCTGGTCTATCGAGTAGCGAGGGGGTGCTGTTGAATATCGCTGCCCAGCCTGCAGCTGTCCATCCTTTCATTCTTTTTTTTTTTAATTTAGTATGTTTAAAGTTCATTTTAATCTTTTTTATGTGGGGAGTGGGGGGGGGGGGGGTGAAGGGGGATCTATTTTTCTTGGTCCCTACCTGGTCGGAGATGCGGCTTTTCTCCGGGCCGCATCTTCGCCCCTTCTTCACGGCCTACCACCAGGACTGGAGCGGCATTTCCTGCCGGGACCAGCCAGAACTTCAGCTTCAGCGGCGGCGCATCACGGAGCGGGCGACGCCTTGCCCGGGTGGCCATGCAGTGGGCTCCGGAGTGCTGAGACCGCCAACTCCCAACATCGCGGAGCTGTGGTTGCGCAGCATCCAGCCGCAGCGGCGCTGACTCTGAACACCGTGAGCCTGGAATCTCTCGACGAGATTGCCAGTGTTGGAGCTCCGACCAGCGCGGCCTGTGGACTTCGGGAGCCGCGGCCTCCGGGTTGGAATCAGCCGTTCCTAACGCTCCAAGCTGCTGAAGAGTGTTCTCCCGACACCGAAGCTCCATCATCCGGCGAGAGGGCCGGTACTTCGGGCCGCCGTTGCGGCGACTGCTGAGGCCTCAATAGGCCCGACAATGGGTGAACAAGGGGAAGAGGACTGGACTTTGTGCCTTCCCTCACAGTGGGAACCATTGTGGGGGGATGTTTTTATGTTTTATGTTCAAATCTTTTTTAATTGGGTGTCTTACTTTTATTGGGTGTCTTACGAGAACTTACCAGTTTGAAGTTTGATCTTAATTTTATGAGGAGTTATGTTGGTGATTACGTGAAGAACCCCGCCAGTTCGCATGTGCGTCAATCTTCAAAGCAGCGGTATGAAGTCACAGATAACAAAAATCGAAGTTAACATAGTAAGATTAGCGACCTGAGAACTACCAGATGACCTTTATGAGAGAGGGTTGGGCGTGGAGGGCACGTAATCACCAACGTAACTCCTCATAAAATCAAGATCAAACTTCAAACTGGTAAGTTCTCGTTTAATCTTAATATTTTACTTCGGAGTCACATGAGTGATTGTGTGGTTGTTTGTCGCCTAATAGACAATGCTGATTCCACACTTCTCAGGATTCTGGTGGCCATGATATAATGTAGCAAGCCTGCCCTCCTACATAGACATGAGTCCGTGGGGTATCCGAAATATGATTCTAAATCCTGCCACCCCTGGTCTGCTCTGCTTGTGTAGATCAGAAATGTAAAATGTAATGGCACCTGCAGCCAATTCCATCCTATCTAGCTACAGCATTTGCAATGCTTGACCTCGTTGTGCTGATACTAGTGTCATGACTAAGGATGTAGCTGGAACCCCCTGGTGAAGTATTGATAACACATTTTCAATATCCAAACTGCATATATTTGTAGTGGGAGAACTTGTGTCAAGATCTCTTTTACAACTCGATATCCGGGGTTGAACCCGACAGAGTGGTTCCCATTTGTTACAGCTGTAGTGGCTCTATAACTGAATTATTGTCAAAGTCCATTTAAGAATGAATTAGAAGACGTCAGTAATCTGTACCATATTAAATGTAACATTAACATTAAACAAACCCGCTTCCGATCCCCTCAATAGGAATATACTGCTTTTTTGGTGCTATCCCTGCACTCTGCAGTGAGCACATTCATGGCTTGATGTGACAACCTGAGCTGTAAGGCAGTCCATTCAGAATGTGTAAGTCAATAATTGTTTTATTATGCAGAGGCTGGTTTCCTGAACCACAGTTTGAACCAGCAAAGTTTTCGTTTTTTAGAATAACCATATACAGTTGTATTATTATAGCTGACGAAAGCAGGCAACATGGCTGCTTAGCCAGTCAGACAGTATGAAAACCTGAAGCGAGGTCTTACTTTTTTTTAAAGAAGGAACTGCAGATGCTGGAGAATCGAGGGTACACAAAAAGCTGGAGAAACTCAGTGCAGCAGCATCCTAAGGAGCGAAGGAGATAGGCGAAGTGATTCCCAGGCCCCCATCCTCTCATCTTTACCATGGACGTCAGTCACTCTACACCTCCATCCCCCACCAGGACGGTCTCAAAGCCCTCCGGTCGACCAGAGGAGCAACCCATACCCGTCCACTGACACCCTCCTCCGCCTAGCAGAGTTGGTCCTCACCCTCAATAATTCTCTTTTGATTCTCCATTTCCTCCAAACACAAGGCATGGGCCCCAGCTACGCTTGCCTCTTTGTTGGGTATGTCGAACAATCCTTGTTCTCGGCGTACCAGGGCCCATCCCCGACCTCTACCTCCGTTTCGACGACTGCTTTGGTGTACCTCCTGCACCCACACACAACTGAGACTTCATTCATTTCACCACCAACTTCCATCGGCACTCAAATACACTTGGACCATTTCCGACACTTCCTACCATTCCTTGACCTCACCATCTCTATTGCAGTGATACACTCCTGACCGACACCCACTACAAACCTACTGACTCCCACAGTACTGGACTACTCCTCCTCCCACCCTGCTTCCTGTAAGGACTCCATCCCTATTCCCAATTCCTCCGTCTACGCCGCATCTGCTCCCAGGATGAGGTGTTCCAACGGTCATCACAAATGCCTCATTCTTCAGAGAACGGGGAATTCCCCTCCCCCACTATGATGAGCTCGCACCAGGGTCCTCCTCCAATACCCGCAACACTGCCCTCGCTCCCATTCCCCACTCGCAACAGGGCAGAGTCCCCCGTCCTCACCTTTCACCCCACCAGCCGGCAAATACAACATATAGTCCTCCGCAGTTTCGCCACCTCCAAACGTGACCCTCACCGCTTATCTCCCCCCTGTTGCCTTCCGCAAAGACCGCTCCCCTCCGCACTCCCTTGTCAATTCTTCCCTCCCCTCCCACTCTACCCCTTCCCGGGCACTTTCCCTTGCAACCGCAAGAAATGCAACAACTTGTCCCTTCACCTCCCCCTCACCCTTTCAGGGAGACCCAAGCTGTCCTTCCAGGTCCGACAGAGTTCACTGCACCTCCTCCAACCTCTGAGGAAGGGTCTCGACCCAAAACGTCGCCTATCTCCTTCGCTCCTTAGATGCTGCTGCACCCGCTGAGTTTCTCCAGCTTTTTGTGTACCCGCGAGGTCTTACTGACTGTTTCAAGACCCGATTAATGAGGCAAAATGCAGGAAGACATAAAAGAACATTCCTCCTTTTTGTAGCGAGAATGTATTTCTCCGCACTGTTCTGCCACATATTTTTGCAATCAGTGAATAAACATGAAACCAACATGTGGATATTCAATGTACCATTGAACCATACTTTCATAATACATTGAGATCCAATACCTGTTCTGTGTTGTCATCGATCTGAACTTGATGATGCACCAGTGGCAAAGGAGATTAGGTAAATTATTACAGGATACTTTACTTGATTGCCATGTGACGGGGGCGCCGTCCAGTTGGTATGGCTGCCCAGCCTGCAGCTGTCTGTCCTTTAACTTCTTTCTTTTATTTTAGTGAGCTTTAGTGTTTTGTTTTGGAGTGTATTCTTTTTTATGTGGGGGGTGATGGGGGGGGAGGGGGAAACTGCTTTTCCTGGTTCCTACCTGGTCGGAGAGGCAGCTTTTCTCTGGGCTGCAACTTCGACCTATCCTTGCGGCCTACCAGCGGGCCTGGAGCGGCGTTTCCTGGGGGGACCGCCCAGAACCTCGGGTTCAGAGGCGGCTCAGCGCTGGAGCACCATCGTGGAGCATTGCGGGCGATACCTTGCCTGGGTCACCGCGCTGGAGCTCCGGAATGCTGAGACCGCAGGAGAACATCACGGAGCTGCGTGACTGTGGGGCAGCCAGCTGCGGACGGCGGCGCTGAAGTTTTACATCAGGAGCCTGGGATCTCTCGTCAAGTTTGCCGGGGTGGAGCTCCATCCGGCGCGGCCTTGTCGGCTTCGGAAGCCACGGACTCCGGTAAGGAAGCAGCCATTCCAGGTGTCCCAAGCAGCTGAGAGGGTGTACCGACGCCGGAGCACCATCACCCGGCGTGAAGGCCTAAAACATCGGGTCGCCGTAGCGCCGACTGCGGAGGCCTCAATAGGCCCAACTATGGGTGGACAAGGGGATGGGACTGGACTTTGTGCCTTCCCCCACAGTGGGAACCATTGTGGGGGGATGTTTTTATGTTTATTGTTAATTCTTTAGTGTTGCGTCTCATCTTTATCTGTGTGCTGCATAGCAAGACAAATTTCACTACACCAAATGGTGTATGTGACAATAAATGTCCTTTGTCTTTTGGCCTTTGACTAACATATGCCACTACCCTAGTGTAGCAACTTGATGTTGAGCATGTAGATTCTGTATATTCGCTCAATAGCCCTTGACCCATGTGGTGCATCTAGTGTATATTTATTTGATACCAACAACTGAAGAATTAGCAACTCATGCAAATCTCCGCTACCTCCAACTAGAGATGGTATTCGGAACTTCTCACCTTAGAACTCTTAGCATCAGTTTGCAATAACTGAATTTGCCCGACCAAACTACTGGAGCAATGCTGAATACTGTTTGTTCATCATTGTGACTGAGGTAGCTTCAGCTGATAATAGCACAAGGTTGTTATCAATGATCTACATGTCCTTTGAGAGGTCGCTACTTTGCACGATATCAGTTCCTCGGTTTGCACAGCTGAAACACAGCTACGATATTGCCAATTACTATTGATGAAATAGAAGTCAGTTTTATAACAGGTTGCTATTAACTCCAATCTCTTACCACAGGGCGGAGTCATAGGCTAATGAATAGTTAAAGGTAAATCCCAATAACCAACAAATAGTTTATCCCATTTCGCAATGTTTTACTGTTATTAGTACACTTGTATTGTCTTTGATAACCTCTGTAATGGGATTTGTATAGCATGGATCTCTGACCCTATGAATCTGTTTTAGTCAGGAAAATAAGTTTTCATATTCGGAAAGTTCATATGCCCGACACTCTCCATTTTTCATAATAAACATGCCACTCCTGCCTTATTTATAACCATATAACCATATAACAATTACAGCACGGAAACAGGCCCTCTCGGCCCTTCCAGTCCGTGCCGACCATTTGTTTCCCTAGTCCCATCTACCCGCACTCAGACCATACCCCTCCATTCCTTCCGTCCATATACCTATCCACTTTACTCTTAAATGTTAAAATCGATCCTGCCTCCACCACTTCTGCTGGAAGCTGATTCCACACAGCCACCACCCTCTGAGTAAAGAAGTTCCCCCTCACGTTACCCGAAACCTCTGTCCCTTAATTTTCATGTCATGCCCTCTTGTTTGAATCTTCCCTACCCTCAATGGGGAAAAAGTATCCACGTCAACTCTGTCTATCCCTTTCATCATTTTAAAGACCTCATCAAGTCCCCCTTTAACCTTCTGCGCTCCAAGAATAAAGACCTAACTTGTTCAACCTTTCTCTGTAAACATAGTTGCTGGAACCCTGGCAACATTCTAGTAAATCTCCTCTGTACTCTCTCTATTTTGTTGACATCCTTCTATAACTAGGCGACCAAAATTGTACACCATACTCCCAGAATTGGTCTTACCAATGCCTTGTACAATTTTAACATTACTTCCCTACTCCTATATTCAATGCTCTGATTTATAAAGGCCAGCACACCAAAGGCTTTCTTTACCACCCTATCTACATGCGATTCCACCTTCAGGGAACTATGCACAGTTATTCCTAGATCCCTCTGTTCCACAGCATTCCTCAATTCCCTACCATTTACCATGTAAATGGTAGGGAATTCCATGGATGCTTTGCACGAGAACTCTGGCCCGATTTCCAAGCCTTATCGTAAAAGATAACCCTGGCCATAATCCCAAACTTGCTTGGAATGCTAGTACTGTGCCTCTAAGCAGATGTTTTTATCCTCTGTATGTTGTACAAATAAGTGCAAATATTACAACTTGTGAGTGGTGCACTTACCTATCTTTCGGAAATGCCAGACCCACCTTGTTGAGAAGGGCTGGTAGGGTGCGTGGAACTTCTGCCCAGCTGTCATGCTGCCCCCAGCCCCAGTGAACCGCTTACTGCCGATGAGCGCCTGGGGTGCGTTCTGAAACAATGAACCTTTGCCCGCCGTTAGCCTTAATTGATCTGTCTGACAGGTTTTTCCGTCTGTTGAAATGGGCCTTACCTGAATAACAGATTCGGCGGCTGGTTCTCACATCCCCTTGTTGGCGCTGTTCAATGCCAGCACATATGTGCTCCAGTATGTTCCATCAACCTCTTTAGAACCCGAGTCAGTTACATCTTGACCTTTCGCACTCCCCTCTCAGAGAGGGCGATTCGTAGGCAGCCCTAAACAGGCGCTGCCGCAGGCCGCAGGATACCTGCTCTGATACGGCCCCATTGTACCTGTACCAGGATGGAACATTCTGCTGGGATGGCAACTTTGTTGTCCGGGAAGGGTACCTCTGACACATGCCCTTCATCCCTTGGGGTATGCCCCACGTCCATACCCTGATACTCGGGGTCAGCAGGATACTGACCCGTCCTGGTCTCCGCCTCCAAAAGGGAGACATGAAGCAGCTGGTGCGGCGTACAGAGATGGAACATCTGGCTCAACCTTACCATCAGAGTCGGAGTCAGAATTAAGATGACCCATGCCACGCGCCTCATCATCCATGAGGGTGCTATCAAGCAGCCCTCAACTAGGTGTTGCTGGCGTCTTTTGTTCAGGGTGGCGCTGACACTCCGCCTCATGGAGTGTGCCATGCTGGAGTACTGTATGCAATAGTTGCTGCATTTGGGATAGTCGTTCAAACGCACTATCCAGCCCCGGCGGGGAATCTTCCCCCGACTCCGTGGGCCTATTATTTTGCTATCCAGCCCTGGTGGGGAATCTTCCCCTGACTCCGTGGGCCTAGCTGATTTATGTGTTACCTTGAGCAACCCTGTCCCAGGCGTTGCCGGCGCCGCCTCTCGTAGAGCCCGGCGCTTTTTCACATGTAGCAGCCCTGTCCCAGGCGCTGCTGGCGCGACTCTCCCATAGGCCGGTGCTTTCACACATGAAGCAGCCCTATCCCAGGCGCTGCTGGCGCGGCCTGTCCCATAGGCCCATGCTATTACAGTGTAGTCGCACTAATTTACATTTGTAATGTAGAGCTTTACCTGTGAAGGGTAAAAAAGTACTATAGCATACATGCAAAAAACGACCCTTATTATTCGAGAAAAACCCTAGCAGCCCGACTCACCCAAGTCCAATAGGGCTGAACGAGTCCTCTCTTCCACCAATTTTACTCTCTGCCTGGGGACCAACGTCTGTGAGCCGCTGACCGCACTGTCAGCGACTCTGGCGTTACTTACTTGCCACTCCACGGCATCCCCGCAGGCTGGAAACCACTGACTGCCTTGTCAGCGGCTGCTTATCTCACAACCCGATCTTTTACCGGCTATCCGCTTCCGCAGTCGGACCGGGGTTTCCCCACAGCCAATGCCGCTCACTCGCCGGGCTCTACAATATATCTGGTAGGAAACCTCTGTGAAGAGAGGCTCCTGCTCGAACAAAACCCCTGGGAAGTAAAAAGAAACTTACCTTCTAGGTTTAACTTACCGCCGGCAGGAGCGCTGCCCTTCCAGTCCGGTGCTTGCGCCAATGCGGCTGACGTAACTGACGCTCATGCGAACTGGCAGGGTTCTTCACGGAATCACTCACGTGACTCCGAAGTAAAATCTGTGAATCTCCCCCTTAAAAATATTTATTGATGGCCTCCACAGCCATCCGTGGCAGTGAATTCCACAGATCTACCACCTTCTGATTAAAGAAATGCCTCCTATCTCCTTTCCAGTTATGTCCTTTTATTCTGAGGCTATGGCCTTTTGGTCACATATCCTCTCTATCCAGGCCTTTCACTATTTGGTAGGTTTTAATAAGGTTCCCCCTCATCCTAATAAAATTCAGCGAGTACAGGCTCATCATATGTTAACCCAATCATACCTGCAATCATTCTCGTAAACTTCCACTGAACACTCTCCAACACCAGCACATTCATCCTCAGATATGGGGCCTAAAACTGTTCACAATACTGCAATTGCAATCTGACCAGTGCCATATAAAGCCTCAGCATTGCATCCCTGTTTTTGTATTTTAGCCCTCTTGAAATAAATGCAGCATTGCATTCGCCTTCCTTACTACCGATTCGACTTGCAAATTAACTTTTTGGGAATCGAGCACTCCAATTTCCTTTGCACCTCCGATTTCTCAATTATCTCAATTGTAACATCTCGGTACCATGATGTTTTTCCCTGGTAATTGCAGATGTTTAATAGGCAATCATACTGTTGCAATGGTAATCTTAAATCCACACTGTACCTAGGTGCAGTGCATTCAGAAAGTATTCAGACCCCTTCACTTTTTCCACATTTTGTTACGTTACAACCTTATTCTAAATTGGAATATTATTTTTTTAAATCATCAATCTATACACAAAACCCCAAAATAAAAAAGCAAAAACAGGTGTTTAGAAATTTTTGCAAAGTAATTAAAAAATAAACAACTGAAATATCACATTTACATAAGTATTCAGACCCTTTTCTCAGTACTTTGTTGAGGCACCTTTGGCAGTGATTACGGTCTCAAGTCTTCTTGGGTATGACGCTACAAGCTTGGCACATCTCTATTTGGGTAATTTTTTCCATTCTTCTCTGCAGATCCTCTCAAGCTCTGGTAGGTCGATGCACAGCTATTTTCAGCTCCCGCAAGAGATATTCGATCGGGTTCAAGTCCGGGCTCTGGCTGGGCCACCCAAAGACATTGACAGACTTGTCCCGAAGCCACTCCTGCGTTGTCTTGGCTGTGTGCTTGGCTGTTTGTTTGGGTGCCTTTTGTCAAACTCCAAGAGGGCTGTAATGTGCCTTTTACTGAGGAGTGGCTTCCATCTGGCCACTCTACCATAGTCCTGATTTGTGGAGTGCTGCAGATATGGTTGTCCTTCTGGAACTTTCTTCCATCTCCACAGAGAACTCTGGAGCTCTGTCAGAGTGACCATCATGTTCTTGGTCATCTCCCTGACCAAGGCCCTTATCCCCGATTGCTCAGCTTGGCCAGGCAACCAGCTCTATGAGTCCTGGTGGTTTCAAAGTTCTTCCATTTAAGAATGACGGAGGCCACTGTGCTCTTCGGGACCTGCAATGCTGCAGAAATTGTTTTATACCCTTCCCCAGATCTGTGTCTCGACACAATCCTGTCTCGGAGGTCTACGGACAATTCCTTCATCTTCATGGCATGGTTTTTGCTCTGACATGCACTGTCAACTGTGGGACCTTATATAGACAGGTTTGTGCCTTTCCAAATCATGTACAATCAATTTAATTTACCACTGGTGGACTCCAATCAAGTTGTAGAAACATCTCAAGGATAATCAATGGAAACAGGATACACAAAAGCTAAATTTTGAGTGTCATAGCAAAGGGTATGAATACTTATGTAAATGTGATATTTCAGTTATTTATTTTTAATTACTTTGCAAAAATTTCTAAACACCTGTTTTCCCATTTTTATTATGAGGTTTTGTGTACAGATCGTTGATAAAAAATAATAATTTTATCCATTTTAGAGTAAGGCTGTAAGGTGGAAAAAGTGAAGGGGTCTGAATACTTTCTGAATGCACTGTATATAGGACAAAAAAGTATCATTGAATAGAATCATCGAATACTAGAAATACTCACTTCAAAAAGTTGTGTCCTCTCTTGTCCTCCTAATGGATGTACTGGAAATCCTATCCCTCTCATTAATGATGTATCCTTTTAATGTTAGAAAACTTATAGAAAGCTCAACTGTAATAGATTAATAAAACATCAATAACATTGGAGCCTCTCTTGATTTACCATGGATAAACAACAAATTTGCTGGCTATATCAAACATCAATCAAATATTTAACCCAAATATGCCAGGTACCTCAAGTACAATACCACACGAGAACAACCGTATATAAAATTAATGTTTAACTACAATTGTTTTTTTTTCCTCTCAGCTTTATAATGCTTGAGAAAGAATAATGCAAAATTTCAAGTCTATTCTCATTTAGTAAGGCAATTCAGTTATTTAATTCATATTCAGCCCCAACTACCTGGAATGCACCTCACCCCCAACACACCAAACCAGTTATTGCCACAGTACAGAACTTTGACATACAGTATTTTTGGCTGAGTAGAAATAATGTGTGATTATTGTTCAGAAAGAGGCATTCTTGAGCTATATTCACCACATGTTTTTTATTAAGCTTGCATGGAAGTACTTCCACTCATCAGTTAGTTCAACAAATGTTTCGTAGGAACATAAAAAAATTATAAAATGTATATATTTTTGTCAATTCTTCTGTCATAAAATACTCCAATTACAAAATTCAAGAATCTCTGCACTCCAACCCTATATCTATTATTTTTTAAGCCTATCCAGGTGGAAATAGTTTTGCACCACGAGTTTTGGATATATTTCAAGCTGCAGTTGACAGAAATATCTAGTTCACCCACATAAATTAAGGTACATCTTTAATGGCATTATACAATTAATATCAATTAATGTTTAAATCTATGGTGATGTAAGATTCCTTTGAAACTATTTTCTAAGGATATAAAGTACGATATTTCTAACAGAATTACTCAAATGTAGCTGGGAGTGCGATTGCATTATCAGAAGAGATTTTTTGAAGTTTGGATTAAAGAATAAATTTAGACTGAGTTTGGGAAAGTAGAAGAGATAAAAGCTGGGTTAAATATACAATTTCTTTATACCTGTAATTAACCTCCAATGTTTTTAAGCTGGATGATTTTACATGTGCTTAGAACAATGTTGACACAGGAGGAAAATTAGTAATTGATTACTGCATTCATAAATAATGAAACTATTGCAGAATGCTCTAAAAATTCAACAACATATATTTATATGCAAAAACTAATCAGAGCAGAGCGAAGATGACTTGAACATTTCAATCTCACTTCTTGTAGGATTTGTCTTGTTTGGTTTTTGAAGAGTTGGGTGATAACGTTTCAAACCTTTAGTGATAGAAGCATTTTTTTATGGGGGGAGCGGTTGATTGGTGGGGAGGAGAGGAGGTCAGTTTGATTATGTTCATTTATTGCCCTCGGGTGCTATTCAGGACGAGCAATCTTTGCCTGATTGAAATAAATTTAATTAAAATTATCATATTTTCTCAGTCATTAAATGAATAAAATTATTTTTGCATTTTATAGGAATTCGCGAAACATTATAACACTACTCGTACTCTTAATTTTACTCCATGAAGGGCTCTCTTGCAAATTAATCAAATTATGTTAAATTAAGGCTGATTTTCTCCAATGTACCAATTGAGATTTTTGTTTGGCTGCCATGCACACCTTAATTAGAAATATAGGAACAAATGAACCAGAGAAGCCACTTAGTCTTTTGATCTGGCACCTAACTTCAAAAATTGCATAATCCTTAATGTTGTTAGTGAATCAAAAATCTCAGAGTATAAATTAACAATAAAACATGCACCATTTCTGGTAAATGTACACCACATTCTCTTGAAACCCAGTGAATCTTTTCAGGGTGTTGTGGTGCACAGGATTACTCACACACTGTCTGTTCTTCAGATCGAGCAGAATCACAAACTATCTTACATTTGCAGTGTGAAAGGATCCATTCACCTGGTTACATGCGATCCTTGCAGTCTTTCCAATGCAACAAATTACAGCATTCTTATATGCATTTTAAGATAAGGTGCAGCATTTTCATCCAATCCACAGACATGTAGTTACCAGCACTGGGCCAATCAGGTACAGAGGAACTTGTGATCAGTAATTTCTGACATCATTAACTGATCAATATTGTCAGTGTGATGACCCCATACACGGTGTGTTTCCATCCTTAAGTATGCAGCTCCACTAACCAGGCCTTAGATTACCCTGGCATCATCCTCGGAGGCCTTCAGGAACCATCTCCGCTATTACCCTGGAGGTAGTTCTGTTTTCTCTACATGCACCATTGCCATTGGGGATGATCAACCATGATCATATTAAATGGCAGTGCTGGCTGGAAGGGCCAAATTCTGCACCTATTGTCTATTGTCTATTGCCAATGCTGTAAATCTGACATATCGCTTTACTGATGATGTTACCTTGAGCAAAGGTGTGCTTTTGCACATAGATGTGCTGCTAGCATTGAAGAAAATACTACAGAATCGATTTGCCTCTTTTCTTGTCCTGTGTCACCAGCAAATCTGTTGCTCAACTCAGAATTGTTACGAGCGTTTGCGGGGGGGGGGGGGGGGTGCGGGGTGGCATGCGGCATCACACACACTAACCACCCCCACACTAACTACCCCCTTGATATTATATTAATATTATTAATTAGATCCTTTTACCCCATAACTGACCTAGCCACTGACACATAGCCCCCAACTTGCAGGCGTGTCTAGAGAGGGAGAGAGGGGTAGAGTAGGGGAGAGACAGTGAGAGAGGCAAAGACAGAAGGGAAAGAGACAGGAGGGGTGGAGGAGAGGAGGAGGAGAGAGGGGGTGGGGGGGGGGGAGATGGGAGGAGAGAGGGGGGCTGAGGGGGGGGGAGGAAGGGGGAGATGGGTGAGAAGGGAGGGGGAGAGGTTGGGGGAAGAGAGGGGGAGAGGTGGGGGGGAAGGGAGGGGGAGAGGTTGGGGGAAGGGAGTGGGAGGGGGGAGGGGGGAGGGAAGGGTGGTAGGGGAGGGTGTGGAGGGGAGGGTGTGGAGGGAGGGGGGGAGGAAGGGAGGGGAGGTGGGGGGAAGGGAGGGTGGGGATGGGTAGGGGAGAGAGGGTGAGAGGGGTAGGGGGAGAGAGGGGGAAGAGTAGGGGGGGAGGGGGAGAGGGGTGGGGGCAGTCCATCTCCACTATCACCCCCACTCCTCTCCCTCTATTCCTACACTCTCCCTCCTCACCTCTCCCATTCCCCCCTGTCCCTCACTACCTCCTCTCCATCATCCCCCCACTCCCCCTCTTCACCTCCCCAGGATCGGGCCTTTACCCTGCCGTGGGCGGGCACGCGGGCGATTCCAGCTGCGCGAGGTGCGGCGCGAGCGTAGTTGGAAGGGGGGGGTTTGAAGCGGGCAGGCGATTCCAGCTGCTGGAGGCGCAGCGCGCGCGTTGTTGGAGGGGGGGGAGGCGAGCCGGGCTGGCAAATGAAGAGAGAGGAGCGGCTTGGTGGGTCAGTATGTGGGATTGTGACGTCAGCAGCTCATGAGGTCCCGTTTAGATTTTAAAATGAGTGAGTGTGGGGGGGGGGGAAGGATTTTATTAAAATATGTGTACATAAAAATGTCTAAATCTAATGAGAAGTGGATTTGTGAATGTAAAAGCGAAATCGCTAGTGAAATGGAAAAAATCAGGGAGTTTTCGCGTGTGGTTTTGGTGGACCAAGGAATCAAAGGCCAAAAATCTTATCTGAAAAAAATGGAATGTGACATACACCCACAAGCACACGCACACACACACAGAGTTTTAAAAGTATACTAGACCAAGTGCAGACCCATTGGGTTTTGTCCCGAACGTGATGTTGGGGGGGGGGGGAGGGAGGGGGAGGGAGGGAGTGGGCGGGAGGAGGGGCTAGAGGGAGGAATGGGGGGAGAGGGGGGGGGGAGAGGGGGGAGATGGAGGGGGGTAGAGGGTGGGAGGGGAGGAGGGAGGGAGGGGGAGAGGGAGGGAGGGAGGGGGGGAGGGTGGAGTGGGCGGGCGTGATGCTGAGTGAGGCTGCGGGCCAGGCGTCCACCGTCAAGATGGGCGTACGCAGAGTATCGACATCGTACGCAGCGTCTTGACGGCGTACGCAGCGTTTTGACGGCGTACGATGTTGAGACGCTGCGTATGGCCCTCGTGACGCTGCGTATGGCCCTTGAGACGCTGCGTACGGCCGTTCTGTGATGCAGAAAATATAATGGTTATTTGTTCTCCCTAACAGTTGATTTCATCGGAGGATTTGACTCGTATGGCTACCAGGGCCCACAGAAAACATCTCATTTACAGTTGCAGCCCATGTATATGTAAGTAGATCTTTTAGCTGAAAATGTTTTGGAACTTATTCCATAATGCCTTCTTGAATATTTTATTACAATTGACCGCAAAGGCTGTTTTAAACTTCTGCAATCCTCCCTGAGATGCAGTTACGGAAGAAGGGTTTCGGCCCGAAAAGTCACCCATTCCTTCTCTCCAGAGATGTTGCATGTCTTGCTGAGTTACTCCAGCATTTTGTGTCTATCCTCCGTGGAAACTAGCATCTGCAGTTCCTTCCTACACTGTTCTTTTCATTTTTGATTGTGAATTTCGGTTTCATGTGTTCACTTTAAACTCAACAGAGAATTCAGAGAAATCCCAATAAGATTAATGCCATTCCTTTCTCCAGTCACATTTACATCGTTTGTAACCACTCTACACATAGACAAGATATAGTAACTCTGCCAGAATGGCTGTGATTACACCCTTCTGTTAGTGGGCTGAATCAAGCTGACCAATGAATGATGGCTGTGAAGTTAACCAACATCTATCAGTCATTTGGTCTTCTGAAAGCTTCGGAATTCTACATATGCACATTAAAAGACTGAAGTCTGAGATGAGATCAGATCAGATATTTGACCATCGAGTCCACTGATATGTGACTCTTCACTTTACAGCAGGGAGGACTGGTTTATTATTATTTGAATAGTTCTGTGTTTCTGACTCCCCGACGTTCTAAGGTGTCAGACAACAGGATAAACAGCTTACTTGCCACAAAGAGCCTGTTCAAAATTTGGATGCAGAGATTAGTTCATGTTGCCTTCTGCATCTGGAAATGCCTTGTGTGACACAACCAACAGAGAATTTGGGAAGTTGGCTGGGACCAGGATGACAAAGCCCAATATTTCATAATGTGAAAGTTGCTAAACAGCTGTAGCAGCAGTGCTAATGGTGATTTAGCTCATAGGCCCACTGTTGCAAGCTTAACCAGCTTCCAAGGCTTAAAGGGCCTGTCCCACCAGCAAGCGATTGCATGCATCTAGCGTGACTAAACGTGGTCGCTTGAGGCGTACGGCCGCGCGGGGCCGGTCCCACTTTGATTGGCGGAGGAGTATGGAGTTGTGCGGGGCTGGTCTCGACATTGCGTGGGGCTCCAAAAATCTTGCACTGTCCGAAAATCCCGCGCGCCAACGGCCTGTCGGCCCGCAGGCGCATTGAGGGCATACGCAGCATCTTGACGTCGTACGCAGCGTCTTGACGGCGTACGCCTAGCGCATGGCGTTGCGCGATGGCGTCACTGCCCGACGCTGTGCGCCGTCCAAATTCAGTCGGCCCGCCTCCTGCCCAGCTGATTGGTGAGTATGATGTCGGGACCAGCCCCGCACAACTACATACGGCACCGCAGTTCGAATTGGGACCGGCCCCGCAAGGCCGGATGCCTCAAGCGACCACGTTTGGTCGCACTAGACGCATGCAATCGCATGCTGGTGGGACATTCCCTTAAGGCTATCACACTTCATCTTGAACCAAGGTCAGAAGACTTTATTTACTTTCCCTGCAATAATAAAATTCTATTTAGCAATTCCCTACATTCACACACCTAAGGCTTACTTACAAGTCCACTGGAATCAAATTTCTATTTATTGTCACATATTATATAAACTGTTAAGTTTTAATGATGTAAAAGTACAAAAAGTACCACATTTATTTTTGTCATGTTTCAACAAAGTTATTTAGATTTCAAAAAAAGCTTTGTATGAATATGAGTACACCAATATCAGAGTCTTGAGAGACCATTACATTTTCAAAGGTTGTAAAAACGCCAATTAATTATCGGAGTGATGGAGAGTAATATTGTGACTTACACACACATATATGAATATTAATATGAATATTATCCACTTTATTTATAGGACCAGTTACTAAAGGAGTTGCAGGAAGTGTGCCAATAATGTATTGTTGATTTCTCCATACATAGAACATGATTGCTGATTTCCCTATAAATAGAACATATTCTTGATTCCCCTAACCTGGATAAAAGACATTTACATGTGCATTTACCGCATTTTATCCTCTCATGATTCAATACAACTCCATAAGATCACTCTTTAGCCTCCAGCACTCCAAGGAATAAAGCCTAGCCTGCCCAACCTTTTCCTATTGCTCATCCTATGGGCCCTGACAACATTCTCCTACATCATCTCCGCCCCCTTTCCAGCATAATCCTTCCTGTAATAGGGTGACCAAAACTGGACACAGCACTCCAAATGTGGCCACACCAACATCTTGTACAACCATAACAAAACGTCCCAGCTTCTATACTCGACACTCTCACGAATGAAGGCCAAAATTACTAAATGCCTTCTTTAGCATCCTATCGTCCTGTGGCGCCACTTTCAGGAAACAATGTACTGCTGTACTCTACAACACTCCTCAGGGAATTGAAGGTTCGGCCCTGGTTTAATTTACCAAAATGCAACAGCTCGCACTTATCCGTATTAAACACCATTAGCCATTCGTCAGCCGATTTGCACAGCCAATCAAGAACATGCTGTAATAACTAATGGTTGAATGGTACTTTATTGGCACATGTACTGAGGGTTGGTGAAATTTATTTTAGTATAGTTCAGTATGTATCACTATACAAAAGCACATCTTAGATACAGTAGAAGAAATATTACCCAGAGACAGTAGATGGAGTCAACAGGCTTTGGAGCCATTTTCATCCCAGTTGTTATAGGTGTAAAGTTCTTAACCTGGCCATGAAGGCCCGTTGTCCTGGTGGTGTTGAAGGGTCGGCTTGACCAAGCATAGCCATTGATGTCCTCCCTGTTGCTCCACTGTTCTGTGCTGCTGCAGGCCACATCCGGTCCACTGGCTAGGATCTTGGAGTGGCACTTGGTCCAGCCAAACCCAGACTGCTGCAGGGCCTGCAGCGACCCACTCCATCATCGAGGTGCTCTACACTGCTTCCCACAGCCGATCCACTTACTGGCCCTCTGTCCCGACTCCCACCTATCCGGTCCTCATGGCTCAGTTCCCAGTTCCACCATCTTCACAGTCAATGAGACCACCTATTTTAGTGTCATCTAAAAACATACAATTATGCCTTGTATACTGTAATCCAAATTATTGATATAAACCACAAACAGCAATGGGCCCAGCACTGATCCTTGAGGCACACGACTTGTCACAGGCCTCCAGTCTAATACAACCATCCACCATGCACTGCTTCATTCTATTAAGCCAATTTTGTGTCCAATTAGCTAGCTCTCCTTGTATCCCATGCGATCTCACCTTCCAGAGCAGCCTACAAGGCAGACCTTGTCAAAGGCCTTGCTGAAGTCCATATAGACAACGTCTTTGGCCTTGCCCTCGTCAACTTTTTCATTATGTGTTCAAAACACTCATTCAGATTTGTAATGACAAAATCGCTTACGTACTAAAACCATGCTCACTATCCTTAATCAGCCCCCATCTATCGAAATGCATGTATATCTTATCCCTCAGAATCTTCTCGTTACTTACCTACCACAGATGTAAGGCATGGCACGTTAAAGAAAAACTAAAACAGGTTTTGTTGTAATAATATTTTTATTAGAAGTAACCCATCATAACAACGGTATAACAACTTTTCAAATACACAACCAACTTATTTCAATAAGTATACGAATGTTACGAATAATTCTAATTTACTTCTATTTTTTTAGAAAGTAGAAAAAGAAAAGAATAGATTTTAATCAATAAGAATAGTGATTAAATAATAATTTTGATTATATAGAAAGAAAGAGAAGAGAGAGAAAAAAATATATATATGTATATATTCTTGTTATATGTATTTAATTAAAACAAGGTATTATATATACATATTATAAAAAAGATTATAGTATACATCTTAATAGTGAATAACACAATTTCAAACAGTGATATCAATAGAGACATGTATACAAATCAAAAAGAAAAACAGAGAGTTATTTTCATCTAATCCTGCCGGGTACCCATTGAGTTTTGATGCCAAGAACAACTACCCCTTCAAATATTCTGTATATGGAGACCATATCTGTTCAAAGAGTTCGTATTTGTCCATTAGGACAAATCTGATTCTTTCCAAATGCAACGTCTCCAACATTTCCACTGTCCACATTTTAATTGTGGGGGATAATGTTCCCTTCCAAAATGTCAGTATTAATTTTTTCCTAAAACAGGTTCTGTAATGCATGTGATGGTTTGCAGGGTCGACAAACGAATTGTGGATTGAATAAATGCCATGAATGCCAAAATTCCAATCATCCCATCATAGTAACCATCAAAAGGGAATTAATTTATAACATGATAATTGCTGCAACATTTGCAGTGTTTAGCTTACGGAACAGATCGATATGGGAGAATGATTGGAGGACTTTAGACAAGGTAGAAAGTTAAATGTCATTAAAGCCCATAGGCAAGCTGATTCCATGTCCACATATTCTGTTGGCAAGGGGCAGCAACAAGAAAAAGAAATGGAAAAGGTTGAGGATCGATTCTTGAGGACTCCATTGGTACTGATGCAGGAATAGATAGAAAATACCATTTTGGTGATTCTCTTGTTGTGATGAATAGTGGCAAATAATGCAGGTCCTTGGAGATGGGCATTGAAGGAGATTCTTGTGCTTGTCCATCCCAACGACTGCAGAAAGAATATAAATACATAGGGAAAAGTTTACAAGGCCAGCAGAAGGAAAACGGGAATGGTAACTAGAGTGTTAATCTGAGTAGTTAAATCCTGTTTAATGTGCATATGTAGTTTAATGTCATATGCACAAGTACGGTGAGATACAGGTTTAAATGAAAGTCTTGCTTTCAGCAGCATCACATGCAAATAAACTCAGACAACATATGAAAACATAAACTATACATAGAATAATAATAAATTACACATAAATTCTAGAAGATTGAAAGAAAAACTGGGGAAAACATTGCCACGAGAACAGATGTTGGAACTCATGAACTAGATGACATCACAAAGGATATATTGTAAAACTGGGGGACAGCTGAAAAACATACAATGTTACCGAACATCAACTTGAAATCAAAAGAATATTAACTGTCTGAAAAGAGTGAAAACATGGAACTGCACAATGCTGGTCTACAAAAAAAGACACAAAGCACTGGAGTAACTCAGCATCTCAGGCAGCACCCCTGGTGAACATGGATAGGTGATTTTTCAGGTCGGGACCCTTCTTCAGTCTGAAAAAAGGTACCACCCCAAAACGTCATCTATTCATGTTCTCCAGAGATGCTGCCTGACTGACTGAGTAACTCTAACACTTTGAATCTGAAAAGAGTGATGGAAAAAATCACTTAATGTGAAAGAACAATGTCAAAAGTTTGAAAAGAGATTACCATGACCTTAAGTAGCCAATGCCATGGAGTGAAGTGTAAAATGTTTGAAAAGTATCTTGTATAAAAATAAAGATGCTAAAATCGTTCCAGATTTTAGAAACAGTACAATCAACAAGAATAAAGGATTTTGATTAATTTGCCCCACAATGTTCAGAACACATTTAGCATGGCATTATATTCCCTTCATTGTAGAAAGAACCAAGTTCAAATTTTAATTCTGCATGATGATTTCAAGGCATGACAAGTTACAGAGGTTGAAGAGGGAACGACTCTTCCTCTTTGTTGGCTAGCCATTGGCATTGTCCTTCACTAAAATGTAGAAACTTCACAAGGGAGTGAAGAGAGAAGCTCAGAATAATTTCTTTACTCTAAAAGTGTGAGCGGCGTTGCTGCAAGATTCAGTTGAAGTAGAGGGTGTGGTGTTTTTAAAGAAATGTACAGACATATGAACTATTGAGCTCCAGGGAAAGAGCAAACTAGGAGAAAAGTGCTGTCATGGAGCCAAAAAGCCAAATTTGGTCAATTTATATTGTACCATTTACAATAGTTTTTAAGTAATAATTCCTTTATATAATAGTAGCTCAAACCCACTGTTGTAAATCTCTTGCAACGTTCCAGCTATTCAGTCCACTTGCAATTAATGTGATCTCATTTGTAAGTTTGGATGTATTTTTCTGAGTCCTCAACCTTCCTATATTATTCCTTCCTTGTCTTCTCCAAAGAGAATGGAATGGGAACAGTAGATTAAGATATTGCTGCCAAAAACTTATCCTTGACAATCATTGATGTTCAGCAGTCGGCAGTTGTTCCACGACTTCAGACAAGATCTTTCATCGAGCCTTTCCAAATCATACCAGCATTACAAGTTAAAGTTAACATTCCAGAGGACTGTACACAATAAGGTGTACAGTTGATAAAACAGATTATGCATTACATAAAGGCCATTGTGTACTTTGGGTATAACCAGATGTACATTGACAAGTTCACTTACATAACATTATTCAGTGAACTAGGCACAGTTGGGAGAACAGATGGGTAACTCTCCTGCAGATTTCTGTTTCACATAATGATGGAGCCCTTCTGTGAGAAATACTTTAGGCCTGTATCCAGTCCACATGTGGCCATTATGATTTTTTTTTTCCTCTTGTCCCATCCCAACCTTGTATGCAGTTCCATCCATCAAAACACCCTATGGTGAGTTAATGATAATATATCAACTTATTTGCAAACGGAACAATTCACTGTTTGGATGAATTGGTTTATATCTTACACAAATACTTTCAAAATTATTATTCTATTATGGTTCTCTGAAGTTAAAGCAGATTGCACAGGGACATATGTACTGTAAACATTTTATATTAGTAGCTAAGTTATCTTGAGTTTAAAAAAAACTAATTTCTACTGAAACAATAAGGTTAGATAACCCTGAAATAGGAGGGGGGAGTTGACACAAGATAGCAATAACAGTTGACGTGGCCTCCGCAGCCTTCTGTGGCAATAAATTCCACAGATACACCATCCTCTTCATCTTCATTTTATTCTGAGGCAATGACCCCTGGTCCTGGACTCTCCCACTAGTGGAAACATCCTCTCCACATCCATTCTATCCAAGCCTTTCGCTGTTCGGCAAGTTTCAATGAGGTGCCCCCCTCATCCGCTAACGCTTACGAGCCGCTGACCTTCAGAATATGCCAGCCTCAAAATGTAATTTTGAATTTAGTCCTCGTTTTAGAAGCTGTGAGCTGCATGGCTCACTGGCATTTTGCTGCAGCTTTTTGGCACCTGCCTGGTGCAAGGCTACATGAGGGGAGGATGTTTCATCTAGCAAAGGAGTTTAGACCAAGGGATTATCTTCTTAGAATAAGGGATAGCCCATTAAACGCTATACAATGGCACCAAAATGGTGCCTCGTGCATATAGACTAGGTGGGCTGTTCTGTGCATACTGCAAAGAACAGCCCGATGGGCCACGCAGCCAGAAGGCTTCCCGACAGGCCACAGCTGTGGACTGGGAATGCAGCCGAAGGCCTTTATCGAGGCGCTGCAGTCTTGATGCCTTCTGGATCGCTGCATAAAAGCCCAGGTCGGGGTCTCGCGGGTAGTAGCCCGGGTCGGGCGAAGTGGCCGATAGAGCCCACGGTTGGGGCCCGGGTCCGCACCACGGAGGCGTGAAGTGGGTCGTCGACAGCGGTGAGGCCTCAGCGACGGCAGCAGTGAAGCCTCGCAATGATGGGGCCTCGGCGGTGGTGAATCCTCGCAACGGCGGCGATGCCTTGTGGGTCGACCCACGGTCGATGAAAGCATGGAGGACCACCGTGAGAGGGGAGGGGAAAAACAATGGAGGACACGGCACGGGGGACCGCCGTGAAGGAGGTGGGGGGAGAATAATGGACAATGGAGACTCGGCGTGGAGGAACTGGTGGGGCACATAAGGGGGAGCCGGCGTGCTTTGTAACTTTGTCAGTGCCGTAGGTGGCTGCTATTTGTATACATTGTGTATGCAAGCAAAGAATCTCACTGTGCTTAGTCACATGTGACAATAAAGTATTCCTATTCCTAACTGGTGCGGTGCGATTGTGTTTATTTTCAGGGATAGTCTTGCTGAGCTTTATGCAAAAATGTATTTCAAGGTACATGGTACATGTGACTATAGGGAAACCATTAATTGAAATATTACCTAACAAAAATCTCTGGCTTGAAATCCAAGCTGCACTTTGCATAGCAATGGAAGTTCAAACTTCGAACGTCAATGAAACTTTTCCATCAGTTATGTTCAAGTAGAATATGTATCATGTTCCTGAAATAATGAATTCCATCACTCAGAGGTAAATGTTTCAAATTCTATACTCCACTTGGCTTTTGGGGCACACACATTCATTACAGTCAGATCAGAGAACAGTAGAGTCTTACATTTTGGAGGAATCAGGAGATATGCAGATATGGCTGGAAAATCCTGTTGAAACTGATCCCAAAATTTTAGAAAGTTGAGTGCCTCACCAATCAAAGGTGAGGTGGCAATATAGACTGAAGCAAGTACAGCAGCAACCTGCAGTAATTTAATGTAGAATTCCTCCAAAGATTTTGCAAATGACCAGCAACTGGGAGTGGCTAGCAGCGAACCCCTTGACAACTACTGCCTAACCCTTCAATCTCAGAACTGTCAGGGTATGTGCACAGTTCTGTTACCATTCTAATATTGCAGATTGGTTAATAATTGATCTCAATATTAGTTGATATTCAGCACTCAGGAATGTGGTACATATTCCGCTTGAAATTAACATGGGAAAAAGGTTTGAAGTTCCATTGATATGCAAATAGCAGTGGATCAGTTTGGATTTCAAGCCAGAGATTTTTGTTAGGTAATGTATTTAGGAAGTCTTGATTGAAGATGGGTAAATATTATGTTCGGAATCAACTCAGTCATGATTTCATTGAATTGCAGAGCAGGTGCCCAGGACTGAATAGACTCCTCCTGAACTTATGTTCAAATGCTGCTCCTCACCAGCAGTCAGATATACTATTCCTTGGCAACACTCAACAAACTGTTAGTGAGATATACAAAGTTGCAATGGAGTCCCAGATAAACTCAGGCAATAACTTCTGCTGATAACCACCTATCGGCATTCTTCATCTGATAAATCAATATCCCATTCCCAGACTCCAAGCACAAATTCCTTCTTTTATCCTTGAAAGGTCCTACCTTTTCCCCGGTTACCCTCTTGTTTTTAATAAAGGTATAAAAAGCCTTGGGATTTTCTTTAATCTGTCCTGCTTTAGGAGTGTGCTCTTTAGTTCTTATTGCCTCTCCTTGTTAGTCCTATTGGAATGTATGACCTCAATTCATAAGAGTGAAATTTCATCTGTTTGAATAACCTGAAATCATCTATTCGAGGTATTTACCACATTTCTAGGTTTGCGTTATTTGCACACTTTGAAAAGATAGCATGTATACCGAAAACCAGGTTCTCAATATATATATAAAAATCAGTGATCTTTATCGTCTCCTGGGTACACCGCTGCAGTATATAGATCACTCTCTGCTTTCTGTCCATCATTAAAATTCAGTGAATATACACAGATTAATAAATTCTTATTTTCTAATCAAAAGTTAATCAAATCATCACCCTCCAAGTTCAGGTCCTGTGCACATTGAATATCGTGATTTCTATACTAGTCTCTGTCGACAAAATTAATTGATATCAAAGCAACACATTACCATTCTTTCTGTCTCCTTTCTCTTTGATTCTGGCCGATTATACCCAAGCTTCATCAACAATCATTTTCACTGTAATCCTCAGTACTCATGTCTTATTGGCAATTCCAGTTTTCATTTTCAGTACACATAATACCATTGCTATGAGTCTGTGAAATCAACCACTAGGGAAATTGATGAGGGTAAAGCAGTGGATGTTGTCTATATGGATTTCAGTAAGGCCTTTGACAAGGTTCCCCATGGAAGGTTGGTTAAGAAGGTTCAATCTTTGGGTGTTAATGGCGGAGTAGCAAGATGGATTCAACAGTGGCTGAATGGGAGATGTCAGAGAGCAATGGTGGATGGCTGTTTGTCAGGTTGGAAGCCGGTGGCCAGTGGGGTGCCTCAGGGATCTGTGTTGGGTCCACTGTCGTTTGTCATGTACATCAATGATCTGGATGGTGGGGTGGAAAATTGGATAAGTAAGTATGCAGATGATACTAAGATAGGTGGTGTTGTGGATAATGAAGTAGATTTTCAAAGTCTACGAGAGATTTGGGCCATTTGGAAAAGTGGGCTGAAAGATGGCAGATGGAGTTTAATGCTGTTAAGTGTGAAGTGCTACATCTTGGCAGGACAAATCAAAATAGGAAGTACATGGTAAATGGTAGGGAATTGAGGAATGCTGTGGAACAGAGGGATCTAGGAATAACTGTGCATAGTTCCCTGAAGGTGGAATCGCTTGTAGATAGGGTGGTAAAGAAAGCCTTTGGTGTGCTGGCCTTTATAAATCAGAGCATTGAATATAGGAGTAGGGAAGTAATGTTAAAATTGTACAAGGCATTGGTAAGACCAATTCTGGAGTATGGTGTACAATTTTGGTCGCCTAGTTATAGGAAGGATGTCAACAAAATAGAGAGAGTACAGAGGAGATTTACTAGAATGTTGCCAGGGTTCCAGCAACTATGTTACAGAGAAAGGTTGAACAAGTTAGGTCTTTATTCTTTGGAGCGCAGAAGGTTAAGTGGGGACTTGATTGAGGTCTTTAAAATGATGAAAGGGATAGACAGAGTTGACGTGGATACGTTTTTTCCCATTGAGGGTAGGGAAGATTCAAACAAGAGGGCATGACATGAGAATTAAGGGACAGAAGTTTCGGGGTAACGTGAGGGGGAACTTCTTTACTCAAAGGGTGGTGGCTGTGTGGAATGAGCTTCCAGCAGAAGTGGTGGAGGCAGGATCGATTTTAACATTTAAGACTAAAGTGGATAGGTATATGGACGTGAAGGGAATGGAGGGGTATGGTCTGAGTGCAGGTAGATGGGACTAGGGGAAAACAAATGGTCAGCACGGACTGGAAGGGCCGAGAGGGCCTGTTTCCGTGCTGTAATTGTTATATGGTTATAAAGTTAATCATTGAAGTTGAGACCTGACAGCATTCCCTTGGAGCTGCATCAAAGAGGAAGTTCTGCTGTGCCTCCAGCAAAGTTAGGATGGCACATCCCATGAAATTATTTATTGTGTTGGAAAGGTAGCAGGAAAAAAAGACAATGGCCATCCTATCAATCAGCCTTCAGCTCGTCCAAGCTGTGTCCCATGCACACAGAGTCCTATGATAAGTCTGCGGTGTGTCGCCGCAAATTTTTCAACATGTTGAAAAATTAGCGGCGCGTAGAATAAAACCGCCATGGAGAATAGCGAGAATTCTCGTGCCGTAGGTGGGTTACCAGGAGGTCCTAGTGGGTTGCCAGGAAGTCGAAGGTTCTCATAGGTTCTCGTAAGTTATAGCCGGTGCTGACTGGTGAATTTCATTGGCTCATTGGGGAAAAAAAACGTAAGTAGTAGTTTTCAGTACCAAGGATAACCGACCGGTCATGTTAAATGTCCGCCGAGCTTCACAGCCATGTATCTCTGGCTTCTTAAAAGTTATCTCCACTCCTTCTCCCCCCTCTTTTAAAGGACTTACCGTACACTGTGCTTTAGCGGTCTTAATTACAGCGCCAACCTTCCTGTCCATCGCGGTATCACCTTGAATTTGCACCGTGTGAATTTCACTCAGATAGCGCTCCCCCCGCCTACCCTGTCCCCTGCCTGCATGACGTGCTGGTGAAGGAAGCAATGTGTGTGTGTATTCCACTCTGACAGTCGCCTGTTCCAGTTGCCAGTTTTTCAGGCGACTGCCGGCGACTTGACAGTCACCGGCAGTCGCCTGAAAAAGCGCCTAAGTGGGAGAGGCCTATTAGGCTCTGAAAAACGGATTTCTTAACTTGGATATAGTTTAGTTTAGAGATACAGCATGGAAACAGGCACATTGGCCCACCGAGTCTGCACCGACCCGTACATTAGTTCGATCCTAGGAACAACTTACAGACCTACAAATCCACGCGTCTGAAATGTGGGAAGAAACTGTACCGCCCGAAGAAAACCCATGCAGTCACAGGGAAAACGTACAAACTCCATACAGACAGCACCCGAGTTCAGGATTGAACCCACGTCTCTGGCGCTGTATGGCAGAAACTCTACCGCTGCACTGCTGTGCCGCAGCATGCTGTTATCCTTCAGCTTGTTGCTGTTGGGTAGCAGGCTTTAGCATCAAATCCTTCATGGACTTTGGATTAAATCAAATATGTTGATGTGCAATTATGATTTAATTATTATTATTATTATTATTATTTGGAGTTTAAAGAATTCTTAGACCTTTATTAACATCATTTTTAATTTATAATTTTAGGTCAAAATAAACTGGAAGCTGGATGCCTTAAAATTCTCCTGACTTCAAATTTTTCATATCTTAACTTCAAAGAATCTGGTGGTGGATGCTTTTGTATTGTTCAGTGTGGAGCACTGAACATGTTCGAAGCTCAGAGATTTGGAATATCAGAAGACCCAACTAAAATGCAGACGTATGAAAGACCTCAAAGTTTTAAAACTGCACACAATAACCAGCAAACTTTCTGCTCTGTTTCTATCTGTTGACTGAAATAAGTGGAAGCTTGGTGCCTAAAGGATTGAACTAAAGTATCAGTGCCCTCTGCAGGCCAATGTAAAAACCTTACTGCACATATCTCTTGTATGATTCCAGATTGCCAATTATAGCTGCAACTGTTTATCAATAAATTAGATTAACAGTTTATATTTAGAGGTCATTGTTAAATAAGCATTTCTGCTGGATAAGCTACAAATGGTGAATTGAACCAGTGCCATGATTTTATTGAAGCTTGGGTGATGCTACCAAATGTGAGCTAGTTATTGTACTAGCTCCACATTTGCCTTAATACATGCAGATCTGAACATCAATAAGTAAATTTAAAGTTTTGGGGGTGATGGGGGGGAGGGGGGGATGTTATAATACATAGTCAGTATTCTATGATAACATTGCTATCATGGCACACTTTGAATTCCTCTGGCTCTTCAGAAAATAGTCCATCTCATCTTGTTCTGTCCCTGCACAAAAATAAATGTAAAGCTGTGGATGAAATAGGCTGTAGTAGTATATATGAATAGTTGAAAGCCTTTATAGGTTCCATGAAAAATTGGTGAAAGGCAAGAACCAAACAAAGGTTGGTAGTAGGGTATAGTCAAGGCACATTTGTTTTTTTGTTCCACTGCTTCTGCTGTAATCCACATAGCATGGATATGGCAGCTGTTATGTTTTTTAACACAGGAATACATGTACATTTATGTTAATTTATGCAAATTAAAGGCTAGAAATTGTATTTACTGTTATTTTTATTGCGCCAGTCTGTTCAAGTACTTTGTGATGATCATCTTTGTTACTATCTGTATAAAAGAAACACAATTTTATTATATGTATTAACACTCTGTTGGTCCCATGGTGTTTTTTGAAACCAAATCTAGAGATTCTGTCACACATTATATCTTAGCGATATTTGTGGCTCGTGGTTGTGCTTTGTTAGGTAGTTTGGCGGTGCTATTAAGAACTAAACTATAGTAAAATGTGCTTATATTAATGTTCTATACTTGCCTGTTCAAACACCTGTTCTTGCCAAGCACTTACATTTGATGCAAAATGTCACAGCCTTGGATTGCATTTCTGCTTGTAATACTACAGGGCACAGTGATTGTTTCATTTTTTTAATATGTCAGCAGAGTACTTCAAATTTACAATTTTTCTTTAAGATAGAGGTTGAATGAAATGGTGAGTAAAAACATGTTTTAAATTCTCGTTCATTTTGTTGGGAACTGGTCCAAAGGCTGGGGTAAATGTTGCCTGGCAGGGAATTTACCATCTGTGCAATTATGATGCGAGTCCCCAAGCCCGGATAATGTCTAGATTGAGATCTTTATTAATACAAATAAAATTAATAGTTTATTAGATTATAAGAAAACTGCATTCAATCTCAGATTTTATTGCCTCTGCTTGTAAAATGGAAACCTGCACTGACCCATTTAGAATGTATTATTTGACCTGAAATTGACTGGACATCAAGGAGTAGAAATTCACCATGGATGGATGCATCATACATACAAGTCTAGAAATATAACTCCAGTTGGCAGTGCTACATTTACTAAAAAATTGCTTCAGTGCATTGTAATCTGGAATGAAATTTAGAGGCAGAGTGCAAGCAATGAAGTGACCAGTTTGAGTTACCAACTGTTCGTCAATTTCTTGACAATAATACCCTCTGGCTTCCCATGATATGCTCAGCTTGATATGTCAATGCCGTAAAATATGGTGCAGCACATATATCGACCCCCACTCAAGATGAATTTCTATTCCAAATAATAGAAATATGCATCCAGATAACCAAAGGTACATGGGTAATGTTAAGTATGATATATTTTTAACTAAATTTCACAATTTGTATGGACTATATGATTCATTAGTAAGAAATATCTCACTAAAATAATGTATTTGCCCAACATTATTGAACCAGTTGTTTTGATTTCAATATAAACCCTCAGGCAGGATACCAATAGGATAGATTTCCATTTACACTGCGAGTTCAAAATAAAAGCATGAAAACCTGGCAGCTCTTTACAATGCATAAAATCAACTTAACCAGATTAGTAGCTCGGTGGTGAAAATAGAGAACCACCCATTTTTAGCATATTTTAAAGAAATATTTATTTTTATAGTTGAAGACTATGCTGAGGAAAAATTGTTTCATGTTCAGTTATAAAAGTAAACTTGAACACTGATGGATTTACACCAATGAAGAAATTATTGACTGGAGTCAGATTTAGCAGTGTTATTTACCTCTTAAAATCTGACTTTTGTTATCTAATCTCTTACAAGAATGGGAGCACAGTCCCCATTTACTTGAACACCCTGATGCTGTAGGCACTTTTGGAAAAGCTTTTTTATTTAAAAAAAATAAATGTTTCAGATTTAACATTTTGTTGTGGGACATGGTTTAATACTCTATTGCAGTAATGTACAAGAAAATGTGCTTACCTTTAAAATGTACCAATATTTTGTTTCATCAATATCACTACTCAGAATGAGAATTGAACACTTGCCCTTTTGTCATCAACTGCAAACATCAATTTACAGGTAATTATGAACTCCATATGAATGAATGAGTGAATGAAAGAATGAATGACTACCTGAATGGGAAAGGTTGCTCCTGTTCCAAGTTAACAAGTTTGATTATTAATGGTGACAGATTTGATGGAATTATTGACTATCTCAGTTAAATTGGACATAATATTATTCATTCAAGCAAACCCTTATGTTGAGTAAAGTTTCTACCGATTTGTTTCAGTGATCCCGTCTTGACATTAACCTTAGAAACTATAACTAATACAATTTCCATGCGCATGTACAGTGCCAAAGACCTGGGTTCAATACTGACCTTGGGTTCTGTCTGTGTAGAGTTTGCATGTTCCTCCCGTGACTGTGGGTTTCCATCGTGTCCTCTAGTTTCCTCCCACATCCCAAAGACTTGTGAGTCTGCAGTTTAATAGTAAGATTAAACGAGAACTTACGAGTTTGAAGTTTGATCGTTATTTTATGAGGAGTTGCGATGAGGGATTACGTGAAGAAGTCCCACCTGGCGCATGATCGGCATACTTCAAAGCAGCGGCATGAAAAACAGAGAACGAATAGCCGGAGTAAGATAGTAAGGCTCAACCTAGACCAGAACCACCAGATGATCATTTATTTTATGAGGGTTGGGAGTGGAGGGCACGTAATCCCTCATCGTAACTCCTCATAAATTAATGATCAAACTTCAAACTTGGTAAGTTTTCGTTTAATCTTACTATTTTACTTCGGAGTCACGTGAGTGACTACGTGAAGATTTTGTAGCTCTGTGTTTTTTATGTCGTAGATTCATTCCATGACTGTGGCTCAGTCACAGTAGTGAGTAAATAATACATCTTTTAAACATTGCTTCAGTTTGTGTAATAAGTCTTTTCATTATAAAAGAATGAAAGTAATAACCCTTCTATCGTAGGGGAAGATTTATAACCAAAGATATAAATCGATAATATAAAACAAAGCACAATCAACGAGAACCCAACACTGCGTGTCCAACCCTGACACCGTGAGAACTGGTTTCTCGTAAACTTGGAAAAGTTTATTTTACATCATCCTACGGCCTCTAATTTTTTGATCGAGTGGCCCTTCCTGTGCCTTTGCCGTGGATGTACCTACCTCCCTGGTGGAGTGATTTTTAACATCTCAATGTCTACTCCTGCTGAGTCCCAAAACCTGTTTTAACCATCTAGAATGTAACTATCTAGAACCATCAGTTTGTACTGATACTTTTATGTGGTTTTTGTGTGTAATAAATAGCGCTGTCTCACCACCACGGAGACTCTTGCCTACTTCAACATATTGAGTCAATGCTTAACCACCCACAATTTTTGGTCGACAGGATATGCTTTAAAATTTACCTTGGTTCCAGCTCCTGGTCTGCTTTGTTTGGTTAAGTCATAAACATATAAGACAATGTTATCTGTAGCCACATGCATACATTCTAACGTAACATTTGCAACGTTTGCACTCTTTGTGCTGATACTAAAGCCATGAGCATTATTACTTCAAATGTTAACTTCCGAAACAGTGATAGAATTGGAGCCCATTGCCTAAGCTAAGAACTATGCTGACCTCCCAAACTTCTGCAAACTTTTTGTGTACCCCTCTTCTGTATTTATACTTTGGGCAGATTTTAATATATATTCCTTTCCCAAATCGGGATATTAACGGATGAGACCCGATAGATTCATGGTCAGCAATTTGTCCTAAATAGGATGATAAAGCACTATGAGCCCTATTAATGGCCCTATCGCTTAGGTGCTGATCAAAAATGCAATCCAGCAAGGAACTCCAATATATCTGATATGTTAGCAGTATGATAAAATATCTTTGACTGTCTACCAAAGACTTCCAATTTCTTTATATAAACAAAATATCATTTTTAATGCTATTTTTCCAAGCTGCAGTTATAACATTCATGGTCTTATCCGACAGTCCAAGCTCTTGTAATGGTCTGGTCAGAACCTGCAGATTAACAAATTCATATGATCATGCCATAGATGAATTTCTGCAACAAATTACTGCAGCTAGGAATCGTCATAAATGGTTCAATATAATTCTAAACATCAATGAGAACCATGACTGTGTCCGATTTGGCCCACCAAACTGCCCGTGGCAGAGTCTTGCTATATTTTCATCAGACATTGCTTAATCAGACCAATTGGGGAACATAAAATAACATATTTCCCCCTCTCAATGTAGTGAGAATGCATCCACAGCTACTGCTCCTGGGTTGGGTTCCCATGAGATGCATTTGGGCAATTGGTGATTTAATCTAGACGCAAAACAGATCAATGTCAGGTATCCATACCACTGACAATGTTTTTCAACGTGGATTTAATATCCATTCTGTATTGTCTTTAAATTTTCGTGATCTGTTGTCTACCACAATATTGTCTCTCCCTGAGATAGATAGCTGAAAGCCAAATATTCTTAAAGATACACCAATGCCACTCTGGTTCACCAGATAATCACATGATAATGATCTTACTCGACCCATGTGATTGATATATGCCACAGCTGTGGTATTGTCTACTTGTAATTGGACATGCAAATCTTTCATAGTAGAACAATAAGCTTTTAATCCATAAAAGCTCCTAACAACTCCAAATAATTAATACCAAATGTTTGGAGATAAGTTTCTTGGACAATCCATCTGCCACCCCCTGGTGTTATTGTCCGTAGCCCCCAGATAAGGGACGTATCAGATAGTAACCTGATAAGAACAGATATTACACTTATCTTAGCCCAAAAAAACGAGAAGCTATCCACCATCCGAGAATACTGGCTTCAGTTTGCAATGACTGCTGGCTGCTGAGCTAATATGTTTTTAAGCAGCTTGTGGAACATTCTCAATCCACCACTGTAATTCTGATAAAGCTTCCTTTGGCAATTGCATAGGCCTGTCAAAATGGCCAGCACATTCTTCTAGTGCTTGTGTTTTTGCCCTTTGGAGATTTTTTTGGTAATGCACTAATTTTCCAGCTGACTCCTGAGCAGCATTGCCAATTAAAAATGTCATCAAGATAAACCATGACCATGTGTCCTTATCAGTGCAAGTGCTGGTTTCAACCATTGTGTGAACAGCCTAGAAGCTGAGCTTAATCCATTAGATAATGCCTTAAATTGCCATAGCTGACCCATTTAATTAATTTTTAAGTACCTGTGAACATGATGATAAAGTGGTACTAAGTTGTAATTGGTTACTATAGACTTGAAGGATGCGTAAGATTTAGTACCAATTTATCTTGACATTTTAAATTGGCAATGCTGATCGGGAGTCAGCTGGAAAATTAGTGCAGCAACTACAAGCCTGTTGAGAGGCTAGGGTCCTGATCCATACAACAAAATCTAAGCTTCAGCCACCCCCAACAATTTACTATTTGGGGTTTGTGAGTGATTCAGTACCATGTTCGGTAAAGCTACCAAGAGACAAAGTGTCAATATTACAAATGTGTGTCGTTGCCTTGTGACAAGCCTTATCCCTCCATCCAAGAAGGAGCTTAGGTAAATTAGTAACACTATTTCTGCAGTAGAGTTGGTCCACTGCATTACCAAAAAAAGCTCCAAAGGGCAAAAACACAAGCATGCGATTCCAAAGAATTTCAAGTTTGCGGGTGGCATTATGGGAAGCAAGTGAAAGATTGTGCAATGACCAAAATTTAAAAAAGACAAGTGGCATTGTTTTATAGCTCATATGTTGAGCTCAATGGTATGAGAGAAAATTGCCATTCGGACCATTTTGCACTTTAGATTTGCAGGTCAATACAGATCAAGCTATGTTCATGTTGGTGTCCATTTTGAAATGTTTTATACTGGACAAATGTATTAAAGTGTGTGATGTCTAGAATACAACCACCATCTTTCTTCTGCCTGGGGAATTATTTGATACAAATTGTTGTGGATGCTTACTCCATTTTTTTTCCCCCATTACACTTTCCCTAAATAAATTTCTTACCTCTTCTTTATTTGAGATTTTTCAGGTGCGGAAACATAAAATAGGATTAGGTTTATTCTGTACAGGTGGATCAACTCCTTCTACAAATTTTATTGTAGATCCTTACACAGTATTTAATATAAACCAATCAGCTGTTATGCAATACATTTATCATAACACACCTGTAATCTACCACCAATCGGAGGTTCAACAAAAGTTTCCTCTGTGATAGAATAAAGTTTTTGTACCTCTCCAAATGCACGTGATGGCCTTCTTCCCCATGGGTTAACATAAGGCTGTGCTGGATGAAAATACTTCCTCACCATACTCCTCACCATTGATCCATATATCAAATCCCCTTCACATTGGACCAGCCAATTTTGCAAAAGGTTTATGAGGCTGATAGTCTTTGCCTCTTTATCAATGTTTCTTTGATTTGTTTTTAGGCAGGTTTACTCCGTAATAACCAGGAGTTTGAACATAGCTTGATCTGTATTGACCTGCAAATCTAAAGTGCAAAATGATCCGAATGGCAATTTTCTCTCATACCATTGAGCTCAACATATGAGCTATAAAACAATGCCACTTGTCTTTTTTAAATTTTGGTCATTGCACAATCTTTCACTTGCTTCCCATAAGCAGTGATGCCACCCGCAAACTTGAAATTCTTTGGAATCGTATTCCCTGTGCCTCCACACTAGCTCATCAGCGCCTCTACTTGCTGAGAAGATTACGGAGAGTCAGTCTCTCAAGGAGGACTCTCTCTAACTTCTACAGGTGCACAGTAGAGAGCTTGCTGACCGGTTGCATCGTGGCTTGGTTCGGCAACTTGAGTGCCCTGGAGAGGAAAAGACTACAAAAAGTAGTAAACACTGCCCAGTCCATCATCGGCTCTGACCATCCTTCCATCGAGGGGATCTACCACAGTCGCTGCCTCAAAAAGGCTGGCAGCATCATCAAGGACCCACACCACCCTGGCCGCACACTCATCTCCCTGCGGAAGGTACAGGAGCCTGAGAACTGCAACGACCGGTTCAGGAATAGCTACTTCCCCACAGCCATCAGGCTATTAAGCCTGGCTCGGACAAAACTCTGAACATTAATACCCGTCCATCTGTTATTTGCACTTTATTAATTTATTAATTAATGTGTGTATTTAAGTATACAATTGTATTCAATGCCTACTATGTTCTCTTGTGCTATGCAAAGAAAGAATTTCATTGTCCTGTCAGGAACACATGACAATAAACTCTTTTGACTTTGACTTTGACTATTGAAGACATGGGTGCCTTAATCGAATTCACCGTTGGCACCCTAGTAAAGCACAAGTTTTTTCATATAAATCTGCTGTTTCAACCATAACAGCCTCCTGAAGCTGGTGAGAAACCAATTAATGTTGGCCACCATGGTTACCTTCCATGGCCTCACCGCTTCCATCAGGTATCGTACTTTGTACCCATTAAGTACACCTGGATTTATACTTGTGCTGTGGTGGGTACTTATGACCAAAAACACCACTTTCAGGGTCAGTTTTTTACTGCCCTGGTACTCCTGAGACTTGCTCAAGGAGACTACCTCCAGCCCAATCCGAGGTTCATATTCCCACAGTGGTAAAAGCACCATATACTTGTATATGGAAACCCCTCAGGGCCTGTCTGGGAATATTCTGGGTTTTTTAGACCCTTGGTTGAAAATAATCTGGAGTATTTCTCCATTTAATTTATTCTGAGCCATAAGGCTTTCTTGTCTGGAGGACTTTCCTTATTAGAATCATCTAAAACCATGGCCTCTCAGACTTCTTTATTTTCCTCCCCACTGGAGATTCTTCCCATGGCTTTTGGTTTGTGGAGCAACTAAATGCTGCCTACGGTTAATTTTAACGGCCACCGGTATCGGAAACGGCTTCGCACTAATCTGCCATCCCGATCGCTGAGCTTCTACCCGGGACGCATTTTAACCTCCGTTTTTCCTCCAGAGTTTTTTCTCTTTTACTTTCAACTCCTGCTGACTCTGCACGCCAGCACCACAGAGTTTGAAATACGCCCTGTAAATAATTCAATCCACTTACCTGCGGGGCCTGTTCCTTACCGCTGGTGGAGCTGCGCTTCTGCAGCTCTTTGCTCACGTGACTCCGAAGTAAAATTGGCCTCTGTAAACTACTCCAAGTGTGTAGGAAATGGATAAAAAAGTGGGTACAAATAGAACTAGTTTAAAAGGGTGATCGATGGTCATCGTGGACTCGATACAAAATGTACAGAGGCAGTATATTTAAATTAATCAATCTTATGGTGCTAAATTTTAGTCCAGTCAAAAGCAAGAATTCATACTTTTTCACGAACAATTCTTATAATGAACAAAATGAGAAGGACTTTTTTCACTTCACAATCACCACAGATGTAATGCAGGAGGTAATTTGTTCCATTTTAATATCTGATGAGACAGAAAAATATAAGGATAGAGTAACCTCTTGAGTTAGCCATCCGCTCCCCACTTGATTGACTCCTTGCACCCTATATTAATAACAGGAACATATTGCCCAGACCTTGCTTCATAGAATACAGTTGTTCTTAATGCATTGAAGGTCTCATTAATATTTTTGTTATGATCGTCATTTTCTGTTGTTGTAAGCAATTCACACTGTAAGCAATAGTTGCTTTCATTGCAGTTTTATTTTCACATTAAGTAATTAGTGGCTGAAGTAATTTCAAAATTTAAATTAGCTCCCATTGTCCATGAAATCATGTTTTCCAATGGAGTGCATTTATCTGGCAACAATGAACATTGGCAGAATTTGGGGGGGGGGGGGGGGGGGGGGGTGGTGAGGCAGGGGGGGACCAACTTGGTTTCCTTGTTTCTGGGAATTCTCTTTCATACTTAAATGTCCAAGTTTATGTATCAGTCTAATTTCTCAAACTTAATGTCTTAATTCTAATAACTACAAAAGGACAAACAATCTATCTCAAAAATCTGACATCTGCAGTCTCTTCTCCAAACTCTATCTTAATCTCCAGTTGAGGCCAGGCCTCATCCTAAATCATGGGAATGGTCAGCAGAAAATACTGATAGTGGAACATGAAACGCAGGTCTGTTAAAAAAAAAATAATACTTTACCGGTGTAATACTAACTCACGAAGAAGATTGTAGAATTCAGTCCTCATTTTGTGCTGAGGAATCATTTTCAAATGGGCTCTACTATTTTTCTCAGCAGCTAATGTAATATTGGTGTAAAATTATGCAATATTAATGGTAATATTAATGGTGCCTACTCTTATTTGACATGTGCACATATCAGAAGGGATTAACATTTTGTGCACTCGTATTACACCTCATTGTAAAATAACTCACAGGTAAGTCTGAATGTGAAGATTGACTCCCCGGATCAGAGGGTAGAGGGCATTACCACCCATGTTAATTTATCTCGGTAAGTGTTTGTAGATAACTGGAGACAAGATACTAAATGTTTAATCTATTAATTCCTTGATATTTTCAGAGGTCCATTAAACCACCACTGAACCACTGACAATTTTGGAGAATGGGGAAAAGCTGTTGCATCTAAAGTCTGAGACATTGTGCACTACTGAAATGGTCTGACTTGATATAATGCCTTTCCTTTGCAGCTGTTCCCATGAGGATTGTGCATGAGAAATCTTTTAAGTTTGGGAGATCATAGCAGAAAGAGACTCTGGGTGGTGTGACTCATGGACCAGTAGAATTGAAATGCAGGTCTACTCCCAGTGATTGGTCGGGAGGGTGAACCTAGTGTCAACGGTCAGCAGCGAGATGGGGCAGGAATGTTAATGGTTAGAAGATTGAGGGCAAGGTTGGGCATTGGTATTGTGAGAGGGTACAGGGTGAGGGATGAGTTGCAGGAGAGAAGCCAATCAGCAAATAATTTAAAGAGAAGATAGACACAAAAAGCTGGAGTAACTCAGCGGGACAGGCAGCATCTCTGGAGAGAAGGAATGAGTGACGTTTCGGGTCGAGACCCTTCTTCAGACATTTAAAGATAACCTACTTGAACCAGAATCTCAGCGCACTAACCTAGAAGTGGCACAGAAAGTTTCCCTTTAATCACATGAGCATGGTGAAAGCTTCCTCTGCAGATTATCAGCAGTGACGGCAATATATGCAGTATGCATCATTGGATGCACCAAAGAATGTTCTCTGTACATGATGTAGCAAAGACATGGAGGAATCTGGAACAAAATCTCAAGTTCAAGTTTAGTTTATTCGTCACATACGCATACGAGATGTGCAGTGAAATGAAAGTGGCAATGCTTGCGGATTGTGCAAAAAAACTACAAAACAGAATGGAACAGAATCACATATATTACATATATAATTACATATATTACAAATATTACATATTTGTGGGAGGAAAAAAAGAAAAAACAGCAATTTTAAAAATACACCACACAACAGTAAATTGGTACAGTAAAGTTAGTCCCTGGTGAGATAGGAGTTTACAGTCCTAATGGCCTCTGGGAAGAAACTCCTTCACATCCTCTCCGTTTTCACAGCATGGCAACGGAGGCATTTGCCTGACCATAGCAGCTGGAACATCTGCAGATTTCTTTATAATATGAATTCAGAACGCTTCACATTTTTAAATTGAAATTGCACATTGTAGCATTCAAAAAGTATTAATCAATTTAATTTCTGGGAATTCACTTGCTCTGAGCTATACAGTGCATTCAGAAAGTATTCAGCCACCTTCACTTTTTCCACATTTTGTTACGTCACAGCCTTATTTTAAAATGGATTGAATTCATTTTTTTTATCTTCAATCTACACACAATACTGCAGAATGAAGAAGCGAAAACTGGTGTTTAGAAATTTTTGCAAAGTAATTAAAAATAAATAACTGAAATATCACATTTACATAAGTATACAGACCCTATGCTGTGACACTTAAAATTGTCCATAGATCTCCGAGGCAGGATTGTGTCGAGACACAGACCTGGGGAAGGGTATAAAACAATTTCTGCAGCATTGCAGGTCCTGAGGAGCAAAGTGGCCTCCGTCATTCTAAAATAGAAGAATTTTGGAACCACCAGAACTCGTCACAGAGCTGGCCGCCCAGCCACACTGAGCAATCCGGGGAGAAGGGCCTTGGTCAGGAAGGTGACCAAGAACCCGACGGCAGTGACTCCAACTCTCCCGCTTTTGGCGGGAGATCTCCCGCCGAAAAGCCATTTTCGCAAAATCTCCCGCTCTCCCGCTTGAGATTTAATTTCTCCCGCCCTGGCTTTGTGTCTCCCACTTAAGATGTATTTTCTCCCGCTTGAAATGTTCTTTCTCCCGCCCAATTACCTTTTTGAAAAGTGGAATTTAATTTTCATGCATTTCCACAGTGTATAAATCACCAAATGCGCACACGCGATACTACATACGTTTTAATGCATGTAGTACATACCCCCGACCCCGGGCGCAAGGGACTTCGCGCTCGTGATTGGAGTCTCCAGTTTCCTAGGGGATCCAGGCGGGAGAATCTCCAGATCAGAAGGTGCTTGGGGTTGGAGTCTCTGCGACGGTCACGCTGACAAAGCTGCAGAGTTCCTCTGTGGAGATGGGAGAATCTTCCAAAAGGACAACTATATCTGCAGCACTCGACAAATCAGGCCTTAATGGTAGAGTGGCCAGACAGAAGCCATTCCTCAGTAAAGGGCACATCTCAGCCCGCTTGGAGTTTGCCAAAAGGCACCTAAAGGACTCTCAGAACATGAGAACAAGATTCTCTGGTCTGATAAAACAAAGATTGAACTTTTTGGCCTGAATGCCAAGTGTCACGTCTGGAGGAAACCCAGCACCGCTCATTACCTGGCCAATACCATACCTACGGTGAAGCATGGTGGTGGCAGCATCGTGCTGTGGGGATGTTGTTCAGCGACAGGAACTGGGAGACTAGTCAGGATCGAGGGAAAGATGAACGGAGCAAAGTACAGAGAGATCCTTGATGAAAACTGCTCCAGGGTGTTCTGGGCCTCAGATTGGGGCGGAGGTTCACCTTCCAATAGGACAACGACCCTAAGCACACAACGCAGGAGTGACTTTGTGGCAAGTCTGTGAATGTCCTTGAGTGGCCCAGCCAGAGCCCAGACTTGAACCTGATCGAACATCTCTGGAGGGACCTGAAAATAGCTGTGCATCAACGCTCCCCATCCAACCTGACAGAGCTTGAGAGGATCTGCAGAGAAGAATGTGAGAAATTATCCAAATACAGGTGTGCCAAGCTTGTAGCGTCATACCCAGGAAGCTGCCAAAGGTGCCTCAATCGCTGCCAAAGGTGCCTCAACAAAGTACTGAGTAAAGGGTCTGAATACTTATGTAAATGTGATATTTCAGTTATTTATGACAATAAACAATAGGTGCAGGAGTAGACCATTCGGCCTTTTGAGCCAGCACCGTCATTCAATGTGATCATGGCTGATCATCCCCAATCAGTACCCCGTTCCTGCCTTCTCCCCATATCCCCCGACTCCGCTATTTTTAAGAGCCCTATCTAGCTCTCTCTTGAAAGCATCCAGAGAACCTACCTCCACCGCCCTCTGAGGCAGAGAATTCCATAGACTCACCACTCTCTGTGAGAAAAGGTTTTTCCTCGTCTCCGTTCTAATGGCTTATTCCTTATTCTTAAACTGTGGCCCCTGGTTCTGGACTCCCCCAACATCGGGAACATGTTTCCTGCCTCTAGAGTGTCCAAACCCTTAACAATCTTATGTTTCAATGAGATATCCTCTCATCCTTCTAAACTCCAGAGTGTACAAGCCCAGCTGCACCATTCTCTCAGCATATGACAGTCCCGCCATCCCAGGAAGTAACCTTGTAAACCTACGCTGCACTCCCTCAATAGCAAGAATGTCCTTTCTCAAATTAGGGGACCAAAACTGCACACAATACTCCAGGTGTGGTCACTCGGGCTCTGTACAACTGCAGAAGGACCTCTTTGCTCCTATATTTGATTCCTCTTGTTATAAAGGCCAACATACCATTCGCTTTCTTCACTGCCTGCTGTACCTGCATGCTTACTTTCATAGACTGATGAACAAGGACCCCCAGATCCCGTTGTACTTACCTTTTTTTCCAACTTGACTCCATTTAGATAGTAATCTGCCTTCCTGTTTTTGCTACCAAAGTGGATAACCTCACATTTATCCGCATTAAACTTAATCTGCCATGCATCTGCCCACTCACCCAACCTGTCCAAGTCACCCTGCATTCTCATAGCATCCTCCTCACAGTTCACACTGCCACCCAGCTTTCTTTTTAATTACTTTGCAAACATTTCTAAACACCTGTTTTGGCTTTTTTTATTATGGGGTATTGTGTGTAGATTGATGATTAAAAAAAATAGAATATAATCCATTTTGGAATAAGGCTGTAATGTTACAAAATGTGGAAAAAGTGAAGCGGTCTGGATACTTTCTGAATGCACTGTATACACGATATACACATTTGAATGTATGGTGAGGCTCAAATTAACCACATGTATTGATACATTGCAATGCCATTAAATGCAGTTAATATTACATTTACAAAGAAACTAGAAAGATTTACAAACCATTCAAAATGGTAATTATTAAAAAGCTTGACATTTCTGAAGCAAACTTGTTCAAAATGAAGCTAATAAAAGGCTTAGCATAGGACAGCATATAATTAATGTTGACATCTTGAGATAAGATAAGAGCCACAATCAGCCTTCTCCCAAAACCCTTAGTTACCAGATACACACAGACATTCCAGGTACTCTGGGTGAGTATCTCACCCACCATACGTGTAGATGTACAGCTTGGTGCCGTAGTGTGAATCATGACTACTAAGTCATGCACAAATAGAAGATCAAATAGAACAAGTTGTCCTAAAACTTTAGGCTGTGCACGCCACACGAAAGAAGAAGAAGTTGAAATCAGCACCATTCAGTAGTTGCAAATTGTGATATAAATATGCCCCTTCCAAAATTTGGGGAGATGCACATACAACTCAAGCACAATTGTACTGTGACTAATCAAACCCTAGCAATTGTGAAGACCTCCAGAATCTGCCATTGCTGAAATTCTTTTGATATCAGGTTTATTCTTTAAGGTCATTCAATTCAGAGTTATTGAGTCATACAATGTGGAAACAGACCCTTTGGACCAACTTGCCCATGCCAACCAACATGCCCTATCTACACTAGTCCCATCTGCCTGTGTTTGGCCCATATTCCTCTAAACCTATCCCATCCATGTGCCTGTTCAAATGTTTTTTTAAACGATATGATGGTATCTGCCTCAACTACCTCCTCCGGCAGCTTGCTCCATACGCACAGCAATCTTTGTGTAAAAAAGTTCCCCTTAAGGTTCCTATTTTTCCTCGCTCACCTTAAACCTACTGAAAAGTTGAAAGTACTGCTGCCTCTTGGAAGAAGTTCAGTAACATTGCTTCTGTCCTCAAATACCTCATTAGTTGTCAGTTCAACTCTACCAAGACATTTTACTAAGGATGTGATTATTTCTTATACTTATGAAAAAGACGAGGCAATGCACAATGCAAGTATAATATAGATCACGTTGTACCTATTTTGTTGGTGAATTAGAAATCTCAGACTTACTATGAACTACTTCCAAAGCTTATCATGGGTTATCTGATGCTTCCAGCCTCTTCTTAGCAAATGATAAATAATATATAATCCAATGCCATTAAGCAGAAGCTGCATGTATTATTGTTTAAACGTCCATTCATATTGAAGGAGCCATTTCTGTTTAGGCTAGTTACTGTTGGCATATTATTATTTTGTCTAGATATTTCTAGCAGTATTATTTTGGACACTTGGGGGCAGTCATTTGATGATAGAGGGGTGTAACATATGGGCTTGGGGGACAGGGAGTGACTTAGACCAGGCATAGGAGGTGGAGAGTACACAGTTCTCACCAGACGGGAGAACAGAAAGTTACAGTTTCTATGAGAATAAGGAGAACCTGGTATGTTCATTTCTTTGTTTGTACAACTACTTCAATAAAGAATCAATTAAACTGGAAATAACGACTGGAAGATCTGTTCCTATGTAGTAATGGCAATGGAAAGTTGGATATTTGAAAAGATAGAATTTGCCATTACATTTAAGTAAGCACTATGAATGAAACCGGAGCTTGGTGAGTCATTCAAATGGAACAAAGGATTGTTTTATTTAAAAGCCTGATGCCATCACTCCCAATCAACTGGACATGGTCGCCATGCGCTAATCTGACTAATGAAGATTGAAGACCTCGAAAGCCAACACACAGGGAGAGAGTGAGTACGTACAGCATTAAGCTTTATTGGAGGTTATATATAATGTTATATTGGAAAACGGCTGCAAAAATTGAGAATTTTGAAGTGACCTTGAAGTGAGGATCATGCAAACACATTTGAATTTCCCCTGAACAAGGGGATTAATAAAGTATTTTTTATTATTATTATTATTATTATTATTATTATTATTATTATTATTATTATTATTATCTGAGCGATATCAGTTGTTTTGAAATACAAGCCGCAGGCGTACGGCTTTATGTCAACATGTTTCAAAGGGATAGTGAGCCAGTATGTCTAAAGCTCAGTCACAAGAGGGTGATGTTGGACAGGATTCTGGAAAGGAAAGAAGAATCATTAAGCACACCGACAAAGGCTGGGATTTGTTTATGGAAAAGTATCAGAAGTCAAGAAACTCGATATGTAAACAACCTAACAAGTTATTTGAAAAGTTGAAGGAGCTCATGAAATCAGATGAAAATGAAGTACAATCTAACCTGGTTCAATAAATCAAGCTCAGTAATGAAGTCAGAGAAAAACACGAGTCGTTGATGAAAGTACCAGTGCCTAAAAAGGAGCTTGAAAGGCAAATTCAGTGGTTTCAACAAAGAATGGAAACTTTTCATTGTTTTATACAAGATGTAGAGAGATGGTTATCTGAAGTTGGACAGCAAACTACACACTCCATAGCTGAAAGTGTCATACAACAGAGTGTTGTAGAATCAGATGAAATTGGACCTGAAGACAGTGTTTCAAATGTCTCAAAACAAAGATCAGGTCACAAATCTAATTCTTCATCATATGCATTTTCAATGCCTCTGCTAGATTAAGAGCTCAGGCAGAAAAGGCTGCTCTTTCGGAACGGGCTGCCATCATGAACAAAAGGCACCAGCTTGAGGCACAAGAGGAACAATTGAAAAGAGAGATGGAGCTGGCAAAGCTTGAGCTTGAGGCACAAAAAGAGCATTTGAAAAGAGAGAAGTAACAGCTGGAACGAGAGACGGAGCTGGCAGTAGCCAATGCTGGGATCAGTATACTTGAGACCAATGGATCAAAAAGTAGTTCTAGAGTATGAAGCTCCAGAGAAGTAGCTATAGAGTCTGAAGAAGGGTTTTGACCCGAAACTTTGCCTATTTATTTCGCTCCATAGATGCTGCCTCACCCGCTGAGTTTCTCCAGCATTTTTGTCTACCATCTATTTTCCAGCACCTGCAGTTCCTTCTTAAACAAGCTCTCGAGTATCTCACAGGATGAGCTCTTATGTGAGAAACGGAACTGCTCAAAGGGAAACATCAGCTAAATCAACTCCACAGGCAGATGAATACTTTCCTGATCATGTACAACAGGTTGTTAGACCAAAACAAACAACTCATGGACCATCTGTTAGAGCTCATGTTATGATCCATCTAACTCAACACTCTCTTCAGAGGCAAAATGTACACTCATATGAAAAGGAGCCAGCAGAGGCATGTTAGTACAACCAAAGTGATATCTGGAACTTAATGCAAAGGCAAAATGAGATTACTGCTCTTCTGGCTCAACAAAATCTCTCTTCTACTTTACTACCAAGAGACATTCCTGTTTATGATGGTGATCCTTTGCAGTAAGAAGTTTTCATCACGGTATTCAAGAGAGGTGTGGAAAGAAAAACTAAGGACTAGAGTGATTGTTTGCATTTTCTAGAGCAATATACTAGAGGGCATCCAAAAGACTTAGTCCGCTGTTGCCGACATTTGCCTCCAGCTCAGGGCTATGAAAGAGCAAAAGATCTGCTTAAAGAACATTTTGGTAGTGAACATAAGATTGCTACTCCTTACAGGGCTAAGGATTTTGCCTGGTCGATCAAGCCAGGGGATGTGAAGGCATTGCAAGCTTTCTCGCTGTTTCTTAGAGGTTGTTGCAATGCTATGGAACATCTCACCTATATGGAGGAGATGAATGTTGCTCCCAATATGAAAACTTTCCTTCTAAATCTGCCTTAAAGATTCAGAGACAAGTGGAGGGATAGGGCATGTCAGCTACAGGAAGAGCGTAGAGGTCGAGCTAGATTTTCTGACTTGGTGGACTTCATGGAGAAGCAAGCGAGGATATTGTCAGATCCACTTTTCGGAAACATCCAGGATGCTAGACCAATGGCAGCTGTCAAAAGCTCTACTTTTGCTAAAGCAAGAGAAAGGTCAGGACCAAAAGGAAGCAATTTTGCAACAACTGTAATACCTGTAGAAGCAGCAGTGCAAGAAAAGCTGACAACAGGTGGAACGAGAAGAAATGTATCTACCACCAATACTCAAGGTTCTTGTTCATTCTGTAATAAAAGCAGTCACACATTGGGGCGGTGTCTACAGGTCAGGAAGAGGGGGCACAGAGAAAAGACTTAAAGGAAAAGGGAGTCTGCTTTGGATGCTTGAAGGTAGGACACATGAGCAAAGACTGCAGAGTCGTATGACTTGTGAAGTGTGCAACCAAGATCATCCTGAAATACTTCACATTGAACAAAAGAACACAGAGAAGAAGCCGGAGCATACAGAATAGAATGAGAAGCCAATTGTGAGTTTCCTCACCTCAGATGTGTGGGCATATTGGGGCCGGTGAAGAAACCTGCATCTTCTCCATTGTACCAATACAGATAAAGAGCCACAAACGGGACACAGTGTTGCAAACATACGCATTGTTGGATCATGGAAGTTCAATTACCTTTTGCACAGAAAACTTGATGGGACGGCTGAACATTACAGGTCAAAAGACTAGTATTCTCTTGCGTACCATGATATCTAGTCTGGACAAATCATATCTAGTCTGGACAAAGACGATTTTATACAACTATCTGATGTGTTCACACATAAGACCATGCCTGTTTCTCAGCTAAACATACCCAGACAGGAAGACCTGAAACAATGGCCTTACTTGAAGGATACACACCTGACTTTCCTCTGCCAAATGGGAGTATACATGTTGTCAAAGTGGATCAGCAACAGTCGTGCTGTAATGGCATCCATTCCACAAGAGAATAGAGCCAATGGGACCAGTGAGTTGGATTTGGACAATCTGCCTATGGAAAGGGCACTGGGAAACAGATGTGTTCACATTCAGAATAGTGGCACAGGAACGACCATACACAAGACAGGGCATCTTATCCGTAGTTGGCACTATGTACGACCCTTTAGGATTTCTAGCACCATTTATTCTGCCAGCCAAGCTGATTATGCAGGGGTTCTGTAAGGAAAGACTCGGATGGAATGAGAACATACCCCAAACCTTCTCTCAGTGATGGACAGGATGGTTAGCAAATCTCAACAAGATGTTGGAATTTAAAGTGGACTGGTGCATGAAGCCTGCAAACTTTGGTCAAATCAGATATGTACAGCTGCACCACTTTTCAGACACAAGCGAAAGTTGCTACTGTTGGTACTGTGGTACTGTTTCATATCTAGGACTGGATGATGATAACAAAGAAGTGTACATTGCACTCGTAATGCGAAAATTCAAGGTGGACATAATGCTGCAAAAGGAATTACAACTTCAATTGGACAAATCCATCCTCTGGACCTATAGCACAACAGTGCTTAAGTACATCAACAACGAAACAATTTTATTTAATTCACGTTTAATCAAAAATGTTTTATTATTAATTTGTAATGCTTAATGTGGCATTCCTAACTGTCACTGTATGTCGTGGTCACTTGTGGATGGAGCACCAAGGCAAATTCCTTGCATGTGAATACTTGACCAATAAACCTATTCATTCATTCATTCATTCATTCATTCATTCATTCAAAAGCTTTCAAACATTTGTAGCAAACAGGATTTCTATTGTAAGGGATGTTACTGATGTATCACAATGGGGATATGTTCGGACCAAGGAAAATCCTGCAGATGAAGCCTCTAGAGGACTAACACCAGATCGCTTCTTAAGCTATGAGAGATGGATCAATGGACCAGAGTTTCTCTGTAAGCCAGACATAGAATGGCCAAAGATTCATTTGGAATCTGCAATCTTTACTACTGTTCCAGAAATCAAGCAAGACTTGACAATGAACATCATCATCAAGGATCCATTGAACCCAACACACTCTCTGACCACCTATTTCTCATCACGAAGGAATCTGAAGACTGGTAGCTTGGCTTCTTAAAGTAAGGACAATACTCTTGCAGTTTACTAGAAAAAGAAAGGAGATTCAGACTACTATGAGTAGTTTTGAAGACGATCCTGGCAAACTAAAGGAAAAGGTTGATAAGGAGATGCAAGTCTTTAAAGCAACATTTGGTGAACAGTGTTTAAGTCCTGAAGATCTTCTCCAAGCAGAAAGCGCAGTCATCTCTTTCAGTCAAAGACTTAAATAAGAGCTAGCAGTATTGGAAGCTGGTAAACATGGTGTCAAAAGAAGCAGTCATTTGTACAAGCTAGATCCGGTGCTGGAGGATGGACTTCTGAGTGTAGGTGGTCGCCTGAATATACTAGCGATGTCCGAAGAGGCCAAACATCCTATTATTCTCTCAAAGGACCTTTACCTATCAACACTACTGTTATGACATATCCATGAACAGCATGAACATGGAGGAAGAAATCATATGCTGTCTAGCCTTCATAAAAGACACTGGATTATCAAAGTTAACCACTGCGAGAAAGGTCATAACAGGGCAGTGTAGTGGCCATTTGGCTTATTTTGTGTGTCATTAATTATGTCATTTGTCTTTAAATTTTAGACTGCCCGTAATTATGTGGGTGGGATTTATGACATAGTCAAGGGCGTGTTTGGTGCTGGGTTTCTAGCACAGAAGCTTAGTTTTAGTTTAGCTCAGAGTTACATGGGGAAGGAATACTCTTCGACCATGTGAAGTTTAACCGAGACACAAGGAGTTTTCTAACGTTTAAGTGAGATGCTGGAGTTTGACAAAGCCAAGTGTACGAGTCGGAGAAGAATGTCGATATATATCTTATTGTTTTTCTTCAACAATAAAGAAACTATTAATCAAAAGACTGTGTTATGAAGATTTATCTGTGAAGAAGCTCTGAAGGTCTCACGGAGAGCTGATATGCATATTACAACATTCTCCTAAAGCCATGCAGTCTCTTTAGTGGCCAGAGGGAGTAATTTCTCGAATGATATAAAAATCTGCCGCTACAGGCAGTACATCTTGAAGTTGCATTTACACTTGTCACAGACTCCTGCATCCATGCATTACAAAGATTCATCTGTCGACGAGGTCAAGTTTCAACTTTAAGATCAGACAATGGCACAAATTTTGTCGGAGTGGAAAGAGAATTGAGAGAAGCACTTAATGGCTTAAATCAGGATAAAATCCAGAGTGCTATGCTTTAGCGAGGGATAAAGTAGCGCTTTAACCCCCCCAGCAGGATCCCATCACGCCGTTATTTGGGAACGATTGATCCGCATGGTTCGATATGTGCTGTGCTCTGTTCTTAAACAACAAGTTCTGGAAGATGAAGGATTGCAAACTTTATTTTGTGAAGTTGAAGGATTTATGTTTAGGCTAGCTACTGTTGGTATATTATATAATTTGTTGACATATTTCCAGCAGTATTATTTTGGACACTTGAGGGCAGTCATTTCATGATAGAGGGGTATAACATATGGGCTTAGGGGACAGGGAGTGACTCAGACCAGGCATTGGAGATGGAGAGTCCATAGTTCTCACCAGATGGGAGAACAGAAAGTTACAGCTTGTATGAGAATAAGGAGAACCTGGTACGTTCATCTCATTGTTTGTACAACTACTTCAATAAAGAATCAATTAAACTGGAAATAACGACTGGAAGATCTGTTCATTTTGCTCTCCTAAAACTCCTACTTACCTGTGTAATAATGGCAACGGAAAGTTGGACATTGGAAAATATAGAAATTGCCATTACACATATTATCAATCGGCTAGCAAGGTTGTAAGAACTGAATGCAAAGCCTAAAACCTGAAACTTGATAACCCCGAACTCCTGAACAAAACAAAATCTGCAATATTTTATATATTGTTTTACATTTGCGACTCTTGTTCTTTTACCAACTCTTTTTGTGGTACTCATAATGGAATCCAAACACCAAGATGAAAGTTATTGCAAACCCGTGTTATTAAAAACATTTTTTTTTAATTGTGTTGAAATGTAATTGTTTATTTCTTTAGAGCACAATGATCATGATGAACTGCTGGCTCAGGTTCTTTGTATTTTATATGTCAAGTGGAGGGAGGTAAATAGGTGGAGAAGTGCGAGAATAAACAAAATCCTAGCCATTAAACATTGATCAGGGTGGGACTTCTCTTTCGAACTTCTCAATTAGGAACAAGATAGTTAAAGTGTAACATTAAGCTAGCAGGTTCCATGAATTCCTTTAAAATTATTGGTTTAGCTTCTGGATGTTTGAGAAAGCTGGGTACAGTCATAGCATAGAATAAATCAACAAAACAATTTCCATGCTATTCTCTGTCTTCCTGGAGCTTTGTATCAATCTATTGCTTATTGATTTTCTTATTCAGTATTAGAATTAAAAGTGTTATAAACTACAATCCAAATTTGCACCCAGGTGGCCTTTGGTACATAATGCTACTGTCCGCAGCACCAGTTCAGTCTGTGTTAATATTAATGAAGTGTCTGCCAGACAATTAAACAGCTGTTTATCCCTGTGATACTGGCTGTATTACATCCCTCCATCCTTTATCTCCAGTGCAGCATTATAGAGTATAACATGACAGCATTGATTCTTTTTAATACATTAAAAAATGTATTGGAAAATCAAATCAGTTTAAGTAGATCAAAATAAGCATTGGATAGTTGAAATGATAAACTAAAATGAAGGGATTGGTTAATTCCAAAGAGCAGCAAGAATTCCAGACATTCTTGATATAAAGGTAGGAAGAAAAAAGACTGATCTTGAATGTATGAAATAGTATAAAAGGAGTAGCATAATTATTAGAATAAAGTCGTAATACTTTCCACTCTTTGCATGAAATATTCCAAACCTATCTGCAGGAAATGATGTTAAAAATTGACAGCGACTAAAAATTGGTCGCCGTGGGAAAAATCAATCTTTTTTTAGTCGAAGACGGTCATAGTAGGTTGTGTTGCTAGTCGTAGGTAGTCGAAGGTGGCTGAAGGTAGTCGAAGGTAATATCTCCGGGGTGAAAAAAAGGTCAGTAGAAAAAATAGGTAATTTAAACAGCAGAATGTCACCTCTTTCACTCCAAGGCATGTTCTTCACAGCTGGAGAGTTTTTTGGAAAGGAGACTTGTGTTTTAGAGATGGCACCAAAAAGGCAGCAGCGCAGGGGGAGGGCACAACCCTAAAAAAAGCCGGCCATACAGTTGTTGCCCACCCAGGAGGAGGAGTGGCAGGAGGTGTTGCCACAGGAGGTGATAGTGCAGGAGGAGGTAGCCCTGCATGAGAGACCCCTGGAGGAGGAGACCAGGGTGGTAGTATATGTCCCCACCACCACCCCATCCTTCACTGCCTCATTTGAAGGCAGCAAAGCAGCCCTTTCTCCTGTGTCTGACACAGCATCAGAGGCAGATGCCCCGTTGGTGGTGAGGGAAGGTGGGAGGAAGGTTATGCCCTACACCTTCACTAGACAGCAGGAGGGGGACCTTGAGGAATGGTTCCAGCAGAATGCCATCCTGTACGAAAAGGAAAATGAAGGGATACAGGGACAGGGACAAGAATGACATGCTTGCCATCCACTGCCCCACATGTGTGCTTAACGTTCCATCTTTTGTCAAAGCCCTCTCTTCCAGTCATCTGGTGTACTGGGACAGTCCCATCACATCATCTCCATTCACCCATTGAGACCTCTTCTTGTGCTTCCTCTTCACCCTTGCTCTTCCCCTTCTGCCTTTCTTAAAAGGCTGCTGAAGCAAAAGGGCTACTGCAAACACCAGTAGTGGTATTTTTACTAACATACTCCAAACTAGTTCCTTCCTTGCTTGCATGGTTCAGAATGATGTTTTTTTTTAAACCTGGGAGGCATTTTTTAGTGAGAAAAAAATGCAGACAAGACATCATTATATCAGGTGATCATTTGAGCTGTAGACACTCGTCACTGGTCTTTGTTGGTTTTCAGTGTGGTCCTCTGAGGTGGAAGGGGGTCGTGCTCATTCACGGATCAATTTGCCAGAGACCATCCTCGAGTAAAACGTACATGGTTGAAGCCAGTCTTCAACATAGTCGAAGGAGGTCTTCTTCATAGTCGAGGAAGGTCTTCAACATAGTCTTAGGAGATCGTACACATAGTCGAGGAAGGTTGTAGGAGGTCATAGGTCACCGCAACCTTGATTTTCTTTAATCGCTTAAGGTCGCGGTGGAGGTCTCCCAAGTGGGACAGGCCCTTTACGCATTAGAAGGTTCCTTCATAAATTCAGGGCATCGCATTGACCTATACAACAACAAAAAAGTTATTTTGATGTGTAGACAGTGTTACATTAAATATAAGCCAATTTGGGCAGAACACAAACTGAAACAGAACAGAAACTGATCCCACAATCAGAAATGAAATAATTGATTGGATGAAACGTGTTCCTGCGTAAGGTACTGTGAAGAACTCCCCATCTCTATTTGTAGTTTTAGTGTACAGATAGAAACCCAAAAATATGCTCATCTGTGAACATCAGAATTGAATTTCCCGCTCTTTAAGCAATTTTCTCAAGCTGTTTTAGGAAATGCCAAGGCCTAGAGCAATTTATAAAAACAGAGAAACTAAGAAATGAGATATCCTCATTGGTTCATATTACCTTTGCAACATTAACAAGAATAGATGACTAAAGAGATGCATTCAGTATCCTCATATATTCTTTTTTTTTTACCACATTGAAGGATGCCATTCGGTTTACCCTATTCTCTATGATGTGCTCATTAGCTCCACCTTGTGATTAATTTATACTGACCAATTTACCTGCCAAGCCACATAATTGTGGGAGTTGGGAGGAAACCAGAGGAAATCCACATGTTCCCTTTCAACCCAACTTGCCAACACCGGCCAACATGTCCCAACTACAATAGTCCCACCAGCCTGTGTTTGGTCCATATCCCTCCAAACCTCTCCTATCCATGTACATGTCTAACTGTTTCCTAAACATTTAGATAGTCCTTGCCTCAACTACCTGTTCTGGCAGCTTGTTCCATACACCCACCACTCTTTGTGTGAAAAAGTTACCCCTCTGATTCTTATTAAATCATTTCCCATTTTCCTTAAACTTATATTCTCTGGTCCTCGACTCTCCTACTCTGGGCAAGAGATTCTGTGCATCTACCCAACCTATTCCTCTCATGATTTTCTACACCTCAATAAGATCATCCTCATCGTCCTGCGTTGAGTCCCAGCCTACTCACCCTCTCCCTATGGCTCAGACCCTTCAGTCCTGGCAACATCTTTGTAAATCTTCTCTGTACCCTTTCCAGCTTGATAACATCTTTCCTATAACATGGTGTCCAGAACTGAACACAATACTCTAAATGCAGCCTCACCAACGTCTTATACAACTGCAATATGACCTCCCAACGTGTATACTTAATACTCTGACTGATGAAGGCCAATGTGCCAAAAGCATTTTTAACCACCCAATCTCCCTGCGACTCCACTTTCAAGGAACCATGCACGTGCACTCCTAGATCCTTCTGCTCTACAACTTTCCTCAGAGCCCCACCATTCACTGTGTAAGTACTGCCCATGTTAGACTTCCCAAAATGTAACACCTCATAATTCTCTATTAAATTCCATCAACCATTCCTCAGCCCACCTGGCCAATCGATTAAGATCCTGCTGCAATTTTTCACAACCAACTTCACTATTTGCAAAATCACCCACTTTTGTATCATCTCCAAATTTGCTAATCTTGCTGTTTATGTTCTTATCCATATAATTGATATAGATGACAAACAGTAACGGGTCTAGCACTGAACACTGAGGCACACCACTAGTCACAGGCCTCCTGTCCAAGAAGCAACCATCCACCATCACCCTCTGCTTCTTTCCATGAAGCCAATTTTCTATCCATTCAGCTATCTCTCATTGGATCCCATGCAATCTCACCTTCCAGAGCAGCCTACCATGCTGAACCTTGACAAATGCTTTGCTGAAATCCATGTATACAATATCTACAGCTTTGCCCTCATCGACTTATTTGGTAATTTCTTCATAAAACACAGTGAGATTTGTGAGACACGATCTTCCACGTACAAACCCATGCTGATAATCCGTAATCAACCCTTGTCCGTCTAAATGCCTGTATAGAAACATAGAAAAATAGGTGCAGTAGGAGGCCATTCAACCCTTCGAGCTAGCACTGCCATTCTATATGATGATGGCTGATCACCTAAAATCAGTACCTCATTCCTGCATTTTCCCCATATCCCGTGATTCCTTTAGCCCTAAGGGCTAAATCTAACTCTTTTGAAAACATCCAATGAATTGGCCTCCACTGCCTTCTGTGGCAGAGAATTCCACAGATTCACAACTTTCTTGCTGAAAAAAAATCCTCATCTCAGTCCTATAAGGCCTACCCCTTATTCTTAAACTGTGACCCCTGGTTCAGGACTCCCCCAGCATTAGGAACATTTTTTCCTGTATCTAACCTGTCCATTCTTCTTGCATATTATAAGTATGTTACAATACCTACCCCTTATTCTTAAACTGTGACCCCTGGTTCAGGACTCCCCCAGCATTAGGAACATTTTTTCCTGTATCTAACCTGTCCATTTTTCTTGCATATTATAAGTATGTTACAATACCTACCTTTAGAGGCGCTGCAGTTCTGCCACTCCCCGTGTGCGCGACTTTGGCACCTTTCAGAGGGGGGCGGGTTTAAAATGCCGTTTTTCCCTAGACAGTCCAAATCGATCGCAGTTTGGCTCCGACATTTGTTTTATGAAGCTATTTTTAAACTACTCTAGATCATTTATTAGCTAGAGTAGTTTAAAAATCATCTTCTAAAGCCCTGAACGCCGACAGCGGAACGGACCTAACGTAGGCGATAAAAGAATATACAGAGTTTATTTTTACATAAAAACGTGCTTCTTAGGAAGCATTTAATCAAATTTTCATCATGCGAAACGGGGACAAAAAAAATAAACGAACCAGCTGCATTTTTTCTGCCGACTGTGGGTTAAATTCACCGCAAACCGCAACGTTCCAATCCACCGCGTTCCACTAAAACCCACTCGCAAGTTGATTTAAATGGCCATTAATTTGCAGGAATTAAACACTAAATTCCTTCCATTTGGCCTATAAATTCATGAAAATTAGATTTAAAAATCATGTTATATTGTGGATTATTGTGTGAATGTTATTTGGACACTTACGCAATTCAAAAATGTTTATAATTTCTTAAGAAATGGATAGATGTTTAGATCTGGTAATATAATTTTGTAATTAGCTACAATTAGGTAACTAACTAATTTTACTTCGGAGTCACGTGAGTGACTACGTGAAGAGTCCGCCTGGCGCTGGCAAACGGCATTACGTCGACGCTGACGGCGGAAGCAGGAGCTGCAGTAAGGCGCAGCTCCTCGCAGCGGTCGGAACGGACCCGCAGGTAAGTGAAGCAAAGTCGGGACGTTCTTTAGCGTACGCTGGGTGGGTCCAGCAGTGAAAGTAAAAGTAAAAGTCAGAGTCCACGTTAACGTGCTGATTTAGCACAGATTAAATGAAAGAAAATGGAGAAATCGCAAAGAAAAATTCGCGGGTAAAAGATCTTCCCCGGGTGAAAATAAAAATACGGGACAAGAAGCTAGTGCGGATCCGGTTCCGATACCGGTTGGCCGCTGAATTTACCCGTTAGCGAGTTTTCTAGATTCTCCAGAAGTTATAACCACGAAGGGAAATGCTCCTAAAAAATGTAAAAAGAAATCTGAGAGGCCCGTGGTTTCTGATGACTCTGATACTGAAAGTCCTCCAGATAATAAAACTATGTGCTAAAAATGGAGCATATGGAGAAAGTTCTCCAAAAAATCATGAACAAGGGTCACAGTACCCAGAAGGTTCCCAAAAAAACCCCTGAGGGGTTTGATTATTCTGAATATGGCTGTGGGCCAAATTGGGAGTTTGAAACTCCGCGACCCAGGATTTGGCCGGAGGAAAGTCTCAGGGATGAAATTCCAATTGATTTAGTGCTGCAGAAGGCAGACCCTGCTGGGGTGATTTGATTTTGAATGCACACCACAAAGTAAAAAGAAAAGGCCAAATGTGCCTGGGAAGCAAAATAATTTGCTATACCTGAAGGAAGTGGTGAGGCTATGGAAGAAAACCTAGCTGCCAACATTAATTATATGGTATCTCACCAGCTTCATGATTCTGTGATGATTTGAAACATCAGAATTATAATAAAACGCCAGAAATTGTGCCTCTTTGGAAGTGCCTACGGTTAATCCGTTGATATGGACATCCATGACATCCAAGTATGAGAGCTCAAGAAGTGAGATTTCAAAAAATCCTCAAATTAATTTCTGCTGCCATTACTGCTTATGAAGACAAATGGAGAGGTTTGGAGATGGATAAGATTCAAAAAAGAAAGGGCCTATTGTGCAATTCTTTCTATGAAATTAATTGTATGAGGAAAATGGCTATTCGGCCCCCCATATTCGCCCAAGGTTTGCAAGCCTGTGTCGAGCAAGTGGTGTTCAAGCTCCTGGTTATCTGTTTGGAGAAAATCTGCCTAAACAATTAAAAGATTTGATGAAGAAGCTAAATATTTAGCTGCAATGAAAACCTTTCGTCTTGGACAAAAAAGGTATTTTTCCGTCCAGAAGGGGATTATATTTTGGAAATAAAGGCAGAAAATATGTCAAGGAAATATTATCGTCCTGCACACATCCCAATGCTTACCCGTATTCGGGGAGAAGGAGGCCACCACGCTCATATGGAGAGGTATTAAAGACTTGTTTTCTAATCCTTAAAGAAACTGCGGATAAATCTCCAGTTGGAGGGAGATTTTTTACAAAAGTTTTATAAGACTGGCTTACTATTACTTCTGAATCGGTATTATTTTACAAGCAGTTTCAGGAGCCACTATTACATTAAAGAAGGGTTAATCCTCCATACAGAATAAACCTGCCTATGCTTTCGTGTTTACTGCAATTGAAAAAGCAGAGATTAATGTGGAAATTACAAATTATCTCAAAAAGGGGTAATTGAAAAAACTTATGAACACGAGCATACAATTTGTGTCTAATATATTCGAAGAAATATAAAAAGATGGTGGTTGCAGAATTATTCTGGACCTTACAGATCTAAATAAGTTTGTAGAATACAAAATTTTAAAATGGAAACATTTAATACTGCAAGATATTTAATATCAGCAGGTGTTATATGGCTAAGTATTGATTTGAAAAGACGCCTATTATTCCTGTAACCAATACATCATTTTTCCGGAGGTACTTAAAATTTAATTGGCTGGGACAATTATGGCAGTATATAAGCTTTGCCAAATGGATTGAGTTTCAGCTCCCAGGCTCTTTACGAAACTGTTGAAACCAGTTTTATAGCCCAATTAAGACCACAAAAACACATCGTTATGGGCTTATCTCGATGACATTCTAATCATTAATGATAATCAAGAGTCAGCTGAGAATTCAGTTTTCAGTTACAAAAGCTTTGTTTGAAAAGCTAGGGTTCTTGAATTCATCCAATAAATCCCAGCTGCAGCCAGCACAATCAATTAATTATTTGGGGTTTGTAATTAACTCAGAGACTATGTTAATTAACTTTACCAACAGATAAAGTTAGATGATATTTTGGTGACTTGTAATAATCTCATTCACAAACCTTATCCTTCCATCCGAGAAGTAGCGGAAAACTATTGTAAACTAGTAGCAGCATTTCCTGCGTAGAATTTGGTCCATTACATTATCAAAATCTTCAAAGGGACAAAATAAGAGCTCTCAAAGAGAGGGCAGCACTTTGATAGGCCTATGCAATTAACAAAAGAAGCTTTGTTGGAATTACAATGTGGGTTATAAAAATGTCCCACAAGCTGCTAAAAACATTCAGATTAAACAGCCTGAAATGGTTTTACAAAACAGATGCTAGTGCTCTCGGATGGTGGGCAACAGATTCATCCTCCCAGTTGTGGAGGTAGATGAAAGTCCAAGAAGAAACGTTTCTTCAAACTTACGGTATTCAACTATTTAGAGTTATTTGGTGTGCTTTCTATGGTCTAAAAGCATATTGCTGTTCAAAAAAGGGTCTACATGTATTAATACGTTAGACAATAAAAACGGATGTTGTTGCATATATAATCACATGGGGGAGTCAGATCAGTATCATTCATTGTCTGGTCAATGAAATATGGCAATGGTGTATTGATCGCCAAATTTGGATTTCAGCAAACTACATTCCAGGTAAAGACAATGTGGTGGCAGATTCTAAAGATCAATGATATTAAAGATAACACAGAATGGATGCTTAATCCCAGCAATATTTAAGAATATTGTAATCAATTTGGTTTACCAGAAATTGATTTGTTTGCATCAAGGCTTAATCATCAATTGCCTTAAATATGTTCTTGGAACACGATCCAGATGCAGTAGCATAGATGCTTTTCATTGAACTGGGGGAATATGTTCTTTTATGCTTTTCCACCTTTGCTTTGGTTCAGCAATGTCTGAAAAAAATAGAACAAGATTCTGCACAGGATTGTTGGTATTCCAAATTGGCCAACACAACCTTGTCCCATTAATGCTGAATATGATTAAAGAACCATATATGTCAATTGCTAACTGTAGTGATATTTTGATTATCCAGTCAACCAAAGAAATTTTATCCATTATATGCATATATGAATTTATAATCTGCAGGTTTTGACCAGACTACACAACAGGAGCTGGGATTGTCTGACAAAACTAAGGGAGTTTATAGTCGCATCTCATGGCGAGATTAACACACAAAAACAATATATGACACATATTAAGAAATGGGAAGAATTTTGCACACAGTCAAATATTTCTTATGATACTGAGAATATTGCAAATGTATTGGAGTATCCTTGCTAAATTGCATTTTGAGCAACATTTAAGTTACATGCCCTTAACACTGCACGCAGTGCCTTATCAATCTATTTAGGACTTTATGTACTGACCAGGAATCAATTGGATCACATCCACTAATATCTAGATTCATGAAAGGAAATCTTTAACATTAATTCACCCAAACCAAGATACACAAGAGATTTGGATGTGAGCATTGTACTTACCTTTACTTAGACAATGGACTCTCAATTGAAGATTTTGTCATTGAAAGATTAACATTCAAATTAAATAATGTTAATGTCATTGTTTCAGCTCAAAGAGTGCAAACTTTACAAAATGTTGCGTTTAGACTGTAAATGCATGTGACTGCAGATAACATAGTGTTCTATGTTTACGATCTGATCAAACAAAGCAGACCAGGAAGAAACTGGAGCAAAGGTAAACTTTCAAGCTTATCATTGATCCTACTTTGTGTGTGGTTAGACATTTGAACCAATTTATTAAAGTTACCAAAACTCTTCGAGAAAATGAAAAAACGTTTAATGATTACGCATAAAAAACCACACACAAAGCTTCAGTTCAAACTATCTCAAAGTGTTGTTGAAACAGGTGTTACTGTTAGCAGATTAGTTAGACACTGATGTGTTCAAATCTCACTCCACCAGGGCTGCAGCTATGTCCGCGGCGAAGGTGCGGGACGTACCGCCGAGCATATTTTTAAAAATCGGCAGGGTGGAGTAAAGAAGAAAACTTTTTCAAAGTTTCTACAATAAACCTGTTCACAACTAATGACAAGCTTTGGCCACGCGGTGTTGGGATCACTATATCCCTGCTTTGTTTACTATTGATTGCTATAATCAGTTATGTAATCACTTATATCTTTTATCATTGTAATGATCCCTCAGATATAAGGAGGGTTATTATGATGTTCTTTTATAAACCATTAAAAATTATTTATGGAAAGAACTAAAATTAGTCTGGTTTCTCATGTATGTATTTACTTAGCCGGACTGTTGTACTGAATTAATTCTACGACATAAAAAACACAGAAAGCTTTAAAATCTTCACGTAGTCACTCACGTGACTCGAAGTAAAATAGTAAGATTAAACGAGAACTTACCAGTTCGAAGTTTGATCGTTATTTTATGAGGAGTTACGATGAGGGAATTACGTGCCCTCCACTCCCCACCCCTCATAAAATAAATGATCATCTGGTAGTTCTAAGTCTATATACTTACTATGTTTTTCGGCTATTTTTGTGTTCTGTGTTTTTCATGCCGCTGCTTTTGAAGTATGCCGTTTGCCAGCGCCAGGCGGGCCTCTTCACGTAATCCTCATCGTAACTCCACATAAAATAACGATCAAACTTCGAACTGGTAAGTAAGTTCTCGTTTTAATCTTACTATTATATGCTTTAATTTTCATGTCATCCAAGTAAGATTGTTCCATATTTGTTTCAGAATGCTTCAATCTATAATAACTGAAAATTTCATTGAGTTCTCTTAATTTTTAAGAAAATTATGGGCTTTTGACTGTCCTAGATCACAGCTTTTGAGTTTAGTCAATGGAAAGGCAATGGGGAACAAGATGCTAATTTCCGAATATGAAAATGGCCATAACTTTTTTAATACTGAAGATATGAAAGTGAATTAGGTGTCAAATTAAATTTCTTTTTATGCTTTATCTGATGTGATAAATTGCAGGCTTGATTTTTAAAATATCAAAATTTTGTAACATTGCTACATATTACCTGTCCATATTAAGAATGTCATATGTTTCTATAAGATCCCCTCTCATCCTTCTACATTCCAATCCCAGTCGACCCATTATTTCATCATATCTCAGTCCTCCCATCCGGGGAATTAACCTGGTGAACCTACGCTGCACTCCCTCAATAGCAAGAATGTCCTTCCTCAAATTAGGAGACCAAAATTGCACACAATACTCCGGGTGCGGTCTCACCAGGGCCCTGTACAACTGCAGTAGGACCTCCTTGTTCCTAAACTCAAATCCTGTTGCAATGACGGCCAAAATGCCATTATCTTTCTTCACTGCCTGCTCTACCTGCAAGCTTACATTCAGTGATTGATGTACAAGCACACCAAAGTCTTGTTGCACCACCCCTTTTCCTAATCTGACAGCATTTAGAATTTAATCTGCCTTCCTGTTCTTGCCACCAGTGGATAACCTCACATTTATCCACACATATCCTCACATATATCTTAACATACAAATTTCATGGTAGGATCAACCTGGGTCACTGGAGTTGTGAGGTAGCAGCAGTGCTACTCCACCGTTATGGGCCTGTCCCACTTAGGCAATTTTTAGGCGACTGCCATAGTCGTAGCAGGTCACCGAAAAACCTGCGACTGGACTAATGGGCCTGTCCCATTTAGGCAATTTCTTAAGCGACTGCTGACGAATGCGACAATGGAATTCACCGAAGTCATCACCGGCGACAACCTACATCACCTGGCGACAACCTACGACATCCTGATGACGACCTACGTTAACCTGGTCCTGGCGACAACCTACGACAGCACCTACATCAAGCTACGCTCAATGACGTCAAACCCTTGTTCACCGAAAATGTTACAACGTGTTGAAAATCCAGCAGCGACCAGAAAGACGCTATGACTCTTTGGGCGTCTGAGGAGGCTACTCATGACCATACAGGCGACACCCCAGCAACCATGTGGTGACAGCCTACTAAATAAAGGAACATCAAACTGTAATGGGATTGCTTGCAGGCCTATTGCATTAATGAGATGGAACAGTGTGTTTACTCTGGGATTAGAGGGGCTTATTGCAAAAGTACAGCTCTCTGTAGCTAGACTTTCTAAAGACAACAAAGGAGCAGGGCAAAGTATATTTATTCATGAGCAATGAGCCTGGTTTAGTTAATAATCTAACGGAACATTTACCCAGCAGACATCACAGTATGATCACATTCAATGCTGTATTCAGGTGAAATTTAAATGATGCTAGATGCTGGTATGGGTAACTTTAAAAGGATGATGTAGTAGTGTTACAACTAATCAATACTGTTTAAAATGTAAATACGGCAGATGCTAGAAATTGGAAATAATACTGAAATGCTGGAAATCCTCTGCATCTGTGGGAATGCTGTATTGTGTTCAAAACTAAAGATGGAAAATTAAGAACTGGTGAGTTGCTCTACTGGAGAGCCAGCATCAACACAATAGAAAAATGGCTCTTAGTTTAGTTTGGAGATACAGTGTGGAAACAGGCCCTTTGGCCCATCGAGCCCACGCTGACTAGAAAACAGCAAGTCAGGCAATATCTAGAAAGAGAGAGAGAGAGAGAGAGAGAGAGAGAGAGAGAGAGAGAGAAGAGAGAGAGAGAGAAGAGAGAGAGAGAGAGAGAGAGAGAAGAGAGAGAGAGATAGAGAGAGAGAGAGAGAGATATAGAGAGAGAGAGAGAGAGAGAGAGAAGTGGAAAAAGAGAGAGAGAGAGAGAGAGAGAAGAGAGAGATAGAGAGAGGAGAGAGAGAGAGAGGAGAGAGAGAGAGAGAGAGAGAGAGAGAGAGAGAGAGAGATAGAGAGAGAGAGAGAGAGCGGAGAGAGAGAGAGAGAGAAGAGAGAGAGAGAGAGAGAGAGAGAGAGAGAGAGAGAGAGAGAGAGAGAGAGAGAGAGAGAGAGAGAGAGAGAGAGAGAGAATCATCATTGATTCTGAAGATAGACACAAAGTGCTGCAGTAACTCTGTGGGTCAGGCAACATCTCTGAAGAGAAGCAATGCCTATAAGTAACGTTTTGGGTTGGAACCCTTCTTCAGACTGAAAGATAGTGGTGGGGGTTAAGGGAGGGAAACTGGCGGCATAAAAAGGCAGAACAATTCTGGGCCAGCAACACATGGCTGAAGAAGGGTTTTGACCCGAAACATTGCCTATTTCCTTTGCTCCATAGATGCTGCTGCACCTGCTGAGTTTCTCCAGCACTTTTGTCTACCTTCAATTTCCCAGCATCTGCAGTTCTTTCTTAAACCCTATCTTCAGAAGGTGATTAGAACCAGATAATGTTTTCCCCCAGACGTTGGTTGAAATCTGAAACACACTGCTTATATGGATGGTGGAGGCATGTTCTCTCATAACATTTGAAGTGTTGAGACAATTGCAAACATTTACAAGGCCTAGAAGGCTACGGACCAAACGCTGATAAATGGGATTAGTGTAGATGGGATAAATCTTATTTTAATTGGTTGGATTTGCTTCAGAGATTGCAAAGGTAGGGTAACAATGATTGTGAAGGAACATGTGGTACTACAGCGATCACATTAATTAATTTAAACCACCAGGTGGAGCCAGCAATGGCTGTCTTGCCAACAGTCTGTCTGTCCCTTCCTTCTTTTGTTGTTTGTATGTGTTAAATGTATGTTTTTAGTGTTCTTTAGCTTGTTTTATGTGGGGGGGTGGGAGTTGGGGGAAACTTTTTCTAATCTCTTACCTTGACGGAGATGCAATTTTTTTTTCCGTATCGTATCTCTATCCGTATTGCGGCCTAACATCGGCGGCTGGCGGCATTGGCTGGAGACCGATCTTTTGAGAGCATCCACCCCTTAAATTTCTTTCGGGAGCCTGCGGACTTTAACATCGCAGAGCTCACGGTCTCTGGCTGGAGACCAGCTTCAGGCACTCCTAGCCACAGAGGCTTCGACCGCCCCGACGCAGGGGCTTCAATCAACCTGACGCGGGGGCTTCGATCGCCCCAATGCGGAGCTTTGATCGTCCCAACACAGGGGCTTCGACTGCCGGTTACGGGAGCTTCGATCGCCCCGACCGCGGGAGAATAAAGAGGAAGAAGATTAGACTTTATCACCTTCCATCACAGTGAGGAACGTGGGGAAACTGCTGCGGTGGATGCTTATGTTAACTTTTATCTAGTTACGTGTCTTGTTGCCTTTTTTTAATAGTATGGCTATATGGTAATTCGAATTTCACTGTACCTTAATTGGTACATGTGACAATAAAATTACCTTGAAACCTTGATTCATTATCAACAAAGGTCCTTCTACTCTTGGGATTTAATCAGTCTTCCTCTTTGTGCATTTCAAAATAGTCAATTGATAGAATGACTTGAAATGAACCTCACATGGGGTTCCTTAAGACATTTCTCATTGGTGAATGTCAGGACTTTTTTTTGTGATTCTTATTCAATTATCCATTGCTTTGAAATCTAGTATCTTCAATGTCCTACAACTTTAGGCTGTGCACGCCATACGCAAGAAGAAGAGAATGCATCTTCTTGTCCATTGTAGGAATGACATTATGTACTTTTTACAAACATTACTCCCGGCTGTAAAGGTTACTTCTGTGTGTTATGTGTATGAAGTATTAATGCTCCAAAACACATGGACATGCACAATGTGACAAAACTGGTATACCTGGATGGCATGTTTGAGAAAATGTTTTGCATGGGTGTGGCTTGCAAGCAACTAGGTTTGCTGAAACAGAAGCAGTCACTAACTGAGAACTCAGAAGAAAATCACAATATATTTGATGGACATGGTAAGTGCCCAATTATTTTCACCTATTAATTTGTCACTGAAATTCCACTGTGTAGCCAGATAGATTTTCTAATCCTTCAATAAGGGGCCTTGGCCTAAAAATTAAAGCTGGGTCATTTCAGGAGTAAATTTAAGAAATAGATGTGTCTGCAGAATATGGTTAAAAAAAATGTAGTATTGTAGACCTCCTCAGATCATTTATTAATATTGTATTCATTTATATTGTAAAATATTGACAGATATCATGAAAATGTAGGTGTATGGAATTAAATCATAGATGAACTTAGACCACCAAATGGATGGCAACTTGACATTTATTTGATTGCTATTTGCTGCTCCATGACTGAGGTTTGAATAATCTTGGGTCTGCAGTTAAGGTGATGAAGGAAATCATGAGCAAACAGTAAAATAGTCCAGACACGCCCAAACTTAAGAAACCAATTAACACACTCTCATCAATCTAGTAGGTTGCAGTTGTATTCAAATCAATGTCTCCTCTACCATTAGAAAACCAATACAGATATCAGATTATTTCACGGACCGTAGTGGTGCACTCCTACATCCCATCCCATTCTGATCTTTCAGTTTTTTTGGCTTTTGCACTGTCCCAGTAAAGCTTGATGCCAGTTTCAGAAGGGTATATGTCTCTGCTATGCAAATATAGACCTATAATATATCTCTCATTGCCTTTGAAGTGGAATTGCCTTTGCCTTTGAAGTCTGCTAGAATATACGTGAAGAGGCAAGATTATATTTGGTTGAGGATTAGATTGCAGTTCATATTGCAATGTATGTTGTGGTGAGCTTTTTCAATGTGAAGAAGGTGTAAGGAATTCAGATGGACATTGGCCTGATCAGTTACAGAAACTGATTCTTACATACCTGTTTGCAATAGTAGATCAGAATCTCCGATCGATGGTGAGCAGGATTTCTGAACAATCATAATTTGTGGGGGAAATCCAGCTGAACGTATCATGGCAAGAACCTGTCCAGTGATTAGGTTTTCTATATTATAATGGTAGCACATGAAGTCAGCTAAAACAACCCCATAACATTGTACTTCCTACATCAAAGCCTAATTGTTGTAGGATATCCTTGTGGATGGCCCACTGTGGAGTGGGAGTGGAGGGGAAGAATATCGCTACAATTTCCACACTGAACTCTATGAAGGTTCAGGGGCGGCACAGTGGCGCAGAGGTAGTCTTGCTGACATACAGCGCCAGAGACCCAGGTTTGGTCCTGACTATGGGTGCTGTCTGTGCGAAGTTTGTACATTCTCTGTGATCCCATGGGTTTCCTTCAGGTGCTCCGGTTTCCTCCCACATTACAAAGACGTGCAGGTTTGTACGTTAATTGACTTCTGTAAATTGTCCCCAGTGTGTAGGATAGAACTAATGTGTGGGTGATTGCAGGTTGGCATGGATCTCGGTGGACTGAGGGCCTGCTTCCCCTCAGTATCTCTAAACTAAACTAAAGACTATTGAATCAGTGTGCTGTTTGCAAAACAATTGATCACATTTGAGGATGTGTGCATTTGATTGCATGTGCTGAAAAAGTTGTGGACAATTACACACAGAAGTATTAACAGTGTTGCTAATATTTCCACATAAAATCCAGCACCTTTGTTATTTTTCTCAATTCTAAATCCTGTCTTCTTGTTGACTTTCTTCACTACATTTTCAATCTGTAATTGGTTTCTCAAACATCAATTGATACTCCCCACCACACAACGCTCCGTCCTCAGTGCACTCACCTGCCTTCCTCCGGCCACAACCCCCATCCTTGCCACGTGTTCACCATACCCCCGGACCTCCCCGGACCATCCCCCTCATCTCCGAACTGAAAGGTCAGTCCTCAGCAGAGGTCTTACCTTTGTACCCCCTCCGTCCCCACCTCAAATGAGGGTTCCGCGCACCACCACGACTTGGGTGCTCTTTTACCGTTGCCTCCGCCTCACAGCGCGTTCTTCCACGAAGAAGTCCTCGCCCCCCACTGATGATCCCTTTTCCTGTCTCCAACGTACCCCCCCTCCCACTGGACCCCCCCTCTGTAGCCTTCCGGCTCTAGAATATTTATCCAAACTGCCGTCGGGACATCAACCGCCTCGACTTCTCACAACTCCCCTATCTCACTCCAATCTCTCCACCCCGAACGTACTGCCATCGACTCACTTCGTAACAACCCAGACTGGGTTATCAAAACCCGCCGACAAGGGAGGTGCCGTGGTAGTCTGGCTCGTCGATCTCTACAAGAGCGGAGGGCCGCGTGCCAACACTCAGACACCGCCTCCTAACTTACCCCGGACCATGACCCAACTGACGAACACCAGGCCACCATCTCGAGCACCATAACCGACTTCATCAGCTCCGGCTCCCTACACCCCCCCCCCCCCGAGCCTCCAACCTCATCATTTCCCAGCCCCGCACAGCCAGATTTTACCCTTTCTCCCCAAAATCCACAAACCCGACTGCCCTGGCAGACCCATTGTCTCTGCCTGTTCGTGCCCCATCAAACTCATTTCCACATAGCTTGATGCCATCCTATCCCCATTTGTTAAATCCCTCCCCACCTATGTTTCAAGACACCTCAGACACCTCTCTCCGTCGGCTCCAGCGCATTTCCATTCTCCAGGCCCCCATCCTCTCATCTTTACCATGGACGTCCAGTCACTCTACACCTCCATCCCCTACCAGGACGGTCTCAAGCCCTCCGGTTCTTCCTCGAACCAGAGGAGCAACCCAGTACCCGTCCACTGACACCCTCCACCGCCTAGCGGAGTTGGTCCTTAACCCTCAATAACTTCTCTTATTGACTCCTCCCATTTCCTCCAAACACAAGGCGTAGCTATGGGATAACGCATGGGCCCCAGCTACACTTGGCCTCTCTTTGTCGGGTACGTCGAACAATCCTTGTTCTCGGCGTACCAGTGCCCCATCCCCGACCTCTACCTCCGTTACATCGACGACTGCTTTGGTGTCACCACCTGCACCCTCACACACAACTGACTGACTTCATCCATTTCACCACCACTTCCATCCGGCACTCAAATACACTTGGACCATTTCCGACATTCCTACCATTCCTTGACGGAGACACCATCTCTATTGCAGGTGATCATTCCTGACCGACATCCACTAGAAACCCAACTACTCGACAGCTACCTGTGTACTCTTCCTCCCACCCTGCTTCCTGTAAGTGACTACCATCCTATTTTCCACTATTTCCCTCCGTCTACGTCGCATCTGCTCCCCAGATGAGGTGTTCAACACCAGGTCATCACAAATGCCCTCATTCTTCAGAGAACGGGATTACCCCTTTCCCCTATATAGATGAGGCTCGCACCAGGGTCCTCCTCCAATACCCCGCAACACTGTCCTCTCTTCCCCATTCCCCACTCGCAAACTCAGAGTCCCCCTGGTCCTCACCTTTCACCCCACCAGCCGGCAAATAAAACATAGTCCTCCGCCAGTATTTCGCACCTCCAACGTGACCCCTCCACTCGCCACATCTTCCCATCTCCCCCCGTCTGCCTTCCACAAAGACTGCTCCCTCTGCAACTCCCTTGTCAATTCTTCCCTTCCCTCCCGCTCTTAAGAACCCCTTCCCCCGGGCACTTTCCCTTGCAACCGCAAGAAATGCTACACTTGTCCCTTCACCTCCCCCCTCCACCTCCCTTTCAGGACCCAAGCAGTCCTTCCAAGTCCGACAGAGGTTCACCTGCACTCCTCCTCCAACCTCATCTTACTGCATCCCGCTGCTCCAGATGCCAGATGATCTATATCGGTGAGACCAAGCGGAGGCTTGGCGATCGTTTCGCCGAACACCTCCGCTCGGTCTGCAATAACCAACCCGACCTCCCGGTGGCTCAGCACTTCAACTCCCCCTCCCATTCCGTATCTGATCTCTCGGTCCTGGGTCTCCTCCACGACCAGAGTGAGCAACACCGCAAGTTGGAGGAACAGCACCTCATATTCCGTTTGGGTAGTCTGCATCCTCTGGGCTTGAACATTGAATTTTCTCAATTCTGTTAACCCTTGCTGTCTCCTCCCCATCCCACCTCTCCCTCAGCCCTCGGGCCCTGGCATTCCCTCTCTCTCTATCTCTCTCCCCCACCCTAGTCGCACTAGCTTCTCATTTTCACACTACAAACAGCTTACAATGGCTTGTTCCCTTTATCATCGATACTTTTTTGCATATCTTTCATTCATTGTTCTTTATCTCGCCACATCACCGTCTATATCTCTCGTTTCCCTGATCCCTGACCAGTCTGAAGAAGGGTCTCGACCCGAAACAACGCCTATCTCCTTCGCTCCTTAGATGCTGCTGCACCCGCTGAGTTTCTCCAGCCTTTTGTGTACCCCCAATTGATACTACTGATTTTATTTTTAACTTAGAGAGCTTAAAGAGCTTCAGCCACTAGAGGGTGATATTATATTCATGAAATAAAAACAGTGCTGGAGGAACTCAGCGGGACCCTTCGCCTTGGTATTGAGTTCTTCTTCCGTCTCCTCCGCCTCCGCTCCATTTTCTCTGGCAAGGAGACCTTGCACCCCAGTATCGACCCCTTCTCCCATTTCCAACCCTAGTTCTCCTCCTACTGCTGACCTCCCACCCTCTCTCGAACACTTTATCTCCAAGTCAAGAGTGTTTTATTGTCATATGTCCCGGATGGGACAATTAAATTCCTACTTGCTGCAGCACAACAAAATATGTGAATATGTAAACATAGTACATAGTGGGGGAAGAGAGAAATAACAAATATAGTGCAATAATAATATAGTTTTTAGCAGTCAGAGCTCAGAGCTTATTCGTTGTTCTGTTTAATAGCCTGATGGCTGTAGGGAAGCAGCTGTTCCTGAACCTGGATGTTACAGTTTTCAGGCTCCTGGACCTTCTTCCTGATGGCAGTGGTGTGATGAGTGTGGGGCCAGGATGGTGTGGGCCCTTGATGATTTTGGCTGCCTTTTTGAGGCAGCGACTACGATAGATCCCTTCGACAGTGGGGAGGTCAAAGCCGGTGATGGACTGGGCAGTGGTCACAACTTTGTGCAGTCTTTTTTGCTCCTGGACATTCAAGTTGCCGAACCACGATGCAACCAGTCAAAATGCTCTCTACCGTGCACCTGTAGTTTAGGAGAATCCTCTTCGACATGCCGAATCTCCGTAATCATCTCAGGAAGTAGTCGCTGATGTGCCTTCTTTATAATTGTATCGGTGTGCTGGGTCCAGGAAAGATCTTCGGAAATATGCACACGCAGGAATTTGAAGTTATTGACCCTCATAAGTGTTTTTATTGTCCAAGTGGTCCAATGCGGAATGGAGAGCCAGTGAAATTACATCCTCCATTGACCTGTTGGTGCGGTTTGCGAACTGTAGTGGGTCTAGGTTCGTGTCGAGGAAGGAGTTGATGCGCACCATATCCAACCTTTCAAAGTACTTCATCACCACAGACGTTAGTGCCATTGGTCGATAGTCATTGACCACAACTGCCGCTGTAACATCGACTGGAAAAATATCTCAGTCTTATCTTCGTGAAAGTTATTTTACTGGAATCTTATTTAATTGCATTTGAAGCAGCGAAGTCCCAATGATGCACACCATAAATCTAAAATGTTAATCATATTGTAATTGATTACATCAAATATTTACATCACAGTTTTGGTTGATATCAGCTAATTGGTGATGCAGACGTACTAAATTCCACTCGGGAAACACTCGGAAATAAAATAGTTAAAAATTAATCTGACAACTGCCCACAAATGATATATAAAAGATTTGTATAAATTAATAGAATATTAAAAAGTGTGGATCTTGTAGGATACTACAATATCAAAGATCCAACAGTTACTGTTGTTGTTGCTTTCATGCGAATGCTTAGTTAAACCCTTTGAGCTACTTGTATTCCCTTTGACAGAATATATTTTGACATATTTCATTGTCTTGTATTTTCTGTTCTTATGAATATAAATGATTTATTCAAACATCGGGTCAATAGAAGACTAGGATTCTCGATTTTCATAAGAATATATATAGGAATTGAGTGTTTTAGAACCTGTTGGGGTGATAATACACAATTGTGGTTAGAGTTCATAGTGATAGAGTGTGTAAACCTGCCCTTCGGCCTAACTTGTCCACACCAGCCAACATGTTCCAGCTACACTAGTCGCACCTGCCCGCATTTGGCCCATATCCCTCCAAACCTGTCCTATCCATGTACCTGTCTAACTATTTCTTAAATGTTGGGATAGTCCCTGCCTCAACTACCTCCTCTGGCAGCTTGTTCCATACACCCACCACCCTTTGTGTGAAAAAGGTACCCCTCAGATTCCTATTAATTATTTTCCCCTTCACCATAAGTTCATGTCCTCTGGTCCTCGATTCCCCTACTATGGGCAAGAGACTCTGTGCATCTACCCAATCTATCCTCTCATGATTTTATACAACTCTATAAGATCACCCCTCATCCTCCTGCAAACCAAGGAATAGAGACCCAGCCTACACAACCTCTCCCAATAGCTCACACCCTCTAGTCCTGGCAACATCCTCGTAAATCTTCTCTGAACCATTTCAAGCTTGACAATATCTTTCTTATAACATGGTGCCCAGAAATGAACACAATATTCCAAATGCGGTGTCAGCAACATCTTATACAACTGCAACATGACCTCCCAACTTCTATATTCAATACTCAGACTGATGAAGGCCAATATGCCAAAAGCCTTTTTAACCACCTTATCTACCTGTGACTTGACTTTCAAGGAGCCATGCACCTGCACTCCTAGATCCCTGCTCCACAACACTCCCCAGAGGCCTACCATTCACTTTGTAGGTCCTGCCCTTATTAGACGTCCCAAAATGCAACACCTCATACTTGTGTGTAATTTAATTACAGTTGTAATGTTGACCATTAAAGCTATCCTGTTATCTGTGATGGAATTTCTCCATCCCCACCTTCTAGACAAAAATTCAAGTGGTCAAACCACAATCTATTTATAACCACATTGAGTAACAGATAAAAACTGGGAGTGACGCTAAAGTTTGAAATAGGTATGATGCAATAGTATTTGCTTTACACTGTAGATTGCAATGTATAATGGTTATACACACATAATCAAATTAATTGAGGAATAAGGCAAATTGTTGGCGACACTGCCCCAATCAGCCCCAATTTTCATGCAGCATTGTAATATAAAAAGGTATCAAATATATATTGATTTTGTTCCAATTGGCACACTGACTAGTTTCCAGTGTTAGTTATTTGTCAGTGTTAGTTATTTGTCTTTTGTTAGTGGCAAGTGTAAACAGTGGTAACTAACAGAAGAGAACTAAAAAAACAATGGCAAGGTACATTGGTGAGACTGTGGTTGTATTGTGGGCCCAACAATGGACACCGTTGTTAAAGTCCCATCATGACAGCTGTGGAAATGAAATCCAGTTAATAATCTGTAATTATATCGTCATTATATTATATCGTGATGACTATAAATATTTTTGTGGGTACACAAAAGGCTGGAGAAACTCAGCGGGTGAAGAAGAAGAAGAAGAAGGGTCTCGACCCAAAACATCGCCTATCTCCTTCGCTCCTTAGATGCTGCTGCACCCGCTGAGTTTCTCCAGCCTTTTGTGTATCCTCGATTCTCCAGCATCTGCAGTTCCTTCTTTAACACGTAAATATTTTTGTTTTGTGTGAAACTCCTTTCGGTTCGCCATTGGCCTTATGGAAAGAATGTCACTATCGTTACCTGGTTTGGCCTACAGTGGCTTGCAAAAGTGTTCATACCCCTTGAACTTTTCCACATTTTGTCACGTTACAACCACAAACGTAAATGTATTTTATTGGGATTTTCTGTGATAGACCAACACAAAGTGGTGCATATTTGTGAAGTGGAAGGAAAATGATACATGGTTGCCAAATTTTATTACAAATAAAAAACTGAAAAGTGTGGCGTGCCAAAGTATTCAGCCCCCCTGAGTCAATACTTTGTAGAACCACCTTTCGCTGCAATTACAGCTGCAAGTCTTTTGGGGTATTTACCAGCTTTGCACATCTAGAGACTGAAATTGTTGCCCATTCTTCTTTGCAAAATAGCTCAAGCTCAGTCAGATTGGATGGAGAGCGACTGTGAACAGCAATTTTCAAGTCTTTCCAGAGATTCTCAATGGGATTTAGGTCTGGACTTTGACTGGGCCATTCTAACACATGAATATGCTTTGATCTAAACCATTCCATTGTAGCTCTGGCTGTATGTTTAGGGTCGTTGTCCTGCTGGAAGGTGAACCTCCGCCCCGGTTTCAAGTCTTTTGCAGACTCTAACAGGTTTTCTTCCAAGATTGCCCTGTATTTGGCTCCATCCATCTTCCCATCAACTCTGACTAGCTTCCCTGTCCCTGCTGAAGAAAAGCATCCCCACAGCATGATGCTGCCACCACCATGTTTCACAGCGGGGATGGTGTGTTCAGGGTGATGTGCAGTGTTAGTTTTCCGCCACACATAGCGTTTTGCATTTAGGCCAAAAACTTCCATTTTGGTCTCATCAGACCAGAGCACCTTCCTCCGCATGTTTGCTGTGTCCCCCACATGGCTTGTGGCAAACTGCAAACGGGACTTCTTATGGTTTTGTTTCAACAATGACTTTCTTCTTGCCATTCTTCCATAAAGGCCCGATTTGTGGAGTGCACGTCTAATAGTTGTCCTGTGGACAGATTCTCCCACCTGATCTGTGGATCTCTGCAGCTCCTTCAGAGTTACCATGGGCCCCTTGGCTGATTCTCTGATCAATGCTCTCCTTGCCCGGCCTGTCAGTTTAGGTGGACGTCTTGGTAGGTTTGCAGTTGTGCCATACTCTTTCCATTTTCGGATGATGGATTGAACAGTGCCTCGTGAGATGTTCAAAGCTTGGGATATTTTTTTATAACCTAACCCTGCTTTAAACTTCTCCACAACTTTATCCCTGACCTGTCTGGTGTGTTCCTTGGGCTTCATGATGCTGTTTGTTCACTAATGTTCTCTAATAATGGTCTATCATATAAAATCCCAATAAAATACATTTACGTTTGTGGTTGTAACATGATAAAATGTGGAAAAGTTCAAGGGGTATGAAAACTTTTGCAAGCCACTGAACATATGAGTGCAGACCATCAATGTGATTGACTCAAATACCCCCCAAAATGGCTAAACAAGTCACTCAATTCAAGACCAATTAAGAATGGGCAATATATGTTTACCTTACCGGTAATGCCCAGAATCTGAAACATTAAAAAAATAAGAAAATTATAAAGATAAGGAGGTGGACAATGTACACCTGAAAGTTTGGAAAACAAGATCTTAATCCAACACAAAGCTCTCTATTGAACAGCAGTGATCATTGCCTTCATTTATGCTTTGGAGATAGGGGAGTTTAATATGGGCATTCGAGCACAGCGAAGTATCACCAATGATCCCTCTGCATAATACACCAGATTTCACAGCAGGACGTGCATACCAAGATCTGTGACCTCTCCCACCCCAAAATCCCCACCATTGTGGTTATGATCACATTCAACCCATTCTGGTGAGTCTACATGTCTGACACCAGAATCCCAAATCAAGCACACTACTCCAAGCTTCACCGTGACAAGATATTCCATTCAGGAAGCACTAAAGAATACTTCAAAGATGGTCTTCCAAGCCTCCTTGAAAATAAAATAACATCCTCATTGATTTATGGTAATGCCTGGACCTTAACTGATCAAACTAGCAGAATAGCATCCAGGAAACAACTCGTACTTGCTGTCACTCCTTTAGGAATGCGTGGAGGCCAAGTGCAAAAAGGAGCATCAAGAATCCAACAAACCCACCCTTGAGCTCCCCATGCCACCTGTGGTAGAGTCTGCAGATGCCTCATCGGCCTCATAGGTGGAGAAGCTTGTGCCTGTAATGGACCGGGCTGAGTCCACCACTCACACACTCAAATTGCAACTGTCCAAAATGAAATAGCCTCCAAGCAAGTAAATATTTCCTTCAAAAAGAAGCAGGAATCTCATCTCTGTATCGCACAGTTATTCCCTCAAATTAAATTTTAACTTTCGTAATTACTTAATATCCTTCCGTTGTGATTTTTAAAATAATGCCTTTCTTCTAACTTCTAAAACTGTATTCCCCTTGGCTGCAATTATATCTCTGATAACACAAATGTGAGATAAGCTCCAAACGACACACGAGATAAGATTAGTCAAGTCGAATTTATTGTCATATGCACAACTAAGGTACAGGTACACTGAAAACTCTTACCAAATTCAAGTAATAAAAGCAGAACACACTCTCCTAAAATGGCTGCTCCCAATAGGCCCCCCCGACTGTATCTTCACTTACACTTATTGGCTGTTGTGCCTCTCAATGTCAAATAGTGCTCTTTTAAACCTTGCTGCTGTCTGCTCTGCTCTGCCTCCTGGCTGGAAACTCACTGGCTCATCTGTTGCCACAGTACTCTTTTAAACCCTCCAGCTGTCACACTGCTTTGCTCCACCCCTTGGCTGGAAAGACATTAGCTCAACTGTTCTCACTGCATTCAAACTTCCCGCTACTGCACTGCACAGCTCAACCTCCTGTGTGCTGAGTTGAAGTGCTGTGAATGAGGATAAATCTTGAGGGTTTGACTTGAGAGGCATTGGTGAGGAGTCTGAGCAGATCTGGTGGCAAGATTAAGGTACGAGTCTTTTTTTTCTAACTTTCATCTTCAGTCCAAGTACAGTCAGGAAGCGGTATGCTCCTCCTGCAGGATGGTGGAAGCCAGGGAATCGTCCCTTGTCCCTGAGAACTGCACCTGTGAAAAGTGGGTCCAACTGCAGCTCCTGACTGACCGAGTGAGGGAACTGGAACTGCAGCTGAATTATCTCAAGATTATCCAGGAGAATGCGAGTGTCTTAGGGAGGAGTTAACAGTGAGGTTGGCATGCCTAAGGTGCAGGCAGTAAATAGATGGGTGACCATCAGGTAAGGAAAAGGCAGTAGGCACACAATGGCCATTCTCCTCAAAATCTTTTGGCTACTTTTGGGGGGGTGAAGGATGACTGTGCAGTAGAAAGTGGCAGCGGCAACCAGGTCTATGGCCTAGGATAAGCTCTGTGGCAGAACGGGGCAGGGTTAAGACAGGGCTCAAATGATAGCAGACTCTAGCTAGGGGGACCATCAGGAGATTCTATGGCCACAGGCAAGACTCCACAATGGTGTGTTGTCTCATCAGCTGCAGAAAATGATTGTCTTTAGCAAGGCATTTGACAAGGACCTACATGGTAGGCTAGTCTGAAAGGTTAGATCACATGGAATACAAAATGAGCTGGCCAATGGAATTCAAAAATGGCCTGGAAGGAGTCAAAGAGTAGTTGTCGAGTGTAATTGTGTAGGAAGGAACTGCAGATGCTGCTTTAAACCAAAGATAGACACAAAATGCTGGAGTAACTCAGTGGGACAGGCAGCATCTCTGGATAGAAGGAATGGGTGATGTTTCGCTCAAGACCCTTCTTCAGACTGTTAGAGGAGAGGGAGATACAGTGATAAGGAAGTGTAAGGTGTGAAAACGAGACAAAGGGATGAAGTTTAATGAAAATGTTGAATAGATTTGAACATTGAATTTTCTCAATTCTGTTAACCCTTGCTGTCTCCTCCCCTTCCCACCTCTCCCTTAGCACTCGGGCCCTGGCATTCCTTCTCTCTCTATCTCCCTCCCCCATCCTAGTCGCACTAGCTTCTCATTTTCACACCACAAACAGCTTACAATGGCTTTTTTTTAAAGAAGGAACTGCAGATGCTGGAGAATCGAGGGTACACAAAAAGCTGGAGAAACTCAGCGGGTGCAGCAGCATCTATGTTCCCTTTATTATCGATACTTTTTTGCATATCTTTCATTCATTGTTCTTTATCTCTCCACATCACCGTCTATATCTCTCGTTTCCCTGATCCCTGACCAGTCTGAAGAAGGGTCTCGACCCGAAACGTCGCCTATCTCCTTCGCTCCTTAGATGCTGCTGCACCCGCTGAGTTTCTCCAGCCTTTTGTGTACCCTTGAATAGATCATTGTTAGCTAGGAGAAGGTAACAACAAAGCAACAGAGATAACATGTAGGGTACACAAAAGGCTGGAGAAAACTCAGCGGGTGCAACAGCATCTGAGGAGCGAAGGAGAGAGGCGACGTTTCGAGTCGAGACCCTTCTTCAGACTAGTCAGGGATCAGGGAAACGAGAGATATAGACGGTGATGTGGAGAGATAAAGAACAATGAATGAAAGATATGCAAAAAAGTATCGATGATACTTTTAAAGGGAACAAGCCATTGTGAGCTGTTTGTAGTGTAAAAATGATAAGCTAGTGCGACTAGGGTGGGGGAGAGAGATAGAGAGAGAGAGGGAATGCCAGGGCCCGAGGGCTGAGGGAGAGGTGGGAAGGGGAGGAGACAGCAAGGGTTAACAGAATTGAGAAAATTCAATGTTCAAGCCCAAAGGATGCAGACTCCCCAAGCGGAATATGAGGTGCTGTTCCTCCAACTTGCGGAGTTGCTCACTCTGGCCAGGACCGAGAGGTCGGATACGGAATGGGAGGGGGAGTTGAAGTGCTGAGCCACCGGGAGGTCGGGTTGGTTATTGCGAGCGGAGGTGTTCGGCGAAACGATCGCCAAGCCTCCGCTTGGTCTCACCGATATAGATCATCTGGCATCTGGAGCAGCGGATGCAGTAGATGAGGTTGGAGGAGGTGCAGGTGAACATCTGTCGGACCTGGAAGGACTGCTTGGGTCCCTGAAAGGAGTGGAGGGGGGAGGTGAAGGGACAAGTGTAGCATTTCTTGCGGTTGCAAGGGAAAGTGCCCGGGGAAGGGGTAGAGCGGGAGGGAAGGGAAGAATTGACAAGGGAGTTGCGGAGGGAGCGGTCTTTGTGGAAGGCAGACGGGGGGAGATAGGAAGATGTGGCGAGTGGAGGGGTCACGTTGGAGGTGGCGAAACTGGCGGAGGACTATGTGTTGTATTTGCCGGCTGGTGGGGTAAAAGGTGAGGACCAGGGGGACTCTGCCCTTGTTGCGAATGCGGGAATGGGAATGGGGAGAGAGGGAGTGTTGTGGGGTGTGGAGGAGACCCTGGTGCGAGCCTCATCTATAGTAGGGGAGGGGAATCCCCGTTCTCTGAAGAATGAGGCCATTTGTGATGAAAACGACGACAGTTAGACAGGTCAGAGAACTAGGAAGAGGGTAGAGATGAAGAGAGAGGGAAAGCAAGGGTTACTTGAAGTTAGAGAAATTAATAGTCATACTGCTGGAGTGTAAGCGTCCCAAGCAAAATATGAGGTATTGTTCCTCCAAATTGCGCTGAGCCTCACTCTGACAATGGAGGAAGCCCAGGACAGAAAGGTCTGTGTGGGAGTGGGATTGGGTTAAAGTGTTTATCAACCACGAGATCAGGTAGGTTTAGGTAGACTGAGCGGAGATGTTCAGCAAAATGATCGCCGAGTCTGCGCTTAGTCATGCCGATATACAGGAGTCCACACCTGGAACAGTGTATACAGTAGATGAGGTTGGACGCGGTACAAGTGAACCTCTGCCTCGCCTTTAAAGACTGTCGGGTCCTTGGACGGAGTCGAGAGGGGTTGGTATAGGGACAGGTGTTGCATCTCCTGCGGTTGCAGGGGAAAGTATTGGGGGGGGGGGGGGGTGGTTTGGGTGGGAAGGGACAAGTTCACCAGGGAGTTGCGGAAGGAACGGTCTCTGCGTAAAGCGGAAAGGGGTTGAGATGGGAAGATGTGGCTAGTAGTGGGATCACTTTGAAGGTCCTGTGACCAGTGGAGTGCCACTGGAAGGATGTCCTAAATTGGAAAAGGTGCATAAGAGATTTGCCAGTCTGCTACCTGGGCTTGCAAGCTAGAGTTAGAGGGAAAGATTGACAAGATTGGGACATTTTTTTGGAGTGTAGGACGCTGAGCGCTGTCCTGATTTGATATGTACAAGATCATGAGGGACATGGATAAAGTGGATGGTCACAGTCTTTTTCCCCCAGAGTAGATGGTTTTAAAACTAGAGGCCATAGACAAGGTGAGGCGGGAGAGCTTTAAGAGGGACCTCAGGGACAAATTTTTCATTCTAGAGGGTAGTCCATACTGTCCAAGGAACCTATAGGCGTGGGTACCAGTTATGTCTTTTATACGATGTTTGGTCAGATATATTGGATAGGAAGGGCTTAGACAGAGATGCCAACTGGTACGGATTTCCCGTAATTTCTATGGAAAATTGGCCAATTATGGGCGGTACGATTTTCATATCGTAAATCCCGGATTTTGCCGATTTTAAGTTAGCACATACTTGTTGTGTGTGTTTGGGAGTGTGTGAGTGAGTGTGTGTGTGTGAGTGCCAGTGATGGAAATGGGGGGGTACGCAGAGGGACGACGTTCTCCTACATTCCAGTTTTCAGTTTCCATCCTGTGCATGAATTCCCAGCTTTATCCTGCGCTACTTAATCCAAGGACGAGCGAACAATCGGACAGACGGGCGAAAGGAATGATCAACGATCATAGATGACATTTCGGATTGAGACCCTTCTTCAGACTGTCAGGGGAAAGAGGAACAATAGATATAGATGGCACTAAGGACAAACGAATGGAAGATATGCCTCCCGTTTCCCTTTCCCTTGACTGTCAGTCTGAAGAAGGGTCTCTGCCCAAAATGTCACCTAATGCGCTCTACGATGGTTGCTTTCGTCCGCCTGTCCATGCATTCACTCACTCTTGGTGCCGGCGCTTCTCCGCTCAGACTCCGACACACACACACACGCACACACGCAGATCGGCGCGGGCCGGGACCAGGAGCAGGGTGCAGGATGACATCAATTGGGTCATGGCAGCTATAGAAAAAGTACGGAAATTATAAGGGGGGTGGGGGGGCTGGGGTGGCTCAGTGGGACGGGCGCCGGCTCTGGGGAGTGGATGACTTTTCTGGTCGAGATCCTTCTGCAGATAATCACAAATACTCTCACCGACGAGAGTTCAGTTCAGTCTGAAAAAGAGTCTTCTCTCCAGTCGCTGCCTGTCCCGTTGAGTTACTCCAGCTGTATGTCTAACTTAAATTTCAAGAGTTAAATAAAAAAACACAGAGTGCTGGAGGAACTCAGCGGGCTTCGCGGCATCTGTGGAGGGGAATGGATTACGAGTTGTTTCGGGCCAGGGTTCTTCTTCATTAGGAAGGAACTGCAGATCAAAGATACTAGAGCGGATACTAGTATCTTTGCTGCAGATCAGGCATGATATTCTTCCGATTTAAATCGTAATTTCGATTTTTATTGTTTTCCTATTTTTATTTTTTTGCGCCCGATTATTTGGTGGCCAATCAACGACTGTCTCTAAGGGGGTTGCGTCCAATCACCGACCAGCTACCCATAAAATTCCCGTCCAATCAATAAATCGGTCTCCTCCCGCCCAATCAGCCGCCGTGTCCAAGGGCATTGTGTCCAATCACATAATGCGCTGGTCACTTGGCAGCCAATCAGACAGTCTCCTAGGGGCCTTTTGATCAATCACCGACCTGCTTCCCTCACTAAAGCAGACGATGGCTGCAGCCAACACACACACACAGACAGAGACAGAGTCCCCCCCCCCCCCCTTCCCAACCTCAGCTTCACGGACCCAGAGTACCCTTAGTTCCTAAACCCATTTCCATCACTGGAGTGTGTGTGAGTGTGTGTGTGAGTGTGTCTGTGTGTGTGAGTGTGTCTGTGTGTGTGAGTGTGTCTGTGTGTGTGAGTGTGTGTGTGTGTGAGTGTGTCTGTGTGTGAGTGTGTGTGTGTGTGTATAAACATATCAAGACATATTGATAATGAACTCGTTCATCCAGTCTTTCAATAGAGCATTTTCAATGGTGAGTTAATACATGTTTATGTAATACCAACTAATGAACATACAGGTATGTTAATGTTAACATTATGCGCTATCGCTTGCCTGTGGGAGCCGCGCTTGCCATCATGCAGAAAAAAAATTGCTTCGCGCGAACAAGTTGTGCTGAAGGTCCTGTTTCCATGTGGTATAGTTCTATAACTCTAAAATTATTAATGTTAAATCCTGCCCCACCACTACTCTCACATCAGTCTGAAGAAGGGTCTCAACCCGAAACGTTACCTATTTCCTTTGCTCCTTAGATGCTGCCTCACCCGCTGAGTTTCTCCAGCATTTTTGTCTACCTTAGATTTTCCAGCATCTGCAGTTCCTTCTTAAACAAATAAGATTTTGTGGTATGTTTGGCTGCATTCTGAAAGCCACATATCCTTTTCTACACTAAGTCTTATTCATAATACTCACCTCTTGCAAATGCTGATGCCAAGATCTCTGTTCAAGCAAAGCCTATTATGTTGATGAGTCAGAAGCTAAATTAATATCAGTTCCATCATGACAATACTCAGCAAAAGCCTTGACCATGATGGATCTGCTTCATTTCTCATTGAAGTGATGATAGACTATTTAAGAAATTTGTCCAGGAAGGTTATTACAACCCCAATCCCAAAACAACCCCTCAACCACTGTAAGGTACCCATGTAATGTTACATACAGTTCAGTGGAAAATATTATCCAAATATTGTCAGGTTTACTCTGTAATATGTTACAAAAAATGTGAAAACAGGGACTTAAAATGAATTGTGAGATGTATTCTTCCAGCAATTTGTTTTTACTGATAATAGTTGCAGAATAGCCATCAGTTCACCTGTGAAAGAGAAAGGTACATAGATCAGCAGGATAGACAGAGTGTCAAAGGATTTCACTGGAAGGTCTGAATATGAGCAAGGAGGACGGTCACCAGAATGTATGTGGCAGGAGCACAGACACCAAAAGATCTAGACAAGTGTGAGAGGCATAAGCATGAATTAGCGCACGAGGCATATACAGTGCCCTCCATAATGTTTGAGACAAAGAACCATCATTTATTTATTTGCCTCTGTGCTCCACAATTTGTGATTTGTAATAGAAAAAAAAAATCACATGTGGTTAAAGTGCACATTGTCAGATTTTAATAAAGGCCATTTTTACACATTTTGGTTTCACCATGTAGAAATTACAGCAGTGTTTATACATGGTCCCCCCATTTCAGGGCACCATTTTTTTTTGGACACAGCAGTGTCATGTAAATGAAAGTAGTCATGTTTAGGAATTTGTTGCATATATTTTACATGCAATAACTGCTTGAAGTCTGCGATTCATGGGCATCACCAGTTGCTGGGTGTCTTCTCTGGTGATGCTCTGCCAGGCCTGTATTCTAGCCATCTTTAGCTTATGCTTGTTTTGGGGGCTAGTCCCCTTGAATTTTCGCTTCAGCATATAAAAGGCATGATCAATTGCATTCAAATCGGGTGATTTACCACTTTTTAGCTTTGAAAAACACCTTGTTGCTTTAGCAGTATGTTTGGGATCATTGTCTTGCTGTAGATTGAATCGCCGGCCAATGGGTTTTGAGACATTTTTTTTAACTTGAGCAGATAAGGTGTCTATACACTTCAGAATTAATAATGCTACTAAAATGAAGGGATTAATAGTAACATTAGCAAATTTGCAGATGACACAAAGTTGGGTGGTAGTGTGAACTAAGAGGAGGATGCTATGGGGATGCAGGGTGACTTATACAGGTTGGGTGAGTGGGCAGATGCAGTTTAATGTGGATAAATGTGAGGATATCCACTTTGGTGGCAAAAACAGGAAGGCAGATTATTATCTGAATGGTGTCAAGTTGGGAAAAGGGGAAGTACAACGAGATCTGGGGATCTTTGTTCACCAGTCACTGAAAGCAAGCATGCAGGTACAGCAGGTAGTGAAGAAAGCAAATGGCATGTTGGCCTTCATAACAACAGGATTTGAGTTTAGGAGCAAGGAGGTCCTACTGCAGTTGTACAGGGCCCTGGTGAGACCGCACCCGGAGTATTGTGTGCAGTTTTGGTCTCCCAATTTGAGGAAGGACATTCTTGCTATTGAGAGAGTGGTGCGTAGGTTCACAAGGTTAATTCCTGGGATGACAGGACTGTCATATGCTGAGAGAATGGAGTGGCTGGGCTTATATACTCTGGAATTTAGAAGGATGAGAGGGGATCTTATTGAAGCTTATTAAGGGCTTGGACACACTAGAGGCAGGAAACATGTTCCCGATGTTGGGGGAGTCCAGAGACAGAGGTCACAGTTTAAGAATAAGGGGTAAACCATTTAGAACGGAGATGAGGAAAAACTTTTTCACACAGTCGTGAATCTGTGGAATTCTTCGCCTCAGAGGGCGGTGGAGGTTGGTTCTCTGGATGCTTTCAAGAGAGAGCTAGGCAGAGCTCTTAAAGATAGCAGAATCAGTGGATACGGGGAGTAGGCAGGAACGGGGTAGTGATTGTGGATGATCAGCCATGATCACATTGAATGGTGGTGCTTGCTTGAAGGGCCGAATGGTCTACTCCTGCACCTATTGTCTACCATCAGCAGTTGTATCATCAATGAAGATAAGTGAGCCAGTACCATGTTTCACAGATGAGGTGGTACACTTTGGATCTTGGGCAGTTCCTTCTCTCCTCCATACTTTGCTCTTGCCATTACTCTGATATGTTAATCTTTGTCTCATCTGCCCACAGGACCTTTTTCCAGAACTGTGGTTGCTCTTTTAAGTACTTCTTGGCAAACTGTAACTTGGCCATCCTATTTTTGCAGCTAACCAGTGGTTTGCATCGTATAGTGTAGCCGATGTAGTTCTGATCATGAAGTCTTCTGCAGATAGTGGTCAAGGACAAATTCACACCTTACTCCTGAAGAGTGTTTATGATCTGTCGGACAGGTGTTTGGGGATTTTTCTTTATTATAGAGAAATTCTATCATCAGCTGTGGAGGTCTTCCTTGACCTGCCAGTCCCTTCGCGATTAGTAAGCTCACCGGTGCTCTTTTTCTTCTTAATGATGTTCCAAACAGTTGATTTTGGTAAGCCGAAGGTTTGGCTGATGCCTCTAACAGTTTTATTCTTGTTTCTCAGTCTCATAGTGGCTTCTTTGACTTTTATTGGCACAACTTTGGTCATCATGTTGATAAACAGCAATAAAAGTTTCCAAAGGTGATGGAAAGACTAGGTGCTGAGTGCTCTCTTATACCTGCATGAAGGAGGCAATTAAACAAACCTGAGCAATTTCAAACACCTGTGAAGCCATGTGTCCCATATGGTGTCCTGGAATGGAGGGACTATGTATAAACACAGCTGTAATTACTACATAGTGAAACCAAAATGTATAAAAATGCCTTTATTAAAATCAGACAATGTGCAAATCTCAAATTGTGGAGTACAGAGGCAAATAAATAAATGATGGGTCTTTGTCCCAAACATTGTGGAGGGCACTGTAGATAAATGAAGCAGTACTCACAAAGATTGCAGCTTCTTCTAAGATATAATTTAAAGTAATTCCTCCAGCACCATGTTGTGAATAGTTTGTGTTCAGATAAAGACCATTTAATTTTGACATTATTATTTATTCTGTTTTGTGACCTTGTTTTCTGCTGTGCAATTACTGTGTCCCTTTCTATCATGCTGTTTATCTCATATTGCCCTGTTGGTTTGACTTTTCTAAATCCCTAAATGTTTCCTTATTTAAATTATCATCTTTCCCACACCTGTATTTTCTACCTTGTCACTTTGCGGATTGTTCTGCTCCATGCCTTTTTCAGTTGCAACCAAAAATATCAATTACCAATTAATCATGTCCTGGTCTACAGAATGAAGATCTTCTGAGCATGGTAAAATTTGCTGTCCATATTTCTTGCCTCTTTGCTAAATTCCCTTTTCATCTACATATGGAGGAGCAAGTATCCTGGAACTTTTAGAGACAAGGACGCCCAGGATGTTTTCCAGTACACTTTTCATTTTAGGTGCATTTTTTATTTTGCCTGTCAATTACATTATGTTGGGAGAAACTTTAATTCCCTTCTCCCATTTACTTGCAAAATACTTGTATTGTCCAGGGTACACAAAAAGCTGGAGAAACTCAGCGGGTGCAGCAGCATCTAAGGAGCGAAGGAGATAGGCGACGTTTCGGGTCGAGACCCTTCTTCAGACTGGTCAGGGATCAGGGAAACGAGAGATATAGACGGTGATGTGGAGAGATAAGGAACAATGAGTGAAAGATATGCAAAAAAGTATCGGTGGTAAAGGGAACAAGCCATTGTAAGCCGTTTGTGGTGTGAAAATGAGAAGCTGGTGCGACTGGGGTGGGGGAGGGAGATAGAGATAGAGGGAATGCCAGGGCCCGAGGGCTGAGGGAGAGGTGGGAAGGGGAGGAGACAGCAAGGGTTAACAGAATTGAGAAAATTCAATATTCAAGCCCAAAGGATGCAGACTCCCCAAGCGGAATATGAGGTGCTGTTCCTCCAGCTTGCGGTGTTGCTCACTCTGTATTGTCCAAGTCGGCCTACAAAACTTTTTCATTGATCCAATAACCATTTAAAATATAAACTTTTAAAATATATGTTATTTGGGGATGACTTTATTCCACGAATACTGGTTATTTTTTGGGAGATGTTCTGATTCCCCAGTCTTCTGATATTTACGGCAATAACGCGTACGCATTTCTTATGGGGATTACAGTAGCGCGGAACAGCTGAATCGATCCGACTTTGTTGTGAAAGTATGAATCTAGGAAATAGCCTGCACGGTAATACATGGGAAGCTCCCGGTTTGTGAAATCGCGCCGAATCTGCCTTTGCGTAAATCGGTGCGGGATTGGAGTGTGTTCTGGGAATGACTACTCCGGGAAGAGGGAAAACGTTGCTGAAATCTTGCATTTAAAAGACTTGATTTTCAATTCCACCTCCTTTAAAATGAAGTGAACGAGTGAATGTTTTCGGTGGCGATCGTGAAAATAGGGGGAGTGGGACCCGGAAGCAGATGCAGGACTAAGCTTGTTTCGAGCTGTGCCTATGGGATTGGAGTCAGGAATGGAAGATGAAAGTGCAAGAGATGGGGGAGACCTGCTTACGTCCAGCGAGGATGAAGATGCGGCCGAGAACGTGCGGGCCACGGAACTTCCACCCCGTGGAGCGGAAAGCCCCGATGTTGCAGCCGGCCGGCAGCCCAGTGAGGAGCATTGCACCCGGCTGGCGCCCGAGCGCGGCTCCTGTCCTCCGCCCGCCGACCTGCACGGCAACGAGCGGCGTCCCTCCGGGCTGGAGCCTTGCCCCGTACCCGCTGACCTGCACAGCAACGAGCAGCGTCCCCCGGGCTGGAGCCTTGCAATCCGCCCGCCGACCTGCACGGCAACGAGCGGCGTCCCTCCGGGCTGGAGCCTTGCCCCGTACCCGCTGACCTGCACTGCAACGAGCAGCGTCCCCCCGGGCTTCAGTCTTGCAATCCGCCCGCCGACCTGCAGCCTTGCAATCCGCCCGCCGACCTGCACGGCAACGAGCGGCGTCCCCCCGGGCTGGAGCCTTGCCCCGCTGACCTGCACAGCAACGAGCAGCGTCCGGCCGGGCTGCAGCCTTGCAATCCGCCCGCCGACCTGCACGGCAACGAGCAGCATCCCCCCAGGCTCCAGCCTTGCCCCGCAGCCGCCGACGAGCACAACACCGAGCAGCGTCCCGGCCGCCTGGCACACGGGCTCCAGCCTTGCCCGCCGTGTGCTGGTCAGCGTCCCGCCGGACTCGAACCCTGCCCGGAGCACGGGAGCCAAGAGAACAATGAGGACCGTGCCCGCGTGGCCGCCCAGCGGGGACGCCCGCCGCCGGGGTCGGAGCTCTCGCAACACGTTTACTGCACTGTCTACTGTGTGGAAAACGAGAAGCACCAGAGCTCGGCACTAAAGGACGAAGGCGAACAGACCAATTACCCCTCTGAATCGGGCCGATCCACACCGACCGCCCTCGGTCGCCAGACACCAACAACTTTAAGACTTTCCATCACGGAACCCTTCAACATCTCCCAGCAAAGCGACATTAATTCTTTGGGAAACCTTTACGTCGGAGAGTATACACACTTAATTATTTTGACCTGTCGAGTTTGCCTGGATGACAAACCCATCCGACCGCTTCCCTGTTGCAAGAAGGCTGTATGTGAAGAATGTTTGAAGAGATATCTCAGCAATCAGGTAATCTCAACCCCTCTTCTATGAATAGGAATTGCTGGGGTTCCCTTTAGAACAGATAATACAAGAGGCAATGATCCTGCTTAATCTGCCTTGGAAGTGTTTGATCGCTGAGGGTTTACAGTTAGTTCTGATTCATGCATGGGGATCTTGCTCCATGGCTATCTCTTCTTCAATTAACTTAACACCCTTAAAATCCGTCGTTATTTGGCTTCTTGGTCGTGCTCTTGATTTCCAATGCCTTGTAAAAAAAAATTAAATACATGGGATATTTTGACCACGTGGTCGTTGGAGACGTTTAAATCCCTCCAGTTTAAATTCCATTTGGAATATTTTGGAGGACCAGGAAACCAAGACCTTCCAACATTTGGGAATGTCGGGGATTTATGCCTCTACCACCCTTATTCTAAGTGAAAAATATCTTCGTCACTACCATTCCTACCAATAACTTAAAATCTATGACTCTTAAGCATAAAACAAAACAAAGTATTGGAGGAAACAACATCTGTGGAGGGAATGGATAGAGGAAGTGTTGTGTCAGAGTTACCGCATCTGCAGTCAGTTTATCTCCAATCTATGGTCCTTAGCATTTGAACCCTCACCCAAGCAAAACAGCCCCTTCCTATGTAATCAAAATGTATCTCAATTAGGTTTCCTCAGAGTTTTTCTGTGCTACAGACAACAATCACAGTATGCCCTGTCCATCAAACGTTTCAGATTCCCAACATCTATACTAATCCTTAGTCCTTACCTTTCACCCCATCAGCCGTCGCATACAAAACATAATGCTCAGGCATTTTCGGCACCTCCAACGGGATCCCACCACTAGTCACATCTTCCCATCTCCACCCCTTTCAGTTTCCACGGAGACCGTTCCCTCCGCAACTCCCTGGTTAACTCTTCCCTTCCCACCCCAGGTACCTTCCCCTGCAACCGCAGAAGATGCAACACCCGTCCCTATACCTCCTCCCATGACGTTGTCCAGCGACCCCACCCCGACAGTCCTTTCAGGTTAGGCAGAGGTTCACTTGCACCTCCTCTAACCTCATGTATGGTATCCGTTGTTCATGTTGTGGACTCTTATACATTGGCGAAACCAAACGTAGACTGGCGATCATTTCGTTGAAACCTTCACTCCGTCTGCTTGGACCTACTTGATCTCCCGGTTGCTAAACACTTTTTAATTCCCCTTCCTATTCCCACACTGTCCTTTCTGTCCTTGGCTTCCTCCATTGTCAGAGTGAGGCTAAATGCAAACTGGAGGAACAGCATGTCATATTTCTCTTGGGCAGCTTACAACCCAGGGGTATGAATATTGAGTTATTTAACTTCAAGTAACCACTGCATTCCCTCTCACTCCATCCCTCCCCCACCCAAGTCACATCAGCTTTTTGTTCTCACCTAGCTACGGCTAACAATGGCACGTTTCCTTTATCATTGTTACTTTTTTGCATATCTTTCATTCATTTGTTGTATATCTCTACACATTGACTATATCTATCGTTTCTCTTTCCCATGACTTTCAGTCCGAAGAAGCGTCACCCATTCCTTCTCTCCAGAGATTCTGCCTGTCCCGCTGAGTTACTCCAGCATTTTTTGTCTACCTGCGGTTTAAACCTGCATCTGCAGTCCCTTTCTACACATCTATACTTATTTGCTCCTCTGCAACTACTTCTGTGCTGCAATACTTTGTCTGTGGTGCGATGAGCAGAACTGTACACGGTACCAAAAGTGCAGCCTATTTTTATGCCTTAGCTGATGAAAGAAGGCCTGTCATATGTCTTTGTTCACTCCCTTATCTACCTGCACAGCTGCTTTTGAAGATGAATGGTCATATGCATCAAGGTCCCTCTGCTTGTGAACATATCTTGATATCCTCCCATTGCCATGTTAAATTACATCAAGCTTCTCTGGGTTAAATATAATTTGCCACTTTTTTCCACAGGTGACCAGATCATCAGTATCTTCTGATAACAAAAGCTTTCCTCTCTGTCAACACCATCTGATTAATTGCATTTAAATTCCATTGAAGAAGTACTTCCTATGTTATTCTAAAAGCAAAATACTACAGTGCTGAAATGTTGAAATATAAACAGTCAATTCTAAAGTATTCGAAAGAGTATAGTCTGGATATTCGGTTTCTACTTTCTATTTTGTTTGCGTGCATTTGGGAGTATTGCAAAATGATTTCAGTGCTTTTGTCACAAATGAAACTGGCAGGTTGTTTCTATTTATCAGATTAAGATGAATTGAGGGGAGTTTGCTCCAAGCAAACACTTGATTACTGAGGTCAGTCAACGATGAGTGATGTATTTGATTTAAAAATGGTAATATCATGATATTCTGTGTTTTTTTTCTGACAGTTTACGATTGAATTATACATTGCGGCAACTTAATATTTTATTAAATCAATGTCCTTGTGCATTTGCATAAGAAAATAGGAACTTGGATAATGCTGTTAGTTTTAATACCAGAAATATAAAGGCAAGCTTTTTTTTCATAGAAACTGATTGATTTTTGAGTCTTGTGGCTTGAAGCTTGGATAGAGTGGATGTGGAGAGGATGTTTCCACTTGCAGGAGAGTCCAGGACTAGAGGTCATAGGCTCAGAATTAAAGGATATTCCTTTTCCTAAATGAGATGAGGAGGAGTTTCTTTAGTCAGAGGATGGTGAATCTGTGGAATTCTTTGCCTCAGAAGGCGGTGGAGGCTATCAAAATATATTTGTTATGGGGAGAAGGCAGGAGAATGGAGATATATCAGCCATGTTTGAATGGCGGAGTAGACTTGATGGCCCAAATGGCTTAATTCCTCTCCTATCCCTTATGACCATATGTACAACAATTATGTAAGTTACAAATTAACTCCAGCATGAAACTGGGTAGTCATTTCGCAATCTAATGTAGATTTCTGCCATTGTTGGTCATGTTGCCGTATTGAGTATCTAGTTATGATGTATTAAAATCCTGGAAACTAGACTCTTGTTTGTGAGTGAGCGAAATGTGATTTGCTTTGGAACACTGAAAGTAAATGATTATGTGAATGTAATTAATTTACCAGACCTTATCAAAAGAACGTTGCTTCATTCATGGAATCATTAAGCAGGAAAAAAAAGATCATTTGGTCCATCAAATCCAAACTATTTTTCTGGAGCATTCAGTTCCATCTCACTTCCATTCTAGTGGCCCTGGAAATTTATTTTTGCTAATTGTAAATTTGTTGCCAATTTTTTTTTTATCAAACGTGACACCCTCCATCTACCTTAATCTTGTTAATAAGTATTTCTATATGGTGAATTGTAAAATATCCTTAACATCCATGTCTACACTATCTTGTACATTCTTCTAAATTCCCGTCATTCAAAAAAATATTTGGTCAACTATGATCTGGTTCATGGGGGGGGGGGGTTCAGAGCAGCTATAGCTCTGGGGATGAAGCTGTTCCTAAGTCTGGAGGTGCGGGCGTAGAAGGCCTTGTAACGTCTGCCGGACGGTAGAAGTTCGAACAGACTCTTGCAAGGGTGTGAGGAGTCTTTGTGAATGCTGACAGCCTTCCTGAGGCACCGTGTATAGTAGATGCCCTCCAAGGCTGGTAGCGGTGTCCCAATGATCTTTTGCGCTTTGTGGACGACGCGCTGAAGAGCTCTCCTCTCCGCCTCCATGCAGCTGAGATACCACACAGAGATGCCATACGTTAGTGTGCTCTCTGTGGTACAGCGGTAGAAGGTCGTCAGCAGCTGTTGGGGAGACCAGTCTTTTTCAGTGTTCTCAGGAAGAACAGTCATTGCTGTGTCTTCTTGACCAGCGCAGCGGTGTTAGTGGACCATGTGAGGTCCTCTGAGATGTGTGTGCCCAGAAACCTAAAGCTGGACACTCTCTCCACACTGTCCCCATTGATAGAGATTTGAGCGTATTCCCCATTGTGTGTCCTTCTGAAGTTGATAATCAGCTCCTTGGTCTTAGAGGTGTTTAGGGACAGGTTGTTATCTGCGCACCAGCCCGCCAGGTTCTGCACCTCAGCTCTGTAGTGTTGGAGATCAGCCCAATCACCGTTGTCTCATCTGCAAACTTGACAATGGTGTTGGTATCGAATGCAGGAACACAAACGTGTGTGAAGTATAACATATTGGTTCACTTAATCTGCCAGTGGATTTGTAATGCGGTTGATATATTGCTGTTGTATTGAGGTGCATGCTGTAAATGTCTAACTCGCAAAAATACATAGGTGGGCAGAGATCATTGCTGCTTGATACACAATATGTTTTGTGCGAGTTTGAGATTGTGATCTTAGGCCTTTGTGAATTCGGTCATAATGGTGAATTACTGTAAGTCATCGATACCTGCCCTCTCTGAGAGGCTCTTAAAATATAGGAAGTGGCCCACATTTTCCAAGGTTGTTCTGTAATTTTGTTATTTTGTTGGAAGGAAGTGCACAGTTGGGGAATGTTCATAAAGGTCATTTGTTTTCAGGATGTTCAGTATAAGACGTATGCTTTAGTGAATGAGTCATGATGACGGGAAGATCAGCGAGCATATCTACATATTTGTAAGCGTCATTGGCATAATGCCGTTCAACAACTAAAGTTGGGTAAGGTTGATTCTTGGATGAGTGATGTAAATTGAACAGTTTTCCATTAATCTGTAGATTATATCTGTTCCCATGGGAATGTGGGTGGAATGTACAACAGCATGGTGAGAAAAATAAAAGGAAGTGTTGTAGCAATGGCACAGCCTTGCTTGAAATGTGTGTTTTCACTGAGACTGGCTTTGTTGTGGACCTGTAGGTTAGAATAAGCAAACAAACATCAGCTTCCTCTTGCAGGCCACTGCCCCAGCCCTAATTATACTATGTCATTGGGCTGCTCATTATTATTTGTTCACATGCCTGCCTCCAGACTACCAAAGCAAATACTCAAATCTGAATTCTGTCATGAAAGAGATCATCAGAGGAAAAGATCGAAGGGTGTTCCCAGAGCTGCTTTGAAAAGGTGCAGCATCTCCACATGGAATATATCTTGGGAATCCTCATGGGACTACACGGCCTACGACTAAGCAAAGTGGTGAAGCAGCTTTTGGGATGGCACGGTATACTTTGAATCTATGCGCACAGGGAGAGTAATTGCCAGGAGGACACCACCTACCAAACTACTCATTTTCCCACCAGCCCCCTTCTGTCCACCATGACAAAACCTGCATTGTCACATTGATCTCATTAGCCAACATAGAATTTGAGCGAAGGTGAGTCGTCTTTGTTCTTGAAGGAATACCTAAGATTCAGAGGGAATAAACACTAACACAAAGTGCTCAATAAAACCCATACTTTATCTCTAATTCTTATTATTTATATGCCAGTGAAATATTTTCAAATTATTTTCTTATATTAACTGTGTGGACTTGTTGCAGATCAAATGCGCTAATTTCATTTAATCTGTAGAACTGCACTTTATGCAATAACATTGATATTTCTACAAAACCGTTATAACTATATTTTAGAAAGTAGAATTCAAACTAATATCTTTACCCTACTTAAAAGTGTGCAAAGTTGATACATAATGCAATTTACAAAAGTTAGGAAGCATAAATGTTTGTTTTGGTGTTTATCCTTTAAACATAATTGCTGAAGTAATGTTCTACATTGGTATCTTGTTTATACTAAAGACAAAACTGCATTCTATTGTCCTTCAATATAATAACTGTGAAACTGATATGTGTCAAGTAGAAAATGTTAAGTGACCTAATGGCCAAAATATGTTGCCAGTGGCAATCTATCTCACTTCCTGTTGTAGGGACCTGATCTCCAAATAGTCTTGATCTCCACTCTATGATCTTTGGTCTTGATCCTAAATGACAAAGGTATACCTGGCAAAAGAGCCTTGCTCTATGTAATGCCTTCAGGTTGTGTGATGTGGGGTGTTATGGCTTGCAGTTGGTGCTGACAGAATAATCCTCTTGAAGTAGTTGAAAATATCTTTGACAGCCAGCTAAGAAGACCGTGTAGCTGGCAGTCAATACTTAAAACCTCTAAATTGTTCTGCATTTCCAAAAAATTATTAAGGAACATTCGGAACAATAAATTGAAGAATTAATGATGGCTTAAAACTAAAATATTAAAACCGAACAATTTAATGATGTGCAATTACCTAATTTGATGAAAAACATATTTCAATTATGTACAATTACAGCGATCTTGGATGAAGATAGATCTGTATGTCCAAGTCAATGATTCACAAAAAGCTGGAATACAGGTACAGCAATTGATTAGGAAAACCTGAAGAATATTATTATTATTGCAGGGAGAATTGAATGCAAACCTAGGGAGCTTATGCTCCTGTATATCTTCTGCATAGATAGTCCCTGCGGATTAAGGAAGATATGATCCCACATTAGTTTTGTGTGTTCTGATGTAGATCATGAGGTTGATGTGGGAATCGCAGGTGAGGCAGATGATGGCCAATTGGGTGGGTGGTTTGAGAGCACATGCGCTCCTTCCTGTATTGAGGTCCTCTGTGTGCTGCAGAGAAGTAGCTTTGAAGTTTTCAATGGCAGACCAAATGCTTTTTAATCATCTTGAGTGATCATGGACAAAGTGATTCCCTTGGATCTGTGTAGATATTGCAATTCCTCAAGAAAACGGCTTGGAATCGTTCCTCTTCTTACCTGGTAATTTCTTCCCATGTCAGAACAGGGAATAGAATGTCTGTTTTTTAGGAATATGGCCTCTCACATGTAAACGCTTATCTAACATAAGCAAGTGAGATCAACATTGGATTTGTCTTCTAGTGAATTTGGAGGATTTTGTGTAGTCAGCAACGATTATATTTTTCCAGTGCCGAGGTATGCCTGCCATATTGGACCAGGTCTCGGCAATGCATATAGAAGGGCAGAGTTCACTGCTGCCTATAAACCATTCATTGTGTGCCAAATGTGAGGTCTTGATCTCAAATTCTTCATTTCCTCAACCATGGACTGTGCTGGTGCATAGAAGACAGCAGTGGGTTTCATCATCAATGTCCACCTTTACCAAAAGGTGGCTCCTCAGCTATGGAAGTGGTTCACATTTTTCAGAATCTTACTGTGACCTTCTATTGTCAGAGGACATTGTGGTGAAGTTGGGATGGGTTGGACCTTTTGAATTGCAGATGTTGTGCTTCAGTGAAAGTCCCAGTTGGGCAGTGTACAACTATACAGTTGTACTAATGTACAGTTTGGTCTTCCGTTTTAATGAAGGATGTTAGTGAATTAGATGTAGTTCTGAAAAGATCGATCTAACCTCTGGAATGGGTGGATTGTCTTATGATGAAAGGTTGCATAGCCCAGGTTTGTATCTGCTGGAGTTTATAAACATGAGTGGAGATTTACAATACAATAATACTTTATTAGCCAAGTATGTTTTGCAACATATGAGGGGTTTCAGTGAAATATGTAAAATCAGTAAGGATCTTGACAGAATTGATGTGGAGCAGATGTTTCCTCTTATGAGCTTAGAACTAGGAGTCAATCGTTTTTTCTTTGGAACTCTCTTGCTCAACGAAGTAGAGACTTCGAGAGTCAAGAGTTCCAACGAGTTTATTGTCATGTGTCCCAAAACGGAACAATGAAATTCTTACTTGCAGCAGCACAACCAAACATAGTACTCTGTAAACACCATAATAAACAAAGGAGGTTCATTTATGCAGTAAACCGTTCACAATATGGAGGGGGGGGGGGGGGTGGGGGGGGGGGGGGGGTGGGGCGGGGCGGGGGTGGGTGCAACGGGTGCCTCGGTCCGCTATAACCAAAATCTGCTGTATAAAGGTCTGTTATTGCAAGTGTTTACTGTATAATAAAGACAGAAACATTGGCCCCAAGTCAATGTAGCTCGGAGCTTATTTGGAAGTTGTACTGTTAAATAGCCTGGTGATCATAGGGAAAAAAGCTCATCTTGTACCTGCATGTTGCAGCTTTATGGTTCCTATACCACCTTCCTAATGGCAGTAATGAAAGAAAGTGCAGGCAGGGTGGTGTGGCTCTCTGATGCTGGCTGCCTTTTTGAGATGGCAAATCCTGGAGATCCCTTCAATGGTGAGGAGATCACTATCTGTGGTGGAATGGGCAGTGTTCACTACATTTTGCAATCTTCTTTGTTCCTGGGTGTTCAAGGTGCCAAACAAGCAACTTTATATCTTTAAGAGGAGATAGATAAATCCTTGATTTAGTGAGGAGGTGATGGTAACCACAGATGGGCCAGAGTGCAGAAGTGGTCACAAGCAGATCAGTCACAATCTTATTAAATAGTAGAGGTTTCAGAGCCTATTCTTGTTCACATTTCTTATGTTTGTATAAACAAGCTTTGTTCTTTCTTTAGGGTTTTATTGGATTGGTTCCTGAATGTTTTATTCTTAAGCAATTAACCATGCCATAAATGAAAGCTAAGTTAAAGGTAAAAGTAACTGCAAAAAAAAGGATAGTAAAATCCTTTTGCCTTCTATACAGATTTGAGAGTTTCCCCTAACAGGAATGATTAAACATACTGGGAAAAATACGTTTGATGGGTTGATCCAATGCCATCTACAAAATGGTGAACTGGTTTAATACTCCACAGTTGGACCATTGAAGACCGAAAAAGGTGAATTTATCATGGGGAACAAGGAAATGGCAGATGAGTTGAACAGGTACTTTGGATCTTTCACAAAGGAGGACACAAACAATCTTCCTGATATAGTAGTGGTCAGAGGATCTGGGGTGACAGAGGAACGGAAGGAAATCCACATTAGGCAGGAATTGTGTTGGATAGACTGATGGGACTGAAGGCTGATAGATCCCCAGGGCCTGATGGTCTGCATCCCAGGGTACTTAAGGAAGTGGCTCTAGAAATCGTGGATGCATTGGTGATAATTTTCCAATGTTCTATAGACTCAGGATCAGTTCCTGTGGATTGGAGGGTAGCTAATGTTATTCCACCTTTTAAGAAAGGCAGGAGAGAGAAAACGGGGAATTATAGACCAGTTAGCCTGACATCGGTGGTGGGGAAGATGCTGGTGTCCATTATAAAAGATTAGTTAGCCACACATTTGGATAGCAGTAACAGGATTGGTCCCAGTTAGCATGGATTTACGAAGGGGAATACTTGACTAATCTTATGGAATTTTTTGAAGATGTAACTAGGAAAATGGACAAGGGAGAGCCAGTGGATGTAGTGTACCTGGACTTTCAGAAAGCATTTGATAAGGTCCCACATAGGAGATTAGTGGGCAAAATTAGGGCACATGCTATTGGGGGTAGAGTGCTGACATGGATAGAGAAGTGGTTGGCAGACAGGAAACAGAGAGTAGGGATTAACGGGTCCCTTTCAGAGTGGCAGGCAGTGACTAGTGGGGTACCGCAAGGCTCGGTGCTGGGACTACAGCTATTTAGAATATACATCAATGATTTGGATGAAGGAATTCAAAGTAACATTAGCAAATTTGCAGATGACACAAAGCTGGATGGCAGTGTGAACTGTGAGGAGGATGCTATGAGAATGCAGGGTGACTTGGACGGGTTGGGGGAGTGGGCAGATGCATGGCAGATGAAGTTAAATACGGATAAATGTGAGGTTATCCACTTTGGTAGCAAAAACAGGAAGGCAGATTACTATCTAAATGGCATCAAGTTGGGAAAAGGGGAAGTATAATGGGATCTGGGGGTCCTTGTACATCAGTCTATGAAAGTAAGCATGCAGGTACAGCAGGAAGTGAAGAAAGAGAATGGCATGTTGGCCTTTATAACAAGAGGAATCGAATATAGGAGCAAAGAGGTCCTTCTGCAGTTGTACAGAGCCCTAGTGAGACCACACCTGGAGTATTGTGTGCAGTTTTGGTCCCCTAATTTGAAGAAGGACATTCTTGCTATTGAGGGAGTGCAGCGTAGGTTTACAAGGTTAATCCCCGGGATGGCGGGACTGTCATATGCTGAGAGAATGGAGCAGCTGGGCTTGTACACTCTGGAGTTTAGAAGGATGAGAGGGAATCTCATTGAAACATATAAGATTGTTAAGAGCTTGGACATGCTAGAGGTAGGAAACATGTTCCCGATGTTGGGGGAGTCCAGAACCATGGGCCACAGTTTAAGAATAAGGAGTAAGCCATTTAGAACGGAGACGATGAAACACTTTTTCTCACAGAGAGTGGTGAGTCTGTGGAATTCTCTGCCTCAGAGGGCGGTGGATGCAGGTTCTCTGGATGCTTAAAAATAGCGGAGTCAGGGGATATGGGGAGAAGGCAGGAACGGGGTACTGATTGGGGATGATCAGCCATGATCACATTGAATGGCGGTGCTGGCTTCGAAGGGCCAAATGGCGTACTCCTGCACTTATTGTCTATTGTCAATTGCCTAAATTTCGAGAAGCTGTTTCGAACTCTGTGCTTCCTAACAAGGATAGAATGTATCGAGATTATCTTAAAGATTTTTAGAAAGTATGTTTACTCACAAAATTCTAAGATTATGGAGCTTACGGCCGCAAGAAGTATTACAGGCATTGTTGCAATAATGGGAGATTTATATCAGGAACAAAGAAATAAATAAAGTGTGACTTGGATTTGATGAATGGTTATATGTTGAGCTCATGTGGAGCATAAAGATGTCTGAAGAAGTGTCTCGGCCCGAAACGTCACCCATTCCTTCCCTCCAGAGATGCTGCCTGTCCCGCTGAGTTACTGCAGCATTTGTGTCTTCAGTGTAAACCAGCATCTGCATTTCCTTCCTTAACATAAAGATTGCTCAAATGATGTACCAATTAGCTGGTTTTTGTGCTAGAAATTCTATGTAATTCACATCGATATGCTAGAACTCGCAAACAAATCTTAATTTTGGGCCCCATATCTGAAGAATGATGTGATGGAGAGGAGGAGGTTTACGAGAATGATCGCAGGAATGAATAAGTTAACATATGATGAGCGTTTGATGGCGCTGTACTCGCTGGAGTTCAGAAGAATGAGGGGGGACCTCATTGCAAACTTACTGAATAGTGAAAGGTCTGGACGGAGAGAATGTGGAGAGGATATTTCCACTAGTACGAGAGTCTAGGACCAAAGTTCATAGCCTCAGAATAAAAAGACGCTAAATAAAAGGAAGGAGATGAGGAGGAATTTCTTTAGTCGGAGGGTGATGAATCTGTGGAATTCATTGCCACAGAAGGATGTGGAGGCCAAGTCAATGGATATTTTTAAGGTAGTCGATAGATTCTTGATAACGATGGGTGTCTGTGGTTATGGGGAGAAGGGAGGAGAATGGAGTTGAGAGGGAAAGATAGATCAGCCATGATCGAATGGCAAGGTAGACTTGATGGGCCAAATGGCCTTATTCTGCTCCTATCACATGAACTTATTAAAAAGATTTAAAAAATTAAATTAAAAAATATGCTATCATTGGTGAATTCCAATTAAATAACATGATCATTTAAGTTAAGCGAATTGTAATTGTGCTTGTATGCCTGTTTTGTTTTATGTCCCAATTTAGCAATTTAATTGCTTTTATCATAATCTGTTGACTGATTTGCTTCTCAGAAATATGCAAATATCTAAGTCTTGCACATGTCTCCCAGTTCCAAACTATCATTGCACAGTATATTACATTTCATTTGGTATTTGGTTAGAAATGACATTCAAATGGGTCTCTATATAAAATTAATTTTGTTGACATCCAATTGTTGAATAAACTCAATCGACCACCAAAAACAAAGGTCTGGAACATGATTAGTGAATTATTATTTTCATATGGTTAATGAGCAGTGTATTGAAGTTAGAAATTACTACATTTTTTTTTGTTCTGTTATCAAACATGTGAAAACATTAATGTGCATCAGGGGAACACATTCTTAATGACCCTGATGTATTTTCATGAAACATTACAATATATATGGATGGATCTCTCATCTATCTGCCTCCGTTTGATTTCTTCTCCTGGAGGTGGACCATGTTAACGGTTTAAATTTCAGGACAATGATCCGACAGTGCTCCAGTTCTAATTACAAAATATGTATGACCTCAAAATCGCACAGGCAAGCGTCAGTTTCCAATGAGGCAGTACGGATAGAACTCAGAAATCATAAAGGATTCTGAGAACTTTGCCGAATGCTCATATATTTTATTACCAGCTTGACATCAGCACACTTTTCATGGTGGCAATTGGCTGGCAATGAGTGGACTATCTAATTTGTACTCTTCTGAAGTTAGATATTGCAGATGACTTTTAACTAAAATAATTTTGTTCGGCTGTAAAGATGTACCTTATCCTTGTAAAAAGTAGTTCAACATATCTAGTTCTTATTCTTATTAATTCTTAAAGATAACTTTGCAGATTATTAGATATAGCTTGTATGTTCTAGGGACATAATTGAAACTATTATTGGTAGATTTGCATCCAATACAAATGGTGACACATCATGTGCCAATACTATGCCACAATATCAATTTGCACTTGCACAGTATCCTGTGTTATTTATAGTTGCTTCAGGATACTTAAGAGTTAATCCAAAGTCAATGTTTATCATGCTAAAGAAGTGGATATGAGGACAATAGACAATAGGTGCAGGAGTATGCCCTTCGAGCCAGCACTGCCATTCAGTGTGATCATGGCTGATCATAAGCTGAGGGTTATAGTAGAGGCAGACTGTGAGAGGTCATATAAGAGGAGCATTATGGAAGGGCGATAAAATAAATTGTAGTACATGGATCCTAGCCAGTTAAATGAAAGGGAAGAAATTAGTTCACACAGAAGTTAAATTATTCCACAATCGTGGCAGGACATTTTTCTCTCTTGCACTCGAGGTGTCTGCTTTTTGAAGTTGTTGGAAATTTTTGGTTTATATTACATTATCTATGCAAGAGGCACAACATATTCCGTTTCACCTTCCATGCTGACAGTGCAGTATCATGATTGCTCAAAAGATACATTGGACTTGAAATTTTGGTTGCTAATTGATCCTCCTAACTGTTCAGTGTGTTGACCTGGAAGCACATGCTTATTGCAAGACAGAAGAAGACTACCTGGCACGTGGTTAAAGTCCAGATAATCTCCATACATTGCTCATGTGAATAACAAACATGGTGCTTCGTTTGAGGTCCTTGTGGTGGACTGGAATGTCTTGCAGCGGTTGGTTCCATATGTGCTTGTTTAAAAAGCATGTCTGCAATGTTCTTAGACATAGAAAATATATTGTCAGTATATGAGACCAGCAGAGCATCTCTTGATCTCATAGACGAACCGTGTCCCGATCAATAAAATAGAACACAAAGTGCTGGAGTAACTCAGTGGGTCGGGCAGCATCTTGGAGGAAGTGGATAGGTGACATTTTGGGTTTGAACTCTTCTTCATTCTTGAAATGTTGCCTATCTATTTATTAGATGCTGCCTGACCCACCGAGTTACACCAGTGCTTTGTGTTTTGCTCAAGATTCCAGCATCTGCAGTTCCTCTATATGTGATCAATAAATTAAATTGGAAGCACATTATCAGTTTATGTTTGTAATCCTAATATTGATGTTTGTGAACCTAATATTGAGCAGGTTTGACAGGTTCTCTGTGCAACTCACAGGCCAAGAGTTTGGTGGGGCAGGGCATGCTGACAAACTTACTCATGCACAATAGGTATATTATATTTTCCTGCATTACTGGTGTGCCAGCAGAAGTGACACAGCAAAGATATTGAGGTGTTTGTGATTTAGTGAACCATGGGACAACATTGTTGTTAATCAAAGATGAGAGGAATAGGTAGAAGGGCTTTTAAGATTAGATCAATGCACTTTCAAATCTGATATGGTAAAAGATGGATTGTGTTGAGCGAGAGGTAAAAAGAAAAGAATGTCAAAAAGTAATTAATGAACATAAGATGTAACATTTGTAAAATCTTAAACGACAATGCACAAGAGAAACTATAAGATTCAATGCTTAGAATTGTTTATTTATGGGGCAGAAAAAGGCTGAATGGTGATAGTTAAGAATTACCACATTAACAATGAAGGTATGCACACAAATTAGAGTCAAGAGTGTTTTATTGTCATACGTCCCAGATAGAACAATGACATTCTTACTTGCTGCAGCACAACAGAATATGTAAAGACAGTACACGGTAAACAATATGATAAATGAGAGAAAAAAAAATTCAGTGTATGTATACACATACTCACAAGTGTGTGTGTATATATATGTGTGTGTATATAAATATATATGTGTATGTATATATATTATATTATATATATATATATTTATGTATTATGTATATGTGTGTGTGTGTGTATATATATATATATGTATATGTGTGTGTGTGTATATTATATATATATATATATATACACACACACTCCAAAAAAAACAAACAATACTAGTGCAATATAATAATAATAATAAATGTCTATTGAAGTTAAGAGTTTATTTGAGGTTGTAGCGTTTAATAGCTGTAGGGAAGAAGCTGTTCCTGAACCAGGACGTTACAGTTTTCAGGCTCCTGTACCTTTTTCCGATGGCAATGGTGAAATTAGGTGTGGCCAGATGGTGTGGGTCTCTGATAATGCTGGCTGCCCTTTTGAGGCAGTGACTCTGATAGATCCCTTCGATGGTGGGGAGCCCAGAGCTGGTGATGGACTGGGCAGTGTTCACAACTTTTTTGCAGTCTTTTCCGCTCCTGGATGTTCAAGTTGCCAAACCAGGCCATGATGCAACCAGTCAATATGCTCTCTACTGCACACCTGTAGAAGTTTAAAAGAATCCTCTTTGACATACCCAATCTCCTTAACCTTCTCAGGAAGTAGAGGCGTTGATGAGCTTTCTTTATAATTGCATCAGTGTGCTAGATCCAGGAAGATGCGCGCCCAGGAATTTGAAGTTTTTGACTCTCTCCACCATGTATATAAACAGGATTGTGTGTCCTCATCCTTCCTATTCCAAAGTCCATAATCGGTTCATTGGTTTTACTGATATTGAGAGCCAGGGTGTTGTGCTGGTACCATTTGGTCAAGCGGTTGATCTCGCTTATATACTCTGACTCGTCACTACCTGTAATTCGTCCAACAATGGTGGTGGTGTCGGAGAACTTGAAGATGGAGTTCGCACTATGTCCAGCTACACAGTCATAAGTAGAGCAGGGGCTGAGCACGTAGTCTTAGGGGGCTAAGCACAAGCCTTGGATGCTCCTGTACTGATTGTTAATGTGGAAGTAGTACTTCTGCCAATTCAAACAGACTGTGGACGAGGTAGTTGAGGGTCCAATTGCCGAGGGAAGCGCAGAGACCCAGTTCCGTGAGCTTGGTAACCAGCTTGGAAGGGATGATGGTATTGAATGCCAACCTGTAGTCTATAAACAACAGCCTTACATAAGTGTTTTTATTGTCCAAGTGGTCCAGTGCAGCGTGGAGAGCCAGTAAGATCACATCCTCTGTTGACCTGTTGTGACGGTAGGCAAACTGTAGTGGGTTGAGGTTCTTGTTGAGGTAGGAGTTGATATCCACCATAACCAACCTCTCAAGGCACTTCATAACCACAGACGTTAGTGCCACTGGTCAATAGTCGTTGAGGCATGTCACCTTACGCTTCTTGGGCACTGGTATAATTGATGCCCTTTTGAAGCAGGTGGGAGACCTCAGAAGTGAGAGGTTGAAAATGTCCGCAAAAACTCCAGCCGGTTGGTCTGCACAGGCTTTAAGACCTCGACCGGCTTTACCATCAGGTCCAGGTGCTTTCCGAGGGTTTACTCCCCTGAAGGATCTTCTGACGTCAGTCTCTGTCACCGTGACTGTAATACCAGTAATATGGGGGCTCGGGAAGGCACATCAGTGTTTTCCCTATCAAACCGTGTGTAGAACGCATTGAGCTCGTCAGGAAGTGATGCTTCATTGTCGCTGGAGCTGCCTCCTGGTTTCGTCTTGTGGGAGGTGATGGCATTCAAACCCTGCCACAGTTGCCGAACATCCGCCCCATCCTCCAGCTTTGAGCGGAAGTCCCTTTTGGCCTTTGTGATGGTCTTGTCAAGATCGTATCTGGACTTCTTATAGACCTCTGCCTCACCAGACTTGAATGCCTGGGATCTGGTCTTCAGGAGAATGCAGATCTCCTGGTTCATCTAAGGCTTCTGGTTAGGAAACACTCGGAAGGTTTTTTTGGAACCCAGTCCTCCACACATTTCCTTATGAAGTCTGTAATGACTGTGGGGTAATCATTCAGGTCCGTTGCCGAGTCCTTGAACATTGCCCAGTCTACTGACTCCAAGCAGTCCTGTAGTTGTTCCCCTGCCTCGCCAGATCACCTCTGGGGTGCGTTCTTCAGTTTCTTCAGTTGATGAATGTATGCAGGAAGAAGCAGCACCACTGAATGGTCGGATTTCCCGAAGTGAGGCAGTGGGATAAAGCGATAGGCATCCTTGATGGCCGTATGGCAGTGGTTGAGGGTATTTAATCCTCTGGTGCTGCAGGCGACATGTTGGTGATAGTTTGGGAGTGATTTTTTCTTTTGCAGGTTGACTTTGTTTAAGTCCCCATCTATGATGGTAAAGGCTTCGGGGTACGCTGTCTGGTGCTTTTTGACCATTACGTGCAGCTCCTCCAATGCTAGGCAGACGTCTGACTGAGCACCACGAAGAGTTGACCATGAGGCAGACAACCCTGCCTTTCCCTTTCCCAGATGCCTGCATATAGTATATACAATGGATGGAGAAACCTTCAGGCTGGACAACTATTACAAAATGTAACCTTTTGTCACATGTTTAATGGGTGATTAATCTTGAAAGTTCAGCAAAAATGAAATTTAAGACTTAGTTAAGGACACAATGATATATTGCAAGAAGATAGACACAAAAAGCTGGAGTAACTCAGCGGACCAGGCAGCATCTCTGGAGAGGAAGAATGGGTGAAGTTTCGGGTCGAGACCCTTCTTCAGACCCAAAGTTAGATGAGAAACTGTACAAAATAGCTGGCGTCATGGTGAAGAACAATTCACAGATTGGTTCATTCACTTTGGCAGTATTTGAAATTACATGTGGAGGGCAAAGGCAGGTATTTTTAATTCGGTCATTCTTATTTGCTTTAATCAATATTCAATGGCTCCATAATGTGTGCTTGATTTGTACTGACCAAAAATCCAGTTGTTATTGGGTAAGTGAACATCTGACATGTGGGAGTCGTTCAAAGGGTAGACGATCAAAGTTGAGGGCCAACATGTTCCAGTAAGGAGGAGGTATAACAATGGCAAGTAAGAATGTGGAAAGAAGTTGTAAAATTGGTCAAGAATAAAAAAAATAATTCAAATGCGGGCAGGTGCGGCTAGTGTAGTTGGGACATGTGGGCAAGTTGGGCAGAAGAGCCTGTTTTCACACTGTATGACTCTGAACAGAAGGTAGCGGAGGCCAATTCACTGGATGTATTCAAGAGAAAGTCGGATTTAGCTCTTAGGGCTAAGGGAATCAAGGGATATGGGGAAAAAATCCAGAACTGGGTAGTGATTTTGGATAATCAGCCATGATCATATTGCTGGCTCGAAGGGCTAAACGGCCTACTCCTGCACCTATTTTCCATGTTTCTATGACTCTATACAAGGTTTAGAAAGATGAAATCAGTTAGGGTCTTTGAAGAATATAAAGCAGGTAGAAAATAATTTGTGGGCATTTAGAAGTTCTGAAAGGGGCCATGACATGTTATTCGGGAGTGGATAAAAGAAAATCCCTTGGCATTTTATATACGTACATTAAAAATAAAAGGGTAACCAGAGAGAAAGTAGGACTACTCGAGGATAAAGGAAGGATTTTGTGCTTGGAGTTAGAGGATATAGGTGAAAAAAGATGTAAATGAGTATTTTGCATCTGTATTCACCAAGGAGAAGGATATGAAGTACTGTGAGATCAGCGTAGAGAATACAAATATGCGAGGGCAGTTTGAGGTCAAGAAAGAGATGGTGTTTGGGCTCTCGACGAGCGCTACGTTAAACAAATCCCTAGGGCCTGATGGGATCTTTCCCAGGTTATTGAGAGAAGCAGGAGATGAGATTGCAGAGGCTATGACATAAATCTTTGTAACTTAAAGGTGTGGGCCAAGACTTTAACAGACTTTTATGCAGAGAATTGTGGACGAAGCCCAGACCATCACACAAACCAACCTCCTTTGCATTGACTCCACTTACACTTCATGCTGCCTCAGCAAGACCACCAGCATAATCAAGGACGAGTCTCACCCTGGTCACTCCCTCTTCTCACCTCTCCCATCAGGCAAGAAATACAGAAGTGTGAAAATACATACATCCTGATTCAGGGATAGTTTGTTCCCAGCTGCTGTCAGGAAACTGAACCATCCTATCGACAGGGCTGCCAACATTGGGTGAGAGTTGGGAGTGAGAAATTGTAAGAGACCAAGCCCGAGGAAGCATAGCGACCGAGGGGGGAGGGGGGTGTCCACCCTCCCATTGGTAAGGAGCTTTTGCATTTTTCAGCTTGAAATTGTGCAATCTGGTGCATAGTGTAGTGAGTCTTTTAACTTACACTTTAATGCAATATTTATGCTTTAAATTGGATAAGCTAAGGTTAGGCTAAATTACATTCCTAAGTACATTCCACAGTAAAGCCAGGTTCTGATCAACAGGTGCAGCACATGAATGATCTTAGTGTATTCATGTATGGAAATCAGATTATAATCAAACACTTGGCCCATGTTGACCAACCTGGGTCTCACTGAACACCTGGTACTACTGATCCTGACTCTAGTTGCATACCTTCTCTCATTCCTGACCCCGAGTCCAGCCTTACACCTGGCTCGCTATTCTACCCTGATCATAGCTGCTTACCTGCTCAGGTTTCCATTGCTGAACACTCCCATTGTCCCAGCTTTGACTGCACATCTAGTACTATTCCAGAACTTGACTCTGGATGCACACTTGGCCTTGCTCCTAGCCCCTCTGCACTGACAATATATCTGTCCCACATATAAAGCCCCATATCTGACCCCCTGGACTTAACCTATTACATTCAAGCCCACAGGTGCTTATCTAATGCGGTAATCTTTTATGGGGCACTTCACGGACCAAATTTTGTATAACAAAATTTGCTACATCCATTGGCTTCCTTGTTATCTAACATGCTAGTTACTTTGTCAAATAAGTCATCAATTGGTTGAACACAATTTCTCATCCATAAAATTATACGCACTCAGCTGTATAAGTATACTGTTACCATTTACTTCATTTTCCTAGCAAACTGTCCATTTTCACCCCCAATATTTTCAGTATTTTGCTGTCTTCCTCTCAGCTGGCACTTTTCCGAAATGCAAAGTCCAACAATAACTGTATATTTAAGCAATATTATTCTATTAAATGTGATCTTGAGAGTACATAATATTTTCTGTGGTATTCATAACCCAACAATGATAAAAAATATATATGTGTTTTGATTGCACCATCCAACATGCATAAATTATTATATTAGTTAATATGTACCGAGGGCAAATTTTTGTTCCAATGCTCTCCATTGGGAGTGGCGGCGCTGCCCTGGCAGCAGTGGCTCGCCTGCAGCCCGTCTGTTTTTCTTTTTATTTGTTGTTTTCTTGTCTTGTTTTTAGCGTTAGTTTGAGTTATTATGTAGTGTATGTGTGTGGGAGGGGTGGGAGAAACGTTCTTAGTCTCTTCCTTTTGGGGGGACGCGACTTTTCTTGTCGTATCCTCCGTCTCTGTCTGCGCTGAGGCCTATCGCGGAGCTGGCGGCCTCCAACTTTAACTGCGACCGACCAGAGACTCCGGAGGTAGACCCAGCCAGGACTCACCAGCGCGGGGCTGGCCGACTTCGGGGCTGCGGCGTTTTCAGGCGTTCCGACGGCCCGACTCGGAGCTGTGGCGGCTTTCCGGTGGCGGTGGTTCGGCCGCGGGCCCAGTGGACGAGATCGTCAGGAGCTCGCGGGTCACAGGTTGGTGACCTGTTTTTCCGGAGCTCGCGTGGCAACAGCTGCGTCCGCTGGACTGGAGGGCGGCAGCTTCAACCGCCCTGGGCCGCGGAGTTGAACCGGCCCGCTTGCGGGGCGCGGTTCACCCGCGGGACTTATTTATATCACCCGGTGCGGTCACAACATCGGAGGCCCGGGTCGCCTCAGCGCAGAGGAAGAGGAAGAAGGGAAGAGACAAAGACAAGATTTTTGCCTTCCACCACAGTGAGGAGGTGTCTGGTGAACTCACTGTGGTGGATGTTAAATATGTGTTTATTGTGTGTTTTTGTTTTTTACTATATGTATGATTGCAGGCAACGAAAATTGAACGACAATAAAGTTTTCCAAGTTCCATTCCCAATTACTTTTACATTGCCTGCATCAGGGAAACGGCAGTAATCTGTGCCGTTTCAGACGAGCTGCTTGGGCAGCTGAAAGCGCTGGCAATTTTGCGATCTCTCGCAGCTGCGGGAGCCCCGGACTTTAAGCTTTCCCACGCCGGCTGTGAAAGTCCCGACCCGACTGAGGATCCCAGGTGCGGCACCTGGAAACCCCGGGATGATCTCCAGAGCCGATGGGCTATATATCCCAGAAACAATGAAGCTGGAGCTGCTGACTCTGAGGGAACCCCCGTTCGTGACGGAACTGGAGCTGCCGTCTGTGAGGGAATTCCCATTCCAGCGCAGGTCCGCAGAAACAGCAGGTACAGACAACCCAGTACCTGGAAACAAAGGGGAAGCCTCCATTGTGTCCGGAAACGTGGCCGGCGGGCAGGACTTCAGGTCAGTCTGAAGCGCAGGGGACTTCGACCCCCTCTCCCTACTATCCTACTGGCCAATGTACAGTCCCTTGAAAATAAAGTGGAGGACTTGAGGGCAAGACTGCTTTATCAAAGGGAGCTGAGGGAATGCTCTGTGTTCAGTTTCACAGAGACATGGCTCACCCCCAGCTTCCAGACTCAGCAGTCCAGCCTGAAGGGTTCTCCATCCACCGTACGGACTGTACACTGGCATCGGGGAAAGGGAGAGGAGGGGGCGTCTGCCTCATGGTCAACTCTGCGTGGTGCTCAGACATGGCAGTCCTGTCCAACTCCTGCTCTCCACACCTCGAACATCTGGCGGTGAAGTGCCATCCCGAGGGAATTCACCTCCATCTTCCTGACCGCGGTCTACATCCCACCCCAGTCAGACGTCCGTCTGGCACTGGAGGAGCTGCACGCTGTGGTCAACACACACCAGACGTCTTACCCTGAGGCTTTTACCACCATTGCTGGGGACTTCAATAAGGCAAACCTCAAGAAATTGCTCCCTAACTTCCACCAACTTGTCTCCTGCTGCACCAGAGGACCAAACACCCTCGACCACTGCTACACCACCATCAAGAATGCTTACTTTTTTCATTTCTTTAATATTATATCCCGTTAAAAATATTTATTATGGAATAATAATTCCTTAAATCTAGGAGCTGGCCAAATTATAACATCAATGCCGGAAGCCTTTAGATGGATTAGCCAATGTAGTATGGCTTACACAAACTACAAATATTTCATTTGTAGTTTTTTCATTCTTATACACACTATTATCTCTTTATTACTCTTTATATTCTTTTATAACTTATTGTATCTTTCAGTTTGAATGGAGCTACATACTGGAACAATGGAGATATATTCGTGAAGTACATAAAAGAGATTTAAAATTCATCTATTCGGTGTTCGGGTTTGTAAGGTTAGTCTACTGCACGTGGACCCTTGGACTCTCTTGTTGATTCCAACAAATTTAAAATGCAGGACTTAAAAAGAAATATGGGGAATGAGGGATTAACCTTTTGCAGTTGGAATGTTAAAGGTATCAATGAACCAATAAAAGAGAGGAAAAATATTGACACACTTAAAGGCAATTAAAAGCTGATGTAATTTACATTCAAGAACTCACACTTAAAAAAAGACGCTGAAAAATAGGCTGAAAGCCCAAATGATAGCCAAAATATTCACTCTTCTTTTACGCATAAATCAAGAGGCGTAGCAATATTATTTCGTAAAGGTACTTTATTTAAGCATACATCTACTATAATCTGATAAAGATGGCAGATATATTATTGTGATAGGAGAAATATAAACAGGGAAAAATGATTTTCGTTAATATTTATGGAACCAAATTTTGACAGTCCTTTATTTTTTAAGAAAGTACTCAATAATATTCCGGAATTACACATTATAATTGATAGAGGAGATTTTAATTGTATTTGACCCTTATTTTAGATAGATCTTCAAAACAAAGAAAAACTAAATCCATACTAGTGATTTATTAATGCATATATCCAAACGACTAAATTTAAGATGTTTGGAGAACAGAAAATCCTATGTCGAGAATATTCCTTTTACTCACCAAGTACATAAAACTTATTCAAGAATAGATTATTTTCTGGTAGATGCAAAGCTTATTTCACTTACTTACGGAATCTAAATATCATAATATTATAATTTCAGATCATGCACCATTAACATTTAAAATTAAAATAAATGGTTAAAACAGAAAATCTAGGACAATGGAACTTAACCCACAAATTTTAAAAAATAAAAAAAAAAAAACCACTCAGGAATATATTATAACTCAGATTAAGAATGTTTTTTGAAATAAATGATCAACCAGAAATTATCTCGCTCTTTATTATGGGAAAATTTAAAGCATATCTTCGAGAATTATGATTTCTTCACAAGCATTCCATATAAAAAGATCGGAAGGGAACAAACAGGACTTAGAAAGGGAGATTAAACAATTAGACATACAGAATGCAACAAAATCAGATCTAATAATACATAATAAAATTGTAGCATTGAAGTATAAATTAAACAAAATATATACTGATCAAGTTTTTAAAAATATTACCAATACTAAACAATTGCTGTTTGAATTTGGAGACAAACCCCAAAAATTATTGGCTCGACAATTAAGGAAAATTGAAGCTGAAAAAATTATACATAGGATTTAAATCACAAAACGGTGAATTATTAATAAACCCAAAGATATTAATGAAAAGATTTATGCCAATATTATAAAAAATCTGTATATGCTAAAAAAGGACAGTAAATATAAACAGAAATTAGAATGCCTTTTTAAATATTATTGTAACTTAAAAGAATTAGATTTACAAAAATAGAGAAGAACTATTAAATGCTGATATTTCAATAAAAAGAAATCCAAGAATCTATTAAAATCATTAAAAATGGTAAAACTCCAGGACCGGATGGTTATAGGTTCGGAATTGTTATAAAATTTTCATGATCAAATGGTCCATATTTAAAATCATTATATGAAACAGATATATTACACAAGAGAAATTACCAGAATACACTGAACGAGTCTATTATAACACTTATACCCAAAATAAATAAAGATTTGGATGACAGGATCATATAGAGCAATTGCTTTATTAAATACGGATCAAAAAATTTTAACAAATATACTAGCACAAGATTAAGCCACAGTTGTTAACGAATTAATTCATCCTGATCAAACAGGATTTATACATAACAAGATATTCTTCATATAATCTAAGACGGTTATTTAATATCATATATTCGAAAAGAAGTGATAAAAAAGACTTAGTAGTTATCTCGCTGGATGCAGAAAAAGCTTTTGACCAGGTGGAATGGCCTTATTTATTTTCGGTGATGGAAGCTTTTAAGCTTGGTGATAAGTTTACTACTTGGATCAAATTATATATGCAAACCCAACAGCTAAGTAAACAACAAACCGTATGTTATCAACTAAAATTTAGTTTATCTCGAGGTTGTAGACAAGGCTGTCCTTTTATCACCTTTACTGTTTGCGTTACAATCGAACCTCTTGCCCAAAGGGTAAGATTGCACCGGAATATATATGGATATGATACTAAAGATACTAAGATAAAATCTCGTTATATGCGGACGATGTATTACTTTATATCACTAAAACCGGAAATAAGTTATCCGTAATTTGTTAAAATCTAATAACGGAAATTTGGTTTAATTTCAGGATACAGTATCAATGGAATAAAAGTGAACTTATGCCAAATAACCATGAATAACTTACAGAAATATTACAACAATTTCCTTTTAAGATAACAAATGAAAATATTAAATATCTTGGTATTTTTGTTACAAAAAGATTTGACTCTCTATTTAAGTCTAATTTCCCGTTATTACTGAAATAAATTAAATAAAAATATTTTATACTGGAAAAGTTTACTATTTCAATGTTAGGTAAAATAAACGCAATAAAAATGATTTTTCTCCCACATTTTTATATTTATTTCAATCAATCCCGATATATCTCCCTAAATTTTTTTTTTTTAAAAGTAGGACAAAACTATAGTCACTAACTTTATCTGGGATTATAATGAACCATAGAATAAATAAAAAAACACTTATGTAAAGCTAAAATAAAACGGGGGTTTAGCATTACCAAATTTTATGTTTTATTATTGGGCAGTTAATATTAAATATGAAACTTCTGGTTAGAAGAAAAGATAATAGACCAAATGGTTAAAATGGAAGAGAAGACTGTTTCATTTGGAAATTGACTCTATATTATTTGCTATTATTAATGTTACCTAAGAAAATTTATAGTGTTGAAAAAAATCGATAAAAAGCGGATTTCGTATTTGGAAACAAATAAAGAAAACTTAAAACTAATATGTATACGATTGGTCTACTACTATTGCCAACAATTTACGTTTAGAAAACTTAACGATGGATAAGCTTTTTATAACAATGGACAATAAAGGAATTTTTATATACATGGATAATAAGAAAGTCCACTAAACATAGGGGTTGCTTTATAGAAATTTCTTTCTTTCAAGAGTTACAACAAGCTTACGGGCTTACATATAATGAATTTATTTAGTTTATTACAAATCAGAAACTTTCTCTGCATAAACACAAGAATTCAGAAATAGAAAGAGTGGAAATTTTAGTGAATGCTTGCATAGTTATCCTAATACAGAAAAAATGATATCATATATTTACAATATTTTGTTGGAAAGTGTATTCCATCATCGGAAACACACAGAAAGCTTTGGGAAAATGAATTAGGTCAAAAATAAATGCCCAGAAAATGGAAGAAGCTTACAACTCATACATTACTGGGCTGCCTCGTTAATGGCTAAACATGACTCCTTATACAGTTTAAAATTTTACATAGATTAATTTCTAAATCTAAATTACATAATATATTCAAAAATATCATCCCTAGTTAAAATGTCAATCTTAGAAGCAAATTTGTCACATTCAATCATTGTTCGATGATTGTAGAATATTGGGTACGAAATTATTTTAGATAATCTCGAATGTGTAAATATTACTTATGTTTATGATCAATTTATATACTACTGGAATATACCGAAACGGAACAATGACAAGGATTTCAAAGAACTTTTATGACGATTCTCTAATTATTGGGAAAAAATTAATACTATAATTTTGGAAGCCCTGCATCCGAACAATTAAAATGGTGGGAATACAGAAATGTGTCGGAGACACTTCACTCATGGTATGAGGACTTTATTATGGATAGGTTAGATCTCTCAAGTGTTTTGGGTTCTCTTACATTTAAATATGTTACAGGTCATAATGGGTTCGGCACGGGACTTGGACTGAGTCCGAATATCTGATTGGATGAAGGAAAAATACATAAAATAAATCAGATGTATCTCCAAGAACGGAATTATTAGTAATAGATTTTATTCTCCATCAACTTTTAACATTTTCTTTTCTATTTTCTACTCTATTTCTATCTTTCACTATCTTAGTAGGGAAAAAAGTATAGATACTATTATTACTATATCCTTTATTATTAGTATGAATACACATATTATTAGTGGTATGGAAAATATATATAGGAGTCTTAAATTTGTAATTATATCAAAATTGTGCTTTCAACTATATATTTTGAAATATTTAAAGTGAAATAATAAAGATTAATACAAACACTACATAAGACATTATATTATGGAAGAAATACATATAATCATAGAAGTTTGGTTAAGATTGGGTATTATTTTGAGGTTTTATTAGGGGGGATTTGTTATTTGGTAATTAGAAGAAATGTTGTGGTTTGAGTAAGTTTTTGTGAGTATGAGTTAGCTTAATTTAGGAATTAATACTACATACATCACTCACTATTATAAAGAATAAATAAGAATTGTATAATGGATACATAACACAATAACACAAACAGTATCAATAATCAATCATCAATCAATAAAATTTATTGTATATTATAATGTTTTAATGCCGTTATAAGAGTGTACTCTGATTACTCTCGGTTCTATAATAAAAAAATAAAAAATAAAAAAATTAAAAAAAAAAGAATGCTTACCGGGGGGGGGGCAGGCAGAGGAACAACTACTGTACCGTTTGGAAGTCTGTGATGGGCAATGTTCAAGGACGGCAACTGACTTGAACGAAATATTCGCCACAAATCAGTTACAGATTCAATAAGAAATGTGTGAGGAACTACATCCCTACGAACAAAATGAGGTTCCCATTCAAACTTGGATGAACTGTGAGAATCGCACTCTCTATGAAGGACCAGACACTGGGCATTCCATGTCCTGATGATACAGTGGTCTACCGAAGTCCAGATACGACCAGATAAGGCCATCAAAAAAGGTCCTCCAAAAGGTTCTGCTTTCCAACTGAGGTTGAGACAGATGTTTGGTAGCTGTGGCAGGGGACTGAATGCAATCACCTCCTACAAAGAACGAACCAGATGGGCAGCTGGATGTCGGCGATACCACCATCTTGTACTGATGGCTCAATACATTTTTTTTCACGCTTGATAGGAGAACACCTATGATGCTTTCCGAGCCCCATTCGCGGTGATATGTTATTTCAAGTCTCAGTCAAGAGGTCGACGTCAGAAAATCCGCGAGGGTGTACCCTCGAAAAAAAGCTCTGGACATGATGGCATACCTGTTCGTGTTCTAAAAACCAGTGAGGAGCCAACTGGGGCGTCTTTAGAAACATTTTCAACCTGTCACTTCTGATTGCTGATGTTCACTTGCCTCAAAGGGCCATCTCTATACTGGGCCCAAGAAGAGCAAGCGGTAACGCGATGCCTCAATGACTATCGACTGTGGCACACTAACGCCTGTGGTGATGAAGTGCTTAGAAGAGGTTGATTTCATGGCGACAATATTGGCGCAAATCTATCAACAACAGAAATTGAGCCACTGCACTTGCTGTGTACCGCCACAACTGATCAACGGTGGACGCGATCTGAGGCCTCACTCCGTCTGGAAACTTGGACAACAAAATGTTATTGTCAGGTGTTTAATCATTGATACAGTCGGCATTTAGAACACAATCGTCCTCATATGTGGTACCACCAAATGCAGAAACTCTTTGGGTCTCTGCCGCGCATCCCCTGCAATTGGAATTGATCTCTTCCTCATTCACATACACAGTTCGAGTTCGATTGGGTTGGTGCGAAATGTGTCAACTCGATAACAATCAGCAACGTGACGCCACTCAAGGCGTGTGCACCAGCCGCGCAATTCTTCTCTGTACTGCTGTTATCTAAATCATGACTCCATTAGCCTCATAGTGCGAACTTCATCCTCAAGTTTGTCTCAAGGTTTGCTGATAATGTGATAGTCGACAACACGATCTCACACAAGAGAGACGGAGAAGAGAGATCCGATATGGTGCCACACAGACCATATATCCAATACATATATAACTGTTGTAAATTCCATGTCTGACACCAATATTTGACACATTATTTCAAACAAAAGAACTCTTGATGCACCTCTTGCAGATCAACACCCCTCATTAGTGGACAATGAAGTTGATGGTATAGAGAATGTGGTTGTAGAGGCAGATCTTGCATTTAGTATATAGATGGTTGTAAACAAAAGTCAGAATACCTAAACTTAATGCCTGACAAATATAGACAACAATCTGCGCCTATGGGATCAGTCCCCCCCGATTCAGTAGTGTGGTTCTCTGACCCGATTACCTACTTCCCCTCCCCCCCCCCTGCCCCCATAGAACAGTTGGAAAAATTGACTCCGCCAAATGCCAGGACTAATGACATACCCAAAACTGTGACATGTGGTACCCCACCCAAGGAGGTGGTGAGAGGTAAGCCTCAGACCTTCCTTTTCTTATAATGCAATCATGTAAAATCATAATGCGAATAATGCAATATCTGAAGGTATTCCATCCGTTCTCATCATTTGATTAACAGGGTTTGACCCACCAATACTGTGAAAAAACCACAGAAATAAATAGATAATTACATTACCACAAACACCATGTTGAGGATGGTTCTGCGAATCAGTTTAGGGCTCTAGAATAGTGTATAGCGGCCACTATCATAAGTTCACATCCACCATACAGAGTCGCGCCAGATGTCTCAAGATTGTGAAGTCATGTTACTGGTATTTCCCCTCCCGCAATATTCCTTTTACAGTTTACGTGCCTCCAGCCCCGTAGAACACGCTAGCAACCCGTACGTTACCCTACTAAAGAGATTCTCCCCACGTGAATGAGAATATATCATTGACTATTTGGTCTCCACACTCCCTCTGTTTACAATGAAATGGTCCACTAAGGATGTTTTGTGTTTTGGGGAGGGATTTTCAAAGGGGTGGGGTCCATTCTTTGTTGTGAGCACTTGTAGCTTGTGAGGTGCTGTCAGATAACTGTCAGGGATCTGGTAGATGATACATTCTGGAATCTTGTGTGACAGGTAAAGAGAGATAATTTTAGCAAACTTTCGGTGACAATACAGTATTATCAGTCAAGTGAACAATGCATTGTTCTTAAATGGCTGATTAGTTTATTTAGATTTGTATGTTGCTGCACTGCATAGCAAGAGGGTTGTATTTCTTTATTTACCTATTTTGTACCCCTCGTAGATTTGTGTTAGGGCGTACGTGAGACTTCACTTGGCTACAGGAAACTGCATCTGACCGCCATCCTTCTAGCCCATTGTTATAGCAAGCAGGTTCAAGGTTGTTTCTCATGCATGTCTCAGTGTCCAAATCCAGGTTAATTATAAGTGACGAGGAAGCATTCTTTGTTAGAGGTTTATTAGATCGATAGTGTGGTTGGTTAATCTTTATTGTGCCCAGCCTAGCACATGTTACTTGCTACGATTTTCAAGATAAGAATTTCTAATATATTTTGGCTTACCGTGTACTTATATGGAGAAAAGCAGATTCAGTTTTGTGTATTTCAAATGGCATTAGTACCTGGGGTAATCACCTGTGCACAATGACTGGTGGTGGGACAGAATGAGATAAGGCTTTCGAAGTTGACGAGGTACAAAACACATGATTGATGAAAAATCATACATTAATGTCCTGTGCCAGGGAATATGATCTTTTGGCAAGTGCAATTAGTTTTATTTGAGAATGGATTTTGCTGCCATTATATACAGGCAATCAATTAATTTGTATGTTACCTTTAATTTGTTTCTTTCTGATGTATCTAAACTATGTATATTATTATTACCAATAATAATTCCAGAAAATTTGATGACAATATATTTTTTACTCTGGTGACAATAATCAGGACTGTAATCTTGATTACTTGTCCTGTTAGTTCCACTAGGTTATTTGCAACCTGAAATCTGTTTACATCGATCTACAATGTTTGTTTACAGCTTAATAATTTCAGTTATTGTGTCCCTGGTAGATTACCCATAGGATACTCCAATATGGAAAGAAGGCACTTCTATTCCAGCTAATTACAATTCATGCATCAACACTGCAAAATTATCCAATTAATTTTTATTTTGTGCGTTTTTTTTTTTAAAGCCATTATGTGGATAATTGATCAAAAGTGTTTTCAATGTCTTTTATCTTTGTAAATGACACTTGCATGAATGATAGCATTTAACAAAAATAAGTAATGATTTAAGTTCCGTCTGTGCATTTGACTGTATCATGTTATATCTTCTTCAGATTCCTCGTTGTCATTCAATGTCATTGTAACAATAGATACATCACATGCCTCCCTATCTCGTGATCGCGCCATATGTCACACACATTGATACAGAGAATAATTCAAACATAACACTTCGATAAGCATACAAATACCCATCATATGTTGTTTTGCTGTCAATGTCTGGAGTAGCAGCAGATTCTCTCCATTAATATTTGTTTAATTTTTTTTTTTTTTTTTTTTTTTTTTGTTTTTCCTGGAATTGCTTACAGATTTCTTTATCATTTTCTTCAATTTTATTAATATATAAATAGATATATATATTGCAGCATAGAAAATCCTTACTGTTGTTGAACGGGCGGTAAATGTGGCGAACTAATCTGCAAGTTTTGGACCGGGTTAGATCTCGGAGGAAGTTGCGCGGCCCTCAGCTAGGTTAGCGGATACCTTTTTTTAGCATGTGTGAAATTTTTCACACATGTAAATTTGGGTCGGCTGTCTTCTTTTCACTCGTAGTGCAGTGGAGTGGGAGTCGCTATGTAGTTTCTGGTAGTCGAGGGCAGCCGTAGGGCATCATCTCCTTCATGACTGAGCATTTGAGTTTGCTCATTGGAGTTTTTCTGGACCAAGGGAAAATTGGCCGGTAGGTAAAAAGCCTGCCCTTCTAAAATTTATTATTCTTTTAAAGTGCTGTCCTCCCAATCCTACCATCCCCCCGTTTCCTTCTCTTCCTCTCCCCCACTTCTCCCCTCCCTCTCCCTTCACCTCTCAACTTCTCTCTCTTCCTCTTCTCCTCCCCTCTTCTTCCTCCCGATTCTTCATAAAATCACTTGCAGTTACCGGTCTGTCCGTCTTTTACCACGTCATCGTGGGTGTGAATTTCATCTGCCAGCGCTCTCGCTTTCTGGCCCGCCTTTGCATGTGTGTGTGTGGTTTGTGTGTGTGTGTGTGTGCGCAGTTCTCCGGTCGATACAGCTCGCGATTTTTTTCAAAACGCGATGGGTGGACCGGGTTCGATCCAGCTCGTGTTTTCAGGCGATTGCATCGGAGCTTGAAGATCGAGATTCTTAACTCGTGGATGTGGTCGCCTGTGGGCAGTCCCGTAAACTCCAATCAAGTGGGTTTTATCTGAAACTTTAAGTACGTCGCCCCTTTCCTATGTTGCAGCAGTGTTTTGGATTCATATTGCTACCACATCTCTCCCATCTCTTAATTGTAGAAAAGGCTTGCAGCTCAACATGTGCAAGTCCCAATCAACTGGCCTTGTGCACTTAATACATACCAAGGCATTTTCTCCTATCATGGTGTTTGAAAGTCTGTGACAGTGAATACATTGGTGGGAGATAGGGTTTTATGATAACCTGTCAACTTGGTTTTATGATAACCTGTCAACAATATTACTTCTCAATCTGCTGCTGCGGTTGGAGTTAGGCTGCAGGTGGAAATCAAGGTCTGAAATGGGGACTGTTGGGAATAGGATTGAGATTATCACCGAGCAGGAATTGGTGCATCAATGTGGTAGTGTGAACTGTGCCCACATGATAAGTTTCAGAATTTGACTTGTGTAATGCGCTTGCAACAGCTCAGTTTCATTGTCTCAATTAATTAATTAAAGTAGGAAAAAAAAATTCTGTAGCTACTTTTACGTCCCCTTTCATAGTCATAGTTACGTGATATTAACCAGATAACAATTTAAGGAAAGCCTGATTGAATAATAAATATTAGCCGAGCACTGGGAATAATACGTTCTACAGCAAAATTAGGCCATCGAGCCATCACCTTGATCCGGATCATCCAGTGAATCATTGTTCTTCTCCTCGCATGGCCACCTTCAGTCTTTGTGCCCTGGGGGCACCTCCCGATGCCGCCCTTGTGGCCATGGAAGGTAAGACCCCAGATCCCGGCTCTGTTCTTGTGTTCACTATTGCTGATTCCTTCCATTCTCCAGTCCTCGGGGACGAGCAGGGGTCGGGCGAGGCAACTCCCCTCTTGGCGGGCTGCTGCATGGCAATAGGATAGATGCAGAAAGAATTTTAATTAGAGGACGAAATCAAAGACCAGAGAACATAGCTGACAAGGGAAAGATTTAACAGGCGTCTGAGCGGCAACGTTTTCACACAGATGGTGGTGTAATATGGAATGAGTTGCTAGGAAAAGTAGTGGAGGCATGAACGAGTCAAGACTATTGTCATATGTCCCAGATGGGACAATGACATTCTTACTTGCTACAGCACAACAGGGTATGTGAATATGTAAACATAGTACTTAACGGGGGAAGAGGAAAATAAAAAGAAAAAGTTCAATAAATAACAAATATAGTGCAATAATAATATAGTCTTTTGGGAAGAAGCTGTTCCTGAACCTGGACGTTACAGTTTTCAGGCTCTTCTTCCTAATGGCAAAGGTGACATGAGTGTGTGGCCAGGATGGTGTGGGTCTTCGATGATTTTGGCTGTCTTTTTGAGACAGCGACTACAATAGATCCCTTCGATGGTGGGAAGGTCAAAGCCGGTGATGGACTGGGCAGCGGTCACACTTTTTGTAGTCTTTTTTGCTCCTGGGCGTTCAAGTTGCAGAACCAGGCCATGATGCAACCAGTCAGAATGCACTCTGCTGTGCACCTGTAGAAGCTGAGGAGAATCCTCTTCGACATGCCGAATCTTTATAATCTTCTCAGGAAGTAGAGTCGCTGATGTGCCTTCTTTATAATTGCATCGGTGTGCTGGGTCCAGGAAGGATCTTCGGAAATATGCACGCCCAGGAATTTGAAGTTTTTGATCCTCTCTACCATCGTCCCAATGATGTAACAGGATTGTGGGTCCTCATCCTTACCCTACCAAAGTCCACAATCAGTTCCTTGGTCTTACTGATGTTGAGAGCCAGGTTGTTGCGTCAGTCGGTTGATCTCACTTCTGTACTCTGACTCGTCCCCATCTGTGATTCGTCCCACAACAGTGGTGTCGTCAGCGAACATGATGATGGAGTTCGCCCTATGTCCGGCTACGCAGTCATGGGTATAGAGTGAGTAAGGCAGGGGGCTGAGCACGCAGCCTTGAGGTGCCCCCGTGCTGATTGCTACTGAGGATGAAGTGTTTCTGCCAATTCGAATAGATTGTGGTCTTTGGATGAGGAAGTCGAGGATCCAATTGCAGAGGGATGCGCAGAGACCCAGTTCCGTGAGCTTGATTACCAGCTTGGAAGGGATGATGGTATTAAACGTCAAGCTGTAGTCTATAAACAACAGCCTGACGTAAGTGTTTTTATTGTCCAAGTGGTCCAATGCGGAGCATAAAACTATATCAACATTTAAAAAAACACTTGGACAGGCACATGGATAGGAAAGATTTAGAGGAATATGGGCCAAATGTGGGCTAGTGGGACTAGTGTAGATGGGGCATGGGCAAGCTGGACCCAAAAGCCTGATTCATTCTTCTATGACTCGCTCCATTGATGTTTATCCCATTATCATTTTGTAATCCTAGTAATTTGCAGGTTGAGTGGGAAAAATAAATCGTAAATATTCAGCAATTTTCTTAATTGGTTTAGATTGAAGTAGGTTTGTCTATGTAGCTCTGTACAATTTGATGTCTTTTTCAAAAAAAATGAAAGATATTATAATCGCTGATCAATACAGCTGCCTGGCTACCTTAGCCTGGCATGTACATAAATAAATCTGTGGATTATCATTTTAAGGCTAAATTAATTAATTTAATTAATGAATAGTTAACTATTGTTGAAATAGATGCATTATTTAAGTTGACATGTTAAGTTGGTAAAGAGATTTTTAATAACTTTCTTATCTCTGCATTGCAAGAATAGCATTGCATTTAGAGGTTGATCTTAATTCAAGAATTTTGATTTTGAGGAATGGTTTAGAAAATTGGACATGTTTTCTTTGTAAAACTAATTTGCAATTTTTACATTATCAAAGGAATTAACAAAATGATTGTTAGTAATAATAATAATTAAAGTTTGTTGGATATTTTTTCTCATCCAAGTTTGTAAATCAAGGAATACTACAGGGCATGACACTATAGGACATGTTTCCTGAGGAAGACACTGTACGGATGTGATGAGATGATGCAAGAGACTGCAGATGCTGGAATTATGAGCAGGCCTCAAAGTGCTCAGTAGGTCAGGCAGCATCAGGGGGAGGAGGAGGAGGAGACTTTTTTCAGACTGATGATTCCATTTATCTAAGAAAAACAACTGATATGTTGGGCCAAATATTCCTTATTTTTGCAACAAAAAAAAAGTGATGCTCTTATTATAGCTAAATGGAATTTTATCTCTGCCATAATATTACATGGAAAGAATATTGCTACATCACTTTTGCACGGTAACATATAATATAGTCAGCTCAGAATGTTACATTTAAAAATGGATATTCAAAGCATTCAGATTGTTGACCTGCTTGCGTCTTTTTTCCCCCCAAAACACGATATTTGTGATGTTTTTCTTCCAACGTAAGTGTAAATGTAGGTCACAACAGGAGAACAGAGCTCTAACTTGTGCAGTAAAAGGCATCCTTGTGCAGCCTTATTAAAACTGATAAGAATATAATGGTTGGCAGAGAGAAATTTTGCTGAATACTCCTCCAAAGTACTGATTCCCTTGACCATTCAGAGGTATTTTATGAGCTGCAGAGATATGGTTACACAAAAGAAAATGTGAGAATGAAAAGACCAATTAGCTATTATGTATTACTCTTCTGAAACTCTTTTAGTATGGCATTCAGTGCTACTTTGAAAATCTCATTTTTGTCCTTTTTACTTCCATAATGAAATTCACAATTTTGAGCAAAATAGTTGTATTTTCCATAATTTCTACTTCCAGTTGCAGATATTTGATTCCTTTCTTTCTGGTAACTCTGGTTTTACTTTATAAATTAATCAAGTTTTCTTTATCTCATCCAATAGAAAGACATTTTAGAAATTCAGGGCCTCACACACTTCAATAGTCTGCCAAATCCAATTAATTTAACATCTATATCATTTCTATTGATTTTTGTTGTTCCATATTTTGATGATATTTACCATAAGCATTCTCCTTTCCAAACATTAAAGTAAAAGTATCTCCCATCTTCCTATATAATTTGGCTTGTATTCTGTTGATATACTCAATTGACCGCCTCACTGTATAGTCTGTATACTGAAAGATGCCTGACTGTTGTGTAGGAAGGAACTGCAGATGCTAGTTTCCACCGAAGATGGATACAAAATGCCGGAGTAACTCTGCGGGACAGGAAGCATCTCTGGAGAGAAGGAATGGGTGAAGTTTTGGGTCAAGATCCTTCTTCAGATTGAGAGTCAGGGGAGAGGGGAACTGTTACTGTTCGTGGACCTTATCTAAGGTTTGTTATGATAATTTGGTTCCTCTGTTATTATTAACATCCTACATTTTAAACTTTATATAGTGTCAGTGTTTCTATTGAAAATCAACGTATAAAATCTCAAGTGGGACTTTTCCACATCTGTTTATTTTGGTGGATAGTCCACCTAGTTAGCACGCAACAAAGACTTTTAACTGTACCTCGGTACATGTGACAATAAACTAACTGAGGCCCTAACAATGCATATTAGAAAATTGGAGGTGTGTTGCTCTTTTTTCAGTCTGCATCTCAGGTAAATTCTTGTCATCACTGAATGGATGGTAATATGATAGAGGAGCTGTCAGTATCCACCTTACTTTCATTCTCTCAATCTTTGCACCATCTTTTTTTAAACCAGATTATTATATAATCCCATATTATTCCTTGAATATCTGTGATTCGTCAGCAATTGATTAGATAGGAATTATAAAATAATGTTAAGTTCATTTCTATAACTGTTTTGCAATGTGGTTTCTTAGCCAGACACAAAAAGCTGGGGTAACTCAGCAGGTCAGGCAGCATCTCTGGAGAGAAGGGAATGGGTGACGTTTTGCTGGAGACCCTTCTTCAGACACTGTCTGAAGAAAGGTCTCGACCCGAAACATCACCCATTCCTTCTCTCCATGAAAAGGTTAAATGCTTTTAAATATATAAAAGATACATGGTGAAACACTTGACTGTCGGTTGCAGTTTGTATTCCAAGAGAGAGAGAGAGAGAGAGAGAGAGAGAGACAAGCCAAGGCTTGTCTCAGGTTGATGTGTATTGAGACAATGACCGATGCCTTTGAAATGTCTTGCCCTGGAAGTACCAACTGATAAGATGCCTTTGAAACGGCTCTACTAATTGATAAGAGACAAGCTCAGTCTCGTCCTGTGGTGATGTATATTGGCTGCATCTTGTTACCATGAAAAGGATCTTTGGAATGTGACCAAGTGACACACAGTATAAAGCACCATGCAAATCATTGTTCATTGACGCGGGGAAGCCAAGTGTCTGTTGCTTACTTGACTGGTGTATCCCCGTCACTTCCGCCAGCTGATGATCAGTAAAGCTTGAGTTGGTTTACCTAACGTTATTCCTACACATGGTTTCTTAGCCTACTGAGTGCTATCACCGTACTCAAAAGTTGTTCTGGAAAGCCATAATCTTGCTTCCTGTGCCGCCAGATGAGAATTATTTATACCAATGTTTTCTTTCAGAAAATTACTACAATCTCCAAAATTCAACCTCTTTCTGCACTTAAAGCAGTCTACTTTTTGTACTTTTACAAAAATGATGGAGTAACTCAATGGGTCGGGCTGTATGTGTGGAGGCAATACATTCCTTCCATTGATGCTGCCTGACCCACTGAGTAACTCCTGCACTTTTGATTTTTACTCGGGGTTTAATTCCCTGATCCCTGACCAGTCTGAAGAAGGGTCTCGACCCGAAACGTCGCCTATCTCCTTCGCTCCTTAGATGCTGCTGCACCCGCTGAGTTTCTCCAGCTTTTTGTGTACCCTCGATTCTCCAGCATCTGCAGTTCCTTCTTTAAAAATTTAATCGTCTGCAGTTCCTTGTGTCTCCAGTCAGTCTGTTTATTGATGATAACGGACAAATTGCTATTGACATGGAAAAATATGCAAAAATGCTGCCTTGGCACATTTTGGTCCCAGTAGCTTGAACATTTAACACTGCCCAATGTAGGTGAACAAGGAAAGAGGAAACATGAACATGTTCTGTCTGGTCCATTGACTACATAACATTGCCACAATTGATCATTTTATATCTGCATAAAAGGAAACTGAAATTTAAATTTCAGCCTGTTACATATATCCAAAGCATCTCAAGTACATGAAACAAGTCTGAAGAAGGGTCTCAACTCGAAACGTCACCTACTTTTCTCCATAGATGTTGCCTCACCCACTGAGTTTCTCCGGCATTTTTTGTCTACTTTCAAGTACATTGGAACACTTTTAGTTCCAATATTGTTCTGATGGATCTATAATTTTCATTGACGCCCTTCCTTCACTCTCCTAGACCAGTGCTTTCTTTCTGAAATGCTGGCCTCGGAGAGGAATGTTGTACTTCTTTTGAAGATATAATGGTATAACCCTCTGTACTTCTGTCAGGTGGATAGTTTTGTGAAATTACAAATTTATTTTGGCTCTTTATTTTCATTTTTCTATACATTGATTCCCGTCTGTGCACTCATCCATAGTTTGGTTTATTTTTAGGGGTTCTTTTTGCAGTACTTTAGATTGTACTACAATCCTTGTGCCATTCGGCATTTGCTGTTGTATTTAGAGTTGCATCTACCACTATTATGTATACTGTATATTCTGTGAGCTTTGTGAACAAGGAATTTCATGACACAATGGTATATATGGCAATAAACTAATAAGATCTGAAATTAGCATTTACAAAATCCCCTGAACTGTTTTGATGGACTGTGGCTAAATTAATGTACAAATTAAACTATATCAACAATTCAAGCAAACAGCATCTGTCGGGCCTCTTGCATTGAAATAAATGCAATTTAATCCAACCGTGTTTCTTGGCAAATAGGGAGGGGTGTTCAGCATAACAGTTGACCCTGAAAGAAAGTAGAATTTTGTGGAGCAGTTAACTTCTGTATCGAATCATTCAACAGAGGTGCAGGCAAATAATGTCCTTCAAAGAGCACTTTAGCAAAGTGCATTTATTTATATTCATGGCCCACTTTGTTTCTGTCGAAGTGTTGGAGCTGCGATATCTAGCACGCATTTCATGTCAATTGAAATCACTGCTAGATGTCTAGGAACAGGCAGAGGTTTACATTGCAGATTCTTGGTATTCCTTGCAGAAATGTAGTTGTGCACAGCAGAGCTCTTTCATGTTAATCTAACGCTGCATCTTCTGTGGAAGTATTGCCGAGCATGTGTTATTCATTGCAAGGAGATACCTACACCAGAAAAAGAATAGATTGGTGTATTGTTACATTTGCGTTTGAAAATCTGGAAATCCCATCAGACAATCTGCATTCATAATGAGCAAAGCATTTAAGTTTATTTTCTGACACTTATGGAATGTTTATTGCAACATAAATATTCACCTACTGAAAGCCATTTATATAGAAATATTAATAAAAGATAATTAGGTATGGAGTCACAAAGCAGAAACTAAAGAATGAAAAATAAATTCAGAGTGCTAAATAGTAATAGGAGTTTAGTGTATCATGCAATAACTTGAGGGTGGAAATGGGCATATGGAATTTTTTAGTTGCTGTTGATATTCGAGAAGAAATGGTAGGTTAACTAACATTCCTGGTTTTAGGGTTTTTGGACTGGATGAAGAGGACTAAAAAGAGGAACAAAAAACCAGAACATTTGAAAAAGTTGTGAAACAGCATCTGCGCAGGTGAAAGATATATCAGTGTCTCGCTCGAGATCCTGCATCAGGACTGAGAGGGATCAGGAAAGAATTCCAGTATATAGAAATATGGGGTGGAATAAAGATTGATGGATGATATGATAAGTGGAATCATCTGTGGAAGGGATGACTGGCAAATGGAGCCAGATGGTGGAGAGGAGGTGAGCCAGGGACTGGTAAGTGATAGGGGAAGCCAAGTGGGAAAGGAATGATGTACAGATGGAATCGGGTTGGGATACGGGATGAGAAAGTTGAACGAAGGGAGAAAACTAAGTAGACAGGTGATCGCACCACCAGTCACTTCTCTCCCACTTTCTGCAAAGACCACTAACTTCGTGACTCCCTTGTCCATTAATCCCTGTTCCCTGGCGCTTTTGCCTGCAAAGGTAGGAAAAGTAATGTCTGTCCTTTCACCAGATCTTTCTACACCTTCTAGGAATCCTTCAAGTGATGCAGAGGTTTACCTTACTATTTAATCAACTACTGTTGGTGCTTATGATGTGGACTTTTCTACAATAGTGAAACCAAGCACAGACTAGACAAAGACTGGAGTACCTGCACTCTGCAACAGCCGCCTGGTTTGTCATTCCTTCTCCTTCTCTCCCCCCCAACTCCTCCAAGGAGGAGGTGTGACACTTGCCCCTGCCCAACCTCCCATATCTCCTTGCGGATATCTAAATAGTACATCAATGGTGTTTTTCTTCCAGGTGAGATAGACCTCCTCCAACCATGTCTGTTGCATTCAGTGATGTGGCCTTCTCTGCATTGGTAAGACCAAGCTCAATCTAGGTGACACTTGTGCTCTGTCAAAGCCCACCTGGAGCTCCAGGTTACAAGCCTTTTTGATTCCTCTTCCCATTCCCACAACAATCTTTTGGCTTGGGCCTTCTCCACTGCCAGGGTATGGCCAAATGCAAAATAGAAGAGCAATACTCCATGTTCCGCTTAGGTAGTCCACACTTCAATGCCGTGAACATCAAATTATTCAATTTCAAACCTCCCTTCTTGCCAAACAAACCTCCTTCTTGCCAAACTAACCCCACATAGTTCCCATCAAACAATTTAATTTCCTTCCCCCCCACCTAGCAAGTCTGCTACCTACTCCTACCGAGACCCCTCCCTCCACTATTCCCATCTACCAAGCATCCCTCACTTTGGTTCCACTCTTCCTTCCATAATCTGTAACACTCTACGTCACTTGAGTCTATCCTTATCTCAACCTTTCCCTCCCCCATCCTGACTCCATCTGCCAATCGACACATCCTTGCCTGTATCCACCCTTCGTTTGCCAGCTCTTGCCGCACCTCCTCCTCGTCCCTACCAATTTTTCCAATCGGATGAAGGGTGGCCCCACCAAAATGACAACTGTCCACTTCCCTTCACAGATGCTTCTTGACCCCCTGAATTCCTACGGCAGTTTGATTTTTTTTTTCCATTCAAGATTTCTGCATCTGCAATCTCTTTTTGCCTCCATGAAAATTGTTTAAATACTTTTCTTCTTGCATTGTAGCAATATGCAATGAGTTTGTAAAAAGAAGGGATTTAATGTCTTGTTTATACAATTTAATACTGGTATCCTGTTCCTAAGCCAGGCAGGATGATTTCAAAGGTTATTTATTGATTTGCACCTAGACTGGAAGAGGGAACGGCTAACAATATTTTTTAATTACAATAATATTTACATTAATTGCATGGTAGATGAACCTGCAGTGCAGAAACAAATGCATGTACTAAGATTGAATTAAAATGGGCAATTCAAAGTTATGCTCCATTTTGCTGGACCTTAGTCCAAAACCTGTGTTTCCAGTTAATTAACAAACAGTGATTCCAAACAGTAGTCAGACCTGTAGTGGCAGTTTTAATCTCCACATAGAAAATTGCTCAGTGTGCAAGAGCAAACCAGTGTGCAGTTTGGGAGCTGGCACCTTCTTTCCCCCACATCATCAGGCTTCTGGGTGTCCCTGACGCATGAGAAATCTAGAACCCAGTTTGCAGTATTGGTGAATTCTGAATACTCCTTCTCCACTCTGAGTTGTCCTGGCCAGAGATTCCCATGACTCGGGGAGAATGTTAGTATTGTACAAGCAGTCATTGCGAACATCCTAGTGTCATAAAGGGCAATGCAGCCCAAGAATAGGCCCGGCAACGCGCAATGTCTGTGTCAACCATGATGCCAATTTAAATGACACATCTGACAGCACATGGTCGATATCTCACCACTCCTTGCCCATTCATATAGCTGTCTAAATGCATTTCAACCATCGCTATCATTTCTGCTTCTACCCCTGGCAGCGTAATCCTTTAGCTTTCACTTTATTATTATTTTCACATGTACCATGTATGGTGAAATGCTTTTTTTTGTGCTATCCGATCAAATAATACTGTACATAAATTTAATCAAGCCAAATTCAAGTACAATAGGCAGAGTAAATGGGGAAGATAAAGAGAGCAGAATGTAGCATTGTAGTGCATCTGTTCCATAGACAAAATCCGATGTCAGAGGAGAGGTGATCAGAAATACCCAAGCTCCAGGCACCTACCACACTCTGTGTATAAAGTAAAACCTTGCCTTGTAAATCTCCTTTCTCTCTCTAACCTTAAACCTCTGCCGTCTAATATTTGATGTTTCTACCCTGGGGGGGGGGGGGGGGGGGGGGGGGGGAGAGAAACTCTGTGCATCTCATATTTTATAGGCTTCTATGTGGTCGCCTCAGGCCTCTGACATGCTGGCTAAAACAGTACAAGTTTGTCCGATCTCTCCTTATAGCTTTCCTGTGACTCGGTCTGAAGAAGGGTTTCGAACTGAAATGTCATCCATAGAGGCAGAAATGATAGCGATGAATCTCGGGGTAAGGCTCCGCTCCGATGCCCGACCCCCGGGTCACTGACCCTCACCCCCCCCAGACCTCCAGGTCACTGACCCGCACCTCCCCCGGACCCCAGCTGGACACAGCGCACCTGGGTGGCCCGCATTCCCGGGGAGTGGGGGAGAGAGGGAAATGCTCCCCGGACATCGCCAAGTCTCCGCTCGCTCTGGGTGTTGACGCCGCTTCACTGACCCACACTCTCACACACAACCTAACACACGCCCTTACACACGCACACACAAGGTTTAAAGGGATTTGGGCCAAATGCAGATAAATGGGACTAGTTTAGATGGGGCATCTTGATCTGCATGAACAAGTTGGGATGAAGGGCCTGTTTCCATGCTGTAAGCCTATGACACATTGTAAAAAAGGTGCAATTGCTCTGGAGAGGATCCAGCAGCGATTTATGAACATATTGGCAGTGCTGGAATAATTGTTTCACTTTGAAGAATGATTTGATAACTGGAATTGTATTCTCTGCAGCAATGGAGGTGAAGAAGAGACTTAGTTGAGATGAATAATATTATGAGAATAGGACCTGTTTCGCTTAATAAAGAGTGTAAGAAGGAACTGCAGTTGGTGGTTTCAACTGAAGATAGATACTAAAAGCTGGAATAACTCATTAGGACAGGCGGCATTTCTGGAGAGAAAGACTAGGTGATGTTTCAGGTCGAGACCTTCAGACTGAAGAGGTTGAAAACCAGCAATAAAACACAATGACTGGAGATGTGTGTTATGCAACTAAGGGCAGAAATCAGAATAATGTGTTCATCTTGATTGATGTGACGCCATAATAAATATATTACAGAAAAAAAAACAATGGGGTGGCACGTTGGCGCAGCGGTAGAGTTGCTGCCTTGCAGCACCACAGACCCAGATTTGATCCTGACTACGGATGCTGTCTCTACAGTATTTGTACATTCTCCTTATAACCACATGGTTTTCTGAAGTAATGCCGGTTTCTCCCACATCTGAAAGCAGTGCAGGTTTGTAGGTTAATTGGCTTCTGTAAATTGTCCCTGGAGTATACGATACAACTGGTATATGATAGATTGCGGTTGGTGTCGACTTGGTGGGCCGAAGGGCTTGTTTCCATATATATGTTTTACATATATATCTTAATTTAATTGAACCATATACGGTTGAATATGTGGCATTATTTTCATCTTTTTTCTATAGTCCAAGGGTAAGGTTAATTGATATATTTGTGCAGCTCAGTGATGGAAGTCTGACTCCTCTTGCCTTGTTTCTGTGTTTTTGTTTCTCTATATATGCATAACAGCATGAATTATAATCTGATTTCCATACATGAATATACTAAGGTAATTCATATGCTGCACCTGTTGATCAGAGCCTGGCTCTACTGTGGAATGTAATTAGGAATGTAATTTAGCCTAACCTTATTCATACCGAATCCAATTTGAAGCATAAATGTTGCATCAAGTGTAAGTTAAAAGTATGCACCGGATTTCACAATTTCAAACTGAAAAATGCAAAAGCTTCCTACCGTGGGAGGGGGACACACCTCCCTCACACCCCCCCCCCCCCCCCCCCCCCCCCCCCCCCCCCCCCCCCCCCCCCCCCCCCCTCGGTTGCTGCACTCCCTCGCAATTTCTCACTCTCACCTCTCGCCCGATGTTGACAGCCCTGATGATATTGATATGTTGGTGAAATTGTCAGATGGAGTTTTAACCAAATAAGTGTAAAGTCAGGAATTTGGGGAATATGTAAGAGTCTAGGACATGCATCATGGGTATAATGTCCCGGGGAGTATTGAGGAACACTGGGATCTTGGTGTGCTCATCTAAATATCCTTGAAGGTGGCAGTGCAGGTAGATTACGTGGTTAAGAAGATATATGATAAGCTGGCCTCCATTTCATGGAACATTGAATACACGAAAAGGAAGGTTATCATCCAACTCTATGAAAGGTCTGATCACAGCTGGACTCGTAGTGATACAGTGTGGAAACAGGCCCTTCGGCCCAACTTGCCCACACAGGGCAACATGTCCTATCTACACTAGTCCCACGTGCCTGCGTTTGTCCCTCTAAACCAGTCCTATCCATTTACGTATCTAAATGTTTCTTAAACATTGCAATAGTACCTGACTCTACTACCTCCTCTGGCTGCTCGTTCCATATACCCACCACCCTTTGTGCGAAAAAGTTACCCCTCAAGTTTCTATTAAATCTTTCCCCCTCACCTTAAACCTATGCCCTCTGGTTCTCGATTCCCTTACTCTGTGCGTCAACCCTATTCTATATCTCATGTTTTGTACATCTCTATAAGATCACCCCTCATCCTCCTGCGTTCAAAGGAATACAGTCCTATCCTGCTCCCCATAGCTTAGGCCCTCGGGTCCTGGCTATAGCCCATAAATATTCTCTGCACCCTTTCTGGCTGAACAATATCTTTCCTATAACAAGGTGCCCTGCACCTATAACATGGTGTCATCACAGTATGTGATAGTACAGAGAAGGGTACAATTGAGGTGTATAAAATTATGAATGGTATAGATAGAGTAGACTACAGACATCTTTTCTCTTTATCAGAGGTGGATATAACTAGTGTGCACGGATTAAGGATAAGGTGTAAGTGTTTTGGAGGAGAAATGATGGGGAGCTTTTTCACCCAGAGTGGCGAGTGTCTCGAATGCTCTGCCAGAGAGGGTGGTGGAATGTGAAGCGGTAACAGCATTTAAGAGATGCCTAGATGAGCACTTGAATTGCCGAGGCCAGACATGGCATTGAAAGGTATGAGCCGACTGCTGGAAGAAGGACTTAATGCATCCATTAATACTGGTTGGTGCGGATGAAGTAATCCGCTTCTACACTGTATTTTTACCAATTCGCTTTTTTATTTTTAATTAATCTATTTCCCACCAAACCTTATTAAGAATGATACCATGGGTACTATTTGGAGCAGAACTAGCAGAATGAAGAAAGGCTACCAAAGCCACAAGAATATGATCCCTGCCAATGCCAGTTGCGATTTTATACTGTCATCCACTGTGACCTCCTAGAACCACGTGTCGACCATGCTGCGAGTTTGTGGCGAGCGCAAACTCTTATAAACTCGCAAATTAGGTGGCCATTGTGGGACATGCCCTTAAGGATGATACACCCAAAGGTTCATTGTGAAACCAAGGAAAGCATTCCTCAGCCATCAAAGTATGCACATCAAAGTCAACCTTTTTTTTCCTTTTTATCTTTGATGACTGTAGTTTTTGCTACAGTCTGAATGGGGCCTTTTGTGGATTTTGTTTTATACCATAAAATTGTAATTTCATAATGACACTGCCTTATGTCAGCGGTCCTTTTAAATTTAAATTAACCATTTTAGCTGTGGGATGATCCATGAGCTGGTGAAATTAATATGTCAAGCAAAACACTGCAGTCGCAGAAACTGAAATAAATCCAATACATGCTGAAAACACTCAGCGGGTCAGGAAATATCTGTGAAAAAGAAACTGAATCAATGTTTCAGGTCAAAGAGCCTTCATAATCATAGATTAAAATGTTGCTGAGTTGCAATACTGTGACCTTCATCCATTACCAGTGAGTGGCCCTGAATAATTTTAAAGCTTGACAAATTTTGCCTAGTCTTATTGAGTACAGAGGGTGTGGTGCTATAGTTACTGGTGGAGCAGTCTGTTGCAGTAAAGTATGTTTAATTGTATGTAAAGTGCTTGGGCTGTGTCTGAGCGTTGTGTTAATATGATACATGGAAATTCCACTGAAGCTATGTGTATTCCATTGCTTTGTGTTTCTGTCCATGTCTGAAACTTACCCTGAAATATAAACAAGCAGGTTTTACAGCATTAGAAACCTAAAGATTTTCAAGATAGCATAGGAGATCCACAAAATATAATGATCAGTTTAATAATGGCTACAATATTTGAATTTGAAACTAATGAAGATCTGAAAGTTGATTAGGACACCTCTTTGCTTTATTTTTGTTTAACGCTGCTGATGGCAATCACTTTTTTATTCTACCGCCGCCTCTCTAATGTCTGGCACTATTGTTGCCTTTTTTTCTTCACTATTTTCTTGCCTCTTTACTTCCTTTTGGGACTGTTGGTGCTGGCTCCATTGATGCAAATGGTCCTCCAGTCCATTATCCGATTGAGCATTTGTCAGTCACGCAACCAGTATGAGTAAACTTTCTTATTTCTATTCATGCTCCCAGTCTACATTCAAGTCAATTATGTTTTATTGTACAGCAAACTGCGGCTGTTACCTTATACACTCCTCCCTAACATAGGCACTAAGTAAACTCGGAAAGACCTGAAACTTGATCTTAGGTAGACACAAATGCTGGTGAAACTCGGCGGGTGAGGCATCATCTATGGAGCGAAGGAATAATCGACATTTCGGGTCGAGACCCGTCTGAAGAAGGGTCTCGACTCGAAATGTCGCCTATTCCTTTGCTCCATAGATGCTGCCTCACCCGCTGAGTTTCTCCAGCATTTTTGTCTACCTTCGATTTTTCCAGCATCTGCAGATCTTTCTGAAACTTGATTTTGGTCAGTTATTTCTTGTTGAAGCTGGAGAGCTTAAATTTGTCATATATAAACCACAATCAATGCACGCATTAATGCATTTACTGAGGACTCCCGTGTTACTCCAGGGGAAAGACCGCTGTACTCAGTTTTATATGATCTATTAGTATAATGCAGCAAAAAAGAGTTTGTCAGAATTAGTCAGAGGAGCATGGAAACAAGCCTTCCCCCAAACGCCCATACCCACCAAGATGCCCCATCTACACTAGTCCCACTGCCTGCATTTGGCCCATATCCCTCATAATCTTCCCTATCCATGTACCTGTCCAAATGTCTTTTAAATGTTGTTATAGTACCAGCCTCAACTACCCACTCCAGCAGTATGTTCCATTTACCCACCACCCTCTGGAAAAAGTTGCTCCTCAGTTTGCTATTAAATCTTTCCCCTCTCATCTTAAACTTCTTGATTAGTACGGGTGTAAGCATTATGGGGAGAAGGCAGGAGAATGGGGCTAGGAGGGAGAGATAGATCAGCCATGATTGAATGGTGGCATAGACTTGATGGGCCAAATGGCCAGATTCTGCTCTCATCACTTATGGCATCATATCCTCTGGTTATTGATTTCCCGCCACTAGATAAAAGACACTGCAGCTACCCTAATATTGCGCTCATGGTCTTGCAGATGCCTTTAAGATAACCCCTCCTGCGCTCCAAAGAATGAAGTTATAGCTTGCCAATCTCTCTCTCTGGCTCAGGCCCTCATGTCCTGGCAACATCCTCATCAATCTTCTCGGAGCAGCACCTCGTATTCCATTTTGATAGCTTAGAACCATGCTCGATAAACATTTAAATTCCCCAATATCAGTTAACTATATTAATGATCTGGATGAGGGAATTGAATGCAACATCTCCAAGTTTGCAGATGACACGAAGCTGGGGGAGGCAGTGTTAGGTTTGAGGAGGATGCTACGAGGCTGCAAGGTGACTTGGATAGGTTGGATGTGTGGGCAAATGCATGGCAGATGCAGTATAATGTGGATAAATGTGAGGTTATCCACTTTGGCGGCAAAAACAGGAGGGTAGATTATTATCGGAATGGTGGCCGATTAGGAAAAGGGGAGATGCAACAAGACCTGGGTGTCATGGTACACCAGTCATTGAAAGTAGGCATGCAGGTGCAGCAGGCTGTGAAGAAAGCGAATGGTATGTTGGCATTTATAGCAAAAGGATTTGAGTACAAGAGTAGGGAGGTTCTACTGCAGTTGTACAGGGTCTTGGTGAGGCCACACCTGGAGTATTGTGTACAGTTTTGGTCTCCTAATCTGAGGAAAGACATTCTTGCCATAGAGGGAGTGCAGAGAAGGTTCACCAGACTGATTCCTGGGATGGCAGGACTTCCATATCAAGAAAGACTGGATAGACTCGGCTTGTACTCGCTGGAATTTAGGAGATTGAGGGGGGATCTTATAGAGACTTACAAAATTCTTAAGGGGTTGGACAGGCTAGATGCAGGATGATTGTTCCCGATGTTGGGGAACTCCAGAACAAGGGGTCACAGTTTAAGGATAAGGGGGAAGACTTTTATAGGACCAAGATCATTTTTCACACAGAGTGGTGAGTCTGTGGAATTCTCTGCCACAGAAGCAGTTCATTGGCTATATTTAAGAGGGTTAGATGCGGCCCTTATGGAGAAAAGGCCTATCAAAAACCCCACTCACCTATCCCTGCCTCCACCCTTCTTCCAGCTTTCTCCCTCTCCCCCTCCCCCTCAAACAATGTCTGAAGAAGGGTCCCGACCCAAAACATCACCTATCCATGTTCTCCAGAGATGCTGACTGACAAGCTAATCAGCATTCTACAGTTCCTCGTATCTCCATAATCAAATACTTGTGCTACTCCTTTGCCATTTTTCCTTCACCCTGCTCCCACTGCAGAAGATTCAGAAGCTTGAAAGTGTGCACCACCAAACTTGGGAACAATTTTTTCTCCTCTGGTATCAGGCTTCTTAACAGTCCTTGTGGACATTGGACTTTATCTATGGAGCCGATGCGCTACAATTCTCAAAACTATATTCTGCACTTTGTACTTTCCTCTTTTGCTCCATCTATTGTACATGAGGTGGACTTGGTTGTATTTACGTATATTTTACAATCTGTTTGGATAGCATGCTACACAGTTTTTCACTGTACCTTGGATATGTGACCATAATAAACCTAAACCTTAAGGAATGTTTATAAATGGCAAGCACAAACTGGTAATGTGCCAAACTCTTGGAATGGACAAACAAAAGTGCTAGAATGGGCAGAAAATTTGAATTAACACGGAAAACATGGAAAATATTCATGATCATGGGGAGAGAAAATGTGTTGATGGTTGATGGTAAACAAACATGGACATGGAGCATTTCAGCTTTGCTTATTGTCATGTGTACAGTGAAAAGCTTTTTGCTTATATGTATTTCTCTGGCAGCATTAACTCTGTTTCTCTTGCAGCAAATTCTACCTGATCTGGTGAAAGTTTAAGAATTTAAGTTGAAATATTTTACTTTTTAAAAATTCTGTAATCTATGATCAAAGTCTTAATAAAAACACAGCAAGGTTAAAATCTTCCACAATTTTTTTAAAATAAATTACTTTCACTATTAATTTAACCTTTTCAAAGTATGTAAAATTCCTTATTTTGAGACAGTAAGAAGCAAATTTAAAACATTTATAATGCTGATGGATAACAAGAGATTTTGTTATTATCTGGTCTTTAGTAAAAGGCTCATCTACAATGATGACAAGACCTGTGTGTTAATTGAGAAATCCCTGACTCAAATGTTTGAGCATTATTAAGATATCTATTGGGGAGAAAAGGAATACACTAAATATAAGGATTGTAAAGGTGAGTAAAATAACAATCCTGGCTCTTGTGCAGAAAACCAATGTGTAGATTTGAAACGTCAAATGGCTTGTTTCTCTGTGTTAATATTTTGCTTCTGTCAATGGAGAGGAAGTTACAATGAAGAGATTGTATGCGAACAATGAAAGGCTGTTAGAGACTTCAAACTAGTCACATACTGTTGGGTACTTTTAGCAGGAATGTCAGCTATCAAATTGAAAACATTTTATTCATGTATAGCAACAAATACAACAGACTAGAATCCAATTTATACAGAAACATTAACATCTTGTTTTGGGTACTCCCAATTTGCTAAGATTAGCAAAATGTAAAACATCACACTTTAAAATGTTGTTCATATGATTAAAATTAAATATAGTTTCTAATATATTTTATTTCTTATTAAACTCAAATCAAATTTCCTGCACTGTTTGATATATACTGGATCAGGATAACAATTTATGTTTAATTGGAAATTTAAATTTATTAACTATTTAAAAAGCAATATACTCTAGATTCATGGCTCCACCTGCAATTGATGTACTTTATTCATATGGATTTTGCAATGTGCCTTACTAACCTAGTTCATCGTTCATTGTATGCTAATATATGTGGCATTTGAGCTAAAGTTTATCTGACAGATAGAATTACATTAATAAAAGAACAAGATTGTCTGTTTTGTAATTGATGAGACAGCATATATTTGTGTCACTTTAGTTAGTGGGCTGGACCATTAAAATGCCTTCATCATGGAAAATCACAGAATTCTGTGCGACCGACAATCATAACTTAAAAGGAGCAGTTATATGGCCGTATGTCATTGCTACAATGTAATGAGGTTAACCATTTTATTTGGGGATCAGAACATAGAGAACATAGAACAGTATGGTACAGGAAGCCTGAATGAGCGTCTCAACCCGAAACGTCATCCATTCTTCTCTCCAGAGATGCTGCCTGTCCCGCTGAGTTACTACAACATTTTATGTCTGTCCTGATTATAATCCCAAACTAAACTAACTCTATCCGCCTGCACATTATCCATATCCTTCCATTCCTTGTTTGTGCAGGTGCCTGTCTTAAAAGTAATCTTTTTGTCTATGTCCACCCTTTCTCCTCACGCCTCTTGCTTTTCATTCACCCACCACAACCTGTGCTAAAAACAAACACGTCGCCTATTCCTTTTATCCAGAGATGCTGTCTGACCTGCTGAATTTTTCCAGCTTTTTGTGTCTATCATCGGTCTAAACCAGCATCTGCCAGCATAAACCAGTTCCTTCCTACATATTTCCTCTTATACAATCCAGCTCCCACCTTAAAGCCACGCCCTCGCGTATGTAACATATCTACCCTAGGAAGGTTGTTAGTTGAGAACATAATATTTCACTCTTCATCTCATTATTAGGTTACTGTTATGAATTTTACATTTCCTTGTAACTTAGAAGGAGGTCATTTTCTCAATCGGGTTTGCTCTGCCTTTCGATCATGGCTGATCTATTTTTCCCTCTCGACCCCATTCTCCTGCTTTTTCTCCATCACCTTTGATGCTCTTAATAATCAAGAACCTATCAAACTCTGCTTTAAAGCTACCCAATGATTTGGCCTCCACTGCCATCTATGAAAATGAATTCCACAGATTCAGCACCCACTGGCTAAAGAAATTCCTCCCCATCTCCATTCTAAATGTATGTCCTTTTATTCCAAGACAGTGCCCTCTGGTCTTAAACGATCCCACTAAAGGGGCTGTCCCACTGCGGCGACCTAATCTGCGAGTTCAGAAGAGTCACACACACGCACACGCACACGCACACGCACACAAACACCCGCAATGAAGCAGAAGGTAAAAGACGGCTGCACAATGTACGGTAAGCCCTTTAGAGAGCGCGAGGGGGTAGCAGGAGTGGAGACATTTTTAAGAGGTCAGACAACGTTTAATAAAGTTTAGCGGGCATCTAACATTACCGGTCCGTTTTCCTTGGTCCTGAAAACTCCAATGAGCCAATTAAAGTGCCCGGTCAGTGACGGAGATTGCCTACGACTGCCTGTAACTAAATAGCGACCCCACTCCACTACGATTTAAAACAAACAATGCCGACCAATTTTTACTTGCGCAAAATGTTTTAACATGCTGAAAAATTTTCCGCGACCTAGCTGAGGCCTCGAGTATGCGGGAACTTCCCTCGAGCATGAAGGGGAGTTATAGTGACCTCATAGGACCTCCTAGGATCACGTGTCGACTACACTGCGAGTTTGAGTCCAGGGCAAACTCTTCTAAACATGCAGATTAGGTCACCGCAGTAAACAAACTACTTAACTAAACAAACTACTGGAAACATCCCCTCCATATCCACTCTATCTAGGCCTTTCATTTTTTGATGAGATCCACCCTCATCCTTCTAAAGTCCAGTGAGTATAGGTCCAGAGCCATCAAATGCCCCTCATATGTTAAACCTTCTCTGGACCCCCTCCAATGCCAGCACATCCTTCATCAGATATGGGGCTCAACACAGTATGTCAACCGATGTATGGTCAAATACAATATTGCAGGATTTCTTCTTGTAAGATCATTTGTGCTGACTATCCAGAGTGTAGTTTTAAATATTAAAAATATAAACATACTTGTTTTAAATAGTCATGCTTTATGAACATTAGGACAAGGCACAAGCTTTATTTTACATTGGAACTCGTGGCATACTAAAGCATCCAACAAATGATTAATTGCTTTTTATTTTCAAGTATTACTCTCACCTTTGTCAGGAAATGGTGTTGGGTAAACTGTCGGACTGAAGGCAGATAAATCCACAGGGCCTGATGGTCTGCATCCCAGAGTACTCAAGGACTTTCAAAAAGCTGTTGACAAGGTCGCACAAAAGAGATTAGTCCGCAAAATTAGAGCACATGGTATTGGGGGGTAGGGTATTGGCATGGATAGAGAATTGGTTGCCAGACAGGAAGCAAAGAATAGGAATTAACGGGTCCTTTTCAGAATGGAAGGCAGTGACTAGTGGGGTGCTGCAAGGCTCTGAGCTGGGATCCCAGTTATTGTTAATATATTTATTGTAAATTTAGACAAGTGCATTAAATGTAACATCTCTAACTTTTCGGATTACACAAAACTGGGTGGCAGTGTGAGCTGCGAGGAGTATGCTATGAGACTGCAGGGTGACCTGGGTAGGATGGGTGAGTGGGCAGATGCAGTATAATGTGGATAAATGTGAGGTTAACCACTTTGGTGGCAAGAACAGATTATTATCTGAATGGTGCCAGAATAGGAAAAGGGGAGGTGCAATGAGACCTGGGTACATCAGTCACTGAAAGTAAGCATGCAGGTACAGCAGGCAGTGAAGAAATCTAATGGCATTTTGACCTTCATTGCGAGTGGATTTTAGTTTAGGAGCAAGGTGGTCCTACTGCAGTTGTATAGGGCCCTGGTGAGGCCGCACCCCAAGTATTGTGTGCAGTTTTGGTCTCCTAATTTGAGGAAGGACATTCTAGATATTGAGGGAGTGCAGCATAGGTTCACCAGGTTAATTCCCGGGATGGTGGGACTGACATATGATGAAAGAATGGGTCGACTGAGCTTGTATTCACTGGCATTTAGAAGGATGAGAAGAGATCTTATAAAAACATATAAAGTTCTTAAAGAATTGGACAGGCTAGATGCAGGAAAAATGTTCCCGATGTTGGGGAGTCCTGAACCAGGGGCCACAGTTTAAGAATAAGGGGTAGGCCATTTAAGACTGAGATGAGGAAAAACTTTTTCACCCGGAGAGTTGTGAATGTGGAATTCTCTGCCACAGAAGGCAATGGAGGCCACTTCACTGGACATTTTCAAGAGAGAGTTTGATTAGCTCTTGGGTCTAACTGAAACGAGGGATATGGTGAGAAATCAGGAATGGGGTGCTGATTTTGGATGATCAGCCATGATCATATTGAATGGCTGTGCTGCTGGCTCGAAGGGCCGAATGGCCTACTCCTGCACCTACTTTCTATGTTTTTGTTTGTGGAGCATGAGCTTGCATTCAATAGGGTTTGACACCAAGTATAAGAAAACTAAAATATCCTAAACAAATGGATTTTATCCTGATGGTTCAACCAGTTTCCAAATATTAAAATACATTTACAGAACCATGAGCAGCACCATCAAAGATGCAACCGTTTATTTGTAAAGAGGAAGTGATAAGTTAATCATGAAGCAGTGAGTTATGACATGGAGGTTGGGTTTTAGCAACTCCCTGACGAGAACATTGGGGATGTCAGAATTTCAAATGTACAACATCTGGAAAATGTGGCAGGATTTTGCTGAGGAATGCTGTGAGTGTGCAGTGTAGACCTACCAGAATTTGCCTTAGAGTGACAGGAGGTTTGGGACATCTACACAAATGTGGAAACAAGGAATTACTGGCAGTTCCATATTGGCATTTTCCTTATCTGTGCTTCCATGTTCGATTCGTCATAGAGTCTAATGGTAGAGCATGAACTTGTTGTACTTCTCCATCTGTTCCGCCAGAGAAGGCACATTTGTTCCAATAGAGAAAAATGGCTGCAAAGTGGGAGAGCAAGTATTAGTTAATTTATGTTTTGTGTTTTAATTGCTCTAATTTAAAAAACAATTATTAATTATTTTTCCTTGGATTGGTGACTTTAAATTGCTTTTGAATACTTTAGATACATTTGAAGCCCTCAACAGCTGTAGCTGACAGTATGGCTTAACCAAGTAGAGCTGCACAGCGGTGCAGCAGTAGAGTTGCTCCCTCACAGTAGAGTTGCTCCATCCCTTCGATCCTGACTGTGGGTGCTTGGCAGTACAGAATTTGTACGTTCTCCCCGTGACCTGCGTGGCTTTTCTCTAGGAGCTCAGTTTTCCTCCCGCACTTCAAAGATGTACAGTCCTGAGGGCTAATAGGCGTGGTATAATTGTAAATTGTCCCTAGGATTATGTGTAGGATAGTGTTAGTGTGCAGGGATCGCTGGTCGGCGTGGACTTGGTGGGCCAAAGGGCCTGTTTCCATCCTGTATCTCTAAACTAAACTAAACTGAACTAAACTGTCAAAGTTAATTTGTGCTGATTTATTGGTGGAGCTTGTTTTGGCCCACACACGGGACAATGCTACATTCTGTGCTGTCTCTTGTAATTTTAGATTAGGAAAGGACCTCGCCATGATGGACCAAAGGGCACTATTATGTGGTGTGACTTTATGACTCCTCTTGACAGCAACCATTAACCCAAGTTGGTAAACTTGAAATTTCAATGCGTAAAGAACTTAATTTTGTTTATAGTGCTGACATGTGTTGATCTTGTTAGAAGTATCTAATCTAGAGATACTAGATTTCTGAAGTAGGGTTTTCTTTAGACAAGATTGGAATTTATGACAAATACAGTGCATTCAGAAAGCATTCAGACCCCTTCGCCTTTTTAAAAATAAGGCTGTAACGTAACAAAATGTGAAAAAGTGAAGAGGTCTAAATACTTTCTGAATGCACTGTATATACTTGAGAGTGCACTTTAAATTTTTACAACATTCGCTTGTATAAGCAAAAAATATATTTTATTGATTGAGGAAGCAGGCAGTGAATTGGAAATCACTTCTTCAGTTCCATTAAAAAAAAGACTTTACATAATCAAAGCTTTTGCATTTTCATTAATACTATTGCCATAACTGAGAATTCTTTCTAACTGCAGCCTATCACTAATAAATGATTTGAATTCACTGAAAATTACTTGTTAAAAATATAAACTAATAGGCCTGTCCCACGTAGGCGATTGTTAGGTGACTACAGGCGACTGCCGAAAAATTTTCAACATGTTGACAAATATTCGCCGACCGTGGCGACAATTTGGGTTGTCATAGGTGCTGTCGTAGATTGTAGCCAGGTTAACATAGGTTGCCGCCAGGTGGCGTAGGCTGTCGCCGGTGTTGACCGGTGAATTCCATTGTTCTAGTTTCTGGCAGTCGCCTAAAAAATCACCTAAGTGGGACAGGGGCATTAGTAATTCATTGAATACACAGAATTCTTTGGAAAAAATTGTAAAGTGAAAAATATTTAGTAAATTTGCTCATGAGGTAGTAGAGGTCTGGTTGTGCTAATTAAATCCTGAACCATTATAAAAAGTAATTAAAAAAAATAGCATTTAAGATTTTGAATAATCTCATTTTGTTTAAATTGCAGTATTTTGTGGTGCTTATGTTGATTCTTCTTGGTTTGTGGGGGAAGCTTCACCTTCCAACCACCCATCTATCCTTTTCAAACACAGAATATTTGAAAAGAATACTAGTGAATGTATTAGCACTTATTCTCAAAACTGAAAATCCAACAAATTTTGAAGCACTGTATATATTTAATTATTGAAATCCAGAGGTCCAAGAAGCAATCAAAATGAAATCATCCTATTGACAAAATAATTGTTTTTTACGGATGGTAGCCAAATCATAGAGCCTGAAAACAAGCTCTTTAATGTACAAAATAAATGCAAAGTGCTGAAGTAACAGCAGGTCAAGCAGCATCTCTGGAGCACATGGATAGGTGACCTTTCATATCAGGAGCTTCTTCAGACTTTTGTTTGGGGGGGGGGGGGGGGATAGTGGAGCAAACCGGAAGGAATATGGGGGAAGGGAGAACAGCAGGAATCACTGATGGCAGTGAGAGAGGGTCTCACAGAACTCCCATCGGAGAGAGAAGGTTAACGTCTTCAAAGTAGGCATATCTTGAAGAGATTTCACAATGAAGTAAAATCAGAGCATTTTACTCACCCAGTTTGCTGGCTGCCAGAACTATACAGATTTATTGACAGCTCAGTTAGCTCTATGAAATATCCCTTGCTGGATGCTGGAAGTCTTCTACAGAGAAACCCTGAGAAAAGGGAAAAATACATGTAGCAGAGTCCTCTTTGAGGCATGTCGTTATACCACTGACCACTGAATATGGGTAATTTGTTTTAATTTTATCTCATAACCCCCAAGTATGTTTAAGGAATGTGGAATAAGTGTGGACTCCGTGAATACTGGTACTACAATAATTGTGGCCAGATTTTCATGTTAATTAAAAAGTTGAATGAACCATTTTCTGTGACAGATCGTGATATTAGCACTGTCGGTGATCAATAGATTTTAATATGTAATTTAAACAAAGATTGAGGACCAATACAGAACAGTAACTTGAGATAAAAATCAGCCATGATCTTACTTAATGGAGCATGGAGCTGTATATTCTCCTCCTAACTAAATTGTGCACTTTCAGTGCCCATCATCACGTAATGGAAAAGAGAAAGTAAAATGTCTTGCTTAAAAGAAAAACTGCATGCAAGAATGTGAAGTTACAATATAAATAGAAAATATATATTAATCTTCGAATGGTGTCCAGTATAGAGCAATGGATTTACCAATTTAAAATGTCTTTCAATTCTGTTATTGTTTCCCTCCTCCTTTCCTGAAAGCTGGGGTTTAATTCTCCAAGCCCCCAGTCTTGCTGGGTGTAATGTCAGACAGTAAAGCATCAGATTTTCTCTCCATTCTTTTAATATAATAGTATAATTTTGTCTGGTGATTCCACATTGAACCTGCCCAGTCCCCCACCCCCACCCCTTTTTTTAGTCCCTTGCATCATTGTGTACATATTCCTCATGTATTTTTGTTTCTCATTTGCTGACCGTTTTTTGGGGAAAGCAGAGCAAAATGTAGCTGCAACACTTAAGAGGGTGTACAAGTGGGTGAAAACTATTGCCAGTAATCCTCTGCGCCTATTTTATTAATGCATAGTGAATTAAAAATCATGCTGATTTGATATCACTTGGATAAAATTATATCAAAAACACTGAAACAGGTCTTGCACTGTAAGATGTTAGTTAAAAGCCTCAACACTACCTGACCTGCAGCTAACGTATATGAGGAGACCAGTTTCCTTCAGAGAGGTGGTGTCTTTAACATTGCACAGTCACTGCACCCTTTCAATGCTAATATTTTCAGCCCACGTCTGCTCGATTTTCCTCAACTGCATACCCCTCCCAAAACCTTTTCTCACTGTTTCTACAATAGTAGAAGATTGTAGGTGGGGCGTACTGTACCACCCCCTGCACACCTTGGCACAAGACCTTCCCCATCTTGTCCACTCTTTAGGAGGGCTAAGCCTGTATTGACAAATATACCTTCTCAAACCTAGTTTGGGCACGTCCTGTCTAACAAAACTATACCCCCCACAGACCTCGTTTTCAGCTCATATTTTTGCAGTGATTACTGAAGCATTTGAGTTTAATTGTCTCCATGATACCAGACCAAGAGAAGATATTCTTCCCTGACGCCATCAGCAGCCATAGAAACCAAATAACAAATATTTGAAACCTACTTCCAGAAACCCACACTGTTTGCTGAGTATTGTTATAGTATGCTCTGTGCATATGATCAACAACCCAGTGATAAAGTTAGTTGAGAAAGTAGATTCTTAACTTCTCTCTAAACTGTGCCAACATAATCATTTGTTCAGCTAAAGTTAGAATGTGTCATCGACTTATATATACAAAAGTTGTGAAATGAATTAAATTGACTTACTTATTGAAGTATTTATCAAAATAGAAAATAACTTATAACATTGTAACTCTGACTATGTGTTTAAATCAACATTGGAAATAAGTTATTTTGCCCTTTTAGCATAATGGCCCAACCTGCTTTACGGAGGCAAGTGAAACAAGCCATTCAACCATAACTTAGGAGTGGTGACCAGAAGCATCTTTAAGTAATTTAGTTTTAAAGAGGATAAGCATTTGAGAATTGGGTCCAGGAAGATGGTTTCAAAATTTGGAATCTGCCCACATTAGTGAGGCGATGAAAAGGAGTGATGCATAAAATGTAAAAGATGGAACAGAACATTCAGGCGAACGTCATTAGTTCATTTTGAAAGATGTTAATACTTTTATTCAAGTTTGAGTAAGACCTTGGATTAAAAATATTCAACTTTATAGCGTCAACCATGTGGTTTTGCATTGGGTTTGGAATGAACTGTTCCAGGAACACAAGCTTCTTGAACTTTTAGGCAACAACGTCCTTCAGCAGAATATGTACTTTAGCATTCGTTCAACCAAAGAACTTTGCAATATTACTGCAAAGTTCAGTTACAGTGTTTCCATTTCTGCACAATTCTGTCAAAGCTTGAACCTCTTAAAAGATCATATTGAATATAAATGGCTGCTGCTGGTGGCATTGCCTATCCTGAGGGCTGCAAAGGTTTTTGGTGTCCAAGTGCTCGTCTACAAAGTCACATCTCATGTTGGATGACACACATTTAGAAGTTCACAGCTACAATTTTCAGAGAAATTTGCTAGCAGTATTTTTCAGGACTCCTCAGAACTCGGCCCTCAAGAGTGAAAAAACAGGCAGTTTGCGTGGTTAAAAGAAATTGAATTACTATTGCTTTGAAGTGATTTTTGTACAATATCAGTCTTGATACTGCTGAATATTCCTGGTATTAATCCAGGAAAATATAGTGATGTCTATTATTAAACAACTTATGTTACTATGATTCTAACACTTTAATAATTTAAATGATTTTTTAAAAAATCAATTTTTACGATCTGGGTGTTGCTGGCATTTCAAATGGGCAACCCATATTGCCCATTTGAAATGCCCTCAAGAAATGTAACTGCTGTGGCATTGGCATGAAGATGCATTTGTTCACATGTGCCCAAGTTATTCCCAGAGTTCTGTCAGTCAAGGCCAGGGGTCCTTGTTCTGCATAGGAGCCAGGACACATGTCTGTGAACGGATGGCAGGCCACATTTATCGCCATAGTTAATAAATAATTAATAATAGTTTTAAAAAATCGCACCAAAAATGGGACAAAAAGACAATTACCCTACAACAAGCTGCAGCTAAAGTGCAACACTGTGGCCGGAGTGAAATTCCTCAATGCTGATGCTTCGCTTTCCTCCAGCCCGCCCGCCGCTGGGCTCCCGAGGAAACCGCACCAGCACCGCCTCGCTGAAGCCATTCTCGGCCCGTTTCAGTTTCACACATGCCGCACAATGGGGTGGAGGGCGCTTTCACTACGGGTGATCGGGAGGGTGGAAGGGTAGGGATGGAGAGAGAGAGCATCGACGGGTGTTGTGATGTGGAATTGGCTGTGTGTGGGAACTACTCTCGGATATGTGTGTGTGTGTGGGTGTGTGGTGTGTTACGCCTGTGAGCTGGACGATTTCAGGTTATGGGCTGAATCTGGCCTGTGGGCCTTAGGTTGCCTACTGCTGGTCAAGGCCTTCCAGAAATGAAATTCAGCAATAACACAGCACTGATATATTTGCAAGTCAAGAATATTGGTCATGATACCACTGGCCATTTCAAGTATTCATCTGGGAAGACCTATTATATTAAGCAAATTATTATATTATATCGAGCCGGAGGGCACATGCAAGTGTCAGTGATTCCATGGTCCTGCTTCTTTTGCGCCTTGGTGAAGGAGATCATGTGGTTTGGGTGTTGCTGCTGGTGCAGCGGGGTGAGGAAATGCAATGCATTTTGCAGATGGCATACAATGCAGCCATTGAGTAAGATTGGTGAAGGGAATGAACATTCAGGGTCCTAGATGGGGTGCCATTTAAGAAGGCTGCTTTGTCGGAGATGGCATTGATCTTCCAGGTAAGTGTCATCATATTCCTGACTTCCACTTGACAGGTGCCGGAAGGGTCTCAAGTCTCAAGATGGTATGAGCTGAGCAATTCATTGGAGGATTCCCAGCCTCTGACATGCTCCTTAACCATATTATTTATGCAGCTGGTTCAGTTGAGTTTCTGGTCAATGGTGACCACCAGATTATTGATTATGGGGTACTTGACCAAGATAATGTCATTGAATGTCAGTGGAATGTGCTCTGTTTTGATGAGAATGTTAAGTGTTGCTATTTTGTTTTATGAAAATAGAAAATAAATTATTGTGGAATGCAATGTACCAAAGTTTAACGTATTCTCTGCAGAATATGATTCTGTGATTATGGCTCTGCTAGTCTGCAGAGCAGTTCTCTCTGTGGATAGTGAGGAGGATTTTGCAGGATTTACTTTGATGTGTCCAAATTCAGTACCTAAGTCGATGTTGGGTGGTCCACAAAATGTTCTTTATTTTCTATTTAAACATAGAGGGAAAGTAACGCCTGGCTAGGCAATTTCAGAATGGCATTTAGGAGTCAACCAAATGGGTTGGTGTAGGCCTGGATCGGTAAGAATGGTAGACTTCTACCCTTAAGGTCTTCAATGACCATCCAATACTTTTAATGATCATCATCATTTAATCTGTTCCCTTTCCCCACACCAATTCCATATTAAACTCAGATGAGTGAGAGCAGGATAGAGATATTAACCAAGGCTGGAGGTGTTAACCGGAAAAGACAAAAGAGTATAAATGGTGGGATCTGTTAACAAAGGAATGTGAGGAATGACATGTAGAACCAGAAGGAGGGATGGTGGGGAAAGGGATCTGGCGGGGAAAGGGGTGGGAGTTGTAAAACGGAGGATCTGGAGTAGTAAGCCATATCGAGAGCACCGACTGCAGTAGAAGGAGTGTGTTGCAAGGCCATTTTGTTTAAAACCTAACATTTTTAAATGACACATTCTCAAGTCTTAACATTCAAATGAAAAATCAAGACTCACTAAGTGTAATGCAACCCTTCTTATCAAAAGTCTTTCAGCTTGTCATTCTCTTTGAAAATTTACAGCTCTACCATAACATCCTGTTTGAAATCCTTAACAGTTTTCCCTCTTTGCCACAAGCCAAAGACCAGTTATTCAAACACACCTGCGATTTGAGCTTATTATTCTCTCTGGCATTTGACCTGCTGCTGAGTTCCATTCACCCTCACTACCTACTGCTCTTTGTAACCTCTTTATCTGGATCCTTCACAATAATCTGAAGCCTATGCCATTTTGTGATAGTGTGATTTACAGAATTGAAGCAGCTCTTTGCAAATATAAAATTAGAATTACAATTCCCGATAATGCATGGAAAAAAATTATAGCACCCTTTTCTAATTTCTTCAATATGTCGTCATTCACCTTATTTCCTTGTGAAAGTCTATGAAAGTAAGCATGCAGGTACAGCAGGCAGTGAAGCAAGCAAATGGCATTTTGGCCTTTATAACAAGAGGAGTCAGGTATAGGATCAAAGAGGTCCTTCTGCAGTTGTACAGGGCCTTAGTGAGACCACACCTGGAGTATTGTGTGCAGTTCTGGTCCCCTAATTTAAGGAAGGACATTCTTGCTATTAAGGGAGTGCAGCATAGGTTTACAAGGTTAATTCCCGGTATGGCGGGACTGTCATATGCTGAGAGAATGGAGCGGCTGGGCTTGTACAATCTGGAGTTTAGAATGATGAGAGGGGATCTCATTGAAACATATAAGATTGTTAAGGGTTTGGACACGCTAGAGGCAGGAAACATGTTCCCGATGTTGGGGGAGTCCAGAACAGGGGCCACAGTTTAAGAATAAGGAGTAAGCCATTTAGAACAGAGATGAGGAAACACTTTTTCTCACAGAGAGTTGTGAGTCTGTGGAATTATCTGCCTCAGAGGGGGTGGAGGCCGGTTCTCTGGATACTTTCAAGAGAGAGCTAGGTAGGCTCTTAAAGATAGCAGAGTTAGGGGATATGGGGAGAAGGCAGGAACGGGGTACTGATTGGGGATGATCAGCCATGATCACATTGAATGGCGGTGCTGGCTCAAAGGGCCGAATGGCCTACTCCTGCACCTATTGTCTATTGTGCTGAATCTTCTACATTAAAATTGCATTTTTGTCTCCTGGTTATGCCCAGGAAAAAGAAACATGCATCAGAATTTGTATCATTATTTGTTTTTTTTTTAGTAGCTTTTCCTATCCTATCCTATTTATCCTTTCCTATCCTACTCGTGATGTGGGCACAAATGATGTTTATATCTGGATCCAGTCTCATTGCAAGGATTAGGTTAGTGACCCATTTTGCAGACCTAACCAACTGTAATTCGAACATTGTTCTTTTGATGATTTTGACTGTAGCAATAGCCCAGCAAAACTAAGAGATTAAATAGTCTACCAAGACCCAACACATCAATCTCCTTCGCTCCTTAGATGCTGCTGCACCCGCTGAGTTTCTCCAGCTTTTTGTGTACCCCCAACACATCAAAGTGTTTAAAGATTGAATAAAGCAGGCCAACATCATTTTAGTAATAGTATGTCAAACCGCACCAGTTTAATGTGAATTCACAGTGACTTGCTAAACTCCTTTTTCTTTGAACAAGTGTTGCCATATTTTTCCCACAGCTCTGCATGGAAAAAGTTGGTGTATTTCAACCCGTCTCTCCTCCAAGCAGATTTAAAGTTGCAGTCGGATAAATGGAAGAGAAATAGGCAGCAGATTATGCCATGGTGTTAAAGAAGGAACTGCAGATGCTGGAGAATCGAGGGTACACAAAAAGCTGGAGAAACTCAGCGGGTGCAGCATCATCTAAGGAGCGAAGGAGATAGGCGACGTTTCGGGTCGAGACCCTTCTTCAGACTGGTCAGGGATCAGGGAAACGAGAGATATAGACGGTGATGTGGAGAGATAAGGAACAATGAATGAAAGATATGCAAAAAAGTATCGATGATAAAGGGAACAAGCCATTGTAAGCTGTTTGTGGTGTGAAAATTAGAAGCTGGTGCGACTGGGGTGGGGGAGGGAGATAGAGATAGAGGGAATGCCAGGGCCCGAGGGCTGAGGGAGAGGTGGGAAGGGGAGGAGACCATGGATCAGGATTTGAGAATGACCGTTAACAGAGAAGATTTTCATTCAGCCCATGTCATAATATTTGATAGGTTCTCTGGTGTTAAATTATATTTGCATTCATTTTACTGCTTTGCTGATTTAGTGTTTTTTAATCATGCAGAATACTGGCAGAACTGGCCAAGTCAGTATTTATCACCCGTATCTAATTGACTTAGAGAAGATGCTGGTGAGCTGCATTCTTGAATTCTTCCCTTCCATAAACTAGAGGCATTCGTTCCCAGTGTTGATATAGTTCAAAGAATTTAGCTTAATGACAGTGCGGGAAGGGCAAAACTTTTCTGAGTCTCGAAGGTGTGTGACATTCAGAGTATTTATGGGTATTGGTGTTCCTAAGCAGTTCCTATCCTTGTCCTCCAAAAAAGTAATTGATGCTATTGAAGAAGCCTTGAAATCAACACCAATATCTTCATTAAGTTTGAAGGCAATGCTCCCTGGAGTTTACTATGCAGCCTGTGGTGTGCCAGTTCTTGGGTGAATGTTCAGGTTTGCGGATCAATGGTGGCAAATAATTAAATGTTGAGGAGACGTAATAAACTGCTTCTCTTGATGGAGTTTGTCAGTACGCGATCTAACAAATGTCACTTTCCACGCATCAACCCTGAATGATGTCTGGGCCTTGTGTGTGAGGCTGGAAACTGCTCCATTAAATTGAGCTCAACAATATACAGTCACCATTGAACATCACCACATCCAGAACTATGATGGAAATTGATGTTATTTGTGAAATTAAGGCATTAGGATTAATGACTTCTTCTGTCAGTCTGAAGAAGGGTCTCGACCCGAAACGTCACCATTCCTTCTCTCCAGAGATGCTACCTGTCCCGCTGACTTACTCCAGCATTCTATTACCTAGGGCTAATTACTTTATCCGTTGACTGTCCTACAGCAATATTTTTTTTGTAAGACAATTGGTCTCCTTCACCGCTTAATGCCATGTGATTCCAGCCAGGAGAGAGCTGCCTCTGATTTTAACAATATCTTCAATTTTCTTGGAGCATGATGCTAACTTGATGTTAAGAATGGTAACTTTGTCCTCACCTGCAAATCAACCCTGATGTTAATGTTTGCTTGAATGTGGTCTGGAGTTGAGTACCCTTTGTGGAATCTAAGTTATGTGTCGGAGAATTGATCATCGGTAAATGTACCTTCCCCGTATATTACATGATGTTTTTCAAGATTTTGCTGATCAGGTGATAAATCACCAGATTTCATGTGCAATATTAACTTCTTAATTACAGTGCCCTCCATAATGTTTGGGACAAAGACCCTTCATTTATTTATTTGCCTCTGTACTCCACAATTTGAGATTTGTAATAGAAAAAAAATCACGTGGTTAAAGTGCACATTGTCAGATTTTAATAAAGGCCATTTTTATACATTCCCTTAGAGAGGAAAGCAAAACTTTCTTTAGATATATAAAGAGTAAGAAAGAGGGCAGCAGACTGCTGGGTACCTGCCAATGGGGAATAAAGAATTGGCAGGTGAATTGAATACTTTTTTTGTGTCTGTCTTCACTGCCTTTACTCAAGTTATCTGACTTGTCACTACTAACCAAACTGGTGCAAATATAAAGGCATTTTCTCCCAAAGCAGTATGTTGTGTAAGTGAGCTGCAGTTTTGACTCATTGAATGTGTGAAACACCTAACTTCTCCAAACCATTATCTTCCATGTTTGCAGGTGCAACTGGGAAGAGCAGAGATAAAATGCCCCATTACTGAATGCAGCAAATATATGGATGAAAGCACTGTCATCTCCAATTTGCCTCGTGATGATATTGTCAAGTACAGCTACTTCCTGGAGCTCAGTAGGATGGATTCGAGCACTAAACCCTGTCCTCAGTGCAAGCACTTCACTACTTGCCAACTGAAAAGCAACATTCCAAACCCCACTAAATCAGAGAACAAATTCAAAGTGAGTAGTATTCTCTCCTATTTTGTTCCCGCACTTCATAGCATTGGATTAAAGAGTAAGAATTCAGCTGTCGATTTCTGCGGTGTGGGGTTAAAATATTTAGTTCAAATATTATTTAGCAATAATATTTGAAGCAAAGTATTGAAGCAATAAATTAGTATTGAAGCTAACAATGGCCTTGGGGACTGTTCTGGGATGCAATAAGCTTAATGTACGCATTGATTTGTCTTGCACTTTTCCTTAAGTAGCCAGTGTGCTTGAGATATTTCTCTTTATAATAATTTTAATATTCCTCTTGATGGATGAATGGATCAAGCTACAACAAAAGTGGTATTTTATGAAAATATTGTGCGGGAGCAACTTACCCATCATTCCTGGAAAGTAGCAGAGCATACTTACAAGAACATACAAAATATCGCTGCAAATAAAATACAGCTGACCAGAGAAAATCCAAGAGGTGGGCATTAAGTTAGATTGCCGTTACAGAAAGCGAGAGAAGAGTTTAACAGCATAAGAGGTTTACAAAGCTATAAAGTATCTTAGAAACATCGAGTGACACATCACAGAAACGGGTCCTTCGGTCCATCACATCCATGGCGACCTTTTTTTTGCCCATCTACACAAATTTTATTTTCCCACATTATGATTATCCTACTCTGTCCCTATTTAAGTGTTTATTTTAATTACTCTTGAGCATAGTAATTGTATCTGATTCCATCATCTACACTATCATCCGTTCCAGATATCAACCAGTCTAATAAAATCATCCCGAAGAACACCTTTTCATTTGGGGACATGTTTTTTAACCATCTACCATATCTATGACTCTCATAATGTTATGTGTTTCTAACAGCTCACCCCGACAACCAGAATTGCAGATAATATTCCAAGTACAGTTCAGTCAGTATCTGTAAAGTTGCAACATACTGCCCCAACTTTTATATTGCATGCCTGACCCACATAGGCAGGCTTGCCTTGTGCCTTCTTCACCACCGTATGCTTTGTCACTTCCAGGGATATTAAAAATCTTACAGAAGACCAATTTTGCAAATTGCATGACTCTTTTGGGGAATTTAACTGCAGGGAAAAGATACTCAATCAAAAGTCCTGCCCAAAAAAATTAGGAATTCAATTTCCTAATGGGTGTTCAGACACCCAGGAACGCTCCTTGCCAGATTGAAAGTTTTTCTCATTTGTTGTTTATAAACATGCATGCTAGTTTCAAAAAATATTTTGTATCTAATTTTAGCAACTTAAGGGACCAATAAACCCAAAAAGGAAATTTGTTTATTTGTGGGAATGAAGAGGATACCATTGCAGAAGTTGTCCAGGGCCATTTCCAACGGGAAATGTGGGTAGAATTACTATTTAAAATCAGCAGCTGAGAAACGTGGTTTAATGAATCTTGAATGCATGCCACACATTATCCATTCTGCAACAGATTGCAAGTTTTGCTACAGCTGAATCAGCAGTGCTGATCTCTGCCATGAACACTCAGCTGCCAGTTGCCTTCCTCCTCTCTGGTTAGGATGTTGTTAGGTTGCAAGGTTGCACATGGTGCAGCAAGCACAAGAATTTTGGACACCCAATGTATTCAAATGCACCTCTCTCATATATCAGGGCATTTGAAGCTTTGCTTTCAATTGCCAATGAATCATAAGTATTACAGCAAACTACCAAGGGCTATCATGCTTGTACTTTTAAATAATGTGCTGTATTATAAAATCAATATTTGCAAGTCTTGTCTTTGCACTCTGTTCATGTCAGTGACTGCCACAGGGTGCCATTAAATATGGCTGAAAATATTGTTCTTGGTGTCTGGGGGAGCATCTATCCAGATGTGTTGCAATGACTGTTGCCTGGAAAGATAGCATTACTCTTTATGATGTGATGTTAGTTATTGACCAGTGGTACATTAATGGATTGGAATTCATTCCTGGTCATGATTTCAAGCTCATTGGAGTATAAATATAATGTTGGTTTGATGTGCCATTTTTATCCTTGTACTTTGGGAAATTCAGCAACACAATAAAATTTGAATAGACCTGCTCACTAATGTTGCTGTTTAGTTGGAAAGAAGATAGAAATATAAGCAATTTGAACAGAAGTTTTCAACATTGGGAATTGCTGCTGGTAGTGCTTTCCCCACATTTTTTATTAGATGCAGATCTCTCTGAATAGATTATACCTTACCATAATTGCTTGCTCGGTGCAAGAAAGCATGAAGTGAAACTGCTACTGAAATTGTTCCTATTCCCTTTCCTTCGATTGCCTATGTAACCAATGCCACAATCCTGTTAATTGCTTCTTAATCAATCCCCATCTCCAATCGTGCATTTCACAGACTCAGACGGTTTCTCTCGCTGTTGGTTCCAGATTTTTATCTTTGGCTTTATACTTGGGTCCCTCCATTTACCTGCATCGACTTCCACTCCATGCTTATACCCTAGTCTTTGGAGGGGTGTCATTTTCATCTCCCTACTCTCACCTGAGAATAGTTTTAATATGTCTGATAATCGCTTCATAGAATTTGCTGTTCTAACAAAAAGAGTTCCAATGAAAACATAGGATGTTCACGTAGTTCTGACGACAGAATCCTATAGATTACGTGAAGGCAAATATAACCCCAGGGCGCCCGGAGCTTGATATATTTAAATTGGCAGACTTGTGTTATACTGTTAGGTCTGGTTCTTATTTTGCAGATCACGGAAGAATTTCTCTTCCCCTTCATAACAGTTTGATTGTTGTAATTTTTTCTTCATTGATCCTACAGATTCAATGTCCAGTGTGCCAATTTGTTTGGTGCTTTAAGTGCCACTCTCCTTGGCATGAAGGCTTAAATTGCAAGGAATACAGAAAGGGGGACAAACTGTTACGTCACTGGGCCAGTGAAATTGAACATGGCCAAAGAAATGCCCAGAAATGCCCAAAATGCAAGGTTGGTTCAAACTTGGAAACACTAAGAACTGCAGATACTATGCAAAACACTAAGTGCAGCATCTGAGCAGGAAGTGGACATATGACATTTTGGGTTGGTACCCTTCTTCGGACTGATGGAGGGGGGAGAAAGCTGCAAAAGAGAGGGGTGGTGGAACAAAGCCTGGCAAGTGATGTGGATTGAAAGATGAGTGGAATACATGACAGGCTAGAGGTGAAAAGATAAGTATCAGAAAAGAGAAGAAGTGTTTGAGTGAAATGTAAAGTCAGAGGGAGGGGTAGCACTGGAAGAGCGAGGGAGGTAAAGAGAAGGGATAAAAAGTAAGTAGATGACTCTGGAATGGACGATGAGTCTATAGAGGAGGCGAAGGACCAGAGTGGATGGGGTATGATGAGATACGGTGAGAGAAATGTGTACACACTACAGTGGGGTGGGCACAGGTGTGGGTAGCAGGTGTAACTTGACATTGGAGAATTCACTGTTCATACCATTGGGTTATAAACTACCCAAGCGGGCTATAAGGTAGTATATTTAAAGTCTGCGTGTGGCCTTTCTCTGGCAATGGAGAAACATAACAGAATGGTCATTAAAGGAAGGGGGGTTAAAATGGTTAACAACCAGCAAATCCAGCCAACCTTGGGGTAGAGAATGCAAGGTTTTGGCACAATGACCACCTAGTGCTTGGTGTTACTGATGGTGCAAAGTTGTCTGATAATTCCTATGTTCTGAACTTTACCACAGAATACAGGAACATTTTCAACTTGTAAACTGCTCTTCTATGCCTCCCACAACCCGAGTCATGCACATGTGTGTGTTCGTACAAAATATTGAAAGAGCAAATTATTATTGTTGATTGAATCTGAGGTCCATTTGATGGTATCAGCAGTTGCTGATTACTTTGGAAATATGGTGCTTATTGCAATAATTGACACGTGATTGTTGTTGGGAGTTTAGTGCTCACACTCGCATATGTGAGTGCCTTTACTCTGTTATTATGTAAAAGGTGGCCACATCATGTTTCCCTCGTATGGATTTAGGGCTGTCCAACCTTTTGGCTAAAAGTCATTGTCAGAACCTACAATGTCATTGTGGACCCATGATTCCTTCCAATCAGTTATTGGAATATGACCCTGTGATCCAAGGTTTTTTTACAGTAGATCAGAGGAGTCAGCAGAATTTGAGTCAATAATGCTCTGCTCATGATGAACAAATGGCAATTCAATATGCACAAAGACAGGGAGTACTTAATCTGCAACAATTTTACAACTTCAGTCACTAGCTCAGTTGGTCTTGAATGGATATTGGTATTTCATGTGTGTAATTGTTTCCCTATGTCAAACACAGAACTTTGCTGCTAATTAACTAATTAACATTCAGTGTGTTTGCTTCATTGCCATTATACTATCAGCTGGTTTCTGTATCGCATAGGACAGTGATATCTTGACCTGAAGATTTTTTTTGGTGTAAAGGCAAATTCTGTGCAACCAGTTCAAATTATTATGGATTTTTTTTGTAAGTTGCATTTAACTCAGATCATATATCTCTGATATTTGATATATTTTGAAAGTTATACATTGGTCTTGGTCCAAAATTGTGTATGCCTGCAGCATGAATTAACTGCTATTCAAATGTTATATCAATTGTGCTTGTTTGAGGGTTTTGTAGAGATTCTAAAACAAAATTGGTTAAGTAGAAATGGCCCACTATTCTCGATTGTAGAATTACTGTTAAAACACAAAGTATGTGCTATAACACCAGGATAAACGCTCAACCAAGTAAACCAAACCCAATGCCAACGTAGTATCTAAACTGCTTATGTAAATGTGCTATAGGACAGTAACTAACTCCAAATTTGGTAATAGGCTATCTATATTGGGTGGCACAGCGGTAGAATTGCTGCCTTGCAGCACTTGCAGTGCCGGAGACCCGGGTTCGATCCCGAACATGGGTGCTGTTTGTACGTTCTCCCAGTGACCGCTTTCTCCGAGATTTTCGGTTTCATCCCACACTCCAAAGAAGCAAAATATGTAGGTAAATTGGCTTGGTAAATGTTTTTAAAAAATTGTCCCTAATAACCATATAACCATATAACAATTACAGCACGGAAACAGGCCCTCTCGGCCCTTCCAGTCCGTGCCGACCATTTGTTTTCCCCTAGTCCCATCTACCTGCACTCAGACCATACCCCTCCATTCCCTTCACGTCCATATACCTATCCACTTTACTCTTAAATGTTAAAATCGATCCTGCCTCCACCACTTCTGCTGGAAGCTCATTCCACACAGCCACCACCCTCTGAGTAAAGAAGTTCCCCCTCACGTTACCCCGAAACCTCTGTCCCTTAATTCTCATGTCATGCCCTCTTGTTTGAATCTTCCCTACCCTCAATGGGAAAAACGTATCCACGTCAACTCTGTCTATCCCTTTTATCATTTTAAAGACCTCAATCAAGTCCCCCCTTAACCTTCTGCGCTCCAAAGAATAAAGACCTAACTTGTTCAACCTTTCTCTGTAACATAGTTGCTGGAACCCTGGCAACATTCTAGTAAATCTCCTCTGCACTCTCTCTATTTTGTTGACATCCTTCCTATAACTAGGCGACCAAAATTGTACACCATACTCCAGAATTGGTCTTACCAATGCCTTGTACAATTTTAACATTACTTCCCTACTCCTATATACAATGCTCTGATTTATAAAGGCCAGCTATAATAGACACATAGAAACATAGAAAATAGGTGCACGAGTAGGCCATTCGGCCCTTTGAGCCTGCACCGCCATTCAATATGATCATGGCTGATCATCCAACTCGGTATCCTGTACCTGCCTTCTCTCCATACCCCCTGATCCCTTTAGCCACAAGGGCCACATCTAACTCCCTCTTAAATATAGCCAATGAACTGGCCGCAACTACCTTCTGTGGCAGATAATTCCAGAGACTCACCACTCTCTGTGTGAAAAATGTTTTCCTCATCTCGGTCCTAAAGGAATTCCCCCTTATCCTTAGACTGTGACCCCTTGTTCTGGACCTCCCCAACATCGGGAAGAATATTCCTGCATCTAGCCTATCCAACCCCTTAAGAATTTTGTATATGTTTCTATAAGATCCCCCCTCAGTCTTCTAAATTCTAGCGAGTACAAGCCAAGTCTTTCCAGTCTTTCCTCATATAAAAGTCCTGACATCCCAGGAATCAGTCTGGTGAACCTTTTCTGTACCCCCTCTATGGCAAGAATGTCTTTTCTCAGATTTGGAGACCAAAATTGCATGCAATACTCCAGATGTGGTCTCACCAAAACCCTGTACTACTGCAGTAGAACCTCCCTACTCCTATACTCAAATCATTTTGCTATGAATGCTAACATACCATTTGCTTTCTTCACTGCCTGCTGCACCTGCATGCCTACTTTCAATGATTGGTGTACCATGACACCCAGGTCTCGTTGCATCTCCCCTTTTCCTAATTTGCCACCATTAAGATAATAGTCTACCCTCCTGTTTTTGCCACCAAAGTGGATAACCTCACATTTATCCACATTATACTGCATCTGCCATGCATTTGCCCACTCACCCAGCCTATCCAAGTCATCTTGCAGCCTCCTAGCATCCTCCTCACACCTAACACTACCCCCCAGCTTAGTGTCATCCGTAAACTTGGAGATGTTGCATGCAATTCCATCGTCCAGATCATTAATATATATTGTAAATAGCTGGGGTCCCAGCTCTGAGCCTTGCGGTACCCCACTAGTCACTGCCTACCATTCTGAAAAGGACCCGTTTACTCCTACCCTTTGCTTCCTGTCTGCCAGCCAGTTCTCTATCCACATCAATACTGAACCCCCAATACCGTGTGCTTTAAGTTTGTATACTAATCTCTTATGTGGGACCTTGTCGAAGGCCTTCTGAAAGTCCAGATATAACACATCCACTGGTTCTCCCTTATCCACTCTGGTAGTTACATCCTCGAAAAATTCTATAAGATTCGTCAGACATGATTTACCTTTCGTAAATAATGTGTGTAGGATAGTGTTAATGTGCGAGGATCGCTGGTTGGCGCGGACCCCGTGAGCCAAAGGGCCTGTTTCCGCACTGTATCTCTAAACTAAACTAAACTAGTATAAAATAGTTCCACTTTTTTTCAATAATTTAAAATCGGAATACTCTCAGTTTTAATCACAGTAATGGAAAATGCTTATTAAAAATGTTAGACCATATTAGTAAAATGCACATTACCATCCTTAAAAAATATTGACTTTTAAAAATAAAGCAATTAATACAAGTTAAAGCTGCTTAATTGCAGTGGGGTCATGGGAGATTTGATTTTCGCTGTTCGTACCGGTAAATGATAAAACAGAATGTTTCATCTATCAAAACAAAATTCAGTTAAAGGGACGCAAGTATAAATTGTCTCCAATTTATACAGAACCTCAATTTTCCTCGTCATCCAGGGTTACTTATTCCCAACTGTCTTGCCCTTCACCCTAACGCCAACATGCGTGCCTTGGAACTCTCACCATCCTACTTCCCGGATGTCCTTTTCACCCACAAACATCCCACTCCAATCAACTTCAGCAAGTTCCTGTCTAATACCATCAAAGGTGGCTTTGTCCCAATACAGAATTTTAACACTTGGGCCTGCCCTGTCCTTATCCATAACTATTTTAAAGCTAATAGAACTGTGGTCGCTGGTCCAAAAAGTCTCACCCACTGACACTTTATTCACTTGCCCATCTGAATTTCCTAAGACTAGGTCAAGTTTTGTCCTCTCCTTGTAAGGCCCTCTACACATTGCCTAAGGAAACTTTGCTAAACACATTTGATAAATTCCCGTCAAAACCCTTGGTAATCTGGCAGTCCTAGTCTATATTGAGAAAGTTAAAGCCCCTGCTTTAACAACACTATTACTTTTGAAGGTGCCTACAATATATCAGCATGTTTCTCAGCTCCACCCATATAGCCTCAGTAATGAACCTGAGTAATGTCGCCTCTGACTACTGCCGTGACATCCTCCATGTGGCTTAAATGTTTCTGGTTATTTAGAACAAATTAAAATCTGAATAATATTTTGCCAAATCTGTACAAATAACTTTTTCACTTGCAATTAAAGATTCATATCCAGAGGACCGAAGGCTGTGATCACATGAATTGTTCACAATGCAACACTAACTTTTGCTACCGCTGTGGGGAGACATACCGGCAGCTTCGTTTCTTTGGTGACCATACTTCAAATTTAAGCATTTTTGGATGCAAGTATCGCTACCTCCCTGACAGGCCACACTTACGAAGATTAGTTCGTGGTTCTGTCTGTGGTAAGCAAACAACCTTAATATTTAGATTATGTGGAAAATATGAAAATACATTTCCCGTGTGCAGTTTCTAAAGAGTGTTTCTAATAGATATGCTTGACATGGTACCACATTTATCCCCACCTCTATCCCTGCGGTGTCACTCACTCCTTTGCTGCTCCAAAAGACAAGTCACATTCTTGGGCTTGCTGCAAGTCTATCGGCAAAGGATGATAGGGCGGATCGTGAAGCCATACCCTGGACAGCCCTGATGACCTTTTAAAATTTAGCTGCTTTCTGTGGCCATTGGATTGTTTTTAATTGTTCCAGTAAGTGAATAGGGCTGCTATGACTCATGATGATGAGGGATACGTAACATCTGTATTAGCTCCACCCTTTAACTTGGTGCTGATTCCAGCATCAGAACAGAAGGCCAGAGGCCGCAGCACTATCCTTACTTTCTGTTCTGATGCTGGATTTCCAGTGCATTCCTCAATTGCACACAAATCTGAACTACTCAACTTTCATACTGCAATGCATAGACTAGATTTTAGTATTGGCTCATGAAAGCATGATTCTATACTAAACCACCACAAAAAGCAAGTACACTATGGTCCCGTGCAATGTACAAAGTTATATATCTGTATGTATGCTATTTATCTAAATTTCTTATTCGTTCTTGTTTGCAGTCATGGTTGATTAGTACCGGTGTCAGGGATTATGGGGAGATGACAGGAGAATGGGGTTAGGAAAGATAGATCAGTGGAGTAGACTTGATGGGCTGAATGGCCTAATTCTGCTCCTATCACTTATGGTAGCAGCTGAGTAAATGGTCATCTTCTTACAAAGTATTAGTTTCATGATAATATCAATAAGAGAATCATTTGTTTCGTGTTAACATTGTAGCAATCTGTCATGGTAGGTAAGTTCTTGTGGATATAATTACATCTTTTGTCTTTTGGTCACGTGTTGAATAGTGAGCATATCAGGGCATGTTGATAGTAAGGGTAAACTTAGACAACTAATGAAATTCTTCTGCAAAAAAACACAAAAAAAGACAGCAATTAATCATTGATGGACAGATGCAGAAACCTTTCTGCCTTATTTTTGCCCAGACTGCTAGAAGTGTCTCCAGTGCCCAGCCATTCCGAGATTTCGTCCTTTTATCCTGTCTGTTTAATTTAGTTTTGTTTAGAGATACAGGCCCATCGAGTCCGTACCGACCAGCGACCCCCACACACCAACACGATCCTACACACGCTAGGAATAATTTACATATTTTGATACCAAGCCAATTAACCTACAAACCTGTACATCTTGAGTGTGGGGGGAAACCAAAGATCTCTGGAAACCGAAGATCTCCGGTCACGGGGAGAACGTACAAACTCCGTACAGACAGTACCCGTAGTCGGGATCTAACCCGGTTCTCTGGTGCTGCAAACCCTGTAAGGTAGCAACTGTACTGCTGCCTCACTGTTGCTTGCAAAGAATATCCTAAGGGGGACTGTAAAACCAAAGTACACAAGTTGGGAACTTTCCCGATTTCTACCTCCTCACTAGAGTGCCCACAGACTAACAATTAGTATGATTATAGCATAGAGCACATTATTATACTTTAATAAACATACAGCAACACTTAAAACTGGAGACAGGCAGTCCATCTCACCTCTTTTAGACCAAACCAATATGTTGCAGCTGGTAAAATCAGGTTCTGACTTATACACGTCCCAAAGTGGTAGAGATATCTATCTTTACATTTATTTATTTATTGATTTTTGTGTCCCGTCAATGGACATTTGTGTAAGCAGAAAATTGTGTATTTACAATAAGACTTTTCAGGGCAGTATATAACCAAAGCATTGAGGAAACCCTAACCAGGTTTGACACTGAACAAATTGGTTTTGAGATGGAAATAGCAAAGATAACAAACCTTCAGAATGGTTAGTGTATTTGAAGGTTTTGTGCTAATATGCCCCACCACCCAGCTAAAACTTGACTATTGGTTAGCAAAGGCTGACTTCGGGAAGAAGGTAGAATTAGATTGGACAACAAAATCTGACATGTTCTGCATTCTTTTTGAATATGTCCTTTAACTCAAAAGTAATTTTGCACTAGTATAAGACGCACTGGTTATTTCAAAATATATCAGTTCAATTTTGTTGTCATAGCATGTTCAAACCTAATCTCTTGATAAAGGAAGATAAATAATACAGGATTTGTTTGGGGTGTAACATAATATAAAACATTTCCATTAATATTTAATTATTGCATCGTGGCCTAACACGATTAATTTTAAACTATGTAAACATAACAAGATTCACACTGTAATTAAATGCCTGGTTCTAATCTTGAGTTCACTTGGATTACTTGCAATCAGGTTTTTAAAATTCTGCAAATTTGAGTTACAGATTATTAATATTTATAAATTTCTTTATGCTTGTTCTATTTCTGATATGTTGCATGGTTAAGTAATTAGTTAGACCTGAAAGTAGATACTGGGAAGTTTTAGTGGGAATACTAGACTATTACTAGACAGCATCACATGGGAGGGCTGGTCACCCAACGCAATATTCCACCTCTCCACCAATTTCAATATTCCTAGCCAGTGGGGTGGCTTTCTGTTGCGCTAGTATGGGTGTTGTGGGCAGAAGGGACTGGTTTCCAGAGAACTAGTCTGGACATTGTGGGCTGAATGGATTATTGGGCTGGCAGCTCAGTCACTGAGGCTTGGCAGTACAGTCACTCGGACCTGGCAGGCTGGCAGCTGAGTGCCAGAAATTCTGCCCAAAACAGGTGACAGACTCTGAGAGAGAAGGGGGCGAAGATGGACTGAATGGATTATTGGGCTGGCAGTTCAGTCACTTACAGCTGGTGGGCTGGCAGTTCACTTACTCACGGTTGGTGGGCTGGCAGTGCAGTCACTCACGGCTGGTGGGCAAGCAGTATCCTTAAAAAAAAAAATCGCAAACCGTACGTGGGTTTTGAATTACATTTTACTCAGATGCAAGCCAAGGAATGACATAATTGTTAGCTGTTAATTGGACATAATCAACCTCAGCAAATTGACAATATCCTATTGAAAGGGAGTGGGTGTTTAAGCTGTCAGGCCATTTTATTATTTGCCAAAATATACATCTCAATACCATAATGATAGAAAACTTACTTTTCCACACACCACTCGTAAGTCTGGAGAATTTTAATGACAAATTTAGCTTCAGAAGCGTTTTCTTTTTGCTTGTAAAAACCCACTTGAGAAACATGGGCGATTTAAAAAAATTACTGCCAGATTTATCACTTCTGAACCTTTTTAGATACCAAAGGAATCAAGAAAAACACAAGTAATGCCGTACTGTTGATGAAATGCAGTGAGCAAATGCGATAATTCCCAATATTTTCAATCTCGTTATCTGCACGCCCAATGTTCGGCAAGCACTTTAGCTGTTGTCCCTTCAGCTCTCGCTTCTCTTTACCTTCATTTCTCTTCACTTTTGGAATTCTGAAGTAGGATAGATGTCTCTCATGGTTACCCCGACTTCCACAATTATTTACAGCACCAAAATTCACCATTTTGGTGGTTTTTAACAATTAGGAAAGTATGTGTTTCGTGTATTAACAACATATACTTTAAGCTGCGATGTCCTCCAGATGGATTGAGTGGCTCCGTGCGTTAAGCCCTATGACCCTGTAACCTTTTATTCAACCTCCACACACACACACACACACACACACACACACACACACACACACACACACACACACACACACACACACACACACACACACACACAGCCTCACTCACACACACACAGCCTCACTCACACACAACCAATACTAAAATGCCAAGTAACTTCATAACTTGGTGAACATATAGTGTGTAAACCGAATGATTCAAATGTTTAAAGCCTCTTGTCGAGGCTGCTGCTGAAGCAAAAACATGCTTTAAATTACGTCCAACAAACACACTCACCATAGACAGAGCAGTAAGCTCTCTTGAATTATTCAACGCCGTCTTCACTCTGCCTTCTGCAGTCAGTGACTGAGTGAGGCACGAGACTTCCGGGTTTTATAGTCCTTCCCCCCTGCCGCCAGCAGGGGCAGCGAGAGAATGGCAATTTTAAAAAAAACATTACTATCTCTCTGATTTTTTTATCGATGGGAAAAATCCTCCGGTCCAGTCCGGCGGATAGGACTCTGAGCGAGGTGGCCAAAAATGATGGCCGTAGGTGGTGGCGTTCTCTCGGAAATCACGAAACAGTAAGTCAAAAGTGGTCAAGATCTTAGGTTTAGTAATATAGATAGATATATTTTGTATTAATTAGCTTATAACTTCTGTTAATGCGAGTATACCATCAAATTAGTTTTGATGCCAAGTAATATTATTTACAAAGTATTTATGGAGGCCAGAGGTTTCATCAATGTAGTAACTTGATGCAGTTATCGATTACATCGACCAATGCATCAAGGGGTCAGCAGGACTGCAGTCCACTGCATGTTCTCATTTCGCATCTGTCCATTTTCCCATAAACTCATAGGGTAAATCAGAAATATGATCTTTCCGTATCTGTCTAGTGGTATGACAGCATTTAAAAGACATTTGTACAGGTACATGGACAAGAAAGGTTTAGAGGGATATGGGTCAAACATGGGGAAATGGGACTAGTGTAGATGGGGTCGGCATGGGCAAGTTGAGCCGGAAGGCCTGTTTCTGTGCTGTATGACTGTCGGGTATCTTTCCATTTACCAGCACTTTATCCGTTGCCTTATCTGCTTAAACTGCCGCCTTCAGAGATTGTTAAGCTTGTACCTCTATTTTCAATACTCCCAAGGGCCCTGTTAGGTTGTTCCCATGTGCTTGTTCTTGTCCTTCTTGGTAGCAGATTCCAGGCAGCCTACCACTCTCTGTACCAAAAACAACTGCCTTGTAACTCTTTAAGAAATCCCCTTTCTCATCCTAAAGATGTCCTTCAGTATTTGACTTTTCCACAATAGGGGGAAAAAAATCCTGACTACCTTTATCAATACCTCTCAAAAGGTTTTATTCTTCTATCAGGTCACCCCTTTTCCTTTGATGCTCCAAAGAAAACAAACCAAGCTTGTTCAACTTCTCCTTATAGCTAATACCCACTAATCTAGGCAACGTCCTAGTGAACCCCTTCTACACCCTTTGCAAAGTCTCCACATCCATAGGTGCAGCGGTACAATTGCTGCCATACAGCGCCAGAAATTTGGGCATGGAGTTTGTATGTTCTCCCTGTGGGTTTCCTCCGGGTGCTCTGGTTTCCTCCCACATTCCAAAGACTTGCAAGTTTGTAAGTTAATTAGTTACTTTAAATTGCCCCTAGTGTGTAGGATGTGAAATTGGGATAACATAAAACTAGTCTACGGGTCATCGTTAGTCGGCACGGACTTGGTGGGCCGAAAACTTATTAATCAGCTCACCTCAATCTCAATCATTTCATCTCAATCATTTATTTATATCATAAATAACAGTTCCCATACGATCCTTTTTGCCATTAAACTGTACTAAATCTTAATCTACAATGGCATTGTAACTTGTCAGCGCATGTTTGGGATGTGAGATGAAACTTAAGCTCAAAAGAAGCTCGTGGTCACAGAGAGAATGTGCAAACTGTACATGGATGTCACCCAAGGTCAGGAATGAACCTGGATTATCATAACTTTGAAGCAGCAGAAATGAACTACTGCACCAGCCTTTGGAAGGGCAGTAATGACAAGGACAGCTGGAGGTTTCTTTCCCATTTTTTTACCTGATGTTATGACTCATTGTGGATTGTGGTCATCAGGTTTGCTAAAGAGCTTTCTGTGACTAACCAATCCCCGTCGAATTGGGCTTTAACCATAGCACGTAGCTCTTCATTATCAGTTCAACTTACCTAAGTTTTCCCAAAAATAATGTTTATAAAAACTTTCTTCCTTTAAATGTCATCAGCCTTTCAGAAGGTGTGAAGGTTAGTGGAATTGTTTTCATTTCCTTACTACCTTTGCAAGTTATTCTGCATCCAATCTGTTGGCAGAAATGCCTTGTGCCCTCCTGAGATTACACTTTAACTTTCTCTGCTCAATGGAAACAATATCAAATATCAACATCTAATGGGAGTTACTCAATCATGATTTCGTCTTGGTACTTTTTCTGTTTCCTTGCCAAGTCCTTAAGTGTGATGTCCAGAATTGTATACAATGCTCCAGCTGATGCCAACCAGTAACATGTAAAGGTTTAGTCGGGTTTCATGTAGTCAGCACCACTATATTTGAGGTTAATTATGCATTATGGTTTCTTAATAGTCTTATTAACCATCCTGACACTTTGACAGCAACTCTAACCTTCCCCCCCCCCACCCCCCCAGAACGTACAGCCCTCCACTTGTTCTACAACAACCCAGACTGAGTGATCAAACCCGCCGACAAGGTGAGGTGCCATGGTAGTCTGGCGCGTTGATCTCTAAAAGGCTGATGCCACCCGCCAACTCTCAGACACTTCCTACTTATCCATGGTCCATGACCCCACAGATGAGCACCACGCCACTATCTCTAGCACCATCATTGACTTCATCAACTCCGGCTCCCTGCCCCCCCAAGCCTCCAACCTCATCGTTCCCCAGCCCTGCACAGCGCGATTTTACCTTCTCCCCAAAATCCACAAACCTGGCTGTCTTGGCAGACCCATTGTATCTGCCTGTTCGTGCCCTACCGAACTTATTTTCACATACCTCAACTCCATCCTATCCCCCCTGGTTAAATCCCTCCCTACCTATGTTCAAGACACCTCACACGCTCTCCGTTGTCTCCAGGAATTTCGTTCTCTAGGCCCCCATCCCCATGGACGTCCAGTCACTCTACACCTCCATCCCCCACCAGGATGGTCTCAAAGCCCTCCATTTCTTCCTCGACCGGAGAACTAACCAATTCCCGTCTACTGTTACTTTCCACCACCTAGCGGAGCTGGTCCTTACCCTTAATAACTTTTTGTTTGACTCCTCCCAATTCCTCCAAATACAAGGCGTAGCTATGGGCACGTGCATGGGCCCTAGCTATCCCTGCCTCTTTGTAGGGTACGTCGAACAATCCTTGTTCGAGACATACCAGGGCCCCATCCCCAAACTCTACCTCCGCGACATCGACGACTGCATTGGTGCTACCTCTTGCACCCACACACAACTCACTAACTTCATCCATTTCACCACTAACTCCCATCCGGCACACAAATACACCTCGACCATTTCCAACATTTCCCTACCATTTCTGGACCTCACTATCTCCATCGCAGGTGATAGACTTCTGACCGACATCCACTATAAACCCACCGACTCCCATGGTTATCTGGACTATACTTCTTCCCACCCTGCTTCCTGTAAGGACTCCACCCCCTACTCCCAATTCCTCCGTCTACGCCGCATCTGCACCTAGGATGAGGTGTTCCACACCAGGGCATCGGAGATGTCCTCATTCTTTAGGGAACGTGGGTTCCCCTCTTCTACCATAGATGAGGCTCTCACCAGGGTTTCTTTGATACCCCGTGACACTGCTCTCTCTCCCCATCCCCCCCACTCGTAACAAGGACAGAGTCCCCCTAGTCCTCACCTTCCACCGTACCAGCCATCACATACAACAAATAATCCTCCGTCATTTTCGCCACCTCCAACGTGACCCCACCACTTGCCACATCTTCCCATCTCCTCCCTTGTCTGCTTTCCGCAGAGACCGCTCCCCCCGTTAATCCCTGGTCCATTTGTCCCTTCCCTCCCGAACCACCCCCTCCCCGGGCACTTTACCTTGCAACCACAAGAAATGCTACACCTGTCGCTTTACCTCCCCCCTTGACTCCATTCAAGGACCCAAGCAGTCTTTCCACCTGCACCGTCTCCAACCTCATCTATTGCATCCGCTGCTTTAGATGACAGCTGATCTACATCGATGAGACCAAGCGTAGGCTTGGCGATCGCTTCGCCCAACACCTCCGCAATAACCAACCTGATCTCCCAGTGGCTCAGCACTTCCTCCCCCTCCCATTCCGAATCCGACCTTTCTGTCCTGGACCTCCTCCATGGTCAGAGTGAGGAGCAGCACCTCATATTTCGCTTGGGCAGTTTGTACCCCAGCGGTATGAACATTGACTTATCTAATTTCAAGTAGTCCTAACTGTCTCCTCCCCTTCTCAGCTCTCCCTCTCGCCCTCTGGCTCCTCCTCTTCCTTTCTTCTTCTCGCCCCCCCACCCCCACCCTCACATCAGTCTGAGGAAGGGTTTCGGCCCAAAACGTTGCCTATTTCCTTCGCTCCATAGATGCTGCCTCACCCGCTGAGTTTCAACCAGCATTTTTGTCTACTTTAAAAGCTCATTTAGTTTATACTGCCTTTCCATATTTCTCCCTTGGTATCATTTCTCATGAACCTGCGTGAAGTAGCATTTCTCAGCAATATGCCAGTTTCACAGCTTGTCAATGTCATTCTTGCAGTTTATATTATCCTGAAGCCTTTATATAATTTTGCCTTCAAAAGGCTTCAAAATTATACTCATAATACAAAGTCACCGTTATATATGAATAATTATATATATATTATAAAGCAAATATCCCAAAACTGATCTTCTCGGCCCCTAATTTCCCCAAACCATATACAATTGCTTACAACTATCTCCTGTCATAAATCTTGAACATAAAATATATATATATTTTAAATAAATTAAGTGCTTCTATGTTCCAAAATCTTACTGCATCTTACTTTTTGAAAGTGAATTCATGCTATCTATATTGCAACATTTCATTGCTGTTATTTAATTAGAAACTTTTTAATCAACTTCATCAGACATGATTTACGTTTATCAAATTAGGTGACATTTGGACAAGCACTGAAATAGGCACAGAAGGGTACAGTCGTAAAGTGGACAAATGCAACTAGTGACATGGCATGTTTTGTACTGTACAAGTAAATAACTTTATAAATCAATGCCGGTTGTCCCCAATTAATTTATCTTATCTCCAAATTAAAGTCAACGTTGTCCTCACCCACAGTCTGTACTACATTCTTGCAATTGAGCAATAGCTGTGGCATGTAGTTCACAGATTTATCTCACTCTTTTTTTTTCTCCAAGAATTTCACATTTTCGGCACTGTATTTAAGGGGGATTGAATGTGGGTAGAGTAAATTATGAGATTAAGATCTGGTGTTTGATTAGTATGAATTATTAATTGTCAGTGTGGACTTGGTGGGACAAAAGACCTGTTTCCTTTCTACATTTGTCTGTAATAAAGGTTCTTTTTATGTTTGAAAAACTGTTCAGAACTCCGATCACTACCTCAGCTTTCCTTGGCATTCTAGTCTGCGTTCTCTTTGAACTTCATACCTTTGATGTTGGTCTAATGGATTTTGCCGGGTCAGATTTGATCATTAACTGTTCAATTATGGAGACTCAAGCCACATTAATACACATTAGGCATCAGGTTGCGATCTCCACCCTCGATCAATGCATATGATCTGCACCCAAAAAAAAGAATCAATAAGACAGGAGCAGAATTAAGCCATTCAGTCCATCGAGTCTGCCATTTGGTCAAAGCTGATGGTTTGCCCTCAAACCCATTTTCCTGCCTTCTCCACTTAAAAAATACCTAATAACTTGACCTCCGCTGCTGTCTGTGGCAATGAATTCCACAGATTTACCACCGCATGGCTAAAGAAATTTATCCTCATCTTCATTCTAAAGCTACCTCCTTTTATTCTGAGGCCGTGTTCTCTGGTCCAAGACTCTTGCAATACTGGAAACATCCACTCTGTACATGTCTTTTATTACTTGGTAGGTTTCAATGAGATTCACCCCCCCCCCCCTCGCCCTACTAAACTCCCAACGAGTACAGGCCCAGCGCCATCAAGCACTCCGCATGCATTCCCGTCCCACATTCCTCGCGATTAGCTGCCAATCAACCACTTCTAACCTGCATCACATATCACTTGCTAACTCTTCTCCATCCATCTCCTAACCTCTTTAGACTTGCTAGAACCCGCCTGCTCTTTCAGTCTAGCTAAATAATCTCAAACTGCAACGTTGACTGTCCGTTTCACTCCACAAATACTGGCAGCAGCTCTCTTTTTTTGCTATACCAGATATTAAATAGAAAATATGTGAAAGATTGAATAAACATAGAAAGCCAAAGAACAAAAGATGTAGAATTAGGGATCATTGTTTAAAAATAAAATTGTTTAAATTCCAGGCACCCGCTGGAGCTGCTGAGGCTGTTGTGCTGCTGGCGGCAGCAGCAACCTCCTCCCCCTGCCTTGCCCAGCCCCAAGCCCAGAGTCCGGGCCAGCTCCAACTCCAGGTCGGAGCTGAAGGCCGCCCGCAGCGTGGCACAGTCTAGCGCCGGGCTGAAGGAGGCTGAGCCCAGGCTGGCGCAGGGCGCTCGCTCCTCCTTGGGGTTGTGGATGAAGTGGCAGCGGGTAGCGTAGGGGCAGAAGCCGGTGGTGTGCAAGGTACGTCTTGTACTTGGGGTGGCGGCTGATGGAGCGCAGGACTGAACTGGCACTTGTCGCCGTAGCGGCCCATCGGGGAGCGGGTTCCTCTGCAGTTGGAGTGGGGTTTGGCTGGAGTTGGTGCTGGCTGTGGGTCTGTGGGTTTTCTGTGCTGGCGATGCACCTGGGGACCGCCAGCACAGTACACTCTAGGGAATTCTCGGCCGCAAACTTTGATCACACTGAATCGATCAATCGCAGTAGTAGTGCTAAGTGGCTCCAAAGAACTGTCCTGCTGGAAAGTGCAGATTTCTAGTGAGATAAACAAGCTCAATATTGCCCTTTCTCTCCTTTTTAACCATTTTCGACACTTGCTCTCTGGGCTTGTGTGTTCATTGTGGAAGCCCAAGGAGACCCTTAATCGTTTGTCAACATGACACAGCAGCAACAGATAAGTAAGAAAGATGTGAACATAACTGCTGGAAAAAAGAAATAAAAATGAGAAACAGTTTAGATTTGTTTCATATAGAATTCTTGTAAGCTGCTGTGTAAAGAAGCCTATGTTAACCTTTATATACTGGTTAAGCCTTTTCCTTCTCTAACCCACTTGGCAATATGTAGATTGATGATGCTTGTTTTTTTTTAAACAAGCAAGTTCCCTTTCAATTGACAAAAAATCACATTGTTGTAGTAATTATGTTGTTTACTTTGACTTTCATTATCTTTGACCCTTACACTGAACCACAACATTGTGCCAAGAATAAGGAGGGTTTTTTTCCTGTATGCATCCACATTGTAACAGTGCCTACCTTGTGAGAGAGATTTCTGCCTCTTTGCAGTGATCTGAATGTGTCTATGTACAATTATTCTAACAATTTATTTTATTTTATTACAGCTGGAAAGTTACTAATTGCTCCCTTTATGCTGGTTTTGGTTGTGGTAATAGGAGCCATAGCAGTTGTAGTAGGTAAGGAATAATAGATATTCTGATTTCATTTTTGCAGTTAACTATAATTTGAACAAATAGTTTTGTTGATATGTTTGACTTTACATGATTTTTTTTAATGAACACAGTGGGGGTTGATATTCTGAGTCTGAAGAAGGGTTTTGGCCCGAAACGTTGCCTATCTCCTTCGCTCCATAGATGCTGCTGCACCTGCTGAGTTTCTCCAGCATTTTGTGTACCCCTGGTTGATATTCAATGTAGATTCAATGGCCTAAAGGACCTGTTTTCATGCTCTAACCTCTATGACTATTATTATCATGTTACCATGAACCAAATTGTCTTTTTTAATGCTTATTGAAAAATATGTTGCAAGTTGTGAGGATGTTTTGGAGAAATTAGTATGGGATAGAACAGATCAGCTGAAGGCAAGTTACTGATACCATTGATATGTTCTCGCATCTTGTTTCACTCATCCGTACGTTCAAGATGACCAGTTCTTGCTTTAAGATCTGAAAAAATGTTCACCAAGATGTAAGAGAGAGTTGCTTAGAGCTCTAGGGGCTAGTGGAGTCAAGGGATATGGGGAGAAGGCAGGCACGGGTTATTGATAGTGGACAATCAGCCATGATCACAATGAATGGTGGTGCTGGCTCGAAGGGCCCAATGGCTTCCTCCTGCACCTATTTTCTATGTTTCTAAGAATTTAGCATTGAGATCTTCACCCATGTAAATTGAGTACAGGTAATCCGACAAATTAATATTTGTAAAATATTTTTATTAGAATTACATATTAAGAAGAAATAATATAAGCTCAAAGACAAAGAAAAAATATTATCGTCACATACATTCTTAATATTTTAAACTTTTACAGTCAATCTTATTTATACTTCTATATATTTTTTTATTTTATAACAGTAGGAAATAGGTAATAAAGAGAAAAAGGGATAAAAAAGAGATAAATTAATGAGTGGAGTATTAAACAAGATATTCTTCATTGGAGATATATTCATGATCTATTGTATATAATTCTTCATCTATTCATTCATTCAGGCTTCAGTCATGGACTCGAACCGGACCATCTTAACCCTTTAAATATTCAATAAATGGAGACCATATTCCTCTGAATTGATCCAACCTGTCCATCAGGACAAGTCTTAATCGTTCCAGATGAAGTGTCTCCGACATTTCTGTAATCCACATTTTAATTGTAGGGGAAATGGGACCTTTCCAAAATCTTAGTATTAATTTTTTACCAATTATTAAACTATAACCAATAAAAATTATTTGTTGTGTTGTTAATACAAATTAATATTTGAACTTTGCAGTTATTTTTTGTTCAAAAATTATGAAAGTCCCATTTCTGTCTCTATGTCCAGAAAGTTAAAGAATATCATGTTCCTCGTACAATAGTTTTCGTGTAGATTGAATAAAATGGAACGTGGTTTATGAAATACATTTTAAACACATTGGCTACATCGAGGGAGGAGGTTGGTGGGTATTATTCAAAACAATTAGTGCTTTACTCTGTCCTGATCTATATTTTTACAACTATTTTGTGAAAGCTCGAAGTAACCCATAAGTAACTCCATGTGCATTTAAACGGATTACGTTGTTGCAATAAACCATCGTATGAAAGAGGAGCATTTGTTTTGAGGCAAAGAAATATGTGTAACTGGGATTCAATAAAATCTGGAGCAAAAAACAACTGCTGAAGGAACACCGAGTCAATGTGTCAGGTCAAGAGCTTCATCAGAAACTCAGTGGCCTGCTGCATTCCGCCAGCGATTTGTTTCTTGGTCCAGATTCCAGCATCTGCCATTTCTTGTGCATGCAAAAATTTTTTATTTTAAATTCGCAAAATGGGACAGAAAAATATTAAGTGATGCAGACTTCAAAAAATTTCCATCAAAAATAAATTCTGAAGTGAATGCAAACAAACTCCAAGGGTTGAAGAATAACTTCCTGGTATTCATGACACGTTTCAAATCGGGCCTTGTTTTACAAGGAGGTTTTTTTTTTAAAGCCATGTACTTCCTGGTACACGCCACGTCGACGATGGTCGACTTGTTTCCTTAGTTTGTGCATAATCTTGGAAAATGTGCAGCCAGCAAACAAATAATTTAGTATGCCCATGGGGTCCCTGTAACACGGGAGGCCTGGTCCCCCAATGCAACCCATTCCCCCAACGCAATATACCACCACTCACCCATAGCCCCCAACTGCGCAGGCGCGGTTCATTTCCCATTATCCCCAGCACTCCCCTTCCTCTTCACCCTCCCTCTTCTTTCCCCCTCCTCCCCTCCCCCAAACCCTCCTCTCCTTTCCCCTACCCTCAGTCACTCCCTCCCTCCCTCCATAACTCCTCTCCCCTCCCTACCCTCTCCTATCCCTCTATCCCCTGGTGACTGACAGCGGACGTGGCCAATCAGTACGGCGATGATGCAGGCAGGGGGCGTCGCCGTTCTGGCGGTGACTGACAGGAGAGGAGAACAATCTGCGCATGCGTGATTTTAAAGATTTTTAGACCATAACTTTAAAAATATACCACTGATTGCAACTTGTTGCACTTACAGCACAGGAGAATGGTGAGTAAGGTGGCAAAAAATTTGTAGCGCTATCATCTACCGTTTTTGCGCAAATGTAAAAACAACGCAAACGGAAGATAACAAGATAGCAGTTTGAGAGAGAGAGAGAGAGAAAGAGAGAGAGTTTCTGTCCATCAGAAATATCATGGCTGATCCAAAGCAACTCACTTTCACATTATTTGACCATTACTCTTGACACCCTGACACCCTTGTAGTTTAAATGTCTGCCCCTTCAATATATTCAATGGTTCTACCCCTGCAACTATCTGGGATAGACCTCAAAGTTATCTGACCCCTTATTTTCAACAAAGGAGGACCCGGCCTGGGGGGAGCGATGTGAGGGAGGGGGGAGAACAAAGGTGGACCTGGCACGGGACACTTATTAACTTTGTTCGCACCCTTTATGTGGCGACTATTGGATACTTTGGGTATGCAAGGAAAGAATTTCACTGTAACTTGTCACATGTGACAATAAAGTATTCATTTATTCATTAATTTTCTCCAGTGCAAGTACCTCATTCTTTAAATCTGCGGACCAAAATTGTATGCAGGATTCTTAGCGTGATCTCACCAGCAAAGTTGCATCAAATCCTCCGTAGGTTTATGCTCCATACCAGTTATAATAAACGTCTGAATTCCATTAGCAGTGAGGAAGGTTGGAAGATTGGGACTACACCTTAGCTTATGGGAGGGTTGTTCAGTAGTCTGATAACAGCAGGGTAAAAATCTGTTGATGAATCTGGTGGTACGTGTTTTCATGCTTTTGTATTTTCTGTCCGATGAGAGTGAGGAGGAAGAAATGACTGGAGTGAAAATGGTCCTTGATTATGTTGGCGGCTCTCCTGGGCCAGCATGAAGTGTCAATGGGGCAGGAGGGTGGAGGCTGGTTTGTTTGATGGACCGGGCTACATCGACAATTCTATGCAATTTCTTGCAGTGTGGGGTAAAACTGTTGCCAAAACAAGATGTGATGCATCCCACAAGAATGCTTTCCATCATGCATCTATAGATGTTGATAACAATCATTGGAGACATGCCAAACTTCCTATAATCTTCTGAGGAAGTAGATATGTCAGTTCGCTTTCTTGACTGTAGCTTTGATACGATTAGTCCAAGACATTGTTGATCATTTTAATGCCTATGAACATGAAGCTAGCGACCATCTCCACTTTAATACCATTGATTCTGAGGTACACACCTTGCTTCCTAATCAATAACAAGCTCCTTCATTTTCCTGACATTGAGGGAGAGGTTGTTGTCTTGACACCATGTCGCTAAGCTCTCTATCTCCGTCCTGTATTCAGTCTGAGATCCGCCGCAAACTTGTAAATGGGTGAAGTAACTTATTCTTCAGTTGGAATAATAAAAATATAGTATGAACAAAAACATATTCAGCCTAGACGTGAATTTCAAACACAATGGTTTGAAAGGCTATTGGGTGTCGCCTATCGGCTGGCAAGGCTCTGTCTCCTATGGAATGGGAACATGCAATGTTCTGTCACCACTTTCTGTTGATCCAGTTGATCTTAATTTGAACCCAGTAGCTTGTGAAAAGTCAAACACAATTATAATAAATCTAGTGTAAATTGGTGATGAATGTCATTAGGTTTGGCTATTCATCACTAAATGTTCACCACAAGTTAAATAATTGTTTATTAGCAGTTTATTGAGGAGGAAAAATAAGAATAATTAAACCTTTTCAAATTCCACTAAGCCCAATTCACATGCCCCTTTTAACATGCCCCTGAAAACATGTTTCTCTCGGGTGCCTGTCTAATTTTCTTTTAATATCTCTGATTGTTGCTATTTCTAACAACATTGAATATTGGATCATAATCGTTGTTAGTTTTTTTTTTCTTCTCATGCCCCACACCTTCTACCCATCATTCTAAATCCGTGACTCCATTCCTTAATCGTGTATAAAATTTCACCAAAAAGGACAATCCTGGTTTCTCTTATCTAAACTCGTGCCTGAAATTTCTCATCACTGCAAACATTAATGAATCCTTTTTGCACCAGAATGGAATGTAATATTCCAGGTACTGTATGTATTATCAGATTTATAATCGTATTTTAACGGTTTCTGGCATTAATTCAGAAGATGCTAACTTTCTGCTACATTATCCAGCTCCCTATTCTCAAATTTCTCACTGGTGTCCCTCAACACCTGTCCCTCCTACTTTGTTGATTGTACCATACATCACAATTTTTGGCTCATTCTGCTTCTCCTTCCCCTGCCCTACCTGATCCCCGCACCCTCTCTGTGACATCCTTTTACATAAAAATAGGGAGATAACACACCATGCAAAGTTCAAGTCTACGTTAATCTTAAAATCATATTTGCAAGTCAGTGGTTTCTCGTTGACCTTGTGGTGCCTGAAGTGACTCTACATCTCAAAAGACAAGAGTCCAGAGATCAAGACTATCTAATTGTCATATGGTACCGGCAATGGAACAACTAAATTCTTTCTTGCTGCAGCTTAATAGGGCCATTAACATGACTTGCTGCTGACCAAAGATCTGTGAATTCAGGCCCTTATTCAACAGCGGTTCCTCATGGTTATGCTCAGAGGTACTGGGATATGTTTGTAGGCATAACCGCTCAGGTGAAATCTAAAAAAATCATAGATTCTGTAAATTAAGTGATAGAATAGCAGACCAATAGGTTATGATAAGGACATCCTCAAAAGGCAATTCAACCTATTTGCTGCTGAGAGAAAACATTTTTAAAAAGTCTAGCTAGAAACCTATTCCTGGTCAGCAGTGCTAAATATGATATTGGTAACAGCTGGGTACTGTACTTCACACCTAAAATTTGGTTTCCACTGAGGTGAATTTCCGGGCACCCTAATGTGAAGCCATGAATCAGGGAGAATAAAAGCAAAGAATGAATAAGCCGGACATCCAATTGACTTCTGGCTGTTTATTTGAAAATAATGTTCTTTAAATGGTTGCAAGAAAAGATGTTCTGCTTGCCACTGCTGAACAACATCCCATTTCTCCAGCATTACAGTGTGTCTGGATTGAGTCAGAGAGTGAAATAACTCAACATTTAGGTTGGTATTAACTAAGGATCAGTGACTAGGTGAATCAAGCAGCCACTTCTCTGAACACTTGCACAGTGTCTGCCAGGGTCAGCTGGAGAGCTCACAGTTCCGAGTCACTTCTACGCAGCATACCTCCCTCTGATTCTACATTTCACTCCCCACCTACCTTTCTTATCAGATTCCATCATTTGCACCTTTTTGTCTTCTCACTATCACCTCTAGCCGTCATTACGATTTCCACCCTTCTCTACCTCGACTGCCAGTCAACCCCTCCTTAATTGGAACCACCTCTGGAGCTCAGAGATGGTAAATCTGTTGGCACCTGCTGTTGGAGCTTCCGAGGTCGATCCCTGGCAAGGGAATCGCGAGCTCACGATGTAAAAGACCGCAGGCTCCCGCGGTTGGAGCTCCAGAGGTCCCCAACAAGAGGCCACCAGCTCCACGATGTTAGGACGCAGCGCGGACGGAGATGCGACGCGGAAAAAGTCACATCTCCGTCGAGGAATGAGTAAAAAAATGTTTCCCGCACCTCCCTCCAAAACTAAAGATTAAGTAAAACATACATTTTGCAACAAACTAAAAACACAAGAAGGAAAAAGATGAACAGACCGTTGGCGAGGCAGCCATTGTTCGGCGCCACCTGGCAATGGGAATTATCATTAAACATTTCCATTTCTGAACTTAACGATTAAAAGGAAGCTGTTAATGAGAGATCTGAACAAAACTAAGGAGCTGATCGTGGACTTTAGGAGGGCACATCATCCGAGGACGTACACACCATTGAGGATAAATGGGGATACTGTGGATAGGGTGAGCTGTTTTAAGTACCTGGGAGTCCACATCTCTGAGGATATGACATGGACATCACACGCTCCAACATTCATGAGTAAGGCAAGGCAGCGCCTTTACCACCTCAGGCAATTGGGGAAATTCAGAGTGTCTCCGAGGATCCTGCAGTGCTTCTACTCAGCGGCTGTGGAAAGCATATTGTCTGGAAATATTACAATTTGGTTTGGGAATTGCTCTGCCCAGGACAGGAAGGCTCAGACAGTAGTGCGTTCGGCCAAATGCACTACGGGAACTTCTCTCGCCCCTCTGCAGGAATTATACATCAGGAGGTGCAACTGCAGAGTCAATAAGATAATGGGAGACCCCTTCCACCCCTGCAACGGACTGTTCCAGCTGCTACGGTCAGGCAAACGCCTCCGTTGCCATGCTGTGAGAAAGGAGAGGATGAGAAGGAGTTTCTTCCCAGAGGCCATTCGGACTGTAAACTCCTATCCCACCAGGGACTAACTTTACTAAACCACAATACCGCCCACAATATTTAACAAGGAAAAGAACACGTGATTCTGTTCCATTCTGTTTGTAGTTTGTTGGTTGTTTGTTGTTTTTTGCACAAAGTCCGCAGGCACTGCCACTTTTCATGTCACTGCACATCCCGTATGAGTATGTGACGAATAAACTAGACGTGACTTGACTTGGCAAGGACCTGAGGAACCCCAGGAATTTTAACCCATGGCTGGGATGTTTGACATCCAAGAACCAAACCATCCTCCTTTGAACGAGGTATGACTCCAACCACCGGAGCTTTTTCCCCTTTCTTGCTCATTGACTTCAGCTTCATGTGTGCATGGTGATAGCACACCCTGTCAAATGTAGCCTTCATGTCATGGGCAGCCATTCTCACCTTACTTCTGGTATTTGTCTCTCTCGTCCATGCTTTGATAAAGGCTCTGGTGAGGTGAATGGTTCGGTCAAAATCCAAACTGGCATCTACTCAGCACGCTGACTTCGTATATTTGTGAAAGCTTCAGCTCTTTCATTAGCACTCACAGACTGGACCGCACCATCGCTGATGATGGGTTGTTTTGGCAGCCACCATGTCTTGTCTACTGTTTAGTTATCCACAACTCAATGTGGCAGAACTGCAGAGCTTTGATCTAATCCATTGGTGTGGAATTGTTTGGCTCTGTTTATAGCACGTTTTTTTTCTCTATGTAATGTGCATATAGTGTTGCAGATTCAGCATGTTGGGATTTATTTTTAGATAAGCTTGGTGTTGTTCCCAGCAGGCCTTTTGCTTTCACTGAATCAAGGTTGATAATCTAGTTTAATTGCAATGGCGCAGTGTAAGATGCTGCTATCTGGGGGGAGTGGGAGCAGAGAACCTCCCTGTGTCTCGTCTGTTTCCCTCAGTTCTGCTCTTGTTCTCCCTTACCTCAGATAGAACTAGGATAGAGTTCCCCAGGTCCTCATCTTCCACCCCACCAGCCTCCACATCCAACAAATAATTTTCTGTCATTTTGGCCATCAATATGATCCCACTAACAGTCACATTTTCCTGTACCCATTCTTTCCTTTTTCCGCAGAGACGTCTCTTTCTCTCAACTCCCTTCTCATGCATTCCTTCTTTGCCCTCCAATACTTCCCTTCCCCGGGCATTTTTCCCTGCAACTGCACCTCCACCTCCCATCTCATTTCCATTCAGGGACCTTCTAAATGTCTTAATTTGCTTCTCTTACTGCCTTGTCTATTGCATTCAGTGCTCCTGATGTGGCCTCCTCTACAATGGCAAGACCAAGCATAGTCTAGGTAACAAATAATTGCACTCAGTCCACCAAGGTCCACTGGAGCACAGTTGCTATTTTAATTCCCTTGCCAATCTTTCTGTTTTTGGCCTCCTCCGTGGCTAGAGTGCAAACCAGAATAACAGTACCTTATATTTTGCTTGAGCAGCCTACACCCCAATGGTATGGTCAAATGAATTCTCCATTTTCAGGAACACCCCCCCCCCCCCCCGACTCCCCCTTCTCATGCAACCAGTTTTGCTGTTTCCTTCCCCACCCCCCATCATGCATGCATGCATATTTCACCCACTACCCTGTTCCTTTCCTTCTCCTGATCAACACCAATCCTTCCCAACTCCCATTTTTACTTTATCTCCCTCCCCACCCCCACCCCCCCCCCCCCCCCCACCCCCCCCCCCCCCCCCCCCCGCCCCTCCACTGTCACTCCTCTTTCTTCTTTATCTGGTACCCTTTTGTCTCTATTTCAACTCTAACCTGTGTTACTATTTCAACTCATGTGCCACTCACCCTCTTCACCTGTGTCCACCTATCACTTGCCATGTTTCGCCACACCTCTCTTACCAACTTTCTCCCTTCTATTCTATCCGTCTGAAGAAGGGTCCATTCTCCCCACAGATGCTGCTTGACCCGCTGAGTTCCTCCAGAACTTTGTTTTATTTTAATAAGTGCATGTTCTGTGGCCCGGTATGGATCATTAATGGGCATAATAGATCGTAGCAATTTTTTTGACACTCCCACCTTGAAACGTAGACTTTGAATTTATAATTGGATTAATTAGTAAGCAATGTTATTGCAAATCCTGTACTTTATGCATATACTTTTTTGTCATTTGCCTACACCTCATGCCGATTAACTTTGAATTAATTTAACAATTCAACACCACCATAGCACATGGTTTCTTGGAAATCCAAGGAAATATTATTTAGTGCATCTCTTTGATCCATGGTTCTTGTGGCTTATTCAAAATGGTAGTAGGTCGTCTGTGTTCTGAGGGCAGAATGATCACATACATTGATCCACAATAACTTCTGTGCTACAAAATAACTATATTTTCCACAAGATAATTTTAATTTCCTCAGAAATCAGTTTCACATAACAATTCCACAATCATCTTATTCGGTCTCATTCTCAGAATTTTTCCACATTTATTATAAGTTCAGTTATTCTTAGTCATTTCCTTCTTTATCTATCTATACATACTATTAAAAGTCTCGTCTTGTTTGTTTGTCTGTCTGTCTGTGAGATCAAGGAGCTACGCCAAAACGGTACACAATAGCACAACAATTTTTGTAGAATCTTACTCTGCTTTTTCCCGTGGTCGTTAGTATCGTTTCTTCATGTTTGATGTTGTATTTCACATTATTGATATTTAAAGTTTTTAAAAAGCCATCTTTGAAAATAATAACTGCCTATGTGGGAGACTTTTCCAGCAGCTTCCAGTGATGATGTCACAATGGCATCTCACAGTCGTTCAATCACATGGGATCTCATTTACACAAGCTGCCGTGAAGATTCCAAAAACCGAAAATTACAACACAATGTGATCTCTGCTGCCAATACAGAAGCAATGAGTCAAGTCAACTTTATTTGTTACATACACATACAAGATGTACAGTGAAATGAAAGTGGCAATGCTTGCGGGATTGTGCAGAACAACAGAACCGAACCAGTATTTACATTTTTTTTTAAAGACACAACGGTAAATTAGTAAATTAGTCCCTGGTGAGATCAGAGTTTATAGTCCTGATGGCCTGTGGGAAGAAACTCCGTCTCATCCTCTGTTTTCGCAGCGTGACAGCGGAGGCACTTGCCTGACCGTAGCAGCAGGAACATCCATTGCTGGGGTGGTAGGGGTCCTTCATTATTTTGCTGGCTCTGGATCTGCAAATCCTGGTGTATAGGTCCTGCAGGGGGGGTGACCGTAGTTCCCATGGTGCGTTCGGCCGAATGCACTACTCTCTGCAGAGCCTTCCTGTCCTGGGCAGAGCTGTTTCCAAACCAGATCGAGATGTTTCCGGACAGGATGCTTTCTACAGCACCAGAGTAGAAAGATTGAAGGATCCTCAGAGAGACTGAATTTCCTCCGCTGCCTGAAGTGGTAAAGGCGCTGCCTTGCCTTTCTCACCAGTGCAGCAGTGTGTGTTGTCCATGTCAGATCCTCTGTGATGTGGACTCCCAGGTATTTAAAGCTGCTCACCCTATCCACAGTAGTCCCATTTATCCCCAGTGGCATGTACGTCTTCGGTTGTTGTGCCCTTCTAAAGTCCACATGAGCTCCTTAGTTTTAGTGACATTCAAGAGGAGGCTGTTGTTCTGACACCAGTGACAGGTTAGCCACATCCTCCAGGAAGGCCTTCTCATCGTTATCGGAGATCAGGCCTACCACCACAGTGTCATCAACAAACTTGATGATGGAGTTGGAGCTGAACCTGGCCACACTGTCATGTGTGCACTGGGAGTACAGTAGGGGGCTGAGGACACAACCCTCAGGACGCATCCCTGGGGGGATCCTGTGTTCAGGGTGAGGGGGTTGGAGGTATGTCTCCCCATCTTGACCACCTGGGGCCTGGCAGTGAGAAAGTCTAGGACCCAGGCACACAGGGAAGTGTTCAGTCCCAGTTCCAGCAGCTTCTCAGCAAGTCTGGTGGGGACTATGATGTTGAAAGCTGAACTGAAATCAATGAATAGCATTCTCACATAGCCCCCCCTTCTGGCTGTCAAGGTGAGAGAGAGTGGTGTGCAAAACCTAGGAGACTGCATCATACATGGATCTGTTTGGACGGTATGCGAACTGCAGCGGATCCATGGTGCGAGGGAGGAAGGTGCAGATGTAGTTCTTGATTGGCCTCTTGAAGCATTTCATGACTACCGAGGTGAGGGCCACCGGTCATTAGTCATCCAAGCAGGCTGGAGAGGCATTCTTAGGTACTGTTACAATGATGGATCTCTTGAAGCAGGCAGGGACCACGGACTTGGCCAGGGAGAGGTTGAATATTGTGGTGAACACTGGAGCTAGCTGATTAGCACAAGACTTTAGTACTCGTCCACATATACCATCTGGGCCTACAGCTTTCTTTGTGTTCACACACGACAGAGCCCTCCTCACGTCGTGCACGGACACCGAGAATGTGTGCATATCCCCAGCGGTGGAACTCCCTCCAGCCTCGCTAGCCAGGACGCTGACGATGTTGTTGTTAGCCTGCAAGCTAGGGGTGCTGTTGCCCGCCTCAAATCGTGCGTAAAAAGAGTTCAGGTCATCAGCTAAGGAGGTTCCGGCACTCCCGGTTGAGAGGGGGCTGCTCTGGTAGTTAGTTATAGTCCGTAGCCCCTGCCAAAGGGGTCTGGTGTCCCGCTGCTCCATCTGCGACTCCATCCTGTCCCTGTACCGCCGTTTGTGTCCTTCACCGCCCTTCGCAGTCTGTAGGACTCTGCCTTGTAGTCATCCATATTGCTGGATGCCGGGCCGGAGTTGTAAGCAGTGGTGCGAACATTCAAGGCAATGCGAATGGACCTGTCCACCCAGGGTTTTTGATTAGGAAAGATGCTAACGCTTACCGTGGGGACGATGTTGTCGGCTATTGTTGCAATGAAGTCCGTGACAACTTCCGCAAACTCACTGATGTCCCTGGAACTTGATTGGAACATACTCCAGTCGACATCACTCAGTGCATCCTGTAGCATGGCCTCTGAATGGTCAGACCACCGCTTTACGTCCCTCGTCACTGCCGCTTCCCGTACTATCCGTTGTTTATACTCCGGCAGCAGGAAAATGGCAGTGTGGTCAGATTTTCCAAAAGGAGGGAGAGAAACAGCCTTGTATCCTTTCCTGAACAGCGTGTAGCAGTGGTCCAAAGTTCTTTCCTCTCGTGGTGACACACATGATGTGTTGGCAGAAGTTAGGCATAACATTTTTGAGATTTGCCAAATCCCCAGCCACCACCATAGCCGCATCAGGATTCTTGTTGATGGAGAGTTGACGAAGACATTGACATTGTCTTTAATGAGGGAGTGCGAAAGGGAAGAGGCGAGGGAGGGAGTGACTGAGGGTAGGGAAAAGGAGAGGGAGAGAGAGGTCACAGACCATGGGATCAGCAGCTTCAAGGGGAATAAGCAGAGAGTGAGTTTTTTGCCCCCCCCCCCCTTACGTGGGAAAGATTGATTGGCTCAAGGGAACGTTGACTCAAAAGTCGAGTCCGTTCATTGGTGCCGGGAAGCACCGACTGCCTCTCCCTCCCCCACGTGGGAAGGATTGATTGCGTTGGGGGAACGTGTGAGTGGTGGAAACGGGCTGTCTGTCTGTCATCTGGGCACAATCTGCTTTATTCCCATTTTCGTGCAAACGCTAGCCTTCCCATTTTCACACATCCTACTCACATTCTTCCCCTGGAGGCGATAAACATCTTCCCGTCGCATTTCTGAACTTTTTGATCCTTGAAATTATAAAAACAACCCAAACTCACCCATTTTGAGAAAAAAATCCGACTGATGTCACAATGCACCAGGGCTACCAACTCTCATGCATTGCGTGAGAATCACACATTTCACCCGATTCTCACGCTCTCACGCTGAGCACAGTATTTCTCACGCTCAATTTTTTTTTTTTTTTCAATTAAGAAAGTCACGAAAAAATTCAATTCTCCCAAGATTTCCACACTCACCAATGAGAATAGCTTTCTGTCAGCGGGTTTCCAGTAAATAACGAACAATTTGATTGGCTTCAGCCCATCGCACACCATTTAAAATGGCAAATTCTGCAGTGCTAATGATTCCATTTGACACTCAGCTGCTGGAAATTCAAATTAAAGCAAAAATTGTTTTACAGGTGAGTAAAAACCATGAGGGGAATATATAAGGTGAAAGCACAATCTTTTTCCCGGGATATGTGATTCAAGAACTCGAGGGCATTGGTTTAAAGCAGGGGTGGGAAACTATCAGCCCGTGGAATAATTTGAGGGGAAAAGGAGTTTAGTTTAGAGTCTAAAGGTGAGACATGGCGGTAGTCCCAGCACCGACCCCCCCTCACCTCCGTCGCTCACACCTCCCACCCTCGCCTCCGGCAGCTCGTCCATCGGCTGCTCTGTCCACCTCCCATGGAGTTTTAACTCTGGCCCAGAGCCAGGAGTGGACCGGGTGAGTGGGGCGTCGGTGACGCCTCTGGAGCCGCGGGGATGAATCTCGGGCTAAAGCTCCGCTTCGATGCCCGACCCCTGGGTCACTGACCCTCACCTCCCCCTGACACCAGCTGGACACAGAGCACCTGGGCTGGCCTGCATTCCGGGGGGAGGGAGGGGAGGGGGGGAGGGGAATTCTCCCTGGGCATCGCCAAGTGTCCAAATGTCTGCTCACTACGGGTGTTGTCACCGCTTCATTGACACACACTCTCACACACAACCTAACTCACACTGCACACACAAGGTTTAAAGGGATATGGGCCAAACGCAGATAAGTCGGACGAGTTTAGATGGGGGATCTTGATCTGCATGGACAAGTTGGGATGAAGGGCCTGTTTCCATGCTGTAAGACTATGACACATTGTAGAAAGTGTGCAATTGGTCTGGAGAGGATCCAGGGGCAATTTATGAGGATGTTGGAGGGGCTGGAATTTTTATTTGCTTTGAGGAAAGATTTGATAACTGGGATTGTATTCTCTGCAGCAACAGAGGTGAAGAAAGACTTAGTTGAGGTGAATAATATTATGAGAATACGACCTGTTTCGCTTAACAAAGAATGTAGGAAGGAACTGCAGATGCTGGTTTAAACTGAAGATAGACACAAAAAGCTGAAATAACTCAGCGGGACAGGCAGCATCTCTGGAGAGAAAGAATGGGTGATTTTTCAGGTCGAGACCTTCAGACAGAAGAGGTTGGAAAAATAGCCATATATATGTAAAACACAATGACTGGAAATGTGTGTTATCCAACTAAGGGCAGAAATCAGAATCATATGTTCATCTTGAATGACATGACACCATAATATATATACTACAGAAAAAATAATTTAATGGGGTGGCACAGTGGTGCAGCTGTAGATTTGCTGCCTTACAGCACCACAGATCCGGATTACGGGTGCTGTCTCTACAGAATTTGTACATTCTCCCTATGACCACATGGATTTTCTCCAGATATTCCGGTTTCTCCCACATCCGAAAGAAGTGCAGGTTTGTAGATTAATTGGCTTCTGTAATTTGTCCCTGGTAGATTGCTGGTTGGTGTGGACTTGGTGGGCCGAAAGGCCTGTTTCCATATAATTTGATTTCCATACATGAATACACTAAGGTCATTCATGTGCTGCACCTGTTAGAATCCGGCTCTAAATTGGTTAAAACCAATTTAAAGCATAAATGTTGCATTCAAGCATAAGTGGGATGGAGACGTGACCGGGGCCGAGAAAGAAGCCACAGGTGGAACCAAGGACGAGCTTGGGTCCAGGGCCGGCACATGCCGTCAGGGTAGGCATGGTAGTCAGTACCTACCCTGACTAAAATTATAAAAAGGTAATTATTAAATATAATTAGTAAAGATTTCCAATTAATTTACTAAATTCAGTATTTTTTATTAAATGGTTATTATTTTAATAATCTTAGGTAGGCATAATTCTCCCGTGCCTTACATCCGCAGTATGCGTAATACACGTAACTATGTTCAAATCGCGTGCCGTGGACGCTGCTTCAAGCCTTCACTTACAACGGGCAGTAAAGGCAGCTGATATTCTGCCATGCACCGTGGACTGCGCGCAAGGTGCCACATATGCCTACAGGAGAGACAAATCTGCACATGCGCGGTTTTAAGTTTTTTTAAAAGTCGACTGAGTACCTACAGGACCAATCTGCGCATGCGCGGGTTTTAAAACATTTTGCACATGCGCGGTTTTCACGATTTTCTGCATATGCGCGGAATTTTATGATTTTTAATAGTCAACTGACTGTCTAGTGCCTACCCTGAGTAATTACTCACAGCACTTGCCTGGTCCAGGGTCAGGGACGTTGAAGTCGGAATCAGCACTGGCGCCCAGGCGGCTGCAGGATGAGCCTGGGACGAGGACGAGCCTGGACCGGTGCCCAGGTTTTTAAAAAAAAGCCAACTTTAACAAGATTTTTACTGTTAAAATCCTTCCTGCCAGTTACCAACAAACTGATACAAAGTTGCAATACAGGAACGCTCTGTGCTTCCACCTGACATTTGCAATAATGTTGCCATCAAACAACACTTACTCCAGCTCCTGGCAGTAAGTGCTTCACAGGAGGGGGAGGGTGAATTGGCATTGTAATTGGAAGTGCTGCGGCAGGCAAGGGAAGTTCAATTGGATTTTTTTTTTAAGTCCAGTGCTGGGAGAGGCAGGTGGAATCTTACATTGGGGAATGGGTTGAGTTGGGGGACCAGGCCTCCCGTGTGACAGGGACCCAACGGGTCTAGTACCAAATAAGTAGTTGAGTCGTTTTAATTTACTTTGCGTTACAGCTCATGAATGTTCGGTACATCTGCGGGACACATGGTTATATGAGTCATAGTTATGACATAGTTGTTGCTGATTTCAAAACCATCTGTCCATTTCTGCGGACATGCCTTTGCAGTTAATTATAACTGTGCCTGATAGGACCAGCTATGATTATTGGTGCACTAAATTAGTGTTTGCTGAGTATTTTGACTCCCTTTAACTTTATGATTAATTTTAGTTTGCCTAATTTTTATTTTGCATGCTTGTCTGCACCCATTAGTTACAGGGACAGGATCTTTATGTTAGGAGATGTATGACATTTAAAAGTGTGTGGTCTTTCTATATGTTTGCCAATCTCAATTCACAATCCTATCCAAGGCCTGTAAATTATTGCATTGTACTCAATCTGCCAAGTGCCAGCACACGCCCCCAAACCAAACTCTGCAGCTGAATTAACCATTTACGCCCACACAATTTCCAACTTTATCCTAAATACTAATGGATTACAGGAAGAAATTGACCCATTGGACAAAATAACATTCGTTGTTCTGAAATAATGTTTTGTCAATTTTGTCATTTTTGGAAATGAAGAAATTACTGAATTTCAACACCAAGGATGAATAATATAAATATGTGAGAAAGTACTGCAAATGCTGGTTTAAATCGAAGGTAGACAACAAAATGCTGGAATAACTCAGCGGGTGAGGCAGTATCTCTGGGGGAAAAAAGAAATGGGCAACGTTTCGAGTCGAGACCCTTCTCGTCTGAAGAAGGTTCTTAACCCGAAACATCGCCCATTCCTTGTCTACAAAGTTGCTGCCTCACCTGCTGAGTTACTCCAGCATTCTGTGTCTACCTTTGAATAATATAAATGATGGCTACGGATTTACTATGCAATTGCTTTCTAATCATGAGTTGAATTTAACTTTTATGTATCAGGTAGGCAAAGAAAATGTCACGATACTCATTCTTCTTTTACTCGGGAAGAGTAAATTAGTGCTATTATTGATTGTGCTACTGAAGACTGAGGACCAGTCTTGTAAGGAATTTTCATACCAAATAGTGTGTACAGGGGAAACAATAATAACATCAATCTAATGGAACAATATTTCTAGTCTCAATAAACGTTAATAGTGTTCTATTAAGCTATAATTTTAATATAAAGTTGAAGATAATGGTAGCTGTTAATCTGGTTACCACTAGGGATCTCTGGTCGCTGGTTCCATCTGTCTTCTTTCTTTTCTCCCTCTTCTATCTGTCTCCATCCATCATCTACCTTCCCATTTCTTCTCAACTCCTTCCCTCACCCCGCCCTACTTGGCTCCATATGCACGTCATCATTCACCCCTTCCAGTCTCAAGCAATTTACCAATTACCTCTAGCTTCTGTCTCGCCACTCCCTCTCTGCTCTTGATACCAAACTATCGTACCTCTCCACTCTGTCCGGATGCAGACATTTGACCCGGAATGTTGACCTATCCATTCCACCTACAGGTGCTGCTCTTTCTGCCAGGATTCTCCAGCAGATTGTTTGTTGCACAATATTTGTTGTTTGTACTCCATTGCAACTAATTTCCTCTGCAGGTTAATTTTTGTTTGTATCTGCAATCATTAATCGTAAAATCATTAATCTTAAACCAATTTGTATTATTGCTTCAAGTATTCCTAATGGGACTTTATTAACATTGGTTTTATGAACTTAAAAAAAATAAAATTTAAAATGATGTTAGTAAATATCTTTTAACACTGTTTCATTCTCTTTTATTAGGTTTGTTTATCTTTCCTATCTATTACATTTGTAAGAAGCAAAGGAAACGGTCACAGACTGGTATGTTCACGTAAAATATAAGGTCTTGTTTACATGGGCAATGAAGGATGTGTCGGGGTCCTCACAGAACTCCACAGTGAGAAGCAATAGCACGTAATTATCGACTAGACATCGAACAAATGTGAAACTGGGAATGTTGCCATTATTTTTTTTTGTGACCACATTACGAAGCAGTACACCATTCTCAGAATACTTCCAAAGAACTGGTTCCAAGCACTGATGTACAACTCGAGAAAGAAGAAAATAATCTTTTTTTTAAAATGGATGTATCAGGAGTAAAAGATAATAGTGCTGAAGAAGGGGCTGTTTAACCATTTTGCACATGTTAGCTATAATCATGGATGGTGTAAGCCTCAGGCAATGTTTGCACTTACTGTACTGTCCTAACACTGACTTAATATCTCAATATCTGAAGAGTACGTTTCTCTGCACTATTTGACATTTCTGTTCCTTTTGTAATGAAAAATATAATCTCAAGGAATACATGTGGTATGTGCTCCGTTTCATCAAGGTGTCATCTGTTTTGGAATAATTCATCCAATTGTTTTATTTTAATAGCCATAATTTGTATGATTGCAATTGTAAATCAACTCAATCTAGCAGGGGTAAACTGGGATATTAAGGAAGGCAATTTAAGTTGACTCGATCATTTTGTCCAAAGAGTAAACCAACCTGATCACTAAAAGACTTAAGGAGCTTGAATTTTAACCAAAATAATGTATATGGTATTTTTTTTTCAAATTGAATTCTGCCTTTGCTTTTTTTATGGTAGTGGGAATTAGTGGAAAATATGAATGGCAAAGATCTTTCAAAAATCAAACTTTTTTTATTAGTTGCCAATTAAATGACTGGGGCTGTGTCATCAATATTTAAAAGTTGTCTTTTGTGGACCAGAAATAGTAACGGTAAATTATTTAAGGCATTAAAGACATTTTTAATTCAAATCTGTTTTTGGGTTTCAACAATCCACTTCTGTAGTTTTGGTCACTGGTTACCGAAGGGCTTAAATGAGTCAATAAGCACCTCGAGCTTTCCCTCTGGGATACCCAGGCCTTGCGTAGTGCTGCAGAAGAGAACTGGTGTGCCAAGGCTGCTCTACCCAACCTCAAGTCATGGAGAACCACAATGTACTGAGTGAAAGTATGAGTTCATGGCAGTCTGGGAATTTTCCACTTAGCTAAATTGTCTCATGCCAACTGTGACTGAGTGCCAGGAGAGTGGAGGAGAAAAAACATCTTACGCCAGCAGCTTGCATTCCATATAAAATCATAACATGATGCCATCATAAGGTATAGTAACTTATTGTGCCTTATTAACTTTTTAAAGAGGAAATCCCTCTACTGCTGATACTTAGCCATGCTGTATGTAAGATATATATTAACTCTATGCTGAAATAAGATGAGTTACTTGATTGTCATATCATACTTTTAAAACAAAGAACCTTAATATTAACTTTTGCGGAGAACAGCAAAGAAGTTAAGTTGAGAAGATGCCGTGGTTTTACTAGAAATGTTTCTTCATAGCTTTATTTTAACTACACGAGAATTATATTGAGCATCCAGTAGCTCCTTTCACCAGCTGATCCATGAAAATGATCAGGAAAGTAGTTGTTGTTCTGATTTTGCAATACCTCAAAGTCATTAACTATTTAGTACATCCCCTTTAAACCAGTTCAAAGGTTGGAACGTTATTTTGTTTTGATTTATCAAAACTGTGCTGAAATGTTTAAAGAGTAAATGTTTTATAAATTCTCACAGTTTAAATATTAATTTGTAGCAGGTTATTTTTCGATCAAGTTAATAAAATACTCAGTATTAAGATTACCAATCATCCAGCACACCTGTTGTAATTGGCTTTGTTGTTCAGGTTATCTAAAAGCGGCTTATGATTACAGACATTTATTTTTATAACTTCTAAAAGACCAATACACAATATAATACGAATTTAAAACATACTTGATAGATATGGTATGCCACTGTAACCCCACCAAGACTTGGCACGGGTATGGCAAACATTTCTTTGAGTGTAAAGAATGTTTTAGTGACTGGATGAAAATCATACCAATTGGGCCTGGATTATTGTTGTAGTTTCTGCAAAGTTTTGGAGCCATTTATATACAATCCATAAAATAGTTTGTGGTGATAAAGAAGCAAGTTCTAGATGCCTCTTTGCAAATGATGCTATCAAAGTAACGATCAACGAATTGGCAAATCCATGAATCCATACCTGCACTGAGTGTGGGGTAGAGACGTGTGGCAGCACAATTAAAACTTCTTCTGATACTGAACCCCCCTTAGGAAGCATAGGTCATGGAATTAACCTACTATCTACATTTGCTTAGTTGTTTTGTTTTCATTAACTGCTGGATTTATAACAGCATTGACCTAATTACGTTTTCAAACATTAATTAAACAACTCAAAGGACCTCCCTTGTATATGCAGAATGTTTTGATTATTTGGATAGTAATTTGTCACGCTGTTCATTTTAGAAATTTAGAAATAAAAATCAACCTAACTCTACAATAGGCAGGAATCAATTATTGATTTACCGTCAAAGTGCCGAACCTGCAAATGTGCCTCAATGAGTACTATGAAAAACCATTCATTTTCAATTGACATGTTCTTTTGTTCTTGAAATATAGATCCCCTGCTTCCTTTATTCTCTGAGATGTCTTTAACATCCATATCTGAAGTGACACCATTCCTCTTCACTTAACAGGTTCCAAGATCATACACTTTCCATTAGCCCTTCTCTCCTTTGTTCTGCTTAATCTGTAAGCCCTCAGAACAATCTTAAATGCATTTCTGCCTCATTGATGTTTCTTGTATCATTGTTAACAAGTTGCACAGGATTGGTCAAATTAGTTTATTTACTCAGGGAATGAGTTAGTTCCACTTTAGGCAGTGGTTGATTCCACCATTGGTGGAGAAAAACCTAACCTGCTTGTAATTTATATTTAAAAATAAATCCCTGCAGTTTTGCAACAGTTAGTATTTAAGGCCACACTAGATAGAAATGATGGTCGGGCATAGAATACAGAAATTTCCTCATGGGATGTCCTGTTTGACCTCCATAACCACAACAGAAAACCTGTGTATTATTTTCATAAGCAGTTTGCTCATCGTTATTGGAGCAGCCAATCTGAAGAACTTCCCAGTAAATTATTTTATTTAATTGCACAAACTTCTGGCCCCATTTTTAAAAAAATAAGACTGATTTGTCTTACCTGGTACAAGACCAGCATGTGAAATTAAATAAAATGTGAAATTGCTCATAATTTGAGCAGTCACGAGGTATAAAAAATGTTATTGTTTTATTCATTAAGGGACCAGTTTAGCGAAACCACAGCCAACAGTTACACTTCAAACAGTACTTCCCCTTTTAATCAGTAATTTTCTGCTCAGGGTCACATTCTGTTTTTTTTTTCCATTTCCTTTTGTGTATCCTTTATTTACAAGATAATGAATTTTCCTAAAAATGTTAGAAGATTAATGGCAAGAGCAAACTGAACAGTTATGTATTAAGTGATTTTAATATAGGCAGTATTTTTCTGCTTCTAAATATCTGCAGCAGAATGCAAACTACATTGTGCTCTTAAATGAGATGGTTCTGATTGTAAGTATTAAGATAATTCATTACCAAATCATGTGACTTTTTTTAATTTGACATGGTTTTACAAGATTTATCTTTTTTTACTAAATAAATTGCTTAAATTATGGTTGCAGCTATTTAGTAAAGATCCAGAATGCAAACACATAAAGATATTCATATTTTAATGCCAATTTAAATTTCCTTTGTTCTCACTACCACCACATCCCAACATAAGAAAGTGGAGAAAAACTTGAAACTAGAGGTATTTTGCACTTTTTTTTTGTTCTTCTGTCAATTGTAGGATCCTGCTGGTCAGGGTCAGGGAAAATCTCAAAAGTTTTACTTTTACAAATTTCTGTGGATTGTGCTAAGAAAGTATATTTACGCTTGTTGACATTAATTTTGTTTAGTTTTTTTTAAAAAGGGAAATGTAGTTGTTAAACCAATTCCATAAAACCACTATGATAATGAAAGTTATAGTGCATAAATTTTATGTAAATGTATCTGATTAATGGCTCATCTGCATTTAACAACTTAAAATTAACAGTTTGGGTAGGGCTGGAGCAGAAACAACTACCAGTACTACTTCTGATGGCTTTTTGTGCAAAAAGCAATAGCTGAAATAATGTGATTAAGTATATCAAATGTACTATTCTAGAGAGAAAAAAATAAAATGGTATTACATTGTGTCATGTTTTTAATTTTAAGTCAATACTTGTGTTTCTACTTTGGTTTTTGTTTAGTTTTAATTGAAAGTACATTGAGGAAAATAAGTTTCATTTTTTGCATGTGACCCAAATTTCCCACCGATACACTCAATTCCTTTAATTCCAGTACTTTTCTATTACTTTTTTTCAAGAAATGAACATAATGGGAGTGCTTCTGTTGTTGATGTTACTGTGAAAGAAACACTTCTTCGAACACTGAATTAATATATGAGTTTTGAATAAGCTGTTCTTTGAAAAAGGTGGAGGATAGGATGCCAGTCACAAGAGCATTGGACTAGTCTTTGGAGGAGAAAAGACCAAGAATAAAACATAATAAAATAAAATCCCCAATATACTCTCATTTTATTTTATAATCTCTAATGTAGCATTTTAACAAAAACTTTGTATGTCCAAAAACATCATATCTGATTTTCCTTCTGTTCTGGTGGTTATAGTCTCGAGAATTAAACAATTTTTAAAGCACAGTTTCCCATTCATAAATCCATGTTGAGTCGGGATTGCTTTACATATACCCGTTTATCTTTTCCTCAAATTAAAGAGAGAGAGTTTTTATTGTCATGTGTCCCAGATAGGACAATGAAATTCTTACTTGCTGCAGCACAACAGAATATGTAAACATAATACAGAATGGGAGATAGAAGTTCAATTTGTCTATAGACCATATATACACAATAAATAAACACATAAAGTACAATAGTAATAATAGACTGTTATTGTTCAGAGCTTATTTGATGTTGTATTTAATGGGGAAGAAACTGTTCCTGAACCTGGTTGTTACAGCTTTCAGGCTCATGTACCTTCTTCCCGATGGCAACGGAGAGATGAGTGTGTGACCAGGATGGTGTGGGTCTTTGATGATGTTGGCAGCCTTTTTGAGGCTTTGCCATTCGCTATTTAAGAAGGTTATGTTGGTTCAGTCACTGTATTAAAGACAGTGCAGTTCCTGTAGTTCATCTTTGAAAATGAATTGCTCCATTATAAAGTTGATAAGAGGAATCTTCATGAATATTTTCATCAACAATGAGTGCGGGGTCTAGTATGTGTATGCAAAAGGCGAGGCTAAAGGTTTTGGAGCCATCTTCAGTGACATGCTACCTTTCAAAGTTCCCATCAGCTCAAAACCCAGTGAGCAGTTAATTTCATTCAATAATATCCGAGTACATTGGCGCTGAGAGCTTGTGCTCCAGAACTAATCAGATCTCTGTTTAAGTACAATTACATCAATGGCTTTTCTTTGACAATATGGAAAATTGCATTTGCATCGCTTGAACACAAGCTTTTCTCCGCTAAAGGAGGTCATTGATAGTACTACCAAGCTCCACTTCTCGCACATTGTAGTGGCAGTGTAATGCAACAAATGCAATGCAGCAATGTTCCAAGGCTTCTGTAGGAGGTTCTCTCAAAACAACATCTCTTCCACCTGAAGATACCATCGGTACATTCCACTTCAAGTCCCACAACATCCTGACTTTGCCACTGATGCTTGGAATTTCATTTGCAGTTGGGTTTAGAACTCCTGTTGAAATAAGATATTTGAGTGTTATCACCAAAAGAATTCTAACAGTTCACCAATATCCCTTTAATGCTTCATCGATATCTCCATAATAGCAGTAGACAGGGGCTAATTAAATACTGGCCTTGCCAGCAGCACACATGTCCTATATATGAATAAAAAAAGAACTTATGGCACGAATAGATATATTCTTCGAAATATATGCTTTGTTTCAAGGTCGGTGGGCATAACGATTTTTACACTTTGTTTTGCCTAATACAGTAGCTACTATATCTGTTTATGATAAAGGACAATAGACAATAGGTGCAGGAGTAGGCCATTCGGCCCCTCGAGCCAGCACCGTCATTCATTGCAGCCATGTCTCTAATTCCCACAACATCATACTAACGAGTGATTGCTAAAATATAGACACAAAATACTGGAGTAACTCAGTGGGTCAGTCAGCATCTCTGGAGAGAAGGTATGGGTGACATTTCGGGTCAATACACAATAGGTTCAGGAGTAGGCCCTTCGAGCCAGCACCGCCATTCAATGTGATCATGGCTGATCATCCCCAATCAGCCCCAATCAGCACCCCATTCCTGCCTTCTCCCCATATCCCCTGACTTAGCTATCTTTAAGAGCCCGATCTAGCTCTCTCTTGAAAGTATCCAGAGAACCCGGCCTCCACTACCCTCTGAGGCAGAGAATTCCACTGACTCACAACTCTGGGTGTGAAAAGGTTTTTCCGCGTCCCTGTTCTAAATGGTTTACCCCTTTTTTTAAAAACTGTTGCCCCTGATTCTGGACTCCCCCCAACATCGGGAACATGTTTCCTGCCTCTAGTGTGTCCAAACCCTTAAGCACCTGTCCCACATACGTGTCCTTGGCACGTTAATTACGTGACCTTGTCGCGTTGAGCCGCGACGGTCCCGCGCGATTTCATGCGTACGCACAACCATCTGGAGCGCGTGACGTCATTTGAAGATGGACACAAAATGCAGGAGTAACTCAACGGGACCGGCAGCATTTCTGGAGAGAAGGAATGGGTGATATTTTGTGTTGAGACCCTTCTTCAGTCTGAAAGAAGGGTCTTGACCCGAAACGTCACCCATTGCTTCTCTCCAGAGATGCTGCCAGTCCCGCTGAGTTACTCCAGCATTTTCTGTCTACAATTTTCTTGGCCCCGCTCTGGGAGTAGAAGTGCGGGCGGATCCGGACGACAATGGACGTGAGCCCCAGGCCGAGTTCGGCGATTGTTTGCCTGCTTCTGCTGATGTTAGAGGTGAGACGTTGCATCGTGCCAGGGTCTTGGGCCTGTCCCACTTTGGCCGTCATTTACGCGACAGGCTGTTGGTGCGCAAATATTTTGTTCGCTACAAACATTTCGGAGTCCCGCGCGATGTCGCGCACAACTCCATACCCGTCCGCGCTTCTCAGTGGGACCGGCCCCGCGAGGCCACATGATGCCCGTACACCACATGACGACGAGGTCACGTAATTTGCATGCCAAAGACACGTAAGTGGGACAGGAACTGTAATAATCTTATATGTTTCAATAAGATCCTCTCTCATCCTTCTAAATTCCAGAGTATACAAGTCCAGCTCCGATACACAATTCTTCTTGTTATGAAGATGCTTTCTTCACTGCCTGCTGTACCTGCATGCTTACTTTCAGTGACTGATGAAGAAGGACCCCCCAGATCCTGTTGTAGTTCCCCTTTTCCCAACTTGATTCCATTTAGATAATAATCTGCCTTCCTGTTTTTGCCACTAAAGTGGATAACCGCACATTTATCCACATTAAACTGCATCTGCCATGCATCTGCCCACTCAACCAACCTGTCCAAGTCGCCCTGCATCCTCATAGCATCCCCTTCACAGTTCACACTGCCACACAGCTTTGTGTCATCTGCAAATTTGCTAATGTTACTTTTAATCCCTTCATCTAAATCATTAATGTACATTGTAAATAGCTGCGGTCCCATCACTGAGCCTTGCAGTACCCCCGCGTCACTGCCTGCCATTCTGAAAGGGACCCGTTAATCCCTACTCTTTGCTTCCTGTTTGCCAATCAATTTTTATCCATGTCAGCACCCTACTCCCAATGCCATGTGCTCTAATTCTGCCCACTAATATCCTATGTGGGACCTTATCAAATGTTTTCTGAAAGTCCAGGTACACTACATTTACTGGCTCTCCTTTGTCCATTTTCCGAGTTACATCCTCAAAAAATTCCAGAAGATTAGTCAAGCATGATTTCCCCTTCGTAAATCTATGCTGACTCGGACCGATCCAAATGTGCCGCTATTTCATATTTTATAATTGACTCCAGCATCTTCTCCACCACCGATGTCAGGCTAACTGATCTATAATTCTTCTGTTTTCTCTTTCCCGCGTTTCTTAAAAAGTGGGATAACATTAGCTGCCTTCCAATCCACAGAAACTGATCCTTAATCTATAGAATATTGGAAAATGATCACCAATGCGTCTACAATTTCTAGAGCCACTTCCTTAAGTACCCTGGGATGCAGACCACCAGGCCCTGGGGATTTATCTGCCTTCAGTCCCATCATGGTACCCAACGCCATTTCCGGTCTAATGTGAATTTCCTTTAGTTCCTCCGTCCCCCTAGATCCTCTGGCCACAAGTACATCGGCGAGATTGTTTGTGTCCTCCTCCTTAGTGAAGACGGATCCAAAGTACCTGTTCAACTCGTCTGCCATTTCCTTGTTCCCCATAATAAATTCACCTTTTTTAGTGTTCAAGGGTCCAACTTTGGTCTTAACTAATTTTTTCCTCTTCACATCCCTAAAGAAGCTTTTACTATCCTCCTTTATATTCTTGGCTTGCTTACCTTCGTACCTCATCTTTTCTCCCCGTATTGCATTTTTAATTATCTTCTGATAACTGTTAGTTAACTTCTGATAAGTTTAGTTTCAGAAGATGAGGCGAGAGACTTGGGTAGAAATTTACCTTAGACAGTCATGGTAAAACAATGCTTTGTTCTTCAATTTCACCGGTCACTTAACTGAACAATGCTAAGGAATGTAATAGAATATTTAAGTGAAAATGTCTGTTGTGTGGTTACCAAGGTGAATAACAACCTCTCCATTTATTTTTCAATACTGTGCAAGATGCTTCAATTCTGTATTGAGACCATCACTAATTAGAAATGTCATCAATAGCTTTGGTTGAAGCAATGAGAATTAATTACATTTATTAGTGGTGTAAACCTGGAGGAGGAGTAATGCAAAAGCAAACCAAGAAGCTACAGAAAGTCCTTTAAAAAAGTAGTGGGCAATGCAGTGCTGGGTGATGCATGTGAACTATAGGTTCAATGGAAAAATTGGCCACTTTTGGTTGGGAATTTGTCAAAATACTGAAAAGTAAAATTGAAAAGGTGGTTGATTTTAAATAGACTTTGCGCAACCACACACAACAAAGTTGAAATTAGCATTGAAACCCCTACAATTAAATAAAGCCTACAACGTATACATCGTTGCTCATTAAATGCTAGACATATATTGATACAATTTAAGGTATCACACAGATTACATTATTCAAAAACGAAATTAGAATTTATCCTAACATTTCTTCTGTATGTGATCAATGTCAGAACTTGGAAGCTAACTTAACGCGTAGTTTTGTAACAGGTATAAAACTCAATTATTATTGGACAGAAATCTTTAGAGTTATATCTGTAGTTCTTAAAATTAAACTGGACCCAGATCCAAAATTAATATTAGGAGTTCCGGATTCAAATCTAATATTAACAGTAAACCAAAGAAATTTCTTGGATTACTGTTTGATAATAGGGGAAAAATTAATATTGAAATTTTGGAAGGGAACATTATCCCCCACAATTAAAATGTGGTCAGTGGAAATGTTGGAGACATTGCATTTGGAAAGAATCAGATTTGTCCTAATAGACAAATATGAACTCTTTGAACAGATATGGTCTCCATATACAGAATATTTGAAGGGGTAGCTGTTCTTGGCATCACAACTCAATGGGTACCCGGCAGGATTAGATGAAAATAACTTTTTTTTTGATTTGTATACATGTCTCTATTGATATCGCTATTTGAAATTGTGTTATTCATATTAAGAGGTATACTATAATCTCTTTTTTATATATATATATATAATACTTTGTTTTAATTAAATATATATAACAAGAATATATACATTTTTTTTCTCTCTTCTCTTTCTCTCTCTATATAATCAAAATTATTATTTAATCACTATTCTTATTGATTAAAATCTATTCTTTTCTTTTTCTACTTTCTAAAAAATAGAAGTTTATAAGAATTATTCGTAACATTCGTATACTTATTGAAATAAGTTGGTTGTGTATTTGAAAAGTTGTTATACCGTTGTTATGATGGATTACTTCTAATAAAAATATTATTACGAGCATTGAAACCCCCTTTAAGTGCAGTTCATAAAAAATAACTGTACCTTTAACTCTCTGGTCAATCCGAATCATTGAAGAATGTAAGCAGCTAAGGAACAATCAGTGAACTCCAATTAGTTCAAAGTATATATGAAATGTGGACTCTGTTCACACAGGTTTATCAGCAGTTAACCTGTAGGGGTTGGGAGGATATAAATGTCGACAGACAGACAGACAGACAGACAGCTCCCCCCCTCTCCTTCACTCTCTCCCTCACCTTTCCCCTACCCACAGTCACTTCCTTCGTAACCTATTACCCACCCCACCCCCATCCTCACCCTCTATCTCCCTGCTCCCCCACTCCTCAACTCTCCCCTATCCCACTCCCCACTAAACACAATGTTTAAATAACATTTCTCCTCCTCCCTTCCCCCACTCCCTCCCACTCCTTACAACAATGTAACAAATCTCTCATTGCACTGGGTGGAACACTGTTGACAGGCATTTTATGTAAATGAGATCCCATTAATCAATAATGTTTTATTATGAATGTTTTATGTATCATTCTTAACTCACTGTATGTCATGTTGTCACTTGTTGGCGGAGCACCAAGGCAAATTCCGTGTAAGTGAATACTTGGCCAATAAACTTATTCATTCATTCATTGTGATGTCATACACTGCTAACTGCCAGTGGAACATCGCTGAGGGGCAGTTTATGTAAATGAGATCCCATTGTGACAACATAGCTGCTAACTGCCACTGCAACTTCAAACTGGATTTTGTAAAGTTAAAAATGTGAATAACATCAATCTGAACGAAACTTGAGAAAAACACACCAAAAGACAATTGTGAGTAAGGTAGTCCAAAAATTGTAGCGCTATCATGTACCGGTTTGGTGTAGTTCCTGGAGCACATGGGTACGCACGCAGACAGACAGAATCACAAACAAGATGAGAGTTTTAGTAATATACTAGACCACGTGCAGACCTGTTGGGACTGCGCCCCCAACGCACCTGTCCGCTATCCATAGCCCCAAGGGGAGGCATGGCCCTCCAACTCAACCCATTGCCAAAGGTAAGATTCGAGCACTCCTCAGCAAAGATCATAGCTCGTGAGCCTCCCCCAGCACGAGTTGAAAAAATAATCCAAATAGCATCTTACCAATTGCAATGACAATTGTCCCTGCCCCTCCTGTCCTGCCAGGAGCTATGATGGCAACATTGTTGCAAATGTGCAGTTGCTGTGAGATGCCATTGAGCTGATAAGTTCAGAATGTTCCTGCCAGAGTTCCTGTCTTGCAACTTTGTATCGAAGTGTGTTGGAAGCTCTTAGAAATTATTTTAATGGGAAAAAACATTTTAAATCCAAAGCTTTGTCGTATCTTTGAACATTTTCATCAATAACTCGAGAAATAAAGCATTCATTTTTGAAGTAGATTTTGGACTCCACGGGAAAAATCTCTTCCAGAATATGTAAACATTTTACCGTTAGCGCGTTGTTTTTTTTTGGAGAAGATATGATTACACATGAACAACACGCACACAAATAAATACACACCCCAGATCAGACTTTTAATGGTAACTAGACCAAGTGGGACCCGTTGGGTCCCATCCCCTTAACGTGCGGTTGCGGAAGGAGGGGGCAGCCTGCGGCGTCACACACACACACACTAATCACCACCCCTCATACAGACTAACCACCGCCCTTGATATATTAATATTAGTAATTCGCTCCTTTTACCCCCATCCCCGCTCTATCCACTCACACATAGCCCCCAACTCACAGAGAGGGAGGGGAGAGTGGGGCAGACCGGCAGCGGGCGTCAACCAAAGGACTGCGAGTTTGGCGGCTTCAATCCAGAGCCCGACTTGCTCGTCTTTTGAATAACGAGGGGGGAGAGTGGGAAGGGGCAGAGAGGGCGGACTTGAACTCGGCGAGCGGGCGGGCAGTGACCAAAGGACTACGAGTCGGGGGGGGGTGACGTCTCGCAGCGCGTGAAACACAGTGCAAGCCGCGCGTAGCAGACCCATTGTGTTGTCATCAGTGAGACAATCATTTAGATTCAGTTATTTCAGATTTATGAACATTTTGATTAATAGCTTGAGAAATAATGCATGAATCTTTCATATAAGACGATTTCAGAGTCCATGGGATAAAATCTTTACCGGAATATGTAAAAATGTTACCGTTAGCGCATCGTTTTTTCGAGAAGATGTGATTATATACACACACACACACACACACACACACACACCCAAGATCAGAGTTTTATAATTATAGAGATATGGATGTCTATTAAAGGTGTGTGCCTCAAAAAACACTGACAAATTTTATGTGGATTTTGTCAGAGAAGCTGCCAATAACTGAGGAAAAATAAAAGGGTAACTTGCAGAGTGTGAAAAAGTGCAAAACAAATCTGTCTGGATAGAGTGTGTGATTGACATCAAATGGGACATGAAGTAAAGGAAGAGTAAAGGTTGATTAAACGTGCAAAACTCAAGGCAGAGGAAATGGAATTTACATCCAGATGGACCCAGTGGAAAATCAGTGAAGTACCTGTGTCACTTGTGCTGGAGCACAAGGGGCTGGGGGAGCTTCTGGCGTGAAGTTTGCATATTTTAACATGCATCGGAAACAGAATTCCTGTTGTGGGAGAGATTCAATTTCCAGTGAAATATAAAAGGAATAACTGGATCATATCCCTGGTGGTAGTGAAGGGGGTCAGAACTGGCCTGGAAAGATCAGTGTATTAAGGAAACATCTTCAGCGCCTAATTCAAAGTGTACTGCAAGATTCACTGCAGGACGAGTTGGATGGATATGCTTCTATCTTTAAACAGTGTATGAATGTTTCAAAGTGAAAGCACATGTGGAAACATAAGTTACACCTTGTGTTCATTTCAACCTGTGCACCACATCTTGAACAAAGCATTTGGGAACGAGCTGGATGACGTGGCCTGGCATTCTACCCCAGGTAGGGTGGAGTGACTGTTGGTCACTATAAAAGTTGAAATATACCTTACCTGATGCGGTGTATTTATTTGCTATCTTGGTAAACGCCAGGTTTTTCAGCAAATTGGTTTTATCCATTGAAAATCAGCAGCTGTGGTTGAAGTCCGAAGTCTGCCTCACCATTAATATCCAGAAGAAGTTGTAGGGAAATCATTGCTTCGCCCATGGAGCATTAATAGCACATTAGATCTTTCAGCATTCCACGGGCCAGATTTTGCTTAGGCTGGAAAATAATGTGTACTTCATGGATGATGTTTACAGAACCAAAGGTAACAGAGCGCTTGATAATCCTGGAGAAGGTCATGTCTAGATTGCAACACTGAAGTAGCACAATGCTAATTTCTGCAAAGAGGGAAAACCAAGGGTAAGACCTGTATGAGATCAAACTAGATCCCGTTGTTAACTTATCAACTAATGTGGCGGAGCTCAGATCCTCATTGAGCTTAGCTTGCATTTCTGACCTGTGTGAAAGTCATGGAGCTGTACTACACGAAAACAAGCCCGTCAGCCCATCTTGTCCAAACTGACCGAGTTGGCATACTGGGCAAGTCCCATTTGGATTGAGAAATAAATTTGGTTTAATTACTATTTTCCTTCTTCCTTGAATGTTTTGGGATCTCGGGGTATAAGCAGGAGAACGCCGTGACTTAGAACATGGAGGATTTATATCGGAAACGGGAATGAATAGGCAATAAACCCGACTGGGTATTGGTGTCCGAACGGAATTGAATGATTGATTATTTAACAACTGGAAACGGAAGGGCAAAAATTGCACGAACGCGGAGAACCATGTAAAATAAAAGTTCTCAATGCAACTGAGAGCGGGAGGATTGTACTTGTCCACACAAATGGCTCAGCATATCGATCAGGTTGGTGTTTGGCGGAGTTCAAAACAAACTGCATCAAAGCAGTAAATACATTTAAACAAGATCAGCAATGCTGGGAATTTGTTTCGCCCTATTTATATAACTGGGATGCTGAGCTCGTATATCCACGCCACTAGTTTGAACTAGGAGCAAACACACCAACACATCAGTTCCTAGGTCACACGGAAGTTTGTGTTCGCCTTAGCAACGAGACACCTTTGCTGTAACTCGAGGACGGTCCGAAACCTACAGGTACGTGTTGCTTTTCTAAACATTAGTAAGGAATGGGATCATTGACTCGTTATTTGCAAAAAGCTAAAGAATCAACTAGGGCAGCTAAATACTTCAACTGTTGTTCTGTCACCTGTCTTTTCTTATTACGTGAAATAACGTTCCAGGACAAGGGGCCACAGTTTAAGGATAAGGGGGAAATCATTTAGGACCGAGATAAGAAAAACATTTTTCACACAGAGAGTGGTGAATCTCTGGAATTCTCTGCCACAGAAGGTAGTTGAGGCCAGTTCGTTGGCTATATTTAAGAGGGAGTTAGATGTGGTCCTTGTGGCTAAAGAGATCAGGGGGTATGGAGAGAAAGCAGGTACAGGATACTGAGTCGGATGATCAGCCATGATCATATTGAATGGCGGTGCAGGCTTGAAGGGCCGAATGGCCTACTCCTGCACCTCGTTTCTATGTTTCTATGTAACCGGATTATCCTATGATAGACACAAAAAGCTGGAGTAACTCAGCGGGACAGGCAACATCTCTGGAGAGAAGGGGAATGGGTGACGTTTCGGGTCAAGACCTTTCTTCCTATGAATCATTATCATTTAAAACTGTAAACGTATTTTGAAGCATCATTCTTTAAACAGGACCGATACTTGGTAAATTGTTTTAAAGACCAACATGATAGGTTTCTGATCGTTAATATGTGGATTGCCTAACCTAAACCTGCAACCCAGGGAAAGTTAATAACTGAATGATCAACTGCACCTAAAAGGCAACTTATTATACTTCATGAATACCAAGGAAGGTTCAGAAAAACAATAAAAAAAGATAATAATGTTGTAAATTGGCAAATGAACTGTAGCGTAAATAAGTATGAAAAGGTGTACTTTGGTAGGAAGAAGAAGCCACACTATAATTCCTATTTTGTATCTGTTTGTAAGACTCCATGATCAGACAAAATACTGTAGGAAGGAACTGCAGATGCTGATTTAAACCGAAGATAGACACAATATGATGGAGTAACTCGGCATAGATGAGGCCCTCACAAGGGTCGTCTCGAAATCTCGCAACTCCGCACTCTTGCTCCCTTCCCACCAGTCACAACAGAGACAGAGTTCCCCTAGTCCTCACCTCTCACCCCATCAGCAATCACATACAACACCGCCCTCTGACATTGTCGCCACCTTCAATGGGATCCCACCACTAACCACATCTTCCCATCACCACTGCTTTCCGCAGAGACTGTTCCTTCCACAATTCCCTGGTTAACTTGTCCCGTTCCACCCAAACCACCCCTCCCCAGGTACTTTCCTCTGCAACTGCAGGAGATGCAACACCTGTCCCTATACTTGCCCTCTCAACTCCGTTCAAGGACCCTGACAGCCTTTTCAGGTGAGGCACAGGTTCACTTGTACCTCCTCCAACGTCATCTACTGTATCCGCTGTTCCAGGTGTGGACTCCTCTATATCGGCGAGACCAAGCGCAGGATCGGCGGTCGTTTCGCTGAACACCTCTGCTCAGTCCACCTAAAGGGCCTGCCCACTTTAACAACCTTTTTTACTCATGGACATTTTTCATCAGGCTAGAAAAAATGCCGCGACCTACTTGATGCAACGAGTACCTACGACTAGCATCACGACCTGCTACGGCCGACCTACGACCTCGGGATGACCAGGCTGCGAGTATGAGTCAAGGGAAAACTCGGCAGAGGTCGTGAATTAAGGTCGTGAAAGTGGGACAGCCCCTTAAACCTACCTCCCGGTTGCTAAACACTTTAACTCCCCCTCCCATTCTCACGCTGACCTTTCTGTCCTAGGCCTCCTCCACTGTCAGAGTGAGGCCCAGCGCAAATTGGAGGAACAACACCTCATATTTCACTTAGGCAGCTTCCACCATAGCAGTATGAACAGTGACTTCTCTAACTTCAAGTAACCCTTGCCTGCCCTCTCTCCATCCCTCCCCCCATCCCAGTCCTCTGACTAGTCTGACTGTCGTTGTTTACATTTTATCTCTGTTTGCTATGATGTCCCCTAGCTAACAATGATCTATTCTACATTTTCTTTTATCTTCATCCCCTTTGTCTCTGTATCTCCCTCTCCCCTGACTCAGTCTGAAGAAAGGTCTCGACCGAAAACATCACCCATTTCTTCTATCCAGGGATGCTGCCTGTCCCGCTGAGTTACCCCAGCATTGTATGTCTATCCATGATCAGAATCCCAGGTTGTCTTGTCATTTCTTCTCAGCTGATATCTTTCTCTCATGGTTTATCATTTACCCTCCTCTTAACTTCTGACATCGTCATCTCCTTTATGAACAACAATTCTTAGTCATTGAGGTCGATGTTTGGGTTCTGCAATGGAAGGCTGATAACCCTTAAAATGTTCTTGGTGTAACATTTGATAATGGTGATAATTTATGATTCAAGTAAAATTTGTTTCATATAACCACAGAGCAATTAGTAACTCAAAAGAGAAATCTTAGCTGAAGCATAATGTTATTATGATAGAGGAATTGTCATGGAGGAACTGTGTTTGAGAACATTGTGGAACTGTCCTTTTTTTAAACTTTCCTTTGTCTTATTTCTGTTCTTTGTTGTACTTAGGTGGAAGATAAATTGACTTCTAATCAACATGAGCAGTTTTTCAAAAGAGTTCGAGTAAGATTACAAAAAAAAAATAAGTACTGGGTTTTGGTATGTACATGTCATTACCATGCACTGGGAGTGCTCGGTAGTTGCTTGTTTGTGAGGTTCGTTGCACAACCTGCACTGATGTTGTTTCAAGAGAGGCACTGGCTGCCTTATTAGTGGAAAATAAAAGATTAATTCCAACAGCTGGTCTTCATATTGTCAAAATAATATTGTGTCTTTGTTTAGCGAAGTGTGATCTTAATCAGATGTTTAATAAATTTTATCGTCAGTTCTGCAGAAAGCCCTTTAGCTTGTGTTGAAGCTGAATTTATAAGGAATCTCCAGCAACAAATCTACTATTTGGAACTTGAAGCCAATTTTCTATATCCTTTTCACAGTACAATTGCTCCATTATTATTTTGATGATATTTATTTTATTTTTGTTACATGTACCAAGATATATTGAAAAACTTTGGTTTGTGTGATATCCAGTCAAAGAAAATTCTATTCGTGATTTCAATCAAGCCATCAACAGTGCACAGATAAAGGGTACAACATTTAGTGCAAGATAAAGTTCAATGAAAGATACTGCAAAGGTCTCCAATGAGGTAGATAGGAGTTCAACATCACACTCTAGAAGAGAGGACCTTTCAGTTGCCTGAAAACAGCTGGTAAGAAACTATCCCTGAATCTGACGGTACATGTTTTCAATCTTCTGTACCTCTTACCTGATGGGAGAGGGGAGAAGTGGGAATGGCCAGTGTGAGACTGATCCTTGATTATGCAGAGGTAGCATGAGGTATAGACCGAGTAATGGCGCCTGCCTGCGGCGACTTTTGTGGAGCACCAGAACCTAGAAGGCTTAAATACAACTTCAATCAACTTACCTGGATCAGGAAAACGGCAGAAAACGGTGCCGTTTCAGACAAGTTGCTTGAGCACCTCAAGGCTCTCGCAATTTCGCGATCTCCCGCAGCCGCAGGAAGCCCGGACTTTAAATTTTCCCACGGTCGCTGGAAATCACCCGATCCGACAGAGGAACCCAGATACTATACCTCGGAACCCCGGGATGACCTCCAGAGCCGACGGGCTGGATCTCCCAGGAACAATGAAGCTGGAGCTGCAGCTGCCGACTTTGAAGGACTAAGAAATGTGTGGAGGACTTCCGGTGGCGCTATGGAGGACTAGAAGGCAACGCCAGTCACCTCCGTGAAGAAACGGGAAAAAACCGGGGAGAAAACGGTGAAAAAACCTACCTGCTGCTTCTGCATCTGCTGCTTCTACACCGGCTGCCGTGAGTGACGTCATCAGGCATGCGACCGTAATGTCAACACAGCGCAGCCCACCTCCGGAGAAATCCAGACTCCGGTATCAAAAAAAAAGGCTGAACAGGAACTAGGCCCGACTGAAGCCTCGGCCTCAGGTAGGACACAGTCCCTAGAAGATGTATCTAAAAAATCGAAAAAAAATCGGAATTGGAAGCGCTCAAAATTTTTTTTGTGCAAGAAATGGCAGAATTAAAGAAGGAAATGAAGTCTGAATTAAAGATGGAATTGGAAAAAATTAACTTTATGGAAGAAATGAATAAAATCAAGATTGAGATGAAAGAGTTAAAATCTGGAATTAATCTCTCGACTACGGATTTATCAGAAATGCTCCGAAAGGAAATTATAGAAGTAGTGACTGAAAAATTTGCAAGTATAATGGAAGAGTTGCATGAAAAAATTGAAAAAGAGGTGGAAAAGGAAATGGAACCAGTGCTGGAAGAAATTAAACTACAATCAACATCCATAAAAGACCTTGAAGATTTAGTCCAAACAAATACTCAGACTACGAAAACACTCGTCAAAGAAAGTCAACGATTATTCGACTTACTGGGCAAAGTTACTGATAAGTGTACTGAGCTGGAAGGACGCCAGAGAAGGCAGAACCTAAGGATCGTGGGTATTCGAGAAGGGAGAGAAAAGAATCAAGATACACGAGAGTTTACTGCAAACTTACTACAAAAGGTTTTATCTCTGGAAGAAAAGCCTTTGCTAGCCCGAGCACACAGAGTAATGAGATGTTATACAAAGCAAGATGCTCCTCCAAGACAAATGATAGTAAAAGTCCAGTATGATTATGTTTTGGAAGATATGATGAATAAAGTTGTAAAAAGTAGAAATCTTAAATATGAAGAAGATTCGATCAGTATCTACCGAGACTATCCAGCAGAGGTCTCTAAGAAACGGAATGCGTTTAAAGAAACCAAAAGAATTCTGAGGGAAGTGAAGAATCTGAAGTATACTTTGAGATACCCAGCCACACTGAGAGTCACCTATAATCAGGAAGAACATTATTTTAAAAATCCAGAGGACGCATTGAGATTTGCCCAAAGGATTAAGGAGCGAGAAGAAGACTGAATGGAACCTTCAAAGATGAATTAAAGGAACAATTAAACCATATTTTCAAGATTGGTTGAAGACTCCAATAGACTATGGACTTGTTTCATCTAAAGAAGACGGAGAAGGAGGCGGATGGGAAAATCGAGGAGATCGGGATTGAAGACTTTTCCATGGATACTAATAATTAGAATACTAACACTACTGGTTTAATAATTAACATATATTAACATATATAAACATATATTAAAGTTAATACACTGGTATCATTAATAATTAGAGTTAACAATTGCTAAATATTGATTAATAATTAATAATTAATTTTAGCCGACTAACTTAGAATTTAGTAAATATAAATATACAAATATAAACGTCGACTTCATTTATCTCCCCTGGTATTTTTTATTTCTTTTTTTACTTTTTATTTTTTCCATAAATTGGGTCTTTTTTCATTAATTTTTTAATTTTAACTTTTTATCTTTTCTTTTTCCCTTTATTATATATTTTTATTATTATAGTTTACTAATAGGCATTAAGTATATATATTACTATATACTTGACTATGAACTTTTTACACATCATAGTTTACTACCCCCGGTTTAAATAATTATTTATTTATTTTTTTGGAATATTAATTTTAGTGAATCACGGAGATGGATAACATTTAACATTCACCACGGAAGTCCTTAGATTGCTAGCCATGTTAGTATGGCTAACACTAACTACACTTATATCAGATGTAGTTTTTTCTTTCTTTGTGCACTCTACTAATCTCTTAATCTATCCCTTTTTTAAATACTCTTTCTGATTATTACTATTATTATTTTACATTTGAGTGGAATTATAAATTAATGCAAAGGAGATATATATGTGAGAGAAGAACAAGGGTTTTGAAATTCGTCTATTTGAAGTTCAGGTGTAAGGTCTGGTATGTCGAACTGTACCATTTGCTCTATTATACATCCCTTTAGATAAAAGATGCAAGACTTACATACGAATACGGGGAATGGAGGAATAACGTTTTGTAGTTGGAATGTTAAAGGTATTAACGAACCAATTAAGAGGGGTAAGGTATTAGCACATTTAAAAGCACTTAAAATAGACGTTGCATTTATCCAAGAGACACATCTAAAAAAAGAGGCAGAACATAGATTAAAGGCCAAATGGATTGATAGAGTATATCACTCTTCCTTTACACACAAATCTAGAGGTGTAGCAATATTAATTCATAAAGGCACTGCATTTAAACATACTTCAATAATAACTGATAGTGACGGTAGATATATTATTGTAATAGGAGAATTATACACACAAAAAATGAATTGGATCATTAAATAACGGAAAAGCTGCAGGCCCTGATGGCTTAGGTGTTGAATTTATAAGAAATTTCATGATCTGATCTCTCCACGCTTACATACAATATATAAATATGCTTATGAACAAGGAAAGTTACCAGAATCATTAAATGAGTCTACAATTACACTTATCCCTAAAGCTGATAAAGATTTGGAAGACCCTGGATCATACAGAGCAATAGCTCTTTTAAATACTGATCAAAAAATACTAACTAAAATTTTAACTCGGAGGCTAAGTTTAGTGATTAATAAATTAATACATCATGACCAAACAGGTTTTATTCCAAAACGCTATTCATCCTATAATCTGAGACGTCTATTCAATGTCATGTACTCAAAAAGAGTGAGTGATATTGAACTAGCTGTCATATCCTTAGATGCTGAAAAAGCATTTGACCAGGTTGAATGGCCATATTTATTTAGAATAATGCAGAAATTTCAACTGGGGGATAGATTCTCCAAATGGGTAAAAATCATATACTCGAATCCTACTGCAAAAATATTAACAAATCAATGCTATCAGCAAAATTTAAACTCTTTAGGGGTTGTAGACAAGGATGCCCGTTATCACCATTACTATTTGCTCTGGTAATAGAACCATTAGCCGAAATGATTAGATCAGAACCAGAAATATATGGATATAATACCAAAACTACAACGAATAAAATATCTCTATACGCAGATGACATTTTAATTTATATTACAAAACCGGAGATTAGTATTCCCAATCTATTTAATGTTATAACTAAGTTTAGTACATTTTCTGGGTATAGAATTAATTGGAATAAAAAAATTGTGTGGAATAAAATTAAATATATTAGAACAATTCCCACTTAAAATAGTCACGGGCAAACTCAAATATCTAGGAATTAATGTATCTAAATCGTATAACTGTCTATTTAAATATAATTACCCTCAATTATTAAATAAACTAAAAAAAAATATATTGGAAAACACTACCTATATCAATATATTGGAAAACAGCTACCTATATCAATGATCGGTAGAATAAATGCTATAAAAATGATTTTTTTACCACAATTGTTATATTTATTTCAAGCAATCCCTTTATATCTTCCTAAATTGTTTTTTAAAAATATAGATACTTTGGTTAATAGTTTTATTTGGGACTATAAAAACCATCGAATAAGTAAAAGACATCTATGTAAATCTAAATTAAATGGTGGACTAGCACTACCAAATTTCCTATATTATTTCTGGGCAGTTCAGATTAAGAATATGAATTTTTGGTTGGTAAATTTAGATCATGAACCAAGCTGGCTAAAGATGGAAGAGGAAGACTGTTTGTCTTTTGATGTAGGTTCGATTCTTTTTGCACCAAGGGAAGTACAAAAAAAAATGTATGGTAATAACCCTATAATTCATAGCAATAGACGTATTTGGAAACAAATAGTTAAGACCCTATATATGGATAATTTGTCACTTTGTTTGCCAATTATGAATAATCCTTTGTTTAAGCCCTCTGTATTGGACAAGGGGTTTAAACACTGGAATGATTTAGGAATTAAAAGGATAGAACACCTTTACAAGGAAGGAAAATTTATTTAATTTCAAGAGTTACAGGATATCTATGGATTGCAGTCAAATAACATATTTAGGTATTTACAAATTAGAAATTATATTAAGTCAAATACGCAAGACTATAAAAATAGAAAACCAGGATTATTAGATGAATTGTTTAATAAACACCCAAATACAGAAAAATTAATAGCGTATATATATAATACTATTTTGGATAAGGAAATCCCAACTTCGGAAATATATCGACAAACATGGGAAAATGAAATGGGTTTATCTATAACGAAGGAAACTTGGGAAGAAAGTCTACAATGTATATATACATCGTTGCTCTTTAAATGCTAGACATATATTGATACAATTTAAGGTATTACATAGATTACATTATTCAAAAACGAAATTAAATAGAATTTATTCTAACATTTGTCCTATTTGTGATAAATGTCAGAACTTGGAAGCTAATTTAACGCATAGTTTTGTAACATGTATAAAACTTAATTATTATTGGACAGAAATCTTTAGAGTTTTCTCTGAAGTTCTTAAAATTAAACTAGACCCAGATCCAAAATTAATAATATTAGGAGTTCCGGATTCAAATCTAATATTAACAGTAAACCAAATAAATTTCTTGGATTACTGTTTGATAATAGGGAAAAAATGAATATTGAAATTTTGGAAGGGAACATTATCCCCCACAATTAAAATGTGGACAGTGGAAATGTTGGAGACGTTACATTTGGTAAGAATCAGATTTGTCCTAATGGACAAATACGAACTCTTTGAACAGATATGGTCTCCATATATAGAATATTTGAAGTGGTAGCTGTTCTTGGCATCACAACTCAATGGGTACCCGGCAGGATTAGATGAAAATAACTCTTTGTTTTTCTTTTTGATTTGTATACATGTCTCCATTGATATTGTTATTTGAAACTGTGTTATTCACTATTAAGATGTATACTATAATCTCTCTTTTTTTCTATATAGTACTTTATTTTAATGAAATACATATAACAAGAATATATACATATATATATATTTTTCTTCTCTCTTTCTCTTTCTTTATAATCAAAATTATTATTTAATCACCATTCTTATTGATTAAAATCTATTTTCTTTTTCTACTTTAAAAAAAATAGAAGTTTATAAGAACTATTCGTAACATTCGTATACTTATTGAAATAAGTTGGTTGTGTATTTGAAAAGTTGTTATACCGTTGTTACGATGGATTCCTTTTAATAAAAATATTATTACAACAAAAAATGATTTTTGTCAATGTATATGGCCCAAATTTTGATAGTCCGCTGTTTTTAAAAAAAATATTTAATACCATCCCTGAATTATCAGAATACAATTTAATAATTGGAGGAGATTTAAACTGCACACTAGATCCTTATTTGGATAGATCATCAAAAATAACGGAAACTTAAATCACATTCCAGTGAGTTAATAAATGCATATATAGACAATAGTAATATTAAAGATGTTTGGAGATTGCAAAATCCAACAGGACGAGAATATTCATTTTACTCACCCGTGCATAAAACTTATTCAAGAATAGATTATTTTCTGGTAGATTTAAAACTCATTCCACTTACGTATAATTCGAAATATCATAATATTATAATTTCAGATCATGCACCCTTAACTTTTAAGATGAAAATAACTGATAAAATGGAGAAACAGGGTCAATGGAGATTTAATCCACAAATCTTAAAGGACAAAATAACTCAAGAATATATTACAAAACAAATTAAGATTTTCTTTGAAACAAACGATACATCAGAAATATCTTCATCCCTCTTATGGGAAACTTTTAAAGCGTATACTCGGGGAATTATGATATCTTCTCAAGGATTTTATAATAAAGAGAATCGGAAGGTACAACAGGCATTGGAAAGAGAGATTAAACAGTTAGATATAGAGAACGCTGTTAACCCAACTATGATAAAACAATAAAATCTTTGCATTGAAATATAAATTAAATAAAATACAGTCAGACCAAGTTGTAAAACTATACCAATACACTAAACAAATACAATTTGAATTTGGTGACAAACCACATAAACTATTGGATCGTCAGTTAAGAAAATTGGAAGGAGAAAAATTAATTTATAGGATTAAATCAGATAAAGGGGAATTACTAGTACAAACTAAAGATATAAATGAGAGATTTTTGCAATATTATAAAAAATTATATTCAGCTAAAACAAAAGAAAATCGAATAGGAGTAGAAACATTTAAAAAAAAATTTAATCTAAAAGGATTGGATTTAGAAGATAGGGAATTATTAAACGTTGAAATAACTACTAAAGAAATTGAAGAAACTATTAGATCATTAAAAAAATGGTAAAACTCCAGGACCAGATGATATTGGAGAAGAATTTTATAAAATATTTTATGATATGATAGCTCCACGTTTGAAGACACTATATGAATACATTTATGCACAACAGAAATTACCAGAAACATTAAATGAATCTATTATAACCCTTATACCTAAATTAGATAAAAATCTTGATGATCCAGGGTCATATAGAGCTATATCTCTTTTAAATACTGATCAAAAAATATTAGCACAAAGACTAAACACGGTGATTAATAAATTAATTCACTTAGATCAAACAGGATTTATACCAAAACGATACTCCTCAAACAATCTGAGAAGATTATTTAATATTATATATTCGAAAAGAAACATTAATAAGGATTTATCAATTATTTTGTTGGATGCAGAGAAAGCTTTTGATCAGATTGAATGGTCTTATTTATTTTCGGTTATGGAATTTTTTCAGCTGGGGGAGAAGTTGATAACATGGGTCAAATTACTATATACCAGACCAACAGCTAGAATATTAATAAACCAGGTGTTAACAACTAAATTTAACTTATTCCGAGGCTGCAGACAAGGTTGCCCTTTATCTCCACTACTGTTTGCACTTGCAATAGAACCACTAGCAAAATCTGTGAGACTGCATCCTGAAATATATGGGTATGAAACCAAAGAAATTGAAAATAAAATTTCTTTATACGCAGATGATGTATTACTTTATATTATGAAACCAGAAATTAGTATCCCTAACTTGTTAGATTTAATAACTCAATTTGGATTGTTTTCAGAATATAGAATTAACTGGATTAAAAGTGAACTTATGCCAATAATGGAAATAACTTACATATATTACAACAATACCCTTTTAAGATTGCAAATGAAAAAAATAAATATCTTGGAATTTATGTAACAAAAAGATATAATTATTTATTTAAATCTAATTTCCCACCCTTATTGAATAAATTACTTAAGAATATTCAATATTGGAAAACATTACCTATTTCAATGTTAGGTAAGATTAATGCGATAAAAATGATTTTTCTTCCACAATTACTATACTTGTTTCAAATGATCCCGATATATCTTCCTAAAATTTTTTTTAAGAAAGTGGACTCTATGGTTACCAATTTTATTTGGGATTATAAGAACCATAGAATAATTAAAAAGCATTTATGTAAATCAAAAATGAATGGAGGTTTTGCATTGCCTAATTTTATGTTTTATTATTAGGCAGTTAATATAAAAAATATGAATTTCTAGTTGGAAGAACTAGATAAACAACCAAACTGGTTAAAAATGGAAAAAGAAGACTGTCTACCTTTTGAAATTAGCTCGATTTTATTTGCAAATACTACAATACATAAGAAAACTTATAGAGGTAACCCAATAATAGAAAGTGGAATACGTATTTGGAAACAATTAAAAATACATTAAAATTACAGAATACACCACTAGCTCTTCCAATTGTAAACAATATTTCTTTAAACCTTCATTGATGGATAAAGGTTTTTTTAAATGGAAGAACTATGGAATAAATAAGATTGGCGATCTCTGCAGGGAAAGTTTATTTCTCTCATTTCAGGAATAACAACAAAATTATGGATTACATTCCAAAGAATATTTTAGATATCCACAAATTAGAGATTATGTTAAATCAAATACAATAGATTTTAGGAATAGAAAGACAGAAATTTTAGATGAATGTCTAAATAAACATCCAAATACAGAAAAATTAATATCATATATCTATAATATCTTACTGGAAAATGATCTACCAGATAAATATAGACAAGCATGGGAAAATGAATTAGGTCAAGTAATTAGTAGAGAAGTATGGAATGAAAGTTTACAACATATACATCACTGTTCATTAAATGCCAGACACTCCTTGATACAATTTAAAGTTATACATAGATTACATCTCTCAAAATCCAAATTAAATAGAATTTTCTCAAATGTTTCCGCGATATGCGATAAATGTCAACAATTAGAAGCTAATTTAACGCATTCATTTACAAAATGTATAAAAATTACTAATTTTTGGATAGAAATTTTTAAAATAATCTCAATTGTAGTTAATGCTAATTTAATTCCAGATTCAAAATTAATCATATTGGGAATACTAGAAACGAATCAGATATTAACAACACAACAAATAATTTTTATTGGTTATAGTTTAATAATTGGTAAAAAATTAATACTAAGATTTTGGAAAGGTCCCATTTCCCCTACAATTAAAATGTGGATTACTGAAATGTCGGAGACACTTCATCTGGAACGATTAACACTTGTCCTGATGGACAGGTTGGATCAATTCAGAGGAATATGGTCTCCATTTATTGAATATTTAAAGGGTTAAGATGGTCCGGTTCGAGTCCATGACTGAAGCCTGAATGAATGAATAGATGAAGAATTATGTACAATAGATCGTGAATATATCTACAATGAAGAATATCTTGTTTAATACTCCACTCATTAATTTATCTCTTTTTTATCTTTTTTTCTCTTTATTACCTATTTCCTACTGTTATAAAATTTAAAAAAATATAGAAGTATAAATAAGATTGACTGTAAAAGTTTAAAATATTAAGAATGTATGTGACGATAATATTTTTTTCTTTGTCTTTGATCTTATATTATTTCTTCTTAATATGTAATTACTTCTAATAAAAATATTTTACAAAAAAAAAAAAAACAATGTGTGGAGGACTGCATCCCCACCAAAACCTTCCAGGTGTTTCCCAATCAGAAACCTTGAATCAACTTTGAGGTTCCCACCGGCTTCAAAAAGGCATCAATTATACCAGTGCCCAAGAAGAGGAAGGTGACATGCCTCAATGACTATCGACATGTGGCACTAATGCCTGTGGTGATGAAGTGCTTTGAGAGGTTGATCATGGCGCAAATCAACTCCTCGCTCGACAAAAACCTGGACCCACTGCAGTTCGCTTACCACCACAACAGATCAACAGTGGACGCGATCTCGCTGGCCCTCCACTCCGCTCTGGACCACTTGGACAACAAAAACTCATATGTCAGGGTGTTATTCATCGATTACAGCTCGGCATTTAACACTATCATCCCCTCCAAGCTGGTTACCAAACTCGCAGAACTGGGTCTCTGCGCATCCCTCTGCAATTGGATCCTCGACTTCCTCATTCACAGACCACAGTCTGTTCGTATTGGTGGAAATGTGTCAGACTCAATAACAATCAGCACCTCAAGGCTGCGTGCTCAGCCCCCTGCTGTACTCACTCTATACTCATGACTGCGTAGCCAATCACAGTGCGAACTCCATCATCAAGTTCGCTGACGACAGCACTGTTGTGGGACGTATCACTGATGTGGATGAGTCGGAGTACAGAAGAGAGATCAAGCAACTGTCCACAATAACCTGGCCCTCAACACAAGCAAAACCAAGGAACTGATTGTGGACTTTGGAAGGAGTAGGATGGGGACCCACATTCCGTTTATATCAATGGGTCGATGGTTTAAAGGGTCAAGAGCTTCAAATTCCTGGGCGTGCACATCTCTGAAGATCTTTCCTGGTCCGAGAACGTGCACATCTCTGAAGATCTTTCCTGGTCCTGGTCCTGGTCCGGAATTATCAAGAAAGCTCACCAGCGCCTCTACTTCCTGAGAAGATTATGGGGAGTCGGTTTGTCAAGGAGGACTCTCTCTATCTTCTACAGGTGCACAGTAGAGAGCATGCTGACTGGTCGCATCGTGGCTTGGTTCGGCAACTTGAGCGCCCTGGAGAGGAAAAGACTACAAAAAGTAGTAAGCACTGTCCAGTCCATCATCAGCTCTGACCTTCCTTCCATCGAGGGGATTTACCGCAGTTGCTACCTCAAAAAGGCTGGCAGTATCATCAAAGACCCACACCATCCTGGCCACACACTCATCTCCCTGCTACCTTCAGGTAGAAGGTATAGGAGCCTGATGACTGCAACGACCCAGTTCAGGAATAGCTACTTCCCCACAGCCAGCAGGCTATTAAACTTGGCTCGGACAAAACTCTGATAACTAATAACCCGTTATTTGCACTTTATTCGTTTATTTATTCATGTGTGTATATATTTACAGTGGCTTGCAAAAGTAGTCATACCCCTTCAACTTTTCCACATTTTGTCACGTTACAACCACAAACGTAAATGTATTTTATTGGATTTTATGTGATAGACCAACACAAAGTGGTGCATAATTGTGAAGTGGAAGGAAAATGATACATGGTTTCCAAATTTTATTACAAATAAAAAACTGAAAAGTGTGGCGTGCAAAAGTATTCAGCCCCCCTGAGTCAATACTTTGTAGAACCACCTTTCGCTGCAATTACACCTGTAAGACTTTTGGGGTATGTCTCTACCAGCTTTGCAAATCTAGAGACTGAAAATTTTGCCCATTCTTCTTTGCAAAATAGCTCAAGCTCAGTCGGATTGGATGGAGAGCGTCTGTGAACAGCAATTTTCAAGTCTTGCCAGAGATTCTCAATTGGATTTATGTCTGGACTTTGACTGGGCCATTCTAACACATGAATGTGCTTTGATCTAAACCATTCCATTGTAGCTCTGGCTGTTTGTTTAGGGTTGTTGTCCTGCTGGAAGGTGAACCTCCGCCCCAGTCTCAAGTTTTTTGCAGACTCTAACAGGTTTTCTTCCAAGATTGCCCTGTATTTGGCTCCATCCATCTTCCCATCAACTCTGACAAGCTTCCCTGTCCCTGCTGAAGAAAAGCATCCCCACAGCATGATGCTGCCACCACCATGTTTCACAGTGGGGATGGTGTGTTCAGGGTGATGTGCAGTGTTAGTTTTCCACCACACATAGCGTTTTGCATTTATGTCAAAAACTTCAATTTTGGTCTCATCAGACCAGAGCACCTTCCTCCACATGTTTGCTGTGTCCCCCACATGGCTTTGGCAAACTGCAAACGGGACTTCTTATGGCTTTGTTTCAACAATGGCTTTCTTCTTGCCACTCTTCCATAAAGGCCCGATTTGTGAAGTGCACGACTAATAGTTGTCCTGTGGACAGAATCTCCCACCTGAGCTGTGGATCTCTGCAGCTCTCCCAGAGTTACCATGGGCCTCTTCGCTGCTTCTCTGATCAATGCTCTCCTTGCCCGGACTGTCAGTTTAGGTGGACGGCCATGACTTGGTAGGTTTGCAGTTGTGCCATACTCTTTCCATTTCCGGATGATGGATTGAACAGTGCTCCGTGAGATGTTCAAAGCTTGGGATATTTTTTAATAACCTAACCCTGCTTTAAACTTCTCCACAATTTTATCCCTGACCTGTCTGGTGTGTTCCTTGGGCTTCATGATGCCCAAGGAACATTGTTTGTTCACTAATGTTCTCTAACAAACCTCTGAGACCTTCATTTATACTGAGATTAGATTACACACAAGTGGAGTCTATTTACTAATTGGGTGACTTCTGAAGACAATTGGTTGCTCTGGATTTTATTTAGGGGTTGAATACTTTTGCACGCCACACTTTTCAGTATTTTATTTGTAAAAAGATTTGAAAACCATGTATCATTTTCCTTCCACTTCACAATTATGCGCCACTTTGTGTTGGTCTATCACATAAAATCCTAATAAAATACATTTACGTTTGTGGTTGTAACGTGACAAAATGTGGAAAAGTTCAAGGGGTATGAATACTTTTGCAAGCCACTGTATATATGGTATATAGACACACTGATCTGTTTTGTAGTAAATGCCTTCTATGTTCTGTGTGCTCAAGCAAAGCAAGAATTTCATTGTCCTATCAGGGACACATGACAATAAACTCACTTGAACTTGAACTCACTTGAACTTCAACTTGAGTCAATGAAGGGGAGGTTGGTTTAAGTAATGGTCTGGGATACATCCCCAACTCTACAGAGGCAGCGGAGAAAGCCTCGAGGTGGCAATGGATCAGGAGAGGAGGTCCATGGGGAGGAACGAATGCCACCTGAACACAAGTCGTGGTCTGGGTGAGGGTGTCTGATGTTGAAAGACCGGATGACCCCAGGTTACATCACTGATGATGTGTTCAGGAGCATCAATAGATGTATTTTTATCAATCAAGGCCTTGCCATGGTCGGCAGGTGATAATGGTACTCAAGTTTGTCCCAGTATTGTCTCTTGGCATTCCTGATGTCTTTTCCAAGATTGTAGTGCGATTTCTGTACCACTCGGGATCATTTGTCCTTATACGTAGCAAACTTGCCTTTCACCTCACGGTTCATCCATTGTTTCTGCTTGGGGAACACTCGTGTTGTCTTTTTCAGCCAACATTTCTCTAGGCACTTACTGACAAAGTCAATCATGACAGTGGCATACTCATTCAGGTTGGCTGCAGATTCCCTGCATATGGATCAGTCCTCTGTCTCAAAGCAGTCACATAGGATGTCATCTGTTCCCGCAGCATTGGTACCAGATCTTCCCGCCTCAGTTTTTATTTTTGGGCAGGGAGTAAAAGCACAGTGAGATGATCAGATTTCCCAAAATGTGGTCAGGGAATGTAGTAGTTGCCATTTTCTATGGATATATAGCAGTGGTCGAGGGTGTTCTGGCCCCTGATGGGATAAGAGACATGCTGATAATATTTTGTTAGCTCTTGGGGTTGACTTGATTGAAGTTCCCAGCTACAATGACCAGGGTTTTAGGCTGTTTTGTCTTTATTTGTTTTATTAATATTTATGATATAAAATATGGGTGGGAAGCTATTGGAGAAGATTATTTTGAATAAGATTTATTCATATTTGGAAGAGAAATTGTGAAGAAAGCTAATGGCACGTTGGCCTTCATAACAAGTGGATTTGAGTATAGGAGCAAAGAGGTCCTTTTGCAGTTGTTCAGGGGCCTGGTGAGACCACACATGGCGTATTGTGTGCAATTTTGGTCTCCTCATTTGAGGAAGGACATTCTTGCTATTGAGGGAGTGCAGCGTAGGTTCACGCGGTTAATTCCCAGGGTGGCGGGGCTGTCATATGATAAAAGAATGGAACGACTGGGCTTGTATTCATGCAAATTTAGAAGGATGAGAGGGTATCTTATAGAAACATATAAGATTATTAAGGAATTGGACGTGCTGGATGCAGGAAACATGTTCCCGATGTTGGGGGAGTCCAGAACCAGGTGTCATGGTTTAAGAATAAGGGATGGGCCGTTTAGAACTGAGATGAGGAAAAACCTTTTCACCCAGAGAGTTGTAAATCTGTGGAATTCTCTGCCTCAGAAGGCTGTGGAGGCCGATTCACTGGATGCATTCAAAAGAGAGTTAGATTGAGGGCTAGCGGAATCAAGGGATATGGGAAGAAGGCAGGTACGGGGTACTGATTGTGGATGATCAGCCATGATTAAATTGAATGGCGGTGCTGGTTCGAAGGGCCGAATGGCCTACTCCTGCACCTATTTTCTATGTATCTATGTAATGAGAAAAGGAGGGACTGTCATCATGGCTTTGTCCACAGCTGATCATGTGTTGATTGAATTTTTTGAGAAAGTAACAAAGGTGATTGAGTAGAGTAAGGCAGTGAATGGTATTTACATGGATTTTAGTAAGGCATTTCATGAAGTCCATTATGGTAGCCGTATGTGGCAATGAATATCACAGATTCACCACTCTCTGACTAAAGAAATTCCTCCTCATATCCTTTCTAAAGGTACATCCTTTTATTTGAAGGCTGTGCCCTAGACACTACTACTAGTGTAAACATCCTCTCCATATACACTCTATCCAAGCCATTCGCGATAGGATAAGTTTCAATGAGGCCCCCCTTATCCTTCTGAACTCCAGCGAGTACAGGATCAGGACTGTCAAACGTTCATCATACGTTAACCCAATCATCCTCGGGATCATTCTTGTAAACCTCCTCTGGACCTTCTCCAACATCCTTCCTTGGATATTGGGGCCAAAACTGCTCACAGTACTCAAAATGCAGTCTGACCAGTGCTTTATAAAGCCTCAGCATTCCATCCTGTTTTTATATTCTGGTCCTCTTGAAATAATTGCTAACATTGCATTTGCCTTCCTGAAAGGTGACTAGGATATAGATCAGTTACAGATATAGCAGAGAAATGACAGATGATGTTTAATCCAAGCAAATATGAGATGTTGCATTGGGAGTATGAAAGTAAGGGGAACATATACAGTTAATGTGAAGTCCATTAACAACATTGATGTACAGAGAGATAGCGGATTCCAAGTCAATAACTCCCTGATAGTAGCAAAACAAGTAGAAAGTGATAAAGAGATATATGGCATACTTGCCTTCATGAGTTGAGTTGTTGAGTATAAGAGTGAAGAAGCCATGTTGCCAATTTTATAAAGCTTTGATTACACCACATGTGAAGTATTGTGTGCAGTTCTGGTTGCCTTATAGGAAGGGTGTGCTGGTTTTGGAGAGGATACAGAAGAGGTTTACTAGAATGCTGCCTGGATTAAAGGCCATTAGCTACAAGGAGAGGATGGACAAACTTGGATTGGTTTCTCTGGAGCGTCAGAGCTGGAGGAGAACTGATAGAAATTATAAAATGATGAGAGGCACAGATAGAATATACAATCAGAACTTTTTTTCTGCAGATGGAAATGTCAAATTCAAGATGGCATAGATTTAAGGTGAGGGGCAAAATTTAAAGCAAATGCTCGGGGCAATTCTTTTTTTAAACAGAGAGTGGTGGGTGCCTGGGGTGTTTGTGGAAGCAGATATGATTGTGATGTTGAAGAGGCTTTTAGATAGACACAAGTATATGTAGTGAACGGAGGCATATGGATCACATGCAGGCAGAGAAGATTAATTTAACTTGGCATAATGTTCGGCACAGACATTGTGAGCTGAAGAGCTTGCTCCTCTGCTGTATTGTTCTATGTTCTATACCGGGACAGACAGACACACTGATCTTCATAGTCTCCCCGGTGCCACCAGTGCTTCTGCTGCCGACCCCTATCTCTACTCCAGCCCCCCACAGGCCTCCACCAGCGACTCCGCCGACCCTCTCCCCTCCACCAGCCACCAGCGGGCCAGAGCCGTCACCTCGCCAAAGTTCCAGACTCAGCACCAGGCCCACAACCTCCAGAATGCAGACAGACAGAGTCTGACTCTGCTGGATCCTAGTGCTCCTCCCCTCCTACAGGGAACTTCAATGGTGATGGGTCTTCCCCAACCACACACCCGCTAGTTAAAATTCCCCACTGTTTATTTCGGCTTTATTTCACAGAGGTGCCGGAGCGGTGCTCCGGTGAGGTATTAGTCACGTACAACTAACGATAACCTGTCAGCAGCAGCTGCACACAAACCCTCAACTTGATATCCTACGTGAAACTGACATGTAAGTTCCCGCGCTACCACAGAACCCGCTAAATAGCCCGCCGCATGGAACCTGTTAAGACCTTGCTGCGGGCAGGATAAAATCTCGCGGCTGGCCGGGTGTGCCTTGTGGGCCATAGTTTGGACAAATGTCATGCTATGGCCTGCATTAATTTACAGTATTTCTTGAATTCAAATTTCATTGTATTCAAATGGAAATTTAAGTTAGAAGAATAGTGGTTGATTGAAGTTTTGAAATATATGGATCAGTATATATATGTTTTTAAATATATGGATGCAGGAATAGAGCCTATATGCTTACATTCAAGAAGAACATGATATACATAACTTTTACCACAAATCTGCAATTAAGCCAACCCACCTTTAACCCCCTTGATTTAAAATGAATCTACCTACCATTGCCTTTCACTCAAAGATTATGCTCCATCACCATTTGTGGAAGAGAATTCCAAAGCCTTGCGACCATCCAAGAGGGAAAAAAAAGCCTTGTCTATGTCTTAAATGGGTGACCTCTTGTTTTAAACCATAATCCCTCATTCTAGATTTTTATAATATTACGAGAATAGTGACGGAGCAAATAGAGAGAAACCGATTCAAATATGTTCTAAAACTTGGTGCAAGGCCTTTCAGGAATGAATTTGTGGAACACATCTATATGTAGGGAATTGAATATTGGAACTCTTCATTCCACAAATAGCCATCTGTGTCAATTAATTTTTAATCTTAAAGCTGTGATTAATAAATCTTTGTTAAAGAAAGGCAATAAGTTATATGGTATTATATGCCACAAGTTCAGTGATGGAAGGAGCAGCCGTAAGAAGCTTACTCCTGTTCCCATGAGCTGATATGCATGATGAAGCCTGGCCATTTATTATGGGATATTTCCTCAAACTCCTGATCACTCGTGAATCATCAGGTTGGGATAGAGGCTGGACTAATGAATCATCGTTTAAGAGAGTGGGTGGGTCAATTATGTGACCCTTGAAGAAGCCCAGAGCGGGAAAATTCAACCTTGTCTCTTTCATAGCTAGAACACGACCATGTTAAAGAAATGAAATTATAATAAAGCTATGTCGATGTTTCTTTTAATTCCTTAACCAAAATATACTCGTGAGCAAACAAAGAAGTCCATCATGCTTCAACCAAAGGTGGAATCGGAAGCAGGAAGAATGTCACAGAAACTATGGGTAATTCTTAACTTCTTTGAAAAATCTTTGTTTTGTTAGCTTAATTTCAAATGTGAATTTCAAATAAGATGATATGAGGGAACTGCAGAGAAAGTTGATATTACGTTTGGAAATAGGATATAACATCACTCCCATCCTCTTCCTCACCACACCTTGCCTTATCTCACCTCATAAGATGTTCAGTAAATTTATCTACACAGATCATAATATCCTGGCTGCCTTATGAGATGGATAAGAAATCATTAAAGTGCTCAGAAGTCCCATGAAGAAACACTTCTCAAAAACCTCTACAATCTTAACGGGTGGAATTGAGTTGAAAGAATTGTGAAACAAATTCCACTACTGCAAAGCTGGCCCAGCAGCAAGGGTAGCGGTGTGTGGTGAGGTCGGTTTAGATACCACTGTGGGATCTGCATAGAAAGATACAAATTAAGAGCGGGTATAGACCATCCTGTCCTTCCATTTTTAAATTAAATCATAGTTATTCATCCTAATTTACATCTTGGTCCTGTTTTCTCCTGATTTCTTTGGGGGTTCTATCTTCTTGAATATCCTTCATGATTTTGCTTTAACCACCTTCTGTTTCACACTCTTTAGATTAAGAAATGTCTCATCTCAGCCCTAAATTTCCAACCCCATATCCTTGAGCTAATTCTGACTTTTCTTTTTAAAATCTCCCACCATGGGGAATGTTCTTGATGTGAGGTCCATTCTAATTGTTAAAAATTCTAGTAATTTATATGTTCAATCATCCCAATCTCCCTCTATATCTTGGTCCTGTTAACCCAGGAATCAATCTCGTGCTCGTTCACTACAATTAAATATATATTAGAGCGAAGAAAGTGCTTTACAAAGGCAAGGTAAAATTACTTGGACAGTGTTAGTTCACTTCAAATCTCACCTATATGTGTTTGTGTATAAAAACATAAGGAAGGATTCCTTAATTTCAATGAAGATACAGGTAATCTATTGCCAATATTGTGCATACTTTTATGGTGCAATAGCCATCACAATTATTACTTTTATTAATGTTTCAATATATTTATGCTGCAAGTAAGAATGTCATTGTTCTGATATAGGTACATTTGATAATTAAACACATTTGACACTTGACAATCTGTTATTTATGGCACTTTGGCACACACTGAAGTTATACATTGTGGTTTCCAGTGCAATACTTGCTTCATTGGTAGAGTTATAACTTTGAATTTGAACAGTATGCATTCACGCCAGAACCCAGCTATTTACAATACTTTGATGCTTAAGGCACCTACACTTATGTTGCAAGTGGAACTGTTTGAATGAGACTTTCAGGCCCTATCTCCCCCCTCTAGTGGACATGGAAGTATTCAGCGCACATCACTAATAAGAACTTTTTTTTTTAGAGTTCTAGACAACTATTACTTCTCACATAGATCCATGAGGAACAAATTATCAGAAATGTATCTTGCTACAGCGAGTGAAATTTTGCAGCACCCAAATTGCTATCATCTTCACTACATTATAGCAGTGACTATTCCTTTACATTTTGACATTGTGAAAGTAACTTTATTATATGTAATTATTTTTCCTCGTTATTAAAATTTTACTGTGCAAATACTGCAGAAAAAGTAAATAAGCATTCACTAGTATTTCTCATCCAGTGTTTGTCTATTTGTTCTTTTTCAGGAGCTGCATTCTCAAGTTAATGATTTGCACTTAGAATTGAAGCGTAAGGAAGCCCATTTAAACACATTGCAAAGTGAAAAAGAGAGCCTCAGCAACAAGTTTAAACTATCCAATGGCAAGTTCGGTGATTATCATGTGTACACAAATATAATTTTACTAGGGTGATTGTTTTTTATACCTGGAGAAAGACTGTAATTAGTATGCAGCTCTAATTTCTGGTTATTACCCAAGTTGCTCCAGATGTAGATCTTAAAAACCTAGCATTTTCATTTTGCCTGCATCAAATTGGCATCTTTATCTGCAGTGGAAAATCACATCCTTCTCAGAATGTTGTAACCATAATTGCATGTCGTACTCCAGTTGTGGTCTGACCAATATTTTATAAAGCTACACCATAACCTCCCTACTCTTGTACTTTGTGCCCTGAATAATGAAGCCCATGTCGACTCCATTAACCACATTGTCCTCACCTTGAAAATGAATCCTTAATTTGCCTGTTAACATTCCATACCACCTTTGTGCCCTATTGATCACTTTTTTTAAGTACCTCATTCACTTTTTATACTTCTGATGGGCCTACCCTGTTTTTAGTTCTCTATACTTGTTACATGCTTATTTATATTTATCTTTATTCAGTGCTCAATATCCTTTGATATCCTGGGTTTCCAAAATCTGCAGTCATTTTCGTTCACCCTTATGAGATGACATTGATCCTGAACACTCAATATTTCACATTGAAAAGCCATTTACTCGTTAGTTATCAACTGACCTGCCAGTAGCTGGCCTCAGTCTACTTTTTCCAGGTCCCATCTTGGAATTGGCCTCTCCCCAATTCAGGATCGTTCTTTCCAAAATATCCATAACTACCTTAAAACATACAAAGTTATGGTCACTATTTCCAAAATGCTCTCCGACTAACACTCAAACTATTTGATCAGCCACACTTCCTATGATCAGATCTCATAGCCCATTTTCCAGTCAGACCATCTTACATACTGGCTCAAAAATCTCTCCAGAATGCTCTTTAAAAATTCTAACCTCTCTAAACATCCTCACTAAAACATTCCTAGTTAATATTGGGGGGGTTGAAATGCCCATGTCTGATAATCCTATTACGATCTGTGCGATCATGCTGACTGTTATGGTCTGTAGTCTCAGCAAAGAAATTGCCCTATTTTTGTACCTGAACATTTTATACACTGACATGTTGCGTTGCTAATTTTTCCCTTTTTTCAACCGTGTCTATGTGGTAACAACAATATCATATTCCTAAGTGCTGATAAATGCTCTTTATCAGTTTATAAGTGATAGGAGCAGAATTAGGCCCATCAAGTCTACTCTGCCATTCAATCATGGCTGATCTATCTTTCCTCCTTAATCCCATTCTCCTGCCTTCTTCTCATAACCCCTGACACCTGTACTTTCTTTTTCTGTCGTACTAGTCAGTCTCCTTGCATTATTTTTGTAAATCTTACCGTAGCCATCTTTGATCTGCATAATTGGACTAACCTAATTTCCCATCAATATTTCATTGCACAACCTCCTCAACTGCACATCAACATTGTGCCGCATTCCCAGCTAAGTTAGTTTAAACCCTCTCCAACAGTAGTAGCAAACCTCTCATAATCCTTCTCCCCCTTCCCTGTCCAGCAAAGCCAGATGTAGTGCCAGCAGCTTGGCAATTGCTGCTTTCTATTGACAGGCTATTCTCGCCAAGAGCATCTAACGCAGTATATTTGTTCGAGAGGGAGTCAGTAGCCCCTGCACTACCTGCCTGCACCAACTGCTCCACCTGGTCATCAGCTATTGCTTTTCTGCCTGGGCAGCCAATAACTGGGGTGACCAGTTCACTAATCCTTCCAAACAGAATGTCCTCGGCACTGTGTCCCTGATTTTCCGCATAGTGCAGGAGGAGACTACTGCAGGGTTGAGTTCTCCCACTGTGGATGACCCACAATTTAACATCTAATGTATGTTAGGGACTTTAATTCATTCCAAGCACAGCCCCCAACAATCTAAAGACCCTGTTTTAACATTGAGAATTAAAGCAATAAAGGTAGAAAAACACACCCGTTGCCTCTCACCAATCACCCTGTCACCAAAGGCCCCTCCCTCCACAAAGCCTGCAAAATCACACAGTCCATCTGAATGACAGTGAATGACTAAAGCTCAAGCCTGACAGTCAGACTAACATTTTGGCAAGGATCCTGGCAGAGAAAATAGATTTATTGTGCAAACTTAGAAATCCAAGGTCTGCAGGGAAAAGCCTGATCTCATGTGAAAGTTTTTACCCTCACCACCAATATGGCCTGTTCCTCTGAATGCCCAGGCAGTCAAGATTAATTGCAGCTTTCAGGTAAAATGTACATAGAGGATAGGAAATAATTAAATGGAATCAGACAGATATATTATCATCATTATTTTAACATTTTCGACTCTTCTTGTAGCAGAATATGTTGGAGATATAATTTGTTGTATCCATAATGTTTGGGACAAAGACCCATCATTTTTTTATTTGCCTCTGTGCTCCACAATTTGAGATTTGTAATAGAAAAAAATCTCATGTGATTAAAGTGCACTTTGTCAGATTTTAGGACATTAGCAATCTTCGTGACAGCTGTTCCTCGTGGAAGCTTCGATTCTGTCATCAAAAGGGAGTCTAGTTCCAAACACAAACTAAAATTACCATCTTAAAATTACCATCTATTAGTTTCTTCATAATACAGGCTGAGACAATGGCACCTGCAAAAACCAGCACAATTACCACCAGGAAAAGACAGACACAGTGTTGGAGTAACTCAGTGTGTCAGGCAACATCTCTGTAGAGAAAGAGTCTGAAGAAGGGTTCCAACTCGAAACGTCACCCATACTTTATCTCCAGAGATGCTGCCTGACCTGCTGAGTTACTCTAGCATTTTGTGTCTATCTTTGATATAAACCCACATCTGCAGTTCCTTCATACCACCAGGAGAATGTCCTTGAAAAGTTCACTATTAAAAAGGTTTCCACCGTAATGCGAGTGCAGGAATTTATAGGAGAAAAAAGTTGCCAGAAGGTGCAAGAAAAAATAAGAATTTCAAGGTAGTACAAGGCTTGTGGCACTAACACTTGAAAACAAGACCACATGCCATCTTCTAATTAACCAGGGTGAGACAAGGAGACAATCCTTATCTTCTCCTATGATAAAAGGGAAAGGACATGTACAGTGTCTATCATGAATAGTGGAATGATAGGGAATGCACAGGAGGCCAAATATGGAGGATCACAGAAATCCCATACAGTGAAAGTGCTGGGTGAAGTTACTACGAAAGGAAATGAATGCAAGTTAGGATATGGGCAGCAGAATTTATGTAAGGTATGAGCTGAAGGCTATTCTGATAAAGAATTAGAATCGCCCAGGCTAGCAGTTATAAAACAGGTTTTGCAGCTAAATTACTGAGGAAGGGTTAGTCAGGTGATATCACAGAGTGGAAATACTAATCTTTGTGATCAATTATCTTTGAGAGGAAGAGCAGTGTATTCCTTAATGTATAGTTGGAGGATATCTTTGCTCATCCTGTACTGTATGTTGGACAAGTAGTATAACAAGCTAGACAGTGAGATGATGGATGATGATGTGGTGCTAGGGTTATGCAAACCTCCTTATCATGTTCTTGCAAGTTAAAGCTGCTACACACAACAAACAGTTTTTTGATGAGTGAGGAATAATATGCAGTAAATTACTGATTCCTGGACCTGGCCTGTGATGCCCACCCACCTGCCAGCACTAACCAAATCCAAACTCTGAGAGCCATGAGTTAACCTCCTTGCCATGAGTGCTCCTATGAAATGGAGCAGACCATAGTTGCAAAAAGGCTTGAAGCAGTGTGTCCTGAAGTTCCATCTGATAGACCTTTGACTGTGCTTTCCTATTAACATGTTCGTTAGTTATAGGAGCTGAAATGGGCCATCCGGCCCATCACGTCTACACCGCCATTCAATCATGTCTGATCTATCTTTCCCTCTCAAACCCAATCTCCTGCCTTCTCCCCATAACCCCTGACACCCGTACTAATCAGAAATCTGTCAATCTGCGCCTTAAAGGTAGACAATGGCCTCCACAACTGCCTATGGCAAAGAATTCAACAGAATCACCATCCTATAACTAAAGGCTGTGACTAACACACTCTTTCAACTCTTGGCAGTTTAACAGGCTTAAAACGTTTTTAACAAGTAACAAATGCAATCTAAAAACATCTTAATGTTCTGGAACTGAATTAAAAAATATTAACACGGAGTGAAATGAAAAATAATAAGTAAACCAATTACTTTAACTTTTTACTCCTTGCAAGCAGCCTAATTGCACCCTTTATCAGCATGTCAGTGCTGCCCTTCCAGTGGTGAAGTGGGAGTTCAGATGCATGCACTTGTACCTGAACTCCCTTTCATCTCTGGTTTCCACATTTCAATGCACAGGTAAAGAAGTCAGATACAAGCTGACAACAGGGGGTTTCCTACATAAGGGATGATCCAGTTAATTATATGGTACCTAACCTTAGCAACATAATTTATTACTTGAGGTGTGTGAAGATAATTTTAGTTTATCCTGCAATGCTCTCACATGAATAGACTTCATAATTAGTATTTAAGAATATTGTTTATTTACAAACTGCAGATTCTCATTCAAGGGAAAAGCAGTCTCTTGTGGAAGAGATAATGCAGCTGAAGAAGATGAAGGAGCTCCGAGACAGGGAGCTTTCACACAAAGAAATGGAATTACTGCAGAGCAAACAGGAACTAGAACGGCAGATCACCGCCCTAAAGAATACTGAACACAAGGTTATCACAATAAAGGAGCAAGTAAGTTCAGTGTGGCTACCACAGATAACTTAAGTCATGTTAGTTCAAATTAAAGTGGGAGGTATTCTGAGTGGACTCGACACGCATGTAAACGGTCAAATGGCATATCTACTTATTTCCAATGGAAGAAACTTTGCAAACCTGGTTTTGTTTCCACTTATTGTCGGAATGGGATTACAATTTTGAGATGCACATAAACGTGGTCCATCCCTTAAAGATCTCACATAATAAGTGTGGAGCAGAAATTATAACTTCATGCAGGCCCATTTGAGAGCACCCGATGTTCAGTCTTTCTAGATTTTCCTAAAACATTATCTCCCAGCTTCTTAAGTGAAGGAATCATCTGATCCCCTGCCCTGCACAACCCGGTTCCATTTTAGTGCTTATAGCTCACATTTAATTGAGACACCAAGCATGTCAAATAAGATAGCACTGGAAATAGTAGACAGTGTGGAGGAATTACAAAATTGTCTCCAGGAGTGAAAAAACCCAGCAATAGTACAGGTAATTATTTTAGCCTAAATTGTAATATATTAATCAGTTGATTTCAAAGAACCATATTGAGACTGCAAAGACCCAAAATAAACAGTGGATAAGCTGATAACCAGGAAAACTCACACAGAAGACAAAGAATAATGTATTCCTCATCTAACCTAGCTAGCCTTCCCTTTCAGGCAGATGAATTATTCACCTCACTTCCCATTGTGCCACCCCATTTTCCCACCACCACAACTACCACCTCTAAGTCTCTGAGAGGAGCAATAAATAAGTTATAAAGAGAAAATTCATGCAGAAAACAAACACTGATGTGGTCTAGTTGGACAGAATGGTCTATTTAATCATTTTAAGTTTCAATTTCTATTATCTAACTCCAGTATGTAGGTGTGTTACAAAACTTACCTTCAGCGGCGCTGCAGTTCTATCACTGGCCGTGTGCGCGACTTTGGCGCCTTTGAGGGGGGGGAGGGGTTAAAATGCGGTTTTCCCCTTGCCATCCGGAATTATATTTTCTCGGAGTGCAAGCCTTTTCTGGAGATTCGTTCCGACTGCCGGTAAGTGCATTTTAAAAAAAAAAATTTTTTTTAATCGCCCGACTAGTTCAGCGCTGCAGTAAAATAAAAATTAGCTCCTAACTCCACACACATATCAGCAGAGTTCAAATGTGGTTTACTGGAGCTGTGAGGCTGCAGCTCTTTATCTGCTGCTCCTCTGCTAAATGCCTAGACTTTAAAACTCTTCTCGAAGATTGCATGACCCTGAACATCTTTCCAACAACCACCCTGGCCACACACTCATCTTCCTGCTACCTTTGGGTAGAAGGTACAGGAGCCTGAGAACTGCAACAACCCGGTTCAGGAATAGCTACTTCCCCACAGCCATCAGGCTATTAAACCTGGCTCGGACATTAATACCCTTCCATCTGTTATTTGCACTTTATTAACTTATTAATTAATGTGTGTATTTAAGTATATAACTGTAGTCAATGCCTACTATGTTCTGTTGTGCTATGCAAAGAAAGAATTTCATTGTCCTGTCAGGGACACATGACAATAAACTCTTTTGACTTTTGGCTATTGACTTTAATACCATAGCTCTCTAATTCTAGACTCCTAAGTTCAAAGACCATTCCCACAGCTAATAAATGAGAGTCCTCATCACGTTGATCAGTACAACAGAACATACAGGTTTTACACGGTTCACTTTGAGTAACACCAAAAGGTTTTCAATCATTAAAACAACAATTTCCAACTTTCTAAAAGTGCTCTATAAAATGATGGTAAAAATCTAATTTTATGAGGAAATTGAAATCATGTTCATTGTAGTTCATTTGTTTAAATTGGCTGTATCCAGATTGGACAAAGATCAGAACAAGAGAAATTGATTGTGACGCAACTTGGAGAAGAGCGTCTGAACCTTTTAAAAGTGCAGTCAGCTCTCCATGAAATGGAGGAAAAATACTGTTCCAATACAGCTGCCATGCAGGATAAAATCTCACGTGATTACAGGTACTGTCTTAGAGAGAGGAGAATGGTGGCCAAAGACAAAGAATATTGAAAGAGTATTTGCTTGTTTTTGCTTCCCTCAAACCACTGTAGTAGTTATCTACACTTCATTACTTCCTTAAATATTTTTAGAAAGCAATATACCACTTGACATGTAGTTTACTGTTTTCCAGGCATAGGGTAGATTGCATTGAGGGCACATGACTTGAGACAGATCTATAGACATCAAGTCCCATAAGAACAGTTCAGAGTTTAAAGTGTTTAATTGGCATAGGCACCAGGACAGGAACAATGAAATTCTTACTTGCTGCAGCTTGACAGGCACATGTAATGAAACGACAACACAGATAAATATAAAATATCAATTATTCTCTAGGTGAACCACACCAGCTTTTAGGTTTCAAACAGCAATATGCAATTGATTTTAGACAGTCAGTATAATTAATACAAGTCAAGTCAAATACGCACTTCAAACTTGCTTATTTTTATTTTTGCTGTGTTCTTCATCACTGTCCCTCCATGGGAAACTACATTCATTAATTCCATTATTGTGAGTGATGATTTGATGTCTTAACCTAATATACATTCCTGATAACATGCAGTCAATAGAAGTTATGGGTTAAGAGAATCTGCCATCTTCCTTTCTGTCCAATAACTAAACTCTCTTTAAAATTTGAGACACAAGAGAGTGCAGATGCTGGTATCGAGCAAAAACAAAGTGCTGGAGGAACTCAGCACATCAGGACCATCTGTGGATGAAACCATAAGATGACATTTCAGATCAGGACTTTTGTTCTTCAGAATTATCCATTTATTAATTAACACATGGCAGCAAAGCAAGAGGACAGTTATTATTTTCAACTTAACATAAAGAAAAGAAAATGCTAGCTTTGGAAAGTTATGTTGTAGATATGTCTTCATGTCCACTTGAACAGTGGAATTTGTGCTCCAGGGTGAGATTTTGTCCATCAGCCTCTTCAACCACGACCCTCTCCTTCTCCCTCTTCCTCTTCCTCCTCCCCCCCCCCCCCCCACAACCCCTCAACAACTTCTTTAACTGCTCAAGAATTATCCCTCTGACATTTGTACTCAATATCATTTTCAATTCTAAATGTTATATTTTATGATGCATGTTAAGAAGTTGGAGAAAGGTCTGTACAGAACAAGATATTGTTATGTCCTGTTCCCCCACCAGAGATGAAATCCGTCTCCTTCATCAACAGCTGCATGAGAAAGATATGATGAGGAAACAGGATTGTTTCCTCAGAAGCAAGACGGCAGATGATTGTACCACTTTGGTCAAGGAGAATGCACAGATACATTCACAGATTCTTGAGCTCAAAAAACAAAAGGACAGGGTATGTAGAAACTCTTCCTTAGCATTAAAAACAAGATGAGTGATTAATCTGAGCTGGATATTTGGATTTGATTAAAGTTAGCTACTTGATAAAGTTGAGGTTTGATTCAAGTTATTGATTTTGAGGAATATTGGATAAAAGAATGGTGGAAATTTTAAATTTAGAAAACCTAGGGTGATGATTTGTTCAGTGGTAAATGCAAAATAATGATACTACTTTTATATTATTTATTTCAACTTTGCAATATGACAAATATATTTAAGTGTTTTATATAATTCAGTGCAGGTATAAGTTACTATGAACTATTGTATTTAGATAGCTTGGATTCATGGTCAATATTATTTTATTTGCTGGCAAGGCTGGCATTTATTGTCAATCCCTGATTATATACTGGATGTATACTGACACTTTGGAAGCACAAACAGTAGGTCAGTCTGGTCTCGAATATAGGCCAGAGAATTTACAGACGGAGTATCAAAACTAAAGATATCATACAAATTAGCCAGAAAAAGCAGCCTACCAGAGGACTAGGAGAAATTCAGAGTCCAGCAGAGGAGGACAAAGTGCTTAATTAGGAAAGGGAAAATAGATTATAAAAGAAAACTGGCACGGAACATAAAAACGGACTGCAAAAGTTTTTATAGATATGTGAAGATTAAAAGGTTAGTTAAAACAAATTTAGGTCCCTTGTAGTCAGAAACTAGTGAATTGATCTTGGGGAACAAGGACATGGCAGGCCAATTGAATAACTACTTTGGTTCTGTCTTCACAAATGAAGACATAAATAATCTCCCGGAAATAGCAGGGGACCAGGGGTCAAATGAGATGGAGGAACTGAGTGAAATCCAGGTTAGCCGGGTAGTGGTGTTAGGTAAATTGAATGGATTAAAGGCCGATAAATCCCCAGGGCCAGATAGGCTGCATCCCAGAGTACTTAATGAAGTAGCCCCAGAAATAGTGGATGCATTAGTGATAATTTTTCAAAACTCTTTAGATTCTGGAGTAGTTCCTGAAGATTGGAGGGTAGCTAATGTAACCCCACTTTTTTAAAAGGGAGGGAGAGAGAAAACGGGGAATTACAGACCAGTTAGTCTAACATCGGTAATGGGGAAAATGCTAGAGTCAGTTGTTAAAGATGGGATAGCAGCACATTTGGAAAGCGGTTCAATCATTGGACAAAGTCAGCATGGATTTATGAAAGGGAAATCGTGTCTGACGAATCTTATAGATTTTTTTGAGGATGGAACTGGTAGAGTGGATAAAGGAGAACTGTGGATGTGTTATATCTGGACTTTCAGAAGGCTTACGACAAGGTCCCACATAAGAGATTAGCATACAAACTTAAAGTACATGGTATTGGGGGTTCAGTATTGATGTGGATAGAGAACTGGCTGGCAGACAGGAAGCAAAGAGTAGGAGTAAACGGGTCATTTTCAGAATGGCAGGCAGTGACTAGTGGGGTACCGCATGGCTCAGTGCTGGGACCCCAGCTATTTACAATATATATTAATGATCTGGATGAGGGAATTGAATGCAACATCTCCAAGTTTGTGGATGGCACGAAGCTGGGGGTAGTGTTAGCTGTGAGGAGGATGCAAGGTGATTTGGATAGGTTGGGTGAGTGGGCAAATGCATGGCAGATGCAGTATAATGTGGATAAATGTGAGGTTATCCACTTTGGCAGCAAAAACTGGAGGGTAGATTATTATCTGAATGGTGGCCGATTAGGAAAAGGGGAGATGCAATGAGACCTGGGTGGCATGGTACACCAGTCATTGAAAGTAGGCATGCAGGTGCAGCAGGCTGTGAAGAAAGCGAATGGTATGTTGGCATTCATAACAAAAGGATTTGAGTACAAGAGCAGGGAGGTTCTACTGCAGTTGTACAGGGTCTTGGTGAGGCCACACATAGAGTATTGGGTACAGTTTTGGTCTCCTAATCTGAGGAAAGACATTCTTGCCATTAGAGGGAGTACAGAGAAGGTTCACCAGACTGATTCCTGGGATGGCAGGACTTCCATATGAAGAAAGACTGGATAGACTTGGCTTGTACTCACTGGAATTTAGGAGATTGAGGGGGGATTTCATAGAGACTTACAAAATTCTTAAGGGGTTGGACAGGCTAGATGCAGGAAGATTGTTCCCGATGTTGGGGAGGTCCAGAACAAGGGGTCACAGTTTACGGATAAGGGGGAAGTCTTTTAGGACCGAGAAGAGAAGATTTTTTTTCACACAGAGAGTGGTGAGTCTGTGGAATTCTCTGCCACAGAAGGTAGTTGAGGCCAGTTCATTGGCTATATTTAAGAGGGAGTTAGATGTGGCCCTTGTTGCTAAAGTGATCAGGGGGTATGGAGAGAAGGCAGGTACAGGATACTGAGTTGGATGATCAGCCATGATCATATTGAATGGCGGTGCAGGCTCGAAGGGCCGAACGGCCTATTCCTGCACCTATTTTCTATGATTCTATGATTTCCTTTTCTAAAGAATATTCAAGAACTATATGGGCTTTTATATAAATTGGATAGTTTGGTAGTCATTTTTACTGGAACTAGCGTTTTGTTACAAAGCTCATTGAATTATTTGAAGATAAATTTCCAGACGCCCAATTCAGGCTCTATATACCAATCCAGTAACGTGACACAATGTAACTATACCATAATGGGAGACCTGGAAAAAAATAATTGAAAGGAGGAGAAATGCACTGATTACTCGATCAACTAACCTAATCAGTTAAGAAGAAGCTATAGCATAATTATAAAATAACAATGTGAAAGGGAACTAACTGAAGGGATATAGCTTTCTGGAAGCATGATTTTGAGCTTTTAATTAGCTGTCTGAAAACAGTGATGCAATTGTAAGGCGGTGGTAGAAAACCAATAAATTCAGCTAGTCAAGTCACATTGTTGGACTGTCAGGGCATCCCATGGGACTCCTGTGAAGGAAGGAATTTAATGTTTGTACAAACTCAGCCAACTGCCTTTTGAAACTCCTACATGCAAAACATTGCTTCATGGCATTGGATTCCCAGACTAGCATTCAGAGAAGTCTGCAATTGCATTTTGGGAGGCTCTGATTATGCAAAATTGGTCCAGAACTGTCCCATGAAGTTAATGAATTCCAAATGTGAAATTAAGCCAGCAAATAAACTAATTACAATTGTCTTTTGTTACCACTCTAATCTTGTGCTTCTAATTACTTTTTTTGTTCTCACCCAAAGCCGGTAACCCGTATCACTGTAGGGTTGCAGGGTCCTGTAAACTCCCTCAAGCGAAGAAGAATCTAGGTCATGGTTTCAACTGGTTGACATTTTCCCCTTGTGATAAACTCTCTCAAAATTGGGATTGTATAATCCAAAGCCCAGGGATACAGAAGATAAACATTGCTCTAGTTGAGGTTGACCAAACCAAATCAAATAGAAGGTAGACACAAAATGCTGAAGTAGCTCAGCGGGTGAGGCAGCATCTCTGGAGAGAAGGAATGGGCGCCGTTTCGGATCGAGACCCTTCTTCAGACTGATGTCAGGGCAGGGGGCGGGACAAAGATAGAATGTAGGCGGAGACAATAAGACTAGTGGGAGACGGGGAAGGGGAAGGGGATGGAGAGAGAAAGCAAGGGCTATCTGAAGTTAGAGAAGTCAATGTTCATACCTCTGGGGTGTAAACTACCCAAGCAAAATATGAGGTGCTGTTCCTCCAATTTGCTCTGGGCCTCACTCTGACAATGGAGGCCCAGGACAGAAAGGTCAGATTGGGAATGGGAGCAGGAGTTGAATGCTGAGCCACTGGGAGATCAGGTAGGTTAAGACAGACTGATCAGAGGTGTTCAGTCAAACGATCGCCGAGCCTGCGCTTGGTCTCACCAATGTAGAGAAGTTGACACCTGGAACAGTGGAAGCAGTAGATGAGGTTGGAGGAGGATCAAATCAAATACCTTGATACTCTGCTGCATGGCACATTTACCACCTGGGGTACTGGGGAATTCCAAATAATTTAATTCCCAATTCAATTTCATTAAATCTCTTCCTGTATGGCAAACAAAAATAAATAATAATAATTTTTTATGAAAGAGATTTTTCTACTTTTTACTCTTACTTTTTATCAATGACATTGCTGCACTGTACGTTGCAGGAGAGGATGGTAAAAGAAGAGACTGATATTTGCCATACTTCAAGTGCTGTTCGGCTGATTACTATAAAAGACCATAAGCAGCAACTGGAGTATGAGGTGAGGAGACACAAAGAACGACTGGAAATTGAGAAAAATAGGTTCAAGGAACATATGGAAAAGGTAATTAATGGAAACTGGCCTTTAAAATATTTCAAAGTAAACAAAATAAATAAATTCAGAGAAAGACTTTGTGCCTTTTTTTTTATAGTTAACTTTTATTAGAGGCATGTACATATCCTAGTCCAAACCATTACAAACGTTGTTAAACGGTTACATATTAAATATTCAGGATTCCAAGGACTCCACTACCAATGTAGCAGGAGTCTACATTTATCGGTTACATATTAACATTGACTCTAATTATTATATATTTTTTAATAGATAGAAAAAAATAAAGAAAAAGAAATAAAAACAACTTAGAAACATAAAATAAACTATCCATAATACAACTTAGGAGATAGGTCCGTAGGTAAGAAAACAAAACTATTTGTCTAGTCCAGGGTTCAAGCTTCCGTCAAGCCTCAGCGCTGGCCCATTCTACCCCTTCAAATAATCTATGAACGGCGACCATATTCTAATAAATAATTCTGGTTTGTCAATTAAGACAAATCTATTTTTTTCCAGATTTAAGGTCTCTGACATCTCCATAATCCACATTTTAATTGTAGGGGATGCAGGGTTTTTCCACAATTTTAATATTAGTCTTTTCCCAGTTATTATTTTCCAGGAAAATTCTTTGGTTTATTGTCAGTTTTAGGTATTGTTCAGATATGCCCAATATTATTAAATTAGGATCGGGGTCCAGTTGAATATTAACCACTACGGAAATAACTTTAAAAATATCCACCCAAAATGTTTTAATTTTTATGCAATTTACACAGTTATGGGTTAAATTAGCCTCAGAGTATTGACATTTATCGCAGATAGGAGAGATATTAGGAAAAATTCTATTTAATTTTGTTTTAGAATAATGCAATCTGTGTAATATTTTAAATTGTATTAAAGAATGTCTGGCGTTTAATGAACATTGATGTATATGTTGTAGACTTTCATCCCAAATATCTTTCATTATGGGTTGAACTAATTCATTTTCCCATGCTTGTCTATGTGATTCCGTCGACGGATTCTCGCTATCTAACAGAATATTATAAATATATGATATTAATTTGACTGTGTTGGGATGTTTATTCAAACATTCATCTAGAATCTCTGGCTCTCTAATTCTGTATTCTTGTGTATGTGATTTAACATAATCTTTCAATTGTAAATATCTAAAAAAATTATTTGAATGTAATCCATAATTCTGTTGTACCTCCAGAAACGAGAGGAACACATCTTTTCTATAATTTTTTAATTCCATAGTTTTTCCATTGTGTAAAGCCTTTATCCAATACCGAAGACTTAAATTAAGGGTTATTTGCAATAGGGAGCGAAAGTGATAAATTACCCAATTTTAATGTCTTTTTTATTTGTTTCCAAATTCGAATACCGCTATGTATTATTGGATTTTCACTATAAATCTTTTTATTCAATTTTGTAGGGGTTAGGAAAATAGGGCCAATTTCAAATGGCAGACAATTCTCCTTTTCCATCTTTAACCAGTCTGGTTGTTGCTCCATATCTTGCAACCAGAAATTTAAGTTTTTGACATTGACTGCCCAGAAATAAAATAAGAAATTTGGTAAGACTAATCCTCCATTCGTCTTAGATTTACATAAGTGTTTTTTACTTATTCTATGATTCTTATAATTCCAAATAAAACTTGTTACAATAGAGTCAATTTTTAAAAATAAATTTTTAGGGAGGTATATTGAAATTGATTGGAAGAGGTATAGAAGTTGAGGAAGGAAAATCATTTTAATTGTATTAATTTTACCGAGCATTGAAATAGGAAGCGTTTTCCAATATTGAATATTCTTATGCAATTTATTAAGTAAAGGCACAAAATTTGATTTAAATAAAGAAGTATATTTCTTGGTCACATAGATTCCTAAGTATTTACATTTTTCATTCACTATTTTAAAAGGTGATTGTTGCAATATATATAAATTAGGTTCCATTATTGGCATAATCTCACTCTTCTTCCAGTTGATTCTATATCCCAAGAATAAACCAAATTGAGTTATAAGATTTAACAGGTTAGGGATACTAATTTCTGGATTTGTAATATATAGTAATACATCATCTGCATATAGAGAAATTTTATTAACTGTATTTTTAGTATTATACCCATATATTTCTGGATGAGCTCGAATTCTTTCTGTTAGTGGTTCTATAAAAAGGGCGAATAGTAACGGTGATAACGGGCATCCTTGTCTACAATCTTTAGATAAATCAATTTTTTTTGAATAACATTTGATTTGTCATTATTCTGGCTGTTGGATTGGTATATAAAAGCTTAACCCATGTACAAAACTTCTCACCTAATTGAAATTTTTCCATCACCAAAAATAAATAGGGCCATTCAATTTGATCGAATGCTTTCTCAGAGTCTAGCGAGATGACTGCTAAGTCTTCATTACCTATTCGATTTGAGTATATAATGTTGAACAATTGTCTCAGATTATAATATGAATAACGTTTTGGAATAAAGCCAGTTTGATCGGGGTGTATTAATTTATAAATCACTAAGCTTAATCTGTGTGCTAAAATTTTGGTTAAAATTTTCTGATCGATGTTTAATAGAGCAATTGCTCTATATGAACCTGGATCTTCAAGGTCCTTATCCATTTTTGGAATAGGTATTATAGTTGATTAATTTAAAGTTTCTGGGAGTTTCTGTTGCATGAATGCTTGAGTATATAATGTCTGTAGGCGTGGCGAGATCAAGTCATGAAACTTTTTATAAAATTCACTATTTAAACCATCTGGTCCAGCAGCCTTTCCATTTTTTAAAGAATTAATAGATTCCTCAATACATGTACATGGGTGCGGAAGTGAGTGTCCTACCTCCCTCCATCGCTGACATCCATGCAGGCAAACGCGGGCCCCTCCTCACCGTGGCGAATGGGAGTGCTATTCGCACCTACGGGTTTCGCACCATCTCCCTTAACTTTGGCCGCAGCTCCTTTTCGTGTCATTTAGTCATTGCTCATGTTTCCCAGCCACTGCTGGGCGCCGACTTCCTTCGAGCCCATTCACTGCTCGTGGATGTCAAGCGGCGGCGCCTGATGCACTCCGGCACGCTGGAGCCGGTCTTCCTCTGCATTGGTGATCCCGTATTATGCCCTGATGGCCCCCTGTCGTCCGTGGATGCGACTTTCGCGCGCATCCTGGCGGATTTCCCTGACATCCTTGAATCGCACTTCTGTTCCTCCACCCCCAAGTAGGGAACACCATATCCCTACTACCGGCCCACCTGTGCACGCCTGAGCGCGTCGTCTCGCGCCAGACAAGCTTCGTCTGGCTCGGAAGGAGTTCCGCCTGATGGAGGCGATGGGCATCGTGTGTCCCTCCGATAGCCCATGGGTGTCACCGCTCCACATGGTCCCCAAGGCGGACGGGGGCTGGCGCCCGTGTGGGGAATACCGTCGCCTGAACTATGCGACCGTCACCGACAGGTACCCAGTCCCCCACATCCAGGACTTCAACACCCATCTGGCCGGAGCATCGGATTCTCCAAGGTGGACCTCGTGCGAGGGTACAATCAAATTCCGGTCAGCCCCAACGATATCCCGAAGACAGCCATTATAACGCCATTAGGTTTATTCGAATTTGTACGGCTGCCGTTTTGGCTGAAGAACGCTGTGCAGGCCTTTCAGCGACTTATGGACTGTGTGTGCTGCGGCCTGGACTTCGTCTTCGTCTACTTGGACGACATACTCGTGGCCAGTCGCTCGCGGCAGGAGCACTGCATCCACCTCCGTCAGCTGTGTCAGCCCCTCAGCGACTTCGAGTTGTCCATCAACTCGTCCAAGTGCCGTTTCGGGGTGACGGCTATTGACTTCCTTGGCCATTGCGTAACTCCACAGGGGGTGGTGCCTCTGCCCACCAGGGTGGACGCTGTTCGCAGGGTCCCCCGTCCAACTACAGTTAAGGGCCTCCAGGAATTCGTGGGGATGGTCACCTTTTATCACCGTTTCCTGCCAGCAGCGGCAGCAGTCATGCGTCCGCTTTTCCACCTGATGACTGGTCATCGCAGGGAGGTTGAGTGGTCCGTGGAAGCAACAGCGGCATTCGAGAGGGCTAAGGAGGCACTGGCTGAGGCCACGAAGCTCGTCCACCCAGGAGAGGACGCCCCGACCGGCCTGACAGTGGACGCTTCTGAGGCAGCGGTTGGGGCAGTGTTGGAGCAGCTCGTTGACGGATGCTGGCGGCCACTCGCCTTCTTCAGCAGGCATCTCAGTGGTGCTCAGCGCCATTATAGCGCTTTCGACCACGCGCTCCTGGTCCTGTTTCTCGCCATACGCCATTTCTGCTACTTCCTGGAGGGGAGGCCGTTCACCAAGGTTTCTGACCCGTGGTCTGCCTGGCAGCAGAGGCATTTGGCGTATGTGTCCGAATACACCACCTCCATCCGTTTGGTGGAGGGCAAATTCAATAGGGTGGCTGACGCCTTATCGAGACCTGCAGTCCATGCGGTTTTCCAAGTCGCTGAGGGGATTAATTATTCCGCCCTGGCAGCCGCTCAGCTGGTCGACGAGGAGATGGCCGCCTATCGTACGGCAGTTTCGGGCCTACAGTTACAGGATGTTGTCTGTGGTCTTGGGGGCGCAATGCTGCTGTGCGATGTCTCCACTGGAGTTCCGCGACCCATCGTCCCCATCGCCTGGCGGCGCAGGGTGTTTGAGGTGCTCCACGGGCTCGCGCATCCCTCCATCCGGGCAACAACGGCCCTGGTAGCCGCCCGCTTCATGTGGCACGGGCTGCGGAAGGAGGTTGGACATTGGGCGCGCACTTGCATCCCGTGCCAGACCGCCAAGGTGCAACGACACGTGCGTGCGCCATTGCAGGTGTTCCCCATCCCTCGGCAGCGGTTTGGCCACATTCACGTGGACATCGTGGGGCCACTGCCGCCGTCCCGGGGCTTGACCTATCCACTCACCGTTGTCGACCGCTTCACGAGGTGGCCTGAAGCCATTCCGCTGCCAGATTCTTCAACGGCCACGTGCTCGGGCCTTGGTGGCGCACTGGATCGCCCGGTTCGGGGCACCACTGGACATAACATCCGACCGGCGGCCTCAGTTCACGTCGGAACTGTGGTTGGCCATGGCACGCCTTCTGGGTGTTCGGCTACACCACACGACGACTTATCATCCGCAGGCGAACGGCCTGGTGGAGCGGTTTCACCGTCAGCTCAAGGACGCCCTGAAGGCTCGGCTCAATGATCCGGACTGGGTGGACGCCCTGCCGTGGGTTTTGCTGGGGATCCGCACTGCACCGAAAGAGGACTTGGCCTCCTCCTCCGCCGAGGTGGTGTATGGCTCTCCATTGACGGTCCCCGGGGAGTTCATCCCGCCGGCACAGGGCCAGGTGGAGCAGCCTTCGGACGCTCTGCGACGTCTTTGGGAGACGGTGGGCAAGCTGGCGCCGGTGCCCATGTCTCGTCATGGGTCCTTCCGTCCACACGTTCCCTCTGCTCTGGAGGACTGCCAGTTCATCTTCCTGCGTAGGGATGCTCATCGGACACCTCTCCAGCGGCCGTACGAGGGTCCCTTCCGGGTCCTGGAACATGGCTCGTCCACTTTCGTCCTGGACATGGGGGGTCGGCATTAGACTGTTGCATAGCTGAAGCCAGCACATGTTGATATTGATCAGCCGGTGCTGGTAGCGCGGCCCCGTAAGCGAGGGCGCCCTCTGTCTAGGGTACCTCCCCCTCTGGCTACTCCGTCTCCTGCACCTGTTGGTCAGTCGCCCGTTCCTGTGCCGAGCAGTGTGGACACCTGGGCTGGTCGCCGTGTACGCCCTCCTGTCCGTTTAGTGCCTCGGGTACTTTGGGGGGCGGGGGGAGGGGGGGTCCTGTGGCGGTCCCTGGGGGTTAGGCCACTCCTTGGATCATGCCCCTCGCCGATTGAGTGACAGGGGCGTTGGTCTGTCATGGGGTTTCCTGACCACCCCTGGGTGTGTGCTGGCAGTTGGTGTGGTGTGCTCTCGCTTTAGGGGTTAAAGGACTACTGTTTAAACCTACCTCGCATCTGGCCTTTTCCTGACCTCGTCAAGGCCACTACAATATATTTAATATTATACTCGTATGTTCTGGGAAATTCTGCATTGTTTTGTCATTAATGCTCACTTGTTTAGCACTGACATTATTATTTATTTTCCTTTATAAACACAATGACAAACATTAATGAAACGGGATGAGAAAGTGACGGTTTTTGCCTTCAATGGGCCAATTGAAGAGGGAATCTTCAACCATCTGCAGTTAAAGCTAAAATGCATTTCCATGAAGTTGGGTGAATAGGGTTTCTAAACTAAGTTCAACTTACTTTAAATATCTTCCCTCAGATTCTGCTCCTTGAACAAGGGAAGACCTCGCTGGAACTGAACAGAGCCACTGTGCTCAGTCGTATAGCTGAGGAACAAAGCAGAATTGCAAATGCCGAAGAGGAGAACTTGCAGTTGCAAAGAGACAAGGGTCTGCTGGTTGACCTTGTAACTGACTTGCAGAAGCAGGTATCTTTTTCTTACCCTATTTACTCATTCTCAACAATTACTGATCAACTGAAAACCTCACCCTTCATATTACAGAGACCAAATGCATTTTTCAGATTATAAAACAATTTTATTAACTAATTGACACCCTCTATTTTTGCAGCTGGCAATTGGGGAAAAAAATGTTTTTAATACATCCAAGAATACAAAGCTTTAGGTTGCCTATAATGCAGATCATTTATATATTGCTTGGTTTTAATAGCTTGGCTTCCATACTACAGCTTGAAAGTGTCCTGTCCTATATTATGTTGTCCAGCGTATGTTGTGGTACAGATCTGCACTAGTTAACTTATTATAGTGGCCCCATAGTAGAACCGTCCACGTCGCGGGGCTGGAGACTGGACGTATCCTGAGATCATTCTGATTCCACCATCTTCAACAAGTGATGGCTCCAACTGATTGTCACCGGAAGCTTGGGTCCTTTTCAGGATGGACGATGACAGGGATGTCAACATTTGAAACATGAAAGATGGACACGAAACAAGATCTAATTAAGATTTAACATTAACCAAGATCTGTACTACTTGGCCAACAGCAACTGCAACCAAGAGCGTTTCTGACGACATTACTGAAATTTAGGGTTAACTGGCACTTCTTAGATCCTTCCAGCTTCCATTTTCCGAAACTCCTGCTCAGAGGAAGATGCACGTGGGAGATTTCAGAGGTCAGATTTCCTGTGGTCTAGCACCAGCAGATCCCAAGGATGCTAACCGATGTTTCAACCTATCGTGCTGATGAAGCTAATCATTATTATCTATATTACTAAAAGTCTGATAGAAACATAGAAATTAGGTGCAGGAGCAGGCCATTCGGCCCTTCGAGCCTGCACCGCCATTCAATATGATCATGGCTGATCATCCAACTCAGTATCCTGTACCTGCCTTCTCTCCATACCCTGATCCCTTCAGCCACAAGGGCCACATCCAACTCCCTCTTAAATATGGCCAACAAACTGGCCTCAACTACCTTCTGTGGCAGAGAATTCCACAGATTCACCACTCTCTGTGTAAAACGATTTTCTCATCTCGGTCCTAAAAGGCTTCCCCCTTATCCTTAAACTGTGACCCCTTGTCCTGGACTTCCCCAACGTCGGGAACAATCTTCCTGCATCTAGCCTGTCCAACCCCTTAAGAATTTTGTAAGTCTCTATGATATCCCCCCTCAATCTTCTAAATTCCAGTGAGTACAAGCCAAGTCTATCCAGTCTTTCTTCATATGGAAGTCGTGCCATCCCAGGAATCAGTCTGGTGAACCTTCTCTGTACTCCCTCTATGGCAAGAATGTCTTTCCTCAGATTAGGAGACCAAAACTGTACGCAATACTCCAGGTGTGGCCTCACCAAGACCCTGTACAACTGCAGTAGAACCTCCCTGCTCTTGTACTCAAATCCTTTTGCTATGAATGCCAACATACCATTTGCTTTCTTCACAGCCTGCTGCACCTGCATGTCTACTTTCAATGACTGGTGTACCATGACACCTAGGTCTCGCTTTTCCTAATCGGTCACCATTCAAATAATAGTCTACCTTCCTGTTTTTGCCACCAAAGTGGATAACCTCACATCAAGTGATCTTGACCACTTCCTGTTGTTCTGTATATTCATTTTAGAAAAAATGCAGCCACTTATGGCTGTGATTTTTGGCCATCTTACTCAAAATCCTCCTCTGCTGTGCAGGACAAGAGGATTTTTCCCATCGATGAAACATAAAAGTGCTATTAGTGTTTAAAAAATGTTGAGATTCTCTCTCCTGAAGGCCACGCCCCTTCCGGAGGGACTATAAAACCCAGAAGTGTTGAATGCCTCAGTCAGTCTCTGCAAGGGAGCGAGAGGATCACGTCTCTCAGTCTGAGCTGTGAATAACACTGAACACATGTCTACTGAACTGTGAGTGTGGTTTTACTGACCTTGAGTGCCCTTAATGTGGTTTGAAAATGAAAATGTGGTTGGTTTAAAATAAAGCACAGCAAATGGTTGGTGTTGGTTGGTTTGAAACAAAGCACAGCAAATGGTTGGTGGTGGTTGGTTTGAAACAGCAAATGATTAAAAGTCTAAACTTGACGACTTCTGTTTGCACTGTATATTGATTTAGGTAAAACGCTACCACTTACAGCTGTGATTTTTGCCCATCTTACTCAGTCCCCCTCCGCTCATCAGGTGCAGAGGATTCTTCCCATCCATGAAAAATAAGTGTTATTAGTGTATAAAAAAATGTTGAGAATCTCTCTCCTGTCAATCACGCCATGATGGCCACGCCCCTTCCGGTGGGAGTGATCATAAAACCTGGAAGTGTGGGTGTGGCTCAGTCTCTGCAAGATGGGGGAGGGAGAGGTCGTGACTCTGTCTGAGCTGTGAATCAACTGAACACACTGAATGTCTACTGAACTGTGAGTGTGGTGTTTTGTGGTGATTTCACCCTGCTTGAAATGAAACTGCATTTGAATGTGGTGGCCTTGCACCTTGCATGGAATGGTATGAAACTACATTTGAATTTGGTGGCCTTGCACCCTGCATGAAATTGTATGAAACTGCATTTGAATTTGGTGGCCTTGCACCCTGCTTGAAGTGGTATGAAACTGCACTTGAATTTGGTGGCCTTGCACCCTGTTTGAAGTGGTATGAAACTGCACTTGAATTTGGTGGCCTTGCACCCTGTTTGAAGTGGTATGAAACTGCACTTGAATCCGTTGCCCTTGCATCCTGCTTGACGTTGATTTGGTGGCCTTGCACCCTGCTTGAAATGGAATTTCAAGGAATAGCCATGACTCAATTGACAGCCCACCAGCCGTGACTGAGCTGCCACCCCAAGAATCCATTTGGCCCACAATGTCATTCTAGCCCTCCGGAAAGCAGTCCCTTCAGCCCACAACACCCATACTAGCGCTCCAGAAAGCCCCCCCCCCCCACTGACCACAAATATTGGAATTGGTGGAGAGGTGGAGTATTGCATTGGGGGACCAGCCCTCCCATGTGAACATGGGACCCAACGGGTCCCAATTAGTCTAGTTATTTTTAAATATTTGGCCTTGAAACTTCTCAGAAATAATAGCTAGATTACATGCCCCCCGCACAAAGACATTTGAGTGGGACTCAGAAATGCCAAAATAGGAATTACTGTTAAATAATACTTCCGTATTTGAATAACCATATTAGGAATTACCTTAAACAATTGTTCCAAATGCCTCAGAATAATTGAGTTGCTCAAAGGGTTTTCTTCATGGGTTGAAATTTTGTGCAGATTGAACAGCAGTCATCAATTCAGAGTCATACAGCACGGAAACAGGCCCTTCAGCCCAACTTGCCTATGCCAACCAAGATGCCCCATCTAAACTAGTTCCACCTGCCCACATTTGGTCCAATCCCTCTAAATATTTCCTCTCCAGGTATAGTACCTGTCTAAATGTCCGTTAAATGTCGTTATAGCATCTGCCTCAACTACCTCATCTTTGTGAAAAGGTTTCTCTTCAGGGTCCTATTAAATCTTTCCCCTCTCACCTTAAATATATGTTATTTTTGGTCATGATTCCCCTCTCTAGGTAAAAAAAACAACTCTGTGCATGCACCCTATCTATCCCCTTCATGATTTTATACAGCTCTACAAGATCACACCTCAGCCTCCTACGATCCAAGGAATAAAGTCTACCCTGCCCAACCTCCCCCTGTAGACCAAGCCCTCGAGTTCTGGAAACATTTTCATAAATCTTCTCTGCACTCTGCAGCTTAATGGCATTTTTCCTATAGCAGGATGACCAAATTTTAACACAATACTCCAAATGTGGCATGACATCTTGTACAACTGTAACATAACAAACCAACTTCTATACTCAATTTCCTGACTGATGAAGGAAAGCATGCCAAATGCCTTCTTCAACACCCTATCTACCTATGATGCCTATCATATGATGCCTACCTATCATTTATATTAATTATTTACTATGTGATCATTTTGTATGTAAAGAAAACAGTGTCAATGAGTGGGAGGCTGGTATGTGTGATTGGCTGGGCTACGTCTACAACTCGCTGATTTCTACCGGTCTTGGACAGATCAGTTGCCAAACCAAGTTGTGATGCATCCGGAGAGGATGCTTTCTATGATGAATCTGCAGCAGTTGCTAAAAGTCAAAAGACAATAGACTATAGGTGCAGGAGTAGGCCATTTGGCCCTTCGAGCCAGCACTGCCATTCAATATGATCATGGCTAATCATCTCCAATCAGTACCCCGTTCCTGCCTTCTCCCCATATCCGCTGACTTTGCGAGAATCACCACTCTCGTTGAAGTCAGCCAAACATCTTTATATTAGAGGATTATACATGCATTTGGATAGACAGAAGTTGATTAATGATCATCATGGTTTTCTATGTGAGAGATCGTGTCTCGCAAATTTCATAGATTTTTTTTGAAGAAGTAACCAAGACGGTTGACAAAGGTGAGGCCATAGACACAGTCTACGGACTTCAGCATAGCTTATGATAAGGTTCTGTATAGTAGGCTACTAAGTAATATGAGATTGCATGGGATACATGAAGATCTAGCTAACTGGATACAGAATTGGCTTCATAGTCAGAAGTAGAATGTGGTGGTGGAAGGTTGATTTTTGGATTGGAAGCCTGTGACTAGTGGTGAGCCTCAGGGATTAGAACTAGTCCCATTGCACTTTGTCATCTATATCAAAAATATGGATAAGAATGTTTAAGGTATGATTAGTAAGTTTGCAGATGATACTAAAATAGGTTGCTTAGTAGTTGGTAAATGGTTATTCAGAAATACAACAGGATCTTGTTCAGCTGAGGAAATGCATCAAGGAATACATTGTAAATTAAGTTTGATAGGATAAATGTGAGTTGTTGCATTTTGGGAAGTCAAACCAGGGCAGGACCCTTATAGTAATTGGTAGCCTGTGGAATGTTGTAGAGCATAGATTCAAGGTGAGAGGGAAAAGATTTAATAAGAGTCTGAGGGGCAACTTTTTCACACATGGGGAAGTGGGTATATGGAATGAATTACAAGAGGAAGTAAATGTGGCCGGTACAATAGCAACACACAAAAGGTGGACAGGTACATACGTACAGTGAAAACACCGACTAGAATACTTTAAATCATCCTTTATTTCACCATGATGACCAGGTTTCTCTGTACCGCCCTGGGAAGCTCTTCCAGTGGATCACGGAGAAACACATGTGTTCAAACAAAGGAATTTGATATGTATTATATGGTTGATACAGTGGGAGGTAACTTACAAAGGGTGGTGATTCTAGACCAATAACTACAGTATCACATGGTTATATAGGTGGGGACCACCTTTCTACCCAATTACAATCATACACAGCATAATACATCTTAGCCAATTACAATAGCATTAAACATCACATAAACAACACATGTTTTCCAGGAAAAATTTATGTCACAGCAAGAATAATGAAACTTAGCTAAATGATGTCAAAATAAAGGAATTAAAACTTAACTGAGAATACTTAAACCTTAATCCTAAAGTATCACCAATTCTACATATTCTCACATAGAAAGGAAAGGTTTGGAGGGATATCGGACCTGCAAGCAAATGTGACCATCTTAGATTGGGCATCTTGGCCAGCATGGTCGGAGAGGGCTGAATTACTTATTTTGGCTTTAAAAACTGAGTGAATTTCCTTCAGATTCCTTAGCCTCCCTCCCATCCATCCCAAAATCCAGCAACCCACCCCAGCCCAATAAGCCAAAGTGTGCCTTAATTATTATTTTCTGCCTTCCTATCCAGAAATACATTAAATTATTTTGCCACCTGTTTCTCATACCGACTGTCCTCTTCCTGGAATTTGACCACAGCTTCAAGGCCAGGATATTGGGCTGAATTCAGCTGTACATCAAGATTCAGTCAATTTTAACCCTGAGATTAAAAATTCAATATAATTAATTCATTAATGGATATAACTTCAAATTCCAGGAAGTATTATGTCATCTGTTCAGCATACTGGCTGGTGCCGTGAGGAATAATGTGAGCTTTTGGCATTGGATTGAAAGGGGCACTATCAGATTGTCAGCCATTGTACACCTCTTTCAATTTAATCAGACTGCTGCAATTGATTTTCTTGTTCATACGAGATCATTGTAGTTTACAGGAAATGATTGGTATAGGTTTTGATTAATTTTGTTTTAGTGGGAGAACAGTAAAATATTTTAAGGAATAATATTTCTTTTTCATCTGAAAATGTTAATGTTAAAATCATGTTAAGTTACTTCTCATTTAATTATCACTATCACTTTAACTATTAGCTTTTGTGATCAAGTCAAGTCCAGAGAGTTTATTGTCATGTGTCCCAGATAGGACAATGAAATTCTTGCTTGCTGCAGCACAACAGAATATTGTAGGCATAAATACAGATCAGATCGTCTATATACCATAGAGTATGAATATATATATATACACACACATATATATACACACACATAAATAAAGTGCAATAGGCTGTTATAGTTCAGAGTTTTTTTTTAAGTTGTCTTTAATAGTCTGATGGCTGTGGGGAAGCGGCTGTTCCTGAACCTGGATGTTGCAGATTTCAGGCTCCTGTACCTTCCACCTGATGGCAGCAGAGAGATGAATATATGGCCAGGATGGTGTGGGTCCTTGATGATGCTGCCAGCCTTTTTGAGGCAGCGACTGCGATAGATCCCATCGATGGTCGGAAGGTCAGAGCTGATGATGGACTGGGCAGTGTTTACAACTTTTTGCAGCCTCTTCCTCTCCTGGATGCTCAGGTTGCCGTAGCAAGCCACAATGCAACCGGTCAGCATGCTCTCTACTGTGCACCTGTAGAAGTTCGGGAGAGTCCTTCTTGACATGTCGACTCTCTGTAATCTTCTCAGGAAGTAGAGGCGCTGATGCGATTTCTTTATGATTGCATCAGTTTTCTGGGACCAGGAGAGATTGTTGGAAATATGCACGCCCAGGAATTTGACGTTCTTGACCCTTTCCACCATCGACCTGTTGATGTAAACAGGACTGTGGGTCCCCATCCTACCCCTTCTGAAATCCACAATCAGTTCCTTGGTTTTGCTGGTGTTGAGAGCCAGGTTATTGTGCTGGCACCATTTGGTCAATCGGTCGATCTCATTTCTATACTCTGACTCGTCCCCATCAGTGATACGTCACACAACAGTGGCGTCGTCAGCGAACTTGATGATGTAGTTCGTACTATGTCTGGCTACGCAGTCATGAGTATAGAGTGAGTACAGCAGGGGGGTAAGCAAGCAGCCTTGAGGTGCTCCCGTGTTATCGAGGATGACACATTTCCACCAATACGGACAGACTGTGGTCTGTGAATGAGGAGGTCGAGGATCCAATTGCAGATGGATGAATTGGTCAGTAACCTAACCGCCTTATAAATGTGTGACAGGAGACAGAGAATAATTCAATTGGATTGGTGTTGGTAACACCAGAAATATTAGAGGGTTTCAATAAGCCAAACAAGCATTTGTCCATTTACAAAGTGAAGTATGCTGAAATTTCAGTCACGTCAGGAAATACCACATTGCATCCTCTGTTAATTTATGTGATTTTACCTGCACCTGGAGATTTAAGAATGTCCGTCACCAAAATCAATTAGAAAATGTGGCCTTTCATGCCAGTCTGACTAGATCTCGGCATTTTACATCCCAGCCTAAAGCCTTGAGTTCAAACTGCAATGGGGTTTGTGTACACTACTGTGTTTATGTATACATTATATAAGACGTTAGTGAGACCACATTTAGAATATTGTGTTCAATTCTGGGCACCATGTTATAGGGAAAGATATTGTCAAGTTTGAAAGGGTTCAGAAAAGATTTACAAGGATGTTGCCAGGACTAGAGGGTGTGAGCAAAAGGGAGAGGTTGAGTAGGCTGGGTCTCTATTCCATAGAGTGTAGGGGGATAAGGGGAGATCTTATAGAGGTATGCAAAATCATGAGAGGAATAGATCGGGTAGATGCACAGAGTCTTTTACCCAGAGTAGAGGAATCGAAGACCAGAGGACACAAGTTCAAGGTGAAGGGGAAAAGATTTAATAGGAATCCGAAGGGTAACCTTTTCACACACAGGGTGGTGGGTGTATGGAATAACTGCCAGAGGAGGTAGTTGAGGCTGGGACTATCCCATTCGTTTAAGAAACAGTTGGACAGGTACATGGATAGGACAGGTTTGGAAGGTTCTGAACCAAGCGCAGGCATGTAGGACTAGGGTAGCTGGGACATTGTTGGCCGGAGTGGGTGAGTTGGGCCGAAGGGCCTGTTTCCACACTGTCTCACTCTATGACTCTATACAGCAGGGTTTGTGTGCACAATATAGGATGAAACTTCAATAGACTCTTGGATCCTGTGCCAAGTCTTGATCTGTAATACTGCTATAATCAGGCAGCATGTTGAAAATGTAATGTTTGGTGTGGAAAAATATGCATTGTTATGGATTGTATTTGGGACAAAACTTTATTTGATTTAATGGAGATGCTGGAATATAGTGCAACAGACAATCTGCTGGTAGAATTCACTGGGTAAAGCAGCATCTGTGAAGGCAAGAGAATGCCCATACGTTTGGGTTGCAACCCTGCATCAGAACTGATAGTGCAGAGGTAAGAGGGCCAGTATATAGTAGGGGGATGGAGGGTTGAGACAGAGGCTGTGGTGGGTGATACGCAGAACAAAGACAAGGGGGCTTGATGGGCAGATGGAGTCAATCGGTACAGGAGGGATGAAGGGGTGTTGCGTCAGTGGATGATCGGTGGAAACAGATAAAGGAGAGGATGATGGCCAGATGCAACCAGGTGATGGTGAGATAGGGATATGAAAGGTGAACCAAGGGAGAAGAAACCCAGGTGGAGAGGAGCATGGGTGATGGGCAGATGGACAGGTGGGATAATGTTTAGGTTATGGTGGAAAGATAGAAGAGATGAGAGATAACCAGGGAGGACTGGTGAGTTTCTATTGATTTACTGAAATATTGAATTGGAATTTTTGTTCTTGGCCAGTCATATTGATTTAAATTGAGAAAACAACCCTAAAAGCAATAATTGGTATTTACCTGCTCAACTCGTTTATAACAGCTTTCGAGGAAGGAAGAAGAACTCTCTCGAATCTACTCTGAAATACATTTAATTGATGAAGACATTTCCACGCTGAAATCCCAGAAAGCACTGGAGCATTCTGTTGAGTCTGAACGATGGAAGGAACTTTCCAGAGTGTCCAGTTTGGCAACATTAACTGGGCCAATGAGCAGGAGTGGTCGAAAATTTGTTTGTTAACGTTTTTGATAATGTGTGGTATAAGTTGCAGCTTTTATAGATGAAATAAGTAAACTAAATTTTGTGCAATCCAAAATATCATGATAAAAATTTATATTTGACAATTAGCTGTAATATGCTATTTATAACATACCCGCACTTTGTTAGCATAACATTGTAAACTATTACTTTGTGACAAATACTATGAACAAATAGCATTGATATGTCTGCTTCCTTGAACAAACCCAAGTACATTTGAGACCTGGTTGGTTCCATTGCCTATCATCTTATCTGAGTGGACCATAGCTCAAGAACCAATTTGTAAATTATAGAAAGACTTTCCCTCAAGTCTATCCACTTAGCTCAATTCACCAGCAATTTTTGCCATGTTAGAAACTTGTTTATACTTTCTATCACCATGTTAGATAGTTTGCTCTCTCTGATCCTCACCTTCCTTCTCTCTTGCCCTTCCATTCAAATTGCATGAAAAGCAACTACCTTTAATCCGGAACATAGTCTGCATGCATCTCATGAGGAATCCATTGAAGTAAACCATGCATTGTTATGGCACATCATGTATATGTCATTGGTACTATTATCCCACTTTTGTCCCACAAATTATTTTCTGATTGATTCTATGTCCACTATTCCTTGAGGCAGTGAAGTTTAGACAATAACTATAGCTTTTGTAGTATCTGTTTGCTATTTTTTTAATCTCTTCCCCGAGTCCCTGAACCATTCCTTAATGAGAACAGCCTTTCTCTGTCTCTCTATCTAACTAAATCAGCCATGATCTTATTATTATTAAATCTCCTTTCAAAATCTGGTCTGCAATCCATTTTTGTAAAATTCCCTGACACGAATTATCTTTATTTTTGTTTATTTTGTGTTCAAAACTGGCATGTGTGCACCTCGTGGTGAGTTTTGGCTATTCACACGTCACAGGGAACCTTTCTAATTTGATCTTTCACCAAAATCTTGTTTTGAAAATGTTTTGCTATGTTCTGCCAAATACTTAAAAATTGTTGAAACATTCAAATACTGATTCAGTGTTCTATAAGATGAATAAATAATTGATTTTTTAAAAACATATCCAAGTACTATTTATGGTTGATTTAAAAAATAGCACATTAAGATAACTTTTCATCTTCAAAGATCAAAGGTTTCAAAGGTTCTGGATAATTATCTTCTGGATATTTTTGCAAAAACGTGTGAACATTGCACTGGTCAGGTGATATCAGGCAGTGAAAATTCTGGTTACCATATCTTAGAAGGGATATCACATCAAGTTCCCCTCTGCATACTCAGGAAGATGTGAAAGATCTTACAGTACTGTTCAGAGAAAGGAACATGCATATCCAATAGACAAGTCTGCTGCCACCTCCTCATCAATGACCCCCTTCATCCCAAACCCAAGATTTTGCACATAGAAACATAGAAAATAGGTGCAGGAGTAGGCCATTCGGCCCTTCGAGCCTGCACCACCATTCAATATGATCATGGTTGATCATCCAACTCAGTATCCTGTACCTGCCTTCTCTCCATACCCACTGATCCCTTTGCCCACAAGGACCACATCTAACTCCCTCTTAAATATAGCCAAAGAACTGGCCTCAACTACCTTCTGTGGCAGAGAATTCCAGAGACTCACCACTCTCTGTGTGAAAAATGTTTTCCTCATCTCGGTCCTAAAGGAATTTCCCCTGATCCTTAGACTGTGACCCCTTGTTGTGGACCTCCCCAACATCGGAAACAATCTTCCTGCATCTAGCCTGTCCAACCCCTTAAGAATTTTGTAAGTTTCTATAAGATCCCCCCCCACCCCCCCCCAACATCATGATGGGGAATTCACATGAGCAATATGTGCCAGGTTAGAATAATGCAGGAACAGCTTCTTCACTTATTTGAATCAAAATTAATGGTTTTAAGAAACAAATATCTTGTCAAAAACATTGCTTAGAAACTTGTTCTTCTATTGTCCTTGGATAGTCTGGTGGTTTATTGGATATTTCCAGCACTTTTTTGTTCTTTAATTCAAACTAAGTGGCTTCATTTGAAGATCTTTCAAATATTTATTTGTTTCTCACATATAATTGTTTCTCCAGCCAATATTGCCATCCCACTCTTTTTTAAATCTCCCTTGCTATTAGTAATTTGGAATTATGAGCTCTCATTTCTGTCAGTCTTTAAGATATGTTTCAGTAATCAATGCAGTACAAACCATCGTCCACGTTCTTATCTGTCTCCTCAACTCACCGGACTTATTCAGCATCCTCCTTGTATTTAACATTATACCATTAACCACACAAACTATTTTAAAAAATCATTTCCCAGTCTTTGTTCTTAGTTGGTATTTTAGAATTAAAAAATTGGAATGGTAGTATATCGTGTTGAAGGGCTTGCTTTTTATTTGAAGATGGCAAAGGAAAGACAAAGGCAAGGGGAGAAGGCAGGCACGGGTTATTGATTGGGGACAATCAGCCATGATCACAATGAATGGCAGTGCTGGCTCGAAGGGCCGAATGGCCTCTTCCTGCACCTATTTTCGATGTTTCTATTAAAAATTATGGAAACTGTGAAGGTACTACATTTGATAGATGTAAACGCTTCATGGTAGGGTTTGCAACCAAACCATCATACTCCTGGCCAGCCTATCATGTTCTATCATCTGTAATAGCATATTCCAATCCGTTCACATGTTATCCTTTGTTTGCTGAACTACTGGTTAAAAAATGCTTTAATTTTGAAGGTTCTCTTTCTTTTCCAATCCTTCCTTGGCATGGCCCTTCCCAATCTCTGAACAACTCTTAACGATGAAATATCTGCCATGTTTGATCCATTCCAATATTTTGAACAAATTGAAATTAATTGTAATTAATTGAAATGTACTGGCTCTGGAGAGGGTCCAAAGAGATTTACAAGAATGATCCCAGGAATGAGTGGGTTAACCTGATGAGCATTTGACGGCACTGGGCCCGTACTTGCTGGATTTTTGAAGGATGAGGGGGAGACCTCATTAAAACATACAGAATAGTAAAATGCTTGGATAGAGTGGATGATGAGAGGATGTTTCCACTAGTGGGAGAGTCTAGGACTTGAGGTCATAGCCTCAGAATTAAAGGACATTCTTTTAGGAAGGAGATGAAGTGTAATTTCTATAGTCAAAGGGTGGTGAATCTGTGAAATTCTTTGCCACAGATGGCTATGGAGGCCAAGTCAATGGATATTTTTAAGGCAGATTCTCGATTAGTACGGATGTCGGGGGTTATGGGGAGAAGGCAGGGGAATTGGGTTAGGACGGAGAGATTGATCAGCAATGACTGAATGGCAGAATAAACTTGATAGGTTGAATGGCCTAATTCTGTTCCTACCATTGGCAGCCATTCCATGCAATCTAGATTTCAATTTCTACCTTCATAACCTCTCTTTCCTTCCTTTAAGATACTCTTCAAAATTTACCTAATTTTAATATGATTATCATTACGTGGCTCCAGCATATAAAGCATCTTAGAATATTTTTGACACATTAAAGGATCAGTAAAATGTAAGTTATTGCTGTGTCAGAATATCTTTTAACATATTGTATTCACTTTTCTTCCAATGGAGGTCATTTTCAAGCAGCTTTTGTGTAAAGCAAATGATATCTAATCAGCAGTCTGTTTCATTTCCATGGCGACCATATCATCACATTTTTTTTGTTAACAATGACCTAGTCAGCTGATATAGCTTTGTACACGTTCAAAATTATTCATGTATGCTGACGCAGTATATTTGATTATTGAAAGAGATTAGATAAATTGGTTTGATTGCTTTTTTTACCCCCAGATGAAACTTGTGTGACTCAAGTTACTAATGGATTTATATGAGGTACATAAAATATAACTGGTACCACATTGTTATTTTATGATCAACCAAGACAAGCATCTAAAATGGTGGAACCTATTGACCAGGATGCAGTTATACTCAAAGGTAGGTGAAAAATAGCTTTTGTAAAATTCTGCTGATCAGCCTCTTGTAGTTTTAGTTTTGTTTTCTAAAAGCTTTGAAAATGTATTCAATCAATGCAATATGAATAAATTACAGCAAAGGGCTAACAAAAAGATTCACTTAATTTTCAAACGTCAATTGGATTTTCTTTGTACTCTTTACTGATTTCACTAATTATTTAGCATGTAATGTTTGAAGAAAATATCAATTCTAATCCTTTGCCCACCTCTAATTACTAATGAAGACATTAAGTGGTGAAGTAACTCAGCGGATCATTCTTTATAAAAAAAGCCTCCTAAATGCCACTCTCCTATCTGTCTACACCATCACACCTGAAATGTGTTCCAGGCCCCTACCACCATCTATGTAAAAAAAAATGCCCTGAACAGCTCCATTAAACTTTCCCCCTCTCACCTTATGGCCTCTAGTGTAGGACATTTCCATCCTGGGAAAACAGTTCTGACTGCCTACCTGTGTATGCCTTTCATAATTTTATACACATCTTTCAAGTCACCCCTCAACCTCTGACACTTCCGAGAAAACAATCCAAGTCTATCCAACCTCTTCCTGTAGCTGAAACACTCTAATTAAAACAGAATTATGGTAAACCTCCTATGCACTCTCTCCAAAGCTTCCACATATTTCCTGTAATTAGGCAAACATAACTGCATGCAATACTCCAAATGCAGTCTATGGAGCTGCATCATGACTTCCTGATGCTTATATTCAATACCCCTAGTAATGAAGACAAGCATATCATATGCCATCTTTACCACCCAATCTTCTTGTGCTGCAACCTTTTGTGAACTATTAAGGTGTGCTCCAATATACCTCTGCACATCAATGCTTTTAAGGGTCTTGTCATTAACTGTATTTTTGCCTTACTTACATAACATTTGTTGGGGTTAAACTCCATCTGCTGTTTCTCTGCCCATTTCTGCAGCCAATCTATATCCTGCTGTATCTTCTGACATCCCGGGAATTAACCTGGTGAACCTACGCTGCACTCCCTCATTAGCAAGAATGTCCTTCAAATTAGGAGACCAAAACAGCACGCAATTCTCCAGGTGTGGTCTCACTAGGGCCCTGTACAACTGCAGAAGGACCTCTTTGCTCCAATACACAACTCCGCTTGTTATGAAGGCCAACATGCCATTTGCTTTCTTCACTGCCTGCTGTACCTGCATGCTTACTTTCATTGACTGATGAGCAAGGACCCCCAGATCCCATTGTACTTCCCCTTTTCCCAACTTGACACCAATTAGATAATAATCTGCCTTCCTGTTTTTGACACCAAAGTAGATAACCTCACATTTATCCACCTTAAACTGCATCTGCCATGCATCTGCCCACTCAACCAACCTGTCCAAGTCACCCTGCATCCTCATAGCATCCTCTTCACAGTTCACACTGCCACCCAGCTTTGTGTGTCATCTGCAAATTTGCTAATGTTACTTTTAATTTGCTAATGTTACTTTCAATTGGAGTCCTCTAATTTAAGTGTCGTCAGCAAAGTTACCAACCCATCTACATTAGCGTCTAGGTAATTTATATATATCACAAACAGCAGAGTTCCCAGCACAAATCCCTGCAGAACTCCACTAGTCACAGACCTCAAGTCAGAATATCTACCTTCCACTGCCTGTCTAATATGAATAAGCCTGTTCCGAATACATATGACTAAGTCATTGCAAATCCCAAACATGTTAATCGTCTGTGTACCATCAGCAAAGTTGGCTGCTGCAGGACACTTGGTTTCTTTGTCTATGTCATAATTATAGATTGAAAGAAGCTGAGGCCCCAGCAGTGATCCTGTGGCACCCACAAGTTACCCTTGTGGGTGCCACCACTAGGGGCGCTGCATTGAAGGCACCTCTGCCTACAGCCTGTCTGTTTTTTTTATTTTAGTTCATCTAAATTGTTTGTTTTGGGGGTACTTTAGCTTTTCTATGTGGGGGAGGGGGGCAGGGTAAGGGGGAAACTGTTTCCCAGTCGCTTCCTGGCGGGGACGCGACTATTTCTCCGAGTCGCGTCCTCGCTCTCCTCCTCGCGGCCTACCACCTGGATCGGAGCGGCCTTTCCTGCCGGGGACTGGGAACCGGACCAGAGCTGCAACAGCGACGGCACGGCGCTGAATTCATCGCGGAGCGGGCGCTACCTACCTGGATCGCCGTTTGGAGCTCCGGAGCGTTGGGCCTGCAGCATCGACATCGTGGAGCTGTGATTCGAGGAGCTCCCAACGCGGGCGGTGCTGACAGACATCGCGGAGTCCTGGGGCCTTTTGCCGAGGGCTGCCAGTGTTGAGTCTCCGCCCGGCATGGCCTGGGGACGTCGGGAGCTGCGGACTCTGGTGGGAAGCGGCCGTTTTGGAGGTCCAAGCCGCTGAGGTTGGTCTCCCGTTCCGACATCGGAGTGCAAACATCCCGGCGAGCAGGCCAGAGCGGCGGGCTGCCCGTGGCGGCGACTGCGGAGGGCTCCAGAGGCCCCGACCACGGTGAACATCGAGGAGAGACTGACTTTGGTGCCTTCCCTCACAGTGGGAATCTTTTGATTCTGCTGTGTGGGGATGTTTTATGTTTAAATCTATCGTGTGTTGTGTTCTTTATTTTAGTGTATAGCTGTATGGTGATCACATTTCACTGTGCCATCTGGCACATGTGACAAATAAATGTATCTTGTATCTTGACAACCTAAAAATCACCTATTTGTCCCTTTTCTCCATTTACTATCATTTAGACAATCCCCTTTGGGTGCCTGTGGATTTCCCCCAACCATGTGTGCTAATGAAATGCATCTGGAAATCAAAATGAACTACATCTACTAATCTCCTTTATTCACATTGTTTGTCACAACTTCAAATAACTCTAGCAAATTCATCAAACTTGGCTTCCCTTTCATAAAACTTGAGTGGTTAATGATGTCCCAAAACTATTTCCACCTTGCTAATGGATTCTGGCATTTTCCCAGTGAGAATTGTTAGGCTAACTAGCCTACAATTTCCTGCTTCTTATCTCCCTCCTTTCTTGAATAGTCGGGTTACATTTTGTAACCTCTCAGATCTTCCAGACTCCAAGGAATTTTGGTAGATTCTAATCAATGCATATACTATCAATGCAGCCACTTCTTTTAACACTTTGATATTGATCATCATGTCTGAGAATTTTAGCCTTTACTATTTTTTTTCTCTATCCAGAAGCATTACTTTAGGTTTCTCCCTCCATTATAACTCCTTAATCATCTGTCATCATTGGGATTGTTTCAGCATATCCTACATGGAGACTTATCCAAAAATAATTATTTAGAATCTCTTTTTTTTCTAATTCCAATGAATAACTCTTCTATACGGTCAACATTTACCATAGTTTCAACAGAAAATAAACTGCTGGAGGCAGCATTTGTGGAGGAAAATGAACAGATAGCGATTCAATAGTGGAGGGGAGATAGCTGGTAGAATGAGGTGAGGGGAAGGGGCACAAGTGAGGAAGTGATGCATGGATCCAGGTAAGGAGATGTTGATTTATAGGTGAATCAGATGGAATAGGGTTTGGCGGGTGGAAGACGGTTGAAGATAGTCACAAATGCTGGAGGCGATAAGTGGAGAATATAAAAGATGATAGATAGTGGAATTTGATAAGAAAGAAGCTTAATGAGAATATGGAGAAGGGGATAGATGGTGGGAGATTGTGGGGAAACGTGTGCACGGCGAGGGAGGGTACACTCCCCTCTTTTCTACCCTCTTTCCTCTTTGTATCTTCATTCTCCTCCTCCTGTGCCCTTCAAACTATATCCCTCCTTCCTGCTTTTGTCTCCTTTACAACTCTAGCCTTTGTCACTTTCTCTACCCATCTGGTGATCAGCCTCACCTCTCATGTATCAACCTATCTTGCCACATTTTATCCTATCCCAACCTCTATTTTCCAGCTTTTTCCCTCCCTACTGCAATTAATCTGCAAACCAAACCAAAACATCCATTCCCTGTACAGATACTGCCTGACCAACTGAATACCTCCAGTACTTTCTTACTCAAGATTCATACATCTGCAGTTTCTTCTGTCTCCATCCGAGAGGAAAATCAGTGCAAATGGGACAGACAAAGGAAGGAGAATAGAAAAATAGTTATTGGAAGATGCAGGGCGAGTAGATTTGAGGTTGAACTGGAAGTCTGTATGCTGATAATAGGTTTGTTGTTAACCCGTTCCCAGTGATGGAAATAGATAATTACAGAAAGGGAAGATTTGGGATGGACATGTGAAGGTTAGAGAAAGATGGAAATGGCAACAGAAATAATAAAAACATTGAATTCTGTTTGAGTGCAGGGAGTTGCATCAATGCAGTTGCTGAGGGAATGGGCCCAAGTGGGCTCTGTCACATCTTCACCTCAGATGTGGAATAATAATGATACTGACACGATATTTATAGGTTACATTCCTTGGTCTCCGTGTTTATTTTCTCACTCAGCCATGGCCTCCTGCCTAGGCTTACACAGTGCACATGCGATCTGACCTCTAGGTCAGCTGATACCAAGGTCATGATATTTGCATATCATCATCATGACTCACTGTCATGACATCCCCCCCTTTACCAAAATTAAACTTTAAATTAATACTAGACTAAGTGGGACCCGTTGGGTTCCAGCTTCACACGGGAGGGCTGGTCCCCCAAAGCAATATTCCACCTCTCCACCAATTCCAATATTGGTGGCCAGTGGGGGTGGGGCTTTCTGGAACACTAGTTTGGGAGTTGTGGGCTGATGGGACTTGTTTCCAGAGGGCTAGTATGGACATTGTGGGCCGAATTAATTCTTGGGTTGGCAACTCACTCACTCACGGCTGTTGGACTGGCAGTTGACTCGTGGCTATTCCATGAAATTCCATTTCAAGCCGAGTGCAGGCATCCAAATTCAAATTAAGTTTCCTACCATTTCAAGCAGGGAGCAAGGCCACCAAATTCAAATGCAATTTCCTACCATTTCAAGCAGGGTGCAAGGCCACCAAATTCAAAAGCAGTTTCATACCATTTCAAGCAGGGTGCAAGGCCACCAAATTCAAAAGCAGTTTCATACCATTTCAAGCAGGGTGCAAGGCCACCAAATTCAAAAGCAGTTCCCTACCATTTCAAGCAGGGTGCAGGGCCACCAAATTTAAAAGCAGTTTCCTACCATTTCAACCAGGGTGCAAGGCCACCAAGGTGACCTCTCCCTCCCCCATCTTGCAGAGGCTGAGCCACGCCCACACTTCTGGGTTTTATAGTCCCTCCCCCTCCCACCGGAAGGGGCGTGGCCTTCATGGCAGCGATTGACAGGAGAGAGAAAATCTCAACATTTTCTAAACACTAATAACTCTTTTATTTTCACCAATGGGGAAAAATCCTCTTGTGCTGCGCAGCGGAGGCAGACTCTGAGTAAGATGGCCAAAAGTCACAGCCGTAAGTGGTAGCATTTTTTCTAAAATCAATATGCAGTGCAAACAGGAAGTGGTCAAGATGAGACATTTAATTATATAGATGTGTTCTTTCTAATATACTTTCCAATTAAATTCTTACAAAACATATTTGTGTTTTCATTTGTGGTCCAATAACTCACAAAACAGATGCATTACAACTACCAAACAAATGCAACTTTTTACACTCTTGTAACCTTAAAAAACTCCTTGCTCATAATATCAGTATTATAATAAACAGTATCATAATAAACAGTATCTTACTAAACAGTATCATAATCTATAACGCAAAATCGTCGTATCGCTTGGGGACTCTCCTTTCATGGTTTTGTCTACCAACTGGCACAGAAGCATCAGAGCCTGTTGAATCTGCCAAATTGTTGTCACCTAGACACCTTCTCTGCTCACCACCTGCGTTGCAGCGTGCTGCCTCTGGCACTCTGATCGCTACCTTGGAAATGTAGTCTGACCCCTCTGAATCAGTAGCTCTTGGTGGATTTTGGGCTACCTTCGTTTTGTGTGTACCTGGACATGTACTTTTTGATTCTCGATACATTTCTCTTGTAAACAACAGCTTCTGGAGACTTGACTGTCACCATGCTGCCGCTCCTCGATACAACATTGTATGGTGGCAATGGTAAGGAGTGTCTATCTTACCGCCATCATCTCGCCTCACAAGCACATCATCCCCAGGCATTATTTCTGAGTGCCTGGCTCCTCGTTTCAAGTCGGCATACCATTTTGCCGCATCTTTCTTTTCGGCATCACAGTCTCTCAGCTCCTGGTCTTCCATGATCTTTCGCACTTCTGGTATTTTAGTGCAAATTTTCCTTCCCAACAAAGCTTCTGCTGGACTTTTCCCTATCGTTGTGTGAGTGATTGCCTGATATACAGCTACCTATGCTAATAGTGCCACCTTCCAGTTTTTCCCTTCGGCATGGGCAACTCATAACCTCTTCTCTAGGGACTGTTTTTTTGTCTCTACTCTGTTAGCTTGTGGCCATTTAGGGGTCACCTTGTGTTGATGAATGCCTGTGATTATCATGTATTCAGCAAATGTCTCGGAAACAAACAGTGGCCCATTGTCGGAGTACAATGTAATAGGCAACCCATGTCTGGCGAAGATCTCTGCTAATTCCCGTACAGTCTTTTCTGCTGTAGTTGACTTCATCACTGCATACTCATACTCATAGTACCTGCTATAGTAGTCTACCAATACCATAATTGATTCACCTGTTGGAAGTAGTCCAAGAAAGTCAACAGCTATGTCGACCCATGGTCCTGTTGGCAACTTTGTACTTCTAATTGGTTCTGGTGGGTTGCTCCTGCTTGTGATTTGGCATCCGTGACATGTCTTGACAAATTTTTCGGCATCTTTCTCACAACCTGGCCACCTCACTTTGCTCTGTAGATTCTGTTTAGTACCAACAATGCCTAAATGTCCTCCATGAGCTAATGACACGATCCTTGGTCGTAGTGCCTGCGGAATCACCAATCTGCTATCTCTCAGCATATACTGACCAATTACACAAAATTCATCTTTAATGGGAACATATGCTTTGTAAGGGCATCGATCCCATTGCCCACTGTGAATACGCTCTCTGATATCTTTGAGTTCAGGATCATGTTCTGATTCCCTTTCAACTTCCTTCGTTGTCACGGCTCCTGGCGTTGACTGAAGTGCGACGAATCGCACAATGTTCTCTGCTTCCAACTCTAGCTTGGATGTTGCTCCCAGCTGTTCATCCTTCAACAATCTCGACAGCAGGTCCACGATGTTTGCTTTCCCAGCAATGTGAACTACTTTGTACTTGTACTGTTGGAGCCTCAGCACCCAACGTTCTATTCTGGCACATTGCTTAGACCTTGTCGAATAGATAACGTCCAGTGGCTTGTGATCTGCAACAAGTTCAAATTCAATGCCGTACAAGTATGCATGGAACCATTCACAGGTCCACACTAGTCCCAGTGTATCATTCTCTGTTTGAGAATACCTTCTCTCCACGCTGGTTAACGATCGACTGGCATATGCTATGATTCTGGGTCCATCTGCATGTGTCTGTACCAACACTGCTCCTAAGCCAACCGGATTAGCATCTGCTATGACTTTCGTTGGTGCAGCTGGATCATAATATACAAGGGTTTCTGCACTCATTAGACTCTGTTTCAGTGATTTGAATGCCTGTCTTTGTTCACTACCAAACTGGAACGATACGTCTTTCCTGGTCAACTTTCTCAGTGGATCTGTCAGTGTAGCAAAATTTGGAATGAATTTTGCACAATAGTTGACCAGTCCTAGAAAACTCCTCATCTCGGTTGCATTCTGAGGTCCACGTGCATCTGCAACAGCTTTCACTTTAGCTTTGGCTGGGTTCAGCCCTTCACTTGTGAGTCTGTGTCCGATGAAATGCATCTCAGAGACGCCAAACTTGCACTTGTCTTCATTCACAGAGAGACGAGGCCTGCTTCTTGAGGTTTAGTCAACATTAGCTTCAACCTCCTGTCATGCTCTTCACGAATTGATGCATGGACAATGATGTAATCTGATATGTTTGCTGCTCCTGGTACATCTTGAATCACTCTGTGGATTTCGTACTGATAGATCTCGGGAGCAGCATTGATTCCAAACATCAGTCTTTTTTAACGGTACAATCCGCAGTGAGTGACGAATGTTGTCACCTCTCTTAACTCAGGATGTAATTCCAATTGATGATATCCCCACTTGAGATCAATTTTGGAGAACACTTTACTGGTTGATAACTCTTGTAGCACCTCACCAACGGTTGGAATTGGGTGCCTTTCTCTGATTATAGCCTCATTGGCTCTCCTCATGTCAATGTACAGTCTAATGTCATCATTGGGTTTCGGCACAATCACAACCGGACACACCCATGGTGTCGAACGTTCAACTGGTTCAATAATGTCTTGATCAATCAACTCTTTGATTTTAGATTCTACTTTTCCACAAAGTTCAAATGGCGTTCTCCGCACCGGGGGAGCTATCGGCTTGACATTTTCATCAGTGGCTAACTTCACTTACCGGCCTTTCATTTTTTCCAATCCCTTGGAATACTGAATGAAATTCCTGCCTCATGTCATCATAGCACTCCGTTGTGAAGCACTCCCAGCTCACGAGCTGTATTTCTACTCAGCAGAGTTTCTCCGTTCTCCACTATCACCACGAATTCTGCTTCAGTTTCTCTATCTCTGACTTCTACTTTAGCCATGAAACATCCAATGGTCTGCAATGGTTTAGTTGCGATGTATGGATATAACTACCTACCACACCTCGTTAACGTGCACTTGATTTTCTGCTGTTTCAAGCATTCCCAAAGTGATCTGTCAATTACGTTGCTGTCACTACCAGAATCTACAATTGCTGGCACTGTAACACCTCCGATGGTCACTGCAACTTTCTCGTGATGGCTCTCATTCAATGCAAACTGATAATTCCTTTTAACAGCATGCTCACTAGCTTCATCACTGTCTTCATCACTTCCGAAATCACCTTCTGCGTGACTGACATGACCCTTCTTTTTCTGCCAAGTTCTGTCTTTCTTTTCACTGGACTTCCCTTTCTTGTTGTAATCACTTGTCTTGTCCCTGGCCTTACTTTTACATTTCTTTGCAAAATGATCTTTATCTCCACATTTCCTACATGTTTTTGCAAAGATTTGCAAAGGCTACTGGGGAGACTTTAAACTAGAACGGTTGGGGGGAGGGACTCACATAGAGAAAGCTAGTAGACAGTGTGTGAGGCAGGAGGTAGAGAAGGGAAGCATTCAGACCCAACATGTAGGGGGGAAAGAAGAAAAAAATAATAAACAGAGAATAAGGGGTGTTGGGTTTCTTAAATGGCTGAGCAGAGAGACAGAGGGGTGTAAAATGATGGTAGAAGCAATAGGTAGTAAAGTGAAAAGTAAAAGTGGCAGGCAGACAAATCCAGGGCAAAAATCAAAAAGGGCCACTTTTCAACATAATTGTATAAGGGTGTATCAGTGTTGTAAAAACAAGCCTGAAGGCTTTGTGTCTCAATGCAAGGAGCATTCGTCATAAGGTGGATGAGTTGAATGTGCAGATAGCTATTAATGACGATGATATAGTTGGGATCATGGAGACATGGCTCCAGGGTGACCAAGGCTGGGAGCTGAACATCCAGTGATATTCAAAATTCAGGAGGGATAGACAAAAAAGGAAAAGGAGGTGGGGTAGCGTTGCTGGTTAGAGAGGTGATTAACGCAATAGAAAGGAAGGACATTAGCTTGGAGGATGTAGAATCAATATGGGAAGAGCTGTGAAACACTAAGCAGCAGAAAACGCTAGTGGGAGTTGTGTGCAGGCCACCTAACAGTAGTAGTGGAGTTGGGGATGGCATCAAAAAGGAAATTAGAAATACATACAACAACGGTAAAACAGTTATAATGGGTGACTTCAATCTACATATAGATTGGGTGAATCAAATTGGCAGGGGTGCTGAGGAAGAGGATTACTTGGAATGTATGCGGGATAGTTTTCTAAGCCAACATGTAGAGGAATCAACGGCTATTCTAGGCTGGGTACTGAGTAATGAGGAAGGGTTAGTTAGTAGTCTTGTTGTGCGTGGCCCCTTGGGCAAGAGTGACCATAATATGGTTGAGTTCTTCATTAGGATGGAGAGTGACATAATTAATTCAGAAACAAGGGTTCTGAACTTAAGGAAAGGTAACTTTGAGGGTATGAGACGTGAATTGGCCAAGATAGACTGGCAATTGATTCTTAAAGGGCTGACGGTGGATGTGCAATGGAAGGCATTTAAAGACTGCATGTATGAACTACAATAATTGTTCATCCCAGTTTCACAAAATAATAAATCAGAGAAGGTAGTGTATCCGTGCATAACAAGGGAAATCAGGGATAGTATCAAAACAAAAGATGAAGCATACAAATTAGCCAGCCAGAAAAAACAGCCTACCAGAGGACTGGGAGAAATTCAGTCCAGCAGAGGAGGACAAAGGGCTTAATTAGGAAAGGGAAAATAGATTATGAAAGGATATTGGCAGGGAATATAAAAACTGACTGCAAACGTTTGTATAAATTTGTGAAGAGAAAAGGATTAGTTAAAACAATTGTAGGTCCCTTGCAGTCATAAACGGGTGAATTGATCATGGGGAACAAGGACATGGCAGACCAATTGAATAACTATTTTGGTTCTGTCTTCACTAAGGAAGACATAAATAATCTGCCGGAAATAGCAGGGGACCGGGGATCAAATGAGATGAGGAACTGAGTGAAATCCAGGTTAGCCGGGAAGTGGTGTTAGGTAAATTGAATGGATTAAAGGCCGATAAATTCCCAGGGCCAGATAGGCTGCATCCCAGAGTACTTAAGGAAGTAGCCCCGGAAATAATGAATGCATTAGTGATATAATTTCAAAACTCTTTAGATCCTGGAGTAGTTCCTGAGGATTGGAGGGTAGCTAATGTAACTCCACTTTTTAAAAAGGGAGTGAGAGAGAAAACGGGGAATTACAGACCAGTTAGTCTAACATCAGTGATGGGGAAACTGCTGGAGTCCGTTATTAAAGATGGGATAGCAGCACATTTGGAAAGTGGTGAAATCATTGGACAAAGTCAGCACGGATTTACGAAACGTAAATCATGTCTGACGAATCTCATAGAATTTTTCGAGGATGTAACTAGTAGAGTGGGAGAACCAGTGTTATATCTGCACTTTCAGAAGGCTTTCGACAATGTCCCACATAAGAGATTAGTATAGAAACTTAAAGCACATGGTATTGGCGGTTCGGTATTGATGTGGATAGAGAACTGGCTGGCAGACAGGAAGCAAAGAGTAGGAGTAAACGGGTCCTTTTCAGAATGGCAGGCAGTGACAAGTGGGGTACCGCAAGGCTCAGTGCTGGGACCCCAGCTATTTACAATATATATTAATTATTTGAACAAGGGAATTGAATGTAACATCTCCAAATTTGCGGATGACACGAAGCTGGGGGGCAGTGTTAGCTGTGAGGAGGATGCTAGGAGGCTGCAAGGTGACTTGGATACGCTAGGTGAGTGGGAAAATGCATGACAGATGCAGTATAATGTGGATAAATGTGAGGTTATGGTGTTGGACAGGCTAGTTGCAGGAAGATTGTTCCCGATGTTGGGGAAGTCCAGAACAAGGGGTCACAGTTTAAGGATAAGGAGGAAATCTTTTAGGACCGAGATGAGAAAAACATTTTTCACACAGAGAGTGGTGAATCTCTGGAATTCTCTGCCACAGAAGGTAGTCGAGGCCACTTCATTGACTATATTTTAGAGGGAGTTAGATGTGGCCCTTGTGGCTAAAGGGATCAGGGGGTATGAAGAGAAGGCAGGTACAGGATACTGAGTTGGATGATCAGCCATGATCATATTGAATGGCAGTGCAGGCTCGAAGGGCCGAATGGCCTACTCCTGCGCATTTTCTATGTTTTAATTTTCTATGTTTCTGTTTTACCTTTTGCTGGACAACATGCATCTTTCCTTATGTGACCCTTGTTCCCACTCCTGTAATACTCAATCTCACGTTCAGGCATACTTCTTGGTCTACCGTAGGACAGCTGGTTAGCTTGGCCAGTCTTGGAATCTTTCAATTTCATGCTGTGAAATTGTCCCTCAACAGCTTCCAGTGCTGCTGCAATCGACAAAGCATCATTAAGGTTTAACTCACCCCCTTTTTCTAGCAGCCTTCTCCTGAGCTTGTCTGACCTGCAATGATGGACAACCTGATCCAATATCTGGTTGTCAACAGCCTCATATTTGCATCCTATAGACACTGTCTGAGTCTCGTCACAAATTGAGCAACAGTCTCGCCCTCGTCCTGCATTGTTTTACGGAATATATGGCGTCGAAATTTGACACCACCACATAATGACTGTTCAAATCATCAACGGCTTTCTTAAAGTCTTCCTTCATTCCAGTATCAGGGAGTGTTTTAAACATTTCTCGAACGGCTGGCCCCGCGGTGAAAAAAAGCAATGCTCTCCACTGCGCCTTCTGCCCCAGCATACTCTCATCAAGAAAGAGCCCTCTACTGTCGGCGTAAGCTTTTAATTCCTCCAGCCAAGTATTCCACTTCACGCTGACGGTACTCGCATCACCCGTTGGATCGAAGTGTGGAACTCCGCGAAGTGCTAAGAAATCAGCTCCAGCGACTGCCATTTAAAAAGTTGTTTTTTTCCAGCTCGAAGCCATGGATTCAGAATCCAAAATATCTGAAATATCTGAAATATCCTCGTCGCCAAAGTCCCATCTTCGCCTCAGATGTGGAATAATAATGATACTGACACAATATTTATAGGTTACATTCCTTGGTCTCCGTGTTTATTATCTCACTCAGCCATGGCCTCCTGTGCACATGTGATCTGACCTCCAGGTCGGCTGAAACCAAGGTCATGATATTTGCATATCATCATCATGACTCATCGTCATGACAGGCTCGACCCGAATCATCACCTCTTCCTTTTCTCCAGATATGGTCTGACCCGCTGAGTTACTCCAGCTTTTTGTGTCTATCTTTGGGATTGAAACAGATTGTTCCACAAGACAGGTGATATTTGGACCCACAACTGCATTTTTGTTCGGGAGAAAGTAAGTGCATTTCAGGAGGTTGTTATTTGTGAGATCATGTTCTGCTATAATAATGTATTGCTGGAGAACAGGTTAGTCCCTGTTCCAGGAATAAGCAGAGGACTATCAGGCTGTCTTGCTGTGGAATGGGAGAGAGGGCTCAATCAGCTCTGTATAACCGTCCCAGGGTTCTAAATATTGCACAATGCACAGAAACCAAAGGCGAGACTCATTTTGGATCAGCTTCAGCGATGCTGCTGTTCCCCTCAGGCGCAGGTCCATCATCAGAGACCCACACTACCTTGGCCACACTCTCATTTCACTCCTGCCATCGGGAAGAAGGTAAACTAAGGAGCCTGAAAACTGTACCATTCAGGTTCAGGAGCAGCTTCTTTGCTGCAGCCATCAGGTAGGTATGTTACAATACTTACCTTTAGCTGCTCTGCAGATCTTTCACTGCCCGTGTGCGCGACTTTGGCGCCTTTGAGAGGGGGGCGGGTTTAAAATGCGGTATTTCGGAAGCCAATTCAAATCGAACTTGAACAGGCTATTTAGTTGATGAAGAAAAATCGCTTCGACTGCGTTCTCTGAAGTGATTTTTTAACTGCGGTTGCTAATTTAATTGCTGTAGTAAATTTAAAATCATCTTCTAAAGCCGTGAACGCCGACAACAGGACGGACCTCGCGTAGGGGACAAGGCAAGGTACACAGTTTATCTTTTCATTAAAAAGTGCTTCTCAGGATACCTTTAATCAAAATTTCACGTTGCGAGAAGGTGATTTATTCCCCATACGAACCGGCAGTATTTTTCCTGCCGATATGGGGTTCAAATTCACTGCAACTGCAACGTTCCAATCGATCGCGTTCCAGAAAATCTCACTCGCAAGATGATTTAAATGGCCATTAATTTACGGGAATTAAACACTAAATTCCTTCCATTTGGCCTATAAATTAATGACAATGAGATTTAAAAATCATGTTATATTGTGAATTCTTGTGTGAATGTTATTTGGACACTTAGGCTATTTAAAAATTTTCATCTTTTCTTAAGAAATTGATAGATTAGTAATTGAATTTTGTAATTAGCTACAATTATAGAATCATAGAATCATAGAAAATAGGTGCAGGAGTAGGCCATTCAGCCCTTCGAGCCTGCACCGCCATTCAATATGATCATGGCTGATCATCCAACTCAGTATCCTGTACCTGCCTTCTCTCCATACCCCCTGATCACTTTAGCCACAAGGGCCACATCTAACTCCCTCTTAAATATAGCGAATGAACTGGCCTCAACTACCTTCTGTGGCAGAGAATCCCATAGACTCACCACTCTCTGTGTGAAAAAAGATCTTCTCATCTCGGTCCTAAAAGACTTCCCCCTTATCCTTAAACTGTGACCCCTTGTTCTGGAGTTCCCCAACATCGGGAACAATCTTCCTGCATCTGGCCTGTCCAACTCCTTAAGAATTTTGTAAGTCTCTATAAGATCCCCCCTCAATCTCCTAAATTCCAGCGAGTACGTGCCGAGTCTATCCAGTCTTTCTTCATATTTTGAGATATAGGTTGTGCTCACAATCACTACTCAGAGACTAAATCATGGAAACAAGAAATGCTTTATTTGCGAGTCTGCAGTCGGGTGCCTCTCCAAGTTGAGACACACCGAAGTCAGGAAAGTAAAGCCCCTTTACACACACAATTCTACATATAACCTCCCCTTCTGCCTCTCCCCAATCAGAGCACTGAGGTGCACAGTCTATAGGTACGTCCCCCCAGTGCCTCCCACATCATACATCGCATGTTCATGGTAATGAGCAGTTTCTCAACCAGGGGTGTGTTAGTAATATTCATTTATTTCATTAAGCATGCTCAATTGTAAATGACCTGGCCCAGTTTGCTCACCTCCAACTGACCTGTCTCAGTTTTCTTGTATCTGAATTAAAAGCAAGTCTCTACTGACAAGGGTCGCATCCATCACGAGCCTCTACTGATAAGGGTCGCATCCATCACTCCCCTTCTACCGCTATACAATGCCATCAATCCTTACTCAAGGACAGTTCTGGTAACTTCAACCACAGCTGTGTCAGAATCCTCTCCCTGGCCTCTATCGGTTAGAATCCTCTCCTGAACCCTTACAATAGTGGGGTTTAATCATTATATCCCTCACACTATGGAAGTCTTGCCATCCCAGGAATCAGTCTGGTGAACCTTCTCTGTACTCCCTCTATGGCAAGAATGCCTTTCCTCAGATTAGGAGACCAAAACTGTACGCAATACTCCAGGTGTGGCCTCACCAAGACCCTGTACAACTGCAGTAGAACCTCCCTGCTCTTGTACTCAAATCCTTTTGATATGAATTGCTATGAATTGGGTAATTAATTATGTGCTTTAATTTCAGGTCATCCAAGTAAGATTGTTTCATATTTGTTTCAGAATACTTCAATCTATAATAACTGAACATTTCTTCCAGTTCTCTTAATTTTTAAGCAATTTATGGGCTTTTGACTGTCCTCGATCACAGTTTGTGTGTCAAGTCAATGGAAAAGCAATAGGGAACAAGATGCTAATTTCCGAGTATGAAAATGGCAATAACTTTTTTAATACTGAAGGTATGAAAGTGAATTAGGTGTCAAATTAAACTTCTTTTTATGCGTTATCTGATGGGATAAATTACAGACTTGATTTTTAAAATCTCAACATTTTGTAACATTGCTGCATCAATACCATTACATCCTGCAACCTCCAAATAAGCTCTGATCTGCATAGTAGACTAGGGGAACATCAATTTTGACTTTGCACCACTTTTGTTTATTTATTGTTCAGTCTTTTATATATACTAAACATTTTTGTTGTTATGGGCTTTATCGTGTAATGCGTTTGCATATCTGTTGTGTTGCAGCAAGTAATAATTTCATTGTTCCGTTTCGGGACATGAGATAATAAAACACTCTTGACCCTTGACAAATGGCACTGCTGTGCCTGTCTCCGCTATAGAATCTTTGGGGGTACACAAAAGGCTGGAGAAACTCAGCGGGTGCAGCAGCATCTAAGGAGCGAAGGAGATAGGCAACGTTTCGGGCCGAAACCCTTCTTCAGAAGGGTCTGAAGGGGTTTCGGCCCGATCTCCTCGCTCCTTAGGCTGTGCACCCGCTGAGTTTCTCCAGTACCCTCGGTCTGCAGTTCCTTCTTTAACATAGGATCTTTGGGCACGAGTTCACTCGCCGGCCGCGGCGCTGCTGGGCGTTCAGGTGCAAAGATTATAGAGGAGCCTCTATAATCTTTGGGTACACAAAAGGCTGGAGAAACTCAGCGGGTGCAGCAGCATCTAAGGAGCGAAGGAGATAGGCAACGTTTCGGGCCGAAACCCTTCTTAGGCGACATTTCGGGTCAAGAACCTACTTCAGACTGGTCAGGGATCAGGGAAACGAGAGATATAGACGGTGATGTGGAGCGATAAAGAACAATGAATGAAAGATATGCAAAAAAGTATCGATGATAAAGGGAACAAGCCATTGTAAGCTGTTTGTGGTGTGAAAATGAGAAGCTGGTGCGACTAGGGTGGGGAGGGAGATAGAGAGAGAGGGAATGCCAGGGCCCGAGGGCTGAGGGAAAGGTGGGAAGGGGAGGAGACAGCAAGGGGTAACAGAATTGAGAAAATTCAATGTTCAAGCCCAGAGGATGCAGACTCCCCAAGCGGAATATGAGGTGCTGTTCCTCCAACTTGCGGTGTTGCTCACTCTGGCCGTGGAGGAGGCCCAGGACCGAGAGGTCGGATACGGAATGGGAGGGGGAGTTGAAGTGCTGAGCCACCGGGAGGTCGGGTTGGTTAATGCGGACCGAGCGGATGTGTTCGGCGAAACGATCGCCAAGCCTCCTCTTGGTCTCACCGATGTAGATCATCAGGCATCTGGAGCAGCGGATGCAGTAGATGAGGTTGGAGGAGGTGCAGGTGAACCTCTGTCGGACCTGGAAGGACTGCTTGGGTCCCTGAAAGGAGTGGAGGGGGGAGGTGAAGGGACAAGTGTAGCATTTCTTGCGGTTTTAAGGGAAAGTGCCCGGGGAAGGAGTAGAGCGGGAGGGGAGGGAAGAATTGACAAGGGAGTTGCGGAGGGAGCGGTCTTTGCGGAAGGCAGACAGGGGGGGAGATGGGAAGATGTGGCGAGTGGAGGGGTCACGTTGGAGGTGGCGAAACTGGCGGAGGACTATGTGTTGTATTTGCCGGCTGGTGGGGTGAAAGGTGAGTGCTACTAGGCGGTCAGGTGCGGGTCCTCCGGCCGGCGGCGGCGCTGCTGAGGGCGGTCGGGTGCGGGTCCTCCGGCCGGCGGCGGCGCTGCTGAGCGGTTGGGTGCGGGTCCTCCGGCCGGCGGCGGCGCTATTAGGCGGTCAGGTGCGGGTCCGCCGGCCGGCCGCGGCGCTGCTGAGCGGTCAGGTGCGGGTCCTCCGGCCGGCGGCGGCGCTGCTGGGCGGTCGGGTGCGGGTCCTCCGGCCGGCGGCGGCGCTGCTGGGCGGTCGGGTGCGGGTCCTCCGGCCGGCGGCGGCGCTGCTGGGCGGTCGGGTGCGGGTCCAGCTGTTGCCGGGCTTCGGCGAGTGAGTCCGTCGTTGGGCGCGGAGAGCAGCGGGCGGGACGGAGCGGAGGGGGGGAAAGTTAAGTTTGTGGAAGGGGGACGGGGGCTGATGGAGGTGACGGAGCAAGACCTGGGCAGCCGCCAGGTCCACACCGACTACCAGCACGGTGAGTCTCCGTGGACAGTCAGTCAGACAGACAGACAGAGGGAGGGACCACTTTGTGTCCGCGGCTCCCGGATCCCGGCGCCGCCCCCTCGGCCCAAAGCCTCCCCGACCGACCCGGGGGAAAGAGGCGAGCGGCGACCTGGGGCCGGCGTTGGAAACAAGGGGAGGAGGAGGAGGAGGAAGGTGTTGGGTGGCGAGGAGCAGGGAGTCGGGGAGGAGGGGGGTTGATTAGTCCGGGTGTCAGGGGTTATGGGGAGAAGGCAGGAGAATGTGGTTAGGAGGGAAAGATAAACCAGCCACGATTGAATTACGTTTGATGGGCTGAACGGCCTAATTCTTTTCCGATCCCTTATGTCCTGATGAGGGGCGGAGAGGAGAAGGATGTTCGCAGGGGGATGAGAGCTTAGGAGGATGCCCGCGGCGAGGGCCAGGAGACAGGGGACATAGAAACATAGACAATAGGTGCAGGAGGAGGCCATTCAGCCTTCGAACCAGCACTGCCATTCATTGGGATCATGGCTGATCGTCTCCAATTAATAACCCGTGCCTGCCTTCTCCCCATATCCCTTGACTTCACTGGCCCATTGAGCTCTATCTAACTCTCTTAAACCCATCCTGTGATTTGGCCTCCACTGCCCTCTGTGGCAGGGAATTCCAAAAATTCAGAACTCTATGGGTGAAAAAGTGGCCTCCCTTTTATTCTAAGACTGTGGCCCCTGGTTCAGGATTCGCCCAACATTGGGTACATGTTTCCTGCATCTACGATGCGGAGAGCGGCCGAGGGAGGGGATTGCGAGGAGGAGGAGGAGGGTGGTGCGGGGCAGGGAGTTAGTGGAAGGGTGTCGGAGTAGAAGCTAAGGATGATTAATGGAGGGGAGCAATGCAGGATGCCGGGGAGAGGAGGAGAGTGAACGGGGGAGCCGGCGAGGAGAGGGTTTTCTGGGGAGGCGAGGTGTAGTTTGTCGGGGGAAGGAAAGTAGTTGAATTGGATGTGGTTGAAGTGGAGGAGATGGGCACAGTTGGGTGTGGTTGTCAAACGGAATAAGGTGGGGCAGTTGGATGGAGTTTGACACCATTGATGGGACCAAAGCTGGATATTGTGAAGTTTCCCCAAGTCACGTCGTATGTGGGTTGTGATGGAGATGCTGGAAGGAGCTCGGTCGGAGTTTTAGTGTGCAGGAAAGCATGGAAGCGGGCTTTTTGGAACACTAAGTCCACGCTGGTCATCAATCATCTGTTTACACTAGTTCTATTTTTTTTCTTCTACTCCTTACATATTCGTGGGCAAGTGTATAGAGGCCAATTAACCTACAAGCCCGCACGTCTTTGGGATGTGGGAGAAAAGCCGAGCACCCAACCCCACGGGGTGACGGAGAACACATAAACGGTACCCGAGGTCAGGATTGAACTCGGGTCTCTGGTGCTGTGAGACAGCAGCTCTACCAGCTGCACATTGTGCAACGCATGACTCCCTTTTCATCCCCGGTCCCTTCTCCTGGTGCCCCCCACCTCTCTCTTGAGAATCCAACATCCTGCTCTTCGCCATACTATTGGTTTGCAGAGGCAGAGGATCTGGTATGCGGAAGAGCTGCTCGGTATTTTACTGCCAGAAGACGATGTTGGTACCTCGGTGTGGACAGTCGTTGGATGCCTGATTAGGGGCAAGGAGAAGTGGCCGGTGAAGCTGAGATGTGCATTTTGGAAAGAGTATGTATTGAGTTATTATTGTGTGTACAAAGATATTCAATTGAATCAGGTAATTCAATCAGGATATTCAATCAAGTCGCACATAAGTACAACAGGTAAAGTGAAAAATGCCAGGTTTTTCTGCATTGTTGTATTGTAGTTCTCGTTAGAAAGTCCACAGGAAGCATGAAGTGCAGACAGAGTCATTGATGGGGAGACTGGTCTGTGAGATGGTCTGGCCAACATCCACAACTCTCTCTAATTTATTGTGCTCTTGCACAGAGCTGTTCTCAGACCAAGCTGTGATGCAACCCAATAGTGTGTGTCTGTAGAAGTTGGTATGAGTCATTGCAGGCTTGTCGAATCTCCTTGGTCTCCTGAGGGAGTAGACTTTTTTGACCGTAGCTTCAATGTGAATGGACAGATTCTTGGTAATATTGAATGACAGATTCTTGGAAATATGTGCCCATGATCTTGAAGCTCTCAACCAATTCCATATCGGCACCATTGTTGGTAATTGGGCAATTTACACCACCGCACTTAATGCAGTCGACAACTAACTCCTTTATCTTGCTGACATTGAGGGAGAGGTTGTTGTCTCAGCACCACATCACTGAGCTCTTTATCTCATTCCTGCACTCTGTCTTATCATTGTTTGAGTTATGGACCGTCTTAGTGGTGTCATCTGCAAATTTGTAGATGGAGTTAGAGCAGAATTTAGCTGCGTAGATGAATATATTGGCGATATAGTAGGAGGCTGAGAACACGCCTTTGCTGTGGAGAATGTGTAGAGGATGTATTGTGATCTATCCTCACTGATGATCTATGGGTCCGGAAGAATAGCGTGGCAGAGAGTGGTACTGACTCATAGGGCCAGGAATTTGGAGGTGGGTTTGGATGGTATTATTTTGTTGAAAGCAGAGCTATAGTCAGTAAATTATTTGTAGGAGAGGAAATGGTTGATTTCAAGGTAGAAAAGGAGGTGTTCATCATGGGGAGATAAATCAGAGAATTTGGATTCTTTTGTGTGGGGTGCTAATGACAGCCCAGTGCTGGTTGTTCATAATGGTGACAAAAAAGTTATTCACAAACTAAATATGCTATCAAATTATTGTTACTACATATATACACTGGGCACAAAGTGCTGGATTAACTCAGTGGGTCAGGCAGCATCTCTGGAGAACATGGATAGGTAACATTTTGGGTCTGGTCCTGACCAGACACGTCATCTCTCCGCATCCATGTTCTCCAGGGACGTTGCTTGACCCATTGAGTTACTAATTAATGCACCCAAAAGTGACTGTGAATTATTTATATATGTTATAGTCCAAAATACAACATAAATGCAGTGCTGGCTCGAAGGGCTGAATAATCTCCTCCTGCACCTATTTTCTATGTAAATCCAACAGGAAGATATATGGAAAAATAAAATTCCGGAGTGTGTCACTAAAGTCTCTAGCTCTGGCTTGAATGTCAACAGGTATAAAATACATGTTTAGTCATCAGAAATAGAATCCAAAAGGGATGGTTCTTGAATTTCTTTTGAAATTAACTTGTGGTATTAAGATTTGAAGCCTTGTTTTAATGGTTATTTGTATCATTTGCTAGTTTTCAGTTTTCAAACCCTAAAGAATGTCGTTCCCCAGTTAAAACATGATTTATACAAAACATTTCCTGCACCTCCCTTAACCAAACACACCAAACACACAAGAAGCTGATATGTAAAAGTATACTGTAGGCCACAGCTTGAGTGCATTTCCTGTCCAGTGGGATATTTAACCTCACATTTTATTGGTGTCATATTCTATGTTTACATATTCTGTTGTGCTGCAGCAAGTAAGAATTTTATTGTCCTATCTGGGACATATGACAATAAAACATTCTTGACTCGACTCTTGACTAACTGTTAATTTTGAATTGTAATCTATTTGAGGGTCAACGTTCCTTCTTTACCCTCCCTGCTGTGTTTATCTAACTTTGCTTTAATCACTTGATTTGAAGTAATCAGCCTGCAGTCCGTAAAACAAGCTTTCACCACCATCTTCTGCTTCCTACCTTGGAGCTATTTCAGTATCGATTTGGCTAGTTATCGCTGGATCTCATGCGATCTAACCTTCCAGAGCAACCTACCATGTAGGACCATGCTGAATTTCATGCAGACTCCACCCGTGTCAACTTCAAAGCACTGTATCAAATTTGAGACACTCTCTCGCTGACGAAACCATGCAGACTTTCTCCAATCAACCCATATATATATATATATATATATATATATATATATATATATAAATAAATAAAAGATCCTCTCTAGTAACATTCCTACCACAGATGTTAATAATGTTGTTTGAGGGATAATAATGAGCCTCGCAACAAGATAGTGCAAAGCGCTCTGGATTCTGCACCTAGAAAATATCTGGCCTTTTGTTTAAAGCCAATTTTTTTAATTCGGCTGCCTGGAACATTATTTTTAATTTTTTTTTCATTCCATTAGGAAACTGATGGTCTTATCTGTGCCTATCACCACAGAATTTAAAAGGGTAAACGATAATTTGCCCAGTCTGGGTCAACCAAGATTCTGATTTTAATCTGCAACCAGTTCCGGAAGAGAGGTGGGAAAGAACATTTCCATCTGCTCTGAGCATGGTTCTGATATCTGAGCAAGTTGGCAAGGGCATAAAGTTTTCACATCCTGGGTTGTCTGGACACTAGCCTCCCTTCTGGCCAGCATTCGGGATTCTGTCACATATCCGATAGAGTCCTGGAAATCATATGAGCAGTAATTATTGATTTTCTTAGTTTTCTAATTTATCATTATTCAGTGTATCATTTATTAAATACTTCAAGCTTGAACATGGAATAATTTAATCATTCCATGATAAGCTTAGATCAGAGTTCAATATTCAGTCCCATTTAAAACATATCTGATAATGAGAGATCACCATGCTAGTTTAAAAGATTATTTGTTAGGTTGAGGTGCTAACATTTACATGATTTCTGATTGATTGCAGTCCATATAATGTTGATTGAATTTTGACCCAATTGTAAAAATAAGCTGATCGATTAGATCTGTAAGATATTCTTGTTTTCTCACAGTTCTTCTTGAAACTGAATGCTTTAGTGAGCCAGGTGCCAATATTGACCTTGGCATGCAACCTGAAATAGAAAAGGAAGAACTTCATGTGGAACTAGTGAAGGTAAGCTCATTACATTGTCAATTCCTTTAGTAATAAAAACATTGGTATGAAGGTGACATAAATCAACCTGGAGACATGAGACACAGCAAATGCTGGGATCTTAAGCGAAAAACAGTGCTGGAGGATCTCAGCGGGGAGGTACTGGACAGACATTTTGTATCACAAAATGCCACATTAATTTCCAGATTCAATATTGATTTTTCTTCAAATGATATTCAATGTAATGTGTTCGCTCAAAAACATTTAGCCCCTATATTAAAATCATAGAATCAAGCAATGCACAGAGTCCCTAGCAACCAACATGTACCATTTATGCTAATCCCTTTTGCAATTTCCCTTTATTCCCATCAGCTTCTCCAGGATTCTACCGCTAAGTAGAGGCAATTTGCTGTGGCCATTTTACCCACTAAACTTGCACATTTTTGGCATGTGCGAGTAACCCACATGGTTGCAGAGTGAAAGTGCAAATTCCACACAGAAGCAATGGAAGTCAGGTCCACCAGTTGTACCATCTTGCGCATTGAACCAATAGTTATTAAAATAAGGCTTTGCTTGTAGGGTCATGTTTGTTAAATAGTTGATTGGAGTCTTGTGGAACAACTGGTAAACTGAAGCTAAATACACATTTGCAACCAAAAAGGGAGAAGAATGTTTGGAATCTAATCTGAAATAAGTAATTTTGAGATTAATATGACAGAAACTGTCTAAGACTACAAACAATGAAAACCAATTGAAGGCAGGCTGTTTATGTACGACTAAGGTATGATAGTGTCTTTTGTATATTAATATTATGATCTGATATGTTGTTCTGAAGTTAGTCTGAAAAGCTATCCGATAGCTTGTCTTTTTGTTGTGAACCATCTAATTTGCATGACATCAAAAATAAATGTAGCTGATTACAGCCTTTGGGGCTGTTAAAAAGGTTCAAATATTGTGATAAAGGTGATTTAAATCATGCAAAAATTCATACCCAGTTCAGTATTAGTGATCCCTTTCCACAAATTCTATAAACATGCCTATTGATTTTTATTATTGTCTCACATTGAGAGTATATGCACCCAGGTACACATTAGTCTTCTGAGGCCTAACAAGTTTTTGTCATTCTTACTTTGGTAATTCCTCCCTGCAGATATCCCTTTTTTCCCCTGCAACTACCAGAGGAAAATTATTTCAACAAACTCATTCTCCTTTCTCTGTCTCTCAACCATACATTCTGGGATTCTTCTACCTGTGCAGTTCCTAATTTGCTCTCCTACGTCTAGTAAAATCTTGTTTCAAGAAGACGTCTAACATCTGTTATTCTAATCATTCCCTGAGGATCCATCATCTTCATTGCCTCTAATCCAAATTGCGCAGACATTAATTGACATGCATTGAGAAGATAGTTTAATTTTTTTAAATAATCCAATCAAAGTGTTCGTAAATTTGCAACTACATTAAATTTGGTGGTATAGTGGACAGAGAGGAAGGATATCTAAGTCTATAACAGGATCTCGATCAGTTGGGAAGGCAGGCCAAGGAATGGTAAGTGTAATTTAACTTTAACTTTAACAGATGTGAGGTAATTGCACTTCGGTATGCACTCAGGATTTCTTTAGTAAATGGTTTATAAAGCATTGTAAACACAGAGATCAGGGAGTACAGGTGCATGGTTCCCTGAAAGTGGCAGGTCACGTGGGCATGCAGATGAAGAAAGTGAAGAGACAAGACTTTGCAGATGCTGGAATCTTGAGCCAAAGACAAAGTGCAAGAGTAACTCAGCGGGTCAGGCAGTATCTGTGGAGGGAATGGAGAGACAACATTTCAGGCTGAGACCTTACTCAGACACAATAGACAATAGGTGCAGGAGTAGGCCATTCGGCCCCTCGAGCCTGCACCGCCATTCAATGTGATCATGGCTGATCATCTCCAATCAGTACCCCATTCCTGCCTTCTCCCCATATCCCCCGACTCTGCTATTTATAAGAGCCCTATCTAGCTCTCTCTTGAAAGCATCCAGAGAACCCGCCTCCACCGTCCTCTGAGGCAGAGAATTCCACAGACTCACCACTCTCTGAGAAAATGTGTTTCCTCGTCTCCGTTCTAAATGGCTTATTCCTTATTCTTAAACTGTGGCCCCTGGTTCTGGACTCCCCCAACATTGGGAACATGTTTCCTGCCTCTAGCGTATCCAAACCCTTAACAATCTTATATGTTTCAATGAGTTCCCCTCTCATCCTCTAAACTCCAGAGTGTACAAACCCAGTTGCTCCATTCCCTCAGCATATGAAAGAAAGCCCCGTCATCCCAGGAATTAACTTTGTAAACCTACGCTGCACTCCCTCAATAGCAAGATTCCTCTTGTTATAAAGGCCAACATGCCATTCGCTTTCTTCACTGCCTGCTGTACCTGCATGCTTACTTTCATAGACTGATGTACAAGGACCCCCAGATCCCATTGTACTTCCCCTTTTCCCAACTTGACACCATTTAGATATTGATCTGCCCTCCTGTTTTTGCTACCAAAGTGGATAACCTCACATTTATCCGCATTAAACTTCATCTGCCATGCATCTGCCCACTCCCCCAACCTGTCCAAGTCACCCTACATTCTCGTAGCATCCTCCTCACAGTTCACACTGCCACCCAGCTTTGTGTCATCTGCAAATTTGCTAATGTTACTTTGAATCCCTTCATCCAAATCATTGATGTATATTGTAAATAGCTGCGGTCCCAGCACCGAGCCTTGCGTTACCCCACTAGTCACTGCCTGCTATTCTGAAAGGGACCCATTAATCCCTACTCTTTGTTTCCTGTCTGCCAACCACTTCTCTATCCATGTCAGCACTCTACCCCCAATACCATGTGCCCTAACTTTGCCCACTAATCTCCTATGTGGGACCTTATCAAATGTTTTCTGAAAGTCCAGGTACACTACATCCACTGGCTCTCCCTTGTCCATTTTCCTAGTTACATCTTCAAAAAATTCCAGAAGATTAGTCTAGCATGATTTCCCCTTCGTAAATCCATGCTGACTGGGACCAATCCTGTTACTGCTATCCAAATGTGCGGCTATCTCATCTTTTATAATTGACTCCAGCTACTTCCCCACCACTGATGTCAGGCCAATTGGTCTATAATTATCTGTTTTCTCTCTCCCGCCTTTCTTAAAAAGTGGGATAACATTAGCATAACTCCAATCCACAGGAACTGATCCTGAGTCTGTAGAACATTGGAAAATTATCATCAATGCATCCCCGATTTCCAGAGCCACTTCCTTAAGTACCCTGGGATGCAGACCATCAGGCCCTTTGGATTTATCAGCCTTCAGTCCCATCAGTCTATCCAACACTATTTCCTGCGTAATGTGGATTTCCTTCAGTTCCTCCCTCACCCCAGATCCTCTGGCCACTACTATATCAGGAAGACACATGAAATAGGAAAGAGAAAGCTGGAAAAAAAGGTGAAAAAAGGGCAAAGCTTGGCAAGTGCGAAGTGGATATTGGTGACAGAAGTGATTGGCAGATGGGTGGAGATAATGACAAAAGCTTTAGGTGAAAAGGAGACAAAGGATGAGGAAGGAAGAAGAAAAGTAAAATGGAAAACCAGAGGGAGGAATATGGGTGGAAGGGGTTTGGGGGGAAATAGGGGATGAAAGAACAGATGGGATGGGAGATGAGTATACTTGGGGTTGGGGAGAAAGAACGGGATGACTGGGTGGTGGGAGAAATGGGTGTGCACCAGTGTGGGGTAGCAGACGAAAGAGAGGTGGGTAGGGACAACTTAATTGAAATTGAAGACTATTCATGTAGTTAGGTTGTAAGCTACTCAAGTGGAATATTAGGAGCTCTTCCAGTTTGCATGTGGACTCGCTCTGGCAATGGAGAGGCCAAGAATAGTCTTGTTGAAAACCTTTCTAAGACACAAATTATGTTTTGGATTGCAAACTGATTGTACTAATTTTACCTAGTGGTCTACTATTGTATTTAAAATGTCAAATGGGTTAGCCAAAAGGGAAATAATAGTGTAAACTATTGAGGTTTCTGGTTAGCATATATCAATAATTTCTCTTTCATATCAGCTAGAAGAGGAAATTTCTGCATTGCGACAAACCCTGATTGCCAAGGAGAAGCATCTTGTTGAAATAAAGCAGAAGATGGGTATTACCCCACTAAATGAAATAAAACATAACTTAAGCAAAAGTTGGCATGATATGCAGACTTCTGTGATGTAAGTTTTTGAGTAATCAAGTTTGCCATTTGGTTTACCGTAGAGTACATGTACTATTTCATGTAAAAATGCTTAACTTTAATTTTAGGAAACAAATATTTCATACTTCATGCAAAATTTATCAGTTGATATACTGATTAAATTCGAAAGGATTTGTCTTTTTTTTAAGAGATACTATCAAAGTGCCTCGTTAACATTGCTAAGGTAAATGGTCTCCGGATGTATAGATAAGAAGTTGGATACTGTACTTGGGTGAGAATAGTTTGGACTACGCAACAGTTTAATTTTTACAGATGGTTTTCCTAATAATGGTCAAAGTAGAAGTGTGTTTACAGTACTCGTGTTTTATTCCAGAATTAAGGTGCATTAACCATTAGTATATTTAAAAAGTGACAGCAAATTTTATTTTGGAGAATATTGAAGCATAGATAACAAATGTGCTCCATAAAAATACTGCAACCTATCTGGCTAGACTTCATTTCAATGTGTGTTTATAAATGAAGGTGGAAAGAACACCTCTTCATAAAAAGCACTGTATTTTTTAATTCATTCTCATCTAATTTATAAAATGAAACACATTGAGACTGATTATTGCACTCTGTTTTCTCTACTATGTTTCATCCAAAATGCTGACATAGGTAATAATAGAATAAGAACAAAAGTGGTATTGCAGTTAGACAGGTGGTGAAGAAAGCTTTTGGCCAGTGAGGCAATTGAGTATAAAAGTTGGGACACTATATTATGGTTCTTCAAGACATTTGGTGAGCATTCACTTGGGGTATTGTGTTCCATTTTGGTTACCCTGCTATAGGAAAGATGGCATTAAGCTGGAAAGAGTGCAGGGAAAATAACTGAGCATTGTGCCAGGACTAAAATTATTTTTTGTATAGAATTCTGTAAAATCTTACTGTACATGAATACAATCGTACCCAAGACCCATCACGTTTCTGGCACCATCTTGCAAGCATAGGTCATAGGTTATGAAAGGCAGAGTCATAGAGTGCCTCAGTGTGGAAACAGGCCCTTTGGCCCAACTTGCCCACACCAGCAAGATTTAATAGGAACCTGAGGGGATTTTGTTCCCCTTCATAGAGAGTGGTAGGTTTACTATCACATGCTGTGTTTTACCTCATCCCTGTCTCTTTTTTTAGGCTTTCTTGCCCCCACTAAGTCTGAAGAAGAGTCCCGACCCCCAAAGTCATCTGTCCCTCTGCAGATGCTGTGTAATCCGTTGAGATTCTCCAGCATATTTTTTTCGCTTATAACAAATGCTGTCATTTTAGTCGATTCATTAACTAATTTTGTGCTACCAGGTAATATGGGGATCAATATGGATGATCTTTCTTTTCTTATTTCTTCATTCCTAATATGGTGATCATGGTTCAGGGAATGGTGCAGAGGGGAGACACTTCAGCATGCGAATAGAAAGCTTGACCAGTTGTACACCCTGTAACAACTTTCACAAATGACTGGACATTATGTTGATTTAGGGTTTCCTCGTCAAAACAAACAATTCTGACAGTTTTGCAATTCGTTGAAAGCCTGATAATGAATAAATAAGCTTGCAAATATACTACTGCTATTGTATACTTATCTATCTATTTATTACTAAAGCTCTCATCTTGTTTGTTAGTATGCGTGTGTGTCTGTGAGTGTGATCCTGAAATTAGCGTTACAATTTTTAGCCCACCTTACTCATCGTTGTCCTTTGCCAAGTGCATTAGCCAAGTATCATTCAGATTGATGGTATATTTTACAAGTTTTTCACATTTTAAACTTTACAAAAAGCACTGACAAAATTCACTTCCATCTGCACTGCCCGTTGTCAGCGTATGACGTCACCATGGGATCCCGAATCTCATTTACATAAATTCCATTTTATTCAAATTCTTACATTTTCATTCACAATTACGTCACAATGGGATCCCGATACTCATTTACATTTTAAAAAAAATCACGATTTTCAAAGAAACCCTTTTAAATAAAATTATTGGGGGGAGGTTTCATTTACAAAAAACACGGGATTTTCATTGTGGGTGGGTGGGATAGGGGTGAGGTTTCTATTTACATTAAAAAAATCATGGGGAAAAAATCCCTTAAAAAAACCCTGTGATTTTCGTTGGGGGGGGGCGGTTGTTGGAAGGGGAGGAGGAAAGAAGAGGGAGGGGGAGGGGGTGCTGAGGGATGAGGAGGAATGGAGGTGGATAGTGGTAGGAAGAGGGTTTGTGGGGGGTACTGGGAGAAGGGAACGGAGAGAGGAGGGAAGGGGTGAGGGGAGGAGGGTTGGTGGAGGGTGGGAAGGTGAGGAGGAGGGGGAGGGGTGGGGGTTATGGAGAGAGGGAGGGTGTGACTGAGGGTAAGATAAAGGAGAGGGGGGAGGGGAGGAGAAGGGAAAGAAGAGGGAGGGTGAAGAGGAGGGGGATGGAGTGCTGCGGATGAGGCGGGAATTGAGGATAGGGGTAGGAAGAGGGATGGCGAGGCACAGTTGGGGAGGGTTGCTGTGACTCGCGTCACAACGAGAATCTCTGGCGTCACAACGGGAACCCGTCAGCCACGCGTGCGCAGTTGGGGGCTATGGGTGAGTGGTGGAATATTGCATTGGTGGACCAGGCCTCATGTGTGACAGGGATCCAAGGGGTCCCACTTGGTCTAGTATATAAAAAAAATACTAAAACTCTCATCTTTGATATTGTGCGTGCCTGCATGCATGTCTGTGATGAGCGTGATCCTGAAATTACGCCAAATGGTACACCTTACTCAGCATTGTCCTGGGTGTGTTATATCAAGTTTTGTTCAGATTGATGGCATATTTTACAAGTTATTCACATTTTAAATTTTACAAAAACCACTTTGCCAAAATTCACTCCCATCTACACTGCCCTTTAGCAGCGTATGACGTCACAATGGGATCCCGATACTCATTACATTAAAAAATCACAATTTTCAAAAAAGCTCAGTTTTAATCAAATTCTTGGGGGTGGGGGGGGGGGGTTTCATCTACAAAAAAAATGTTGATTTTCATTGTGGGGGGAGGGGGTGTTACAACAGGCACGTGCCGTCAGGGTAGGCAAGGTAGGCACTGCCTACCCTGACTAAAATTATGAAATGGCAATTCTTAAATATAAATAGTAAAGGCATGGGAGAATTATGCCTATGTAAGAGATCGATCTCTTAGGTAGGCCTAATTCTCCGTGCCTTTCATCCGCAGCGCTTGTAACACGGGAAGGTCTGTGCAGCCCACGTGCCGTCAGCGCTGCCTGAGCCGTCAGTTTCAAGGGGAGCTGAAGGCAGTAGAAATTCTGCCTTTGCAGCACTGCGCATGCGTAGCAGCCTGATGCGCATGCGCAGCGCGAGTTTCTTGGCGGGATTTTCAAATATGGATTGCCATTATTTGAATAGTATCTCAGGAAACACAGAGTGAAGAATGGACTTAATGTACCAATAACGTGGTAAGTGCATTTCTTGGTGCTTTATGTTTTTAAATGCTGTATTTCCCGGGGTGGGGGGAGAGCTCCGTTCACAGTGTTTGGGGAGTCTGGCGTTGTGAAGGAGGGGATTGGAATCAGTAACCCACTTGCCACGCTCCGGTCTGAGTGCAGGTAGATGGGACTAGGTGAGAGTAAGTGTTCGGCACGGAGTAAAAGGGCCGAGATAGCCTGTTTCCGTGCTGTAATTGCTAGGGTACACAGAAGGCTGGAGAAACTCAGCGGGTGCAGCAGCATCTAAGGAGCGAAGGAGATGGGCGACGTTTTGGGTCGAGACCCATTCTTCAGACTGCTATATGGTTTTATTGTAGCCGGGGAGTGAATTAGCTTGGGTGGCTGCCGCAGCGCTCCGGGCACGGACAGCAGAACTGGCCGCCACTTCCGAGGAAGGAAGCAGCTCGGGTGACTGACTTTGAGCGGCCGCCGGGACCCTGCCACTTCCTTTTCCTTTCATATTTATTTTTCATGGTCTCACTCATACATTCAGGTATCAAACCTAGTACACTTTTGAAATGAAAAAACAAATATATATATATATATATATATATATATATATATATATTATATATATTATTTGTTTTTTCATTTTTATTTTGTGCTGAAGTGTACTTAAAATAAAACATAAAACGTTTTATTATTATTCTGCTGCTTTAATCATAACAGCTTTAGTGAGAGACCAATTAATTTTTGTTTTCCATGGTCATTTTCCATGGCCTCACTTCTTAGTCAGGTGTTGTACTTACACCTGTATATATATATATATATATATATATTTTTTTTTTTTCTCTCTGGTGCTGTGGTGGGTACTTCATGACCAGCCACCACTATCAGTGAATTTTTTAGGGTCAGTTTTCCATTTTATTTTTACTGCCCTTATTACTCCTGAGTTTTTCCTCAAGGAGACTACCTTCAAATCTCTGAGGTAGATATTCCCACCATAATTCATCATATATATTAATATATGAAACCCCTTTAGGGTAGGTTAGGGAATCTTTTTGGGCCTTTTAACCCTTTTTGGCTTGAATTCTTTATTTACTTTATTTTTGGAATCTTTTTTTTCCATTATTTTTTCAAGCCATAACCTTTTTTTTTAGTCTGAAGGCCTTTTATTGAATTTTTTAAATTATGGCCTTTCTGACTTTATAAAATCCCCCCCCCCCCCCCCCGTGCCAAAAGTTTGTGGAGCGACTAAAAACCTTTCTAACGTAATTTTGACGGCCACCGGTATCGGAACCGGCTCCGTAATCTCCCGTTCCGATCGCTCCCCTTAGGACGTTCTTTTTTAAAACTCCGTTGTTTTTCAACTTATTTTTTACTTTTAAATTAGTTTTAAATTCTGGTATTCAGTACCAGCCACGGAGTTTTTTAGACCCTGAAAGTGTTTTTCCCCTGCACTTACCTGCGGGCCCGTACCTACCGCTGTCGAGGAGCTGCCTCTGCAGCTCTTGGTCTGCCGTCAGCGTCGACGTAATGCCGTTCCAGCGCCAGGCGGGGCTTCTTCACGTAGTCACTCACGTGACTCTGAAGTAAAATGTTATTTAAACATTGTGTTTAGTGGGGGAGTGGAATGGGGGAGCAGGGAGATAGAGGGAGAGGAGGGGGGCAGGGAGGGGAGAGGGGTTTTGTTGGAATGGAGGGAATGACTGAGGGTAGGGGAAAGGAGAGGTGAGGAGGAGAGGGGAAAGAAAAGGGAGAGGGAGTGAGGGATGAGGGGGTATGAGCCACGCCTGCACAGTTGAGGGCTATGGGTGAGTGGTGGCATATTGCGTTGGGGGAATGTGTCTGCTCTTGATCTAGTATATTGTAAGATTAACACAAAAATTAAATGCATTTTTGAAACTATTTTACAGTCAGTTAAAACTAAAATGGGCATGACATGCTCAATATTCCATATAATTTCTGTTTGTGTTTGAGGCTAGCTGTCAATGTAGACTATTCTTCCCTAATGGGTTGTTTGGCAAGTTACACACTTTTCCATTTGTGCTGTGCTTTTCTAGCTTTCAAAACATGAACACAATCCTCCATGTCATCCCAAACGTTGCTCATCCGCTAGGTAGCGTGAGCCAGAGAATCTCAAGAGTTGATGGCATGAGTGTTCTTTATAAGGAAGGCTTTGATAACATTCTTGGATCTTTATATAATTCAGAATTGTGTGTCTGTTTTGGGAGTCCAGTGCTGAACATGTGAATGCTCTGGCTGTGTGTCACCTAATTCAGCCCTCAATGCTGGGGCCCATTGACATGGGAGAGGACACTGACTTTGATTTGTTTATTTTGCCAGTGCATTTGGAGGGGGGTGGCATCATGATTGCTTTGTGGTACCTGCTAGAAGTGATCTGTCTAAGAAGCAGGGAGGCTGTCGGGGATCATTGCTACCAAGTAGACCAACATCTTTTTGATGTCTTTATCTTCTCACATAGATGGTTCAGACATCTACATAGTACTGACTTCAGCCACTTTGAAGCCAATAATGAATTTCATCATTTTTGTCGGTCTTTAGGGAGAGGCAGCTCGTGAAGCAGTCCACACTTTCCATGGTCTTACCATGTAGTTAATTGTTGGTGTTATGTTAGAACACAGATATAGTGGAACACCTCTGCTTGTGAATGCTATGTGTAAGACCTATCCAATTCACTTCAGTGAGCAGGTTGACAATGATATAGTTTGGCCTTCCAATAATTAAGCATAACCTACATACTTTATCCTGGAGTTAAGGCTGCCTTTAGCCTGAACTGTCTTACTCTGGGCATTCCCATTCCTAGAATACATTTTTTGTTCATGTTGCTTTGGAATGAGCCTCCAGTAACTAAGGCCATCTGAATAGATGTTTTATCCAACCTTTTGTGATTTTGGTTGGTTTGCTTGGCCATGAATCTTGCCTCCTGAAAAGGGATCAATTGCTTTTTACCAAATTTCACATGTCAAAGTAATCCCAAAACAACAATGATAAAGTAGAACATCTGATAATAATTTATGTATGTTTCAATATAGAAACTAAAACATATTGCTTCATCAATCCTGTTCATACATTGATTCGTTTCCCTGGCTGGTCACACTGTGGCTATTTGTTGATTCGGTATCAGTTGACATACTGCAGATTAACATTGTTTAATATTCAATCAAACAATGTTCACCTTAGTACAAGCTTCTCCTACTGCAGATTATTGTTGCAACAGGTAAATATTTAAATGATTAAGCATAGGCATAATTAGATGCCAGAGCATTGACATAGAGAAGGCAGACAGATCGAGTTTAATAACTCGCACTGCTGCTCCCTAATTATGTTTGTAATTTGCTTTCTGTTGTTGCTTTGGGTGCTTGCTTGGTCTTCTTAAGAGATCAAAATGGAGAGAGATTTTTGTTATTTCTTTGCACATTTGTTACAAAATGTGTATGTACACACATGCATACATACATACTGGAGGCAGAAATCTATTTCGTCATGAACTTGGAACCAGTGTCTGACTCTTATATAACAAGCAGATGTAAAGAAAGCATTCAAATGGGGGCTGTCTTATTTCATGCTGACTGATACCATTGTAAAAGGTAAATTAGGTATTGTGGTTTAATGTTATGTCCTGAAAACATTTGAGTAATTTCCTCAAATTATTTGCTCTTTTCCCCTACCTCCCTCTAACCTTGAGATGGTTTAGAATTTATTTACTTTTAAGCAATATTTTGCTTTTCCCAAGCTGCAGGAGAGTAAGGAACTTTACTTTGGTCCAAGTTGATTGAATGGGACGAATTAAATAGACCAACTGCTGTGTTTCTTTACATTCTCATATGTGATGCTGAAGTTATACTCTTCATATGATTAAATAGAACCTAATATTTCTGTAACAAGCTGTGTCATGTCTTAATTATTTTTTTCCCCAAAAGATACAAAAAGACACAAGAGACTTTCAATAACACGGGACAGAAGGCATCAGCAGCTTTAAATAATGTAAGCTCAACGCTTACTAAGAAACTAGGAGATATGAAGTAAGTTAAAGAGAAAATGTTGATTTAATTATTTCTTACACAGCATTTTTATATAGAACATACATTGATGTTTATTCTACACAAGCCATGTAAAAATACCTATTGTATTATGTTGTTTCTCTATCTTTCAAAGCTAAGGGTATGAAAATGTCTGTAGTATCTGTAACTATATTTTCATGCTTAAAATTATTTTGAGAATATTTTTAGTGTACTGTATGTGCTGCATAATATTTATAACTAATGAACTGTTTTGCTATAGCTTGCATTACTTCAGTCTACTGCTCCCAAGCAGGTGAGATTAAAATAGCTTAAACATTTTCATTTATCTTTTAAATGTGATTTAACAATTCGATTCTCATTTTGGTTAATTTATTAGTGCATATGCAAATGGTCGACTGCAAATAATTCTGAGTGGGCATTTTCTTGATCAATAATTATTCCTGATATTTTTTCAAGAGTATTATATATTGTGTTATAACCAAGTGTGTTCTTATTAACATAAACATTAATTACACCATTTTGCAATTCTCATTTGCTGAAGAGGCAGCCCTTCGGTGCCAAGGATGACTTGTATCCACTCTGATTATCTGGATTTTGGGGTGCAAAGTTCAAGTTGGAACTGCAGACTCTTCTACAGATAGTGTGGATGGCTGGTGGTCAGGTGGTTTGCTTCAGCTGGTTACTTAAGCTTCTGTGTGTCCCCAATTAGTAGCTTTGAATTTTTCAATATCACCGCAGATGCTAATTTTCCATTTTCCGCACCAAGATTATTCTAGACACAGTGCAAATCTTGCAATTTTCAAGGGGGATCTGAGAACATCCTTGCATTTTTCCTCTGTTCATCTGGGATTATTTTCCAATGACAGTGCTCAGGATGGCATGTCTTGTTTCAGCAGTTTGGTGTTGGACCGGCCAACAACATGGTCTGCCCAACAGAACCAACAGTAATTAGAGGCGGGGAAAGAATGCTTACATCGGTTTGCTTATCTTTCAATTAAAGCACATTGTTGGTGGTATTTTTCCCGTGCCTTGAAATGCTGCTATATATATTCAAATTTTCAGAAGCATTTAGAAGGGGCAGGTTTTATGCCAGGTCTGAGATCTTGATCTTCAAAAATGTTTCCTCAGTTGAGCAAAGAGTCTGCTGGCACTTTTAAGGCATTGGCGCATTTCAACATCAGTTTCTATTTTTGCTGAGAAGAAGCTGCTCAGATATGGGAGGTGGACCATGTTTTCCATGGTCTCACTGTGAATCTTTATGTCAAAGGGCAGTGTGGTACAATAGGAACAGGTTGGTAGATTTTATTTTGAATATTTTGATGAATAAGTTGACTGAAATTTGACCGATGCATATGGAAATGCAAGCATAGTTTCTATACTGCAGCTTGAGTACCGGTCCCATCAAGTACCTTCTTGCCCAACTGTAACAGCATCTGTGGATTTCATTTGGGCTCATCTTTTTCTTGCCCAACACGAACCTTCTCTGTTAGATAATTAATGCAATTGTGTTAGCCCTGATTTTTGAAACTATTATCCTGTCCATTGGTAAGCCAATGTTCAAAACTGGGGCCAGATTGCAGAGCAGAGACTGCTCTATTAACTGGAAGGTAGACACAAAAAGCTGGAATAACTCAGCGGGTCAGGCAGCATCTCTGGAGCAAAGGAATGGGTGACATTCTTTTCCTCCAGAGATGTTTCCTGACCCACTGGTTACTCCAGCCTTTTGTGTCTAAATTTATGATTTAAACCATCATCTGCAGTTCATTCCAATGCTATTAACAAGAATCTGTCCTTTACCCAAATAATTTAGCCTAGTAGAATATTGTTATCAATTTATTCTTTCAAGGAAATAACTTGCATTTTACTCCTATTTTGTCCCTTCACAATGTAATTTGTAGTGTTTTGAAATGTGATGTCATTTTTGTAAAATAATGGTTTGCTGATTTGTGATTAATTTTATTTACCATGTATGTAAACATACAAGGAATTTGTCTTGCTGACAGTCATACAAAAAAGCAACAAGATACATAACCACACAAAAATCAAACAGCCATCACAACGGTGTGTGAGAATTCCCAGAGCACACAGCATAAGCAGAGACCCACAGCCATCAGTTCAATGTCCGGGTCACACACGCACTCCTTCACCATGCTGTGACCAGAGTTGTACCGACCGCTATCACTTTCTCTGCAGTCCCTGTCAGCCCGAACAGACAGAAAGTCATCCACACTCGCACTAGACTCCGGGATCTCCTCATGGAGCCATGTCCTCGCAAAACACCGAGATCACTGCACTCACGGCACTCTCTCCGAGTCCTCACCAGTGCGTCCATCTTGTTTTATCGGCGACCTCATATTCCCCACTGTGAGGGAAGGCAAATAGCTTATACTTTCCTCCTTTTCGCCTGTGGTCGGGGCAATCGAAACCTCCGCAGTCGGCGATCGAAGCTCCTGCTGTTGGAGCTCCCGCAGTCGATCCCTAACAAAGGGACCGCCAGCTTCGCGATATTAAAGCTACAGTGCAGACGGAGGTACGATGAAACAGTCGCATCTCCTTCGAGGAAAGAGATAAAAATGATTTCCCCCAACCCCCATAATACAAAAACTAAAGGTGCACTTTAAACAAACAAGTAAACATACAAGTAAACAGACCAAAACAGCAAAAGAAGAAAAAGACGAGACAGGATGTCGGTGTGGCTGCCATGTAAGACGTCAGCGCTGGACTAAAGTTGAGCAAACTTTTGGAGATTTAATTATCAATTTATAATGTTCACTATGATGGAGCTATGTGCTTTAAGTTGTCGGTGTGTAGAATACGACTCGAAACATTGCAAGTAATTGGTATCATGGTAACAAGTTTGATGAGGGGCCTGAGGATCAAAAGGTTATATGTAATTTTTCCATTTCCCAGTCAACGATAGATTCTGTTTCCATGATGTAAATAAGTAAACCAATGCTGCAGTTTTGCATTCCTGACTCTAAAGCGTGTTTTTTTAAAGTTTAGAGCAAACAATTTGATTTTGTTGAAAGGAATTATTGAATGTAAATCAATTTCTTTGAAGCATTTCTCAAGCTTAATGGGGCCCTTAATTAAGGTAATCAAAGTAAAAATAATATCATCACATTGGTTACTTTTTATTTTTATGAATGCTAGCAGTTTAAAGGAATCCGGGATAACCCAGCAACTTAAATTAAATGTACTATGATAACATCAGGTGTTTACAGAGGATACCAAGCTTATTGATTGCAATATGTGGGACTCTATTTCAGAAAGGCGGAGAACCACATTACATTTAATGTGTTCCAATCTTTAGAATCTTAAAGTAATATTTGAAGCACAATTTTGAAATTCGGTGATGACATAGACTGGGTATTAGTGGAGAGGATGGACAAACGTGTAGTATGTGAATGTAATTAATTGGTTTGTGTCCTTCACATAGCCTCCACAGTACCCCAGTACATGTGACAATTATAAACCAAAACCATACATGCTTAAGCTTGGAGTGCGTTGCTTAGATATTAAATGTTGTGGCCAGGGCTTCAACATTATGTAATTCACAACTCAAATACTTTATCGTAGCCAGGCCCTTGTCAAGAGTATGGGAACCAACTTTGCCCATTACTGCATGGAAGATCCATTTTGACTTGCTGATTGGTATAAATGAAGGCGAAGGCAGCCACCAGGGAAATCCTGGTAGTTTATTAATGTTTAAAATGTCAGTGAAAGGTTGGGCTAGTTTTTACCTCTCTTATTAACTGTACTCATCCTTCAATGTGATTGGCTGCTCAGCCAGCTTGAAGACATTCATTGTGGCTGGATATCCTCTAGAAATGAAGCCTCACAGTATACAATGTAAAAAAGGGGGAAGTCCATGCATCTTTCAGGTCAGCTGTGAGCTCAGCCATTGGCAATCTGTATATCTGTTCTACTACCTCTAGTAATTCAGTGATGATTGATTAACAATTTGAGCGTATAAGATACATGGCTTTAGAGAAAATCGAGGGTAGCTAAATTAGTTTTCTTAGTTAGATAACTCCAACAAAGACCAGGTGTGGATTATTGATGTGTTCCACTTAATTTTATTTGTTGAGCAACGCAATGCCTTTTTAAAAAATTGTTAAGTGGCCGTTTGCAATAAATGTTTTAATCATGGCTTATTTTTTCCACACTACTTGACTAAAGTACTTTTTTTTCCCTTAATGCTTCCATGCCAGTTACCCTATCCTGCATTCAATTAGCATGCCTGCTGTGAGGTAATGAGTATTGTGTTGGTAGAACAGAGGCATAGCTAAGTTTGAAAACTGTTTGTACTTTCTTAACTTTTTGATAAAGGTACTTGTAATTTTAGAAAGAACTTAGATGTTACAACATTTCCTGCAAAAGTGTGTTAACATTTTTCTTTTAAACTTTTTAGAGTAGTGAACTGATGACCAGTAGTATTTATTTCTAGTCAATTTTATTCAGATTAAGTGCGGGTGAGTGCTTGTCAGTTAAAACGAAAAAGCCAGAATCAAACTAGTTTCAAAGCAAATACAATGAGTTTTGTAAAGTTGTAACTTTAATTACTATACCCCACATATTGAACAAAACGCATTTGAGACCTCCACCTGTACCCCGTTTATGGTACTGCAATTATTGATACAATTAATCCACAAACTCTGAGGAATTACTGAGGCTAATAATAGAGACTGAATTAGTAGCTGCAGATATTAAGCAACTATTTTTACACTCATGTTGTAAATTGTCACGGTGCAAAGATACAACTTAAAACCCAACTTTCAAGGTGATTTATTCAGTAAAGCCAATAGAAGCAGAAACAAGGAGCTGCATTACTGGTTTACAGAAAAGGATCCATACTGACCTTCCAATCCGTTTGTCGCACTATTGTAAACAGGACAATTGATTAATGATTCCACTAAAATAGTCATGGTAACGATGATAGTCATTCTAAGTCAGAAGAATGATATATATCGCATTCATTAAACACAGATCATTGTTTTCTATTGCCACAGAAATTCTCCTGCTTTCAAATCCATTGAAGAGCGGATGGAAACCACTGTCAGCAGTCTGAAGGTAATGATTTTACTGGCAATGTGGTGATAGCATTGGCACACTTCTCAAACTTACCCAATGACATGATCTAGGTATTGCTCTGCTGTATATAAATAAAAAACAGCTTTACCTTCATTTCTATATTTGACATTGTAATGTTAATACTGTAAAATTTTAAATTGTGCATAAAATCTTGACTAAGAATTATTGAAAAAGATTGTGTCAAATCTAATTTCACATTCAATTAATTGGAAATGAATGTTGAAAAGAACAAGTATAGTGGAGACAGAAAAGAGCTGAATGGAGTCCTTGTAGGAGGAAGTAAGTGCTGAGCGCTAACCAAGCCCATGAAATATAGAAAGGGGAAGTAAGAGTCAAAAGTGCAATACCCAATTGTGACAGTAAGGTGGCAAGGAGCCCTTTCCTGATCTTAACAAAACTGTTTTTGTCTCTTGATAAATGAAAAAGATTGTAAATAATATTGGCTTTTTATTAATATAGTGTAAAGTTGGTGGTGTACCTGCCAATAGCAGTGGAAGTTTTGAAGATGTGTTGAATTCTGCTGCAAACGCCAGTGTTCCGGAATCGAGCTTGGGGTATCGGCATACTGAAGACTTCGGAGCTTTTTAAATGTCTACTTTTTGGTATTGCAAGATTTTGTTTAAAATACTCACATCACTCTATTCTGAACAAATTCAGGAAGAGATACAACACTGTAAATTATTCAACAAAACAGCAGGGTTCTACATTTTATTTATTAACTATTCAGTCTTATAGTTACTTTACAACAGAATGTTTCATATCAACTTCTTTGACCAAAGCCTGTTTTGTGGACTTAATGTCTCTGTCAAAGGATGTCTAGTTACCCAGAGTCCTGACTTCATGAACCTGTTTTATTGCAAAAATATGACATTCCATTGAAATTGGTTATGCATTTGAAAACTAGACTGAATAAAATGTTTCCCTCATCTGCGACAAATGTTTAACTCAAAATGCCACTATAGCACATTCCTTTGTCTCTTGTATAAAACTGTATAAGTTTTGGAATTAAATTTTTGGAATTTTTACAAAACTATTTAACACAAAATTGAACCCCAATACAGAACTGATTATCTTTGGATCAATGGAAGAGGGAAGTAAACTAACTATATTCCAAGAAGCTTTTCTTAATTACGGTCTAATAACAGCAAAAAACTTATACTCAAATTTTGGAAAAACACTACCACGCCAACATTCAAAATGTGGATCTCAAACATGTCTGAAATGCTACACCTTGAAGAAATGAGATTCCTCCTACTAGGCAAATTAGACCTATTCTTAACGACTTGGTCTCCTTTTATCAACTTTTTACAAGCAGATGGTGCAACATAAGAAATTAAATGGTTTAGAACCGGGTGACGGATGGGCAAAAATACGAAATAGGTAGATCTCTCCTTCCTTTACTTTCTCCTTTTCTTTCAATCTTTTTAGCTTCTTATCTCGGTCCTGTATTTCTTTGGCTATCTGTTTCTACTCGCTTGTCTATCTATTCCGACACTCTTTACTTCTTTTTTCTCTCACTGTTCTTTTATTATTAAATCAAAAATACGAAGTTGTACAAGAATGGACATATGTATTAGGTACTTAAGTACCACACTACTGTACTTACTTCTAACAAAAATAAACATAAACAAAAGAAATCCAACAATTCTGTGTAATGTAAAAATGGTGCTTGGTCAGTCAGCACATTCCTCTGCTGTATAAGATTAATTGCTGTATAAGTTAACCACATTGTGTGTGCATAAGTACAGATTAATGGGAACTACTACTTTGGGGTCTGTATTTCATTTGGCAAGCTAAATGATCAAGACAATTCTGTGCCTTAAATAAAAAGATTAAATGAATTCATTGCAGATTTTGTCTTAATTACTTTACAGTTAGTACCACTATTTCTAAATATACTATCAAAATGCACATAAATTATTACAAAATTCCTCCAGTTTTGTGAGGAAGGGGAGTTGATGCCTTCCCCCACCATTTTTGTTGCTGTTGAAACACGTACTCTAAATTATAAAAACATTGACCTGAGTACTGAACGAAGTCTGAGATTTTTGAGCTAGGTAGGTCGTTCCCCTGAGAGATCTTTGTCGCAGGCTTTTTTCTTCCCAAAATCCCTTTCTTTGTTCAGTGTCGCCACCAGCTGAAGAATTTCAGGGTGATTAAATTTTCCTGTAAATCAGAATCGGGTAAATATCAGATTAAAACTCTGAAATTAAACCTTCAATTGGTAAGCATTAACCAATCAACTAACTTCCTCCAGTGCACCAATGAGTAGACACACTTTTCACTGTAACCTCAATTACAAAATGCTTTGGAGGAGGACCAGCAATTTATGAACATCAATGCCACCCAACACAAAATACTGCAGGCCAAAAACCATTTGCCAGCATTAAAGATTGCATGCCAAGTCAAGGTAGTGATTGGAAGAACCTTGAACAAGATGAGATACCTATTTAAGACGACCAGGTGGGAAAGTGGAGTTGAAGGTAATGATCTAATCAACCAGCCAGCCTTGGGGACATACGCTTTACTCTTATTTCTAATGTCGCTAAATTGTATGTTAAATACCTTTTGTTAAAAATACAACAAAATTAACCTTTTGTTGAATCATAAAATTCCTGTAAGTGGCCAGGCCTTTCTTCCAACTCTTCATATTCAAAAGCTTGTACAATCATTTCAAGTCGATCTAGATCTTTCACATATTTGGCTTCATCACTTGATTGGTTTTCATATTCCTGTAAAAAGATAATTCAAAAATATACTATAATATCACTATCTTCATTTGCAGTTTAAAAAAAAGCAAACAACGCATGAATTAAATTATCTGCAGTCCTGTTATACTTCCTCTGCATAACATTAAAGCTAGAGGCAGCAACTATGATGTACAATTGAACTACTTAGCAGTTCTGTTTTGCAAACTTCACTGTCAGCAATAATGGGCCTGTCCCACTTGGTGATTTTTTTTTGGCGACTGCCGGTGTCATATCAGTGTCGCCAAAATCCAGCGGCGATGAAAAAACACCGCACATCACGCCACAAAATTTTTAGTGACTTGATACGTCAGTCAATGATGCCGGCAGTCACCGAAAAAATCGGCAAGTGGGACAGGCCCATAAAATCTACTGCAAGTCACGATCATTTGAATGGCTTTCTCTGGGCTCCTTTAAACCAAACCCTAAAACCTTTTTCTCCATCTTCTAGAAGGGTTCAAGAATTGCTCATGGTGTTAAGTCAAAACCATTAGCACATTTTCTAGCTTCTCAATAATCCATCCCTAAACTCTCACCTAAATTTCTAAAAAATAATTAATTTCCATAGAATAACCCTACATTCAAACACTCTTTCCTGGCTCCCACAACAGGCAACACAACATTTATTCTAATATTTTTCTTCAAGGCAGCTGAGATCATTCAATCCAGTCATTATTTAAAATGCATCTTTAACCTTCCTTCAACTGTTAAGAACCCAAGCATAACCACAAACTTCAACTGCATGTTAATCTGTCTTCCATATGGCAGTGAAGATGATGATCAATTCTTTAGTGCTTTCATCTCACACCTTCAATTCCACTATGTTTAGCCCTGGCAGCCAAGAATATGAGACCAAATGTGACCTTTTTCTAGGCCTTGTGTTTTCTACATACTCCAGAATTTCATACATTTGCACAGACAAGGGGAATAAGTAGAATGGAAGAAATTGTAGATGTAAGCCACACAAATCCTCCATTCCACCATTGAATAAGATCATAACATCCTTAAGTGGACAGCCTCAAGCTCTTTAGCCCATTTTGAGATTTCCACACCAAATGAAACCTCCTCAAAGCTGAATGGAGAGATCTAGCCCCAACCCACCAAACCTAAAGCACACAAATGATTTGTAGGAAACATATGATCTATTTATGAATAAGGCTAATGATACTGAACCCCAGCAATACACAGTGCATTCAGAAAGTATTCAGACCCCTTCACTTTTTCCACATTATAGGTCTATTTTTAAATGGATTAATACCCCAGAATGAAGAAGTGAAAATGGGTGTCTAGAAATGTTTGCAAAGTAATTAAAAAGAAATAACTGAAATATCACATTTACATAAGTATTCAGCCCCTTTGCTATGACATTCAAAATTGAGCTTAGGAGCATCCTGTTTCCATTGATTATCCTTGAGATGTTTCTACAACCAGATTAGAGTACACCAGTGGTAAATTAAATTAATTCGACATGATTTGGAATGACACACACCTGTCTAAAAAAGGTCCCACAGTTGACAGTGCATGTCAGATCAAAAACCAAGCCATGTAGACGAAGGAATTATTCGTAGACCTCCGAGACAGGATTATGTCGAGACACAGCTGGGGAAGGGTATAAAACAATTTCTGCAGCATTGCAGGTCCTGAAGAGCACAGTGGCCTCCGTCATTCTTAAATGGAAGAACTTTGGAACCACCAGGACTCTTCATAGAGCTGGCCGCCTGGCCAAACTGAGCAATCGGGGGAGAAGGACCTTGGTCAGGAAGGTGACCAAGAACCCGATGGTCACTCTGACAGAGCTCCAGAGTTCCTCTGTGGACATGGGAGAACCTTCCAGAAGGACAACTATTTTTCCACCAATCAGGCCTTTATGGTAGAGTGGCCAGACGAAAACCACTCCTTAGTAAAAGGCACATGGCAGCCCGCTTGGAATTAGCCAAAAGGCACCTAAAGGACACTCCGACCATGAGAAACAAGACTCTCTGGCCTGAATGCCAAGCTGGAGGAAATCAGGCACCGCTAATCATCTGGCCAATACAATACCTACAGTGAAGCATGGTGGTGGCAGAATCATGCTGTGGGGATGTTTTTCAGAGGCAGGAACTGGGAGACTAGTCAGGATCGAGGGAAAGATGAACTGAGCAAAGGACAGAGAGATCCTTCATGAAAACCTGCTCCAGAGAGTTCAGGACCTCAGACTGGAGCGGAGGTTCACCTTCCAACAGGACAACGACCCAAGCTAAGCACACAGCCAATACAACGCAGGAGTGGCTTTGTGACAAGTCTGCGAATGTCCTTGAGTGGCCCAGCAAGAGCCCGGACTTGAACCCGATCGAACATCTCTGGAGGGACCTGAAAATAACTGTGCATCGACGCTCCCCATCCAACCGGACAGAGCTTGAGAGGATCTGCAGAGAAGAATGGGAGAAATTACCCAAATACAGGTGTGCCAAGCTTGTAGCTTCATACCCAAGAACACAAGGCTGTAATCGCTGCCAAAGGTGCCCCAACAAAGTACTGAGTAAAAGGGCCTGAATACTTATGTAAATGTGATATTTTAGTTATTTCTTTTTAATTGCTTTGTAAAAATTTCTAAACAACTGTTTTTGCTTTTTTATTATGGGATATTGTGTGTAGATTGATGATAAAAACAATGAATTTAATCAATTTTAGAATAAGGCTGTAACGTAACAAAATGTGGAAAAAGTGAAGGGGTCTGAATACTCTCTGAATGTACTGTACATCACACAAATGTCAAAACTGAGAGAAATCAGTTAAAGGAAGTGGTGCAAAAGGTCTTACCAATTAGCCTATTGGAAATATGCACTACAACAGACTGGTCAGTTTGTTTTTTTTTCTACATAATTAACCAAATAATCAATTTCCTTATTTAAAAAAGATACAGTCCCACATTAGTGAACCTCTCTCATTGGGATTTATAAACTGCAAGAATGAGAGATAAATTCTTGTCTCTCTTGACACAACTTTGCTCCATGCCACCAATTTTAATACACCTATTGCTGTGTCAGTAACTCATTGCAGACCTGAGGCCTTCTTTGCATTATCCAGAATTGTGTAATTCAATGAAGGATTATAGTTATTGCTTTTTATAAGCATCTTTGAAAAAGGTCTATGCTTTATAGACAATAGATGCAGGAGTAGGCCCTTTGAGCCAGCACCGCCATTCAATGTGATCATGGCTGATCATCCCCAATCAGTACCCCGTTCCTGCCTTCTCCCCATATCCCCTGACTCCGCTATTTTTAAGCCCTATCTAGCTCTCTCTTGAAAGCATCGAGAGAACCTGCCTCCACAGCCCTCTGAGGCAGAGAATTCCACACTCACCACTCTCCGTGAGAAGAAGTGTTTCCTCGTCTCCGTTCTAAATGGCTTACTCCTTATTCTTAAACTGTGGCCCCTGGTTCTGGACTCCCCCAAGCTTTCTGCAGTATGTTATTTTTAAACACAACTTGATAAGGATAGTAATAATACACAACGTTTACAATCTGACTTGAGAAAGCCTGCATTTTCACAAAATGATGTTGCACTGGGGGGGGGGGGGGGGGGGGGGGGGGGGGGGGGGGGGGTAATTAGGGCATTTACAAAATCAAAAACAGAAATAATTCAACCTGTAGCTCACCTGCCAAAGCTCCAGAATCTCTTGTCCCACCTTATTGCTTAAGAGTCCTGTTAAATATTTCATAGCCTCCTAAATAAAAACATGAACAATTCTGCATCAATACATATAATCTAAAATAAACAATAATTTATATACAGCGGCTTTCAAAGTGCACTACAGAGTAAACACATGGTCTAAGCCTTTCCCTATGGAAATGGCAGGCTCAGAATACTGCTAACACTTTTTCCATGTTAAGGCATTACTGTTTTCTTCATTTTCACACTTGGTGTGTGTCTGCAAATCTAATGTTGTTTATACTCCAATATAGAGACATTACTTTGCACTCTTACTGTCCCCATTGCCTTTTCCAGATTACCTTTTCTGCTCAGTTTTCCAGAAGGGTGGCCAATCAATCTCTTTTGATCACTGGTGTGTGTAATGCTCTATGCTTTACCTTTCAGTTTTCAAACTTTGTTCCAAAATTATGACTATTTATATTTTACCTTTATAAATTAAATTATGTTTTACATTTAGTATACAAGGTATGCAGCAGCAAAACTGTACTTGAGGTAAAAAATGCACACAATAATCTTCCATGTTCTTTCAACGGTATCAGTAAAATGCAAGTATTTCATAAACAGAGCTCCCTTTTTGATCACCCCAATAGAATGAATCCTTTTCAAATAGGTTTCATAATCGTTCCAATAGACTTCATTCTATTCAGAAAGAGCAGAAAAAATATGGGATCATTTGTGGCTAGGTTTTGAAAGTTGTCCCAACATTTGTGGCTGCTCTCTGTTGATATTTTATTTGAACTGGAGAAACACCCTGTATTCAAAACATGAGCCCGAAAATAAGTAATCTTAGTAGTATCCAGAAGCACCCACTTGGGAATTTCAACCAGAGAAGACTCCATTGGAACCTACTTCTTCTCTTCTATGTTTTTCATCTTTACTAATGTTGTCTTTTGGTGCTATGTCCCCCACAATGCACTCTGCCATGTCATGAACCAGGGCTAATTTAATGCATCTGCAAAGAAATGGATAAAAAATGTAAGAAAACAAAAGGTGAAGGCAGCAGTTGGCCCCGAACGATTATCACACCATTCAATGCTATTTCGGCTGATCCAATCCTGACCTCAATGCCACCTTCCCATTCTCTCCTATACCACAGAAAGTAAAACATAGAGCAGTACTGCTCAGGGACAGGCCCTTTGGACAGAATGTTTGTGCCAACATGATCACCTCTTACGAGCACATGACCAATATCCACCTTAATGCTTCACTGAATATCTATATGCTCATCTAAAAGCCTCTTAAATGCCACTAACACTATCTGCCTCCATCACCACTCCTGGCAGCGGATTCCGAGCTATGGTCTGTGTAAATAAAATCCTTGCCCTTCCCATTTCTTTTAAACCTTCCCCCTATAACTTTAAAACGATGCCCTCTAGTCTTCGAAATGTACTCCTCGGGGAAAAAAATACTGACCACCTTATGAATGCTTCTCATAAATTTATATACCTATCAGACCACCCCTCAACCTCTGATGCTCCAGAAAAAATGATTCAAGTTTGTCGAACCTCTCCGAGCTAATACAGTCTAATCCAGGCAGCATCCTGCTAAACCACTTCTGGCTCCTTTTCAAAGCCTCCATATCCTTCCTGTAATTAGGCAACCCGAACTGTACACAAACTCCAAATGTGACCTTTATAAATTTGCAACATAACTTTACGATTTTTATATTCAAAGATCTGACTGATGAAGACAAGCATATCATATATCATCTTTACCACTATCTACTTGTGTTGCCACTTTCAGCAAGCTATGGATTTGGACCCCAATATCATCTCTGTACATCAATACTGTGAAGGCTTTTCCCATTAACGTTCCTTACATTCAACCTACTTATGTGCAATACCTCACATTTGCTCAGCTTAATCTCCACCTGCCATTTCTTTGCTAATTTCAGTAGTTAATCTATATCCCAGTGTATTAGAAACATAGATGCAGGAGTAGGCCATTTGGCCCTTCAAGCCAGCACCAGCATTTAATATGATCATGGCTGATCATCTGAAATCAGTACCCCTTTCCTGCATATCCCTCGATTCCCCATATCCCTTGATTCCTTTAGCCCTAAGAGCTAAATCTATCTCCCTCTTAAAAACATCCACTGCCTTGTGTGGCAGAGAATTCCAGATTCACAAATCTCTGGGTGAAAAGGTTTTTCCTCATCTCAGTCCTAAATGGCCTACCACTTATTCTTAAACGGTGACCACTGGTTCTGGACTCCCCTAACATCGGGAATTTTTTTTCTGTACCTAGCCTGTCCAATCCTTTAAGAATTGTATATGTTTCTATAAGATCTCCTCTCATCCTTCTAAATTCCAGTGAATACAAGCTCATAACCACACATGTATCCACATTATACTGCATCTTCCATGCATTGCCCATTCACCCAACCTATCCAAGTCACCCTGCAGCCTCATAGCATCCTCCTCGCAGCTCACACTGCCACTCAGCTTTGTGTCATCCGCAAACTTGGAGACGTCACCTTTAATTCCTTTGTCTAAATCGTTAATATATATTGTAAATACCTGGGGTCCCGACACCGAGCCTTGTGGCACCCCACTAGTCACTGGCTGCCATTCTGAAAAGGACCCGTTAATTCCTACCCTTTGGTTCCTGTTTGCCAACCAGTTCTCTATCCATGTCAATACCCTACACATAATACCATGTGCTCTAATTTTGTACACTAATCTATTGTGTGGGACCTTATCAAAGGCTTTTAGAAAGTCCAGATACACCACATCCATTGGCTCTCCCTTATCCATTCTACTTGTTACATCCACAAAAAATTCCAGAAGATACTTTGACAACCTTTCGCAATATCTGCAACTCCTCAATTTTGGTAGTAACCTGCAAACTTACTCACTAACGCATCTATGTTTACATAATTTATATACATCACAAGCAACTGAGATCCCAGCACAGATCACTGCAGAATACCACTGGCTACAGACCTCCATCCATCAAATACTTTATTCAAGATCGATGTAAACAACCTCTACCGCCCTACCCTCATCAAACACCTTCATCACCTCCTCAAAAAAACAAAATCAAGTTAGTAAGACATGACCTGCCTGGGGCAAAACCATGCTGACTGCCCCTAATTAACCCATTACCTTCCAAATGCGAGTAAATCCTATACCGAAGAATCCTCTCCTACAGCTTCCCTACCACTAATGTAAAGCTCACTGGCCTATCATTTCCTGGAATAGCTCTACTTCCATTCTTAAACAAAGGAACAACATTGGCTAGTCCTCCAGGATCTTACTTGCAGCTGGGGAAAATACAATGATCAAAGCCCCTGCAATCTCATCTCTTGCCTCTCTCAATAACCTGGGGATTTATCCACCTTAATACGTGAAGAGCCCAACACTAACTCCATCTTGATCTTAAAGTGCCCTAGCACATTAATATATCCCACACTGATCTCATGATCCTCCCTATCCTTCTTGGTGAATACAGATGGAAAATACTCATTTAGTACTTCAACTACATCCTCTGACTCAAAGCACACATATCATCCTTTATCATTGAGTGATCGCACCTTCTCGCTAGTTATCCACGTGTTTTAAAGTATAAGAAGCCTTGCTTTAATCTTACTTGCATATGACATTTCATGGCATCTTTTCGCCCTTCGAATTCCCTGCTTGAGCTCTCTCCTGCTTGCTTCATATTCCTTCATATGCTCTTTTTCCCTCTTTTTGAACAAATGTACTATTTCGCTGGTCATCCAAGGTCTCCCCACCTTGCCATCTCATCCCTCCTCCTTACTGGAACACGCCGGTCCTGAATTCAAATTAACCAGTCTTTAAATTACTTCCACATGTCTGATGTGGATTTACCCCAAAAAAGGCTGCTCCCAATTTACTCTCAAGTATGTACCATCTAAACCTTTTGCACCAAGGAAGATCCCATTTAATATTGGGGAAGTTAAAATCACTCACTACATCAGACCTGTTTTATTCTTACCTTAATCTGTCCGCATATCTGTTCGATTTCCTGCTGACTATTAAGAGGACTATAGTTTAATCCAATTAGATTGATTCCACCTTTCTTATTTTTGAGTTTCACCCATGTTGCCTCAGTAAATGAACTCTCCAGTATGTCCTCTCTGAGTGCCACTATGACAGTCACCCTGATCAGTAATGCAACTCCTCCACCTCTTTTCCCTCCCTCTCGAACACATCAGAAACATCAAAACCTGGAAAACTGAACTGCTAGTCCTATCCCTCTCGCACAAAATCTCTATAATGACCACAACATCATAATTCCGAGCAATGATCCAGGCTCCAAGCTCATCTGTTTTACCTCCATAATACTCCTTTCATTGAAATAAACACACTTCAACCCATCATTTTTAGCAAGTTCATTAAACCCTCTCTGTCTGCTACATGCGTACCTTTGCTACATGCAGCTTCCGGCTGATGATGGCTGCCACGGTGTACTGCTCCTTGCTGTTTTGGATGTGTGTGTTCGTTTGTGTCGTCTGTGAAAACCCTACAAAGGTTACTTTCACGAGAGAGGTACTCATTAACATCGGACAAACAGTACCTCCAAACATCGTTCCGGATTTCCCTCACTCTCTGGATTACTTGGACATACTCATCGGCGGGGCTGTGGTTGCGCTCAATAACAAAGTGGACGAACTGCAACTCCTGCACTGGACAAACAAGGACTTCTCTCGAGCTGCTTCACCAAGACCTGGCTGTGTGAGTCGACCGTCAACCCTGGACAGCGCGCTGCAACTGGCTGGCTTCTAACTTCGCAGAGCGGACCACGACGTGGAGACGGCGGGGAAATCAAGAGGCGGTGGAATATACTTCTGTACCAACCAGGACTGGTGCAGCGACATCACGGTACTGTCAAACTTCTGCTCTTCCAACCTAGAATCCCTCTTTATAAACTGCAAACCCTTCTACTCTACGAGGTAATTTAACTCTTTTATTCTCCCTGGAGTTTACATACCCCTCCCCCCCATGCCTGCGTACGTGAGGCGCAAACGCAACTCGCTGACCAGCTAATGAGGGTAGAGAGTGACTTCCCGGACTCTATGGCCATTGTTTTGGGGGACCTTAACAAAGCTAACCTCTGCAGAGACCTTCCAAAGTACAGACTTCATGTTACCTGCCCCACCATTGGGAGAGAACACTTGACCACTGTTACACTTCAATCAAGAATGCATATCGCTCTGTTCCCCAGGCGGAGTCTGAGTCTCTCTGATCATGGTCCAGTTCAGCTTATTCCGGCCTACAGGCAGAAACTAAAATCTGCTAAGCCAGAACAACGAAAAGGTGGACAAGCGAGTGCATTGAAAACCTACAATCCTGCTTTGACTGCACTGAGTGGAATGTGTTCAGGGAAGCAACCACAAGCCTCGATGAGTATACGGACACTGTAACATCATATGTCAGCTTTTGTGAGGACAGTTGCATTCCAACTAGGACCCTGACCTGGTTCAACAACAAACCCTGGATTACAGCAGAACTCAGACAGTTCCGCCAGTCTAAAGAGGAGGCCTACAGGAGGGGGGATGCAGACCTCTACAGGCAGGCAAAGTACATGCTGAGAAGATAAATCAGAGCTGCCAAGGAAAGGTACTCTGAGAAGTTGAGGAGCAAGTTCTCAGCTAGTGACTCTTCAGTTTGGAAGGGCTTGCAAGATATCACCAGCTACAAGAGGAAAACCCCCCGCTCTTTGGACAGTCGTCAGCTGACCAACGACCTGAACGAGTTCTACGGCCGGTTCGATAAACAGAAACTTAACCCTGGTACATCCTCCCCAACCAACAATTCACACCTACTGTTTAAGAAGGAACTGCAGATGCTGGAAAAATCAAAAATAGATTAAAAAATGCAGGAGAAACTCAGCGGGTGAGGCAGCATCTATGGAGAGAAGGAATAGGCGACGGAAGAAGGGTCTCGACCCGAATCATTGCTTATTTACTCACAGCCTGACTCGTCTGCAAAGACTGGACCCTTCGCCACCCACTCCTCCCTAACCACCACTTCACACCTACTTAAAGCATTACTCCAGTTTGAAAAGACTGGACCCTTTCCCACCTACCCCTCTCCAATCACCACTTAACACCCACTAGGGGGCGCCGTCCAGTTAGTATGGCTGCTCAGCCTGCAGCTGTCTGTCTTTTAACTTATTTTTTTTATTTTTAGTGTGTAAAAAGTGTTTTGTTTGGAGTCTATTCTTTTTTATGTGGGGGGGGAGGGGGAGAAGGGGAAACTGCTTTTCCTGGTCCCTACTTGGTCGGAGAGGCAGCTTTTCTCCGGGCTGCATCTTCGACCCGTCCTCGCGGCCTACCAGCGGGCCTGGAGCGATGCCTGGCCTGGGTCGCCGCGCTGGAGCTCCGGTGAGCTGAAAACCGCCGACAAAAAACATCGCGGAGCCGCGGGTCTGTGGAGCGGCCAGCTGCAGGCGGCGGTGCTGAACTTTACATCGGGAGCTTCCATCCCAGTGGTGGAGCTCCATCCGGTGCGGCCTTGTTGGCTTCGGAAGCCGCGGACTCCAGTAAGAGGCGGCCGTTCCAGGTGTCCCAAGCCGCTGAGAGGGTGCTCCCGACGCCGGAGCACCATCACCCAGCGAGAACGGCCTGGAACATTGGGTTCCGTAACAGCGACTGCGGAGGCCTCAATAGGCCCGACTATGGGTGAACTGGGGATGGGACTGGACTTTGCTGCCTTCCTCCACAGTGGGAACCATTGTGGGGGGGATGTTTTTATGTCTACTGTTAAATCCTATGATGTTGTGTCTTATCTTTATTTGTGTGTTGCATGGCAAATCAAATTTCACTACAGCAATTGGTGTACGTGACAATAAATGTCCTTTGTCCTTTACTTACAGCCTGACTGCAAAAGACTGGGGCCTCTTCCACTACCCAATCCCTCCATGCTGCCCAACATCTATCTGGACACTTCTCCATCACCACAATAGAAATTGAGGAGGTGGAAAGGCTGTTCAGAAGACAGAAAAGCCGGAAAACTCCAGGACCGGACAATGTTTCCCCCTCTACTCTCAAGCTCTGTGCCAAGCAACTGGAACTGGTCTACACAGCCATTTTCAACCAGTTCCTGCAAACCTGTACTGTCCCTGCCTGCGTCAGTCTCCACTATTGTCCCTGTACCCAAAAATACAGAGATTATTGGTCTTAATGACTGCAGGCCTGTCGCACTGATCTCTGTAGTCACGAAGAGCCTTGAAAAACGTGCTGGCTAAGCTGAAAAATATCACGAACCCCTGCTGGAACCTCTTTAGTTTGCATATCGGGCCAATAGATCTGTGGATGACGCAGTCAACCTGGTCCTGCACTTCATCCTCCAGCACCTAGATCACCAGGGGATGCGAGGATTTTGTTTGTAGCTTTTAGCTCTGCATTCAACACCATTGTGCCAGAACTACTACACTCCAAACTCTCCAAGTTGATTGTTCCTGAACCCCTCTGCCGGTGGATCACCAGCTTCCTGACAGACAGGAAGCAGCATGTGAGGCTGGGAAAGTACATCGCGGACTCGCTGACCCTCAGCATATCGAGCACCACAAGGCTGCGTACTCTCCCCTCTCCTCTACTCTCTCTACACCAATGACTGCACCTCCAAACTCCTCTGTCAAGCTTCTCAAGGTTATGGATTACACAACCTTAACTGGACTGATCCAGGATGGGGAGGAATCTGCCGACAGATAGGAAATGACACAGCTGGTGTCCTGGTGCCATTGCAACAACCTGGAGCTCAATGCTCTTAAGAGTGGAATTGATTGTAGACTTTAGGAGAGCTCCCCCTCCCCTCACCACACTCACCATCAACAACACCACAGTCACATCCGTGGAATCTTTTAAGTTCCTGGGAACCATCATCTCCAAGGACCTTAAATGGGGAGCCACCATCGACACCACAGTCAAAAAGGCACAACGGAGGATGTACTTCATGCGGCAGCAGAGGAAGCACAATCTGCCACAGGCAATGATGGTCCAATTCTATACGGCCATCGTAGAGTCTGTCCTCACCTTCTCCATCATGGTCTGGTTTCGCTCAGCCACCAAGCACGACACCCAGAGGCTGCAGCGAATTGTCTGAGCAGCTGGGAAGGTTGTTGGCTGCAACCTTCCCTCCATTTGACGAACTGTACACTGCAAGGGCCAGGAAGCGAGTGGGTAAGATCATCTCCGACCCCTCTCACCCTGGCCACAAACTCTTTGAAGCACTTCCCTTTGGAAAGCGACTTCGGACTGTCAAAGCTGCCACAGCCAGATATAAAAACAGCTTTTTTCCACGAGTTGTAGCTACTCAATAACCAAAAATCTGTAGCCTCCTTTCGCTCTGGTATTTTATTTAATTCACATGTTTAATCGATAATGTTTTATTATTAATGTTTAATGTTTTATGTGTCATTTTTAATTGTCACTGTATGTCATGTTGTCACTTGCGAGCGGAGCACCAAGGCAAATTCCTTGTATGTGACCATACTTGGCCAATAAACTTATTCATTCATTCATTCTTCCTTAGAGACTTACTGGCCCTAATCTCTGCAATTTGCTTCCCACACATACCATTAATCTTCCTAAGTAATTGCTGCACCTGCATGCTAACTTCTTGTGTTTTATGTACTAAGGTCCCCAGATCTCTTTGGATTGCAACATTTCATAGTCTCTCTCTATTTAAATAATAATTTGCTTTTTTCGTCCAATGATTACCTCACATTTTCCCATATTATACTCCATTTTGCCCACTTGCTACACATATGTACATTCATTTACAGGCTCCTTGTCCTTGCAAACACACCTGTATAATACCATTGGCGAGTGTACCATAAGCAAATTTGGCTATAGTATACTTGTTTCCTTCATACAAGTCGTTAACATACATTTATAGTTGAGGCCCACAAGCTCGCCACAAGTTACTGAGCTGCCAGAAGAAGTGGTGGAGGCAGGTACAATAACAACATTTAAAGAAATTTGGGCAGGTACATGGATAAGAGAAGTTAAGAGGAATAAGGACCATACATGGGCAATTGAAACCATATATCCTGAATATCCATGGGTGTACCTCATATCGAAAAGACAGAACAGTGGGCAGAGGGGTGGGGTTGCTCCTGTTGGTGAGGAATGAAATTCTGTCCTTTGCAAGGGGTTGGCATTGAAACAGGAGATGTGGAGTCAGTAGGATAGAATAAGGAATTGTAAGGTTAAAAAAGACCCTAATGGGACTTATTACAGGCCCCCAAACAGTAGCCTGGACATAGGGTGCAGTTGAATCAAGAGTTAACATTGCATGTAGCAAAGGTAATGCTGTGGTTGTTTTTGGGAGATTTCAACATGCAGGTAAATTTGGAAATCAGGTTGTACTGGATCCTAAGACAGTAACTTTGTAGAGTGCCTTTGTGATGGATTCTTAGAGCAGTTTGTATGTGAGCCTACCAGGGAGAAGACAATTCTGGATTTAGAGCTATGTAATGAACCGGATTGATAAAGGAACGAGGTTAATGAGCCATTAGGAGGTAGTGACCATAATATGGTCAGGTTTAATCTACAATTGGAGAGGGAGAAGGGCAGATCGAATGTGTCAGTGTTACAGTTGAATAAAGGGGACTAAGGGGCCATGAGAGAGGAGCTGGCCAAAGTTGACTGAAATATACCCCAGCAGGGATGACAGTGGAACAACAATGGCAGGTATTTCTGGGAATAATACAGAAGGTGCAGGATCAGTTCATTCCTAGGAGGAATAAAGATTCCAAGGGGAGTAAGGGGTGACCGTGGCTGACAAGGGACGTCAGGGACAGTATAAAAATAAAAAAGTAAAACGTAGCAAAGATGAGCGGGAAGCAAGAGGATTGGGTAACGTTTAAAGAGCAACGGAAGATAACTAAAAAGACACAAGGGGGGAGAAAAGATAGCCAAGAATATAAAGGAGGATAGTAAAAGCTTCTTTAGGTATGTGAAGAGGAAAAAAATAGCTAAGACCAAAGTTGGACCCTTGAAGACTGAAAAAGGTGAATTTATTATGGGGAACAAGGAAATGGCAGATGAGTTGAACAGGTACTTTGGATCCGTCTTCATTAAGGAGGACACAAAAAATCTTCCTGATATAGTAGTGGCCAGAGGATCTGGGGCGACGGAGAATCTGAAAGGATGTAACTAGGAAAATGGACAAGGGAGTGCCAGTGGATGTAGTGTACCTGGACTTTACACTGCACACTGCAAGGGCCAGGAAGCGAGCGGGCAAGATCATCTCTGACCTCTCTCACCCTGGCCACAAACTCTTTGAATCACTTCCCTCTGGAAGGCCACTCTGGACTGTCAAAGCTGCCACAGCCAGACATAAAAACAGTTTTTATACACGAGTAGTTGCTCAACAGCCAAAAATCTATAGCCTCCCTTTGATCTGGTATTTTGTTGGTTCACATGCCTAAATGGTGTTTTATCATTATGTTTTATTATTATTAATGATTAGCGTTTTCTGGGTCATTCGTAACTGTCACTATATGTCATGTTGTTACTTGTGGGTGGAGCACCAAGGCAAATTCCTTGTATGTTAATACTTGACCAATAAACTTACTTACTTTCAGAAAGCATTTGATAAGGTCCCACATAGGAGATTAGTGGGCAAAATTAGGGCGCATGGTATTGGGGGTAGAGTGCTGACATGGATAGGAAATTGGTTGGCAGACAGGAAACAAAGAGTAGGGATTAAAGGGTCAGAATGACAGGCAGTGACTAGTGGGGTACCGCAAGGCTCGGTGCTGGGACCCCAGCTATTTACAATATACATCAATGATTTGGATGAAGGGATTCAAAGTAACATTAGCAAATTTGCAGATGACACAAAGCTGGGTGGCAGTGTAAACTGTGAGGAGGATGCTATGAGAATGCAGGGTGACTTGGACAGGTTGGGGGAGTGGGCAGATGCATGGCAGCTGAAGTTTAATGTGGATAAATGTGAGGTTATCCACTTTGGTATCAAAAACAGGAAGGCAGATTACTATCTAAATGGCGTCAATGGGAAAAGGGGAAGTACAACGGGATCTGGGGGTCCTTGTTCATCAGTCTATGAAAGTACGCATGCAGGTACAGAGGCAGTGAAGAAAGCGAGTGGCATGTTGGCCTTTATAACAAGAGGAGTCGAGTATAGGAGCAAAGAGGTCCTTCTGCAGTTGTACAGGGCCCTAGTGAGACCACACCTGGAGTATTGTGTGCAGTTTTGGTCCCCTAATTTGAGGAAGGATATTCTTGCTATTGAGGGAGTGCAGCGTAGGATTACAAGGTTAATTCCCGGGATGGCGGGACTGTCATATGCTGAGAGAATGGAGTGACTGGGCTTGTACACTCTGGAGTTTAGAAGGATGAGAGGAGATCCTATTGAAGCATATAAGATTGTTAAGGGTTTGGACACGCTAGAGGCAGGAAACATGTTCCCCATGTTGAGTGAAGTCCAGAACCAGGGGCCACAGTTTAAGAATAAGGGGTGAGCCATTTAGAACGGAGACAAGGAAATACTTTTGTGAGAGTTGTGAGTCTGTTAAATTCTCTGCCTCAGAGGATGATGGTGGCCGGTTCTCTGGATACTTTCAAGAGAGGGCTGGATAGGGCTCTTAAAGATAGCGAAGTCAGGGGATATGGGGAGACGGCAGGAACGGGGTACTGATTGGGGATGATCAGCCATGATCGCATTGAATGGCGGTGCTGGCCCGAAAGGCTGAATGGCCTACTTCTGCACCTGTTGTCTATTGTCTCTCCCCCCCCCCATCCTCTCTCCTCACCCCCCCGGCTTCTCTCTCTCTCTCTCCTCCCCCCACTCTCCTCCCCTTCCCCAGCCTCTCTCCTCCATCTCTCCCCCCCCTCTCTATCCTATCACTCTATCCCCCTCTCCTCTCCCCAATTCTCTCCTCTCTCCCTCCCCCCTCTCCCCCCCCCCCCCACCCCCCTCTCTCTCTGTCTCTGCCCCCCTCTCTCTGTCTGGCCCACTCTCTCTGTCTCTGCCCTATCTCTATGCCTCTCTCTCTCTCTACCCCCCCCACCCCCCTTATGACCCAGAGAATTTGTCATCTATGCTCATCAGCATGCTCCTAGCCTTATTGTAGTGAGAGAGACAGTGGCTTGGCAAAGAATAGGTCCCTCTAGACGCGCCTGTGAGTGAGGGCTATGCGTGAGTGAATAGGGGTAGGGGTGGTGTAAAAGGAGCGAGGGAATAATATTAAAATAATATTAGGGGTTCAGTATGATGTGGATAGAGAACTGGCTGGCAAACAGAAGCAAGAGTAGGGAGTAAACGGGTCCTTTTCACAGTGGCAGGCAGTGACTAGTGGGGTACCGCAGAGCTCAGTGGCTGGAACCCCTATATTTAACATATATATATTAATGATCTGGATGAGGGAATTGAAGCAATATCTCCAAGTTTGCGGAGACACTAAGCTGGGGGGCAGTGTTAGCTGTGAGGAGGATGCTAGGAGACTGCAAGGTGACTTGGATAGGCCTGGGTGAGTGGGCAAATGTTTTGGCAGATGCAGTATAATGTGGATAAATGTGAGGTTTATCCACTTTGGTGGCAAAAAACAGGAAAGCAGACTAATTATTTAAATGGTGGCCGATTAGGAAAAGGGGAGATGCAGCGAGACCTGGGTGTCATGTACACCAGTCATTTAAAGTAGGCATGCAGGTGCAGCAGGCAGTGAAAAAAGCGAATGGTATGTTGCTTTCATAGCAAAAGGGATTTGAGTACAGGAGCAGGAGGTTCTACTTCAGTTGTACAGGGTCTTGGTGAGACCACACCTGGAGTATTGCGTACAGTTTTGGTCTCCAAATCTGAGAAGGACATTATTGCCATAGAGGGAGTGCAGAGAAGGTTCACCAGAATGATTCCTGGGATGTCAGGACTGTCTAATGAAGAAAGACTGATAGACTCGGTTTTATACTCTCTGGAATTTAGGAGATTGAGAGGGGATCTTATAGAAACTTACAAAAATTCTTAAGGGGTTGGGACAAGGCTAGATTGCAGGAAGATTGTCCCGATGTTGGGGAAGTCCAGGACAAGGGGTCACAGCTTAAGGAATAGGGGAAATCCTTTAAGACCGAGATGAGAAAGACTTTTTTCACACAGAGAGTGGTGAGTCTCTGGAACTCTCTGCCAGAGGTAGTTGAGGCCAGTTCATTGGCTGTATGAAGAGTGAGTTGGATGTGGCCCTTGTGGTAAGGGGATCAGAGGGTATGAGAGAAGGCAGGTACGGATACTGAGTTGGATGATCCGCCATGATCATATTGAATGGCGGTGCCAGCTCGAAGGGCTGAATGGCCTACTCTGCACCCTAATTTCTAGTTCTAATGTTTCTATATCAAGGTAGGGTGGTTAGTGTGTGCGTGTGAGGGTGGTGATTAGTGTGTGTGTGGGATGGTTAGTGTGTGTGACACCGATGGCAAACACAGGCGAATGAGATTAGCTTAGATGGGTATCTTGGCCAGCATGGACAGGTTGGACTAAAGGGCCTGTTTCCATGTTATATGCCCTTATGACCCAGAGATTTGTCCATCTATAGCTCCATCAGCATGCCTCCTAGCCTTATTGTAGTGAGAGAGACTGTTTTATATTCTCCCACTCTTGAACCCCCATTTAGTCTTGGAATATCTTTAACCGTGAAGACCATTTCAAAAAATTAAAATGTTGTACCTCTTCCATTTCTCTATTTCCCCATTGTTAATTCCTCAGTCTCATTATCAAAGGGTCTAACATTTAGTTCAGAGATACAGCATTTAACCGTCCCTTCGACCCAGTGAGGCCATGCTGACCATCCATCACTAATTCAAACCTGTTCTATGTTGTCCCACTTTTCATCCCCTACACATAAGGAGCAATTTTACTGAGGCCAATTAACCTACAAACCCACACGTCTTTGGGATGTGGAGCAATAACCAGAACACCCATAGGAAGCCCACGTGTTCACAGGGAGAGCATGCAAACATTTCACACATGGCACCCAGGTTCAGGATCGAACCCAGATCTCTGGCGCTGTGATGTAGAAGCGCGAAAAGCTGTGCCACCCATTGATTTAACTACTGCTTTTTTGAGGTTCTCATTGCCTTTGTTATTTGCTAGTTTACACTCGTATTCTATTGTCTTCCTCTATAATAATTTTTAATCATTCAATTTGATGCTATCCTTATATTTCTTAGAACCTACAGGAATAAAATGTCTGTTAAATCTTTGCTGTTCAAATAAACAAAGCCTCTCGAAGAGAAGAACAGAATTCAAGAGTCTTCAATATACAAGTACTTTTACAAAGATTTTGTGTACAAAACAGAATTATCAAATAAATTAGTGAAACAGAACAACCATAAGATGGTTTTACAGCAGAGTACCATTGCTTGAAACAAATCCAGCGGATTCATTTCCAAATAGACCAATCATAGCAAATATGTACCAATTCCAATTACAGCATTATACTTTAAATAAACTTATGCTTCAAAAACCTCATGAGGTACTATACCTTTCTTTGTTGATTTTTTGATCTTCAATTAAGAATGCCATAATAGCCATCCGGTACATATGGTCTGACACACTCTCTGGCTTTTTCACATTTCTATATACCCAACCTGTTCGGGGTACTCTCTACAGAAACAAACAGATTTATACACATTTTCAGATTAATTTCAATGTATTCAATCTGTATAGTTGCATTTATATTTACTCAAAATGCTGGTAATATCTAGATTCTTTGGACAAAGTAACAGTCTTCACAGGGATTTCCTCTTCACCCAACATAAATTCAGCAAGTGAGCCTTGGATACTCTGGGATTGTGGTGTCCACATCACTTTAGTATGCTATAGATTTTTGAGGGACAGCATTGCCCTCGTCTCATCAATTAAAAAAGTCAAAATTCCTATTTCAATTGTGTAACAGCATAGGAGAGGACATGGAGGAAGTAATTTTGAAGCAAAGAGGGTAAAATGACAGGTAACAGTCTTTTAAAGAATAGTTAGTATGAGTTCTAGACCACCATATTCAGATGAGGGTGAAAGGCAAAGATGGCAAGCTTGGGGAACCTTGAATGACAAGAGATGTTGTAGATTTGATAAAGAAAAAATAAGGAAAATTATTGCACATATACACAATTGGATATCACACTTTCAATATATTATTCAAACGTGTACACTTGCAGTTACAAATTACAGTTTGAGAGAGTCTCGAGAAATATATTGTGTGTCTGAGAGAACTTAAAGAATTTACGAGGGCAAAAGGGTTACAAAATAACTTTGGCAAGTAAGATTACACAGAATCCATATGTACATCAAAAGCAAGAGGATAGTCAGGGATAAAGTGGACCAGAGTATAATCTGTGTGTGGACCCAGGCGATATAGACAAATTGCTAACTGACTACGTCTCATCTGCATTCACTTAGGAGAAGTATATGGAAGATAGTGAGTTCAGGGAACTAAGCTGGAACTGATGAGAATGACGAAGGAGGAAGTGATACATGTTGCGGTTTGCATAAGGGTTTGTAAATCCCTCAGCGCTAGATGAGATCTAGACCAGGTTGCTCTGGGAAGCAAGGGAGGATATAGCTGAGGCCCTGACAGAGATTTTCCCATCTTCATTCGCCATGGATGAGGTGCTAGAAGAGCGCAGGATGGCACAGGGATGCGGCTGGGGGTCCCCGGCCTGTCGGGAAGCAAGTTCCTCGAGAGTTGGAGCGGGGTCGGGCTGGAACTGGCGCTTACGCTGGCTGTGGGCCTGGGGCCTCCGCTGCTCCGGGCCGGAGTCCCGTCGGAGTGGAGCTGTCGGTTGGCTGGCGGAGGCAGGCTGAGTTGAGCTGGGGTTGGCACTTCTTCGCCATGCTGGCTGTGGGCCTATGGGCCGGTGCTCCGGACCTGTGTCCCATCGGTCCGGGGTCGCCCCGGACATCTCCGCACCCCCCGGGCGGGGATGGGACACTTGGGGGGAACGGGGACGGTGCAGTGGCAGTTTGGCAGCGCCAGGGACCCGGGTACGATCCTGGCCACGGATGAGGCGTGGGTCTGTGTGTGCACAGCAGGTCCCGTGTCTCTCTCCCACTCACATCTGCCCCCCTCTCTCTGGCCATTACACCCCATTCCTCAGAATATATCAAATATATTTTTACACAAATTATGAATAAAGATAAGAATGTATACAGTTTATACAGCCAGCGCTTCGTTCGCTTTTTCTTTATAGCGAATGACCTTTGACAAATCCCAAAATTCATTGTGTTTTTCGGAATACTGAACTGTGTTAATTTATTAACGTGGAATTTGACCAACAGGGCACAGACTTGCAAAACGGTGAGTTACTGGCGCAGAGGTGTATGAAACGTGGGTACACAAAATGCTGGACAAACTCAGCGGGTGCAGTAGCATCTATGGAGCGAGGGAGATAGGGAAACAATGCCTCGTCCATAGATGTTGCTGCACCCGCTGAGTTTCTCCAACATTTCCCTCGATTTTCCAGCATCTGCAGTTCCTTCTTTAACACGGTGTATGAAACGCATTGGCCGAGCCAAATCCCCCTTTCCCTTCCTCCCTCCACGTGTTTTGCAACTCTTTCCAGAGGGAACATTCAACCCAAAGGCTTGCAACGGAGACCCCGAGTTTTGCGGCGCGGGTGGCTTGGAACCCCGCGTGGACGGGAAACAATGCCTTGGAACCCCGCGTGGACGGGAAGCAATGCCTTGGAACCCCGCGTGGACGGGAAGCAATGCCTTGGAACCCCGCGTGGACGGGAAGCAATGCTTGGAAAACAATGCCTTGGAATGGACGGGAAACAATGCCTTGGAACCCCGCGTGGACGGGAAGCAATGCCTTGGAACCCCGCGTGGACGGGAACTATGACCAGCGTACCAGGCGGGGTGTCGCGGGCCGGGCGTCAGGGTGAGGTGCAGATGCCTATGCAGAATGTGCGGTGAGGAACAGCAGATGCTGGTTTACACTGAAGATAAACACAAAATGCTGGAGTAACTCAGCGGGACAGGCAGCATCTCTGGAGAGAAGGAATGGGTGACTCACCCATATCTTCTATCCAGAGATGCTGCCTGTCCCGCTGAGTTACTCCAGCATTTTGTGTCTATCCTCTGCATATGCAGAATTATCAGTAACCCCTCACCTTCAGCTGCCCGATAAACCTGATGAACTGCAACAACTTCGCTGCATCCACGGAGCTCGCGCACGCAGCCATCGCTTCTGACCCGGAACTAGCGTCACGACACAAAGATCCTATAGCTCTGCTGTAGGATCTTTGGTCACAACACGGCGTGCCGACGGATTCGTTCCCGAATCAATGAGCGATGCATGTTATTGAGTCAAAAGCAAAGCTGTATATTCATAGAAATGCGAAACACTGCATATGCTGGAAATATGAAAGAACATAAGCTGCCCAGTGTTTCCAATGGGAGATTTGCTGCCATCGCAGCATCAACGCCGAACAAAATTTCGCACATTATTTTCCAGACCTACAAGCGGACAGGTTATCTCCTTCTCAATCAGTTATTGTTTACAATTTCACGCTCAGTCTCCCAGCTCTGAACAGAATTATTTGTCTCCTCCTCGCTCCAAACTCAAGTACACTGTATTTCCAGAACAAAACAGTCCAGGACCTTGGTCGTTTTGAACATCAGCCGTTTCTGACTTGTCACCAATTTTTAAATATTTTTTGCCCTGTGCATCAAAATGGATGGGGAACATTTGCTCATCCATTTTCAATGTATATATCACTTGTTATACTGTGTATATCCGCATGAAGCCACGTTGCATCCTATCCACAAACCCACCTATTTCTTGTATCAGCAAACATGAAAATATTCCTTGGCCTCCCTCAATCAAATCATTGATGTAAATTGTGAATACCTATATCCTAAGCTTCAATTCCTGGAGTATCGAATTACCGAATAATGAAAGGCCTGGAAAGAATGGACGTGGAGAGAATGTTTCCAGTAGGGGGGAGTCTAGGCTCAGAGGGTACAGCCCCAGAATAAAATGACTTACTTTTAGAATGGAGATGAAGAAGGTAGTCAGTGTGTGGAATTCACTGCCACAGACGGCTGTGGATGCCAAGTCATTGGGTATTTTTAAAGCAGAGATTAGTAGGTTCTTGATTAGTAAGGGTGTCAAAGGTTATGGAGAGAAAGCAGGAGAATAGGGTTGAGAGGAAAATATAGATCAGCCATGATCGAATGGCAGAGCACACTCAATGAGCCAAATGGCCAAATCCTGCTCCTATGTTTTATGATCACTTATCTCTTATACTGAGAATTCCCAATCTCAGTATTTTACTCACAATCTCCTGTGAGTGATTTTATAGAAAGCTTTCATGTCCACTGCTTAACTTCTTGCCAGCTAGCCATGTCCTCACAGAACTTGTCACATTTGGGATATATGGATAAGGGATTTGTCCCTACATTGTGCAGCTGGCATTGCTCAGTCATAAAGTCATAAGGAATAGTAGTAGTATTGTGCCATTCAGTCCATCAAGTCTACTCCACCATTCAATCATGGCTGATCTTCCTCTCCCTCATACAGCTCGAGAGCATGTACCTCCAGATTCAGGAACAGTTTCTTCACTGCTGTTATCAGATTATTGACTGGACCTTTAAATGCCAGAGATGTATCCTTGATCTTCCAATCTACCATGTTTTATTACTGACCCTGTAGCTGTAACACTATCTTCTACACTATCTGTTAGGCTCACATACAATATGATCTGCCTGGATGGTACCCAAAACAACGTTTTTCGACTGTATCTCAGTACATATGAAAATAATAAACCCATACCCAGTTGTAGTTAAGGAAATAGGTTTTTCAAGTTCAAATTCTAAGTGCTGCTTCGTACCAGGAACCTAGGTACACTAAGTGTGGGTAGGAACTGCAGATGCTGGTCTAAATCGAAGTTTAAAAGCTTCTTTAGATATGTTAAGGGAAAAAAAGTAGCAAAGTCAAATGTGGGTCCCTTGAAGGCAGACACGGGTGAAATAATTATGGGCAACAAGGAAATGGCAGAAGAGTTGAATAGGTACTTCGGATCTGTCTTCACTAAGGAGGACACAAACAATCTCCCAGATGTAATGGAGGACAGAAGGTCTAAGGGGGTAGAGGAACTGAAAGAAATTTTCATTAGGTGATAAATAGTATTGGGTAGGCTAATGGGACTGAAGGATGATAAATCCCCTGGGCCTGATCGTCTGCATCCCAGGGTCCTCAGGGAGGTGGCTCTAGAAATAGTGGATGCATTGGTGATTATTTTCCAATGTTCAATAGATTCAGGATCAGTTCCTGTGCATTTGAGGATAGCTAATGTTATCCCACTTTTCAAGAAAGGAGAGAGAAAACGGGGAATTACAGACCAGTTAGCCTGACTTTGGTGGTGGGAAAGATGCTGGAGTCAATTATTAAAGAGGTAATAACGCAGCATTTGGATAGCAGTAAAATGATTAGTCCAAGTCAACATGGATTTATGAAAGGGAAGTCATGCTTGACTAATCATCTGGAATTTTTTGAGGATGTGACAAGTAAAATGGATGAAGGGGTGCCAGTGGATGTAGTGTACCTAGACTTTCAGAAAGCCTTTGATAAGGTCCCGCACGGGAGACTGGTGACTAAAATTAGAGCACATGGTATTGGGGGTAGGGTGTTGACATGGATAGAAAATTGGTTGGCAGACCGGAAGCAAAGAGTAGGAATGAACGGGTCCTTTTCAGAATGGCAGGCAACGGGGAGTGGAGTGCCGCAAGGCTCGGTGTTGGGGCCGCAACTGTTTTCCATATATATTAATGAATTGGAAGAGGGAATTAGGAGCAACACTAGCAAGTTTGCGGATGACACAAAGCTGGGTGGCAGTGTGAACTGTGAAGAGGATGTTAGGAGGTTGCAGGGGGACCTGGACAGGTTGAATGAGTGGGCAGATGCGTGGCAGATGCAGTATAATATAGATAAATGTGAGGTTATCCACTTTGCTGGCAAAAACAAGGGGGCAGATTATTATCTCAATGGGGTTAGGTTAGGTAAGGGGGAGGTACAGCGAGACCTGGATGTCCTTGTACACCAGTCACTGAAAGTTGGCGTGCAGGTACAGCAGGCAGTAAAGAAAGCTAATGGAATGTTGGCCTTCATAACAAGAGGATTTCAGTACAGGAGTAAAGAGGTTCTTCTGCAGTTGTATAGGGCTCTGGTGAGACCACATCTAGAGTATTGTGTACAGTTTTGGTCTCCTAATTTGAGGAAGGACATCCTTGTGATTGAGGCAGGTTCACGAGAGTGATCCCTGGGATGGCGGGACTGTCAAATGAGGAAAGATTGAAAAGACTAGGCTTGTATTCACTGGAGTTTAGAAGGATGAGGGGATATCTTATAGAAATGTATAAAATTATAAAAGGACTGGACAAGCTAGATGCAGGAAAAATGTTCCCAATGTTGGGTGAGTCCAGAACCAGGGGCCACAGCGTTAAAATAAAGGGGAGGTCATTTAAGACTGAGGTGAGAAAAAACTTTTTTACCCAGAGAGTTGTGAATTTATGGAATTCCCTGACACAGAGGGCAGTGGAGGCCAAATCACTGGATGGATTTAAGAGAGAGTTGGATAGAGCTCTAGGGGCTAGTAGAGTCAAGGGATATGGGGAGAAGACAGGCACGGGTTATTGATAGCGGACGATCAGCCATGATCACAATGAATGGCGGTGCTGGCTCGAAGGGCCAAATGGCCTCCTCCTGCACCTATTTTCTATGTTTCTATGTTTCTATAGACACAAAATACACTCTATATGCCTCTGCTGTCCAGTGTCATATCATCAGGCAAAAATTCAAACAAGTCTTAGTATTTTTTTGAGGTTTTAGTTAATTTAGTTTATTATGGTTATGTACCAAGCCAAAAAATTATTTCCATTAAACAGGGTGGCACAGTGGCGCAGAGGTAGTGTTGCTGCCTTAGCATGCCCGAGGCCTTGGTTTGATCATGGCATTTCAATGCCAGCATGTGGAGATGGGGACTCTGCCAGAGCCCAGCCTGTGAAAAAGACAGCCAACCATGTCATCTCTGGGTGCCCGCTCTACCACCCACCAAATTGAGCTCTGGGCCTGGCAGACATTGACACAGAGACAACAACCTGGCTGCTCAACACCCGGCTTGAGATCTAACTATTCCTTTGGTTTATGTTTCATTCGCAAGTAGAAGAAGAAGATCCTGACTATGGGTGCTGTCAGTACGGAGGTTGTATGATCTCCCTGTGACCCCGTGGGTTTTCTACAGGTCCTCCTCCCACATCCCAAAGCTGTGCAGGTTTGTAGGTTAATTGGCTTCTGTAAATTGTCCCTAATGTGTAGGGTAGAAATAGTGTACGGGTGATCACGAGTCCATGCGGACTCAATGGGCTGAAGGGCCTGCTCCCATGCTGTATCTTTAAACTAATCTATACTAAACAACTCAAATAATTCAGTTGATTAATCTCAAATGTAATAGCAGAGAAAAATTAAAGACATTAATTTCTCAGTAACTAGTTTACCATCTACCAGGGAATAATGTTTTGACCAAATGTCTCTGATTTGTTTAGTTCAATAAGATGATTTTTAAAAATTAATTTATGGGTAGGGTGATAGACAAATCTGAAGTGTTCTCATTAGGCAATGGTTTAATGATTTGCCACAATTTGGCTGGGTTGCCACAATAACTTTCAGAAACAGATGAACTTCCTCAATGTAGCCAAGCATATCATCTGGACTACTTTGTTTCCAGCCTGATTGCATCTCGTTCTGTCTCCGGGGAGGGGGATATTGAGAAACGGCCTCAGTATTTTGCTCTGTGCATTCATTTAGTGCCTAGCCAGTGAATAAAGTTTAATGGGAAACATTAAACCTTGGATTACAAACCACAATAAATTTCTTATTGACAATAGTTATAATTAAGACAAAAACATACCTTTAAGTGAGGTTGATTTACAGTGTCATTCTAATACAAGTGTGAGGTGTTGCACTTTGGTAGGTCGAATGTAAGCGGAAAGTATACAGTCATAAAGTGGACAAGACAGCATTATTAAACAAAGGCATCTTGGGATTCAAATTCATTGCTCCCTGAAAGCGCCACACAACTAGGTAGAGCAGTAAAGAAGGAATATGGTATGCTTGTCTTCATTGGTCAAGGCATAGATTATAAGAGTCGGGATGTCATGTTTAGTTTTATTGGACTTTGGTTAGGTCACATTTAGATACTGTGCTGTGCCTTTCTAGGTTGTATGTTCCAATTTTGACTACAATTATTTTTTAAAGATAAACCTTAACATTTGCATTATCTGGTGATGCGTTGCAAGCTATCATATAGGTATTGGCATGCAGCATGCTGACAGATACCTGATAATCACCAGCTAGCAGCCATTATTGCCTCAGACCTCAAATGTCCACGTGTGCATCGAAATGCAGAGGTCACCCACTCAAGGTTTCCATGCGGTTCCCGGAGGTTTTTTGTCAGTCTCCCTAATGGTCGAAAGTGGTTGCCGTTTTAAAATCGGTAATTTTTCAGTCGAAGCCGGTTGCGATGCTAGTTGAAGGTAGTTGCCGGAGGACAAAAACCTCCGGGAACCGCACGGGAACCTTGGGTGGGGCACAAAGTCTCCAGAGGTTTCCGTTCATGTTTCCTAAATGGGACAGGGGCATAAGGGAACTCAGTAACAGGTACCAGCACAGTCGTTCCTAATCTCACTTTCTTGACATGCAATAAGCCTGCTGCATCGCTGATGTCAGTATTCCTAGATTATTTTATAATTCAATCCCTTCTCTGTATATACATATGTGGGTGTGTACATATATATATATATACACAGCCGCATATGTATATACAGAGAAGGGATTGAACTATAAAATAATCTAGGAATACTGATATCAGCGATGCATATCTGTATATACATATGTATGTGACTGCATACACACACACACGTAAACAGTATATATATATATGGCTGGAGTAACTCAGTGGGACAGGCAGCATCTCTAGAGAAGAGGAATGGGTGATGTTTCATGTCGAGACCCTTCATCAGACTGAAAGTCACGGGAAAGGGAAATGTGAGATATAGACAATGATGTAGAGAGATATAGAACAATGAATGAAAGATATGCAAAGAAGTAAGGATGATAAAGAAAACAGGCCTTTGTTAGCTGTTTGTTGGGTGAAAGCGAGAAGCTGGTGTGACTTGGGTAGGGGAGGGATGGAGAGAAAGGGAGAGCAGGAGAAATCAATATGCATACCACTGGGTTGTAAGACGCCAGAGCGAAATATGAGATGCTTTTTCTCCAATTTGCGTTTAGTCTCACTCTGACAATGGAGGGGGCCTAGGACAGAAAGGTCAGTGTGGGAATGGGAAGGAGAGTTAGGGTGTTTTGCCACCGGGAGATCAGGTAGGTCCAGGCAGATTGAAGGAAGGAGTTCAGCGAAACAATCGCCCAGTCTGCGTTTGAATTCCAGGTGGACAAGACCAAACATATTAGTAACTTACAAAACTTTAACCGTGGCACAATATCTATTAGCAATATAGTTTAACAGATTTCTCTTGGATCAGTAAATACATTCTTGAAAAAATATTTCATTTACATAAAATAACAAGAGTATGGTGAGGAATTCAATTGGCATTAATTCCTATTGAAACATTGGGAGAGTCAATGCTTCTGCGTTCTTTGACGTGGATCAAAAGGTATTGGTGCAGACTGGGTATGAACAATAGGTGGTAGTATGCACCACCAGGATGTGAGTTTGTAGCAATACGATTTGAGCGTTGTTGGCTGTAAATTAGATTTACTATAGTGGGTTCAGCTCAGAATCTAATGTTCATGGCAGTACAGCAAAAAACATTGTTTATGTACTGAGTGCTGTGGTGTTGTGGTTAAATTACTGGCTTAATTACCCTGTGGTCAAATCCCACCAAGCCAGTTTGAGATTTGGAAGTATCTTTAAAGAGGTCTGTAAATAAAAAGCAGATATTATTAAATTGTTGGACGCCTGTACAAAACCAACTAGACCACTAACGTCTTTTCAGGAAGGAAATCTGCCATTCTCACCCAGTCTGGTTAATACGGGATGTTTGTCATGCACCATTTCGTTTAACTCTTTGTTTCCCTAGAGAATGGCCTAGCAAGCTGCTCAGCGGAATTATACCAGTGTGAGGACAACAAGAGATGTGCAATAAATGCCACCCATACCAAAGACTCCCACACTTCATTGTTACATATTTAAACATGTTAGTTTAAAGTTTATAATCTTGCCTGTGTATTTAAATTGGGCTTTTAGCATTCAGTTTGTAACCATAATTGCACGTCAATCTTTGTGTTTATTACTGGTGTATAATGGTATTTTGATCAAATTATTCTATATGTGGGCCTGAAAATGTCTGCACATGTGAAATACCTCACAAGCGAAGTAACTCAATTACTGTATGTAATAGATATTAATCCGAGTAAATATATTTGTTTAATTTAGTATTGACAATATAGAGGTGAATCCAGCAAGAGAAGTCAAGAGGGCTGTTAAAAAAAAAAGCAAAAGGATCCTCAGCTTAAAAACAAAACACAAGTCAAACAAAGGGAGGAGATTGTGCCACCCTTTGTAAAACTGGAATATTACGTTAATTTCTGGCCTCCACATTTTTGGAAAGATGTCAGGCCTTATAGATTTTGCATTAAGAATTATTGGTATCAGAAATGAAAGGTTATAATTCTGTGGTGAGACGAAAGAGGGTGTGATTGCTTCTTTTGGACCAATTAATATTAAGGGATATTTATTTATTTTTAAATCAAATTCATAAATGTTTTGAAGAGTCTTAAATGAGGATAAAACTGTGTCCATTGGGAGTAGAGACAGTAAACTATGGCACAGATTTAAAGTGATTGGCACCACAACCAGAAACAATATTAGGAAAACATTTCTACTTGGTGAGTTCTTCTGATCTGGAATGCGCTGTTTGTAAAGATGGCCTGGGATATATTGAAAAGGATGTCTGAAAGGCAATCCCAAAGGTATAATCAACATGGAAGACTTTCTTTCACTTATGGCTTTAAGACTCCTTAAAACCCACCTCTTTGTCGAGGTGTTTAGTTTTTTGTTCCAATATTTCTAATGTGCACTTCCTTGATGGGATATTACAATGTGCAAAGACACCAGACATATGTAACATTGTTGTCTTTGGGTGGCAATCAGGGGTAAAAGTACCAGTTTTTATTAAAACTAAAAGCCAGAAAAGCCAGAAAAAATACTGTTCAACAGTGTGTTTAAGCCAAATTTCACTTTCAAAGTGAATTAGTCATGTGAGGAAATGAACATTTTGCTTGCCACATTTGATATTTAAAGTCTGGATTTTTAATCTAGAGATGCAAATTCAAATCCCATCCTGGTAGCCAGTGAATTTACATTGTATACATCTGGAATTAAAAGATGGTATTAGCACTGGTAATGTGATTCACAAGGAAGCAAGTCAGCCTTGATTGGCCTATAGGTCACTTCAAACCAACAAAATAGTTGATTCAGGTAGCCAAAAATAAAACTAGATTTTGGGGAAATTTTTGATAGGCAATATTTACCGATGATGACCCCATCCATAAAAGAATAACACAAATTGGCCACTATTTGTTTGGGGTTGCACTGTGCACAGCAGATAATGTTCCAGGTTTGATCCTGACATCAGATGCTGTCTGTGTGAAGTTTGTATGTTCTCTTCGCGACGGCATAGGATTCTTCTGAGAGCTTCAGTTTCCCTCCACTCCCCAGATATAATGGTTTGTTAATGTTCTATTCTTTCAAAGCAAGAATTTAATTGTCCTATCTGGGACACATGACAATAAACTCTCTTGAATCTTGAATCTTGAATCTTAAATTATTCCTTAGTGTAAGTGGGTGGCAGGTGAATCAAGGCTTAGTGGGGAGGTTGAGGGGGGGGAATGCGTGATGGGAATGTGAGGGACTGCAGGCTACAGGGAAATTACGTAAGAATGCTGTGACTTACTTAATAAACCAAATAACCTCCTACATCATAAGAAATAAGAGATGTGAATCGATTATTTCTGTACATTGCTAATATTACATCTATGGGATAATATATAAATGGACCACATTGAAAATTTCCTCTTTTACCTCACTAATGTTCTTGCCTCCAAAGCACTCCTGATACTGGTGACAATATCATCCCAATGTTTACAAGAGGCAATAAGCCATTCTTAGAATCATCTAACCTTACGTCATTCAACTCAGCTCCAACCATCTTTTTCACCCTCCTCCAAAGTTGACCAACCAAGAATTGAACCTAAGTCCTTCAGCTCTTTAAAGGTCAGCTGTTCATTGGACGGTCTCACTGGGGAATTGGAGGAGGATACGTTGCAAAGTTAATAGTAAAATGTTGAAGATTAAACTGTAAAAAGACGAGCCAATATCTTTGCATGAAGGTATTCTGTACAATGAGCCTGCATTAACTAAGTCAGCTTATCACGGGATTTGGTAATTGATGTGTTATGCAAGGTGACGTATAAATTTTTATCTGCCACAGTAGTTTTCTGTGCAAAAACTAAACACCATGACATTGCAATTTGATTGCAACTGACGATGTAGGAACAGAGTACACATTCAGTCTGAAGAAGGGTCCTGACACAAAACGTCACCAATCCTTTTTCTCCAGAGATGCTGCCTGACCTGTTGAGTTACTCCAACACTGGTATAAAGCAACATCTGCAGTTCTTTGTTTCTACATTTAGGAGTAGAGGCTGCGTGTGCATTGACCTGCCTGTTAACGTGGTCTCTGCGACCAAAAGTAATTGGTGCTGGGACCACATTATAATAGTGCGGCCAGCACGACCTGGGCTGCATGCCAGTCTTTTTCTTGTCGGGAGGAGGTTTTAAAGGATAATTTAGAACATGGTAGAATCATGTCCCAAGGCTATCAATATTCTTAAATCACTCTAACCACTGAAAGCAGAAACCTTCTCAGAGTAAATTGCTAGAGGTTCAGGTAAGGTACCTATTTTCTTCTTGTGGGATACAATCTAGAGATAGTCCCCATTTATTCTTATTCAATTGATGCTCAGAAATTCAGTGTTGACAGTGATGTTCTTCAAAAACAATTTGTAGAGGTTCTCCTGATAATTGCACAAAAAGCAGTGCAGATGTTAAGTCACATAAATTGGAACAGTCCCAGGCACAATCTTTGTTCACTAATTGCTCCTAGGGCGGGGAAGCACAAGTGACTTTAATGCCTCCAACACAAACAGTAGGAAAGCTGAACAAGGTTCTGCTTCTCAGAAAGCAGCTGCCACTTTGTGTTAGAACTCATCAGTGCGTCAGAAAGTCATGGTTTCTATTCCTACTCCAATAATCACAGCATTTTAGTGCAATTCTGAGGGAGTGCTACAATTCCTTTAGGCACACTGCCCAATATTTATCCCTTCAACCAACATAATTCAAATCAGATAATTCCACATTGATATTGGTGTATTATTGTCATATATACCGTGATACAATGATAAACTTGGTTTTGTGCGCATCTGTCCATAAGTACATCAGGTAGTGCAGAAGAGAAAATGAACAGAGTGTAGAATATATCATTACAGCTACAGACTTGTTGTGATGCAGCAAGTAAGAATTTCACTGTTGTTTCTGGGACATATGAAAATAAAACACTCTTGACTCTTGACTCTTGACAAAGTACAGGTAAAATAAAGAACATGAGCTGCAACAAAGTAGAATGGAGAATCTGGAACTCACCCCTAGCATATGAGAGGTGCATTCAAGATTCTGCTAACAGTGGGAAATAATCTATTCTCCAATCTAGTTGTATCTGCTTTCAAGCTTTTGTGTCTGCTCCCTGCTGGCAGAGGGGAGAGTTGAGAATAACTAGGATGAGAATGGTCCTTGATTATGTTGGCAGCGTGAGGGTAAGATGGAATCGAGGAGGGCGATACTGGTATGGAGTGAGGTAAAGAACAATGGGGAGGGAGGCAGAACAAAGGGCAATGGGGGCCCAGCGTGGGGGAACCACTGTGGTAACGGATGGGGGGGGGGGGGGGGGGAGGGGTGTAGTGCAAAAGGATGAGCTGGCGTACTTTGTAACTGTCAGTGCTGTAGGTGGCCGCTATTTGTATACATTGGGTATGGAAACAACGAATTTCACTGTGCCCTGTCACGTGTGACAATAAAGTATTCCATTCCAAGTTTACAATTCTCATTATTCATCATTAGATGTGCTTTTTTGGAAGTTTTCTGTGCTCACAAAGCTTGTGTTTTATTGTCTTTCAATTGTTTTATGATGACTTTTGAGTGAAAGTCAAAATAGATGTTCTGTCCTTATTCTGTACCATATGAAGGCCATGTGAACATTGATTGGAGCAGCAAATTCCAATCACTGCTGATCACTACCATGGATTCAACCATGGGGTTCCATGTTACACGCAGCAGGCATGCGCTGGAATCCAGAGCCTTAGTTTGTGGCATGCAAATGAGATAAAGTTATTTTGATTGAAAGGCAAATAGAAACAAAGAAACATTGAAAAATAGGTGCAGGAGTAGGCCATTCGGCCTTTCAAGCCAGCACCGCCATTCAATATGATCATGGCTGATCATCTAAAATCAGTACCCCGTTCCTGCTTTTCCCCCATATCCCTCGATTCCCTTAGCCCTAAGAGCTAAATCTAATTATCTGTTGAAAACATCCAGTGAATTGGCCTCCACTGCATTCTGTGGCAGAGAATTCCACAGATTCACAACTTTCTGGGTGAAAATGTTTTTCCTCATCTCAGTCATAAATGGCCTACTCCTAATTCCTAAACTGTGACCCCTGGTTCTGGACTCCCCCGATATTGCTTGTGAAATTGCACATTACCTTCAGAAGGAAAATTCTGTGAATCTAATGCATTTCTAATGCCCAATGCCTACTATCTTTAAATCTTTAGCCGTATTTTCACTCCGGACATAGTACAGTATATCTCTATAAATAATGTGCATAGGAGTTCAAGAAATAACATATTGCCAGAAGAGGTAGTTGAGGCAGGTACTACAAAACCATTTAAAAGATATTTGTAAAGAAAAGTACAGAAAAATTTTGTAAAGAAAGATTTAGAGCGATATGGGCTAAAAGAAAAAATGAAATAGGACTAATTTAGATGGGGCATCTTGGTCAGCATGAACCAGTTGGGCAGAAGGGCTTATTTCCATGGTATATGGCTCCATAAGTAACATTGTATAAATATGGTGCTATGTTTTAATAGATGTGTGCTGCTAATTCACAGAAACCATGTCATTGCAGTGTGTACTATCTGACCATTGTTCGACATATTATTCTGAAACTCACTTCTCTACTACATGAGCCAGCACATTAAGCATATATTTAATGGATGGTAATCATGGGCCGCGGAACTGGGGGGGCTGCAGCCCCCCCACTTTTTTGGCTAGACATGTTTCAGTGTCTCTGGCTTTGGACGAGGCACTGCTGTACTCTGAGCAACCTGGTCGTGGGTGTTGGAGAGCCGTGGCGGAGGGAGGGATGCAGCTCCGGCCATGGAGCAGCCTCAGTGCAAGAGGCCCGGGCCGTCAGAGGCAGCCGGGCCTCGGGTCGAAGGTGAGGAGGAAGCGTTGCACCGCTGCCTTGAGAGTCTCTGCGCCAAATTCGCCCTGGTGACCGGCATGGACCAGGCTGCGGCTCGGTGCATCATGGATAGAAGCAGTGAAAGTTAGTGGCCTTCAAATGGGGTGGTTGGATAAAGTATCCTGCTTGCCTGCTAGATTTTCACTCTTACTGTAACTGCAGGAAAATGTTTCCCCATGTTAGGGGAGTCCAGAACCAGGGGTCACAGTTTAAGAATAAGGGGGGGCCATTTAGGACTGAGATGAGGACAAACATTCTTCACCCAGAGAGTTGTGAATCTGTGGAATTCTCTGCCACAGAAGGCAGTGGAGGCCAATTCACTGGATGTTTTCAAGAGAGAGTTACATTTAGCTCTTGGGGCTCGTGAAATCAAGCGATATGGGGAAAAAATAGGAAAGGGGTACTGATTTTAGATGATCAGCCATGACCATATTGAATGGCGGTGCCAGCTCGAAGGGGCGAATGGCCTATTCCTGCATCTATTTTCTATGTTTCTATGTAACTTGCTCATGCTTGAATATATGGCAATAAATCTCGACCGCTTGATTTTGAAGCATTCATGCATGGTGGAGATATGATGTAGTCATGGAGTGATACAGCGTGGATATATCCCCCACTTTTTGAGGGGGGGTGGCCTGTATTATTATCCCCAAGTTTCTGGAGGTCGAGCAATGACAAAAATAATAATCACTCTCATGTAGGCCCTACACTATCTTAAAAATACTTAAAAAACATTGAAATCATACTTCTACAATACACTAAAACATGATTTTAATACATCAAATTTAAAAAAGTTCCTACCGTGGGAGGGAGGGTTCCCATCTCCCACACCCTCCTCCCACTCGGTCACTCTGCTCCCTCGCCGGGTATCCCCAAGGCCGGTAAGCAGTGATTGTTCAGCCCCCCCCACTTTCAAAAATGCTCCCTGGTAAACATGTATTATCTTTCTACCGACTGGTTAGCATGCAACAAAAGCTTTTCACTATACCTTGGGACACGTGACAATAAACTAAAAACTCAGACTCAACTAAACTCAACTAAGATAATGCAGGACATTCAGTAGAACACATTACATTTCCAGATGCTCCTATCATCACACCACATTGCTCTTATTAGAATTTACAGCATGATTATACTAACTGGGGTCATACAATTCCCTCATTTCCGTGAGCCTAGTACAAACATGGAGAACATTTTCCCAGAGTGCAATGAATATGTAAAACAGACTCCCTGAAAACGCAATTAATTTTTTGCATTTAACTCCTTCAAAGAAAAACAGCTGGGTAAATATTTGCTGAGTGCAGGATTGAAAGCTGCAGGGAAAGATATAAACTGAAATTATCGAATAATCCTCAGAACATAATGGCTGCTGTGCTTTGACACAGAGGGAGAAAATCCTATGTGGGAGGTGTCCATCGTAACGAAGCACTCCAAATGCCCATGCATGGAAAAAAATGGTGAAATTGTGCTTAATTAATATTGTACAATATACTTGTATAGTCCCCATATAAAAAAAACACATTTAAATAAAAAGCCAAAACCTAATAACCACACAAATATGGAAAATGCCAATTTATCGGGCCCAGTGTTGAAACATTCTTCTTGGAGCATGTAGACATAAGGAACTACAGACACTGATTTACAAAAAAAGACACAAATTGCTAAATTAAATCAGTGAGGCAGGCAGCATCTTTGAAGAACATAGATAGGTCGGATCCTTCTCCAGGCTGATTGTAGTAAGCGGGAGAAAATGGGAAGAGTGGGGGCAGTTGGGCGAGGAGGTAGGGGTTGGGACAAAGCTTGGCAAGTGATAGATGGATTTAGATGACAGAGGCATGATTGGCAGATGGTTGGACAAAGGCCAGAGATGAAAAGTCAAAAGGCTTGGTTTTTCAAAAGATCGAAAGTCAAAAGGTAAGATACAGAGAGGAGAGGCATGAAACATGAAGCCAGAGGATGGGGTGTATGTGGAAGAGGATGGGATGGAGGTGGAAAAGGCCAGAGTGGAAGTGGGGAGGCAAAAGGGGGGCAGGATTGTGGGAGAAATGGTTGTGCATCCAGGTGGGGCACAGAAAGGCAGGGTTATTTGTAGTTTAGTTACCTAAAATTGTAAAATTCATCATTTGTACTGTTGGGTTGTAAACTACCCATGTGGAATATGAGTTGCTGTTCATCCAGTTTGTATGTGGCCTCAATTTGGCTATGGAGGAGGCCCAAGACAGAAAGGTCAGGGTAGGAATGGAAATGGTGAACCAACAGGAGATTCAGCAGAATGAGCACGTGTTTGGCAAAATGGTCGCCGAGTTTTCACTTTGTCTCACCGATATAAAGACGGTCACATTGGGAGCACTGAGTGCAATGGGTAGAATACAGTTTTCTCCCTCCTACTACAATCAGTCTGAGGAATGGACTCAACTTGAAGTATCACCTATCCATGTTCTACAGAGATGCTACCTGACCTGAGGCACTCCAGCATTTTGAATCTTTTCTTCTTGGAGCAGATTGAAATAGGTTATACCATTGGCAAAGTTGCTATAGACTGTTTCTGACATTATTTTCTCCCTCTATTCCCATTTTTTTCAGCAGCTGTCGATAAACCCAGACCACTCTGTAACAAAGATATGGTTGAGAAATGTTTCCTTCTTCTACAAAGCACACCTTTGCTTCAACACCCTGAGTTCCTATAGAGAAATAATGCACCACCTTACAGGCAGTCCCTCTTCTTCATGACAAAGCAGACAGTGTGAATTCACCATCTGCGTAACATTGCATACCAACTTGGCTTCTTCTACTATTAAAAGCTCATTATTGCTCACAGTATTCAAGAAATAGAAAACAGAACAAGACAGTGCAGGAACAGGCCCTTCTGCCCACCGAGCATTTTCCGACCATGATGCCAATCAAAACTAATCCCATTTCCCTGCATTCCCTGCCTGTTCATGTTTGTCCAAAGGCCTCTTAAAAGCTGCTATCTTATCTGCTTCTACCACCTCCCCTGGCTGCACATTCCATGTCATATTCCATCTCCATCAAATCTACTCTGCCATTCAATCATGGCTGATCTATCTCCCTCCTAACCCCATTCTCCTGCCTTCTCCACATAACCTCTGACACCTGTACTAATCAAGAATCTATCTATCTCTGCCTTAAAAATATCCACTCACTTGGCCTCCACAGCCTTCTGTGGCAAAGAATTCCACAGATTCACCACCCACTGACGAAATACATTTTTCCCCATCTCCTTCCTAAAAGAATGTCCTTTAATTCTAAGGCTATGACCTCTAGTCCTAGACCCTGTCCACATCCACTCTATTCAAGCCTTTCACTATTTTGTATGTTTCAATGAGGTCCCCCCTCATTCTTCTCAACTGCAGCAAGTAAATGGCCAGTGCCGACAAACGGTCATCATAGGTTAACCTACTCATTCCTCAACTCACTCGTAAACCTCCTCTGGACCCTCCCCAGAGCCAGCATTTTCTTCCTCAGATATAGTGCCCAAAATTGGTCACAATATTCCATGTATGGCCTTACCAGTGTCTTATAGAGCCTCAGCATTACATCCGTTTTTGTATACATGCTCTCTTGAAATAAATGCAAGCATTGAGTTTGCTTTCTTTACTACTGATTCAACTTGCAGATTATCTTGTTGGGAATCCTGCACCAGCACTCCCAAGTCCCTTTGCACCTCCGATTTCTGGATTCTCACCCCATTTAGAAAATATTCTCAACCTTTATTTCAACTTCCAAAATACATGACTCAACATTTGGCTGCACTATATTCCATCTACCGCTTCTCTGCCCAGTCTCTGCCCACTCTCCCAAGCTGTCCAAGTCCTTCTGCAGAATCCCTGCTTTTTCGACACAATTTGCCCCTCCATCTATATTCATATAGGTGTTCCCCGTGTTGGGGGAGTCCAGAACCAGGGGTCACAGTTTAAGAATAAGGGATAGGTCATTTTGGACTGAGACGAGGAAAAACCTTTTCATCCAGAGAGTTGTGAATCTGTGGAATTCTCTGCCACAGAAGGCAATGGGGGCCAATTCACTGGATGTTTTCAAGAGAGAGTTAGATTTAGCTCTTAGGGGTAATGGAATCAAGGGGTAAGGGGAAAAGGCAGGAACGGGTAACTGATTTTGGATGAATAGCCATGAGGTGGCCTACTCCTGCACCAGGTTTCTATGTTTCTATGTATCATCCGCAAACCTTGCCACAAAGCCTTCAATCCCCTCATCCACATCATTAATATGCAACGTGAAGAATAGCGGCCCCAACACTGATCCTTGCAGAACTCCACTCGTCACTGGCAGCCAACCAGAAAAAGCCCCCTTTATTGCCACCTCTGGATCTCTGAATAAAAAAGTTTGCCACACATCTCCTTTAGACATTCTCCATCTCATTGTAAACCTATGGCCTCTGTTATTTGATGTTTCTACCCTAGAAATTGACTATATAGCCTATTTATGTCTCTCATAATTGGAAATGCTTCTATCAGGTTGCCCCTCAGCCTGAAAACACACACATGAAAACAAGCCAAGTTTGACCATGCGATTATTACAACCTGACATCATTCGCTGGTGGCAATTTTACCATAAATTGGATTTGTACCACTGGGATCATTATTCTTTTGCTGGAACTGCAACAAAGCCCTTGTATAATCTGGAAAGGTCACAAGTATATTGTAAAAAAAACACAGAAGAAGAGAAAGTTAGGTTTAAGTGAACTTTCAAGACCTTTCCCCAAGAATTAAAATGAAGTAAAACAACATTGAAACTTTTTTTCAGGTCGCTAATGGAGACGTAATAACTTGCAAGATCTCCACATTAATGGTATCAGGATGCTGTTGTATGGCAGTTTATCAAAGAAAGCCTTGTACTGAATACTGTTGCTTCTTAGTATGCACAAACTGTACCATGTCTGGGTAAAATTTAGACTGCCTGTGTGTAAATACAGTAAACCTATGTGCTTTCATCTTCTCTTGCGATTTATACCAACCAACAAAAACTAACTGTGACTTTTAAATTGGAACTTTGCACCAGACAGTGCCCTTTACTTCATAAAGCACAAGATGAGACATAAAACAATGTACACCTCACGAACTTCAGCTTCAATGGCAAAAGTTTTTTTGATCTGCCATCAATTATTTTGAAACAAGTGTACAGTGGTTAAATACTGGAACAAATGCTCTTGCCAGATTATCAAGCCTCCATAAGTATTTAACCACTGTATATTTGTTTCACTGAGACATACCATGCTTTCTGAAAGCATATCAGCTATGTTGGGATTTACATATCTTGTTTTTTTAATGTACATTCTATGGAAGGGTGGGGAGTTGATGGGGTGTTTTGTTAATTTATGGTTCTATTATTTTGTCACTTTACAAGTAAACCTCCTGATGCTTGCTGATTAGAAGGCAGTTTTTTTTAGCAGCTGTTGAAAAAGACCACTTGAACAGCTTTGATCTCTCAACTAAACATGTTTGTAGTAGGAGAATGGTTTTATCAAGCAGAACTAAGGACACGCAATAAACAAAAATAAACATGAATTTCTAAAAATCAAATGATTATCCTGAAGTTTTTGAACTCTTAGAAAAATAAAATCTCCCTTTGAACATTTTGTATTGTGTTGTGGGCTTATTAAAATGCTACTCTTGATTTTTGATGGCTCCATTAAGATTTTAAAAATGGCATACAAAGAATTTTATCATCAACGACATAACAACATTTTTATGTACCAATGTAATAGGCTAATGAGCTTTACAGTCCTAACAGCCACGATCACAATGAATGGTGGTGCTGGCTCAAAGGGCCGAATGGCCTCCTCCTCCTGCACCTGTTTTATATGTTTCTATGTTTCTAAACATTTCTCGCTCCTAATTCTAACTGATTTTCTTTACAATTGGGTAGGATCCATGTTTTGAGACATCAGTGTTAGAATATAAAACAGTACAGCACAGGAACAGGCCTTGAGGCCGACGATGACCATGTTGATTCCAGGTTAAACTAATCTCCTCTGCCTCATGTGATCCATATCTCTCCATCCTCTGTACATTCATGTGCCTATATGAAAGCAAGTGACATGCCACTATCGTGTCTGCCTCCATCACCAAGCCTAATAGCGTGTTGCTGGTCCCCAAAACACACTGTCCATAAAAACGTGCCTACAACATCCATCTATCTATCTATCTATCTATCTATCTATCTATCTATCTATCTATCTATCTATCTATCTATCTATCTCTATCTATCTATCTATCTATCTATCTATCTATCTATCTATCTATCTATCTATCTATCTATCTATCTATCTATCTATCTATCTATCTATCTATCTATCTAATTAAAACTCAAATCTTGACCACTTCCTGTTTGCACTGCTTATTGATTTAAGAAAAAACATTACCACTTACGACTGTGATTTTTGGCCATCTTACTCAGAGTCCCCCTCCGTTGCGCAGGACAAGAGGATTTTTCGCATCTATGAAAAATAAAAGACTTATTATTGTTTTAAAAATGTTGAGATTCTCTCTCCTGTCAATCATGCCATGAAGGCTACACCCCTTCTGGTGGGAGGGGGAGGGACTATAAAACCTGGAAGTGTGGACTGCTCAGTCTCTGCAAGATGGGGGAGCGAGAGGTCACAACTCTCAGTCTGAGCTGTGAATAACACTGAACACATGTCTACTAAACTGTGAGCGGTTTTACTGACCTGTGAGTGCCCTTAATGTAGTTTGAAAATGTAGTTCGAAAATGTGGTTTGAAAATGCAAAAGTGATGTTGGTTTGAAAATGCAAAAGTGATGTTGGTTTGAAAATGCAAAAGTGGTGTTGGTTTGAAAATGCAAAGGTGGTGTTGCCTTTGCCTTATTGAAAAGTGGTGTTGCCTTTGCCTTATTGAAAAGTGGTGATTCCTTATATATAATTAAAAGTCTAATCTTGACCACTTCCTGTTTGCGCTGTATATTGATTTTAGAGTAAACGCTACCACGTATGGCTGGGATTTTTGGCCATCTTTGAGTAAAACCCCCCTCCGCTCATCAGGTGCCAAGGAGTTTTCCCATTGATTAAAACTAAAAGAGATATTAGTGTTTAAAAAATGTTGAGATTCTCTCTCTTGTCAATCACGCCATGAAGGCCACGCCATAGAAGATTTGAGGGGACAAATGGATGGAATATTGGGTCAAGAGGTGGAGAAAAAAGCAACATTTGTAAAATAGGCACATTATGAGCTTGGCCCTAAATTCACTAAAATACTTACGCGAAGACTACGCAAACAACAGGCTGACAACACCATACACAAAATTAAGGACCCCTGTACACAGAATTTGAAGAGTGATGCAAAAGAAATAAAATATATCTTCCAGGAATATTATAAAGAATTATATACACAATCCTCTACAGTGGATGGGGAATCAATGAGGACTTTTTTAAGTACAATAGATCTGCCCTGTATTGGAGAGACACAAAATAAAATAATCACAGCAAAAATATCACTGGAGGAGATAGAGAAGACAATTGGTAGGATGAAAACAAACAAGGCTCCAGGCAGCGATGGTTTCCCTATAGAATGGTATAAAATATTTCGGAATGAGCTGAACCCACTTCTTCTGAGAACCTTTAACTGGATTATCAAAGAAGGCAAGACACCCCCATCATGGAAAGAGGCAATTATAACATTAATCCCCAAAGAGAACAATTGGAAAATTGTATCAACTACAGACCGGTATCAATTCTAAATGCGGACTATAACTTATATTCTTCAATTATCTCCAAACGATTTGAAAAGTTCATGCCAGATTTAATTGATGAAGACCAGACTGGTTTTATAATAGGCAGACAAACACAGGACAGTATTAGAAGAACCCTGCATATAATACACAAGATTCAAAAGGAAAGTATGTGTGCTGTCCTGATAAGCCTAGATGCGGAAAAGGCTTTCGATAGGGTTAATTGGGAATTCTTATATCAAACACTAGAAAGATTTGGCTTTACCGAAGATTCAATTCAAGTTATTAAAGCAATTTACCAGCAACCTACTGCAAGAGTAAAGGTGAATGGATCCTTAACTGAGAGATGTGTGTTAGGAAGAGGAACGAGAAATTGATGTTGTCTTAGTCCTACCCTGTTTGCTATATATATTGAACCATTGGCTCAAGCGATTCGTCAAGATAGTGGAACTGAGGGGAATAACTATAAGAGACAGAGGACATAAAATTGACCTTTTTGCAGATATAATGATGTATCTCACATCAATTTTTGTGTGAGATATCATGCAATTTGTGTGAGATATCAAGTGCAACCAAAGTGCAATTTTTTTATGTCCAGTGTTGGGGGAGGCAGAGAAGTGCTGGAATCTTATGTTCGGCAATGGGTTGAGTTGGGGGACCACGCCTCCCGTGGGGGCTAAGGGTTAGTGGTGCAATAGCCCCAATAGATCCCAGTTGCTCTAGTATACATAAAAGTCTTGTCTTATTTCTATGTGTGTGTGTGTGTCTCTCTGTTAGTGTATTTTCGCCGAAATGGTACACGATAGAGTGTAAAATTTTGAAGAATCATACTCAGATTTTTTCTGTCGTCCATCTAATAAGTTTCCAGATTTAATGTTATATTTCACGTTATTGATATTTCAAGGTTTAAAAAAGCCAACTTTAACAAGGTTTTTACTGTTAAAATCCTTCCTGGCAGCTTCCAACAAACTTCGATACCAAGTTACTATACAGGAACACTCTGTGCTATCACCATCACAGTCCTCCGCAATGTTGTATGATGGCAACAATGCTGCCATCATACAACATGTACTCCCGATCCTGGCAGCAAGTGCTTCAACAGGAGGGGGAGGTTGAATTGGTATTGCAATTGGAAGTGCTGTGGCAGGCAGGGGAAGTCCAATTGGGTTTTTTTTCCGTGCTAGGAGGAGGCAGGGGAGTGGTGGAATGTTACGTTGGGGAACGGGTTGATTTGGGGGACCACGCCTCCCGTGGGCACTACTGGTTAGTGGTTCAATATTGCGTTGGGGTACCAGGCTTCCCGTGTAACAGGAACTAAATGGGTCCCAGTTGGTCTAGTCTGTCTGTCTGTCTGTCTGTCTGTCTGTCTGTCTGTCTGTCTGTCTGTCTGTCTGTCTGTCTATCTACCTTCTATCTACACATAACTAAAACTCTGATCTTGTGCTCTTCCGGTTTATGGGGTTTTTCTATTTGTGCACAAACGGTAGGCAATAGTGCTTTGATTTTTCACCAGGTTACTCACCGTTCTCCTGTGCCTCGAGTTCAACAAGTTTTGTTCCAATGGTTGGTATATTGTAAAAGTTATTGAGGTTCCATGGAGGCCCAGTGGAGGCCCAGTGGAGGCCCTGGTCCCGTCTCTCTCTCCCTCATCATTCACCCCTCTCCCCCGCCTGCCCTCTGCGGCAATGGCCGTCCTGTCTACCCGTCCCACCGGGTCTGTCTCCTCTGCCGCCGTTGCAGTAACTCACCCTCACGGCCTTCTCACAGATCTTCTCCACCAGCTCATCGAAACTCGTGGTGCCCACCGTGACGAATTCCGACTCCATCTCCCCCCACGGCTGGGCCAGCGGCGACAGCGAGCAGGCAGGCAGGTAGGCGGGTGGGCATGGCAGGGACGGGCCGAGTGGCAGCAGTGGGTGGTCGGACAAGATGAGGATGGGCCAAGCGGTGGCTGAGCCGGAGTGGGTATAGTGAGGGAGGGAGAGTTGGGTTGCAGCGTGGCCGAGCAGTCTGCGCGGAGTTTGAGTAGCTCACACACACACGATGCAAACTGGTCCAATCGTCAAGTCAACGGGATCTAAACCACAGCTAACAATGAATGACCTGTGAAGGTAAGAACTGCAGATGCTGCTTTTTATGGATGGAGGGAGGGAGGGAGAGAGGGTGACTGAAGGTAGGAGAAAGGAGAGGGAGGCTGAAGAGGAGGGGGAGGGAGTGCTGGGGGATGAGGGGAAATGAGCCATGCCTGCGCAGTTGTAACCACATATTGTCTTTCTGCTGACAGGTTAGCAACAAAATATTATCATCGTGAACGTGACAATAAACTAAAATAAAGTGAACTAACTAAACTAAACTACCAGTAATGTGAGGCTCATCAGCCTATAATTTTCGGAATTATTTCTATATTCCTTTTTAAACAAATTGTTAAAAATTGAAATAAAACATTTCAATATTTTCATATTTTCCATCTTTTTGCAAAGATGTTCAGCTTTAAGAACTTGTATTATATGTAACCGTTTAAATTGGGCCATATCATGGAGTCATAGTCATACAATAGAGAAGCAGGCTCTTTGGCCCTACTCATCCATGCTTGTCAATATGCGCCATATATGCTAATTCAATTTTTCCCGTATTTGGTCCATTTCCCTCTAAAACATTCCTATCCATGTAACTGCCAAAGTACGTTTTAAATGTTGTTATTGTACCTGTCTCAACGTCTTCTTCTGGTAGCTTCCACATCCTGTGTGGAAAAAGTTGCCCCTCAGATTCCAGTTAACCTGGGGCAGCACAGTGATGCAGCAGCTAGAGCTGCTGCTTCACAGTGCCATAGACCTGGGTTAGATTCTGACCTTGGGTGCTGTCTGTGTAGAGTTTGCACATTCTCTCTGTGACTGCATGGGTTTCCTCCATGTGCTCCAGTTTCTTCCCACATCCCAAAGACATGTGGATTTGTAACTTAATTGACCTCTGTAAAATTCCCCCTAATGTGAATGGAGTTGATGAGAAAGTATCATAACATAGAACTAGTGTGAATGGGAGATTGATGGTTGGTGTGGACTCTGTGGGCTGAAAGGTCCGTTTCTATGCTGCACTTCTAAACTCTTTTCCCTCTCACTTTAAACCTATGCTCTCTAAATAACATTGTAAGCATATACAAAAAGGGGAGTTAAACCAAATCCAATGTCAACTAGTTTTCTATTCAAACCTCCAAGCGCTAAATTAATCATTTTAGGTAATGGAAGTTCTGCTTATACATACTTTTCTGTTTCAATTTTGAGACTGAAGTATGGTTATGATTTTCAACATATGTTCATCATCAACTTATTGGGGAAAAGTTTCCATTCTGCAAAAATGATCAATGATCTGTGATTTGAAAAAGTAATTATTTTTTGACGTATGTGGACAACAGTGCACTGTTTATATCCACAGAAGTACATCATAATTGTAAATAGCAAATTAATGGTTCAGCAAAACATGAAAAAAAATTACTTTTTCCTATTGCTTGTATTACCATGCACCTTGCTACATTGGGGCTTACTTGTGGGTCCTATTTCAAAACAGGGTCTGATTCCTTTTGAAAATAGTGACTGTGATTTGCAGCATATTTACTGAGACACTCAGACATGTAACCGGAGAATACATCAAACCAACTAACGGTAAGCCTCAGGTTATGTTTGAATTTACGAAACCTGTCAGAAAACGCCTTTTGCAAACTTCCCTGAATTTCCATTATCCAAACAATTAAGGCTATAATTTTATTTTTACTTTCAGGAAGCATACTGTTCCTTCCTAAATCTGCCTTTTAACAGCACAACAGAAAACAGACAAGTCAGAGATTGACCGGAGATCTGACAAGTACTCATTCATCTTCCAGCAAGACTGGAAGTTAGTATTGCTTTTTATTATTTTTAGCATTTTTTCTGGTATGAATCACAAAATTTAACTCCTGTATTTGACCCGTGCTATAAATGTCTCTGAAATGTATAAATAGCCTGGGAAATAATCTCCAGGATTTGGAGCAAAAGGCTGTGCTGAGATTCCATCCTGCTCCCGAAATACACATATGTGTGACACAGATACATTTAGTGTGCAGAGTTTCTCATGAGAGCATGATCTACTGTAAACTCACTTACCCAACAGTCAGATCACAACCTGTATGAAGAGTTATTTTGAAATATAAGATTTGCATCAAATGGTCAATCTTGAGGTATTAATAGAACATCTTAAATGTGAAAGCACATTGCCCAGTGCTGCATGAGAATCGACAAACATATGCTTCAGGATCCTTCTTGATGAGTGACCTTCAAACTGTTCACAGCTGCCTTATGTGGGGAATTAAGGGACTAAAGGAGAGGAAGAAGACAGTAACAATTTACAGTGGGAAAGTTGTTGGCTTGTTTGATAGGCAGTCAGTAGAATCTCAGTTAATGATCAATATAGTTTTTTCTAGACTGAATTTATGAGCAGTCCTTCAGTCTTCTTTTATCAACATATTAATTAGGTTAAAGACAAAATTAAATCAGCTAAACATGGTTGGCTTCTGATAAAGTTTAGTAATAACAAATTACTAAATTATTTCATTTTTATGTTATTGTTCTGCCAGTATTGTTTCTCACTGTTCATTCCTTATTCATATATTTAATTCATATCAACTTTAGTTCTGGGCTTCCACTTATAATGTTTGCCAATCAATCACTGGGAATTATATGCGAATTATAGAATTTAAACATCAGAACAAGGCCAATCATTACTTTGTGACAGGTTCAATACTAGATCTTGAAAGAGGGCATTTTCCATGGCTTTAAATTATGTGGAAAATCAATTGTGATTCTCCCTCATCTCTCTGTGGCAATCTGATGTGGTGAATGTCAGGCACCAAACTTCAGTCTCCCAACACCTGGCACATAATATTGACCTTCCAAACAATGTACCATCACTATGGTTGTTGGCACTCTTTTTACACACCATTCATTCATTTTCAATTTGTTTACAGTCATGAAGGATAGGAATTGAAACATACCTTCAGCTGTTCTCCAAATATGGACCACATGTCCTTGATCGTTTATATTTAAATAAAGCTTTTTATTGAACACTTTCCCTCAGGCTGAGGGCCACCTATGACCTATATTTGCAGCCTCCTTGGTTGCTCGCTGGCAAAGGTAAATAGTAAAATACAAAGTGCTGAGTTAACAGCAGGTCAGGCAGCATCTGTGCAGGGAATGGATAGGTGAAGTTCTGGGATGGGACCCTTCTTCAGTCTGGAAGAGAAGGGTCCTGACCTGAAACGCCACCTATCCATTCGTTCCAATAGATGCTGCCTGACCTGCTGAGTTCCTCTAGTACTTTATAATTTGCTCAAGATTGCAGCATCTTGCTTCACCAAATGTACGTAGGACGTTGGACATCAGAAGCAGCTATCAACTGAGGATGCATGTACCATTGCAAAACTTGATTTAATAGACTACAATGGCATCTGCACTACCTTTGCCAGGGTTCCACTGATTTACAGGCGAGAACATTAGTGGACAATATTATCTGAACTTGTTTCACAATTATTGACCTTCAAGAACATACAACATTATTGAAATATTGAAAAAAAAGAACTGCCCAATAAATATCTGCTGATTAAATTCTTCTTATTACTTTACATTGTGGTGATGTGTGCTAGGTGTTATATTCAACCAGTTTCAGATCAATTTTTAACTGGAACATATCAATAATTTTTAGCATTCTCCAGAGAATAAATAAACTTTGCACCCTTTTCTGTGTTGCTAGGAGAACAAGTAATTGATATTACTGTCTGGAATCTTCCCAGCTGCATGTTCTTGATGCCACAGCGTGCTATTTGCTGTGGGCTATGTGTCAGTGCTGATGCTGTGGAAATTGTGGCAGACAAATAGGCATCACTTGCACTCTCATGTCAGTCCATTGTGTCAAGTCTCTGTCAACCACCAGAGATTCTGTTTCTTTTCTTCTCTGTGAATGGGGTGAGGTTAGGGCTGGGGCAGGTGAAACACGAGGCTCTGTGTAGTGGGAGAATACTGACAAACTAAACGGGAATACGCAGGATGGAGAAAGGTGGCAGATTAAGAATACTATATGGTTTTACCAACAAGAAATAGATTCAAACTCTCCTTTGAACTTATTTCATTCCATCTGAAAAGTTGAATCACCCAATGATACACTTTAATCAGAGTGTTGTTTTCTACAAAAGAGGATGTTTTTTTCCTGGAAACAAATTTTGTTTTAAAGTCTCATATATACTTTTGATAAATTCCAGCCTATGTTTGCAACAAAAAAAAAGTATGTTAAAAGAAATTTGATGTAAACATTAAGATAAATTATAATACATGTTTTTTACTCAGTGTGGACTGGATTTAATGGATAGGCATTTTGTACGTAGAAAGCAAGTTCTTTGAAATCCAATACCTTATTATTACAATCAAAGTGTTCAAAAGGAACTTCTGGTACATATTATACTTTCTAACTGTGAGATTAGGCTCCTAAATATAGATTTTTTTAATGTTTCTGACGAAATGTTATGCAATATAAAAGAAAAGCTGTTAAAAGAAAATGTTAGTGTTACTTGAAGTCTCAGAAATACAATTCTGTGCTATTAAATGCAAGCAATGTTCTAGCAAATAGTGCACCATATAGATATATTTTATTGATGTTGGTGGCATAGGTTTATTTATCTCTAGCAGTTAGTTGGCAGTGACCTTTTAAAAGCTTTAAATGATTAAAAACAAATGTAAGGGAGAATGGAGAGGCTCAGAGTAGGTTTTTGCCCTCTTAAGGTCTACTCCCATGGTTTCATTACCAATAGATCTCTACATTTCCGGTATGGTGCCAGCCCGCAACTCTGAAACCCAGCCCAGGCCACAAGTCTCTCAGCTCCACAGTGAATGCTTAGTCCCCTCCCCCACTTCTGACTGGATGCCAAGAGAGCCACTGTATGCCAATTCACTTGGCATGTGCTGCCAATTTGCACTACGCATCGGGTATGAGGAGGAGTAACTGCACAATTGGCTAGAAGTTCACAGGGAAAGAAAATGCAGAGCCACAGCTTTAGAAAAAGGGAAAGATAGATATGTTCCCTGCAAGGTCCTTGAGATTTTATGAGAAGCAAAAATAGCTCGAAGCCTTTCCTGGGAAAAAGCACTTGCTTTTTTTTTACAAATGGACCTGCAGTGGTTCCCTTGCAAGATTAAATTGTTGATGCTTCAGTAGAGTTTATTTCCCAACACGTGATGCACACAGCCTTATCTGACAAATGAAGTTGTCTGCATAAGGTCATTCAGAACATGACAGAAGGTTGATAGAAAAAGATGTGCGAATTCATAAAGGATGAGAATGACCTTGTTTATTTTAAAATCCGCAGCCTTAGAAAATCGCATCATCACCATTTTCTTCCCTGCCACTCTTACTGTAGCCATTCTCAATGCAAAGCCTATAATCTTATTCTTACTTGTTAGGCCTCTGGATTCCTCTATAATGACTGCAGTTGTAAATGTAACAAGAAAGACACCTGGCAGCTACTTCAAACAATCACCCTCAACTAATTGGTTGTCTTTTTGATATTAGAAACAGTTAAGTCAGAACGAAACATGCGCACAAATTTATAAGTACACTAATTAAGTGGGACCCGTTGGGTCCCAGTCACACAGTAGGCCTGGTCCCCCAACACAACCCATTGCCAACGCAATATTCCACCACTCACCCGTTCCGCCAATGCAACCCGTTCCCCCAACGCAATATTCCACCACTCACCCATAGCCCGTAACTGCGCAGGTGCAGCTTATTTCCCCTCATCCCTGAGCACTCCCTTGTGAGGGGGGGGGGTTGTTGTGGGGGGGGTTGTTGTGGGGGCGGGGCAGTGTTGTGGGGGCGGGGGGGAGGTTGTGAGGACCGGGGGGTTGTGGGGAGCGGGGGGTTGTGGGGACGGGGGGTTGTGGGGACCGGGGGGTTGTGGGGGCGGGGGGGTTGGGGACCGTGGGGTTGGGGGGAGAGAAGGGGGTTGTGGAGGAGAGGGGGTTGTGGGTAGTAGGGGGATTATGGGGGAGGGAGGGCGGTTGTGGGGGAGGGGGGTTGTGGGGGAGGGGGTGTTGTGGGAGTGGGGGGGTTATGGGGAGGGAGGGGAGATGTGGGGGAGGGGGGCTGTGGGGGAGGGGGATTGTGGGGGTGGGGGGGGGTTATGGGGGTGGGGGGGTGGGCGGGGTGTGTGGGTGGGGTGTGTGTGGGCACGGTGTGTGTGGGTGGGGAGGTGTGCGTGGGTGGGGGGGTGGGTGTGTGTGGGCAGGGGGTTGTGTGTGGGCAGGGGTGTGGGTGTGTGTGGGTGGGGGGGCATGTGGGGGGAGGGGTGTGTGGGCGGGGGGGGAGTGAGCTCTGAGAAAAGACGGGGAAGATCCATGGGGGAGAGGGGGGCATCACGGGGGAGGGGGAGAGGAGCCAGTGAGGGGGACCAGAGGCATAGTGACTGGAATTGGCGGTGCGATGGGAACTCACAGTGGGTGCTGGTCCTTGGTCCTTCTCCTCCGCCGGGATCAGAGTCTACGCTTTCCGTTTGGCGACATCTCCGACTCGGGGCTGGGTCTCCGACGCTGGGCTGCTTGGAGCTGGGGTGCTTGGGGCTGGGCTGCTTTCGGCTGGGCTGCTTGGGACTGGGCTGCTTAGGGCTGGGCTGCTTCAGGTCGCTTCGGGTCCCTCTGAAAATTGTCTCCGGTTGGAAACCTCTACCGGCCATCCTCAGCACCAGTAAGGACACGATGGCGCAGGAAGGGGCGGACCGTACCGGGGAGTGACAACGCAAGAAACTAATCCGCGCGGCACTGACAGGCAGAAGAAGAGATCGATCTGTGCGCGCGTGGTTTTTAAGATTTTTAATCCTTTTACTTACGATCGGAGGAAACTTGGTGCACTCGCACCACAGGAGAACGGTGAGTGAACTGGCGAAAATCGTAGCGCTATCGCGAACCGTTTCTTTGCGCAAATAGAAAGACCACCAAACCGGAAGATAACAGAGTTCTAGTATAGATAGATAGATGAGCTCTACAAGGTACAATAAAAATTCTTAAAGGACTGCAAACAAATATCCTGTGGAGTTTCATTATATTTGGGATGTTCCAAGCCTTAATTATTTTTACAACATAAATTCCATAATTAATAACAAAAAATATTATTTTTGAAGAAGAAATATTATTAGTGTACCATTATTCTTGCTAATTTCCACAAATAATCTACACATTCCTGCCAAATTCAGCTTCTTCTGTATTTTCCTTATACTAAGGAAATTTGTGCTGAAGAGAGTGATGCGGATATCCTCATCCGCTATAAAATGCACATGTAAGCTCTTAATCGTTACGCAATATTTCACCACCTCATCACTTCTCTCAATTCCATCCCTTGATACATTAAAGTAGTTGCAGCCATTCAAGAAAGCGCAAAGACCATTGAGGTAGGGCAATAGGTGCTGGCAGTGGAGATCAGATGCCGAAAAACAAATAAATATAAAATTTCCAGACCTATCAGTTGCATCTGCTGTAAAACACAATATCACCCTTATCATAGCTTAACATGCTAATTATGAAGATGCCAACCACTATGCCATGCAAAGCGATGTTGGGACAAATGGGCTTACTCAACAAGGAAGAGTGAGAAGGAAAGAGCCTGGGAGGTCTGTGGAGGAACATTAAGAACCTACGCAATTGAAGGCAGAGTCAGAACAGATAGAGGCACGAAATTAGAGATACAAGTATGATCAGAGTAGATGAAGCACAGAGATTTTAGATAGCTGCAGGGCAGTGGAATACAATTAAAAATGGTATTGGTTATGTTTGCGTGCTATCAAATTAAATCACCTCATAATTGACATGAGTACAATCAGGCCATACACAACAGGTGGTGCAAAGGAAAAAAATACCAGAACGCAGAATCAAGACACTACAGATGCTGATTTATACCAAATATACACATAAAATGCTGGAGTTCGGGGATAGGGCCAGTGTACGGCTGGAACAGTGATTGTTCGATATACCCTACAACGAGGCAGGCATAGCTGGGGCCCATGCGAGGACTTGGAGGAAGTGGGAGGAGTCGGAGAAGTTGTTGAGGGTGCTAGGCGGAGGAGAGTATTGGGAAACGGAAATTGGCTCGAGGAAGAAATGGTGGGGGGATGGAGGTGTAGAGGGACTGGACATCCATGGTAAAGATGAGGGTGTGGGGGCCTGGAAAACAGAAGTCATTGAAGAACGGAGAACGTGTGAGGTGCCTTGGACATAGGTAGGGAGGGATTGGACTGGGGGGGAGGGGGTTGGATGGAGTCAAGGTATGTGGAAATTAATTTGGTGGGAAATGAACAAACAGAAACAATGTGTCTGCCAGGACAGTTCTGTTTGTAGATTTTGGGGAGAAGATAAAATCGGGCCATGCGGGACTCTAAAATAAGGTGGTAACGTAGCAAAATGTGGAAAAAGCAAATGGGGTCTGAATACTTTCTGAGTGCACTGTAAATGTTGACAATTTTCTCTTTTTTGTGAAGTTTTTTAAATTTACGAATGTTGAAATCCTTTTCAGAATTACAAGTGATTTTGAATGAAAATCTTTTGACTGTTAGCAAACCTCAGACATGGGCAGCATGTTAAATTGGAATGCAGTTCTCTTATCTCTCCAATTCTGTTCCAGGCATTTGGGCCAGGCAGTCTGAATCTAGGCCCCGTAGGATACATTCCACAATTCACCAATAACTGGAATCTTACACAGGCAGATTTTAAGGAAATTTTGTGTGGGAAATGAAAATATCATTCTCGTATAGTGCAGAGTTCCTAGATTGAAGGTTAGGTGGTGGTTGGGGCACAGAATGCATGTTCAAAATTGCATGTGTTTATTAGGTTTGAGGTTGTTATTGTTTACAATGAGAAAGTAATACTTAATTTCATCATATCTCATATTTAATTTCTCAAGCTAATAAATGTAATTGCCTTAAATTGATCATTGATCAATAGTGATAAAAGTGCTATATCCAATAAGTATATTGATTTGAATGGAATGTATTTCAAACGCAAAGTTCAATGCATTGCATATGCCGACACATATGATGGAGAGCAATGTAGAATAGCAATATCTGCAAGAAAAGTGGTTACCATTAGCAGGGTTGGGTGACTGTACAATAAGACAGTTTATCTATTAGTTGATTGATTGAAAGATACAGCAAGGAAACAGGCCCATCAAGTCTATGCTGGCCATCGATCATCCATTCACAATGCAGTAGTTGTATATTATCCCACTTTCTCATCCACTCCCTGCATACTTGGGGCAATTTAAAGAGCCCAATTAACATACAAACCTGCACCTCTTTGGGATGTGGGAAGAAATCGGAGCACGCAGAGGAAACCTATGCAGTTACAGGGAGAACATGCAAATTCCACAGACAGCAGGCAAGGTCAGTCCAAACCCAGGTCTCTGGCACAGTGAGGCAGCAGTTCGATCAGCTGCACTGCTGTTCCTCCTGTGATTTCAGATATGAGAAATTCTTGAATTATCTGTAAATGTTATTAGATACAAAATAATAATTCTATGAATAGCAAAGATGAGTGGGAAGCCAGAGGATTGGGAAACTTTTAAAGGGCAACAGAAGATAACTAAAAAGGCAATACGGGGAGAAAAGTTGAGGTGCAAAGGTAAGCTCGCCAAGAATATAAAGCAGGATAGTAAAAGCTTATTTAGGTATGTGAAGAGGAAAAAATTAGTTAACACAAATGTGGGTCCCTTGAAGACAGAAACAGGTGAATGTATTATGGGGAACAATGAAATGGCAGATGAGTTCAACAGGTATTTTGGATCTATCTTCACTAAGGAAGATACACACAATCTCCCAGATGTACTAGTGGCCAGAGGACCTCGGATGACGGAGGAACTGAAGGAAATTTACATTAGGCAGGAAATGGTGTTGGGTAGACTGATGGGACAAGGCCTGACGGTCTGCATCCCAGGGTACTTAAGGAAGTGGCTCTAGAATGTGTGGTCGCATTGGTAATCATTTTCCAATGTTCTATAGATTCAGGATCAGTTCCTGTGGATTGGAGGGTAGCTAATGTTATCCCACTATTTAAGAAAGGAGGGAGAGAGAAAACAAGGAATTGTAGACCAGTTAGCCTGACATTGGAGGTGGGGAAGATGTTGGAGTCCATTATAAAAGATGAAATAGCGGCATATTTGGATAGTAGTAACAGGATCGGTTTCAAGTCAGCATGGATTTACGAAGGGGAAATCATGTTTGACTAATCTTCTGGAATTTTTTGAGGAGGTAACTAGGAAAATGGACAAGGGAGAGGCAGTAGGGATTAACAGGTCCCTTTCAGAATGGCAGGCTGTGACTAGTGGGGTACCGCAAGGCTCAGTGCTGGGACCGCAGCTATTTGCAATATATTAACGATTTAGATGAAGGGATTACAAGTAACATTAGCAAATCTGCAGATGACACAAAGTTGGGTGGCAGTGTGAACTGTGAGGAGGATTCTATGAGAATGCAGGGTGACTAGGACAGGTTGGGTGAGTGGGCAGATGCATGGCAGATGCAGTTTAATGTGGATAAATGTGAGGTTATCCACTTTGGTAGCAAGACAGAAAGGAAGATTATTATCTAAATGGTGTCAAGTTGGGAAGTACAACGGGATCTGGGGGTCCTTGTTTATCAGTCAATGAAAGTAAGCATGCAAGTACAGCAGGCAGTGAAGAAAGTGAATGGCATGTTGGCCTTTAAAACAGGAAGAGTTGAGTATATGAGCAAAGAGGTTCTTCTGCAGTTGTACACGGCCCTAGTGAGACCACACCTGGAGTATTGTATGCAGTTTTGGTCTCCAAATTTGAGGAAGGACATTCTTGCTATTGAGGGAGTGCAGCGTAGATTCACAATGTTAATTCCCGGGATGGCGGGACTGTCATATGCTGAGAGAATGGATCGGCTTGGCTTGTATACTGGAATTTAGAAGGATGAGAGGATATCTTATTGAAACATATAAGATTATTCAGGGTTTGGACTCACTAGAGGTAGGAACACGTTCCCGATGTTGGGTGAGTCCAGAACAAGGGGCCACAGTTTAAGAATAAGGGGTAAGCCATTTAGAATGGAGATTAGGAAACACTTTTTCACACAGAGAGTTGTGAGTCTGTGGAATTCTCTGCCTCTGAGGGCGGTGGAGGCCAGTTCTCTGGATACTTTCAAGAGAGAGCTAGATAGGGCTCTTAAAGATAGCAGTCAGAGAGAAGACAGAAGACTGATCGTGGATGGTCAGCCATTTTTGGTGTGGCGTTCACACATTTTCCCATCCCACAACCATTATGGCCAAAATGTGAGAACGCCACACAAAACAGCACCAGGGGGGTACCTTCACATAGACTTCAATATTGCTATAAAGTGCTTCACCACCACCTCAACAAAATTTAGGAATAGGTAATAAATTCTGAACCTGCCAACCTTGCCACCCGGAAGTGGTGGCGCTGCCTAAGCAGCTGCGGCTCGCCTGTAGTCCGTTTGTCTTTTTTCTTTTTATCTTTTTTTTGTCTTGTTAGGGGTATGTTTTTGGTTTATTTTTAGTTGTGTATATGCAGGAGGTGGGGGGGGGTGGGGGGGGGGGGTGGATTTGGGAAACTTTTTAAATCTCTTCCTTGAACGGGGACGCGACCTTTTCCTTGTTGTGCCTCCGTTTCGCTGGGACCTAACATCGTGGCGCTGGCAGCCTCCAACTGGAATCGATCTGATGGCTCCGGTCGCAGAGCCTGTGGACTTACCATCATGGAGCTGGCTGACTTCGCCAAAGTCACCGGAGGCTGTGATGGCGCTGTGGCTGCGACCCGATTTCGGAACTTCGGAGGCTTCGGCCGCAGGCCCTGTGGACTTTAACATCGGGAGCTAGCAGGTCCCTGGTAAGAGACCGATTTTCGGGAGCTCCCGCAATGGCAACGGCACCTTTACCTGCCCCGAATCGCGGGGTTTGAATCGGCCGGTCGCAGGGCTTTTCGTTGCCCAGTGTGGCTTAATCGGCCGCGGCACTTACCATCGCCCGCCGGGGGCATTAACATCAAGAGCCTGCCTGACCGCGGGAGAAGAACTGGGAAGAGATAAGACTTTTGCCTTCCATCACAGTGTGGAGGTGTTTGGAGATTCACTGTGATGAATGTTTGTGTGAAACTGTGTTAATTGTGTGTGTTTTTTTTGCTATTATGACTGCAGGGAACGAAATTTCGTTCAAACCTTTGTTTGTTTGAATGACAATAAAAGACATTCTATTCTATTAAAAAGGCGTTCAAATGCCTGATTCTGTGGTATCAGTAAAGGCTACTGATCCCTCAACCATCGTTACATTCCAAAGCAGCATGGTGCCAACAATGGTATAAAATCACAATGTTTACATTTACAAATGAATATCCTGGCAATAGAAACAGGATACTGGGAGTGGAAGCTGTCTAATGTTTGTGGGGTCTGACTGGGACTGTAACAAATCTGATGTTTCCATTGGCTCAATATTCATGTGAAATCTGAAAATATGAACAGAAGAATCTGATTTTCAGTCACTCCTTATAGGGAAGTCTCTTTATCCCAGCGGCGTCTCGTAAACTGTCTTCAAATATGAAAATATCTTAAATATGGAGTTCAAAACTGTACTCAGTACTCCAGACGAGGACTTACCAATGCCTTTTATTATAAATGTATAATATACTTCAATGTCATCACGCTTTTGTTTTCCATATTGTTTGCTGCATTTACATGTTAACATCCAGGGGGTTTTGTGCTAGGACTCCTGTTCCAGTCCCTCATCCTTAAAAAAACGAGTAACCTCATTGTAATCCAATTGGTATGTTAATTAACCTCAATCTATTTGGAGCCTCTTTTAGTGTTTAGAAAAAAGTGAGAGAGAGAGAGTGAGATGTTACTTAGAACTTACAATTAAGGATAAAGTTACAGTTGTCAATGTAATGACAAACATATGAAAACGAACAAAGTTAAGAGTTTTCACTGTTATTCAGCAGTGTTGTTGCGTGTTCATGAATGAACAGGTTGACTGACTCTGCATACTCATCATCAAGCTTACAGATGGACTTCCGCAAATGGTCCTGCTAAAGATAATAATCACCATTGGTAAACACAAGTGCACGGTCAGGCATCATGCACATTGTCCCTCTGACCTAAAGAAATAATGACATGACACCGTGCTGCAGATACAAGGAACCGCAGTTGCTGGAATTTTGAGTAAAACACAAAATGCTGAAGGAACTCAGCATGTCAGGCAGCATCTGTAAAGGATCTGAAGAAACGTCCCAACACAAAAACATCACCTGTTTGTCCCTGCACAAATGCTGCCTGACCCGCTGAGTTCCTCCAGCACATGGTGCTTTACAGTGGATATGCTGCCTTGCTTATGACCTTTGGCTGATGTGTCATTTTATTCTTCTAGAAGCTTATGAATCATAACACAATCGTTTGAATGGCAACCACACATTTGGGTTTATTCCAGCTCCATGTAAATGCAAAGCATCACTATGCACTGTTTTCCTTTCCAATTCTGGTCTATTTTCCTTTTATAAATATTCAATTTGTCTCCATACACCGCCAGAAAAGGAACAAGAAGGAAACACATGTTAAAGATTTCTTCCAGAATGTGTGGTGTATTTATGTTTGTTTTCTATAAACAAATAGGGCATTGTAGGTCTGCGCAAGATTATATGATGTAAACGCCTCTTGTTCTTCCTTTGTTGCCCAAAAAGTTTTTTTAAAAATTGAACTCAGGTATTACAAATTTTATTTGGGATTATATGTCCGACAGAATACAAAGACCACACCTAAATAAGCCCAAAGTAGTAGGGGGATTAGCACTCCCTAATTTTATGTATTATTATTGGTCGGTAAATATTAGAAATATGATTCAATTGTTGGATAATTCTCTTCATCAACCGGAATGGATCATTATGGAGAAAGAGGACTGCTCCCCTTTTAATATTGGTGCGATCCTTCTTTCACCAATGACAATGAATAATACAAACTACAACAAAAAACCAATTATATATAGTACAATCAGAATTTGGAAACAAATAAAATACAATTTAAAATTAAGAAACTTATCTCTCCTATCTTCTATTGCTAAAAACCCCTCTGTTTAAACCCTCAATTATAGACAAAGCATTTATACAATGGGAAAGAGCAGGAATTAAAACTTGGAGATTTGTATGATACAAGAAAACTATTATCATTTAAACAATTACAACTAAAATATAATCTGGGTAACAATCAGTATTTTAAATATTTCCAAACATGTGATTATCTGAAAAAACATGCACAAGAATTTCATAAAATGCCATTAGACTTACTTGAACTTACATTAGACTTGAAGTAATGAATACAAAGGCGGAATCAGCAAATTTAATTTCATATATATATATAATATTATACTAAATGCAACAACGGAAGGTATCAGAGGTGAGTGGGAAAATGAACTAAGCATAAAAATTTCCAATGAAAGGTGGAAAGAGTACTTTTTAAATGTGCACAAATGCTCAATTAACGTGAGACACACTTTAATACAATTTAACATTTTACACAGACTATACTATTCAAAAACTAAATTAAATAAATTTTTCCCTAGCATTTCACCAATTTGTGATAAATGCCAGTGTCAAGAAGCTACTATAGCGCACTCATTCATCTGTACAAAAAATTCAAAGGTTTTGGATTGAAATCTTTGAAATTTTCACAAAACTGTTTAAAGTAAAAATGACACCAAAGCCAGAATGGATTATTTTCGGAATGACAGAAGGTAGTTCGGAATTAAATGTGTATCAAAAGAATCTATTTGATTACAGCTTAATAATAGGAAAAAAGCTAATCTTAAAATTCTGGAAAAATGCTCCTATACCAACATTAAATATGTGGATTTCAACAATGTTTGAAACATTACATCTGGAAGATATGAGACTCCGCCTGGCAGGAAAATCAGAACGCTTCTATCAGACGTGGTCTGCATTTATAGAATTGCTACAAAGATAGGGTGCAGGAGTACCTCGGGCCTTGGTGGGGGGGATGAAAAACTATCGAGTTCGAGAATTCCTTTTGCCTGATATATATAATATAGTAACTGGCTTTTTTGTTTTCCTTTCTCTCTTTGTCTCTCTTTTTTCCTTTTCTTTTCTAGGGTCTATCTCTTAACCCCCTTTCTCTAATTCTTTGACCAAGGGTTTCTTCTCCCCTTTGGCACGCTCTTTCACTTTCACAACTCTTTTCACCTACTTCACTCTCTTTCTTTCTATTCTTTTTCTTTAAAAGCCATAAAATTATGGGGTACAATGATTGTAACAATATATATGTGATGTACATTGAGTAATTTAGCGGGTCAGGCAGCATCTATAGACAGAATTGATAGGCAGTGTTGGATTACTAATTGATGGTGAGCAATATTTTTGACTAATGCTGTCTTTTCGGCAAGGGTACACCAAGGCAACATCTGACAGACTGTGGCATCCACTCTCATAAAAATGAAGTCATTGGAATCCAGTAGGATTTCAATTCCAATTACTGGAGTCATACCTTGCACGGTGGAAGATGGTGGCAGTTGTGGTCAGATATCACTACAGGAGCTTCTCAGGACACTTTTCTCGACCCAACCATCTTAACTGCCTCATCTATGATTTTCATTTCTTGATAAGGTCAGATGTGGAAGTTCACCGATGATTACACGAGGTTCAATTCCATTCACAACTCCTCAGCAAATTAAGTATCAGAAATTGGGCACGAGTGAAGTAATTCAAGTATGTAGTCTAAAGGTAATTGAAAATCAAAAATCTCCTTGCGAGAAATCTTAAAAACAGAAACTGCTGGTTACACTTGCATGTCAAGCAGCACCCATGGAAAGAGAAACAGTCAACTTTACAGGTCAAAGATCTTTCATTGCAAATCGTTTGACAGTTCTGATGAAGTGTCTTTACTGATGGATTTTTGAACTGAAATCGTAACTTTGTTTCCAGTTCCATAGATGCTGCCTGATCCGCTGAGTGTTTCTAGCATGTTTCCTGCAGTCCAAAACTTTACTTGTTATAGGCCTGTTCCACTTAGGCGACTTTTTAGGCAACTGTAGGAGACTATGCAGTCGCCACATGGTCGCCACATGTTCGCGGGTGGTTGCCGGGGAGTCGCCTTCATGGTGGTGAGGAGTTTCCGCATTCTGGGAACTAGTCGCGACTTCATTATGGTCGCCACGAATTTTTCAACATGTTGATAAATTACCGGCGACTAGAATGAAGACGCCATGAAGATTAGCGAGAATTCCCGTGCCGTAGGCGGGTCGCCAGCAGGTCCTAATGGGTTGCCAGGAGGTCGAAGGTTCTCGTAGGTTGTAGCCAGTGCTGACTGGTGAATTTCATTGGCTCATTGGGGGATAAAAATGTAAGCTGTTGTTTTCAGAACCAAGGATAACCGACCGGTAATGTTAAATGTCCGCCAAGCTTCACAGCCGTGTATCTCTGGCGTCTTAAAAGTTGTCTCCACTCCTTCTCCCTCCTTCTCCCCTCCCCTCTTTTAAAGGACTTACCGTACACTGTACTTTAGCCGTCTCAATTACAGCACCAACCTTCCTGTTCATCACGGTGTGTGTCTGTATCACTTTGGCTTTGCACCGTGTGAATTGCACTCAGACAGCGCTCCTCCCGCTTGTCTTTTGCCCCGCCTGCATAATGGACTGGTGAAGGAAGCGATGTGTGTGTGTGTGTGTTCCACTTGACAGTTGACGGCAGTCGCCTGAAGAATCGCCTTAGAAGGACAGGCCCATATGGCTTTGAAAATATATTCAGACGTATCCCCAGCAACCAGATGATATCTGCAAAAGACATATCCAGATACTGAAAGGACATATGCGATGAATCCATTCCTAACATCGCCATAGAATTACCAACTGTTGAAGGGCTAGAGAACAGCAATGACTTCGACAGAAGGCTGAAGATTAGTGGTTCTCAACCTGGGGGTCGGGACCCCCATGGGGGGGTGGAGGGTCGTTTTGGGCTTTACCGGTGGAGGCGAAGGGGTCATAAATAACATATCCATTTGTTGAGCCCATTTTTTGGAACCTAACAAAGTTACTTACCACATATACAGTATTTTGTTTGCGTATGCGCGTATGTATGCCAAATTTCCCTAGATCGGCACTGGTACAAAATCAGAAACTAGCAGAGCTGACGAGGTTGAAATAATTGAGAAAGCCAGTCAGCAAACATAATTTGTAGTAGATGCATATACATTGACACACTTGTTTTCAAACAGCGAAAGTAATGGTGCATATTTATATATGTTAAACAAATTAGTGAATGTTGACACAGGCGTGTAAGTGTAATCATGCTGTTAGCACCACTTGTTCTTCCCATGCTATTGCTAGACCAGAATAAACTGCAACCTTATTTACGTCCTAATGTTTTATTGTAAATATAATTAATTTACCAGCCCTCTCCACACCATGTTCCACGGCCAGCTTCATACACATTAAAGTATTGACGTTCACACTCATAAGTATTTCTAACAGTCCATCTTTGTAATATTGCTGCTTTCACTATGATTCTATGCTCTATTCTAAACTTTTAGAAAATTGAAGGGTCATTTTTTTGTTAGCATGGTACAAACATCCTTTCTATCAGATTTATTCTTTCCCAGAATGGTAACTTCAAAATATTAAATAGTACAGACCAGTGTGTAAACAAAGAATGCTCACAGGGGAAACATAATGTGGTGAAGCACAAAAAAAAAAGTTTTACTTTTGGATCTGGACTGGAAATGTAATCATTGTTTCCAAAAAGTAAAATTGCTGCAAGAGAGTATAAGATTAAGGAATTCAGTTCAATTAAAATATCGGATAATATTGTAAATCTTAATTTAATTAATTAAGCAATGTCAAATGTTTTTAAGTAAATTAATTTGCGTCAATATTTGACACCTGTACTTGAATGAGCAATGAAAATGGGATTGGAAGGATCTTTTAGTGAATGGGGAAAAAGCTATTAGGTAGATGACATGTAATAATAAGGAAGTGTAGATGCTGGTTTACCAAAGAAAAACACAAAATGCTGGAGTAACTCAGTGGGTCAGGCAGCATCTCTGGAAAACATGGAGAGGTGATGTTTCGGGAAAGCAGAAAGGTCCTCACCTGAAACATTACCTATCCATGCTCTCCAGAGATAATGCTTGACCCGCTGAATTACTCAGAGGTCGACGGGGGGGGCGGGTGGTATTCTGTAACTTTGTCAGCGCCATTTAAGTGGCGACTATTTCCATACCTTGGGTATGAAAGCAAAGAATTTCACTGTTCCTTGTCACATGTGATAATAAAGTATTCCATTCCATTCACATTTTGTATCTGTCTTTGACTCTATGACATGTTTGAGGTGAGGTGGTTGCTGTGATTAATAATTGTTAATTATTCTGATTTTATGTGTAAATCATAAGTGCATATTCAACTTTCACCTGCCTTGGTCAAATGGATAATGACTACTCCCAGTGTTTCTGGAATTGTTCAAAGTATCAACATTTCTAATTATGAGGTGAAGAAAGAAAGCAGCTTGAGATGGCATCTGTTTAAAGCCATAAGCAATCCAGTGGGCAGTGGGTCAAGCTTCTTCTTGTGATCAAATGTGCAGGGGGAAATCGAAACCGAGTTCTATAAAAACACATATTTCTGTGACATTCATAACATGTTACCTCATTTGATGTCGCTTCTTGAACCCCGGAATCGAAAGCCATGAGAACAAGCCTGTGAAAAGTGCTGACTGGAGTGCAGCCAGCAGCATCAGCTCGCTTCACAGGCCCCCACATTCCCACTTCTAACACACGAGTAATTCCAAATACAAGCAGAGTTTCACTCTTTGCTGTGTTCCTCTTCACATGTCAGAACTGGCATCTACTCAGTAGAGCGTTGTTCTGAAAAAAACTGAAAACCTGCTGACACAAGCAAAAACATTTGGGAGGATGTTAACAAAATAAAAACATACGTTTGGATTTTTGTTAAACTAATGGGTTTTTTAAAAACTAATAATGCAAAATACGTCCTGTAACTATGACGTTATGTTAGTAATATTTACACAGTAACATAAATGACACACACAAACAGTCTAGATTTGGTTTCTCAGAGAACTGTTAGTTCTTTTCCCAATCAATATCATTTATGTCCCTGGTTGGGCTGCGACTACACAATTTCACTTACTCATTTTAGGTTCAACTCTTGTTTTCATTCCTGGGTTATTAACTGCTTGTTGAAATGTTTTACATCTGCCATACAAATTTTCATTGGGAAGACCTAAACATATTCTATTTCTCATAAGGCCGTCTGAAGATATTCTCCATGTAAAAGTTGTTCGAGTTAAGTACCGGTACTTGAAAAATCACTGTATTAGTTTCAAACTTTTTGGTGAGCAATAACTGATGTGGACACAGATGGAACAACAATTGAATAATCTGGGAAATAAATTTAGGCAGCACAATTGACAGGCTCTGGGGAGTTGACCTGGAGGACGCCCACTCAATCTCGCTCTGCAGCAAAGCCAAAATCATAACAGTTTGAGCATGGACACTGATATTTATTTCCACTCTTTACAAATTTTTACAAAACTGAAAATGTCTTCAGATTTCCCCAAATTGTTTTGAAAAATGGGATGGGTGACATGATTATATAAATGTGTTTAGTTGTTAACCAGTTAAAGTAGTGGTATTAGCTTAGTGGGACATTTTCAGACAGACTTAATTGGCGAGAGGTTGCTAATATGCTGATGGCATCTGGGCTACAATGTAAATATTTGGAACATAAATTTGGCTTTTAATGGCCAGGTTTCTAATTTTTGTAATGATATTGATGTTGCATATATCAAACATTTTCTTTGTAACTACACAAATCATTTTGCAAGATTGCAAGTTTCTGCCCTTCTCAATAGCTCATTAAAGGTATTAAACCATGACACAATGAAAGCTCAATGGACACACTACCTTAGGGGTGGTACAGTGGATCAGCAGTAGAGTTGCTGCCTTACAGCACCAGAGGCCCGGGTTCAATCCTGACGAGGGGTGCTGTCTGTACGGAGTTTGTACATTCTCCCTGTGACCGTGAGGGTTTTCTTCGGGTGCTCTGGTTTCCTCCCACACTCCAAAGACATACGGGTTTGTAGGTTAATTGGCTTCATTAAAATTGCAAATTGTCTCCAGTGTGTAGGATAGTGTTGGTGTACAGGGTAAAGGCTGATCGGCGTGGACTCGGTGGACCGAAGGGCCTATTTCCGCTCTGTTTCTCTAAAGTCTAAACAGGTGAAGCAAAATGGCAAGGACTTGGGAAAGCTTTGTATTGTGATGTTTTGCTAACAACTTCAAGATTATAACAAAAATATTTTAAAAATTCAATTAAGAATTTGCTACATTATCTCCACAATTACTGATTTTGTCACTGCTAATATATGCCTTGTAATCTTGCAAAGTGATTTATCTGATTATAAATGCCGGCCTGTAGCAGGGATGCTTAGATATTTTTAGGGCAGCTTTGCATTGGGGAAAGGTGTAGTTCTGAGGAGTGTTGTAAAAGAGGTTCATGTGTATAGATATGAGATGATATATTTGTATGTAGGTATTATATAAGAGTATATAATGTTATAATGTTATTATTTAATAATGTGAGGTCACTTGTTGTTGGTCTGCAATACAGTGGATACCTTTGTTCTGCAGCTGTTGATGTCTAAAGAAGATTATTATAGTTAGTCATGAGGGGGATAGATAGGTTCAATGCACAGAGTCCTTTACTAAGTGTAGGGGAATCAAGAACCAGTAGACATAGGTTTAAGGTGAGAGCAGAAAGATTTAATAGGAACCTAAGTGGAACTTTTTCACACATAGGGCAATGGGTATATGGATCTGCCTGAGGAGGTAGTTGAGATAGGTACTATAACAACGCAGCAGGCGGAATGGTGGCATAGCGGTAAAGACCCGGGTTCGATCCTGACCACGTGTGCTTGTCTATACGGAGTTTGTATGTTCTCCCCCTGACCTGCGTGGGTTTTCTCTGAGAGCCTGTAACTCTTTTTGGAAGACCCTGGAACAGAACCCAAGGGAAAAAAGTTGCGGACAGTGCCAAATCATGGTCATTATTTCCACTTAGTCTGCGTGACTTGTTCCAGCAAGCAGGAACCATCTAATCAGAGAAGCCAAGTGTCTGCTGATACAGTCTTTTGACATCTCGAGGTTCCAACCCCTGTCCATGCACCCCGTGTAAAGGGGTTGGCAGCAGCCAAGTTCATCTGATATATTAGATCAAATGGATATCGCATGTACCATTCTACAACAATGTCAAAGTAATGTCTCAACATAATTACTTTCGACAAAGCATCCCAAACAAGCAGTCAAGAAAGCAGTTCTGAGGTTTCATTACTTATTGGCATGTTTTCCTGAAGCCCTTTAATTGCTGCTTTGTGCATGCATTGAATTCACTGGCGGGAAGCTTGGAAAACCAATGGATTCCTAGTTAAATTGGCTTCAACCTAATGCACTGGAGTCAAATCTAAAACTGTCAAGTTGTAGCCAGCTTCCCAATACACTGCAACGTTCCTTCAGTTTCACACTCCGCACAACCTCCTGACTTATGAACTCCTGGCAATTAAAATTCTCCCTTGGGACCACCGGGTAAAATAAATGTGTAAAACAGACAGTACTATTACTTTTGTTTATACGTTTGCTTGCAATGACAGGGTGAAAATTAACACCCAGAGAAATATTTTTGTTTTTACAATTGATGCCAATTCCAAATCAGCACAGTGCCTCAAAATCCTAATTATGGAATTAAGACTCATGAACTCCAGCAAATAATCCCAGTCAAGCATAGCAAGAAGGTCACAACATCAAAAGTGCCATATTTTTCATGAGGTATTCAACCAAGCACCCATCAAGACCTTCAGTTGAATGCATACGATCCCACATCACCATTCCAGGACATGCTGAACATTTCTCCCGTAATGTGTTTGATGTTTTTCACCTCAACTAAAACATCTGAAACAGCTTTAACTAAGTGGTTAATTCCATAGTTCTGCTTTTATCCCCCAGCAACTCCATAGCACCAAGTTCAAAGGTTCCCCCATCAGCCCCAACACGAGGCACAGCTATTTGATCCCTCCCCAACCCCCCCTACACCTATCCACATGACATTCTCAGTCAGGCATATGTCATTTCTGATCATCCCCCACCCTCCCAACTCCCAATCCATCTTTGGACCAACTGGATGGAGTATTCAAAAATATCTTTAACCTCTCACTTCTGTGGTATGAGTTTCTCACCTGCTTCAAAAGGTACAGATGTCCAAAAAGAGCATGGTGATCTGCCTTGATGAATATCGTGTAGTAGCACTTACTTCTACCAGAAGGAAATGCTTCAACAGGTTGGTTATGGCACAAGACAACTCCTGCCTCAAAAATGATCTGGATTCGCTTCAATTTGCCGATTGCCAGAACAGGCCAAAAACGGATGCTGGCTCACTGACTCACAACACTGCTCTGTGTTATTTGGATAACGGGAACACATATGCCACGCTGCTGTTCAGCTTTGCTGTTCAACACAATCATCCTCTACAAACCTATCACCAAGCTCCAATCCTGGGCTTCTCCATCTCCAATTGCAACTGGATCCTTGACTTTCTCATTGGCAGATCTCAATCAGTGCAGATCAGTAACAACATCTCCTGTACGCCAACTTTATGGTCCTGGACAATACAGGGGCCCAAGTCATGGAGCTAGGTTACAATTTCAGAGGTTTGATACATAGCCTTTAACAATATAACCATGGTGTTGACTACATAATAACTCCAGCCGCCATATACTGTCCATAGTTACTTTTACATCAACAGCAGTCAATCAGCTCTAGATATGAGTATGGCTGTGTCAGAATCAAACTATCCATTGGTGAACAAGTTAACAGTGGGGCTCCTTGTTAATAGTATTGATAAATCAGAGGAAAACTAATGAGATATATTGCCTATGTGCACCCGGTGAGGACAAATACATCTCAAGGTTGTGAGCAGTCTCCTCAAGTCGCTTAAAGAGTCGTAGCATTTTTCTGGTCGCCGCTGGATTTTGAAAAGTTCAAAACTTTTCGGCGACTTTGGGCTTGACGTAGCTTGACGTAGCTTGTCTTCTTCTGTCGTAGGTTGTCGCCAGGATGACACAGGTTGGCGCCAGGTGACGTTGGTTGTCGCCGGGTGCTGACTTCGGTGAATTCCATTGGCGGCTACCTACGTCAACCTACGTCAACCTGCAACAGGTACCGGCGACTGAATTGTCTTCAGTTGTCGCCAACAGGGTCATTGCTTGTCGTACCTTGTCGTGGGTGGACGTAGGTTGACTTTGGTTGTCGTAGGTTGTCATCTGTGTTGTCGTAGGTTGTCGTAGGTGTGGTCGTAGGTGGACATCCTAATGGGTCGCCAGTTGTTGGTAGCTTGACGTCGACTAGGTGGTAGATTGTCGTAGACATTGTTGTTGGGGGGGGTCCAGTTGCTACTTTTTCGGCGACCTGCTACGACTGTGACAGTCGCCGGCAGTCGCCGAAAAAAATCACCTAAGTGGGACAGGCCCTTAAGTATTCAAGAGGTTTGTGGATATATGAGGAAATAAGATATGGGGATAATGCAGGAAAGTGGCGCTGAGGCAAAATATTAGGTATAATATTCTTGAAGGTGTCAAAGGTTATGGGGAGAAGTCAGGAGAATGAGGTTAGGAGGGAATGATAGATATAATTGATGGGCCGAATGGGCTAATTCTACTCCTATCACTTTTGACATGATGCAACAGCCACGAGATGCTAAATGGCCTGCTACGGCATCTATTCAAGAAATAATCCATGTGTACGTTTTTTAAACTAAAGATTATATAACACCATAAATAAAGGTATTTAAAATCCTTTAATTACATTCAAATGATATCTATGGCTGAATTATTCCACATTTTTCTAAACATTTTTATACACAGGATGTCATTCAAACGAATTAGAAATCCATTCCAGCACACAAATAAAAACATGTTTGCACTTCAATGATGGATGCTAATTACAATTTTCTTTTTATATTCATAGCCGCATTAAACATTATGAATGCAGGATATGTGCAAATCTGAAGAGGGTCTCGACCCGGAACGTCACCCATTCCTTCTCTCCAGAAAGATTACTTCAGCATTTTGTGTCTACCCATGATTTAAACCAGAATCTGCAGTTCTTTCCTATGCACATTAAAATACCTTGATTCATTTGGCAACACTTTTACTTCTCCATTGCAAATTTTAATGCTTTATTTTTCTGACGTGACCCTCCGAAACTGAGCAGTTTAATATGTGTTGTCCTGCACAGTCATGTAACACCCCATTCCATCCCACCAGAGGTTCAGCAGGATGTTAAATGAGCAGGAAATACTCCCAATATCTTACAGACAGCCTTTAACCAGTGTCATTTCAAAACATTAATTTGTCATGCAATTCATTTCTGATCGTGTGATTTGTGGCAGTCTTTACCAATGTTACAATACCCTTTTATCTGAAGTCTTTGTGATGCTTTTGAGGAAGGTACTAAATCATTGTAACTAAATAAATGCAAGTCTGTTCTTCATTACCTCTGATAACTTGTTCTGATAACTTTAGCTTGTGCCTCATTTTGGAAATGTTTTGGTCTTATTCAAGGAAATATCCTTCCATTGTCATATCGGAAAACATTACCCAAGCAACTCTCCCATAGAATTGTGGCGGGCTAGGTACTAGTGTTATCACATGTATTTACAAACATGGAGCCAGATCCTTGAAACTTTAGTTATAAATGTGAATTGTGAGCTCGTTGCGAGTTGTTGACTAATAATTTTGCTGCTGAGTATTTTCCTCTCTTTTTATATCTTTGGAAAGCAATCTGTGGCTACTCAGATATGGATAGATCTTACTTTTTAAGTCTTTAACTTAACCAAAGGCTTATATAGCAGCTTTTAGTGTTCAAGAGATTTTAAATATGTTATTGTGAATAATGTGCACTATGCTGATTACCATAATTGCTGACACATTCCTGTGGTACATTGACCATCACACCAGTGGTATTAAAACAACATTTATTTTCAAAAAAAGGAAGTTAGTAATCGGGTTGTTATGCTTCCATGCCCTTCATTTCACGGCAGTGATTATATTTTACATATTTGTTCATTGTTTAACAGAGCATATTGACTCAAACTGGTTGTTGAAAAGGCCTGACTCGCCAGTGTAATGTTATCTTAAAAGCAAAAGGTCAGCCAGGGCATGCTTCAGTGTTTTACCTGGTGCACCTACAAAACCTGATTACCACTTTACTTTGCGGAGACAATAAGTTGAAAAAACATTGTGTAGGAAGGAACTGCAGATGCTGGTTTACACCAAAAATAGACATAAAATGCTGGTGTAACTCAGCGGATCAGGTAGCATCTTTGGAGAAAAGGAACAGGTGAAGATACCAGAAAGGGTCGAGACCCTTCTTCAGACTGAGAGTCATGGGAGAGGGAAACTAGAGGTATGAAAAGGTACAGAAAAAAATCAGAGCTGGATCAGGCCCAGGAAAGATGGAGCCCACAATGGTCCATTGTTGAAGACTGTGGAAGAGATGTTAACAAAGGGATAAGAAACGGTGAAACTCGCAGGATGACAACAGTGGGGGAGGGATGGAGGGGGAGGAATGCAAGAGTTACTTGAAATAAGATAAACAAAATTCATACTGTTGGGTTGTAAGTTGCCCACGCGAAATATGAGGTGCTGTTCCTCTAATTTGTGCGTGGCCTCACTCTGACAGTGGAGGAGGCCCAGGACAGAAAGGTCAGTATGGGATTGGGAAGGGGAGTTAAAGTTTGGTAACCGGTACATCACCTCAGCCAAGGCGGACTGAGCATAGGTGTTCAGTGAAATGATCGCCCAGTCTGTGCTTGGTTACGCACGTATATACGAGCAGAAAAAAAACCTCGTCATATGCTTTAACTGAAAATACTTTACCATTGAAAGTTTAGTAACATAATGTAAAAGTCTCAGGATTAGTTACTCTGAATGTTCTCAGTATATTGGCTCAGAGTCCACAACAGAAGGTCAACGGAAATCTAACACAGCTTAACACATGGTTATCTATCATTTGTTGTTTTCGAATATCATCAAATATCACCCAATAAACTCAAGCTTAAATATAAACAGTTAAGTACTAGGAATTCCTTTACCTTCTGGTGACACTGTAGTCAAGCCAGGTTGTGCTCTCGGTTCATGCCCACACATCTGCTGATGACAGGAGAAGATCTGAAGCCATGGCCAAGCTTTCCTCCCATCGTGATTCTATAAAACACAAAGTAACCATTTTCAATGCAGATGATGACCATCACAAAATCGCTCAGCAACAAACGTGGCCATTTATTTCTCTGCATCTCTGCCAACTCTGGAAAATGTTATCCATTTGGGTCCGATGTTTCTCCACAGTACAGCAGATTTATCCTTCCTTTTCACATTTACCTTTAAAAAAATACTGTGGAATCTCCTACCTTTCCACGCTTTGCATGTTACATTAAAGTGATTGCTTCCCATCACCACACTTTCCAAATTAAAGTTGGTGGTGGGAAGAAGATTCTCCTCTTCACCAATGTTCTATCCGTGTACTCTATTCACAGTGGAATTCTTTTTCTTTGTTAATCCCTCCGAATCGAAGATGACTGCTCTCAGGTGGCCCTTGAGGCCAATATGGGAATTGCAGGCTCTTCCACAGATGGGGCAGAAGGTGGCAGATGGGACAGACAGGTGGATAGTCTGTGATATGGTCTACTCCTTACAGCATCAGTGCAGAGCCGCTATCTGCTCCCAGCGCATGCCTCGTGCATTGGAAGACCATCCAAAATGGTCCTTATGCACTTTGAGTGGTCATGGGCTCATGGCTCCCAGGAGTTGGTGGGGAAGTTTAATTTTTTCCTGGAAGCTTTGAGCACATCCTTGAATCTTGTGGAGACAAGAGATTACAGATGGTGGAATCTTGAGCAATAAACAAACTGCAGGAGAAACTAAGAATGCAGGCAGAGGGAAATAAACATTTCTCTGTGCAGATGCTGCCTGATCATCTGAGTTCCTCCAGCAGTTTATTTATTGCTCTTAAGTCTTATGCTCTCTTTATCTGATAATCTCATCCCATTATAGAACTAGGGAGCCCTGCCAATACCTCTCTTAATTTTGAATTAATTTTATTAATGTTAGTGATACTCATAATCAACACTAAAATGTTAAGCTTTCAGTTAACAAAATAATTTAAGAAATGTGCTCCTACATCAGGTTTCCATAAAATAACCATCTTAATTTACATAAACAGAGCAGCAATTATCAGTCATGCGCGGAGAGAAGCTGTAGTTATTGGAAAATATCTATCTCTCTATATACTAAAACCCCTTTGTTCTTAACAATCTAAAGGTCTGTGTGAGCCAGGGTTGTGTTGGCTTTTTTTAAATCTCCTTAATTTGTATCTTCTTCCAAACGCTTGGCCACAGCCTTCCCATTTTCACACATGCTACTCACATTTTCTTTGCCGACCGGATACATATATTCCCGTCGCATTTCAACCTATATTTAACAAATTACTAACCTTTTAAAAACAGCTTCAAAATAGACGTCACAATCAACTCCCAAGGCATGAAGGGACACTTCGCGCGGGAGGGGCACTCAAGCGCACAAAACAAACAAAACATTTGACTGATGTCAGAACGGAACACTCCGCGCAGGAGGGGCACTCATGCGCTCCAAACACAAAAATAACCGACTGACGTCAGAACGGAACACTCCGTGCGGGAGGGGCAGTCAAATGCTCAAAACACAAAAAAAATCAATCCACTCGCAAGTCGGGTCCTTGGGTCGACATCTGCCCGCGGCCTCGCTGGGGTCGACGCCCACCTGCTGCCTGGTGGGGAAGCTGCTGCTGTGGGCCGAGCCCAGCAACAGGTCATGGGCTGGACCAGAGCCTGGAGCTGGAGTGCGGGTCGAGCTCGGGGCTTCAGATGGGGCCGTGAATGGCGCCGAAAAAGAAGCCGTGGGTGGAACCAAGTACGAGCCGGGGTCAGGGTCGTCGATGCATGCCCGTGGCCTGGAAGGGAGGTTGCTGCCCCCAGGCTGAGCCCGGCGACTGGGCCTGGGCTGGACCAGAGGCTGGAGCTGGAGTGAGGGCCAAGCTCGGGGCTTGGGATGGGTCCGTGACCGGCGCCGAAAAAAGAGCCACCGGTGGAACCAAGGACAAGCCGGGGTCAGGGACAAGCCTGGAGAGGTAGCCTCTCTACCTCTCTCCCCCTCTACCCCCCTCCCCCTCCCTCCCCATCTCTCTCTGCCCTCCCTCCCTTTCTGCCACCTTCCCTCTGCCCCCTCCCTCTCTGCCCCCACCTCCCTCTCTAGGGAGTGGTGAGTATTGGGAACTATGGGTGAGTGGTGGAGTATTGCGTTCGGGGTCCAGCCCTCCCCCTTGATGTCATGCCCTCCCTCTCCCTCTCTATCCCCTCCCTCTACCCTCCCTCTCTACCCCACCTACCCTCTTCCTCTGTAGCCCCTCCCCCTCCCTCTGTACCCCCTCCCTCTCCCTCACAAGCCGCGCCTTGCGCAGTTGGGGGCTGTGCGTGAGCGGATAGGGCGTGGGATTGGGGAAAAGAAGTGAATGAATATTAATATAATATCAAGGTGGAGAGGTAGTGTGTTTGTGTGTGACGCCACAGCCCCCACCCCCCCGCAACCGCTCGCTGAGGGGACGGGACCCAACGGGGTTCACTTGGTCTTTTCCTCCATCCCCCGCCCATCCGCTCACGCACAGTCGCCAACTGAGCATACTAAAACTCTTCCCCTTTGTATTTAAAGACTGCATGGATGAACTACAACAATTGTTCATCTCAGTTTGGCAAAAGAATAAATCAGCGAAGGTAGTGCATCCATGGAAAACAAGGGAAATCAGGGACAGTATAAAAACAAAAGATGAAGCATACAAATTAGGCAGAAAAAGCAGCCTGCCAGAGGACTGGGAGAAATTCAGAGTCCAGCAGAGGAGGACAAAGGGCTTAATTAGGAAAGGGAAAATAGATTATGAAAGAAAACTGGCACGGAACACAAAAACTGACTGCAAAAGTTTTTATAGATATGCGAAGAGAAATAGATTAGTTAAAACAAATGTAGGTCCCTTGCAGTCAGAAACAGGTGAATTGATCATGGGGAACAAGGACATGGCAGACCAATTGAATAACAACTTTGGTTCTGTCTTTACTAAGGAAGACATAAATAATCTGCCGGAAATAGCAGGGGACCGGGGGTAACTCCACTTTTTAAAAAGGGAGGGAGAGAGAATTACAGACCAGTTAGTCTAACATCGGTAGTGGGGAAAATGCTAGCGTCAGTTATTAAAGATGGGATATCAGCACATTTGGAAAGTGGTGAAATCATTGGACAAAGTCAGCATAGATTTACGAAACGTAAATCATGTCTGACGAATCTTATAGAATTTATCAAGGATGTAACTAGTAGAGTGGATAAGGGAGAACCAGTGGATGTGTTACATCTGGACTTTCAGAAGGCTTTCGACAAGGTCCCACATAAGAGATTAGTATGCAAACTTAAGGCACACGGTATTGGGGGTTCAGTATTGATGTGGATAGAGAACTGGCTGGCAGACAGGAAGCAAAGGGTAGGAGTAAACCGGTCCTTTTCAGAATTGCAGGCAGTGACTAGTGGGGTACCGCAAGGCTCAGTGCTGGGACCACAGCTATTTACAATATATATTAATGATTTGGACGAGGGAATTGAATGCAACATCTCCAAGTTTGCGGATGACACTAAGCTGGGGGGTAGTGTTATGTGTGAGGAGGATGCTAGGAGGCTGCAAAGTGACTTGGATAGGCTGGGTGAGTGGGCAAATGCATGGCAGATGCAGTATAATGTGGATAAATGTAAGGTTATCCACTTTGGTGGCAAAAACAGGAGGGTAGACTATTATCTGAATGGTGGTAGATTAGGAAAAGGGGAGATGCAACGAGACCTGGGTGTCATGGTACACCAATCATTGAAAGTAGGCATGCAGGTGCAGCAGGCTGTGAAGAAAGCAAATGATATGTTAGCATTCATTGCGAAAGGATTTGAGTATAGGAGCAGGGAGGTTCTACTGCAGTTAAACAGGGTTTTGGTGAGGCCACACCTGGAGTATTGCGAACAGTTTTGGTCTCCAAATCTGAGGAAAGACATTCTTGTCATATAGGGGGTACAGAGAAGGTTCACCAGACTGATTCCTGGGATGTCAGGACTTTCATATGAGGAAAGACTGGATAGACCCGGCTTGTACTTTAGAAGACTGAGGGGGAGATCTTATAGAAACTTACAAAATTCTTAAGGGGTTGGACAGGCCAGATGCAGGAAGATTGTTCCCGATGTTGGGGAGGTCCAGAACAAGCGGTCACAGTCTAAGGATAAGGGGGAATTCCTTTAGGACCGAGATGAGGAAAACATTTTTCACACAGAGTATTGAATCTCTGGAATTCTCTGCCACACAAGGTAGTTGAGGCCAGTTCATTGGCTATATTTAAGAGGGAGTTAGATGTGGTCCTTGTGGCTAGAGGGATCAGGGGGTATGGAGAGAAAGCAGGTACAGGATACTGAGTTGGATGATCAGCCATGATCATATTGAATGGCGGTGCAGGCTCGAAGAGCTGAATGGCCTACTTCTGCACCTATATTCCATGTTTCTATGTTTCTTTGTTCTCGTGTCTGTGTGAGCCAGGGTTGTGTCAGCTTTCTTTTAATCTCCTTAATTTCTATCTTCTTCCTAACGCTAGGCCATAGCCTTCCCATTTTCACACATGCTACTCACATTTTTTCCGCGGACCGGATGAATATCTTCCCGTCACATTTCAACCTATATTTCACAAGTTACTAACCTTTTAAAAACAGCTTCAAAATATTAAAGTTTTCCAAGCTGAAATTTTGAAGAAAAAAAAATTCGACTGTCGTCACAATCAACTTGCAAGGCAAGATGGGACACTCCAAGCAGGAGAGAGACTCAAGCGCTCCAGGCCGGTCTCCTCCCTCTCTCTAATCCCCTCCATCTCTCCCCTCTCCCTCTCTAAATCCCTCACCTCCCTGTCCCTCTCCCTCTCTACCCCCTCCCTCTCCCTCAAGTCGCTCAGCTCCGCTGGGACCCGTTCATTCCCGCTCAGCTCTGCTCGGACCCGCTTGGCTCCACTCAGCCCCGCTCGGCTCCGCTCAGCCCCCCTGAGACCAGTTCGGCCCCGATCGGCTCTGCTCAGCCCTGCTCGGCCCCGCTTGGCCCCGCTGGGATGCATTCGGGGGGATTGAGGGAGAGGATGGGGTTGGGAGAGTTGTTCAAATGCCTAAACCCTCTCACACCCCCTCCCTCTCTACCCTCCCTCCCCCTCTCTACCCCCTCCCCCGACTCTACCTCCCTCACTCTAACCCCCTCCCTCCTGCCCTCTCCCTATCTACTTCCTCCCCCTCCTCTACCCTCCCTCTCTACCCCCTCACCTCCCCCTCACTGCCCCTCTCCCTCTCTATCCCCCTCCATCTACCCCCGTCTCTCGACCCCCCTCACCCTCTCCCTCTCTACCACTCCCCTTCACTCGCTAACCCCTCCCTCTCCCTCTCTACTGCCCTCCCCCTCCCTCTCCCTCCCTCTCTACCCCTCACCCTCTCCCCTCTAATCCCTCCCTCACTATCTACCCCCTCCCTCTCCCTCGCTCCCCCCTCTCCCTCCCTCTACCCTCACTCTCTACCCCCTCACCCTCTCCCTCTCTACCCCTACCCCCTCCACCCCCTTCCCTCTCCCTCTCTAGCCGTGCCTTATCAGTTGGGGGCTATGCGTGAGTGGATAGGCCAGGGCATGGGGGAAAAGGAGTGTATAAAAGCGTTACATGAAATCAACGTACAAATCAATGTACAGATCCAGGGTTGTAAGCTGCCCAAGAGAAATCAAAGGTGCTGTCCCTCCAATTTGCGTTTGGCCTCACATTGACAGTGGAGCAGGTCCGGGACAAAAAGGTCAGTTTTGGAATGGGAAGGGGAGTTAATTCATAGACCTGCTCCATGAAAATACATTTGACATCAACACTACATTTGTAAAGGTCCAGAACCTGACTGCTGTTAGACAAAGCTGGCAGGTTTAATATATTTAGATGAACAGTCTGCAGACTTCAATTTGGATTTGTATCATGATTATAAAACAAACAATGGACCATAGACCGGGTTCCAGAATGTGAATGGAAGCAAGCAGATGGGGAACTCATCTCTTATACTACAAACCTTGCAGCACCATCCACATTTGATGCTGGGGATTCCAAGTGCCCAATGGTCACTTTGTGTCAAAGCCACAAATTTACTACAACATTTCAACATTGGATATTTTCCTCATTGGAATTGTCAGATTTACTCCACTTCCTGATCAGTTACCGATGTGGTTGATAGTGCAGGGAACAAGAGAGAGGTGTTCAAATCCCTCTAAGGCATCTGTGGGATCTAAATCTAACTAACTAAATAAATCTGAAGAAGCGTCTTGATCCAAAATGTCACTTATCCATGTCTTCCAGAGATGCTGTCTGACCCACTGAGTTGCAACACCTTGTGTCTTTTTTGGTAAACCAGCATCTGCAGTTCCTCTGTCTCTCTCTTAATTAAATATTAATTAATATTAATTATAATATTAATATAATATCAGGGGGTGGGATGTGTGTGTGTGCGTGGGGGGGGTGGTTAGTATGTGTGTGTAACGCAGCAGGCTGCCCACCCCCCCCCCCCCCCCCCCCCCCCCCCCCGTTGAGGGGACAAGACCCAACGGGTCCTACTTGGTCTAGTTCATACTAAAAATGTGCAATGCCACTGAATTGCCAACAATTTCCTGAAATTCAACTCCCTTGTTTACATTGTGTGAATAATTTTTCTGCACATTACTGAAGATTATTCGGTATTACCACAATTATAATGCAACACTTACAGTAATTACAGCCATTTCATATCATTGATACAATAACGCAAGAGTTTAACTGTTGATCAAAACACTAATTAGGACAATTATTCACAGCCATCATACTTCAACAAGTAAAACTGGATTGCCCAGTTTCTCCTATTGCTGAGGTGCAGAGTTAAATTTGAAACAGAGTTTGATAGTTCTATGTTCTACAGGAGTTCATGTGTGTTTTTCATATGCATTAAAAATATAGATGTAGACAGCAAGAGAACCACACTTTGAACTAATTTCCAACACATTGCAGAATAAAAAATACTAGAATGAAGCTGCCTTGGAGAGTAGTGAGAATTCTCAAGCAGTAGGTGGGTCGCCAGAAGGTCCTAATGGGTTGCCAGGAGGTCGAAGGTTCTCGGAGGTTCTCGTAAGTTGTTGCCGGTGCTGATCGGTGAATTTCATTGGCTCATTGGGAAAAAAAAGTAAGCAGTAGTTTTCAGAACCAAGGATAACCGACCGGTAATGTTAAATGTCCGCCTAGCTTCACAGCCGTGTAACTCTGGCTTCTTAAAAGTTGTCTCCACTCCTTCTCCCCCTCTCTCCCCCCCTCTTTTATAAGACTTGTCGTACACATGTGCTTTAGCCGTCTTTTTACGGCGCCAACCTTCCTGTTCATGACGGTGTGTGTCTGTCTCACCTTGGCTTTACACCGTGAATTCCACTCAGACAGCGCTCTCCCCGCTTGCCCTGTCCCCCGCCTGCATAATGGGCTAGTGAAGGAAGCAATGTGTTTGTGTGTGTTTTCCACTCTGACAGTCGCCGTTCCAGTTGCTGGTTTTTCTGGCGACTGCCGGTAACTTGACAGTCGCCGGCAGTCCACTGTAAAATCGCCTAAGTGGGACAGGCCCATTAGGGTACGTAGTTGCAAACTGTGAAGTTAGTTAACAGACTTTTAATGAATTGGGGAAGAAACTGGTATGAGGTCAGCCAGAGTGCAGGAGAAGGGAGTGGGGAGGGGGAGTACGGGGGAGGAGTGTTGGAGGGGGGCAAAGTGGAGGGGAAGGGAGGTGTTTGTTTAAATTACCAAAAATTGGAGAATTCAATATTCATATCTTTGGGGTGTAACATACCCAAGCAAAGTATGAGGTGTTGTACCACTAGTTTGCGGGTGGCCTCACTCTGGCCATGGACGAGGCTCAGGACAGAGAGGTCAGTATGGATTTCAACTATGTTCAAAACACTACACTTGGAAGATATGAGACTCCGACTAGCAGGAAAATCAGACTGTTTCTATAAGACGTGGTCTGCATTTATAAATCTATTACAAGGATAAGGTGCAAGAATACCTCAAAAAAGTACCGGTGTCGGGTCTTGGTAAAGGGGGAAGAAAAACTGTCGAGTTGGTAGATTCCTTTTGCGAGATGTTTATAATAAAGTAACTGGCTTTTCTTCTTTCTTTCTCTATCTTTCCCCTTTTTTTGTTTCCTCTCCAGGGTCTATCTCTTAATCTCCGGTCTCTAACTCTTCAAGGGTTTCCTTTCCCTCTGTCACGCTTTTGCACTTTCACATCTCTTTTTCACTTTTCTACTTTCTTTGCTGGTATTTCTCTCTCTTTTCTCTCTTTCCTAAAGCCTTAGAAAAATTAAGGGGTACAATGACTGTAATACAATATAAGGGATGTACACTGATGTAACTTACAGTACCTCTAATAAATAAAGATATAAAAAAAGAAAAAAAAAGAAAGGTCAGTATGGGAAGGGGAAGTTTAAAGTGGTAAATGGGAGATCCTGCAGACCTTTGCAGACCGAGCGCAAGTGTTCGGTAAAGCGGTCGCCAAGTTTATGCTTGGTCTCGCCGATGGACAGGAGCCCACGTCAGGAACATTGGATGCAGTAGATGAGGTAAGAAGAGGTGCATGTAAGGACTGTATCACATGGAAGGACTGCTGGGGTCCCTGGATGGAGTCAAGGGAGGAGGTATAAGGACAGGTGTTACATCTTCCGCGGTTGCAGGGGAAAGTACCTGACAAGCGGGCGGTTTGGGTGGGAAGGGATGTGTTAACCAGGGAGTTGTGGAAGGGATGGTCTCTGTGAAATGTGGAAAGTGGTGGAGATGGGAAGATGTGATGGTTGTGGGGTCACGTTAGAGATGACGGAATTTTTGGAGGATGATATGTTGGAAGCGGAAGCTGGTGGAATGAAAGGTGAGGACCAAAGAAGCTCTGTCCTTGTTGCATTTGAGGGGAGAGGGAGCGAGAACAGAACTCCGGGACACAGAAGAGACGCAGTTGAGGGAACCATCTATGACAGTTGGGGGGGAAACTGTATTCACTAAAGAATGAGGATCTTGAATGCTTTCGTATAGAAAACATCAGATGGGACAGAGATGGAGAAATTGAGAGTATGGGATAGCATCTTTGCAAGAGGCAGGGTGGGTAGAAGTATAGTCCAGATAAATGTGGGAGTTGGTAGGTTTGTAGTCAGGTGTCAAGAGTCAAGTATTGTCATACTGTATGTCCCAGATAGATCAATGAAATTCTTACTTGCAGCAGCACAACAGAATATGTAAACATAGTACACTGTAAACAATATAATGAGCAAGAAACAAAAAGTTCAGTGTGTGTATATATACACATACTCATATATACAGATATATACAGATCATATATCTATATCTATCTATGCAACTAAAACTCTGATCTAGTGCTCCTCCGATTTGCCTGGTTTTTCTATTTGCGCAAAAATGGTACATGACAGCGCTATGATATTTCGGTACCTTACTCACCATGCTCCTGTGCTGCAAGTGCAACGAGGTTTGTTCTGATCAATGGCATATTTTAGAAGTTATTAAGGTTTAAAAATCTTTAAAACCGCCATCCGCAGATTGGTCTCTTCTCCTGTCAGTCAACCCCCGCTGCCGGGACAGCGACGCCCCTTCCTTCACCATGGCCTCTCCCGCCTCACTCGCAAACTCCTCTTTCCACTCCTCACAGTAACTTGTCTACAGTCTCCCCCACCAACGGCAGCGGTCACAGGGTTGGGGGGGGGGGGGGTTCAGTGGAGGCCTTGGTCCCGTCTCTCTCTCCCTCACTCATTCCTCTCCCCCACCCGCCCTCTGCAGGAATGGCATCCCGTCTACCCGTCCCCCAGGTGAATGGCTGTGGTCGTCCGTCTCCTCCGCCGCCGCCGTCACTGCGGTAACTCACCCTCACGGCCCTCTCGGAGGAAATCCTCTCCACCAGCTTGTCAAAACATGTCATGTCCACCGTGACGATCACTGACTCCATCCCTCCCCCGCAGGACGGGGCAGGCCTAGCGGCGGCTGAGCCGGAGTGAGCAGAGGGAGGGAGGGAGAGCAGTTTGCGCGGAGTTGGAGTAACTCATACACACACACGAGAGAACACACACACACACACACACACACACACACACACACACACACACACACACACACACACACACACACACACGCACACACACGCACACACACGCACACACACACGCACACACACACACACACACACACACACACACACACACACACACACACACACACACACACACGATGCAAACTGGTCCAATCATTAAGTCAATAGGATCTAACACAGCTAACAATGAATGACCTGTGGAGGAAGGATCTGCAGATGCTGCTTTTTATGGATGGAGGGAGGGAGGGAGTGACTGAGGGTAGGGGAAAGGAGAGGGAAGGATTGGGAGAGGGGAGACTGCATTTGAATTTGGTGGCCTTGCAGCCTGCTTGAAATGGTATGAGACTGCATTTGAATTTGGTGGCCTTGCACCCTGCTTGAAATGGTATGGGACTGCATTTGAATTTGGTGGCCTTGCACCCTGCTTAAAATGGTACGAGACTGCATTTGAATGTGATGGCCTTGCACCCTGGTTGAAATGGTATGAGACTGCATTTGAATTTGGTGGTCTTGCACCCTGCTTAAAATGGTACGAGACTGCATTTGAATTTGGTGGCCTTGCACCCTGCTTGAAATGGTATGAGACTGCATATGAATTTGGTGGCCTGGCAACTGCTTGAAATGAGTCAACTGCCAGCCCACCAGCTGTGAGTGAGCTGCCAGCCCAAGAATCCATTCGGCCCACAGTCTATACTAGCCCTCTGGAAACCAGTCCTTTCAGCCCACAACACCCATACTAGCGCTCCAGAAAGCCCCCCCCCCCCCCCCACTGGCCACACATATATAAACACACACGCAAACGTACATGAAAAACAAACAAACAATAATAGTGCAATGATAGTCTATGTATTTCAGAGTTTATTTGAGGTTGTAATGTTTAATAGCCTAATGGCTGTAGGGAAGAAGCTGTTCCTGAACCTGGAAATGACAGTTTTCAGGCTCCTGTACCTTCTTCCCGATGGCAGGGGTGAAATGATTGTGTGGCCAGGGTGTTGTGGGTCTCTGATGATGCTGGCTGCCTGATGATGAGGCAGCGACTCAGGTAAATCTCTTCGATAGTGGGGACGTCAGAGCCGGTGATGGACTGGGCAGTGTTCACTACTTTTTGCAGTCTACTTCGATCCTGGGCGTTCAAGTTGCTGAACCAAGCCATGATACAGCCAGTAATTATGCTCTCTACTGTACACCTGTAGAAATTCAGTACTTCTTCAGTACGGTACACCTGCAGAAGTAGACATCAGTCGATAGTCTGTCCCCTATGATGGAGACAGAGAGATCAAGAAAGGGGAATGAGACGTCATAAATAGTCCAGGTGAATTTGGTAGCAGGGTAGAAGTTAGTATGTATTAATGTACTAATGGTACTAGTCTGTGTGCTCTTACTGCATTTTAACATAAAATTGTAACTGCGTTTTAATATAAAATTTCCATGTGGAAACAGGGCCAAATTTTTTGCAGCAATTATTGAATTAAAAGGTTAAAAGGCCAAGTTCCCTTCGCCCCACATCTCATGTATGCCAGCGGTAAAGGAGTAGGATGTTGATGCCAGATTTCCACTTCTTTGTACTTGCCATAGGTTTCTGGCAGAGAACCTCCCAGCTGGAACAGGTAGATACTGGTAGATACTTCAATGCAGCGGACACTAATGATAAAGAGCCAGCTTCTCACTGGTTCTATTGATACCTTGCATGCCTCATATTCTCCAAGTATTTGTTGAACATAAAGAGCAACATGAATCACAATTTTCCCCATCTTAATCAAGCAGCCCAAGGTCATGAGCAGAAGGGGAGCGTGAGAGAGACGATTGCTTTTAACAAGGAAGGATTTCACTTGGCGATTTTGTGGGGTACTTTGCTTGACCTAGTCCACATTGTTGTTCAACGTTCAGGATCACTGCAGGCCCACTAACATTGTGCGGCTGCTGAGCTCCCAGTGATCCTGAGATCTGCCTGCCACCATTAGTCAGCAAACCCTGTGGCTGCACTGTTGACTATGTCCCAACTGCACCACTTGGCAGAGGGCTTGTCCACTGTCTCCTAATATCACCCACCGTTGGCAACATTCAGAAACAGTAGGAATACCTTTAAATAACTAACATAAATGTTATTCTAAAAAAAAGTTAAGATGTAATAAACGTATTTTAAAACATGTTTACTTCATGTAGTGGAAACATTAATATTAATTGTACAAAAGGAAAATAAAAGCTTTCTTAATGAAGGTTCACAACCAGCTTGAAATGAATGGGGCTACATTGGATGCATTGACCATAACTAACGTGAAGCTGAGGTGCCAGATAAGAAGTATATCTAACCCCTCAGACCAGTATACAATGGAAGTTTTCATTAAAAATCTGCATGTTTCAGCCCAATAAATCATCCACCCACCATTCATTTCACTGATCCTACTCTGCCCTTGCAGGGGGAGATTTTCCCTCTAGCCAGCGGCCTTCAGACAAGCTTTGTCCCTGTCACTAATTTCAACCATTTCTCTGAAAGCTGACTGGAACAACAACAATTTACAATCTCTCTTCCATTCGAGCCTGAGCGAAGAAAAATATTTATCTTGGAATAAAAACAGAAAATGCTGGAGAACATCAGCAGTCTAGGCAGCACAATTGGAAAGCTGTACAGCAATGTTTTAGGTCGAAGATCCTTCATTAGATTTACAAATATTTGTCTAGGAATTGAATCTGGTGCCACATAAATGAGTTCAGATTTCAATGACAAGTCATTTGTAATTGAAAATCAAGGCATTAACACAGGGAGAAACTTGAACATGTGCAGTATTGTTAACAGGGTGTGTGCTCAAGCAACATTCTCATCATTTTCATTCCCATCAGTGTGGGCTACTCACGGGAATGCATGTCTACTGGGAGATGGTGAGAGGTGGGGGGGGAGGGTCAGGGAGAGAGAGAGAGGGAGTTGGTTTGAGCAAGTACCATGCAGGTGATGAGGAGACATAGTAACCTGCAGCAGACATCTCAAATCACTGGAAATGTACCACCAATGTGCTCTATGCAAAATCATGAATAAATCAATATCAGTGAATTCTCCCATGCCAACATTCCCATCATCAAGGCTCTAACCACATTTGACCAGCTCTGCTGGATTTGCTACAATGTCCACACATCTGACACCAGCTTCCTCCAAAACGATCACAGTGTTCCATTATGGCAAGAAGTTGGTAGAAACATATAGAAAGTATCTCAAGGACATTCTCATAATCCCTTTGAATAAATGTAACATTATAGAATCATAGAAAATAGGTGCAGGAGTAGGCCATTCGGCCCTTCGAGCCTGCACCGCCATTCAATATGATCATGGCTGATCATCCAACTCAATATCCTGTACCTCCCTGCTCTCCATACCCCCTGATCCCTTTAGCCACAAGGGCCACATCTAACTCCCTCTTAAATGTAGCCAATGAACTGGCCTCAACTACCTTCTGTGGCAGAGAATTCCACAGACTCACCACTCTCTGTGTGAAAAAAGATCTTCTCATCTCGATCCTAAAAGACTTCCCCCTTATCCTTAAACTGTGACCCCTTGTTCTGGAGTTCCCCAACATCGGGAACAATCTTCCTGCATCTAGCCTGTCCAAACCCTTAAGAATTTTGTAAGTCTCTATAAGATCCCCCCTCAATCTCCTAAATTCCAGTGAGTACATGCCGAGTCTACCCAGTCTTTCTTCATATGGAAGTCCTGCCATCCCAGGAATCAGTCTGGTGAACCTTCTCTGTACTCCCTCTATGGCAAGAATGTCTTTCCTCAGACTAGGAGACCAAAACTGTACGCAATACAACAGGTGTGGCCTCACCAAGACCCTGTACAACTGCAGTAGAACCTCCCTGCTCCTGTACTCAAATCCTTTTGCTATGAAAGCCAACATACCATTCGCTTTCTTCACTGCCTGCTGCACCTGCATGCCTACTTTCAATGACTGGTGTACCATGACACCCAGGTCGCGTTGCATCTCCCCTTTTCCTAATCGGCCACCATTCAGATAATAATCTACCCTCCTGTTTTTGCCGCCAAAGTGGATAACCTCACATTTATCCACATTATACTGCATCTGCCATGCATTTGCCCACTCACCCAAGCTATCCAAGTCACCTTGCAGCCTCCTAGCATCCTCCTCACAGCTAACACTGCCCCGCAGCTTCGTGTCATCCACAAACTTGGAGATGTTGCATTCAATTCCCTCATCCAGATCATTAATATATATTGTAAATAGCTGGGGTCCCAGCACTGAGCCTTACGGTACCCCACTAGTCACTGCCTGCAATTCTGAAAATGACCCGTTTATTCCTACTCTTTGCTTCCTGTCTGCCAGCCAGTTCTCTATCCACATCAATACTGAACACCCAATACCGTGTGCTTTAAGTTTGTATGCTAATCTCTTATGTGGGACCTTGTTGAAAGCCTTCTGAAAGTCCAGATATAACACATCCACAGGTTCTCCCATATCCACTCTACTAGTTACATCCTCAAAAAATTCTATAAGATTCATCAGACACGATTTACCTTTCATAAATCCATGCTGACTTTGTCCAATGATTTCACCGCTTTCCAAATGTGCTGCTATCCCATCTTTAATAATTGACGCTAGCATTTTCCCCACTACCGATGTTAGACTAACTGGTCTGTAATTCTCTCTCCCTCCCTTTTTAAAAACTGGAGTTACATTAGCTACCCTCCAATCCTCAGGAACTACTCCAGAATCTAAAGAGTTTTGAAATATTATCACTAATGCATCCACTATTTCTGGGGCTACTTCCTTATGTACTCTGGGATGCAGCCTATCTGGCCCTGGGGATTTATCGGCCTTTAATCCATTCAATTTACCTAACACCACTTCCCGGTTAACCTGGATTTCACTCAGTTCCTCCATCTCATTTGACCCCCGGTCCCCTGCTATTTCCGGCAGATTATTTATGTCTTCCTTTGTGAAGACAGAACCAAAGTAGTTATTCAATTGGTCTGCCATGTCCTTGTTCCCCATGATCAATTCACCAGTTTCTGACTGCAAGGGACCTACATTTGTTTTAACTAACCTTTTTCTCTTCACATATCTATAAAAACTTTTGCAGTCCGTTTTTATGTTCCGTGCCAGTTTTCTTTCATAATCTATTTTCCCTTTCCTAAATAAGCACTTTGTCCTCCTCTGCTGGACTCTGAATTTCTCCCAGTCCTCTGGTAGGCTGCTTTCTCTGGCTAATTTGTATGCTTCATCTTTAGTTTTGATACTATCCCCGATTTCCCTTGTTATCCACGGATGCACTACCTTCTGTGATTTATTCTTTTGCCAAACTGGGATGAACAGTTCATCCATGCAGTCTTTAAATGCCTTCCATTGCATATCCACCGTCAACCCTTTAAGAATCACTTGCCAGTCTATCTTGGCCAATTCACGTCTCATACCCTCAAAGTTAGCTTTCTTTAAGTTCAGAACCCTTGTTTCCGAATTAACAATGTCACTCTCCATCCTAATGAAGAACTCAACCATATTATGGTCACTCTTGCCCAAGGGGCCACGCACAACAAGACTGCTAACTAACTCTTCCTCATTACTCAGTACCCAGTCTAGAATAGCCTGCTCTCTCGTTGGTTCCTCTACATGTTGGTTTAGAAAACTATCCCGCATACATTCCAAGAAATCCTCTTCCTCAGCACCCCTGCCAATTTGATTCACCCAATCTATATGTAGATTGAAGTCACCCATTATAACTGTTTTACCTTTTTTGCACGAATTTCATGTTTGATGCCATCCCCAACTCCACTACTACTGTTAGGTGGCCTGTACACAACACCCACTAGCGTTTTCTCACCCTTAGTATTTTGCAGCTCTACCCATATCGATTCCACATCCTCCAAGCTAATGTCCTTCCTTTCTATTGCGTTAATCTCCTCTCTAACCAGCAACGCTACTCCACCTCCTTTTCCTTTCTGTCTATCCCTCCTGAATATTGAATATCCCTGGATGTTCAGCTCCCAGCCTTGGTCACCCTGGAGCCATGTCTCCGTGATCCCAACTATATCATATTCATTAATAACTATCTGCACATTCAACTCATCCACCTTATTACGAATGCTCCTTGCATTGAGACACAAAGCCGTCAGGCTTGTTTTTACAACACTCTTACCCCTTATACAATTATGTTGAAATGTAGCCCTTTTTTATTTTTGCCCTGGATTTTTCTGCCTGCCACTTTTACTTTTCACCTTGCTACCTATTGCTTCTACCCTCATTTTACATCCCTCTGTCTCTCTGCTCATGCTCCCATCCCCCTGCCACATTAGTTTAAATCCTCCCTGACAGCACTAGCAAACACTCCCCCAAGGACATTGGTTCCCTTCAAGCCCAGGTGCAGACCGTCCTGTTTGTACTGGTCCCACCTCCCCCAGAACTGGTTCCAATGCCCGAGAAATTTGAATCCTTCCCCCTTGCACCATTTTTCAAGCCACATATTCATCTGCAATATCCTCCTATTTCTACTCTGACTAGCATGTGGCACTGGTAGGAGTCCAGAGATTATTACCTTTGAGATCCTACTTTTAAGTTTATCTCCTAGCTCCCTAAATTCGCCTTGTAGGACCTCATCCCGTTTTTTACCTATATCGTTGGTGCCATTGTGCACCACGACAGCTGACTGTTCACCCTCCCCCTCCAGAATGTTCTGCAGCTGTTCAGTGACATCCCTGACCCTTGCACCAGGGAGGCAACATACCATCCTGGAGTCTCGTTTGCGGCCGAAGAAATGCCTATCTATTCCCCTTACTATTGAATCCCCTATTACAATAGCCCTTCCACTCTTCTTTCTCCCCTCGTGTGCAGCAGAGCCACCAATGGTGCCATGAACTTGGCTGCTGCTGCCTTCCCCTGATGAGCCATCTCCCCCAACAGTATCCAAAATGGTATATCTGCTTAGGAGGGAGATGACCGCAGGGACACCTACACCACCTGCCTACTGCTACACTAGCTAATGGCCACCCGTTCCCTTTCTGGCCCCTTAACCTGCGGTGTGACCAACTCACTGTACGTGCTATTCATGAGCTTCTCAGCATCGTGGATGCTCCAGTATGAATCCAACCGCAGCTCCAATCGTTCAACGTGGTCTGCCAGGAGCTGCAGCTGGACACACTTCCTGCAAATGTAGTCACCAGGGACATCGACCATATCCCTGATCTCCCACATGTTGCAGGATGAGTAAACCATGGGGCCGATCTCAAATGACGTGGCTTGCCCCCAAATTAAATCAACTCATTCACGCTATAAAAATCTTAATCCTTTAAACTAACCTTTACTAAAAGCACTGTACCCTTTAGCTCACTGAACCCTTTAGCTCACTGTTCCTTTAGCTCACTGTACCTTTAGCTCACTTTACCTTTAATGCAAACCAGGGGTTGCACCAAATCAGCTGCTTCCACCAATCAGCGGCTTCCACCAGACCACTTGTGTGGAACGTTACAGGTTTGGGTAACTCCTCCTCTTGCTGCAACCTCTCCTGGGCCTCTCCATGTTATGGGAATCCACTCAAAAAAGAAAAGCATTAAGGGAGACTCTGAGCATATTGGGTTTGTATGACAGGAGCACATTAAGGCCAAGGGCAAACATCACAAATAGCTACCTACTTGTCTAGCAAACACCACTGTGCCAGTCACATAACTGGAGTGTAGCAAGTAATTACTGACCTCATGGGACTCCATAAGAAAATGAAATGGATGCATCATTTACCTAAACTTGGAGACATCAAACAATGTCTGCGTGATGTGTGTGTGTCAGGGAAGGAGAGAAGGGAGGAAGGAGAGAAGGGAGTGAGGGAGGTAGAGATCTGGGGTCCGGGCGAACGGGTGTGAGCTGAGGCCGAGGTCTGTAAACGTTGCTCCAACCCCCGGCCCGGCCCTCCCTGTATTGTTCATCGCGTCTCCCCGGGAGAGAGAGGGGTGGAGCCGGGGCTGTGTGCGTGAAGCACGGCGACTGGAAGGGTGGGAGCGCTGCCCCGGGATGGTGAGGGAACGACCCACCTCCCCCTCTCCCCCTCTCAGCCCCGGCTCCACCCCTCTCTCTCCCGGGGAGACGCGATGAACAATACAGGGAGGGCCCTGGAGCAACGTTTACAAACCTCGGCCCAGCTCACACCCATTCGCCCGGACCCCCTCCACACCCACCTCACCAGACATTGTTTAATGTCTCCGCATCCATTTCATTTTCTTATGGAGTCCCTTTCTTCCGCCTCCACCCCTCTGCTCTCTCTCCAGCCTCTCTCCCCCCTCCACCCGGGGTAGATCTACGCGAGCCGAGAGTAGATTACTCCAAAAGCCGAGAGCGGAATCTTTGGATCTAGCGAGGTCCCCCGAGAGCGGGGCCCAATTGGGAGCAATTAGTCCAATCAGCTTAAGGCCAGCCCTCCTGAGACCTCGCCAGAAGTTTCAAACCTACAACCCCCTCCAGTTCGAGGCACGTGGACCAAGATACCACGTTGTAAACAACCACGTTCGCTACTTTGACTGGGAGTTCACGTTCCGCCACAATCCGCCAGCGGTTTACAGCTGTTTGATATCCGCTTCAGGAAGGGGTGGTCTAAAAGTTGAGCGTCCAGGAGGTAAAGTCCGTTTACGGCGGAGAGACGCCAGGTCAGATGAGGGCCAAGTTCTTAGACAGTCATTATGGAATTGGGAAAAGTTCCAATGAGCTGGTGAAAGACGTGGACTGCCCTTACAGCGCCACTTTCCTCCACACTCTCCATCTCATGGAGATTGTAGGGCTCTCACTTAACCTTTTTTCTCTGTTGTCAGCCGGGCAACCTTGGCAGCTTTTTAAGTTGGCAAATGACAGTTTAGATGGTCATTTAAGACGGCTTGCATGACGCGTGCGATAATGTGCTCGGACGAAGTGTGTAGTTACCAGTCGGAATTATGCTCAATGAAGCATTCACATATTATTTCTGTTACAAATAAAGTCACAAACTAAACATATTCACCAATCAAGACATGATATATACCACAATGACATGCAGCAAAATTATAATACAGTATCTCAACTCTTTTTACACATTGCAATTAATGCAATTTCTATTATTTCTATCCACTTCCAAACAAACAAGTGGTTGGATTATTCAGCGTATGATCAAACTCGGTGAGAACAAGGGCAGGCTTGGCGATTGCTTCGCACAACACCTCCACTCAGTTCGCAATAACCAACCTGATCTCCCGGAGGCTCAACACTTCAACTCCCCCTCCCATTCCGAATCTGACCTTTCTGTCCTGGGCCTCAGCGATATGAACAATGGCTTCTCCAATTTCAGGCAGTCCTTGCTTTCTCCCTCCTTCCTCTCCCATTCCAGCGCTCCCACAGCCTACTGTTTCCGCCTTTTCCTTTCTTTTTCCCGCCCCCCCCCCCCGACATCAGTCTGAAGAAGGGTCATGACCCGAAAAGTCGCCTATTCCTTCGTTTCATAGATGCAGCCTCAGCCTCACCCGCTGATTTTCTCCACCTTTTTTGTCTACCAATGGGATCCCACCACTGGCCCTCCTCCCCTGTCGGCTTTCCGCAGAGACCGCTCCCACTGTAACTCCCTGGTCAATTCATCCTTTCCTACCCAAACCACCCCCTCTCCTGGCACTTCACCTTGCTACCACAGGAAATGCTACACTTGTCGCTTTACCTCCCCCCTTGACTCCATTCAAGGATCCAAGCAGTCTTTCCACGTGCGACAGAGGTTCACCTGCACCTCCTCCAACCTCATCTATTGCATCCGCTGCTCTAGGTGTCAGAAGCTCTACATCGGTGAGACCAAGCATTGGCTTGGCGATCGCTTCGCCCAACACCTCTGCTCGGTTCGCAATAACCAACCTGATCTCCCGGTGGCTCAGCACTTCAACTCCCCCTCCCATTCTGAATCCGACCTTTCTGTCCTGGGCCTACTCCATGGCCAGAGTGAGGCCCACCATAAATTGGAGGAGCAGCACTTCATATTTCGCTTGGGCAGTTTACACCCCAGCGGTATGAACAATGACTTCTCCAATTTCAGGTAGTCCCTGCTTTCTCCTCCCCTTCCCCGCGCTCCCTCAGCCCACTGTCTCCGCCTCTTCCTTTCTTCTTCCCATCCCCCCCCACCCTCACATCAGTGTGATGAGGGGTCTCGACCCGAAACGTCGCCTATTTCCTTCGCTCCATAGATGCTGCCTTACCCGCTGAGTTTCTCCAGCATTTTTGTCTACACGTTTATACAAGTTCTGTTATCCCAATCCCAACACATTAGGGGCAATTTTACAGACAAAGCGAATTCATCTTTGGGATGTGGCAGGAAACCCACACGCTTACAGGGAGAATGTGCAAATTCACCACAGACAACATGAGGACAGGATCGAACACAGATATCTGGCATGTGAGGCAGCAAGTCTACCAGCTGTGCCACTATATTTTGTTTTCCAACACACACAAAAATTATACGTTGATAACTTTGGTTACGAAAAACAAGAAACTATCCATTTTCAGTCTTAAATCTCAAAGTGACGCTATGTCCCCTTTTACAGCTACTGTATGTTTTAATTCAGTTCAAGACTATGTGGCAGTACATTGGCCATAAAGTTGCTGCCTAAAAGTGCCAGATGATCCTGAATATGGGTGCTGTCTGTATGGAGTTTGCGCCTTTTGATCGCTTGGGTTTCCTCCGGGTGCTCTTGTTTCCTTCCACATTCCAAAGGCGTGCAGGGAACCTATTTCTGACCCAACCCAAAACATAATATTTTCCTTTTGTTCCAAGATTCTATCTGACCTGTTGAGTTACTCCAGCTTTTAGTGTCTATCTTCAGTTTAAACCAGCATCTGCAGTTCCTTCCTACACACACGATAGAACTTTAATAAAGTTCTCAGGAGGGAAATTGTGTTTGTGTGTGTAAGTCTATTATATATACACACACAAACACACACATTATATATATATATATTTATATAGTTCTATATTCATATATAAATATACACTGTTTTGTTTTCGCGTTTATAACATTATTTACAGAGTACTATGTTTACATATTATGTTGTGCTGCTGCAAGGATTTCATTGTCCTAACTGGGAGATGAGCGAATAAAACACTCTTGTCTTACGTTGCTAATGTGTGGGATAGAACTCGTGTACGGGTGATCGGTGGTCGGCGTGGACTCGGTGGGCCGAAGGGCCTGTTTCCACGCTGTATCTTTAAACTAAACTAACAACACAAAAACCAGAGCGAGTCTAAAGAAGGGTCTCTACCCGAAACGTCACCCAATTTCTTCTATCCAGAGTTGCTGGCTGCTCCATGGAGTTCCCCCGCACAATTAAAGCATGGAATAGTCTTCACCCTACCATAGTTACCCAACCAGACGCAACTAAATTTAAAGTAGCTCTTTTTTCCCCAAGAACCCTTTTTTGCTTAAAGGGCCAGTCCCACATGGGCATCATTTGCGTGTCACGCAGATGGCGCGCAAAGATTTTGTACATCCCAAAATCCTGGGGCACGTTCGCGACCGCGCGTCACTGCCTTCCTCACCACGCACCATCCATGCCGGCGGATGAGGAGCGCCAGAGAGCGGAGAACCGGCAGCCCGGACATGGATACGGATGGCGGGCGGAGACGGAGAGTGACAAAGAGAGAGTTAGAGAGCAGGTCTATTCAGAGTTGAATGATAGGTGTCCCGGGTAATTGCCAAGCCGGGCACAATTACACGATTTTTAGGTTGCCCGGCAGGACGTTAGGTGGCCATTCGCACCCGGGCAGCCATTAATTTCGAGCCCTGGACTGGAAACTGAAAAGTAGGGGAACGCCGTCCCCCTGCATACCCCCCCCCCCCCCCCCCCCCCCCCCCCCCCCCCCCCCCCCCCCCCCCCCAGCCCACCATTTCCATCACTGTATTGCACTCTTTTAAAGATTCCTGTATCATCGCTAATCAAAGTATGTTTCAGCTACCCCAAACCCCCGATGCCACCTTCCCATCTTGATTGGTTTCGAGGCAAAGCAACATATTTTTTGGGCCGAAGATAGACACAAAAAGCTGGAGTAGCTCAGCGGGTCAGACAGCATCGTTGGAGAAAGGAGTAGGTGATGTTTCTGAAGAAGGGTCTCAACACAAAACTTCTTCACCTATTGCTTTTCTCCAGAGATGCTGCCTGACCCGCTGAGTTACTCCAGCTTTTTGTGCCTGTTTTTGGTTTAAAGCAGCATCTGCAGTTCCTCCCTACATAATTTTGGGGTCTTTTAGTTTAAGGAGAAAGCAATGACTTGTTTTTCCTCTTTTTCTAAACACTTTCCAAAGTGTGCTACAGTCAACACTTGACTGTAAACACCTCCTAAAAAAAAAAACAATCTGTTTCTTCACTCCACTGCACCCCTGGTGAGATTGTAAAACCTGTTAAAGTAGTTTACAGTTGTTAAAGTGGAAAGTTAATATCATCCCGCGGACATGTCACTTGACAGCTCAATTACCATCAGTATATTGTATGATACAGACGGGCTAGTGCTTACAGCTCTATCATGTAATATAATCAGCTTGAGAATGTTTATCTTGCAAACTGCACCCGTATTAGATTTCTCATGTGTATTCATTTATGAAGGGTTTTCTCTCATAAATGTGGAATCCATAGATTTTTGTAACTTAACTTTTGCCCTCGGAAAGGATAGATATGAGTGCTCGAATGTTTTGTCTCGTTCTTAGATAAGGCAAGAACCATTCTCAACACATTTTCCTTTCTAATTTAGTTTAGTTTAGTTTGGTTTATTATTGTCATGTGTACCAAGGTACAGTGAAAAGCTTTTTGTTGTGTGCTATCCAGTCAGCGAAAAGACTATACATGAATGCAACGAGGGTGGTGCATTGGGGAGGTGGGGGTGGTGTGGTGTGCGGGATGGGGTGGTGTGGGGGTGGAATGGTCTGGGGATTGGATGGTGTGGGGGGGGGTGGGGTGGTGTGATGGGGAGGGGGTGGTGTTGGGTGGTGTGGGGGTGGGATGGTGCGGGGGGGTGGGGGGTGGGTGGTGGAGGGGTGGTGTGGTGTGGGGGGTGGTGGGGTGGTGTGGGGGGTGGTGTGGGTGTGGGGGGGTGGGATGGTGTTGAGTGGGGTGGGGTGGTGTGGGGATGGGGTGGTGTGGGGGTGGAATGGTCTGGGGATTGGATGGTGTGGGGGGTGGGGTGGTGTGATGGGGTGGGGTGGTGTTGGGTGGTGTGGGGGTGGGTGGTGTGGGGGGTGGGGTGGTGTGGGGTGGGGTGGTGTGGGGGTGGAATGGTCTGGGGATTGGTGGTGTGGGGGTGGGGTGGTGTGATGGGGTGGTGTGGGGGTGGGGGTGGTGCGGGGGTGGGGGGTGGTGTGGGGGGGTGGGGTGGTGTGGGGGGGTGGGATGGTGTTGAGTGGGGTGGGGTGGTGTGGGGGTGGGATGGTGTGGGGGTGGGGTGGTGCGAGGGGTGGTGTGGTGTGGGGGGTGGGATGGTGTTGAGTGGGGTGGGGTGGTGTGGGGATGGGATGGTGTGGGGGTGGGGTGGTGTGGGGGGGATTGGATGGTGTGGGGGTGTGGGGTGATGTGAGGGGGTGGGGTGGTTTGGGGGTGTGGGGGTGTGGGGAGGAGGGGGGAGGAATGAGGGAGGGGTAAAGGCGACTTTCCCGACTCCACACAGCGGCTTTCCCGGCTCCACTCTTGAGGACTCAATCAGCACATATGGACTCAGCCCCGCATCCGGGATTTTATTCTCCAGCGGGTGCCGGAAGGGGCGTTACCTTCAGGTGGCTGTCCCACTACAGCGACCTAATTTGCGACTTTAAAAGAGTTTAGGAGAGTTTGAAAAAATGTCATGTTGAAGACCGTCTTCGACTATGTAGAAGACCTTTCTCGACCTCCTTCGACTGTGTTGAAGACTAGCTTCGGGAAAATTGTTCTCTGAATAGTGTAGTGAGACGACCTCCTTCGACCTCCCTTCGACTTTACAACTACCTTCGACTACCGTCGATTACCTTCGACTACCGTCGGTTACCTTGCTGACCTACGACCTACTTCGACTAAACAACGAGTACCGATTTTTTCCACGGCGACCTTATTTTATTCAAAATATCCGCGACCTAGCTGAGGCCTCGAGTACGCGGGGGATTACCGTCGAGCGTGAAGCAGAGTTACAAAGACCTCCTATGACCTTGTGTTGACCATGCTGCGAGTATGAGTCAAGGGCAAATTCGCCAGCACTCGCGGATTAGGTCACCGCAGTTGACAGGCGAGAAGACCAATCTGCTGATCAATCACGATTTTTTAAACCTTCATAACTTTTGTAATCTTCCACCGATCGGAACAAAATTTGGTGCGCTTGGAGGAGAGAACGGTGAGTAAGGTGGCAAAAACATCCTAGCGATAAAGGGTTACCGTTTTTGCGCAAATTTTTAAACCAAGATGAGAGTTTTAGTAATAGTATAGATAGATAAAGTCCAGTAAAGTTATATTAAAAATAATTTGAAGGTTTCCAATGAGGTCAGGACCACCCATCAGTTGCCTTATAGCAGCTATGAAGAAACTGTCCCTGAATCTGTAGGTATGCATTTTGAAACATCTAGATGGGAGAAGGAGTGACCAGAGTGAGACAGGTCTTTGTTTATGCTGGTGGCCTTGCTGAGGCAGCATGAAGTCTAGATGGAGTCAGTGGAAGGGAGGTTGGTTTGTGTGATAGTCTGAGCTACATCCACAACTCTGAAATTTCTTGCGGTCTTGGATGGAGCAGTTCCCAAACCATGCCATGATGCATCCCAAGAAAATGCTTTCTATGCATAACAAATTGCTGGTGATTTTTAATCCTAAGAACATGAAGCTTTCAACCATCTCTACTGCCCACTAAAGCCTCCAATCTTATCATTCCTCAGCCCCGCGCGGCCCGATTTTATCTTCTCCCCAAAATCTACAAACGGAATTGTCCTGGCAGACACATTGTTTCTATTTGTTCATTTCCCACCAAATTAATTTCCACATACCTCGACTCCATCCAACCCTCCCCCCCTCAGTCCAATTCCTCCCTACCTATGTCCAAGGCACCTCACACGCTCTTTGTTCTTCAATGGTGTCTGTTTTCCAGACCCCCACACCCTCATCTTTACCATGGATGTCCAGTCTCTCTACACCTCCATCGCCCACCAAGAAGGTCTTAAAGCCCTCCGTTTCTTCCTCGAGCCATTTTCCGTCTCCTAATACTCTCCTCCGCCTAGCAGAGCTGGTTCTTACCCTCAACAACTTCTCCTTCGACTCCTCCCACATCCTCCAAGTCCAAGGTGTCGCTATGGGCACTCGCATGGGCCCCAGCTGTGCCTGCCTCTTTGTAGGGTACATTGAACAATCACTGTTCCAGGCGTACACTGGCCCTATTCCCGAACTCTACCTCCGCTACATTGACGACTGCATCTGTGCTGCCTTCTGCACCCATGCAGAACTCATCACTCCATGCAGACTTCATCAACTTCACAACTAATTTCCATCCTGCACTCAAATTCACTTGGACTATCTCCGACATATCCTTACCTTTTCTGGATCTCACCATCTCGATCACAGGAGACAGACTATTGGCCAACATCTACTACAAACCTACTGACTCCCATAGCTATCTAGGCTACACTTCTTCCCACATTCCTTCCTGTAAAGACTATCCCCTGCTCGCAATTCCTCCGTCTACGCTGCATCTGTGCCCAGGATGAGGTTTTCCATACTAGACCATCGGGGATGTCCTCATTCTTCAGGAAACGGGGGTTCCCCTCTTCCATTATAGATGAGGCTCTCACTAGGGTCTCCTCGATATCCCACAGCTCCGCTCTTGCTCCCCCACCCCTCCCCTCATTCGTAACAAGGACAGAGTCCCCCTAGTCCTCACCTTCCACACAATCAGCCGTCGCATACAGCATATAATCCTTTTTGCCACTTTTGCCACGTCCAACGGGATCCCACATCTTACCACCTCCACCCCTTTCTGCTTTCCGCAGAGACTGTTTCCTTCGCAACTCCCTGGTCAACTTGTTCGTTTCCCACCCAAACCACCCCCTCCAAGTACTTTCCCCTGCAACCACAGGAGAAGCAACTCCCTTTACCTCCCCCCTTGACTCAATCCAAGGACCCCGACAATCTTTTCAGGTGAGGCAGGTGAGGCAGACTTGCACCTTCTCCAACCTCATCTCCTGTATCCGCTGTTCCATGTGTCAACTTCTATACATCGGCGAGACCAAGCACAGGCTCGGCGATCGTTTTGCTGAACACCTGCGCTCAGTCTGCCTTAACCTACCTGATCTGCCAGTCGCTCAGCACTTCCCCTCCTATTCTCAATCTCACCTTTCTGTCCTGGGCCTCCTCCATTGTCAGAGTGGTGCCCAGCACAAATTGGAGGAACAGCACCTCATACTTTTCTTGGGTAGCTTACACCCCAGCGGTATGAACATTGACTTCTCTAACTTTAATTAGCCCTTGCTTTCCCATTCTCCATCCCCTCCCCCTTCCCAGTTCTCCCACCAGTCTTACGATCTCCGACTACATTCTATCTCTGTAGAAGTGACTCAAGAAGGATCTCCCATTCCTTCTTGCCAGAGAAGCTGCCTGTCCCGCTGAGTTGCTCCAGTTACTCCCGTTGTGTCTACCTTCAATGTATACCAGGGTGTGTCTACCACTTCTTCTCCTGAAGACGATCACAATCTCCTTTGTCTTTGTCTTTAATCTTTAATTCAGAAAGATGGACAGTTTTATACAATGATTGGCTTGTATTTATGTAGCATTTTTCACAATCTGTAAACATCCAACAGAAGTTTGCACCCAGAAATCTATCACTACAGTTGAATCTAGAAGTCAGGTTAATTTATCGATGAAGCAGAAATCCAAATACACCAATAGCAGCCAGTGAAAGTTGAAAATGGTGGTCTCAGTACTGCCAGGACATGAGGGCCTGGGCTATAGGGAAAGGTTGGCCGGGCTAAGACTTTATTCCTTGGAGTGCAGGAGGCAGAGGGGTGATGTTACAGAGGTGTATAAAACTATGAGGGGAATATATAGGTTGAATGCATATAGTCTTTTACCCAGAGTACAGGTATCAAAAACCAGAGGACACAGGTTTAAGGTGAGTGGCGAAAGATTTAATAGGAACCTGAGGGGCATCTTTTTCACAGCGAGAGTAGTGGGTATATGGAATAAGCTGTTGGAAGACGTAGTTGAGTCAGGTACTATAACAATATTTAAATTACATTTGGACAGGTAAATAGATAGTAAAGGTTTGAGGGGATATGGGCCAACACAGGCAGGTGGGACTAGCCTAGATGAGGCATATTCATCACATTGGCAAGTTGGGCCAAAGAATCTGTTTCAATGCTGTATGGCTCCATGACACTTCTGGTGACTAAGAATCCAATAGACCACTGTTGAAAAACACATCACGATAATTAATGTTCTTGAAGGAAATAAATCTGCCTCCATGGGACCAGGCAGTTGACTCTTAACTGCCTCCTTATTTCAAGAACCATGATGAATAGATATTAAATTCTGTCCTTCCTAGCAATGCCTACATACACAGAGGAATAAAAGAGGCAGTTGTTTTGATGGAGGAAATGCTGAATGAACGATCACAAACCGTACTCTCTTCGAGAGAGGTAGTAATGATCAGACACTCTTCTTTTCATCATTGTTTGGAGAATGTTAGTTGGGGGACACCGGGAATAACTCCCCTGACACATCTATGAAATAGTACTATTGGATAATTTACATCAACCTGAGGGAGTAGATGGCCTCAATTTAACATCTTACAGTATCTGAAAATTGACCCCTGTAACTCTTTTAATGTTGCACTGATTTGTCAGCCTTTATTCTTACTCCTTTGTGCTCAAGTATCTGGAAGAGAACCAAAAAAGTCTGATTCAAAAGGTAAGGCTGGTACTAACTGAATGATGCCTGTCACATACAAGCTGTGGAAATATCTTGTTTTGGGGAGAGGGAGAGGGAGAGAGAGAAGGGGAGGGAGAGGGAGAGAGGTGGAGAGGGAGAGGTGGAGAGGGGGAGGGGGAGAGGGAGAGGGAGAGAGAGAGAGAGAGAATATCTATTCCACAGTGTCACAATATCATTGTTATTCTAGGTCTCTTGTTTCACATCCCTTTAGAAATTGCTAAGCGCCATGCCCTCAAGTTTGAATAATAGAAAGTATGTTGACTTATTCTGCTCTGCCACATCTACCTCAACCATGCCAAGCAATACTAAGAAATCCTCCTGCTTTAATGCCATCCACTGGGACATAAACAATAACAACGCTTCACAATGATCAGCTGGCAACACTTGCTTTAAATGCCTCTGAGGAAGGTTCAAAGACCTGCCTGCGTATTTTCCATGTTTGAACCGTATAAGCTCACCTGCTTGTCTGACTGCCTGCTCTCCAAAAAGCCACTAAGTATGGGCAAGGTTTCCTTACATTACTGACAACCCAAACGGAAGAGGCTTGTGAGTCCCAGTGGCTGAAAGGCTGGGAAGCAGAGCAGGAGACAATGAAGCTGCAGTTGTTGAGGATTCACAAAAAGCTGGAGAAACTCAGCGGGTGCAGCAGCATTAAGGAGCGAAGGAGATAGCGACGTTTCGGGCCGAGACTGGTCAGGATGCATCTGCAGTTCCTTCTTTAAAAAAAATGCAGTTGTTGAGGATTGGCACGATGTGGAACGACGCTTACTCAATGTCCTTTCTGAAAACAGACGGCTGCTCCTGGTTCCCATGCGGCAGTGGGGCCTCGGCAGCGGTTGTGCCATGGTGGCTGCGAAGCCTTGTGGGCCGACCTGTGGTTGGCGGGTGATGAGAGCATGAGAGCATGAGGGAACCGCCATGGGGGAGGGGGTGGGGGGGGGGGAGGAGAACAATGGAGACCTGTCGTAGAGGAACTGCTGTGAGGGAGGCGGGGGGGGGTGGGAAATGGAGAACAAAGGAGGAGCCGGCGTACTTAATAACTTTGTCAGCACTGTAGGTGGCCGCTATTTGTATACATTGGGTATGCAATAAAGTATTCCATTCCATCCCTGTCCAAGTCTGTGCAAAACTCTGCTTCGCTCCAGTTGCTATTTTCCTTGATTGCTTCTGCAAAAGTTTCTCATTCTAACACATGGATAAAACTTTGATGAAGGCGAGTCCTCAAAACCTCCATGCCCACTGCTATTTCCTCTTCTGCCGTATCACCACAGCCAATCTCTGAGAAGAGTGCGCCCGGTGATGTATGGGATAGTTGGAGCAGCATAGAAAGCAAATATCTGCACAGGGTGAATGCACAAGAGGATATCGAGCCAAGAGAGTCAAGAGTCAAGAGTGTTTTATTGTCATATGCCACAGATAGAACAATGGCATTTTTACTTGCAGCAGGGCAACAATATATGTAAACATAGTACACTGTAAACAATATAATAACGAAAGAGAAAATACGTTCAGTGTGTGTGTGTATATATATATATATATACACACACACACACACACACACACACACATATATATATATATATATATATATATATATATATATATATATATATACACATACACATATACATATATATATATATATACACATGTATATATATATATATAATCTATATATATAGATCATATATATATATCTATATTCACACAAACACGCACACATACGTACACACACACAAAAAAAAACAATGGTGTTTGTGAAATGGATGTTAATCAACTATTGGCTGAAGAGCCTGTTGATGATGATCTCCAAGATTGAGATGTAGAAACAAGGAACTGCAGATGCTGGTTTACAAAAAAAGGACACAAAGTGCTGGCGTAACACAACGGGTCAGGCAGCGTCTCTGGAGAACATGGATATGTGACATTTTGGGTCGAGACCCTTTATCAGAATGAAATTTTGGGTTGGAACCCTTCTTTAAATGGGATGCTTGATGAACACCATATCTATATTTGGGAAAAATAGGATTACAGTATGCTGCAGTCTCACATTGACAACTTCAGTGTGAGGCTAATGTAGCCCAGTGAAAGCTTGTGGAACTCTATATCTCCAGGACTGTGAATGTCCAGTGGCTGAGAATATTCAATACGGAAATCAATAAATTCTTATTTGATTTGGTTACTAAATCTAATTATTCTACTTGGCTTAAATGACTTTTAATTATTTTATTACAGTTTTAATTAATTTTACTTTATCTCTTAAAAATAATTTTATTTGTACTAAAGTTTTTCTGCCAAAATCAACGTTCAATGTTTTTAAATATTCTGATTGGAAGAAACATTCAAAATCTGTTCAACCATTTCACGGCTTTGATATGAAGCAAAGCTCTGCTCATAGTTTTGCCTTCTGGCAAAGCTTGTCTCAGTGCTGGGCATCAGACTGCCTGAGGCCCACACATCACTGAGACCTCACCACTCAGCTGTTGAATGCATTGGGCCAGGAACATTGGCCCTCCACCCCCAACTCAGGCAAAGAGTGTGGGCATCAATTCTAACCAGCAGGAATTGTAGCTTGAATAATCACGCAAATACATTTTATTTACTATCTTTATCTTTCATCTCATTGCTAACTACTTCCAAATTTGCTTATTCACCAACCGGCTGCTGTTTTGCAAACACCAAAAAAAAAGAACTTGAGGGCACCAGCTAACCTCTGCTCATTCTTTGCTTAACTCAAAATCATCTTCTCTCAGGAGCCCACTTTAATTTTATCAATTAGCTCTTCAAGGAGCAAGAGTTGAACTTGGGTACTGCACTTCACAGCCTCAAGATGACCCAAAGTGCTTTCAGCTATTCAAATATTTTTTAAGTCTCGGGGTTGTAATGGAGGAAACACCGCGGCCAATTTAAACACATCAAGTTCATACAAATAGCAATGTTATAATAAAGAGGTGATCTTTTTTTTTTAATGCTAAGTGGTTCAGTAATAGAAACATAGAAAAATAGGTACAGGAGTAGGCCATTCGGCCCTTCGAGCCACATCGCCATTCAATATGATCATGGCTGATCATCTAAAATAAGTACCCTGTTCCTGCTTTTTCCCCATATCCCTTAATTCCTTTAGCCCTAAGAGCTAAATATAACTCTCTCTTGAAATAAAATTTGTCCTGAATATTCTGGAGAAAACCCCCATATTGATAATTGGTTTTGTGTTGGCATTGTGTTATAAACTTGGAAACAGAATCAAATAGGAACCATAACCCTTTTTTTGCATGTTACTAGTTGATTTGATATACCTCCTCCTCAGTGTTCAAAATTAATTCTGAAGTTGAATATTTATGTTGCTGTCATTTTTACCAAAATATATTATTGTTCTATATTATCGATTTCTAACATTTCCATTTGCTCTTTCCAATTTCCACTTCCTGGGAGAAGTTAATCATTGTATGTTCATTAGTTCCCTTCCAAGCACCTCCCCAAATTGTGGAACAATTAGATTTCAAGAGGCTGGAGCAGATTCTGTAGGGTACACAAAAAGCTGGAGAAACTCAGCGGGTGCAGCAGCATCTAAGGAGCGAAGGAGATAGGCGACGTTTCGGGTCGAGACCATTCTTCAGACTGGTCAGGGATCAGGGAAACGAGAGATATAGACGGTGATGTGGAGAGATAAAGAACAATGAATGAAAGATATGCAAAAAAGTATTGATGATAAAGGGAACAGGCCATTGATTCTGTAGGTTTGTAAGAGATCACAGAAGGAGGGAAACAAGGCCTAGGAGGTTCTGTAAACAAGGGTAAGTACTTTAAAGCATTGTATGTTTGAGAAATCATGTAAATATAGAGATGTTGGGTGCACAGTTCAAGTGAGGAAGTGGCAACTGAGATTTAGCTGGCCTTACGTTTAAAGAGGGTGGAACATGAGAAGCTGTCCCGGAGAGCATGTGGAGTTATCAAATCCAATTTAGCAAAGGAATGGATGAGGTTTTCAGCAGCAGCTTTTGAGCTGAAGCAGGGTCAGGCTTAGCGATGACTTGGCTATGCAGTCTACATTTGAAATCAAAATGAAAATTGTAAACTGCTTACAATAATCTATATCTACATGTTATTATTTAAGAACTAAATATTTGTGAGTCTGACATACAGTCATATTCATATGCCCTCTGACCACTCAATTCTGATATGTGATGCAAATTATGCAGTGTCAGTTTTTGCTTATTCTAATCCTGTATTCGACTTCTGAAAGGGAAAGGGCAGGGGGCTGTTGTAGTAATTCCATCAGACTTTTAACTTCTTCACATGATGGGCAGTCTCCTCTTGGAGGACAAAATAAATAACCTATTGTTAAAACAGCATGATTTTAGCAAAAACAAAGGCAGACCAAAAAGATCAAAGGGCATTCATCAAAGACCTTCACAGAAGAAAAAAAATCAAGCAACCGTTCACTCATTGTTTCTTTGATTTGGGAGCTTTTTCATTAACTTCCTTCTCCCCTATGCTTTGTCAATCCATTCCCCTGTTACTGTCCAACATTCATTGCTATCATTCATGTCTGGTTGGTTCATCCAATGTACAGCAGAAGGAATTGAAATTAACAGACAAGACTACCTGTGATCTCATCACATCATATAACATGTAAGATTATTAAGGGTTTGGACGGGTTAAGAGGCAGGAAATGGGAGCCACAGTTTAAGAATAACGGGTAAGCCATTTAGAACGGAGATGAGGAAACACTTTTTCACACAGAGAGTTGTGAGTCTGTGGAATTCTCTGCCTCAGAGGCCGGTTCTCTGAATACTTTCAAGAGAGAGCTAGAAAGTGCTCTTGAAGATGGCGGAGTCAGGTGATATGGGGAGAAGGCGGGAACTGATTGTCGACGATCAGCCATGATCACATTGAATGGCGGTGCTGGCTTGAAGGACCGAATGGCCTACTCCTGCACCTATTGTCTATGTCGGTTGTCACCCACCAAGCCAGATGTTACTTCCATAGATACCATGCCTCAAGCCTGACCAGTAAGACATCTGACATTCAAAGACCAATTTTAAATTTCACTCCCCAACCTCTACCCCTCTATATCCAATTGGAGAACGATATGTAGAGGACTAAACCTATGCCACTGTCATACTCATATGCTATTCGTGGACCATGTCAACACCCATGGTTTGGCTTATGTTAGAGAGACTTGCTGATATTCATATGGATGGATTTGTTGACAGTAATCAAACCCCAAACTATTTCAATTTATCGTAAGTTCAGCATTAGGGAAGAGTCAGTAACTGAACATATCAGGAAGGTTAATGATTCCTATATGTTGATGACTTTCTATTTGGGTGTGGGAACCCAGCAAATGTGCTTTCAACTCATCGAGTCAGAGAGTGATATGGCACAGGAGCAGACCGTTTGGTCCACCTCGTCCTTGCTGACCAAGAAGTCCCACCCAAACTGGTCCCATCTCCCCATGCCTGGTCCATATGCCCCTAAACCTTTCCTTACCATGTACCCATCCAAATACATTTTAAACTCCACAGGATCTTCCCCAGAATTGCTTTTTTATGTTTACTTTTAGCAGGGACTGTTCCTGTGTGGCAATCCCCATCCTATTCCATCATTGTTGTTGAGTTTGTCAGGGAGTTATTTAAATGCAACCCAGATGTTAAGTTGGCCCAGCTCAGTGATGGCGAGCTAGAGAAAGGCAAATACTGGTCATGTCGGCTCCACTTTTGCCCCTCACACCCCAATTAAAAATCAAAGTTGCAGTCCCTGACTGACAAAAGCAAGTTGTCCATTTTTAAATCAGAATTTGTCCTTGTTTTTTGGCTGCATTTGTTATTATCTGTGTTTTATAAATTATAAACTACATCAGCCACAGAGTTAGTAGTCAGAACAGAAGGAGAATAAATAGTTTCTTCGCTTCATATTTTTAACTTGCGTACATAAGCGCTATAAATTAATTTTAGATATACATTAAGCAACACAGGGTGGAGAGTTTTTCTCTTTATTCATTGTGCTTTCTGAAACACATGGGAACAATCCTTACTTTAATTGCCAGATGAATGGCAGCATTGTGATAAGGGCTGTACAGCAGCAGGTCAAAGTGGGTCTCTTGTACCATTCCCAGAGCCTCACTTCACTGTTTGTAACCAATTTGAACAGGTGGCTTTGTAGAACAGCTCTCATTCATAATATGTTTGATGTGCTTGTTTACACCAAAACCTCCTGAGACTTCCTCTTTAGAAACTCGTCTGAGTCTGACCATTACAGGAAGAGGGGTCTGATTATTTTCCACTGTGCATGGGATCTGAATCACTGCTAACCGGAAATTTACTGTAATTATGTATATAATTAAATCAGTTCAAAGCAGAATGTTCCAAATCACTCTAAGGTGTGAGTATGGTCTAAGATATGCAAGTTATTATTAAGGCTCTTTTTGATGTAGAACTTTCCAACCTGTGTTTTTAATAAGGCTGGAACACCCACAATGAAATGTGGAAACAAATATCATCCCAGTCTAGGTGCTGAACTCTGAGCTTATGTGGGTGGATCAACAAGAGGATACACGCACTTAGATTATAGCACAGAACAGAGCAAAAGGTCTAAATCCAATATTTGTGATAAATATCACATGTTTTGAAATGTATAAAGCACATACAAATTGGGAGATGGATTTATGACTTGGGAAGTAAAGATGTAAATGTTTTCAAGATTGTTTGAGCTGACATCTGGGAGTTAATTTTTGAGAAAGTCAGATCTAAACACGGGTGTTTTTGAAAGGAATTTCCACCGATGAATTGATTCTACAAGATGAACGATTCTGAATTATCCGGTGCATTCATTCCATGTGTGGGAGCATTGCACACATTTCATTTCTGGTGCGGCTGCAGAAAAAATTGACTTTTAAAATTGAGCAGGCATCTGCCGTAATCAAACAAAATGTGCCGCATGTCAGCCGGATTGTATTCATTTACTGGTGAGATCACAGTTTTACACTAACTATCTGCTGTTAAAACTGAAGCAAACAGGTTCAGTTTGGCAAATCCAAACCCGGGTCTCTTTTCAATTATGATTTGGGACTTGATTGAGGTCTTTAAAATGATGAAAGGGATAGACAGAGTTGACGTGGATACGTTTTTCCCATTGAGGGTAGGGAAGATTCAAACAAGAGGGCATGACATGAGAATTAAGGGACAGAGGTTTCGGGGTAATGTGAGGGGGAACTTCTTTACTCAGAGGGTGGTGGCTGTGTGGAATCAGCTTCCAGCAGAAGTGGTGGAGGCAGGATCGATTTTAACATTTAAGAGTAAAGTGGATAGGTATATGGACGTGAAGGGAATGGAAGGGTATGGTCTGAATGCAGGTAGATGGGACTAGGGGAAAACAAATGGTCGGCACGGACTGGAAGGGCCGAGAGGGCCTGTTTCCGTGCTGTAATTGTTATATGGTTATATGATTGCAATCAGGCGACTAATATTGACATCAGATCCTTGAAAACCAAACTGAACACAATTTCCTGATTGTTACCCAGAAAGTAATTGATTTTTTGTAGTGAAAGTAGATTGGGTAAAGCTGCTAAGCCTTTTGCAGTTGGATAGTCCATCAACATCCCTTCCCCCAGATAGAGCAAAGATGGAGTTCCCTTGGTCCTCTCCTTTCCAGTTAGCACACAACAAAAGCTTTTCACTGTACCATAATGCGCTAAACTAAACTAAACTTTCTACCCACCAGGCACTGCATCTAGCAAATCATCCTTCGTCATTTCTGCCAGCTGCAACAGGATCCCACCACCTCTCACATCTTCCTTTCCCCACCCCTTTCTACTTTCCACAGGAACCATTCTCACCAAGATTCCCTACTTCGCTCAACCCTACTCACCCATCAACCCCTCCAGATCTCCGGGCATTTTCCCCAGCAACTGTAGGAGGTGCAAAACCTGACCCTATACCTCCATCCTCACCACCATCCAGGGGCCTAAAGAGCCCTGTCCAAGATTCACATGCATCATCTCCAATGTAGGTTTCATAGGTGCTCTCAATGATGCTTCCTTTCCAAAGGCGAGACCAAGCACAACTTTTCAACTGTTGAAAACATCTGCACTCTGCACTCTGTCCGCACTGGCCATCTTTAGAGCTGGTTGCATGTAATTTGAAAGTCCTATTCCTACACCAACCTCTGGCTATCTCCACCCGCCAGGGTGAAGCAAAATGCAACTACAATAACAACAGGTCATATTCTACCTTGGTAGTCTGCAACCCAATGGTATGAACATTGAATTTTCCAATTTCAAGTGACCAGCATCCTCTGTGTGCCCCTCTCTCTCCTTCTGATACACTTAGGTTGCCACAAATCACCTATCGCCTCTCCAGATGTCACTCTGACTTGGTTGCATCTGTCTGTCATCCACACACTCAACCTACTGGGTCTCCTATCTCTTCCCCGACACTGGTTGCATTTGCCTGTCATCACTCCCATATCTGGTTCTACTTAATAGCTCTCCTTTTCACATCACCTTCCAGCCTCTGTCTCTACCTCCATCTCCCATCCCCCTCCCCCTCCCCAGCTCCATTTTGCACCTCCTTTCTCCCTCCTTATCTGTGTCCACCCATCACCCACCCTCCCAACTCCATCTGTCCCTATCCTGCACCCCATTTCCAACTGCCCATATCTTCCTCCTCACATGTTCCACCAATTACCTGACTAACCCCTCTCCCTCACTTCTTTATACTGCCTATGTCCCCTCTGCATTCTCAGGCCTGATGTAGGGGCCTAACCCAAAATGTTACCCATCTCTCTGCCTCCATGGGTACTGCCTTGCCAGTTGAATTCCTCCAGATTACAGCATCTACAGTCTCTTGTATCCACGGAGGCAACAACATTGTATATTATAGGTTACAGTTGTATGTTAGATAATTTGACCCTTCAGCCCACATTGTCTATGCTGACGATTATGCCCAGCTCTGTTAATCTCTCTTACTGCATTGATTCCACATCCCTCTATGCCTTGTTCATTCAAATACTTGTCCAAATGTCTCTTAAATGTTGTTGCCTGCCTATTTTACCTCCTCAGATGCCAACAACTCTTTGTATGAAAGGTTTACACCTCAGATACCCTTTCAACCTCCTCCCTCTAACTTTTGCTCTTTAGTTTTAGATTCACCTACCATGTGAGTGAGTACTATTAATCCTATAAATAGGATAAATAAATATCCTATTTATGTCTCATGTAATTTTATATATCTCTATCATGTCACCTCTCAGCATCTTGGTTCCATGGAAATCAGACACAGCCTATCCAATATCTCCTGATAATTCAAGCCCTCCAATCCAACTACTGTACTTTGTCTGAACTCTATCTAGCTCAATCACATCTTTCTATAGTGTGTTGAATAGAACTGCATACATGTGTGGTTAACTGTCATTTTGTACAATTATAACATGATGTCCCGACTCCTGTAATCATTGCATCAGCTGATGAAGGCAAGCATGCCATAACCTTCTTCACCACCCTGACTACCGATGTTGTTATTTTCAGGGAATCATGTACCTTACCCAAGGTAGTTCAACAGCACCCCCGGGGCCCTGCTATTTACAGTGCATGTCCTATCCTGGTTTAACTTCCCAAAATGTATCACTTAACACTTATCTGAGTCCAATTCCATCTGTCATTTATTTCCCCACTTTCCCAGTTCATCTAGTTCCTCTGTAACCTGGGACAACCTTCTTCACTTTCTACCACACCATCAATGTTGTTGGCATCTGTAAACCTACTGATCATGTCACCTATATTCTCCTCCAAATCATTTTTATGTAAGACAAATAACAGAGGTCCCAGCACCAATCCTTATGGCACACCACATATGGAATCCATGTGTTCTAACTTTCCAGACCAACTATCAGGCAGGACCTTGTCCAAGATTTTGCCAAAGTCCATGTAGACAATGTATATGAGCTGCTCTGGTCACCTCTTCAAAACACTCAGTCAAATTGGCACAAACCCATGCTGACTATTCCTACTTAGTCCCTGCCTTTCGAAATGCCACTATATCCATCTGATCAGAATCCTTTCCAATAAGTTTCCCACCACTGACATTAGGGTCACCAGCTTGCAGTTTCCTGGTTTATCCCTGCTGTCCTTTTTAGATTAATGAAAAAAAATGATATGGGAATGGAATTGCTTTGTGAGCAGGCATTGGCTCAATGGACTGAAATGGCCTTGCATGTCACAGGCAAAGATAGAAATGTAGAAACATATACCATAACCACAGTATGTACAGTCCTAACTGGACATGGTAGCTGAGAGTGCCTTAAAACGTTCAAAGAAATTGCTTGCAAATAGTCCGTGTCCACAGTTCGGGATACAATTGGAAGAGAAAAATGACCATAATAAACTGGCTGAGTGCTATTGTTGTTGTACATTATTAAACATTTCAGAAGTCAATACAGGAGAACACTCCCCCAGCCACCACTGCATAATGTCTCCAGAAATACTAACAGGAATAAAGGAGAAATAGAACGTGAACCACATTTAAAATGCTGCTCCTTGACAAAATGTATTAGTTTGCATTCTGTGCCCCATACATGTGGTCATAAGATCATGTTAAGTGATATGAGTAGAATTAGGCCTATCAACCCTACAAGTCTACTCCGTCATTCAAACATGGCTGATCTATCTCTCACTCCTAACCCTATTCTCCTGCCTTTTCCCCATAACCTCTGACACCCGTACTAATCAAGAATCTATCTATCTCTGCCTGAAATATATGCACTGACTTTGTCTCCACATAATTCTGTGGCAAATAATTCCACAGATTCACCAACCTCTGAATAAAGGAATTCCTCCTTTAATTCTGAGGCTATGACCTCTAGTCCCAGATTCTCCTACTAGTGGAAACATCATCTCCAAATCCACTCTATCCAAGCCTTTCACTATTCTGTATGTTTCATTCTTCTAAACTCCAGCGAGTACAGGCTCAGTGCCGTCAAACGCTCATCATATGTTAACCTACTCATTCAAAGATACATAGACAACAGGTGCTGGAGTAGGCCATTCGGCCCTTTGTGCCAGCACCGCCATTCAATGTGATCATGGCTGATCTTCCACAATCAGTACCCCATTCCTGCCCTTCCCATATCCCTTGAATCTGTTAGTCCTAAGAGTTCTATCTAACCCTCTTTTGAATGCATCCAGTGAATCGGCCTCCACTGCCTTCTGAGGCAGAGGATTCCACAAATTCACAACTCTCTGGGTGAAAAAGTTTTTCCTCATCTCCGTTCTAAATGGCCTACCCCTTATTCTTAAACTGTGCCCCTTGGTTCTTCACTCCCCCAACATCGGGAACATGTTTCCTGCATCTAGCGTTTCCAATCCCTTAATAATTTTATGAGTCCATAAGATATCCTCTCATCCTTCTACATTCCAGTGAATACAAGCCCAGTCGTTCCAATCTTTCATCATATGATGGCCCCGCCACCCCGTGAATTAACCTGGTGAACCTACGCTGCACTTCCTCAATAGCAAGAACGTCCTTCCTCAAATTAGACCAAAACTGCACACCATACTCCAGGTGTGCGGTCTCACCAGGGCCCTATACAACTGCAGAAGGACCGTTTTGCTCCTATACTCAAACCGTCTTGTTATGAAGTCCAACGTGCCATTAGGTTTCTTCACTGCATGCTGTACCTGCATGCTTAATTTCAGTGACTGATGTACAAGGACATCCAGGTCTCGTTGCACTTCATGGAATCATGGAATCATGGAAACTTTATTGTCGACCTTTCGGTCTGAACAAAATTTTGTTGCCTTGCAGTCATACATATAGCAAATAACAAAACACACAATAAACACAAATTTAACATCCACCACAGTGAGTTCACCATACACCTCCTCACTGTGATGGAAGGCAAAATCTTAAGTCTTTGTCTCTTCCCTTCTTGTTCTTCCTCTTCCTCTGCGCTGAGGCGATTCAGGCCTCCAATGTTATGACACTTCCTCTTTTCCTAATCTGACACCATTCAGATAATAATCTGCTTTCTTGTTCTTGCCACCAAAGTGGATAATCTCACTTATCCACATTATACTGCATCTGCCATGCATCTTCCCACTCATCCTAAGGATCCAAGTCACCCTACATCCTCATGGCATCCTCTTCACAATTCGCACTGCCACCCAGCTTTGTGTCATCTGCAAATTTGCTAATATTACTTTTAATTCCTTCATCTAAATCATTAATATATATTGTAAATAGCGGTCCCAGCACCGACCCTTGCGGCACCCCACTAATCACTACCAGCCATTCTGAAAGGAACCAGTTAATTTCTACTGTTTGTTTCCTGTCTGCCAACCAATTTTCTAGAGATATCAACACCCTATCCCCAATACCATGTGCTCTAATTTTGCCCACTTATCTCCTATGTGGGACCTTATCAAAGGCTTTATGAATGTCCAGGTGCACTACATCTACTGGCTCTCGTTATCCATTTTACTTGTTAAATCCTCAAAAAATTCCAGAATATTTGTCAAGGAAGATTTCCCCTCCATAAATCCATGCTGACTTCGACCGATCCTGTTACTGCAATCCAAATGTGCTGCTATTACATCTTCCTGGTATCATTCTTGTAAACTTCCTCTGGACTCTCTCCAGAGCCAACACATCCTTCCTCAGTTATGAGGCCCAGGGCACAACTATGTTATGGAAAGCATTCCCAAGAGCAGCAAGAAGAAAATCCAAGGCAGCCTAGACTCCTCCCAGACATGCCACTCAATTGAATGATCAAAGGGCTTGCTTGTATTCCCTTGTCCCATTACAGAAATTTCAGGCAATAATTTAATGTGAACTTCTGATAAAGGTTACCAACTACCCAATGTAAGATTTTTGTTCCCTACCTGTCAATGGCCATTTCCATGCACACTGAGATCAAATCGATCAAAGAGACGGGTAACCTATTTCTATTCTTGCACTGTGTAGGAAGGAACTGCAGATGCTGGTTTAAACCGAAGATAGTCTGAAGAAGGGTCTCGACCTGAAACATCACCCATTTCTTCTCTCCAGAGATGCTGCCTGTCACGCTGAGTTTTGTGTCTATCTTCTATTATTACACTTTTCTCCAGTGCAGGTATGTGTGAGAGTTGACATGGGCAATTCAGCTCATATCTTTTTGTTTCATTCATCCTCTTCACAGGAAATTGGATAATCAATGTTCGCTCAACTCTGAAAGAGTTAATTAAATAATATGTGACTCTGCTGGGGCAATGTTGCCAGAAACACTATCAACATCTGTTATTTAAAATTACAGGCATCATTCTTAAAAATGCTATCAGTCTGCCTCTGTAAAATCTTATCTCATCACTAAATTTCAATCTAAAGCTTAATTATAGTGCTCTCCATGCGCCAAGTACATCCATTTTATGTTCTGTTTCTTCCCAAAATAATCCCTAGAGACATTGAGAGGGCAAGCATTTTGCTTTTAATAGTTTTACTCGTCTGGAACTGTGTGTGAGCTATTCCAACACATTTATTGCTTATCGAATGCTCCCTGGGGCGGCAGCTCAGGAACATGTCGGAATGTCATGGAGGGTCCAATACCAGTTCCTAGACAAGGAGCAAATCTCCCTGGAGAGCAAAAGTGAGCAGGCCTTTGATTAAATGAATTCAAGAGCTTAGCTGAGAGAACAATGTTTATCCCTGTTTATGGAGTTCTCATTCCTGCATTTAACGATTCCCATGGCCAGCATAAGTCTCTGCACCACGCCCTGCTGTCTGAGAATAGCCGTCTTGGTTGCACGGTGGGAAAATAAGATTAACTGTCTTTCATCCTGATATTTCTAATGAACGAAGTGCACAAGTTCTCAATGAAGCGGCAAGCATAGGAAGTCATTTTGCAAAACATGAAACAATCTGTGTTGATTACTTCTGTTGAAATGATCCATATTTAGTTAAATGAACATGGTTCTTCATTGTTTAGGCAGCACACATTTTACATAAACCAGTCTACTTTAGCCACATTTAGCAGCAAAGGCTTACATGACATTACATAGAATTTTCTGCACAAATTCGACAAGGCAGCTGAACAGCTCCTTCCTTGTGCCTTTAAAGGTGAATGGGAATATTTTCACACCAATGGTGATATTCTATCATATGCAAAAGTTAGTGACCATACTTAAAGAATAAATTGATTACAGAAAACATCTTAATTAGTTTTTAAGACCAGGTGTAGTTAAAAAATATGCCTTCTATTTAACAAAAGATTAATTGGCATTTCTAAGCTTTTCCAATGTAGTGACGTGCTATTTATGTAACTCACGTGCCCAGTTGGAAAAACACAATTGTATCTTTGTTGCTTGAGTGCAGATGATGCAGTTGATTGCACTCACTGTATAAATACTGTATCAAAGCACCAGCCATAGATTGTTCTTTGTTTATATTTACCCCATTGTGCTGAGAACTGGACAAGTGTGGTGAGTGGCTGTCATCAGTATGGAAAAGTGCACAAAGTGACCTTATCTTGCGCATCAGATCATTTAAAAAAAAAATAGTTGCTTATCAAGTGCACATCTAATTAGTCATGCATTCACCAACTGTTACATGTGCACTGTGGCTGCTAGGCAGCAGCAGCCAGCTATGGTCCAAAGCTTTAAATATCTCCCAGATCCTTATCTTTCCCTCCAAAAAATATGGAAATGTTTACATTCAAGACTGGATATATTGCCGTACTTTGGTCTTTGTGTTAATTTTGATATAAAAAATGTCGTAAAACTCATAAATCTGTTATCAGCAATGGTGTTGCTTGTGGTGAGTCTAAACTCGCAAATTAGGTCATCGCAGTATGACAGGCCCTTCACTGCACAATTATTTTAAGAGATGTCTGTAAGAGATCTTTCAATCATTTTTCATTGGTCTGTGGAAAATTATAACAAATACAGGGAAGGTACACGACCAAAACCAAATAATTCCTGTGCAATCCTGGAGCAGGATTTGGAAACAGTAGAGAAATGGAAAAACCTGCAATTAACTCTTTAATCCCATTTCACTGTTATAACCTGTTATAGCCAATTTCAGTCTCCAGGAGAGTAGTCTTTTACCTACCTTTCTCTTATCTTTGAACAACAGCATGGAAACAGTCCCTCTGGCCCACCAAGTTCATGCCAACCAGCAAGCGCCCTGTGCAATAGCACCACCTTACACACTATGCAATCCTACAGTTTTTACCAAAGCCAATTAACCTCCAACTTGGAGTGCGGGAGGAAACTCGGGTAACATCCACATGGTCACAGGGTGAACGACAAACTCCGTATAGACAGCACACAATGTCAGGATTGAACCCGTGTCTCTGGCGCTGTAAGGCAGCAACTCTACCACAGCGCCATTGTGCCACCGTTGTGAACAGCGATAAAGTGTAGGTTGGCCTCATTTGTTATTCCTGAGAAAATCCAACAGATAGTTTCAACATGCAAGTCCAAGTTGTATCCTGGGCCAAAAGCATGCCAGAAAGCTCAAATGCAATGAGTACATGAACTTGCCTCTTCAAGATAATGCTCAATAAATATAGAAATATGTTCTTCTCAGCAAAATCCTGAGTCCTGATCTAGATTCAAATATAATAATTAAATGCAATGACTGACATCAGACTAATAAAAAACAGTTCAATATAATTTTTCAACAGCAATACCAATTGGTGACTTGTGAGCACTGTTTCCTTTAAATCCCACCCCATTGCTATTGTTCAACTGGTGACCATAATGGCCTGGATGCCACACTGACAGATAACATGAGAGCAACCTTGCCTTGACTTGGATCAAGGGTCATAACGTTCACGTTGTCAGCACAGTAGCTCTGTAAATGTTTGAGACTGAGGCTTCATCTATCCCTTATCCTCCCAGAGACTGTATTATCAGCCGGAATGTTATTGCTTGTATGCAAGTTCAGCACAGAAGTTTTTGAATTGCGGAGAGTTGCCTCACCCAAAATGTTCATTCATCTTATATTTTGCAGACATTGTCTGACTTGCTCTGTGGTGCCAGCTTTTCTTTATTTTTGTTTTTGTCCTTTACAATCCCATGCACCATTCTTTCTGCAGCTACTACTTTCTAACATTGTATGGATTGCATGCTCATTGTTTACAAACTGGACTTGAACGCACATCATTAATAAATAGAGTGTAACACAAACAATTGGCCGTCATGGGTCATTTATTTTATGCGGCAGAACTCCTAATATTTACAGATCAATGAGTGTGAAGCAGCAATGCCCCTTTGTAGGGCAGATGCATTAGAATCCTGTTGAGGCTCATCCTGTTTGTAATGCCCTACTTTGGTGTTATTAATTTCCCCATCATTCTATTAATTGTGCCCCAAATCTCTGGCCACCATTGGCGTTCTCTCAGAAGAAAGAATGAAGAGGCATCTACTAAACAGATTTATATTGCATCATAAAAAATTCAGTTCATATGGCTCTTAATTTGTTTTTTCCCCCCTTCTTTTACCTCCTTAGTGAACTAAGGAAAACCTTTCCAAACTTTTCCAAAAGTTACAGGACCAAAGCTTGCTCATCACTCCCTGAGGAATGGGAATGAGAAAATGTCATTTTTGTATTTAAGGAGAGGAATAGGAAGAGACATCAAGCAATTTGTGTATTCACCTAATAAAGTGATGATCATTCTTCCATTGAAGCAGCAAATATATTGAACCTGTTCTGTGCCCCATTGAAGAGACTTAAGTAAATTTTGTAAAGTGCGGTGATTGATGTAGATTTTAAAATGTATTTATGAGAGTGCAACAATAATGGAAGTTATATTTCTTTGATAACTCAAAGCTGCTCCTGAGAAATAATATTTCCTTTACTGTACGGATAACATTTCTTTTGAATCTTTATGAGTAAAACAAGAGCAGCAGGTTATATTTAACTACCCTCCACCCCACTCACATTTCCCACCACCTCCCTTTGATACGCGTCAAGGGGAGTGGGAGTACGAGATAAAGTTAAAATGGAGACTCATCCTCTTCCTACCAATTGAACAAATAGAAATTCCATTTGAACAGTAACTTGAAGTTCTATTTTGTGAAGGTCCACATAGAATGTACGTCCTGAATCTATCCTCTCTGTACACAAAAATATTTCATTCAGGCCAAATCCAGGGCCTGAAGGTGAAAGGATAATTGTATTCATTTGTCTATCTGGTAGCATTCCAAAAACACTAACTCACATAAAAGAGATTAAAGTGAAAAAGATACAGAATTTATAAAATCTGTTATTACTACATAACATGGTAAGACATGTCTACTGAAAAAATGTCAGTTCAGTCCCTCACAAAACCAGACACAACAAAAATCACAGAAATAGATGGAACTTGGAACAATTTATTTGGTGCATTCCATTTACGGTAGGCGTCTGGCACTATTCCCAGGAGAAGTTTGGGTTGGCCTTTATATTATTGGGAAATAAACCAGGACAGATAAAGTCATCTGAAGGAATCATGTGGAAATAATTTCCAATTAAGACATTGACTCTTTAAGTGAAAAGCTGTGTGGATTCTGCCAAATCTTACAAAACTGATGATGGTTTTGCCAGAACTATTGAAGGAGCACTCTATTTGACTGTATTATTAATAGCGTAAGTAATGTATCAATGTCATCTGAACTTCAACTTCTATTAATTCCCGGAAACACACTCCGAGCTGCGTGATTCTAATTGACAGGTGGGGCTCACGAGGGGAAGTTCATTTTACATTGCCAAGTTTTGTTTATTTTTTTACCAGGAGGAGGTGTCGGTACAGCCAGCAATGCATGATGTGCAGCTGTGAATGAATCATATAACTTGAGAACTTAAGTGTTATTGTACATTCTGACTTGAACCTGTGGATTTATTGACATTCTTGTCACAGGAACCTTGTTGCTGATAGATGGAGTTCATCTATCAGCTAAACCAGGCCAAAGCATGGTATTTAACAAAGAATGACTGAAAACGTCCGCACACTCGTGGCAAATAATAAATTATTACTTCAGTCAATTTAATGATGTGCGCTTTCATTTATGAAGTATCAGTAGGATTAACACAAACAGCACAATGGTACATCTAGTGACGCTGAAGCCTCAAGGCTCCTGCAGCCAGGGTTAATCCTGATCTCTGCTGCTGCGTGACTGGGTCTGCATGTTCCCTTTGTGACCACATGGGCTTCCCTTGGTGACTGGTTTTCTCCCACATCCCAAAGACATGTAAGTGTGTTGGCCACTATGAATTTCCTCCGGTATATAAGCGAGCAGAATTTGGGGATGTGAAGGGGGGGGAGTGGGGGGAGGGAGTGTGGTAGGAGAGGGGGGGTAGTGTGGTAGGAGGGTTGATGGAAGTGTGTGGAGAAAGAAAATAATGTAAGATGTAATATTAGTGCAAATGGATGCTTGGTTTTCATCCGTGAGCCGAATAGCCTGTTTCCATGGTGCCTGAAAGTATGAAAGTATTGAATGCTGTTTCCATAGTTTGAAATAATGTTACCTGTTGTGAGATACTCTGGTATAAGTTGTGGAATATAATGTATTATTTCCCATATCACCCATCTGAGGTATGCTTTTACGAAATTGTATTCCCTTCCTTTTTACTGCCAGCAGGGGTAACAGGGGAATATTTTCTTATATTCCCCTTTCTAGCGAACGCCTATGGACTTTACCTGTTTAAACAGCGGGGAATATAGTCTTATATTCCCCTGGTCTCACATCCGGGAACTTGGCAACGTGACGCTGCGTGACGGCAACGTGACGCTGCGTGCGAAATTTAAAATTTATTCTCAAAACAAACAAAATGGCAGCCGGTTGCGAGAAGAGGTTCGCGATTTAAAAGTTCGACCTTCACATTGTCACATAAATGAATTACATAAATTACATAAATGAAACATAAATGTTACATTGTTTTAGTACCTTTATTTACAATGTTGCAATGGTTTTAGTACCCTTATTTACAATGTTGCAATGCATATTGCAAAATGTATAGATACATTCATATCATATGAGATGTTCAGATTTTCCTCTAGATGTCTGATAATGGGTAATAATAACAATATTGACTGTCCTCTTTCGGGAGATACGACATATATTGCCCTCACTAGATCCATATTGCCCTCGTCTTCGACTCGGGCAATATGAATCTACTTCAGGCAATATATGTCGTATCCCCCTCAAGACCAGTCAATATTCTATTATTATTACCTATATAAGGTAGTTTTACTGGGCAATATTAGTCCGTATTTTGATTGGTCAAAAAACGCGCAGTTTCCAGCGGGCAATATTACTTGGTATTTTTCTTCTTCCGGGTTTCGCCATTGACTTTACGTAGAAAAACTGCGGTCAATCACAAAGCTCCAAGTGTGAATCTTAGGAATTATTACCTATATAAGGTAGTTTTACTGGGCACTCCAAGTGTGAATCTTAGGAATTATTTTAATTTACGTGGGGATAGGTAATAATTATAATATTGACTGGCTTCTTTCAGGAGACACCAGGAAATATTGCCCGCACTGAAATCATATTGCCCTCGTCTTCGACTCGGGCAATATGATTTCAGTTTGGGCAATATTTCCTGGTGTATCCCTCAAGGCCAGTCAATATTATATAATTGTAAGGGGTGCGCCATTTTAGTCAAGAGAAGATTGTGAAGACTAAGTTCAACTCTCAAAAAACAACCCACTACTGTAGGCAACGGTTTCAGAGCATATTGTAAATATTCTCTATCTCAAAGTGAACATCTTAAAGCTCTGGTATGCTTTATTCATTTACTTTAAGGTAAATTTAAAAAATATAAATATCTTTGATGTTTGCTTGCGGGTCTCTCTATTTCAAGCTGGAGTAATAGCAGGGTAGCAAACTTAGTATTATCACAAAGCTCCCTGGGAGAGAGGGAGATAGGGCAGGGCAAGCAGCTCTGTTCTCAGGAACAGCTTGGCTCTGTCAAGCAGATTGGCCACAGCCCAGGAGGAGGCAATTTCCCCACTGCTCAAGGAAGATATGGTGAGGTGAGTATTAGAGTCATAGAGTGATACAGTGTGGAAACAGGCCCTTCGGCCCAACTTGCCCACACTAGCCAACAATGTCCCAGCTACCCTAGTCCCATCTGCCTGCGCTTGGTCGATATCCCTCCAAACCTGTCCTATCCATGTACCTGTCTAACTGTTTCTTAAACGTTGGATTAGTCCCAGCCTCAACTACCTCACCTGGCAGCTTGTTCCATACACCCACCACTCTTTGTGTGAAGATGTTACTCCTCAGAATTCTATTAAATCTTTTCCCCTTCACCTTGAACCTATGACGCCTGGTCCTTGATTCCCCTACTCTGGGCAAGAGATTCTGTACATCTACCCGATCTATTCCTCTCATAATTTTGTTCACCTCTGTAAGATCACCCCTCATCCTCCTGTGCTCCAAAGAGTAGAGACCCAGCTGACTCAACCTCTCCCTATAGGTCACTCCCTCTAGTCCTGACAACATCCTCGTAAATCTTCTCTGAACCATTTCGAGCTTGACAATATCTTTCCCATAACATGGTGCCCAGAACTAAACACAATATTCTAAATGCGGTCTCACCAACGTCTTATACAATTGAAAAAACACTGGAGGGTTACTGGGAATAAGACAGACATTTGGGGAAATTATGGCAAGTTCAAGCAGAAATTGGATGGGGAGATAGGAATTTGAGAAAACTTAGAGATGGACAGAAACATAGAAATTAGGTGCAGGAGCAGGCCATTCGGCCCTTCGAGCCTGCACCGCCATTCAATATGATCATGGCTGATCATCCAACTCAGTATCCTGTACCTGCCTTCTCTCCATACCCCCTGATCCCTTCAGCCACAAGGGCCACATCCAACTCCCTCTTAAATATGGCCAACGAACTGGCCTCAACTACCTTCTGTGGGAGAGAATTCCACAGATTCACCACTCTCTGTGTGAAAAACGATTTTCTCATCTCGGTCCTAAAAGACTTCCCCCTTATCCTTAAACTGTGACCCCTTGTCCTAGACTTCCCCAACATCGGGAACAATCTTCCTGCATCTAGCCTGTCCAACCCCTTAAGAATTTTGTAAGTCTCTATGAGATCACCCCTCAATCTTCTAAATTCCAGCGAGTACAAGCCGAGTCTATCCAGTCTTTCTTCATATGGAAGTCGTACCATCCCAGGAATCAGTCTGGTGAACCTTCTCTGTACTCCCTCTATGGCAAGAATGTCTTTCCTCAGATTAGGAGAAAGAAGAGATTAGAGGGAGATACGAGTTATTTGGGAGAGATCACTAAACTAAAAGTAGTGGTCTCCTGAGTAGATACCTACCTAGGCCAAATCTATCAGTTTTTATAAATTAATCTTCCCTCTTATGATCAGAATCCTCTAATGTCTCTGGCACTCCAAACCAGGAAATAACCCCGTGAATCATTTTTGCAACGTCTGTAACTCATTCACATCTTCCAAAAATGTGACATCCAGAACGGCACGCAATGCTGCAATTGTGGCCAACCCAACATTTTGGATGACTATGACTTGGCATCTGAACTACAGAGGAGTAGGTAACGGCAGAAGTAATAACATTTATGAAACATCCACCAGGTACTTGTTTATGCAAGACATATGGCGATATGAATTAATGAAAAATCTATTAGTATAGATAAATGTGATGGCCCGCAGAGATGCAGTAAACTGAAAAGCATGTTTCTATACTGTACAATTCTATGACTACCCCAGACCCTGAATTATAGAGCAGCTCGATTTATACATTCAGGGTGTGCGATTTTGTTGTGTGAAAGAAATAAAAACAATTTTAACAACAGATTTTGGACTGAATGCCTTCTGAAAATGTTCTTTGCTGTTCATATGCTATAACAATTGAAGCCTTTTTTTTTGATTGAATGGAATAAACAGATTAAGCATCAGCAAGAATTGTATATGTCATACTAGACTAAGTGGGACCCGTTTGGTCCCTGTCACACAGGAGGCCTGGTCTCCCAATGCAACGCATTCCCCAATGCAATATTCCACCACTCACCCGTTCCCCCAACGCAACCCGTTCCCCAACACAATATTCCACCACTCACACATAGCCCCCAACTGCGCAGGCGTGGCTCATTTTCCCCAATCCCCCAGCACTCCCTTCCCCTCCTCTTCATCCTTCCTCTTCTTTCCCCTCTACTCCTCCCCTCCCCAATCCCTCCCTCACCTCTCCCTCCCTCTCCTTTCCCCTACCCTCAGTCACTCCCTCCCCTCCTACAATCCTTCCTCCTCTCCCCTCCCTACCCCCTCCCATCTATCCCCTCCCTAACCCCCTCCTATCCCCACCATCCTTCCTCACCTCCCCCACTGCCTTCCTCTCCCTCGATTCCCCACTCCCTACCTCCCCCACTCATCCCCCTCTATTCGCCCTCCTCCCCACACTCCCTCCTCACCTCACCCACTTTCCCCCCTCTCCCTCCCTACCCCCTCCTCTCCCTCAATTCCCCCACTCTCCCTCCTCACCTCCCCAGGACGCCGATGAAGTTGTGCTTGAGGCAGAGGCTGTCCGGGGGGGGGGGGGGGGGGGGTGAGCGTCCTGGGGCAGGGGGAATGCTTGAGGCGGGGTCTGTCGGGGGGGTCGAATATCCCTAGGTCGGGGGAGGGCTTGAGGCAGGGGCTATCGGTGGGGGGGGGTGAGTATGGTGAGCGTCCTGGGGCCGGGAAGGGCTTGAGGTGGGGGCTGTCGGGAGGGGAGGGGGGAGGCATGGTGCCGAGCATTCTGGGACGGGGAGGGCTTGAGGCAGGGGCTGTCAGGGGAGGCGAGCGTCCTGTGGCTGGTGAGGGCTTGAGGCGGTGGCTGTTGGGGGGAAGGAGAGCATCCTGGGGCTGGAGGAGGGGGAGGATTGAGCCGGGGAACCCCAGCCCAGGGCCGTCGGTTCGCCGATGTGGAAAAAAAGCTGGTGTTAACAATTCTGGAAAGTCCCCAACTGCGCTGGTGCAGCTGAGGACCCGTCGGCTGCCCTTTGCCACGCCAGTAAAGACGTGCACGGGAACTCTCCCCCAACTGCGCATACGCGGGATGGGGCACTGTTTTGAGTTATTTTTTTAAACCATAATAATTTTTAAAATATACCATCGACTGAACAAACTTGTTTCATTTACAGCACAGGACAATGGTGAGTAAGGTGGGCCAACAATCGTAGAGGTATAGTGTACCGTTTTTGCGCAAATAGAGAAACAACGCAAACCTGCAGATAACAAGATGAGAGTTTTAGAGTTTTATATATATACTAGACTAAGTGGGACCCGGTGTGGGCGGTGGGGAGGGGTGTGGGCAGGAGGTGGGCAGGGGGGTGTTATGAGAGGAGGGGTGTGTGAGCAGGGGAGGGGGAGTTGCGGGGGGAGAGGGGAGTGTGCTCAGAGAAAAGATGGAGGAAGAGCCATGGGCAAGAGGTGGGTATCACGGGGGAGGGGGGAGGAGCCAGCAAGGAGGACCAGAGGGGTAGTGGCTGGAATTGGCAATGTGATGGGGACTCACAGCGGGTGCTGGTCGCTGGTCGTTCTCTTCCGCTGGGATCAGAGTCTCCGCTTTCCGTTTGGCAACATCGGCGACATCTCCGACTCTGGGCTGGACTGGGTCTCTGACTGGGCTGGGCTGGGTTTCTCACACTGGGCTAGGCAGGGTCTCCGACGCTGGGCTGGGTTGGGTCTCTGATGCTGGGCTGGGTCTCCGACGCTGGGTCTCCGACGCTAGGCTGCTTGGGGCTGGGCTGCTTCGGGTCCCTCCAAAAATTGTGTCTGGTTGGAAACCTCCACCGGCCATCCTCAGCTCCAGTAAAGAAGCGATGGAGCAGGAAGGGGCGGACCGTCCCAGTGAGTGACAGGGGAAGAAACTAATCCGCGCGGCGCTAAACGTCAGGAGAAGAGATCGATCTACGCTCGTGCAGTTTTTAAGATTTTGTAAACCTCGCTAACTTTTACGACATTCAACCGATCAGAATGAAACTGGTACGATCGCAGCATTGGAGAACGGCGAGTGAACTGGTGAAAAATCGTAGCGCTATCGCAAAACGTTTTTGCGCAAATGAAAGACCGCACAAACCGGAAGATAACAAGATCAGAGTTTTAGTTTTGTACTAGACTAAGTGGGACCCAACGGGACACGGGAAGGCTGGTCCCCCAATGCAACCCATTCCCCAATGCAATATTCCGCCACTCACCCGTTCCCCCAATGCAACCCGTTCACCCAACGTAATATTCCACCACTCACCCATAGCCTCTAACTGCGCAGGCACGGCTCATTTCCCCTCATCCCTCGAGGGGAATCCCCGAACACTCCCTCCCCCTCCTCTTCACGTGTGGGAGGGGTGTGTGAGCGGGGGGAGGGGTGTGTGGGGGGGGGGTTGTGGGGGCAGGGGGGTTGTGGGGCGGGGCAGGTTGTGGGAGTAGGGTTGTGGGGGTTGTGCGGATGGGGTTGTGTGGGGGAGGGGTTTGCGGGGGAGGGGAGGTTGTTGGGGAGGGGGGGGTTGTGGGGGTAGGGGGTTCTGGCGGAGGGGGTGGTTGTGGGAGGGAGTGAGCTCGGGGAAAAGACAGGGGAAAGCCAAGGGGAGAGGGGAGCATCACGGGGGAGGGGGAGGAGCCAGCGAGAGGGACCAGAGGGGTAGTGGCTGGAATTGGTGGTGTGATGGGGACTCACAGCGGGCGCTGGTCGCTCTTTGTTCTCCTCCGCCGGGATCAGTCTCCGTTTTCCGTTTTGTGACATCGTCGACATCTCTTATTCTGGGCTGGGCTAGGTCTCCCACGCTGGGCTGCTGTTTGGGGCTGGGCCGCAGCTTGGGGCTGGGCCGCAGCTTGGGGCTGGGCCGCTGTGGGTCCATCCGAAAGTCTGGTTGGAAACCTCCGCCGGCCATCCTCAGCTCCAGTAAAGATGCAATGGCACAACAAGGGGCGGACCTTCCCAGGGAGTGACAGGGGAAGAGATTAATCCGTGCGGCGCCGACTGGCAGGAGAAGAGATCGATCTGCGCACGCGGGATTTGTAATATTTTTATACCTCGTTAACTTTTACAACAGTCAACCAATCAGAACGAAACTTGGTGCAATCGCATCGCAGGAGAACGGTGAGTGAACTGGCGAAAAATCACAGCGATATTGCGAACTGTTTTTGCGCAACAGAGTTTTAGTTATGTATAGATAGATATATATGTACTAGACTATGGGACCCTGTCACACAGGAGGCCTGGTGCCCCAACGCAACCTGTTTTCCCAACGCAACATTCCACCATTCACCCATAGCCCCCAACTACGCAGGCGCGGTTCATTTCCCCTCATCCTCAGCACTCTCTCCCCTTCCCCTTTACCCTCCCTCTTCTTTCCCCTCCCCCCTCCCCTCCCCAATCCCTCCCTCACCTCTCCCTCCCTCTCCTTTCCCCTCCCCTCAGTCACTCCATCCCTCCTTCCATAACTCCTCTCCCCTTCCTACCCCCTCCTATCCCTCTATCCCCCACCTTCCCCACTCCTCACCTCCCCATATCCCCCCCACTGACCTCCTCTCCCTCTATTTCCCACTCCCTACCTCTCCCACTCCCCCCCCTCCTCTCCCTCTATCTGTCCTCCTCACCCACGCTCCCTCCTCATCTCCCCCACTTTCCCCCCTCTCCCTCACTACCCCTCCTCTCCCTACTCACCTCCCCAGGAGGTTACCGCTCCTCTGACCAGAGGTTGCCTTGACCAGAGGCCGCGCCAATGTGGGGCCGCATCGACGGGAGGTTGTGCCGACCAGAGGCCGCGCCAACCGGAAGCCACGCCGGGCAGAGGCGGGTGCCGCCGGTGACCGACAGTGGACGTGGCCAATCGGTGTGGCGATGATGCAGGAAGGGACATCGCCGTCCCAGCAGTGACAGGCAGGAGAGGAGACCAATCTGCGCATGCACGGTTTTTAAGTTTTTTGGTGAATGTTGAGTAAGGTGGCAAAAAATCGTAGCGCTATTGTGTACCATTTTTGCGCAAATGTAAAAACAAAACAAACCGGATGATAACAAGATGAGAGTTTTAGTTACACTATGTATATATATATATACATATATATATATAGATGTGCTAATTATTTCTTGCTGTTAAGACCAATCTGTTGAATGCACATTTGAGTTCCAAATTAATTAAACAGTAAGGGTAGATTTATTGCTTTGAGGGATTTTATTGTCATAATCAATTGTACTTTTTTGGAATTTCTCTGTCGATTGTGAGACAGGATGTTGAACATGAAACAATCTAGGGCATTGCAGTGACTGATATTGCAGCCAGCACACTGTGCCACACATGTAATAAAGGGCACAATGACACCATCAAATGGACTAATAGTTTCATGTTCAAACAATGCAATAGATTTATTGTTTCATACTAACCTCACAAGAACTAAATGCAGCTGCATTTAAAGAAAACATACAAAAGTAGCCTACGCCACAGTGAACCCACCGTGGGCAACTGTTGGTTTTTCAGCCAGGCCACCCACCCTATTGTCATTCAAGGACCTCAATTAAAATCATCAGTGGGTTTGTTCCACAGGTAGTTGGTTGGACAAAGATTCCAAAGGCAGTGATAGACTATTGTCATTGTTTAGGGAAACAGTATTTCTGCTTGCTTTTCTGCAGTTGCCTTTGGAAAGGAGGCGGTAATTTGAGTAACAGAGCTTGATTCTCATATTAGTTTGGTGCTCATGTGAGTTTTATCTCGTTGATAAAGTTGAATTTCATTTTTGACTATTTCACTCAGCAGGTGCTGTGTACCATCACCCAATTGGATAATCTGCAAATATTTACTAAGTTGGCCAGAAACATATGGTAGGGTGGTTTACACTCAGACCCAAGTACTAATTGGAACCTGTGCATTCTCGGTGGGATCGGGCTTCTTGATCGTAGCTTCAGACAAATTGCTGTGCACCAATCTAAGAAATTGTTAGCACTTAATGACACCCTCCTTGTGATGATAACAACATCACATGCTCTCATTGTCCTAGCGGGGGAGAGGGTGGGCTGCAGAGGAGAGGGAGACAAGTCTCCAAATGTAATGGAAGAAGCCTTGCATCCTTAGTGATGAGATTAATAGCAGCATGGAGCCTTTGTTTGGCAGGAGACCCAAAACACTGGAAGAACCTGGCTGGTTCTCCTTCAGGTATGAGAATCTACATGTGCATTCTACAAAATGCATTGCATTTGCTGAGGTAAATGGAGAGCATTCCATCACACTTCTGGCTAATGACTTGCCATTTTCCACGCAGACACCGCGAGTGCCATCTGTGGAGTCACCACTGAGACATGACATGAACATCTCATAAAAACATAGAAAATGGCAAAAGTAGGCCATTCCCTTCATCAGGCCTGATCCACCATTCAACACAGTCATAACTGATCACCCACTTCAGCACCTTGTTCACTACCCCCCTGCTAAACTCCGGAGAAAGTACTCCCTACTACCTGCTCAAACATCTTCAGAGGTCTAAAGCTGCCCAGTCAGCTCCAGATATCAACAAAATGACCCTTTGAAGAGACACGAATTGAAACATCAGTGGGTTTAGTTTTACTGAACTCAGTGAAGCTCATAGTTTATACCCAAAAGCTTTGTTTTATGCCAACAGTGGAGAAAACTTGTGGCGTCACTGAAGCCAGAGAGCTATCAGCTTCATCACGGTGAGTTGCTCCCAGAGGTGGCTGAGCCAATTGCCTGACAGGTTCAAAATGATCAACAACGTGATTGACCTGCGCCAAGTCACTTTTTGCGGCGCTGTGTTTTAGATAGAGGCAGCAAAGTGGGTCAATTTCATTTTCGGAGAGACTGAAATCTGGGTGGATAGGATTAAAAACAAAAAATGCTTGAAAAGGTCAGTAGGTCAGACAGCAACAGTGGAAAGAAAAACAGTTAACATTTCAGGTCTGAGATCCTTCATCAGTACTCAATAAATCAATAGAGTTCAATAACAGTCCTGATGAAGGGTCTGGGTCATAAAACATAACTCAATTTATCTTTCCACAGATACTGTCTGATGTTAGGGTTTAGAGATACAGTGTGGAAACAGGCCCTTTGGCTCACCGAATCCGCACTGACCAGCAATCCCCGCACATTAACACTATCCTACACCAGGGATAGGTTTTACATTTATAACAAGCCAATTAACCTACAAGCGTGTATGCCTTTGGAGTGTAGGTGGAAACCGAAGATCTCGGAGAAAACCCAGGTCACGGGGAGAACGCACAAACTCTGTACAGACAGCACCCACAGTCAGGATCAAACCCGGTTCTCTGGCGTTGTAAGGCAGCAACTCTACCTCTGCACCACCATGCCGCTCCAACGTTGAACTATTCAAGCATTTTCTGTTTAAAATTTTCAGCATCTGCAGATTTTTTTTTTCATTTACTGGGGTAAACTAAAATTGGTCTTCTTAGATCGCAAATTTGTGAATTAATAGAGATTATGTATAACTGTGTGGGGTGATTAGAGACAGCCATAAAAGAAAATCAATTTGACAAATTTAATATTGCATATTAGAAAACATTCAATTGATTCATAGAGTAGGGGAGTAGAGCAGGTGATCAGCAAGGAGGCAGGGCATTCCTTAACCATGAGAAAGGAATGGTGGCCAGCAACTGAATAAAGATGCATATCTCCGCCAGTGGCCAAGGTAGGAAGCTAATTAATCTTGACCACTCACTTTGAAATTCAAACCATATTTTCTCCTTTTAGCAGTTTCCAACTGGTCAATATTTTCCTTTGTTTCAAACTGGTTCCTTGTATGATCAAGGGAGAGTGTTAGCTTGGCCATGGCAGAAATGGACTGGAAATCATTAGTCAATCTAGGTTTAAGATTTCTCCTGGTTTAAGGTGGCTGTTCCTGCCAGTAGCTGTGGCTTCTATCCGCATATCTGTTCAAAAGAGCAATTTGAAAAGAAGCAGAGGCTTTCTAAGATGAAGCTTGAGATGTACAGTACATGTAAATACAGGATGAAGAATGTTCTCAGAGTCCTACAAAACAAGTAAGGAGACATAAGGAACTGCTGATGCTGGAATCTTAAGCAAAAACAAAGTGCTAGAATAACCAGTGGGTCAGGCAGCATCAATGGATGAATTGGATAGGACTCTTCTGTTCTGGGCAGTATTCAGGTTGCTCAGTCTGTGTTTGGTGTCAGACTGTGCTCCCTCTGGGATGTAAACATTACACAGACATTAATATCTACAGAGCTGCCCAGGCACACTACCTGCCTCAGTAGAAACAAGGAAATGTTGATGCTGGAGTAGCTTAGCAGGTCAGGGAGCATCCCCAGAGAACATGGATAGGTGACATTTCGGGTTGGTACCAATAGACAATAGGTTCAGGAGTAGGCCATTTGGCCCTTCGAGCCAGCACCGCCATTCAATGTGACCATGTCTGATCATCCCCAATCAGTACCCGTTCCTGCCTTCCCCCCATATCCCCTGACTCCGCTATTTTTAAGAGCCCTATCTAGCTCTCTTGAAAGTATCCAGAGAACCCGCCTCCACTGCCCTCTGAGGCAGAGAATTCCACAGACTCATAACTCTGTGTGTGAAAAAGTGTTTCTCATCTCGGTTCTAAATGGCATACCCCATATTATTAAACTGTGGCCCCTGGTTCTGGACTCCCCCATCATCGGGGACATGTTTCCTGCCTCTAGCGTGTCCAAACCCTTAATAATCTTATATGTTTTTATAAGATTCCCTCTCATCCTAAATTCCAGAGGATACAAGCCCAGCCACTCCATTCTCTCAGCCTATGACAGTCCCGCCATCCCAGGAATTAACTTTGTGAAACTTCGCTGCACTCCGTCAATAGCAAGAATGTCCTTCCCCAAATTAGGGGACCAAAACTGAACACAATACTCCAGGTGTGGTCTCACTAGGGCCCTGTATAACTGCAGAAGGACCTCTTTGCTCCTATACTCAGCTACTCTCGTTATGAAGGCCAACATGCCATTCTCTTTCTTCACTGCCTGCTGTACCTGCATGCTTACTTTGATTGACTGATGAACAAGGACCCCCAGATCCTGTTGTACTTCCCCTTTTCCCAACTTGACACCATTTAGATAATAATCTGCCTTCCTGTTTTTGCTACCAAAGTGGATAACCTCACATTTATCGACATTAAACTGCATCTGCCATGCATCTGCCCACTCACCCAATCTGTCCAAGTCACACTGCATTCTCATGGCATCCTCCTCACAGTTCACACTGCCACCCAGCAATGTGTCGTTTGCAAATTTGCTAAAGTTACTTTGAATCCCTTTTTCAGACAGAATACCCTACATCAGACATGCCTCGCCATCTTCCTGAATACTTATTTTACTTCGGAGTCACGTGAGTGACTTCGTGAAGAAGCCCCGCCTGGCGCTGGAACGGCATTACGTCGACGCTGACGGCAGAAGGAAGAGCTGCAGAGGCTAGCTCGTCGACAGCGGTAGGTACGGAACCGGCAGGTAAGTGCAGTTGAAAAACTTTTAGGGTCTGGAAAACTCCGTGCCTGGTGTATTGAACAAGGATTTAAAATGAATTTAAAAACAAAAATAAAATAAAAGATTAAAATAGAACAGAAATACTCTGTATAAAACAACGGAGTTTAAAAAAGAACGTCCCGGGGGGAATACCCAGCGATCGGGACGGGAGATAAATTACGGAGCCGGTTCCGATACTGGTGACCGTTAAAATTACGTTAGGAAGTTTTAGATGCTCCACAAACTTTTGGCAGGGGGGGAAATTTTAAATGTCAGAAAGGCCATAATTTTAAAAAAATTAAAAAAAAAGTTAATAAAGGCCTTCAGACGGAAAATAAGGGGTTCACATATAAAAAGAAAAAAAGAAAAAATATGATGAAATATGGTGGGAATATCTACCTCAGATTTTTCTGAAGGTAGTCTCCTTGAGAAAAAAAAACTCAGGAGAAACAAGGGCAGTGAAAAATAAAATGGAAAAACTGACCCTAAAAAATGCACTGATAGTGGTGGCTGGTCATGAAGTACCCACCACAGCACCAAAATATATATATATATATATATATATACATAGGTGAATGCACAACACCTGAATAAGAAGTGAGGCCATGGAAAATTACCATTGAGAACCAAAATTAGTTGGTTTCTCACTAAAAGCTGTTATGGTTAAAACAGCAGAACAAATAATGAGTGAGGCCATGAAAAGTAAACATGGAAACTAAAAACTCACCAAAGCTGTAATGATTGAAACAGCGGAATATGATAAAACTTTATGTTTTATAAAAATATCAACGGTGAATCCGTTTATGATATCCATGGCTCAAATTATATGAGATATAAGGAAATACAATTTCAAAGTATTTCAAACTGGTGCATGGCATTACTATTCAAAAGAAAAAAAAAAGGGAAAATAAAATAAAATAAAATAAAATGTTGTGCAAATAACTAATATTTTAAAAATAAAATAAATTGCCATCAGTTTGTGGAGCTCAATGGGAAGAAATATATAATATTAATTACCAAATCTGCACTCTAGATTCGCAGATTAATACAAATCAGGTTATGTTAAACTCCTGATTATTATGGAATAAACCTGCCTTATGATAAATCAAAGATATTGATTACAAAAGAACAGACTACTGATCTTTAAACTTTGGGGGGGAAAACTATGATCCAATGAAAGATTTGATAAAGGATCAAAACAAAGGCAAAGATCTTTAAACTTTGGGGGAAAAACTATGATCCAAAGAATGATTTGATAATGGATCAAAACCAAGGCAGAAGTGGTATAATCCAACATAGCCTTATCCAAACCCATATAATGGGGAAAGAAGGCTTGAAGTACGTTGAAGAGGTGCAAACATCTTGTTACAAAATAAGTTCATGAATCTCCAATTGTGGGGGATTACAGGTGTATTATGATCATTAATTTAATATAACTAAGAAAGGATTGGTTCACCTGTATAAGAAAACCTTAAAAATTGATTTTAGGTTTGCACTCAAAAGTAACTTCAATAAAGAAGGGGTACGTACATATATATTATAAAATTACCTCAGTGTAAAGATTTGATGGTATAAACCATACAAAACATCATTTTATATACACTTTCACAGTGTAAGAACATTTTATTAAAATGGAAACATCTTGAACATTGAAATACAATTGCTATTAACAAATTGTTAATCAATATTACAGGTGCTTGAAATTAATTAAAATGGGTCAAGCTGTGCAAGTTAAAACATTGTCCAAAGGATTAAACCAGTTCAAGGCTGTTAAATAGAATACTGGAAGAACAATTATGCTGATAAAAGATCAGCACTTGCACTAATGAGGTCATGATCATGGGTTATCTTGATTACATTTAAATTGGAAGGTTTAAGAGTCAGCTGCAAATTAGTGCTGCAATTACAAATCTGTTGGAAGGCAAGGACCTGACCCATTACATAAAGCGTATGCTTAGGCATTAATAAAATATTCATAAATTACTATTCTGAATTTAGGAGTAATTCAGCACCATAAGAGGGGGAAAATTGTTCCATGATACAAATATGTCTCATTGTTGTTGACATACTTTGTCCCTCCATTAGGTTAGGTAAAGAGTAAATAAAGCTCCAAAAGAAGGAATACAGAAGCTTATAAGAATATGTATGCCTTTGTGAGAGGCTTATGCAAATATCAAATGATACGTTATCATTATTAAAGTAATGTAAAAAAGGTTCACAAGCTGCTTCAACTATAAGCTTAACAGCTGTTGCAAACTGCAGCAAGTGTTACAGATGATGTACAGCTTCTGTGAATGTTTGGTGATACGTCTCTTGTTGGGACTGCGGACAATAATACCAGGTGAGCATAAATGGATTGTCCTAAAAATTTTTTCCAAACATTTGTATTAATTATTGAAATATAAGGAGTTATGGATTAAATATCGATTGTTTTATTATGGAAGTGTCCATGTCATATCAAGGTGAACAATTCCACGGCTGTGGCATATGTTAAAACACACAAGATAAGTCAAATAATAATCATGGGATTATCTGAGTAAACAGATGTGGCATATTCTAAAAGTTTTAGTCCAGCTGTTTATCTCTAAGGAAGAGACAATGGTATCGGAGACAACAAATTTAGGGAGGAAAACACATTGTCATTAATAGGGATTACTTACGATTAATCTGGTTGCATACAGATTAAATCACCGATCTTTCAAATGTTCTTGTGGGTAAACCAAGTACAGGAAAGGTGGATGCTTTTCTCTCAATTACATAAGGAAAAGATGTTCTTTTGTGTTCCTCATTTTGTTGATAGGGCAGTGTCTGATGAAAATGTAGCAGGACACTGCCAGAGGCATTTTGGTGGCCCAATACGGATCCTTCATGGTTTCATTAATATTGAGTGATGTTGAACCATTTGTGATGATTCATAGTTGCAGTAATTTATTGAAGTCTGAGGAGGGTCTCGACCCGAGGCGTTGCCTGTCTCCTTTCGCTCCTTGGATGCTGCTGCACCCGCTGGGTTCTCCAGTTTTATGTAACCCTGCAGTAATTTATTGTTCTACAAAGGCATCCATGACATGAAAATATAAATTTGACTATCCGCAGGTTGACCAAACCATTACAACAGTTTGATGGTCAAAGAAGTCTAGGAATGTTTAACTAATATAACAACATAACAATAAAATAATTATGTATAAAAGAAGTGTTATACCTGCAATTTGCAGAAATAAGTTTTAAAAAACAATATTTTGTTATAAGAAATTGGAAGTCTGTGTATACAGTAAAGTTATTTTATCATATTAGATATATGTGAGTTCCTTGTGGATTGCATTTTTCTGAGTATCTATTTGATAGAGTGTTACCGTCCTATTAACGGACAATATACTAACCAAGAAGTTATCAGGTGCATTCATAATATCCCAATATGGAAAGGGATATATATGTGGATATTAATATAAATATATATATGTGTGTGTGTGTGTGTGTATATATATATATATATATATATAATCTGTCCAAAATTGTAATATATAAGTCGGGAGATAAATAGTCCTGAATTGCCTTAGGCAATAGACTCTAATTCTATCAATGATTCAAAAAAAAAAAAGAGTTAACATTGAAAATAATAATGCTGATGACTTTAGTATCAATATAAGAGTGCAAACATTGCAAATATTACGTTATAATTGCATGTGGATACAGATTACATTATCATATATGTTTATGAATTTACCAAACAAAGCACACCAAGAGGAGCTGAAACCAAGGTAAACCTATAAGCATATCCTGTCGGCCTTAAGTGTGTGTGTGTGTGTGTGAACATTGATGAAATATGTTGAAGTAGGTAAGAGTCTCTGTGGTAATGAGACAGCACTACTTATTACACAAAAACCACATTAGGTTCAGTAAGAACTGATGGTTCTAGAGGAATGCATTCTAGATGGTTAGAAATTGGATACATTCAGTGGAACTAGACACTGAAAGGTGGAAAATCACTCTGTTAATGAGGTAGATACATTCACAGGAATGGCACGGGATGAGCCGCTCGAGCAAAGATGCAAGGCCGCAGGAGGGTGTAAATTAATGTTAAAGTAAAAGGAACCAGTCATGGTGTCAGGTTTGGACACGCAGTGTTGGGTTCTCTATAATTGTTGCTTTGTCATGCCATCAAAATATATATATCAATTGATATTTTGTGATAAACTTGCCTTTCAATGGAAAGGGCATTACTTTTATTCTTTATAATGTGAAATAATTTATCACATAACTTGAGGCAATGTTTGGGGAAAAATGTGTTATTCGCTCGTTACTGTGATAAATGAGCCGGACTGTCGTATGGAATAAATTCTACGACATGAAAAACACAGAAAGCTTCAAACTCTTCACGTAGTCACTCACGTGACTCCGAAGTAAAATAGTAAGATTAAACGAGAACTTACCAGTTCGAAGTTTGATCTTTATTTTATGAGGAGTAACGATGAGGGATTACGTGCCCTCCACTCCACACCCTCATAAAATAAATGATCATCTGGTAGTTCTAAATCTATGATGAGCCTTACTATCTTACTCCGGCTATTGTGTTCTGTGTTTTTCATGCCGCTGCTTTGAAGTATGCCGTTCCAGCGCCAGGCGGGGCTTCTTCACGTAATCCCTCATCGTTACTCCTCATAAAATAAAGATCAAACTTTGAACTGGTAAGTTCTCGTTTAATCTTACTATTAAAGTTCACACTACACTCTATTGCATTCTCTCCAAAATGTCATTGGAAACAGCACCCAAATTACTCAGGAATGCCAGGCATTCAGCCTGAAGATGCTGGGAATCCAGGCAGCTACAGAAAACCTGTAGAGGACTTACTCATCAATGTACCTCTTCCATACTACCTCCTCCACACCTCCTGCCCAGGGAGGTGTGGAGGACATAATCAAATGCTCAAATGCCTGGCAGCGACTCTGGAAAGCAGGAGAACAACCAACCCAGAACAACCAACCCAGTTAAGACGATTGCCTTTGTTCGGGCGGGGGCGGGGGGGGGGGGGGGGGGGGGGGAGCCAAGGCAATGGAAAATTCCACCAAGGACCAGGTTTGGACAGCTGGAGGCATCCCGGGATTGGCAGATGCTGGTGCAAGTGGACCAACGGTTTACAGCTCCATCAGGGATAGCCATCACCAACTTGAGGCCTGATCTTGTGCTCTGGCCGAACTCTCAGCGCATGGTGTATTTTGTGGAGCTCACAGTCCCTTGGGAGGATGCTGTGCAGGAAGCCTTCGAAAGAAAGAAACTGCGATATACAGAGTTTGCAGTGGAGGCAGAACAGCGGGGCTGGAGAGCTAAGATCTGCCCGGTAGAAGTTAGATGTCAAGGATTTGTGGCAACATCTACCTTAAGACTAATGAAGGACCTGGGGATCAGCGGACAAGCCCTACACCAGGCCATCAAAGAAACATCACGGGTGGCAGAGCGGAGTAGCCAGTGGCTCTGGCTGAAGAGGAAAGACCCCATTTGGTCTCCCAAATAACCAACTAGACAGATGCAGAGGGGGGTGGTTCTGGGACGCCGGAATGCACCGCTGAGCCTACTGGAGACGTCGTGGGTTCAATCAGCGAAACGTCGATGAAAGTAGGTGCCCACTTGATAACCCCGAATGAAGTGTCTGCCTAGCCTTTCTCAACATCGGAGGAGCATAGATGAGTGCAGAAGGCTTCCATCACCATCGGGAGTAAATTGATATTTGGCACTTTGGACTTTTAACATCTTGTCCTGTGTATTTGTAAACAGCACCCCATCCTAACCTGCTTAAAAGGCAGCAATTGCATTTTAAAGTAAACTTGCAAATTTCTGGATCCATCCTGCAATTAAGACACCAACGTGAACCCCTCCAAAATCAGCAAACATTTGCATTCTCTTCTCACAGAAGACTGTTTATGCATTTCAGAACTTATCTCCTGAGTCACCTTACACCATCTTTGATAGGTGCACTGGTTTAGATGACTTCCAGCCAAAGACCACCCCACTCCTCTGCTTGATAACCCAAATAAAGCTGGCCAGCAGCTGTAAGGGAAAGCAGGCGCCTGCTATATCCAGTCCCAGTTTAATTTGTTTTTCTCCCACTGCAAGCTTGCCCTATATACAATGAAATGCACAGCATGGACAGCTGGCTTTTTGATGTAATAATGTTGCCTTGTAAACCATTGCAAAGTGTAAGAATGGCCTCCTGCCCCATGACCCCTTCCTCCCTGCTCGGCCTTCATACAGTAATATTGAAAGCAAGGTTAAACTTCCAGGCAGTCAAGTAACACCACTCATTTAGCAATGAAAAGTTGTCCAGGTTTTAAATTCCACATAAATAATAGTTCAAAGGCTAAACTAAAGAAAACCTCAATCCCACTGGAAGGAGTGTTGGAGAGTTGGTTTTGTCATCTGCACACACATTCCATTCACCCCGCTACTCCCCTCCACCCACTTGCTCAGAAGTTGTGCAGAAGTGCAAGGATGTAAACGGATGCCTGGGGATATGCAGCTGATACATGCAGTTTTCTAACAATTTACTCAAAGCCTTTTGCATGAATAATTATGGTCACATTCAAAGTATGGTTTGTTTTAGTTTACACGTCATCACCAACAAGTGGATTATTCTTACCAAATCAAATGAATGTGTCTGTTGCTAATGTAAAGCAGATAGAAAATACTGCATCTCTTGTCAGCTTTACTCAACACAATCATGTTGTGACATTATCAGCTTCTGCAGTGCAGTGGACCTGTTATCGAAGCAAGTCTCGGACACAGCCATGTCTTGGCAATAAGAGAGTTAGATTTAGCTCTTAGGGCTAAGGGAATCAAGGGATGTGGAGAAAAAGCTGGAACGGGGTACTGATTATCTCACCAGGGACTAATTCACTGTACCAATCTACTGTTATGTTGTGTCTTTTTTTAAATTGCTGGGTTTTTTTTCTAATATGTTCTAATAATCAGTTCTAATAACTGATTCTGTTCCATTCTGTTCTGTAGTTTTTTGCACAATCTGCAGGCATTGCCACTTTGATTTCACTGCACATCTTGTATGTGTATGTGACAAATAAACCTGACTTGACTTGATTTTGGATGACCAGCCATGATTATATTGAATGGCGGTGCTGGCCTGAAGGGCCGAATGGCCTACTCCTGCACCTATTTTCTATGTTTCTATGTTTCTATAATGAACAATCTCTTAATGAAACCTAATTCATTTTTTTCAGGTACTGACGGGCTCCCGTTTACCTAACCAGCATTCTAAATTTCATTACCCATCCTAAATTACCGGGATGGTTGGGAGATGAGGAAATCCAGATTTTGAAAATAATTTACATTACTAGAAAAAGAGAGCAAAGATTTAACGTGAGGGAAAAAATTTAAAAGCGATCTGAGGGGCAAGTATTTCCACATAGAGGGTGTTTAAGAAGGAACTGCCTGAGTTTCTCCAGCATCTTTATCTACCTACCCACATGGGTGGGTATATCGAATTACCTGTTAGAGGAAATAATAGAGGTACAGTCACAGCATTTAGAAGGGATTTGGACAGATATGTGGATAGAACAGGAGTAGATGGCAACAGGCCTACGGCAGTCAAATGGGATTAGCAAGGACAGGCATCAAGGTCAGCATAGACAAGTCCAGGGTCATGAGTGTTTTTTGTTATATGTCCAGAAACAGAACCAATAACATTCTTGCTTGCAACAGCAGCACACAGGTTGTAAACACGGTACTCAATAGATAATATAATAAAAAGAATAAAAAGTTCAATAAATAAAAAACCCAATATAGTGCAAAAACAAAACAAAGCCCAAAGTCCCAAGTACAACCCAGGCAATTCCAAGTCAGGCAAAAGGGTCTGTTTCTGTGCTATGCAACTCATTGGTATATTGGTATAACGATATTGGTATAATGTCTCAAATATACTCAAAGGTAAATTTGACTTTTTTGTGTATGTTAACTAGGGTGGTGGCATGGTGTTATTCTACAGGTGTTAGGTTCTAATCAGAATGTATCTCAAACATGCCTTTATCTCGTATATACTTTGTAAATATATTCACCTTATCAGGCATGCTGCTTCAATAGATTTAATTGTTCTCAGAAGGCGTTACTGCATTACCCCAACATTAACAACCCCTGCCCCCCTTCACCCAGAAAAAAACTTCTGCAATATGTAGGTATGTTACAAAACTTACCTTGAGCAGCGCTGCAGTTCTGCCGCTCCCCGTGTGCATGACTTTGGCGCCTTTCAGAGCGGGGCGTGTTTAAAGTGCCGTTTTTCCACAGACAGGGCAAATCGATCCATGTATGGGGATTTCGTTGCTGAAGAGAAATCGTTCCGACATTTCATTCATGAAGGTATTTTTAAATTACGCTAGATTATTTATTAGCTAGAGTAATTTAAAAATCATCTTCTAAAGCCGTGAGCGCCGACAACAGGAAGGTTTTTACGTAGGGGAGAAAATAAAGCACACCGTTTATTTTTACATTAAAACTTGGTTTTTAGGAAGCCTTTAATCACATTTTCATGTTGCGAAAGGGGACAAAGAAAATGTATGAACTGGCAGTGTTTTTCATGCAGACTTCACCGCAAACCGCAACGTTCCAATCCACCGCGTTCCGCTAAAATCCACTCGCAAGCTGATTTAAATGGCCATTAATTTACAGGAATTAAACACTAAATTCCTTCCATTTGGCCTATACATTCATGAAAATGAGATTTTAAAATCATGTTATATTGTGAATTATTGTGTGAATGTTATTTGGACAATTAGGCAATTTAAAAAAGTTTATCTTTTCTTAAGAAATGGATAGATGTTTAGATCTAGTAATTGAATTTTGTAATTAGCTACAATTAGGTAACTAACTAATTATATGCTTTAATTTCAGGTCATCCAAGTAATATTGTTTCATATTTATTTCAGAATGCTTCAATCTATAATAACTGAAAATTTCATTGAGTCCCCTTAATTTTTAAGAAAGTTATGGGCTTTTGACTGTCCTCGATCACAGCTTTTGTGTTAAGTCAGTGGAAAGGCAATGGGGAACAAGATGCTAATTTCCGAGTATGAAAATGGCCATAACATTTTTAATACTGAAGATATGAAAGTGAATTAGGTGTCAAATTAACCTTATTTTTATGCTTTATCTGATGGGATAAATTGCAGACTTAATTTTTTAAATCTCAACATTTTGTAACATTGCTACAATATGGGCTTGTCCAACTTATAACACCCCGCATTTGCTCTGCCATACTTGTACCTTAACTGCCTCCTGTGGTTGCAGATGCATTGTTGCCATTCCAGTTCATCAGGAATCAAGTAGTCTGTGGACACTGGGAATCATAAATAAAAACAGAAAATGCTGGAAGCACTCAGTATGCCGAGGCAGCACCTTTACCATGTGGCCTGAGCTGATGCTGAGGCAGATGAGGATCTGCATGCTCTGCCACAGGTGGGGAAGGAGTAACTTGACGAGGTGGACAGGTGGGTAGTTAGCGAGGTTGTGCGCTCCTCCCACTATTTTGACGAAGAGGCTCACAATTCTCAAAGACCTTTCATTTTCATCACTCCTGGTTCAGGGATTCCCATAGTTGTTAAATTTGAGACCTTGATCTTCAAACACTTTTCCTCAGTATGCCAAACGAGGCTGCACTGGTGCAGCGAAGGCAATGGTGATCTTCATGGTCACCATGAAATGGAGATAATTTTCTGTGGGCAAACAGATTCCAGAAGGTTACTCCACAATCCCTCTCGATTGATGGAGTCAAAGGCATTTGTGAAGTCAAAAGGTCATGTACAGTGGTTGAAATGGCTGTAAGAAAGAACTGCAGATGCTGGTTTAAATCAAAGGTAGACACAAAGTGCTGGAGTAACTCAGCGGCACAGGCAACATCTCTGGAGAGAAGGAATGGGTGACATTTCGGGTTGAGACATTTCAGGTCTGAAGAAGGGTCTCAACACAAAATGTCACCCATTCCTTCTCTCCAGAGATGTTGCCTGAGTTACTCCAGGATTTTGTGTCTACCTTTGGTTGAAATTGCTGACTGGTTTTCCCTTGTTACGATTATATCTGCCATGCTTCCAAATGGACAAATAGTGGGAGTAGCTCTTCGGCCTTTCGGACAAATCAGCTAAGGAAGGTCCTCGCAATAACTTTGATTGTGTTAACCTCTATCATTAACACAATTGGACTTATCTTCTTTCTTGAGGGTCAGCAGCATTTCAGATATGGGAAACAAGGTTGTGAATTTGTCATTGAGTTCCTCTCAAATGTGTTTCAGAGTTTCAAGAAGGATACCACTTTGTTGTTTATCAATTGATTTATGGCTTTTCTTTATTTCTTGTCATATGAGGTTGGGCCAGGAGTATTGGCATGAGGTCTTGAGGTTATCTCTGCATCAAGAGATTAACTGCAGTAGTCCAGGACTCCCTGTAGGATGCAGGCTAGTGGTTTCCCAAGGCCAGAGTAGAAGCCCTCCTTGGCCACTTTCACAGATTTCAAGGTTAGGGAATGCACTGGAGAATGAGTGGAGCCTCACGAGTCATCCAGTTATTCCAATAGAGGAGGTGCTGAGATGCCAGATTAGCTCATTCTGGATTCAAGCTCTGGAACAACTTTATTGAATGAATTATAGGCAGTCAGCACTTGAATATTACAGTTCATAACATCCTCAAGCTGTATGTTTCACTTCAAACTCACCCCAACACTACCCGACGAACACATCATCCATTTAAAAACTGCAAACTATGTGATGAATGATCATTAAAACACCTAAAAAATAACAGTTTTATTCAGAACTCGGTATTCAGAAAGATTTAATTATATATGAGTTCATATTTTAAAAAATAAATACCAGTTTCTCAGAACAAATCTCAGAAACGCATTTTCAATAAGTAGAGATTAAATAAAATTGGGTGAAGGATCATAGTTAAAGGGCTCAAGCAAGGCCACCACAAATTCTATTGAATTATGGAAGGTGTAGGAAGGAACTGCAGATGCTTGTTTAAACTGAAGATAGACACAAAAAGTTGGAGTAATGAGCGGGTCAGTTGAGGAATAGGTGTCGAGACGCTTCTTCAGACTCTTCGGAAGGGTCTCAATTCAAAACGTCACCTATTCATTTTCTCCAGAGATGCTGTCTGACCCGCTGAGGTACTCCAGCTTTTTGTGTCTATCTTGAATTATGGAAGGGGGCAGGTTTGTGGATGTTTTTTATGTTCTCTGCAGTCACTGGTAAGACCATTTCATCTTCCTGTCATACATGCCAAATGCATATGATGATGAGTATGAATTGCTTTTAGATTCCCCAAACAAAAAGTACAAGGAAATTTGATTTACTGTAGAAGTGTTCATTAACTATCAGTCAATCGACAGCTTGTTTGATGTTTTTTCTGTGGTCTCCACAAATAAAAATCGGAAGGAATGTTAAATAGTTTTCAAGATTGCTATCCCCAGTTTATTCACAACACAAAGACAGAATTGAGACTGCTGCTGGAACATTTGTGCCTCTGGCAGTTTTGAGGTAAAAATACATAACAAAAGAGTGATACATCATGTGGTTTAGCTTGTACATCGCAGAATCCATCTGCTCTTTGCTAGCATTTGAAGCAAGTAACAGTTTCATCATCTTTGTGGACTCTGATGTCTGGACAGCTGGCTGTTACGGTTACCTGGTAGCTAAGATATGCTTAGCACTGTTCCTAAAGCCCATTGGAACAACATTGATTGCTGTAGCTTTAAACATTAATTGCTTCTTAGAACATAGAACATAGAACGGTAGAACACAGGAACAGGTGCTTTGAGCCACGATGGCCGTGCCGAACAAGATGCCAAGTTAAAGTAATCTCCTCTCTGCACGTGAACTAAAAAGGTTCTGATTGTCTATCCTATCAATGGTTCTCACAATTTTATAAGCTTCTGTCCGGTCTCTCCCTCAGTCTCCAACACGCCAGAGAAAACAATCCAGCTTTGTCCAACCTCTCCTTCAGGCTAATTCTCCAAAATCAATACAGCATCCTGGGGAAACTTTTCTGCGCCTCACCAAACCATCCATATCCTTCCAGAGATGATGCAACCAGAACTGCACACAATACTCTAAATGTTACCTGACCAAAGTTATAAAAAGTTGCAACATGATTTCCTGGCTCTTACACTCAATACCCAAACCAATGAAAGCAGGCATACCTTTACCACTCTATCTACTTGTGTTGCTACTTTCAGAGATTTATCTGTATATCAGTGCTGTCAAAGATCTTGCCATTAACTATGTACATTCCCCTTACATGGGGTCTGCTAAAATGCAACACTTGACACTTCCCCAGATTGAATGAATGATACCTCTTCTTCCATTTTTTCCGTCCATTTCTGTGACTGATCTATATTCTGCTGTAACCTTGGCTAGACATGAGTGGTTTCAAAGAAGGATGTTGGAAATCTTTAAGGGCAAAACAAAAAACTCTATTGCAAGTAGGATTGGGAATTGCCAAATGCAAATCATGAGTAGAGCAGAATGAAACATTCACTGCAAGGTGAAACTCTCCCCATAACATGTCATAAAATCAGAGTAATACAGCATTGAAATAGATCCTTCAACTCATCCAGGCTGACTAAAACGCCCATCTAAGCTACTGTTTCCTCGTGTTTGACCCATGTCCTTCAAAGCCTTTCCTATCTTTGTACCTGCCTAAATATCTTTCAAATATTGTTATTGTACCTGTTTCAACCACTTTCTGTGGCAACTTGTTCTGTGTAACCACCAACCTCTGTGTAAAAAGTCCATTTTAGGTCTTTCTCCACTCACCTTAAACCTATGCCCTCTAGTTTTTTGATTCCCTGTCCCTGGGAAAAAGACCACTTGCATTCACCTTATCAATGCCCCTCATGATTTTATTCACCTCCACCTTCAATCCCCTATGCTTCAAAAAATAAAGTACTAGCCTGCCCAACATCTGCCCATGTCTTGGAAACATTCTCATCAATGTTCTTCGAACTCTTTCCAGCTTAATGGCATCTTTACTGGAGCAAGGTAACCAAAGCTGTGCACAATACTGAAAAAGTAAAAGACTGTGTAAGAATAGAACATGATTGCAAAACTTCTCCACGTCCAAATCCAGTACAACCTCACCAATGTCGTGTAAAACTGCAAAATAATTTCTTACCTGCAAAACCTCTCCAACATTCCCTAGTGTCCTACCATTCATTGTGAATATCCCATTCTGGTTTCACTTCGCAAACTCCAATAACTTACACTCATCTGAATTGAATACCATTTTCCATTTCTCGGCCCGTTTACCGAGCTGATCAAGATGCTGCTGTAATTTATGACAACCTTCTTCACGGACTCTGACACCTCCTATTTTACTATCATCTGCAAACTTACTAACCATGCCGTGTACAGTACATTCTCATCCAAGTTGTTCCTACAGATGTCCAACAGCAATGTGCCCGGCGTTGATCCCTTGGCATGCCATTCCTTCATCACCTTGCTCCTATCCGGCAGAAGGTGCAGAAGCTTGAAAGCATATACCAACAGACTCAGAAACAGCTTCTCCTGCACTCTTACTAGTCTTCTGAATGATCCTTGAATAAGCTAGGGTACAGTTCGAATCGGCTCTACCCCATCGTGAAAGTTGAACTTTGTATATAGAACTGATGCACTAAAATGCATGCTAGAACTGCATGCGGTCTCCATGTATGGTCTCATCAATCAATTGTACAACTGCATCATGATGTCCCAACTTTTGACTCAATACCTTTCCAAATAAAGGAAAGCTTGCCAAATGCTTCTTCACCATCCTGTCCATCTGACCTACTTTCGTAAACAATATAGTCTGTCTCTTTATTGATATAAGGAATTGTCAAGCAGATCGAATGAGTTAAGTCAGTATTTATAGTTGAGAAAGTGGAAATGCATTTTCCTTAAATGCAGAAATTTAAGGAAAACTGTACTAGAAACATAGAAACATAGAAAATAGGTGCAGGAGGAGGCCATTCAGCCCTTCAAGCAAGTACCGCCATTCATTGTGATCATGGCTGATCGTCCCCAATCAATAACCCGAACCTGCCTTCTCCCCATATCCCTTGATTCCACTAGTCCCTAGAGCTCTATCTAGCTCTCTCTTAAATCCATCCAGTGACTTGGCCTCCACTGCCCTCTGTGGCAGGGAATTGAACAAATTCGCAACTCTCTGGGTGAAAAACCTTTTTCTCATTTCAGTCTTAAATGGCTTCCCCTTTATTCTAAGATTGTGGCCCCTGGACTCGCCCAACATTGGGAACATTTTTCCTGCATCTAGCTAGTCCAGTCCTTTTATAATTTTACACGTTTCTATAAGATCCCCCCTCATCCTAAACTCCAGTGAATACAAGCCTAGTCTTTTCAATCTTTCCTCATATGACAGTCCCGCCATCCCAGGGATCAATCTCGTGAACCTACGCTGCACTGAGTCAATTACAAGGATGTCCTTCCTCAAATTCGGAGACCAAAACTGGACACAATACTCCAGATGTGGTCTCACCAGCTACCTATACAACTGCAGAATAACCTCTACATCCACTGGCACCCCTTCATCCATTTTACTTGTTACATCCTCAAAAAATTCCAGAAGATTAGTCAAGCATGATTTCCCTTTCATAAATCCATGTTGACTTAGACTAATCCTTTTACTGCTATCCAAATGCCCCATTATTACCTCTTTAATAATTGACTCCAGCATTTTTCCACCACCGACGTCAGGCTAACTGGTCTGTAATTCCCCGTTTTCTCTCTCGCTCCTTTCATGAAAAGTGGGATAACGTTAGCCATCCTCCAATCCACAGGAACTGATCGTGAATCGATCGAACTTTGGAAAATAATCACCAGCATCCACTATTTCTAGAGCCATCTCCCTGAGGACCCTGTGATGCAGACCATCAGGCCCTGGGGATTTATCATCCTTCAGTCCCATTAGCCTACCCAATACTATTTCTCGCATAATGAAAAAATATTTCAGTTCCTCTACCCCCTTAGATCCTCTGTCCTCCAGTACATCTGGGAGATTGTTTGCGTCTTCCTTCGTGAAGACAGATCTGAAGTGTCTGTTGAACTCTTCTGCCATTTCCTTGTTGCACATAATAATTTCACCCGTGTCTGCCTTCAAGGGACCCACATTTGACTTTGCTACTCTTTTTCCCTTAACATATCTAAAGAAGCTTTTACTGCCCTTCTTTATATTCCTGGCCAGCTTCCCTTCGTACCTCATCTTTTCAGCCCTTATTGCCCGTTTTGTTTCCATCTGTTGTCGTATGAAAATTTCCCAATCCTCTGGCTTCCAGCTAACCTTTGCTGTGTTATACATCTTTTCTTTTAGTTTTATTCTACCCTTAACTTCTCTTGTCAGCCACAGTTGCCTCCTACTCCCCTTAGAATCTTTCTTCCTTTTTGGAATGAAATGATCCTGCGTCTTCCGGATTATGCCCAGAAATTCCAGCCATTGCTGTTCCACCGTCATTCCTGCTAGGATCCCTTTCGAGTCTACTTTGGCCAGCTCCCCTCTCATGCCTTCTTAGTTGTAGATTGGTTATTGCATGTGAACCAATCATAGTAGAGTAGCATCATTAACCCCACCTTACTGTATGCTTTATATTAACACCTACTTCCTACATTAGGTATTCTTGGAAGCGGTAGTGATGAACTAACAACTAACAACCTGCTGTACCGCTATACTACAGTGGCTTGCAAAAGTTTTCATACCCCTTGAACTTTTCCACATTTTGTCACGTTACAACCACAAACGTAAATGTATTTTATTGGGATTTTATGTGATAGACCAACACAAAGTGGTGCCTAATTGTAAAGTGAAAGGAAAATGATACATGGTTTCCAAATTTTATTACACATAAAAAACTGAAAAGTGTGGCGTGCAAAAGTATTCAGCCCCCCTGAGTCAATACTTTGTAGAACCACCTTTCGCTGCAATTACAGCTGCAAGTCTTTTGGGGTATGTCTCTACCAGCTTTGCACATCTAGAGATTGAAATTTTTGCTCATTCCTCTTTGCAGAATAGCTCAAGCTCAGTATGATTGGAGGGAGAGCGTCTGTGAACTGCAATTTTCAAGTCTTGCCAGAGATTCTCAATTGGATTTAGGTCTGGACTTTGACTGGGCCATTCTAACACATGAATATGCTTTGATCTAAACCATTCCATTATAGCTCAGGCTCTATGTTTAGGGTCGTTGTCCTGCTGGAAGGTGAACCTCCGCCCCAGTCTCAAGTCTTTTGCAGACTCTTAACAGGTTTTCTTTCAAGATTGCCCTGTATTTGGCTCCATCCATCTTCCCATCAACTCTGACCAGCTTCCCTGTCCCTGCTGAAGAAAAGCATCCCCACAGCATGATGCTGCCACCACCATGTTTCACAGTGGGGATGGTGTGTTCAGGGTGATGTGCAGTGATAGTTTTCCACCACACATAGCATTTTGCATTTAGGCCAAAAACTTCAATTTTGGTCTCATCAGACCAGAGCACCTTCCTCCACATGTTTGCATGTCCCCCACATGGCTTTGGCAAAACTGCAAAGGACTTCTTATGGCTTTGTTTCAACAATGGCTTTCTTCTTGCCACTCTTCGTTAAAGGCCCGATTTGTGGAGTGCACTACTAATAGTTGTCCTGTGGACAGATTCTCCCATCTGAGCTGTGGAATCTCTGCAGCTCCTCCAGAGTTACCATGGGCCTCTTGGCTGCTTCTCTGATCAATGCTCTCCTTGCCCGGCCTGTCCGTTTTGGTGGACGGCCATGTCTTGGTAGGTTTGCAGTTGTGCCATACTCTTTCCATTTTCGGATAATGGATTGAACAGTGCTCTGTGAGATGTTCAAAGCTTGGGATATTTTTTTATAACCAAACCCTGCTTTAAACTTCTCCACAACTTTATCCCTGACCTGTCTGGTGTGTTCCTTGGGCTTCATCATGCTGTTTGTTCACTAATGTTCTCTAACAAACCTCTGAGGCCTTCACAGAACAGCTGTATTTATACTGAGATTAGATTACACACAAGTGGACTCTATTTACTAATTAGGTGATTTCTGAAGGCAATTGGTTACACTGGATTTTATTTAGGGGTATCAGAGCAAGTGTGCACGCCACACTTTTCAGTTTTTTATTTGTAAAAAATTTGAAAACCATGTATCATTTTCCTTCCATTTCACAATTATGCGGCACTTTGTGTTGGTCTATCACATAAAATCCCAATAAAATGCATTTACGTTTGTGGTTGTAACGTGCCAAAATGATGAAAAGTTCAAGGTGTATGAAAACTTTTGCAAGCCACTGTATGTGTTACAATTAAAGATGACTTTAAACTCAAGGCCTGTGTAACATCAATCATTTACATGGTGTCAGAAGATTTAACCCACTGCATCCGTATATCGGATTTTATTTGTGTTTTATCAGTTTTTACTTATATCATATGCCTCCCGCACCATGACGGACGCTGAACAGCGCTATGCCCAGATCGAGAAAGAGCTGCTAGCTGTGGTTTTCGCTTGCTCAAAATTCAAGGACTTCATCTTTGGGAACACTTTCACAGTCGAAACAGACCACCAACCACCTGTAACCATCCTGAACAAACCTATACACGCAGCACCTGCACGACTGCAACGCATGATGATGCAGCTCAGGCGGTTCGACTTCAGAATCATTTACAAAGAGACAGAACAGCTTCCTGTCCCATCTGCAACAGCTTGGCACCACACCGACAGAAACAGCCTCTGCTACAACAACCCCCACCAACACTTGCTTCTTGTAAAAGAACCTCGTCCACCTCCAGCCGATCCTTTTGCTCCACCCCTGTTTAAATCCCCCGCTGCTGCTGTTATCACTAGTCCCAGCATGTCCTGTTCTCCGCCACGGCCGGCAACCCCGTCTAACAACAACACTACCTCTCCCGCATGCTCACCCTACCGGTCGCCTAAAGTGTCACCAGCTGCTTTCTCCCTTCCGGGTTCACTGCCTCCCTCACCCACTAATTCTTCTGGTACGGAGGGAGAGGGGTTGGTCCGTATGCGTTTGGGTCATATTAGTAGACTGCCTAGATACGGTAAGTATGTTTAAATTTGCGCGTCTTACCTTTGCTTAACTATATTCACTCTTTACTGGGAAGGATGTAGATTGGTTATTGCATGTGAACCAATCATAGTAGAATAGCATCATTAACCCCACCTTATTGTATACTTTATATTACCACCCACTTCCTTCATTAGGTAGTCTTGGAAGCGGTAGTGATTAACTAACAACTAACAACCTGCTGTGCCGATATACCATGTGTTACAATTAACTTTAAACTCCAGACCTGTGTAACATCAATCATTTACAACAGTCCCCTTTGTTCAACTGCATCACTGACATTTCCGATTTAACCTTCTCCTTCTCAAATTGCAGATTAAAACTAATCATATTATGATCGCTACCTCCAAGCGGTTCCTTTACCTCGAGTTCTCTTATCATATCTGGTTCATTGGACAACACTAAATCCAGAATTGCCTTTTCTCTGGTCGGCTCCATTACAAGTTGCTATAAGAATCCATCTTGGAGGCACTCTACAAACTCTCTTTCTTGGGGTCCTGAACCAACCTGATTTTCCTAGTCTACCTGCATATTGAAATCCCCCATCAACACAGTGGCATTACCTTTATTACATGGCAGTTTTAAATTCTGCTGCAACTTACACCCTACATCTGGGCTACTATTTGGGGGTCTGTAGATAACACCAATTAGTGTCTTCTTGCCTTTACAATTCCTCAGCTCAATCCACAGTAACTACCTCGTCAGTCCCTATGTCTTCCCTCGCAAGGGACTGAATCAAGGGTGTGTGTGTGTGTGTGTGTGTGTGTGTGTGTGTGTGTGTGTGTGTGTGTGTGTGTGTGTGTGTGTGTGTGTGTGTGTGAATTGTCTGTGTCTGTGGTGTGTGTTGGTATGTGTCTGAGAGGATATATGTATATGTCGTGGGATGTGCAAGGATTTGTTTGCATATGGATGGGGAATCTGCACATATATAAAATTATGAGAGGTGTAGGGTGGGTAAACAGTCAGAACCCTTTTCCCAGGGTGGAAATGGCCAACACTAGAGAAATAGCTATCAGGTTAGAAGAGGAGATTTAATGGAGATGTGCGGGGCAAGTGGTGGGGAAGGCATTGTCCAGGATGGTGGCGGAGGCGGATGTGATAGTGGTGTTTAAGAGACTTTTCGATAGCACGTGGAAGTGCAGAGAATAGAGGGATATGGAATGTGTGCAGGCAGATGAGATCAGTTTAACAGCATCATGTTCGGCACAAATATTGCAAGCTGAAGAGCCCATTCCTGTCCTGTACTGTTCTATGTTTTATTTGTGAAAATGCATATGTATGCAAGTGTGTGTATGTGTGAGAGAGCTAGCAATAGCGTGTACATATGTGCCTTCATTATGATCCAGGTTAGTTCTGAATCTGATTGAATCACTGTCTAGACTTGTACATGGAGAAGGGGTTAAAATGTTATTAGTGTGGATTTGTGTTTGAGCACAGAGTGCTAAAGTGAAAAGACTGGAGAGAAAATGCCAAACTATGAAACTATAGTAACCCATTCAGATATTGAACTGCTTTATCTTCACACATAAAGAAACCCAAGAAGAATGTTTTTGCCTTCCTGTGAGGCAGTAGACTGAGCAGGCATCCTAAGTGCAATGATGTTCTTTTGAGTGATGCAGAAGTCTTGATGACAGTTATTTTCCAGGGCAGCACCGTGGCTATCAGGGACATGAGAGGTTTCCCATGTGAAGCGTTTGCAAGAATGGTTAAAGTGTCAATGATCCCCAGAGTGCAGCGCCTGTCCTGTCAAAGAGAGCTGATGCTGAGCAGTTATAACCTCCAAGGTGGTGTTAAAATTAGAGAAGTCAATAATCATATGGTTGGATTGTAAGCTACCCAAGCAGAATATGAGGTGCTGGTCCTCCTGTTTGCATATTGTCTTATTCTGGCAATGGAGGAGGCCCAGGTCAGTCATGTCGAGAGTGGGATGGAAAGGGGAGTTTAACTGGTTACCAACCAAGTGTTCCAAGGACGAAACGATCACCTCGTCTATGCTTGGTCTCACCGATTTAAAGGTTACATTGGGAGCACAAAGAGCAGTAGATGAGGATTAGTGGAGGCACATGTGAAACTCTGTTTTACCTGGAAGGGCTGCCAGGGTCCCTGGATGAAAGTGAGGGAGGAGGTGCAAGGACAGGTGGTACATCTCCTGCGGTTGCAGGGGAAAGTATCCAAGGAGAGGGCAGTTGGGTTGAGAAGGGATGAGTGAAGCAAGAAGTTGTGGAGGGCATAGTCTCAATGGAAAATGGAAAGGGGTGGGTTGGGAAGATGTGACTAGTGGTGAGATGAATTAATGAATGAATAAGTTTTAGTTTATTGGCCAAGTATGTACACATACAAGGAATTTGCCTTGGTGCTCCGCTCGCAAGTAACGACACGACATACATTATGTTGCACAGAAGATGCTGTGTATATGGATCAACATGCTAGAGCAAGTAGTTGGGGCAGGTACAATGACAACACTTAAAAGACATTTGGTCAAGTATATGGATAGGAAAGGTTTAAGGGGATATGATCCAAATGTGAACAAATGCAACAAGCTTAGGAGGAGTACCTTGGTTGGCATGGATGTGTTGGGCTGAAGTGCTTGTTTCCATGCTGTTTGACTGGACGGGAAAAAGCTGTACCAAAAAAAATCCACAAGGGTTTGCAGACTAAGGCTCACCATTGCAGAGGTATTAGAAGAACTCTACTTAAAGAGTTGTTGAAGTATTATGCCCCTGTCCCACTTAGGAAACCTGAACGGAAACCTCTGGAGACTTTGCGCCCCACCCAAGGTTTCCGTGCAGTTCCCGGAGGTTTTTGTCAATCTCCCTAATTGTCGAAGGTGGTTGCCGGAGGTTGCAAGTAGTGGAAGGCAAGACCTTTTTTTCACCCAGTTTTATTCCACCAGGGAGGTCTTACCTTCCACTACCTGTAACCTCCAGAACCACCTTCCACTAGCATTGCAACCGCCTTCGACTAAAAAATTACCAATTTTTAAAACGGCAACCTATTTTTAGTCGCGGCCGGTTTTGAATTTTTTGAAGTAATTGCCGGAACATAGAAGAAACGGAAACCACTTTTGTCCAATAGGGAGACTGACAAAAACCTCCGGGAACCGCACGGAAACCTTGGGTGGGACGCAAAGTCTCCAGAGGTTTCCGTTCAGGTTTCCTAAGTGGGACAGGGGCATTACTGTGTCTATAAGAACCAAGCTAAACATGCTCACTTCACAAAACCACAGAATATGTTTATGAAGACTGGACCTTCTCTCCCAAAAACGTGTTTACTATATTCATTAATATTCGTAATAATAAATTCCTTTTTCATTACACTTCCATTCTTTATTTCCCTCCTCAATCATATGCTTTCATTCTTTGCTATAAAAATTCACTTAGATCATAAGAGAGGCAGAAATTCCCCTAACAGCTCAGTTCCAGAAAAAAGCCAATTCACAAAAGGAGAACACAAGAAGTCGCAATAAGAGGTCACCCAAATGATAATCTGATTCTTCCATTGAATGTTTAACCTTGCCAGATAAATATCTACCCTTGTGTTCCACGTACCTTGAAAATGTCAATGACTGCTCTCCCATACTCACACTCCCTCTCAGCTAAATTGTACCAGGTTTAAAGAAAGAACATGCATCTCAGAATGAGTGCGAGGGTTACAGCTCAGGATATGGGCTGTGCCACTTACAATCAAGATCAGATTCTTTACCCAGAGGGTGCTTACCCTGAGCAATTCTCAGAATAGAGGGGAGTGGATGAGGGCAGAGATGAGGAAAAATGTCTTTAGTCAGATGGTGGTGAATCTGTGGAATTCTTTGTCACAGAAGGCTGTGGAGGCTGTCAGTGGATATTTTTAAGGCAGGGATAGATAGATTCTTGATTAGTACAGGTGTCAGAGGTTATGGGGAGAAGGCAGGAGAATGGGGTTACAAGAGAGAGAGAGAGATCAGCCATGATTGAATGGCGGAGTAGATGATGGACTGAATGGCCTAATTCTACTCCTTTTCCATATGACCTTATGGATGTTAAATCATTAAATATATTCAAGAAGGAGATAGATATATTTCTTGATGGTATAATGTTTGGGAAGAGGGCAGAAAGAGGGTACAGAAGTGGATGACCAACCATGAATATATAAGATGCTGGAACAGGAGCTAGTAGCTCCTATTTTCTGTTTCTATTGTACAAAGGCTTGTGTCTGGGAGAATCACAACAGAAGCTCTATTAGCTCACACATGGCCAGAACACACGTACACGCATCCAGGAACAATTTTCTTTTGGAAGTAATAATTTTCATCCCAAATAATCCTGTTGAATGCAGAATTTTGCAATATTTTCAATTACATGTTATAATTAAATTGAACATTGTACTTTGTTGATACAGAAAACTAAAGATCACAGCTTTAATATTCTGAATTGAATTAAGCAAATAGAATGTATAAAATGTGACTTACTCCAAGCTGCTTCATTGGCTCATTGCGCATCAACTTGTGTATTCAGTAAATGAGCATTTTCAAGGAAGAACAAACAAAATTGGACTCTACATGCTCCTGCACGTAGCTGAAATTCAGGCTGTCTCTCACGTGTTTAAAAGAAAGAGCTGGGGCTCATTCACAATAAATGCCGCGGCATAATTAGAGTCATGCATGCTACTAACAGTTGTACGCACATTCACCGGCCTGTCTAAAGCATTGTGCTTTCTATTGAAGCATCATTTGCAAAATAAAAGAAAATCTCCCTCTGTGTAGATTGTGGTTTGGTGTTCTGGAGACAGTGATTTAACAGTGAAACAAGCATAGGGTCACTAACTGATCACTAACAACCATGTCAGCGTGCAGTGCTCTTTGAATGATATGTCTGGAGATTTTCCAGTACTTTACCACGGGATCTTTACTTACATCTCTTACCCATGCCAAACAATAGGTCATAGAAAGGAAAAGAGGAACAGAATCCCAGAAGAAAATATTTGCTTGCCATTCTCACGTGTAATTAGCGATATCCTTTCACTTAGAACTATAACTTACAACTTAATTCTTAACTTTAATAAAACATGTCAATAATAATATTTGATCAATTAATGGTTTAAAAAGAATCTCAAACTGTATGGATACTCTATTAAACCTCAAGTTAGATTTTTCAACTGAGGGTGATAAGATGTCTCTTATTTCGAGAGCCAGTTAAAATTAACTTTGTATTATTCTGATCTGATTTTTTTTAATGCTGTAAACACATGCAGGTCAGTCAATATGCAGAAAGGAAAATAAATCAATATTGTGTGTGGGATCATTCAGCAGAGTTCAGTGATAACCTGGTTATCAAAGGCATCAAGTGAAACATGACTTACAAATAGTTTTAACAATAAATATTCAGAAGGAAAATGCCTAAAATTAACAAGCACAAGACCAAGTATAACGAAAGAAAAACATAAATCCTCAACATGCAGAACTGGTCTGGATCAGAGGGAGAAGGTGGCAACAAATCAAAATGTGGATGTAAAATTATCTGTGAATTTGATAAGCACTCAATCATTTGAATGGTTGGTCTGTCAGCTATGTAAACAGGCCAACTCCATTCAGTTTAAAATGGATAAGGCACCCAATGTTTATTACATACAGGCTGTGGAATGTCAACACATTGATAAACAAGCATCTCAAAACTGTTTCTCTGGACCATGAATAAAATTAAAGATACTTCCTAAATTACTCCTTTGAAACAGTCACTATCCAGAAATTCCAATTGCCAGAAACCCAGTTAATTGGAACCATTTTACCTGGCACACAGCCCTGACTCACCTTGCCACCCTATCACATTTGTACATGTTCAAGTCCTCCACCCCAACAGCAACATCTTGCTTTGCTGTTTATCCCTTCAGGTACCTCAGCCATGGAAACAAAACCAAGCTCAAACATTTTGTTCAGAGCTCAATAAAGACCATTCATCCACAACTAAGCTCTGTCCAATAAATTTTAAGAACATTATTAAGATTCATGGAATTTGCAGTGAATTGGTCATATGGATTAAGAACCGGCTTACAAATAGAAGACAGAGGTTTTGGGGGGAGGATGTTATTCAGGCTGGATATCTGTGACCAGTGGAGCTCCGCAGTGATCTGTTCTTTGACCTCTACTGTTTGTGATATACAGTGGCTTCCAAAGGTTTTCATACCCCTTGAACTTTTCCACATTTTGTCATGTGACAACCATAAACGTTAATGTATTTTATTGGGATTTTATGTGATAGACCAACACAAAGTGGCGCATAATTGTGAAGTGGAAGGGAAATGATACATAGTTTTCAAATCTTTTTACAAATAAAAAACTGAAAAGTGTGGCGTGCAAAAGTATTCAGCCCCCTTTACTCTGATACCCCTAAATAAAATCCAGTGCAGCCAATTGCCTTCAGAAGTCACCTAATTAGTAAATAGAGTCCACTTATGTGTAATCTAATCTCAGTATAAATACAGGGTACACAAAAGGCTGGAGAAACTCAGCGGGTGCGGCAGCATTTAAGGAGCGAAGGAGATAGGCGATGTTTCGGGTCAAGACCCTTCTTCAGACTGGTCAGGGATCAGGGAAATATAAATACAGCTGTTCTGTGATGGCCTCAGAGGTTTGTTAGAGAACATTAGTGAACAAACAGCATCATGAAGCCCAAGGAACACACCAGACAGGTCAGGGATAAAGTTGTGGAGAAGTTTAAAGCAGGGTTTGGTTATAAAAAAATATCCCAAGCTTTGAACATCTCACAGAGCACTGTTCAATCCATCATCCGAAAATGGAAAGAGTATGGCACAACTGCAAACCTACCAAGACATGGCCGTCCACCTAAACTGACAGGCCGGGCAAGGAGAGCATTGATCAGAGAAGCAGCCAAGAGGCCCATGGTAACTCTGGAGGAGGGACAGGGAAGCTGGTCAGAGTTGATGGGAAGATGGATGGAGCCAAATACAGGACAATCTTGGAAGAAAACCTGTTAGAGTCTGCAAAAGACTTGAGAAAGGGGTGGAGGTTCACCTTCCAACAGGACAACGACCCTAAACATACAGCCAGAGCTACAATGGAATGGTTTAGATCAAAGCATATTCATGTGATGGTATGGCCCAGTCAAAGTCCAGACCTAAATCCAATTGAGAATCTCTGGCAAGACTTGAAAATTGTTGTTCACAGACGCTCTCCATCCAATTAGACTGAGCTTGAGCTATTTTGCAAAGAAGAATGGGCAAAAATTTCAGTCTCTAGATGTGCAAAGCTGGTACGGACATACCCCAAAAGACTTGCAGCTTTAATTGCAGCGAAAGGTGGTTCTACAAAGTATTGACTCAGGGGGGCTGAATACTTTTGCATGCCACACTTTTCAGTTTTTTATTTGTAATAACATTTCGGAAACCATGTATCATTTTCCTTCCACTTCACAATTATGCATCACTTTGTGTTGGTCTATCACATAAAATCCCAATAAAATACATTAACGTTTATGGTTGTAACGTGACAAAATGTGGTAAATTCCAAGTGGTATGAAAACGTTTGCACGCCACTGTATATGTGTGTGTGTGTGTGTGTGTGTGTGTATATATATATATATATATATATATATATATATATATATATATATGTATATATATATATATATATATATATTTATGTATATACACACACACACACATATATATATATATATATATATATATATATATATATACACACACAAACGCATACGTACACATGAAAAACAAACAAACAATAATAGTGCAATAATAGTCTATGTATTTCAGAGTTTATTTGAGGTTGTAATGTTTAATAGCCTAATGGCTGTAGGGAGGTAGCTGTTCCTGAACCTGGACATGACAGTTTTCAGGCTCCTGTACCTTCTTCCCGATGGCAGGGGTGAAATGATTGTGTGGCCAGGGTGTTGTGGGTCTCTGATGATGCTGGTTGCCTGATGATGAGGCAGCGACTCAGGTAAATCTCTCCGATAGTGGGGAGGTCAGAGCCGGTGATGGACTGGGCAGTGTTCACTACTTTTTGCTGTCTTCTTCGATCCTGGGCGTTCAAGTTGCTGAACCAAGCCATGATACAGCCAGTAAATATGCTCTCTACTGTACACCTGTAGAAGTTTCAGTACTTCTTCAGTACTGTACACCTGCAGAAGTAGACATCAGTCGATAGTCTGTCCCCTATGATGGAGACAGAGAGATCAAGAAAGGGGAATGAGATGTCATAAATAGTCCAGGTGAATTTGGTAGCAGGGTAGAAGTTAATATGTATTAATGTACTAATGGTACTAGTCTGTGTGCTCTTACTGCATTTTATCATAAAATTTTAACTGTGTTTTAATACTTTTCATTTTTTTTATTTATAATAAAATTTGGAAACCATGTATCATTTTCCTTCCACTTCACAATTATGCACCACTTTGTGTTGGTCTATCACATAAAATCCCAATAAAATATATTTACGATTGCGGTTGTAACGTGACAAAATGTGGAAAAGTTCAAGGGGTATGAAAACCTTTGCAAGCCACTGTATATAAATGATGCGGACATAAATGTAGATGGATTGGTTAGTAAGTTTGCAGACAACATCAAGATTGCTGGAGCTGCAGGCTGTGAGGAAGTATACAATGGGATATAGATCAGCTACAGAAATAGGTGGAGAAATGGCAGATAAAGTTTAATCTGTGCAAGTGTGAGATGTTGCACTTTGGGAGGTTGAATGAAAGGGGAAAGTATACAGTTAATGGTAAAATCCTTAACTGCATTAATGTACAGAGGGATCTTGACGTCCAGGTCCATATCTCCCAGAAAGTGTATCACAAGTAGATAAAGTTATTAAGAAGGTGTATGGTACGCTTACCTTCATTGGTCAGGGCATCGAGTATAGGTCAGGATGTCATGGTGCTCCTTAAAGGACATTGGTGAGGCTGCATTTGGAGCATTGCATATAGTTTTGGTTGCCCCATTACAGGAAGGATGTAGAGGCTTTGGACAGAGCGCAGAGAACATTTACCAGAATGATGCCTGGGGTTAAAGAGTATCAGTTAGAATGAGAGGATGGACAAACTTCGATTGTATTCTCTGCAACAACAGAGGTTGAGGGTAGACCATATAGAAGTATATAATAGTATGAAAGGCATAGATAGATAGGCTAGAAAGTCAGAACCTTTTTACCAGAGTACAAACATCAATGATTAGAGGGCATCGTAATAAGGTGAAAGGAGTATAATTTAAAGAAGATATGTGAGACAAGTTTGTTTGCGCAAACGGTGGTGGGTGCCTGGAACACACCGACAGGGGGTAGTTATTGGTACAGATACAAAAGTGGTGTTTAAGAAGCTTTTAGCTAGGCACATGGATATGCAGGGAATAGAGAGATGGATCATGTGTCGGCAGATGAGATTAGTTTATCTTGACATCCCATTCAGCACAATCATTGTGGGCCAAAGAGCCTGTTCCAATGCTTTTCTATGTTTTAAGTTCTATTGTTAAAAGCATCATGTACCATCCCGATGCTCTTTCTGTTTTAGAATCAAACCCAAGAGACCATTTTGCTAAGTTTGCTGATAGAATAGTTTTATTCCGCTGTGGACATGGTAAGTTAATTTGTCGCAGCAGTACAAAGTATTACAACATTTCTGAAATATGTTTGGAATACATTTTCATCTTATTCAGTGAAAGAATAAACTGTGAGACACTAAATGCTTTTTTAATACATTTTAAAAGATAGTATTACAATTTGAGTAGTATTTATATAGGTATTGCGCATTGTTAAAACACATAGGTATGTTTTATAATCCTATGCATTTAATCTGGAACATAGTGAGCTGTATAGGAAGGAACTGCAGTTGCTGGTTTACACCAAAGATAGACAAAAAATGCTGGAGTAACTCAGCAGGACAGGCAGCATCTCTGGAGAGAAGGATTTGGTGACATTTCGGGTCGAGACCGTTTCTTCAGACTGAGAGTTTATTCTGTGAGCTGTGTTGTCATGAGTTAAAATCATCTGGCCTAACCAAATTTTCATGGGTCAATCTGATTGTATATTCACTGTGTAGTTTTAGGCCTGATCAGGCTTGCCACAGAAAGCTAGATGAATGCTGTTAGAGTGGGGGTTGGGTGGCAGGGGTGGGTCGTGTTGCATGCGAGAGACTCTGATGCAGTCAGTCAGAGCTTTCAATGTGGCAGCGGATACCATTCTTTTTGTTGTCAGTGGATGTATCACAGGCAACAAGTGGATCACCAACTGCAAGTCAGCATTAATAAACAGCAATGTGTGAGTGCTGAGTGATCATACTGACATTCAACAATGCTAATGTGGAGCAACTCAAATTTCACTACACCAATTGGTGTATGTGACAATAATCGTCCTTTGTCCTTGTCCAAAGCATCCTCAATCCTTTTTAATGTTTTGTTTTGGGTTTTGTTTCTCATTTCTACCTCAATGGTATTCTCTTTTAATTCCAACTTCCTTTGAGTTCTTATTTATTTTTAATTTCCTATTTATTGCAGTGTTCTTCCCTTCAGACTTGTTATCTTTGGTTTGATAGTCTTTATTTAATTCTTCCATTCCTATTATTTAATCTGCTCTCCTAGAAGATCCATGCTGCAATTCTTAACCCTTTGATTCATTTAACTAACTTAAGGATTGACATTGTCCTCTGTTACAGGTGGACTTTTCTAATTAATTTACAAAAACTTCACCATGCAACCACTGATGTGGCAAACTGCTCAAGGCATGTCACAGGAGCATAAACTCACAGAAAACCTGACACCTAACATCATATGTCAGCACATGAACAAAGCTTTGATCAAGAGTTAAGCCTAATGATTGTTTTTGTATCTGAAAAAGGTGCATTAGTTCAGCAATGCAAGGGGAGCCAACGGAAGTTGTTTTCAAAGATCTGGTAGCAACTGGTAGAGCTGCTTCCTCACAGCTGCAGAGACCTGGGTTTGACCCTGACCTCAGGTGCTATGTGTGTAGGGTTTACATATTCTTCCTGTGACCAAGTGGATTACCTTTGGGTGTCCCAGTTTCCTCCCACATCCCAAAGCCGTGCGGATTTGTAGGTTAATTGGCCTCTGTAAGATTGCTCCTGGTGTCGGGAGGGGACTCGGTTGGCCAAAGGGCCTGTTTCCAGGCTGTATCTTTAAACAAAACTAGAAAACTCAACTTAAACTAAATCAACATTTTATAGTCAACTAGTCATGGGGTAAGTTGTTGGGGAGCCAGAGGGAGTGTCTTTGCAAGTGGCAATGTGAAAAAGATCGACCAGACATGGGTTGGGGCATGCTCAGGAAGATCATGATAACTAAACACTAAGCAATCTCACATGTGCAGTGAAAGCTTTCTTCTCTGCAAATGGCCCAGGCCAACAACAGACCACACAGTTGTGAAACAAAATCATCGAAAATGGCATATTACTGAATGCCACAATGCATGTGCTCCCATGAGTTATTAGATTAGATGTGCAAGGACATGGAACAAAATTGCAAACCTGAATTGCACATTCTGCACAATATAATTTCTGGACCAACAGGTTCAATGATTTTACCAAAGAAGATATGGAAAGAGGTGGAATAATTTATTGCAGGAATTCCAGAGCCTCGGGGTAGGACAAATGGATCCATAGCCAGCAGTGGAGGGAAGAAGAACACCTCACCAGGTGCAGCAAAGAATCTTTGATACATTTAGGGGTAGGAACTGGAGGAGGTTGCTGACTTATGCTGGGCAAGGCTATAAAGTACATTTGAAATAAAAGGCCATCAGTCTCAGTGTTCACTTGCTGCAGTGTTTTAAAAGGAGTCAACGCACAGCACCGGGGCCCTTGTCTTGCTCTATTCTGTAGTGAAGGGATTTCCTCCACCTGAACTACAATGGAGAATCCAGATTATATTGGTTGAGATTTGACAGTTTTGAAAGAATTTCCACTGTCAAAGTACCCAGCAGTTCTCAAAACAAATTAGATAAACAATAAGTGCATGAAATAGTTTTAACTGTTTCCTGTATGGATTCTAGTAAATTCCAGCTGCTTGTTCACTCACTCGCAAATGCAAAGACAAAGAGTTGTTTGTTTACAACATATCGCACCTACCTCTCTGCTTGTAGAAAGGGTGTACCCAACACATGGCAACAAGCCACAGAGGAAGAAGTAAATCTTGCTTTCTTTATTTGAAAGCCGGGAACAAGAGGTTACACAGATCACGTCAGAGAGAAACTGATCATTTCCTTCAAGCACACGACAATCTGTAACCAATACCAATGCCCCTTTGTTCTTCTCATTCATTCACACGCTCTTACGCAGGCATATGATCAAACAGAACATTGGCATTTGTGTGCTAATACAACTAACACTTGTAAGCAGTATTCTCGCTCCCTGATTTTCCTGATACAGGTAAATCTAACCGGCATCTCATCTTTCTGTCTTTTTCTGCTCCATAAAATTCAGGTATTCATTTCAAGAATTTAGACTATCCTCTGAAAAATCTACAAACAATATCAATGTCCACCATCGGGAATGGTTTGGTATTACCACCTCTGAGCAAGTCCTGAAGATATACCTACCAGACCAGTTGGTGGGAAATGGTGAGTGAACCAACACATGGCTACTGCGTGCTTTCATCCTCACCAAAATCCCTTGTATCAACAATGGTAATGTGACCAACATACACATTTTGTGAAAAGGCCTTCATGTGGTGAATACACTCCATGGCAATACCATTATTTTTCATTGGGATCAATGCAGAACAGATCCAAAACTTTATTTCCTCGAAGCAGTGTGGGCCATCCACAGCAACAGGACTCTATTCAGAGACTGGATATCTTGTTGTTACTGATTCACCTTCTAACACACTCCTCACACCTCCAGATTCAGGGACAGTTTCTTCCCAGCTGTTATCAGGCAACTGAACCATCCTACCAACAATTAAAGAACAGTCCTTATTACCTACATCATTGGAGACCCTCAGACTATCTTTGATTGGACTTTACTGGACTTTATCTTGCACTAAACATTATTCACGTTTTCCCTTTATCTTGTATCTGTGTACTGTAGATGACTCGATTGTAATCATGTATTGTCCTTCTGCTGACTGGTTTGAACGCAACAAAAGCTTTTTACTGCACTTTGGTACACATGACAATAAACTAAACTAAACCATGATCTTTCCATTAACTACAATGCACAACTTATAAGCACAATGCATATTCAAATGTTCTCCAGATGCCTGAATGGGTGCTGCTCCAACACCACAAGACTGTTTAACTTGCCACTACCTTCATGATTCCTTCCTTCCACCACTGTCATATCATGCCTGCTATGTGAGCTACCTCCAAAATCAATTACAATCTCACCTTCTTCCAACATCACCATTCAAACCTGTGGTTTCTACCTACTTGAAAGTCCTTGGGAATACCACCACTTACAGATTCCTCTCCAAGCCACACACCAACCTAACTTGAAAATGTATCACTATTGACACTGGATCTCAAATCTCACTAGTGCAAATCCCACAACCTCATTCTCAACGTGGGAAAAACGAAGGAGATGGTGGTTGACTTTAGGAGGGCGGGAAAACAACGCCATACACCTCTGCACATCGATGGAGCTGATGTGGAAAGGGTCAGCAGTGTGAAGTTCATAGGACTCCACCTGTCAGATGACCTGACGTCCACGACCAACACCACAGCACTGGTCAAGAGAGCCCAGCAGCGTCTACACCCTCTCCGAAGACTACGGAAAGCAGGTCTCCCCACTGCACACCTACGAACTTTTTATAGGGGGACAATCGAGAGCACATTAACCTACGGCATCACCTCCTGGTTCGGGAGCTGCAAGGCGTATGAACGGCACCAACTGGACAGGATTGTGAAGACCGCCAGCAGGATTATTGGTGCTCCACTCCCTTTATTGCTGGACATATACAGGAAGAGATGTATCAGCAGAGCCATCTCCATCATCAAAGACCCCTACCACCCATCACATCACATATTCTCCATCCTGCCATCTGGGAAGAGGTACAGGAGCATCAGCTGCAAAACCAGCAGGATGCTCCTCAGCTTCTTCCCGCAGGCAATTAGACTGATAAACGGACTTTGCCCCCTGCCAAAGTATCGCGCACCAACCACCAACCTGGACACACTGAAGCAGAGCCATTGTCGTGCCACTGCCGATCGGAAATCGTGATATATGTACTTTTATTCTTTATTTCTATTTATTTTTTACCACACACTGAATGGACACTGGTTGAGAAACACTTTTTCATTTTCCTCTGGGTATGTAAATACTCAGAAAAATGATAATAAAGATATACAATACAATAATCCTGGCATTCCCTACTCAACACACTGTTAAAACTCCTACTCCATAATCATGACAGCTGTTCATAATGATAATTGTGATTAAAGATGGCCATAAGTGCTTACCTTGTTCATGATGTACACATATCATAAAATTAATGAATGCACTTTATGTTAATCTCCCTTAACTGTCCTTTTTGAGTTGGTTGTGTTGGGACACATAAATAATTATACTCAGCCTTACTTCAACAAAAACGAGTTTGCTTGAAGGAACTTTCGGGAAATCACTTGAACTGATTGAATTTATGCAACGTTAACTTAGGCCTCATGTAAATAAGCTTGTCTTCGTGTTCCAAGACATAATGAATGCCTTGGAAACTATCTAGTTTGAAAAACAAATTAATTTTGTGGATATGTATCCTAATTTCCTTACATGAATATTTCAAAGATAAGGGATTGTAAGATAAGTTTATTTATGATGTTCCAGCTTTTTAAACATTATACAGAGCATTAAATAAAGTTAATTAAAAACTGCTGCCAGGTGAGAATTCTTCCATGTGATTACTTGTTCAGACAACAATGGGGACCAGAAAGTAAACTTCTTACCACAGAGATCACTAGATCATGGTGGAGATTTCTTCATAATGTCAGTGGCAAGCACCTTCAGTTCACTGACTGCAAATTCTTTGCCATTATATTTAAAAAGTCCAATGTACAGCTTGCTAAATAAAGTGCAGTGCAAGTTAGAAAGAAATTTGGTGACAGTGTCTGCCTCTGATTCTGTAGCTCGGACTTATCCACTGTTCAATGAAGCAAAACACACCAAGGGTTGAAAAGTCCAGAGTAACTTTTGCACTGCTCAGCTTTCAGTCCACGTTGGCTTATTCAACATTGCTGACTCCTGATCTTGAGATGGTTGCTATGACATAAAATTGGTACCCCAAATGACTTGATCTCCAATCTTCCTTTCTTCAACGCAACAAAACATTGCAGGGAGTAAATTGGACCATGTATCATTGTTTCTCTTCCAAACTGTGGGTGGACATTTGTTTTCATCTTTGATTGTGCATGGCAAGTATATACTTTGTACATGCATTTGTCTCACTAAATATACAGTCCTGTGCAATGCACATCTGTCAACCAGTCTTGATAAATTGGCCAGCAGCAAATCCACTTATATCTTGTGTTAATCAGGCAATTAGAAGTCCGGTATTTAACAGCAGGATGAATCCACACTACCTCTCTTGTTTGAAGGAATCCCATAACAACTAGCAACTTGATTGATGATTGATTCAGATGTCAGGACTTTCCAGTTAGAACCTTTTGGTGGCGGTGAAGCCTTTGGTGCATGCACACTGAGTGGTGTAACTGGGGATCTCCAGTAATCTTTTCTCTTGTCAAGAATGGATGGACAACTGCAAGTCCTGTGGCGGAAGAGGAAGAGAGGACAAGCTGTCCAAAGTAAGGGAGAGAGACTTTGGTCAGAAGCATTGTGGAAATCTGTGTGCCTCCCAGAGCCATGCTTGTACACACCCAGGGCCTCCAGGGAGGTGGTGGGAGAGACCTACCAGTTGCTGCAGACGATCCTGAACCTGCTCCACACTTTCGCCGCATTTTTGTGCATCGAGGTTTCTTTTCTGGACTGCATGTGGACAAATCGTCAATTTCTCCTGGTTCCCTATTCGCAGCTGTCCTTGGGAAGTCCACCTGATTACGGGACAGCAGCAGCTGCTTAGGGTGCAGGGCTGGCTGACACCTTGGGCATCCCCATGATACAGTGGTTGACTGAAACATAGAAAATAGGTGCAGGAGTAGGCCATTCGGCCCTTCGAGCCTGCACCGCCATTCAATATGATCATGGCTGATCATTCAACTCAATATCCTGTACCTGCCTTCGCTCCATACCCCCTGATCCCTTTAACCACATCTAACTCCCTCTTAAATATAGCCAATGAACCGGCCTCTACCTTCTGTGGCAGAGAATTCCACAGACTCACCACTCTCTGTGTGAAAAATGATTTTCTCATCTCGGTCCTAAAAGACTTCCCCCTTATCCTTAAACAGTGACCCCTTGTTCTGGATTTCCCCAACATCGGGAACAATCTTCCTGCATCTAGCCTGTCCAACCCCTTAAGAATTTTGTAAGTCACTATAAGATCCCCCCTCAATCTCCTAAATTCCAGCGAGTACAAGCCGAGTCTATACAGTCTTTCTTCATATGGAAGTCCTGCCATCCCAGGAATCAGTCTGGTGAACCTTCTCTGTACTCCCTCTATGGCAAGAATGTCTTTCCTTAGATTAGGAGACCAAAACTGTACGCAATACTCCAGGTGTGACCTCACCAAGACCCTGTACAACTGCAGTAGAACCTCCCTGCTCTTGTACTCAAATCCTTTTGCTATGAATGCCAACATACCATTCGCTTTCTTCACTGCCTGCTGCACCTGCATGCCTACTTTCAATGACTGGTGTACCATGCCACCCAGGTCTCATTGCATCTCCCCTTTTCCTAATCGGCCACCATTCAGATAATAGTCTACTTTCCTGTTTTTGCCACCAAAGTGGATAACCTCACATTTATCCACATTATACTGCATCTGCCATGCATTTGCCCACTCACCCAAGCTATCCAAGTCACCTTGCAGCCTCCTAGCATCCTCCTCACAGCTAACACTGCCCCCCAGCTTCGTGTCATCCGCAAACTTGGAGATGTTGCATTCAATTCCCTCATCCAGATCATTAATATATATTGTAAATAGCTGGGGTCCCAGCACTGAGCCTTGCAGCACCCACTAGTCACTGCCTGCCATTCTGAAAATGACCCTTGTTTTCCTACTCTTTGCTTCCTGTTTGATTCCATGATTTCAATCACTTTCCAGTTCTCTATCCACATCAACTACTGTAACCCCCATTTTCTCTCTCCCTCCCTTTTTAAAAAATGGGGTTACATTAGCTACCCTCCAATCCTCAGGAACTACTCCAGAATTTAAAGAATTTTGAAAAATTATCACTAATGCATTCACAAAAAGCCAGAGTTTTGGGATGATACTCTCACTTGTATTTAAAGCACAGGCTGATCAATTTTGGGATATTGAACAAATAAAGGGATATGGGATAGGGCTGGCAAATGGTGCTGAAGTAGGAAATCTGCCATAGTCTTAATGAATGGCCAAGCATGTTCAATGAGCTGGGTGGCTTACTACTGTTCTTATGTAAAACAGCCAAGTATTTGCACAGTTCATTTACGTTATGGGAGTTAACTCTGCCTGCCAAATTTTAGCCACCATAACACGCCCTGGGACAGCTTCAAGTACTTTACACCTGGTTCCCATTCTAGTCAGCGCTGCGAGTTGGAGAGCAGAACGCTCTTGCAAAAAAATCCATGTATCCAAAAAGAACATAACAGGGACCACCAGAGAGTTGCTAAAGCAATACTTTAATGTCTGAACTGTTGATGAGGCTCACCACGGAAATCTCTGAGTGCAGAGGAGATCTCTCGCTTGATGAACGTTAGGGAGATACACAGAGGACGTGGCAGAGACAATATAATGGGGATATTGTCTCTGCCATGGACCACCAGGGGCGCCGAACGATTGGCAGCCCCGCCAACAGTCTGTTTGTGTTTTTTTCTTTTGTTTAAGGACAGGCTAGATGCAGGAAGATTGTTCCCGATGTTGGGGAAGTCCAGGACAAGGGGTCACAGCTTAAGGATGGAAATAAGACCGAGATGACTTTTTTCACACAGAGAGTGGTGAGTCTCTTCTTTTTGTTCATTGGCTATATTTAAGAGTGAGTTGGAGTCAGATTTTGATCATATTGAATTGCAGGCTAAATGGCCTATCCTGCATTAATTTCTATGTGTGTTTAAAGTCTGTGTAAATGTTCTCTGGTTTGTTTTATGTGGGGGGGGGAGGGGTCGGCGGATTTTTTTTTTTTCATTTTATTACCTTACCCGAGATGCGATTAATTTTCGGATCACATTCTCCGGTCGCTCTGCCGAGGGCCGCCGTCGGCTACGTGAGTCAAGATCATCCCATCAACGGAGGGCTCGAAGCCCCCGACCGCGGGAGAGCAAAGGGAAGTGATTGAACTTTTTTTTCGCCTTCCATCACAGTGAGGAATGTGGAGGGTCACTGTGATGGATGTTTATGTTAAAATGTGTTTTATGTGTTCCGTTGCTTTTTATTTGTATGACTGACTTGGCAAATGAAATTCCTTGTATGTTGCAAAAAATATTTGGCTAATAAATTGTTATTGTGATTGTGAAAAATAGATCGTCATCCTGTTTGGAAGAAAAATATAAAATAAGAGTGTATTTTGAAAATGCTGAGAAGTTCAAAAATGTTTGTGTTGAGAGAAACCTGGGTGTCCTTGGAAGTTAATTTGCATATGTTGCACATTATGAAGGCGAATGATATGTATAGGAAGGAACTACAGATGCTGGTTTAAACCAAATAGACACAAAAAACTGGAGTAACTCAGCAGTACAGGCAACACTTCTGGAGAGGAGTGGGTGATGTTTCGGTCGAGACCCTTCTTCAGACTGAAAGTCATGGGAAAGAGAAACGAGAGATATAGATGATTATGCAGAGAGATATAGAACAAATGAAAGAAGGATATGCAAAAAAGTGACAATGATAAAGGAAAGGCCATTGTTAGCTGTTTCCTAGGTGAGAACGAAGAGATAGATGGTGCGACTATGGTGGGGAGGGATGGAGATAGAGGGAAAGCAGAAATCATTATTCATACCCCTGGGTTGTAAGCTGCCCAAGCAAAATATGAGATGCTGTTCCTCAAATTTGCATTTAGACTGACAACGAAGGAGGCCCAGGACAGAAAGGTCAGTGTGGGAATGGGAAGAGGAATTAAAGTATTTAGCAACCGGGAGATCAGGTAGGTCCAGGCGGACTGAGCAAAGTTCAGTGAAACGATCGCCCAGTCTATGTTTGACCTCACCGATGTATAAGGGTCCACATTTTGAACAACGGATATTGTAGTTGAGGTTGGAGGAGGTGCAACTGAACTTCTGCCTAACCTGAAAGGACTGTTGGGGTCTCTGGACAGAGTTGACCGAGGAGGTATAGGGACAGGTGTTGCATCTCCTGCAGTTGCAGGATATGGTACCTGGGGAGTATGTGGTTTGGGTGGGAAGGAATGATTTAACCAGGGAGTTGCGGAGGCAATGGTCTCTGCTGAAGGCAGTAAGGGGTGGAGATAGGAAGATGTGACTAGTGGTGGGATCCCATTGGAGGTGGCAAAAATGTTGGAGAATTTTATGTGTTGTATGCGACGGCTGATGGGGTGGAAGGTAAAGACTAGGGGGACTCTGTCCCTGTTGTGACTAGGGGGAGGGGGAGCAAGGGCAGACCTGCGGAGTACCGAATAGACATGTGTGAGTGCCTCATCTATGATGGAAGCAGGGAACCCCCGTTCCATACCAGGACACCTTGGATGTCCTGGTATGGAACACCTCATCTTGGGCGCAGATGCAGCGTAGACGGAGGAATTAGGAGTAGCGGATGGAGTCTTTGCAGGAAGCAGGGCGGGAAGAAGTGTATTCAAGATAGTTGTGGGAGTCAGTGGGTTTGGAATGCACGTCAGTTGATAATCTATCTCCTGTGATGGAGACGGTAAGATCAAGGAAGGGGGTGGGAAGTGTCAGAGATGATCCAAGTGAATTTGAGTTCAGGATGAAGACTGGTGGTGAAGTTAATGAAGTCAATGAGTGCAGGAGGTAGCACTGATGCAGTTGGCAATGTAACAAAGATAGAGTTCGGGAATAGGGCCAGTGTACGGCTGGAGCAGGGATTGTTCATCGTACCCTACAAAGAGGCAGGCATAGCTGGGGCCCATACGAGTGCCCATAGCTATGCCTTTAATTTGGAGGAAATGGGTGGAGTCGAAGTTGTTAAGGGTGAAGACCAGCTCCGCGTAGTAGAGTGTTAGTAGAGGGAAATTGGCTGGTTCTACGGTCGAGGAAGAATCGGTGGGTTTTCAGGCCTTCCTGGTGGGAGATGGTGTCGAGTGACTGAACATCCATAGTATAGATGTGGGAGTGGGAGCTTGGAAAGTGGAAGTCATTAAAGAGACGAAGGGCATGTGAGGTGTCTTGGACATTCGTAGGTTGGGAGAGATTGGACCATAGTGGATAGGATGGAGTTGTGGTACGTGGAAATCATTTCAGTGAGACAAATGATATGTAGCCCTTTGTAGGAAGTAGTTTTGAGTACAAGAGTAAAGCTATCTCACTTCAATTTTACTTCGGAGTCACGTGAGTGATTACGTGAAGAAGAACCCCGCCAGTGCGCATGCGCGTCAGCACGTCAGCCGCATTGGTGCAAGCACCAGACTGGCAGGGCAGCGCTCCTGCCAGCGTAAGTTAAATCTAGAAGGTAAGTTCGTTTTTACTTACCAGGGTTTTTTTAAAGCAGGAGCCTCTTTTCACAGAGGTTTTCCTGCCAGTTTCACAGCCCGACGAGTGAGTCGATTATGGACTGTGGGGGAACCCCTGTCCGACCGCGGAAGCGGATAACTGGCAAAAGATCGGGTGGTGAGATAAGCAGCCGCTGACAAGGCAGTCAGTGGCTTCCAGCCTGCGGGGATGCCGTGGAAAGGCAAGTAAGTGATGCCAGAGTCGCTGACAGTGCGGTCAGCGGCTCACAGACGTCGGTCCCCAGGCAGGGAGTAAAATTGGTGGAGAAAGGACTCGTTGAGCCCCTTTTTGACTAGGGTGAGTCGGGCTGCAAGGGTATTTCTAAAAATAAAGTTTACATGTATGTAATAGTGTTTTTCTTAAAGGCAAAAGTTAAAGTCAAAGTTAAAAGTCAAAAAAGTTTATTATCATGTGTCCCTGAGAATGAAATTATTTCTTGTTTAGCACAAGTTGCTGTGAAGGGTTAAAATTGCTTTAACCCTTCACAGGTAAAGCTCTACACCAAAAATTTGATATAGTGGGCCTACACTGTAATAGCGCAGGCCTATGGGACAGGCCGCGCCAGCAGCGCCTGGGACAGGGCTGCTTCATGTGTAATAGCGCGGGCATATGGGACAAGCCGTGTCAGCAGCGCCTGGCAGGGCTGCTTCATGTATGAAAGCGCCGGCCTACGGGAGAGCCGCGCCAGCAGTGCCTTGTACAGGGCTGTTTCATGTCAAAAAGCGCCGGCCTCTACGAGAGGCGGCGCCGGCAACGCCTGGGACAGGGTTGCTCAAAGTAACACAACCCACGGCCTAAAGCCCACGGAGTCGGGGGATGATTCCCCCCCGGGGTTGGATTGTGCGCTTGAAACGACTATCCCAAATGCAGCAACTATTGCATACAGTGCTACAGCAGGGCACACGCCAGCAGGAGGAGTGTCAGCGCCACCCTGAACAAAAGGCGCCAGCAGCACCTAGTAGAGAGCTGCTTGATAGCACCCTCATGGTGAGGAGGCGCGAGCCATGGGTCATCTTAGTTCTGACCCCGACTCTGATGGTAAGGTTGAGCCAGATGTTCCACCTCTGCAGGCCGCACCAGCAGCGCCAGTTGACAGAGCTGCTACATGTCTCCCTCTTGGAGGCGGAGACCAAGACGGGTCAGTATCCTGCTGATGCTGAGTCTCAGGGTATGGCCGTGGGGCTAAGGGATGAAGGCCACATGTCAGAGGTACCTTTTCCTGACAACAAAGTTGCCATCCCAGCAGAATGTTCCATTCGGGTACAGGTCCAATAGGGTCATATCAGCATAGGTATCCTGCGGCCTGCGGCAGCGCCTGTTAGGGCTGCCTACGAATCGCCCTCTGAGAAGGAGAGTGCGAAAGGTCAAGATATAACTGAATCCAGGCTCTAAAGAGGTCGATGGAACATACTAGAGCACATATGTGCCGGCAGTGAACAGCGCCAACCACTGTGAGAGCCAGCCACCTAATCTGGTATTCAGGTAAGGCCTATTCAACAGGGGAGAAAACCTGGCAGATGAATCAATTAAGGCCAATGGCGGGCAAAGGTTCATCGTTTCAGAACGCACCCCAGGCGCTCATCAGCAGTAGGCGGTTCACTGGAGCTGGGGGCAGCATGACAGCTGGGCAGAAATTCCACGCACCCTACCAACCCTACTCAACAAAGTGGGTCTGGCACTTCCGAAACATGGGTAAGTGCACCACTCACAAGTTGTAATATTTACACTTGTTTGTACAACACACAAAGGATAAAAACATCTGCTTAGAGGCACAGTACTAACCAAGTTCCAAGCAAGTTTGGATTATGGCCAGGGTTGTCTTTGAAGATAAGATTTGAAAATCGGGCCAGAATTCTCATGCAAAGCACCCATGGAATAAGGCAAGAGTGGCCTGTTTATTATGAAAAATGGAGAGTGTCGCACATGAACTTTCCGAAAATGAAAACTTATTTTCCTGACTAACAACAGATTCATAAAGGTCTCAAAGATCCATTCTATACAGTTCCCATTACAGAGGTTATCAAAGACAATATAACTGTACTAATAACAGTAAAACATTGCGGAATGGGATAAACTGTTTGTTGGTCATTGGGATCGACCTTTATCTATTAATTAGCCTATGACTCCGCCCTGTGACAAAAGATGGAAGTTAATAGCAACCTGTTATAAAACTGACTTCTATTTCATCAATAGTAATTGGCAATATAGTATCTATGTTTCAGCTGAGCAAATCAAGGAACTGATACCGTGCAAAGTAGCGACCTCTCAAAGGACATGTAGACCATTGTTAACAACCTTATGCTATTATCAGTTGAAGCTACCTCAGTCACAATGATGAACAAACAGTATTCAGCATTGCTCCAGTAGTTGGTCGGTCGAATTTAGTTATTACAAACTGATGCTAAGGACACTAAGGTGAGAAGTTCCAAATACCATCTCTAGTTGGAGGTTGTGGCGATTTGCATGAGTTACCAATTCTTCAGTTGTTGGTATCAAACAAATATATACACTAGATGCACCCCATGGGTAAGGGGCTATTGAGCGAATATACATAACTACATGTTCAACTTCAAGTTGCTACACTACGGTGGTGGCATATGTTAGTCACATGGCAATCAAGTAAAAGTATCCTGCAATAAATTACCTAATCTCCTTTGCCACTGGTGTATCATCCAGTTCAGATCGATGACAACACAGAATGGGTATTGGATCTCAAGTGTTATGAAAGTATGGTTCAATGCTACATCGAATATCGACATGTTGGTTTCATGTTTATTCACTGATTGCAAAACTATGTGGCAGAACAATACGGAGAAATACATTCTCGCTACAAAAGGAGGAATGTTCTTTTATGTCTTCCTCCATTTTGCCTCATTATTCGCGTCTTAAAACAGTCAGCAAGACCTCGCTTTAGGTTCGTACAGTCGGACTGGCTAAGCAGCCATGTTGCCTGCTTTCATCTGTCATAATAATACAACGGTATACGGTTATCCTAAGAAAACAAAAACTTTGCTGGTTCAAACGGCGTTCAGGAAACTGGCCTCTGCATAATAAAACAATTATTGGCTTACACATTCTGAATGGATGACTTACGGCTCAGGTTGTCACATCAAGGAATGGATATGCTCACTACAAAGTGCAGGGATAGCACCCAAAAAGCAGTACATTCCTATTGAGGGGATCGGAAGCGGTTTTGTTTAAATGTTAATGTTACATTTAATACGATACAGATTACTGACGTCTTCCAGTTCATTCTTAAATGGTATTTGACAATAATCAGTTATAGAGACACTACAGCTGCAACAAACGGGAACCACTCTGTCGGGTTCGACTCCGGATATCGAGTTGTAAAAGAGATCTTGACACAAGTTCACCTACTACAAGAATATGCAGTTTGGATATTGAAAATGTGTTAAAATTACTTCACCAGGGGGTTCCAGCTACATCCTTAGTCATGACACTAATATCAGCACAACGAGGGAAAACATTGCAAACGCTGTGGCTAGATAGGATGGAATTGGCTGCAGGTGCCATTACATTTTACATTCTGATCTACACAAGCAGAGCAGACCAGGGGTGGCAGGATTTAAGATCATTTTCGGATACCCCACTGTCTCACGCCATATGGGTGGGCAGGCTTGCTATATTATATCAAGGCCACCAGAATCCTAAGAAGTGTAGAATCAGCATTGTTTATTAATCGACAAAGAACCACACAAGGGAAGGTCGGTTCAGACTATTTCAAGGTGGCTGCAGCAGGTTCTAGTTTATGCAGGTATTAACACTGACGATAGTATATCTCATTCCACCAGGGCAGCATCAACGTCAGTGGTCAGGGCAATGGACATTCCCATCGACCATATCCTCGCGACCGCAGGATGGTCAACTGAATAGATTAAAAAAAAATTTACCATTGGCCGGTTACTGACCCGGGGTTTTTTGCCCATTCTGTTTTGCGTCCACTTTAGCCTCCCCTGAGATACAAGGGTTGCTATTATTTCTTTATTAACTTAAACCATTAATACATTTGAATCAATATCATGCTTAACGCATTTTTTGATTATTCACTCATGAGTCATGTAACTGAGTCAATCAATGCAGTGAGACGCCGAGATTTGGATCTGCGGCACGAAATCACAAAGCTTCAAACCCTTCACTGAATCACTCACGTGACCGAAGTAAATTAGTAAGATTAAACGAGAACTTACCAGTTTGAAGTTTGACCTTGATTTTATGAGGAGTTACATTGGTGATTACGTGCCCTCCACGCCCAACCCTCTCTCATAAAGATCATCTGGTAGTTCTCGAGTCACGCATCTTACTATGTCACTTCGGTAATTGTTATTTGTGATTTCATACCGCTGCTTTGACGATTGATGCGCATGCGCACAGGCGGGGTTCTTCTTCACGTAATCACCGACGTAACTCCTCATAAAATCAAGATCAAACTTCAAACTGGTAAGTTCTCGTTTAATCTTACTATTATACAGAGCCCCAGGTAAGACCATCAGTACAATGTTTCTTATCTATGGAAGAGACACTAGCAGTAAAATAAGTATAATGAAAATTCACCAGAAGGATTCCTGGGACGGTCTGTTGTGTGAGGAGAGATTAAAGAGATCACACATGTACTCTTGATCGTAAATTGAGGGGTTGATGTCATTGAAATATACAAAATGACTCGGTAGATGCAGAGCTGATCTTTTTCCTGGTTAAAGTGTCCAGAACCAGGGACTACAGTTGCCAAATACGGGAATGTGTCCGAAGAAGGGTCCCAACGGTGAAAAACCCCACTTATGCATGTCCTCCATTGATGCTGCCTGACCCACTGAGTTACTCCAGCACTTTGCACTTCTATTTTTAATTTTCTCCCCAAATATGGGGTCAGACATTTAGAATAGAGATGAGAAGAAACTTCTTCACCCAGAAGTTGGTGAATCTTTGGATTTCACTACCCAAGGACTATCAAAGCAACGGCCAAGAAAGTGCACCAATGCCTCTACCTCCTTAGATGGCTTAGTAATTGTGTCATATCCCCAACATCTCTCACCAACTTCTACAGATGCACCGTAGAAATCATTTCATCTGGATGCATCACAGCATGGTTTGGGAACAGCTCCATCCAGGACCGCAAGGAATGGCAGAGAATTGTGGACACACAGCCCAGACCGTTACACAAAACAACTTTTCCTTCCATTGACACCATTTATACCTCACGCTGCCTTGCCAAGCCCATCAGTATAATCAAGGACAAGTCTCACCTCTCCCAGCAGACAAGAGGTAGAGAAGTGTGAAATCCACAACTCCAAATTCAGGAACACAATTTCTTCCCAGCTGTTAACAGGCAACTGAACCATCCTTTCAACAACGAGAGAGTGGTCCTACCTCAGTGGAGACCCTCGGACTGTCTTTATCTGACTTTACTGGACCTTATCTTGCATAAATGTGATTCATGTTATCATGTATCTGTACACTGTAGATGGTTCGATTGTAACCATGTATGGTCTCTCTGCAGACTGCATAGCATGCAACAAAAGCTTTTCACTGTACCTCGGTACACGTGACAATAAACTAAACTAAACTAAACTAGGAGATTCAGTCACAGATATCAACAAACAATTAGATATGAAGGGAAGCAACGAATATGGAGTAACTGCAGAAAGTGATTTTGAGATCAAAGATTAGCTACAATCTCATTGAAAGGCACAAGAGGAATCAGTTGTCTACTCCTTATGTTCTTCTCAAGGACATTGCAGATAGTCTACGAGCCTCTGCCAAACTGCGCCCACACAGTAAAATTGTGCTTTACTGGTGCAATGGGCAGACCAGTAGGCTAGTGAATGCTTTGAAATGTGCTTAGTAATAATGTCAGTCACTGTTAAATAGTTTACAATGTGTGGGGGTATGTGGATGGTATAAATGTATGACAACATCATAGTTTGTATATATATCAGGTAATAGTTTGTATATACAGCGCCCTCCATAATGTTTTGGGCAAAGACCCATCATTTATTTATTTGCCTCTGTACTCCACAATTTGAGATTTGTAATTTAAAAAATCTCCTGCAGGAACCTCGTTTTTCAGAGGTTTTTGCCGGATGTTTTGTGATGGCCGACGAAGGAACCAGCTATGGGCTGTGGGGAAACCCTGGTCCGACTGCGGAAGCGGGGAGCTGGCGGGGAGCGGGTTTCACGATCGGAGTCACTGATAAGACGGTCAATGACTCGAGGGGAGGGGAGGGGAGGGGAAACCCAATAATATGCGGTTCCCGGACCGCAGTAGTCTCCAGGAGATGGGGTTAAACGGACCTGGACGGTCAGCCGGGTTCCCGGGGAGGGGAAATCCAAGAATATGCAGTTTCCAGACCACAGTAGTCCCCAGGAGGGGGTTAAAACTGACCTAAATGGTTAGGCTAGGTTCCCGGGGAGGGGAAATCCAATAATATGCAGTTCCCAGACCGCAGAAGTCCTCAGGATATGGGAACAACTGACAAAATGGTGAGCTCGGGTGTTGGGAGGGTTCCCCTCCGGGAATGTGAATCTAGAGACACTCCTACAGCAGAAGTTGGGCCAGCGCGGGTCAATGTGAGAGCCCACGCCAGCAGCAAAGTTTGTGACACTGTCAGCCTATTGGAGAGGCTGTGCCAGCAGTAACTTTGCTCAGGACTGTTCCAGGGGGATGCCAAGTTATGGCAGGCTAGCCTATTGGAGAGGCTGTGCAAGCAGTACCTTTGCTCAGGGCTGCTTCATGGGGATGCCAAGTTATGGCAGGCTAGCCTATTGTAGAGGCTGTGCCAGCAGCACCATTGCTCAGGGCTGCTTCATGAGAATGCCAAATCTATGGCAAAGACTGGCCTATGGGAAAGGCCGTGCCAGCAGCACCTTTGCTCAGGGCTGCTTCATGGGCGCCAGCAGTACCTTGTTTAGGGCTGCTTCATGGGAATAGGCTGCTTAGTAGGGTATTCCCATTTACTGTGATTATGGGGGATGAGGCATTGCTAGGATAAGGCAATATAACAGTTATATAACTCAATATAACTCTGAGGACTGCTGGTCACTTGAGTTCAAAAACACTGGTCAAGTATGTGCTAAAATCCACTGTTTAAATCTCAAACTATATTTGAGAAATTGGGCTCCTCTAACCAGTTAAGATTAAGTTGCTATCAAATAGACTTGTAGGACATTGGGATTTACCTTTAGCTATTCAATTGGCCGTTGACGCTGGCCTGGGCAACAGATTGCAGTCAATAGACTCCTGTAACAGCCTTGTTGTTAGAAAGCAGCCTTCTATTCATTAGACTAATTGGCAATAGTATAGATAGGATTCAGCTGTGCAAATAGGAGAACTGTCATCCTGTTAAATGGTAAACTATTGTTAACACAACTTGTTATTGCCAGCTGAAGTTACTTAAGTCACAATGATGGATAAAGAGTATTCATTACTGCTCCAGTAGTTGTTAGGTAAATATTTCATTACATTAAAAAATTGTGCTATTGGCCCTAAAAATGGGAATTGCGCCTGCAGCGCCTTGTAGCAGGCCTGCTTAATGTCTCCCTCATGTAGGAGGAGAGCATGCCGCGTCAGTATTAGTCTGACGCCGGGTCCATGGCAAAGTCGGCGTATTGCTGAAGCCGCGCCAGCAGCGCTTTATAGCAGGGCTGCTTAATGTCTCATGTAAGATGGGAGCATGCCGGGTCAGGATAATCTAACGCCAAGTCTGCGGGTATAGCCGTGGACCATGGCCAAGGGAAGAAGGGCACATGCCAGACATACCATGCTTGGTAGCAAGCTTGCCATTCAAACACGTTTGCAGTGAACACCACTATCAGAGTGACAATAGAGCCGGCTGCCAAATCTTCTATTCAGGTAAGACCTGTTTCATAGGCGATACCTGAAGGACGAAGCACAAACTATTGAATGAGTAAGGCTTCATAGATCGGCAGTAGCGGTTCACTGAAGCTGGTGGCAGCATGAAAGTTGGCCAGAGATTCCACGCATATTACCTGTGTTACTCTATAACTAAGGGACCACAATTTGGTAAGATGTACACTTGGTTGGATAATACAAATGATTGAGACATTATCATCTACCTGAGGGGTCTAACCATGTAAAACTGGACAATACTAGCATTCCAAGCAGGTTATAATTGGGCAGACTCAGTATAAGGGCCAGGATTGTCTTGCAAGACTGGCTCGGAAATCGGGCCACAGTTGCTGTTCACGGCAGACACTAAATTGCGAATATCATCTTGAATTTGGAGGTGGAGCAGATTTGCATGACTTACCAATTCTTTGCTTATTGGTATCAACTATCTATAGACCCTATGGGCATTGTATGGGTTAAAGAGTAATTTAGCAAATATGCATATCTGCATGCTGAACTTCATGTTGATACATTATGATGGTGGGATATGTTAGTCACATGGGTGCAATCAATTGAAGATTCTTGTAATGGTTACATAATTTCGTTTGCCACAGGAGAATCATCAAGTATAGGTCAATGGCAACACAGAATTGGTGTTGAATCACGCCTTATTATGAAACTCTGGTTCCATGGAACACAAAATATAGATATGTTTGTTTTTTATGCTTATTCACAGGTTGCAGAATATATGTGGCATAACAGTGGCGAGACATACATTCTTGCTACAAGTAGAGGGAAGGTCTTTTATGTCTTCCTCCATTTGCTTCATCAATCGGGGCTTCAAACAAAGTCATTAAGAGCCCGTTTTAGGTCCTATTGTGTGATTGGTTTATGCAACGTTGATTCCCGATTTGTCAGGAATAATAATACAACCTTATATGGTTATTTTAAATGTAACTTGTAAATGAAATCAGCCGTTGCATGATAAATCAAATTATGTTCTGCAGATTCAATAAACTACCCTAAGGCTTGTGTTGTTACATCTATCCTTCTATGTGTTCAGTGCTTGAATAGCACCAAAAAGCAGGGTTTTTCGTTTCCAGGAGATGAAAAGAGTTTGTTTAATGCTCACGTTACATTGAAAACGGTATAGATTACAGACGTTTGGAGTGCATGTTAAGTGGCCTTTGTAAATAATTAAGTTGTATGGCCATTAACTGTGCCAACGTGCCTTCTCATTGAATTGGCTGTAGCAAACAAGACCCGCTCTGTCAGGTTCACCCCGGATATCAAGTTATAAGGATATCTTAACACAAGGTCTTCCAGGACCAGTACAATGCCGTATGGGATGATGATATTTGTAAAAACTATTTCACCAGGGGACTCCAGGTACATCCTTGACTTTGACCGGAGCTCATTAGGTAGTTATCCTTCTGGCGCTGGTTAGTGCAGCAGGTTCAGTCACTACATAATTGCGACGGTACAGGATGATTACATCTGTAAATAACAATACATAATATTTTATGTTTATAAATACTTGAGCAGAGCAGAAGGGGTGTCAGGTCTCAAAATAGTTACAGGTATGCCAGGGGACCTTGGTAACGTAAGCACACATATACAACAATACATCAAGGTCACCAAGAGCCTTCGAGGTTCTGAACGAGCAATGTTTGTTAGTCACAAAAAAACAGAAGAACGTATCTTTTCAGGCCACTCCAGATGATAAAACGGAGTTTGCGTTATGTAGGGATGGATTCTGATTCCAGATCTCATTCTACCAGGGCTGCTACAACATCATCAGCAAGGGATTTACGTTCCGCTAGACCACATCCTTACGGCTGCAGTATGGTCCAATGAACGAATCTCCAAACACTTATAATAACCTATTGCTAGATCAAGGGTATTTGTCAACTCTGTTTTATGTTCTAGTTATACTTTTGATCTGGGTGAGAGATGTGAATATTATTATTTCATTTAAACAGCATCAGCATGTTTTAAATCTATGTCATGACTGTATGCATTATGAATGTTTTCCTTCATTTGTCAATAAAGCAGTTGTGATTTTGTAGACTCGTTTCTCACAGCATGAAATCACAGAGCTTTGAAGTCTTCACATAGTCACTCACGTGACTCCAAAGTAAAATAGTAAGATTAAATGAGAACTTACAAGTTTGAAGTTTGATATTTATTTTATGAGGAGTTAAGATGAGGGACTATGTGCCCTCCGCTCCCAACCCTCAAATGTCGTCTGGTAGTTCTCGTCTTCTGTTATCTTACTATTATACTTCAGTCACTATTACCTGTGATTTCACACCGCTGCTTTGAAGATTGACGCACATGTGGCTGGACGGTGTCTCTCTCCCCCTCTCCCTCTCCCCTCTCCCCTCTCCCCCTCTCCCTCTCCCCTCTCTCCCTCTCTCCCTCTCTCCTCTCTCCCTCTCCCTCTCTCCCTCCCTCTCTCTCCTCTCTCTCTCTCTCCCTCTCCCCTCTCTCCCTCTCTCCCCCTCCCCTCTCTCTCCCTCTCTCCCTCTCTCCCTCTCTCTCTCCCTCTCTCTCTCTCTCCCTCTCTCCCTCTCTCCCTCTCTCCCTCTCTCCCTCTCTCTCCCTCTCTCCCTCCCCCCCCCCCCCCTCCCCCCCCCCACCTCCCAGTGGCTCAGCACTTCAACTCCCCCTCCCATTCCGTATCCGACCTCTCGGTCCTGGGCCTCCTCCATGGCCAGAGTGAGCAACACCGCAAGTTGGAGGAACAGTACCTCATATTCCGCTTGGGGACTCTGCATCCTCTGGGTTTGAACATTGAATTTTCTCAATTCTGTTAACCTTGCTGTCTCCTCCCCTTCCCACCTCTCCCTCAGCCCTCGGGCCCTAGCATTCCCCCTCTCTTTCTATCTCCCTCCCACCCTAGTCGCACTAGCTTCTCATTTTCACACCACAAACAGCTTACAATGGCTTGTTCCCTTTATCATCGATACTTTTTTGCATATCTTTCATTCATTGTTCTTTATCTCTCCACATCACCGTCTATATCTCTCGTTTCCCTGATCCCTGACCAGTCTGAAGAAGGGTCTCGCCCCGAAACGTCGCCTATCTCCTTCACTCCTTAGATGCTGCTGCACCCGCTGAGTTTCTCCAGCCTTTTGTGTACCCTCGATTCTCCAGCATCTGCAGTTCCTTCTTTAACACATTACTATTTTGTGGTTATGTGTTAAGGCAATAAACAGCACTAAGAGCATGAGTTGGACCACAATCATGCTAATGAAATGGGAGTATTAATTTAATTTGTGTTCTGAATTGTGTAGCTGTGACCTTAATTGTTATTCACCTGGAGTGTATGTTTACATTTGAGATCCAATTTTTCACCATATCTCTATTTTAAATCCTCTATTTAAATTTTGTGGAACAAGGTCTAATGTTGTATTTAACAACTTTGTGTAGCTTCCAAGTGCTGCAATCTGTATCAATAGACAATAGGTGCAGGAGTAGGCCATTCGGTCCGTCACTGTGATCATGACTGATCATTCACAATAAGTACCCCGTTCCTGCCTTCTCCCCATATCTCTTCACTCCACTATCTTTACGAGATCTATCACACTCTCTCTTGAAAGCCTCCAGAGAATTGGCCTCCACTGCCTTTTGAGGCAGAGATTTCCACAGATTCACAACTCTCTATGTGAAAAGGTTTTCCCTCATCACCGTTCTAAATGGCTTACCCCTTATTATTAAACTGTGCCCCTGGTTCTGGACTCTCCCAACATTGGGAACATGTTTCCTGCCACTAGCATGACCAAACCCTTAATAATCTTATGTTTCAATAAGATCCCCTCTCATCCTTCTAAATTCCAGAGCATACAATCCCAACTGCTCCATTCTATCAACATATGACAGTCACGCCATCCTGGGAACTAACCTCGTGAACCTATACTGCACTCCCTCAATAGCAAGAATGTGATTTCTCACATTTGGAGACCAAACTGCACAAAATACTCCAGGTGTGGTCTCACTAGGGCCCTGTACAGAAGGAACGGCAGAAGGATGCATTTGCTTTCTTCACTCTTATTGTTCCTGATGATGCACTCCCAGACTCATCCTGCATCCAAGTCACATTAACTGCATCTGCCTCATATGCATCCTCCTCACAGTTCACCCTGCCACCCAGCTTTGTGTCATCTGCAACTTTGCTAATGTTACTTTTAATCTCTTCATCTAAATTATTAATGTATAATGTAAATAGCTGCCGTCCCATCACCAAGCCTTGCGGTACCCCACTAGTCACTGCCTGCCATTCTGAAAGCGACCCATTTATCCCTACTTTCTGTTTCCTGTCTGCCAACCAATTTTTTTAATCCATGTCAGTACCCTACGCACAATACCGTGTGCTCTAATTTTGTTTTATTGTCATATGTTCCGGATGGGACAATGAAATTCTTACTTGCTGCAGCACAACAGAATATGTGAATATGTAAACATAGTACATAGTGGGGGAAGAGAAAAATAACAAATATAGTGCAATAATAATATAGTCTTTTGCAGTTCAGAGCTCAGAGCTTATTTGTTGTGTTTAATAGCCTAATGGCTGTCAGGAAGAAGCTGTTCCTGAGCCTGGACGTTACAGTTCTCAGGCTCCTGTACCTTCTTACTGATGGCATAGAAACATAGAAAATAGGTGCAGGAGTAGGCCATTCGGCCCTTTAAGCCTGCACCGCCATTCAATATGATCATGGCTGATCATCCAACTGAGTATCCTGTACCTGCCTTCTCTCCATACCCCCTGATCCCTTTAGCCACAAGGGTCACAACTAACTCCATTTTAAATATAGCCAATGAACTGGCCTCAACTACATTCTGTGGCAGAGAATTCCACAGATTCACCACTCTCTTTGTGAAAAATGATTTCCTCATCTCGGTCCTAAAAGACTTTCCCCTTATCCTTAAACTGTGACCCCTTGTCCTGGACTTCCCCAACATCGGGAACAATCTTCCTGCATCTAGTCTGTCCAACCCCTTAAGAATTTTGTATGTTTCTATAAGATCCCCCCTAAATATTCTAAATTCGAGAGAGGACAAGTTGTGTCTATCCAGTGTTTCTTCATATGGAAGACCTGCCATTCCATGGCAATGGTGAATATTCAGTTCCCAGCCCTGATCCTCTTGCAACCATGTCTCTGTAATTCCCACAACATCATACTTGCCAATTCCTAACTGAGCCTCAGGCTCATCCACATTATTTCTTATACTTCGCGCATTCATATACAACACTTTAACTTTGGTATTCACATCCCCTCTCACACTGGTTACTACTGGCCCTGACCTTACTCTCTTATCCCTTCTCGAACTTTCCTTCCCATTAATTATTTTGTAACTTTTCCTATACTCACTTCCCCTTTAACTCCATCTTTATACTCATAATTTGTCAATCCCTCCCCCCCACTATTTAGTTTAAACCCACACGTGTAGCACTAGCAAACCTGCCTGCCAGAACATTGGTCTTCCTCCAGTTAAGGTGTAACCCATCCCTTTTGCACAGGTCACCCCTACCCTAGAAGAGTTCCCAGTGGTCTATAGAGCTAAATCCTTGCTCTCTGCACCACGCCCCCGCCACATTCAGATCCCCTCCCTGTTCCTGTCCTCACTAGCACGAGGTACTGGAAGCAATCCAGAGATAACCGCCCTAGAAGTCCTGTTGCAGAACCTCCTTCCTCTTCTTCCCGATGTCGTTTGTGCTCACGTGCACAACTACTGCCGGCTGTTCATCTTCCTGCTCGAGGATGTTCTGAATTTGGTTTGTGACATCTTGAACCCTGGCACCAGGGAAGCAACAGACCATCCTCGAGTCTCGCCTGCCGCCACAGAATCTCCTGTCCACACCTCGAACAATGGAGTCACCCACCACTATAGCTCTGCCCAGTCGGTTAGCCAGTCGAGTCTCATCACTAGGATTGGAGCCACTGATCTCTCCGCCACTTCTAGGGTAGGGGTGACCTGTGCAGAAGCATCTTCTGCCCCAACTGCTCCCAAGAGGGTGTACCTGTTTTCATTAGGCACAGCCGCCTGGGTCTCCTGGACTCCTCGTTTACTCCCCTTTCTCTCAGTCACCCATCTTTGCTCTTCCTGTATCCTTGGCGTGACGACCTCACTGTAGGTCTTGCTCAGGAAATTCTCGTTTTCTCGGATGGCCCTGAGGTCATCCAGCTGCTTCTACGGTTCCCCAACACGTTCATTCAGGAGCTGCACCTGGACACAATTTCTGCAGGAGTAGTTTCCAGAAGCTCCAGCGGTCTCCCTGCCATCCCATATCCTGCAGGAAACGCACTGCACCAACATGCCTGCCATTTCTTCAGTAGACAAAAATCATAAATTTCAATCAAGTGTAGTCCCCTTGCCTCTGCTTCCTCGCCGAAGACTCTTGAGCCAAAGACTCGCACTTTTCTCACAAGGCACTTCCCTCGACAAGGCCGCTGCCCGACAGGCCACTCACCTAAAGCAAACCTTGCTTATGTTGGCTGATTAATTGCCTAATTCGCCAATTTACCCATTTGCAAATTAAATTAAAATCATGGTAAACACTTGAATCAAGCGTTCCCTCTGACTCACCGACTTCCAGCCAATACTAGCTCTAGCTGCTTCTGGCTGTATCATTGTCAGTCAGTTATATGTTATGCACTTTAGGAATCCTCATTAATTTCCCAACCTGTCAGTACTATGTGCAAAATAATTCCCATTTTTCATCAACAATTGCCATACTTGACAGTGTAAATGCAATCCATTGCATGGGATACAGCACATCAGAATATATCATCAGAGGATATAAATGTAATTCTTAATAAGCTACAAATCATCATGAAGCAAAATATTTGAAATATCCATTTAAACATCTATCTAAAGGAATGGGGAATAGCTTATGCATTTTGAAAGAATTACATTCTTACCAAGAACCAACCACTGAAATGGTTATAGGTCAAGGAGAAAAAAGAAAATTAGAAGTGATTTATCAGGAATGCTTCTGAGGGATCATAATCCCACCAGCCTTTGATTTTTAAGCCTGACCTTTCTTCGTTGTTTCACTGAGAAATAAACAATCAACTAATGGAGTTTCTTCATGACAGATTTTATCAAAATTATTCCAGGAATGAATAACTTCAGTTATATGGATCAAGTGGAAAAAAACTGGGATTGTTCTGTGTGAAACCTGAGAGTTTGCACGGTGATCAGATAAAGGTATTTAAAATCATGAATGATCTAGGCAGAATAGAAAGAGGGAAACAACTTCCATGAGTAAAAGGGTCGATAAATGAAAAAAGATGACAGTCAAAAGACCGAAGAATCGACATAAGGAAAGATTTTTTTAAACACAGCAAGTGGTTGGGTATTGGATGCAGGAGGTTGGCAGATTCAGTTATAACTGAATGAGCATTCAATAGGAACGTACTTGCAGAACAACAGGGAGAACCAGGAGGGATGGGCAAGTGGGATATATACAGTTGCACACAGGCAGCAAAGCAAATGCCCTCCTACTGTGCTGTAACCTAACTGATTCTGTTTCATTGATCAAGGCAGGATCTTGCAGGAAGTGTTTGACTGACAATGATATGAAGGTATTGCAGACACAAGAGGGAAGAAAGGCAACTGATGTATCGGGTACCCAGAAAAATGCATGGCACAAAGTAATGGGAAAGTGAGGTTGAACAGTGTTAAAGAAGGAACTGCAGATGCTGGAGAATCGAGGGTACACAAAAGGCTGGAGAAACTCAGCGGGTGCAGCAGCATCTAAGGAGCGAAGGAGATGGGCGACGTTTCGGGTCGAGACCCTTCTTCAGACTGGTCAGGGATCAGGGAAACGAGAGATATAGACGGTGATGTGGAGAGATAAAGAACAATGAAGAAGAACAGTGACTTGTATAGAAAACGATGGTTTATATAGAAAATAAATATTGACATACACCACACCAATTGGATCTAATGGCTTGTGCTTTTACTATATACAATCTTGCAGGTAACACAGGAGTCGCTTACCACTACTTACAGCAATTGAATAATGTGGCAAAGGAAGCAAATACCTGAGCAACAAAGGATCAAACAACAGGTTGGACTCTGAATCGCAAGTCGAGTCGCAAATTGCAACCTCTCACTTCTGAGGTTCCCACCTGCTTTAAGAGGGCATCAATAACATCGGTGCCCAAGAAGAGTAAGGTGACGTGCCTCAATGACTATCGACCAGTGGCACTAACGTCTGTGGTGATGAAGTGCTTTGAGAGGTTGGTTATGGTGCACATCAACCCCCAACTCGACAAGAACCTCGGCCAACTACAGTTCGCATAACGCCACAACAGGTCAACGGTAGATGCAATTTCACTGGCTCTCCACTCCACACTGGATCACTTGGACAATAAAACAGCTACATCAGGTGTTTATTACCATCATCCCTTCCAAGCTGGTTACCAAGCTCACGGAACTGGGCCTCTGCGCATCCCTCTGCAATTGGATCCTCGAGTTCCTCATCCACAGACCACAGTCTGTACGAATTGGAGGAACCACTTCATCCTCAATAACAATTAGTACGGGAGCACCTCAAGGCTGCGTGCTCAGCCCCCTGCTTTACTCTATACCCATGACTGTGTAGCCGGTCATAGTGCGAACTCCATCATCAAGTTCGCCAATGACACCACTGGGGTTGGACGAATCACAGATGGAGATGAGTCAGAGTATAGAAGTGTGATCGACCAACTGACCAAATGGTGCCTGCACAACAACATGGCTCTCAACATCAGTAAGACCAAGGAACTGATTGTGGACATTAGTAGGGGAAGGATGAGGACGCACAATCCTGTTTATATCAATGGGACGATGGTGGCGAGGGTCAATAACTCCTGGGCATGCATATATCAGAAGATCTTTCCTGGACCCAGCACACCGATGCAATTGTAAAGAAGGCACATCAGCGACCCTGCTTCCCGAGAAGATTACGGAGATTCGGCATGTCGAAGAGGATTCTCCTAAACCTCTACAGGTGCATGGTAGAGAGCATTCTGACTGGTTGCATCGTGGCCTGGTTCGTAAACTTGAACATCCAGGAGCGAAAAAGACTGCAAAAAGTTGTGACCAGTCTATCACCGGCTTTGACCTCCCCACTGTCAAAGGGATCGATCATAGTCGCTGCCTCAAAAAGACAGCCACAATCATCAAGGACCCACACCATCCTGGCCACATACTTATCTCACCACTGCCATCAGGAAGAAGGTACAGGAGCCTGAAGACTGTAATGTCCTGGTTCAGGATCTGCTTCTTCCCCACAGCCATCAGGCTATTAAACACAATGAATAAGCTATGAGCTCTGAACTGCAAAGACTATATTATTATTTGTTATTTGCACGATATTTGTTATTTATGAACTTTTTTTTCCCGTTATATACAATGTTTACATATTCACATATTCTGTTGTGCTGCAGCAAGTAAGAATTTCATTGTCCCATCTGGGACATATGACAATAAAACACTCTAGACTTCTTGAGTGAGAGTGAAGGAGATCTGGGAATTCGCATGTTGGATGTGATGGGTCTCCTATCTGTGCAGAATGAAAGCAATTAAAGATAGACACAAAAAGCTGGAGTAACTCAGCGGGACAGGCAGCATCTCTGGAGAGAAGGAATGGGTGACGTTTCAGGTTGAGACCCTTCTTCAGACTGACCACTAGACTGAAGGAAAGTCTGACCCGAAATGTCACCCATTCCTTCTCTCCAGAGATGCTGTCTGTCCCTCTGAGTTACTCCAGCTTTTTGTGTGTATCTTCAGTTTAAACTAGCATCCGCAGTTCCTTCCTACACATCGTGAAAGCATTGGTATTTTAGAGTTTATACAGTAGTTAGGACAATGAAATATAAAGCAAGGAACATCATAGTGTTATTGTACAAAACTGGATTAAGTTCAATTAAAGTAGTAAACTCAGACAGGCCATTAGCTTTGTCGGCAGGAACTGCCGATGCTGGTTTACACCAAAGATAGACACAAAATGCTGGAGTAACTCGGCGGGACAGGCAGCATCACTGCAGAGAAGGTATGGGTGATGTTTCAGGCTGAGACCCTTCTTCAGACTGACCACTAGATTAATGTGTAGTTTAAAGACAAACATAGTTGTCTTGTAAGGTCAGTTAGAAGAACAAGAGGTCACCTATGTGAACAGCATAAACAACAAGCATGATACTTGGTTAGATGCCTGGAGAATTTTCTTGGAGAAAATCTTTGAAATAAGTTGTTGGCTGGTGTTGCAGGTATAAATTTGATTCGTATAGGACCTGGATGTCGTTCCAGAGGAGGCTAACATCACTGCACACGAACATTAGGTAGAACTTGAATGATTTACAAGATGTTATATAATCTTCTGGATCATTTTTCAGATTGGTAAGCAATTTCATGAATTTATTATTCCCTTGAATTAGTTTGGGTTTCTTATAACCTTTTTCCCAGTAATGTGGAATCATGAAAGTTTAACAAAGCAGCTGAAGTGTGACAGACATAATGGGTCAGTTGATTTTCCTGTCTGAGTTTGTTTTTTTTGTGTGTTGTGCATGTTTGTGAGATGGCTGCCAAATCTAAATTGAACATTCCTATGTCCTTTACATTCAGACATTGGGTGGTAAAGGATGAATCTTCAAATTATTAGCTGATCCCTGTTGCTGTAATGTATATCCCCATTTAATGTTTATCCCCATTTAAACTAAAATAGCAGCAAGGATTTTCAAGCAATTGCCTGAAAATTTATGTAAACCTAAATTTTATTTATGACATCGGATGGAAGTTGCAAACCAAATCTCGTTGCACTTATGTGTAATGACAATAAAATATATTATTATTAAAGCATTTATTCACTTGTATTGCAAGTGAAATTTCAGGGCTCAAATCTTTTGTGGAACATTAATTCAATTACATCTGTTCCATTCATTGAATAGCATGTTTTTTTTAGTCTTGGAACTCCTAGTGAGTGCTGATTTAAGAAGCTCATCCCAAAAGGCTGAGGTAGATTCATAACCATTGGCATAAGTATCATTTTCTACTATGTTATCCAGAAATAATGGGCTAGAAAATGTGGCCACAGCTGAGCTGCCTTCACTTGCTGCTGACATACACCTCCTTAGGCAGTTCCTTAAGATCAAGGAGGACAAGCTTCCACTTTATCTCCGTGGTTTCTGAGGTGGCTCTTGAGACCAAAGTAAGACACACAGACTCAGTCGAAGGTGGGTCAGGAGGCTGCCCAAGGGGCCAGTGAGTGGGTGTTTTATGAAGTGATGAGCTCCATCATCTTTCACGCCAGGCTTTTGTGTCCTCCCAACAACTGCTTTAGAGATTAGGATTTAGAGATACATTGCAGAAACAGGCCCTCCAGCCCACCGAGTCCATGCCGACCAGCACACTTACACTATCCTACACATACTAGGGACAATTTACAATTATAGCAAGCCAATTAATCTACGAACCTGTACATCTTTGAAGTGGTCTTGAGGTTCAAAATTCAATCCCAAATGCTTCTCCTCCATTTTGTGCAGACATGGGCCAAGTATTTGCAGGAGTTTATGAGAAGGTTACCAATGTTCCAAAGAGGCTTGACAGCAGAGGAATCTTTTCCTCTGCTCACCAGGCAGTCTCTTTCCATGATAAAGCCCAGAATATAGTTTTGAGCATGCAAGCAATGCAGATCACACTCAGTCAAATTAGTGTAATTAGTGCTTCAGCTGTGATGTTGCTTTCAGTAAAGTTTTGTTCACTTATCTAGCAATAGTTTTGGGAGATTTTAGCAGATGGTGTGCTATCTCATCAGTGCTTTCAGCTGCCTACAGTAAGTAGTGCAAGTCTCAGAAGCACGCAGGAAGACATGGGTCAATATTGCCAGTAAGCCATGAGCTCTTTACCAGGTTAGAGGTCTTGTTTGCATTGATTGAGAGGCAGCTTCTGAGATATGTGAATCAGTCACATTGTTGACATTAATTTTATAGTGTTGTGCTATACCATGAGCCAGGACGGTAAAGGACCTTCAGTATATTTTAAAGGCATGGACTATCCTCTCATCTGACAATGACTTTGAAGCTTGGATTCCAATTCTCTTCCCAACATAGAGCTCGTAATAGAGCATCTATATTGGGAGCCTGCGGTCATACAAGCAAACGACATGACCTGCACAAAAGACCATTTTTTAAATGTGTTCATTGACGGGATGTTGGCTTTGCAGGCTCGGGCTACATTTAATTGCCCATCCCTAGTTGCCCTGGACAATGTGATGGTGTGCTACCATCCTGAACCACCACTGTCCTTGAGGTGTGGGTATATCACTCTTCAAGGACTGCGGGGAGACCAGGATCCTGGCCCAGTGACGATGAAGGAACAGCGATATATTTCCAAATCAGGAGAGTGCGTGGCTCGGAGAGCAACTTCCAGATGATGGTACCCCTATGCTTTTGCAGCCCTTGTCCTTCTTGCTGGAGGATGTCATGGGTTTGGGAGGTGCTGTCTGAGGAATATTGGTGAGTTGCTGCAGTCCGTCAGTGGATAATACAAACTGCGGTTACAGTGCATCAATGGTGGAGTGAATGCTTGGTTGTAGATGGGTGCCCATCAAGGGGGCTGCTACGTCCCGTGTGGTGTTGAGACTCTGAAGTGTTGTTGAAGCCGCACTCATCAAGACAGATAGAGAGTACTCCATCAGACATTGAAATACAAGCTAAGTAAAACTCTCTTCTTATGGATTCACCATTGTGAAACCGCTCTCTAAAGCCACTCTGATACGAAAAAAGGTGAGGTCCAACGTGGCAGCAGGGCCTTGCGTGATGTAATGCCACCATGTGGAGTGATCCGAATGATCTGCAAGCAAAGTCGCTGCAGAAATACATTGCTTTTCCAGCTGCTATACTTGTTCAAAATTAAAATGTTGATCAGAAACACTTGGTTAAACATGAATGAAATAATTACAAAATGTTAAAAGTTATAAACATCTAAAAATGATAAGAAAACAATTGGGAACATAGACAACCAGAAACTGTTAACTCGGCTAAGTTGGAAAAAAGAATAGCTCATCAACCAGACTGATTCCTGGGATGTACAAGACTGATTCCTGGGATGTTACCAGACTGATTCCTGGGATGTCAGGACTGTCTTTGAAGAAAGACTGGATAACTCGTATTATACTCCTCTGAATTTAGGAGATTTGAAGGGGATCTTATAGAAATTATCAAAACTTTAGGGGTTGGACAGGCTAGATGCAGGAAGATTGTTCCGATGTTGGGGAAGTCCCAGGACAAGGGGTCCAGCTTAAGGATTAAGGGGGAAATCCTTTAAAGACCGAGATGAGAAAGACTTTTTTCACACAGAGAGTGGTGAGTCTCTGGAACTCTCTGACAGAGGGTAGTTGAGGCCAGTTCATTGGCTATATTTAAATTGAGTTGGAGTGATGGATGGGCCCTGTGCTAAGGGGACAGAGGGTATGGAGAGAAGGCAGGTACGGGATACTGAGTTGGATGATCAGCCATGATCATATTGAATGGCGGTGCAGGCTCGAAGGGTTGAATGGCCTACTCCTGCACCTAATTTCTATGTTTCTATGTTTCTATGTTTACCAATTTGCGTCAACAATTATCTTCCGAAGATATGAATAGAGTCATTTTACATGCAGCAAATCCAGCCTGATGCTAGTTCAGCAAGCATTCCCTCAACTTACAGGAGAATCACTGCAAGTTAACATTCCAGTGCTGAAATGCACGAGGAGTCCAGAATCAGATCACAGATGGTAAATTGCTGCAAAGATCAACTAACAAGTTTATGAATTTCACATGGCTGGGAGACCTCAGAACCTGAATTGATCTAAATCCTTATCTCAAAGATAAGAGAAGGGTACAAGAACAGTAAGAGAAAGATAAGAGTATGTCAAGAGAAAGATCTAAATAAATTATCCTAGAAGCTATAATCTTTTATATTTCCCTGTTGAAGAATAATGAGCATTTTCTTTAAGAATTCAGTGCATTGATTTGTTTATTTTCTCCTTTAATCCATTTTACTTTTATTGTTTTATAATAACAACAGTTTTGCAAAGTTCATGGAGTATTGCCAATAGAAGTTCATTAAAAGGTTCCAGACACTGGGCAAGACATTTCCAAACTAATATGGCTGCACAAAACATACAAGACTGGCAAATTGACAAGATGACTCAAAATAGGTTTCAGTTAAATTGAATTAGTTTCAGGAAAGTTTCACAAGGTGACGGGAAGCTTGGTTACACGGGAGAATGTGGTTCAAATATTTTGGATAAAGTTTTGGTGCATATTTTAGACCCTTTCTTTCTGCCTCTCAAAATGATTAGCTTCGTAACATGCCTCTCCCCACCCTACTTATCTCCGATAATCAGGAGTATGACGGCTGGTCTGGGACCTTCAGTTGATTAAAATAAACCTCTTTGTTACTCTAAGGCCCTCCAGGAATAGTAACATTTTACAACCTAGCCAGCTGAAGTTGTGCGACAGCATTGAGAGCATAGATGGTGCTGAATTGTTGTTCGACAGTCTCCCCCTACATAGACGTGAAAGCTCATAACTCACTGTCATTTGTCCACAAAAGCCTCTCATTTTACTGGAATCAACAAAAGGTATAGGAATGGCTGAAATAATAATCAATTTTAAAATACTGCTGAAAGCTTGCATGGGTGGAGAATTCAACTGTATGAAAACAGTTCTAATAAATTCCATCTTTGCTCACATTTGAAACTAAAATCAGTTAGGTTGTTTCTACATTGATTAAATTATCTGCATGAATTCAACCAAATAAGAAGTCTGTCAGTGATTATTTGCACATCTGTAAGTCTGTCTTAGTCTTCCACTCACTGCTTCCCTCATTGCCCTGTATGCACCAACATCTAGTATTGCTGTGATTTTATTGAATGACCCATTTCATTTAAAACAAATAATAGTAAGAAAATCAGTAAAAATTCAAATTTAAATAACAACCTATGAACTGGAAAATATTCTAAAATATACTCCAAGACGATAACAGTGCAAATGAATAAAATCTAATCTGAAAATCCTTGTCAATTTTGATCGTAGCATATAACTGCAGCAGCGCTAACAGGAATAGAACAGCAGGTTAGCAGAACAGTGGTGGTACTGTCGCACAACTGGTAGAGCTGCTGCCTCACAGCTCCAGAGACCTGGTTTTGATCCTGACCTCGGGTGCTGTCTGTGTGTATTTTGCATGATCTCCCTGTGACAGCATGGGTTTCCTCGGCGTGCTCCGGTTTTCTCCTACATATCTAAGACATGTGGATTTGTAGGTTAATGAGCATCTGTAAATTGCTCCTGGTATGTGGAGAGTGGATGTGAAAGTGGGATAACATAGAACTAGCGTGAATGAATGATCGATACGAGACGTGGACTTGGGGAGCCTTTGTCCATGCTGTATCTCTAAACTAAATATAACACAATGACAGACCAATGCCAAGCAAATACATTGCAATGGTGGTAATTTAAATAATTGTGTTTTTTGCATGTAAATAGACGTAATCCAAGAAAGTCATGTTACTTCCCATCAATGGAAGGGTCTCGACCCTAAACGTCACCCATTTCTTCTCTCCAGAGATGCTGTCTGTCCACTGAGTTACTCCAGCGTTTTGTGTCTATCTTTGGTTTAAACCAGCATCTGCAGTTCCTTTTTACACCTAATAAAATTGTCAATTTTATCACCAGCTGCAACTATGAACAAAAGTAATGTAACCAACAGCATAAGGAACTTCATTGGGAACTGACAAAGGGTCTTCGACTTAAAAAGTTTATTTCCGCAGATTTGCCTGAACCACTGAATGTTTCCAGCATTTTATATTTTAATTGGAGATCTATGGGAGGCTTAATCAGCATTTACCTTTCCAGGTTATCTGGAGCCAAGGAGAAAAATTTGGCTAGAGTGATTGATTTACTTCCATTGTTCTGGGAACCTGGAATTTGTTCAAGGTCAGTGCCTGGACTACTGCAGACCTGTCCAGTTTAGCAACAAAGTGACCACATCTGTCATGGAGAGTGGATGTGTGGGAAAGAACTGCAGATGCTGGTTTAAAACGAGGATAGACACAAAAAGAAATAACTCAGTGGGTCAGACAACATCTCTGGGGGAAAAAAGGAATAAATGACGTTTTTGGGCCGAGAACTACCTTCAGACTGAGAGTCTGGAGAGGGAAGGGCAGATGCTGACAGAAAATGACAGATCAAAGCAGATGATGATAAGGAAATGTAGAATGGTTCATTGTTATCTGAGGGAAAGGTGACAAGGAGGCCTACAATCAATAAACTAATCAGAAGGACAGTGCAACCTGTCAGAGAACTAGGGTGGGGGACGGATGGAGAGAGCGGGAAAGCAAGGGTTATGAAGTTATGCTTGTCGGCTGCCTCGCCAGCAGCAGGTTCATAATATCCACTATTTTTGCTTTTCTAGTATGTACAAATGTATGTTTTAGTGTCTCTCAGTATGTCCTATGTGAAGGGTGGTGGGGGGGAATAGGGGGAAACCGTTTTCAGTCACTTACCTCGACGGAGATGCAACTTTTTTCCTTGTCGCCTCCCTCGCGGCCCAACAGCTTGGATTGGTGCGGCCTTTCCCGGAGTCGGGCCCAGAGCTTCAGTAGTAGGCACAGCGTGGACTTTCCATCATGGAGCGGGGCGATCCCTTGCCGGGAATCATCAGAGAAGCTCCGGTCGCTGGCCTGCTGCCTATAACATCCTGAAGCCTCAGTCTGCGGAGCTTTTAGCAGCAGGCGTGGAGCAGACATTACCATCGCCAAATCTTTTGGTCTCCAAATCTGAGGAAAGACATTCTTGCCATGGAGGGGGTACAGAGAAGGTTGCATAGAGGGGGTGCAGAGAAGGTTCACCAGACTGATTCCTGGGATGTCAGGACTTTCATATGAGGAAAGACTGGATAGATTCGGCTTGTACTCGCTAGAATTTAGAAGACTGAGGGGGGGATCTTATAGAAACTTACAAAATTCTTAAGGGGTTGGACAGGCTAGATGCAGGAAGATTGTTCCCATGTTGGGGAGGTCCAGAACAAGGGGTCACTGTCTAAGGATAAGGGGGAATTCCTTTAGGACTGAGATGAGGAAAACATTTTTCACACAGGGAGTGGTGAGTCTCTGGAATTCTCTGCCACAGAAGGTAGTTGAGGCCAGTTCATTGGCTATATTTAAGAGGGAGTTAGATGTGGCCCTTGTGGCTAAAGGGATCAGGGGGTATGGAGAGAAAGCAGGTACAGGATACTGAGTTGGATGATCAGCCATGATCATATTGAATGGCAGTGCAGGCTCGAAGGGCCAAATGGCCTGCTCCTGCACCTATTTTCTATGTTTCTATGTTTCTATCGCGGAGCGGGCCGATCCTTTGCTGGAGATCGCTGAAGAGCTCCGACCGCTGGCCTGCGGCCTATAACAACCTGAAGCTGCGGTCTCCGGTAAGGATGTGGCCGATTCGGGAACTCCAATCCGCGGACTGTGTTCGATCTATCCCGACGTCGGAGCTTCGATCATCCCGACGAGAGGGCTTGCACATCGGGCTGTCTGTAGCGGCGACTTCAGAGGGTCAAGGACCCGACCACGGGTGAACAAAGGAGATAGACTGACTGAACTTTGCCTTCCATCACAGTGAAGAATGCTGTGGTGGATGTTTATGTTAAATTCTATTGTGTATTGTGTTATTTTTAATTGTATGGCTGCATGATAATTAATTTCACTGTACCTTAATTGGTGCATGTGACAAATGTGAACCTTGAACCTTGTTATAGAAATTAATATTCATACTGCTGGGTTATTAGCTGCCCAAGCAAAATATGTGGTGTTGTTCCTCCAATTTGGTTTGGGCCTAACTCTGAGAGTGGAGGAGGCCAGGGACAGAATGGTCGATAAGGAAATGGGGGAGTTAAAGTGTTTAGCAACCGGGAGATCGGGTAGGACTGGGCGGACTGAGCAGAGGTGTCCAGTGAAACGATCGTCGAGCCTTTGCTTGGTCTCACGGATATATAGGAGTCCACACCTGCAACAACGGATACAGTAGATGACGTTGGAGGAGGTGCAAGTGAACCTCTGCCTGGAGGGTGGACCTGTTTCTAAAAATTTATTGGCCTCCTGCTATTTCAATCTCAGTAAGGATTTGCCTTCCTTCTTCCAAGGAGGATGCTCACACATTGGTAAAAAGGTGTGGCAAAGACAGCATTAGTCTGTCAATATATTTGCTTCAGCTGTTCAAATCGACATAAGTGGACGTATTGGTGAACATGGTACACAGTTAACACCATGAATGATGCTTCCAAGGAACCCAATTATGATGATCAGAGAAATGTAGACAAAGGTTCATGTTTTCTTGTCTGGCTTCTGATTTTGCACTAAAAATTATATAATGATTTCGCAGGAAATGAAAAGTTCAGTAGCCTGAAATTGAATAACAGCTCATCAAATTACAATAAATGGATCATTATATACATAGGTAAATACAACAGACAATCTGCACCCAGTAATGTCACACACACAACAAAGGTCATGACTGAGCATATCTTTTCTCATGGGCTGAATGTTTGATTATGCAAAATAGCATACAACAGCTCTGTAGTATATTGCCTAGGCTACTCATACAGCACCTCTCAAACCCCCATGTTCTCCAACCGGGGCAGCAGAACGGGAACACCATCCCCTGCAGGTTTCCTCCTAACATTGTGAGAATACTTGGGGCAGCAAGGTGGCTTAGCGGTAGAGTTACTGCGTTACAGGGCCTGAAACCCGGATTTGATCCTGTCTACGCGTGCTTGTCTGCACGGAGTTTGTACGTTCTCCCTGTGACCTGCGTGGGTTTTCTTCGGTTTCCTCTTTGCACTCCAAAAATGTACAAGTTTGTCGGTTAATTGGCTTGGTATAAATGTAAAAGAATTGTCCCGAGTGTGTCGGATAGTGTTAATGTGCGGTATCGCTGGTAGGTGCGGTCTCGGTGGGCTGAATTGCCTGCTTCCGTGCTGTATCTCGAAACTAAACTAAACTTTCACCAGATCTCCAGTAGGTCAAAAAGGTGACTCACCACCACATGGGCAACAAAGGATAGGCGATAAATGTAGGCCTAGATAATGATATGCGCATCTCAAAAATTGAATTTAGTAACCCCCAGGAAAGTAGACACAAAATGCTGGAATAAATCGGCGGGACGGGCAGCATCTCTGGAGAGAAGGGATGAGTGAAGTTTTGGATCGAGACCCTTCTTCTGAAGAAGGCTCTGGACCTGAAACGTCACCCATTCCTTCTCTCCAAAGATGCTGCCTGTCCCGTTGAGTTATTCCAGCATTTTGTGTCTATCTTTGGAGTAAACCAGCATCTGCAGTTCCTTCCTACACACCCCCAGGAAAGTTATGCCTTTCAATTGGAACAGGCTGACCGATCTTTCTTCTATCTTTGCAACTGAACGATTGTCGAACCATCTTGTTCAAGGTCAAGAACCTTGGGCCACTCTGTCTCAATGAATGCTCATTTTAAATGTAAGTTGGTCTTCCGAAGGTTTTATGTTGTCTAATCAATGGTCATGCCTTGAAATAATCTGTAGACTTTCATTTGCAATAAAACTCTAATCAGACTGGAATAAGACAAAAGTTTGTGAATCATGGCCAGATCTCACGGTTAAGATTATTTAACTTAAAGATCCAATCCTAATATGCTAGTCTGAAGGACTGATCATGGTGTCAATGAGCAGTAGAGCATAGTTATCGCCTGTGCTGCTACCTGGAGCTCAGGCCCTCATCTAATGCCCTCATTAATTGGTGTGGCTGAACAGCGTTCAGAATCTGGAAAGACATCACCCCACCACCCACTGTCAATGTAGCTATTTACAGTGACATCATTTGCTGCTGATTGATTTCTACAGCCTGTTTCTGTAATTCCTTAAGAGTTTGGCACTTAAGATTTTCTGAAGTTTTAAATAGAGTCTACAGGGAAAGGTATTAAAGTACCTATTACTGAGTTCAAGGCTTCTACACAACCATGTTGTTTGCCCCAAGAGTACAGCCCAGCAGGAGAATGAGTAGGCAGCTGGAAGGCGGAGGGGAATTGGAAAGGCAAATCGCAAGGGGGAAAGGAAAGAAGAGTGGATAACTGAAAGGAGAGGAGATAAGCGATGAGTGAAAGGATGGAGGGGGGAAAGGGGAGGAGAAAGGAAAAAGAAGGAGAAAAGTGAGAAGGGTGGGAGATAAAACGGGGACAATTAAAAGAAGGGTTCAGGAGAAGGGGAGAGTTGAGAAGGGGATGGGAAAGAGGGGAAGAGAAGATGGGGTGAAGGATAGGGAGGAGAAGGAGAACGGTAGAGGAAGGAGAAGGGAGAGGGAAAGAGATGCAGGGCTCTTGGCTGAGGGGTTTATGTGCCTATGGCAATTAGGGAGCAATACTCCTCCATTAATCTCAGCAAGGATCAGATGCCTGCATTTTGATGAGATTGGCCCTGAAATCTGCCTCCTGCTCCAGCCGTGGAGCACCTGCTCTTTAGAGGCACGAACTGGATTTTAACAGGACTGTCTAATGTTAAGTAGTTCCAGCCCCTTACATTTTTGGGCGTCTGCTGTGGTGACCACGATTAGTGCTGGCTGCACACTTATCATGTTAATTAGTAGACAATATAAATGTTGGCACACTGTCTGCATCAGTAACTATGTTCTGGTGTGATTCCACATCCACATACCAATGTCAGTTTCAGATCCTGCTCAGTTCACCTTCCATTGAAACAAGAGTATTTTTGTGTCAAATTTAAACTATTAGTTATTTTAAATTAATATAGTTCTGATCAACTCAATAGCTCGGATGCAAAGACTACAATTAGCAAATTGTGAACGTGAATCTTTATTTAATATCTAATTTCAAAATAAGGTGCAAATTAATGAGAATTTCTCTAACCTCATTAAAAGTCAAAGGTGAAACATCAATTAGATTGTTAACTATTCTGCTTCAAGGAAATGGTGCAGTGCCATGACCTTACAATGGACATTGTTTGAAGCCTTTCATCTGGGCTCAATCCCTCTGTATTGTGTTTTCAGGAGTACATAGTACACAGCTTTCAGGTGCCGAATGAAGGAAATTAAAAACCTGAAAGAGGAAATTTCTTACATTAAGTAAATAGTTCATAGAAAGTCAAAATAATTTACATAAATTTTCTCTTAAACAAGTGTTTGGAATGAACAGGAAAGTAAGTCATAATTACCTTTTTGGCTGCAGCGGCCGCACGTCGCAGCGGCCTCTGCAGTCCGTCTGTCTTTAAAAAAATTGTTTTTGTCTTGTTTGAGTGTAGTTTATAGTGTTTTTTTAACTGGGTATGTTTGGGGGGTGGGGTGGGGAAACTTTTAAAATCGTTTCCCTGTTCGGAGGACCAGACCTTTTCCCTGTCAGGTCTCTGTTGTCGATGGGGCCGAGCACCGTGGAGCGGCCTCCAACCGGAACGACCTGGGACTCCAGTCGCGGAGCCTGCGGACTACTCACCATCGTGGGGCTGGCCGAGTTCGGAACGGGAGGAGCTGTGGTGGCGCGCTGCTGCGACCCGGCCCCGGAGTTTCGGAGGCTCCAGCCGCCGGCCCAGTGGGTGGTAACACCGGGAGCTCGCAGGTCCCTGGTGGGAGACCACTTTTCGGAGCTTCCCAACGGCAACTTCTCCCGCCCGAGCTGCGGGGTTGGAAATGACCTGGAGTGGCCTTACATCGCCCGGCGCGGCTTTAATGGCCGGCGGGCCGGGGGGGCGGGGCGCCGGCGGCGCCCCGGGGGGCCCCCGGGCGGGGGGGGTTCCCCCCCGGGGGGGGGGGGCCCCCTTGCTGGCGCCTGCCGGAGGCTCTAACATCAAGACCCGGAGCGCGGCCTTGCATCGCCCGGCGCGGCCTGAATGGCCGCGGGACTTACTTACCATCGCCCGCCGGGGGCTCTGAATTTGACATCGGGAGGAGAATGGGGAGTGCAGGGGAGAGATAAGACTTTGCCTTCCATCACAGTGAGGAGGAGATTCACTGTGTTAAAGAAGGAACTGCTGATGCTGAAAAATCGAGGGTACACAAAAAGCTGGAGAAACTCAGCGGGTGCAGCAGCATCTAAGGAGCGAAGGCAATAGGCAATGTTTCGGGCCCTTCTTCAGAGATTCGCTGTGATGGATGTTTGTGTAAATTGTGTTGTGTCTTGGTTCTTTTTATTGTTTGTACGACTGCAGAAACCACATTTCTTTTGAATTTGGGTTCAAATGACAAGAAATAAATTGTATTTGCTAAAGTGCTAGGGTAACAGAAGGTGCATGATATTGAATGTCCTGTTTGAGTAATGTTAGTGTGGAGGGAGGGAAAAGTGTGATTTCTTTAACCATTTATTTCATTGGAAATATCTTTGAATCTTTTACCATGTTCAACGTAAGTTCAAAATTTAACTGCCTATTTTTGATTTCCTGTAGATTTAAACTATGTAACTGACAGCCTCTCCATGCTAACATATTGATATTGTTTGAATTCTCTGCATCAGAAAATTAATTTGTAAAATGGAACACATTTTAAAAGAATGATATCTGGAAATTCAATTACATAATGTTGTTTATTTTTGCCAGTGTTATGTAGCTGAAAATAGCTTGTATGTCACTTTACAGCAGTGTAGAAATATGACAGTCATGGTAAATGCCGACACAACGTCTGAGTTCAAGGTACAAGGCATTATTCCCACATTCAATTTTTATTTTGAAGCATCTTTGGAGCGATCCATTACTGAGCAATCCAGGATAAGGGTCCAGTCCAAGATAATATTTGACTTATCAGGATGTATCTAAACACCTTTAATCATTTTGAGAACCAGCACCGCACTTTGAGGGCTGAATAAGAGCTAACCATTAAACATCCATTTCTCTTGCTGTGCTTCTGCAATTCCCCCCACCCTTCCACACGCCCTTCTCCGCATTATATTAGTTGTTGTTTCCTTTGTCACCATACTGTCCTGTGCAACATCATAAAAATGATAAAGAGATTTTTATTTTATGTGAGATACTAGGCACTATATCGGTGAGACCAAGCGGAGGCTTGGCGATCATTTCGCCGAACACCTCCGCTCGGTCCGCAAAAACCAACCCGACCTCCCGGTGGCTCAGCACTTCAACTCCTCCTCCCATTCCGCATTCGACCTCTCGGTCCTGGGCCTCCTCCACGGCCAGAGTGAGCAACACCGCAAGTTGGAGGAACAGCACCTCATATTCCGCTTGGGGAGTCTGCATCCTTTGGGCTTGAACATTGAATTTTCTCAATTCTGTTAACCCTTGCTGTCTCCTCCCCTTCCCACCTCTCCCTCAGCCCTCGGGCCCCTGGCATTCCCTCTATCTCTATCTCCCTCCCCCACCCTAGTCGGCACTAGCTTCTCATTTTTCACACCAAAACGGCTTACAATGCTTGTTCCCTTTATCATCGATACTTTTTTGCATATCTTTCATTCATTGTTCTTGATCTCTCCACATCACCGTCTATATCTCTTGTTTCCCTGATTCCTGACCAGTCTGAAGAAGGGTCTCGACCCGAAACGTCGCCTATCTCCTTCGCTCCTTAGATGCTGCTGCACCCGCTGAGTTTTTCCAGCTTTTTGTGTAACCCTCGATTCTCCAGCATCTGCAGTTCCTTCTTTAACACTGAAGAAAGTATCTCTTTCATTGCCTCCTCAAAATCGTCGAATCAAAATAGTCAAATAATTTGGTTGTATTCTATAGGTTCACCATATTTGGTGTCCTGTCAGACCAACGTTACCAGCATCAAAGCTCAACATACTCATATTCAGGTCAGGTATCCTCTAACAGCCTCCCATCCCCTTCCCATTTCTCCCCCCCCCCCCCCCCCCCCCCCCCCCCCCCCCCCCCATGCTCCACCTAGCCTTGAAGCAATTTCTCCCCTCCCCCCCCCCTCCTTCTACATTCTTTCCTCTGGCGTCACAGCTTGCAACTCTGCAATCCATCTCGGGTGTCTCGCACCTAATGCATTAACCTCTGGCCTTGGTTCCAACCATCTGCCAATCAAAGACAAACCTTGCCTGTGTCTACCTATCTCCTGCCACACATTGTCTTGCATCTCCTCTCTCCCAGCTGTCTCTCCTCCCCCCCCCCACAATCAGTCTGAAGAAGGGTCCCAACCCGAAACATCACCTGCTCTCCAGAGATGCTGCCTGACCTGATGAGTTACTCCAGCACTACAGTCCTTGCATCTGTAGTTCCTTGTTTCTACATACACACATTCCAGCAGCTGGGCCATAAATGTCCGCGTGCCCGACACAAAAGTGAAAACACTTCAAGGGCATTCTCAAAAATCTTTGAAAAATGTAGTATCTTCATCAATTTGCAGGTATCCCTGACCACTGTTCAAAATGGAGCATCTTTATGGCCTGTGGCAAGAACACGTTGAGACCAAGCAAAAATAGCAGAAAGGGGTAGGTCATGCCACATAGCCGACCGGGTCACCCCCATCAAGTATCACCTGCCCCAAGCGTATCACTTGGTGGCCCACTTGTCGGGCTGGTCCGCCACCTCAGAACCTACTGAACTGAAAAGCACGTCACCTCAACTCTGAGGGACTGTCTAAGTAGAGAAGGTGGGTCTGAAATATTCTGCTACTCTTGCTGATGGAAATTTAAAACTGCCTGCTCATGTGCAAAATTATTAATATGACCAAGAGAACTAAGCTACTATGGTGCACACTTTTAATTATTTGCATAGCCAACCTTACTCCCTAATGGATCTGATAATAAAGATCAATCAGTCAGTTGGGCTGGGATACTTTTTAATTTATCTGTGCATAACTTACATCTTGGTTCTTAAAATTAAGTAGATTCTGGGGAGACACGAACCAGAAGGTTTGCCAGTGTAGGTTGGTGGTAGAGAGCACACTTAATGATTAAGCTGTGGCAGTACCCATATGCAGGCTTCTGAATTGCTGAGCTCACGCGTTGCAAATTTGTACCTGAATTCTCCAGACCCACATGAGCAAAGTGTGCCCCTCTGGGTAAAGAGAGAGGCCTCCTTCGAAGTAATCTGTGTGGTGACTTATAAACTGGAAATGGATTTTATTTTTTGTCTGTAGTCTGGAACAAGTAACTCTGTTCATACATTTATCAACATGCACAAACCTCTGCCAACTAGAGTCTAGCTATTTGTGAAAGATTTAATGTTAGTAGTGATCTGACAGACCCACATTGAAAGTGTATATAACTTTTGTTAGACTGCATATCTAAAGTAGTTAGTGATTCAAGTAGTCAAGGTGTTCTCAGACAGCCTCTATTAAGCAAATCTGTACTGGAACAATTGCCTCAAATTGCATCTGGGAAATTGATTCTAGAGCATTTTTGATGTGTGAATACGGTTAAATACGGACAAAATCAATATAATAAGCCTCTGTGACGTTTTAATCAGTGTCATGTTTATATTAGGACTGACAGAGTGCTGGAGTAACTCGGCGGGTCAGGCAGCATCTCTGGAGAACAATAGACAATAGGTGCAGGAGTAGGCCATTCGGCCTTTTGAGCCAGCACCGCCATTCAATGTGATCATGGCTGATCATCCACAATCAATACCCCGTTCCTGCCTTCTCCCCATATCCCATGACTCTGCTAACTTTGAGAGCCCAATCTAGCTCTCTCTTGAAAGTATCCAGAGAACGGGCCTCCACCACCCTCTGAGGCAGAGAATTCCACAGACTCACAACTCTCTGTGTGAAAAAATGTTTCCTAATCTCCGTTCTAAATGGTAACTGAACATTGGTAAGTGAAGAAAAAACTGTCTGAAGAAGGGTCCTGACCTGAAATGTCACCTATCCATGTTCTCCACTGATGCTGCCTGACCCACTTCAGCATTTTGTGTTTATATTTAGCACAGATTATGCTCTTGTGGATATTCCCTTTGAAGACAGCACGCTTGCAATTCCAATGCAGGGCATATAAACAGCCCCACACTCTGAGCGCAGATCACAGAAGTTAGAATCATAGTCATGGAATCATACAGCATGGAAACAGGCTGTTCAGCCCTACTCATCCATGACAACCAAGATGCCACATCTACGCTGGTCCCATTTATCCACATTTGGCCTCATTACCCTCTAACCCTTTCCTTTGTATGTACCTGACCAAATGTCTGTTAAATTGTGTTATTATACCTGCTTCAACTACTTCCTCTGGCAGTTTGTTCCATACACCCAACACAATACTGTATGTGTGAAAAGGTTGCTCTTCACGTTCCTATTGGATCTTTCCCCTAAGCCCTCTAGTCCCTAATTCCCTTATTCTTGGGGAAAAAAACTGCATTCACCCTATTCATACCCCTGATGATTTTAGACATCTCTATAAGATCACCCCTTTCAGCTTCCTGGTTCCAAGGAATAAAGTGTTAGCCTGCCCAACCTCTCCCTTTAGCTCAAGCCCTCGGGCCTCGGCAACATTCATATAACCATATATGCACGGAAACAGGCCCTTTGGGCCCTTCCAGTCCGTGCCGACCATTTGTATTCCCCTAGTCCCATCTACCTGCACTCAGACCATACCCCTCCATTCCCTTCCCGTCCATATACCTATCCACTTTACTTTTAAATGTTAAAATCGATCCTGCCTCCACCACTTCTGCTGGAAGCTCATTCCACACAGCCACCACCCTCTGAGTAAAGAAGTTCCGCCTCACTTTACCCCTAAACTTCCGTTCCTTAATTCGCATGTCATGCCCTCTTGTTTGAATCTTCCCTAATCTCAATGGGAAAAGCTTATCTACGTCAACTCTATCTATCCCTTTCATCATTTTAAAGTCCCCCCTTAACCTTCTGTGCACCAAAGAATAAAGACCTAACTTGTTCAACCTTTCTCTGTAACATAGTTGCTAGAACCCAGGCAACATTCTAGTAAATCTCCTCTGTACTCTCTCTATTTTGTTGACATCCTTCCTATAATTAGGCGACCAAAATTGTACACCATACTCCAGAATTGGTCTTACCAATGCCTTGTACAATTTTAACATTACTTCCCTACTCCTATATTCAATGCTCTGATTTATAAAGGCCAGCACACCAAAGGCTTTCTTTACCACCCTATCTACATGCGATTCCACCTTCAGGGAACTATGCACAGTTATTCCTAGATCTGTCTGTTCCACAGCATTCCTCAATTCCCTACCATTTACCATGTACGTCCTATTTTGATTTGTCTTGCCAAGATGTAGCACTTCACACTTATCAGTATTAAACTCCATCTGCCATCTTTCAGCCCACTTTTCCAAATGGCCCAAATCTCTCTGTAGACTTTGAAAATCTACTTCATTATCCACAACACCACCTATCTTAGTATCATCTGCATATACTTATCCAATTTTCCACCCCATCATCCAGATCATTGATGTACATGACAAACAACAGTGGACCCAACACAGATCCCTGAGGCACCCCACTGGTCACCGGCTTCCAACCTGACAAACAGTCATCCACCATTGCTCTCTGACATCTCCCATTCAGCCACTGTTGAATCCATCTTGCTACACCGCCATTAACACCCAAAGATTGAACCTTCTTAACCAACCTTCCATGGGGAACCTTGTCAAAGGCCTTACTGAAATCCATATAGACAACATCCACTGCTTTACCCTCATCAATTTCCCTAGTAACCGCCTCAAAAAATTCAAGAAGGTTTGTCAAACATGACCTTCCAGGCACAAATCCATGTTGACTATTCCTGATCAGACCCTGTTTATCCAGATGCTTATATATATTATCTCTAAGTATCCTTTCCATTAATTTGCCCACCACTGACGTCAAACTAACAGGTGTATAATTGCTAGATTTATTCTTTGAACCCTTTTTAAACAATGGAACAAACTGCGCAGTACGCCAATCCTCCGGCACTATTCCCGTTTCTAATATTTTACAATATTTTCATTTATCGAACAATTACATTCGACATGAATAAAATTTGACGTAAAGGTGAACTCTTCAGTTCTAGGTAGTAATGTAGTATAATATTGGTCAAACTAATGCGGTCAATCCTGTTGGATTAGTAACACCATTATTCAACAGAAGCAAAATAAATATAAGGTGCTTGAGTAACTCAGTGGGTCAGACAGCATTGGTGGAATGGACAGACAGTCGGCGTTTCAGGTCAAATTGACTAAGCCCAAAATGTTGACTGTCTATTTCCTCCCACACATGCTGCCTGACTCGCTAAGTTACAGAATCATAGAGTGATACAGTGTGGAAACAGGCCCTTCTGCCCAACTCGCCCACACTGGCCAACAATGTCCCAGCTACCCTAGTCCCACTTGCCTGTGCTTTGTCCATATCCCTCCAAACCTGTCCTATCCATGCACCTGTCCAACTGTTTCTTAAACGATGGGATAGTCCCAGCCTCAACTAGCTCCTCTGGCAGCGTGTTCCATACACCCACCACCCTCTGTGTGAAAAGGTTACCCCTCGGATTCCTATTAAACCTTTTCCCCTTCACCGTGAACCTGTGTCCTCTGGTCCTCGATTCCCCTACTCTGGGTATAAGACTCTGTGCATCTACCCAATCTATTCCTCTCATGATTTTGTACACCTCTGTAAGATCTCCCCTCATGCTCCTGTGCTCCATGGAATAGAGACCCCGCCTATGCAACCTCTCCCTATAGCTACACCCTCTACTCCTTGCAACATCCTCGTAATTTTTTTCTGAACCCTTTCAAGCTTGACAATATCTTTCCTATAACACGGTGCCCAGAACTGAACACGATATTCTAAATGTGCTAACCAACTTCTTATACAACTGCAACATGGCCACCCAACTTCTATACCCAATATTCTGAGTGATGAAGGTCAAAGTGCCAAAAGCCTTTGTGACCACCTTATCTACCTGCAACTCAACCTTCAAGGAACCATGCACCTGTACTCCTAGATCTCTCTGCTCTACAACACTACCCAGAGGCCTGCCATTTACTGTGTAGGTCCTACCCTTGCCTGACATCCCAAAATGCAACACCTCATACTTCTCTGCATTAAATTCCATCAACCATTCCTCCACCCACCTGGCCAATCAATCCAGATCCTGCTGCAATCGTTCACAACCAGCTTCACTTTCTGCAAAACCACTAGCTTTTGTATCATCAGCAAACTTGCTAATGTTATCCTGTATGTACTCATCCAAATCATTGATGTAGCTGACAAACAGTAACGGGCCCAGCAGCGAACCCTGTGGCACACCACTAGTCACAGGCCTCCATTCTGAGTGGCAACCTTCCACCATCACCCTCTGCTTCCCTCCATGGGGCCAATTTGCAATCCATTCAGCTATCTCTCCTTGGATCCCATGAGATCTAACCTTCTAGAACAGTCAACCATGTGACACCTTGTCGAACGCCTTAAAGTCCATGTACACAACATCTACAGCTCTGCCTTTTTGCTCGCTTCAAAAAAAAATCAATCAGATTTGGGAGACATGACCTCCCTCGTACAAAACCATGCTGACTGTCCCTAATCAGCCCTTGCCCACCCAAATGCCTGTATATCCTATCCCTCAGAATACTCTCCAGTAACTTACCAACTACAGATGCTAAGCTCACCATCCTTTAGTTCCCAGCATTTTCCCTGCAGCCCTTCTTGAAAAGAGGCATAACATTTGCCACCCTCCAATCTGGCACCTCTCCTGTATTTACGGAGGACATGAATTTCAAGCAGGGCTCCCACAATTTCCTCTCTAGTTTCCCGCAATGTCCTCAGATATATCTGATCAGGGTCTATCTTCAAACACGGCAGTGCCTTCAGTACTTCCTCGATGGTAACCCTAACTGCTCTCATGACACTTCCAACGACTGCTCCAATTTCCTCTGTCCTACTGTCTATCTCCTCGGTAAATACAGAGGAGAAATAATCATTGAGTAGTATTGATTAGTAGGACTGTCAGTTCCTCTAGCAGTTTGATTTTTGCTCCTGATTCCGGCATCTGCAAGTCATAAACATATGTTTACATACAGGTATGCACAACAAAATGACACTCTACATTGACACATGCCCACACAAGTACAAACCTAATGTACAGGGGGCGTAACATATTTGAATCGGGCCTTAAGACATAGAACTGATAACTCCAGGTATATTATCCAAAATCCAGTATCCAAAATTCAGTAGTTCATCCGAGATTTTAATTTCCTTTTTCCGTCATTGTAATTTGGTCTGTTGAAACAACCGCGTCGGGTTTTTAAATGTTGTAGTTTCACGCTGATTTAATGCACAAGGGTTATTTATGCTTCATTTAAATGATCGACCTACTGGATGGCTGTCAGTTCCACTTCTAAACAAGCTCACACACCGAAGAGATGGACAAATCTTTACCAAAATAAGATATAAACGTTTTAAAGGAACAGCGAAGTGAAGCAAAAACGTTTTAAATCCAATTCTGAGTCTCTGACGGGAGGATTTATGGGAGTGTTGTATATTATTGTGAATGGCAGGAAAGCCTCTATTATTCCCTTACATTATATATGACACCAGGCAGTGTGGCGCCTGGAGACTGTCTCCTCGAAACTAACTTCCCATGATTTCCGAGTCACAGCCAGACTTGTCCTGAAAGCCAAATATTTCACTCCTGAGACATTCTACATTTCCTGATATAGGATGCACTTGAGTGTCTCTCGTTGACCTTAAGCATCAATTAACAAGTCATAATATCGCTCAGATATGGCCTGGGAGTCACTGAGAAAGTTGGCATGGAGCTGCAGTCATTAATGGCAGCGTGAGGTTCGGGGAACCGTTAGAAAATAGAGCCGCTGTTTTCATTGTGTGCTCTCTAATCAGTGCGAGAGAACAATAAACGCATGTAATGCTGATTTTGGATCACTTCCATCCAGCGTTTCCCATGCAGCCAGCCTTGGGAACTGCTGATTGAATGGCGCACAGGGGGCACAGCCTTTACTCGCTCAGCCGACGATTTGAGTCGACCTCTATTTTTTTCATTTTACTTTTTTATATGTGTGGGCATGAAAGCATGTTTCCAAGATGAATACACAGTAGGATCTGCACTCTGCCTAAAAAACCTCTTACCGCGTTTTGGCGTTTCATGCCATAAAAGATACAGTCGTGTCTTGAAGTAATGTAAAAATTAAAAAGGCGGCTTTGCCATTCCCAATTAAAATATGTATTTTCCAGGCGTTAAAGTTGGAAGCTATTCGTGGATTCCGCAACTGGATAGCCAGCAGTTCGGTTACAGCTGCGATAACAGATCTCGAACATAAAATTAAACACTAATCAATTCCATAAGAGTTGAAGAGAAATGATGCCATATAGGTTTCAGAACGGCTCGGCAAACAATTGTCAGAAAAGAATCTTGTCTAGCTGGGACTGAACTGGGAAATTGGCAAGAAGACACGGATTATACAAGATGGGAAACTTCAGCTGTGATTCCAACCGTGCGACCATAAGGACAGATACATTCTTCACTGATATATCTCAACTCTCAGATTAAAGCACAGACTTTTCCTTGATTCGCACAAATTGCAGTTGAGCTGGGTGTAATCACACTACTACCACCCCTCCCTATCACCACCACACACAGCTACCCCGCACACATAAGATGAAAGGGAGGTTATTCATTGCGTTGTGGTGCAAGTTTTGGTGATACCCCTCGAAGCTTTGAGCGCAATTTTTATTTCCAATGTCAGAACGATCTTGAAGTTAAGTTTAAAATTTTCCATGAAGCACAAAGTATCGAGAGATGTGAAATAACCAGTAAATATAAAAATGGGTAACACGGGAATTGTTAGAACGACTCTGGAATTGATAATAATTCAGCTATTATATTAGGCCTTTCTTTAAAAATCTCAAGAATGTTTTTTTTTAAATACAATGTTAAATAGGGGAAGGGATCACCCAGGGAGGTCCGTAAATTCCCCTATTTGAAGGGTTTAAATTGCTTTAAATTATACTTCGTGTTTTTAATATACAATACAAGACATTTACTTAATGCGATTACCAACACAGGTCTTTTCCTGTGAACATAACTTTCATCTAACGAACTGCTTGCATAATTTGAAAAACGTTTCCGAAAGTCAGCTAAATAAAGCAGCGCGTAATGCTGCAAGATTTTGTTGCTTTACCAAGTCTATTATGTAAATATGGGACAAAGATAAACGGAGAAACATTTAATAACAGGATTTCATCGGATAAAGTACCTCTGACTAAACAATGTTTTTTTTTAAGTGACATTGTGTGAAATTAAAATTTCAAACAACTGAATTAATCCTTCAAAATACTTTCACCAGAGTTCTAAACCACGAAATATCTAAACCAATAGAAAATATTAGCACGGCGAGAGTCAAAACATAGTGAAAGAGCAGGAGAGCAGCAGGAATCACAGACGTGGAGCAGTGAAAGGGGGTCTCAGAACTCTGGGCTGAGAGGAGAGAACTTGCTTTTTTTGGGGGACTGCTCAGTGGTTCAGAGAACCAGCATCAACAGTTCCAAGTGAAAATCAACTACTGTCACTACAGTTATGTAATACTCAGCTCTGCCTTTCTTGACCCACGCTAAAGACGTGACTGCACCAGAGAGGGGTAAAGGAAATCCATATGGCTGATGCCAGTGCTAGTGAATTATATGTGTAAGTGGTGGTGGCAAAACCCTCAGCATATTTGAACACTTGCCATGACCTACCTTACAACAGACCCCAAGCATAAAAGAACATCAGAGAATAGACATATAGCACATAAAGAGGCCCTTTGGCCCAACATGTACATGCTGACCAAGATTTACATTTAGTTCAGTTTAGAAATACAACATGAGCCCACTGAGTCCAAACAGACCAAAGATCACCTGTATCCTATCCTACACACTGGGGGTTATTTTCAAATCCAATTAACCTACAAACCTGCACATTTTTGGAATGGTTGAGGAAACTGGAGCACCTGGATAAAACCCACGTGGTCACAGGAAGAATGTACAAACTGCATACAGACAGCACCCATAGTCATGAACGATCCTGGGGTCTTTGGCACTGTAAGGGCCTGTCCCATCAGCATGTGACTCCATGCGGTGAGTGCGACCTAACGTGATCGCTTGAGCCGTCCGGCCTCGCGGGGCCGGTCCCACTTCGATCGCCGAAGCCATATGGAGCTGTGCGGAGCTGGTCCCGACATAGCGTGGGGCTCTGAAAAACTGACCGTGTTCAAAAATTCTGCGCGGCAACGGCCTGTCGGGCCCGTAGCCGCCTCGACGCATTACGCACCGCCTCGACGTCGTGCCTCCGTGTCCCTCTCTGTGTGCCTCCGTGACCCTCTCTCTGTGTGCCTCCGTGACCCTCTCTGTGTGCCTCCGTGACCCTCTCTCTGTGTGCCTCCGTGACCCTCTCTCTGTGTGCCTCCGTGACCTCTCTGTGTCCGTGATGTGCCTCTGTGACCCTCTCTGTGTGCCTCCGTGACCCTCTCTGTGTGCCTCCGTGACCCTCTCTCTGTGCCTCCGTGACCCTCTCTCTGCCTCCGTGACCCTCTCTATGTGCCTCCGTGACCCTCTCTGTGTGCCTCCGTGACCCTCTCTCTGTGTGCCTCCGTGACCCTCTCTCTGTGTGCCTCCGTGACCCTCTATATGTGTGCCTCCGTGACCCTCTCTCTGTGTGCCTCCGTGACCCTCTCTCTGTGTGCCTCCGTGACCCTCTCTCTGTGTGCCTCCGTGACCCCTCTCTGTGTGCCTCCGTGACCCTCTATATGTGTGCCTCCGTGACCCTCTCTCTGTGTGCCTCCGTGACCCTCTCTCTGTGTGCCTCCGTGACCCTCTATATGTGTGCCTCCGTGACCCTCTCTGTGTGTCCCTCTCTGTCCTTGTGAACTTACCGCAGACTTCGCTCCACCCTTGTGGCACGTCGCGCCACTCACCCGACCTCCGCGCGGCCCCTGCTGCCGGTTTGGTCACACTCGCCGCATGCAGGCGCATGCTGGTGGGAACGGCCCTGTACGGGGATCACCCGACCTCCGCGAGGCCCCCGCTTCCAGTTTGGTCGCGCTCACCAACCCATTGTTCAAGCGCTTTTGATTGCAACATGCGCCTTAATTTAGTTCAACAGTTAAACTGACAAGTTGCTAAAGAACCTCAAATGGAGTTGCATGCTGGTGGGACAGGCCCTACGGCTGCAACTTGACCGCTGCACCACTGTGCCGCCCCTGTCATGCTTTGTGGTATCCGTGGATGTGATCATGCATTGGCAAACTTAAGATCAATTAATCATCCTCCGGGAGAGAGCAGGCATTGTGCAAAAAATATAATTTTCCTTGAGCATGTTTACTCGTACTTTCTGCCAGTTTCTTCACTGGTGTTTTGCACCTGTTTCTAATGTTAATAGCTAATTATTTTGTAATAATGCCGCATCAATTATGTGTAGGAAGGAGCTGCAGATGGTGTTTTCAACTGAGGATAGGCACAAAATGCTGGAGTAACTCAGCGGGACAGGCAGCATCTCTGGATACAAGGAATGGGTGACGTTTTGGGTCAAGACGTCAACCACTACTTCTCTCCAGAGATGCTGCCTGTCCCGTTGAGTTACTCCAGCATTTTATGTCTAGCCGTACCAATTATGCCAGTTTAAGATATGAAAAACATTCATAGATGGCCATAACCTCAAATCAATCACGATGTGATTTGTTTTGATAGCTGCGAACCCCTTATACTGGGCATAATTTTGGAGAGGCAATTGGCCAAACAGGCATTAACTGCTTTTGAATTGCAGCCTTGCCCACTTTTGCTCTTTGGGATTCCTGACTTTGGATTGCAAGGAATATATGTGTCAAGACGTCCCAACATGGTGCGAATTTCATATAATAAAACAGAGAGTGCAGATTACGCCACATTCATGACAAGTTAGCATTTCAGGTCAATAACCTTTCATCAGAACTTACCTACTAATAGTTCTTGTTATTAATATAGCTTGGAAATATATTGTCAATGCATCCTTCATTGTAATCTTTTTTGTAATATTTCATTAATATGCATTAATGGATTATGATTTATATCAAGAAATCACAAAAAAAATCATATTACAATGAATTTCCAGTCCTTAGTAAAGTATTGGTGAAGGTAACAGCTAGTTTATAAACAGGAAGATAGCAACAAATCTTTTGCTTTATTGTGTGTATGTGTGCCTCATTGAAATGCTCTGCTCTGTAGGGCATGATATTTTGCGGTTTGATTCCTAATTGACCCAACAATTTCTCTGCCTGTCCTTGATTACAAAATCTTTTTTGCATCTGTTCCACAATTTTTAGATTTTCCGAAGTAACATGGTTTGAATTAGGCACAATATTAAAACAGTGGTCTAACAATGATTTTGTTAAGAGTGAGATACAAGGAACTGCAGATGTTGGTTTGCCAAAAAATGACACAACATGCTGGAGTAACTCAGCAGGTCATGCAGCAGCTCTGGAGGACATGGATAGGTGACATTTAGGGTCAGGGCCCATCTTTAGACTGATTGTGTTGGGGGGGGGGTGAGGAAAAGCTAGAACAGAGGAGGGAGGCAGGACAAAGTCAGGCAAGTGATAAGTGGATACAGGTGGGGAGGGGTGGATGATATTTACTGGCAGATGGTTGGACAAAGGCCAAGGATGAAAAGACAAACATTATGGAGTAAGGAGATGATAGGTGTGCGAATTGTGAAGCCAGAGAAAAGAATATAAATGGAAAGTGATGGGGTGGATGAGAGAGGAAAACATGCTGCAAATCCAGGTGGGGCACAGGAAAGAATTAGGGGGGAGAAAGGGGAGGTATTGTTTGTAGGTTAGTTACTTAAAATAGGAGAATTCAATGTTCATACCATTAGGATATAAGCCACCCAAGGAGAATATGAGATGCTGTTCCTCTAGTTTGCATGTGGCCTCGCTCTGGCAATGAAGGAGGCCCAGGATAGAACGGTCAGTATGGAAATGGGAAGGGGAGTTAGCAACTGGAAGATCCAACAGGTCTTGGCAGGCTGAGCGTGTGTTCCACGAAACGGTCGCATGGTTTATGCTTATTTTTGCCAATGTAAAGGAGGCCTCATCAAGAACACTGAATGCAGTAGATGAGGTTAGTGGAGGTGCATGTGAACATCTGTCCATCTGGAAGGACTGCTGGGGTCCCTGGATGGATGTGAGGGAGGAGGTATAGAGACAGGTGTTACATCTCCTGTGCATTGTAAAGTACATCAGGAGGTGGTGGTTTGGGTGGGAAAGAATTAGTGCATCAAGACGTTGTGGAGGGAGCAGTCTCTTCAGAAGGCGGGGAAAAAATGGGGATGGGAAGACGTCAGGGGACAGGGAAGAAAGGGGGAGGGGAGAAATGTGGTGAGATCACATTGAAGTTGGTGGAAATGTCAAAGAATTATGTGTTGGGTGTGGTGTCTGGTGGGGTGAAAGGTAGGGACGAGGGGATCCCTATCCTTGTTCTGTCTGGGTGAAGGGGAGTGAGAGCAGAACTATGTGACACAAAGGAGATGTAGGTGATGGGTCCATCTATGGCAACAGGGGGGAAACAACATCTCAGAAGTCCTAAAATGGAAAGCCTCATTTTGAGAGTAGATGCAGTAGAGATGGAGAAATTAAGAGATGGGAATAGCGTCTTTGCCAGAGACAGAGTTGGAAGGGGTGTAGCGATTTTGATAATTCAAAGTCACATAACACACTGGTTCTCGAAGGAAAATTGCATATTTTAAACTATGAGATTCTGAGACCAAAACGTAGATATTGTATATGTAGTTGTTTCTATTATTCATCTTCTTGACAACCAACCCTCAAATGTTTACTGTAACAATGACTGCCTCAATTGCTTCTTGTGTCTGCCGATTGCAAATAGCCACTACCTACTGTATGAAAATGTTGCCCCTCGGGTTTCTATTAAATATTTCACGTTAAACCTAGTTTTTTATTTCCCTGTCTAGGAGAAAAAGTTTCTCTATTCACTACATAAAAAATGTTTTTTTTTAATGTATCTATGTTTTAAAGATGAGTATTTGCCATTGCGTTACTTTGTAGTAAACTGTTACCCGTTGTGTTACAAAACCTTTGGACTGCATTCACTGACTTTTACAACGGTAACTTAATCATTGCTGAGTGCGTTTGTATTGTACAACAGTAGCCTGATATGCCGCTGCGTGCGTGTCCAAGGGAGTGCAGCAATTCTTCCCGTTGCTGTGTGCGTGTGCACAGTGGAGCTGCAGTTGCAGTGTGCGTGTTGGTTGCGGCGCGGCCCTTTGATGCTCGGAGATGCATGTGCAGCACTATGTGATTGACCCGAGGCCTTGTTGGGCGGGTCCCGCTGAGTGACGCGCACGCTCTGCACGGCGCTCACACGGCGATAGAGTTACATTGCAGTCAGGGGGAGCTGTGGGAAAGAGCAAAGAACCTGGCACGAATCCCAGTCCTGCAATACCAACACTTTTATAGTGAATTGTAACATGTAAGATTTTATTTCTCATTAAATATAATGAGGACAGACTCTGGTCCATGCAATGATTTGTAAATATTTGGTTATTAAAATGGTTATCAATTTAATGGGATTATTGTAGTTATAGACACTTCGTTAATTTGTTTGTAAAAATGAAGGACTATTACGGAAAACAAATTAAAGAATCGTCTCACTGTAGTTTATCTTTGCTATGTTTCAAGTCGATTGCATTTCGGTGCAAAACTGCATTGTTAATGTAAATAGCTCCTGCCTTTCATATCTAATCTTCTATTTTATTCTGTCCATTTGTTACATCTGCTCTCGTCTCCGGTTACGCATTGTTCAAAATCGATTAGAGTTGAACATGACATATTTTAAAGTGTCCTATAGCTTGGCTCTGAGTTTGATCACGATTATCCGCAACTCATCTTAAGGGAGGATGGATGCTACTCGTTATTACTACAGATTCGTATCTATTCGAAACAATAAATTGTTGTTCTCAATATTTCAAATTGGAAATACATCACGAGCATTCAACGCAAAATACAAGCCGTCTTAGGTCAAGCTATTGGACTTTGGGGATATTGCGAAGGTGTTTGGAGTCGGCGGCGGATCTGGTGGAGGGTACGTTTACTCCCGAACTGCCCTTGGATGTCTGTACTTGCCAGTCATTGTTACAGCCGGCTTTTGTAGAACCAGTGACCAGTCAACAGCAACACTATCGTCCGACCATTACTACAGATTGTATATCTAATCCACGGCCATTTGTTTCAAACACTTTGTTTCCAATGCAGTCGAGTGTAAAAATACTTGTCCCACTTAAAGGGCCCCCTCCATGACTATCACAACCAAACGGCAAATAATTTTGTTTAGATGTATGCAATGCATAACTAACATTGTATCTTTTTAAAGTTCCGGTGCATTACTAATCATACTATTTATTTGTAATCATGTTATATTACGGCGCGCGACGATGGAAGAAGAAATGTTAGTGTTAACCTTTGAGTTTAAAGATCACATTTAAAATTCTTGGATATTGCTACACGGATATTGGTGTGCATGCGATGAGACGTGTGTTCTTCCAATGTTTAATTCCTAGTTCACACGCAATTCAATATTTCTTTCGTTGGGTCAATATCAAATGCGGCAACGATAACGCAAATGTTACATTTCATAAGGCAATAAATCAGTACAAAACCTCGCGACCCCACCCTCGTGTGTTGCAGCCAATGTATTCATAGCCTGTATCTGACAATCTCCTAGAAGCTTGATTAGTGAAAGTTTATGTTTCATAATTACCCATTGCCATTACCGTTTAAGATTTTGGCCAATGCGTCTGACTAAAACAAAGATACTTACTTTAAAAACACTTCCTTAAATTTATCGGCGAAAGTGTTGACAAGGAACTGCAGATGTTAGTTTACAAAAGAAGTGATGGGGTAACTCAGCGCGTCAGGTAGTCGGAGAAATGGATAGACGACATTTCGGGTCGGGTCGTTTTTTCCAGCGTTTATAGTGGGGGGAAGGGCTTGTCAACTAATCACTTTGCATTCGTGGAGGAAAACAGGTAAAATGTCAAATCCTCAGAAGAGTCATAGAGTCATACAGCGTAAAAACAGGTATCATTTATACTGGTCCCACCTGTCTGCGTTTCAACCATATCCCTTTAAACCTACCCTATCCATGTATCAGTCTGAATGTTTTTTAAACGCTGCGATAATACCTGCCTCATCTACCTCCTCTGGCAGGGTTACACAAAAAGCTGGAGAAACTCAGCGGGTGCAGCAGCATCTAAGGAACGAAGGAGATAGGCGACGTTTCGGGTGGAGACCCTTCTTCAGGTTGTAGACAACGACAAACTACCTTAGGGCCTCCGACTCCGGATTTTCTTGAGGTTTACTCCTGGAGCCTTTTCCATGACTGGATATGGCCACAAAGCAGTGGAGGTTTTAAATCAGTTTTCCCTCTCCTGGATGGACCGCCTTCCCAGGCTGACGACCCCCATCTGCCGAGACTCATGGGGGCGGGAGCGTCTACCTTCCCGTGCAGGTCTATAGCACCTGCCCACTGCCCATCCCCGACCTACACCTGTCATGATTTTGTACACCTCTATAAAATCACCCATCACTGTGCTCCAAGGAATAGAGTCCCAGCCTACACAACCTCTCCCTATAACCCAGGCCCTCGAGTCCTGGCAACATCCATGTAAATCGTGTCTGAACCCTTTCCAGCTTGACAACATCTTTCCTATAACATGATGACCAACTCTGAACACAATACACAGAACTAGGAGAAGTTATAAATCGAACATCTTTTAAGTTGCAGAAGTGTGGCGGAAAGGGAGAAGAAAGGGAATAGAAGAACGGGGACTGGAGGAAACCCAATGAAACATGTGACTGTGGTGCAAGTTGAGAAGGGATGAAGGTGTGTTAATCGCAGATGATCTACCGGAGATGCAAACAGAAGGGTGTGAATAAATGCAGAGGAACGAGAGATAAAACATAGTTAAAGGGGGAAATACAAATCAACAAAATGATAAAAATTGTCGGCGAGCGGGAAAGGTGTGTCTAGTGGTAGGTAGCCACATATGTTGAAAATTACGGAGAATGATCTATGGAATGGGAAGACAAAGGCCCCTGTTCCTTAATTTGGATGGATGGAGAGGGTTTTAGAATAGTACTGTGGGAAATGGGACAAATGTGGTTAAGAGTCTTTTCAAATATGGCAGATGAAAAAAAAACTTGACCTAATAGAAGAAGATAACAGAAGATATCAGAAGTTTTGATCAAATAGAATGGAAGCCGAGAGACTGGGATATGGGAATGGAAACCTTACAGGAAGCAAAGTGGGAGGAGATTATCTCATGGTAGCTGCGGCAGTATGAAGGCCTGCAAAGGGTTTTGGTCGCTCACCCAGCCACAGAGATGGAGATAATCGGTCAAAAAGGACTCAGATGGGCCGTATGAAGTCAGAACAGGATGGAAAATCAGAGCAAAGCTGATGAAATGTTTGAGTCCTGTAGGAGAGCAAGAAACAGCACCACCGCCACTAATGTGCCGAAACAAAAACGTATTGACTGTTCCGCGCAGCTTTGATATGTTGCTTTTACAAATTATGATTGAATAAAAATTATTTTTAAATTATGCAGCTGAATCTAAGAGTGTTGCATAAGAATTGTCTTCAAAACATTGTTAATCCATGTGCGACTCTAATATTTTAATTATGAGTACTGTAGCGGCACCATACGTGGTGAATAAAGGTGAGACATCGGGCAGGTTCAAAGTGTTGTTTATTCAGTGGTGACACGTTAAGTTGGTGTGCTAACCATATTACAATGTTGCTGTAGCTGAGCGAGGTTGTACTCTTGGGCTCAGCTACCTGTTGACTCTCGTAGGTCTCGAGATAAGAGACCTTAAGTACGAGGACACTCCCTCTAGCCCATGACGTCACGTGCCCGCCCTCGTATCTCCTGACGAGGGTTGGAGCATAAGTGGCCCGAGTTTAGGCTGACGCCACAGGACCCCCACCCCACCCAGAACAGGAGGAAGGAAAAGCATGGTCGAGGGAGGCTCCTGCATGTAGGTCTGGGACACCCGTGACGTGGGTTGGTACGGAGGGCTCCACGGGCGCAGTGACGCTCTGCATCGGTCTCCTCGCACCCCTCGGTACTTCGGGATCGCCCACGCAGAGCGTCACTGCGCCCGTGGAGCCCTCCGTCCCGACCCACGTCTGGGGTGTCCCAGACCTACATGCAGGAGCCTCCCTCGACCATGCTTTTCCTTCCTCCTGTGTCTCGAGCCACTTATGCTCCAACCCTGTCAGGAGATAGGAGTGCGGGCACGTGACGTCATGGGCTAGAGGGAGTGTCCTGGTACTTAAGGTCTCTTACCTGAGACCTACCAGAGTCAACAGGTAGCTGAGCCCAAGAGTACAACCTCGCTCAGCCACAGCAACATTGTAATATGGTTAGCGCACCAACTTAACGTGTCACCACTGAATAAAGAACAATTTGAACCTGCCTGATGTCTCACCTTTATTCATCACGTATGGTGCCGCTACAGTACCATAATTTGGTAACGATAATTTCTGATCGAAAATGTAGTAAAGACTCTAACAAACATCAACTTCTTGTCCTTAAAGTCCTTCACTGTTTATTTGACAGTAATTTACAGTGTTTCAAAGATTGATTTGAATCTATCCGGCCATTGGTACCATAGTGATTTCGTAAAATGTATCAATATTCATGGGGAAAATACTAAACATGTAGCATTCAATATTCAAACATCCCATTGGAAGATAAATTGCTCTTTATATAACTTTTGGTGCAGTCATTCGCATTCGCCGGGTTAAAATTTTATCGGATTAGCACGTCGACGAGAGGATGATCCCGAGGTTATTGTCAAACCAATTACACGTCCCTTGATCTTGACTTCGTGGAGCGTTGAGATGGGACGATCACCCGGCATTTAACACGGGCACGTCTTAAATGCCAGTGGTCTCATTGTGTTCAAGGTCACATATATGGAAATCTAATACCAACAATGAATGTCTAGGTAGTACGGAATTAACTTGGAAGCAGTAAAATATTCTTGCTTGCATCTTTTACGAAACTGTCTAAAAGTTAAAGTTAATGCTTAACCATTTGTGTATTGTGACGCACAGTTCATTTAATTAAAAAGAAATAAAGATTCTGGATCATTTATTCTATTCGCTCTTGAAGCATCGTTTTACATTGTTCAGTATAATTGCAGCGGGAGTAATGACTTCCGAAGCAGTTAATAATACTATAAAGAGACTAAATAAGTTAACGTCTGAACGGTCCCGTCAGTGTGTATATGTATCACTCCCCAATACCAGGTGCCGTAATCCTTCAACAAATTCATGTGGCCGGTGACATTTTTCATGTAAGCAATAATACTGTCACCTCTTTAGCTTGCAGGTTCTAAACAACCTTTATTTTCCGGCTCAGATACCCACGTGAAGTTAAACCATTGACTTCCAAAACACTGAAAAAAAGAAACAATTAAACTACTAGGAACATGTCGGCCCGGAATAGTCCAAGAGATGAGATCAAACTGATGCTTGCAAACTGAAATTATTTAAAAATAAATATATTAACGCTCCCGAGCAATATTCTTACGAAAATATACAATGTTCTAAAGTAGCCCAAGTAACTCCATCGGGCCAATTGTTGGAAAGCCCTGGATTAATCTAGGTAGAAATTAATATCGTTTTAACGTTCTACTACAGCTTTTAAAGTGCCAACTAAAAGAAAAGATGTACAAAAAACAATGCTAACCCGTATGGTTATGTTGGTGATCCGATGTTTTTCCTGTTAATGATGTCTGTGAAAATGAGGATAAAGAAATAACAACGTAGATTGTTAGTTCAATAAAATGGTCGGTATGTTTCTGACAATAGTACGGCTATCTTTAAATCCGGCAACAATGCTCCTACTATGTCATCTGGTGTGCTTTTTTATTAGCTTTACCAGAACACCTTGACGGGGGTAATGCACACAGGGTGCTGTAATGTTCTTCAAACCACCTCTCTTGCGGGCAGCGTGTAATTCAGAAAGTTCAAATTACAGGGGAAGTGCTGAAGAATAGTGTCCAGTTTCTGTTCACACGGTTATACCACAGCTTAGCCATGCACCGAGTATAAAAGCGGCTCTTTAATAAAAAAAAAATCAATGGATGCTTCTGTCTTTGGCTGTCTATAGACACTTTAAATGGAGAAACTTGACTTACATGGTACATACATACGTATGCGTTTATAATCGTGTTTGAGATTTGATTTATTGGCTCGGACTATGTTTCTAATGCAACGCATGCCTACTTTACTTAGTTAGTATTGCATTCCTATTTTAAACAGCCGTGCTTCCTACACAAACAATCTTAATAGAATTGAGAAAAAAAACACTGCAGAGATTGTACAGTACATATCGACTTAATTTTCTTATCGATGGATGGGGAGCAAGGGCAACACGGGATTTTCTCCATGTGAAACAAAAACAAGTGTTTAGTAGCTCCGATTTCTGGAAATGAACATGCCCTGCCGATCAAAAATATGGTTTCAATAGAAGAACAAAGGCCGATGGAATATGGGAATTGCATAATTTTATATTTGATAAATGGGATATTAACACGAGAGCAATACTGGAACGTTAATGTAGATATAGCACGTTAATATTGCACATAAATGTTTCTCCTACCAACATAAAAAAAAAAGTTTCTAGAAGTTCCTCTAACAGCCGATCCCTTTTAAGTGAAGTGGACAGAGAGCTTTCCCACGCTTTCCCCGACCCGCGCGTTTGACGCAGGGAAGGGGACGTCGTCTTGTTGCGCCAATGAGAAAGGCGTCTCCTTCAAACCCGGAGCATCGCGCTGTCAATCAGGGCTGCTTGCGGGCTGTGGGACAGAGTGCGCTCAGCGAGACATTGCAACATTGATATAGCTTGTACCGTGGGAAAGCGCATCACACTGCGCTCTGGCTGCCTGGGTGGCTGGAGCGAAACGGCCAGCTTCTAAAAAGCAGACCGGAAAATTGTATTTCTCCCTCTCTCTCTCTCTCTCTCTCCCCAGTGATAATGAAACGTCCTTGTGAAGAAAGTTCGTCAGATAGTGATATTGATGAAACCATAGACGTGGGGAGCGAAAGTATCTGCGCAGGGTGAGTTTTCTTCTCTTTTACGGCGCAGCTTGGTGTACATTTTAAATGGCACTTGGTAATTCAATCTTTTCATTCTTGTGATTTTTGACACGGGGAAAAAGCTGACACTGGCGATCCTTTTCTCCTGTTTCAACAGGCAGGACAATAATGTACTCATGAGAGCCGGGTCTCCGTCTACAACTTCCCAAATAATGGCCAGAAAGAAAAGGAGAGGGGTGAGGGTGCTTTTCGTTTTGTTGTAACGTTTTGATTGCTTTCTAAAATATTCAAACTGTCCTAACGGTACGATTTGCGTTCTTAGATCATCGAGAAGAGACGTCGAGATCGTATTAACAATAGTTTGTCGGAACTTCGTCGACTGGTCCCCACTGCTTTTGAGAAACAGGTAGATTGTCCGTGATCCATTCCGGTTTGACATTCTATTTTTGTACTCAGTCTTTCCAATATTACACAAAATAGTGCTCTAAACCCGTCAATTTAGTGACTAATTTAGTGATATGATATTGCTCTTTTATGGATACTTTAGTGAAGTACTACATTGCAATTTTAGTGTTCACCGTTGAAACGAGTGAGAATTCGGCAAAGTAACTGCGACCTTCTTCTGCTTTCAAGGGATCAGCAAAGCTAGAGAAAGCGGAAATACTTCAGATGACGGTGGATCATCTAAAGATGCTACGGGCAACCGGAGGTAAAGGTAAGAAGTTAATAAGTGGCCTCTTCAAAGGCCACGTGGAAGGGGTAACCTAAGGAAACAGCGCGCTGACAATTATGGGCGGCCCGGCAGAGTGCAGTGGAAATGCTAATAGTATCACTGAGCTCGTGGGAAAGAGCCGGCGAGACAAAAGCGGCACTTGACCTCGGCTACTGTTTGCTTTTCTTACCATTGCGGGAGTGAGTGCTTTGTGAAACCGGGGAGTCGCATGCAGAGATTGTTTGGACTTTTTTTTGGCTTGGAGCAGCCAGACCTGCTCAGAAAGACAAAACAAACACAAACACACAAACAAGGGGTCTCGGCGACATCTCCACACCGCCACCTATTGTGAACATCGAGCCACAGGCCGGTCCCGCAGCGAAATCTGTGAGATCTATAGCAGTTTCCTTACAGCTCGTGTGAGATTAGGCAAACTGCTGGAAGTAATTCATTCGTTTAAACCTAATTTATCCGACATTTTATGGTCACGGTGAACTATAAACATTTTTCATCTGAGAACAATTACGAATGAGGCTGATTTACAACTCGTAAACACTAATGGATGATTGGTATATATATTTAAAAAAACAGGTACAAAACTCAAATTACTGATTGAAAAATATTTAAATCAGACATGTTGAAGTGGTAATGAAAAGTCACAAAGTGCAGCCAGCGTGATATTCAGTTACAGTCTGACAACTTTGGTATAATGGACAGGTACGTGGATATGAAACATTTAGAGGGATGTGGGCCAACTTCGGGCAGGTGGGAGTAGTGTAAGATGGGGCACCTTGGGAGGCATGGGCAAATCGCGCTGTTTCCATGCTGTGTGACCATCTCGCTAACTGCGCCTTATACTGCTCTTTCTGTCCCGCAGGGTTTTTTGACGCCCACGCTCTGGCCATGGACTTTATGAGCATCGGTTTCCGGGAGTGCTTGGCCGAGGTGGCCCGTTACCTGAGCTCGGTGGAAGGTCTCGACACGTCGGACCCGCTGCGGCTCCGCCTTGTCTCTCACCTCAGTACCTACGCCTCTCAGCGGGAAGCGGCAGTGATGAGCTCATCGGTGGCTCACCACCACCACCAGCAGCACCACCAGCAGCAGCAGCAGCAGCAGCAGCAGCAGCGGCACCAGCATCACCTCCAGCAGCACCAGCAGCACTGGGCCGCCGCCTTCCACCAGCTGCCCTCCGCTCTGTTGCAGCACCACGGCCTCGTCAGCGACAGGCTGCTGGCCACCGCCTCTTCCGAACTGCACCCAGGTACCGCCGTCCCGCAACGCCCGGAAGGCTCTGCTTTGCTCACCGCCACCTTGGCGGCGGCGGCGGCTGCTGCAGCGGCGGCCGCGGCTCAAAGCGACACGTCGCTGCGGGCGGTCCCCATGGGCGCCGCGGGCCGAGTGGCCCCGCTCTCCGCCTCCCTCCTCTCCCTCTCCGCCACGGTGCACGCCGCCGCCGCCGCCCACACCTTCCCTCTCCCGCTTGGCACCTTGCCCGCCGCTGCCCTGTTGGCCCCGGGCGGCGCGGTGCTCAACCCGCCCCGCTTTGCCGCCGTCCCCCACAGCGGCAGCGGCAGCGGCGGGGGGAAACCTTATCGACCTTGGGGTATGGAGATAGGAGCTTTCTGAACCGGACTGAGTGCGGAAGAAGGACAAATTCTGCTCCCCTCCACCACCACACACACACACACACACACACACACACACCTATTTGACCTGTCACACTTCTGAACCAACCTTCCTTCCCCACTCCTCTCCCTTATCCTTATCACCACCGGCCCTCACCCGCGCCCTGCGCTGGTTGAGATGGGACTTCTTCAGCGGTGCCGGCGCTCGCTGTCGGAAACAGCGAAGGGCTTCACTCTCCATTGTACCTGACTACTGGCGGCGAACTTGTAATTCACCTCCACGCATTCACGACAGTCTGACTTCTGCCTCATCATCAAAAAAGGAAGCGCCCATGAAAACAATGTAATTGATTGAAAAACACTTGCTCTCTGCAGGGCCTTGGCTTGTAACCCACTGCAAGAGGCATCAATATTGTTACGAGCAAATCGACAGCAATTTTACACGCGAGCTTTCTGCATTCAAGTATCCTAATGTCGACTATTATGTGTACGCAAACTGTAACCATTCCGCTGTATCTCCATGAGGTGGTTTGCTCCACTGGACCCTTACGACAACTTAACTACCAGAGAGAAAATAAACGCCTTCCTCTGCCATCAACATCTAGTAAGAATAATGGAATAAATCAAACCTGGCGGATTTTGGATGGTTCTCGGTCGCAGTGCGGTTTGTTTCGTTTGCAAAATGTCTCGCATACTTCGCAGGATGTCTTTATGGATGAGTAGCAGATTTTTTTTTTCATTTGAGACCTCATCCTGCAACCACAACGTCGATCCTTAGAAGAATAACCAAGATGGAACAATGGATTAATTAATTTCAGTCAAGCCCATAGATAGTTTTCGGTTTTATTTTCGCCTGGAGATTTTCCCAGTGGGATTATAGAACACCTACCGGAAATGAACAGGATTTTAGGATTTGGAGTGGTGTGTTCTCCACAGCACCTGTAGAAGTATCAAAAGCAATAAGATCAAGACAGCATTCTCACGCCGCTGTGCCTCAATCTGAAACTGTTGAACAGAAGTGAAGATGGCGGTAGCAGCAGTAAATGACAGCGTCCCTAATTGGACACCAGTTTCTTTGTGAGAAGTACATTTATATGCCAACATCACCAACTGGGATATCATACCAACTGTGTTTTCTCACGGCAGTGGAAATGGCTTGTTGTTACAAGGCCTGAGCCGAGTTGGACACTTGTGGAAATACAAAGGATTGACTCGTTCAGTTTATGTCAAAAGTTTAAAACCAAGGGGCAAAGCAACATTTACAATAGCCTATGTTAATTTCTTTAATCATTCATCCATAGAGCATATTTCACTTACCCCGATCCAAAATATGGTTGCCCGGATTCAAAATTTATAGTCTTTATTAGTTAAATGTTAACTAATTTTAAATTTAAAAAGTGACCAAGTCCCATATTTTCAGAGGAAACAACAATTGGAGATTTGCATGGAAACCTTTCCAGAAAATAAACACATAGCCCTATCTTTACATAAGTTTACAAACTGTGCCAACCTTGTTTATTATAAATCTGAGTCCTAACATATACCTGCATTTGACAGTACTGTGCATTTTGAGGTCCTCTGTTTATCCAGTGAGATTTATGGTGTGCAGTGAATAGGGGGGCAGGGGCCATCATTATTTGCGACTATTGTGATTAATTTTGTACTCTTCATCTGTTTCACCCATTCTCTCAGAATACACAAAATGGGGGATTATCATAATTGTTACAAAGCTGAAGTTTTAAGCTTAAAGCAATAGAATGGGGAATCTTTCCCTGCATTTCCTTGTACTTCATTTTGTTCATAGTACAGTTTTAGCATAATTATCTCATGTGAATGAAACGCCTTTTCATTCTTTCTGTTGCCACTTAAACTAAATTACACTAATACAAATATACATTGAAGTGGATAGAAATTAGCCAATTCAGCATGAAAAATGTCACTAAAGCAGCAAATGAATACCAATGAAAGGGCATTTTATTCATGGCTGTTGACATACTGAAGTAGAATTCTACAAATAAATTTACTTTTGTTGCATTTTAGTCTCATCCTCCGTTTTTCTGTGCTTAGAATACTTTTATTACAGCTAGATTAAAGAAATAGAACTTTTCTATTGCCACAGGCTAATACTTTGCAGGAGGGTTTCTGCTTAATTATTTTCAAAATGAAAAGTGAAAGTTATTATTCTAATGTTAATATAATAGATATTACATTCAATCAGTAAATTGTTCCACACAAAAATAAATAAGTGAATTCGCTGCATTTCTTTTTCGAAACAACGGCATCAGATTGATATGTTATCTATGCAAAAACAAACAGGGATGATGAAATAATTGGTTCCGTTAAAGGTAATTTGGAACTCATGGACCAAAGATCATGCCATGCAGCAAATAATATTGGTAACTAGGGACTTAATTGCCCACCGTTGATACATGTGGTTGGTCATTATATTTTGGAAATATTTTTAAATATATTCATTCATTTCAATGTATATATGGAAGACATTATTTAACGGGAAAGCTTTGCAGAAAAAGCTTCCTCCATGTGAAAGAGCAATTATATCATCAATAAATTGTGCTCATTGGTCCCTTTACCCAGTCACATTCCCACTCAGTAATCTGCTGCTATAATGGCCTAAGGTTAAGCAAATTACTTTTAATTTGAGCCTGTCCAAAATCCATTATTTTTCCTTTAAGGAAAATGTAAAATATGGCAAAAGGATGTTTGTATGCATGGTCAGAGATTAGGATTTGTGTACAAATATAATACTGTAGATAATGCGTTGCACTTGAATTCTCTGCTGTGTGGAGAAGACAGTGATAAAAAATAAGTTTACTGTATGCAGGTGATGATACAATACAAATGACACTTTTTGCTTATTTACCTGCATTCTATAACCTGTTATACATTAAATGTTTATAAATATACACTGGTTTTACAAAAAGTGTGCTGGTCATTGAATGTCCTCTATCATATCTAATTGGTTCTTGGTAAAATCAGGTGACTTTTCCTATGTCGTCAATCTTTAATCATCAAAAGTGAAACAAGATAAGGATGGGTATTTTTTTTAAAATCAACGATGATCTGCTGGAAGAACCTAGTGGCAAGGGGATGGTTGGTATTTCAGGGCGAGACCCTGCACAGCTGCCAAAACATTGGCCATCCTTTTACCTCCACAGAAACAACTCGACCTTGAGTTTTTATTCTCTATATTCCAACAGTTGCTGTCTCTGGTTTAAAAAATAATCAGAATTGATTATAAATGTTAATATTCTGAATGTTCTAAATTTAATTTGACTGGCCAGGATCCCATGTTCAATCCTGACCTTGCGTGCTGTTTGTGTGGAGTTTGCCCATTCCCTCCAGTAGAGGGAGGCATTTCCTGACAAGGAGCCAATTTCGTAGCCAGCTCTTATGCATCTCCTAATGGTTATCCAAATATTGGCAAGGAGCATAAGCAGTTTGCCTGCCCTTGACAAAGGAATTGATTCCTAACATTAAAAATTAACTTTAAAATGGGAAGAAATATCTTATTTCAACAGCTTTCACCTTTTCTTCAAAAAGGTATATGACAGAATACATGATGTAAAACAAACAGACCGAGGTTTTATATAGAAGTTCAGATAGTAGGGAGACGCAAAATGCTGGAGTAACTCAGCGGGACAGGCAGCATCTCTGGAGCGAAGGAATGGGTGACGATTCGGGTCGAGACCCTTCTTCTGTCAGGGGAAAGGGAAATGAGAGATATAGATTGTGATGTGGAGAGACGTAGAACAAATGAATGAAAGATATGTGAAGAAGTAATGATGATAATGGAAACAGACCATTGTTAGCTGTGTACTAGGTGAGAACGAGAAGCTGGTGCGACTTAGGTTGGGAAGGGATGGAGTCCAAGGGTTACTGAAGTTAGAGAAATCAAAATTTATACTACTGGGTTGTAAGTTGCCCAAGCAAAATATGAGGTGCTGTTCCTCCAATTTGCATTTAGACTCACTCTGACTATGGAGGAGGCCGAGGACAAAAAGGTGAGTGCATCAGGTGCTTGGTAAGGTCAGCAGCAACATCATGATAAATTGTTATATTGGCCTCATTTGCCACAGGTACCAACTGGAATCCTAGGAATAGTAGATAGGAGAAGATAGAGTTTTGACTACAGCAACTCAATATTAGTTGACAATGGCAGGAAGAAAAAAAGCTGCAGGGGGCTGTAGAGGCTGTGATTTTAATTCATAGCCAGGAATACATGACTGTTACGAGGTCAATAATCAAAAACATCCAACTACCTTACAGGTTTCAATCTGCATTTCTTGTAGAAAATAAACAGTTATCTGTGACCAATTTGCCTATTATAGGTGGGGTCACATCTGAAAATCTGGCAAGAGAAGCAAGCACTTTTTGGGATTTTCATTCTTACAGTGGCTTGCAAAAGTATTCATACCCCTTGAACTTTTCCACATATTGTCACGTTACAATCACAAATGTAAATGTATTTTATTGGGATTTTATGTGATAGACCAACACAAAGTGGTGCATAATTGTGAAGTGGAAGGAAAATGATACATGGTTTCCAAATTTTATTACAAATAAAAAACTGAAAAGTGTGGCGTGCAAAAGTATTCAGCCCCCCTGAGTTAATACTTTGTAGAACCACCTTTCGCTGCAATTCCAGCTGCAAGTCTTTTGGGGTATGTCTCTACCAGCTTTGCACATCTAGAGACTGAAATTTTTGCCCAGTCTTCTTTGCAAAATAGCTCAAGCTCAGTCAGATTGGATGGAGAGCGTCTGTGAACAGCAATTTTCAAGTCTTGCCAGAGATTCTCAATTGGATTTAGGTCTGGACTTTGACTGGGCCATTCTAACACATGAATATGCTTTGATCTAAACCATTCCATTGTAGCTCTGGCTGTATGTTTAGGGTCATTGTCCTGCTGGAAGGTGAACCTCCACCCCAGTCTCAAGTCTTTTGCAGACTCTAACAGGTTTTCTTCCAAGATGGCCCTATATTTGGCTCCATCCATCTTCCCATCAACTCTGACCAGCTTCCCTGTCCCTGCTGAAGAAAAGCATCCCCACAGCATGATGTTGCCACCACCATGTTTCACAGTGGGGATGGTGTGTTCGGGGTGATGTGCAGTGTTAGTTTTGCGCCACACATAGCGTTTTGCATTTAGGCCAGAGCACCTTCCTCCACATGTTTGCTGTGTCCCCCACATGGCTTGTGGCAAACTGCAACAAGACTTCTTATGGCTTTGTTTCAACAATGGCTTTCTTCTTGCCACTCTTCCATAAAGGCTCGATTTGTGGAGTGCACGACTAATAGTTGTCCTGTGGACAGATTCTCCAACCTGAGCTGTGGATCTCTGCAGCTCCTCCAGAGTGACCATGGGCCTCTTGGCTGCTTCTCTGATCAATGCTCTCCTTGCCCGGCCTGCCAGTTTAGGTGGACGGCCATGTCTTGGTAGGTTTGCAGTTGTGCCATACTCTTTCCATTTGGATGATGGATTGAACAGTGCTCTGTGAGATGTTCAAAGCTTGGGATTTTTTTTATAACCTAACCCTGCTTTAAACTTCTCCACAACTTTATCCCTGACCTGTCTGGTGTGTTCCTTGAGCTTCATGATGCCCAAGGAACATTGTTTGTTCACTAATGTTCTCTAACAAACCTCTGAGGCCTTCACAGAACAGCTGTATTTATACTGAGATTAGATTACACACAAGTTGACTCCATTTACTAATTAGGTGACTTCTAAAGGCAATTGGTTGCACTGGGTTTTATTTAGGGGTATCAGAGTAAAGGGGGCTGAATACTTTTGCACGCCACACTTTTCAGTTTTTTATTTGAAAAAACTTTGAAAACCATGTATCATTTTCCTTCCACTTCACAATTATGTGCCACTTTTTGTTGGTCTATCACATAAAATCCCAGTAAAATACATTTACGTTTGTGGTTGTAACGTGACAAAACGTGGAAAAGTTCAAGGGATATGAATACTTTTGCAAGCCACTGTATATACACACTAATATGTACAAGTATACTGGGCTTGTGATACAATGCAGAAACAATGTAATTTAAACATCATAGCAATTAATTGTAATTGTTATCTACAATTCCGTTCTGAATACATTCAGCTATCAAAAGGACTTGCATAAACCTAAAGTTTGGGCAATTTCTATATAGGAAAATTCACAAATCTGTGGAAATCAAAAGTTCTTTATCAACTCTCTGGTCTCAATGCTATTCTCTCATTGGTAGATTATGCTCTTTTATTAAAGATATAAATTCAAATAATAATTTGCATATAGACTGCTTTATTCCCTGGGATGTGTTTCTGGCAAGAGCATAGATTATGTAATATTTACAGAAAGTAGAAAACAAAGAATAAGATTTGTTTTTATCTACAGACTTTATGCAATGATTATTTTGAATTAATGTGTCTTTATTGGGCTTTATTGTTCTCAATTAAGTTTAAAAGTATAGTTCAATTAGAAGAGATCTAGAAAACTACTTTAAATTGAGAAACAATATCAAAATAATAAACAGCACTTTTAAGCTCTTTAAAAACAATAGTTTTTGAAGATGTCAGTAGGGCAAAAGTAATGGAAAGAAAAGTAAATATATTGTGTGCTATTTGCAATACAGCACTAGCCCATTATAGTTAGGCATGTATATTAATGCATATATTATGCTAAAGTTCGGATCCAAAGGTTTCGAGAGAGATAATACTGTCAGGGATGCCAAGTATGACTTCCAAAACAAGCTGGAAATCACGAGATATTTGAGATAGTCCTCGGTCTACAGATGCAATCTTTGGCAACAATGTATCTTTACTGGACAGGTTTAATGCCTTTTATGTTTGTTTTCAACAGCCAAACAAAATTCCACTAAGGCATGCTCCCCATTCTCCGCCGGCCCTGATCGTTACATCTCGGTTGTAGAAGTCAGATCTGCATTCACAACAGCCAACGCTCATCGCTTGGAAAGTAGCTGGCCCGGATGAAGTTCCTGGATGGGTTCTGAAATCACGCACCAATTAATTGGCATGATTTTTAGCTTTAATCCCTCACTTCAGCAGTCTTCTGTCCCCATTTGCTTCAAGAAATCCCCTATCATTCCAGTCCCCAAGAAAAAGAATTTGAAACATATAAGATTGTTAAGGGTTAGGACACGCTAGAGGCAGGAAACATATTCCCGATGTTCCCGATTCCAGAACCAGGGGCCACAGTTTAAGAATAAGGAGAGAGTGGTGAGTTGTGGAATTTCTCTGCCTCAGAGGGCAGTGGAGGTGGGTTCTTTGGATGCTTTCAAGAAAGAGCTAGATAGGGCTCTTAACAATAGCGGAGCCAAGGGATATGGGGAGAAGGCAGGAACAGGGTACTGATTGGGGATGAGTAGCTCTAACATCAACCACAATGAAGGTATTTGAAAGAATGGTATTGATCCACATTTGCACAAGCCACTCAAACAAACTAGACCTCAGCAATATGCACAAACAAAAAATAGGTCTATGAAGGACATTATCTCTTTTGCATTACATTCAGCTCTGGATCACTTAAATAACGAGGGCACTTATGTCGGGATGCTATTCACTGTCTACAGCTCAGCCTTCAACACCATAATACCAAATAAGTTATTCTTTGAACTTCTCGACCATGATCTTTCAGCTACCGTCTGCAGTTGACTTCTGGACTTCTCATCAGGCAGACCTCGGGTGGTTAGAGTTGGATATAATGTTTCCTTCATTCTGACCCGCAACATATTTGTATTATGTGCTTACTCCCCTGCACTACTCTCTGGGCATCCTTGACTGTGTGGCCATTCACACAGATGCCTTTCTGTCCTGGGCCTCCTCCACTGTCAGAGTGAGGCCAAATGCAAATTGAAGGAACACCATCTCATATTTCGCTTGGGCAGCTTACAACCCAATGGTATGAATTTGATTTCTCAAATTAACCCTTGCATTTCCTCACTCTCCATCCTTCCCCCACCTTAGTCGTCCTACTAGTTTTACTGTCATACTGCTTAGTTTCACTGTTTGCCACCCCCTCATACCTTTCATTCTTTTGTTCTTTGCATCTTTTCATACCTCTAGTCTCCCACTCCCCTGACTCATAGTCTGAGGAATGGTCTCGACATGAAACGTCACCTATTCCATTTCTCCAGAGATGCTGCCTGGCTAGCTGAGTTAGTCCAACATTTTGTGTCTTCCTTGATGAGAGACTAAAATGCATTTAAAGAAAGCTGGAGAAGTACACGTGAATTTGAGGATATGCTAATATGATTAGATATAGGGTGATAAAACTACTTTCAAGATGGCGGCGGCTGAGCCAATGGAGGAGAAGAACGGTATTGATGAGCGTGCTGTGAGCTTGTCTGAGCGTTCAGAAGTGATATGGGGGTTCCGAGGTCTGCTATGGGAGGCACAAAGGTGGAGCGGTGGCTGCCGGAGGTGAAAGGATGGCAAGGGTCGAGGTGCCAGTGGAATGAGCCATTACACACCCTGCAGCAAATGGGGGATCGCGTGGATCAGGCACTGCTGGAGGCCCCACAGAAGTCAGACGAATGCACAAATCGGACGTGGCCTGCAGCAGTGCAGAATGGCAGTGGAGGACAACAACAGCATTGCAGTGCACGCTAACCATAAGAACGATACTTGGAAGATGGTGCTGGAAGTGTGGCAACTCTTTGTGCACTGCCACAGAAGAAATCTACAATTTTTGCACATTGCACACTTGGACGTGTATATTCGGTGCTATTTATAGTATGAGTTTACTGGATTGCATGCAAAATAAACAATTTCACTATATCTAGGTAGATGTGGCAATAAATACTTTTGAAGAGCAAAACATGCCTGCAGAGAATAACAAAGCAAATGGCTTTTTATAGTATAGTTCAGTCATTCTAAATTGTTTAGACTGCTACATAATTCCCAACTCTTGGAGGGCAAAGAATGTTGGGAACATTTAGTCCTTTGAGCCAAAAGCTCTGCTTCATGGGATCATGGCAACTTTGTGATGCAACTCCATATTCCTTATTCTTTTTAAGATTTACTTTGGTAAATTAAAAGCTTTGAATCACAAAATTAAAATTAACAATTGATTTTAAATCAATTCCTATCTATGAAAAAGTTCCTAAGTTGCAGATTTGCTTCCTAATATTTGCAAATTTTCTTTAGTTTTTAGACAAAATAACAGGAATTGCCAGTTCTACATACTGTTGGATAAGGGAATAAAATTACCCTTTAACCTTTAATTTCCTTCATCCAATTTACATCAGATTTAAAAGATGTTACATGCACTAAACCGCAACTATCCTGCCTCCTCCACACCATCCTCCAATACTGTTGCTTTGCAGGGATATCCTTGGAAAAAAGAGTTAGTGTTGTGAGTCACTGTTTAATCACAAAATCACTGAGGTACATATAGAGAGCCCCTTTGATTATCTGTGAAAGTGAAAAATCCCCAAATCCATATTCTAACCATGGGAAAGGTGGAATCATTGACCACTTCCTTCAAGGTTGAAAATAGGACTTTGTTTTCATGGGATAGCATCTCCATTATTGCCATGCTCCATGGCACATTCAAGTGGTTGCTGCAATATGTGCCTATCCACATATCTTCTGAAAGCCTTTGGGAGAAATTTCAAAGCAACTGTGAAATCTCAGGTAGGATAGGGAAACTTATATTTTCAAGCAATATTGTTTTTATAAATATGATAAACAACAAGTATAAGATTGTTAATTCGTTTAATTGATTTCTATATACAGCCTCTAATAAAAAATATACTGTGTATGATTTTTTCCAGTGTTTCCCACTATTATTTTTCTTCAGTTTTGGTTCACTCATTTGCTCATCATACTTTGAGCTAATCAACAAAGTACAGTATTATAGTGAGATACAAAACAGGAAAATTGGTCTGGCTCTATATACAATTCTAGGTAGATATATCAAGTTAATTCAAATGTTATCAATGATTCAGATTAGTATGAAATGAGGCAGAATCCCCCAAAAAAGACCAACAACCACTGTGGGTCCGTGTGTTTGCAATGTTCAATCTCAGTCATGACACAAGGAATCAAAGAAAACAGAAATGCTTTGATGTAAATTTGCTTGCCTATAAAAAATGATTTTCCAGATTAAACAATAGAGCCAAGCCAAGCCAAGCCAGAATTGAGTCAAAATAAGAAAATATACATCTTCTGTAAGTACATTAAACAAAACCAATTTGGCTTGGGCTTACAAAATGAGGTTTGTCTGTATCGCCCAAAGTATTCAAGAAACCAGACAAGATCCACAAATAACAAAATACTTAAGGTCGGGATGTCTACAGGGAAGGTCTTAGATCAAATATTAAATCTGTGTGGCCCCAAGTGACTATAGCAGTTATCCTGGAGTCAGACTGATAACTTCTTGGCTGTATATATGATTTGGATAGTTCACATGTGGCCCTGGAGAAGAGCTTATGACCTCTAGCTTGTTACCTGGAAGTTCCTGTCCATTTTTGTTCACTGCTTTCCATATGCAATGCTCTTTCTTCAAAGCATTTGAGTTTAACCATAACAGCTGAAGGAATGAATGTTTGCTTTTCTTTCAACTTCAGTTGTCCAAGGATTCAGTTTTTTGACTAATGAAAATTAAGTAAAAACAGTACAGGAATAACTTGGAAATTGTAGCCCCAACAGCATGCTAAGGAATTAATCAATTTTTGTTCTTAACCACTTATACAAAAAAAAAGTGCTGGAGTAACTCATCGGGCCAGGCAACAACCCAGGAGGGACACACAACATCGTCTGTCCATTCCTTCCACAGATACACCCTGATCTGCTGAATTCCTCCAGCACATTGTTTTTTAGCTAGTTCAAGATTCCAGCTTATACGACTAATTGCTACATGATTTCCCATATCATAGATATTCTTCTAATTACCTCCCGGAATCCCTTATTCTGCTAGTTCAATGGGAATTTGATTACTTATTAGCGGATTCCATGAAACGAGATACCTTTGCTCTCAAATCAAACCTCTGGGATAATAACAGATTATTTCTGAAGAAGGTTCTCCACCCGAAATGTCACCCATTCAGAGATGCTGCCTGTCCCGCTGGGTTACTCCAGCATTTTGTGACTACCTGCAATTTCTGATCTACTATTGGGGAAGTTACATGAAATCAGAACAGTAAACGTGCAACATTATTTATATTGTTGAAATCCGAGGCATTCTTGATCCTTTTTAAAGAAAAATTAAAGTTTCATTTTTGGAAATAGTAATTTATATATACTAATATATCATATGGAATTTTCATTAACACCATATATTTCTCACTTTCAATATCATACTAATTAACTAATTAATGTCATTAATGATATTATGAAACAGCACATAACACCATATAATAAAATGCTCAGACTCATTACAGCAGATTCTTTATGATAATTAAATCTTATAGATAATGGCACCAACATTTTGAAGAAGCTGACATTGAGTACAATGGCTGACGTCCACGCAGCCAAAATCTTTGCACTCTTTTTTGGGCAATCCCTCAGATGAGGGACATGCTTTAACTCCACTTCTATGGCTTCCAAGGTGACTCATGAGGCTAATATGTGACCCAAAGACCCGGCCGTTACTGGGACATAGGATGTGTGAAAGAGTGGGCAGCTGTGTAGTTTGTAAAGTGTGTGCTCCCAATACATGGATTCGAGGTTCTGAATACCATCCCAAATACTCCTTATCTCAGCTAAGAGTAGACAGTGGTTCAGGGATTCCCACAGGTCAATGAAAATACTATACTAGTTCAAGGCTCCTTTAGTCATTTCCTTTGTCCACCAGGTAACCAAACTTGAAGTAGAGTGCATTTCTCAGGTTTAGTGTCACCATGTGAAACATATAGTCTGTCCATGATAGTTGGCTTAGTGTTAGTAAAATCAAATTTAATGATCTGAAAAGGTATGGAATCTTGTGCCCTTTCATATTCAGAATTACAACTAGATCACAAAAGCAATCTGCATAAGCATCTCAGAAAACACTGTTGTGCCTCATTGGAGGTGTTGGCTTAGCAGCAGATGATGCTAAACCACTATCAACATCCTCTCCCCAGCCCACAACCCTGCAGCAAGCCCACCCCAATTGGCCAAATGTGGGCAATGGAGAGGTTGTGTGGAATATCATCAGGAAAAGTCCTTTATTTAGACCCGAAACATCTCCTATCCATGTTCTCCAGAGATGCTGTCTGACCCGCTGAGCTACCCCAGCACTTTGAGTCTATAAAGCCCTTTACAAAAATAAAGGACTTTGACTCACTTTATTAAAAAAATAACAGTGAATAAAAGGAAACTATTAGGAGGTTGAGTTCACAAATTTGCCTGGATCTTAATGATCATTTTTATCCATTATTGGGTTGGATGATTTATTGGATCTCACCATGCCTTAAGTTCTCAAAAAATCTCAACTAAACAGAATCTCCGGAAGTGGCGGAGCTGCCTTGCAGCTGTGGCTCGCCTGCAGTCCGTTTGTCTTTTCTTATTTTGATTTCTTTTGTCCTGTTGTTTCAGTTTATTTTAGTTGTGTATGTGTGGGGGGGTGCGAGAAACTTGTTTATAGTCTCTTCCTTCGGGGGGGGGATGCAACCTTTTCTTGTCGTATGCCCCGTTTCCATTTCCATCTGTGCTGAGGCCTAATCGCGGAGATGGCGGCCTCCAACTGGGACTGACCTCGAGGCTCCGGCGGCAGTGCCAGGACTTACCAACGTGAGGCTGGCCGACTTCGGGGCTGTGGTGGCGTTGCGGCGGCGGCGACCCGCCTTCGGAGCCTCGGAGGCTCGGCCGCGGGCCCAGTGGACTTGGCCGTGGGCCCAGTGGACGACAAAGTCTGGAGCTCGCAGGTCCCAGGTTGGTGACTGGTTCTTCAGAGCTCCCGCAGCACAGCTTTGTCCGCTGGACTGGAGGGTGGCAGCTTCATCCACCCCGGGCCGCGGAGTTTGAACCGGCCCATTCGCTGAGCTCGGATTCGGCTGCGGGACTTTCCATCACCCGGCGGGGTCACAACATCGGAAGCCTGGATCGCCTCAATGCAGAGAGAGAACAAGGAGGGAAGAGACAAGGACTTTAAGACTTTTGCCTTCCATCACAGTGAAGAAGGCCTGGTAGACTCACTGTGGTGGATGTTAAATCTGTGTTTATTGTATGTTTTGTTATTTTATTCTATGCTATGACTGCAAGGTACAAAATTTCATTCAGACTGAAAAGTCTGAATGACAATAAAGGATTCTTTACTAAATATTATTCTGGACATGCTATTTATTATAACAATAGGAATATCTAAGGAGGTCTAGTATCCTCTAGTGTCCTCCACTAAGGAGGACACAAACAATCTTCCTGATATAGTAGTGGCCAGAGGATCTGGGGTGACGGAGGAACTGAAGGAAAACCACGTTAGGCAGGAAATGGCGTTGGTAGACTGATGTGACTGAAGGCTGATAAATCCCCAAGGCCTGATGTTCTGCATCCCAGGGTACTTAAGGAAATGGCTCTAGAAATCGTGGATGCATTGGTGATAATTTTCCAATGTTCTATAGACTCAGGATCAGTTCCTGTGGATTGGAGGGTAGCTAATGTTATACCACTTTTGAAGAAAGATGGGAGAGAGAAAACAGGGAATTATAGACCAGTTAACCTGACATCGGTGGTGGGGAAGATGCTGGGGTCAATTATAAAAGATAAAATAACCGCACATTTGGATAGCAGTAACAGGATCGGTCCGAGTCAGCATGGATTTATGAAGGGGAAATCATGCTTGACTAATCTTCTGGAATTTTTTGAAGGTGTAACTAGGAAAATGGACAAGAGTGAGCCAGTGGAAGTTGTGTACCAGGTACAGCAGGCAGTGAAGAAAGCGAATGGCATGTTGGCCTTTAGAGCAAGAGAAGTTGAATATAGGAGCAAAGAGGTCCTTCTGCAGTTGTAGAGCCCTAGTGAGACCACACCTGGAGTATTGTGTGCAGTTTTGGTCCCCTAATTTGAGGAAGGACATTCTTGCTATTGAGGGAGTGCAGCGTAGGTTTACAAGGTTAATTTGCAGTATGGCGGGACGACGGGACTGTCGTATGCTGAGAGAATGGAGCGGCTAGGCTTGCACACTCTGGAGTTTAGAAGGATGAGAGCGGATCTCATTGAAACATATAAGATTGTTAAGGGTCTGGACATGCTAGAGGCAGGAAACATGTTCCCGATGTGGGGGGAGTCCAGAACCAGGGGCCACAGTTTAATAAGGAGTATGCCATTTAGAACGGAGACGAGGAAACACTTTTTCTCACAGAGAATTGTGAGCCTGTGGAAGGCGGTGGAGGCAGATTCTCTGGATGCTTTCAAGAGAGAGCTAGATAGGGCTCTTAAAAATAACGGAGTCAGGGGATATGGGGAGAAGGCAGGAACGGGATACTGATTGGGGATGATCAGCCATGATCACATTAAATGGCGGTGCTGGCTCGAAGGGCCAAATGGCCTATTGTCTACTGTCTATCTCCAAAAATGCACAAATACAGAAAAATATACCTTTTGATTCAATCGTATACTTATTTTGTGATGCATTACAAATAATGTAAAGTAAAAGGATGTGAAAGCAAACTAAAATATGCTGGTCATTCATTTCAAAATAAAAGCACAATAACTCCTCGCAGAGACAGAGAAATGACCAGCGTAATTGAAACGAGATTTTGAAGGAATAACAAGTAAAATAGACAACGCGAGTTGAAGATAGCAACTTCACAGGAACTGGTCGCTTGAATAATTGTTTGTAATATATTATTTGCACTTTAGTTTCTGCCATTTCAATCCATTATTGAAAGCAGCACATAAACAGTTTTGTTTAACCAGGGTTAGTCTGGTATTTAAATGAAATGATGTATTTGTATTTATAAGCGTTAAAAAAAGTATAATTAAATAAATATTATTAATGATATGATTACAGCACATAGTTTATGCAAAGTATTAAATGCTAAAATAAATGATTGGTCTGTTATAATTAAAAATGTAATTCCCTGACCGGGAATCGAACCCGGGCCGCGGCGGTGAGAGCGCCGAATCCTAACCACTAGACCACCAGGGAACCTGAAGAGATCGCCCTTCAGTGCATATACGAGTATAAGAGACCGGTTTCGTCAACACATTCATGTTCTGGCGGTTCATTATGAACGGGCTGCACGGGATACCATGGCGACAGTGCCGCGGCCTGAAGATTATTCCTTTTAAATGTAACTTCAAACCCCAAGAGTATAATTAAGAAATGAAACGTGGCGGCCCAGAGATTATTTCCTCATCATGTATTCCAATGCACAACGTATAATTCAGAGAAACGTGACACTTTATTTGTAGATAGACACAAAAAACTGGAGTAACTCAGCGGGCAGATACTTGTTAAAGAAACCTCGTGTTTGCAGTTCGACAATACTGACAGACACAAGTGTCAGAGTAACTCAGCATAAAGGGTCCCGACCCGTAACAACGCCTATTTGAATAGAAGTTTATCCTATTTCCTCTTTCTCACCCGTCTCCAATAACTTGTATACTTGACGCGTTGTCGAGGTTCCTGAAAACCGAATGAACAGGATTCTGCAAACCACGCACGAAAGGGCAAGGCTTTATTTTGTTTTGTTAAAAGCAATTTAGTTTTGCAGTTATTTCATTTTTCCGTATCCATGCTTCAGACACAAGGCCACGTATTTAACTTGTCGAATTGTAAATCCTGCCCCCTTCTGGTCTGCTTGTAGGGTTACATGCCACGTGTTACCATGTTTTGAAATGTGCTTCGTATTCCACAACTGATATCTAAAGAGAAATGGTATTTGACTGCAATTCCCGACCAGACTGCGTGGTCTTTCAAGAAACATCCCCCACCCCCTCTTAAGAGAACACTTTTTCCTCGTCAGCACAAAAGTTGGCCTTTTGGTCTTATACTCATAGACTGTGCCTGTTCAACCGCACCCATTCTAAATAGTTGTCCTACCGATAAAATTGTGCTAGTATACATGTTTGCATCCCAGGTCGAAATTCCAATAGAAACCAGTAGAGCTAAAACCAGTAGAGTCTTACTGGTTTCTACTGGTCCAATTCTCTACTGGTTTTAATATGGAAAGTGAAATAATACCAGTAGAAATCAATAGGGATTTCCTACTGGAGCCATGTAGCAGACCAGTACAAATTCTTCTTGGAACCAGTAGAAACCAGTACAAATCTTCATGGAACCAGTAGAAACCAGTACAAATTATTCATGGAACCAGTACAAACCAGATGGAATTCCTACTGGAACCAGTAGAAACCAGTTGGATTTCCTACTGGAACCAGTAAAGACTAATTCAAACTGCCATTGAAACCAGTAGAAACCAGTTGGATTTCCTACTGGAACCAGTAAAGACCAATTAAAATTTCCCATTGGAACCAGTAGAAACCAGTTGGAATTCCTACTGGAACCAGTAAAGACCAATTAAAATTCCCATAGGAACCAGTAGAAACCAGTTGGAATTCCTACTGAAACCAGTAAAGACCAATTTAAGTTCCCATATGAACCAGTAGAAACCAGTAGGAATTTTTACAACAACCAGTAGAAGACCAGTGTAGCTAATCACACTGGAACCAGTACAAACCAGTAGAAACCAGGAGGAACTCCCTACTGGATCCAGTAGAATAGTTCCAGTAAAGAGCAGTTTCAGAGTATTTGGATGCTTCACTGGACTGTTAGAATGCACATCGGCAGGACATTGGTAGGAAAAGTAGATTTGGAATGATGCCACCAGAAGTCCAGCAGGTCGAATGAGACATAAACATATCTGAATGCTAAAAACCATGGAGGCTTACGTACAACAACACATTCCACAAACAATCACACAAAACTCATGCTATATAAATTGCATACACACAAAAAAGTTTTTTTTTTTACATGTTCAATATCTGTGAACCTTTACAGATGATGAACCATTTAATAGCAGCATAGCAGTAGGTGGATCAGAAATCAACTCCGTTGCTTAGGCACCACGAAGATGAGTATTACTTTAGTGAGCACACCAAAAGTATGCACTTTTAACGGGGTGCATCTTTTGCCAGTTCAAAATTTTAGTTTTACATCAGAGGGTATGGAGAGAAGGCATAGATACAATATATTTTTCTAGGGCTGTTCTATGACTATAGTATGTAATACCTGTAGCGAACACATGCATTTATTGTACTACAATGGATTCTCATTCTCACTTGCTCTTTGTTACTTGACATTTTAGGTGATTGCTCTTGTAAGACACTCAATGAAATTTCAGTGACTTCAAATGAAAGGAAAACAGGAATTTCATGACATAACAATATGATATTGACTTATGACAGCAATAGAAAGAGTTGTTCAAAAAATATACACTCTTTGTGTTGTTTGGCAAGTGATAATCTGTGAGGTAGCATTAAAACAATCAAATAATTCTTTGGTTTACAATGAGAGAGATCACATGGCAAGAAATATACATGTATTATACAGTGTACATAGAAAGACATAAGAAAAAGCTACTGGTAACAGTAAAAACAAAGAACACCATGATGCCATAAATACAGTCCACATTTGAATTATCAAATGGTCATGAATACTCTATCTACATTTTAGGTGACTGGTTTTATAATACATAGCGCACTCAACTACTTTCCCTATCGACAACATACCAAGTAAACAGCTTTTTCTCGACATCATGGGGAAATAAATTGAAGAGATAATCTATGAGGTAGTGTTAAAACAATTGCCATTATTTGGTTTAGAATGAGAAGGATAATGTGGCAAGAAACATGTATAATACTCTGAAAGACATGAAAAAGAAGATACTGGTAACATTAAAAAAAAAGAACATCATGACACCATGAATACAGTAGACATTGGAATTATCAAATGCTCATGCATACACTCTATTTACATTTTAGGTGACTGCTTTTGGTGCTTAGTGCACTCAACTACTTTCCCTGACTATTGACAACATCCCTGTTTGACATAGTGGGAAAATAAGTTTGAATTTCCAAACAATTTCCATGTCTCATTTCTTTGTGCTACAGATTACATGATTGTTCTACTCGTATACATTATATAAACGTTCATCAAAATGGAGGCAGCTGCTGTAATCATCGATGAAGAGTAATAACAGAAATTGATGGCACAGAAGAAACTTGTTTGAAATAATATATGGCAATGGTGTTTGGCAAGAAATAAATATTTATGGTATGTGGGTGTACAATAAACCATGCTGTTTGCTGGCATCATGGATCACAGTATGAATAATGATATAAAAAACAAAAACAAAAAAACTCTAGTCCATAATGGTCATAAACATGAACTAATCGTATTGTGTAAGTGTCTGAACTCTTCATAACCTTAGGTTGCCTTTACTTTCCTCCTCAAATCCATTATTTTTTCACTAATGTAAGCGTTCACCTTCCCGAGCTCTTTCTGTTTTTCCTCATGGGGAGTTTTCAGCTGCGTCAGCCGGTGTAGGAAGCAATCTGTTACACAAACACACATAAGAGAAAACAAGAGCACTGATAGTATCACTTTGACAGAGACTATGTATTGACATACTTATTATCACAAAAAAAAACCTTCTCTAATCGAATATCAAGAAATTAATGTAACAAGGCTGCATTGTGAATGAAATAGTGTTTACGGCTCATGTTAAGTTTGGAAGAACAAAAATGACAGTGAAATGCTTTCCAGATGTAAACCAAAACTATTGTTACATATCCCCCCACCCCACAAGGAATGTTATACAAATACTTCATGTGGAAAAAATTACATTGTCTGAGAAGCTCAGAAGCATGTGTCAGTATTAAGCATGTGTCAGAATCCTTCTTCAGTGTGATGACAAACACTGAAATGTCTTTTATTAAATTAAAAGACACATTGAACTAAATAAATATATCGCAGTCTAATGATTACCACGAATTGCCTGAAGTTTAGCAGTCTCTAGTGGTTCGCCAACTGCTCTGTCTTTGAATCGGTTACTTGATTTTCCGGTGACTGACCGCTGTCGCAAGTTGTCGGATCTCCAGATGCAAACCGCTAAATTCTTCACGAACAAAGAATGTTTTGTTTGACTCGACACCATAGAAAGCTTTGTGCTTGGCAGCAATATGTCATGCCCAAGGTAGACCTACAAAAGATCATAGAAGAAAAAAAATAATCTACTGGATAGAATTGAGAGGATGAAGCAACAATACATGTAATGATTGCTTGAGGGAAGCGTCAGAACAAGAAGATTTAACCTTAACTTGCCGTGTGCAAGTTTACCCGACATTCAAAACATCATTTTATTGCTCATTGTTAACCGATTGTACATCTGTCATGATTACTAAACATATTCTTGTCAAACATTTACGCATACAGAGAACTCCTGTAATAGCAAATTCATATCAAATGACAAATGTGTTTTTAAGGAAGTGAAGTAAATCATCATGTCCCAACTGACTTTTAAATGTTAACCTACAGGATATTGGATGAAAATAAAAAATTGAAATGTTGCTATGGTGACTGGTATGATTCCACTTTATCACATTATTTTTCCAATATACTTACTGTACATCTTGACAGTGCAATACGACACCTCTTACACGTTTGAAAATTTGATGGTAAAACATCAGAACTGTTGAGAGGTTATATATACATTCCTTGCAGTAAGTTAATTTGGATGGCAAAAGTTGGGATTTTTAACAACTATTCGGGATTGAACTTGGCTAAATTTTTCCCTACATAATCATTGTGCCTAATGCATGCATTTAAACCAAGTTTAATTAACTGCATCATTTCCAAGGCAAAGAGCTCAGATTGTCCTATTGGACAAGAACATACATGCAGACTTTATCATATACACAGGGGATAGAAACAACATGAAAATAATACTTGGAGTTAACTTTCTTTGTGGAGAGAGAGAGATAGAGAGAGAGGGGGGGGGGGGGGGGGGGGAGGGGGACCCAGAATACTCCCTATCTCATCCAGTGTAAACATTTTTGTCTCTAGCGGCTGGGTCCCTATGCTGGCTTGTGCTGAATGAGATGATCTCGCACAAACATGTGCAGGTCAAAGTGGGTCACACTTTCAGCCCTGACTTGTTGCACTTCCAATGATACAGTTGCATAGTACTACGCACAGCAGGCACAGCAGCAGAGAATGTATGCGGTAATCACATCTAATTTTTTCCTTTTTATTGTGATCAAAGCGATGACCATTCAAAATTATAAATTGCACTTTTAGAGACTTCATCTTTTCTTTTTCCATTCTAGTAAACATCGCAGAGAAAATCTACCAATTGATTGGAGATACATATGATACTGAAGTGTTCCATGTTTTTTTTTCTTGTGTGTGTGTGTGTACCACTTAAGCAGAGCTTGCACAGTGCATAGGCACAGCATTGTTGATACACTGTTAGGGAAAATTACATTGCGTTGCCAACCAATTTGAGTTTTAAACAGTTATGTGAAAATAGGTGGTACTTGCCTGTCCATCCATCAGGGATGTACAGTTGTTTGGAATCTTCTTTGTCTTCCTGGCCTTGTCTGAAGAGGTGCTGGCTGGGGTAGGAGCACTGGGGGTTGCACTCAGCTTACAATTTTCTCTTCCACTGAGATGTGTTATGAAATGATTAATATATGATACCTTGCAATTACTTTCAGTATGATCATGAATATGAGTATGAATTCCCTCCCACTTAAAAATTACGAGAGCAATTGAAAGCATGAGAGCACACTTCCATGGGAAAATTGACCATGAAAATTATGATTTAGTTTTTCAAAAAGTCATAGCTGTTATTATTGCATAGAATTCATGAAATACATTGAAAGAAGCATGATGATGGGAGCAGGCAACTTTATTGGATGGTAAGATTTATTGATCAGAATTTGATTCGAAACTGACATTAACGAGTTAAAAGGTGTCATTGGAGATTGGAGTTGAGGGAGCATTAAGGCAAATGTTCATGCACCATATTGAAATAAACACATTTCCCACAATATCACAACAATCATCACTAGGATGGGTATGAAATCAAATATGGTTATATTGTAATTACCTAATTTGCAGTATTTCAACATATTTTGTCATCAATGACATATGGTCACTTACATCCATCAAACTTTTCGAGGATACGGGTTTGGAGCTTTCTGTTGAGATTTCGCTCCTCCTCCAGTTGCTGCCGTAGTGAGGCATTTTCCTTTTTCAGCTGTTGAACTTCATTACTGGTAGAGTTGTGAACTCTATCTGGCCGCTTTGAAGACCTGCTTTGAACATGTGGGATGGTCTGGAGTCGAATGGCAAGGGGGCAGGATGAGGAGGTGAAGCAGCATGCTGATACTGGCTGCCTTGGTTTTGGCATCAAGGGCTTGTGGACTGCTGGGCCCTTTGCGGATGATGTGGTATACTTGGTGTGGACTGAGTCAACTTAGCTTTGAGTTTTTGCTGCATGATTCTGTTTAAAGTGCTAAACTTTGCAGCTTGTACAGTCTTCTGTTCGACACAAACATAAGAACAGGATGTGTAAAAAAAAAGGTCACTCAGGTTTTACACATTTTTCACACTGATATACAGACGTGTAATTTGTGTAGAAGTCTGTCAAAACATTTTTTTTTCAAGCAATGTGAGATCACATAAATCTTGTTTCAATTTCTTAATCATTCTTGTTACCAAGTGACCACTTTTCAACTGCTTTGTGTTTAAGTATGTGTATAAAATACATTATAGAACTCATACTAGAAATATTATTTCTTAAAGATATAATACTTTGTGTAAGGTTTGGTCTAGTTATCCAACTGCATCTGATCATAAGATGTTAGAACAAAAATTAAATACCACAATGGAATTCTGATTAGTTGACATGTGGGAGCACAATTTTTTTTTTTTTTAGGATGGGGGAACGTAACTGTATACAGTGGCACATGTTGACATTCTACCTTTTGTGTAATATCTTGCCGCTTCTTCTTGCGGGCAACACATCATCGCCGATGACGAATATGTTGACATTGCTGAGTTGGTGATCTAGGCTGTTTGGGATTGTGGCCATCACCAATGTCATCATCCGTGTCTTCAACAGTTGAGTCCAAGATTTTTGGATTCATTCCGCGATCCACCTGCCAGCTTGGTTTCTATCTGCCACCTTTAGTTTCTAGACAACACAAGATTTAAAAAAAAATTGAGCATTGATCCCAATGATGGATTTGTTGATTACAGCTTCTAATGGTATTTTTTTTTTTTTTGGTACTAGAAAGGAGGAATTGAAGGGGCATACAGGTCTAGATCTCTATACGTATTGTAAGTTAGTCTAGAAGAATCGAAATATTTTAAAACAGTACATATTATCGTGACAGAAAAAGCTGCATACAAGGTGCTACATAACATTGCCTGATTGCTCAGGGTAAGTGAAAATCAAAAGGCAAGTGTTTTTGGAACAATGACTAAAAAATGTCTGCCCGATTCGGGCGAGCAAAAAGTTTTGAAGCCACCTTTTTTTTCACATTTTTTATGATGAGAGTAATGCATGATATTACACATTTCCTCAGTGTCTCACAATAATGTTACATTGTAGCTACATTTCTAATTTCTAATACATTTCTAATACCATTTAGATTGTAGTATTAGTATGAGAAGTAGACCAACAAAACTGCCATTTCCCGCCATTTTTTATTCTCGGTTGCTCCCTCTGAGACTGAAGTCTAACATTGCCTGTATATATTTTGCCCCAGTTGTGGAATGGATCTTCGAATGTTATAAATAAACGACAACAATGAAGTTTCTAGTTCCATTAGTATAAACAGTTGTCCGCGGTATAATGGTTATTAAACCATAAAAGGCATCAGCCATACAACCATAAGTTCACTAATAGTTCTACAGACCATGCTGGTTTCTATTACTATTTTTCTACGTCAACAAATACAATCAATCATTTCAGACATTAAAATCCACATGTTTGCTTTGATAGTACACAATACCCACTGGCAAAGCATCAATATTTGAGCCCGATACGCTCTGGTTCCTCATCAGTATCTAGGTCATCCTCTCTGTTCCACCCTCAATGTCTGGCAACCACGCACGAGGTACATTTTTGATTCATGGTGGGTAGTTCATCGAACTTCACAATATCACTGGTTCGAAACAATGGCTTGGACATTGGGCGTCTCTGATACGCACGTAAGCGTACGGGAATTTTGGCTGTGCCATTGCACGAAGTTGCGAATGAACATCAACTGGATAGTGATGGCTTGAATAATGATGCTGACACTTCGAGAGAACGCTGGACGTTACTTATAAATAAGTTATGGGCTGTAACTAAAGAATGAAAGTAACGCTAGCTTAGACTATTGTGTAGAAATATGCGGAGCTCATCGATTTTAACATCAACGGTTACAGGATAATTCAGAAATATCATTGTGTTCGTTCCCCCACGGTTTGCACGTACGTACGCCATGTCGTTATACCTTGAAAAATCAAATTGACCCGCGCTCTTTGTTGTCTCGCTTGAACTCAAGGGCCGAATTGTATGACGTAGTTTTGCAAACCAATTGCCGTAACTCCGTGGTTTGTTATAATAATTGATGCATCGAAAAAAATTAAGATTTCTTAAAATCATGTAATAATTTTTTCAAGTGTGTTTATATTTTTGTTGTTTGAATTGCATATTTAATGTTGTACTGCATTATTTACAAACTGGATCAATTCCCCATTTCTATCTACCCACTGCTCTAGTCAAGGCCGCCTGTGGGTGCTGCGCTTGCAAAATTGTGTTAATGCAGGCGATGCTCCCGTTGATTGACAGCTTTTGCCTGCCGATTTGCGGCCCGGAGGCTTATGCAAGATCGACACAATTTGAAAATATTACAGATGTATAAATGATAAACATACTCAATTCATATAATAATTTTGTGGTTTATCAATTATTTATATTCATATATTAAAAAATACTTAACCGATTTATTAAAAATAAACTTTTCACGATGCATTAAATCCGCGCCATTTTCAACACACCACCAATCTGTCAGATCAGCTTACTTAGTTATAGTAGTAGACAAATTCGATCGTTTTCTGTGCAGTAATCACGTTACGTACAGCTACACAATCCTGTACGGTACCTACCAATCTGCCGTATACCGCAAAATACTGATATTCAAACAGCGGGTTCGATAGTGGCGCGGCAAGTTTGTATGTGCTAGATTCCACGATTTAAATTGTGAAATATTCGTTCTGCTCACAAGATACATGCATTGCAGCAATGAGTGTGAAGGATGGTAGAAAACGACTGAAAGTCGACCTGAAACCAGACAGCAACGACACCATTACACCAGCTACCAAATGGCGACGGAGGCGAGCAAACGTAATTTTGTAGATCACGAGGGGACAGCAGAGACTCAGAGACGGCAGCAAGACTTTCATACTTGGTCTCATTCAACTGAGTCAAGTGGAGGGATAGTAATATTGAAGTTGTAGCCTGTACGATCATCCTCAATTTGCCACGACACAAGAGGATAGTTTCACTGTTCATGAAGGTAGTAGCGAAGTGACAGTGAATATGAAGAAGATGAAGACAGGGATAACAGAATATTCTTCTAATTTATCTGATGACGAGCCAGCATGACAGTGATCATGTTGACTTTGATGAGACACTGAATTACCCTCTGTTTGAAGGATCAAATGTTCCAAAGCAGAAAGCATTGCTAATGGTGTTGGTTCATTCTGTGATGACGGCCACTGTCTGTCAGCTACAGCTGTGTGTCATCTCTTTGAATCTTAAATCTTCTCTTTGGCAGATTCATCTTTCGGTCAACAACTTTCCTGACATATTTTTTGTACCAATATCATTCGTTAGTTTTCACTTCTACTGGTGTCTTTCCTTGTTTGTCGTTTTTGTAAGATCTTTTATTTCTGTATAGTGATGGGGAAGGAAAAAAACATACCTGTATCCTGTCCACAATGGTGGAACTGATGTGTTAGTTTCAGTCTCACGTCACAGGAATTATTTTTGTGACAGCCGACTTGTCCTCACAGGGTTCAATATCTCTTTGAGTGGGCAGATATTACACTCACCTCACATACTGAGTTACCCGCCACACAAATAGAGGTAATATTGAAGTTATTTTTGATGGAGGAAAAGTATAAGAAGATGGCAGATGATGATGCATCTTTTGCGGCATTTAATTATATAATTTTCATACTCATTTAATTCTGATGGGATTCCAGTTTTTAATTCATCAAAGCATCACTTCTGGCCAATTTATTTAATGATCAATGATTGCCACCAAATCGTATGGAACTTGTACTGGATGGAGTAGGTTTGGGGAATAGTTGAGCTAATAATGCAAGTATTTTTGGACAAATTTACCTGCGAGGCTAATATATATTATTAGACCGGAGTGTCTCGGATAGGGGTGATGCGTTATTTTGTAGTAAATTATTTGGACTTTGTTGTTTGCAGGTAGCACACTGCTCGATCTGCAAAGGCCAAAATACAATTCGGTAGGTTCAATGATAGTGGTTGTAGGTTTTTGTTACCAGATCATGGTAAGATCCTAGATAGAGTGATCCCAAATATCCCTGTTAATGTTTGTGATTACTGACAGAACTGGATGCATGAAATTGTTAAATGATATGATTCATTCAGTCAGGATTTTCAAGCAAGGAAAATCATACTGTAAGGCCCAGGTGAAGGGTCATGTGCACTCTAAATCTCTTCCTTATTTTTCCAATATGTTGGGCGGTAATTCCCCTGATTCTTAGCACTGTTTGTACTAGGAGTTGGCTGCCAGACAGCTTTTAGAACACTATGGTTTTCATCAGGATGCCAGTCAACCCATATACAGTGGTTCTCAAAGATTGTATCATATAATCAAGCAATAGATGAATGGCTTATTAAGCCACCTTGTGTTATTGCCAAGAGCCAAGGCCGATTTTAGGAGAGAAAAAATATTGGAAAGCTTCAGAGTGGTACCTGGTTAAGATTCTTACAGTGTGCCCTGTTTGAAGGGTATTTTACTAAAGTGTATTGGAACATCATATATTTCTTGTTGAAGCTTCTTTCCTCCGCTTTTACAAAAGTCAGTATCAGTTTTGCTTTACAAGAAGTATTATTATCATGTTTCATTTGTGTGTCAGCTGTCAATTTCTGTATGGTCAATTGGTCAGGTGCGATGGACTTTAACATCCCCCTTCCTAACACATTTTGTATCAAAAAGTGTCGATTGTGGGGTCCTCTTTGTCACATTTCATGTTTTTCATTTGAAGCTGCTAACTGGCGTATAAACGGCAACTCCAAGGAAACGTGGCTATCATCATGCAGGTAGTTCAAAAATATTCCTGACATTACAAATGTTGCCATTATTCATTGAACATCAGCTACACTCTCACCCCGTGTAAAGGCCTTTACAGCAAAGATAATTAAACATCAGAAAAGAAATTTTATAAATGGGGCATGCATGGTGTGCACATTCTGGAATCAGGCTTGCTCTCGGTAGCCATCAAGAAGTGATGCTCTTTTTGCTAATTGGGTTTATCAAATGAAGACAACAAACTCCAGTTCTTGTTTTCCCACCAAGAACTTAGGAAAAGATGGTATGGTGTTTTGTTTCAGGTTATTAGTCTGTGAGACAATGACTCGAATAAACGATTGTGGCAATTTGCTGTTGTAAGTGGGTGAATTTACTCAGCATCCTCAATGATGACCTGGTGTATAAGATTGTAAGTGCTTACGGTTCTTCAAGAGGAAGTAACTCATTTTATGAGTTGACGAATCAAATTCTAAATTGTCACATCCTCCTTTTTCAAGGTCTGTACAGGATCATGCAGAGGATAGTTTGCTATCTCGTGCTGAAGAAGCCAGGGGTAATTGTATGTCCAATGAATGTGGAATGGATCAGTTCATGTGCCTTTCCAAATTATGTGGCCGAACTGAACGCTCCTGGCATGTAGAGAACTGGAAAAAATTATTGATATACATGGGACATTACGTATTGGCAATGACCGTGCGAATTGTGGATGTAGTATAAAATGAAAATGAATTATTACATCCATTGCCTACTCAGGATATTTTCAAGTTAGTAGTAGGGATTTGAATTTTTTTAAACTGATTCATAGACTGTTTGGTAGGATGCCACACTGAATGATATGTCTTGTTGTGCTAGTCAACCCTGGAATGGTTTCTTTTGAAGTTGTTCTTCAAAATATGTTGTCTTAGATGCTGGATGGGGAACTTTTCTGGTTGCTAATGGCAATTTGATGTCTCGAAAAAAAACACAAATACCCCCCATATTGCTAGTACAGTCTACCTCACCTATGTCGAGTCCCGTTTGAAGAAAAATTTCTTGTCCATTAAGGTCATAAACTTGTACTTATTGTACTGTCTAAGTCGAAATATTGGCGCAAGTAGAAGTGTTTTTTTTTTTCCGGTCCTTTGGACTCGGCTAAATTAACCCTAAAAAAGACTGGGGAGTATTTCAACTTCCAAAATACCCAGTCTTTTTAGGGTTAAGCCGAGACCAAAGGTACCCGAAAGAAACACCTGGGTACTTACGCATTAGTTCTAGGCTGTTGATCGTCCGATTGCAACAAGAGTGTGTACACACTTAGTATTATGTTTCCATCCACATGATTGCCTAGTCCAATATTGGATATTATTCCTCTCATTTTTCCTTTACTTTTCCTATTTAATTATGCAAATACTAATTGTTTTTTTATATTTGAGTGTCCTTATATAGGCCTAGAAATCCCTGTCATGTCTGTTATATGTAATTGAAGGTGCTTCATTGTCCAATAATCGTGTAATTTTTTGTTTGTATTATGTGAAACTGTCATGGCAAATTACGAATTAATTGATGTATGATGCATATATTACTAATTAAGTGCCGTTAGGTATGCAATGTAATGTTCTTAGCATTTTATTGATTGCAGATCTTCATGGAATGTACAAAACCAATCTAGATTGACACAAACGATAAACAAACTCTACTAAATCTAAAATAGCATTTTTCATGTGTATTATCATATTTTATGCAAATAAATTTTTTATTTTTGCATAAAGTCGTTTTTATTTCTTATGTATTTCTTTCTTTTTTACCATTGCAAAATTGTAGGTGGTCTTCACTGGTTTTTTACTGGTTTAACTTCGTTTGTAACTCACATCTAAACCCAGTAGTCTAACACATGTTTTTCTACATGTTTTCTACAGTTGTCTCCCTACTTGAATCCATGACACTGTATGGTTTCTAATGGTTCTACTGGTTTGAACATTCGGGAATTTATACCCCTCTTATATACAATAGATTATCTGGTTTCTATTGGCTTCTTTGGTTTCATTCCAGTTGGATCTACTGTTTTCTTAAGGGCTATATCATATATAACCACCGATATTGGGAAATAGGATCCTGAAACTCAGTATACAGTGGATATCTCCTATAGACCACTGGAGAAGGATGATGGTTTCTAATGGTTTATAGAGGTCGACTACATATTAGGCCTACTGGTTTCTATAATTTAAGGTTTGTTACCTCTCCCTTAGCTAATGATAATGACAGGGATTAAGAGCTTGTAGAAAGAGGTGGGGGATTGGGGTGGGGGCATACTAGAAGGGTGCAAGGCAGTGACATTGATCCAGGTATAGGGCAGCGGTGATGGCAGAGGACAGGTGGTGATGGGATTGGATAATCTAGATGTGGTGTTAAGTGGCGCGACAAAAACTGTGTGTTGCTTTTGTTGGATTGTGATGAAAATGGAGAGGGTGGAATGTGGGAGGGAAACAGGAGGTGGACACATAAATAGCCCTTGAATAAATCCATCTTTGAAAGGGTGCCTGCCTATGAAGTAATTAAGTCTCCAATACTATCACAGCAAGGGCCCTCTTCATACTCTGCCACGCTTTTTACTCAAACAGTTAGCGCAGTAAAGGCCTCATCTTATAAGCATCCAGTGCAGACTAGAAAATTGAGTGGTATGATGTTGTGGGAATTACAGGGGACGCCTGGAGAAACTGGTTGAGGAGCAGAGCTGGTAGGAGGGCTGAATATATCAAGGTTATCGTCTAAGGGAATATCATAAGACAAGTGGCAGAGGTTGAATGCTCTGTGGTGGTCCTGACTTTCCGCATGGTAACACAACCGGGGAAACGTTCAGTAGTCATTAAGAGGAGGATGAGTTAGGGTACTGGTTAATTCATGCTAAAATAGACCGGAGGAAGAAAGCAGGTGGAGGAAGAGTAACCAGGTCATGGTCCAGTGGAGTGGCCGGATGGAAGTTGGTGGTGAAATAGAAATGAATGAGTCAGTCAGTTGTGTGTGTGGGTTGCCAGGGAGGTGACACAAAGCAGCGCTGTAACGGAGGTAGAGGTCGGGGATGGGGCCCTGGTAACGCCGAGAACAAGGATTGTTCGACGTGATGCTGAGTCCCCATAGCTATGGAGGAAATGGGAGGAATGATGAGTGCTAGGCAGGGTGTCAGTGGACGGGATGGGTTGCTTCCTGGGTGGACCGAGGAAGAACCGGACCGGGGGCTATTGAGACCGTCCTGGTGGGGGATGGAGTGTATAGAGTGACCCTCGACCCCATAGGTGGGGAGGGATTTAACAAAGGGGGAAGTATGGTGTCAAGGTATGTCGGAAATGTGTTCCGGGTGGGGGCACGAACAGGGCAGAGACAACTGGGTCTGCCAGGGCAGTCGGGTTTGTGGATTTTGGGGAGAAGGTAAAATCGGGCCGTGCGGGGCTATGATGAGGTCGCTCTAGAGGAGCCCAGCAGATGAAGTTGGTTATGGTGCTCGAGATGGTGGCCTGTGTTCGTCACATGGTCTCCGAGATGGCGCGCGGTCCGCTTTGTAGAGATCAAGCCAGACTACCACGGCAGATAACCCCCGGAGTGGAGATGGACAGACTGGAGTTCAGGGCTGAGAGATTGGAGTGAGAAGGGGGGTGGAGAAATGGATGTCCCGACGGCATTTTCTGGTAGTTCTACATAGCCAGGGGGGTTCCAAATGGGAACAGGAAAAGGGATCATCAGTGGGGGGCGAGGGCTTTTTCCCGTGAAGAAGCTGTGAGGCGGAGGCGACGGTAGAAGAGCTTGGGTAGTTCCCTGACCAGTCTGAAGAAGGGTCTCAGATATAGATGCTGCGCACTTGAGTTTCTCCAGCTTTTTGTGTACCCTCGATTCTACAGCATCCAGACTCAGATTTCAGAAAGCCTAGATTAGATTTTTTGATAAGGTGCCACAAGAGGCTGCTAAGGAAGATGAGAGCCCATGGTATCGAAGGGCAGATACTAGCATGGATAGCAGGTTGGCTGAATGACAGAAGGCAAAGATTGTCAATAAATGGGGCTTTTTCTGGTTGACTGCCAGTGACTAGCGGCGTTCCACAGGGGTCAGTCCTGGGGCCGCTACTCTTCATGTTGTATATTAATGATTTGGATGTGGGGATTGAAAGCTTTATGGCCAAGTTTGCGAATTATACGATGATAATAGGTGGCGGGGCAGGTAGTGCAGAGAAAGCAGGGACTCTGCATAAGGACTTGGAAAGGTTGGGAGGGTGGACAGAGAAGTGGCAGATGGAATACAGTGTAGCAAAGTATGGAGTAATGCATTTGGGTAGTAGGAATAAAGGCATAGACTATTTTCTAAATGGAGAGAGAAACAAGTAATCGGAGGTGCAAAAGGAGTGCTGGTGCAGGATTCCCTAGAAGTTAATCTGCAAGTCGAATCGGTAGTAAACAAGGCAAACGCAGAGCGAGCATTTATTTCAAGAGGGCTAGAATACAAAAACAGGGATGTAGTGCTGAGGCTCTATAAGGCACTGGTCAGGCCTCATTTGGAGTATTGTGAGCAATGTTTGGTACCATATCTAAAGAAGGATGTGCTGGCCATGGAGCGAGTCCAGAGGAGGTTTACAAGAATGATCCCAGGAATGAGTGGGTTAACATATGATGAGCGATTGACGGCACTTGACCTGTACTCGCTGGAGTTTAGAAGAATGGGGGTTGATCTCATTGAAACGTACCAAATAGTTAAAGGGTAGATAGAGTGGATGTGAAGAGGATGTTTCCACCAGTGGGAGAGTCTAGGACCGCATGTCATAGCCTCATAATTAAAGGCAGTTCCTTTAGGAAGGCGATGAGAAGGAATTTCTTTAGTTAGTGGGTGGTGAATCTGTGGGATTTATTTGCCACACAAGTCTGTGGGGACTGTCAATGGATATTTTTAAGCCAGAGATAGATTCTTGATTCGTATGGGTGTCAGGGATCATGGGGAGATGGCAGGAGAATGGGGTTAGGAGGGAGAGAGATCAGTCATGATTGAAAGGCATAGTAGACTTGATGGACCAAATGGCCTAATTCTGCTCCTATCACTCATGACCTTACTGCAGTTGTTAAGATCATGGACACAAAATGTTGGAATAACTCAGCGGGCTTTGTTTTGTTGTCCCACGTCATGCTAACCAAGACTCGGATTAAATGATTCTCCCAGAGGCAGATCATATCAGGCCAGTTGAGATCATTATTCTGAATTTATACTCAAGAATAGATTCTACCAGAGCAAATCACAAACAGGGATTCTCACCGTTTGCTTGTGGATACGAAAAGGGCCACAAAACGAATATTGCCATGTTGGTTTTCCTGAATCACGGGAAGGTGATAGGGGGGGGTAACACATATAAATTGGCTTTTTATGGCTTTATATCTGCAAGGACAGTAGTAATTTGATTACTGTTCATCTGTAATGAGCAAAGCGTTCCGGGTCTTATTTTTTAGTTCTTACAACCCGATGACTGATCACACCTTTTATGACGCTTTATCGCAAAGTATATAATTTATGCAGAGTACATCAATTTTATCATAATGATCTGACTTTTAGATTGCACTGTTATGAGGTTATTCAATGGCAATAAACTGACTTTAGTAGAGACAGTTAATTAGTTTTGCTTGTACTACTGCTTAAGAACAGAGGCTTTAGATAAATCTGAATTATGCTCTCTTTGGGATCGCATTGTTGGGTCTTTATATGCAAACACTGCCAGAGTGCCTCTGTAAATGCAGCATCTGCTGCACAAGTTTGTCAGCCTAAATAATGTACATACAGGATGAATGGGGACCTGGAACCTTCTAAGGTACTGCAGTTGAAAACAACATTAAATCAAGATGTATTAACTGGACACAAGAAGCTGCTGATGATGAATCTAGAGCAAGAAAGAGCCAGAAGTGCTAGAAGGAATCAGGGGTCAGGCAGCAGCTGCTAAGGGAAAATGGACAGAAGCATTTGGGTTGGGGACCCTTCTTCAAAACTGAGATGATGGGAGTGTAGGTTGGGGGGAGGGAGTGGAGAAGCTGGAAAGGGAGGGGGAGTGGGGCCAAAAAACTGGAAGTGATAAGACGTGGATAGGGGAGAGTGTGTAGGGCAAATGGGTGGAGTAAAGTGACAAGGCTCGAGTAGGGCCGGAAGCTGGTTGTCAGATAAGGAAAGAGCAAGGGGCGTGGAAATGAAAGCAGGAGTGAGAATTTTAGGGTGGAAAGAGAAGTGATGTGGGAAAAGTATAGGTAGAATAAAAGTGTTGAAGAAGAATGGAGATGAAGCATATAGAGGAACCAGAGGAACAGGGAGACTATGATGGTGGAGAATTGTGGGTGGGTGGAGCAGTGAGGAAAGAGAAGGAGTAGAGTAGGGCGCGTTACTTGATAATTGGAGAATCCTATTGTAACATGCCGTTGGGTTGTAAGCTACCCAAATGGAATTATGTGTGTTGATTCTTCCTGTTTGCGTGCAAACTCACTCTGGCAATGGAAGATGCCAAGGTCAAAAAGCTCAGCATGGGATTAGGAAGGCGAGTTAAAATGGTTGGCATACTGGGAGCTCTGCATGCCATGGAACCATTCAGAACGCATTGGTCAGTGAAGCGGCTACCTGAATATACACTTGCCTCGCAATGTTGAGACCTATTGGGAGCCCAAAAGCAAGACAACAGAGCGATACACCTGAATCTTTTTTCGACCATTAAGATCTGCTTGTGAGGCCACATCAAGTGGCCTTTGCACAACGCTCTTATTATGTTAGTCTTTCCCATCCTACCCACCTCCCAGACACTCCCGAAACACGCGAGGCTATGCACAGTCCCCTACATTCCTCCCTTCATTTTCATCCTGGGACCCCAGTATCTCGCCAGGTGTAGACAGAGAATTAGGTTGGGTAGTTTACAACCAACGATTATGAACATTGACTCTCTAATTTCAAGTAAAACCACTTGTACACTCCCTTCCCCCAGCCCCCCTCCCCTCTTCTCCTACACTGCCTCCCCACCACCTTGGTGTGCACAAAATTGTTCCACCATCTTGCGCACCTTGCTGCGTGCCCTTTGCTGTATTTCAGCTGCCACTGCTCCATCTGTCTGAGAGAGGGGTCATGTGTCCTGGAAAGTTATTTCGTCCCATTCCTCCACAGGATGTGCCTGCCACTGGGTTTTCCAGCACTTTGTGTTTTGTTCTGTATCAGTTAGCTAGCTCCCCTGGATCCCATGCGATCTAACCATTGAGACCAGTCACCATCAAAGATACTAGATCCTCTAGTATCTTTGGTCACCATCTTTTTAAATAGATACTCTTTGGCCCATTAAATCTAAAACAGTTGTTTCAAAATGCTACTCAGTTACTTCATTGCCTGGTTCTTATCCCATAGCCTTGTAACATTTTCTCTTTTAAGTATTTATATAATTTTCTTTCCAAAGTTACTTACGAATCTGCGGCCACCAACATTTCAGAGAGTGCATTCCACTTCATAACAACTTGTTGCATATTTTCTCCTCACATCATCTCTGTTTTTTTTGTCAATTACCATAATTCTGATTTATCCATTTACTGACCTATTTGCCATTATTATGACACAGAAGGAGAACTTTCGATCCATTGGGTCAAGGCTAATTCCCAACAGAGCGAAGATGTCTGGTCACAGGGAGAACTTGTGAACTCAACACAGGCAGTAGCCAGGGTCATGTTTGAACCAGGTATCTGGTACCAATGCTAAATGTTATGCTACAGCATTGTGCTGTCAAAGCCCTTCATGATCCTGAAAACCTCTATCAGATGTTGCCACTTTTAATTTAAAGTGATGTCTGATAGACTATTACAATCCAAAAAGAAATAAGTAATACTCAATTTATTAGGCCTTCAGCCCTTACCAAAGATGGTTCAGATAGAAACTTCAATATCAATAAAGTTTTTCTGAAAACTCACATATTAGAAAATATTAGTTGGGAGTCTTCTCTGATCAGGAAGGTGTGCTATATATGTCAATTGTTAAAAGTTGGACCATTTTTCTGATCCTGTGATCTAAATGTCATTCAAGTGTGAGGTGATGCAGGAAGAATAGCAGACCACTCAGTCTTTGGAAGATTTGAATCTTTACAAATTAGAGAAGAAAAGTGTTCTGAAATTTGCTGCAGTATCTGTAGTGCATTTTATGTAATATGGAAATGCTTCTCTCCTGGGCATGGTTCCACCAAGGTATCTTATAAGTTGATGGGAACTCTCTCTGCTTTTCACATATTTCTCTAGAAATATACTTAGTTTAATTTTTCATTCTTGGATTGCAACCTTGTCGTTGTCGGGGAACTTGTGTGCCTCAGTGACCCCTAGAGCTATGCCAGCGGGAGAGTCGTTTCCTGTTAGGGTCTCCCATGCTGGACAGGCCGAAGGTTAGAGGTGAGACGAAGAGCGATCCACTGGTTGGGGGTTGAGCACAGGGCTAACAACCCTGTCTCGTAAAACAAATATGTTACGGAAACAGCAGTTGAAGGAATCAACACTACTGGGCGTGATGGACTTCCAGGGCTATTGACCTGGGGTAGTGTCCAGAAGCTAGTCCAGAACAGACAGGAGTGGAGGACCTTTGTTGCTGCCCTACATACCAGGAGGCATAATGGGCAGTAAGTAAGTAATTTTTCATTAGCTTATTAGCATAGACTGTTATTTTTAGCAATTTATGTTTCTGTTTTCTAGATCCCTTCAGGTATTTTAGTTTCTGTAAGGTATGTATAGTTATAAATATTGATATGAATAAAACATTGAAGTTTAGAATTTTTGAAAAAGACATTGTAGGAAACATGTTTACTCAACTAAGAACGATGGTTATAACTCTGCTTTTCCATGAAAGTCAGGGAGACGGCCAGTTAAAATGTCAAAGACACGTACCAAACATAAAGTCATAAGGATCCTGCTATTTCCAATGATGATTGTTCTGACCATGCACGCTCTTGCTCCATGTATTACTGGGATTTATGGAACCCCTTAATCAATTTCTCTTTTGGTCTCAGTGGGTAAGAAACTGCACTCATTGGCAATCAAAGCTCCCTATCATGAGTATTACTTAATAAAACTAGATACTGTACAATACCTATACAACACAATGAACTGGACACTTTACAAGACATCCTTCTCAATTTACATATTTCAAAATGAACATTAGTTTTCAGTTTTGCATAAAGAGAGGCGAGGCACAGAAATATAGTAATTTAAGTACTAGTTTGTCTTTTATACAATAAAATGTGACATGTCTTACATTACAACAACACATGTTAAACGTTTTTCACTAGCCATAAAGTATCTAGAGAGAACATGAGATTGTGAAGCATGATGTAAATGTGCTTTTCTCTATGTAAAAAAAAAGTTCATTAACCTCCCCCTTAATTAACAATGACTCAGTTTAAACTATTTGCTGAACAACAGGAGTGAAAGAAAAAAACTAGATTTTGATTGAAGCAATACATTAGCCAAAGTAACACTTCTCTGCCTAGAAATTCAGTCAAACTCAAAGCAGTCATAAATGAGACTTTCCTGAGTAGCACAATACCTAGGCGTTGGCTGCTGACGGGTGTTATCAGCAGGCTGGTACTGTGCCCATCAAATATGTTGATGATAGGACAGGAGTGGAAGACCTTTGTTGCTGCCCTACATGCCAGGAGGCAGTAAGTAAGTAATTTTTCATTAGCTTATTAGCATAGCAAGTTTAATATGTGTTGTTGTAATGTAAGACATGTCACATTTTATTGTACAAAAGACAAACTAGTACCTTAAATTACTATATTTCTGTGCCTCACCTCTGTTTATGCAAAACTGAAAACTAATGTTCATTTTGAAATATGTAAATTGAGAAGGATGTCTTGTATGGTGTTCAGTTCATTGTGTTGTATAGGTATTGTACAGTATCTAGTTTTATTAAGTAATACTCACGATAGGGAGGGTACACAAAAAGCTGGAGAAACTCAGCGGGTGCAGCAGCATCTAAGGAGCGAAGGAGATAGGCGACGTTTCGGGTCGAGACCCTTCTTTTTATCTCCTTCGCTCCTTAGATGCTGCTGCACCCGCTGAGTTTCTCCAGCTTTTTGTGTACCCTCGATTCTCCAGCATCTGCAGTTCCTTCTTTAAAACTCACGATAGGGAGCTTTGACTGCCAATGAGTGCAGTTTCTTACCCACTGAGACCAAAAGAGAAATTGATTAAGGGGTTCCATAACTCCCAGTAATTATTTTTAGCAATTTATGTTTCTGTTTTCTAGATCCCTTCATGTATTTTAGTTTCTGTAAGGTATGTATAGTTATAAATATTGATATGAATAAAATAATGAAGTTTAGAATTTTTGAAAAGGACATATTCCAGTAGAGATTTTTCCCCTGGACTCCGAAATTGCCTTATGTGAAAAATTCCTGCTTTACTTCTCGTTATTAATGAAAATGTTTAAAAATTGAAAAAAACTTTGACTAAAAACCGGTTGGCTTTCGCTGCGAGTGAAGAACAAGCTGTCGGGTCCGTCTCGGGTCGGATCCGTCTCGAGTCGAGTCCCTCTCCCCTCCCCTCCCCCCTTCTCCCTCCACCCCCCCTCTTCTCCTCCCCCCCCTCCTCTCCCCCTCCTCCTCCCCCCCTCCCTCCCCCCTCCTCCTCCCCCTCCTCCTCCCCCTCCTCCTCTCTCCCTCCTCCTCCCCCTCCTCCTCCCCCCTCCTTCCTCCCCCCTCCCCCTTACCCCCCTCCTCCTCCCCCCTCCCTCCTCCCCCTTCCTCCTCCCTCCCCCCCCTCCCCATTCCCCTCCCTCCTATCCCCCTCCTCTCCTCCCCCCCCTCCTCCTCCCTCCTCCCTCCTCCCCTCTCTCCCCCCCTCCTCTTATCCCCCCCTCCAGCTCCCCCCTCCTCGCCCCTCCTCTCCACCCCTCTCCCCCCCCCTCCTCTCTATCACCCTCCCTCCCCCCCCTCCTCTCCCCCTCCCCATCCACTCCCTCCTCTCCCCTCCCCCTCTCACTCCCTCTTCTGCCCCCCTCCTCTCCCCCCTTGTCTGTCTGTCTGTGATCTCATTAACTACGCCAAAATGGTACACCGTAGCGCGAAAAATTTTGAAGAATCTTACTCAGCTTTTTCCCGTCGTCGTTCGTATCAAGCTTCTTCACATTTGATGTTATATTTTACTGTTAAAATCCTTCCTGCCAGCTTCCAATAAACTTCAATACAAAGTTGCAATACAGGAACACTTGTGCTTCCACCAACTTTTCACCTGAATGGGATATCCCAGTCCTCCACCTGACATTTGCTACAATGTTGCCATCATACAACACTTACTCCAGTTCCTGGCAGGACAGGATATGGAGGGTGAATTGGTATTGCAATTGGGGAAGTGCAATTGCAATTTTTTTAACGTCCAGTGCTGGGGGAGGCAGGGGTGTGCCGTAATCCTATGTTCGGAAACGGGTTGAGTTGGGGGACCACGCTTCCCATGGGGGCTACAGGTTAGTAGTGCAATATTGCATTGGGGAACAGGTTGCATTGGGGGACCAGGCCTCCTCCTGTGTGACATGGACCCAGCAGGGTCCCAGTTGGTCTAGTATATTAGTAAAACTCTTGTCTTGTTTCTATGTCTGTTTGTTTGTTTATGTTTGTTGTCCCATGTGATCCTGGAACAATGCCAAGACAGTACACGGTAGGGCTAAAACCTTTGCACTACCTTAAGGGCCTGTCCCACTTAGGTGACTTTTTAGGCGAGTGCAGGAGACTCTGCGCTCGCCACATGTTCGCTGGTGGTCTCTGGTGAGTCTCCTTCATCGTCGAGGAGTTCCCGCATTCTGGGAACTACTCGCGGCCTCAGTGAAAAACGCCCAGATATTAGTTGACATGGAGAAAATGGATAACTCTGCAGTCGTAGGTGCAGTTGTCGTGGGGTCGCCATGTAGTTATGGGTAGTCGACGTAGTCATAGGTAGTTTTAGTTCATCGCCTTTGGTGACCAGGGCATTTTCATTGGCTCATTGGGGAAAAAAACCGTAAGCACGAGTTTTCAGAATCAAGGATAACCAACCGGTGATGTTAAAAATGCCCGTCAGGTTGCCCAACCTTCACAGCTGTGTATATCTGGCTTATTAAAAGTTGTCTGGCTTCTTAAAAAATAATTCCACTCCTTCTCCCCCCCCCCCCCCCCTTCTCCCCCTCCTCCCCCCTTCTCCTTTAAAGGACTTACCGTACACTGTGCTAGCCGTCTTAACCTTCCTGTTCATCGCGGTGTGTGTCTGTATAACCTTGGCTTTGCACAATGTGAATTTCAGACAGCTCTCATCCGCTATCCCTGGGCCCCGCCTTTGCAACGTGTTTGTGTGTGTGTGTGTGTGTGTGTGTGTGTGTGTGTGTGTGTGTGTGTGTGTGTGTTCCACTCTGACAGTTGCCGTTCCAGTTCACGGTTTTTCAGGTGACTGCCGGGAACTTGACAGTCGCCGGCAGTCCGCTGAAAAATCGCCTAAGTGGGACAGGCCCTTTACTCACCTTTGTCCCGTGGTCGTTCCTGTCAAGTTTTCTTCAGATTTGATGTTATATTTCACAAGTTATTCATGATTTTTCAGTTTAAAAATTTGTTTAAAAATATTTTTACTGCTAAATCCTTGATGGCCCAGCTTGCAACAAATTTCCATACAAAGTAGCAATCCAGGAACACTCTGTACTTTTGCCAAGGTTTCACTTAAACAGGAGCTATAACGTCACAATGGGATCCAACAGTCCTCCACCTACATTTGCAACAATGTTACTTACTCCAGCTCCTGGCAGCAAGTGCTTGAACAGGAAGGGGGGGGGGGGGGGGGGGTGAATTGGTATTGCAATTGGAAGTTCTGAGGCAGGCAGGGGAAGTACAATCGGAGGCAGGGGAGTGGTGGAATCTTACGTTGCGGAACGAGTTGAGTTGGGGGACCACGCCTCCTGTGGGGGCTACGATTTAGTGGTGGAATATTGCGTTGGAGTACCAGGCCTCCCATGTGATAGGGACCCAACGGGTCCCAGTTGGTCTTGTATCATTTAAGGTTCTCTCTGTGCCATTACCTATAACTAACTGTTCAAGAAGGAACTGCAGATGCTGGAAAATCGAAGGTAGACAAAAGTGCTGGAGAAACCAGTGCTCACTCTGGCGTATTCGAAATGGGAGCGGGGAGTTGAAGTGCTGAGCCACAGGGAGATCAGGTTGGTTAATGCGGACCGAGCGGAGGTGTTCAGCGACACGATCGCGCTTGGTCTCACCGATGTAGATCAGCTGACATCTAGAGCAGCGGATGCAACAGATGAGGTTGGAGGAGGTGCAGGTGAACCACTGTCGCACCTGGAACGACTGCTTGGGTCCTTGAATGTAGTCGAGGGAGGAGGTAAAGCGACAAGTGTAGCATCTCCTGCGGTTGAAAGGGAAAGTACCCGGGGAGGGGGTGGTGCGGGTGGGAAGGGAAGAATTGACCAGGGAGTTACGGAGGGAGCGGTCTTTGTGGAAAGCAGACAGAGGATGAGATGGGAAGATGTGGCGAGTGGTAGGGTCATGTTGGAGGTGGCGAAAATGATGGAGGACTATTTGTTGTATATGACTGCTGGTGGGGTGGAAGGTGAGGACTAGGGGGACTCTGCCCTTGTTGCGAGTGGGGGGATGGGGAGAGAGAGCAGTGTTGCGGGGTATAGAAGAGACCCTGGTGAGAGCCTCATCTATAGTAGGGGAGGGGAACCCCCGTTCCCTGAAGAATGAGGACATCTCCGATGCCCTGGTGTGGAACACCTCATCCTGGGAGCAGATGTGGTGTAGACGGAGGAATTGGGAGTAGGGGATGGAGTCCTTACAGGAAGCAGGGTGGGAAGAAGTGTAGTCTAGATAGCCATGGGAGTCAGTGGGTTTATTGTGGATGTCGGTCAGAAGTCTGGTCAACCTGCGATTGAGATAGTGAGGTCAAGAAATGGTAGGGAAGTGTCGGAAATTGTCCAGGTGTAATTGAGTGCCGGATGGATGCTAGTGGTGAAGTTGATAAAGTCAGTGAGTTGTGTGTGGGTGCAGGAGGTAGCACCAATGCAGTCGTCAATGCAGTGGAGGTAGAGGTCGGGGATGGGGCTATGGTACGTCTCGAACAATGTCTCATACATTGTTCGACATACCCTACAAAGAGGCAGGCATAGCTAGGGCCTAACTAACTTGTCTCCCCGGACTGTGTGTCATCTGGCATTAAAAGCAGCTCTCTTCTCCCAAGCAATTTTTCTCATTTAAAAAAAAAGTAACCATCTCTTTCTCAAAATGTTCACTAATGTGTCTTAGGCACCTAAACATAGGCACCTAAACTTAGGCACCTACTACCTACTTCCCATCTTTTTTGAAACATTTTAAGGTATTCTTATAAAACATAAGCATAAGAATCTAAGAGTTAGGGACAGGTGTACTGCCATTCATCAAGATCATGGTGGACTTTTTTTTATCTTAGTTCCACTTTTCTATATATATCCCATTTCTCTTGTTTTCCCATTTCTGTCCAAAATCTATCTAACTATAGATTTCAGTTTAAAATTAACTGAATGAGGTGGCCATTTACATCCCTTGGAGCAGAGAATTCAAAGATTCACCACCTTTTGAGTGAACAAATGTCTCCTCATTTCAGTCCTAAATGGTTCACCCCTTATTCTGAGACAATCACCCTTGTTTATAATTTAATCAAGAATTTTGTAAATCATTGGGATGCAACAGAGCATGGTTTGGAAACAGTTCCATCCAAGACCTCAAGAAATTGCATAGAATTGTGGACATAGACCAGCCCATTACGCAAACCAACCTCCCTTCCATTGACTCCATCTACACTTCATGCTGCTTTGGCAAGGCCACTAGCATAATCAAGGACCAATCTCCCTCTACTACCCTCTTCCATCAAACAAGAGGTACAAAAGCAGGAAATGCATACCTCCAGATTCAGGGAAAGTTTGTTCCCAGCTGTTGTCAAGCAACTGAACCATCCTATCACCAACTGGAGAGTGGTCCTGAGCTACCATCTTCCTCATTGGAGACCTTCAGACTATCTTTAATTGGACTTTACTGGACTTTATCTTGCACAAAGCGTTATTTCCTTTATACTGTGTTTGTATTCTGTGGACAGCTTATAACCATGTATAGTATTTCCACTGACTGGATAGCATGCAACAAAAGCTTTTCACTGTACAGGTGAAAATAAACTGGACTAAACTAAACTAAAATTCAGCCATTTCCTGATTTTATTCTAAATTTCTAGGATCTGTAAGTTTTTACATTTTCATTACCTATTGACAGTCGGTAAAACCTTAAAGGGCCTGTCCCACTTTCACGACCTAATTCACAACCTTTTTTACTCATGGACATTTTTCATCAGGCTAGAAAAACGTCCTGACCTACTTGATGCCACAAGTACCTACAACTGGCATCACAGCCTGCTACGACCTACCTACAACCTACCTACGACCTCGTGACGTGCATGCTACGAGTATGAGTCAAGGGCAAACTCGGCAGAGGTCGGGAATTAGGTCGTGAAAGTGGGACAGGCCCTTTACTCGCTTTCTCTTTCCACAGATACGCTCAATAGATCACGAAAATCTAAGTGAGAATGGATAATTAAACTCCACCAAATTAGTCAAACATTATTTCATAAATCCAGAACGAATCTGCTCAAATACTATTATTCTATTCTAGGATTCTAATTAGTCTATTCCAGGATATCATAGCTTTTGGATTTTTCCTTGATGTTGATGTTATGTTAACAGGATAGTATTTCCCTTTATTTCTCACCCTCATCTTTTAATTTTCTTCCAGATGCATGCCATTCATTTGCTCAATTTTCTTTATGAATTTTTCAGTCAGGATGCCACCTTACCCAAAGAGGTTCAATACTCTAACCCAGGCATTTCCTTAGAATGTACTGTACCTTTTATTCTTTTATTCCCATTCTCTCTTTCCTGCTCTTTAACCCATTATATTTAATCACACTGGATGATCTCCTACTTAGTATGCCGTTTTTCATGTGGCATCACTTTCGTTTCCCGTCCCCATATCAGACACACACAACACCTTATCTCCCTATCACATGTTCCATAACCTTCAGAGTTTTTGGAAGTTGGCCATTAATGTATTATTACTGCAGCCACTTTTTTTTTCAAAACCAGAGAATGGATGGGTACATGCTATAGATGATTGTGGGATTTTAATTCTTACAAATGATTTGCCCTGAAAACAAGTCAAATTTCCAGCAATCACAGCAAAAAAAAGAGCTGCTGGAAGAACTCAGCAGGCCAGGCAGCATCTATGGTAGGAAATACTGTAAATATTTTGGACTGGTTCATATAGTCCAAAATATTGACTGTTCATTTCCCTCCAGATATGCTGCATGACTCGCTGCGTTTCCCCAGCAGCTTGTTTTTTCCTCCAAATTCCAGCATCTGTAGTCTCCTGTCTCCCTCAATCACAAATGTTTTATGAAAAACCATCACCATTTGAAACATATTTTCCCTGTGACACCTTACCATCTCTTTATTCTATTGATAAGCATTACATGAAATATGAAAAGTGCCTTCTTGTAATTGTATTCATTTTTTGACAATAAATCTAAAAATTATATTTTCTCCTCTTCCATATGTATTTACATAAGTATATTTTCCAGTTTGTAGAAAGATTTTTTGGTTAATTATTATTTTTTAAAGTAAGTAAACCCAGTGAGGGATGAATGTAGAGTTCTAAGTGCATTTACAACATGGTGTGCACAAACATATATGGTTATTGTTATGGAGAAGAAAATAGTAATGAATTGACAACAATCGTAGCTCTCTCAGGATACAACTTAATTTTTTTATCAAGAGAAACGATGAATATAACAAACTGTTAGGAATGTTATAGGCTTGTATTCACTGGAGTTTAGAAGGATGAGGGGGAATCTTATAGAAACATATGAAATTTAAAAGGACTGGACAAGCTAGATGCAGGAAAAATGTTCCCATGTTGGGCGAGTCCAGAACCAGGGGCCACAGTCGTAGAATAAAGGGGAGGTCATTCAAGACTGAGGTGAGAAAAAATGTTTTCACCCAGCGAGTTGTAAATTTATGGAATTCCCTGCCACAGAGGGCAGTGGAGGCCAAATCACTGGATGGATTTAAGAGAGAGTTAGATAGAGCTCTAGGGGCTAGTGGAGTCAAGGGATATGGGGAGAAGGCAGGCAAAGGTTATTGATAGGGGACGATCAGCCATGATCGCAATGAATGGCAGTGCTGGCTCGAAGGGCCGAATGGCATCCTCCTGAACCTATTTTCTATGTTTCTATGTTAGTTTGTAAACTTTGCATTATTTGCTATGATTCACCCCATCTGTTGGAATCATTGTACTCCACAAAAATATTTCAATAAAGAATGTCGTATAAAGCAACACAAATTTTGAATGGATCAATTTAGCATAATCTTCATGAAGTAAAAAGGTATATTAGTCAAATTTCAAACCGTGTGCTTATTTTCCCCAAACAATTGAATCATATGTTTGTTGATTTTGGAACTAAGTTATCTTAGGGATTAGACAATATGCTTTTATTATGTGAAAGCAAATGACCACAAAGATCTGCTAAAAGGTTGTTGTATCATGCGGTATCATTTTATTTCAGATTTTCAGTAACTGCATTTTTTCTAAATTTACCTTTAGTTTTTACACCGAGAATATCGTTCGGAAAATGTAACTACATGTCATTTTCTGATTATTTTAAATACACCTGCTAAGATAACAAAAATAATATTTATAGAATTCTAGATGAAACTGTTTATAAGCCAAAAGGGAAGCTGTTCCCTTTTAGTGAACAATTATAATTGAAAACCTTTGGTATTTTACATTTCATAAAAGCTTATATTTTGAGCATTAGATGATGAATATCATACTCATCATGTGAAACCCTTATAAAACTACAAATACAGCACATTAAAAATAATAAAATTTTAGTTTGTACGCTCTCCCCGTGACCTGCGTGGGTTTTCTCTGAGATCTTCGGTTTCCTCCCACTCCAAAGACGTACAGGCTTGGTGGTACGGACCCAGTGTGTTTTGTTAGTCTGCCTTTTTGTGTGTGTGTGATTTAATACTTCGTACTCAAAGACTGTTCCCAGGGACATGCACTTCATGAACTTCCACTGAAAGATCATCGAGCTGATAAAAGATGCCCTTTGGTTTGATTGAAACTTGCTGCTCTACCAATGCAAGGAGCTGCCCACAAACAAATGTTGCACTTGAAAGTACTCCCACAGTGCTGTTAGACAAGAAGTTCCATAATTTAGATCTGGTTTTACAATGAAGGATGCCAATATATTTTCAAGACAGCGTGGTGTGCCACTCGCAGGATACCGGCATGTGGTGGCATTTGTAAATTAGTTGTCAATTGTAAATTTCATATTCACTCTTTTTGCGACTTTCTTACTTACAATTTAATAAACTTGAAATCCTCTTTGAACATTTATATGCCAAGTCTTTACAGAGTGCAATGAAAGTTAAGATAAAGTAGAGTAGTTTCTTCTCCCTATTTGTTGTCCACTCATCCTTCGTTTAAAATGCTCAGCGCTGAAGGGAGGCTTGTTAGTTTTTGTTGCGTTATGCTTTATTGCCAGATCACATATTTAATGTTGATGTATAGGACGGGTGTTTATTCGCGTCATCAGCATGCTTTCCCTGACGGACACGCCAATTTGGGAAGAGGAAAATAATGTGAGTAAAGAGAGAGATTGCTGCAGCGACGGGTCGCCTTGAAGGAGCAGAGAGGCGGGCGGGCGCGCACCACATTGCCGGGGCTGGAACCTTGGCCTTGTTCCTGGCATTGTTGCGTCGCGGGCGCGCAGGCGCAGTGGCGGATAAACAGGCGGGGAGCGGTGGCACTGCGGCGGCTCCAGTAACGGTCCCTGCGGGTGCCCGCGGGCAGCGCGAGCCGGAGCCCAGCCCAGCCCGCCCAGCCCCGCTCACAGGCCCAGCGCTGGCGGCTACCGTCGTCTGCCCAGCCTCGTAAGTCCCGGGCGTGGGAAGCGGACAGGGGAGGGAGGGAGGGAGGCGGGGGTTGCCGAGCAAGGAGCGCAGCAGAGATGTGGGGGTGAGGAGGGAGCGCAGCAAGAGGTGGGGAGGAGGAGGGAGCGCAGCAAGAGGTGGGGATGAGGAGGGAGCGCGGCAAAGGTGGGGATGAGGAGGAGGGCAAGAGGTGGGGACGAGGAGGGAGCGCGGCAAGAGGAGAGAGGAGCGCAGCAAGAGGTGGGGATGAGGAGGGAGCGCGGCAAGAGGTGGGGGTGAGAGAGAGCGCAGCAAGAGGGTGGGGTGAGGAGGGATCGCAGCAAGAGGTGGGGATGAGGAGGGAGCGCGGCAAGAGTGTGTGGGGGGTGAGGAGGGAGGCGCAGCAAGAGATGAGGAGGGAGGAGGCTTGGAGGAGAGCGCAGCAAGAGTGGGACAGAGGGAGCAGCAAGAGGTGTGGGGGCCAATAGGAGGGAGCGCAGCAAGAGGTGGGGATAGGAGGGAGCGCAGCAAGAGGTGGCAGAGGCGAGAGCGTGGCAGAGATGGAGACAGGTGGAGGAGGGTGGGAGATGAGAGCAGGGAAGGGAGAATGGCACGGGCGGACAGGAGGAGGTAGCGTGGAAGATGGGATGGCAGGAGGAGGCGGGGTGGAGCAAGGCAGATGGTGGTGGGCCGGTGGGGGAGAATGTGGCAGAGATGGGGGACAGGAGGAGGAGGCGGCTGGGGCAGAAGAAGAATGGGAACATGATAAGAGGAAGGGAACATAATTAGAGGAAGCTGAGGACATGGGAGCAGATGGAAAGAGCATGAGTGGAATAAATAGATGGGAACTAAAGGGGAAGAAAGGAGAGGATGTGGTGGGGCAGGGCAATGCAGGGGTTATGGGAAAGGAGAGTGAGGGTGTGATTAGGAGGGCCGGGACGAAGAATGTGGGTATGTGAGCACGTGTGCGAGGCAGGCTGCGGTATGGGGCTAGATGAGTTTCTCCAGCATTTTTGTGTACAAGATGATGATGTATTCAGGATGCCAGATGGGGACAAGGGATTGTATAGGCATTGCGCAATGTTTATAAAGGTGATGATCATTTGGGTGTATGTGATGTGGATTTGAGTTTGCATGTGTGAGAAGCTGGGTTTGTACGAGAATGGAGCGACTGGGGTGCATAAAGGGAAATGGAAGGCAGTATACAAAGGAACAGGGAATGCATGAAGAGGATGTGGCATGCCTATGCGGGCAGAGATAGTGTGCAGGAACATGTGGGGTATAGGCCACATGAAGGGGGTGGGTGGTGATGCGAGGGTGGGAGGCGGTACGACAAAAGTAAAACGGTGCGTTTGTGGGTGGGATGTGGGGAATGGGAAGCTGCATGGGTGGGCAGGAAATGGGAGAGAGATCATGGGGTCGAGTAGATAAGGAAGGTATGGGAGTCTGGACGATTGAGACGTGAGAGGGATGGGATGTGAGGGGAAACAAACTAGGATCCACATTAAATTAAGTTGATGAATGTTGCAGAAGTGAAACAAGGCTTTAATCCAATTTCAGAACACTAAATGGAGAAAAACCTTTGTTAGTTATAACAACATTAATAATTCATAAAATACACTAACAATACTATATGCTAAACTGTGCTAAACACTTTAACACCCTCCCATTCCCATATTGACCTTTCCATCCTGGGCGTCTCCACTGTCAGAGTGAGGCCAAATGTAAATTGGAGGAACAACACTTTGTATTGCGCTTGGGTAGCTTACAGCCCAGCGGTATGAATATCAATTTCTCTAACCAGGTAACCCATGCTTTCCCTCTCTCTCCCTCTCCCCGTGCCTCTCCCTCCATCCCACTCCCACCATCCCACTCCCACCCTAGTTCTATTGGTTTTACTGTCCTGTTTAATTTTACTGTTCATGCGCCTTGTTTTCAACTTCCCCTCAGACAACAATGAACTATTGTACATTTCCTTGAACATCATCTGCTTTGATCTGTCCATTTCACACCATGCATGCCCTTTGTACACTTCCATCTCTACTTTCCCTCTCCCCCGACTCCCAGTCTGAAGAAGGGTCTCAACCCCAATCACTAGTGGGGTACCGCAAGGCTCGGTGCTGGGATCGCAGCTATTTACAATATACATCAATGATTTAGAAGAAGGAATTCAAAGTAACATTAGCAAATTTGCAGATGAGACAAAGCTGGGTGGCAGTGGAACTGTGAGGAGGATGCTATGAGAATGCAGGGTGACCTGGACAGGTTGGATGAGTGGGCAGATGCATGGTAGATGCAGTTTAATGTGGATAAATGTGAGGGTATCCGCTTTGGTAGCAAAAACAGGAAGGCAGATTATTATCTAAATGGTGTCAAGTTGGGAAAAGGGGGAATTACAATGGGTCTGGGGGTCCTTGTTCAATGAAAGTGAGCATGCAGGTACAGCAGGCAGTGAAGAAAGTGAATGGCATGTTGGCCTTCATAACAAGAGGAGTTGAGTATAGGAGCATGCTGAGAGAATGGAGCGGCTGGGCTTGTATACTCTGGAGTTTAGAAGGATGAGAGGGAATCTTATTGAAACATATAAGATGATTAAGGGTTTGGACACACTAGGGGCAGGAAACATGTTCCCAATTTTGGGGGAGTCAAGAACCAGGAGACACAGTTTAAGAAAAAGGGGTCAGCCATTTAGAACAGAGATGAGTAAACACTTTTTCACACAGAGGATCTGTGGAATTCTCTGCCTCAGAGGGCGGTGGAGGCCAGTTCCCTGGATACTTTCAAGAGAGAGCGAGGGCTCTTAAAGATAGCGGAGTCAAGGGATATGGGGAGAAGGCAGGAACAGGGTACTGTTTGTGGATGATCAGCCGTGAATGGCGGTGCTGACTCGAAGGGCCAAATGGCCTACTCCTGCACCTGTCCTATTGTCTATTGACCCGAAATGTCACCCATACCTTCTCTCCAGAGGTGCTAGCTCACCCACTGAGTAACTCCAGTATTTTGTGTCTATATTTTATCAATCACTTGTCAGTATGATGTTGTGGGAATTACAGAGACATGGGTGCAAATTGAATCAGGAGTTAAAATTGGCATGTAGTAAAAGTAATGCTACGGTTGTTATGGGAGATTTCAACATGCAGGTAGACTGGGAAAATCAGGTTGGTACAGGACTCCAATAAAGGGAGTTTATGGAGTGCCTCCGTGATGGATTCTTCGAGCAGCTTTTTATTGGAGCCTACCAGGGAGAAGGCAATTCTGGATTTACTGTTATGCAATGAACCGGATTTGATAAAGGAACTTGAGGTTTAGGAGTCATTATGAGGTAGTGACCATAATATGGTCAAGTTTAATCTACAATTGGAGAGGGAGAAGGGTAAATCGGAGGTGTCGGTGTTATAGTTGAATAAAGGGAACTATGAAGTCATGAGGGAGAAGCTGGCCAAAGTTGACTGGAAAGATACCTTAGCAGGGATGACAGTGGAACAACAATGGCAGGTATTTCTGGGAATAATACAGAAGGTGCAGGATCAGTTCATTCCAAAGAGGAAGAAAGTTTCCAAGGTGAGTAAGGGGCGACCATGGCTGACAAGGGACGTCAGGGACTGTATATAAATAAAAGAGAAGAAGTACAACGTAGCAAAGATGAGCGGGAAGCAAGAGGATTGGGTAATGTTTAAAGAGCAACAGAAGATAACTAAAAAGGCAATACGGGGAGAAAAGATGAGGTACGAAGTTAAACTAGTCAAGAATATAAAGGAGGATAGTAAAAGCTTCTTTAGGTATGTGAAGAGGAAATAATTAGTTGGACCCTTGAAGACTGGAAAATGTGAATTTATTATGGGGAACAAGGAAATGGCAGATGAGTTGAACAGGTACTTTGGATCCGTCTTCACTAAGGAGGACACAAACAATGTTCCTGATGTACTATTGGCCAGAGGATCTGAGGTGAGGGAGGAACTGAAGGAAATCCACATTAGGCAGGAAATGGTGTTGGGTAGACTGATGGGACTGAAGGATGATAAATCCCCAGGGCCTGATGGTCTGCACCCCAGGGTACTTAAGGAAGTGGCTCTTGAAATCGTGGATGCATTGATGATAATTTTTCAATGTTCTATAGATTCAGGATCAGTTCCTGTGGGTTGGAGGGTAGCTAATGTTATCCCACTTTTTAAGAAAGAGAGAAAACAGGGAATTATAGACCAGTTAAGCTGACATCGGTGGTGGGGAAGATGCTGGAGTCAATTATAAAATATAAGGTTCACTGGATACTTTCAAGTGAGAGCTAGATAGGGCTCTTAGAGATAACAGAGTCAGGGGATATGAGGAGAAGGCAGGAACGGGGGTACTGATTAGGGATGATCAGCCATGATATCATTGAATGGCGGTGCTGGCTCCATGGGCCGAATGGCCTACTCCTGCACCTATTGTCTATTGTTATATGTACTGCTGTCTTGTCATTTTGCAGTTGGTTGTACTTTTTTTTAACAATCTTTTGCCACGCCTCATTTCCAATGTTTTATTTTTGAAGGCTATGTAATCAAGGTCAAAGTTTACCCACACGAACAATATCGTGTTTACCGCCGAAAAACGGAGAAATTACTTTTTGTGTAACCACTCTTTTTGAATAACCAGGTGCATTCAGTAGGGACTGTGCAGCAGATAAACATCATAGAATTAAATTGAAAATCACAATTCTGCAAATCTGAAATAAAAACTGAAAATGCTGGAAAGACTTAACAATGCTTGTGGATAGAAAAATAGTGTTGCAGGTCTAAGACAGTTTGTCAAAAACAAGAAAGGGACGGGTGTACTTTTTTGTTTGTCAAATGTACTTTGTGGCTTCCAGATCTGAATACTCTTCTCTCCTGAAAATGAGCATGCGACCTTTCCGAAGAATATAGTTGCAATAATTCATCAGAGGGGAGATTATTGTTTCATGTGTTTGTCCATTCATCAAAAAGACAACTCTCATCCACTAAACCATGTGATAATTCTTATTTAGTGAATGACCAGGAGGTGTAATGTTATTTCACTCTGGCATGTTCCTCAAAGCCCACATGAACTGTGATCCAGGTATCAGGAGGTGTTGAGGAAAACCTCCCTGTCCTTGACTGAACACTAAAAGATTATTTCTCTATCTGATATAACAAAACATTTAGGCTACCCTCAAATATATTCTTAAAAAGAAAGATAAATTATGTGCTCTGTCTGAATGATATTGAAAGATACTTAAAAGTGTAGAGATGGAGGGGAGGGGTGGGGTGGAGGGTGAGAGAGGAGGGGAAAGTGGGGTAGAGGGGGAGAGGGGAGAGGAGGGGGGGGGGAGCGGGTAGCAGTGGGAGTGGTAGCAGTGCGGGGGAGCTGTAGCTGCAGGGGTGGGAGCAGATAGCAGGGGGGGGCGGTTAGCAGCGGGTGGGAGCGGTTTGCAGCGGGTGGGAGCGGGGGAGAGGGGGAGGGGGGGGGTGTGGGGAGGGGAGCTCGCACTCTGCTCACCCCGCACCTTCAGCTTTCGGCTTCACTCACAGATCCCAGTCCCACTCCGGCTTCCCCCAGAGGCTTCCGGTTGAACTCATCAGCTTCCAGAAGCAGCCCATGAGCTGCTGACTCTGTGCAGGCTGCTCAACACACTGTGCCCCTTCAGCTTGTTATTCTCCGCTTTATTGTTTCATGTGTTTGTCCATTCACCAAAAAGACAACTCTCATCTACTAAACCACATGATAATTCTTATTTAGTGAATGACCAGGAGGTGTAATGTTATTTCACTCTGGCATGTTCCTCAAAGCCCACATGAACTGTGATCCAGGTATCAGGAGGTGTTGAGGAAAAGCTCCCTGTCCTTGACTAAACACTAAAAGATTATCTCTCTATCTGATCTAACAATACATTTAGGCTACCCTCAAATATATATATATATTTTTTAATTAATAAATTATGTGCTCTGTCAGAATGATATTGAAAGATACTTAAAAGTCTAGAGAAACATGGAACGTTTGATGATGGAGGGGGGAGTGGTAGCAAAGCGGGGGAGGAGCGGTTTAGCAGTGGGTGGGGGGGGGGGGGGAAGGTGGGGTGTGGGAAGGGAGGGGGGGCTCGCACTCTGCTCACTCCGCACCTTCAGCTTTCGGCCTCACGCAGCAGATCCTGGTTCCACTCCGGCTTCACTCAGAGGCTTCTGGTTCCTCATCAGCTTCCTGCTGGTCGCCGCAGAAGCAGCCCACGAGCTGCTGACTCTGCGCGAGCTGCTCAACACACTGCGCCCCTTCAGCTTTTTATTCTCCTCTCACGTTATTGACAGCGGGTTCCGGAAGGGGCGGTTTCTACGATTTTTAAACCTTCTTAACTTTTGTACTATTTCACCGATTGGAACAAAACTTATTTGACTTGCAGCAGAGGAGAATGGGTGAGTAAGGTGGCGAAAAATCGTAGCGCTAAGGGGGATCGTTTTTGCGCAAAATTAATTACAATGTGGACCGGAAGTGGTCAAGATGAGGGTTTTAGTATTAGTATACATTTTGTTTGACTTGGGTTGTTTTCTTTGGAATGGCAGAGGTTGGGGGGCATTTAACGGAGGCACATACATTTGAGAAGCCTAGATAGGATGAATAGAAAATATATATTTCTCTTAACAGAAAGATTAATATAGGGGCATGACAATAGCTGATTATTGGAAGGATTAGAATATTGAGAACATTTATTTTTACCCAGAGCATTTGGTGTCTTGAACTCCTTGCCTAAAATATTGGCAAAATCGTCTGCATTTTAAAAGAACCTGGATGAGAACTTAACGGACTGTCACAGACTAAAAGCTGGGAATGTGAAGGAGTATAAATAATTATTTATGGCTGACTTCTGTGCCATAAAAAAAATGAATGGAGTTTGTAAGAAAGGTACTGCAGCATTTGTGGGTTGTTTTAATTACTGTACAGAGAATAATAAACACTGCAGACAGGGGAACTGGAGCAACAAACAATCTGCTTGAAGCACTTGATGGGTCAGGCAGCATCTGTGATCACCATCTGATCTATGATGCTGCCAGAACCACTGAGTTCCTTCAGCAGATTGTTTGTCAATTTAGAATAAGTTCATGAAATATACTTGGGATAGTTTTTTGGACCAATCCAATAGTTCGCGTTCTTTCCCTATCTGAAGAAGAATCAAGGTGCAGGCTATTTTTAGATTGGATTTGTGTAACGAGATGAGGTTGATAGTAAGATTAAACGAGAACTTACCAGTTTGAAGTTTGATCTTGATTTTAGGAGCAGTTACATTGGTGATTACGTGAAGAAGCCCGTCCAGGCCGCATGCGCGTCAATTTCAAAGCAGCGGTGTGAAATCACAAATAACAATTACCAAAGTGATATAGTAAGATGCGTGACTCAAGAACTACCAGATAATCTTTATGAGAGAGGGTTGGGCGTGGAGGGCACGTAATCACCAACGTAACTCCTCATAAAATCAAGATCAAACTTCAAACTGGTAAGTTCTCGTTTAATCTTACTATTTTACTTCGGAGTCACGTGAGTGATTCCGTGAAGGGTTCAAAGCTTTGTGATTTCATGCCGCAGATCCAAATCTCGGTGTCTCACTGCATCGATTGACTCGGGATGAGTGAATAATCAAAAATGCATTAAGCATGACATTGATTCAAATGTATTAATGGTATACATAGAAACATAGAAAATAGGTGCAGGAGGAGGTCATTCGGCCCTTCGAGCCAGCACCACCATTCAATATTATCATGGCTGATTGTCCGCTATCAATAACCCATGCCTCCTTCTCCCATATCCCCTGACTCCACTAGCCCCCAGAGCTCTATCCAACTCTCTCTTAAATCCATCCAGTGATTTGGCCTCCACTGCCCTCTGTGGCAGGGAATTCCACAAATTCACAACTCTCTGGGTAAAAAAGTTTTTTCTCAGCTCAGTCTTAAATGACCTCCCCTTTATTCTAAGACTGTGGCCCCTGGTTCTGGACTCACCCAACATTGGGAACATTTTTTCCTGCATCTAGCTTGTCCAGCACCTTTTAATAATTTTATATGTTTCTATAAATGCCCCTCATCCTTCTAAACTCCAGTGAAACAAGCCTAGTCTTTCAATCTTTCCGCATATACAGTCCCGCCATCCAGGGATCAATCTCGTGAACCTACGCTGCACGCCTCAATCACAAGAATGTCCTTCCTCAAATTAGGAGACCAAAACTATACATAATACTCCAGATGTTGGTCTCACCAGAGCCCACACAACTGTAGAAGAACCTCTTTACTCCTGTACAGAAATCACGCTTGTTATGAAGGCCAACATTCCATTCGCTTCTCTTCACTGCTGCTGTACCTTGCAACCCAACTTTCAGTGACCGGTGAACAAGGACACCCCAGGTCCTCGCTGTACCTCCCCCTTACCTAACCTAACCCCATTGAGCTAATAATCTGCCCCCTTGTTTTTGCCGCTAAAGTGGATAACCTCACATTCTATCTATATTATACTGCATCTGCACGCATCTGCCCACGATCACTCAACCTGTCCAGGTCCCCCTGCAACCTTCCTAATATCCTCTTCACAGTTCACACTGCCACCCAGCTTTGTGTCATCCGCAAACTTGCTAGTGTTGCTCCTAATTCCCTCTTCCAAATATATATATGTGTGTGGTGTGTGTGTGTGTGTATATATATATATATATGTATGGTATATATAATATATATTATATATAATAGTAAACAATTGTGGCCCCAACACCGAGCCTTGCGGCACTCCACTCACCACTGCCTGCCATTCTGAAAAGGACCCGTTCACTCTTACTCTTTGCGTTACGTTAATAAAGAAATCAATAGTAACCCCTGTAACTCAGGCTAAAGTGGACGCAAAACAGAATGGGCAAAACCCCGGGTCAGTAACCGGCCTATGGTAAAAAAAATTAAAATCAATTCAGTTGACCATCCTGCGGTTACGAGAATATGGTCGATGGGCATGTCCATTGCCCTGGCCGCTGACGTTGATGCTGACCTGGTGGAATGAGATATACAATCGTCAGTGTTAATACCTGCATTACCCAGAACCTGCTGCAGCCACCTTGAAATAGTCTGAACGGACCTTCCTTTGTGTAGTTGTTTGTCGATTAATAAACAATGCTGATTCCACACTTCTTAGGATTCTGGTGGCCTTGATATAATATAGCAAGCCTGCCCTCCCACTTAGACGTGAGACCGTGGGTATCCGAAAAATGATCTTAAATCCTGCCACCCCTGGTCTGCTCTGCTTGTGTAGATCAGAATGTAAAATGTAATGGCACCTGCAGCCAATTCCATCCTATCTAGCCACAGCGTTTGCAATGTTTATCGTTGTTGTGCTGATTTTAGTGTCATAACTAAGGATGTAGCTGGAACCCCGTGGTGAAGTAATGTTAACACATTTTCAATATCCACAGCATATTCTTGTAGTGGGAGAACTTGTGTCAAGATCTCTTTAACAACTCGATATCCGGGTTGAACCCGACAGAGTGGTTCCTGTTTGTTGCAGCTGTAGTGTCTCTATAACTGAATTATTGTCAAATACCATTTAAGAATGAACTGGAAGATATCAGTAATCTGTACCGTATTAAATGTAACATTAACATTTAAACAAAATCACTTCCGATCCCTTCAATAGGAATGTACTGCTTTTTTGGGTGCTATCCCTGCACTCTGCAGTGAGCTCATTCATGGCTTGATGTGACAACCTGAGCCATAAGTCAATCCATTCAAAATGTGTGTCAATAATTGTTGTTATTATGCAAAGGCCGGTCTCCTGAACCGCAGTTTGAACCAGCAAGTTTTTCTTTTTTGGAATAACCATATACCGTTGTATTATTGTGCCTGATGAAGCAGGCAACATGGCTACTTAGCCAGTCCGACTGTGCGAACCCAAGCGAGGTTTTGCTGACTGTTTTAAGACCCGGCTAATGAGGCAAAAATGAGGAAGACATGAAAGAACATTCCTCCTTTTGTAGCAAGAATGTATTTCTCACTAAACTTCTGCTATGTGTGAACTAAAATGTACCTGTGAAGAGTTAAAGCAATTTTTAACCCTTCACAGCAACTTGTGCTAAACAAGAAGAATTTCATTGTCAGGGACATATGACAATAACTTTATGACTTTTAATTTTGCCTTTAACTTTAAGAAAAGCACTAACATACATTAAACTTTATTATAAGAAAAACCCTTGAGGCCCAACTCATCTGAGTCCAAATAGTCAAAACGAGTCCTTTCTCCACGAACTTTATTCCCTGCCTGGGGACCATTTCCTTGCCATTCTAAGGCATCCCCACAGGCTGGAAGCCGCTGACTGCCTTGTCAGCGGCTCCTTATCTCACAACCCAATCTTTTTGCTGGATATCTGCTTCCGCGGTCGGACCGGGCTTTCCCCTCAGTCCATAACCGGCTCACTCGTCGGGCTGTGAAACTGGCAGGAAAAACCTCTGTAAAGAGAGGCTCCTGCTCGAAAAAACCCCTGGTAAGTAAAAACGAGCTTATCTTCTAGGTTTAACTTACCGCCGGCAGGAGCGCTGCCCTGCCAGTCTGGTGCTTGCGCCAATGCGGCTGACGTAATGACACGCTTCTTCACGGAATCACGTGACTCCAAAGTAAAATCAATGATCCTGTCTGAAACATGAAACTACCTGTGACTGGGGGGAAAAAACATACTAGACAGACTAATGATGCAGAAGACTGATGTAAAGCCTGACCTGATGGCTGCATCCTTTGGTCATAAAGGAAGAGATAGCAGATGCAGTGAAAGCAGTGCCTGTAATCTACTGTAGTCCCGTGGATTCTGGAGAGTTCCTGAAGGATCAGCAAGTGTGATGCCACCATTCATGAAAGTAGGGTGGGGGCAGCAGACAGAAAACAGGAAACTGCGCCAATTAGCTTAACATTTATCATAGATCATAAGTGATAGGAGCAGAATTAGGCCATTCGGCCCATTAAGTCTACTGTGCCATTCAATGATGGCTGATCTATCTCTCCCTCCTAACCCCATTCTCCTACCTTCTTTCCATAACCTCTGACACCCACATCTCCCGTTTGGGGAAAATGCTGCATCCACATTTGAGAGGGTATTGACATTAGAAAATCATAATAATATGGAGTAGACCAATGCTTTATGATAAAGAAGTCGCATTGGACACATTTTCCATAGCTCTTTGAGGGTGTAACAGACAGGGTGGTAAAGGGAACTATTAGACGCAGTGTATTTGGATTTCCAGAAGGCATTTGATAAATTTGAACTTAATGGGTTACTGCAGAAGATTTTACCTTTTTGGGGGTAAGGCTAAATGAGTGGTAATTAACAGCTTACAAAGTCAGGACATAGTTTATTTTTAGAGAGACACAAGAAACTGCAGATGCTGGAATCTTGAGCAAAATATAAAGCGTTGGAATAACTCAGCAGGTCAGGAAACCTCTAGTTGTTTCAGGTTATTTTCAGATTGACTATCAGTAACTAGTAGGGTAATATAGGAATTACCTATAATATATCCAAATGATTTGGATGAAGACACCATGTGTACTGTAGCCAAATTTATTAATGATGCACATAGATAGGCTAGTAAATTGTGAGGAGGACAACGGGCACGGACATAGTTCCGTTGTAAGCAAAGAAGATTGCAAATTAATATTGGAAGATGAAGTTTCCATGGGCAGGAATAATGAAGATAGCAGATTATTATTAAAATGCAGTGGCAAAAATTGTTTATTATAAAGCATAAAACTCCAAATGGGAAGTATGAGCCTTATAAAGTTGCCAGAAATGGCAGTAGACTTGAGGATATTTGAACCGAGCAGAGGAAGATGAAAAAATGATGAAAACAGGCAAAGTAGAATATTAGTGTAGACTAATGAGATTTTTTTTTAATAGACTGCAATAAGAATGTAGAAAACAAGATTAGTGCAAGCAAATGTTGGTCCTCTTTATGTGTAGGAAAGAATTGCAGATGCTGGTTTAAATCGAACATGGACACAAAATGCTGGAGTAACTCAGCGGGCCAGGCAGCATCTCTGCAGAGAATGAATTCTTTCCTTCTACACAGAGATGCTGAGTTACTCCAGCATTTTGTGTCTTTCTTGGGTCCTTTATATAATGGGAATTAAAGAGTCAGAGAAATGAAACGATTAGTTTGTGTCTGCATGGAAGAATTTGCACATTATCAGTTGGATACATTAGATGATCAAGGTTTTAGTGAGCATATGGAACTAAATATTGATCAAAAAATAGTACAAGATAAACTGATGATCTTGAAAGCTGACATAGCAAGGACCTGATAAAATACTTTAGGGATAGTGGGTGCTCTGATTATCGTCTTCCAATGTTCTGTAAATTTTAGAATTATTCCTTTTGGATTGGAATGCAGCAAATGCAACACCACCATTTAAGAAATGAGAAGGAAAACAAGAACTACTGACCTGTTAACATAAAGGTAGAGGTAATGCTGGGACCACAGTGAAGAATGTAACTGGATCATCTTGAAAAGAATAATAGGATTGAGCAGAGAGCAAAGTGAGCCATTTGGTTGTAATTCCCATCATATAGTATACTCAGAAAGTCCAGGGAGTGGGCTATGTCAAATGCCCCTTTAGTTGAATTGGCTGGAGAACAGTTTGTATCTTTGTAAATTGTTGATGTCTTGTTATGTTCAAACTTAAAATTAATAAAAAATGTTTCACATAAAAAAAATATTTTTCTAAATTCAGATTTAAAATATTTGTAAACCCAGACCTAAAGTTATCCTGAAATGATCAGAGAAATGTCATTCCGCACATAGCCGCACATTTGGATAGCAGTAACAGGATCGGTCCGAGTCAGCATGGATTTACGAAGGGGAAATCATGCTTGACTAATCTTCTGGAATTTTTTGAAGATGTAACTAGGAAAATGGACAAGGGAGAGCCAGTGGATGTAGTGTACCTGGACTTTCAGAAAGCATTTCATAAGGTCCCACATACAATACAATACTGTTTATTGTCATTTGAACCTCATTGAGGTTCAAACAAAATTTAGTTTCTGCAGTCATACAAACAAGAAAAGAACCAAGACACAACACAATTTACACAAACATCCATCACAGTGAATCTCCTCATCACTGTGATGGAAGGCAAAGTCTTATCTCTCCCCTGCACTCCCCATTCTCCTCCCGATGTCAGAGTCAAAGCCCCCGGCGGGCGATGGTAAATAAGTCCCGCGGCCATTCAGGCCGTGCCGGGCGATGCAAGGCCGCGCTCCTGGTCTTGATGTTAGAGCCCCCAGCAGGCGCTAGCAAGTCCCGTGGCCATTAAAGCCGTGCCGGTCGATGTAAGGCCCCACTCCAGGTCATTTTCAACCCCACAACTCAGGCGGGAGAAGGAGATTAGTGGGCAAAATTGGGGCACATGATATTGGGGGTAGAGTGCTGGCATGGATAGAAAATTGGTTAGAAAATTGTTTGGCAGACAGGAAAGACGAGGGATTAATGGGTCCCTTTCAGAATGGCAGGCAGTGACTAGTGGGGTACCGCAAGGCTCGGTGCTGGGACCGCAGCTATTTACAATATACATCAAATGAATTTGGATGAAGGGATTCACAAACCAAATTTGCAAAGGGCCGTGAATTGACCGTTGTGCAATCTGGCACCCGAGCCATTCAATATGATCATGGCTGATCATCCAACTCATATCCTGTACCTGCCTTCTCACCATACCCCCTGATCCCTTCAGCCACGAGGGCCACATCCAACTCCCTCTTAAATATGGCCAACGAACTGGCCTCAACTACCTTCTGTGGCAGAGAATTCCACAGATTCACCACTCTCTGTGTGAAAAACGATTTTCTCATCTCGGTCCTAAAAGACTTCCCCCTTATCTTTAAACTGTGACACTTCTCCTGGACTTCCCCAACATCGGTCTATGAAAGTAAGCATGCAGGTACAGCAGGCAGTGAAGAAAGCGAATGGCATGTTGGCCTTTATAACAAGAGGAGTCGAGTATAGGAACAAAGAGGTCCTTATGCAGTTGTACAGAGTCCTAGTGAGACCACAGCTGGCGTACTCTGTGCAGTTTTGGTCCCCTAATTTGAGGAAGGACATTCTTGCTATTGAGGGAGTGCAGCGTAGGTTTACAAGGTTAATTCCCGGGATGGCGGGATTGTCATATGATGAGAGAATGAAGCAGCTGGATTTGTACACTCTGGAGTTTAGAAGGATGAGAGGGAATCTTATTGAAACATATAAGATTGTTAAGGGTTTGGACACGCTGGAGACAGGAAACATGTTCCCGATGTTGGGGGTCCAGAACCAGGGACCACAGTTTAAGAATAAGGGGTAAGCCATTTAGAACGGAGACGAGGAAACACTTTTTTTCACAGAGAGTTGTGAGTGTGTGGAATTCTCCGCCTCAGTGGGCGGTGGAGGCGGGTTCTCTGGATGTTTTCAAGAGAGAGCTGGATAGGGCTCTTAAAGATAGCGGAGTCAGGGGATATGGGGAAAAGGCAGGAACGGGGTACTGATTGGGGATGATCAGCCATGATCACATTGAATGGTTCGATGGGCCGAATGGCCTACTGCTGCACCTATTGTCTTTGTCTTTATGTTCTCTTTGCTCCCAATAAATCATGGTTTAGGGAACATATGAAGCAGGTGCAGGAACAGGCTAATTGGGTCTTTGAGCCTGCTCTGCCATTCAGTAAGATTGTGGCTGATCGAATCATGGCCTCAATTTCATGTTGACATTCTTTTCCCAAGCACCTTTTAAAACTTGTTTAACTCCCTTTCCATTGAAATGACAACTGTTTAAATATCTATACATGCATAACTAAAACTCTGATCTTGTGCTCTTCCGGTTTTGTATTTTTTTTATTTGCGCAAAAACGGTATACGATAGCGCTACGATTTTTCGCCAGCTTACCATTCTCCTGTGCTACAAGGGCAACAAATTTTGTTCCGATCGATTAAAAATTATTAATGTTTAAAAATCTTTAAAACCGTGCATGCGCAGAATGGTCTCCTCTCCTGTCAGTTGCCGCCACGCAGATTGGTCTCCTCTCCTGTCACTCACCAGGACGGCAATGCCCCATCCTGCACCATCGCTGCACTGATTTTCCGGGTCCGCTGTCAACCACAGGCGGTGCTCACCTCGGCCGGCAAGGAGAATATAAAGCTGAAGGAGCAGAGTGAGCATCACTAACGCTCCGCCGGCTGGAGCTGCGACTGCGGGCGCCTCTGTGGTGCCGATCGGGTGAATGCCCGAGCCCACTTCGGCCGCTTCGTCCGACCCGGGCTTCTACCCGTGAGGACCCGGGCCGGGGTTCTACGCAGCGGTCCAGGAGGCATCTAGACCGCGGCAGTGAGGCCGCGGCGACGGTGGGGCCTTGCAGAATTTCAAAATCCGCGGATAAATCTATCTTTCCTCTTTTTTCAGTTTTTGTCTGGTGGGGGATGAGGGAAATAGAGGGAAATGGGGGAGGCAGGGAGTGGGGAATAGAGGGAGAGGGCAGTGGGGGAGGTGAGGAGGGATAGTGGAGGATAGGGGAGGTGGGGAATAGAGGGATAGGTGGGAAGGGAGGGGGAAGAGGGAGGCCAGGAGGAAGAGAGAGGCTGTGGAGGAAGAGAGAGGGCGGGGGAGGGGGGGTGAAGAGAGGCCGGGGAGAGGCTGTGGGGAAGAGCCAGAGAGGAGGCGCTGAGATAAAGCGACCCCCGAGCGTCTTTTGAATAGTGGGGCAAAGGGGGGAGTGGGGGGCAGGGCTGTGCCTTTTGAAAAACGAGGAGGGAGGAGGGAGAGGTGGGGGGGAACGTCACAAGCAGACCCATTGTGACGTCATCAACGAAAGAGAGGTTTGTTGTTGAAATGTTTGATTTTTGAACATTTTCATTAATAACTCGAGAAATAAAGCATGACATTTTCAGATAAGGCGATTTTCTCACACACACACACACACACACACACACACACACACACACACACACACACACACACACACACACACACACAGTTTTTCACTGATGACGTCACAATGGATCTGCCTGCCTGCTGTCTACTTGCCGTGATGTCATCCATCCCTCCTCCCCCCCCAATTCAAATGTCGACCCGTCGAAAGCTCATAGCTGAAGACTGTGGCGGCCCAACCCGCGTTCCTTTGCTCGACGCTCGGCTCTAGTCCGATCCTCATCTGCTGCCGGGCCAACCCCCCCCTCTCTCTCCCCCCCTCTCCCTCTCTCTCTGTCCTCCCCTCTCCCTCCCTCTCTCTCTCTCCCCCTCTCCCTCACTCCCCCTCTCCACCCTCTCTCTCCTCTCCCCTCTCTCTCTCCCCCTCTCTCTCCCTCCTCTCCCCCTCTCTCTCCCCTCCCCTCTCTCTCCCCTCTCCCACTCTCTCTCCCCCTCTCCCCCTCTCCCCCTCTCTCTCTCCCCCTCTCCCCCCCCGCTCTCTCCCCCCTCTCTCCCCCCCCCCCCCTTCCGTGTAGTAGTGCAATATTGCGTTGGGTAACGGGTTGCATTGAGGGACCAGGCCTGTTGGTCTTTCTTTCTATCTGTCTGTCTGTCTGTCTGTCTGTCTGTCTGTCTGTCTGTCTGTCTGTCTGTCTGTCTGTCTGTCTGTCTATGTATGTCAGATTTGGCCTTTGATCTCATGGTTCGCCAATACCACACACTCAAACTCCGAGAAATTTTCCATTTTGCAAATTTTTATGTACACATTTTTCAATAAATTCCTGCAGCCCCCCACCCCCCACACACTCGCTCATTTTGTGGCCTGCTGCTGACCAGCCACCATAACGGCAGCTGCAGCAGCCCGCTCTCCTCCAAAAACGCCGCCATTTTTTTCCCCGCTCACGACTTCTGCTGTTGCCGCCGCTTACTTAGCTGCCGATTCCGCTGCCGATTTCACTTCCTCCACTCCCCCACCCCCCCCCCCCCCCCACCCCCGGCCCGGCTCAGCTCTATCACGCTGGCTCAAGCCAAAGATCGCCTCTTCCACCGCTGCTTTTCGCCGAAATACAGCGGGGGAACAGCCGATCTTTGCCTTGAGCCAGAGGGAAGGCAGGGACAACTTCCAATCCGCCAGCAGAGTCGCTCCGTTAATGGATTCATTCCACAGTCAGTTCAGTACGGTAACAACCCCTCCCTCCCCCCCAGTCCTCCCTCCCTCCCTCCCCCACCTCCCTCCCCCCACCTCCTTCCCCTCCCTCCCCCCACATTTTTCAATAAAACCTCCTCCCCCCCCCCCCCCCCCCCAATATTTCAAAAGGTTAAAAAAATCAAACTGCTCTCACCCATTGGAATGTTGGTGAACGTTCCATTGTGTGATGTCACAATGCCCAATGCTCACAGATGTCCAATCGGAATGCATCTCATTAACATCTACCTTTGCCCCCAGTCCCAGCCCCAGCCCCCCCCCCCCCCCCACCGCAGCCTTCGAAGCGCGTGATCACGTGTGTGGACTAGAGAAAGAGGATTGGGTGATAGGGGAGTGGGGGAATAGATGGACTGCCCCTACCCGCTCCCCCTCTCCACTCTACCGCCCCACTCTTTTCCCCTCTCTCCCCTCTCTCCCCCTCTCCCCTCCCTCCACACTCTTCCCCCTCCCTCCCCTACTCCAACTCCCTCCTCCCCTCCCTCCCCATCCCTCCCCCCTACCCCACACCTCTCTCCCCCTTCCCCATCCCTCGCTCCTCCCTCACCCCTCTCTCCTCCCCCCCTCTCCATCTCCCTCTCCTTACCCCACTCTCTCTCTCTCTTCTTCCCCCATCCCTCCTCCCACCCCATCCCTCTCTCCCCACCCCCTTCCCCTCTCTCTCCCCACCACCTTCCCCCTCCCCCTCCCCCTCCCCACTCTCACCGCTACATCTCCCTCCTCCCTTCCTTCCCCCCCTCCCCCACACTCTCTCTCCCCTCTCCCCTCACCCCACCCCTCTCTCCTCCCCCTCTCCATCTAAATCTCCTCACCCCCTCTCCGGTCTCTCACCCTCCTCACCCACCCCATCCCTCTCTCCCCCCACCCCCCTTCCCTCTCTCCCCCAACCCCCTTCCCACTCTCCCCCCCGCCACCATTCCCCGTACCCCTCTGTCCCACTTCCAACTCCTCCCCCCTCCCTCGCCACTCTTCCACTTCTCTCTGCCTTCCCCCGCCCCTCTCCCCCACCCCACCCCTCTCCTCCCCCACCCCTCTCTCTCCCCCTCCCTTCCCCTCTCTCCCCCACCCATTTACCCTACCCCTCTCCCTCATCCACCACTCCCCCTACCCCCCTCCCCCTCCCTCTCTGTCACTTCCACCACTCCCCCTACCCCATCCCTCCCCATCTTTCCACTTCTCTCCCCCCTTCCCCCACCCCCTCCCCCCACCTCTGTCCCTCACCTCCCCCTCCACATTCTCTCCCCTCTCCCCCCTCCCCACTCTCTCCCCATCTCACCCTCCACCTCTCCCCACTCTCTCCCCATCTCCCTTTCCCCTCCCCCACCCTCCCCCCCTCACCCACCCATCCTCTCGTCCTCCTCTCCAACCCCCTCTCCCTCTGTCCCTCTGTCTCTTGACCTTCTGTCTCTGCCCCTCTCTCTCTGTCTCTCCCCACTCTCTCTCTGCCCACCCTCCTCAACTCTCTAACCTCCCCCCCCCCCCTTAGACTCGCCTGCGAGTTGGGGGCTATGCGTCAGCGGATAGGGCAGTTATGGGGTAAAAGGAGCAAATTAATAATATCAAGGGGGGTAGTTAGCGTGTGTGCGGGGTGGTAGTTAGTGTGTGTGACGCCACATGCTGCCCCCCCCCCCCCCCCCCCCCCGCAACCGCACGTTGGGGGAACAGACACAACGGGTCTGCACATGGTCTAGTCTATGTTTAAAACTCTGTGTGTGTGTGTCGGCTTTGTGGGTGTATGTCATATTCCATTTTTTTTTTCAGATAACATTTTTGCCCTTTGATTCCATGGTCCATCAAACCAGAAGCTCAAATGCCACAATTTTTTCCATTTTGCTAGACATTACACTTTTACATTCACTCCTCATTACATTTAGACGTTTTTACGAACACATTTTTAATAGAATCCTTCCCCCCCCCCACCCAATATTTCAAAATGTTAAAAAAACATGTTAAAATGTTAAAATGTTGGTGAACGTTCCATCGTGTGATGTCACAATGCCCAATGCTCACAGATGTCCAATCGAAATGGATTTCATTTACATCTGCCCTTGCACCGGCCCCAGCCCCCCCCCCCCCCCCACCCACCGTTCTGATGTTGCAGCACATTCTGTTGTGTGATGTCACAATCCCATCCCTCACAGATGTCCAATCCGAATGGATCTCATTTACATTATGCCTTTGCCCCTCCCCGCAGCCACCCTGTGTCGAAAAGCGCGTGATCACGTGTGGTGGGAATAGAGAAAGAGAATTGGGGTGATAGGGAGGTGGGGAATAGATGGACTGCCCCTACCCCTCCCCCGAGAAAAAGAAATCCCACTCTAACGCACCCCACCTTTCCATCCTACTCCTCACCCCCACCCCTCTCACCCCTCCCTCCACACTCTTCCCCCCTCTCACCCCTACCCCAAATCTCCCTCCTTCCCCCCCCCCCCCGCTCCCCAACACATGCCCTCCTCTCCCCCCTTCCCCATCCCATCTCTCTCGCTCCCCTCCTCCCACCCCCCATCCACTCCTCTCCCCACCCCCTTCCCTCATGCCACCCTTTCCTCTCCCCCACTCCCCTTCCCCTCTCTCCCCCCACCCCCTTCCCCCCTCCCACTATTCCCCCTCCCACCGCACTCTTCCCCCCTCTCCCCCTAACCCCCCCATTCTCCCTCCCCCTCCTCCACAACCTCTCTGCCCCTCCCCTTTCTCCTCCCCCACAACCCCTCTCTCCTCCCCCCTCTCCATCTCCCTCTTCACCCCTCTACCTCCCACCCTCTCTCTCTCCACCCCTCCTCCTCCCACCTCCTCCTCCATCCCTCACTCCCCACACCCCCTTCCCTCTCCCCCACCCCCTTCCCCACTACCGCTCTGCCCCTCTTCTACCATTCCCCCTACCCTCTCCTCCAATCCCCATTCTTCCACTTATCTTCCCTTCCCCCACCCCTCTCTCTCCCACCCACCTCTCTCTCTCCCCCTCCCTTCCTCCCCTCTCTCCCCCACCTGTTAGAAAAAAAAGGTTTTCCCTTTCCCATCCCTCTCAATAGCCTCCCCCACCCTCTCTTCTTCTCCCAATCTCCCTCTCCTCACCCCTCTCCCTTCCTCCCCTCCTCCTCCCACCCCCATCCCTCCCCACCCCCTTCCTCTCCCCACCACCCTTCCCCCCTCTTTCCCCCACCCCCCTTCTCTCTCCCCCCCCCCCACACTTCCCCCTCCCTCCACACTCCCCCTCTCCCCTATCCATCTCCCCCTTTCCCTCCCTCCCTCCCCCCCCGCAACCGCACGTTGGGGGAACAGACCCAACGGGTCTGCACTTGGTCCAGTATACTTTTAAAATTGTGTGTGTGTGTGTGTGTGTTTGTGGGTGTATGTCAGATTTGGCCTTTGATTTCATGGTTTGCCAAAACCACACATTCAAACTCTGAGAAATTTTCCATTTTGCTAGACATTACACTTTTACATTCATGGATTCACTCCTCGTTATATTAACACATTTTATCTACACTTTCAAAAATGAAATCCTTCACCCCCCCCCCACACTAACTCATGTTGTGACCTCCTGCTGGCCAGCCACCATAACGGCAGCTGCTGCAGCCCGCTTTCCTCCAAAAGCGCCGCCTTTTTTTTCCGCTGGCGATTTTCGCTGCTGCCGCCCGGCTTATTTTGATGCCTCTTTCACTTCCTCCACTTCCCTCTACTCCATGATAGGCTCTGCTCTATCATGCTGGCTCAAGCCAAAGATCACCTCTTCCACCGCTGCTTTTCGCTGTGCTCCAAAATACAGCAGGGGAACAGACGATCTTTGCCTTGAGCCGGCGCGTTAACAGAGGGAAGGCAGGAACAACTTCCAATCCAGCAGCAGAGTGGCTCCGTTAATGGATTCTTTCCACAGTGAGTTTAGTTCCTGAACATTTGGTACATTATTTTCCTGACTTTTTTAATTTAAATTGTTGACCAATCTGACCTTTTTTTAAAATTTGACCGCTGCCCAGCTACTGACGTTATAATAACAGTGACATTTTTACATCTTCTGGTAAAAATGTTCCTTATGATTTCAAAAATCCACTCCTCTATAAATTTGGTCAATTATTTCCCGAGATATTTACTGAAATTTATACCAAACTGACATTAAAAAAAAATACTAGTCCAAGTGTGGATCCGTTGGGTCTGTTCCCCCGACGTGCGTTTGCGGGGGGGGGGGGGAGGGGGGCATGGCAGCATGCGGCGTCACACACACTAACCACCCCTACACAACACTAACTACCCCCCTTGATATTATATTAATATTATAATTTGCTCCTTTTACCCCATAACCGCCCTATCCACTGACGCATAGCCCCCAACTCGCAGGCGCGTCTAGAGAGGGAGGGGGTAGAGAGTGAGGGCAGAGAGAGAATGGGGAGAGACAGAGAGAGAGGCAGAGACAGAAGGGCAAGAGACAGAGGGCGAGGGGGGTGGAGGGGAGGAGGAGAGGGGGAGGGTGGGTGAGGGGGGAGGGTGGTGGAGGAGGGGGAGAGAGGGGGGGAATGGAAGGGGGAGAAAGGGGTGGGGGAAGGTGGGAGAGGTGGGGGGAAGGGAGGGAGTAGTGTGTGGAGGGAAGGGGGTAGGGGAGGGGTGGAGGGTGTGGTTGCAGTTTCGTTCCCACTTGGCTGCGCCTGCGCAGTTAGGTGAGGGTTGCCATGACTTGCGTCACAACGGGGATCTCTGGCATCACAACGAAAACTCGTCAGCTGCGCCTGCGTAATTGGTGGCTGTGGGTCAAGGGTGGAATATTGCCATGGGGATGGGCCCAACAGGTCCGCACCTGGTCTAGTTTATCACTAAAGCTGCCCCTTGTTTATCATAATGTAGATCCAGTTGGCATTCCTTAACTGCAAGGAAACATCAAGAATTTGCACTCTGCCGAGCTGTTGGAACGGAGCTAGGAGGTCATCGGCAACAACATTAGGAATTTCAAAACTCTATGTATGTGAGTACTTGCATGATGGTTCTGAGCTTGCTGACAGTTACGTAAGAAAATTCTGTTAGTTACAAACCTGATTGCTGGTATTTTTCAGGATAGTATGTCATCTTGCTTTTGGTCTCATGTAACCAGGAACTACTTTCCTGTCTGTCAAATTTTAGTTGGTTACACAGCTTCCAAGATGTTGTGAAGCAATTTGTATCGTGTAAAATCCATTAAAAACTGGCAGTGAATCAGAGCTACTGCATAACATAAAAGCATTTGACTAAAGTTCTTCAGTAACTTTTTCTGTTGACTTTAAAGTCATATGCATGAACATGGTGATATACAGGAGCAATGAAACTCTTGCTTCCAGCAGCATCACAGGCACATAGTCTCAGATTCTATAAATCAGAATAAACAAATTATACATAAACCTGTGTAAGAAGAAACGGCAGATGCTGGTTTAAACTGAAGATAGATACAAAATGCTGGAATAACTCAGCAGGACAGACAGCATCTCTGGAGCGAAGGAATGGGTGACGTTTTGGGTCAAGACCCTTCTTCAGACTGAAAGTCACGGGAAAAGGAAACGAGATATAGATGATGACGTAGAGAGATATTGAACAAATGAATGAAAAATATACAAAAAATTAATCATGTTAAAGGAAACAGACCATTGTTAGCGGTTTGCTAGGGGGAGAACAAAAAGCTGGTGTTATTTGGATGGGGCAGGGATGGCGAGATAGGGAATGTAGGGGTTTCTTGAAGTAAGAGAAATCAATATTCATACCCCTGGGTTGTAAGTTTCCCAAGCAAAATATGAGATGCTGCTGTTCCTCCAATTTACACTTGGCCTCATTCTGACAATGGAGGATGCCAAGGACAGAAAGGTCAGTATGGGAAGGGGAATTAAAGTGTTTAGCCTCTGGGAGATCAGGTAGGTCCAGGCGAACTGAGCAAAGGTGTTCAGCGAAACAATTGCACAGTCTACGTTTGGTCTCGTTGATGTATATGAATCTACATCTAGAAAACAGATACAGTAGATGAGGTTGGATGAGGTGCAAGTGAACCTCTGCCTAACCTGAAAGGACTGTAGGGGTTCCTGGACAGAGTTGAGAGGAGGTATGGGGACAGATGTTTCATCTCCTGCAGTTGCAGGAGAAGGTACCTGGGGAGGGGGAGGTTTGAGTGGGAAGGTATGAGTAAACCAGGGAATTGCGGAGGGAACGGTCTCTGCGAATGGCGGAAAGCGGAGGAGATGGGAAGACGTGACTAATGGTGGGATCTCGTTGGCGGTAGCGAAAATGTTGGAGGATTATGTGTTAATAATGCAACGGTTGAAAGGTAATGACTAGGGGGACTGTGCCTGTTGCGACAAGGGGAAGCTAGGGTGGAACTGCGGGGTACCGAGTAGACACGTGTGAGGGCCCCATCTATAATGGAAGAAGGGAACACCCGTTCCCTTAAGAATTAGGACATCTTGGATGTCCTGGTACGGAACGCCTCATCTTGGGCGCAGATGCGGCATAGACGGGGGAATTGGGAGTAGGGGATAGAGACTTTGCAGGAAGCAGGGTGCGAAGAAGTGTAGTCAAGATAGTTGTGGGAGTCGGTGGGTCTGTACATAAACTTCTGTCTGGTAGTAAAAGGAAACAAAAACTGCAAAGGTACAGGACAAAAAGCAAAAGTGAAAAACTTAATTGGAATAATTTTAAGTCTATGGTAGTGGAAAAGGTGGTCCATAGAGTTCTGTTGTCAATGTAGAATTAGGGTTGTGCGTGTTGGTGAAAGAACCTGATATAAGAAAGTAGTTAGTTTGTGACTTCAGGGTTCTGTACCTCCTGACAGATGGTAGCAGCAAGAAGAGGGCATGATCTGAATGATGGCTATCTTTGATGATAGATGATACCTTTGTGAGGTAGTGCCTCATGTAGATGCTTTGGATGATGGGGAGGGTTGTGCCGTGCTGAACCAGGCCGAGTCCACCATTCTGCAGCCTCTCGCGTAAACAATAAGTCCTCCTCATTGTGTTTGTGAATTGAGTCATGAGATATTGTCATTACAGGAATTTTCCACGTGGATGACAAGAAACCTGGAAACTAACGCGACTTAGCGACGTTGCGCGGAAGAAGATTAAAATCGCCATTATTATATCTAACTATGGAAACTAAAGAGTTGAGAAAAGAGAGAAGGCCAGGTTATTTCGCCAGGTGAAGTATTTCATATTTCATGGTTCACTGAGCAATCTGCTGCATTCATTCATTATTATTTCATAGGATTAAAAATGTTCTGAATAAATACGTAGAATAAACTGTGTTAATATTATCACTGTTTGGTATAGAGATAGAATATGCTGGTTGATTATTGTCAAAGCAGGAATAAGTACAGAATTATATAGAAACTGCACCAGGATGCAATATACAGTTTATCTTGAGTAGGAAAATGTGTGTAAATCTCCTTGACAAATAAATCATCTCTCATTTAGGAAATACGTTTTTTTTTCTTTAGTTTCTAATATTTTAGACTGAAGATGATGTTGGAGGTTGCAACATTTTTCTTTTTTGAAATAATAGTAAAGTAATTGTTCTTCCTAAGTTACTAAATGTGCCTCAAGCAAACATTTAGAAAATATTTGCATGATTTTCTCCCTGTAAGATTACATCTTTGCATACAGTGGGTCCTTATATTTTTTAATTCTACGTTAAATTCTGGTCTTTATCCACTCGGAACCGAGTTTTAGCAAAGGAATCTAATATGAAAGTTAATGTAGCATGTATTGGTTGAACAAAGTTAGTTTGTTTTCTTTTGGAACGTCGGAGGCTGAGAAGAGACCTGATTGATGTATGTAAGCACATAAAGGTAGACAGTGGTTTGAAGACAAACCTGAAGGTGCTTTTCTGAATGTGTGCTGGATGCGTTACAATGCAGCTGATTCAATAGAACAAATGGAAATAAATGGATATGAATTGGTAGTCATTAGAAATCTGGGTTGCAAAGTGATCAAAGTTGTGAATATTCCAGGATACATCTGCAAAGAGTGGAAAAGGATGGATATCCATGATAAGGAATGGAATAAAGGCAAAAGAGTGAAAAAAATCCAAGAGTGATGATGATATGATAACATTTTATATTCAGTTTTAAAATCATTTGGTTCAAATCAAAACTAGAACTCCAATCTAAATAAAGTAATCAATGGTACAAATCACCAATTCACTATGAAAGTTTGTGAATACCATGTTTCACATGGTATTGAACAAACGATGGCTTATGTTTTCTTTTTTTTTAAACATAGCAAATAAATAACCCTGCCCAGAGAAGTTGTCTAGCCATGGCGACCAAGAACAGTTAAAGATAGCTTTAAATGTTGAAGGCTGTTGAAACGTATTTAAATACGTAAGAAGGAAATGAACAAAAATTAATCTGTCCCTAAATAGAGATAATTTCTATTGGGATGCTGATGTAATGCAGGAACAGTGCCTGATTATTTTACATAGAGGTTTACATATGTGGCCTTGATGAAAGAGCAGAATTTCTGAGTGCAAGCTAAATCTGGGGTCCTGTACATTATCAGGAATGGGTCTTGTTCGGGCTTCGAAAGCAATAGCTGAAATAAGTATATTGCCCCTCAATGCTATTTCATTATTCAGTTTTATGCTTAATCTGATCTTTCGTCTTTCTTACAAACCCCTGTTAATAATAATGCCCTCGTAGTCCAAATATCTATCTGTTCATCTATATTGTGAGTCAACAAGAACAGATCTTTGTGGCCACTGAGAGGTTTGGGTGGTTGATGTAGAATGGGGTTAATGACAGACTAAAGAGTTACTTAGGACCTCAGTATTTAGTTGAAGAAAATTTCTCAACAAATTCCAGATGTTGGAGAAATACTATTATAGATATTGGATGGACAGAACAAGTGAGATAGGTCAAGCTGGATGTTGTCAACATACATAGAACTTGATATGTGATTTGAAATCCAAACTGCCAAGGTATTTACCATACAAGGTTTGCTATCAGCAGCTTTGCATCTTTAAAAAAGTAATGGGCATAGTTTCTGACTGTAACGTTCCATCCAACATGTTGCGTGTTCAGAACCACTAATCCCATTTCCATGCTCTTTGAAACAATACATTGTTTTCTTGTAATTGCCCTCTGCAAAAGACATAATTTATCTTTGGCATTTATCAACATTTGAAAATGTCCAACGCCAAGAAGTTAGACCTGGTGCTAAACACAGCATGCAGAACCATCTCTGGTTGCCTCAAACCCACATGAGTTGACGACCTGTAACTGCTGTGTGGTATTGCACCCCCTGCAATCAGAAGAGCAGTATCCTCAAAATTGGAACGCACCAAGCAGGAGGATGACCCTCGTCACCCACTGTCCCAACACGTCCAGGCACCAGAGAGGTTAAAATCCAGAAATAGCTTCTTACAATCAGTTCAACCCCTGAATGATAACCCCCGCACCTGAAGGATAGATGCTTGGGTGACACACCTACAATTAAAACCCCACACACTGACACTATGCCCTGAGGAGTCCTTTCCATTGGGTGCAGAAAATTAAGTGAGGTGGTTTTAAAAATAGTATCAACACTGATTTTTGGTTTTACCACTTGATTCCTTTAAAGGACTAAATAGGAACATCTTTGTTTTTTTTAACATTTAATCTTATTAAAAAGTTCAGTAAATATTTGATTTTTGGAGTTACGATCTGAACAAGGCAGTTAGATTCATAAATGTGAAGGTGATTTTTTTTTATTTTGTGAGCACTTCCGAATGTTTTTAAAGGTGAGAATGGTTTGACTTGCTTTTAATGTTTTTCATTAACTTGAAAATTGCACTTCTGAAATTGGCAAATGATGAGCAGAATTGTTTATACAGTGCCCTCCATAATGTATGGGACAGACCCATCACTTATTTATTTGCCTGTACTCCACAATTTGAGATTGTAATAGAAAAAAAATCACCTGTGGTTAAAGTGCACATTGTTATATTTTAATAAAGACAATTTTTATACATCTTGGTTTCACCAGGTAAAAATTACAGCAGTGTTTATACATAGTCCCCCCATTTCAGGGCACTATAATATTTGGGACACAGCAATGTCATGTACTGTAAATGAAAGTAGTCATGTTTAGTATTTTGTTGCATATTCTTTGCATGCGATGACTGCTTGAAGTCTGCGAATCATAGACATCACCAGTTGCTGGGTGTCTTCTGTGGTGATGCTCTGCCAGGCCTATATTGCAGCCATCTTTAGCTTATGCTTGTTTTGGGGGCTAGTCCCCTTCAGTTTTCTCTTCAGCATATAAAGGGCATGCTAAATTGGGTTCAGATCGGGTGATTGACTTGGCCACTCAAGAATTTACCATTTTTTAGTTTTTTAAAATAGAAATCATCACATGTGGTTAAAGTGGTTTGCAATGTGGGAGGAATCCGGAGCACCCGGAGCAAAACCCACGCTGTCACAGGGAGAACATACAAACTTCGTACAGACTGCACCCGTAGTCAGAATCGAAACCGGGTCTCTGGCGTTGTGAGGCAGCAGCTCTACCGCTGCGCCACTGTGCTGCCCAGCTGCGCCATCGTGTAGCTATTGTCCATCAGACTATTGTGTAACTTTATGCTGTAATTTCACTGTTAAGTTTGAATTTATGCATTTAATGTTATGCAACACTTAGTGCAGTTGCAATGGGATTGTTAACCGTGTCTTTTTGTTTCTGTGTGTCAATTAATTTAATTCATTTTTGTGATTTGGGTGACGTTAGCAATCAAAACCATTTATTTTTGCCTGAGAGGAGGTGGTACTAAGTTGTGTTGGATAATCACTACACTCCTTTTGGTGAGAGCACTTTTACTGTTGGGTAGATGGTTCTATGATTTCGATCCAGCTACAATGAAAGACAGGCTTTTTTTGGTATATGGTTATGGTATGTTTTGGAGGGGAACTTGTAGGTAGTGACATTTCCATACACATGTGATCACCATCCTTGGTGGTAGAGGTCACAAGCTTGGGAGATTCTATGGAGTACCTTGGACAAGTTACTGGAGTACATTTTTGTAGATGATATATACTGCAGCCACTTTGCACTAGTTCTCTTGGGAATGAATTTGAGTTTTTCATTGAAAGCTATGCAAGACGACCACTTTGTCCACATTGCTGTTGAGCTTGTAGTGTTGTTGCTGCAGCACTCATTCAGGCAAGTGGAGAGCATTACATTCTACCACATTTTAAAAATGGGTTGTTTGTATTGAAAGTGCTTCACAACAAATTCTTTCTTATCTTGCTTCTGGGTTTACATAAACTAGATTTCCATTTTTTTTGCATGGCTAGGGTTTGAACTTTGAAGATCTTTTGGCTACAGTATTGTGATAGCTTTTATCAATCAACAAGTTGCTAAGTTTGTTCTAACCTGCTAATTAAAAAAAATAATCTGCAAATCTGCCTGATATCATTCTTCTGAATTTTGTTAGTGCTGCTTCCTGTTACTTATTTTATGCACCTTGTGTAGTCTGGCATAGTACTTCCTTTTTATTAATGTTTGTTTTAAATTTAGCCAGTATATTCCTTTCCTGCCCAAAGGCATTAGTGTGGCCAAGGCTTAATGGGTTCTAATTGCTCTTTGGCCCCTTACCCAAATGTAGGTACTTATTATTTGATTAAATTTGAATTTTACTTCGGAGTCACGTGAGTGACTACGTGAAGAAGCCCCGCCAGACGCATGCGCATCATTACGTCCGACGCATGGTGCACCGACGGGCTGGAGAGCGCTGCTCCACCAGCGGTAAGTAACAAACCGGCAGGTAAGTGGTTTAACCAACTTTCTGCGGGTACTTAAACGCCGTAAGGCTGGTTTCAGGAGCCAGCGGGAGTTGTCTTAAAAAATGGAGAGAGTAGCAAAAAAGAGTGCTGCCGTTCGCAGTAAAATACTTACTCGCGGGACCGCGGTTAGTGAACGTAGGCCGGCCAGGGAAATATCGGCTGCGGTAACACCGGTTCCGAGGACACTGACTGCAGAACCGCCGGCAGCTCAACTGCCTCCATCAACTCATGTGCCTCAAGGCGCTGCGGCCACTCCAGTCGGGAGGAAGGCAAAAAGAAAATCAGTCAGGCCTGTTTATTCAGATGAGTCTGACCAAGAAGACTCCCCTCCTTCGAACAAGAAGGTCTGGGGACGTCTTGATAAGATGGAGAAAATGATCGAAAGAATGCTGAACCATGAAGTGTTCCAGTCGGGGTCGCATACCCCCAGGATTCCCCAACAGCTTTCTGGGACAGCCTCAGGCAGTGGCCCGTATGGCGAGGAGGACTACCACCACGCCTACGAGTTCCAGTGGGAAATCCCCATCACCAGCACCTTGTTTAGGGCTGGCTGATACCTCCCTAGAGCAAGGCTCGTGAGAGCCAGGGCAGGAGGAATCTGACCCTGAAGTTGGTGTCACTGCTCTTGTGCATACACCAAAGCACAAAAGCCATGCTCCAGGTGTCCCAGATGTGGCCAGACATTTTGCCATACCGGAGGGGACTGGTGAAGCCATGGAGGATAATCTGGCCAGCAACATAAATTATATGGCCTTCCACCAGCTCCAGGACTCTATTATGGAGGAAACATCAACTCGTTACCAAACACCTGTTAACTGTGTGTTGCTCAAGGTGCCCACCGTGAACTCGGCCATCTGGGCACAAATGAGCGCATCTATGAGGGGGCAGGAGCTCCGATTCCAGAGACTCCTCAAATTGGTGTGGGCGGGGATCACAGCATTTGGGCGAATGGTCCAAGGAGCGGCCGATGTCAGAAACACAGCAGGATATGTTGGCCCTGCTGTGCAATGCTCATTTTGAGTTAAACTGCATCTGGAAGATCGCCATCAAGCCGACACTGAATCCATGCTTCGCAGCTCTATGTAAGTCCTCCAATATCCAGGCACCAAATTTTTTATTTGGTGTAGACCTGGCAAAACAGGTTAAAGACCAAGAGGAAGAGGCTAAAACCATCGGCCTCATTAAGACCTACACACCCTCGGCCAGGATACCGCCTTGCAGACCTTTTCCCTTCAGGCGGGCTTCAGATGCTGGAGCAGGTCCAAGCAGAGCGTTGCCAGGTACACGCCGTTCATATGCACCTGTGCACACCCCCAACATGGCTTGAAGGTTGAGTAATCCGAGATCAGCTATGGAGGTACGGGTAACTGATTCAGTCCAAGATATATCCTCTGGGAAACAACCTCCGGTTGGGAGTAGGTTGCAATTGTTTTTTGAGGAATGGTGCTGCATAACATCAGATCTATTTATACTGGACAGTGTCCGGGGATCTCGAATTGAGTTTATGTCAGGAATACATCCACATGCACAAAATATGCCTAGTCGGGTATTGGTTTTTTCAGGATCTGAAACTCTACAGGTGAATGATGAAATTGGGGTTTTATTCCAAAAAGGGGTAATTGAAAGGACGGTATATCATCCTCAACAATTTGTGTCCAATATATTCCCCAGACAGAAAAAGGATGGTGGGTGTCGGGTCATTCTGGACCTAACCCGAATAAATTCTTACGTCCAGTAGAGGCATTTTAAAATGGATACTTTCAGTACTGCTAAACAGTTATCAAAAGGTTATTATATGGCAACCAGACATCTGAAAGATGCATATTATTCAGTACCAATTCATCATCAGTACCGTAGATACTAGAAATTTAGTTGGATGGGACAGCTGTGGCAATTTAAAGCGTTGCCCAATGGGTTAACCTCAGCTCCTAGGTTATTTACAAAATTATTGAAACCAGTTCTGGCGCTACTCCGTGCCCAGAATCACATTGTGATGGCTTATTTAGATGATATTTTAATTGTAAGCAACACTCGAGAAGCAGCTGAGTCGGTTTCAGCGACCAAACACCTGTTTCAGAGGTTAGGTTTCCTCATCCATCCAACAAAATCCAAACTAGTACCATCCCGAATAATTGACTATTTGGGGTTTGTCATTGATTCAATTGATATGTCAGTGACTTTGCCTACGGCCAAGGTTGTTGAAATCATGAAGGCCTGTAGTAGTCTCGTAGAGGAACAACAACCCTCCATCCGGCAAGTAGCCAGTGTCATTGGTAAATTAGTGGCGGCTTTCCCTGCAGTGCAGTTTGGACCTCTGCACTATCAGAGTTTGCAACGAGCTAGAGAACAAGCACTTAAAGAACATGTAGGTCATTTCGACAGACCAATGCAGTTGCCAGCCAAAGCCATCGCCGAATTGCAATGGTGGATAATCAATGTCTCACGAAGTAATAAAAACATTTTGACTCAACAACCTTCAGTTATTTTACAAACAGATGTCAGTGCTTCGGGATAGGGAGCCACGGATACCGAGTCTAGCTGTGGTGGTAGATGGAGTGTGCAAGAGGAATTAATCCTGCAGAGGCATGGTATAAATTACTTAGAATTGCTGGGTGCATTCTATGGGCTAAAAGCATATTGTTCAACAATGAATGATTTACATGTTCAGCTCCAGATTGATATAAGCAACAGCCGTGGTATTGTCAATCACATGGGAGGAATTGGATCAGTATCATGTGATAATCTGGCTAACCTCATTTGGGACTGGTGCATTCCCAGAAATATCTGGGTCTCAGCTCTCTACCTACCAGGTAGAGATAATGTGGCGGTGGACACCAGGTCACGGAAATTTAATGACAACACAGAATGGATGCTAAATCCAAACGTTTTTAAAATGATTATCAGCCGGTATGGTTTGCCAGACATAGATCTGTTTGCATTCAGGCTAAATCACCAGTTACCTAAATACGTTTCATGGGAACCAGATCCAGGAACAGTAGCGGTGGATGCATTCTCGCTACATTGGGGACATACATTCTTTTATGCTTTTCCCCCATCAGGCAATGTCTCACCAAAATAGAGCAGGACTCCGCCTCCGGCGTTCTGGTGGTTCCGGACTGGCCTACACAGCCATGGTTCCCATTGGTCCTTAGGATGATGACTCAGCTATTCATGACTGTGCCCAAATGCAGTAATTTGTTGGTTCATCCGGTAACAGGAGAAAGTCATCCTTTACATGATCGTATTAATCTGTTAATCTGCAGATTCTGACCAGACCGTTCCAAGGGCTTGGACTGTCAAATAGGACTGTGGATGTGATTACTGCGGCCTGGAGAGATAGCACTAAAAAACAATATGTGTCCCATATTAAGAAATGGGAGATGTTTTGTTTACAGTCAGATATATCTTATACTGCAAGCATACCGGATGTATTGGAGTTCCTTGCTACATTGCATTTTGATGAACAATTGAGCTATAGTGCCATTAATAGTGCTCAGAGTGCTTTGTCCTCCTATTTATGGCAATCTTCGGGACAACAATCTATCGTGTCTCATCCGCTGGTGTCCCAATTCATGTATCTTTACAAAAATCCTCCTAAGCCTAGATATACAGAAATCTGGGATGTGAGCAGAGTCCTCACACTGCTTCGGCAATGGGCTCCAATCACATCGCTATCTTTTCAGAAGTTAACACTTAAAGTGGTTATGCTCATGGCGTTAGTATCAGCGCAACGAGTTCAGACATTGCAACAGCTACGGCTGGATAGCATGTATTTTACTTCGGAGTCACGTGAGTGACTACGTGAAGAAGCCCCGCCTGGCGCTTGATCGGCATTACGTCGACGCTGACGGCAGAGCAAGAGCTGCAGAGGCAGCTCCTCGACAGCAGTAGGTTACGGGCCCGCAGGTAAGTACAGTTGAAATACTTACAGGGTATATCTAAACTCCGTGGCCGGTGTGTAGAACCACCAGGAGTTAAAAAGAATTTAAAAGCAAAAAATAAATAAAAGTTAAAATGGAAAGCAAATACCCTGTGTAAGAAACAACGGAGTTTAAAAAAGCGTCCCAGGGGAATACTCAGCGATCGGGACGGGAGATTAAGTACGGAGCCAGTTACGATACTGATGGCCGTTAAAATTACGTTAGGGAGACTTTTAGTCACTCCACAAACTTTTGGCAAGGGGGACCATTTTTAAAAGTCAGAAAGGCCATAATTTAAAAAGTTTAATAAAAAGGCCTCCAGACTAAAAAAGCTTTATGGCTTAAAAATAATGGGGAAAGACTCCAAAAATAAAAATAAAAAATTAATTAAAAATTCAACCAAAAAGGGTTTAAAAGGCCCAAAATATTCCCAAAAAGAAACCCTAAGGGGGTTTCATATATTAATATATATGATGGAATTTATCATTGTGGGAATATCTACCTCGGATTGTTTGGAGGTAGTCTCCTTGAGGAAAAACTCAGGAGTAACCAGGGCAGTAAAACAATATGGAAAAACTGACCCTAAAAGTGCATTGATAGTGGTGGCTGGTCATAAAGTACCCACCACAGGACAAATATATATATATATATATATACACACACACACACACACACACACACACACACACACACACACACACACACACACACACACACACACACACACACACACACACACACACACACACACACACACACACACACACACACACACGTGTACTAGGTACAATACCTGAATGAAGGAGTGAGGCCATGGAAAGTAACCATGGAAACCAAAATTAATTGGTCTCTCACCAAAGCTGTTATGATTGAAACAGCAAAATTATTGATAAAACTTTTATGTTTTATTAAGGTACACCACAGCACAAATATATATATATATACAGGTGTACTAGGTACGATACCTGAATGAATGAGTGAGGCCATGGAAAGTAACCATGGAAACCAAAATTAATTGGTCTCTCACCAAAGCTGTTATGGTTGAAACAGCAGAATATTGATAAAACTTTTATGTTTTATAAAGATATCAACGGTGAATCCGTTTATGATACCCATGTCTCAATTATATGAGACATAAGGAAATACGATTTCAAAGTATTTCAAGCTGGTGCATGGCATCACTAATTATGTAAAACAAATAAAACATTGTGCAATAACCAAAGCATTTAAAATAAAAGATAAATTGCCATCAGTTTGTGGAGCTCAATGGAAAAAATATATAATATTAATTTTAGTTATATATATGTAATTGTTATTGGGACCAATTTTGCACTTTAGATTTGCAGGTCAATACAGATCAGGTTATGTTAAACTCCTGATTATTATGGAATAAACCTGTCTTATGATAAATCAAAGACATTGATTACAAAAGAACAGACTATTGGTCTTTAAACTTTGGGAAAAAAATTATGATCCAATGTAAAGATTTGATAATGGATCAAAACAAAGGCAGGAGTATGATAAATAAATATTATCCAACACAGCCTTGTGTGAACCCATATGATTGGGAAGAGAAGGCTTGAAGTACGTTTGTAGAGGTGCAAAAAACTTGTTACAGAAGAAGTTGATTAAATGTCCAATTGTGGGAGATTACAGGTGTGTTATGATCATTGATATAACATAACAAAGGACTACAAAAAATTGTAGAAGGAATTGGTTCACCTGTATAGGAAAACCTAAAAAATTGATTTGAGGTTTGCACCCAAAATATCTCCAATAAAGAAGGGGTACATACATATATATTATAACTTTCCTCAGGGAAAAGATGTGGTGATAAAACCATACAAAACATCATTTTAAATACACTTTCACAGTGTAAAAACATTTTATTAAAATGGACATCTTCAACATTAAAAAACAGTTGTTATTAACAAATTGTTAATCATATTACAGGTGCTTGAAATAAATAATTAGAATGGGTCAGATGTGCAAGTTAAGGCATTGTCTAAAGGATTAAATTCAGTTCTAGGGTGTTCACATAATACTGGAACAACAATTGTACTGATAAAAAGATCAGCACTTGCACTAATGAGGACATGGTCATGGTTTATCTTGATCACATTTTAAATTGGAAGGATAATAAAGAGTCAGCTGCAAATTAGTGCTGCAATTACAAGCCTGTTGAGAGGCGAGGGTCCTGACCCATCCCATAAAACATATATTTTAGGCATTCATAAATATTCATAAATTACTATTCTGGATTTAGGAGTAATTCAGCACCATAAGAGGGGGAAAAATGTTCTGAGATACAAATATGTCTCATTGCTTTGTTGACAGACTTTGTCCCTCCATCAGAGAAGGAGCTTAGGTAAAGAGTAAAAAAGCTCCAAAAGAGGGAAAACAGAAGCATTATAAGAATATGTATGCCTTTGTGACAGGCCAATGCAAATACCAAATGATACGTTATCAGAATTAAAGTAATGGATAGAAAAGGTCCACAAGCTGCTTTAAATATAAGCTTAGCAGCCGTTGCAAGCTGAAGCAAGTATTATCAGATGATGGATAGCTTCTGTGAATATTTGGGTTAAGATAAGAATAATATTTATTCTTATAAAGTTTAATTGATACGTCCCTTGTTTGGGACTACGGACAATAACACCAGGTAATTGCAAATGGATTGTCCTAAGAAATTTCTCCAAACATTTGTATTAATTATTGAAGTATCAGGAGTTTATGGATTAAATGCCGATTGTTCTATTATGGAAGTGTGCATGTCATATCAGGTGAACAATACCACGGCTGTGGCATATACCAATCACATGAGACAAGTAAGATAATAATCAGGTGATTATCTGAGTAACCAGATGTGGCATATTCTAAAAATGTTTTAGTCCAGCTGTTTATCTCTAAGGAAGAGACAATGTTGTCACAGACAACAAATCAGGGGGATAAAACATTGTCAGTAATATGGATTACTTACGATTAATCTGGTTGTATCCAGATTAAATCACCGATCTTTCAAATGTTCTCATGGGTAAACCAAGAACAGGAGAGGTGGATGCATTTCTCTCAATTTCATGAGGAAAGATGTTCTTTTATGTTCCTCATTTTTTGTCTGATAGGGCAGTGTCTGATGAAAATGTAGCAGGACGCTGCCAGGGGCGCTTTGATGGCCCAAACCGGATCTTCATGGTTTTCATTAATGTTGAGTGATGTTGAACCACTTATGATGACTCATAGTTGCAGTAATTTATTGTTGTACAAAGGCATCCATGACATGAAAATATGAATTTGGCTATCTGCAGGTTTGACCAGACCATTATAACAGTTTGATGGTCAAAGCAGTCTATGAATGTTTTAACTAATATAACAATATAACAATAAAATAATTATGTACAAAAGGAATGTTATACCTGCAATTTGGAGAAATAATTTTTAAAAAACAATATTTTGTTTATAAGAAATTGGAAGTCTGTTGTACACAGTAAAAGTTATTTATCATATTAGATATATGCGAGTTCCTTGTGGATTGCATTTTTTCTGAGTACACACACACACACACACACACACACACACACACACACACACACACACACACACACACACACCACACACACACACACACACAGATTACACACACATATATAATCTGTCCGAAGTTGCAATACAGAAGTTGGGAGATCAATATAGTCCTGAATTGCCTTAGGCAATGGACTCCAATTCTATCAATGATTCAAAAAAATAACATTGAAAGTAATAGTGCTCATGACTTTAGTATCAACATAAGAGTGCAAACATTGCAAATATTATGTTATCTAATTGCATGTGGATACAGATTACATTATCATATATGTTTATGAATTTACCAAACAAAGCAGACCAAGAAGAGCTGAAACCAAGGTAAACCATAAGCATATCCTGTTGGCCATAAATTGTGTGTGGGTCAACATTGATGGAATATGTTGAAGTAGGTAAGAGTCTGTGTTGGTGAGACAGCACTACTTATTACACACAACAAACCACATTAGGTATCAGTAAAAACTGATGGTTCTCGAGAATTATATTCTGGATGGTTAAAACATGTTTAACACTCAGTGGAACTAGACATTGAGATGTGGAAAATCACTCTATTAAGGAGGTAGGTACATTCACAGGAATGGCACAGGATGGGCCGCTCGAGCAAAGATTCAAGGCCGTAGGAGGGTGTAAAATAAATATTAAAGTGAAAAGGAACCAGTCATGGTGTCAGGATTGGACACGGAGTGTTGGGTTCTCTATAATTGTTGCTTTGTTTATACTATCAAATTATATTATCAATTGATATTTTGGTTTTAAATTTGCCTTTCAATGGAAAGGGCATTACTTTCATTCTTTTATAATGGGAAACAATTTATCACATAACTTGAGGCAATGTTTGGAGAAAAAATGTTGTTTGCTCATTACTGTTGATTGAGCCAGATTGTCGTATGGAATGAGTCTATGACATAAAAAACACAGAAGCTACAAAATCTTCACGTAGTTACTCACGTGACTCCGAAGTAACATAGTAAGATTAAACGAGAACTTACCAGTTCGAAGTTTGATCGTTATTTTATGAGGAGCAACGATGAGGGATTACGTGCCCTCCACTCCCGACCCTCATAAAATAAATTATCATCTGGTAGTTCTAAATCTATGTTGAGCCTTACTATCTTTCTCCGGCTATTATGTTCTGTGTTTTTCATGCCACTGCTTTGAAGTATGCCGATCAAGCGACAGGCGGGGCTTCTTCACGTAATCCCTCATCGTTACTCCTCATAAAATAACGATCAAACTTCGAACTGGTAAGTTCTCGTTTAATCTTACTATTCTTCTGTAGATAATATGACATTTATATATATATGATTTAATCAAACAAAGCAGGCCAGGTCTGGCCGGAACCAAAGTAAGCTTTAAAGCATAACCCGTTGACCGAAGGCTATGTGTAGTTACGCACCTGAGTCAATATATCGAGGTAACTAAGAGTCTCAGAGGTTCTGAAACAGCAATGGGCATCAGCCACAAAAAAACTCACAAAAGGTGTCAGTATAAACTATTTCTAGGTGGTTGAAACAGGTTTTGGATTGTGTTGGAGTAGACACTCGTGTTTAAATCTCACTCCACCAGGGCGGCATCAACATCCGCAGCGAAGGCACAGGACGTGCCTCTAGATCACATCCTCGGGGCCGCAGGATGGTCTGGGGAATCAACGTTTTCCAAGTTTTATGCCAAATCTGTCTTGGCAGTGCGAGGTTTTGGGCATGCTGTTTTGGGTTCCGTTTGATTTCTTTTGTAATTTCATTTGTAATTTTCCCCTGGGATAGAGGGGTTATTACTGTTTTGTTTATTATTAAAATGTTTATTGAATAATTTAAGCAATGTTCAATACATTATTTGTTCAATCCTGTTGTCAACTGAAGCAGTGTGTCGTATGGAACTGGATCTAGGGCATGAAAACACAGAGCTTTGAAATCTTATTGTAGTCACTCACGTGACTCCGAAGTAAAATAGTAAGATTAAATGAGAACTTACCAGTTTGAAGTTTGATCTTTATTTTATGAGGAGTTACGATGAGGGATTACGTGCCCTCCGCTCCCGACCCTCATAATCGCTAAGATCATCTGGTAGTTCTAGTCTTCTGAGTCTTACTGTATCACTTCGACTGTAGTTACTGTGATTTCACGCCGCTGCTTTGAAGTATGACGCGCATACGCCTGGCAGGGCTTCTTCACGTAATCCCTCATCGTAACTCCTCATAAAATAAAGATCAAACTTCAAACTGGTAAGTTCTCGTTTAATCTTACTATTAAATGACATTAAGTATCATTTCATTTAACACAGGGACCATTATAACAGGACAACATTGTATCCCACTGAATTTCATCTGTTGGGATACAATGGGGTAGAGGAACTGAAAGAGGGGGTAGATGAACTGAAAGCAGGGGTAGAGGAATTGAAATAAATTTTCATTAGGCGAGAAATAGTATTGGGTAGGCTAATGGGACTGAAGGATGATAAATCCCCTGGGCCTGATGATCTGCATCCCAGGGACCTCAGGGAGGTGGTTCTAGAAATAGTGGACGCATTGGTGATCATTTTCCAATGTTCAATAGATTCAGGATCAGTTCCTGTGGATTGGAGGATAGCTATTGTTATCCCACTTTTCAAGAAATGAGTGAGAGAGAAAATGGGGAATTACAGACCAGTTAGCCTGACTTCGGTGGTGGGAAAGATGCTGGAGTCAATTATTAAAGAGGTAATAATGGGGCATTTGGATAGCAGTAAAAGGATTAGTCCAAGTCAACATGGATTTATGAAAGAGAAATCATGCTTGACTAATCTTCTGGAATTTTTTGAGGATGTGACAAGTAAAATGGATGAAGGGGTGCCAGTGGATGTAATGTATCTCGACTTTCAGAAAGTCTTTGATAAGGTGACTAAAATTAGAGCACATGGTATTGGGGGTAGGGTGTTGACATGGATAGAAAATTGGTTGGCAGACCGGAAGCAAAGAGTAGGAGTGAACGGGTCCTTTTCAGAATGGCAGGCAGTGGCGAATGAAGTGCCGCAAGGCTCGGTGTTGGGGCCGCAACTGTTTACCATATAGATTAATGATTTGGAAGAGGGAATTAGGAGCAACACTAGCAGGTTTGTGGATGACACAAAGCTGGGTGGCAGTGTGAACTGTGAAGGGGACGTTAGGAGGCTGCAGGGTGACCTGGACAGGTTGAGTGGGCAGATGCAGTATAATATAGATAAATGTGGGGGTATTCACTTTGGCAGATTAATATCTCAATGGGGTTAGGTTAGGTAAGGGGGAGGTACAGCGAGACCTGGGTGTCCTTGTACACCGGTCACTGAAAGTTGACGTGCAGGTACAGCAGGCAGTGAAGAAAGTTAATGGAATGTTGGCCTTCATAACAAGAGGATTTCAGTATAGGAGTAAAGATGTTCTTCCGCAGTTGTATAGGGCTCTGGTGAGACCACATCTGGAGTATTGTGTACAGTTTTGGTCTCCTAATTTGAGGAAGGACATCCTTGTGATTGAGGCAGTGCAGCGTAGGTTCATGAGATCCCTGGGATGGCAGGATTGTCATATGTGGAAAGATTGAAAAGACTAGGCTTGTATTCACTGGAGTTTAGAAGGATGGGGGGGATCTTATAGAAACGTATACAATTATAAAAGGACTGGGAAAGCTAGATGCAGGAAAAATGTTCCCAATGTTGGACGAGTCTAGAACCAGGGGCCACAGTCTTAGAATAAAGGGGAAGTCATTTAAGACTGAGGTGAGAAAAATCTTTTTCACCCAGAGAGTTGTGAAATTATGGAATTCCCTGCCACAGAGGGCAGTGGAGGCCAAATCACTGGATGGATTTAAGACAGCGTTAGATAGAGCTCGAGGGGCTAGTGGAGTCAATGGATATGGGGAGAAGGCAGGCACGGGTTATTGATAGCAGACGATCAGCCATGATCACAATGAATGGCGGTGCTGGCTCGAAGGGCCGAATGGCCTCCTCCTGCACCTATTTTCTATGTTTCAATGTTTAATTTCCAGATGGGTGGTGAATTTGTGGAATTCATTGCCACAAAACACTGGAGGCCAAGTCAATGGCTACTTTTATGGCAGAGATAGATAGCTTCTTGATTAGTACGGGTGTCAGGAGTTACGGGGAGAAGGGCGGAGAATGGGGTTGAGAGGGGAAGATCGATCAGCCATGATTGAATGGCGGAGTAGACTTGATGGGCCAAATGGCCTAATTCTGCTATCACTTATGAGTAGTTGCAATATCCAATAATGACCATGACCATGAATTGTTGCTTTTTAATTTTTTTTTGGATATTAATTGAGAATCAAACTTGCACGTGAACTATTCTAATACCGTATACTGGCTGAAGATAAACTGAATATTCTCTTTGAAGTACAGCAAACATTGATGACAGTGGCAACTGAAACTAATACATAGTTCAAGAAGAAAAAGGTTAACTTTTAAATAGACAACTCACAATACGGTTTGGTGGACCAATTCAAAACTTTAATAATTATCCTCCGATGGAAGTAGCAAGGATAACCCCAGCCAAGTGAGCAACATGGACACTTGGCTCTCCTTATTCCACTTCCCTGAACACAGAATTACATGGTATATTATACTGTTCTTTTGTCACCTAAGCACATTCCAATGACATTAGTCATGGTCAGAGGTACAGTAAATACACATTACTACATGATGCGTCTGAGTTTGTCTCTTGTCAATCATTAGTCGCATTAAAGGCATCCAGTCATTTGGTACAAGGCAGTCGCATACAAAAGGCATCCTGTTATTGCACACCTCAAAGGCATTGGTCATTGTCTCAATACCCCTCACTGGGACTAATCTGGGCTTCCTCGCTCATCAATTGGTAGACGCATTTCAAAGTCATCGGTCATTGTCTCAATATACGTTAACCGGAGGCAAGCCTGGGCTAGTTCAATACAGAGTCACTTGAGCACATTGCAAAGATGTTAGTCATTGTCTTAATACACAGCAACCTGGGGGCAAGTCTGGGCTTGTCTTTCTGTATCAATCGAATGGGAGAAAAAGCCTGCTTTGAGATGAAATATGAGTTGTAACCTAGCCCAGGAATCCATAAAATATATTTTTATATATTTTAACAGCATTCAGCCTTATCAAAGACATCTGAGCTATGAAGAAAGAGTCTTGGGTACTGTGGGCAAGAGAATACTGAAGAAGTGTCTCGACACGAAACGTGACCCATTCCTTCTCTCCAGAGATGCTGCCTGTCCTGCTGAGTTACTCCAGCTTTTTGTGTCTGTCTTCAGTTTAAACAAACATCTGCAGTTCCTTCTTGCGCACTGGGAAATTATAGATTACTCTGGGGAATGTTATTTTTTTAATATTTTGGCTTGATCCTATACATATTAAAAAGAGCCTAAAATATGATTCCAGGTATTGGTAATATTATTGAAAGATTATCCATTTTGACAATTTCAAAATTGAGTAAACATTAAGCTAAGCACATTTCATATTTTGAAACATGTATCTTTTTTATTTAAATCAGATTGGTGTGCTTTTGCAATTTCGAACCAAAAATAGACACAAAAAACTGGAGTAACTCTGGGACATGCAGCATCTCTGGAGCAAAGGAATGGGTGACGTCTCTGGTCCAGACCCTTCAGAGTGAAAGTCATGGGAAAGGGAAACTAGAAACGGACGTTGATGTAGAGAGATATAGAACAATGAATGAAAGAAATGTAAAAAAGTAACAATTATAAAGGAAACAGACCATTGTCTGCTTTTTTTTTGGGTGAGAATGAGAAGCTGGTGCGCCTTTGGTGGGGGATGGATAGCAGGAGTGGAAATACAAGGGGTTACTTGAAGTTGGAGAAATCAATATTCATACCACTGGGTTGTAAACTGCCCAAGCGAAATATGAGATGCTGTTCCTCCAATTTGCGTTTAGCCTCACTCTGACAATGGAGGAGACCTAGGACAGAAAGGTCAGTGTGGGAATGGGAAGGAGAATTAGTGTTTAGCAACCGGGAGATCAGGTAGGTCCAGGCAGACTGAGTGAAGGTGTTCAGCGAAACAATCGCCCAGTCTACGTTTGGTCTCGCCGATGTATAAGAGTCCATATCTTGAACAACGGATACAGTAGAGGTGCAAGTGAACCTCTGTCTAACCTGAAAGGACTGTTGGGGTCCCTGGACAGAGTTGAGGGAGGAAATATAGGGACAGGTGTTGCATCTCCTGTCGTTGCAGGGGATGGTACCTGGAGAGGGGTTGGGATTGATTAACCAGGGTGTTGCGGAGGGAACGGTCTCTGCGGAAAGGGGTGAAGGTGCGAAGATGCGACTAGAGGTGCGTTCCCGTCGGAGGTGGTGAAAATGTCAGAGGATTATGTGTTGTATGTGATGGCTGATGGGGTGACAAGTAATCGCACTTGAGTTTGGTATTAAATTCAGGATTAAGATGTTTCTTTCAGCTTCAGGCCATTATTAATATTTATTGACTCTCAAGACTATCAAATTAGTTTTTGAATATATTTTTAATGGTAATCATTTGAAATGGGTTCATTTTTATTAATTTGTTTCTGTTTTGTGTATTGTAGAGTGCAAATAAAATGCAGAGTTCTCAAAATCCAGCATGTAGTTTGAATTCAAATTTGAATCATTGAGGAAGAGTGCGGCTGGTGGCCAAAATTGTGAATTATCTTTCTATTCTTTCTCTTTTCTCAATTATATTTTTTCTGGTGTGCCTGGATGGGTGTGAGCAACTGAAGTTAAGAAAAATGATTGGGAAATAATCGGTTTGCAATATAGGATTAAAAATGCATTTGGATCTTGGATTTTGAAGAATTATGTAGGCTGAGCAATTGGAAGATTGTGTGTAGTCACAAAATGCTGGAGTAACTCAGCAGGACAGGCAGCATCTCTGGAGAGAAGGAATGGGTGACGTTTCACCCATTCCTTCTCCAGAGATGCTGCCTGTCCTGCTGAGTTACTCCAGCATTTTGTGTCTACCTTTGATTTAAACCAGCATCTGCAGTTCTTTCCTACACATAAGCTTGTGTGTGATACATTGAAGTCCTGAATGTGGGAGTGCACCTAATAATGTTTGTATTGTCTGATTTGTATTGTCAGAAGTCAATGACAACAACAATTATGGGAGGGGAGAAGACAACATTTATACGTGAGAGGGTAATTGGTATTGATTCATTATTGTCATGTACACAAAATACGATGAAATACTTTGTTTGCATGCCATCCAGCCAAATGATACTATACATTACAATCAAGTCATACACAAGTACAAAGGTAATGCAAAGAGAAAAAGGCCAGAGTGTAGAATATAGTGCTACTGTGTTACAGTTACAGAGAAAATGAAGATAAAACATTGCAAGTGTCGGAATGCAATAGTTTTGGAGATCAGTTCTAGGTTCTAAGTGTGAGAGGACCATTCAGAAGTCTGATAACAGCAGGGAATGTACTAAAGGGCAAATAAATGGAGAAGGTAGCTGCAATAACTAGTTAGGAGGGCAAATGGAATATTGTTGGAGTTTAGAAATAGAGAAGCTATCCCTGAATCTGCTGATGCTTTTTTTTCTCCAAGTTTTTGAATCTTCTGGCAGATGGAAAGTTGGTCGGAGATTCGCTAGAGATCTGCCAAGCCTCCTTAGTCTTCAGTGAAAGTAGTGTACTTCCTTCATCACATCTTCAATGTGGTTGGTCCAGAACATGATTTTATGCCTAGGGGCCTGAAGCTCGCGACCATCTCCACCGTGGAAACATTGATGTTGATTGGGGCATGTGCACACCTTCGTTTCTTTTATCTTGTTGACATTGGTAGTTGCTCGATACCATGTTACTATTCCTGTGCTCCATCTTGTCGCTTTATGCAAACCGACCCACAGCAGTGCAAACTTGTAAATGCAGAATTTGGCTGCACAGTCCAGAGTGTTTAGGGAGTATCGTAGGGAGCTGAGAATGCATCCTTGCGGTGTACTAGTGTTGTGCAGGCAATCTGCATTTATTCACAGAAGCTAATTAAGGGTACTTCTCTAAAACCCTGGACCCCTTCACGAGAGAAACCAGCAGCTTTATTACAGCACAGCAGGAGGTCATTCAGCCCTTTGCCTATCTGGCTCTTAAAAGAGCTATTCACTAGGTTCTTCACCTGCCCTACACTCCTCGCAACCATCATAAAATAACATGTGACGATCTCCAGTAACTGAAAATTAATTTCAATACGAAAGTTGCTTTACTACTAGAAGTATAGAAATGACTAAAATGACTAAAATTTCCTCCTAACGAAAGAAACGATTCAATTTTTTTAAATTGGGATCCAAGGAGAGATGGCTCCCAATGGATAGAAAATTAAGATTAGCAAGAATAATTAATAGGCAAAATTAGCAAATTTGTACGTGATACAAAGGTGGGTGGTATTACAGATAATGAAGATGGTTGTGAAAAACAGCGGCAGGATCTTGAAGGGTTGGCCAGGTGGACTGAGGAATGGTTGATGGAATTTAATACAGAGAAATGTAATACGTTGCATTCTGGGAAGTCTAATATGGGAACACAGTGAATGGGAGGGGTCTGTGGAGTTGTGGAGCAGAGGGATCTAGTAGTGCAGGTGCATGGTTCCTTGATGGTAGAGTCGCAGGTAGATATGGTAGTCAAAAAGGCTTTTGGCACATTGGCCTTCATCAGGGCTGCCAACTCTCACGCTTTCAGTGTGAGAATCACGCCTTGGAGCAAATTCTCACGCCCTCACGCTAATGACCGAGTTCTCACGCTGAGTTCAGTCCCTGCGCAGTTTGTCTCTTTGCGCCGCATGCCAGCGATCTGTGCGGTCTGGGGAAGCGCGTCGGTTGACGGCTGTGAGTGACGTCGCGTCTCTTCTCTTCTCTTTGGTCGAATGTGCAGCTGCCGGCAACATGAAGCAGCCGGAGATGGAACTAACCAGGTGAATCAGTTGTCAAACATGGGGGGGGACAAAGCTTCCTTAACTTCTCCCCCGAAAAACCGCGTATTTTTTTTCAATTCGTTTTCACGGGGTCGGGGCAGGCGAGTCGACCTGGGAACGGCAGCCAGTCCCTGGGCACGCAGAATGCCAACTAGATCAGTATGGACAAATTGGGCCAGCTATGTACATGTTGTATAACTGACTCTATGCAGATCTGAATGGGCTTAGAATGACCATTTAAGCCAAATTGCTCCCAGTTTCCACATTTTGATTCTTGACATCAATATCCCTATGCTCTGTTATTTAACAGCGTTAAAGTACTTATGAGGTAGTCAGGAAAGGGAACGTTTTTTGTTAGTTTGCTTTAATTTGTTAGTTGATCGTTAGTTGACTGCCATTATTTCTGAAATGGCCTTAAAATAACTTAACTGTTATGAAGCAGGAATGTGATTTTTGTCCAAACAATTGGAACTTGCATAAAATCAGGGCTGCCAACTCTCATGCTTTGAGTGTGAGAATAACACATTTCGACAAATTCTCATGCCCTCACGCTCTGGCGTGAGAAATTCTGTGATCAACGAAAATTTCAAAACTCATAAACTGCATGGGCCGCGGGTGTTGGAGAGCCGGGGCTGAGGGTGGGATGGAACCAGCGGCGGGGACTAATGCGGGGAACCGGGGCTGGCGAGTGTTTGCCGGGGCTGGCGAGTGTTTGCCGGGGCTGGCGAGTCGCTCGCTGCAGCTCCAGCCATGGAGCAGTGCAAGAGTCCTGGGCCGTTGGTAGCATCGGACGGGTTGCGCCGCTGCCGTGAGAGTCTCTGTTCCGAAGGGACAGACTCTCAAAGGGAGGCGGAGAAAGAGAGGGGAAGGGGACAGGAAGACAGTGGGGAGAGAGAGAGAGGGGTGAGACAGGGGGAGGGAATGGGGAGAGAGAGAGAGGGGGGGGAAGAGATTGGGAGAGGGGGGAGAGATTGGGAGAGGGGGGAGAGAGAGAGGAGAGGGGGAGAGTGAGGTGGGAGAGGGTGGAGAGAGAGGAAGAGAGAGAGGGAAGTAAGAGAGAGAGGGGGTGGAGAGGGAGAGAGGGTAGCAGAGGATGGGAGGGGAGAGAGAGGGTGGTAAAAGAGAGAGAGGGAAGGAAAGAGACAAATGGGGAAAGAGAGAGGGGGGAGAGAAGAGGGAGAGGGGGGAAAGAGATAAATGGGGGAAAGAGAGAGAGCGAGGGGGGGCAAAGAGAAAGAGAAGATAGACAGGAGAAAGAGGGGAGAGAGAGAGCAAGGGGGAGAGTGAGATGGGAGGGAGAAATGGGGGAGAGAGAGGGGAAGAGAGGGGGAGAGAGAAGAAAGAGAGGGGAGAGAGAGAGAGGGAGAGAGTGCGTGGAGTGAGAATGAGAGGGAGAGGGAGGGAGGGGGAGAAAGAGTGAGAGGGGGGAAGAGAGGGGGAGAGAGAAGAAAGAGCGAGGGGGAGAGAGACTTAGGGGAAAGAGAAGGGAGAGAGGAGAGAGGGTAGAGGGGATGGGGAGGGGACGAGAGAGGGGACAAGAGACGGGGAGAGTGAGGTTGGAGGGAGACAGAGAGGGGGAGAGTGAGGGGAATAGAGGAGAGAGAGAGAGGGATGAGAGGGGGAAGGGGGAGAGTGGGGAGAGGGGAGAGAGGGAGTGAGAGGGAGGGAGAGGGAGAGAGAGGGGAGAGAGAGGGGGAGGGGAGAGATAGAGGGGAGAGGAGAAAGCGGAAGAGAGGGAGGAGAGTGAGGGAGAGAGGGGAGAGAAAAAGAGGGGGAGAGAGGGAGATAGAGAGAGGGGGGGGAGAGAGGGGGATAGAGAGGCATGGCTGCCAACTCCCATGCACTGAGTGTGAGAATCACGCATTTCGCCAAATTTTCACGCTGATCACAAATTTCTCACGCTCTGTCGTGTGAAATTCTGTGATCCACGAAAATGTCAAAACTCATATGAACTGCAAGGGCCATGGGAGCTGGAAGCAGAAGCAGCGGCTGGGAGCGGGACTGGCGAGTGTTTGCCGGGCTGGCGAGTCGCTCACTGCAGCTACAGCCATGGAGCAGCCTCAGTGCAAGAGTCCCGGGCGTCAGAGGCGTCAGAAGCGTTGCGCTGCTGCGATGAGAGTCTCTGTGCCAAATTTGCCCAGGTGACCGGCATGGATCAGGCTGCGGCTCGGTGCATCCTGGAGGACAAGACGTGGCTGCTGGAAATAAGTACCAAGCACTGGGTTGAAACGGTGGAAGATAGTGGACTTCAAATGGGATGATTGGAGAAAGCATCCTGCTTGCCTGCTAGATTTTCACTTACTGTAACTGCAGGAAAAATGTTCCTGATGTTGGGGGAGTTCAGATCCAGGGGTCACAGTTTAAGAATAAAGGGTAGGCCAGTTAGGACTGAGATGAGGACAAACTTTCTTCACACAGAGAGTTGTGAATCTGTGGAATTCTCTGCCACAGAAGGCAATGCAAGCCAATTCACTGGATGTTTTCAAGAGAGAGTTACATTTAGTTCTTGGTGATAATGAAATCATGGGATATGGGGAAACAACAGGAAAGAGGTACTGATTTTAGATGAACAGCCATGATTATATTGAATGGCAGTGCTGACTCGAAGGGCCGAATGGCCTGTTCCTATCCTTGAGTATATGGCAATAAAACTCAATCACTTGAAGCATTCATGCATGGTGAAGGTATAATGTAGTCATAGAGTGATACAGTGTGAAACAGGTCCTTCGGCGCAACTTGCCCACACCCACCAACATGTCCCAGCTACACTGCCTGCTTTTGGTCCATACCTCCAAACCTGTCCTATCCAAGTACCAGTCTAACTGTTTCTTAAATGTTGGGATGGTCCCTGCCTCAACTACCTCCTCTAGCAGCTTGTTCCATACACCCAACACCCGTTGTGTGGAAAAAGTTGCGCCTTAAAAAGTTACCTTTTAAAAATAATGAATACAAAAAACATTGAAATCATACTTCTACAATGCACATCAAATTTCAAAAAGTCCCTACTCTGGGAGGGGGGACACCCCACATCCACACCCTCTCCCCATTCGGTTGCTCCACTCCGTCGCCGAGTACCCCCAAGGCCAGTGATCAGTGATCGCTCAGCCTCCCCACTTTCAAAAATGCTCTGCAGTCCTTGGTTCAGACGGAGAACACTGCCAGATGTGAGCGGGGATCCCAATGCTCAGCGCTTCATGTTTCGGAGTTGGCTAATGTTATTGATTTGTAATTAGCCTGATTTGTAATTAGTTGACAAAACCTTAATTTATTCATCTGGAATATCCAGGGGGATGGGATAAGTGTAATATTAAAATGACATGCAAGGTGTCAGGTTGTCTGTCACGACATACAGCCCCGATAACCCATTATTTCCTTCAGTTAAATATTGGGAAGGTAGCAATATTGTCATTTGCCACTCAACTATTATGTTTTGTTTTCCTCACTACCTATTTCTAAACACCCCCCCCCCCCAATTCCTTTGGCAGGTTGAAAAGAAATGTCCCCAATCTCGTTGTTTTATTAATTGAACACATAGATGAACATCCTCAAGGAGTGTAATCAGATGGAAACTGATTCAGATGCGATATTTAAGAACTTGTTCAAAGAAGCTGAATATTTTAAAGGAGTGACAGAGATATTTGCAGGGGAATGTGTGAGGAGGTTATTATTTGTTTTTAGTTTTAGCTTGAACCAGGACATCTGAAGATTCAAAGTTTAATATAGTAATTGTACTGATACTGACCCCAACCAACCACGTGATGAATATCATCCATTCCAGAGGTTTGACTTTTATGATGGCATTTAAACTTCACTTGGATTTCAATCACTTCAATGTAAAAGTAATTGGGAATGGGGAGCATTGGAACAAAAATTTGCCCTCGATACATATAACTGTAAAATAATAATGTATGCATGTTGGTAGGTGCAATCAAAACCAAGATCTTTTTATCATTGTTGTGTTATGAAGATATTATGTACTCTCAAGATCACATTTAATAGAATAATATTGCTGAAATATATATAGTTATTGGACTTGGCATTTCGGAAAAGTCCCAGCTGAGAGGAAGACAGCAAAATACTGAATATATTGGCAGTGAAAATGACTTCAGGACAGTTTGTTAGGAAAATTAAAGAAATGGTAACTGAATACTTTGCAGCTTAGTGAGTATAATGTTATGGATGATAAATTGTGTTCCACAAATTGATGACTTCTTTGACAAAGTAACTAGCATGTTAGATAACAAGGAAACCAATGGATGTAGCAAATTTTGTTGAGATAATTTGGTCTGTGAAGTGCCCCATAAAAGATTACTGCATTAGATAAGCACCTGTGGACTTGAACATAATAGGTCCAGAGGGTCAGATATGGGGCTTTATGTGAGGGCCAGATATATTGTCAGTGCAGAGGGGCTAGGAGCAAGGCCAAGTGTGCATCCAGGGTCAAGGTCTGGAATAGTACTAGGTGTGCAGTCAAAGCTGGGACCAGGGGAATGTTCAACACTGGTAACCTAAGCAGGTAAGCAGCTATGATCAGGGTAGAATAGGGGGGGGGCAGATGTAAGGCTGGACTCAGGGTCAGGAATGAGAGAAGGTAGGCAACTGGAGTCAGGGTCAGGAGTAGTACCAGGTGTGCAGTGAGATCCAGGTTGGTCAACATGGGCCGTGTTTGATTATAATCTGATTTCCACACATGAATATACTAAGATCTGCCATGTGCTGCACGTGTTGATCAGAGCCTGGGTTCTATTGTGGAATATAATTAAGAATGTAATTTAGTTTAACCTATTCATAGCTAATCCAATTTAAAGCATATATATTGCATTCAAGTGCAAGATAAAAGACTCGCTACAGTATGCACGATATTGCACAATTTCAAGCTGAAAAATGCAAATGCTCTGCTCCCCCCCCCCCCCTCCCCCCCTCCCCCCCCCTCCCCCCCCTCCCCCCCTCTCCCCACCCCCCCCCCCCCCCCCTTCCCCACCTCCCCCCCCCCTCCCCCGCTGGTCGCTTCGCTCCCTCGGGCTTGGTCTCTCACAATTTCTCACTCCCAACTCTCACCCAATGTTGGCAGCCCTGCCTTCATCAGTCAGAGCATTGAGTGTATAAGTTGGGAGGCCATGTTGCAGTTGTATAAGATGTTGGTGGGGCCACATTTAGAGTATTGTATTCAGTTCTTGACACCATGTTATATGAAAGATGTTGTCAAGCTGGAAAGGGTACAGAAAAGATTTACGAGGATGTTGCCAGGATTCGTGGGTCTGAACTATAGGGAGAGGTTGTGTAAGTTGGGACTCTGCTCCTTAGAGTGCAGTGGTCTGAGGGGTGATCTTATAGAGGTGTATAAAATCATGACAGGAATAGATTGGTTGATGCACAGAGTTTCTTGCCCAGAGTAGGTTAATCGAGGACCAGAGGACATGAGTTTAAGGTGAAGAGGAAAAGATTTAATAGAAACCGGAGTGGTAACTTTCACATTGAGTGGTGGGTGTGTGGAATGAACTGCCAGAGGAGGTAGTTGAGACAGGGACTATCTCAACGTTTAAGAAACAGTTAGACAGGTACAATGATAGGACAAGTTTGGAAGAATATGGGCCAAACACAGACTAGTGTACCTGGACATGTTGTCTGGTGTGGACAAGTTGGGCTGAAGGGCTTGATCCACACTATATGACTCTTTTCTGAAGGTATGCCGCATACCTACAGTGCCTCAGGCAGTTTCTGTACACTGCAGCATGCTCTTTCACTGCTTACAGTTTGCTCCAGGTTTATGCTCCGCATTTCCTCCACATATTCTGATGCATTTTTCAAAAGCAACTGAACTCTGCTTCTTTGCCTTCAAGCTCTGGTTTGCACTACTCTTTAGTTGTGTTGATCAAGACTTCACTTCATACCTTTCACCAGGCAGACAGGGAAATTCCCAAATGCATCACTTAGTTCATTTAGCATTAATAACCCTTTCTTTCGTCTGCTGGTATTCCAGACTTTGATCTTAATATTAATTTAGACTCTTGACACAGCTTTATTTTGTTCAGTCCCTAGGTCCTTAATAAAGAATCCAATTAAAATGGCAACACCTGCTCAATCCTCTCCTGGTCACGTCATCCAAACACATAGTACACAGCCTGATTCTGTTAAAGACACTTATCAAATTAGAAAAGAATGGTTTGTCCTGAGTTCAGAATGTTCCTGTCAGGATAGCTAATAAGGACGGGATTAAGTGAGAGGAGTTATTACTGCATATGGTTCTGTCACTATTCCCTTCTCTAGTTTTATCACAATATTTCATGGAATGAGCATTTGGTGAAGCTGCGTTTTGCTAGTCATGTTATTTGGGGAAGTGTTTCTTCTTGTGAACCGAGGATTTAAGGACAGAATGAAGTCGCTAGATCAATGGTGCTTTTGAATAGATTCTGACAAACTAGAATTTTATTCCTCTAGCTTAACAAGTTTAATAAAATTTTAACTTAACTTGGTCTTCCAGATTCTAATGCTAAAAGGAAATGCTGTAATATTTACAGTGCTGCAAGTAATCCAGTTCATATTCTCTTTCAATGGTTCCTTTTTTATTCTCTTTCAACAGTTCTTTTTTTTCTGTTATGTGGGTTATTATTGAAATGTAATTTCGTAGATAATGGGTCCCCCCCCCCCCCCCCACCATTTGTAACTGAATGGGAATTATTCATGTGTGGCAATAGATTGTCAATATCTGAACTTAATAATAAAATCTTGACGGTATGATAGTAGCCCAGACACATTCTGACTCCAGTGTGCTTTAGGGGATCTTGGTCAGTAATGAAAATCTCTGTTGATTTCCATCTCGACTACCTGTTCTAGGGTTAAATTGTTCTGTCCTTCACAGTAATGTGCGTTCGAGAATATTGTTATAATAGGCTTCATTAAGTGCTGATAGACTGTTATCAATCCCATTGGTTTAATCTGCATTTTGTTAAATTGTGATTCAGGAGAACAGAGTGGCAGCTGATTAAAATATTAAACCAGGCTGCAATTTGCGGTTTCCACCTGGCTGATAATATAGATTGGGAGTCATCTGACAGAGAACTAACTTTTCCTGCAAGCACACGCTGATTTTATTTCTGGTTTATTGTTTACAGTGTATTATGTTTACATACTCTTGTGCTGTTGCAAGTAAGCATTTCATTTTTCTATCTGGGACATATGGCAATAAAACACTCTTGATTCTTGAAACCTACTTTCAATTCAGCATCTCCACCGCATCTGCCCCTAAGATGTGTTCCATGCTGGAGATCCGAGATGTCCTCATTTCTCAGGTTCTCCCCTTCTGTCATAGATGGGGCCCTCACACACGTGTCCTCTGTCCCATAGTTCTCCTCTTGCTTCCCCCACAGCCCCCCACCCCCAGAAGCAGAAAGGACCCCTGGTCCTCACCTTTCACCCCACCAACCACTGCATCCAGCATAATATCATCCAGCATTCCCGTCATCTCTTACGGCATCCCACAACTGATTACATCTTCCCATCTCCACTCCTTTCCGCCTTCCGTAGAGACCACTCCCTCCAACCCGTTGGTTCACTCATACTATCCTACCCAAACCACCCCCTCCCCAGATACTTTTCCCTGCAACTGCAGGAGAACAACACCTGTCCGTACACCTCCTCCCTCTAGGGACCACAACTGTTTTTTTCAGGTGAGACAGAGGTTTACAGGTTCCTCCTCTAACCTCATCTACTACATCCAGTGTTCCCGTTGTGGGCTCTTCTACATCGGTGAGACTAAATGTAGACTCAGCGCCCATTTCGTTGAAAACTTGCAGTCGGTCCACCAAGGCCTATGGTTGCTAACCATTTCAACTCCCCTTCCCGTTCCCATACTGACCTTTCTGTGCTAGGTTTCCTCCACTGCCAGATTGAGGCCACATGTAGATGGGAGGAACAGTACCTCATATTTCTTTTGGGTAGCTTAACCGAGCAGTATGAACGTTGAATTTTCTAATTTGAAGTAACTTATACCTAAGCTTTCCTCCATCGGAGCCGTGAATAACCAGTTCCACAGTTCACCATATTGTATCCCTCTTGAGATCATACCTTCCCTAGCCAACAATGGGCTTACCAGGGCACCACCCTACCTTTATGGCTGGCCATGATTGGTCCTGATATTTTCCCGCCTGTAGCTCTTCACTTCTCACCCCCTACTTTCAGTCTGAAGAAGGAACCCGACCCAAAACGTCAACCATCCTTTTTCTCCAAAGTTGCTGCCTAACTTTGCTCCAAACCCGCTGACTTACTCCAGCACCTTGTGCCTATTTTTTCTGAAAGCTTCTTTTTAATCTTCTTGACTTGAAGCATCTGCGTAGTGTTTGGTGCCAATTTCTTTCATGTCGCTATACTTGCATATAAGAAGTAATGTAATGAGGACTGTTGAGGTACATCTTAAAATAATGTCCTTTTCTCTTTCCTCTCCGAATTTAGGGTAGGGTAGGCCTACGAATAGTGGTGATGAAAGATTCCAATCATGGAGGTTTTGTGGGCACAGATGCAAATACTTTCAAACAGTTGAGTTTTTGCCATAACTTGCTAATAAGTATTTACTGCATTTTTGAGATGACTTGTGACTCGTCTGGGAAGGTTTTGTTTTACTATCCTCATCTTGCAGCAATGACCCATACTTTATGCAGTCACAAGACTGAAAATTTTAGGTAAATTATATTCTCGTTTTGAGCTCTATCGATCATAAAAGGGAGTAAGTGGAACACTTGATGAAGTGCTCATTAGTCTTCTCTCTAGTCTATATTTGTGTTTTATACGACTGAAATTATTTAACAGTCATTCATCTGTTTTCATTATTTTTCATATGGCATAGGAAAGCAAGTTGCTGGACTGTCCTCCAAAATGTCATGTCTCTGCATATTTATTGTTTTATTCTTGCAGTTATCTGGCTTTATCCTGTTGAGATTGTGAAGATTCCTGGATTAAATATCCTTGTATGCCAGTAATCTTTCCTGTACTGTGCATATGTTGACCCTTCATTTTATCAATTACATTTATTAAAATGATCAGGCATGGCATTTTTATAGACCATATCCCTCATATTGTATGTCCAGTTTGCTGTTTAAAAAGTTTCAGTTTACATTCTTATTGCTTTTTGACTATTTTCAGGCTGCTTCACATGACGTCCCCATACGTCTCTCTCTGTAGCCTCTCACTAAATCTGCACTGGTAAGTTTGTTAGAAATTGGTGAAAGACCTAGGTTTGGGGAAGCAATGTTGTAGTATGTATAGATGGCGAGCAAAATCTTTGATTTCTCTTGATTTATTATATGTTTAATTGTTATTGCTCTCGGCTTTATGTTCTGCAAGTATGAACTTACCACGTAATTATTTAACTTAATGGTCATTGTCCATCTATTTTAATTTAGGCGACTATGAATACTCATTTTCAGATACAGATGTCCATAATTTCTACATTTAGTGCAGTTGTGAAGGGATGCTCTGAAAGGCTCTTGGAAAAAATTCTGTAGTTATGGGTTGCACATGTTTACAATTGGAATTAAGTAAATTGATGCAATGATTGCAAGTACACTGGTAATTTATACTTTCAGACATTTTTAATGCAATAAATGTTTGATGATGCTTAGCGAAGAAAGGCACAGCAATGTTGAGTATTAATAGGTTTAGTATTTTTGATTAACTGATGTGGTGGCATTTAAGCAGCCCCAGTAGGCACAGTTTTTCCTGTTTAGTATGTTTGTAAACCTCCTTGAGCATGCTTTTCATCTATAAGGTTATTCAATAACTATTTAACTTTGCAATCACCACTTCAGTGATTTAATTGGTGGCATAATGATTAATGTGCCAGACTTGTATCCAAATTTGGGGACACTGATATAGTTGAATTGTAATCCTACTAAACTGGAATTAAAAATTTGTACTATTATTTGTGACAATGAAATTATCAGGTTATTTTGAAAGCGAATCTTGTTCTCCGATTATATTCAATATGAATATAATTCAATATGACCACAGTCTCTGAAGTAAAGAGTTTGAAAGTTCTATCAATAAGAATTTTCTTATTGTCCAAAAGAGAATGTCCCTTATTTGGAGACTATTCTCTTGAATGCAGACTTGTATCCAAGGGAAAGCCCTTCCAGCATCTACGGGCTAAAATCTAAAGGATTTTGCATGTTTCTGGTGATCTCCTAATCTTGTAAAATCTCATTTTGATTTGTTCTAAAGTCGTATGAATCTCTTCCCAAAGAACAATCCCTTTCATTTGCAGCAATTATTCCTGCAAATTCCTACAAGGCAAATTTGCTTTCCTATTTGCTTACTGTACCTATGTTAACTATAAGTGCATGAGGTTAGAAATCAAAGAGGGAAAAAAAAGGATATCTGAAATAATCAACAAGTATGACAACCTTTGTAGAGGGAGTTAATATTTCAGGTTTATGATCTTTCCACAAATGCTGCCTATCCTGTTGAATATTTACAGCATTTATTATTTTTATTACGTAAAAAAAATGTGCTTTTCCTAGCTGAGGATAGCTTCATAATTCTCCCAACAAATGTGCATCTTTCATAATGTTGACCACTCATTTATCCACCTGTAGCCAATTGTACTTTTTTGGAATCAATATATCATTTTGATCTAAAGATTTAAAACTAAGCGAATTTAACTGGTAAATAATCAGGAAATGTAGAAACAAGGAACTGCTGATGCTGGTTTACCCAAGAAGATACTGTGCTGGAGTAGCTCGGCAGGCCGGGTAGCATCACAGGAGAATGCGGATAGGCGACGTTTTGGATCAGGATCCTTCTTCAGTCTGATTGTAGGGGAAAGAAAGCTAGAAGAGAGGAGGAGCTGGAGAAAGCTTGCTGCATAATAGGATGACAAGGGCAAGGAGGGTTATTTAGGCAGATTGGGAAAGGTGAGGACCAGGGGAACTATCCTTATTCTGTCTGGGGGGGTGGGGAAGCGAGAGCAGAACTAGGGGACACAGAGGAGACACATGTGAGGGATCCATAACAGCAGAAGGGAAAACCACATTTACTAAAGAATGAGGATGCCCTAGAATGGAACGCCTCATCTTGAGAGCAGATGTGGCGGAGAGAGAGAAATTGAAAGTAGGGAATAGTGTCTTTGCAAGAGGCAGGGAGGGGAAAAGTTTAGTCCAGAAAACTGGGAGTTGGTCAGTTTCCATTAGATGTTAATCGCTAGTCAGTCCCCTGTGATTGAGATAGAGAGATCAAGAAATTGGAGAGAGGTGTTGGAGATAGTCCAAGTGAATTTGAGGTCAGGTTGGAAGTTGGTGATAAACTTACAGAGTTCTAAGCGAGTGCAGGAGGAAAACGCAATACAGTTGTCGATGTAGCGGGGAAAGTTGGGAGATGCTGCCAGTGAATGTTTGGGACACTGACTGTTCAATGTAACTGACAAAAAGGCAGCACAGCTGGGGCCCATGGCTACACCTTTAACTTGGAGAAAGTGAGAGGAGTTAAAATTGAAGTTGCTGAGGGTGACTAAACGTTTTGTCAGCTGGAAGAGACTGTTAGTAGAGGGAAACTGATTGAGCCTCCATTCAAGTAATGAATCCCCGGTGGGGGATGGAGGTGTAAAGAAATTGGACGTCCATGGTACATGCGGCAATGAGGAACAGGAAACTGAAAGTTATTGAAGTGTTGAAGGGTGTGAGAGGTGTCTCGGATGTAGGTTGGAAGAGACTGGACAAGTGGGAATAGGATGAAATTGGAGATAATTTCAGTGGGTCAGGAGAAGGTAGAAACAATGAGTATGCCAGGGCAGTTCTGTTTGTGAATTATGGGAAGGAGAAAGAAGCGGGCAGTGTGGGGCCGGGGAGCAATAAGGTTGAAGTCGTGGAAGGGAGATTGTCAGAGGATATGAGATCAGAAAAAAATGGAGATGATGGGCTGGTGTACTACTATGGGGTCATGGTCACAGAGTCCCAAGCCCACCCCTTTCTGCCTTCCGCAGAAACTGCTCCCTCCGCAACTCCTTGGCTCACTTAAATGAGGCCACACACAACCTGGAGTCCCGCCTGGACTCTCACCTATTTCTCCCCTCCCCTGCTGCCTACATTCCTTCCTCTAGTTTCATAATTTACAACTCTTCAATCCTTTTGTCTTGCCCCTCTGCCTCTTCATCTTCCGATCAAGTAGCCCGCCTCACCTCTGTCAGCCTGTTACCTGCTAGGTTTTCTCTTGCCCCTCCTTTCTTCCACCAACAGTCCCAACCCCCACATTCAGTCTGAAGAAGGGTCCCGATCTGATACGCCGCCTATCCATGTACGCCTGAGATCCTGCCTGACCTACTGAGCTACTCCAGAACTCTGTTGTCTTCTGTAGAATAATCAGCACCATTATGAAACTTTCCATGAGGTTCATCACAGAATCTCAAAGTAGGATGACCGCAAACTGTCAACGATTATTTTTACGAGGTTAAAATAAAATGACCAATCTTGTAATTCCTTTTGCAATAGCCACGATGAAACATTAAACTTTTAAGATGGAAGCACAAAGTCCATTAATATATGTATAAATGTGTGGAATTATAATTTTAACTATTTAATTTGGCATTAAGTGTACTTACTTAACACTGCCTAACTTTGGATAATTCTGTTGATATCAATAGTTAAATAAAACTTATGTAATTTATCTTGGCTGCTATTTGCCATTTCTAGTTGGAGAAATAAGTCATCAATATACATTGAATATTACTTTTAATAATCATGCTCGTGATCTTCCTTTTAGAAACATAGAAACATAGAAAATAGGTGCAGGAGTAGGCCATTCGGCCCTTCGAGCCTGCACCGCCATTCAATATGATCATGGATGATCATCCAACTCAGTATCCCTTACTTGCCTTCTCTCCATACCCCCTGATCCCTTTAGCCACAAGGGCCACATCTAACTCATTCTTAAATATAGCTAATGAACTGGCCTCAACTACCTTCTGTGGCAGAGAATTCCAGAGATTCACCACTCTCTGTGTGAAAAATGTTTTTCTCATCTCGATCCTAAAAGATTTCCCCCTTATCCTTAAACTGTGACCCCTTGTCCTGGACTTCCCCAACATCGGGAACAATCTTCCTGCATCTAGCCTGTCCAACCCCTTAAGAATTTTGTACATTTCTATAAGATCCCCTCTCAATCTTCTAAATTTTGCTTTGGTTGTGGGGCGAGTCAAACTATTTTGACTCTTGCTGAAATTGTCAATTAATATAAAGTTTCGCCTTTTTTTCCAAGCATGTGTTCAAAGATTTCAAAGGTCTTTTATTCGTCTCACATGTACCAATAAAGGTACAGTGATATGCGGATTACCATACAGCCATACTAAAAAAATGCACCAAGACACACAACTACATAAAAGTTAACATAAACATCCACCACAGCGGATTCCCAACATTCCTCACTGTGATGGAAGGCAATAAAGTCCAACCTTCTTCCTCTTTATTCTCCCGCGGTCGGGGCAGTCGAGCCATCCGTCGGGGCGATCGAAGCTCCCGCAGCCGGTGGTCGTATCTCCTGCGTCAGGGCGATCGAAGCTCCGGCGGCTTGGAGCTCCCGATGTCCGTCTCTAACCAGAGACCGTGAGCGCCACGATGTTAAAGTTCACAGGCTCTTGTGGTTGGAGCTCCGAGGTCGATCCCTGGCAAAGGGATCGCGAGCTCCACAATGTTAAGTCCTGCAGGTTCCTGCGGTTGGAGCTCCCGATGTTGGTCTCCAGCAGAGACCGCCAACTCCTCGATGTTAGGCCATAGTGTGGACGGAGATATGATACGGAAAAATAGTTGCATCTCCGTCAAGGTAAGAGATCAAAAAAAGTTTTCCCCCCACATAAAACAAGCTAAAGAACACTAAAAACATACATTTAACACACACTATTCAAATAACAAAGAAGGAAGGGACAGACAAACTGTTGGCATGGCAGCCATTGCAATATTATGTGTACTAATCAAGTTATCACAATACATTTGAGAGAAAATGGCCAGCAATTTGCCAGCATTTAAAGCACAATATAAAAGGAGACTAGCCATACCCATGCTAAACACAGTAAATGTGGCACTCTTGGGACATAGGCAGTGCCAGATTAGCAATTTTTCTCTGGATAACCTTCTACACAAATCCACTTTAATTTACCTATTTAATAAATTACACAGTAATACATTTTCCAGTGAGTTCAAAAGGAGTGTGAAATATGTAAGTAATCTGTATTGTGGCTCTGGACACAAACTTATCTGTGTTCCTGACTCCTGGTGTTTTGGAACCCAAATCCACTATGGCCACACACCCAGCTTGCAGTCTGGATCCCTGACTTGCACGCTGTACTGTATAAATGTTGATTGATTTGTTGTTGTTCCGCAGCATATCTAGTGTCAGGTGTGCAGTTTTTTTCCAATTTGTATTCCTCTGATACCAGACTACTCTGACATAGTCTCATGAGAAATATTGAAAGAATATATTGGCTGGGCTATTGTCATGTTTTCTGCTGGTTGGTAATGTCATATATGGATGTAAGAACAGGTCAGTTATATTATTGAATACAAAGGTATGGGGATGAATCTTTTTCTTGTAATCATCAATCTGGATTGTATCACAATTGCTATGTAGTAGATTAATATATATATTTTTAATGTCAACCAATCAACCTCAATCTTAGTTTTTTGAGCTCATGGATCATTTATATTTTACCAATGAACAGGATTGGATAACAGGAAAGGTGCCGGTTTTCTTATAACACTTCACAATTCTATAATGGCCAACAAAAAGCTTCAGATGTCAAAATTGATGCGATTTCTGCCTTAAAAATGCGTGTATCGCTTAAAACCTCTTCCATTGGACCTGGAAAAACCAAAACATGTACGAGGAATGCAGTCATTAGAAGTGTCAAGGGCCTGTCCCACTAACGAGACTTTTCAGCAACTGTCTTCGACCTTCAAGCTCGAGGGCACTCGCCTGAAAAGCCTCGAGCTGGATCGACCGTTAGCGATGAAACCGCGAGCTGGATCGACCGTCAGCACACACACACACACGAACACATCGCAAAAGTAGGGGCCAGGGAAAGCGGAGGAGAGCTGTCTGTAATTCACACCCGTGATGAACAGGAAGGTAAAAGATGGCTGGCACAGTGTATGATAAGTCCTGTAGAGGGTGGGGAGGGGAGAAGGGGAGAAGGGGAGAGAAGGGGATGGAAGGGGGGGGGGGGGGGGTGAGAAGGAGTGGAGACACTTTTAAGGAGCCAAACAACTTTTAATAAAGTTTAACGGGCATTTAACATTACTGGTCGGTTTTCCTTGGTTCTGAAAATTCCAATGAGCCAATTAAAATGCCCGGTCAGCAACCTACGGCTATCTCGACTGCCTGTAACTACATAGTGACCCCACTCCACTGCACTACGAGTTCAAAATAACCATGCCGACCAATATTTACTTGCGGAAATGTTTTCAGCATGCTCAACTTCCCTCGAGCATGAAGGAGAGTTACAGTGACCTCCTAGCAGCACGTGTTGACCATGCTGCGAGTTTGAGTCGAGCGCAAACTCTTCTAAACTCGCGCATTAGGTCCCCGCAGTGGGACAGGCCTTTTAAGTGCTGCATATCAGGCAGCAGTTGTGGAGAAAGCAACTAATAATTCAGATTCTTCATTGTTATCACAATTGGGATAAAAACAAATGTAATGATAGGGAGAAAGTCAAAAACAAAAAGGGAAGTATATGTTATAGTGGAGAACAGCAGTTTAAATCTGAGTTGTCCTACAGTGCCCTCCACAATGTTTGGGACAAAGACCCATCATTTATTTATTTGCCTCTGTACTCCACAATTTGAGATTTGTAATAGAAAAAAAACACGTGGTTAAAGTGCACAGTGTCAGATTTTAATGAAGGCCATTTTTATTCATTTTGGTTTCACCATGTAGAAATTACAGCAGTGTTTATACATTTGTTTTCTATAAAAATCATTTTGCCTTGAATATGCTTTTAAGTGAAAAACTACAGAATAAGAGGACAATAACATTAGGCCCATTTGAAATTACTGGGTTTTTTTAGTTGAAATTCTGAACCTAAATAATTAGTGTCAAAGTTGAACTGAGTTTAATTGACACATTGTAAAGGAACTAGTGAAGCATCTGAATGTGCAGCTTGTTATTTTAAGCTGTCAGTTGTTTTCCAGTTTAAATTCACACGTCTACCCACATTTAAGAGAAACAATGGGATCACCTGATATCCTGGTTAGGAGGTAGGTAAACAAGAACAAGGATAATGATTACATGCACTCTGTGTAGGATATGTCATATGGTATCCTCCGCAGATATGCACCAAACCTTTTGCTACTTTCACAGCATTTTATTGATAACTAGACCAAGTGCAGACCCATTGGGTCTGCTTCCCCCGACGCAATATTCCATCACTCACAAGTTCCCCTATCATTCCTCCCCTCCCCCCAATCCCTAAAGAGGGAAGGGTGGTAGAGAGGGAGGGAGGGGTAACAGATGGAGGGAGGTGGTAGGGGGGGGGCGAGGGGCAGGGGGGGGGGGAGGGGGGGGGGGGGGTCGAGAGAAGGGGAGAGGAGGTTGAGAATGGAAAGGGCGAAGGGAGGGAGAGGAGAGGGGTAGGTATGGAGGGAGGAGTGTAAAGGTGGAGGGGGTTAGAGAGGGGGGGCGAGAGGAGAGTGTAGGATGTGGCAACTCACACTGCTTCTCCATCCCTCTCATCCCCCCATCACCCCCCATACCTTCCAATCCCCCCATCTACCCAAATACGCTCCCTACCCCTTTCATATTCCCCCATCATCCCTCTTCCACACCTCCCCAGGATCCTCCTCTCCGTCTCCTTCCTCACCCTCCCCCAATCCCCCCCTCCTTCACCTCTCTCTTCCCTCCACTTTTTCCCCTAACCGCCACCGCTGCTGCTCCGTCCTGAGCGCGAGGCCTCTGGCCACCGTACCCCGTTGACGTCTCGTCTACGGGCCCACGGCATCACAAGGGAGGGGCTGGTCCTCGAACCAATATTTACCACAACAACCACTCTCACCTCATAGAAGGCGTCCCAAAAATCATACCTACTCCACTAGAGAGGAGAGGTGGGTATCGGGAGGGTGGCAGAGAGGGAGGGGTTTTAGAGATAGGGTAAAAACGAGGGGTAGAGAGGGAGGGGGTAGAGAGGGAGTGGAAAGGGAAAATAGGGAGGGGCTAGGTAGAAGGGAGGGGAAAGAGAGGGAGGATGGGAAGAGGAAGGGGTGAAAGAAGAGGGGGAAGTAAGAGGGAAGGGTAAGGAGGAGGGAGGGGGTAGAGGAGGTAGAGTTTGAATGTTATTCCCCATGTCCATTGAGGGTCTTGGAGATGGTAGGTGTGCCTGTTCTAGATAGAGAAAAGCTTTCTATGGAGGGGGCGAGAGGAAGGGGGAGGGTAAGAGGATACTCTTCGTTCCCCTTTTACTACGAAGGGTGTTAGAGAAAGAGGGGAAGTGTGGTGAGTAGAAGGGGTTTAGAGAGGGGGATGGATAGTAGAGTTACTCACCGTCTATTGAGGTGGGAACATTTATAGTAATCTAGACGCTCCCCTCATTCTGGTAAGAGAGGGAGGGGGAGAGAGAGGAGGGGGGGCAGGAGGGAGGTTCTTACTCCGGGTCTACGGAGCTCTCTTCTTTCTACGTACTTTTTAGCTCTCCTTTCTTCTGTCCATTCCTCTCCTACCAACAACCCAACTCCTATTCCCTCACACCACGCACCACCCCACCCAGGAGCCCCATCCCAACCACAAATCGTAGAGTATCCAGGCACTGGAACATTGGCCATTTACTTCCTACCTTCTGGGTTATCTCGTACTCTCCGGACCTGGCACATATATATATGCTGTACACACAACCCAGCTCTACCCACAAGGTTTCCCCGACCCCTCCATCCGTACAGCTCGTCCAGCCGAATGGCCGTCCAGTGCAGATTCTGACCAATTCTACTGTCTCCACAGACAACAACGCCCAGGACCCAGACCCCCCCCGTCGCAATCCCTTGGTTCCACCGGCAGCCTTCTTTCTCAGCTTTACTCTACTTCTCCTCGCCTCCCTATCGCTTCCCCTACGCTCATCACTCTGAGTTTTTAGTAATATAGAAAATATTGGGAAAAAAATTGATGAAATTAATTGCAAACAACTTTTATCCTTCATGATCATAATGTATTGTATAACCATTTTAATAAATATCCTCCCTCGGTGGGTGTGAGGTCCTACCTCCCTGGAGCAGTGCAAAGCAGAAGTTTTATGCAACTGCAAAATGAACAATTTATGAAGGGGCTCTTTGTATTTGTGACTTTATTGAATGAGTAAACAGGTAACCTTATGTACCAAATTTTAAACTTTAATGTTTTGTTCAATAATGTGTGATCTGCTGTTAAATTAATGCATTCCCTAAATGCTCTGTTCCTAGCACAGTTCATAGCTTTTCTTTATTTAATGAAGCACTTAATCATACTCAAATAATATTGATACATTTTCTTTTGGGGTGGAAGAAACGTCAGAATAAAATGACAAATCTTAAAATTTAGTGAAAGAACTGTATCAAGGTGAAAGGATCAAGAAAAGATGTTTTTTGCACAATGATAAGAAATTTGGATTTCCTCCCTTCTCAAAGAAAAGTAATTGATGCTGAAATAAATGAAAAGTCCAATATCTGTTAGTCTGATCAACTTTGTTGAACAAAATATTATCGGGCAACATCTCCAGAGAAATGCCACTTCTATTTGAATAAGAATTAAATGGACATAAATGAATTATATTTTGTGGTCATCCATGGATTATTGCAAAGTTACATAGAAGCTAAGAATTATTTACATTTCTAAATGATATGTCGCAGATTACAAATAGCAATTGTCTTCTACACCAAATTTCACAATAATGTATTTTTTATATAAAGGTTAAAAAAGAACAAAGCTAGCTAAAACAAAAAGAAGCAGAACCTTCAAGTTGCAATTCTGAAAATCCATTGCTAAAAATAGAAATACAACCTGGTGAAAGTGGGTCGTCAAAGAAAATCTCAGTGTATCTTCACTAAACATATGGATTAGACATGAAAGCTTAAGAGATAATTCCAGCCAGAAAATTCTTTGAAAAAAAAGGAATAATACATGCAAAGCAATAAAAGCAAACCCCGTTCAAATTGAAAAAATTCTCCTGACTGCAGAACTGAAGAGCTATTTTTGACCCTGTCAGTAGGTAATTAACAAATTATTTTCACAAGCAGCAGCAAACCATTTTTTTACATTTACGTAAAATGAAAATATATGGTGGAGGAACTATTCGATGTTGCAAATTGAGAGAGGTGAAGAATTGGATGAGATGGCTGAAACCCTTTTTTTTTTTTTCCTTTATCCCCCCCCCAAGGATGGGAAAGAATCAAATACGATAAAGGTGGCATAGCTTACGTAGTGGAGTAAGTGCAAAAGGTTAAAAGAGGTGTGGTAGGGTGTTTGGAAGCGATGCTGGTGAATTGGGTGCATGGAAGCGAATAAAGATAGTGGCTTTTTTTTGAGAGTGAAGATGTGCATACATGGTTAATGGAGATGGAGGGATTATGGATCATGTTCAGGCAGATGAGTATTAGTTTAGTATTGGCACACGTGTTATAGTTTATACAGATTAATTGAAGGGCCAAAATAGGCCTATTCCTCTGCTAATCCTTTTCTATGTAGACTATGAATAAGCCTTCTTTAGGTAGGAGGCGCAAAAAAACTGCATACTCGGTCTCACACCAGATTATCTGTAACAAGGTAAATTCACTACACCATTAACATAAAGTATTTTACTGATAATGAATGCCAACATAACCATCCCTTATTTTTATACTGGCTTGCTTGACCTGTTTATTTGCATTTCAGTGACCGGTGTAACACTTATCATCCAGTCCCAATTAGCATATTAGCATTATCCCAATCTATTATCTTCATTTCGTATTAATATTTGAGACTCTTGTATATTGCATGAAATGATAATTTCACATATTAACCATATAACAATTACATGCACGGAAACAGTCCCTCTCTGCCTCCTCTGTCTACTCATCTCTCCTCTACTGCGCCTTTCCAAGACGTCCGTCGACCATTTTCTTTGTTTTTACCCCTACGCCCCCCTAGTTTTTCCATCTACGCTGCCACTCAGTACCATACACCCTAACCATTTCCACCCATTGTCACCGTCCATATACCAAATATCTCCGTTTACTTTATAAATGTTAAAAATCGAATCCTCCTTGCCAAACCACACACTTCTAATATTCTATCTGCTGGAAGCCTCATTCCACACAGTAAGCGCACTAATCCATCTGAGTAAAGAAAGTTCCTCTGAGTAAAGTGCAGAAAACCAATATACCCCTCATGTTTATATTAGGCAAATTAATTGCCATGTTATAATTGCCCACTTTCATTCAACTGTCTAAACTCACCTTGAAGCTTCTATATTGTTGCATCCGCAAATGTAACACAATTCTCCCAACCATTATGGGTGGTGGTGTAGAGGAAAAAATAGCATTTTGTTCTCCCTGCAGAATAGCATATCAGACAAGCACTGATTTCTCTGGCATCCTACAGTATCCCTTCAACTATTTACCCTAATAAATTGTGCCTAATAGTGTTCTTAGTGCTATTGTTTCCATTATCTGTCCGAGAAATTACCAACTATGAAGTCATATATACATACCTAAATCCCTAATACCCATGTTACGAGTTTGTATGAACACCCACAGTTACAACTATGAAACGAGCATTTGGAAGACCAGAGGGATGGATGAGGGAGACATAATAAGAGTTAAATGAGAAGACTATAACCAGTTTGGGGGGAAGTTTTGATCTTTCTATTTTTATGAGGAGTTACGATGAGGGATTACCGTTGAAGACCCCGCCAGCCATCAACGCATGCGCGCGACATTCTTCAAAGCTATGGTGTGAAAAAATCACAGATACCAAGAATATAACTAAATAAAAAGAGAAGATAAGAAGAACTTCCATAACCAATTGAAGATTTTATGGAATAGAGTGGTTTTTGTGGGAAGCGGAGGGCAAACGTAATACCCTCTATTCAGTTAATCTCTCATAAAATAAAGGATCAAACATCAACTGGTAAGAATTACTCATTTTAATCTTACTATTTTACTCTACTACTCTCAGGAGTCAACGTGAGTGACCTACGTGGGAAAGATTGGGGGGGGGGGGGGTCCTAAGGATAGCTCGTGATTATACATGCCCCTGGAACGAGACCATCTGAGCTCACACACCTGCCATGTCTGGGACGGAGGATGAACCCGTATTTACACACACACGACACTGTGCTGAAAAACCATAAAGGTATTATTCATAACCTAAAAATAATAATATTGCCCCACATTGGGCTTAATTAAATTAATTTTATAACAGAACATAATTTTTCCCTGCAAACAGTCTCAGGAAAATCATCTAACGGGAGTGTGATAAAGCATTGAATGCGTCATTGCTCCATCCCAGCTGTTGGCATGGATGTGGTTCCATAAGAACTACCCATCTCCTATAGCGTGTCGCGGATTGTAAGATCAAAGCCCATGTAGTAGATTTTGAAAACATTAGTATCGCACCACTGCATCGATACTAACCTACCCGAACCATCTGGAAATGGTTATGCTAACACTGTGACACCTTAGGTGATGGCATTTAAGGCTCATAGATAAATGCAATCTCTTTTATCGCACCATATCATCTCTTCTCCAAGGCCCATAAGTGTGGCTTGGTGACATATATTGGAAAATATGTGTCCTATGCAGGGCGACTAAATCTGCACGGATAGGCAAACATCGATTATTAGCCAAAGGAACACGGGTTCAGTTTTGTGTAAGGACATTAGGACCCGTTGTTCTGATCAAGTGCCATAATCCAATCCCCATGCTAGTAGGATATTAAATTGTCCAGAGAATGAGCCAACCGATATTTGGTGTCCATAACCTCAATGATAACATGTGTAATACCCATAAAGTCAAACCATATATGGAGTGTATCTGGGCACAGGGGGAATAGAGTAATGCAAAATAAAACCCCTCATTTGTTTATGGACAGTATAAGTGGGTGTGATCCTAATAAAGCCAAGTGATCACTCACTATATCCTTCCCTCTGTCTGCCCAGAAATAAATATAGGCACTACCTTTGCACGAAATGGCCACTGTAACTCAATCCTTCATCGAAATGAAAGGTGGCCAGAACTCCAGCACTTCAGTGTTGTGTGCTGAGTCATATGTTGTGTTTCGTCCTGGTGCAGAAAACACCTTCCCATTTTCCTGACATATGTCAGGTTAACTGTCCTTCTCGTGGACTCCCTGCAACGACGCTGAGTATGGCATTGATCGTCCTGTCAGAGAGTCCGTATCCCCAGAAATGGGCCGTTTCAGAAACTGCCAATCACAGTTCATACAGTCATGGCACGGATACTTTCCCGCACGGGTGTGCCCAACCTCCTTGGCCGTTGTTGATCCAGATGGCAGGGTTCTGAGACCATCTTTGTACTGTTTGGAACCAATGGTACCCGTTTGCGGCGCCTGGTTTAATTATTGAAGGACTCGCCTGATGAGGCAGAAGGGGAAAATGCATAGCAAAACAAATCCCCCCCCCCCCCCCCCCCCCAATGCAGCGAGAAATCCGTCCATCGCAGTCTGCCCCCTGGGTTCTGGTTCCCATCAACCATAAAGTTGGTAGTTGGTGAATAAAATCTGGATGGAAAAAAAGGTCGATATCTGTGTCCCATACCGTTCTAATAATATCTTGTAAACACTTTCCGATCCAACAATCCATTTTAATGTTGTTCGTTGTATTTTACGTGACATGGTGGTTCTCCACTGAATTTACCTGCCTGGAAGGTAAGTGGTTTGAGACCAAAACTCTCATCCCAGACAGCCAGTGCCAGATATTATTAGGCCAATTTCATCACATGATAATCGACTTTTATTTCACCCATATGATTAAATATATGAGGCCCCCAGTGGTGGTAGATCAATTTGTACCGTACATGCAACTGGTGGCTCATCTGATCAGTAGCCCTGAGTCCATGAAAACGCTCACCAAGCATTTCTAGATAATTAATTCCTAGTGCTTTAAACAGATATATTTTTGTGCACTCATCTGCACCTGAACTTGCGGTGGTATTAGTTGCTCCCCCAACCTTTAGCACTGCATCAGTCGTAATGTACACTAGGGATATAGAATGGGGTGATGGGGTTTAGGATAATATTGAACATTTCTATCCACCAGTTTAATTCTAATTTACTTTCCCTGTAGTTGCATAGGCCTATTGAAATGGCCTGCTATGATTTTTCCTGCTAGGCGTATGCTGAACTGGGACGTAAAAGTTTCTTAATACAAATTCAATTTGTAATTCTGAATACTTCCGAGTAATGTAAAAGTTCAGAGGTAAAAGTGCAGCACAACATGATGAAACAAGTTGCTAACCGTCCCCAACTTTTGATGAACGGGACATGCATGTTTTTAAGACAACCAGACCCACCTACCTCCATGTACCGGTTTTGTGTGGGTTGTCTCCGCAGTTTTTTTCTTCTGGTATATGTGTTGCTGTGTTGTGGAGTTGGCGCCTTTTCCATGAAGGCCGGCTGGGCCATGGTCTAAAGACCGCTGTGCAGTGGGCCGGCCTTCCGAGCTTTCACCAACCAGATGTCTTTCCCATAGCACCGATGTCTGTGGGTGGTAGGGGTGCTGCCGCCTGTTGATATGGGTTTAGAGGTGCTTGGCCACCTTGATCAGGCCTATAGCCTTTGGCTTCCTCATGCAGAATCTTTCACCTGCTTCGGGAGGTAATCCGCCCCCAACAGCAATTTTGGCGCCTGTGTGCTAACTTGTCTTGCATAATTCCGCACTTCTTGATGATGCACTTTCCCTGTAACTGATTAATCTCCACTGATATTACACCAGTCCCTGCAGAGCATCTCCACGTAACTCTTCAGGCAAATCAACCCCATCAGTTGTCACTAGGTAATACACTGCCTGGTGATTTTAGCAGCCAGCAGTTTCCTCTGGAGCTTCCCCTCCTGGCTCTTATAGATGATTTTTGAGAGCTAAAAATTTCCCCTCTTCCAGGTTTTAAATAAATGGAGTGGTCCAATTGTGCTTGCTGGGAACGCAGCCACCAATTTCCCAATCACTCTTGCTCCTTGCCGAATGAATGGTTCCCTGATCCAGTGAGGCTTTTGCATAACTCCATCAAGTCTGTCAATTTGTTTTGGTGGCAAGGTGATAGACATATGAAACAGAGGTCAATAGTGAACCCCAAATAATCCATGGTAGTGTAAGGGTTCCAATTTTGATTTATCTGGATTACGTTAAAATCACTCTGTGTTGTGGCTGATACCACCAATGTGCCAGCACCAATTTTCACCTACAATAAAATATCATCAAGGTAAGCCATGACGATAGGTTATTTTCTTTAAGTATGCCTGGGCAAAGCTGGTTTTAATAAATTTGTAATAGCTGGGTGCTGAATGACAACCCATTGGATAAGGCATACTGCCATAGCTGTCCCATCCAGATAAATATTCAGGTATTTTACGATGACCCTGTGTGTGACAGACGTGTCTATTTTGAAATGGGCATACTGAACGAACGTATTTAGTTCGGTCTAATTTGTAATGATACTTGCAATTCCACCATCTTTTTAGTTTACTTTATTATAAATCTATATTTGATAACGAATCCTTTGAAACAACTGATTGTTTTCTCAATCCCTACTTTTAGTGTTTATCCTTAACAACAGTTCAGCATGGCCTGCTTGTTCTCTCTTTATTGTGAAGTATTAACTTCCTGCTAGGCGTATGCCTGAATGCGGGACGGTAGTTCGTATAACAAATTCAATTTTGTAATTCTGAATACTTCCGTACAGTAAACGTAAATTCAGAGGTAAAAGTGCAGCACAACCAACAATGATGAAACAGTGCAACCTTCCCCCAACTTTTGATGAATCGGACATGAATGTTTTTTTAAGACAACCAACCCACCTGACCTCCATGGTTACGCCACCCGGTTTGTGTGTGTGGGTTTGTCTCCCCGCAGTTTGTTTACTTTTCTTCTGGAACGTGTGCTGTGTTGTGGAATTTTGGCGCAGTTTTTTCCATGAAGCCGGGCTGGGCACATGGTCTGAAAGACCGCTGGTGCAGGTGGGCCGGCCTTCGAGCTTTCACCACCAGCATGGTCCTTCCATAGCAACCGATGTTTGGGTGTGTAGGGGTGCTGCCGCTGTTGATAGTGGGTTTTAGAGGTGCTTGGCACCTTGATCAGGCCTATAGCCTTGGCTTCCTCATGCAGATCTTTCACCTGCTTCGGGAGGTCCCCCCCCACCCCCACAGCAATTGGCGCCTGTGTGCTACTTGTCTTGCATAATTCCGCACTTCTTGATGATGCCTCTTCCTGTTAACTGTTAATCTCCACTGAGTATTACACAGTCTGCTAGAGCATCACGTACTCTTCAGGCAAATCAACCCCATCTGTTGTCCTGGTACTGCTGTGATTTTTTAGCAGCTGCAGTTTCCTCTGGAGCTTCCCCTCCCTGGCATCCTTATAGATGGGCTCCTGCTTGCCCCAGATGGGGTCATAGACTGCTGGTACTTTAAGAGAAATGGAATTCTCTGGAGCAATGTACTTCCCAGCCATAAAGTTAATGGCTTGCTCCTGTAGCTGTTTTGTAGCCATGTATTTTGTACTGGCTTGCAGCTTTGTATAGGCAGTCCTTCTTGAGTTGATACAGCATGTGTCCCCCAAATCTTCTGCTGCTCTCATCTTCTGGCACCCCTCACAGTTGACTGTTCAGCCATTGCCCCTTCTTCAGGGTCAGCCCAGCTCTGACCCCTAATTGCTCCGCCCTGCGAAGAGGGTGATGACATTTGGCAATCCGAGTGAAAGGATCCTGCCGTGGGTCTGCGAGGAGACCCACTGTGACTCTGCCCCTACTTAAGCAGGTCACGCTGGAAGCACTGCTCCCCATCCGATCCTGCGGAAAGTACGCCCGCCGTCCCTATCCGTGAACGGGGTGTCTTCAGGTCCGGACCCAGCCGAGTCAACGACCTGTCCGACTTCCGGGTGGTTTTGCCGCCGACCGCGGCGCACCTGCGGTCAATGTAGCGGCGAGAAGCCGGCAGCTGCTGGCAGCACCTGCAGCTCTGGAGAGACGGCACGCTGCTGGCTGCTTCTACAGCAGCGGTATCAGCTGCTGCTCTCCCCTGCGCGACTCCATGGTGCTTCCCTCCGTTCTGAAAAAGAAACACACCGAGTACCCGCAACGCTCACCAGAAAAGGTAAGATTTGTCTTACCTTCCGTATTTTTTTTCAAAAAACTCGCGCTGGAGAGAGCGGCGCTCCTCCCGACTGTCGTCCTTCCGCAATGCGTTCGACGATATGTCGCGCATGCGTGCTGGCGGGGTCTTCACGTAGTCACTCACGTGACTCCGAAGTAAAATTTACTGATTCCACTTATCTTCTGGGTGGGAATGGAGCAGTTCTGCGTGCCTTCTCTTGCTACACCCCTCCCATTCTCCAATTCTTCACTGCACCAACTGAGTGGAGCAAAGCTGAGAGCACTAAGCAGACTTGCTTGCTCTTTCAGCAACTGGTGGCTGCACTACCCGTGCCTGCTTGCTGGCACGTCACAGATGTTTCTCATCCATCACACAGATCACACAAATGTGATCCTCATCCATATACCCTTTTTGTTTATATCTGACTTATGAACAGTTGGTTTGTGAACAGTTTTCAGGAAGACATTTGTTGTAACCCAGGGTCTGCATATATTCTGCTTTAATTCTGTGCACTAATCCCTTAACATGAGACTTTATCAAATAGTCTTAAAATCCAAATAAACTCCATCCACTGGTTCTCCTTTACCCGTTCTACCAGTTATAGAGTCCAGAAGGACTCCAGACTCCAACATTGAGCTGAATTTTCTCTAACTACAGATATTTTCTGCCGATGTAGTCACCTTGTACAAAGGGCTTGTCCCACTTTCACGACCTAATTCACGACCTCTGCCGAGTTTGCCCTTGACTCATACTCGCAGCATGGTCGTCACGAGGTCGTAGGGGGTCCTGGGTAGGTTGTGATGCTAGTCGTAGGTACTCGTGGCATCAAGTAGGTCGGGGCGTTTTTCCAGCCTGATGAAAAATGTCCACGAGTGAAAAAGGTCATGAATTAGGTCGTGAAAGTGGGACAGGCCCTTTAGTATCCAAAAGCACCCATAATTGCAGCAGTAACATGTTTTCATTCCTCCCTTTTAATTGTTTAAAGGGGAGACAAGAGATGCATAAAATAAATTAAACTATATTAAATGCTAAATGTTTGTTTAAAATATGACCAACAGATGCTACTAGTTATATACATGTCAGGATCAGGAATAGCTACTTACCTGTAATTATCAGATTTTGAACCGAACTGCACAACCCTAACCCTCCCTCAGCAACGGAATACTACGGTCCACCTCTTGTATTAGTGTGGACTTGTCTTCTAACTGTTTTGCGTCATTTAGTTTTTACTGTCTTGCAGAATTTATGTATGCTTTATGTATAATTTGTTGTGTGTTGTTTGAGTATGTGCCTGTGATGCTGCTGCAAGCCAGATTTTAATTGTATCAGTACTGTACTGTACTTATGTACATGTTAATAAACTCAACTTTAAACGTGACATATTAAATTTATTTTAAGATGCCACAGACCCTGATCTGTTAACCTATTAAACCAAATGCCAGTATGGAGTTAGTGTCACTGCTTAGTGTAATTTATTGTCCTCTCTACCTCCGTATCATAGCATAGAAACAGCCACTACCATCAAGTACTTATCTACATTAATCCTATTTACCAGCACCTTGGCCTTCTATGTATGGAAAGTGCCCGCATAGATATTTAAATGTAGTGAGGTCCCTCTGTGTCACATACTTCGTCAGCCCTCGGACAGTGCTTTGCAGGTTCCAATGACCCTCTGGATGAAAATGTTCTCTAGATTTCTTTTAAATCTCTTGCCCCTAATATTGAACCTAAATGTTGTAGTTTTAATACATACTATCTACATTGTTAAAATGTTGTACATCTCTCAGGTCCTCTTTCGGCCTTTTCTGTGCAATGGATAACAAACCCAGTCTCTCCTCAAATTGAATTGCTTCATCCCAGCCCACATCCTGGTAATTCTCTGCACTTTCTCCAGTACAATTGCATCCTTCCTGTAGTGTGGTGACCAGAAATGTCCACAGTATTCCATTTGTGGCTGACACAATGTTTTATCAAGTTGCACCATAACCTCCCTGCTCTTACATTATATGCTGAAGTTAATGAAGGCAAGTATCTCTTGTATGAACATTGAATTCTCCAATTTTAGGTGACCTTCAAGGACCCACCATTCCCTCCACTAGGTGTGCCCCACCTAGACTCCCACCTATTTCTCCCTCCATCCATCCCCAGCATTTTCCTCCCTATTACTTCACAATCTGCAAATCGTCAAACCTGTCTCACACCTTCGATAAGACCACAAGACAGAAGCAGATTTAGGACATTCAGTCCATTGAGTCTTCTCCACCATTCAAATATGGTTGTACTGTTCTTATCTCAGGCCTTAGTTCCCCTGTGCCTATTAATCCCCCATTCATGTGTGTTGACCTATTACCTGCCATGCTTTTTTTCTGCCTCCTTTTCCAGCTTTCTTCTTCCCCCCCCCCCCCCCCCCCCCCCCCCCCCCCCCCCCCCCCCCCCCCCCCATCAGTCCTGACAAAGGGTTTCCACCCAAAACTTCACCTGTCCAAAGATGCTACCTGACCTGAGTTACTCCAGTACTTTGATCCTTTCAGCACCTTTACCACACCATCGCCACATAATGTTTGATCTCCACAGCTGATGATAGAAGGGTTTTCTCTATATTAAAGAAAAATCTCCAAACACCTGTTCAACAGATCAGAAACACACTTCAAGAGTCAGGTGTGGATTTGTCAGTGACCACTGTCCGCAGAAGACTTCATGAACAGAAATACAGAGGCTACACTGCAAGATGCAAACTACTGGTTACCGCAAAAATAGGATTGCCAGATTACAGTTTGCCAAGACTTACTTAAAGGAACAATCACTGTTCTGGAAAAAGGTCTTGTGGACAGATGAGACGAAGATTAACTTATATCAGAGTGATGGCAAGTATGGAGGAGAGAAGGAACTGCCCAAGATCCAAAGCATACCACCTCATCTGTGAAACACGGTGGTGGGGGTGTTATGGCCTGGGCATGTCTGGCTGCTGAAGGTACTGGGTCACTTATCGTCATTGATGATACAACTGCTGATGGTAGAAGCATAATGAATTCTGAAGTGTATACACATCCTATCTGCTCAAGTTCAAACATGCCTCAAAACTCATTGGCCGGCGGTTCATTCTACAGCAAGACAGATCCCAAACATACTGCTAAAGCAACAAAGGAGTTTTTCAAAGCTAAAAAATGGCCAATTCTTGAGGGCCAAGTCAATCACCCGATCTGAACCCAATTGAGCATGCCTTTTATATGCTGAAGAGAAAACTGAAGGGGACGAGCCGCCAAAACAAGCGTAAGCTAAAGATGGCTGCAATACAGGCCGGGCAGAGCATCACCACAGAAGACACCCAGCAACTGATGAAGTCCATGAATCACAGACTTCAAACAGCCATTGCATGCAAAGGATATGCAACAAAATACTAAACATGACTACTTTCATTTACATTACATTGCTGTGTCCCAAACATTATGGTGCTCTGAAATGGGGGGAACATGTATAAACACTGCTGTAATTTCTACATGGTGAAACCAAAATGTATAAAAATGGCCTTTATTAAAATCTGACGATATGCACTTTAACCACTTGTGATTTTTTTTTTTCTATTACAAATCTCAAATTGTGGAATACAGAGGCAAATAAATAAATGTCTTTGTCCCAATCGTTATGGAGGGCACTGTATACCTTTAACACGTTATCTACCTGTGCTGCCATCTTCAGGAATCTTTGAACTTGTGCGCTGAAACCTTGCCATTTCTCAGTACCATTCGTTATGCATATCCTACTCTTTTTTGTTTTCCTGCCAGTTGCATCATCTCACATTTACTAGGGCTAAATTTACAGGACTCATGGGAAACAAGTCAACCTAATAATCTCCACATCAAAATTAAAACCACTCCTACTTCAGAGCTGCAATATGCAGGTGACACTTGCATTTACCTGCATTCGGAGGCTGATGGTCGTCATGGACTCGTGCGTTGAAGGATATGAGAGGAGGGTCTATTCCACAAAGTCCATAGCTCCGCTCTATGATCTTTGCTATTCCACAAATGGAGGCATTCGCAAATGGCTCGTAAGGGATGTACATAAATTGCGGACGACCTATATCTGTGCTGTATGATTCTGTAACCACCCTCGGTTTATTTTTATTTTTCTCGCTTTGTTTTTCTCACCGGATCCTTTTACCTTTGTGTCAGGTTCTTTGACTGCCTATTTGTGTGTGTCTCAATCTTCCACTTCCGTAGATTCCCATTCAAAGTGAGAAGATTTGGAACAGTTATTCCACATATTTTGAGTTTTTAAACTTGAGATCCTACGGTTGTAAATATAGTTATAATCAACCGCAGCGTAATACGTGTAGATTGTTAGTTATATTTTTAAACGTTTTCTTTATATTTGTTTAAAAGCGTGCCCAGAATCTTTCCCACTCCGGTTTTCAGCCATTCCAGATTAAAGATGTTAGTGAGAGGGAGCTTCCGAAACTCGTTCAGGTTTAGAAATTGCCTGCGTTTCTTGTAGCAAAAAGGAGCGTAAAATGTCACAGCCTTGCAGTGCAGCAGCCTGTTTCTGCTGTGATAAAGCGTGGAGAGTAGCAGAACGTGCTGTGCGTGTGTTCACATCGACCATGTGGGATCGCTATGTTCCAGATGGAGCAAACGTTGTGCAAAGCACGTCCGTGGTTTTGTGACAGCGCGCCAGCCGTACAACAGCGCTCGGCTTTGACTTCTAGTGATAGATAGCAGCTCAGTTGAAGTTTTCTAGAATTGATGATGTAAGACGTCCATGCAATCGAAATGATCGGATAAAGAAAGTGCAATCAACTTGTCGCCGAATTCGTCTCGATAACTTTCAAGCATGTTTGGGTTGGATTTTTTAATGCACGATCCTGTTGAAATGTGGAGGGTTTTCACTCCGGCTAATTGCAAAGCTACTTGGGAAATTCAGCCAGAGGATGAAGATTTGTTTTCTTCTGGTTATTCCACGATCGGCGGTAGCCAAGAGTCATTGAACGAAGATACCGAAAAAGTGAGCGGCAAAGAAAACATTATTCAATCGTTTTCTTCCAGTACGTACATACCGACTTTTTTCACACAATATTATAAATTAATGATTATTTGTTATATGACAGCTGCAAATCCTCCAATTCTAAATGTTTCTATCCAGATCCTATTATCTACTGATGGCGCATAATAGTTTTTTTTTTAATTTGTAAGAGCTACGCAATTTATCCATTCTATGTTGGCTGGCATTTATAATGCGTTTTTGCTCCTCTTACTGTTGTTTACTGCTCCTTCACTTTTGCTTAAAACAGCTTCACAAATAACAACAATTGACTGCCCAATCCTTAAACTGGCATTACACCTTTAACCTCGCTTTCTTTTCCTCCCTTGGCATATTAGTCTCTTGGATTTGAGCCACTATTTCCCAGAAAGTCTGGAATCGTTTCAATTTGTTTCTGCCCATTTCTTAGCATAGAAATGGCTCACATTAAAGTCATACTAATTGCACTGTGTGCAATGCCCCCTTCTTTGTGAACCATTTGCTGCCTTGCCATTTTTCAATGCTCTGCAGCCTCATCTAGCTCGTTCCATTCTTAACTTTTTAATTACAGCTAGTAAATAGTTGAAGTGTCCTGCGCTGGAGCATTACTTGGCTCAGCAACTCATTAAAAAAAATGTTTTCATTCTGTCATTACCTGGTCTACACCTGTCTTGATCACTTCACAGTCTCCAAAGTGTCAGGATGCTTGTTGATATCTAGTGCAAAAATTTCTATGCAGCACTGGAGGTCAGAACTGAACCCTGCTCACAGGAGCTGTGAGGCAGCAACATTGCTGCAAAGAGGTAACCAAACTTTCCCTAAATTTTGAAATTCTTAATTTTTGTTCAGATCAATCTACAATCTTATCCCTCAGATGCTTCCATCTTTAGTTTAGTTTATTATTTTCAGAAGCTGAGATACAGTGAAAAGCTTTTGTCTGTGTACTATCCAGCCGAAGAAAAGGCTATATGTGAGTACAATCAAGCCGTTCAGTCTATACAGATAAAGATAACGATAAAAGGTACAATTAGTGCAAAGAGACATTGAAGTCCAATAAAGTCTGATTAAAAAAAAAAGTTCAAAGGTTTGCAATAAAGATAGAAGATCAAGACAACACTTTAGCTGATAAGAGGACCATTCAGTTAGAAACATAGAAAATAAGTGCAGGAGGATCCATTCGGCCCTTCGAGCCAGCACCGCCATTCATTGTGATCATGGCTGATCGTCCCCAATCAATAACGCGTGCCTGCCTTCTCCCCATATCCCTTGATTCCACCAACCCCACTAGAGCTCTATCTAACTCTCTCTTAATTCCATGTTATTACTTACAGACAATAATTTTTATTCTCTAGGAGATTTGTACAGAATTGTGAACTTCTGGCAGATAATTGCATTCATTGTTTAAAAAAAAAGTACAACTTGTTACAGTAAACTGCTTATTTTGAATATGTAAAGTTAATTCAACAGTCTGTTATCATTACTGTAACAAGAATTGGTACCGACAAATTATTTTGTCGGCAAAACCGAACTAGTGGCGGTTCGGCAGCGCTTGCGACGCCAAGGACCCGGGTTCGATCCTGGGTGCGGATGAGGCGCAGGTCTGAGTGCATGCAGCTGCCGAGAATGTCTCTCCGCCGGTCCAGTCTTCCCTGTCACCGTCTCCCACTCACATCTGCCCCTGACAAATACAAGCTTGAAAAAAGACAAAAAAATCGGACCCAAACTATACTCACTGTATCTACAGCGCTTAGTTCCATTTTTCTTTATAGCATTTGGCCTTTGACAAATCCCATGATTCCTTGCGTCTTTCGGAATACCGAACACGCTTATTTCAAGTGTGTTAACCAGTGGTTTGCTGGCATTTGTTTGACAGAATAGGACACGTTTGACATTAGACAATAGGTGCAGGAGTAGGCCATTCGGCCCTTCAAGCCAGCACCACCATTCAATGTGATCATGGCTGATCATCCACAATCAGTACCCCGTTCCTGCCTTCTCCCCATATCCCCTGACTCTGTTATCTTGAAGAGCCCTATCTACCTCTCTTGAAAGCATCCAGAGAACCGGCCTCCACCACCTTCTGAGGTGGAGAATTCCACAGACTCACAACTCTGTGTGAAAACATTTTTCCTCATCTCCGTTCTAAATGGCTACCCCTTATTCTAAAACTGTGGCCCCTGGTTCTGGACTCCCCCAACATCGGGAACATGTTTCCTGCCTCTAGCGTGTCCAAACTCTTAATAATCATATGTTTCAATTTTAAATGATTGAATAAACCACAGTACACTGCAGTCCATATCCGGTCACCAGAGTGTCAACTCATATTCTGTGTCTGAGCATTAGATATCACAAAATGGCGACGAGGATGGGATCGCGGATTCCCCAGCTTTATTTGTTTATGTAGAAAAGTAATTCTACAGAGGCACGGAGAAGTGTGGTATAAAGTTTGGTGTCAAGGAAAAACTTAAAATCTGGTCACAAAGTTTGAATTCTGTGAGACTGTTAGAAATTCAAAATGGCAGTGCACAGCAGTACACCGGACGATTGGGTGAGTTCCAGCAAAGCCGGGAAATGTTCAGTGCGTACATCGAACGTTTAGAGATGTTATTTGCTGTGAATAACATTACTGAAGTAGAAACTTCTGGTGCGGAATCAAGACGTTTGAATGAAGCAACTCAAGCTAGGAAAAGAGCAATTTTCCTCATTGAAATGGGTCCCGATGTCCCAAAGGACACGCCCTTGAAGGATATTCTTCAAAGTTAACAGAACGTTATGACCGTAAGCCCTTAGAAATAGCTGAAAGCTATCGATTTGGAACAAATGCCAACTTCCACAGGAGGACATTAGTCATTTTATTGTGGCACTCAAGAGGTTATCAATTCATTGTAATTTTGGAGATTTCCAATATCGGGCGTTGAGACCGTTTCGTGTGTGGACTGAGAAGTGAGCGGATCCGAAGTAAGCTGATGACAGTGTATGACCTGACATTTGAAACAGCTTGTAAGACTGCTTTGTCAATGGATATGGCAGAGAGGGGTTCAAGAGAAGTCAGGACAACTTCTAGACAAACAGCGGAAGAGTTGAACAAGCTGCAGTCCACCAAACCAAAGACGCATAAGCCGACAAAGATGTCAGAGAATCGTTATCCATGGAAGGGTAGCGAGACTACTGCAAAGTCATGCTGTCGCTGTTTGGGCTCACATCTAGCACAGTCTTGTCCGTTCTTCAAGGCGGAGTGTTACTCGTGTCACAAGACAGGACATCTAGCGAAGGCTTGTCGCAAGGCTAAGCAGAGCAAAGGTTCAAGTAAGCATCTTCAGTCGCTGCATTCTGTGGATCAATTGCAGGCAGAGGAAGAGCATCTCGACATGTCCACCATCTGCAGCAATGAGCTAGCGAACCGGAAGACAAAGAATGTGTCCTTGTAAGTCCAGTTGAACGGAACTCATGTAAGCATGGAAGTTGACAGGAGCATCACGCATAAGCGTGATCCCAATTGTATATTGGGGGAAGCTGAGTCAAATTCCTTTGGAAGCGAAGCGAATCGAGCTACGTGGTTACCCTGGAGAGAATGATTCCAGTGTTAGGATGCTTACAGGTACAACGAGATATTCCTCGTTCGCGAAGAATTCAAGTGTCCAGAGGACGTAATCAAGCAACATCCGAAGGTGTTCAGCGACCAGGGAGAGCCAATCAAGGGGTACAAGGCGAAAGTACACGTGAAGCAGGATGCGACACCGGTGCATTGCAAACCCCGGGCCATGTGCCATATGCACTTAAGGACAACTTTGAGAAAGAACTGAAAAGACTTGAAGCTGAGAACATTATGAGTGAGGTAGAAAGTCGTGAATGGGAAACACCCATTGTAGTTGTACCCAAACCTGATGGTAGTGTTAGACTTTGTGGGGATTATAAGGTAACTGTAAACCAGGTACTTGAAAGTAGCATACCAGATACCCTACCGACGGCAGAGGATTTGTTTAGCACCCTCACAGGCAGCCAAGTCTTCACAAAAATGGACTTGACATATGCGTACTTGCAGTTAGGTGTAGATGACTAATCTAAATCCAAGCTGACTATCAACACTCATTTGAGATTGTTTCAGTTCAATAGGCTCCCATTTGGTACATCATCAGCCCCAGAGATTTTTCAAGGGGTGATGACACAAATTCTAGAGGGAATTGAAGGTGTGGTGTGTTACTTGGATGACATCCGCATCTCAGCCCCTGACAGGCAGACACATGATGAAAGGTTGGAAGTGGTATTCAAACGCCTTGAAACACACAGTGTAAGAGTGAAGGCACAGAAGTGTGAGTTCTTTCAGAACGCGGTAGAGTACTAGGGCATAAGATAGACAAGGATGGTCTACACCCCATCAAGAACGCACCCACACCCAGAAACATCTCTGAGATCCGATTCTTTTTAGGATTAGTGCATTATTATGGGAAGTTCATGCCAAATCTGTCCACCTGTTTACATCCCTTGAACGAGCTCTTGAGAAAAGATGTACCATGGAAGTGGACATGTGAATGTGACCAAGCTTTCAAGTCATGTAGGGCTCAGTTGGCAGAGAGTACAATTCTTGTTCATTACAATGTTAATAAGGCAATGAAATTAGCATGTGATGCTTCACCATACGGTGTTGGTGCTATGATCTCTCACATGCTAGAAAATGGAGAGGAGAGGCCAATAGCATTTGCATCTAGAACACTCAGTGCCAGTGAGAGAGATTATGCGCAAATAGAGCGAGAGGCTCTTGCATTGATTTTTGGCGTTAGGAGGTTTCACAAGTACTTGTATGGTAGAAGGTTTGTAATCGAGACGGATCCCCAGCCGTTGACAGTGATCCTAAATCCAAAAGCACACATACCAACTCATACAGAATGCAAAGATGGACATTGATATTGTCTGCATACCAGTATGATATTCAGTATCATAAGGCAGCAGAGCACAGCAATGTTCTTGCCATGTCTAGATTACCTTTGGAATCGGAGGTTACCCCAAACAGAGAGGACGTGTTTTATTTCTCTCATGTAGATGAGTTACCTATCTCATCAGGGGCATTCGGAAGGCTACTCGCACTGACAGACTTTTGTTAAAAGTGCCGGAGTATGTTAGAAACGTAAGGCCAAACAAATTGCTGGATTCATATGCAGAACTGAAACCATTCTTTGTACGTAGGAATGAATTCTCAGTAGACCAAGGGTGTGTCATATGGGGAACGAGAGTTGTAATCCCCGAAAGGTATGGAGTAAAATTGCTGGGAGATCTTCATGATCAGCATTTGGGAACATGTCTAACAAAGAGTCTAGCTAGAAGCTATCTATGGTGGCCTGGTCTAGATTAGGACATAGAACAAACGATGAAAGACTGCACATGCCAAGCAGTTGGAAAGAATCTGCCAACAGTACTGCTATAGCCACGGAAATGGCCGGCTAGAGTGTGGCAAAGTTTACACGTTGACTTTGCAGAGTTAGATGGACAACAATTGTTCATTGTGATTGATAGTCACTCCAAGTGGGTTGAGGTGTTTCCGAAGAACAAAACTACCTCCAGCAAAACAATAGACATTTTGCAAGGATTGTTTGCGTCCGATGGATTTCCAGAGGAAATTGTGTCAGATAACGGACCTCAATTCTGTTCACAAGAGTGCACAATTCATGAAAGGGAATGGTGTAAAACACACTAGGGACATACCATATCATCCTGCTTCAAATGGAGCAGCAGAACGCACTGCAAATTGTGAAGTGTGCATTAGTCAAACAACTGCTGGATCCAAATCCAAAGGAAAGACAGTTTTCTCTGTCTCACAAACTGGCTAACTTTCTCATTACATTTCGAAACACACCTCACACCACTACTGGTCAAATGCCAGCTGAACTGTTCTTGAAGAGAAAACCAAGAACAAGGTTTTCACTGTTGAAACCAAATTTGGCTCAAACAGTAGAAGAGAAACAGGAGAAACAAAAAGCATATCATGACAGAAGCAAAGGAAAGGAGTGTTAAGTTGAATCAGGTAAAGGTGAAAAACCCATCATCACAAGTGGGTGCAGTGGTTACCTGGAAGAGTAGTGAGAAAGTGCAGACCACGAACATACTTGGTCAAGATGTTTGGAAGTGGGAAGGTGAGAAAAATACACATTGACCTATGCAAGCACAGACAGGTTTGCAACCAGACCAATTAGACGAGTCAGATAATTTGGTTACCACTCAAGAACAGGTACCAACGGATGAACCAGAAATGGTACAAGAAGGTACACAAGATAGTGAGAGTTTGAACCAGCCTGAAAATGGAGGTTCAAGTGTGGTTGACAGTCAAGCAAAATTGACTGATGGACTGGAATCTATGAATGTAGGTCAAAAGGAAGGCTTGACTCGATCACAAATGAGTCCATGTGGTTCTAAACAATCAGAAACTTTTGGTCAGGGAAGATGTCCAGAAAGAAGGAGAAACTCAGTGGTTAAGTTCAATTTTTGAAGTTTATATTGTGAAATGCACATATCATTGTATATGCCACCTATATGCATGATGCTCTCATTTTATTCAGGTTATGTACAAGTAAACTATCAGACAAAATTGTAATAAGTTCATACCGTTTATTATATTAAAAAATGTTAACAATGTTGTATTCAAAAATGTCAACAATGTTGTATTCAAAAATGTCAACAAGGCGATAAGTTTTTCATTGTGGGAGGAGTTGTAATAGCGCCACCTTTGTGTCGGAGTATTGTAAATGATTGAATAAACCACAGTACACTGTGCAGTCGATATCCAGTCACCAGCGTGTCAACTCGTATTCTGTGTCTGAGCATAAGATATCACAATCCCATCCTTTCAAATTCCAATGTATACAAGCCCAGCCGCTCCATTCTATCAACATATGACAGTCCCACCATCCCGTGAATTAACCTGGTGAACCTACGCTTCACTCCCTCAATAGCAAGAACGTCCTTCCTCAAATTTGGAGACCAAAACTGCACATGATACTCCAGATAACTCTAGGGCCCTGTACAACTGCAGAAGGACATCTTTGCTCCAACAGTCAACTCCTCTTGTTATGAAGGCCAACATGCCATTTGCTTTCTTCACTGCCTGCTGTACCTGCTTGCATACTTTCATTGACTGATGAACGAGGAACCCGAGATCCCATTGTACTTCCCCTTTTCCCAACTTGACTCCATTTAGATAATAATCTGCCTTCCTGTTTTTGCACCCAAAGTGGATAACCTCACATTTATCCACATTAAACTGCATCTGCCCACCCACCCAACCTGTCCAAGCCACCCTGCATCCTCATATCATCCTCTTCACAGTTCACACTGCCACCCAGCTGCACACAATACTCCACACAATACTCCAGGTGTGGTCTCACTAGGCTCCTGCACAACTGCAGAAGGACCTCTTTGCTCCTATTGTTATGAAGGTCGACATGCCATTCACTTTCTCCACTGCCTGCTGTACCTGCATGCTTCCTTTCAATGACTGATGAACAAGGACCCTCAGATCCTATTGTACTTCCCCTTTTTCCAACTTGACACCATTTAGATAATAGTCTGCCTTCCTGTTTTTGCTACCAAAGTGGATAACCTCACATTTATCCACATTAAACTGCATCTGCCCACTCACCCAACCTGTCCAAGTCACCCTGCGTCCTCTTCACCGTTCACATTGCCACCCAGCTTTGTGTCATCTGCAAATTTGTTAATGTTACTTTGAATCCCTTCATCTAGATCATTAATGTATATTGTAAATAGCTGCGGTCCCAGCATCGAGCCTTGCGGTACCACACTAGTCACTGCCTGCCATTCTGAAAGGGACCCGTTAATCCCTACTCTTTGTTTTCTGTCTGCAAATCAATTTTCTATCCATGTCAGCACCCTACCCCCAATACCATGTGCTCTAATTTTGTCCACTAATCTCCTATGTGGCACCTTATCAAATGCTTTTTGAAAGTCCAGGTACACTACATCCACTGGCTCTCCCTTGTCCATTTTCCTAGTTACATCCTCAAAAAATTCCAGAAGATTAGTCAAGCATGATTTCCCTTTTGTAAATCCATGCTGATTCGGACCGATCCTGCTACTGCTATCCAAATGTGCCACTATTTCATCTTTTATAATTGACTCCAGCATCTTCCCCACCACCGATGTCAGGCAAACTGGTCTAGAATTCCCTTTTTTTTCTCTCTCCCCTTTCTTAAAAAGTGGGATAACATTAGCTACCGTCCAATCTACTGGAACTGATCCTGAATGTATGGAACATTGGTAAATGATCACCAATGCATCCACCATTTCCAGAGCCACTTTGTTAAGTACCAGGGATGCAGACCATGAGGCCCTGGGGATTATCAGTCTTCAGTCCCATCATTCTACCCAATACCATTTCCTGCCTAATGTGCATTTCCTTCAGTTCCTCCGCCACCCTAGATCTTCTGGCCACTAGTACATCAGGAAGATTTGGTCCTCCTTAGTTAAGACGGATCCAAAGTACCTGTTCAACTTGTCTGCCATTTCCTTGTTCACCATAATAAATTCACCTTTCTCAGGCATCAATGGTCCAACTTTGGTCTTAACAATTTTTTTCCTCTTCACATACCTAAAGAAGCTTTTACTACCCTCCTTTATATTTTTAGCTAACTAACCTTCAAACCTCATCTTTTCTCCCCGTATTGCCTTTTTAGTTATCTTCTGTTGGCCTTTAAAAGTTACCCAATCCTCTGGCTTCCCACTCATATTTGCTATGTTATACTTCTCTTTTATTTTTATATTGTCCCCGACTTTCCTTGTCAGCCATGGTCGCCCCTTACTCCCCTTGTTTGAAACAGTTTTTGTCAAGTTGTTTGAGTGGGTAGTTAGGAGGAGATGAGGAGGTTGAAAATATAATTTTAATGGTGCCTGGATTACGAATGGTGCTGTACAGTTTAGAACTGTTTTCTGTTGGCAAGGAGAACCTGATCTGGTTTATCTCTCATTGCACTAACAAGATACAAATTTTGCATGGTAGAAATGGCATAACTGCAGAAATTATGTTTTAAGTTTACATGAAGAATTCTTGGTATTTGAAAATTAATATATACAGATGAAAGTACTAAATCATGTGATAAATATTAAGCATGTAATTTTTAATGCTGGAAAGAGCCTGGTGCTTATAATATTTCTCTTGGATACTTAAAATTTCCTAGGTGTTTGAAGCTGGCATTTTCTTTTGAAAATAAAGGAATTTATTCAAAACAAACTGAACATAATACATTTTGCTGATCTTTCAAATTAATTGTGCAGCTTTCTTTTAGGATTGTTATCAAGTTTTGACCAACCATAGTGATTATGTACAACTAATTTTCATTTAAAAAAAAAACTGATTTATTTTTTAAAGGTGATGGACAGATGAACAGGAATAAAGAAAAGAAAATGGTTACTCAGAAACCATTTGGAACCATAGAATATATGGTAGGAATTAAATTATTAATTTGTAGGGTGTATAATTTTAATGGTTGCACGTGTAAAATATTGCTGATCTGTTGAAAACAGGTGGAAAAAATATGTTCATCCAAAAAAAAGGAAATATTTACTATGGTTTAAGATGCTAATCTGCAGTATGAAAGATGATCGGGTCGGTGGGGGCGCCCAAAAAGATGGGTCGGTGGGGGCGCTGCGAGTCGGCTGTCCTGCCAGTAGCGTGTTCGGTACTTTTACTTTTTTTTTGTTTTTTTGGTGTGTCTAAATATAAGTTTGAGTGTGTCTGGTGTGTGAGGTGGGGGGGGGGGGGGGGGGGGGGGGGGGGGGGGGGGGGGGGGGTGGGGGGGGGGAAACCGCTTTTGGTCGCTTCCTCGATGGAGAGGCGACTTTTTCCATGTCGCCTCCCTCACGGCCAACAGCTTGGATTGGAGCGGCCTTTCCCGAGTTGGACCCAAGAGCTTGAGCTTGAGCAGCAGACGCAGTGTGGACTTTTTCTATCGCGGAGCGGGCAAACCCTTGCCAGGGGTCGCCAGAGAGGAGTGCGCCGATCCCTGGCCTGGTGACTGGCATCATGGGGCTGTGGTCTGCGGAGCTTTTAGTCGTGGGCGTGGCGTGGACTTACCATCTGGAGCCTGGGATTCTGCGGCCTATAACATCCTGAAGCCACGGTCTCTGGAAGGAAAGTGCCAATTTGGGCACTCCAAGCCACGGAGTGTGTTTGACCGTCCCAACGTCGGAAGTTTGATCATCCCGACGAGAGGGCCTGTGCATTTTGCCGTCCGTAGCGGCGACTACGGAGGGTTCATCAAAGCTGCAAAGTAGTGCGGATTTTCCGTGTTTCGTACGGAAATGTGGAAATCCGATTTAGCCTTGTTAAATAAGGATTTTTTAATAAAACGACCATGGATAAACGGCTATGGACAANTGGAGTCACCGCTGCATCGGCCATGTTGCAGCAAAATCACCTTGGAATTTTACATTTTTTAAAAGCTCGGGTTTAATGAGCACTGCAGAAAGATTAGAGTCATTTATCACTTGATTCCTCTGAGACGAAAATGATTTAACTACCACTGTTAGCACTTGTTAACACCCAGTAGTTTAACACGTAGTTATACAATGTTTCACCAAAACATCGATATGCATTCCTCAATAAATATAATTGTGTTTTGACCTTCAAATATAACTGACGCCACGTTCCTTTGAATAAAATTCACGGGAGAATTTCTTAAAACTCACTGTCATTAAGGGCTCCGGACCATGAGCACGGGCTTCTTATTGGCCTGCAGGTACAGTCCCCCATTCACCCACGCTATTTAGTAATTTTTAACCGTCATTTAGGGATGTTTTATGAATTAAAAAAAATTAAGTATTTTATTTTGTCCCACATTCACGACCTAATTGGCGACCTCTGCCGAGTTTGCCCTTGACTCATACTCGCAGCATGGTCGCCACAAGGTCGTAGGATGGTCTTTGTAACTCTTCCTCATGCTCATGAGTGGTCCCGGTACACGTGGCCTCATGGAAGGTCGCGGGTGTTTTTCCAGCTGTTAAAAATGTCCAGAGTAAAAACGGTCCGGCATGAAAAAATATCGATACTTTTTACTAGTTAGGACGGTAGTGGGTCGTGATGATGTTCCCTAAGGTAGTCGTAGGTCGGTAATACTGGCCCGAAATAGATGATATGACATAATTTTTGATCATGTGATCATTTTACACTCTAAGACCAACTACGTAGCTAGACGTAGTTGGTCTTAGGTGTGGAAGACTGAGGTCGAGGGAGGTCGTAGGAGGTCGTAGACATAGTCATAGGAGGTCGTAGACATAGTCGTAGGAGGTCTTTTACTTCGGCAAGTCAACACGACCTTGTAATTTTTTTCAACTCGTCTAGGGTCTTCTAAATCTCGTGAATTAGGTCATCCAAGTGGGACAGGTCCTTTAGTTTATCAAAAGTTTCTTTATGTATCTTTTTGTTAGTTTATGAAAAGTTTATGTGTGTTGTTTTCTTTCTCTCTCCTTCAAGGTCAGTTCTTCTGTTTGCCTTTATTTGCTTCAGTTTTATTTAGTATTATTTATCACGTTGTGGTTGTAGCTTATGAAAGAATTAAACGGGTATTGGATTTTTAAAATTCATATAAATTCATAGCGTCGCCTGGGCATCTTGCATACTTGACTAGTGTTCATGAGATGATTTCAGGAATTATCAGATGAGCTTCTAATGCGGTCATTGTTCCCGTGCGCCCAAATCCCTTCAACCTGTACCTGCAAATTTAAGCTGGAAGGATCATAACACCTTGAAGAGCAATGACACTTTGTTTTTATGTAGAGGGGTAAAATAGGGTAAGGTTTAATATTGAGTAAAATTTTGAATTTGGGCGTTGCTTGGTACAAGGGAGACTACAAAGCTCATATAATATCTTTTTTTTAAACACTGTAACTTCTCTACATTTCTACTTCTGGATATGTATGTGGCACTTATGGATCATTCGAATTTTTGCCCAACTATTAGTTATATTCGTTAACGACATATAAATTATACTTGACATTTTCGATCTTTCCCAACCCTTAAAAAATGTCCTGAAGAAAGGACCCGACCCTAAACGTCGCTCTAGCATTACCCTCCATAGAAAGACACAAAAAGCTGGAATAATCAGCGGGTCAGCACATCTCATGGGAGAGAAGGAATAGGTACGTTTTTGGGTCAGACTTTTTTTCGGACCGTCCATAGATCCAACCTGACCTGCTGAGTTCTCCAGTATTTATGTTTTGCTCTTTAAATAATCCGTGGTCCGCTGAGAGAACAACACAATAGACACTCTGGAGAAGGTGCAGGTTTTGCTGGCACCCTCCATATGTAGTAGAACACATACATCATTAATACACGCTGAGTGACTTAATTGGGGTTAGATTATTTATATTTATTCTGTTGATCTAGAATTAATCGCTACCCACCCTCTGCACCTTATATCCGTCTTAATTGTATGAACTGTTCATAAAATGCGGAGCGCAGATGTCGTTTTACCAATTATCCATAGTGTTTAATGGGTGTTGTGATTTCAAAAGCCAACCAGATTTCACATCACTTCAGATTTACATATAAATAAAAGTCCCGCTGTCCCGCTCCAGATTTAAACAGAACAGTTTAACGCGTGGGAATTTAAACAAAGAGCTGTCGGCTGCAGCGTTGTGGGAATGTAGCGCAAAGGGCTAGAGCACTATGGGCGTTACACATAGTGCTATGGCCACAGCGCTATGGGTCACATAGCACTGTGGGCTATGTGACCCATAGCGCTGTGGGAAAATTCGCATAACAATGTGTCTTTGGAATTCTCTTTCTCAGTGGAAGTTCAGTTGAGCCTTTGTTTATTTTTCAGGCAGTGGTAGAATTCTGGATAAGCCTAGTGGTGAATAGTTACCAGTGGGATTGCAGTTACATTGGGATTGGCCTTGATTTTACAGAACGGTGGTGGGCTCAAGGGCAGAGAGGGAGAGAGGAAGGGCTAGAGGGAGAGAGGGAGGGATGGAGAGAGGGAGAGGATGGAGAGGGGAGGGACAGAGGGAGAAGGAGGGAGGGATGGAAGAAAAAAAAGGAAGGAGAAGAGAGGGGGGAAGAGAGAGGGAGGATGGGAGGGAAAGGGGGAGGGAGGGAGGGAGGAAATGTTTTTAAATCGATTTCCGCCCATGAATGAATATTTTGAAAATGGGCGAAGCAAAAAGTAGCATGTTCTCTGGAAAGGCTTATCCTAAAATAATTGATCGGAAGTGTGTGATTTTCAGTCAGGATGTCTGTATCATTCAGTCAGTGAGCTGTAGATGTGGACGCCATGACGGTAATCGCGAGCACATTAAGATGGAGCGAAGAATTACCCATGGCGTACTACGGCTTTGATCTTTGGTCTGGGCTTCACGGGCACTTGCACGTGTTACGTACCACGTGGCGCGGTGGATGCGAAGCTGTTGCGAGTTGAGGGATGAGACTCGACAAGATTAGAAAGAATAGAGATTAAAAATGCAAAATAGCTTCTACATCATCATTTGGTGCTAAAAGCAGGAAGCAGCCAGTCAAACAGCAGTGTACAAAGAAATGGCAATGAATGCACTGTCAAGTAAGGTGCGTAAAAGACATGTCAATTGGTAGCAAAGTTATGCATTTTTGTACTCTTACATGGGTATGACTGCACATTAAAAATAAAAAATCAGCAAAATGGCACCGTGTAAAAATACTGATTTCCTCAGCAAAATACTGATTTTCAGGTACTAGAATACGGAAATGCTCTGACAAAACTTGACAACTCTGGTTCATGGCCCCGACCACGGATGAACAAAGGAGGAGGAGTGACTGAATATTGTTGCCTTCCACCACAGTGAGGAATGCTGTGGTGTATTTTTTTGTTAAATTCTATTGTGTAATGTGTGTTATTTTTAAGTGTATCGTTGCTGGCAAATTCATTTCACTGCATCTTCGGGTGCACGTGACGAATAAAATTGACTTTGACTTTAACTTTGACTTTTGATTATTTTTGTTTTTAATATACAGGCTGGGTCCCAAGACACAATGAACACCATAGCTTTGAAATTCAATGTTACACCAAATGAACTTGTGCAGATGAACAAACTTTACAGTCGTGTTGTTGTTCCTGGTCAGGTATGGCTTCACTAATTTCAGAAAATAAACAATTATGCTAATTTAATACTTGACATTAATTTGGAGGTTGCTTAAATTCAAAGTTCCTTTTGTACTTTCAGACTTTGTATGTTCCAGATTCACCATCGGTTGCGACAGCAATTTCCCCAGTCTGTGGAAGCCTGCTGACTCCTCCCTCATCAGATACAGAGTATGGTAAACTTCCAGTAAGTATTGAGCTGTCAAGCAATAGATTGTTCTGAAGATAAATTTTCCTGTTGTTAGATCATAATTTTTAATGTAAAAAGTAGTTGAACAGATATTAGCTGCAACGTACAAATATTACCTACTGTGGAGCCATTTAAATCGAGAGATATATCTGGTGATTTTACTTGTATGCCTAATTGACCAATCTATCATTTACAGGATGCAGACCGTCCAAGAAAAGTAACTGCTCGGAATTTCCTCTCCTCATCAGTGCATTCACAACCTATTGTGAGAGTAACATCATCTGGTTCAGAAGATGATGAACCACTTACAGAAAAGTTTTTGAAAATGAATTGCAGATACATTACAGATGGCGAGGTAACCACTACAATTAATTTCTAATGTTCACTTTTTTTTTTCATAATCCATGAATTATCCCTACATTTTTGGTGAGAACTGAGACTTTAAGAATTTTTAATTCTTTAAGAATATGGAGTAAGCCATTTAGAACGGAGACGAGGAACACTTTTTCTCATAGAGAGTGGTGAGTCTGTGGAATTCTCTGCCTCAGAGGGTGGTGGAGGCAGGTTCTCTGGATGCTTTCAAGAGAGAGCTAGATAGTGCTCTTAAAAATTGCGGAGTCGGGGGATATGGGGATAAGGCAGGAATGGGGTACTGATTGGGGATGATCAGCCATGATCACATTGAATGGCGGTGCTGGCTCGAAGGGCCGAATGGCCTACTCCTGCACCTATTGTCTATTGTCTATTGTCTATTTAGTAAGTTGTCTGAAATCCTAATGCTCGTGACAGGTTTACTATAGTCTTTCCATTGTCAATTTCTGTTTCACGTTTCCATTGGGATAAAACTGAATTTCTAAAATAATTTTGCACTTCCTTTTATTTACTTATAATATTTTTTACATCTCTTTCCCTGGAATATATTTGGTGCCCTCTTTCTAGGCAGACACTGGTTTGAGGGTGACCTGCTTCCACTCCTATTTGATGGGTTATGATGTGACTGAAGTCAATTGGGGAGCTGCAGCCTCTTGCACAGATGGGGCAGGTGGAGGCTGACAGGGTAATTTGTGAGGTTTTTTGGTTTGGCCCTACTGAAGAAGGTGTGTCAACTGTCTACTTCTTCAATGACACCATCTTCTACCTGTCATGTTTAAATCACTGGTAGTGCCACTATCAAATTGTCCAAGTTCTTGAGTGAGATTGGCTGATCAGGGTGCAATTCTGTGTTGGAATTGTCCATAGTGGGCCTAACTTTTTGGATCCCAAGCTTTTTATTGTGAGTGGAAGAAACCTATGGGTGGTTTCTTTTAACATGAAGTAGCCATTGCATACCAGCTACCATACAGATGTTGCAGAGCAAAATCTTGATCACGTGACTCTCCTGCATGACTCTTATCCAGATATTATGTATAAAATCATAATAACATTTCTAAATCTATCACTGAATTCTTCACCAATAATCTTCAAGATTATTTTATTATTTTCAATATTTAAAGTGGAAAATACCAGTAAAAATGCCCAATAATCCCCTTTCTTCAAAATATCGATTACAACACTGTATACGTATTCGTTTAGAAGAGGAGGGGGTGGTGGTTGAAATTAATGTCTTGTTCTGTTGATTCTTTAGTCAATGTTTTATAGAGAAAATCAATTTGGCTGGCTACTTTATGCTGGGCATATTGACATACATTCTGTTATCAATATACCAATCTACCAATGTACTATCTCTTTCAATACATTCAGTACACAAATATGAGCATGTAAAATATACAAGCAAAAATCCATATTGGAGGAAAAAGAAATATGGAACACCGAAAGATAAAGGAGGTTTAGATTTGCATTTGTCTTTCACAATTTTAGGATTTGCTGAATCATTTTACTGATTTTTTAATTTTGGAAATGTAGTTACTAATCTAATATAAGAATTTATAGACAAAGTAAAGAGTAGGAGTGAATGGGTCCTTTTCAGAATGGCAGGCAGTGGCGAGTGGAGTGCCGCAAGGCTCGGTGTTGGGGCCGCAACTGTTTACCATATATATTAATGATTTGGAAGTGGGAATTAGGAGCAACACTAGCAAGTTTGCGGTGACACAAAGCTGGGTGGCAGTGTGAACTGTGAAGAGGATGTTAGGAGGTTGCAGGGTGACCTGGACAGGTTGAGTGAGTGGGCAGATGTGTGACAGATGCAGTATAATATAGATAAATGTGAGATCCACTTTGGCGGCAAAAACAAGGGGGCAGATTATTATCTCAATGGGGTTAGGTTAGGTAAGGGGGAGGTGCAGCGAGATCTGGGCGTTCTTGTACACCTGTCACTGAAAGTTGGCGTGCAGGTACAGCAGGCAGTGAAGAAAGCTAATGGACTGTTGGCCTTCATAACAAGAGGATTTCAGTTTAGGAGTAAAGAGGTTCTCCTGCAGTTGTATAGGGCTCTGGTGAGACCACATCTGGAGTATTGTGTACAGTTCCTAATTTGAGGAAGGACATCCTTGCGATTGAGGCAGTGCAGTGTAGGTTCACGAGATTGATCCCTGGGATGGCGGGACTGTCATGAGGAAAGATTGAAAGGACTAAGCTTGTATTCACTGGAGTTTAGAAAGATAAGGGGGATCTTATAAAACACATAAAATTATAAAAGGACTGGACAAGCTAGATGCAGGAAAAATGTTCCCAATGTTGGGCGAGTCCAGAACCTGGGGCCACAGTCTTAGTTTAAGGGGGAGGTCATTTAGGACTGAGGTGAGAAAAACTTTTTCACCCAGAGAGTTGTGAATTTATGGAATTCCCTGCCACAGAGGGCAGTGGAGGCCAAGTCACTGGATGGATTTAAGAGAGAGTTAGATAGAGCTTTAAGGGCTAGTGGAGTCAAGGGATATGGGGAGAAGGCAGGCACGGGTTATTGATTGCGGACGATCAGCCATGATCACAATGGATGGCGGTGCTGGCTCGAAGAGCCGAATGGCCTCCTCCTGCACCTATTTTTTATGTTTCTAAGTGTTATGGACAGCAATGGGATTATTAGAGTTCTGCAGATAACTTCCCTGTTTTTTGTGCTATGAGATCTTTTACATCTGGCCAAGAGGGCAGGCAGAGGTCTTAGTTTATTGGCTCATCAGAAGAGTAGCACCACTGACAATGGAGCACACTGAGTACTGCACTTCAGAGTCGCCCCAAAGTTTTGTGCTTCAACCATTGAAGATTGAACCCACAAAAATCTGACTGAGGTGAAGGTACTGCCATCTGAGCTGTGGCTGAAACCAATTGTATGGATGCCCATTATCGTCACTCCAGCTAACTTTATTCACTGTCCAGAACTGTTCACAACTTTGCTACTTTTACTCCAGCAGTATGTCTTTATCATTGCATTTCTGTCTCTGAGTTATATATTCTTTCACATGTTATGTCATATGGAGTTCAACTGTTGGATATACACCTATCGATACCTCACTGAGCAATTTCACTTTGACTTACTTGATGGTCTCATTGCAGGCTACTTCATGTAGTTTATCAAAGTTCTTCAATGCAGTGCTGTGGGAGTTTTCTGTTGAGAATACAGTATCAAGTGTTGAATGAAATGTGCATTTACTGCCTCTGTTAAAGAGTTAGCGGGGTGTTCTATTGTGCTATTTGAAGCATGATATCCTCTTGGGCCATTAGCACCAAAAAATGTTTAACTCAATACATATCATTGCCCTTTGTGAGATCTTCCTTTTCTTACATAACTGTCTCTGAGCATTACCTTTTATGTGAGGTTATGTGAAATTTATAGTACATAACTTTGCTTTTAATAAAATGAAAGCTGTAACTGAATCATTTCTAGATTTCCCTTTTGTTGCACATCTAATTGCATGTAATTTTCCCCGTCTCATCAGGGAGTTGTTGGAGGAGTTATGATTGTCACTCCAAATAATATCATGTTTGATCCACATAAATCCGATTCCCTTGTAATTGAAAATGGATGTGAGGAATACGGACTAATTTGTCCCATGGAAGAAGTCATATCCATTGCCTTATACCATGATATCTCACACATGAAGATTAAAGATGCTCTTCCATCGTAAGTAGTTTACATTGAGACAAACGTAATAAGCTATTTCAGTTGGGAAAAGTATTTTGTTTGTGAAAATTTGCATGCCTTGTATTGTAATATTGTAGTGCAATATATAAATTATTTGATCAGGCATACTTAAACTTAGCCAAAGTGTCTCAAAAAAGTACAGAGATTTAAACTAAAAGTATTAAATCTGCTACAAAGAAAATTACATTGTTCTTTTTAAAACTAATAACATTGAAAATGTTTATTCACTGCATTAGTATTTACTTTGCCTGAATGATTTAAAGTATAAAATTAACCATTTTTAATTTGCTTTACGTACCTATGATTTCATTGTTTAAAGAGTACCAAACGTTCTGAGATTTGTTAACACCTTTGCTACATTTTATTTGCATATTTTATATTATTTTCTTCATTACATTTGATTTCATTTCAAGATTTTAGATTTTGTTCAACATTTTTGTGTTCATTTTTATTTTTGATTTAACATCCCAAATGCCTACATCATTTATCCTGACAGTGATGTACCAAAGGATCTCTCTCCCCTGTATAGGCCTGGAGATTGGGATGATCTATCAGCTGAAAAGGATCTAAATCCATTTAATCGTTTCAAGGCCATGAGTAAAAATCGACAGGTGAAGGATCATGATTCTTCAGAAAACCATTATCCTCTCCGCAAAAGTATGGAAGATACATCTGATGAATTGTTTACTGAACTTGCATCATCCCCGGTAAAAGAGGAAAGTGCTGCAGAATTTGCAAATGGTATTTGTAGAGATGTAGTTGAAGGAAAGTCAGAAGTGACTGCAACTCGCTCTGTCTTGAACAGCCATGGTTATTACAAGGATGATTCCACTACTGAGGAGAAACCTACAGATATGTTTGATCCTGTGGAGTGTGTGAAACATGTCTCACTTGTAAAAATTGATGAGACCAATGACCAACAAACTATACTTGAAAAAACATTACTGGGACCCACCTCAAAAATGAGTATTCATTCTTCTGAAAGTCCATCTTTAATATTTGGTGTTCCTTCAGATCATGATATTTCTGGGGACAGTGAAATTACCTTCAACAGTGATATCATAACAGCCAAGGGAACCTACCTAGAGAATTACCTGAGCAAAGGGAGCAAGGTTCCCACAATGCAGGATTTTCCATTTGATATTGGTCCAGACAATAGTACAAAATCATCTTTGAAGGAAGATAATGAAGAAGCTGGCTGTCAATCAGAAATTCAAGCATTCTTTAACAAACTTAAAGGACCAATTGAAGGTAAATAGCAGATATTCAATTTTGTTAGAATCATAGAAAATGTACAGTGCCCTACATAATGTTTGGGACAATGGCCCATCATTTATTTATTTGCCTCTGTACTCCACAATTTGAGATTTGTAATGGAAAAAATCGCATGCGGTTAAAGTGCACACTGTCAGATTTTGTTAAAGGGTATTTTTATACATTTTGGTTTCACTATGTAAAAATTACAGCTGTGTTTATACACAGTCCCCCATTTCAGTGCACGATAATGTTTGGGACACATGGCTTCACAGGTGTTTGTAATTGCTCAGGTGTGTTTAATTGCCTCCTTAAAACAGGTATAAGAGAGCTCTCATCACCTTTGAAAACTTATATTGCTGTTTTATCAACATGAGGACCAAAGTTGTGCCAATAAAAGTCAAAGAAACCATTATGAGACTGAGAAAATGTTAGAGATATCAGCCATTCCTTAGGCTTACCAAAATCAACTGTTTGGAACATCATTAAGGAGAAAGAGAGCACTGGTGAGCTTACTAATCACAAAGGGACTGGCAGGCGAAGGAAGACCTCCACAGCTAATGACAGAAGAATTATCTCTATAATAAAGAAAAACCCCCAAGACCTCTCTGACAAATCAGAAATACTCTTCAGGGGTCGGGTGTGGATGTGTCAATGACCACTGTCTGCAGAAGACTTCATGCACAGAAATGCAGAGGCATGCATGGCTGCTGAAGGTACTGACTCACTTATCTTCATTGATACAGAAGGCTTCCCGACGGGCCGCGCGGCCAGAAGGCTTCCTGACGGGCCACAGCAGTGGACTGGGAACGCAGCCGGAGGCCTTTATCGAGGCGCCGCGGTCTCAATGCCTCCCGGATCGCCGCGTAGAAGCCCGGGTCGGGGCCCAGCGCAGGCATCGTGAGTAGAAGCCTGGGTCGGGCGAAGCGGCGACGGAGCCCACGGATGGAGCATAGGTCGGCACCGCAGAGGAGTGAAGTGGGGCATCATCAGGGGAGAGGCCTCAGCGGCGGCAGCGGTGAAGCCTCGCAACGATGGAGCCTCAGCAGTGGTGAAGTCTTGCGACGGTGGCGATGCCTTGTGGGTCGATCCGCGGTCGATGAGAGCATGGAGAACCACCGTGCGGGGGGATGGGAAGAACAATGGACGACCCGGCGTGGGGGGACTGCCGTGAGGGAAGAGGGGATGGACATTGGGGGAGGAACAAAGGACAATGGGGTCCCGGCATGGGGGAACCACTGTGGTGGGGAGGATGGGGAGAAAAGGGACAGCCGACGTGCTTTGTAACTAAGTCAGCGCCGTAGGTGGCTGCTATTTGTATATATTGTGTATGCAAGCAAAGAATCTCACTGTGCCCTGTCACATGTGACAATAAGGTATTCCTATCCTATCCTTACTGCTGATGGTAGTAGCATAATGAATTCTGAAGTGTATAGACACATCCTATCTGCTCAAGTTCAAACAAATACCTCAAAACTCATTGGCTGGCAGTTCATTGTACAGCAAGACAATGATCCCAAACATACTGCTAAAGCAGCAAAGGAGTTTTTCAGAACTAAAAAAATGGTCAATTCTGAGTAGCCACGTCAATCACCCGATCTGAACCCAATTGAGCATGCCTTTTATATGCTGAAGAGAAAACTGAAGGGGTCTAGCCCCCAAAACAAGCATAAGCTAAAGATGGCTGCAATACAGGCCTGGCAGAGCATCACCAGAGAAGACATCCAGCAACTGGTGATGTCCGTGAATCACTGACATCAAGCAATCATTGCAGGCAACGGATATGCAACAAAATACTAAACATGACTATTTTCATTTACATGACATTGCTGTGTCCCTTACATTATGGTGCCCTGAAATGGGGGGATTATGTATAAACATTGCTGTAATTTCTACATGTTGAAACCAAAATGTATAAAAATAGCCTTTATTAAAATCTGACGATGTGCACTTTAACCACGTGTGATTCTTTTTCTATTACAAATCTCAAATTGTGGAGTACAGAGGCAAATAAATAAATGATGGGTCTTTGTCCCAAACATTATGGAAGGCACTGTAAATGCTTGTCTGGCTCATCATGCTTGTCACTTTTTTGAATAAGCATTGCAGTGATTGCAGTTTTGGTTGAATAAAAAGGGCAACTGTCAGCTGTTTATCAGATCTGATTGGATCACACATAGATTTTTGAAGCCGTGCCCTCCTGCCAAAATATTTCACTCACTATTCCAGTTTGGGCACCGAAGTTTTATACTGGATGCCCTAACATCCTTCTTTATCTCTTGCCCTATCCCTAATTTTTTGCTTCCACTTTTCTTCAGATAGCTCATGGATGTCTGGGATTAAGATCAAGACTATTTATGTTGCTGCCTCCGTCACTTCATCTACTTTCAGCCGACAAGGCAAAAATTCAAATGTTTCTCTTCTTCTAATCCCAAGCTCTTATATTTCCATAGTGCTCTCCCTTGACTACTTGTGCCCTTTGCAAACTCATTACTTTCATCAGATCCGTCTCCAGTTCCCTAGTACCTTTCCACAAATCAGCTGACCAATGTCTAAATTACACCAATTCTCTAACTCACTTGATGTCACACACTTGTACTACACAAACATTGTCCTATTAGCCCATCCCATCCACACCGACATTTTTTTGCCCATCTATACTAATCCCATTTGCCTATTTTAGATACATATCCTTCCATGCTCATGATAGCACTATTATATCCTTCTATGCTCATGATAGCACTCTTTAAGTGCTTGTCTATATGCCTCTTTAACATAGCGATTATTCCTCATTCCACCATCTTTTTCCTCAAATCCCCTTTAATACTCCTTCCTCCCTTCAACACAGAAGGGTCAAAGGTTTAAACCTTTACTCTCTTATTTTGAAATCCCTACCATGGGAGAACGTTTCTGACTATCCTATTATGCTTCTTATTTTTAAATTCCTCTCTTAGTTTGCCCTTCTGCCTCCTTCGGTCCTGGGAAAGCAAGACCAGCCGATCCAATCTTTCTCCCCATTGCTAATGTCCGCCAATACAAGCAACATCTGATTATCAATGTTTTCTCTCCACAAATATTGTTTTTCTCATCTTTAAATCTGCTGTCATCTCCCCTTTAATAAAAAAGCAACTACCCTTCGTTCTTTTAACCTGCTGTTCCATCTCCAGCGTTCCTTCCCTCTTGGACATAAAGCCTCCCAAATGCATGTCTATTTTTCTTGAAACTTTTTATTTGAATCCTTCCAACCAGGTTTCCAGCTCTGCCACAAAACTGGAGAAACTCTGATCAGTCACTAGTGACATCCAATGTGACAATAATTAAGGTAATCTATCCTTTTCCACCTTGACCATTCTGCAAACCTGATGTGGTTGACCACACCATTCTCTTCTAACATGTCTTTGCGGCTTGATGGTATTGCACTTGTCTTCCGTTATTAGTGATCTGTTCATTGCCAGGGAATCACTAGTGTTGCTAATTTTTGGACAACTACATCTTTATATCTGGTTTCTCAAAGATCTTTTCTTCTCACCTACTCTTTCTCATCTACATGGTGCTCCTCTGTAAAATAATCCAAAATATTGGCATAATTTTCCAAATGTTCACTGTAAGACATAATTTATCTCACCAATTCATCCTTTTATCCTTTTGCCTCAGGTTTTTTTAATTGTTTGTACCTCATCTCGAACTAGATGTTTAAATGTCCTTCAATTATTTATGATGGACACAATATGCTGGAGTAACTCAGTGGGTGAGGCAGCATCTCTGGCACCTCAGGAGGAATGGGCGACGTTTCGGGTCGAGACCCTTCTTCAGACTGATGTCAGAGGAGGGGGTGGGGCAAAGATTGAATGTAGGTGGAGACAGTAAGATGTGGAAGAACTGTGAAGGGGGTAGAGAGAGAGAAAGCAAGGGCTATCAATTATTTATGAGTAAGGCTATTGTCTTTGTCTTTTTCCTAATAAAATCTGAAATTGGTCTCACATTTGATGCCAAGTGCAATTTTAGAACATGGATTCTTGGCAACTTTAAGATCAACCATTATTACCCCAGAACATCTCTATCTTAGCCCCTTTAGAGTAATAGAGTGATATCGTGTGGAAACAGGCCCTTTAACCGAACTTGCCCACACCAGCCAACATGTCCCAACTACACTCGTCTCACCTGCCTGCATTTGGTCCTTATCCATCCAAACTTTTAGTATCCATGTACCTGTCTAACTGTTTCTTAAACGTTGGGATAGTCCCAGCCTCAACTACCTCCTCTGGCAGCTTCTTCCATACACCCACCACCCTTTGTGGAAAAAAGTTACCCCACAGATTCCTATTACATCTTTTCCCCTTCACCTTGAACCTATGTCCTCTGGGCCTCGATTCCCCTACTCTGGGCAAGAGATTCTGTGCATCTACCTGATTTATTCCTCTCATGCTTATACACCTCTATGAGACCACCCCTCACCCTCCTGCGCTCCAAGGAATGGAGACCCAGCCTACTCAACCTCTCCCTATAGCTCAGATCCGCTGAACACAATACTCTAAATGCAATCTCACCAACGTCTTATACAACTGCAACATGACCTCCAAACTTCTTTACCTTGAAATGTTGTGAAGCCCTTACTGAAGCCCTTACCATGCCTAGATTGCCATCAAGCTTGGTAATTCATATGTATAGTTGGAATCTGACCCCGTTTTATTCTCTATAAACATCTGTAAGTGTGTTCTTATAGTAAGTTCCATTTACTTATCTCTTTGATTTAATTCTTTGTTTTGCCTCATAGTTGAACCACATTTCAGTATATAAAACATCTTTGTCCTTGTTTCAAATCTGTCCAATGTTTTGATGTTCTTCTATAATCTCCACTAACCCAAGACTATTTGGATATTTACATTGTTATTCCCAACTCTTGCATGTCTCTGAATTTAATCACTGCTCAATTAGAGGCCACCTCTTCAGCTGTCAAGGCCTTAATTACAGGAATGATTCTTTCCCCCCTCCTTTTTAAGATACTTCTTAAAACATAATCCACTGGATCAAATGCACCAGTATCATCCAATGGCTTGACATTGCTTTATTAGACTGGTAATTCTTCTGCGAAGCACTTTGAAATGTCTTCTGTGGTAATTCTCCTATATAGATGGGATTTATTCTAATTTGTTTGACAAGTGGACTTATCACAGAGTGTTTATGGTGCAGGAAGAAGCTATTTGGCTTGTCAAGAATAATTCAACTGTTATACTTCCCCACTCTCTCAAAATTGTCCTAATTTCTTTCATTTCAGATCTATTCAACTTTTTGAATGCTGCAATTAAATTTGCCTTCACCTGGCAATTCCTCCTCACAACACATTGTGTGTATGGAGGGGAAAACAACTTTGGTTCTATTGTCGATCATTCCCATTCCATTCCACCCCCCCTCTGATCTTCATTCCTCCACTAATGGAATAGTTTATTTCTATATATACGCTCTTTTTCTAGTTCATGATATAAACACTGCTACACAATTCCTTGTAAGTATTCCCTTTTTCAGGAACAACCTCAGCTTCTCCTGTATATCCACAGAATTAGTTTTGTGTCATTGGAATTATTTTGGTAAATCTCTTCTGCGTAGCCTTCGAACCTTTCCTAAAGTGCATTTAAACTTTCTTTACAAATTCCCTGCAATTCTTTGAAAATACAGGAGAAATGTATTTTCACATTTGCTTTATGGAAAAAATTGTCAGAATTTTATCATCATCTTCCAATGATAATGACTAGGTGCCCTAATTGTAATTTAAAAAATATCCCAAAGCGTTTCACGGAAGCGTGAGAGGAAAACTAAAGAAGATTGTGACCAAAACTTTTATCAATCATTTACTTTTTAAAAGGTATCTGGTTGAGAGAAAGATAATTAGAAGCCAGAGTAGCATGCTCTAATATTATTTATCTCTTTCCAAAAGAAAGTATCAACTTTGAAGTTAAAAGTTAAACAGACGAATTTGAATCTCAACCTTTTCTTTCTTCTGGTTACTCTTTTGGCTATGTTGTTCAATATCCTATTCACTTAGATGATGTTCATCATTGGGTGAGCAAAATCTATTAAGATTGGTATGTCTTCACCCTTTGTTGTTCCAACACCATTGTGAAGATGCTCATTTTCTTGTGTAATTGTACTGCTTTCTTTAATTTTTTTAGACATGCTTCCATCAAAGGAAGAGAAGAGCAAGAAACCACCTATGTTCCTTTGCATTAAACTTGGGAAACCTATGCGAAAGTCATTTGTGTCATATAGCATGACGACAATACACCAATATGTGAAGAGGGAGAAGCAGCCAGAATATTGGTTTGCAGTTCCACAAGAAAGGCGAGTTCTTGAACGTTAAGGCAGTATGATTTAAATTTGCTGTCTGGCTATTTTGAAGAAATGTACACTTCAGCTTATTTTAATCTGCAACTTTGCAATAATTTGAAACATTTGTTTATTGGAATCAATAACGAGAATTTTTAATTTTCAGGACGTTTAATTCAGGGAAAATTCCTTCTTCACAAAGTTGGTCTGGCAAATTTAAATTGGAGCTTTTTCTAACATTACTTTGTTAGCTATGTAGTTCATTAATTTGAAAGATCAGCCTGAAAAATCATCTCTCTCTCCCTCTATTTCTCACTCTCCTTCCCACTCCCTCTCTCCCTCCAACCCTCTCCTTTGGAAAAAAAGCATTTTTCAAACTAGTAATAATATAAATTTTCTGTCAATGATTGGATACATTATATATTCCATTAGTTTGATAATTGATAACATTGGGGTGGTTATTTAATAAAATAAAAGACATATAGCACATCCATCTAGAGCAAGACGATATGAGTAGCTACAGAAAAGGGATTTTTCTGACATGGAGAAACCAGTTTAAAGAAAGTTGTGGGAACAGAACCCTCAAATAACCTAGGGAATTGTTGCATTCTACTAGCTTGATGCTCAAATAAAATGTGTAGGTCATCAACCTCTGTTACTTTAACACAAAGGAATGTCTGAGGAAGGGTCTCGACCCGAAACGACACCCATTCCTTCTCTCCAGAGATGCTGCCTGTCCCGCTGAGTTACTTCAGCATTTTGTGTCTACCCTCTGTTACTTTAACACGATTCTGAAGATTTTGTGTGTGTAATTCATTGCTGTGCAGCCTGCTAATGTCATTGACCTCTTTTTATCTTTGTTCCATCTAATAATTGAACTAGACCTAAGAACATAGAAAAGTTGCACAATGTTATGTAACCCATTCGGCATTTGACTGATGATCTGAGTAAAGCCATGACTAAGGATTAAGAGACCTTGTTTAAACTTAAGATTCTTACAGGATTTATTGGGGAGATTACTTCCTCTGGCTATTGAATTTAGAAGGGATGATCATTGTTTTATAAAAATGTCAGCTACTTAGGATTGTGATAGGGAGAAATTTCTCCCTGCAGAGTTTGAAATGTTAGTCATTATGCTCAAAACGTGGGTCAACAGATTTCTGGTGTTATGAGAATCAAAGGATATGGGGATGATGCAGAAAAATGGTATTGAGATAGAAGATCAGTCATAATCTTGATGAATTGCAGATAGACACAAAATGCTGGAGTAACTAAGGAATGGGCGACATTTTGGGTCGAGACCCTTCTTCAGACTGATGTCAGGGGAGTGGGTGGTACAGAGCTGGTCCACTCGTGTATATCGGCGAGACCAGGCACAGGCTCGGCGATGTCCACCTAACTACCTGCTCTCCTGGTTGCTCAACACTTTTAACTCCCCCTCCTATTCCCACACTGAATTGTCAGTGAGGCCAGCACAAATGGAGGACCTCATATTGTTGCTTGTGTAGGCGGTATGAACATCGACTTTCCCAGTTCTCCTACCAGTCTTACTGTCTCTGACTGCATTTTATCTCTGTACCGCCCACTTCCCTGACATCAGTTTGAAGAAGGGTCTCGACCCGAAACGTCGCCCATTCCTTCTTTCCAGAGATGCTGCCTGTCCTGCTGAGTTACTCCAGCATTTTGTGTCTATCTACGATTTAAGCTAGCATCTGCAGTTCTTTCTTACACACACTTGATGAATGGCAAACAGGATTGAGCTTCTCCTTACCTCTGTTATATTACCATAAAAAGAAAAAGACTTGTTTTTATTTTTTCGAAGCAAGCATTTTGAAGAAATTCATTGTTTAGACTCCTTTTTTGTTTAAATGTTTAAAACAAAAAATAGGCTCAATAATACCAATTCAGTCAAGGTCCCTGCATTCTCTCTGAGCATAAATGCATTGAATTAACAATTATTTTTATGCTTTTTTGCATTTGCGGATCCAATAATCATATATGCTGTGTCTTGAGCACTGTTGCCCTCTTTCTAATTTTATCAGCAAGTTCCATACTTAGTCATTGGAATAGAACATAGTAGACACTGTGGTACAATATATGTGAATCACAAATTGTGACATAATTATCAGACAATACAAAAAATAATTAAAATATACAAATGTATTGTTCAAACTCAAAATCAGTCTTTTGGTTGATTCAGCTGAGATTTCCATCTGCTGCCACAATTGAACTTGAGAGATTTATGGTACAATTTCAAAAGTTTGGTCACATATTCCTAAAAGACTGACCAAAATCTCTTCCTGAAAAAACAACAAACTAAAACTGATTAGTTTATTATTGTCACAATGATAAGTGTGGAAGCTCGCTGCGTGGAAATTTGTTGCTTTATCTTTTGTAGAACAAGAGTGGCAACACTTCAGAAATATTTGATTGACTGTAAAACATTTTGAGATTTCTGAGTGTGTAAGGAGCGGTAGAAATGAAAGGAGTCATCAATCATTCAAAGACTTTATTGTCATTCAAAAATACACCAACCAATGCAAGTCTGAACAAAATTTTGTTGCATCTGGCTCACCGTGCAACATAAAATAACAAAGGGTAAAATGGATAAAAAGATAAAATAGATAATAGTGGCGGCACATTATATGGAATTCAAGAGTCTGATGGCTATATGTCATCAGTCTGATGGAATATACATGCATGTCTGTTTGTCTTATTCACACAACTTCCCCCACACCCCTCTGATATTTCACTGTTGGTCATTTCATTGATGGTAGGGAATATGATTGGCTGCATTGCTATTCTGTACGTTGTTGCCCCATGTTTTCCTTCCCCTTAGAAACAAGGAACTGCAGATGCTAGTTTACAAATGACAGTGCTAGAGTAGCTTTGTGGGTCAGGCAGCATCTCAGGAGAACATGGATCACTCATTTTGGGACCCGATCCGAAAGGTCATCTGTCCATATTCTCCTGAGATGCTGCGTGCCCCACTGGGCTACTCCAGCACTTTGTCTTATTTTCCTTTGCCGTGTTCCTTTTTGATGACAACAACATTTCAAGGGCGGTTGAAACTCTCTCCGTGGCTTGGAGCTCCCGAGTCGGCCTCTTCTTACAAGAGACCGTGGGCTTCACGATGTTAAAGTCCACAGGCCCCGTGATTGAAGCTTCGATCCCCGGCAAAGGGATCGCAAACTCCGCGATGTTAAAGTCCTGCAGACTCCTGCGGCTTGGAGTGCCCGTCGGTCTCCAGGAAAGGACGCCAACTCCACGATGTTAGGCCGCAGTGGGGACGGAGATACGATACGGGAAAAAAAATTGCATCTCCTTCGAGGTAAGAGATTGAAAAAAGTTTTACCCCCTCCCCGCACCCCCCACCCCCCACGTAAAACAAACCAAGGAACTCTAAAACGTACTTTTAACACATACTAAAAATAACAAAAAATAAGAAAGGACAGGCAGACTGTTGGCGAGGCAGCCACTGCTGGTGGCACCACCCGGTGTTCCAAGGAGGAATTGATGATTTCATTATATGGTTATAATTACAGGAATTTGTATAAAATTAATGTTACCCTGTATGTCCTGTTATTTCTGGTTAGCTTCTCCCTCACAGCATGTTCTGGGTATATGGTGGGGTGATGTTTGGTACTCTCTTGACCCTTTCTTTTTCATCTGGAAAAATGTAAATTAATTTGAAAAGGGTGTAACTGAATTGAACATTATGGAACTTTATTTATGCTTGCTTAAAGCATAAGTTGTGAATCTGTGGAATTCTCTGCCACGGAAGGCAGTGGAGGCCAATTCACTGGATATTTTCAAGAGTGTTTGATGTAGCTTTTAGGGCTAATATAACCAAGGGATATGGGGAGAAAGCAGGAATGGTGTACTGATTCCACCAGGTGGTGCCGCACGATGGCAACCTCGCCAACAGTCTTATTTTTTCATCTTTTTTTGGTTATTTTTAGTGTGTTTTAAAAGATTGTGTCAGTGTTCTCTGGTATGTTTTATGTGGGGGATGGGGGAGGTGGGTCGGGGGAAACTTTTTCAATCTCTTACCTTACCGGAGTTGCAATTGTTTTCCGGATCCTATCTCCGGTCGCTCTGTGGACTAACATCATGGAGCTGGAGGCCTTGCTCGGGACTGACTTTGAGCCCCATCAAGGGGACATGGGCTTACCATCGGAGCCGATCCCTTGCCTGGGATCGACCAACCTGCGGATTTCACCATCAAGGAGCTCGCAGTCTCGGGTAGAGACCGATGTCAGGAAGCTCCAAACGACGCAGAAGGTTTCAACCAGCCCTGACCCGGGGTCAGATCACCCGGCACGGGGGAACTGAGATTCCCCCCCGATGCGGGAGCTTGATCGTCCCGACGCGAGGGCCCAAACGCCGCCGGCTAAGGAAGCCAAGATTGCCCCGTCAACGAAAGGCTCAAGGCCACCGACAGTGGGAGAACAAAGAAGGAAAGAGATTTAACTTTGTTTTCGCCTTCCATCACAGTGAGAAATGTGGAGTGGTCACTGTGATGGATGTTTATGTTAAAATATATTTTGTGTGTTCTGTTGCTTTTTATTAGTATGACTATGGCAAATGAAATGTTGCAAAACATGCTTGGCTCATAAAATATTATTATGATGATTATGATTTTGGATGATCAGCCATGATCATATTGAGGATGGTGCTGGCTCGAAGGGCCGAATGGCCTACTCCTGCACCTATTTTCTATGTTTCTATGTTAAATTTAGCCAACAATTGTAAAACTGTAATGTTGCTCGTCTTGCATACCTTGTAAAAAAGTTTGAGATAAAATTTGCCACGTCTTTCAGTTTAGTAGATAAAGCAATTTTGTGCCAAAACTTGAATAATCTAAAGTATTGCTTCACTAAACTAACTCCGTCTGATTGGAAAAAGGACTTTACACAAATCAAACATGCCTGATCGGCAGTGCACTCACCCTGTACAAATATCAAGGTTCAATCTGATTTTAATATTTCAGATAGAGACCACATTATGCAACGTTACTCAGACTTTACAACATTAACAATGCACTTCACAGATCTAGGTGCTTGACCATCCCTTAGTTCTTTTGAAGGACCCCAGATCTGAAATCTTAATTTTTTCTCTTTCCACTGGTGCTGCCGGACCTGCTGTTTTTCCAGCATTTTCTACATTTTATACCAAGGAAGCCAAAATTACAAAGCATGTTAGGTGCATCTGTGATTGTTAATAATGGCTAATGGTGGTGTTTGATTGCCGATTCCAATATATTGCTGCTGAATACAAATGGCTGATACAGAGATAAACACTAAAGGAACTGCATCTTTAGTCAGAGGGTGGTGAATCTGTGGAATTCTTTCCCACAGAAGGCTGTGGAGGCCATCAGTGGATATTATTAAGACAGAGATAGATAGATTCTTGATTAGTACAGGTGTCAGAGGTTATGGGGAGAAGGCAGGAAAATGGAGTTAAGAGGGAGAGATAGATCAGCCATGGTTGAATGGCGGAGTAGACTTGATGGGCCGAATGGCCTAATTCTCTTCCTGTTCCTTATAACCTTATGATCCCGTATTCCACTTGGCTAACCAACAACCCATGGCATGAACATTGAATTCTCCAATTTGTTTCTTTCTCGTTCCTCCTGATCCACCCAGGACCTCTTGCATACACCCTTCTTCCTCCGGCCCCTGTTTCCCAATTTATTTCCCTTCTTCCACAATCTGGTTCCATCTACCTATCACCCACACACTATCCATTAAGCCTTAATCCTTCCCTCCCCTCCTACTACTGTTCCCCTTTCACCCTGCGTCCCACTCTTACCTGCTTCAACTCATCACTGCCTTTTCTTATCAAATTGAATAATCTGCAACCTTTTGGTGTCTCTGCTGGTCACTCTCAGTCTCTGGTCACCATCTCCACCCTCCGTACCCAACCTGGCTCCATCTACCCATCAACTCTTCCTCACATTGATCACCTATCTCCAGCTAGCTCCTGCCTCACCACTCTCGCTTGGTCCTCTACACTCGCTATCTCCCCTTTACAATATCAGTCTTGATGCAGGGCCGCGGACTGAAAGGTCGACAATCTCTTTGCCTCCACATATGCTGCCTCATCTGTTGAGTTTCTTCAGCAGTCTGTTTTTTGCATCCTGCTTATATATATATCCCTTTTCGATGTCATCCTTGTGTTCCAAGAAGTACAAATATATTGGACTTTCTGAAAGGAATTTAAGATTGCATTTTTGTTGTTTTTGAGATTGTGAGGGTTTGAAGTGGCTTTTGTGGTTGTTCATTGCTGATGTTGTAGGAAAATGTTTCAGATGGGTGCATCTCCCAGATCCCTTGTCTTTCAAGGCTGCGTGGGACATTGTAAAGTATCTGCAGCAAGCACTAAACTAGCATTTAAATGTGGTGTTCTTTATAAATGTATATATTAATAAAATGCATTGTGAAACTAAATTGCTACATGCCATTTTTAGAACTGATAGCAAGGAACAGATATTTCTGTAGCTTTTTTTTGCTACTTTGCTGTTTCTATGCATAAAATTTAATTTTGCATTTGAGTTGGGAGAAAACTTGGAAATGGTTTACTGTACATTACATTTTGATCAACGCACGTGAAAAAGCAGATTTAGTAGCCGAGTATGTGATTGAAATGAGATCAGTATTGCGGTTTTATCAAGATTGTGTTCTTCTGAACATTGGCAGACAGCTTTGATGAATCAGCAACTTCTAATGGGCTGCAGTGTTCTCTGATGAAATGTGATTGTATTGGCAATGATTCAGATGTTCAATGATTCAACTGGATAAACTAAGTTGTAGCTCGATGTAGAATTCACTGCAGAACTCAAGCTTGGTGCTACTGTGCGAAAACTGTCGTGGCTTGGTTCTGTGTTCATATAAATTACAACTTCGCAGGAACTTTAAAATGGGTCTTGGTTACAGTGTTAGAGAGTAAGTACGATCTTAGAATACATTTGCATTTATAAATTTGCATTTAAACAATATGTTTTGATATTTTAAATGTTTGTTATTTAATTGTCTATTGATTTAAAAGATTGCCTAGGGATTTGATTATTTTTGTATTGATAAAACACATTCACACTGCCATCAGATAATTAATTATGAAATACAGCAGCCAAAACATTTTTATTGCAGCTGACTGGCTGGACCAAGTACACATCCCCAACTGTCTGGTATTTTTTTTTTAATATTGTAGAGTGTGGATAAGGCAGTCTCCTTAGGCCACCAGGAATCAGTTTTAATTCCAACTGTTCGTTCAACATTCACAGCTTTAGATGAAGGAACATACCTTACCAAAATACACTAACTACGACACCTGAATCTTTAGCACCCTCACAGAACAGACTAATTCAACTATAGTGGGTACACAAAAAGCTGGAGAAACTCAGCGGGTGCAGCAGCATCTAAGGAGCGAAGGAGATAGGCAACGTTTCGGGTCGAGACCCTTCTTCAGACCTTCTTCAACTATAGTGCCCTGTCACAATAGTGAATGCCGCAATTGTGAGCATGTTAGCAACCTGGATGGAACTGGATCTGTTTTTGTTCTTTTTCCATGTAACCTGTGACATACCAACTGCATGTGCTCCTTTTCTCTGGTGTGGTCTTTTAGAGTACGGTAACCTATCTCAAACATAAAGGCAGTTTAAAGGTTTGTACATGTGTATTGGAAATGTCATATTTGGGCAAGGTCTGATATTGGTTACACATTGGACTGCAGGAACTAATAGTTTGGGATCGGTTAATATCCTTCCCAACAAATTTATTTCCAAAATTGAAATGCTCCTTGGTTCTGTAACATGACCATATATTGTCCCCTGGCTTAAATTTATTGAAAGGGAATGCAATTTTATAAGAATTACAAAAGTAACACTGACACTTGAACATGATGATTATTAATCTGTTAACTAAATGGAATTGTAAAAGTGACATGGAGTGTTGATCTGGAAAATACTGACTCTGAACCAGGACAGGACATTATTTGACTGTGGCTTTTGTCATTGCATTAAGAATGCAGTGACATTCCCCATCAGGACCTAGTTGAAATTGAAACATTTGTAAATGTATTTCAATGCAGAAAGCCATCTCTAAGTAAAATACTAAATCATATTTGAGTTTTCAGGGTAATTGATTAGAAGCTAGTTTTTGTATCCACGACTTAAGATGTACATTCTAAAACAAATCCAACAGTTGGGCTGTAGGTTGTGTTCTCCAATGGAAATGTATTTTATGAGATTTATATTGCAGAGACTGGATTTGAACCTTCATGCATATTTGGGTTTTGTGGTGGGTTGGGAAGGAATGGGGGCTATTGCTAGGTTGGGGAAATATAGAACGGTAACCTATCTCAAACATATCAGGGAAGTGACCTGCAAAAGTCTACTTCCACGTAAGCTTTCCTATTACCTGATTGACAGGTCTTACTGCTGGGTAGCCTGCTTCAGAAGACTAAAATCTTTAGGGAGATGGTAAGTATTGGGGTGGGGAGGAAGTGACGGGAGAGATCTTGGGGAGATGGGGGATGATGGGTAGTTGGGCTGACATGATCACTCTTACATCACCTATCCCACAAATTGCTGTAAAGATACATAACCCTGCATACTTTTTTGCATCGGGTGGATTAAAACTAAATGACCACTAAATTATAAAAAAAGGTGACTAATTACAGGCATTGAATAATCTATAATATTTGAGCTGGTTTGACTGCCTGCCGATGTTGAAATGAAAAGTGGGATAACTGGGTTTCATCCTAGATTTCTTTAACCTCTGACATAATTCATAGTTTGTTGACCTGCTGTCTTTCACAGCCTAGTTTGTGCAGTGTAAGAGCATATGTACACATTTCTGAATATGAATTTTGAAAGTCTCAACTCACTTTTTGGGAGCTTTAATATCCAGATCACTCAGCCATAGAGTGGATAACAGCTTGTTGCAGTTGGAAATGTGATTTCATTATGATGTTCCTGCTGTTCTACATAATCTTCAGCTTGTAGTGTATTTTACGATGCTTACCGCAAGTTATTAACATTGCCAGATTTTAGTGAAGAACCAGCTACTGCCTGTTGTTAGCATTACTTTGGTCAATATGCATCAATTTCTATTTGATATCTCATCATCTTTGTGCAGACTTTGTTATTTCCTTAAGCTTTTCTGCAGCTCTGGCACCAGGAAACAACTTGTTAAATTGTTGTCCTTCAACTATCAGCATTACTTAAAAGTTATTTCGGGCACGTATAAACAAAATCAGTATGTTGCGAGAGGACAACAGTCGTACTTGGGCAACCATAGTAGCATATCACATTTATAAAATTGTTATCCAACCAATTTCCACTACTTATAAAATAAAAAGTGACGGATGTACTCGGCAAGTCAGACAACGACTGTGAATAGACAGAAATAGTTAACATTTCAGATCAATAATTTCCATTTAAATTTCATCCATTAAACTTGTTGGATTCTTCACTTGGGTTTTATGCTTCATTAGTACTTTTCGCAACACCCTGAAAAATGCAAAAATTTGGTAGAATATCCAAAGGAAATGGTTTGGTTGATTCTTAATTGTATCCTCAGTTGAGGACACTTAGGGATAGACAGTAAATGCTTGCCTAGCTAGCGAATCCACAGCCTAATAATGAATAATATAAAAATGGAAAAGAAACCGGCCTAGACAATAAGTCTGCAAAAATATTGAAAATAGTTTTTTCAAACAGCTCAAAGTATGATGGGAAAAAGGAAATTGTGGCCAGTGCATTGGGCAGAACACATTTTTTTTTAGATAAAAGAGTAGTTTGCTTAGGGTGCCAGTTATCAAAACTAGTGTCAGCAGTCACTTAATTTAGGTGCTGCTTAAAATAGTTCTAAACAGACTGAAGCCACAAACAAGCACTTTAGTAAAAGTTGGATTCACATATCGAGAAAGCACTGCAGGAGAAATTTGCAGCCTTGGCGTTTGTTGTCTGTTACTCTGACCTACAAATCGAAAAGTATATCTACTAACATAGGGTGGGGGGCAGTAGGGAAGAAGTATTTTCTCAGAATAGGATGTTTTCAAAATAGTTGCATTTGAGGTTTGAAAATGTATTCAATCACGTATATGGGTGGTGAGAGGTCGTATCTTATGTGGGAGGTCGTGTCCCATAAATTTGTGTTTTTTGAAGATGACCAAAAAGGTTGAAGAGTGCAGAGCTGCAGACATATATATGGATTACAGCCAGATATTTGACAAGGTTCCACATGGTAGGCTGCTCTGGATCCAAGGAGCGATAGCTGAATGGATAGAAAATTGAAAATGGATAGAAAATTGTCTTCATGGAATGAAGCAGAGGGTGATGGTGGAAGGCTGTTCTTTGGACTGGAGGCCGATGACAAGTAATGTGCTTCAGTTTTAGTTTTTAGTTTTAGGGATAAAGCATGGAAACGGGCCCTTTGGCCCACTGAGTATGCCCCGACCAGCAATCCCCGCACACTAATTCCATCCTACACACACTAGGGACTATTTCAATTTTTACCTAGCTAATTAACTTACAAACCTGGACGTCTTTGGAGTGTGGGAGGAAACCAAAGATCTCATAGAAAACCCACGCAGGTCACAGGAAGAACGTACAAACTCCATACGGACAAGCACCCGTAGTCGGGATCGAACCCAGGTCTCTGGCACTAAGGCAGCAACTCTACCGATGCGCCACAGTGTCACCCTCAGGGTTTGGTGCTGGGCCCATTGTTCTTTGCAATGTATACCAATTATTTGGATGAGAATGTACAATCCATGAAATTTAATCAAATGCTATTGATTAGTTAACTTTTATCTTTATAGTTTGTATACTATATGTTGTACATTATAGTTACATATTTATGTTGAAGTGTGATGCTTTGGAAGAAAATTTTGCTTTAAATGTAGTGAACCTTTATTTGCTTTGTGCTGACAAATGTTTTCCAATTCTGTTAATTTTGATATTTTTAAAGTTTCCTTTTTTGACAAAGTATATTTCCATCACTATTTTAGTTAGATTACACCCTTCATTTTCGGCAAATGCTTATGAACCCCAATATCTAATTCTGTCTGTGTCTGATATTTCTATATGAGATGATGCTTAAGTGTATATGTTTTTGGCAGCCTTGCTGTAACTGCTTCACGGAATAGATCTAAACATGCTTGTGAGTGTAGCCAGTGTGCAACATGTAACATGAGTATAATTTTGTTTTTGGTTTCTCAGAGCAATCAGAAAAACAGCAGATAACTAAAAAGCATTTAAAGTTTACAATGTGGATCTTTATTGTAACCTTCATTAACACTTTCTCCCTTATTCTCTCTGCCACCCATTTTATTCTGCTATCCAGGGTAGATCACCTCTATGCATTCTTTGTTCACTGGTCACCTGAAGTATATGGGAAAGATGCGAAAGATCAAGGTTTTATGGTGGTGAAAAAGGATGAACTGGAAGTGATTGACAATTTCTTCAGTGACCCAGTTTCTAAAAGTTGGGAGGTAAGTTATATTAATTAACATTTGTGCAATATCTGCAAATCCTGAAGGATTATGGTTATACCCAGTTGACATTCTTTGAAATAATTTCAAATTATAGATCACGAGAACATAAGTAGCTGGAGTAGGACATCTGAACCTTTAGGTATGATCCACCATCCATTAAGATCATAACTGATCTAACTTGGATCTACATATACCCTGTTTGCCTAATCTATTAATATATGTTGTGAGTGGCCACAATGTATCAGCCTTCATACCCCTTTTGGAAATAAAGATTCTAAAAAATCACCATCTGCTGAGTGAACTTTCTCCTCATCTCAGTTCCCAATGGTTTACTACCGATTCTGGAACTGTAACCCCTGGTCCTAGATTTACTAGTGAGGGGAAACATCCTCCCTGCATTTAGCCTGTCTGCCCCTTGAAAGATATTTCTGAAATCTCAACTCATTCTCCACTCTGGAGAAACCTCCTCAATCACATGCTTTACCTGCATGCTGGCCTTTCAGTAAGTTGGGTACAAGGTGAAGTTACTGATGGCAGTCTCCAGCTTTCAATAGACAATAGGTGCAGGAGTAGGCCATTCGGCCCTTTGAGCCAGCACCGCCATTCAATGTGATCATGGCTGATCTTCCCCAATCAGTACCCCGTTCCTGCCTTCTCCCCATATCCTCTGACTCCGCTATCGTTAAGAACTCTCTCTTGAAAGTATCCAGAGAACCAGCCTCCACCGCCCTCTGAGGCAGAGAATTCCACAGACTCACAACTCTCTGTGAAAAAAAAGTGTTTACTCGTCTCCGTTCTAAATGGCTTACCCCTTATTCTTAAACTGTGGCCCCTGGTTCTGGACTCCCCCAACATCGGGATCATGTTTCCTGCCTCTAATGTGTCCAAACCCTTAACAATCTTATATGTTTCAATAAGATCCCCTCTCATCCTTCTAAACTCCAGAGTGTACAAGCCCAGCTGCTCCATTCACTCAGCATATGACAGTTGAGTCTGTGGAATTCTCTGATACGCCATCCCGGGAATTAACCTTGTAAACCTACGCTGCTCTCCCTCAATAACAAGAATTTTCCATTTGCATTTGTGGTTAAAATGTCAATAATGAAAGCAGATGATTGGAAGTCCCCTTGAGCCAATAAGTGCATCAGCTGGTTTTCCACTTTAGGAATAAGTAATATACATTTTCCAGTGGGTATCTAAACTCATGCAACAGTGGTGTAAGTTTAATATTAAGTTTGATTTTGAGCAGAAACCTGGCAAATTTTTAGAGTTGCACAGGCAATCTCATAAGATGAAGCAAGGCAATAAAATGAATCAAAAGTTGCTATATAAAATGTAAATGCAGTTGATGTGATGAGTTTGAGAAATTAACAGGCATCCATAAAGGGAGACTGTCTTTTCTTTTTTGAAAGGAGAGCAGGCCCAAGCCTGCTCTCATTTGTTATTCATGTTACATTTGTGCATTGAATGGTATAATTCCAAAGTGTTTTGTTGGCAACTTCAACTCTATTTTGCTAAGTCTTTGCCCTGTTTGAGTTCAATTTCTAGTACAATTCAGCAAATTCTTGAGCAAGTTGCTGAAATTTCTCCCCTGCCTCTATCACAATCAAATAAAATATTATCTACAGATTTTTGTTTTAAAGAAAGTTTGCAGCAACTGGGATCAACAGGAATATTAACAAAACATTTGAATGTAGGAGGAGAGCAAAATCGCATGATTAATTATTTAATTAGAGAGAAGGAAGGTTAAAGTATTAAATATCATTTTGTTTCAATAGCCTGGAGAAACAAAATAATCTATCTTGGATTGACAAGTAAGTACAGTCTTGTGTGACAAATTCATCTCTGTCTGAGCAGGTTGGATGAACCTACTAGTCTGGAATTTATGAGAGAAGGACAAGTCATGGTTTGCCTGGCTAAGTGTTTCCTGCAACCCTTCTGCTCAAACCATATTTGCTCTTGGGATGCATAAAGTATGACCAATTGTCCTTAAACCAATGAGATTTGAGGATTGTTAATGAACTTTTGAATTATTGTGGGTACATTTAATATCAAATCAGTTATGGAAATGAAGCAAAATGTAAAGGAAGCAGCATTAATGAGTTCAGAAACGAAAAGTAAGTGAAGGAAGCGACACCACACTTTTAATTGTTCAGATTCAGTTGAACAATTAATGGTCATCATCAATTACCACATCCTCAAACCACTAAATTTGATTTATTTTACATTGGTAATGGCAATTAATAAATAGATGCAACCCCTCATGAAACAGCCATTAGTGTTAAGAACAAAATGCTATTTCCAGAAAATTTCATGACGCTAGCTTTAGCTATCATTAATGACATTTCGGGTCACGACCCTTCTTCAGACTGAGAGTCAGGGGAGAAGGAAGTGAGAGATATAGATGGTGATATCGAGAGATATAGAACAAATGGATGAAAGATATGCAAAAAAGTTACAATGATAAAGGAAACAGGCCAAAGTTAGCCGATGGGTTGGTAAAACGAGGTACAGACAATGAAGGTAGACACAAACTGCTGGAGTAACTCAGCGGGACAGGCTGCATTTCTGGAGAAAAAGAATGGGTGACTTTTCGGGTTGACACCCTTCTTCAGACAGATCAGGCAATGAAACTCACCAGGACAACATTGAACCTAGTACAACTACTAGGGTGGGGATAGACGGAGAGTGAGGGGATGCAAGTCAGAGAAATCAATATTCATACTGCTGGGTTGTAAGCTGCCCAGTCTGTAACTCATTGTCACCTGGCCCACAGCTAATATTGGCCTATTTCCTTTATCATCATTAATATTTTGCATATCCTTCATTCATTTGTTCTATATCTCTCAATATCACCATCTATATCTCTGTTTCCCTTTCCCCTGACTCAGTGTGAAGATCTCGACCCGAAACGTCACCTATTCCTTTTCTCCAGAGATGCTGTCTGACCCGCTGAGTTAATCCAGCTTTTTGTGTCTATCTTCATTTTACACTTCTTTCTTGGTTTTGTTCATCTAATAACTCCTTCCTGCTGAGTTACTCCAGCTTTTTTTGTCTATCTTCATTTTAAACTTTGTTGGTTTTGTTCATCTAATAACTCCTTTCAGTTCTCTTCATGACTTATTATGTTTAGTTAAAACATTTTTTTACTTTGGATATTTTTTTAAATAGCCTTAATATATGGGATTATAGTTTTCCTTTGACTCATTCAAGATGCAGTATGATAGATAAGTCCCTGTATTTTTGTTCCCTGTGTTCACTTAAGGTTAAATCAATAGTTTTATAGCCGCATACAAATTTAAAATAACTCCCTAGATGTCAGTAGCTATTGTGCATGTAGTGTGGAGTACATGTAGATCATTATCACAATGTATTCATCTGAAGCTGGAAAAAAAATTACTTCATGAGGTTTGATATGTAAAAAACATTTTCGAGTGGAAATTATTTTGTTTCCATGCTGCTGATGTTGCAGTTGGTGAGTGACTGCAGCTGATAGGAGTTTTTCTAAATATACAGTACCCTCCATAATATTTGGGACAAAAATCCATCATTTATTTATTTGCCTCGATTTGATATTTGTAATGGAAAAAAATCACATGTGGTTAAAGTGCACATTGTCAGATTTTATTAAAGGCCATTTTTATGCATTTTTGTTTCACCATGTAGAAATTACAGCTGTGTTTATACATAGTCCCCCCCCCCATTTCAGGACACCATAATGTTTGGGACACATGGCTTCACAGGTGTTTGTAATTGCTCAGGTGTGTTTAATTGCCTCCTTAATGCAGGTATAAGAGAGCTCTCAGCACCTAGTCTTTCCTCCAGTCTTTCTATCACCTTGGAAACTTTTATTGCTGTTTATCAATATGAGGACCAAAGTTGTGCCAATGAAAGTCAAAGAAGCATTCATTATGAGACTGAGAAACAATGAATAATGTATAGGAAGTCTGTAGGAGGGTCTTCTATCCAGAGATCCGCAGACGGGAATGTCGGCCCAGGCGCGTAGGCAGCGCAGAGGGGAGGCGCCGGCGCCAGCTCGACTCTGCCTGTCCCGCCGATGGGACGGGCGGGGTTGAGCTGGTGTTGGTGCTTCTTTTCCACGCCGCCTGCGGGCCTGGGCCACTCGGGAGCGGACGGGGATGGGGACGGCCCAGCGGCGGCTAGTTAGGGACAAGACGCAGGTCTGCACACATGCAGCAGCACGGCTGCCGAGAGTGTTTATCCCGAGCGACCCATGACCTGTGCATGCGCAGTCGGAATACCGAACTCGCTTACAGTCATGGTCCTTTTTGTGGAAACAAAGCTTCTTCTCAAAGCTTCATCTGTTTACAGATGACATGGTAAATGTGTTGCTTAAACCATTATTTGCTTCGCCCAAAACATTCAAGCTTCCCAAATCTGGCAGTTTTTGATTCCAACATATATCTGGAATTTCACCATTTAATTTAGGCTAATTAATTTGAGACTGTCATTGTGGAATTTAGCAAGTTAAGAAGGCTATGCATGTTCACTGTATAGGATCTGTTTAAGCTTTCGAAGAACAGAAGGGATTTTGCTTGGTGTATCAACAGACATTTATCCTGCAGTCAGCCCAACAAAGCAGCAAGATTTGTGTTCAGCATATGCGACAGTGCCCCTCGAATGCCACCCTGATTCCGATCACTGGCTGACAGGTCAGGAGAGGCCAAACCCCAGCATCATTGGTAATGGCTGGGTCCAATTAGCTGACATTGGATTGGCCACCTGAAACTCATCCATCTACTCCTTATAAAACCCAAGCCATCCAGCCAGAGGAGAGAAGGAAGAGAAGTGAGCAGAAAGCAAAGAGGAAGAAAGAAGAGAGAGAGGGAAGGAGAGAAAGAGGGGTGCCTCCCTGCTTGCGAGCCTCTGGGACAAAGTTAAGACCGCTGGTGCCCCAGTGTGGTCAAGGCTGAACTGCCAGGAAGTTCCCTAGACTGTCTTTATTGAGACTTGAGATGCCAATACCTCTTCCTGCCCATAGACTATGAGGGGCTATGCTCATACAGAGACAAAGACTGAGCCGCCAGGATAATCCAGAGACTGCCAGCACCATCTCTTCAACCATCAATGCTGTCACCAGGATAAGACTGCCAGCGCCTCCTCTCGAGTAAAGTGTAAACTGCAGGGAGATGCCTGAGATTGCCTGCGCCACCGCACACACGCCCTTACCACCCCCCGGACTTTCATGCCTCTGTAAATAAAGCATATCACATGGGTTTACCCTGTTTTGAGTGTCAATGTGGTCACTGGAAAACCCAGTGCTATCCCCGATACCACACATAGCATAGCACAGAGATTAGCTTTGCCGAGTCACACTTCTGGGACCTTGGTATGATTCCTAGATGAGATAGCTGTGGTTAGTGGGGAGTATTGCCCGTGATAGCATGGGTTTCCCCTGTGTGCTCTGGTTTCCTCCAGTCATGCTGTTGATTAGCCACTGTAAATTGGCTCTTATATAGGTGAATGGCAGGTGAGTTTGGGAGTGAAGTTTGATGGGAGAGAATGAGTTTGAAGGTAGCAATTGGGATATGGAATTGATGGAATTAATCTGAAGACGGCATAAATTTGATGGGATGAATGGCCTCTGTTGGAAGAAAGATTAAATAATGTGTAATCAAGAGAGTTGAATTACTTAATTTGCTCCCACAATTTACTTTGTTCTTCTGGGGGGCTTTGGAGAATTCAATATAAATGCAGATTCTCTGTATTGAAACTAATGTGGTGATCAAATTTCTAATGATGGATTTTCAATCAATGAGCATGCAAATATTCAGGTCAAAATATAAACTTCTTATTTTATCTTGCTGTCTGTTTTATTAATTTCTTCCAATTCTTTTGACTTTTAACTAGAAACACGTTTGGGGGCTTTTGCTGGCTGAATTACCTTGCTTATTTCTGCATTTTTTGATCTGTTTGAAATGGTGAAAAAAAAACTGGCTGTGCTCCAATTCTGTTCTGACGCTGCATTAGGAATTTACCATCTGGAAGATAAAACTTAACAGTTTGAAAAAAAAAGTTTTTTTTAAAAACCTGACAATAGTGCTGATTATTTAGTAACAGTGTATCATTCAAATTGAGAAGATGTGGCAAGAATGTTTAGTTTGTTTTCCTCCCCATTTCGGGAAGGGAGTGGAGGCTAAGAAGAGGTTTACTGGAATGTTGCCTTGATTAGAGGGTATTAGCTACAAGGAGAGGTTGGATCATCTTGGGATTGTTTTCGGCAGAACGCCCGAGGTTGAGGGTAGACATGATCAAACTTGTTTTACTTTCTTTCCCAGTTTTGACAAAAATCCTGGCTCTTAAGTGTTTTTGTAATATTCATTTATTCCAAATCTTCTGCCTGACCTGTTGAGTGCGTTTATCACTTCTATTTCAGATTTTGTGCATCAACAATCTTTTAATTTTCTTAAACCAAGTTATATAGCACTGAGAAAAACTGGCAAATAACATTTGCAGCAGGTCTACTGCAATCCCTTTATAAAATGGCTAGAGGCCTCAATACTGGTTCTGAAACATAGCAAATGTTATTTCAGAGCTTTTGCATTCTAAAATCCCACCAATTGACCGATTTAATTATGACATTCTTTAAGACATTTCTTATCATTTTTATTATATCAGCCATGCTCGTCTTGTTTCTGTACTTCTGCTTTTAATTTGAGGAGGAAATAGTGAGGTTGCACCAAACCTGTTGGCTTTTTAAACATAGTCTCGTAGGTTCAAGGATGATATGATTCCACTCCCGTTTTATGGGTCCTGAGATTGCTGATGAAGACTGTGAGGAAATCGTAAACACTGCTACAGATGAGGCAGGAGGTACCTGATAGTATGCATGAGGCAGATGGTGCACTCCTGCCGCGTACATGGAGCCTCTGCTCGTAAATGCATGTGAACGTCTTTCTGAATGTTCCTCCTCCACTTTGAGGGATTTTGGGCCAGAGATTCACAGGAGTCTGTTGTATTTTTTTCACGGTGGCCTTGTGTGAATCTACTGAATCGGTTCCCCAGTTCATCTGGTAAACATTGCCCATGACAGAGTTGGGAATATGGTGTCAGGAGTTGATGTGTATGCAAGCGATGTGGACTGCTCAGTGTAGCCAACTGAGTATTATTAAGGGACTCAACATTGGGATGTTCACCTGAGAGGTCCATGTTATATTCTATTGTGTATTGGCCTCTTTTGATTGTGTGGCTGCATGGTAAATCAAATTCCACTGAACCTTAATTGGTGCATGTGGCAATAAATGTGAACTTGAACTTGAGAGGACACTAACATTGTTTTGCTCATCCTCTCATTGAATTGAATTTGGAGGATATTATAGAGACAACAATAGTGGTATCTTTCGAATGCCATGAGTTTGCTGCACATCTTCCAGAACACAGAATATATAGGGCAGAGATCACTGTTTTGTGCCAGTCAGATCTTTTTGGGCCTTACATTACTCTTCCTTTTGGACTCCAAATAATCAGTCTAAAAATGAGTAGAGGAAAAACGTGCTTGCACTTTCCGTTGAATGTTGATGGAGATAGCAATTTAAAACTAAACTAAGAGCAGGTAGCCCAAGCTTGGCCAACAGTTGAAATTCATGCATATCCTGACAATATCTTGAGGATGTGACATTTGCAGTTTAGTTAAGTGCTTTGTCTATCGCACCAAATTATTTTTATTTGACTGAATCTGCTGTTTGGCAGGGAAGTATCTCCTACCTCCTTCACATTGATCCTATCCTGCATTACTCATTTTTTCTGCATATTCAGCCTCAGCTGATATTCTGCCTTTGGAGTAAAATAAATGATCAGAGAAGAGTTTCTGCATCTGCTGTCTTGGCTGCCATTGATCAGACCTGAGTAAAACCCCTGTTAAGATTAATGCTGTCACACATTGGGAATCTTTAGATTTTAAACCAGAGCTAGGTTATACTGAATCTGCTGTGGCTGGTTTAAAATGAGTTATTTTGTAGTTATTCACATAAACAATTATTAATTTCATTTTTTACAGTTGCTTCCCCCATATAAACCGATATAAGTAAGAGTTTGAACTGAGGAATCTCTTTGATAAAAGCATTTATTCACTTTCAGTTGGTGCATTATTTTGAGTAGGTAGAATATAAACCTTGGCTAGGTGCCAGTTTTGGTTTGGAAGAAAACGAAACTTACTATGCAAATGTGCGGTAGCACATAATAGCCAATCGTGCGTAGTTAAGCAGAAAAGCAAGCCTTTGATAAGCAATGAAGGACATACGGATAGGAATTATGTTTAAGTGATGTGTCAGAACATTGAAGAGCTTGAGCTGGGGAAATGAGGGGTTTCAGAGTACCCTCAACTACTATTCAAGTTTTATTCAGGGCAAAGGGGGATGATGGATCCTTTGTGCAGGTCAGTTACATTTATTTTGGATTAATTCAGCAGAAGGTGTTTTTAAAGAATAATTTTAAATGTTTACTGTCAATCATGTACTTTAAATTTCCAAAAGTCATTTTAATATACCAATTTTTCTTCATCACTGTTATGTAAATATTTTAAAAGCTGTAATGTTATTTCATTCATTTCGCCGACTTGAAATTCCAGAAGTAAGATATTAAGAATGTTCAACTGTTTTTTCTCATATGTACGGAACTGCTGATGGAAATTAAACTGTATATTATACTGGTAGAATATAAACAGAGTAATTTAATGTTTTAGTTTTGTCATATTTTGAAACTGTACAATGTACAGTTTTCAGGCTGGCACAATGGCGCAGCTCAGGGTAGCACAGTGCCGTAGCTGGGAAGCTGCTACCTCATAGCAGCAGAAATCTTGGTTTGATTCTGACCTGGGGTGTGGTCTGTGTGGTGTTTGTATGTTCTCCCTGTTATTCTGTGGGTTTCCACAGGGTGTACAAGTTACCTCCCACATCCCAAAGACGTGCCGGTTTCAAGGTTAATCGACCTCTGTAAATTCTCATAGTGTGTAGGGGGTGGATGAGAAACTGGGATAACATAGAACTAGTGTGAAAGGGTGATCAATGCTCGGCATGGTGGGCCAAAGGGCTTGCTGTATCTTTTCAATCAATCCATCAATGTGCTATTTTATAACAATTTTTTGGCTCTGTTTAGCCTTTGGTTTTAAGGAAGCAATTGAGTATTGTTTTGTTCAAAGATACAGAGTGTAAACAGGCCCTTTGGCCGACTAAATCTATGCCGACCAGCGATTGCCCATATGCTAGTTCTATCCTACGCACAAAGGGAATCAAGGGATATGGGGAAAAAGCTGGAAAGGGGTACTGATTTTGGATGATCAACCATGATCATATTGAATGGCGGTGCTGGCTCAAAGGGCCGAATGGCCTACTCCTGCACCTATTTTCTATGTTTCTAAGAAATCTCATATTTTTGTGTTGCTTTCTTTGCCCTTTTGAGAACAAGGATTTATTTTGTTTTTCTTGGCATCTTCTCAAATACAAGTTTTGTTGACAGTGTTAGAAATTTATTGTGCGGTTGCATTATTTCAAAGCCAAAACATACCTTGCTCAACTTAAATTTAAATAACATCATCGAGTAACCAGTTGGCGTTGGGGAGTCTAACATTGTTGAAGAGTGGAAATCTGTAACAAATTCCAAACTGATTGGTTTTACAGATCATTACTATTGAAGAGGCAAAACGACGCCAGAGCATTGAAAGTTGTTATGAAGAAATAGAAGATCTTCAGCCTGTACTTACAGACCCTAGTGAGCTATTGGAGAGTTTCCACATTGAAAAGGTAGATATACAAAATACCTCTTTTTAGTGATCTTTAATGTATTGAGTAAACCATTAATGAAATGTTTAAGAAAGAACTGCAGATGCCGGTTTAAATCGAAGGTAGATACAAAATACTGGAGTAACTCAGCGAGACAGATAGCATCTCTGGAGAGAAGGAATGGGTGACGTTTTGGGTCGAGACCAGACTAATGAAATGCATTTATCTTTGCAGCTTATGCTGCATCTTCCTGCTAGGACACAGGGGTATGCTTGGCGCCTTATGTACAGTACAGCTGTCCACGGAACAAGCCTAAGAACACTTTATCGCAGTTTGGCTGTTATTGATGCTCCTGTTCTCCTTGTTGTCAAAGATATGGATAATCAGGTAAAAACTTGAAAAATCCTCCAGAAACAAATTGATGGAGAAATATGGAAAAATCGGCTTGACAGGTTTCAGTAATGGTGTAAATTTATGAATAAACCTTTTTTTTCTTTACAGATATTTGGAGCTTTGGCATCACACCCTTTCAGATTAAGTGACCATTGTTTTGGTACAGGAGAAACCTTTCTATATACATTTAATCCACAGTTCAAGGTATATATATTATGCAATTTTTAAGTAGAATTAAGAACTTGCAAGAAAATGACAAAAAAAAATCAGTTTAGAATTTTGAGCAAATCATGGTGTTGGAGTAACTTAGTTCCTCAGAGTAGCTCGCTACAATACTTGCCACCTTCTTACCTACTAAATCTGTCAGTGAAATGGTTGCAATCCAATCATAAATGGAAAATCTTGTAGAAAAAATGTGTTGGTCTAGTTATCTACTGTAGAAAACCCCCCACAAAATTCCCCATATCTTTCAAATGATGATTAGGAAATAATAAGAGATGCATATGCAGTAAGGATGTCAAATGCTATATTAGGCCTAATTGCAGGTTCCTGGTAGAGAAATTGTTTAAAGACTTTGTAAGACCATACTTGGAGAATTATGTCAAATTTTGGTCTTCTTACCTTAACAAGGGTATACTTGTTATGGAGGGAGTGCAGCAAAGCTTCACTGAATTCGTTTTTGCAATGGTAGACCTATCATACAAGGTGAGATTAAGTACACTAGATCTCTTGAAGAATGAAAGGTGGCATCATTGAGATGTACAACATAATTGGAGAACTTGACAGAGTGGATGTGGGAATCATGTTTCCTCTGCCTAAGAAGTCTTGATCTTGGACTCAGTTTCAAGATAAGGTTTAAGCTATTTATGACAGAATTGAGAGATTTCTTCACTCAAGACAGTGGAGATTTAGAATATTGTTACCCAAAAGGACCATGTACCTGATCAATCCCTGATTGCTTTCAAGAAGGGTTGAGATTTCTGAATAATAAAAACATATGGGGATAGGGCAGCTCAATGGTTTTAAGGTAGAAGATGATATATGATCTAGCTGAAGGGCAAATCAAACCAGAGCACCCGATTGCCTACTCTTATTCTTTCATCCAAAGTTCTTAAACAGTTTTAATATTACGTCTCTGGCATTCACAATCATTCAAAAACTATTAAACATAGTTTTTCATGATTAAATGTTTTAAAATAAAAAATTCAAACACCAGAAATACTAGTCAACATTAAAGATATTTAAATTAACTGAATAACAATCCTGTATGTTATGTAATGCTTGCTTGTTTTCTTTGTATCATTCCACTCTATGAAAATGAATGGAATTGCTAAATTTGCACCAGGTTTTACCATGAACTGATTTAGTTCATTAATTTTCCAGTGTAACAACTAAGAAACAGCAGAAAGATTGCAATCTGTCATGTAATTCTGAGCACAATTGGAATGATAATGGAATGCCTTAATAGTTATGGAACCAATGCCAACCTCTCTGGGCAGAATCTATCGATCATTTTGTTTGTAACTTGGAAATATGCTGATGATTCATGATACAGGTTTATATGATGTTGTACTAAGTTCCTAAATCCAAAGCTTCTTTCGGTTTGTTTTCTTCTTGGAACAAAAAAAGTGCATTAAATTGCTAAATTGGCCGCTTTGTTCCGATGTATTTCAAAACATGTTTTGAAGAAAGATTAGAAGGTTTTTTGGATCAATTATATAATTGGTTATTACATATCTTATGCAAGAATATTATAAATGTAATATTTTTCAATGTAATAGATATTTCGGTGGAGTGGAGAAAACTCGTATTTCATTAAAGGAGATAAAGACTCATTAGAACTAGGTGGAGGCAGGTACGTGTATCCTACATGTAATCATTTTACTATCCTTGTTACTTTAGTTTGATACATCGTGGAAAAATGCCCTTCGGACCACCGAGTCCACCCTGACCAGCAATCACCCGTACATTAGTTCAATCCTACACACAAAGGACAATTTACAGAAGCCAATTAACCTAGAAACCTGCACATCTTTGGAATGTGGGAGGAAACTGCTGCACCCAAGCGGTCACAGGGATAATGTACAATCTCCATACAGACAGCACCCATAGTCAGTATGGAACCCGGGTCTCTGGCGCTGTAAGGTAGCAACTCAACCGCTGTGCCACACCTTTGCTTTTAATATGATAATTTTATTAAATCACCCTGCAAATTAATGTACAAGTTAGTTATATTCTGTGATATGGGATTTAAAAGAATTTAAATAAGACAACTGCAAATTCTCAGTTTAGTTTAGAGATACAGCACAGAAAGAGGCCTTTCAGCCCACCGAGTCCACATCGACCAGCGATCTCCACACATTAACACTTTTGTAATGGCAATTTCTTAACTTTCCAACGTCCAACTTTTGATTGCCATTACTACTCGGGGATGTGGTGGAGATATGGTTTACACACTAGCAGATAGCAAAAACTAATCTTCCATTCGTTTCTTGATTAATTAGTCTTTTATTGAAGTAGTACAAAACAAAGAAATGATTCATAACTTTTCGTTCTTACTAACTGTTTCATCCGTGTCGTGTTAAGTTCAAGTGATCATGGTAAAAAACTGTTGTCTTCACCATCCCTCGAGGCTAAGCTAAACTCCCAATCTATGTGTCTGCGCTAGGCTCCTCAGATATAGATATAGATATATATCAGGCCCTACGTACCAAATCCCACCCACAAGCATAAAAAAAGATAAAACTAGAAATATCTAAATATGGCTATAATATACTAACAGTAACTAACTTAAGCATAAATGGCTCTTACAACTATCCTACACACACGAGGGCCAATTTACATTTTTTATACCAATTAACCTACAATCCTGTACGTCTTTGGAGTGTGGGCGGAAACCAAAGGTCTCGGAGTAAACCCACACAGGTCACGGGGAGAGCGTACAAACTCCATTCAAACAAGCACCTGCAGTCAGGATCGAACATGGGTCTCTGGTGCCTCTCCCTATAGCTCAGGCCCTGGCAATACCCTTGTAATTCGTCTCTGGACCCTTGCCAGCTTAACATCTGTCCTATAACAAGGTGACCAAAACTGAACACAATACTCTACATGTGGCCTCACCAATGTCTTGTACAACTGTAACATAACCTCCCAACTTCTATATTCAGTACTCTGACTGATGAAGGCCAATGTGCCAAAAGTCTTCTTGACCACCCTATCTACCTGTGATGCCACTTTCAAGGAACTATGCACCTGCACTCTTCGATCCCTCTACTCTACACTGCTGCCCAGAGCCCTGTCATTTTCTATGTTGGCCCTGTCCTGGTTTGATTTCCCACAATGCAAAACCTTGCACTTATCTGCATTAAAATCCATTAACCATTCCTAAACCCAACCGATCACAATCCTGCTGTAATTTTTGATAACCATCTTTGCTATCTACGATGTCACGCACTTTTGTCACTTGCTAATCGTGCCTTGTACACTCGCCCAAATCATATTTATAAACCACAAACAGCAAAGGGACAGTCACTTATCCCTGATGTACATCACTAATCACAGGCCTCCAGTCCAAAAAACAATATTCCACCATTACTCTCTGCTTCCATCCATGAAGCCGATTCTCTATCCAGCCAGCTAGCTCTCCCTGGATCCCATGTAGTCTAACCTTCCAGAGCAGCCAATTATGTGAAACATTAAATGCTAATGTACAATTATTTCTGAATAAGAATGCATGGCTGAAAATTGATTGTAAATTTGATAAGCAAATACAGACAATGAATTTGGTGACTACTTTATATTCTAACAATTTTAATATTTTAATGTATTTCAGTGGCCATTTTGGCTTGTGGTTAGATGCAGATTTATATCATGGACGAAGCAATCCATGCAGTACGTTTAACAATGAAACACTATCAAAAAAAGAAGACTTCATTGTGCAAGATCTTGAAGTGTGGACTTTTGTATAAGTTTGCCTGGTTCACCTTGGTTTTGCTGTCCAGTCCACTGCTAGCTGCCTTATCTTATGTCCAGTGCTCACAATGTACTGTAAATGAGCATGTTTCTGAATGCTTAAGCTACACTTCTAAACACAAGCTACAAAGGAGATTGCCGGGCACAGCTCTCCAGAGAGGCGATGATTCCTTTCCATTCTGTAGACTACATCGAACCACCATATGCTAAGGGAAACCAGTTGAGTAGGTGAACTTTTTGCCGCACAAATATGTGTAGTTGAAAATGGAGAGCAAAAGAATATTCATGTTATGACAGGTGTAAGCTCATTCTAAATGCTGTGTGCTAGCCAACAAATGGCTGACAATAAACTATGAGTACAGCCAAATCCACGTGCAAGGCAGTGCTTTCCAACTGAAGGGGATAGTTAATATTTAAGCATTTAGTGACAACAATGCATGTTGAAGGCACGTTTTTTCAATGGTCATCTGATTTTTTAAAAAAATCGTTTTTATCACATTACTTAAAGTCCAACTGGAATATTTAATATCCTCTAAGAATGTATGATGGTATTCCAGTAAGTGGAACAATATTATTGAAGAATAATAGTCCTGGGAGAAAGAATTGCAATTATCCCAGGAGCATTTAAATGCTATAGTACAATACTTTAACTTTTATTTTTGGTTACATTGAATGTTGTATCCTTTCATTTAGGAATGGTTTTGTATCAGTGCAGGCACTGAACGCCATATTTCAAATGTGTTTACAGTTATCAAAATTATTATGTATTATTTTTATTTGCATATGAATTTTTGCATTCATTTGAACATTCCAATGTCTTGAGAGAATAAAGGGAACCTAAATGCACATTAAGAATATCAGAGCACTTTGAAAGAAATTGTAGTTTTTGGCACCAAATACAATTTGTATGTGTAAACTTCATTTTTTAAATATTAACTGATGTTCATTTTGCGTACCAGTATGCAAAAATTGACTTTAATTTTTGGATTATTATGTTAAATTATTCAGCATATTATATAAGAACCAGGAAAATTAAAAAACCTTAAATATGTTAGATTTTTTTCCTCTCCTGGAGCAGATAGTTGAAATATTGATGGAAACTGCATAATTTGTTTTTTTTGAGGTGCCACTTCTACTTTTGATCACTAAAATTCAAGAACCAGAACTAAAGAACATACAAAGTCACATGTTTCCATAATGTTTTTTTCATGTTTGCCTTTTGTGGTACAGTTTAAAAAATATCTGACTTGAGAACTAAACCTTTCAATTTTTTAAGTTTAGCATTTGATATGTTAAATCATAGCTTAAATAATATTGTGTTTAATAAACAATACCTGTATTGTCAGAACAATCAAAATTGTGAGTGTCATTAAGAACAAAAGTCCAGTAAATTGAACAAATCTGTGTAATTAAAAGAGCATTGTGGAATAGATGTTTACATTGGGATAAAATAAACTGATAATATCTAGTTACTGAGTACTTTTTAATCAGTGCTATTATAACCTATTGTCCTTGGCTTAAAAAATAGTAATGAACAGGCAGTTTTGAATGAATGATGTTTCAAACCAGTGAGAGCCCCATTTTGAACTGTTTCTAGCGGATATTTTTTTTGTGGAGCAATAGCTTCATCACGCAGGAGTATTTTCAGTTCAGACAGAAATCTATTTATTCAATTGATTTTCTGCAGGTGGGAGAGGGAGCTGGTTAATATATAACTTTGGTCCACACATAAGTATGCCGATATTACACACATTTTGGAAATGAGGTACAATCCCACCGAGGTTTAGTGGTTTGGTTGTCATGTGAGTGGTACCAACATTCTGGCAGGCAGAATGCTACACGGGTGGGTTTAAACTAAATTGGCAAGGGGGTGGGATCTCGTACAGGATAGAATCAGGCGAGAGGTTAGTAGTTGGTATAGAGGGTGGTGAGAGAAAGTTTAGTGGACAGAATAGACAGGTGAAAGGCATAGAGCAAGAAGCAAGGTTAGTTTAAACTGCACGTATTTTAATGCAAGGGGCCTGATGGGTAAGGGGGAGGTGAGCTTAGGGTACGTGTGACTGGGACGTAGCCATTACTGAAACCTGGTTAAGAAAGGGGCAGGACTGGCAGCCCAATGTTCCAAGGTACAGGAACTTCAGGAGAGACGGGTGAGGGTAAAAGGGGGGGGGGGGGGGGGGTTGTGTCATTGTTAAGGAGGATGTCACGGCTGTGTTCTGAGGTGACTTTACGAACAGTTCGTCTGTTGAGGGTAAATAGGTGGAGCTGAGGAACAAGAAAAGTATGATCACCTTGTTGGGGGTGTACTACAGACCCTCGAATAGTCAACGGGAATTAGAAGAACAAATATGCCAGGAGATTACAGACAGCTGCAGGTCAAATAAGGTTGTAGTATGGGATTTTAACTTTCCCAATATTGACTGGGAAAATCATAGTGAAGGGTTTAGATGGGGTGCAATTTCCCAAAAGTGTTCGGGAGCGTTTTCTCCAACAGTATGTAAAGGCGCCCACACGTAAGAGAGCAACACTTGATCTAGTATTGGGAAATTGGGAAGGGCAGGAGAATGTTGCCAGGACTAGAGGGTGTGAGCTATCGGGAGAGGTTGAGTAGGCTGGGTCTGTATTCCATGGAGTGCATGAGGATGAGGGGTGATCTTATAGAGGTGTACAAAATCATGAGATGAATAGATCGGGTAGATGCACAGAGTCTCTTGCCCAGAGTAGGGGAATCAACCAAATGACATAGGTTCAAGGTGAAGGGGAAAAGAGTTAATACGAATCCAAGGGATAACTTTTTCACACAAAGGGCGGAGAATGTATGGAACAAGCTGCCAGAGAAGGTAGTTGAGGCTGTGACTATCCCATCATTTAAGAAACAGTTAGACAAGTACATGGATAGAATAGGTTTGGAGGGATATGGACAAAGCTCAGGCAGGTGGGACTAGTGTAGCTGGGACATTGTTTGCCAGTGTGGGCAAGTTGGGCTGAAGGGCCTGTTTCCGCACTGTATCACTCTATAACTAAGTGTTTGTGGAGGAGCCTTTTGGGACCAGTGACCATTGTTCGATTAGGTTTAAGACAGTTATGGATAGGGACAGAGAAGGCCCATGTGTTAAAATGCTCGATTGGGATAAGGCCAACTTTGAGGGCATGAGAGAAGTTCTCACGTTGACTGGAGCAGGTTATTTGAGAGTAAAGAAACATCAGCCAAGTGGGATGTTTTTAAAAGTGTGCTGACAAAAGCTCACAATATGCACGTCCCTGTTAGAGTGAAGAGCAAGGCAGGCAAACGTAAGGAAGTTTGGCTCACGAGGGAAATTGAGGCATTGGTCAAGAATAAGAAGAACGCATGGGACGGGTAGAGGCAACTGGGATCATCCCTGGAGGAATTTTGGGAACTAAGGAGTAAACTAAAAAAGAAAATCTGAAGGGCAAAAAAGGGGCAGGAGATAGTTCTGGCAGATAGCATTAAGGACAACCCAAGAGATTTTATAAATGAGGGAAAAGGGTAACTAGAGAGAGCCTGATCCCTCAGGAATCAAAGCAGTCACCTCTGTGTAGAGCCACAGGAGATGGGCAAGGTCCTCAATTAGTGTTTCTCTGTATTTACCGAGGTCACGGTGGCGTAGCGGTAGAGTTGCTGGCTTACAGCGAACACGCCGGAGATCCGGGTTCGATCCCGACTACAGGTGCTGTCTGTACGGAGTTTGTACGTTCTCCCCGTGACCTGCGTGGGTTTTCTCCGAGATCTTCGGTTTCCTCCCACGCTCCAAAGACATACAGGTTTGCACATTAATTGGCTTGATAAATGTAAAAATGGCCCTGGAGGGTGTAGGATAGAGCTAATGTGCGGGGATCGCTGGTCGGTGCGGACCCGGTGGGCTGAAGGGCCTGTTTCTGCGCTGTGTCTCTAAACTAAACTAAAGAGAAAGACAGGATGACAGAGGAACTTGGGACAGTCAATGGAAGTGTCTTGACAGCAGTCAGTGTTACGGTTGAAGAGCCGCTGAAGGAACTATCGTGTACAAAGGTAGGTAAATCTCCAGGGCCTGATCCGATATATCCGAAGACATTGTGGGAAACTAGAGAGGAAATTGCAGGAGCCCTGGTTGAAATGTATGATTCGTCTTTAAATGCAGGAGAGGTGCCGGACGACTGGAGGGTGGCAAATGTGTCTCTATTCAAGAGGGGCTGCAGGGATAATGCTGGGAACTATAGGCCTGTGAGCTTAATATCTGTAGTCGGAAAGTTATTAGAGAGGGATAGGATATATATATATATATATATATACACACACTAGACCAAGTGCAGACCCGTTGGGTCTGCTCCCCCAACGCAAGATTCTACCACTCACCCGTTCCCCCAACGCAATATTGCACCACTCACACATAGCCCCCAACTGCACAGGCGCGGCTCATTTCTCCTCATCCCCCAGCTCTCCCTCCTCGCCACCCTCCCTTTTCAATCCCTAGAGAGGGAGGGGTTGTAGAGAGGGAGGGAGTGTAGAGGGGGGGGGGGGGGAGGCAGAAAGGGAGGGGAGTAGAGAGGGACGGTAGAGGTAGGTGGGTATAGTGGGGGGGGATGGAGGGTAGAGATGGGTTGAGAGGGAGGGGGTAGAGAGGGTGGGAGGGTAGATAGGGAGGAGGGGGAGGGGGGTAAATGGGGAGGGAGGGCAGAGAGGGAGGAGGTAAAGAGAGTGGGAGTGAAGGTAGGGAGGAGGAGTAGGGGGAGGGAGGGGTAGAGAGAGTGGGAGGGAGGATAGAAATCGAGGGGAGATGAGAGGGTGGGAGTGAAGGGCATCTCCCTCCTCCACCCCCCCCATCTCCCTCTACCACTCCCCACCCATCTCCCTCCTCATTTCCCTCATCCGCCTCCCCTCACTCCCATTCCCTGTCCCAGGACCTACCCAGGTCGTAGATGAGCGCCAGGGCCTGGAACTCGGCCTGCTTCTCGTACTCGGGCCGGCCCTCGCTGTAGACTCCAGCTGTCTGCTCGGCGGCCGCCTGGGCTCCAGTGGCCTTATCCCTGACCCCGGACCCAGGCTCGTCCTTGGTTCTAGCGGCGGCTTCTTTTTCGGCCCCAACCCAATCCCTGGGCTCGGCCCTCACTCCAGCTCCAGCACCACTTCCCAAAGAGGTACGAAGGTAAGCTAGCCAAGAATATAAAGCAGGATAGTAAAAGTTTCTTTAGGGATGTGAAGAAACTTTGTTCACTTTGTGAAGAGGAAAAAATTAGTTAAGACCAATGTTGGACCCTTGAAGACCGAAAAAGGTGAATTTATTATGGGGAACAAGGAAATGGCAGATGAGTTGAACAGGTACTTTGGCTCTGTCTTCACTAAGGAGGACACAAACAATCTTCCTGATATAGTAGTGGCCAGAGGATCTGGGGTGACAGAGGAACTGAAGGAAATCCACATTAGGCAGGAATTGGTGTTGGGTAGACTGATGGGACTGAAGGCTGATAAATCCCCAGGACCTGATGGTCTGCATCCCAGGGTACTTAAGGAAGTGGCTCTAGAAATCGTGGATGCATTGGTGATAATTTTCCAATGTTCTATAGACTCAGGATCAGTTACTGTGGATTGGAGGGTAGCTAATGTTATCCCACTTTTTAAGAAAGGCGGGAGGGGGCGCCACCAGGGTCGCCGGGGAGATGGCCAGCCCTGCCGGCAGTCTGTTTCTTTTTTCAACTTTTTGTTATTTTTAGCGTCTGTTTAAAGTTTCTTTTTATGTTCTTCAGTTTGTTCAACGTGGGGGGCGGGGGGAGGGGATCGGGGGCGCGGACTTAACATCGGAGCGGATCCCTTGCCTGGGATCGCTCCCACCGTGGACTTAACAAGGGCTCGAAGTTTCGGGAGATGCAAGTCGGGAGCTCCAACGCCGCAGAAGGTTCTTCCAGCCCCGATGCGAGGTTCAATCGGCCGGCGCGGGGGAGCTGACAACCCCCCGATGCAGGTGCTGAATGTCTCCACACGGAGGGGCCGAACGCCGCCGGCTACGGGAGTTAACACCGTCCCATCAACAGAGTGCTCGAAGCCTCCGACCAAGGAAGAACAAAGGAAGAGACTTGAACTTTATTTCGCCTTCCATCACAGTGAGGAATGTGTAGGAGTCACTGTGGTGGATGTTCATGTTAAATATGTTTTTGAATCTGTTGCTTTTAATTGTTTGACTGACCTGGCCTGTGAAATTCTTCGTATGTTGCAAAACATTCTTGGCGAATAAAATCTGATTCTGATTCTGATTCTGATTCTGAGAGAGAAAACGGGGAATTATAGACTAGTTAGCCAGACATCAATGGTGGGGAAGATGCTGGAGTCAATTGTAAAAGATGAGATAGCCACACATTTGGATAGCAGTAACAGGATCGGTCCGAGTCAGCATGGATTTACCAAGGGGAAATCATGCTTGACTAATCTTCTGGAATTTTTTGAAGGTGTAACTAGGAAAATGGACAAGGGAGAGCCAATGGATGTAGTGTACCTGGACTTTCAGAAAGCATTTGATAAGGTCCCACATAGGAGATTAGTGGGCAAAATTAGGGCACATGGTATTGCGGGTAGAGTGCTGACATGGATAGAGAAGTGGTTGGCAGACAGGAAACAAAATTAACGGGTCCCTTTCAGAATGGCAGGCAGTGACCTGGGGTATCGAAGGCTCGGTGCTGGGACCGCAGCTATTTTCAATATACAATGATTTGGATGAAGGGATTCAAAGTAACATTAGCAAATTTGCAGATGACACAAAGCTGGGTGGCAGTGTGAACTGTGAGGAGGATGCTATGAGAATGCAGGGTGACTTGAACAGGTTGGAGGAGTGGGCAGATGCATGGCAGATGAAGTTTAATGCGGATAAATCCCATTATCACAATAAATCCTATTATCACACTCCTAATCCCATTATCACAATGAATGGCGGTGCTGGCTCGAAGGGCCAAATGGCCTCCTCCTGCACCTATTTTATATCATAAATGTGAGGTTATCTAAATAACCTCACATTTATGATATCTAAATGGCGTCAAGTTGGGAAAAGGGGAAGTACAACGGTATCTGGGGGTCCTTGTACTATCTAAATGGCGTCAAGTTGGGAAAAGGGGAAGTACAATGGTATCTGGGGGTCCTTGTACATGAAAAGTGGCAGGCACTGCCACTTTTCATTTCACTGCACATCCCGTATGTGTATGTGACGAATAAACTTGACTTGACATCAGTCTATGAAAGAAAGCATGCAGGTACAGCAGGCAGTGAAGAAAGCGAATGGCATGTTGGTCTTTATAACAAGGGGAATCGAATATAGGAGCAAAGAGGTCCTTCTGCAGTGGTACAGAGCCCTAGTGAGACCCTAGTGAGTGCAGTTTTTGTCCCCTAATTTGAGGAAGGACATTCTTGCTATTGAGGGAGTGCAGCGTAAGTTTACAAGGTTAATTCCCGGGATGGCGGGACTGTCATATGTTTAAAGAATGGAGCGACTGGGCTTGTATACACCGGAATTTAGAAGGATGAGAGGGGATCTTATTGAAACATATAAGAATATTAAGGGATTGGACACACTAGAGGCAGGAAACATGTTACCGATGTTGGGAGAGTCCAGAACCAAGGGCGACATTTTGAGAATAAGGAGTAAGCCATTTAGAACGGAGACAAGGAAACACTTTTTCTCACAGAGAGTGGTGAGTCTGTGGAATTCTCTGCCTCAGAGGGCGGTGGAGGCAGGTTCTCTGGATGCTTTCAAGAGAGAGCTAGATAGGGCTCTTAAAAATTGCAGAGTCAGGGGATATGGGGAGAAGGCAGGAACGGGGTACTGATTGGGGATGATCAGCCATTATCACATTGAATGGTGGTGCTGGCTCGAAGGGCCAACTGGCCTACTCCTGCACCTATTGTCTATTGTCTATCGTAACTCAGTGTCAGTTGTTGCCTGCGAACTGGGTTCAATCCTGGCCTTGGGTGATGTCCGTGTAGAGTTTGCATGTTCCCGCTGTGACCGCGTGGGTTTCCTTCAGATGCTCTGATTTCGTCCCGCATACCAAAGACAGACAGGTTGTTAGGCCTCTAAAATTGCCTCTGGTGAACGAAAAAGTGGGAGTTCCCCAAAAGTTTTCTAAAGCTGCCACTTGACTTCCTGATTCTTATATTCAATCCCCAAATAGTGAGGGTAAAGATAGCAGATGCCTCCTTTACTACTCTATTCACTTGTTTTGCCTTTTTCAGGAAAATGTGTAAAGTCTAGAAGTAAGCTCATAGTCGCTTGAACTTAAGGGTCGCACATGTTGAACTGAAAAGAAGCAACATTTCCTCAGTTTTGTGAGTATTTGGAACAGTCCGAGGACTAATTCAAGCTGGAGATCTGATAACATAGAAAACAGAAAAAAATAGATACCGAGAGAATGGAAATGTGTGGGAAGGAGGAGGTGAGTTAGAAGATTAGTCATAATTGTGCTAAATGCAGGTGCAGGCAGTGAACCGCTCCACGCATTTCCGATGTTTTTCTGATTACATCATGAAACTTCAGTCATGAACCAGTCTTTGCTGAGCAAATGCTGAAATTGGTGAATATATTTCTGTTTGATTTCACAAGGAGTAGAATTAGGCCATTCAGCCCATCGAGTCTACACCGCCATTCAATCATGACTGATCTCTGCCTCCTAATTCCATTTCCCTGCCTTCTCCCCATAACCCTTGACAGCAGTTCTAATCAAGAATTTGTCTATGTCTGCCTTAAAAATATCCACTGACGGCCTCCACAGCCCTCTTTGGCAATGAGTTACACAAATTAACAACCCTCTGACTAAAGAAGTTCTTCCTCCTTTCCAAAAGAGCGCCATTTAATAGTAAGATTAAACGAGAACTTACCAGTTTGAAGTTTGATCTTTATTTTATGAGGAGTCGAGTTGAGGGACTACGTGAATAGAAGCCCGTACAGCCGTTGGGGCGTCAATCTTCAAAGCAGCGGAATGAATTCACAGCTAACAATGACCGAAGTATAACGGTAAGATGATAAAACTAGAACTACCAGATGAGATCTATGAGGGTGGGAGCGGAGGGCACGTAGTCCCTCAACTCGACTCCTCATAAAATAAAGATCAAACTTCAAACTGGTAAGTTCTCGTTTAATCTTACTATTTTACTTCGGAGTCACGTGAGTGACTATGTGAAGAGTTCAAAGCACTGTGAATTCACGCCGCAGACTCAAATCCGCCGTTCACACTGCCTGGATTGACTCAAAAGTCGTTAACAATCAATCATGCATCAGTAATACATTTGTTAAATGGAATAACAGTTTATGTACAAACAAATCATAACAAACCCCTCTAACTCAGGGGAAAAGTGTAAAACCCCTGTCTCACTGTGCGAGTTGGCCCACGAGTGACCCCGAGTTTTCACTCGTGGTGATCACGTAGCGGGAACGTCGGAACTCGCACGAGCAACTTATCGACTCGTGGCGCTAACGGCAGGTACTCGGGAAACTTGTTAACTCGTGAAAAAAATCAAACATGTTTGATTTTTTCCACGAGTCAAATTAACTGTTCAAGTGTAAAATGGAAACATTTTAACTCGTTGCAATAACGTAGTGGCCCCGTGCGTTTATCTTAGTGTCTCGTGAGTGTACCGTGGGAACTTTAATAAGCTGTTCTTTTGCTCGTAAGACTGAACCAAAGATAGACACAAAATGCTGGAGTTTATAACTCAGCGGACCAGGCAGCATCTCTGGAGAGAAGGAATAGAGTCGAGACCCTTCTTCAGACTTTCCTTCGCTCCAGAGATGCAGCCTGTCCCGCAGAGTTACTCCAGCATTTCGTGTCTATCTTCGGCCTTTCTGCCACTTGTCCCCGTGGCTTCACTCTGTCTCAATGAACGGCTTAAAGACCTGCCGAAGGGGCAAGTCTGGGGTGGTGGGTGGGATGTGTCCACGTGTGATGCTCCATCCACCCCCCCGGGGCCGAGAGTGTGGGATTGGGAAGGAACTGCAGATGCTGGTTCACACCGGAGATAGACACACACAATGCTGGAGTAACTCGGCGGGACAGGCAGCATCTCTGGAGCGAAGGAATGGGTGGCATTTCGGGTAAGTCTGAAGAAGGGTCTCGACTCTATTCCTTCTCTCCAGAGATGCTGCCTGGTCCGCTGAGTTGTGTGTGTGTGTGTGTGTGTGTGTGTGTGTGTGTGTGTGTGTCTCTCTCTCCTCTCTGTCTATCTGTGTGTGTGTGTGTGTGTGTGTGTGTGTGTGTGTACTGTCGGGTCCTGGCGGCCGCTCAGTCACCCGCGCTGCTTATTTCCTCTGAAGTGGTGGCCAGCTGCTGTCTGTGTGTGTGTGTGTGTGTGTGTGTGTGTGTGTGTGTGTGTGTCTCTCTCTCCCTCTCTGTCTATCTATGTGTGTGTGTGTGTGTGTGTGTGTACTGTCGGGTCCTGGCGGCCGCTCAGTCACCCGCGCTGCTTATTTCCTCTGAAGTGGTGGCCAGCTGCTGTCTTTGTGTATCTCTATCTGTGTGTGTGTGTGTGTGTGTGTGTGTGTGTGTGTGTGTGTGTGTGTGTGTGTGTGTGTGTCTCTCTCTCTGTCTATCTGTGTGTGTGTGTGTGTGTACTGTCGGGTCCTGGCGGCCGCTCAGTCACCCGCGCTGCTTAATTCCTCTGAAGTGGTGGCCAGCTGCTGTCTGTGTGTATCTCTCTCTCTCTGTGTGTGTGTGTGTGTGTGTGTGTGTGTGTGTCTCTCTCTCCCTCTCTGTCTATCTCTGTGTGTGTGTGTGTGTGTGTGTGTACTGTCGGGTCCTGGCGGCCGCTCAGTCACCCGCGCTGCTTAATTCCTCTTAAGTGGTGGCCAGCTGCTGTCTGTGTGTATCTCTATCTGTGTGTGTGTGTGTGTGTGTGTGTGTGTGTGTGTGTCTCTCTCTCCCTCTCTGTCTATCTCTGTGTGTGTGTGTGTGTGTGTACTGTCGGGTCCTGGCGGCCGCTCAGTCACCCGCGCTGCTTAATTCCTCTGAAGTGGTGGCCAGCTGCTGTCTGTGTGTATCTCTCTCTCTGTGTGTGTGTGTGTGTGTGTGTGTGTGTGTGTGTGTGTGTGTCTCTCTCTCCCTCTCTGTCTATCTCTGTGTGTGTGTGTGTGTGTGTGTGTACTGTCGGGTCCTGGCGGCCGCTCAGTCACCCGCGCTGCTTAATTCCTCTGAAGTGGTGGCCAGCTGCTGTCTGTGTGTATCTCTATCTGTGTGTGTGTGTGTGTGTGTGTGTGTGTGTCTCTCTCTCCCTCTCTGTCTATCTCTGTGTGTGTGTGTGTGTGTGTACTGTCGGGTCCTGGCGGCCGCTCAGTCACCCGCGCTGCTTAATTCCTCTGAAGTGGTGGCCAGCTGCTCTCTGTGTGTATCTCTCTCTGTGTGTGTGTGTGTGTGTGTGTGTGTGTGTGTGTGTGTGTGTGTGTGTGTGTGTGTGTGTGTGTGTGTGTGTGTGTGTGTGTGTGTGTGTGTGTGTGTGTGTGTGTGTGTGTGTGTGTGTGTGTGTGTGTGTGTGTGTGTGTCTGCTGTCGGGTCCCAACGGCCGCTCAATGTCAGTCACCCGGGCTGCTTCCTTTTTTAAAATTATTTAAAATAGAGATCCATTGCAAAAAAGTATTTAAAAAACATAAAAAAACAAGAAATGCTTGGTAGAATGCGCATTTTCCCATTGTAGGTCATATCAATAGATGCGGCCGCGCTGAAATAACTCAAAACCACAGGATGGAGATGTATTTTAACATTGTTGCTTTATTAAACCATACCTTCATTCACGGTTGGCTCAAGAGTAACGGGAGAGGAACTTGCTAACTCGGGAGAGGAACTTGCTAACTCGGGAGAGGAACTTGCAACATCGCAGCAATTACATACCCGTGGGAACTCGGCCACACACTTGATCATACACTTGCAGTCTCGTGGGCAGCCACGAGTCTATCACTCGGGGTACCTCGTGGATCAACTCGCACAGTGAGACAGGGGCATAACAGTACTGACACCAGAATCAGCAAACACCCCGAACCTTGAAATCGGCTTGTGATAAAACCTCTGAAATTAGCTCACTGAACCATCCTGCGGCCGCGAGGACCTTGAAATCGTTTGCACCGACACCTTACTGTGTGGTTTTTTGTGACTAATAAACAAACCAACTCTGTTTCTCTCAGAGATGTAGTAATCTCAATGTAACGAGATAAATGTGAGACTATACAGAAGCGATCATCTGCGGAGTATGCTGAAAACACAATCTTACATCCTGTCATGCCTCTTTTATTATGTTTAAGCAAATCATAGACATAAAATATAATGGCATCAGCCGACACATGCATTCTATCTAGCCGTAGCTTTTGAAACATTTATACACGTTGAGCTGAAACCAACGCCATAAGCATGACCACCTTCATAGATAATTTGGCTACTGATAGGCTTGTAACAGGAGCCCACTGGCGACGAGCCATAAAAACTTCACTCAAATTCCAAATACCGGCATACCTGGGTTTAGGAGGATTAAATTGAAAACTCCCTTCATGAATTGTGAAACTAACGGATGTCCCTACTGTATGCAATTCTGCATTCATAGATAAATAAGACAGAGCACTTCTGGCTGAATTAATCGCACTGTAACTTAATTTTTTCGGTCAATTAAAGAGTTGACAAACTCCAATACATCCGTGATCCCTGCAGTGTGATATACAACATCCTGCTGTAGGCAGAATTGCTCCCACTTGCTTATATAGGTGATATATTGCTGCTGTGTACTATCCCTGCAGGTCGACGTGAGAACATCCACCGTCCGATGAAACAGTCCTCTCCCCAGGTATGGCCTCCTTAAAATCTGCAATTAACAGATCAATACGATCCTATAAAGGATGTTGATCCCCAGTGACTGGATTTACCAGTAGATTTTTATTCTTGGGCATAAGCATGTAAGGCTCCCTAGCCATTTGTAATACAATGGGAAACCATGCCCGTGTAGGCCAACCTGACACTACCAATACCCCTGAAGCGGAGTCCTCCTTGATCTTTTGCAAACATCTGCTGATGAGACAGAATGGAGAAAATACATACACAAACATTCCTCCCCAATGCAGCGAAAATGCATCCACTGCTACTGCCCCAGGATCTGGTTACCATGAAACATATCTAGGTAACTGATGATTTAATTGAGATGCAAACAAGTCAATATCTGGCAATGCATACTGATCAATCATTTGGTTAAATACATCCTGATTTAACATCCATTCAATGTTGTCATTAAACTGACGTGACCTCTTCCTGGCAAATAAAGTGCTGAAAGCCAGATATTTTGGTCAATACACCAGCTCCAAATCTGGTTAGCCAGTCTATCACAAGACTGTGACTTAACTCCACCCATGTGGTTAACATATGCCACTGCTGTGGTGTTGTCAATCTGACCTGCACATGCATATCCCTCTTTGTAGAACAATAAGCTTTGAGCCCATACCAGGTGCCCAACAACTCTAAATAATTAATCCCTCTTAATTGAGGAAGCGATGTCTCATCCACATTCCATCTGCCTCCACAACTAGAAGACATATCTGTTGCACCCCAACCCAGTGCACTTACATCAGTCTGTAATATCAGTGACGGTGATTCCACCAAAACCTTCCTTAAATTTTTGAAACATGTACTATCCACCATTGTATGTCAGCAATCGCCCCAGCTGACAACGGCATAGGCCTATCAAAAATGGCCCCTTTGTATTCTCAGTGCCTGTTCCTTTGATAGTTGTAATTGTTGATAATGCAGAGGACCATACTGCACAGCTGGAAAGGCTGCAACAACTTCCCAATAAAGCTGGCTACTTGTCTAATCGAAGGCCGTTATTCTCCAACGAGATTAACACAGTCCTCAATTAACTGATTCAATTTAGCCCTGGGCAAAGTTACCAACATGTGATTGGAATTAATGGTAAATCCCAGATATCAATAATTTGGACTGGTGATAATTTAGATTTATCTGGGTGAATAACAAATCCCATTTGTTCAAAAGTGATTTTAACAACTGAAACTGATGATTGAGTTTCAGCATGAGTCTTTCCAACAATCAGAATATCATCTAAATAGGCCATTACCACATGCCCCTGAGCTCTAAGTAAAGCTAACACAGGTTTTACCAATTTAGTAAATAATCTAAGAGCTGAAGTTAATCCATTCGGCAATGTCCTGAATTGCCACAGCTCAGTCATCCAAATAAATTTCAAATATCTTCTATCATCACCATGAATAGACACTGCGTAATACGCATTCTTGAATCAATGGTTGCCATATAATACCCTTTGGACACTAGATGTTTGCCCGTGGTAAAGGTCTCCATTTTGAAATGCCTATAACAAACAAATTTGTTCAAATTGATCCAGAATAATTCTACATCCCCCAGTCTTTTTAGATCTGGGAAATATACTTGACAGAAATTGTTGACTTTGATATACAGAAGGCTCAATTACCCCTTCTTATGTAACAACTGAATCTGCTTGAATAAGCACATTTTCCTCATCTGAAAATAAGTTTACGACTAGGAAAATGTTGACTAGGTAGACTGTCCTTATAGTAAAATCCAATTTTTCACCCCTTCAATACGCTAAGTATGAACAAATCTGATTTCAACTGCTGCCATTGTTTGAGAAACAATTTTAACCTTCCCCAATTTGAACAGGAACATCAGTTAATTCATCGTCTGTCAATGTTATATTCCTTACCAGCATCTTTCCTTGTGGCCTTGTTGTCCTCGACTTCTTGTAGAGAACCTTTTTTGCCTTGCTTCCAGCTGGCTTAATGAGGGCCATGGTTATAACAACCTCATAACAGTCTTTGACCCTTTTTGCAAGGTTACCACCAAACAACAGATTTCGTGGTGGTACACTGGTTTCAAAATGCATTACAAAGGAGTTCCAGTTCATCCTGCTGTGCTTCAACCATATCATTTGTATCAATAACTTTCACCACAGCTGTAATACCTGCTGACAACAGTTTAAGCACTTTTTAAAACTTCATCTCTGGGCCCTAGCAGGCAAACCCATCTATGACCAAATTGGTGATTAACCACCGGTACCTTCAGGAGATCACAATTAACAGGAGCTTTATAGTTTTTTGCTACTATCATCCATAGCTAGCTCCTGTAACTGGTGGGAGAGCATATACTGAATGGCTTCAGCCAATTCTACATCAATCGCCTTTCCTGCCTCTCTACACTCAGCAAACTTCCCAGCAATGTTCGGAATTACCTCCAACCGAACACCTTTTACTGCTCTCCCCCAGCAAAACTGCCCTGATAGAACATCCTCCTCACAGGCAGGATAGTTCTGTAGCCCTGAAACAGGTGCTGCGAGCACAAGCTCTCCATCAGCCTGGCTTGGGCATCCACTCCTCCTCACGAGCTCGAACATCCTCCTCACAGGCAGGATAGTTCTGCAGCCCTGAAACAGGTGCTGCTAGCACAAGCTCTCCATCAGCCTGGCTTCGGCACCACTCCTCCCCACGGAGCTGGTCCCTGTAGAGCATTCTTTTGAAATAGAATCTCGACGTGGGAGAGCCGTGAGCAAACGGACTCTCCAATGGAGGGTATAACCTCCAGGCCCGACTCATTTACGGGCCACAGAGACTTGCCAGCGGCCTTCCCCCTACTGACAAGCCTCCACTGCCCCCCGGCAGTGGGTCCGCAACCACTGGCTGTGTAGCCAGCACCGGACCAGGTGTACCAGACGGGCCTCCATCCTCAACACTCTCCTGCCACTTTACCTTTCTAACCCCCGGAGGCCTCGCCGACACCTTCTTCCCTTTCTGCAAACATTCTCTACCCAAACTGTCGCGGAAAAGGACATGCGGTAAAAGTTTTTTAAAAACCTTACCTGTTTGAACTTTGTTAACAAACTGCAAATGCTGGAGAATCGAGGGTGAAGTCTGAAGAAGGGTCTCGACCCGCAACATCGACCATCTCCCTCGCTCCTTAGATGCCGCTGCACCCGCTAAATCTCCAGCTCTTCGAAAAACCCGCGGTTTACACTTACCGCTCGGAGTAGCGCTGCTGCTCCAACCGCCCGACTGCACCAGCGTCTGACGTCAAGACGCACCAACGGCTGTACGGGCTTCTATTCACGTAGTCACTCACGTGACTCCGAAGTAAAATTCTGAGGCTCTGATCCTTGACTCTACCAACAGTCGAAACATCTTTTCCACATCCAGTCTATGCTTTTCATTATTTTATGTTTCATTTAGGTCCCCCCTCAACCTTCTAAACTCCAGCGAGTAGAGGCCCAGTGCTTTATTCCTTTATTCTTGTTACCAAAATGCATGACTCCGCACTTTGCGATACTGAATTTAATCTGCCACTTTTCTGCTCACTCTTCTAACCTATCAAAGTCCTGCAGAATCATTGCTTCCTCGACACTGCCTGACCCTCCACCTATCTTAGCATCATCTGCAATTTTGCTACATTTTATTTCTTCTTTCTTTCACAATGTTAATGCAAGCTGTTGCATCCAATTTTGGATTTTCCCATGACCTTGATTAAAAATGTGTTAGAAAAATACTCAGTGGTGGGAACACATTTCACAGCTCAGTGAGCCACCTAGTGAAAAACAACAGTAAGTATTTGTAAGTTTCAGGAAAATCTTTATTTATCCCCATCTATCCATTCGGAGAAGGCGACATCGGCGCCTTCTCCGACTCCGCACTGGGCTGGGCTGGGCTGGGCCAAGCTGGGGTGCCGTTTCTGGTCCTTCCCTCCGAAAATTGTGTCCGGTTGGAGATCTTCGCCAGCCATCACCAGAGCCTCCCGCAGCTGGAGTAGACACAATTGTGCAGGAAGGGGCGGATCGTCCCGTGGAGTGACAGTAGAAGGGAACAATCCGCACAGCGCTGAATGGCAGGAAAGGCAATCGATCTGCTCACATGCGGTTTTTAAGATTTTGAAACCTCGATAACTCTTACCAGCTTCCACCGATCGAAACGAAACTTGGTGCAATCGCAGCACTGGAGAACGGTGAGTTATCGCGTGCCGTTTTTGCGCAAATAAAATGACCGCTAAACCGGAAGATAACAAGAACAGAGTTTTAGTGATGGATGGATGGATGGATGGATAGATGGATAGATAGATTGTGGGGGGGGGTGGGATAGGAGGAGGTGAGGAGTGGGGGAGCAGGGGGGTAGAGGGAGAGGAGGGGGGTAAGGGAGGGGAGAGGGGTTATGGAGGGAGTGAGATAGTGACTGATGGTAGGGGAAAGGACGGAGGGGAGAGGTGAGGGAGGGAGTGGAGAGGGGAGGAGGAGGGGGAGGGAGTGTTGGGGGTTGAGGCGGAATGGAGGATAGGGTAAGATCAGGATGGTGAGGTAATGGAGGAGGGGAGGGGGGGAAGAGTGAGGAGGGGAGGGAGGGGTGAGGGGAGGAAGCAGAGGAGGGTGGGGAGAGGGAGGATAATGGTGGAGGGGAAGAGGGGACTGAAGAGGGAGAGTGAGATGCATTCACAATTATCTTACATTTTACAAGTTATTGCCATTTTGAACTTTAAAAACGTTGCAGTCACGCTCCCACTTGCCGGCCGCGCCTGCGCAGTTGGGGAGGGTAGCCATGACTCGCGTCACAACAGGGAACCCGTCAACCGCGCCTGCGCAGTTGGGGGCTATGGGTCAGTGGTGGAATACTGCGTTGGGGAAACGGGACCCAACGGATCCACGTCTAGTATCTATCTATCTATATATCTATCTATATACTTGTAAAACTCTGATCTTGGATGTGGATGTATTTGTGTGTGGTTTTGTGTGTTTATGTGTTTGTCTGTGATTCATATTTCCTCGAAAACCAGACGCGCTAACAGTGACATTTTTATATATGCCGGTAGAGATTTACCCCATGATCTCAAAAATCGCCTCATCTGAAAATTTGATTCACTATTTCTCGAGTTATTTCTTCAAATTGTTAACAAATCTGAGATCTTTTTTAAAGCTAACGAGCTGGATGACGTCACAATGGCTCTGCTCCTCGTGGCCAGCTGCGCAGAGTTTTCAAAGCGCAGTCTGCTGGGCACTTTTTTTGCATGAGCTGCGAGTTACGTTAACCCCCCCTCCAACTCGCATTCATTTAGTCGCTGGATTGAAGCCGCTGAACACGCAGTACACTCGCGCCTCGGGTCGGGTTTCTCGAGAGAACCCAAGAGGAGCGGCCCACTGCTCATTCTTTTCTACGTTTCCGCATCGGCTCGGCTTTCCCGAGAGCAACCAACAGCTGCCGAGGAGCATCCGAGTGATAACGTCACATACCATAGCCCAGCCGCCCTCCTCCACCAGGGCTCTGGATTGAAGTCGCTGACCACGCAGTAATTTGGTTGGGCTTCCAAGGGCTTCAGAGAGCCGAAAGCTACCGAGGCTCGCCACCCGCTCGCAGTCGGCCCCGTCTGCGCCGCCCGCTCGCGTGTTCAAGTCCGGCCTCTCTCTCTCTCTCCCACTCCTCTCCCCCCTTTCCCCCCTTTCCCCTCCCTCCCCCTCCCTCCCCCCATCCACCCCTTCCCTGCCCCTACACACCTCTCACCCCCTCCCCCCCCCTCTCCACCTCCCCCCCATTCCCTCTCTCCCCTCCCCTATCTCCCCCTTCCCCTCTCCCCCTCTCCTCACCCCTCTCTCCTCCCACTATCCATCTCCCCCCTTTCCTCCCCCCTCTCCTCTGCCCCCCTCCTCTCCTCTCCCCCCCTCTTCTCCCCCCGCCCCCTCCCTCCAACCCCCTCTCTCCCCTCTTTCTCTCTTTCACTACCCCACTCTCTCTGCCACTCGAGATAGGGCGGGGATGGGGTAAAAGGTGCCAATTAATAATATTATATCAAAGGAGGTGGTTAGTGTGTGTGTGGGGGGGTGGGTAGTGTACGTGGGGGAGGGTGGTTAGTGTGTGTGCACTAACCACCGCCGCAGGCCGCCCCCCCCCCCGTCTAGTATATTACTAAAACTCTCATCTTGTTTGTTTCTATATCTGTCTGTCTGACCATGACGTCATGAATTACGCCAAAACGATACACAATAGCGCTACAAGTTATTCACATTTTAAACTTTACAAACCCCCACTTTGAGAACATTTTCTTCCATCTGCACTGGCAGTTAGTATACAAATGATGCACAGGTCTGAGTGTGTCGGTAGGAATTGTGTGCACAAGGTAACTTTGGAATGGTTTAAACACACAAGGCGCATCCGAGTGTGTTTTAGACCATTCCAAAGTTACTGCGTGCACACAATTCCTATCGAAGCACGAAATAGACCTGTGCATCATCTATTTTATAGAATGCAGGAAAAAGGTAAAATAAAAATAAAAATCATGCGTCCGGTTATTACCGGACAAATGATTTGCCATGCGTCCGGTAAAAATAATTACACAGTACAGCAGCAGCTTTTAGCCAATCAGATTGCAGAGATTCTTAGACCCATTCTATAACAGCGTATGATCACAATGGGATCTCATTTACATAAACTGCCCGTCAGCAGTGTTCCACCCAACAATGACATCACAATGGGATCTCATTTCTATATTAAAAAACACAGCAACTTCTACCTCACAGTGACATCAAGTGGGGTAGGGAGGGGAGAGGGGTTATGGAGGGAGTGTGAGAGAAGGGGAAAGGAGAGGGAGGGATAAGTGAGGGAGGGACTGGGGGAGGGGAGGAGGAGAGAGGAAAGAAGAGGGAAGGTGAAGAGGAGGGGGAGGAAGTGCCGGGGATGAGGGGGAATGGAGGATAGGGGTAGGAAGAGGGATGGTGAGGTGCACTTGGGGAGGGTTGCCGTGATTCGCGTCACAACAGGGATATCTGGCGTCACAATGGGGGAGGGAGATCGAGGGAGAGGAGGGGGTAGAGAGGGGAGAGGGGTTATAACCATATAACAATTACAGCACGGAAACAGGCCCTCTCGGCCCTTCCAGTCCGTGCCGACCATTTGTTTTCCCCTAGTCCCATCTACCTGCACTCAGACCATACCCCTCCATTCCCTTCCCGTCCATATACCTATCCACTTTACTTTTAAATGTTAAAATCAATCCTGCCTCCACCACTTCTGCTGGAAGCTCATTCCACACAGCCACCACTCTCTGAGTAAAGAGGTTCCTCTCATGTTACCCCTAAACTTCTGTCCCTTCATTCTCATGTCATGCCCTCTTGTTTGAATCTTCCCTACCCTCAATGGGAAAAGCGTATCCACGTCAACTCTGTCTATCCCTTTCATCATTTTAAAGACCTCAATCAAGTCCCCCCTTAACCTTCTGCGCTGCAAAGAATAAAGACCTAACTTGTTCAACCTTTCTCTGTAACTTAGTTGCTGGAACCTAGGCAACATTCTAGTAAATCTCCTCTGTACTCTATTTTGTTGACATCCTTCCTGACCAAAATTGTACACCATACTCCAGAATTGGTCTTACCAATGCCTTGACAATTTTAACATTACTTCCCTACTCCTATATTCAATGCTCTGATTTATAAAGGCCAGCACACCAAAAGCTTTCTTTACCACCCTATCTACATGCAATTCCACCTTCAGCGAACTATGCAGAGTTATTCCTCGATCCCGCTGTTCCACAGCATTCCTCAATTCCCTACCATTTACCATGTACGTCCTATTTTGATTTGTCCTGCCAAGATGTAGCACTTCACACTTATCAGCATTAAACTCCATCTGCCAGCTTTCAGCCCACTTTTCTAAATGGCCCAAATCTCTCTGTTGACTTTGAAAATCTACTTCATTATCCACAACACCACCTATCTTAGTATCATCTGCATACTTACTTATCCAATTTTCCATCCCGTCATCCAGATCATTGATGTACATGACAAACAACAGTGGACCCAACACAGATCCCTGAGTCACCCCACTGGTCACTGGCTTCCAACCTGACAACAGCCAATCACCATTACTCTCTGACATCTCCCATTCAGCCACTGTTGAATCCATCTTGCTACTCCGCCATTAACACCCAAAGATTGAACCTTCTTAACCAACCTTCCATGGGGAACGTTGTCAAAGGCCTTACTGAAATCCATATAGACAACATCCACTGCTTTACCCTCATCAATTTCCCTAGTAACCTCTTCAAAAAATTCAAGAAGGTTTGTCAAACATGACCTTCCAGGCACAAACCATGTTGACTGTTCCTGATCAGACCCTGTTTATCCAGATGCTTATATATATTATCTCTAAGTATCCTTTCCATTAATTTGCCCACCACTGACGTCAAACTAACAGGTCTATAATTGCTAGGTTTATTCTTTGAACCCTTTTTAAACAATGGAACAACATGCGCAGTACGCCAATCCTCCGGCACTATTCCCGTTTCTAATGACATTTGAAATATTTCTGTCATAGCTCCTGCTATTTCTACACTAACTTCCCTCAATGTCCTAGGGAATATCCTGTCGGGACCTGGAGACTTATCCACTTTTATATTTTTCAAAAGTGTCAGTACTTCCTTCTCTTTGAATCTCATAGTTTCCATTGCTATACTTTTTTTCCCTTACCTCACAGAGTTCAATATCCTTCTCCTTGGTGAATACCGAAGAAAATAAATTGTTCAATATCTCCCCCATCTCTTTTGGCTCTGCAGATAGCTGTCCATTCTGGCTCTCTAATGGTCCAATTTTATCCCTCGTTATCCTTTTGCTATTAATATAGCTGTAGAAACCCTTTGGATTTACTTTCACCTTTCTTGCCAACCTCATATCTTCTTTTAGCCTTTCTAATTTCTTTCTTAAGATTCTTTTTACATTCTTTATACTCCTCTAGCACTTCATTTACTCCATGCCTCCTATAAATATTGTAGATATCTCTCTTTTTTCGAAACAAGTGTCCAATTTCCCTTGAAAACCATGGCTCTTTCCAATTTTTACTATTTCCTTTCAACCTAACAGGGACATAAAGATTCTGTACTCTTACAATTTCCCCTTTAAATGTCCTCCATTTCTCTTCTACATCCTTCCCATAAAACAAAATGTCCCAATTCACTCCTTTTATATCCTTACGCATTCCCTCCAAGTTAGCCTTTCTCCAATCAAAAATCTCAACCCTAGGTCCAGTTCTGACTCTCTCCATAATTATATTGAAACTAATGGTATTGTGATCACTGGTCCCGAAGTGCTCACCAACACATACCTCCGTCACCTGACCCGCCTCATTTCCTAACAGGAGGTCCAGCACTGCCCCTTCTCTGGTCGATACCTCTATGTATTGCTGCAAAAAACTATCCTGCACACATTTCACAAACTCCAAACCATCCAGCCCATTTACAGTATGTGTTTCCCAGTCTATTTTTGGAAAATTGAAATCTCCCACAATCAATACCTTGCGCTTACTACTAATATCTGCTATCTCCTTACATATTTGCTCTTCCAATTCTCGCTCCCCATTTGGCGGTCTATAATACACCCCTAAAAGTGTTGCTACACCGTTCCCACTTCTCAGTTCCACCCAAATAGCCTCCCTAGACGAGCCCTCTAATCTATCCTGCCAATGCACTGCTGTAGTATCTTCTCTGACAAGCAATGCAACACCTCCACCTCTGGTCCCTCCAATTCTATCACACCTGAAGCAACGAAATCCTGGGATATTTAGTTTCCAATCACAACCCTCCTGCAACCATGTTTCATTGATTGCCACAACATCATATTTCCAGGTGTGAATCCAGGCTCTAAGTTCATCCACCTTTCTTACAATACAATTACAATACAATTTCTTACAAGGGTTATGGAGGGAGGGAGTGACTGAGCATAGGGAAAGGAGAGGGATGGAGGGTGTGAGAGGAGGAGGAGGGGGGAAAGAATAGGGAGGGTCAAGAGGAGGGTGAGGAAGTTGTGGGGGATGAGGGGGAATGGAGGACGATAGGGGTAGGAAGTAGGATGGTGAGCCGCATTTGGGGAGTATTGCCGTGACTCGTGTCACAATGGGGATCTCTGGCGTCACAACAGGAACCCATCAGCCGCATCTGCGCAGTTGGGGGTTATGGGTGAGTGGTGGAATATTTTGTTCGGGGACCAGCCCTCACATGTGACTTGATCTAGTATATCTCTATATATAACTAAAGGTTTGCGTCTGTGTGTGTGCCAATCTAGTTAATTCCTATCTTCTTCCATACGCTAGGTCACAGCCTTCCCTTTTTCACACATCCTACTCACATTTTTCCCCTGGTGGCGATAAACATCTCCCCATGCATTTCCACCTATATTTCCGAAGTTATTAATCGTTGAAATTTTAAAAACAGCTTACAGACAGCTTCCAGCCTCCTCACAATGATGAAGTCACAATGCCTCTCACAGTGCACCAATCACAATGGGCTGTCAAGCTGGTTGCCAACTGTCACAATGACATCACAATGGGACGTTGCCAACGGTAACAATGGGCTCTCAAGCTGGCTGCCAACTGCCACAATGACATCACAATGGGATGTTGCCAATGGTAACAAGGTTGTTGGCCCTTTACCAATATCTGAAAGGGCTGCTCATCATGTTCTGGTTGCATTTTGGTCCCACGATCTTGGTGTTTTGGCACAAGGCAGGGAGTGGGGAGGGCCGATTGGGGAGGGGTAACTCTCATCGGCCCCTCCTCTGCCCCCGCACCCTGCAACCCCCTCCCTCCCCGGTGTGAATGCCGATGCCGCACCCCCCACCCGCATTTGTCCCACTAGTCTATTATTGGGCAGTTAATATTAGAAATATGAATTTTTGGTTAGGAGAAATAGATAATAAACCAATTGGTTAAAAATGGAAAGAGAAGACTGTTTTCCATTTGAAATTAGCTCTATAATATTTGGTATCTAAGGTGGAATACGTATTTGGAAACAAATAAAGGCTCTTACAATTGCCAATAATTTTACGTTTAAACCGTCAATGATGGGCTTTTATACAATGGGGAATTCTAAACATGATCTCTATAAGGATAATTCATTTCTTTCATTTCAAGAATTACAACAAACTTAGACAAATCAGAAACTATATTTCCGCAAATACACCTTAGAAATAGAAAGAGTGAAATTTTAGATGAATGCTTGAATAAACACCCAAATACAGAAAAAATGATATCATACATTTATAACATTTTGTTGGAAAGTGATATCCCATCATCGGAAATACATAGACAGCGCTGGGAAAATGAACCAAATAATAAGTCCAGAAATATGAAAGCCTACAACATATACATTATTGCTCTTTAAACGCTAAACATGCACTTATACAGTTTAAAATCTTACATAGATTACATTATTCTAAATCTAAACTACATAATATATTCCAAAACTATCACCTATATGTGATAAATGTCAAATCATGGAAGCCCTGTCACACTCCTAATTGTACGAAGATTTTACAATATTGGAATGAAATATTCAAAACAATCTCGAAAGTTATTAATATTACTATGATTTATGACCCAAAGTTAATCATACTTGGAATACCGGAAATGGAACAAATAATTACAAGGAATCATAGAACTTTTATCCCCTCCCCAACAATTAAAATGTGGAATACAGAAATGACGGAGACACTTCACTTGGAGAGATTGAGACTTGTCCTCATGGACAGGTTAGATCTCTTCAAGGAGATATGGTCTCCCTATATTAAATATCTACAGGGTCACAATGGTTCGGCGCAGGGACTTGACTGAGGCCTGAATATCTGAGTGGATGAAGAAATACACATAACAAATCATGAATGTATCTCCAAGATTGGATTACTTAGTAATACTTTAATCTCCATCAAACTTTTCATACTTCTTTTCTATTTTTATTCCTTTTTTCTATCTCTCTATCTTTAATTAAGGAAAAAATTATAGAAACATACTATATAAATTTTTAATATGTACACACTTATCTCTGTTTGTATGAAAAAGATTATAGATGTCTTAAACTTGTAATTATATAAAACTATGTACTTTCAATTATACAATAACTATGAAATATAAAATTAACAATAATACAAACATTATTAATATTTTGATAACATTATGAATATTAAAAAAAATGTTGTTTAAGATGGGTACTACGTGTTAAATTAGCGGGGATTTCTATTTGGTAATTAGAAGAATATCTATGATTTGAGAAATCTAAGTGTATTACTTTATATTGAATATACTACATATACTCCCAATTATATAAAATAAATAATAACGGAATGTATAATGGATAATACTACAATTATCTTAAATAGTACTAATTAATAATCAATACGTTATAATTTTACACATTGTATAAATCTCAATGTCGTATAAGAGTGTACTTGGTATATACTGTTTCTACAATAAAAAAATATTAAAAAAAAAAAAAAAAAAAAAAAAACTCTACACGATAGTGCTACAATTTTTGGCCCATCTTACTCAACATTTTCCTGCAATGTAAATGAAACAGGTTTCGTTCAGATTAATGGTATATTTTACAAGTTATTCACATTTTAAACTTTACAAAAACCGCTTTACAAAATCATGTTTCCACTTGCCCTGCCCGCCAGCTGCGTTCGACATCACACTGACATCACAATGGGATCCTGAATTTCATTTTTCATCAAAAAATCGTGATTTTCATTGACATTAATTTTATTCTAAAAAAAATTATTCTGGTTTCATTAACTGCTAACATTGTGTTCAGGTTATTTTAAAGAAAAAACGCGATTTCCATTAAGTTTTATTAAAAAAATTACGATTTTCATTGTTGGGGGGGTGGGATAGGGGGGCAGTGAGGAGTGGGGGACCACGGTTATAGAGGGAGAGGAGGGGGGTCGGGGGGGTGAAGTGGGGGTGGTGTGGAGGGAGGAGGGGGGATAGAGGGAGAGGAGGGCAGTGGGGGAGGTGAGGAGGGAGATGGGGGGGTGAGATTGGGGGAGGTGAGGAGTGGGAGAGCAGGGGGATAGAGGGAGAGGAGGGGGGAGATATGGAGTGGGGGATAGAGGGAGCGGGGAGACGAGAGGAGGGAAAGTGGGGGGGGGGATGGGATGGTAGGGGGGCGTGGACTGGGCTCAAAGCGTTGTAAATCTGGTGGAACACTTTGTGTGTCTAGACTGGATCTCACGAAGAACCCGACGTTTGAAAGGTATTTTCCAGAAACTTACGAGTGTTTAATGTTGTGTACAGGGCCCTGGTGAGACCACATCTGGAGTATTGTGTGCAGTTTTGGTGTCTAATTTGAGGAAGGACATTCTTGCTATTGAGGGAGTGCAGCGAGGTTAATTTCCGGGATGGCGAGACTGTCATATGATGAAAGAATGGGTCGCCTGGCCTTGTATTCACTGGAATTTAGAAGGATGAGAGGGGATCTTATAGAAACATATAAAATTATTACGGGATTGGACACACTAGATCTCGATGTTCCCGATGTTGGGGGAATCCAGAACCAAGGGCCATAGTTTAAGAATAAGGGGTAGGCCATTTAGAATTGAGTTGAGGAAAACCTTTTCACCCATTGAGTTGTGAATCTGTGGAATTCTCTGCCACAGAAGGCAGTGGAAGCCAATTCACTGGATGCACTCAAAAGAGAGTTAGAACAGATGGAGCTCTTAGGGCTAGTGGAATCAAGGAATATGGGGATAAGGCAGGAACGGGGTACTGATTGAGGATGATCCGCCATGAACACATTGAATAGCGGTGCTGGCTCGGGCTGAATGGCCTACTCCTGCACCTATTGTCTATGTATCCATGTGTAGGAGGGAGCTACAGATGCTGGTTTAAACCGGAGACAGGGACACAAAATGTAGGTATGTTACAATACTTACCTTCAGCGGCATTGCAGTTCTGCCACTGGGTGTGTGCATGACTTTGGCGCCTTTGAGAGGGGAGCAGGCTTTCTCCAGCTTGTTGAAATCGATCTTTGTCAGGCTGTTTAGCTGCTGAAGAGAAATCGCTCCGACATACGTTTTATCAAGTTTTTAAAAAACAGCGCTGGATAATTTAATAGCAGGAGTAAAATAAAAATTGTCTTCTAAAGCCGTCAATGCCGACAACGGGACAGATCTCACGTACGGGACACAGCAAGGTAAGCCGTTTATTTTGACATATAACTAATATAAATAATTAACACACACATTAAGATTATAACACGGTTTTATTATTAGTTTTTCCCACCCTTTTTTTTAATTAATTAGGAATGTTCACTATTATTAATCACTATTACTAATAATTAATAATTAACTTTTCCTTTTTGAATTGAATTAATTGTATGTTATTCTTCTTTTTATATAGCCTTTGTATTTTTTATGTCTAATATTATTTAGATTTTTAAGTTAGCTTTAGATATTGATATTTTTAAAGGATGAATTTTTTATTCTTCCTCTTTTTTCTTTCTCTCTCCCCTTCCTGTTTTTTATTATCATTCCCCCTCCTTTTTTAAAAAAAAATTATATATATTATACCCCCGTTAAAATATTGTTAAGGAATAATAATTCCTTAATTCCAGGAGCTGGTCGTGTTAATAACATCGATGACGGAAGTCGTTAGATGTATAGCCATCTTAATATGGCTGGCACAAACTACATCGATTCTAGATGTAGTTCTTTTTACTTCTACACACAATACCTCTATTTATTTTTTATCTATCTTTTATATCTATAGTAATCTTTGGTTTGATTGGAGTAATATAATGTACCAAGGGAGATATATTCATGAGGGGCAAAAAAGAGATTTAAATTACATCCATTCAGGGTTCAGGTGTAAGGTTGGGTCTATCGCGCTGATCCTTAGATCCCCATAAATCTAAAATGCAAGACTTAAAAAGAAATACGGGGAATGAGGGATTAACATTCTGCAGTTGGAATGTTAAAGGTATTAATGAACCGATAAAGAGAGGAAAAGTATTGACATATTTAAAGGCAAGTAAAGCTGATGTAATTTACATTCAAGAGACCCACCTAAAAAAAGAGGCGGAAAACAGGTTGAAAGCTAAATGGATAGATAAAATATATCATTCTTCTTTTACACATAAATCAAGAGGTGTAGCAATATTATTTCGTAAAGGTACTTTATTTAAACATATATCAACCATAGATGATAAAGATGGTAGATATATTATTGTGATAGGAGAATTAAATACAGAAAAAGTGATTCTTGTTAATATATATGGACCAAATTTCGATAGTCCATTGTTTTTTAAAAAAGTATTTAATAATATTCCGGAATTAACGCAATATAATTTGATAATTGGTGGAGATTTCAACTGTACATTAGACCCTTACTTAGACAGATCTACAAAACAAAGAAAAAACAAATCACATTCTAGTGATTTGCTAAATGCATATATGCAAACGACCAATATTAAAGATGTTTGGAGAACAGAAAACCCTACAGGACGAGAATATTCTTTTTACTCCCCAGTGCATAAAACTTACTCAAGAATAGATTATTTTTTGGTGGATGCAAAACTTATTTCACTTACTATGAAGCTAAATATGATAATATAAATAATCTCAGATCATGCCCCATTAACGTTTTAAAATTAAAATTAATAATAAAATAGAAAATTTAGGACAGTGGAAATTTAATCCACAAATTTTAAAAAACAAAGCCACTCAGGAATATATCATAACTCAAATTAAAATGTTTTTTGAAACAAATGATCAACCAGAGATATCGCGTTCCTTATTGTGGGAAACATTTAAGGCATATCTTCGAGGAATAATGATTTCTTCACAAGCATTTGACAATAAAAAGATTCGGAAAGAACAACAAGATCTAGAAAAGGAGATTAAGGAATTAGATATACAGAATGCAATAAAACCAGATACGATATTACATAATAAAATTGTTATATTGAAATATAAATTAAATAAAATATATACAGATCAAGTGATAAAATTTTACCAACATAATAAACAATTATAGTTTGAATTTGGGGATAAGCCCCAAAAACTGCTGGCTCGACAATTAAGGAAAATTGAAGCGGAAAAAATTATACATAGGATTAAATCACAAAACGGTGACTTATTAATACAACCTAAAGATATTAATGAAAGATTTATGCAATATTATAAAAAATTATACACTGCTAAAACAACAGTAAGTAAAATAGAAATAGATGCATTTATAAAAAAATGTAATTTGAAAGGACTGGATTTACAAAATAGAAAATTATTAAATGCTGATATTTCAATAAATGAAATCAAAGAATCTATTAGATCATTAAAAAACGGTAAAACACCGGGACCTGATGGTATAGGTTCGGAATTTTATAAAACATTTCATGAATATATAGTCCCATATCTAAAATCATTATATGAACAGATATATACAGAACAGAAGCTTCCAGATACATTGAACGAATCTATTATAACACTCATACCTAAAATAAATAAAGATTTGGACGAACCAGGATCATATAGAGCAATAGCTCTATTAAATACAGATCAAAAGATATTAACAACAATATTAGCAAAAAGATTGAGTTCAGTTGTTAATGAATTAATACATCCGGATCAAACTGGATTTATACCAAAAAGATATTCTTCATATAATCTAAGACGATTGTTTAATATTATATATTCGAAAAGAAGTGATAAAAAAGACTTAGTAGTTATTTCGCTTGATGCAGAAAAAGCTTTTGACCAAGTGGAATGGCCTTATTTATTTTCGGTGATGGAAGCCTTTAAACTAGGAGAGGAGTTTATTACTTGGATTAAATTATTATATGCAAATCCAATAGCTAGAATAACAACAAATCGAATGTTATCAATTAAATTTAATTTATCACGAGGTTGTAGGCAAGGTTGCCCTTTATCACCTTTATTGTTTGCATTAGCAATAGAACCACTTGCTCAGAGGGTAAGACTACACCCGGAAATATATGGATATGATACCGCAGATACTAAGAATAAAATTTCCTTATATGCAGATGATGTATTACTTTATATCACTCAACCAGAAATAAGTATTCGAAATTTGTTAAAACTAATAACGGAATTCGGATCACTTTCAGGATACAGTATTAATTGGAATAAAAGTGAACTTATGCCAATAACACTGAATAAGTTACATATATTACAACAATTTCCTTTTAAGATAACAAATGAAAATATTAAATATCTTGGGATTTTTGTTACAAAAAGATTTAACTCTCTATTTAAATCTAATTTCCCCCCATTACTAAATAAATTAAATAAGAATATTTCATATTGGAAAAGTTTACCTATCTCGATGATAGGGAAAATTAATGCAATAAAAATGATTTTTCTCCCACAATTATTATATTTATTTCAATTAATCCCGATATATCTTCCAAAATTTTTTTTAAAAAAAGTAGATTCTTTAATTACGAATTTTATTTGGGATTATAAGACCCATAGAATAAATAAAAAACATTTATGTAAATCTAAAATAAATGGAGGATTAGCGTTACCAAACTTGATGTTTTATTAATGGGCAGTTAATATTAAAAATATGAATTTTTGGTTAGGAGAAATAGACAATAAACCAAATTGGTTAAATATGGAAAAAGAAGATTGTTCTCCATTTGAAATTAGCTCTATAATATTTGCTAATATTAATGTAGCTAAGAAAGTTTATAGTGAAAATCCGATAATAGAAAATGGAATCCGCATATGGAAACAAATAAAGAAAGCATTAAAACTAAAATCTATACCACTAAGTCTTAAGATTGTTAATAATTTTATGTTTAAACCTTCAATTTTGGATAAGGCTTTTTTACAATGGAAAAAATAAAGGAATTTCTAAGATGGGTGATCTTTATAAGGAAAACACTTTTCTTTCATTTCAAGAGTTGCAACAAATTTATGGGCTACATAATAAAGAATATTTCAGATATTTACAAATTAGAAACTATGCCTCTGCAAATATATATGAATTTAGAAATAGAAAAATAGAAATTTTAGATGAATGTTTGAATAAACATCCAAATATGGAAAAAAATGATATCATATATATATAATATTTTATTGGAAAATGATACCCCATCAACAGAAATATACAGAGAGTCTTGGGAAAAGGAATTAGGCCAAATAATAAGACCAGAAATATGGGATGAAAGTTTACAACATATACATTATTGTTCATTAAACGCTAAACATTCTCTTATACAGTTTAAAATATTACATAGATTACATTACTCTAAATCTAAATTACATAATATTTTTCCAAAGATATCTCCAATATGTGACAAATGTCAAATTTCAGAAGCAAATTTGACACACTCATTTACTAACTGCATAAAAAATTGTAGAATACTGGAAGGAAATATTTAAAATAATTTCGACCGTTATCAATATAAATATAACCCCTGACCCAAAGTTAATTATACTTGGAATAATTGAAACTGACCAATTAATAACAATGAATCAAAGAACTTTTATTGACTATGGTTTTAATAATTGGGAAAAAATTAATATTAAAATTTTGGAAAGGCCCTGCATTCCCAACAATCAAAATGTGGAATATAGAAATGTCGGAGACACTCCATTTGGAGAGATTGAGGCTTGTCCTTATGGATAGGTTAGATCTCTTCAGATGGATTTGGTCTCCATATATTGAATATTTACAGGGTCATAATGGTTCGGCGCGAGAACCTGACTGAGGCCTGGATATTTGAATGGATGAAGAAATACATATAATAAATCATGAATATATCTATAAGGACGGATTAATGACGAATATTTTATTCTCCATCAAACCTTTTCTTACTCTTTATTCTATTTCTTAACTTTTCTATTTTCTTATATCTATATAAAAAATTAAAAAACAATATAGAAACACATTATCTTAATCTCTTAATATTAGTACGAATATAAATATTATTAGATTTATGAGAATATTATTAGTATTATTAGTATTTTTTAGTATTTTATATTTTTAATTATATAAAATTATGTACTTTTAATGGTACAATAATTTTAAATTTAAATTTAGCGATGATAAATATTGTTAACATTAGGAAGAAATAATGGAAATTATATAAGTTTTACTAACTTTTTGTATCAATAATATCATAAAATTTGGCCTTATACCTAAAAAATTAGAGATAAAAATGAAAATTACTAATAGTACGAGTATAATGCTAATATTATAAATGTATTATTAGTATTATGTATCTCTAGTTATATAAAATATACAACTTTGAAATTTATAATTAAGGATAATACAGTATAAATAATATTATTAGTATGAATCAATTATTAAGACTATGTACTTTTACTATTGAAATATAATGTAACTGGTTGTTATTTTGTTTCTATAATAAATAAATTAATTTAAAAAAAAATAAACGTGCTTCTTAGGATGCCTTTAATCAAAATTTCACGTTGCAAAAAGGTGATTTGGGCCCCATACGAACCGGCAGTGTTTTTCCTGCTGATATGGGGTTAAATTCACTGCAAATGCAATGTTCCAATCGATCGCGTTCCACAAAATCCCACTCGTAAGATGATTTAAATGGCCATTAATTTACGGGAATTAATCACTAAATTCCTTCCATTTGGCCTATAAATTCATGACAATTAGATTTTAAAATCATGTTACATTGCGAATTCTTGTGTGAATGTTATTTGGACACTTAGGCTATTTAAAAATCTTAACTTTTTCTTAAGAAATGGATAGATGTTTAGATCCAGTAATTGAATTTTGTAATTAGCTACAATTAGGTAACTAACTAATTATGTGCTTTAATTTGAGGTCATCCAAGTAAGATTGTTTCATATTTGTTTCAGAATGCTTCAATCTATAACAACTGAAAATGTCATTCAGTTCTCTTAGTTTTTAAGAAAGTTATGGGCTTTTGACTGTCCTCAATCACAGCTTTTGTGTTAAGTAAATGGAAAAGCAATAGGGAACAAGATGCTAATTTCTGAGTATGAAAATGGCCATAACTGTTTTTAATACCGAAGATATGAAAGTAAATTAGGTGTGAAATTAAACTTGTTTTTATGCTTTATCTGATGGGATAAATTGCGGACTTGATTTTTTAAATCTCAAAATGTTGTAACATTGCTACAAAATGCTGGACAGGCAGCATCTCTGGAGAGAAGGAATGGTGACGTTTCTGATCCAGTCTGAAGAAGGGTCTCGACCAAATCGTCAGACACTCCTTCTCTGCAGAGAAGCTGCCTGTCCCGCTGAGCTACTCCGGCTTTTTGTGTCTCCCTTCTGCTTACTGGTTTTCACTGATGATCGATGCGCTCGGAGAGTCGGAGTGCGATTGAGCGACTGATCGATGCGCTCGGAGTGCGGTCGAGCCGCAGCCGCTGGCGTTGTCATGGCGGCGGCGGGGGTGGCGGTTGAGTCTCCGGCCCTGGCGCTGCTTTCGGCTTCAGCAGAGCCCGACGTCTACGATGGGCCCGACAGGGAGTCCGTCAACGCCACTCCAATGCCCAGCTTGACGCCCACCATGTCTCCGACCCCGGTGCCGACGCCAGTCCCCACCCCGGCGGTGTCAGGCACCCCGATCCCGGGCATGGTCCTCCCGGGAGAGGCCGAGGCCCCGGCCCCGCCGGACGCCGACTCTGGCTCCACCGCGGCCCTGGCGGGCAGCTTCGATAGAAGCTGCGTCTTTTGTAAAATCAGCAACAGATATGTGCCGGAGGACCTGCTGCACTGGGTGAGGGCAGGGCTCTGCTTCTGGTCGTGGTGGAGGGGGGCAGACTGACAGAGGAAACATAACCCTCAAACTCACAGCATCACTCTGGCTGGGGAGAAATATGGAGACATGGGGAGAGGAGGAAAATGAGGGGGGAGTGGGAAGCAGAGAAGACAGGAATGGATGGGGCAGATGTAGGCAGGGAGAAAAGATTAGTAGTCGCACGGTCAATTACCTCTCTGATGTGCCAGTGCTGCTCACTTGAAATCGTTTGTTTCAGCAACGCACTATTTGTATAAAACCATCACTGCTTCACAAAGTGTTGCCTGACATCAAAAAAAGAAAACCCAAGGGAGGATAGAAAGCTACGTCAGCATTCATAGCAAAAAGGATTTGAGTATAGGAGCAGGGAGGTTCTACTGCAGTTGTACAGGGTCTTGGTGAGAACACACCTGGAGTATTGCGTACAGTTTTGGTCTCCAAATCTGAGGAAAGACATTCTTGCCATAGAGGGAGTACAGAGAAGGTTCACCAGACTGATTCCTGAGATGTCAGGCCTTTCATATGAAGAAAGACTAGGCTTGTACTCACTAGAATTTAGAAGATTGAGGTGGGATCTTATAGAAACTTACAAAATTCTTAAGGGGTTGGACAGGAAGATTGTTCCCGATGTTGGGGAAGTCCAGAACAAGGGGTCACAGTTTAAGGATAAGGGGGAAATCTTTTAAGACCGAGATGAGAAAAACATTTTTCACACAGAGAGTGGTGAGTCTGGAATTCTCTGCCACAGAAGGTAGTTGAGGCCAGTTCATTGGCTATATTTAAGAGGGAGTTAGATGTGGCCCTTGTGGCTAGAGGGATCAGGGGGTATGGAGTGAAGGCAGATACAGGATACTGAGTTGGATGATCAGCCATGATCATATTGAATGGCGGTGCAGGCTCGAAGGGCCGAATGGCCTACTCCTGCACCTATTTTCTATGTTTCTAAATAAAAGATTAGGAAACCAGAAGCTAGTTTGAAACTAGGGAATGTTTTAGAGATGGACTATGAGAAGATGCAGAGAAATTGAGCTGCGGAGAAAGGAATAAGGCAACACATGTTTCTAAATGTTTAAGAAGGAACTGCAGATGCTGGAAAATCGAAGGTAGACAAAAATCCTGGAGAAACTCAGTGGGTGAGGCAGCATGGATGGAGCGAAGGAAATAGGCAAAGTTTCAGGTCGAGACCCTTCTTCAGACTGATGTGGGGGTGAAGAAGAAAGGAAGAGGCGGAGACATTGGGCTGAGGGAGAGCTGAGAAGGGAAGGAGAAAGCAAGGACTACCTGAAGTCAATGTTCATACTGCTGGGGTGGAAACTGCCCAAGCAAAATATGAGGTGCTGCTCCTCCAATTTACGGTGGTCCTCACTCTGGCCATGGAGGAGGATCAGGACAGAAAAGTTCGATTCGGAATGGGAGGGGGAGTTGAAGTGCTGAGCCACCGGGAGATCAGGTAGGATAATGCAAATCGAGCGGAGGTGCTGGGCGACGTGATCGCCAAGCCTACGTTTGGTCTCACTGATGTAGAGCAGCTGACATCTAGAGCAGCGGATGCAATTGATGAGGTTGTAGGAGGTGCAGGTGAACCTCTGCCACACCTGGAAAGACTGCTTGGGTCTTTGAATGGAGTCAATGTTTCTAAATCGTCAGTTCATTAAAAGAGCCTGCAGACATGTGAATGTTTAAAACATCACATTTTGTTTTTTTGTTTGTCAGGATGAAGAGTTTGCCTGTTTTAGAGACATCCGACCTGGTGCACCCCACCACTATCTTGTAGTGCCAAGGACACATATTGGAAATTGCAAAACTCTGAAGAAGGAACACATATCAATAGGTGAGATTGTGTTGACTTCATTTTTGAAAATTAAATGGCTTGTAATGTTTTAAATCATGTTCCAATCCTTTACCATTTATTTTTTCTGTAATAAACGTTTCAAGAAGTTAACTCTTAAGACCATTTTTTTTTTACAAACCTGAAACTAAATTTAGATATAGAACGCACACTAAATGGCTACATTAAAATTTCAGGTGCCAACAGGAGTGATAGCATTGAAATGCAAATCATGTTATATGTGTATTGATTGATTAACAATTATTTTTTACTTTTCTTTCATATCTGCCTTCAAGCTAGAATAGTGGGAAATTTAGAGTGTTTTTCAGTCCACATTCAAATTTAAAAAAAAACGTAGTTATTTGAAAATATCTATGAGGATAAGAGATATCAAGAGAAAATATCTATGAGGATAAGAGATATCAAGAGACTTAGCTTGCCTATCACTGAGCTTGATTTATACTCACTGTATATTTGTGAACGATTATAAAATTGTCAGCTTCTACAATCAGTAATGGTGGGGTCAAAGATTTGTCAAAATTATTTTTTTTTTGGACTTTCTCAATACTTCATTGGCAGTTCTGACATTACTGTAAGGTGGATTGAGTTAGAATAGGTCAAGACCAGGCTTAATGATGAGCCATCTACATTCAGCCCAGGGTCTTATGATAGTATGAAAGGCATGAGTGAGCCGATGACAAAAGGGTGCTAGAGTAAGGTAAAAGAGGGGAAGGGATAGAGGCTGATGATTCTTGGAGTTTCTGTTTGTGGATTTTGTTTTTTTCAGCCTTTCACTGATTGATTAGCAATATTCTGCTCTGTTAAACTGATTTCTCAGTACCAGCAATTCATATGGTTATTATTTTGCTAATTTCACTCTAGCAAGGCTAAATGTATGCCAATCATTTTTTATTTTAACTGCAAATGCTGGAAATCTGAAACAAAAACAAAAATTGATGGAAAAATTCAGCAGGTCAAGCAACATGTCTCTACCACGTAACTAACTTATTTTCTTAGACTCTAGCTCATACTCCCAATTCTTCCATTTAGCCGCATCTGCGCCCAGGATGAGGTTTTTCATACAAGATCATTGGAGATGTCCTCATTCTTTAGGAAACGGGGGTTCCCCTCTTCCATTATAGATGAGGCTCTCACTAGGTTCTCCTCGATACCCTGCAGCTCAGCTCTAGCTCCCCCTCCCCCATTTGCAACAAGCGCAGAGTCTCCCTTGTCCTCGCCTTCCACCCCACCAGCTGTCGCATACAGCATGTAATCCTCCAACACTGTCGCCACCTCCAACGGGATCCCACTACTGGCCACATCTTCCCATCTCCACTCCTTTCTGCTTTCCGCAGAGACCGTTCCCTCCACAACTCCCTGGTCAACTCATCCCTTTCCACCCAAACCACCCCCTCCCCAGGGACTTTCCCCTGCAACCACAGGAGATGCAACACCAAGAGGTTCCCTTGCACCTCCTCCAACCTCATCTATGTATCCGCTGTTCCAGGTGTCAACTTCTGTACATCTGCGAGACCAAGCGCAGGCTCGGCGATCGTTTCACTGCATACCTCCGCTTGGTCCACTTTAACCTACCTGATCTCCTGGTTGCTCAGCACTTTAACTCCTCCTCACATTCCCAATCTGACCTTTCTGTCCTGGGCCTCCTCCATTGTCAGAGTGAGGCCCAGCACAAATTGGAGCACCTCATATTTCGCTTGGGTAGTTTACACCCCAGCGGTATGAACATTGACTTCTCTAAATTCAAATAGCCCTTGCATTCCCTCTTTCTCCATTCCCTCCCCCTTCCCAGTTCTCCCACCAGTCTTACTGTCTCCGACTACATTCTATCTCTGTCCCGCCCACTCCCGACATCAGTCTGAAGAAGGGTCTCGACCAGAAACGTCACGCATTCCTTCTCTCCAGAGATGCTGCCTGTCCCGCTGAGCTACATCAGCATTTTGTGTCCACCTTACTTTCTTTCTTTCCCAGACCTATTGAAGTCCACAACCTGAAACGTTAACTCTTTCTTTTTCCACAGTTGCTGCTAGTTTCCAGCATTTTCTGCACTTTTAATATGTATGCTACTTCTTTTTACAAGTGCCCATGTAAAAGGAGTGAGACGTGTTAGGAAGGATAGATAAGTGTGAGGTTATCCACTTTCGTGGCAAAAACAAGGGGGCAGATTATGATCTCAATGGGGTTAGGTTAGGTAAGGGCTTAAGAAGGAACTGCAGATGCTGGAAAATCGAAGGGAGACAACCAAGTGCTGGCCCCATCAGAACCCCCACTGCGCACGCAGCAACCTGGGTGCAGCAGCATCTATGGAGTGCAACAATGAGAGAAATTAAGGTGAGTCTAGTGCCAAGTTTATCAAAGTTTAACAAAGGAATTATAAATGTTTCAGGTCCATTTTGGAATACTTCTTCACAATTTAGAATTTGTGACTGGGACCCCGAATAGGAAATGTAGGGTGGGGGGGGGGGGGGGGGGGGGGGGGGGAGGAGAAAGGAAGAGGACGAGCCAGAGGGCTGAGGGAGAGCTGAGAAGGGGAGGAGACAGCAAGGGCTACCGGAAATTGGAGAAGTCAATGTTCATGCCGCTGTTCAATGTTCACTGCCCAAGCGGAATATATGGTGCTGCTTCTCCAATTTCCAGTGGTGCTCACTCTGGCCATGGAGGAGCCCCAGGACAGAAAGGTCAGATTCGGAATGGGAGGGGTGCAGTGCTTCTTCTTCTGTTGTCTGGCATGCACAGCCTAAAGTTGTTGGACAACTTGTTCTATTTGATCTTCTGTTTGTGCACGCCGAGTTGATTGCATTAGTCGAAACAGGGCTGACCACGTGAAGGTTGCTATCTTCCGCCCCGTTGCATTGCTGAGCCACAGGGAGATCAGGTTGGTTAATGCGGACCGAGCGGAGGTGTTCGGGGAAACGATCGCCAAGCCTACGCTTGGTCTCACCAATGTAGATCAGCTGACATCTAGAGCAGCGGATGCAATAGATGAGGTTGTAGGAGGTGCAGGTGAACCTCTGTCGCACCTGGAATGACTGCTTGGGTCCTTGGGTGGAGTCAAGGGGGGAGGTAAAGCGACAAGTGTAGCATCTCTTGCGGTTGCAAGGGAAAGTGCCCGGGGAGGGGGTGGTGCGGGAGGGAAGGGAAGAATTGACCGGGGAGTTACGAAGGGAGTGGTCTTTGCGGAAAGCAGACAGGGGGGAAGATGGGTAGATGTGGCGAGTGGTGGGGGTCACGTTGGAGGTGGCGAAAATGACGGAGGACTATTTGTTGTATGTGACGGCTAGTGGAAAGGTGAGGACTAGAGGGACTCTGCCCTTGTTGCAAGTGGGGGGATGGGGAGAGAGAGCAGTGTTACGGGGTATTGAAGAGACCCTAGCCTCATCTATAGTAGGGGAGGGGAACCCCTGTTCCCTGAAGAATGAGGACATTTCCGATGCTTGTAGGTTAGGTAAGTGGGAGGTACAGCGAGACCTGGCTGTCCTTGCACACCGGTCACTGAAAGTTGGCGTGCAGGTACAGAGGCAGTGAAGAAAGCTAAGGGAATGTTGGCCTTCATAACAAGAGGATTTCAGTATAGGAGTAGAGAGATTCTTCTGCAGTTGTATAGGGCTCTGGTAAGACCACATCTGGAGTATTGCGTACAGTTTTGGTCTCCTAATTTGAGGAAGGACATCCTTGTGATTGAGGCAGTGCAGCGTAGGTTCACGAGATTGATCGCTGGGATGGCTGGACTGTCCTATGAGGAAAGATTGAAAATACTAGGTTTGTATTCACTGGAGTTTATAAGGATGTGGGGATATCTTATAGAAACATATAAAATTATAAAAGGACTGGACAAGCTAGATGCAGGAAAAATGTTCCCAATGTTGGGCGAGTCCAGAACCAGGGGCCACAGTCTTAGAATAAAGGGGAGGCCATTTAAAATTGAGGTGAGAAAAAACGTTTTCACCCAGAGAGTTGTGAATTTATGGAATTCCCTGCCACAGAGGGCAGTGGAGGCCAAATCACTAGATGGATTTAAGAGAGAGTTAGATAGAGCTCCAGGGGCTAGTGGGATCAAGCGATATGGGGAGAAGGCAGGCATGGATTATTGATTGGGGACGATCAGCCATGATCACAATGAATGGCGGTGCTGGCTCGAAGGGACGAATGGCCTCCTGCACCTATTTTCTATGTTTTTATGTCTATGGTTCTATGTCTGTGTATCAACCATAGATTATTAGAATGCAATAGTAGTTAACAGTTAAAATGAGAGAGCTGTGGTCATAATACCACAAATTTACATAGTTGTAAACTAACTGTTTACAAGTTGTTTTTTATTTGCTGCCAATATATAATTTGTATATATTTTTCAACTTTGTAATATTCTGCTCTAATGAACAGTTCAAACGATGGTGGCAATTGGGAAAAATGTACTTCTTCAAAAAGGGATAGCCGACCCTGCTGATGTGAGGTATGTATGGTTACAGTTTTATTCTCTAGTAATTATAGTATATATTTATATTTTGTTTCGAACATGTAAAACAAAAAAAGTTTAAAACAAAGCAAAATAAGAATAAAATGAAATGAACAATAAACCTATATACAACTCATTAAATAACTTCTCATAAACATCACAAATCAAATCTTACATGTTCGGAAAGGAGTAGGAGAAAGTCAGGCACATGCTGTCAGGGTAGGCAAGGTAGGCACTGCCTACCCCGACTAAAATTATAAAACGGTAATTGTTAAATATAAATAGTAAAGGCACGGGAGAATTATGCCTACTTAAGAGATCGATCTCTTAGGTAGGCATAATTTTCCCGTGCCTTTCATCCGCAGTACTTGAAACACGCGAAAGTATGTGCAGCTCACGTGCTGTCGACGCTGCTTCAAGCCGTCAATTTCAAGGGGAGCTGAAGGCAGCTGAAATTCTGCCTTTGCACCGTTGCCTTTGCACTGTCGACAGTTTCTTGGCGGGTTTTTCAAACATGGATTGCCATTATCTTAAGAGTATCTTAAGAAACAAAGAGAGAAGATTGTTTATGTACAAATAATGTGGTAAGTAAATTTCTATGAGCTATATATTTTTAAATACTGTATTTCCCGGCAATGAAAACGCTAATTTTTACCCAAAAATAAACATGAAAATTTACCTGTGTTTTGGAGGCCAAAAAGATAGGCTTGGCTATCCCTCGGTACATGCAAAATCAAGAACGATGTTGCTGTAGAGGGATAGCCATGTCGATCCCTCATTGCTGGCAGCTGATGTGAAGCGACTGTAAAGTGGGAAGCGGCTGCAAAAGGACAGCACCAATGGGGGGGGGGAGAGAGTTCCTTTCACAGCATGTGGGTGTCTGGACAGGGGTAAAGTTGCAGGGAGGACAGGAGCGTTGAGAAGGAGGGGATCGGGGATCATGCCAGAAACTCACTCACCGCTGCCTCGATGCTCCGGGCGCTGAGCCACCGCATTGTGGCCGGGGAGGGAATTAGCTCGGGTGCTGCGAGCAGCCACCGGGACCGGACAGCGGAACCGGCCGCCATCTCAGCAACTTTGCCGGCCTGCTCACCTCTGGCAATGAGGGCGGTGGAGCTTGCTGCTGTGTCAGCGCGATCAAGGGACCAATTGAGGTTACTCGCGCTGACACAGGAGTAAGCTCCACCGCCCGCACTGCCAGAGGTGAGCGGGCCAGCAGAAGGCGCTGAGATGACGGTCGGTTTCGCTGTCCGGCCCCGAGCTACTTCCCTCCACGGCCACAATGCGGTGGCTCCGCGCCTGGAGCGCTGCGTCAGCGGTGAGTGAGTTGCTGGCATGATCCCCGACCCCCTCCTTCTCAACACTCTTGCCTTCCCTGTAACTTTACCCCTGGCCAGACTCCCCACACGCTGTGAAAGGAACTCTCCCCCCAATTGGTCCCTTGAAGTATTGTCATTCGATAAGATCACAACTGATTCAACTGATGGTTTTTCCCACCATCTCTCCACCTCCAACACCCTCCACCCCCCACCCATTCAATAATTCAGAATGAAGGAGATTTGGAAGCATTGGGCAAATTGAATTGTTACTTTCTTTATTTTTATTTTTTATATTTTTGAGCGTGAGAAATTCTATGTCCCGCTAGCCTTCTTTCAAAATTTAGCAACTCAAAATGGGGGTGTGTCTTCATTGCCGGGATTTATTAAGAGATATGGCTTTTGAAGACTTTATAAAAGTTGACTGACAGCTTACAGAGAGGAGAACAATCTGCGCATGTGCGGTTTAAGATTTTCAAAAAGCCGACTGGCTGCCTACCCTGAGTAATTACTCACGGCACGTGCCTGGAGGGAGTATACACTTATTTATTCGTACACGCATATGCACGCACACATACATATATCCAGTTTTAAACAATTATCCAAATTCTATGTACAACGCGAATATCACACTGTGTCAATAAACTAAAACTTAACTGTCATCACAGCCCTTCCTCATTCTTATACCTCTGGAACTTCTTTACAATTATGATTATGATGTGTTAATTTGATGGACAAATGAACTTTATAGCAGTTGTCAAGAAAGGTGTGTACAACATAGTTAAAAATAAAAAGTAATTGAATGCAACATTATATGAATCAATAATTTTATGCAATTTACTGGTGGTTCATCTTTTAAAATAATTATTGCTGTGGTTTGAAGCAAACAAAGTAGAATTCTTAAATTTAACTTTGCTGAGCGAAGCTGACAAAATTGCAACATAGGTGAGTTTCTGCATACACGTGACTGGCATTGTTACAGTATGTACTGGTAAATGTGAGAATGTCACTGACAGCAGCTATTGAAAGTGATTCTCATATATGTATAGAGAACTACAAAATGTAAAGCACATCAAAGGCACAGAACATCTGCATTTTCAATTTTGCTGTAAATATTTTGGTACATTTCCTCTCACTTGGATGGAATTATTATTTTTTGTCCACTATGTATACAAATTACTTTGAAGTCAATGGATTTAACCAAACAATGTTTAAACTTAACATTCTCAGGATTCCTTTAACTGGATTAATTCAGTTTTTAATTGAAGTTTGTGTGATTAGCGACTTGTGTTGGGCGTAATTTTTGAATTGTTTACAGGCTTGGTTTTCATTGGCCACCATTCTGTACAGTAGCTCATCTACACTTGCATGTACTGGCTCCCGTTAGTCAGATGGGATTTTTATCAAGAATGATTTACAGAGCAAATTCCTACTGGTTTATAACTGTAAGTATTTTGTTTCCATTTGCTGAATAATGTGAGAATTGAAGATGCAAATCATTCCTTTATGGATTCTTTAATATATTTTAATATCTAATGGATGCTTCAATATTTCAAACATTATCCACCACTATAAAGTGGTTCCAGGCAAGTTAATAGGATTTCCCAGGTCTGTCCGGATATAGTTCTGGTAAGAACTAAAGAATGTTCTTCACTCTGAGACAAAAGCTATTAATCACTTTATCCCCTACAGGTTAAAGTATAACACCGGATATACCCAAATATTGTGCAATTCTAGTAGATTTTTATTTACATCAGTTCCTGACTTATTTGATTTAGATCAAAGCTCATTAATTGTTATTCAAATGTAATCTTTATTTGTATTTAGGAGTGTGCAGGGGGAAATTTCTGATAATTAGCAGAATGGAGAGGCTGCATTTTGAGGAAATTAGCTACATTAGACAGCACCCATAGGAATGCAGATTTTGTCCACACATATTTGTATCCTGATGGAAATTCTTCCTTACATTTACATTATCTAAGATGAATTAAAGTTGTATATGAAATGTGGATTTCAAAAAAGTCCAGTTGTGAAAGTATGAATGAATCAAAGTAATCTTCACATCAAACTGGTCCCAGAGTTTTATTTTAAGAAACTGCTTCTCTACTTTCCCCTTAAAATACCTGGTCCCTATTTTGAACATTTGTGCCATTGTACAATCGGTACAGTCCCTTTCCTTCTAAGATTTGGTTATTGGGATAATTGCAATTTTTGGGTCAAATTAAACAGTTTGTCGAGTTCCAATGATTGTTTGATGAATTTGGTCTATACTCCCTTGTGCTCAGAAATTGAGGAATTGCCTAGTTGAGATCTTGATCAGCTCTGGGTAAATAGAGTTGAGTTATGGATCAGCCAAGAATAGGATAAGCTGAACAATAGTTCTATGAGTAAATTGAGCTAAGGTATTGGTTCACCATACTCTAATTAAATGGAAGAACCTGCTTGACTCGCTAAAGGGCCAGGCGTGTTGCTCGACAAGGTTATTGCTTAACTTTAGATTATTAGCAAACCCTAATTTTTCATTTGCCTGTGTTTTTTCTCCCTCCAAGCATGAACATTTGATTGAAAAGCTTAAGGCTCTTCCAGAGGATTGCAGTGGAAGCTAAACAAATAAATACCAATGTTTAAATTCAGATGTCATCTGCATTTCAACACTGCAGTTGTTCTTTAACTTGATCCAACTTTGGGTTTAATCAAATAGCATTAATGAGTGCTAATTTTACCTGAAAAATACAATTTCATGTTCCCGAATACTTGATCAATTAAAAAATATATAGTACAGATTCTATAACTGAGCTTAGCTTCAATTTAACTAATTCCAAAACTGCATGCATGGAAGTTCAATAATAGTTAATTAAACCTGAATGCAAGGAGTTGGTTGCAACCAGTGAAATTAGCTTCAATTTAAAATGGAAAAATTGATGAAATGTAATTACATTACTTATTTGTTCTCATATAACTTTGCCTTGCATTCTGTTAAATATTTAATTGCATCAACATCAATACAGGTTTTGCTGTAAATGTTTCAAATGCATTAATGATTTATTTTGAATCTGGATGATAAGAAAAGATGCCTCTCCAGAGTTTTAAGTTAATTTTAGTAGAGGGAAGCCTGGTTGAACAGTTCAACGTATTAAATTGAATGAATACAACACAATTTTGCTGCTTGCAATTTTTAAACATGTTAAACTGAGTCTCCACTGTGCCATTGAGTTAAGAGTTAAATTGTTCTAATTTGACTTGTTTCATTAATTTGAATGTTAATGAAATAAAAATATACAAATGTAATGTAGTTAGAATTGTTTTTTGTTCATGTGACAGCACGTTTTTAATACAAGGAATTCTGTGATCTATTAAATTCCATTAGCGTTCCAAACAGTGCCATTTAAAATTTGTGATGTAAAGTGCATAATGAAGGATGAAAATCACAATCACAATAATACTTTATTAGCCAAGTATGTTTTGCAGCATACGAGGGATTTCATTTGCCAAGTCAGTCATACAAATAAAAAGCAACAGATCACACAAAACACATTTTAACATAAACATCCAGCACAATGACTCTGCCACATTCTTCACTGTGATGGAAGGTGAAAACAAGTTCAATCTCTTCCCTTTGCTCTCCCGTAGCCGGCGGCATTTTGGGCCCTCCGCATCGGGGCAATCCAGCTCCTGCATCGGGGGGATGTTAGCTCCCCGGGCCGGGCGATCGAACCCCGTGTCAGGTCTGGTCAAGCCTCTGCATTCATCTGAGCTCCCTATTAGCCTCTCCCGTCCACGAGTTTTTGATGGTAGGTCCACAGGCCACGGTTGGAGCGATCCCAGGCAAGGGATATTAAGTCCGTGGTGGGGCCCAAGGTCAGTCCGTGGAGGCCTCCAGCTCGATCGATGGTAGGCCGCAGAACGACCGGAGACGCGACCTGGAAACATTGCGTCTCCAGCAAGGTAAGAAACTGAAAAAAGTCACCTCCCCCCTCCCCCTCCCCAACTTGCCCGCACCGGCCAACATGTCCCATCTACTCTAGCCCTACCTGCCTGCTTTTGGCTCGTATCCCTCTAAACCAGTCCTATATATGTACCCGTCTAAATGTTTCTTAAACATTGAGCTAGTACCTGCCTGATATCCTCCAGCAGCTTGTTCCAAGCACCCACCACCAATGTTGAATAACTTACTGTAATCCATGTATACAACATCTGCAGCTCTGCCTCCATCGACCTTTTTAGTCACATCCTCAAAAAACTCAGATTTGTGTGACATAACCTCCTACAAACAAAACCATGTTGATTATCCTTTATCAGCCCTTATCCATCTAAATGCATGTATATTCCATCCCTCAGAATACTCTGTTAACTTTCTGACCACTGATTTGCATCACAGCTTGTTCCATTTACTGCTGTCTGAGTGACAAAAAATTGTCCCTCTTGTCTGTTAAATCCTTCATTTCTCACCTTAAACTTATGGCTTTCAGTTTTAAACGCCCCTACACTGAGAGAAAGATTGAGACCATCCACCTTATCTGCAACCCTCATGATTTTTACTTATCTTTAATGTCACCCCACTTTAAAGTTCTGTGCTCTAGTAAAAGCAGTCTTAGCCTATCCTGCTTCTCCTTAGGTCAAGCCCACCAGTCCTGGTTGCATCCTCATGAATCTTCTCTGCTCCCTTTCCAGTTTAATGACATCATAATGTCAAGCTTAAGGCTAAAAAAAAAAATGACTTTATGCCTACATTTTCCCTTGTAATGTATATATTTTTATCCTACATTTTCCCTTTGGAATATATTTTTTTAATCTGCAGCACCGCCCCATTCTGACACACTTTAATTAACCAAATGTAGTATGGAAATTAAAGTCTGTTTTTAACAGACTGGTCCCGGAGAGTGAACATCCCTCCATTTTGATGGCCTTTTATTTAGCGTTAGAATGATAAGCAGGTAATTGTTCTCTGCAACCCACCAAGTCACCAATCATTAACCTTCCATTTACATTAATCCAATTCTTAACCTATGTGCTCACATGGAGAATGTACAAACTTCATGCAGACCGTACCAGTGGTCCTGATTGAACTCCGATCTATGTGCTGCATGGCAATGGAGCTACTAGCTGCACTATTGTAATAAAGTCAAACCTACAATTTTTTGTACGTTCTGTATTTTTCCGTAATTTACCATATTGCTCAATTTTTATCCCAGCACAATTGCCAAACACATCTTCGCTATTTAGGAGCTAGAATTTTTAACAATTTTATGGTTACCTCATAGAATATTTCCGTGTGGCTTGTCGTTTTTTTTGTAATGGTTGTGAAATACTTGGCAGGAGTTGGGGGGGAAGAAGAGGTTCCTGCTCCCCGACTGGTTAGCACAAAATCTTTTCACTGTACCTCATGTGACAATAACCTAAACTCAAACACAACTCAAAGGATGATATGACAAAGCGAATACCAACATGAAGTGCAGATGCAGTAAATCCAAATATATATGCTGAAAGCACTCAGTGGGTCAAACACCTCTGTAGAAAAAATGTTAAAAATGTCAAGTCTTTGACCCTTCATCATATCTCCTATATCATTGACCTGAAACATTGCTCCTCTCTCCACAAATGCTGTGTGACCTATGCATTTCCAGAACTTGTTGGTTCTATTTATTCTGTAAAAGTTGTTCTTTCTCTTTAAGGCGAGAAAATAGAAAATGTAAAGGAATTCTATTGGTTTGCAAATTAGACATTTGCAAAAATAAAAGCACAAAAAAGTTGCCTTTGCCATGATCAAGATGAATCATCCCTGGCCCAGAATATGTTACTGTTTTTCATGGCAGTGTCCCAAATTCAGCCATTTTGCATCTATTTCATCAATAAACTGCCTTCCATCCATCACATGTAAAAACAAGGTAAGGAGTAGGTGTATTTGCTCAATGTGTAGGAAGGAATTGCAGATGCTGGTTTAAACCAAAGTCAGACACAAAATGCTGGAGTAAATCAGCGGGACAGGCAACATCTCTGGAGAGAAGGAATGGGTAACGTTACTCCTGCATTTGCTCAATGTTCAATTCGATTCACCACCACGGTACACAGCAAATCTTAGGCTACATGTGGGGAAAGCTGAAAAGTGACAAGTAACATTTGGTCATATGCTAAGAATTGTCAGGTGATCTCCAACAATAAAGTTTCATCACTTTAATATTACCTGAAATAATGTTTCATCACTTTAATATATATTGTATTACCTTCAGTAGTCTATAAACCTATAATTGAGGTGGGGAAGGTTAGAGACTCTTGAGGACCAGTCGCATAGATACTAGGCTGCAAGAGCAATAAAGAATACTCGTACGTATCCAGCCACAACGTTCAAGCTCATCGTGGTTCAGGACAAAGCAGCCTCTTTTATGTGGTGCCTCATTGTACACCCAAAAGTGCATTCTTTCCATCACCCTTGCAGTGGCTGAAATGCAAATACCAGTGCAAATAGAATTACATTTAATCACCTCGGGTACTACGCAGCACGTTCAAAACCCACCATCAATACCACCAAGATACAAGGGAAACTAGCACATGGGAACACCATGTTCCTTTAGGTCGCACAGCCTTAAATTTGGAAATATATTGTCGAAGTCACTGCACCTAAATGTTGGAACTCCCTATTCAATAATTGTGCGAGCACCTAGAGCTGGCCTTCATCATTATCGGCAGTCAAACAAAAACGAGTATGACTGTCCTCTCCTCTCCATAGGGTCGTCTACTTGTGGGTCTGCAGTTGTCTGTAGAGGCTGATCCGCGATCCACACACCTTGGGTGCTACGTGGGCAGTGGACACTGGCGGTGGTTGGTAGTCGTCGAACCCCCTCTTTCTCCGTCACTTTGTCTCTGTGACGTGGCGTAGTTCCGTTTCATGACGTGCAGCTCCTTCCTGCACGGATTTCCTCCAGGAGCGCCTGTCCAGTGCAATGTGCTCCCAGTTGCTCGATGTGATGTGGAATTTCTTCAGACTGTTCTTGATGATGTCCTTGAAGCGTTTCTTTGGCCCGCCGGGGGCTCGCCGACCTTCCTTCCATTGAGAGTAAGGATTTGTTTAGGGAGACGTGTGTTGGACATGCAGGTGACATGGCCAGTCCATCGAAGTTGGTGCTGCATTATTGTGGTGGTGGTGCTGGTCATGTTGGCTTCCTCCAAAACGCTGATGTTGGTGCGTTTGTCTTCCCAGCTGATCCTCAGAATCTTTCGTAAGGATCTTTGATGGTATTGTTCCAGGCTCTCAGATGACTGCGGTAGGTGGTCCATGACTCGGCTCCATACAACAGGGTGGGGAGGACAACGGCTCTGTAGACCAGCAGTTTTGTTTGAGCCTTTAGGTCTCGGTCTTCAAAGACTCTTTTCCTGAGACTGGCGTAGGCTCCACTGGCACAATTCAGACGATGGTTGATCTCAGAGTCGATGTCAGGTTTTGAGGAAAGAATGCTTTCAAGGTAGGGGAAATGGTCAATGTTTTCAAGAGTGGTGTCGTCCACTTTTATAGTGGGCTGGGTAGACGGCTGGTTAGGTGGAGGTTGATGTAGGACCTGGGTTTTCTTGATGTTTAAGGCTAGGCCAATAGCTCTATGCCTTGGCAAAGGCATTCAGGATGCCCTGGAGGTCTTCCGCGGAGTGTGCTGCAATGGTGCAGTCGTCCGCATACTGAAGCTCCATGATGGCAGTGTTACTTACTTTGTTCTAGGCCTTCAACCGGATTAATGACGGCTTATCCGTATCAAGGGCAATCAGAGAAAGATAATAAATGCTAGCTCAGTCAACAATAGCCAAATGCCAAAAGAATGAATAGGTATTTTTTTTAAAGACAAAATGTTTAGACTGTCGAATGTTGTATTTTGCAATTCATTTCAGTTTAGTTTTTAGTTTAGTTTAGAGATAAAGCGTGGAAACAAAGCCTTTGGTCCACGAGTCGGCGCCGACCAAGGATCACCGGTACAATAGTTTTACTGTACATACTAGGGGGCAATTTTACAGAAGCCAATTGACCAATAAACCTGCATATCTTTGGAATGTGCAAGAAAACCGAAGCTCCCGGAGAAAACTCACGTGGAAGATAAGTAATATAGATAAAAAAGCGTATTATTTTATTGCAACCTTCATAGGAGATTTATAATCAGAGACAGTGTTAATGTCGAAATTCTAGCCTGATACTGGTAGAATTTTAGTTAATGCTTTGAGGCAAGTATTAAATCTGTGTCCCAGGCCCTTGATTCCCACAATTTTTGTCGATGAACTTGATATAAGCGGACATTTACTTTTGTCTCCATTAAATTAGCTTTACATTTGTTTTATTCAATTAATAGATCGGAAAGGGGTTTCCGTCTAACATGCATTTTCTTTCAGTTTGATACACCTTTTAATGTTTTTCGCGAGTCAAAAATAAACATACCGAGATTTAAAAACAATCTCAATTCTCAATTCAGTTACAGCAAAGTTACGTCGATTATCCAAAACAAACCAAATGTAAATCCTCATTACCTGACATAAAATTGTAGTTGACACTTCCATTTTTTTCTTGACCAGTTGTCAACATTTTTCGTTAAATCGGGTACAGTAAGCAGTGGAGGAGCTTCAAGCTGCTGCTAACTTTTACAGTTTGTAGGTTTCAGTGACACTCTTAATGCTTACAATAAGTGCAAATTCACTGTTAAACACCAGAGAGCTGCAAGTCCCGGGTTTGTAAGTTGGAAACAACGGATACTGTATCTCCAAACCAAACTGTCAACAGCGAAACCTCACACGGCCTCAATTCCTAACGACTAAAGGGAGCCTATTTTCATTCCACCAGTGTGATGAGAACATGATCGTCCCTTCCTTGCCAAAGCATTTCCCCATCAAAACGAATTAGACCGCGTTTCCTCGCTCGCAAGAGGAGCCCCACAACTTTATTGGAGATTGTCACATAGGCATCGAACAACCTGCCAAACGTCACGCAAATGTTTCCATCTGGACCGCGTTCTCCGTTCCTTTTAATAATGTAAAGCAATTCTTCGATTTCTCTACCAACCAGGCGATGCGCATCCTTGCCCCGTTGCTCGGTTTTAGATCCGTTTTTCGGGCGCCCGTATTCCTCTCCAGCTTTGCACTGTTCCAAAGACGACGCCACATGGGAGCCACTGAAAGGATTGCTTCTCTGGTATTCCCTGTAGTCACCAGCCCATTTCTGCCACTTCTGCCTCAGCGTCGCTATTCCGCGTCCTTCCACCGTCCCCGGCATGTCCTTGTGACCACTTTCACCGTCTTCCATTTCCTTCCCTATGCATTAATCCCAGAGAAAGTCTTCGGAGCAATCCTTTCTCCAGAATAGCCAACAACTGCACATTTGAGTTCGCTTCACATCAGATTTCCAGAGTTGGGCATATCCTTTTCATTCGGGTCTTGGCGTTTCTATCTAAAACCTGAAAATTAAAAAAAAAAATCTCAGTCCTGATGCATCTCGACCCGAAACTTAAACAATTAATTTCCCTCCACCGGTGCTGCGCAACCCACCGAGTCTGAAGAAGGGTCTCGACCCGAAACGTCGCCTATCTCCTTCGCTCCTTAGATGCTGCTGCACCCGCTGAATTTCTCCAGCTTTTTGTGTACCCTCGATTCTCCAGCATCTGCAGTTCCTTCTTTAAAAAAAAAAAAAAAATCCTGCTGCAGTTTGTTACTTTGCTCCAGATTCCACCATCTCGAGTCGCTGAACATTGATATCTTTGTACAACTGTTAATTTGCAGCCCACAAGTCCGAATCAGCAGCGGTCGATCATGATGGGGCTGGGAGGTAATTTGAATTGATATGTTCATCTAGCAACAGTAAAGGATCGGAGCAAACCGCAGCGTTCAATCAGAGCACCAATGGGCATGAGAAATAAGTGGAAGCGACGTCTTCGACAATGTTCCCGATAAACAATCTCCCTCCCTTCACACCGCCTCTCAGTCACAACAATTTGAGGATGACTGGGGATAATTGGACCGCTTGAGAAACCATAAACCCGACGAAAAACACTGCGACCCTGATACTTCTATTAACATATATTTTAAAAATAGTCGGTCATATGCAAAGGGATATAAAAGAGATAAATGAAAGTCAGAATACTCGATTGCAAGGAGCTAACTTCTAATTTGCGAGGTAAAATGAATGCGTTAAAAGCAGAAATATAAGAAAGATTAGCCAGGAATAAATGAGCAACGACAGGCCTTCAAGGCTGGGACACTATGGGACTCCCATAAATAGTAAATATCGGGAATTTGTGTAAAGAAACATGAAAAACGGAATCCATGACACATATCAGCAACGGGACATGGTTTAAAAGTACAGATCGGCAGCGGTACTCAATCAAACATTGGAATTAACTTAACTGTTAGTAATAAACACCAAATATTCGTTGTGCTTCAATAAAGCAATGGTTTTTATGGTAATGAAAGAGGTTGTGTCTGCTTGTTGGCGGAGAGTGAGTTGGTGCCGGAACCGGCTGCTGAGGCCGGGGGTTCCTCTGGGCCGGGGATTGTTTGCCGACGGACGCGAAGATGGCGCTGTCCAGCGGGACCGTGGGTCGGAGGTTTCTGCTTCTTTTAGCCCAGGAGAACCTGGAGTTCCGGCTCCCGGTGAGTCCGTGATATGAGGAGCGGGATGATCACCGGCCGCGCACACCCGCTGGTGTTTGAATGCCCTGTGGGGATTCCCGGCTGCAGAGCCCATTGTCTGGAAGCAGCTGCTTGTCCCTCTCCCCCCTTTACCCTGAGACACACCACTGGCCACTGGCCTCCAGTCCGAAAAACAAACCTCGACCACCACCCTCTGCTTCCTCCCATGAAGGCCAAGTTGAACGGAGATCCAATCAGTTTCACTGTATTAAGTTTCCTCCGCCTGGCGTGACGTTTTCTCGCCCTCAACTTCTCTCTCGACCTCGCACTTTTTACATGTTAAATGTGCAGCATGGGCCTCAGTTAGACTGTCTTTTTGTCCGTTGCACTGAATAGTCCTTGTTCCAAACGTACATTGGCACCATCTCCCAGCACTATCTCGATGACAACATCAGGTCTACCTAATTCCCGGGATGGCGGGACTGTCATGTGCTGAGAAAATGGAGCGGCTAGACTTGTACACTCTGGAGTTTAGAAGGAAAAGAGGGGATCTTATTGAAACATATGATTATTCAGGGTTTGGACATGCGAGAGGCAGGAAACATGTTCACGATGTTGGGGGAGTCCAGAACCAGGGGCCACAGTTTGAGAATAAGGGGTAAGCCATTTAGAACAGAGATGAGGAAACACTTTCTCAAACAGAGATTTGTGAGCCTGTCAAGTTCACTGCCTCAGAGGGCAGTGGAGGCCGGTTCTCTGGATACTTTCAAGAGCGAGCTAGATAGGGCTCTTAAAGATAGCGGAGTCAGTGCATATATGGGGAGGAGGCAGGAACGGGATACTGATTGTGGACGATAAGCCATGATCAGATTGAATGACAGTGCTGGCTCGAAGGGCTGAATGACCTACTCCTGCACCTATTGTCTATTGTCCCGCATCTGTGCAGATCTCGTTGATATCATTAACTTCACCATTAACTTCCACCCTGCTCACAAATCCACTTGGGTTATCTCTCAACGTCTCTTGTCCCTTTTTTGATCTCTCTGCCTCCATCACAGGGGACGGGTTATCAACTGACATCTACTACAAACCCACTGACTCCCATATGGCTCTTGCAAAGATGCTACCTCCTATTCTCAATTTCTCTCTCTGTGCCAACATGTACTTCTAAGATTAGGTTTTCCAATCTAGGAGATGTCGTCTTTCTTTAGTACATGTGGTTTGCCCTCCTGCTATCATAGATAGAGTTCCCCTGGTCCTTACCTTTCACACCACTAACCCCCGCATCTAACACATCACATTCTTACATTTCTGCTGCCATCGATGTGATCCCACCATCAGTCAAATCTTCTCATTCCCACTCATTTCAGCCTTCCACATAGACCGCTCCCACTGCAACTCCTTGGTTCACTCACCCCTTTCCTCCCCAAACAGCCCTCCCGGCTACTTTCTTCTGTAATTGCAGGAGATGTAGGACCTGAGGCTGGACAGGCTAGAATGTTTTTCCATGGAGCACAGGAGGATGTGGGGTGATCTAATTGAGGTGTATAAAATACTTATTTGAGGTGTATTGAAATCATGAAAATGTGGAATAACAAGGTTGGTGTTCAAACTGCCTATGGAATTGAGAGGATATTGTGTTTGAGATGTTAAGATTCAGAACCACTGCTAAAAGCTACTGTGGAAAGAGATACAATGTTAGAGAATAATTTCATGAAACCAGTGAACATTAGAAGTAGCAGATACAAGGAACTGCAGATGCTAATTTATACAAAATAAGACACAAAGTGCTGAAGTGAGTCAGCAACAGGTCAGGCAACATCTCTGGAGAACATGAATAGGTAATGTTTTGGGTCAGGATGGTCAGGATCCTTTTTTAGACTGAGGGGGGGGGGGGGGGGGGGGAAGAAAGCTAGAAGAGAGGTGAGACAGGACAAAGCCTGCTGTTTGATAGTGGATATTTTGGTCATTTCGCTGAACACTTGCATTCAGTCACCAAGGCCTTGCAAACCATTTTAACTCCTCTACCCATTCCCATAATATCCTTCCTGTCCTGGGCCTCATTTATTGCCAGAGTGAGGCCATATGCAAATTCCACATGGGTAGCTTATAACCTAAATGTATGAATATAACCTAAATGTATGAATATTAAAATCTTCAATTTTAGGTAACAAACCTATAAACAACCTGCTTTTTTTCCCCCTTCCTCTCTTTGTGCCACACTTGGTTTTCCCCCCTCTCCCCCCTCTCCCCATGTCATCTATCCATGTTCTCTAAAGATGCTGCCTGACCCGTTGAGTTACTCCAGAATTTGTGCCTTTTTAAAGATTAGAAATAGCAGCTCAGGAAGTAGCTCCAAAAGATGCTGCCTCACCCACTGAATGTTTTTTGCTATTTTCAGTTTATACTTCATATTTCCAGCAGCTATAGTTTTTTTTGATTTGCATAACCAAAAGAAGCAAGAGGACCCCAATGGGCCACACAATCTTGTTTCATCATTCAATAAGATCATGGCTGATCCAATCTTGGCCTCGGATTGCTGTCCCAATCTCTCTCCATATGTCATTGAATCCGTTGTATTTCAAATGACTCACAACTCCATCTGAATATATTTAATGATCCCATCTCTATATCTCTGGACTAAACAATCACAGAGTTATGATCTTGGAGAAGAAATTCCTCTTCATCTCTATATGAAACAATCAGCTCTGCCTCATCCCTTCAGAATCATAAATATATCAATAAGATTACCTCTCATTCTCTTAAACAGTGAGCATAAACTCAACTTTGTTTTTAATTCTATTTTGCCCTGTGCAAATGCATTCTTCCTTAAATATGTGCATAAAACTGCAGGTGCAATCTTACCAGCTCCTTCACCTGTAAAATTACAAAACAACACTATTTTTGCACTCCACTCGTTGGAATGAAGGCAAACATCCCATTAACCTTCCAAATTACTTGCTGTACCTACATACCTCCCCTTATTCAATAGCATCTTTAGATACTTGTTACTACAATGTAAAATGATCCATAGTTTGTGCAAGTGTTTGGTCAAGGCATAAAATGTTGTATAATCTACCAGCACAGCTAGAGATAATTTGGCAACTCTTTGAAAGAACAGCCCTTCGGGTCAATACATCAGCCTTTTCTCTTTAACCTTGCACACTAGTTCTCTTGGCATACATGCTTTTGAAAATCCAATTCCATCACATTGTTAAATCATAACAACCCAAAATGAACACTGGGAGATAATTATAGACTAAAATAAGGGAAATGAAAAAAATAAAAAATTCCAATCAAGACTGGAACACTCATTCAAGTAACTTTGATCCTGACATGCAATTGGAGAGGTGGATTTTTAGTGCAATGTTGGGAAATCACAGCAAGACAGAAGTCACATTATCTTACGAGCCTGTAGATAGACACAAAGTGCGCGAGTAACTCAGCGGGTCAGGCAGAATCTCTGGAGAACATGGATAGGTGACTTTTCGGGCCTTCTAAAACCTGACCTGTTGAGTTAATCCAACACATTGTGTCTATCTTCGGTATATACCAGCATCTTTAGTTCCTTTCTACACATCTTATGAGCCTGTTTGGACATCAAATCTATGCCTACTCTCAGAGCAATCCCCTCAATCTGATTCCCCCACCCATTATCCTGTAATCTGTTCTCTCTCATATGATCACCTGCCCCTTGATTTTCTGACCACCCAGTGTCATTAGGGATAATTTATAGTAGCCAATTTACCTACCACCCAACATGGCTTTGGAAGGAAAAATTGAGCTCTCAGGATATCTGGGGTCACAGGGGGAACATGCAAACTGACACAGAGAGCAGGCTGCACATGAGGGCAGGATTAATTGCAGGTTGCTGGAGCTATGAGGCGACAGCAGCAGTTCTACCTGTTGTGTGTCTGTGCCTTTACATTCCCTGTTAAATCCAACAATGGAGGTTTGTTGCTGAGCACATCTGGACTAGCGTTTGGGGATACAGCACACTGACTACAGCCACCTGATTTGGCAAATTACATCGACAGGTTCCATCTTATCCACCCTGCTACTTGTGCCTTAAGATAGATTTGTCAACATTGATTTGTTTTTCGTGAAGCATATATCAACTCTTGTAATTTTTACAAGTGCAGCACTCTAGGATTTGCTTATTGGTTTCCTGTATCCTTTCTTCAACATTTCCCACTTACAAATTCATGAGGACCATTCAACAACAAAATGACTAATTTGTTACATTATCTTCATTGTCATCAGTCCCTAGATTGTCCAATATGTATTTTTGTGCATTCTGCTGTGCAGGAAATTACAAAATATTTGTTTAATGTCTGCTATTTCTTTAATCCTTGTTATAATTTCCACCCACGCTGCTTCTAAGGCGTAATTATCACTAATATTTTCCTTTCCAAACTTCGTAAAAGTTCATATCTATTTTCGTATTTCCTGTTAGTTTAATCTCTTCTGATTTCTCCTCCCCCACTTTTCTTTGTTACATTTTTGAAAACCTACGGCTTTATTACTACATATGGCAACTTTGTAGCAACCTTTTGATCTAAATACTGCACTGTTTCTATGTTTGGAAAATACCTTTGTTTTCTGTGTCAGGCTGTTCTAATTATCTAATTCACTTATTGCTTTGTTTACATCACGTCCCCATTTGATAAATACAACTTGCTTCTCAACTGCAATGTTAACCTTACCAGTGTCACATGCTTCATTTTTCTATTTTATTTTCTATTCAATATTTTTACTCATTCAGGGAGTTCCACTTTAAGATACCTTCCTTTGTCCTTCTATATTATGTTCAAAGTATGATATAAAGTGTGCTCCCTAAAATTCTGTCTTACTGAAGTATGCTGTTCTTTAATATGTTGATTTCTCAGAACCAGTGGAAAGACTGATCAAAGACGTTCTCATACACAATCCAGGAATTCCTTACCCTGATTTCCCTTTGCACTGTCACTTTCCTAATCTACACTTGATAATTGAGGCCCCGTTGATTGCTATTGTGCACTACCTGGATCTTTTAAGTAATTTTCCTGACAATTTGCGGTTGCATCACATTTCTATTAATTGTCTATTGTAAACTCTTAGCAGTGTTATAGCTCCTCTATTGTTTCTTAGTTCTAACCAAGTTGACTTTGCTTTCAACTCGCTCCATTACACCAACTTTGTTCGCTGTTTTGTAGTTTTCATGATCACTACTGTCACCTCCTGCTGTACTTTTCTTTCCTATTTTGTCTGAATTCCTTTTAGCTCGATAAAAAGTTATTATCCTTCTGCTTCCATTAGCCAGGTCATTCTAATTACCATAATATATAGTAACATACCTGTAACTCGCCTAACTTATTTATCACATATGTCTTTGCATCCATGTAGTCCACACTCATCTTAGATTGCTTTGAAATTTCCCACAATAAGATCCTTTCATTTTGTTCTCTGAATCTGGTATGTGTTTTTCTGCTGAGTTAATTTGAGCCCCCCACCCATGCTAGTACTGCTATTGATTTTTTGTATCCTATGTATTTTTTTCTTTGAATCCAAAAATATTTAGAATATTCATCCTGCTGTAAACTCCACTAATGGAGCCATCATGCGTGTTTCTTGAATGGATAATTTGTTGGGCTAATACACTGTTGTTACTCCTAGTACCATTATTCTCTGCTCCCAGATAATTAATCTGTGACAAAGCTTTTATGGGCTTAAGTGAGCTCATTTTAGATTGTTTATTTCATGGTGTGTAAATCTTCACTACCACCATCGTCATTGTGTCTATTGTAACATGGGAAGGATATTTGTGGTGGAAAATAAATAATTTAGTTCTGGTAAGGTATCCAGTGCAGTGAAGGGAAAACAATCATCTGTCATGTTGAAGGTGAACACTGGTACAGTTTTCTGCCAGCATTGCAATTTCATCTTGTATGTGTTTGAGTTGGGCATGCTGCACCACTCTGGGTGGATCATGGGCTGAATGAACAATGAATAATCTGTATTTTTTGCAAGTTAAATCTATTAGCAGAAACATTTTAAGTGAATGTCATTGTTTGACTTCAACCAAAGTGACGATGCACTTGATTAACCTAGAACAGCGCAGCACAAGAACTGACCCCTTTGGGCGCAGTGTTGCACAAATGGGCACACAAATTTTGAAGCAGCTACTTCACAATATTTTTAATTAAAAATCTCTGCATTCACTAAATATCTCTATTTTTATTATAGGAAGTAAAATCCTTGTTCTCCCTTTGTAAAAGCCAGTTAAAATATGAAGACAACTTCAACGTGAAGGTAATGTTCATATTTTGTATTATTACAAAATTAAGAGGTACAGTAACACTTTTTCGACTTGTTTATTATTATTATTATTATTATTATTATTATTATTATTATTATTATTATTATTATTATTATTATTATTATATGTAAAATCACAGGTTGTTTTATACCTAAATATTTTTTAATCTTGTTTTCTTATTGCATAATGCCTCCAAAATTAGTTTTTTTATTTAAGGCATGGTTGTTGAAAATCTGAAATAGAAGCAAACATTGGTATAATTGCCATGTTGGTTAAACTCCAACTGTTCAAGTAGAAGTGACGGTTAATGTTCCAAGTCTTGTGATTTTCAGAAGGAAATTGTTTATTTATTGAGAGTATTTCTGACGGAATAAGACTGATATGCCTCATAGAATCTTAGAGTAGTCCTGCATGGGAACAGGCCCATCAGTCCACCTTGTCCATGCTCGCTGTCTATCTACACTCATGCCATTTACCCACATTAGATTTACAGCCTTTAGAGCCTTGATGATAAACATAATTGTCTCAGATGCTTCTTAGTTATGAGAGTATCTGCCACCTTTTCAATCTTAAAACACCGTCTATGTGAAAATAGATCCCCTCAAAGTCAACTACCACTCATCTTGTCTTATACATTCCCACTGAGGGGAAAAAAAAGATTTTAATTATTTACCCTATTCCCTTAATAATTTTATATACTCCTATGGATGTATGAAGTTGTGGTGAGAAGTCAGAAAATATTGTCTTCAACTCACTCTTATAATTCGCACCACTCCTTTCTTACTCGCCTCTTCGATGAAGGTTTAGAAGCCTGGATGAGTGGAAAATGCAACAGAAAGTATTGATCTATTTTTGCTTTCTTAATTATTGCTTTAGACTAGACTTCAAGTTCAAGTTACATTTATTGCCACATGCACCAATTGGTACAGTGAGATTTGAGTTACCATACAGCCATATGAATAAAAAGAACACAATACACGATAAAGTTTAACATATACATCCCCACACAGGATCCCCACAAACATCAATGTTCCCACTGTGAGGGAAGGCAATAAGTTCAGTCATCTTCCTCACTGTTCACCCGTGGTCGGGGCCTTTGAGCCCTCCACAGTCGCCGCTACGGGCGGCCCGATGTTCAGGCCCTCTTGCCGGGATGATCGGAAGTCCGACGTCGGAACGGGAGAACACTCTCAGCGGCTTGGAGTTTCTGAATCAGCCGCTTCCTACTGGAGACCGTGGCTCCCTAAGTCCACAGGCCGAGCTGGACGGAGCTCCAACACTGGCAACCCCCGGCAAGGGATCCCAGAACTCCGCGATGTTACAGTCAGCGCTGCCTGCGGCTAGAAGCTCCGCAAACCACAGATCCACGATGTTAAAGCAGCTGGCACAACACTCTGGAGCCTCAACACGGCAATCCCCGGTAAGGCATCACCCGCTCTGCGATGGTAATTCAGTGCTGCGCCACTGCTGAAGCTCTGACCCGTCTCCGGCTGGAAAGGCCGCGCCAATCCAGTTGGCAGGCCGCGGGGAGGGGGGGGGCGAAGATGCAACTCGGAGAAAATACGCACCCTCGACCAGGAAGTGACTGGAAACGGTTTCCCCCTTCCCCTCCCCAACTTCCCCACATAAATAAGATGAAGAAACCTCCAAAAACATGCTTTTAAACAGACTAAAAATAACAAAACGGGTGAAAGGACGGACACTGCTGGCGAGGCTGCCGCACGCGGCGCCAGTGGATGACAATAAAAATGAGAATTAAGGATACATTGTGGAAACAGGCCCTTCGGACCACCGAGTCTGTGCCAATCAGCGATCACCCCATACACTAGTACTATCCTACACACCAGGGACAATTTACAAAAGCCAATTAACTTACAAACCCGTATGTCTTTGGAGTGAAGGAGGAATTGGAGCACCCAGAGAAAACCCCACGCGGTCACAGGGCAAACATACAAACTCTGTATAGACAACACCTATAGTCAGGATTGACACCGGATCTCTAGCGTTGTAAGGCAGCAACTCTATCACTTCACTGTTTTATTTTATTATTGATTGCTTCTTGATTCATAAAATGTCTAGCAGATTGTGATAGCGTTTGAATTGTCACTTACCAAAGTGCACAAACCTCATATATTTGTGCGGTTTGATGAAGCTTCTCTTCGTAATTGTCAGATATGGGTTTTATTACTAGTTCTAATTCCTGATTTTGCTTTCCATCCCTTTGCAAGAAAAAAACACATAGGTATGTAAAGCTTTACTTCAGACAATTTCACAAACTTCAGTGTGCATGTTAGTTTTTTGAAAACGTGTTCAAGAAGATTGATTAGGCAATGCGGTACCCCTTGTCCTCATGCACTGTAGCAAGGCATTTGACAAGTTATCTCATGGTTGATTTGGAAGGTTTAAACATGTGCAATCCAGGGCAAGCTAGCCAATTGGATACAAATGTGACTTGAAGATAGGAGACTTCAAGATTGGGGGTTCAGTATTGATGTGGATAGAGAACTGGCTGGCAGACAGGAAGCAAAGAGTAGGAGTAAACGGGTCATTTTCAGAATGGCAGGCAGTGACTAGTGGGGTACCGCAAGGCTCAGTGCTGGGACCCCAACTATTTACAATATATATTAATGATCTGGATGAGGGAATTGAATGCAACATCTCCAAGTTTGCGGATGACACGAAGCTGGGGGGCAGTGTTAGCTGTGAGGAGGATGATAGGAGGCTGCAAGGTGACTTGGATAGGTTGGGTGAGTGGGCAAATGCATGGCAGATGCAGTATATTGTGGATAAATGTGAGGTTATCCACTTTGGCAGCAAAAGGTAGTTGAGGCCAGTTCATTGCAACAGAAGGTAGCTGAGGCCAGTTCATTGGCTATATTTAAGAGGGAGTATATTTAGATGTGGCCCTTGTGGCTAAAGGGATCATGGAGTCTGGAGAGAAGGCAGGTACAGGATACTGAGTTGGATGATCAGCCATGATCATATTGAATGACAGTGCGGGCTCGAAAGGCCGAATGGCCTACTCCTGCACCTATTTTCTATGATTCTATGAGACAGAATGTGGTGGAAGAGGGAATTTTTTTCAGACGGGAGACCTGAAACAAATGGTGTGCCAAAGGAATCAGTGATGGGTCCACAGTTGTTTATTATTTATATTAACAATTTGGATGTGAATGTATGATAAGGCGGTAAATTTGCAGATGACAATAGGGCAGAACTTATACATTAAATAGTTGAGGCCTGAGGATTGTTGTAGAACAGAGTCCTAACAGTGCAGGTACATAGTTCCATGAAGGTTTCTAGAGTTGGAGAAGGCTGTGAAGAAAACATTTGACATGCTTGCTTTCATTGGTCAGGCCAAGGTCTTTTCATTTAGGTACACAATCACAAGCTAGCTTAAGTATTTTTACGGGTTCATCAACATAAATTTGGTGATCTTGTATTGTCAACATTATAGCTGATTTTATATATATATATTTTGCTTTTCAGTCTCCATTCTGGATTGTACACATTCCTTCTGAGGAGGTGGCAAAAGCAGTCATGAGGCGGACAGTATGTGCAAAGTAGGTGCTCTTGTAGCTGTAATTATCACATGAATGTTTATTTCAATATTATTAATGTATCAGCTTCAGGCATTTGGGTCCCTATTTATAACTAGAGTTTATGACAGTGTTGAATAGACCCTGTGTATAGGTCAAAATGTTTTGCAATCACTGTACATGAAATCTGTATGCCAGGAGCCTGGATTTTAGTGGCATAGCAGAGATGATTCTATTGTGAAAGGGTCAGCATTCACAGGAAAGTCAGTTTGGTGTTTCCAGCATTTGCTGTTTTGTTTCAGGATTTTGATCGGCATCAGTATTCCGTTGAATGCATTTGGAAAGCTATGCTTGTTGAAATTCTTAAATTCTTAAAAGTCTAACTGATCATTTTGATTGTTATGCGTTTTAGAAGTTGATGGTGAAAATTGCTTTTGTTTGTTTTTATTTTCTTCCAAACTCTTTAAAGCAAGTTAAACCTACTACATTCTCTTTATCTATTCAACTCTATACCCAACTTGCTTTCTAAGGATTTTGCATATCTGAAATAGGGCTTCTGCTTTGCAGCTATTTGATTTGATCTCTCTCATTTGAACAAGAGTTATATCAGCTTCTTTCTTATTTGATTGAAATGGATATTTATTTATTTGGTATAGAGCCCATCTTGTATTAGAAGATTTCCCCTGATCTGCTAACTTATCTTGTACATTTCCTGCCCACTTAATTTAGGTCAACACGTCCTTTGAAATCAAAATCACTATCTTCTATCTATGATTCTTTTCTTGCATTGAAGCTAATCATTCCACCATTGTCTTCATATTAATTACTCACTAGTTCTAAGAATTATATTAACAACACTCCTTTCCTAGTAGGACTGGTAAAATACCTTTATAGATATACTGTTGAAAGGATGCTCTATTTGGACCATCCTTCATATTGCCTCATCAATGTAAAGTCCATTAATCCAACTGGAATGTCCTTGTGTTTTAGTGATCTAACAGAATGTTTCATTTAATCTGTCTTCACATTTTTATGACTGTCCCTAAAATGCTTAATCATTGGCATTTACATGTGAACTGCATCTCTGTGCTAATTGCTATACTATGTTCTTTGTGACTAGTAAAGCTTCTCCTCTGGTTTAAATGCATAACTCAACTCTGACACCAGCATTTCTAACAAGAGTACATTCTGAATTTGAAAAATCCTTCAGATCTTAGAAATCTGAAATAAAAGAAGAAAATGCTGGAAACAGGCAGCAGGTCAGGCAGCATCTATGAAAATAGAAATACAATTAATGTTGCAGGTCGAAGATTCTTCATCAGAAGTGGGAAAGTCCATTCTAGTGCTGACGAAAGATTTCTAAATAGAAACATTAACTTCATTTCTGTCTCCACTCTTGCTGCAGGACATACTGAGTGTTTTCTGAAATTTCTGTTTTTATTTTTATTCTATATTTGCTGATTTTCATTAATTGCTTGATCTCCTTCTGCCATTGAAGTTTTAACTGTCATTACTGTATAATCTGATTATTTCCATTTTTTCTCGTGAGTATTTTTGCATTATTAATTTTAGGTAAATCATCTGGTTGTATTCTAATAGATTTGCTTTAGGTTTATGTTTTGTATTGTAATGTAGGTAGAGCAAGGGGAATGATAGGGAGTGCAGAATATAGTAGCCATCATTGTAGCATACCAGTTCCAGAGACAATGTCCAATATCTGCAATGAGGTAGAGCTCAATGAAACAGTATCCTAGCTTATGGGAGGACCATTCAGAAGCCTGATAACAGAGGGTAAGAAGCTGTTCCTGAGTCTGGTGGTGCGCGCTTTCAAGCTTCTCTATTTTATGCCCAATGGGAGTGGAGACAAGAAGGAATGACCAGGATGGGACATTTCTGAGGCAGTGTGAAGTGTAGATGAAATGAATGGTGGAAGGTATTGTCTGTGTGAAGGATTGCACTACATCCATAACACTCTGCAACTTCTTGCCGTCTTAGGCAGAGCTGTTCCAAAACCAAGCTGTGATGCACCCTGGCGGTATGCTCATCGTATTATTCTTCCCGAGACTCAAACCTCTCAGATCAGCAACATTTCCTCGCTGTCTTATTAATATTAATTTAAATCCATGCCAGTTGCTCGTTTCCTTCCAAAAAGGTAGTGATCGCTATTTTGCTCCAGCTGAAATCTGTCACTGTTATCGACTTGTCACTGTTCCAAAGTTCACTTCAATGTGCTAACAACGTGAAACTTTCCATTTTGCATCAGTCCTGCTATCAGCATTGTCTTTCCACCATTACTTCTTGGTGTCTTGTCCAATTTAAAACATTGCACAGTTCAAGCAGTATCATGAAACATCTGTTGCAATACGTCACAAATATGTCTTTGTTTGTAATAGATTCCGTTGTGAAATGTGAATTCTTGTTTCTCTCCCTGGTTTTCCAAAAAAATTTCAAAGAATTCAGGGTTCTTCGTCCTTCCAACATTGAGTCAACATATCATGTTTTATTCCATCAGTGAGAAAGATTGCCATATGTTGCTTCTGTAATCCTTCCCCACCACTGCTTCACTATTCTTCTAGGTTTCATACCTCATGTTTCTCTTTGTCATGTCAATTGCTCACTCAAGAAAATGATAAAGTTATCCCAGTGCTTATGTGCAAATTAACTTGCATTCTAATTGAAATCAGCATTTTAAAAGATTATTCATGACCCAAATAAGTCAGAGGTGCAAATAAATATATGGAAATGAAAAGTCTGAAAATATCCCCACTTATGCATGTAGGAACCAGGAGGCATTTCTTGACAATAAGTGTGGAAAGAGTCTGATACTTGCTGTACAAAACTGCTGTTTAGGAATTTTTCAAATTGAAAATTTCAGGTAGGGTTGCTATGTTACAGCGCTAGGGACCCGAGTTTGATTTTGTCCTCGGGTGCTATCTGTATGGAGTTTAGGGTCTTCACCAAAAACGTCACCCATTCCTTCTCTCTCGACATGCTGTCTGTCCTGCTGAGTATCTCCAGCTTTTTGTGTCTATCTTCGGTTTAAACCAGCATCTGCAGTTCCTTCTTACACATTCTCCCTGTGACTGTGTGGGTTTCTTCCGGGTGCTCCGACACTAGTTCTATCCTACAGTCCAGGGACAATTCAGTTTGTAGGATAGAAGTACAGTAGTGGTTCAATCTTTCCTCCCACATGGTCTTTGTCTCCAGTAATTATGCGGGAGGAAGGATAGAATTACTACATTGAATTGTCCCCAGTTTGTAGGACAGATCTAGTGAATGGGTAATAGCTGGCCGGCGTGGACTTGGTGTTTCCATGCTATATCTCCAAACTAAACCAAGCTAAATTGGTTCAAATTCAAATGTGTGATTCACCAAAGTATTCAAAACACTTTTATTGGTACAGCAGTAAGGACAGTTGAAGAAACAGCAACATCGGTGTAGTACCTGTATCTCGAAATCTAAACTAAACTAAGATATTCTCAGTCCACCTAGTGGCCTTTCCATGCAACAACAAACTTGGTCAACAACAGATTCAGTCGTTATTTGGTTATAAAGTGGGTTTAGTGTATTCTGTACAGTTCTGGTCGCCCCATTCCAAGAAGGAGGTGGCATCATATTCAGCATCAATATTGTGGGGCAAAGAGCCTGTTCCTGAACTGGTCTGTTCTATATTATTTGTTGCTTATACTGAAATAAATTTAGAAAATACTGGAACCACTTAGATTTAACAAAGGCTCTTTCACCTGAAACTATAATTGTTTCTCTTCACATAGATGTCTGGGCTGCTGAATATTTTCAGCATTTTCAGTTGCCATTTAATATTCGCAGGCTCTGCAGTTTTTCTTTAATTTTATGACAATTTACAAACTAATAATTGTTGGTATTTTTGCACCTTGATCTCTGTTTAGCTAGAAAATCTCATGTTCAAGTTCAAGTTACATTTATTGTCACATGCACCAATTGTACCTGTGAGATTTGAGTTACCATACAGCCATACAATAAAAGTGGCTGTTTTGGACATAGCTTTCATTCTTTACTTTGCAGATCAATATTTGAATTATGGGGTCAGGGAAGAACACATGAAGATCTGCATAACTCACTGAGAGATTATCCCACAGACAAAATGGTATGTATGCACAGGAATCAACCATACAGTCTTGTGCATGCAGCTAAAACTAGTCATTAACCATATTTTTTTTTTTTGCTTTAGATCCCATACCTACAGCAGGGTTCAACATATCAGATAAAAGTGTATGCTTTCAATAAAACATTGTCACACAATGAGAGGATTCAAAGGATAGATGTATGTATCAACATTTTTTTGTTTTTACTGTTTCTTTAGTTTTTGAGTTTTATAGTGTGACTTGGTTTGTTCAGAGTTCTGAGCTTTTGTGTTTGAACAGAGGTTTTCTAAATATCTTAGACAGTAACTAACGCTAAGTGTGGCACTGCACCATACGTAGGAGAAATAACCTATTCCCAAAATTGTTGAGGATCATATATTTTTTAATGGTCTTAGAAATTATGGTTTTTTATAAATTTAGCTTCTGTTCTAGCCATTAATGACAATTTCTTAATGCATTCTTTACAACTTGTCTTCAACTAATGTATTATACATCCTATTTTAGTAAATCAGCAAACGATGATTCAGAGCTCACTTTACTCAAGCTTGTGTTTGACGTAGTCAGCCATTTTCATGACTTCTATGCAATATTTGTGAGCTGCCTCATGGTGGTTGCTGTGTTCTCAACCAAGAGAATACATCAATACCATGTTGATATTAGTTCCCACCCTGTGATGACAACTACTGAGCACCATCATTTCAGCTAAATGGAGTTGTGCTGCCATTCAATTTTTGTTATTGCTGGTTAAATATCCTGTAAGTCGCCAACATATCCCTACCGAAATCTTCTGTAATTTAATTATCACAAAGACTGCACTGATTCAAGGGGATGGTGGTCACGGTGGCGCAGCGGTAGAGTTGCTGCCTAACAGCGAATGCAGCGCCGGAGACCTGGGTTCGATCCTGACTACAGGTGCTGTCTGTACGGAGTTTGTACGTTCTCCCCGTGTTCTGCACGGGTTTTCTCCGAGATCTTCAGTTTCCTCCCACACTCCAAAGACGTACAAGTTTATAGGTTAATTGGCTTGGTAAATGTAAAAATGTCCATAGTGGGATAGTGTTAATGTGCGGGGATCGCTGATCGGCGCAGACCTGTTTCCGCGCTGTATCTCTAAGCTAAACTAAACTAAACTATACTACTTCCTCAGACAACTTGGAATAGGCATTAATACATCCATCACAGGACATCCCAATCTTGAGAAGATGACAAATAAGAGTTCCGTGGAGGTGGAGTGGGAATGTAGAATTAAGAAAACTGAAATGGAAGTCACCTTCTTGTTCTGGATAAATGACAGTAAAGGGCCTGTCCCAGCAGCATGCAACTCCATGCGATGAACGCGACCTAACGTGGTCGCTTGAGCCGTCCGGCGTCGCGGGGCTGGTCCCACTTCGATCGCGGGAGCCATGCGGAATTGTGCGGAGTTCGTCCCGACATCGCGCGAAGCTCCGAAAAACTGACCATGTTCAAAAATTCCGCGTGGCAACGGCTTGTCAGCTCGCAGTCGCCTCGATGCATTACACACCGCCTCGACGTCGTGCCTCCATGACCCTCTCTGTGTGTCCCTCTCTGTCCTGGCGAACTTACCTTTAAGACTTCGCTCCAAGTTCGCCTCGCTTTGCGCCGCGTTGCGCCACTCACCCGACCTCCGTGCGGCCCCCGCTGCCGGTTTTGCTGCGCTCTTCGCATGCAGGGGCATGCTATTGGGAACGGCCCTGTACAGGGATCACCCGACCTCCGTGCGGCCCCCGCTTCTAATTTGATCGCACTCACCGCATGGAGTCGGATGCTGGTAGGACAGGCCCTTTAGACATGTGGTTAGAAAATAAATATTATCTGACAAAGAGATAAATTATCCTTTAATTCATGGGTCAAATTGAGACATCTTAGTGGGTGTCATGTGAGGCAAATCATTTGGTAGTTGAAACTCCCAATCCCATTATGGCAACATACAGGAATTTATCTAAAAATCTGTATACTCATAGTTGGCTATTGATAATCCATCAAAGAAAGACAATTGTGCAAACAGCTATTTTGTTAATGAAACCCAATTAGGTAACTATTGTTCTGAGGTAATGAAACTGCCATTTCGTAAGTTCATAAGTACTAGGAGCAGAAATTAGGCCATTCGGCCCATCAAGTCTACTCCGCTATTCAATCATGGCTGATCTATCTTTCCCTCTCAACCCCATTCTCCTGCATTCTCCCCATAGCCCCAATATGCTAACTACTCAAGAATTTGTCACTCTCTGCCTTACTAATCAAGAATCTGTCAATCTCCTTTTTCCTTTCTACGAACTACTTATATATGATTTCACTGTCACCATATATGCTAACTCTTAAATCACAGAGCAAGTGGGGAATGGTATTGCTAATAACTTCCACATCTTATGAATTTAAAAAAGTTTGTGGAGGAAGGGAGAGCTAATCAGAGGGCGGTGGAGGCGGGTTCTCTGGATGCTTTCAAGAGAGAGCTAGATAGGGCTCTTAAAAATAGTGGAGTCAGGGGATATCGGCAGAAGGCAGGAACGGGGTACTGATTGGGGATGATCAGTCATGATCACATTGAATGGTGGTGCTGGCTCGAAGGGCCGAATGGCCTACTCCTGCACCTATTGCCTATTGTCTAATCTAATCAGTATCAATATTGTTAGGAAGATATATCACATTTATAATTTGCTCCCACAAACTCAATTTTAAAATATGCAATTGAATTTCTGTTAATTTTGCTGCAAAATCAGTAGAAAAATATGCTATGTTTTATTTCATCTGAGTTATATGTATTTAAAATGTTTTCACAAAACTGAAAGATCTTATGTTATCTACGTATGGATGAATAAAAGAGCTATGGAAAGTAAGATAAATATGACAGTACTAAGCTCATTTATTTCACATTCATTGAAAGTGTATATTGATCTAATTAATGTCATCACTCTTAACAAAATATTAGTTCTGATTAGTAAATTTCCTTCTGTACTGCCTATGATATTGTTTTAACTTTATTTCATGTCATACAGGATTTAGGATTCTTGCCATTTCAAGGAACAGTAAAACTAAAGAATCCAGAACACGAGTTCTGGTTACTTGAAGACTACGGTACAGATCCAAATCACGCTCCAGAGAAACCCTTTTGTATTTATTTTGGACGATGGGTGAGATTTAGGGAAATAGAATATAAATTTATATTTAAACTTTTAAACTATATTCCTGTGGAAATAAACTAACTGTCAGAAACCAGAAAATATTTATTCGATCAGTGATAAATTAGTCGGTCAAACAAACTGGCAGAAGGATTCTTTCATTGGCCTCCATACCTAAACGGAATGGGAGCTCTCCAGGATTCTCACGGTGACATGTGATGGAAGTTATGCATGTGAATATTGAATCTTCAGTGTATGCCATCCTAGATACATGTGAGGTTGATTGTGCTTCATTTGATAGGAGCTCCCCACTCTGAGTCCGTAGGTTATAGGTTCAAGTTCCTCCCCAGAGATTTGAGCACAGAAATCTATGTTAACACTCCAAATACTCTTCAAAGAGCGAGTTGGACAGGTTGAAGTGCAGTCTTTTGGAAGAGATTAAACTGATACCTTCTCAGGTGAATGTAAAATTTACTGCATGACACTATAAAGAGCTTGGGTGTTATCTGAGTATCTTGGTGACAATTCCTAAAACACCATAAAATTGATTATTTGCCAATTATTTAGGTTTGAGAGTCTAACCAGTTGCCCTTGATGTTCACCAACATTATTAATGTTACCTTGTGCACTGTTATTAAAATTACCATTGACATGGCAACTGGATCAACCACATGAATAGAATGGTTACAAAGGCAGACCAGAGGTTGGATATCCTGGAGCAAATAACTCATCTCCTGACACTCCAAAGTCTTTGCACCATCCAATCTCCATGCCTAAATGAGTGCAACGCAAACAACATTTAAGTACTCAATATCATGCAGACAGAACAATTGGAATCAACCCTAACCATTTATTTTCGCCATGATTGAGTACCATATCTGCATTGCTTCCCATGTGCAACACTCATTGGACTATCTGCCAGCATCTCTCAAGGCTGCAGTGTCTCAACAACGACAAGGTCAGCAGATGAATTGGAACACCATGACCTGCAGATAGACACAGCAAGCTGGAGTAACTCAGCGGGTCAGGCAGCACTTTTGGAGAAAAGGAATAGGTGATGATTCTGATCAGGACCCTTCTTCAGATCTCGACCCGAAACATCACCTATTCCTTTTCTCCAGAGATGCTGCCTGATCCGCTGAGTTTCTCCAGCTTTTTGTGTCTATTTTCGGTGTAAACTGACATCTGTAGTTCCTTCCTACACACTGTGACCTACAGGTTTCCCATCATCATAAACCATCCTCATTGAAATATTTCATAATTCCCTCATCGTTGTTGGGTCTAAGTTCTGTAAGATTTCAAAAGCATGGAGGTACCTTTCACAGAAGAAAGACAGTGATTCACAAAGGTGGTTCAACTCTATTATTTGAAGGGCAATGAGGGAATGGCACTAAATATTACCCTTTCCAGCTGTAGGGTGAATTAATCAATATGAAAGCCTGAAAACTGAACTGCTAGATTGATAACATTTCTTTGATCAGGAAGAGAAAAAATAGTGTGTCCTTAAAAAAATAAGTTGGAGAATTAATAAATGAATGTTCATTCTGTTTCCTATTTAGATTGCTGATGGTCAAAGGGAGCTAATCAACTTGTATAGTGTGAAGAAGCGTCACTTCATTGGTAATACCAGCATGGATGCCGGTCTTTCCTTTCTAATAGCAAATCATGCCAAAGCAGGAGCCAACGACTTGGTATTTGATCCATTTGTGGGAACAGGTAAAGAGAAAACCACCACTGAGACCAGCTCCTTGCACATTAGCCAATGTAGCACAGCACAGATTATCTCCCAAAGCTGTCTCTGTTATGGAATACATTTAACATTCACAATCATACAGCAATCCCAAATACATGTGAACTTATGGATTAATTGACCCCTGTAAATTGCTCCTAGTGTGTAGGGAGTGAATGTGAAAGTGGGATAACACAGAATTAGTGTGAATGGGTGATCGAAGGTCGGCTGAGTTTTCAGCAAAACATGGCAGATTCTGTGCGTAGTTGGTGCTCCTGTGAGTGGCAGGTTCCACCTCAGTTTAGACTTGGGCACATCCCAGTTATCAGCTTAGCTGCCAGCAGATCAGTGTGTATCTTGCCCGATCACCTGATTAATTTTATATCTCCAACGAGAATTAAAATCAAAAGGAAAACTATTCTGCACTCCCAAACATTTTCAGTGCCAGTGAGGTTGTTTTAGATTTATCTCACTGTTGAAAGTTCAATTTCAATTGAAAAGCAAAGCCATAATTTTTCTTGCATGTTTAGTTGGCAAGTGAGGCAATCTCAACAAAGATTTTAAAAAAAACTGCAGATGCGAAAAATCTGAAGTAAGAACTAAAAATGCATGAAACATGACAGGGCAAGCAGCATTCCAGGAGAGATAAAGAAATTTAAGGTTTCAAGTTGATGACCTTTCATCCTAATGGGGGGAAACCAAGTTAGTTTTTAAGTTGCAAGTAGCTTACCATTCACGATGTATGTCCTATCCTTATTTCATATTTATAAAAGTAGATGATCTCACATTTATCTCGATTAAACACGACTAGCCATTTCTCAGTCCAATTTACCAACACAGCATTATCATTCTGCAGCCTAAGACTACCCTTCACACTCAACACTATCAACAACTTCAGAAATCTCCCTGCTATCTGTGAATATGCTAATCATACCACCTGTATCTATATTATTTGATTTATTCATGTATATGACAAAAAGCAGGGGTTCCAGAACCAGTCCGTACAGAACACCACTTGCTGCAGGCTTCCAGTCTACCATCACCCTCTATCTCCTATTGCCAAGCCAATTGACCAATACCCTGGATCACAATGGGCAAAGCTTTTGAACCAGTCTTCCATTTAGAACTTGTTAAAGGTCATATTGAAATCATTGAAAGTGCATATCTACTGCACTACCCCTGTCAATACACAATGTTACCTCTACTTGAAGATAGAAAAATTAAGGTGATACATTACATGTAGAATCATAGTCATACACGACAGAAGCAGGCCCTTCGGCCCAACTCCTCCACGCCGAACAGGGTGCCCCTTCTAAGGTAGTCCCATTTGCCCCCATTAGGCCCATATCCCTCTAAACATTTCCTAACCATGTGCCTCCTTTAGGTTATCCATGTACATGGATAAAATTGAACTGGATAGTTTTGGTACAACTAGAGAAAGTGAGATATAAATTGTTGAATTTGATATTGAGTCCCAAAGGCTGTCTAGATGGCAGATGTGGTGCTGTCTCAAAGTTACATTAGGCCTTATTGGAATAATGCGAAAAACCACAGATAAACTGGTCAGAGTGGGATCAGGGTGGATAATTAAACTGGCTGGAAACTGGGCAGACATACTTGCTTGCCCCTGCAGACAGAGTAAAGGTAATCTGCGAACCAACCGCCCAATCTGGTAGACGTTCAAGTGTATTGCTGCTTCACCTGGAAAGGACAGTGGGTCCGAGGATGGTGTGAAGTAATGAAGTAAAAGAGCAGACATTGCATCTCCTCTGGATGCGTGAGGGAGTGCCATAAGGGTTTAGTTAACTAGGTATCAGATTAGAAGAACTGTAAGTGAATAGATGTCTCACCTGAAAGGCTAAGTCTCTGTTTGTGTTGCTTGTTGATGTGAAAGGGATAAAATGTGTCATTTCTTGTGGTTATATTGGCGTTTCCCCACAGCTCTGATCTGCACTACACAGCTTTTACATGATCCTCTGTGTATTCTACCTCCCTCCTTTTAATCTATTCACATCTGATCACCATGGCAATTGTGGTCCTACACTTTTTGCCCTTTCCATCTTCCATCACTCTCTCTGCAACTTAAATCAAACTTCTATTACTTTCCCCAATTCTGATAAAGGATCTTCATTAGAACATCAACTCTATTTCTACTTCAAACAAATACGCCTAATCTGCTGAATGTTAACTAGTTTCTAATTTTAAGGAAATGTCATGTTTTTGATAGCAGGGTATTGATGCCACCGTTAGTGGTTTCATAGGCCTAGCAATCTGGGAATCAAACCTGACCTCCAATGCTGTCTGCGTAGAGCTTGTGGGTTATTCCTGGGAACATAGTCTGTTCCTGAGCTGTACTGTTCTATCTGGCCCACAATGCCCATGCCAAAGGTGATGCTAAGTTAAATTCATTTCCTCAACCTGCTTGTGATGAACATCCCTCCAACCTCAGCATTTCCATGTGCATATCCAAAAGTTGCTTAAATGGCACCATTGTAACTGCCTCCTTCACCACCTGGCAGCACATTCCAAGCACGCAGCGCTCCGTGTAAGAAAACTTGCCTCGCACATCTCCTTTAAACTTTGCTCCTCTCATCTTAAATCTATGTGCTCTGGTCTTTGGCATCTCCACCCTGGGTAAAAGATGTCTACCTTATCTGTGCTTCACATAATTTTATATATGTCCATTAGGTCCCCACTCAGCCTTCACGCTCCAGATTAAACAATACATGTTTGTCCAACCTCTTCTTTTTGCTATACCTTTGAATTCAGGCAGCATTCTGGTAAACCGCTTCTGTGCCCTCTTCAAAGCCTTCAGGTTTGCAGTTAATTAGCCTGAGTACAATGGGCCCTAATGTGTAGGGAGTAGATAATAAATTGGGATATCATAGAACTAGTTTGAACAGGTGATCGATGGTCATTGTGGACTCGGTGGGCTGGAGGGCTTGTTTCTAGGCTGCATTACTTTACTTCCTTCCTATAATGGGGTGACCAGAACTATTCCTCTGGTCCTACATTTAACTCTGCAACTCACTCCCTTGCACCCATTTAATCTTCTCCACTTTTCACCTTTCAACCTTGTTTGCTCTCCCCCACTCAGCTGCCAATCAACTCCTTCACCTGAATCCACCTATCACTTGCCAGTTCTTGGTCTACCCTTCCTCCCATCTTTCTCAACCTGCTTTCTGCCCTCAGTCTGAAGCAGGATCCGGTATTGAAAAGTTGACTGTTCATTTCCTTCCATAGGTGCTGCCTGGCCCAGTGAGTTCCTCCAGGAGTTTGTTTTTTGATCAGTATTACAGCACCTGCAGTTTCTTGTGTCTCCAAAAGCAATTTGACCATCTTTCAGAGCATATCAAGTAATTACAAATAATTTAAAAACAAAAGATCCACTATTTAATTGGCTATTATGTTTTTAGAAACACTGGAATTATTTGCCACAGTGGGCTGTGGAGGCCAAATCAATTGATATTTTGAAGGCAGAGACAGATAGATTATTGATTAATCAGGGGTTAAGGGGAGAAGGCAGGAGAATGGGGTTAAGAGGGGGAAGATAGGTCAGCCATGATTGAATGGCGGAGTAGACGATGTGCCGAATGGCCTAATTGTGCTCCTATTACTTATGACCTTGTGACAGTCTTTCTGAATTCCTTCGCAATAGCAGTGGAAGGTGGACAGACTGGCTGAGTATAATGTTCTTTTATGGACAGTCTAATATTCTATTGCAGCAACTCGTGTTACTTAGTCACACTTTGTTTCCTCTAGGCAGTCTTCTTGTTGCTTGTGCACATTTTGGAGCATATGTCTGCGGGGCAGATATTGATTACAACATTATTCATGGACGTGGTAAGAAATTTCAATTTTTAAGCATTGGTTATACTTGCACATGTAATCTATATTTTTTCTATTATCTTTCTTATAAAAACAAGATAAATCTGTGCCTGGCAAATTGGTGATTTTTTTTTAAACCCTGATTATTTTTTCTCCCATTGACAAGTCGAGTGAGTTAATTTTTAAATTGGATAATTATGGTCTAAGCAAATAATCATAAAAGCGAATAAAAGCCTTCAACGTTTAAATGAAAGCCCAGGGCAGTCCATAAAATATAATGGATAGGGACTTAGAAGGAGATAAATTAATAGGCAGTTTGATAAGGTTTGGAGAAGGCTTGGTTCAATTGTATTTTCCTTGCCTCTAAGCTACAAGCTTGTATGTTCTTCAGTGTAGCACTTATGTCGAGCAGTACTCCTGAAGGTGCTGTCGTGTTGGGATCCCATTTGCATGGCCCTTGATGGTAACAATCCACAGCACAATTCACAAGAGAAAATATTTCTGGTCTTCCTTCACACAGGTTGAAGCAGTATTGGTTAAGCCAAACATTTATTCCTGTTCCAAAAGGGCACTAGCCTTAGTAATTTACATAGCAGTTTCAAAGGGCATTTAAAAGTCTATCGCATTTCTGTGGGTTTGATTCATAGTTGGCCAGATCAGATACAAGTAGCATTTTTCCTTCTCAAAAGAATATTAGTAATTCAGATACTTTTTTTTAGCAATGAATCTATGATTTTGTCATTATGTCGGATAGTAGATATGTGTTCCAATTATATCTATATATATTGTCCAGATGTTGTGGAAATTGAATCAATCCAGAACTCTGATTAAAGGTCCAGTGACGTTACAGAAAACACCCTCCAAATATCAATTATAAAGAAGGATAGTAAAAGCTTCTTTAGGTATGTGAAAAGGAAAAAAATAGTTTAGACCAAAGTTGGATCCTTGAAGACTGAAAAAGGTAAATTTATTATGGGGAACAAGGAAATAGCAGATGAGTTGAATAGGTACTTTCGAAGGAGGACACAAACAATCTTCCTGATGAAGTAGCCAGAGGATCTGGAGTGACAGAGGAACGGAAGGAAATCCACATTAGGCAGGAAATGGTGTTGGATAGACTGATAGGACTGAAGGCTGATAAATCCCCAGGGCCTGATGACCTGCATCCCAGGGTACTTAAGGAAGTGGCTCTAGAAATCGTGGACGCATTGGTGATAGTTTACAAATGTTTTATAGATTCAGGATCAGTTCCTGTGGAATGGAGGGTAGCTAATGTTATCCCACTTTTTAAGAGAGAGAAAACAGGGAATTATAGACCAGTTAGCCTGACATCGGTGGTGGGGAAGATGCTGAAGTCAATTATAAAAGATGAAATAGCGGCACATTTGGATAGCAGTAACAGGATCGGTCCGAGTCAGCATGGATTTACGAAGGGGAAATCATGCTTGACTAATCTTCTGGAATTTTCTGAGGATGTAACTAGGAAAATAGACAAGGGAGAGCCAGTGGATGTAGTGTACCTGGACTTTCAGAAAGCATTTGATAAGTAGGAGATAAGTGGGCAAAATTAGGGCACATGGTATTGGGGGTAGAGTGCTGACATGGAGAGAAAATTGGTTGGCAGACAGGAAACAAAGAGTAGGGTTCCTTTCAGAATGGCAGGCAGTGATTAATGAGGTACCGCAAAGCTCAGTGCTGGGACCGCAGCTATTTACAATATACATCAATGATTTAGATGAAGGGATTCAATTTTGCAGATTTGCAGATGACACTAAGCTGGTGTGAACTATGAGGAGGATGCTATGAGAATGCAGGGTGACTTGGACAGGTTGGGTGAGTTGGCAGATGCATGGCAGATGCAGTTTAATGTTGATAAATGAGAGGTTATCCACTTCGGTAGCAAAAACAGGAAGGCAGATTATTATCTAAATTGTGTCAAGTTGGGAAAAGGGGAAGTACAACGGGATCTGGGGGTCCTTGTTCATCAGTCAACGGAAGTAAGCATGTAGGTGCAGCAGGCAGTGAAGAAAGCGAATGGCATGTTGGTATAGGAGCAAAGAGGTCCTTCTGCAGTTGTATAGGGCCCTAGTGAGACCACACCTGGAGTATTGTGTGCAGTTTTGATCCCCTAATTTGAGGAAGGATCTTCTTGCTATTGAGGAAGTGCGGTGCAGGTTTACAAGGTTAATTCCCGGGATGGCGGGACTGTCATATGCTGAGAGAATGGAGCGGCTGGGCTTGTATACCCTGGAATTTAGAAGGATAAGAGAGGATCTTATTGAAACATATGCGATTTTTAAGGGTTTGGACACGCCTGAGGCACGAAACATGTTCCCGATGTTGGGGGAGTCCAGAACCAGGGTCCACAGTTTAAGAATAAGGAGTAAGCCATTTAGAACGGGGATGAGGAAACACTTTTTCACACAGAGGTGTGAGTCTGTGGAATTCTCTGCCTCTGAGGGCGGTGGAGGCCGGTTCTCTGGATACTTTCAAGAGAGAGCTAGACAGGGCTCTTAAAGATAGCTGAGTGATGGGATATGGGGAGAAGGCAGGAATGGGGTACTGATTGCGGATGATCAGCCATGATCACATTAAATGGCGGTGCTAGCTCGAAGGGCCAAATGGCCTATTCCTGCACCTATTGTCTATTGTCTATTCTCACTGTTGTGTTTTTGTGGTCTGCGATTTCTCAGTGCTTTGATCACAAGGTGTTCTGTCTATATCTTGGGTCTCCGTTGTTATCTCATCATACAGACTGTAGTTGTTAACTCCTGAAAACTTTGGTCTATGATAAATCCATGGGGGTCAGTTTATACTGTACTTTACAATGTCACAAGCCCACACAATTCCACCTTCTTGCTCATTAAGTTCCCCCAGCTTTATTTTTTTCTGTACTTTCCTGAAAATGTTATTACTTCATTCCTGGGATGACAGGATTTTGCGCAGTGATAGAGTTGCTGACATACAACGGCAGAGGCCGGGGTTCGATCCTGATTGCGGGTGCTGTCTGTATGGAGTGTGTTTCCTCCGGGTGCTCCAGTTTCTTCCCATGCCCCAATTATGTACAAGTTTGTAGGTTAATTGGCGTCTGTAAATTGTAAAATTGTCCCTAGCATGCAGGATAGTGTTAGTGTGTACGGGTTGGTTGCTGGTTGGCGTGGACTCAGTGAGCCGAAGGGCCTGTTTCCATGCTGTATCTCTAAAGTAAACTAAAGTAAAGATTGGCCTATCAAGGGAGGCTAAACAGTTTGGGTCTGTGAAGTTTAAAAGAATGTTAGGTTATTCAAACATATAAGATCCTAAGGCTGTTTGAAAGAGTAAATGTTGATATGTTGTCACTAGAGGCAAAGTCAAACACGGCTACAAACGAAGGGGCTGGTTATTAAAACTCAATTTCATCTCTCAGCAGTTATTACATCTCTGGAATTCACTGCCACTGGGGGTGATGGAGGCCAGACTATTAGATGTATTTAAGTTGGAGATAAATATAATTTGAAAGATTGAGGAATTGTAGGTTATGGGAACTGGCACAGCAGAGGAGTTGAGGCCATCATGGTTTAGCCATGATCATTCTGAATGGCAGGACAGGTTTGAGGGGCCTAATGACCTACCCCTGCTCCTATTTTCTTGTTCTTGTGTATTCAGCCTTTTATATCAAGGAGGATAATTCTTCACTTGAATTAAGAAGGATGAGAGGGAATCTTATCGAAACATATAAAATTCTTAAGGGATTGGACAAGCTAGATGCAGGAAAAATGTTCCCGATGTTGGGGAGTCCAGAACTAGGGATCACAGTTTAAGAATAAGAGGTAGGCCATTGAGGACTGAGATGAGGAAAAACTTTTTCACCCAGTTGTGAATCTGTGGAATTCGCTGCCACAGAATGCAGTGGAGGCCAATTCCCTGGATGTTTTCAAGAGAGAGTTAGATTTAGCTCTTGGGGCTAAAGGAATCAAGGTTCGACAGGTCAAATGGCCTACTCCTGCACCTGTTTTCTATGTTTCTATATTTCAACTTGGAGACAAGGATGTGTTTTAAATATCAGAGATTTTCCAGCAATTGCAGAGGATGGATGAGTCGAATTGCCTTTGAGAATGGTAGAATTAATGTAGAATGGTGCCTGAGGAAAGAAAACGCTGTTAATGTACGTTTCTGCTGGAAATAAATAAGGGGAGAGGCATGGCTAAATGTTAAGTGGTATTTAGATCAAATGGGCAAGAGTTGAAAGATTCTCCATACAAAATTATTTGAAAACCTTTAATTTACCACTGTTTGATGCTAAACTGTCAAATATGAAAGATTACCCTCTGCATTTACCTGCAATATACCTGACCAAAAATTGTTTATGAATTCTTGAGCTCAATTGAATGCTTTAAAATCAGCAACCTGTCACCTCATTAGAGGGTATGTGGTGGGCGGAGGCTGGAAAATTCCCTCCGTAGGATTAAAGAGAGGAAAATCAAATGATGGAAATAACAAAACAGAAACAATAGTCTATCATCTATCCATCTATACTATCACTAAAACTCTCATCTTGACCACTTCCGGTCCAAGTTGAAATTAAATTTGTGCAAAAACGATCCCCCATAGCGCTACAATTTTTCGTCACCTTACCCACACATTCTCCTCTGCTGCAAGTCAAATAAGTTTTGTTCCGATCGATGAAATAGTACAAAAGTTATGAAGGCTTAAAAATCGTAAAATCCGCCTCTTCCGGAACCCGCTGTCAATAATGGAGAATAAAAAGCTGAAGGGGCGCAGTGTGTTGAGCACCTAGCGGGGAGTCAGCGGCTCGCGGAGAGTCAGCGGCTCGTGGGCTGCGTCTGCGGAGACCAGCACGACCAGCCAGAAGTGCTGAGTTGAACCGGAAGCCTCTGAGTGAAGCCGGTGGGACCGGGATCTCCTGCGTGAGGCCGAAAGCTGAAGGTGCGGGGTGATCAGGGTGCGAGCCCCCCCCCCCCCCCCATAACTAACAACATAACTAGAATGTGTAAAGTGAAGAAAAAATGGATTAAAAACAAATTTTAAAAGCAACTTCACATCTGTTAGTAATTTAGAAGATTAAGGGTAGCCTTGACTAAAATGGATTTTGGTATTGATTAATATAGTCATTCTTTAATTCTGCAGGCAAGGCCAGTAGGAAGGACCAGAAATGGAGAGGACCAGATGAGAACATTCGGGCTAACCTTCGGCAGTATGGCTTGGAGCAATTCTATGTTGATGTACTTGTTTCAGACGCTTCAAAAAATATATTGAGGAAGGCCAATTTTTTTGATGCAATCATTACTGATCGTAAGTTGATGTTGCGGAAAATATATTTTAATTGAAGCTTTTGTGTACCAAAAACGGCCAAGTAACGAGCATCTGCAGTCCCTTGTTTCTAAAACCAATTCTTTTACATTTCTTACTGTCTCAGCTGTCCCACAATCTTGCTCAACAGAGTGCTAAATTGTGCTAGAGGCAGTACTGCATTTGTGCTTGAGCCAGTTTTGAATTTACCCTCGTAGGCTTAAGGAACTGCTGATGCTGGTTTATAAAAAAGGACACAAAGTGCTGGGATAACTCCAAGGGCCAGGCAACATCTCTGGTGAAAGTGGATAGCTGCTGTTTCATGGCGGGACTGTAAACTGCCGTGGGGGGAAGAAAAGTGGGAACATGGCATAGTCTGGTGAGTCTTCTTATCGAATCCACACACAAAGTTGTTCAGCCAGAGCTGAACACACTTCTCGGCACCGGCATACAATGGTGTCTGCCTTGCTCTTGTGCTTGTGTGTGGTGGAGGAAAGATTGGTGGAAACAGGGTCGCGACATGAAAACTCTTTCCTTGACCCCAGTCTGGCGAGTGATTGGTGGATACAGGTGAGGGGGGCTTTGATTGGGAAATGGGTGGACAAAGGCGAAGGGTGGCCATTGGTAAGAGTAAAGGGCAATGCAGGTGGGAGTTAGGAAGCCGGAATGATGAGAGAAATTGAAGCGCTGGTCAGGAAACAGAAGGAAGCATGCGATAGGTATAGGCAGCTATGATCGATTGTATCCCTGAATTAATTTCAGGATCTGAGAAGCATATCTAAGAAGGAAATCAGGAGGGCAAAAAGAGGGCAGGAGATAGCTCTGGCAGATAATCTTAAGAAAAATCAAAAAATATTTTATGTACACTGAGGGAATGAGGGCAACTAGAGAGAGAATATGTTGCCTCAAAACCAAATGGTCATCTCTGTATGGGACCGCAGGAAATGGGTAGGGTCCTCAATTAATATTTTTCCTCAGTTTTTACCGTGAGAAAGACATTAAGGCTGGGGTACTAGGAACAGTCAATGGTGTCTTGAGGACAGCACGTATTGTGGTTAAAGTGGTGCTGGAAGTCCTAAGGCATACGAAGGTAGATAAATCACATGGACCTGATTGGATATATCCGAGGACAATCCGTGGGAAGCTAGAGAAGAAGTTGTAGGAACCCGGATGAGAAATATGAATCATCATTAGGTGTGACATGGATGAGGTGCCAGAAGACTGGAGTATGGCTAATGTTCTGCCTCTATATAAGAAGGAACACGGAACTGCAGATGTGTATGAAAGAACTGCAGATGCTGGTTTAAATTGAAGATAAACACAATATGCTGGAGTAACTCAGCGGGACAGGCAGCATCTCTGGAGAGGAGAAATGGGTGATGTTTCGGGTCGAGACCCTTTTTCTTACTGTTGTCACCCATTCCTTCTCTCCAGAGATGCTGTCTGTCCCGCTAAGCTACTCCAGCATTTTAAACCAGCATCGGCAGTTCTTTCCGACACACTTCATAAAGCTGGTTATGGTCATACTTTATGACTATCTGCCGATCAATCCCCCCCTCACCTGTATCCACCTATCACTTGCCAGCCTTTGTCTCGTCCTTGCCTCTCTTAGAAACATAGAAACATAGAAATTAGGTGCAGGAGTAGGCCATTCAGCCCTTCGAGCCTGCACCGCCATTCAATATGATCATGGCTGATCATCCAACTCAGTATCCCGTACCTGCCTTCTCTCCATACCCTCTGATCCCCTTAGCCACAAGGGCCACATCCAACTCACTCTTAAATATAGCCAATGAACTGGCCTCAACTACCCTCTGTGGCAGAGAGTTCCAGAGACTCACCACTCTCTGTGTGAAGAAAGTCTTTCTCATCTCGGTCTTAAAGGATTTCCCCCTTATCCTTAAGCTGTGACCCCTTGTCCTGGACTTCCCCAACATCGGGAACAATCTTCCTGCATCTAGCCTGTCCAACCCCTTAAGAATTTTGTAAGTTTCTATAAGATCCCCTCTTAATCTCCTAAATTCCAGAGAGTATAAACCGAGTCTATCCAGTCTTTCTTCATAAGACAGTCCTGACATCCCAGGAATCAGTCTTCCAGCTTTCACCCCTTTACCACAATCAGTCTGAAGAAGGGTCTGACCCGAAACATCACCTAACCATGTTCTCCAGAGATGCTGCCTAACCCACTGAGTTACACCAACATTTTGTGTCTTATTTTGAATTTGGCCTTGACATTTCCCTACAGGGCATTTTTTACATGACCACTTTTATGGATAAAAGCAATGCATACAGTGCAGCATGGAGCAAAAAATCTAAAAGGGCTGCACATAATCCTTTGAAAAGTTAGAATATGTTTCTTCTACATGTTTTTCACCTATTATTATTTGCAAAGTGACCACAGACTGTTCAATTTGCTGTATATAGGTGTACTTTTGCTGTAGACAGACACAAAATGCTAGAGTAACTCAGCGGGACAGGTTGCATCACTGGAAAGAAGGAATGGGTCACTTTTGTGATTAAACTGCACACGATGAGGTTTTAAAAAGGTCCAGACACCAAAGGATGGTTGAATTTGCTTTTGTCTCACAATTGACCATAGAATAAAGCAAACTTCCTTAATTGTTAAAAGTATGAAGTTACAGATCCTCTTTGATGACTTAAGGGACTTTTTTTTTAAAGCTCCGTATGGTGTAAGGGAATCTACACGGAAAACAGGATCACAGAAAGGAATTATAAAATCAGCAGAGGAATAGTAAGTTTAAATTTGAATTAAACATTTATGGATCTTGAAATACAATTGCTATTTGCGTCTTAAAGCTTTATGCCACTATTAACAGACCAAAGATTAAAAAAAAAATTAAAGCTTCAAAATCACTTTAGAAAACCTCTTGTAACAGTGCTTCTTGGAAAATCAGCTTGCAGTCTCAATGATGTATTAATTTGGTATATTTTCTTGGCTGCTGAGTAATGTAAATTATAAAGTGAGCTATTGCCATCTTCAGAGATTAAAAAGAAGCTTTGGCAATATGTACTCTGATTACTGATTTTACTTTTAAAAGGATTTATTATTATTATTGATTTGGAAGAGGGAACAGCAAGCAGTGTTTTGAAGTTTGCTGATGACGCTGAACAGGTGGGATTGTGAAATGTGAGGAGAATGCAAAGAGGCTTCAAGTGACAAATAGACTGAAGGCAAAACATGGCAGACACTCTTACAAGGATAAATGTAAATGTTATCCACTGCAGTAGAAATAAAACCCCATGAAGGCAGTGATTTCATACCTGCCAACATTTGAATATGAAAAATCTTACTCTGAGTGCGCGGATTGACAGAGTGCGTTTATAGTGTATTATATGTCATAGCTGCCTTCTTGCATTTGTCCAGAAGTTTATCATTGAAAGTCATTTGGTAGCAACGTTTCCCCATGGCTTGGGGAAAAGTTAAAAGGCTGGAAACTCTCTCGTTGTCTCTCTCGTTGTCTCTCTCGTTGTCTCTCTCGTTGTCTCTCTCGTTGTCTCTCTCGTTGTCTCTCTCGTTGTCTCTCTCGTTGTCTCTCTCGTTGTTTTCTCTCTCCCTCTCTCTCGTTTTCTCTCGCGTTCTCCCTCTCTCTTCCCTCTCTCCCCCCTCTCCCCCCCCCTCCCTCCCTCCCTCCCTCCCTCCCTCCTCTTCTCAGAGGGAGAGAGCCTCCCTCCCTCCCTCTCTCCCTCCCTCCCTCCCTCCTCTTCTCAGAGAGAGAGAGGAGGGAGAGGGCGAGAGAGAGGGAGGGAGAGAATGGGGAGAGAGAGAGAGCGATTCCTTCCTTCCTTCCTTCTTTCCATCCAGCCCCATAATGTTTCCCCAGGCCATGGTAACTTTGCTACCAAATGACTTTCAATGATAAACTTCTGGACAAATGCAAGAAAGCAGCTGTGACACATAACACACAATAAACCGTATTACAAATACACAATAAACAAGTTGTGCTTTCTTGTACTCTTACATGGGTATGACCGCACATAAAAAAAACTTTTCAGCAAAATGCACCACATAAAAATACTGATTTCCTCAGCAAAATACCGATTTTCAGGTACTAGAATACTGAAATGCTCTGACAAAACTTGGCAGCTCTGAATAAAACCTTAAAATCCAGGAGCTAAGGCGAGCCCCTGAACTCAGAGTAAAATTTTTCATTTTCAAATGTTGGCAGGTATGCTATACACTGTAAATGGCTTGATTGTTATCATGTTTTGTCTTTCTGCTGACTGGTTAGCACGGAACAAAAGCTTTTCACTGTACCTTGGTACATGTGACAATAAACTAAACGAAACTAAATTGTGGCCAGAAAAATAATTTGTGCTTCCAGTGATCAAATGGAAGTTTGGGCTCCTTGTGCTGCATTATTAACCTCTCTTTCTCACTGTAATATTGTGTTATACAGCCTTCGACTTAAATAACGGTCAGCAGAAGCCTCTAGGCCACCTGTAAATACAAGTTTTGGGTGAAATTCGGGATGGCTTGATGTTAAATAAACTTTAGAGAGTAACTTTTTCCCTGGATCATTTCTTCTTTGACTTCCGAATGCATTTTTTTTTTGCAGTTATTTTTGTCTTGTTAGCTTAAACCACCAGATGGCAATCTAACTTCTCAGATCTTATTTCTTTGTGCCTTTGACTCTTGGAAGGGAGCTAGGAATTAATCTATAATTTACAAATTCAGGTTTATCATTCTTTTCATTTGTTGAAATGGGCGAAGCTTGAAAGTGTTGAAATGTTGAAAGTCATGAAAATTAAAATTTAGTGTGCTCTGTGGATTGCAATGTTTCTGGGTACTGGAGAAAAGGAATCAGCAAAATATATAACAACATTTTGTACCCTATAAGCAAGAGTTTCATGCATATCTCAAAGTGCACTGGCAGAACCGTGATTGGAGTCAGATGCATGTTGCTGGTTAGTGCATTGAGGGAGACATTCAGGTGCTGAAGCTAGTTCAGAGACTGTTCCTAAATGGGTGAAGTATTCATACTGAAGAAGGATTGGAGAAATCTCCATTTTTGTTTTGGGTCAATTCAAACTTTGCAAGAAAATTTGGCTTCATGGATGGAAGCAGGGGTGATGTTAGGAAGTTGCTTTTCAGATTGGAGGTCTGTGACTAGTTGTATGCCTCAGGGTTTGGTGCTGGACACATTGCTGTTTGGCATCTATATTAATAGAACGTACATGGCATGGTTAGCAAGTTTGCGGATGACACAAAAGTGTGTGGTATTGCAGATAGTGAAGATGGTTGTCAAAAATTGCAGAAGGATCTTGATCGGTTTGGCAGGTGGGCTGAGGAACAATTTAATACAGAGAAATGTGTGGTATTGCATTTTAGGAGCACTAACATGGGCAGAACCTACACAGTGAATGGTGGGGCTCATTGTAAAGCAGAAGGATCTAGGTGTACTGGTACATAGTTAATTGAAAGTGGCATTACAGGTAGATGAGGTGGTGAAATAGGCTTTTGGCACATTGGCCTTTATCAGTCACAGCATTGAGTATAGAAGTTGGGAGGTCATATTACAGTTGTATAAGATGTTGGTGAGGCCACATTTAGAGTATTGTGTTCAGTTTGAGGCACCTTGTTATAGGAAAGACAGACACAAAATGCAGGAGAAACTCAGTGGGACGTGCAGCATCTCTGGAGAGAAGGAATGGGTGACATTGGAAAGAATAGGAAAGCTGTTGTCGAACTATAAAGGGTGTTGAGAAGATTTGCCAGGACTAGAGGGAGAGGTTAAGCAGACTAGGAGTCCTATTCCTTGGAGCATAGGCGGATCAGGGGTGATCTTATAGAGGTGTACAAATTCAAGAGAGGAATAGATCGGTTAGATGCACAGAGTCTCTTGTCCAGAGTAGGGGAATCGAGAATTGGAGCACAAAGGTCGATGGTGAGGGGGCAAAGATTTAATAGGACCTGAGAGGTAACTTTTTCATGCAAAGGGTGGTAGATGTGTGGAACGAGCTGCCGGAGGAGGTAGTTGAGGCAGGTACTATTGCAATCTTTAAGGAACAATTAGACAGGTACATGGATAGTGTAGGAAGGAGTTGCAGATGCTAGTTTACACCGTAGATTAACACAAAATGCTACAGTACTTCAGCAGGACAGGTAGCATCACTGGATAGAAGGAATGGGTGATGTTTCAGGTCGAGACCCATTCTTCAGACTGAAACGTCACCACTTCTATCCTGAGACGCTGCCTGTCCCACTTAGGTACATGGATGGGACAGATTTACAGGGATACGGGCCAAGTGCGGACAGGTGGGACTGATGTAGATGGGACATGTTGGCCGGCGTGGACAAGTTGGACTGAAGGGGCCTATTTCCACGCTGTAGGACTCTATGACTAAAGAAGGAGAAAATAATAGCCTTGGTGCCAAAGGTCGTTTCCCAGAAAGATTGATCAATACAGATTTATTTATATAACAGTGGATGAGATAATTCTGGAATTAACTGAGAAACAATTGGCTTGTTTTGGAGCGTAATTATCTTCCTAATCGGTATTCACTCTGTTAATTATTTATTCAAAAACAGAAATACTTAGTTTTCTACTTAGGATGAAAATTTCGGACTTTCTTTAACCAATTCAACTACTCCGAAAAATGTAAACATTTTTGAGTAATCTTAATTCCAACACCTTCCAATGCATGATGTTTTCTCATTGTATTGATAATTTCCTTTCACGTTGTACTTGCCATTGTACATTCCTCATTGTGCCATGGGAATGCATATAGTCGATTCATTGGTACAGTAGTAAAAGATGTTTATGTCATTGACATGAAATAGAGAAGATTTTTAAGAAAGGTACAATACGAAACCTATGCATATATGTTAAAAAAACAAGAGCTGTTCAACCGGGCAGCATAGTGGCATGATGATAGAGTTGCTGCTGGAGACCCGGTTTCGATCCTGACTATGGGTGCTGTATGTACGGAGTTTGTACGTTCTCCCTGTGACCGCGTGGGTTTTCTCCAGGTGCTCCAGATTCCTCCCACACTCCAAAGATGTACATGTTTGTACATCTTTGGTAAAAATGTGTAGGATAGTGCTACGGAATGATCACTGGTTGGCGTGGACACAGTTTGTCGAACGGCCTGTTTCCACACTCAAAGGTCTACATCTTTTCCAGATAGATGCACGTAAAACCAGACCTGCATGTTCTGACACGCATACACGCCATCAGTTTCAGTACTGTTAACTTCCCAAATTGTTACCTTCGTCCATTTCAGCTGTATGGAATCCTGATGTTGAGCTTGACCCAGGAATTTGCTTGCATCATTTGCAACTTCACAGGACTGCTTACTTTTCTGTTGACATTTAATCTGTAGACACAGATAAATGACTAAATAGTTGAGGTTTTTACAGTATTGAACGATTTTTTCAATTGCTTGTTTGTCTTCTGGGTTTGTTTTCCACAAACAATTACTTGAATTTGCATTCTTCATAACTGTGCAATAGATAGCTGAGATGATAAGATGGCATTTAAATGTCATGAACTAGATTTATTTATTTGAATAATATCTGCAAAACTGTTGAAAAAATCAGAATGTAGTAGATAAAATAATCAAATTAGTGATTCTTGCATTTGTGAATAAAAATTTGTATGTTATCTGAAGAATGATTATTTGAAATGGTTTTTTTTTTGTCTTTCAGTATTGAAAGTCATGTCCCAGTCTCCATGAATTATCACCTGAGTGATATTTTTATTGACCTGCTGAACCTGGCTGCAGAGAACCTGGTCATGAATGGACGCCTAGTTTACTGGCTACCTGTATATAAACTTGAGTATATATCAACTTATTTTTGCACTTACTGAAACCTGTAAAAAAAAATCTGATCTGAGTCAACTATTTTATATTTAATTAATTGGTCTTTGCATATTTTAATATTATTCTATCTTCATCGTATCAGATTCAGGTTAGTTTATTGTCATCTAAACAAGGTACAATTAAGTTATTTGTTTGCATGAAGCCAAGTTCAAGTTCACATTTATTGACACCAATTAAGGTACAGTGAAATTTGAGTTACCATGCAGCCACACAATCAAAAAGAACACAATACACAATAGAATTTACATAAACATCTACCACTGTGGAATCCACCTTTTTCACTGTAATGGAAGGCAATAACGTTCAGTCAATCTTCCTCCTTTGTTCACCCGTGGTCGGGGCCATGAACCCTCCGTAGTCGCCGCTACGGATGGCCCTCTCGTCGGGATGATCGAAACTCCGACGTCGGCTTGGAGTTCTCTGAATCAGCCACTTTCTTTTTGTTGTTATCTGTGTAAAAATAATAGCTGATTACTTATTTTGGTATTATAAATGCAATAAAGCTACAAAAATAAACTTCAGACCAAGAATTTACCCAGGATTTGCATGGGTGCAGCATGCATTATCATAAATATCTGGCTGAAGTAATAATCAAAGAGCCACACGATATTTAAAGTTAAGTATCCCACTGTTTATTTGTGTAGAGAGAAATACCAATCACTTGACAGTCTTGCATACAAAATGTGACCTTGTAAGGCTTACATTTTTTCCACCTGCCGAAGGAAACATGAAGGGAGTTCCATTTAAAATCTCAATTTTAAAAATGGTTTGTCCACAATCAGGAAGCTATCTGCACACTTCTTTTGGAAACTGACGAGGTCACATAGCAATTATTAATTATGGCATCGTCACTTTGAGTCTTTTAATATCAGGCATTCTAAAATATAAATGTTGGCAACATTTGAGCGTGTGCTCAGATATTAACTCTGGTTCATGTAAACTGAGTAATCCTCACAGTTCGAACTGAGTTTGGGTCTTTTGCTATTTATTCAATTACTAGTAAATTGACCTTTAATAATTTTTCCTCACCAGTCTTTTTCTTCTTGTATACCTTGAGCATATATGTTCTTACGCATAAAAACTAGTAACTTACTGATGTTTCATCATAAATATCAGTGTGGCTCTCTTTGTAATACTTATGCTAGGGTTGCCCGAAACAAATTGATTTAACTCTGCATCCTGATTGCATATAACCATTTTCCTCCAACTCTTTGTTTTAGTATTTGTGCTCCTTATATATATATATTTTAAATGATTGTTTTTATTGGCTGCCATATCTGTAGCTACTTTGGTTTCTCTATACCTCCACTCATTTGAAGATACTGTATGTATCTATTTTTGTATGATATTTTCTTAGGACGTCTTCAAGACTGAGAATGACTTGCTTTCAATTCAGTTTTGTGGCTTCTGTGGAAACTGATGAAGCCAATGTGGGAACCACAGACCTTTCTACAAATAGACTTGGTAGTGCCTGACAAGACAGGCGGGTGGAGATTCTGTGCATCTGTATTGACTGAGGCACCTCTCACAAGGGCAATGATTACTCTCAATCTTTCAAATTGTGTGTGTTTGTTAAATAATACCAGGTGGGGGTGCTGTAAGCCAATAATTCAGCTACATCAGAAAAAACAATACTGAGTGGTATAACCAAAATTTATATATTCATAGAGCCTCCAGATCTTTTATTGTTGTGTGCTTGTTCCCATATACATTAAGGTGAATCAGCCTCACAATCTATAAGACCTGCAGATCTTAAGAGGAATGATGCTCAAGATAGAGTCATAGAGACTTACAGTGCAGAAACAGGACCATCTACAGTGCCCTCCATAATGTTTGGGACAAAGACCCATCATTTATTTATTTGCCTCTGTACTCCACAATTTGAGATTTGTAAAATTGAAAAATCACATGTGATTAAAGTGCACATTGTCAGATTTTAATAAAGGCCATTTTTTTCATTTTGATTTCACCATGTAGAAATTACAGCTGTGTTTATACATAGTCCTCCCACTTCAGGGCACCATAAATGTTTGGGACACATGGCTTCACAGGTGTTTGTAATTGCTCAGGTGTATTTAATTGCCTCCTTAATGCAGGTATAAGCGAGCTCTCTCAGCACCTTATCTTTCCATCACATTTGGAAACATTTATTGCTGTTTATCAACATGAGGAGCAAAGTTATGCAAATGAAAGCCAGAAGCCATTATGAGACTGAAAAAAAAGAGTAAAACTGTTAGAGACATCAGCCAAACCTTAGGCTTACCAAAATCAACTGTTTGGAACATCATTAAGAAGAAAGAGAGCACTGGTGAGCTTACTAATTGCAAAGGGACTGGCAGGCCAAGGAAGACCTCCACAGCTGATGACAGAAGAATTCTCTCTATAATAAAGAAGAAAAAAAAACACCTGTCCAACAGGTCAGAAACACTCTTCAGGAGTCAGGTGTGGATTTGTCAATGACCACTGTCCGCAGAAGACTTCATGAACAGAAATACAAAGGCTACACTGCAAGATGCAAATCACTGGTTAGGCGCAAAAATAGGATGGCCGGGTTACAGTTTGCCAAGAAGTACTTAAAAGAGCAACCACCGTTCTGGAAAATTGTCTTGTGGACAGATGAAACGAAGATTAACTTATATCAGAGTGATGGCTAGAGCAAAGTATGGAGGAGAGAAGGAACTGCCCAAGATCCAAAGCATACCACCTTATCTGTGAAACATGGTGGTAGGGGTGTTATGGCCTGGGAATGTATGGCTGCTGAAGGTACTGGCTCACTTATCGTCATAGATGATACTACTGCTGATGGTAGTGGCATAATGAATTCTGAAGTGTATAGACACATCCTATTTGCTCAAGTTCAAACAAATGCCTCAAAACTCACTGACCTGCGGTTCATTCTACAGCAAGACAATGATCCCAAACATACTGCTAAAGCAACAAAGGAGTTTTTCAAAGCTAAAAAATGGTCAATTCTTGAGTGGCCAAGTCAATCCGATCTGAACCCAATTGAGCATGCCTTTTATATGCTGAAGAGAAAACTGAAGGGGAATAGCCCCCAAAACAAGCCTATAGGGGACTAGCCCCCAAAATAAGGCAATACAGGCCGGGCAGAGCATCACCAGAGAAGACACCCAGCAACTGATGATGTCCATGAATCACAGACTTCAAGCAGTCATTGCATGCAAAGGATATGCAACAAAATACTAAACATGACTACTTTCATTTACATTACATTGCTGTGACCCAAACATTATGGTGCCCTGAAATGGGGGGGGCTCTGTGTTAGAATCTGACAAATTCTAACTTTGTTAAATCTGACAAAGTGCTCATTAACCACATGTGATTTTTTTTCTATTACAAATCTCAAATTGTGGAGTACAAAGAGAAATAAATAAATGATGGGTCTTTGTCCCAAACATTATGGAGGACACTGTGAATTAGTCCAATTTGCCCACATTTAAACAATAGCCCTCTGAATGATTCCTATCAATGCACCTGTTCATGTTTTTTTAATATTGTTATTGTACCTGCCTCATCTAACTCCTCTGGCAGCTCATTCCATTTACCCTCTACCCTCTGAGTGGAAAAGCTGCCTCACAGATTCCTATAAAGTATTTTCCTTCGCACTTTAAACCTATATTCTCTACTAGTTCTTACTTCCCTTACCCTGGGTGAAGGCTTCGGGCATTCATCCTATCAACTCCCCACTGATTTTAAACAGGCATATAAAATCACCCCTTCCTCCTATGTTCCAAAGAATAGAATCATAGCTTGCCCAATCTCCCCCTATAGCTCAGCCCCCTCGAGTCCTGGCAACATTCTTGTAAAGATGCTGATGAAAACTGATTTACAAATATTATAGTTATGATTTAATTACAGATAGTGCACAGAGTAAATCTCTGTGGTACAATGTGTTCTGTAGGTTCAAAGATTATGTGTATTTTAAGTGCCATAACTGATCAGCTGCTTTATTGTTGACAAGAAAAATTATCATCAGTCATATGGCTGCCCTGGTCCTTTTTCCTGTTTGGGGATTGCAGTGTATACGTCTTAATAACATGTATATCTACACATGTAGATAAATTATAGTGGTATAGGATCATATATTGTATTTTCTATATTCCTCTCACTGCTGCAAAGTAATTTCACTTATTTATGAACTGAAAATTGATTCTGCAACCGTTACTATGCACTATGGTCTTGGTGTTGATCATTAAATAACTGCTTTGAATGCTGGTCTAACTCCACCAATGTTACTATAATGTGATGAGACTTGTTTATCTTCTAAAGTAGAGTGAACATATTACATTATTTCTTGGCTGTGATCACCTTAGAGATACAGCGTGGAAACAGGCCTTTGAGTTTAGTTTACTATCGTGTGCACTGATGTACAGTGAAAAGCTTTTTTGTGTGCTAACCAGTCAGCGGAAAGACAATACATGATTGCAATCGAGCCATCCACAGTGTACAGATACATGATAAAGGGAATAACGTGAATATTGTTTCATGCAAGATAAAGTCCAGTAAAGTCCGATTAAAGATAGTCCAAGGGTCTAGTGAGGTAGATAGTAATTCAGGACTGCTCTCTAGTTGTTGGTAGGATGGTTAAGTTGCCTCATAACAGCTGGGAAGAAACTGTCCCTGAATCTGGAAAACAGTCCCTGAATCTGAATTTATGTACTTCCAGAAAACAATTTCATACTTCTTTGTAATCCCACATGAGCACACCGAACTAGAGTGTTTAAATACTGCTGCACCTCCCTTCCCTGAGAACATTATCTGCACTATTTTTATAGTGTGGCAACCAGAACAATACTCCAAATGTTGCTCAACTGAAGTTTTATGCAGTTGTAACATGTAAATACACTCATTGTATTGATAACCTCCTTGTTGAGGAAACACCTCAAGGTGACTAAAAATAAATACAAATGAGGAAGAAGTATCATGCCAGTTTTGATATGTTTTCTCGCCAAGAGGTGCATTTGAATTTGTAATTAACTATAGCATGCAAGTAGGAAAAAGATGGCATCAGAATTCACAGATTGTACTAATTAGCAGTTTTAGTTTAGAGATACAGCATGGAACAGGTCCTTCAGCGCACCGGGTCATGGCCGGCCAGCGATCCCCGCATATTAACACTATCCTACACACACTAGGGATAATTCTTTTTACATTTACCAAGCCAATTAACCTACAAACCTGTACCTCTTTTGGAGTGTGGGAGGAAACTGAAGATTTCGGAGAAAACCCACGCAGGTGACGGAGACAACGTACAAACTCCGTATAGACAGCACCTGTAGTCGGGATCGAACTCGGATCTCCGGCGCTGCAAGCGCTGTAAGGCAACAACTCTACCACTGTGCCACTGTGCCGCCCACTTAGTACTAATACCATAACAGGAATAGCTGGATCACAACAGCAGAAAATTCAGCGTAAAATTGTGGCCTAGTCAAAAATACTCCACTCTTGTACCATTTGGATGCTGCATTGTTTGACCTACACCAGTTCTCTTCCCGCTAATGCATGTAAATACTAGGTAAACATCATGGAATGAACGGAGCCAAAGATTTCTGTTGTAGAATTGTCATTCCTTTGGCTACATTTCACTTTGTCTATTTTATCTTATTTCAGCTACACTGAAGATGTTATCCCTCAGCATCCTTGCCTGAAGCTTATTAGTAACTGTGAACAGACTCTAACATCTCATACATCACGACAGTTAATAACAATGGAAAAGGTGAAAGAATTTGAGGTATGAAGGTTCAATTTCTGTTTATCTTATTTCTGCTTTTCTTTACTGTGGGGAAAAAAAGATTACATGAAAAGGGCTTTTATTTATCTGTTTCATCATATGATCAAGGAAAAAAATCTCAATTATGATTTATTTACATTATATGTGTATTGAGAAAATAATATGTACATATTATTGAACTTGTGTGATGAGTCTTGCATAAATACTCAAGCAGGTTTGGGATCAGCGACATAGGTTTCTCTTGTCTAGTTGTTACGTGAATTCCCCTTCACACAATTTAATCTCAGATTCTTTCATTCCTTTTTAAAATAGTTGGAAAAATCTTTAGTCGGAACAGGGTGGAAAATTACGCAGATGTTATTGTGCAAAGATGTTTGAGTGTTGGGATGTTCCATTTCAGGATACACAATAAGTGCAGGATAACTGTGGTAGGATGCAGAATCAGATATTCCAGAGCAGAAAAAAAACCATTCGGGTCGGTATGTGTGGAAAGTACAGATAGCATGTTCTTGACTTTAGATTTCTAGAACTTGAAGGTTTATCTTCTTAATTGGGATATTCATGAATGTTGTTTTATTTGATTTTGTGTCAGCAACAAAAAAACTCCCAAGAATTCTCCCCAATAGAACAAGTGAGGTCACTGGGATTCATTATAGGGTAGAGTGCATATGATCTGAGAGCGATTCAATGGCCCAAATGGTCTTCCCGGATAAGAACCTGCAGTTTTCTGCCTTAGAAAACAATTACAGTTGAATTGTCTGTCTGTAGTTCCCAGCATTTTTTTCTCCTGATTTTCTGACTGAAAAATAGCATTCAAAGCTTCAAAGTACTTGGATTTTTGTTCTTTTTGTACTTTCTCTTCTTATCTCACTGTCTTGCAGCATCATCTTCCAGTGTATTTCTTGTAGCCAATGGCGCGTGCTAATGTTGCTGTTTGCTCAGACCACAATTAATTTAAGATCTAATAAGACACAAGGGACCTTTTTTATCCAAGAAATTGGTATTTCATGTGGATGAAGCCTCAGTGAAATGTAATAGGAGCCTTATTATTCTGAGATGCTTATGTTAGCTCTGATGCTGTTTGCCTCGGGCTGCTTTACTGCTTTGCAATTTGAAAATAAGATTTATTTATTAAAAATGTAACATGATATCTTAGACGTGTTTTAAATAGATATATTGCACGAATCATGATGGACATCTTTGCTAAACTAGTCTTCCCTACAGTCACTGTCAACATTACTTTTACTTTTCGGACAGCTGTAAATATTTAATATACTTCATCGTTCCATCATATTGCAAGATCATGTGATAGGAGTAGAATTAGGCCGTTTGGCCCATCAAGTCTTATCCACCATTCAATCATAGCTGATATATCTATCCCTCCCAAGTCCATTCTCCTGCCTTCTCCCCATAACCTCTGATACCCGCACTAATCAGGAATCTATATATCTCTGCCTTAAATATATCTACAGACTATGCCTCCACAGCCTTCTGTGGCATAGAATTCCACAGATTCACTACCCTCTGACTAAAGAAATTCCTCCTCATCTTCAGAAAAGAATGTCCTTTAATTCTGAGGCTATGACCTTGAGTGCTACTCTCTCGCCAGTGGAAACATCCTCTCCACATCCGTTCTATCTAAGCCTTTCACTATTCTGTACGTTTCAATGAGATCACTGTAGAGATCTCATTCTTCTAAACTCAAGCGAGTACAGGCCCAATGCCGTCAAACGCTCATCATATGTTAACCCACTCATTCATGTTTTAAATGTTTTCTGATTTCTGACTTCTGATATAAATGTTTTTGCCAAGTGCCCTCCAACTATGAGTGAGACTTTAGCATAAGTTAGAGTGGAGGAGATTTGCCATTGATGACAATGGGTTTTGTTAAAATGATGGGAACGTTTCAGAGATATAAGTCTGTGATCATCACTCAGGACCAAACTTCACATGATTCTCCTGATGCTCCACACATTTGCTAGCCCAATCCCAATGGGATTCATCAAGACAGAAGCCTCAATGTTATTTTCACATTCTCAACCAATCATCTTTCCGGGTTTTAGTCGGGGGGGCTTGGTTTTTTTTTCAGTAGCAATATTTTAATGTAAATGACATGAAATTGCTCCTGCTAAATATAGTCAGCAATCCCAAGATGACATTGTGTCTTCAGATATGTGCTTTCTTTTACCATCTTGCTACCGGATGGATTTCCACCCTGATAGAAAAGCGGAATTTAAAACTGATGCTCTATCAGTGGGAGTTATTGCACGCGTTGCGTTAAAACTCTGCTGATTGGGAGGTAGTAAAGAGAGAAGATGAATCGAGTTTTAAAGGGAAATATTACTTGTGTGTCTAGTCTGGGATTTACTTAGTTTTAAGGTGCAGATGCCAGACTGTTAATTCGGATCCCTCTGCAGTAAAAGGGCTGGGATTTGTCCCCTGTTTGCATGCTGTTTAGTTGCCAATCTCACTGTGCTAGGCAGCCATGCCATTTGGCATTTCTTGGTCAGAGAACAGTGGGAAACACACCGACATTCATTTTTGCAGTTTAATCTCCCTCCCTTCCCTACCTCCAATTTCCAATTTTCATTCCTGCTTTTATTATGGGCTATTTGCATACGGGAGCTGCAATCATTCTCCTTGTGAATCCACTTTGTCGTCTCCTGTAAGTGGACTCTGAAAAAGCTCGTTCATGGTTGGGGAAAGATATAAATTGAAACAATTGGCTGACTTGAGCTGAGTGTGAAATGCACTTCAAGTTTACACTTGCATGAAGGTGAATTAATTAAACTGCTGCTGAATGATTGCGATTTGCTTAAAGCATGAACAAAACCAGCAAGTAGATTAGATTTTGATCATTGCTTCCCATTTGTTATCTGTACTGTCATCTCCATTGACACTCTGAATGTTACATAAATTATGAATGATACCAGTCTCTGATGCGAGCATTTAATAAAAGCTGGCCATTGGCAGATTTTACTCAATTTCATGGGTACTGGTTGTTAAAATCTGTCTTTATTTATATAAAATTATAAATTGCCCTTTATTGCTGTTTCAGATGTAACCACTGATTCCAGCACACTCTGTACTTGATCTTTTGTATGAATTCCCATGTGTTTCAACAGTAATATGTGCTGGCTATGACCACTGTGTTGGAAGCACATTTTAGTTGGCCTTGCACTCCAAAACGTTGTCCATTTAACAACATTGTGAAAATGCTTAAATATTGAAAGAAAATTACTGAAATATATTCATCAGCTAATAAAAATCATACGGTTTAGGTCATTATGGTTTCTGATTGTTATCTGAATTAGATTCATTATCTGGATTATGAAAGCCAGATCAAAGGATCCTGTATCTTCAAGTCATTTTCTTTTACTGATTTTACATAATGAACCAATTTATTGCATCAGTAAGGACAGCATTAACCGTGTAGCTCTGGCATTTAAGCATAAATGCTGCATTTTACTACTTCAGTAATCCAGTATCTAATTATCTGGAAATACTGATAGTGCAGCATATGGCCCACACTCTGATATATAAAAACGTCTTTATTCTATCCCTTTATTCTAACTCTGGCAGGGTTGGCTGTATATTATAGGGAGTGTGGGCTGGGAATGTGGTCGGAGCTGGGTTTGGGAATACCACGGATTCAAAAGGTTAGTGGGGTTGTGACAGGAGCCATGATCACGAACATGAAATTTACTAGTTTCTATTTCCCACATTCCCTTTGAATGCACTGAACTCATTAGAAAATGTATTTACGTGTTTTTAAAAAAACTCAGTGTGTTGGATAAAGCAAATAACAACACTCAATGGTCTGGAATATCTGCTAGTACAGCACCAATGAAGTCCTGAGAGTGTGTGATATTTAATGTTTTACTATAATATACATTATGAGAATGCAGGTAGCCACATGTTAAAAACAAAAAATTATTTGCAAAAGTAATCAAAGAATATCAAACGGAGTCTGATATCATTCATGGCACTGAAATCCTGGATCTCCAATTTCTGCAGTCTCTTGTATCCCCATTGGGTAGATGCAATACTTGAGAAGGTTAGGTGGGCGACCTTGTAGAGAAGTATTAAAAATTGTGAGTTTCAATAGTGTAGCTGGAAATAAACGATTTCTTCGGCCTTATCAGTTGGTAACCAGGTTAAATAATTGAGGAAGGCATTAGAAAGGTGTTAAAAAGGCATTAGGCCTTTTAAGAAAGGCGGGAGAGAGAAAACAGTGAATTATAGACCAGTTAGCCAGAAAACGGTGGTGGGGAAGATGCTGGACTTAATTGTAAAAGATGAAATAGCGGCACATTTGGATAGCAGTAACAGGATCGGTCCGAGTCAGCATGGATTTATGAAGGGGAAAATTTTCTGGAATTTTTTGAGGATGTAACTAGGAAATGGACAAGGGAGAGCCAGCAGATGTAGTGTACCTCGACTTTCAGAAAGCATTTGATAAAGTCCCACATAGGAGATTAGTGGGCAAAATTGGAGCACATGGTTTTGGGGGTAGGGTGCTCACATGGATAGAAAATTGGTTGGCAGACAAGAAACAAAGAGTAGGGATTAACAGGTCCCTTTCAGAATGGCAGGCAGTGACCAGTGGGGTACCGCAAGGCTCGGTGCTGGGACGGCAGCTATTTACAATATACATTAATGATTTAGATGAAGGGATTAAAAGTAACATTAGCAAATTTGCAGATCACACAAAGCTGGGTGGCAGTGTGAACTGTGAAGAGGATGATATGAGGATGCAGGGTGGCTTGGACAGGTTGGGTGGGTGGGCAGATGCAGTTTAATGTGGATAAATGTGAGGTTATCCACTTTGGGTGCAAAAACAGGAAGGCAGATTATTATCTAAATGGAATCAAGTTGGGAAAAGGGGAAGTACAATGGGATCTCGGGTTCCTTGTTCATCAGTCAATGAAAGTATGCAAGCAGGTACAGCAGGCAGTGAAGAAAGCAAATGGCATGTTGGCCTTCATAACAAGAGGAGTTGACTGTTGGAGCAAAGATGTCCTTCTGCAGTTGCACAGGGCCCTAGAGTTATCTGGAGTATCATGTGCAGTTTTGGTCTCCAAATTTGAGGAAGGACGTTCTTGCTATTGAGGGAGTGAAGCGTAGGTTCACCAGGTTAATTCCAGGGATGGCTGGACTGTCATATGAAGATAGAATGGAGCAGATGGGCTTGTATACTCTGGAATTTAGAAGGATGAGAGGGGATCTTATTGAAACATATAAGATTATTAAGGGTTTGGACACACTAGAGGCAGGAAACATGTTCCCGATGTTGGGGGTGTCCAGAACCAGGGGCCACAGTTTAAGAATAAGGGGTAAGCCTTATTTAGAACGGAGATGGGGAAAAACCTTTTTACCCAGAGAGTTGTGAGTCTGTGGAATTCTCTGCCTCGGAGGGTTCTCTGGTTGCTTTCAAGAGAGAGCTAGATAGAGCTCTTAAAGATAGCGGATTCAAGGGATATGGGGAGAAGGCAGGAACGGGTTTCTGATGGTGGATGATCAGCCATGATCACATTGAATAGCGGTGCTGGCTCGAGAGGCCGAATGGCCTACTCCTGTGACTATTGTCTATTGTTAGGCAGGAAATAGCGATATTGTATTTTCACACTCAAATGCGTAAGGATCTGAAAAGTGGTGAAAGCAAAATCTGTTGCAACTTTCCAAACCAATTAAGAAGAGGGCTAACCTGCAAGATTACATGGAAAAAACAATGGATTCGGATTAAGTTGAAAATGCAAGAACTAGGGATAGGCCACACAACTCCTTATGACTGCTTTGCCATTCACTCAGATTATGTCTGATATCTTTATGGCTTTAACTCTGATTCCCTGCATGTTCCCTATAACTCCTGGCACCCTTGAAGTTCTAAAGTTTGTCGCAGCCTTGAATATATTTAATGACAGCTACAGGAATTCTTGTGTATTCAGAAACTATGCCATCTAGTTCTATATTTCCCCAGGGGAGACATCCTTAATGATCAACCCTGGCAAGCTTCCTCAGAATCTTATTTGGGCAGTACAGTGATGCAACTGGTAGAGCTGCTGCCTCACAGCATCAGAGATCCGGGTTTGAGTCTGACCTCGGGTGCGATCTGTGTGGAGTTTGCATGTTCTTCTTGTGCTTCTCAAAGTGCTCTGGCTTCTTCCCAGATCCCAAGGAAGTGCAGATTTGTATAATAATTGACCTCTGTAAATTGCCCTGTGTGTGTAGGGAATGAATGAGAAAGTGGCAATAAATTAATTGGCCTTTAATTGGCAATAAATGAGTCGGATCTAATGTGATCATAACCTGTATTGTTCTTAAAAAACAAACACATTATTTAATACATTCCAATATAGTCATGGCTGCCTAATTTTCATAGATCAACTTGCATTGTAAAATCAGCAGTGTCAACTACTAAGACTGGAGGATTTCACAACATAAAGACCACAAAGGGTAGAAAATAAATATTAGAAATCAACAGCGCAGAAAAGTAGCCACTGTTAGAAAAATTTGACAATCCTGTGCTAACCTAGATTTTACTGAAGAACTTGTTTAAGGCCCTTTTTTTATTTCTCAGCAAATAAATTAAATGATTGAGATTATCTTAAACTGCAGCACTAATATTTAGATTATGTTTTTGGCACAAATGCAGAAGGCATCTTTGGTGCGTATTTAGCATAATATCTACATTTTCCATTGATTCTCAGCGGAGGGTATTATAATGATTCCAAAAAATATCTATTTGGACGGGTAGATATTATCAGGGAATTCTTCTTTTATACCATTATTTACTTGGGATTCAAGATGAAGCTGAAACATTTTGTTTGTGTGTTTTACCTGTGAAAAACAAGCATTTATTCTCATTGCAAATAGCGACGGAACCATTTATGGATCCCCCTTTCTCTCTCTGGTTCTGTTTATCACAGTATGGTTGTAAACCCATTAATTCCATTTGTCCTTATTTATTACCCTGGGCTTTGTGGCTTTGGCCAATTGTGTTTTTCTTTGTTTTAGGGCTGTTTCTCTGCACTAAAATAATCTGTTTATCAAACGCTGAATTTAGTGTTGTAGCTCTGGCTGTTATGTGGCAAAGCCTTATTCTCTTTGTTGACATCTTCACTTGACTCCATTGGATGTACTAAAATTGACCAGTTGCGCTTTGCCTACCCAGTTAAAAAGATCCTCATAAATGTTCACACTACATTTTTAGGGTTTTGGGGCTCCAATCTATCAAATGCTCACGTCGATTTGCATTTTGAAAAGATTTCTTCCCATGGGGCCTGAAAATGAATCACATTTTTGCAACACATATCACTGAAAGTTTATTCTATCACAGATCTGCAAACAATTGCAATAGGCAACAACAAACCCATGGAGCTTAACATAAGACAGCACTGGTTATTTGATGCAGAGGTTGCCTGCATTCCTCGCACCTTGCCATGTTACTTACAGTGCCATTCATCCGGTGCCAACATAAAGCCATTCACTATACACATTGAATAAGTTGACCTTGACAACAAAGTTAGTTTTGTTCACTGCAGTTTGATTTTCTTTTATTGTGTAGAAAAAAACATTTTTTCCAAGACTGATTCCTGGGATGGCAAGACTTCCATATGAAGAAAGCCCGGATAGACTTGGCTTGTACTCGCTTGAATTTAGAAGATTGAGGAGGGATCTTATAGAGACTTACAAAATTCTTAAGGGGTTGGACAGGCTAGATGCAGGAAGATTGTTCCTGATGTTGGGGAAGTCCAGAACAAGGGGTCACAGTTTAATGATAAGGGGGAAGTCTTTTAGGACCGAGATGAGAAAATTATTTTTCACACAGAGAGTGGTGAATCTGTGGAATTCTCTGCCACAGAAGGTAGTTGAGGCCAGTTCATTGGCTATATTTAAGATGGAGTTAGATGTGGCCCTTGTTGCTAAAGGAATCAGGGGGTATGGAGAGAGGCAGGTACAGGATACTGAGTTGGATGATCAGCCATGATCATATCATACTGAATGGCGGTGCATGCTCGAAGGGCCGAATGGCCTACTCCTGCACCTATTTTCTATGTTTATCTGTTTCTATGTTTACTCGGTTTCAACCCATAATATTAACTACCTCTTCTTACCCTCCTCTGAGACAGATTCATTGTCTCCAATCTATCCACATGACCGTAATAAATTCGTAGGACATAGGAACAGAATCACACACACACGCACGCGCTCTCGCTCCCCATCCCCCCCCCTCTCCCCCTCTCCCCCTCTCCCCCTCTCCCCCTCTCCTCCCCCTCTCCCCCTCTCCCCCTCCTCCCCCTCTCCCCCTCTCCCCCTCTCCCCCTCTCCCCCTCTCCCCCTCTCCCCCTCTCCCCCTCTCCCCCTCTCCCCCTCTCCCCCTCTCCCCCTCTCCCCCTCTCCCCCTCTCTCCCTCTCTCCCTCTCTCCCTCTCTCCCTCTCTCCCTCTCTCCCTCTTATATATAGAGGTCCTCGTGGATGAATCTTGTGAATTCCTCCTTCACCCTGTCCACGGTCGTCATCTATTTTGTGTGGTCAAAAAAGTGATTTGCCATTATAGTTGGACAATTAAAAATTGTAAACTCAAAATATTTTCTGCAACATTGAACGTGGATCATACTTTGTAATCCGCTGTTTGGTTGACCACATAAATTGCACCAGGTTTTAGTTTTGAAAGCCCTCAAATCCCTCCTTATGCTCCACCTTTGCAAAATCACCTCTCGTTTTTTTGCTGAATCCGTTTATGTCATTAATTAGGTAGTTTGAAGCAAAAGTAAAATAAATAGAAAATTGTAGGAATTTGCAAACACAACAGTTTGAAAAACATTGTTGCAAACATTGCATGGATTTTCTCTAATTTATTACCAAGAAATGGCAAAACGTAACATGTTTTATTTCTTGCCAAATATGTTACTTTTGGTGAATTATTTTACAATCGATCCTCCCCTTTGGTGTTGCCCATTTCCTCTTTATCAGTGACATGTTGTACTCTTGTTTGTTCTATATGGGAAAACCTGTCCCACAGGCTTTTGTAAATCAGCAATAGAAGAAGCTATTTCAAATGTTAAAATGGTGCTACAAAAATTATATAAATATGCTTCCCTGTTTCTCTGACCCATTCCCCTACATTTGCACGTTTTGAAAATTATGCCTAATGTTTATAATTAAGACAAATACATGCATTGACACACACGAACTTGGGTACAATTCTTAGTAATTAAATATTTTCCTTTCAATAGTTGTGTATGATTGTAGAATTTTATTTTTTCAATTACTTTAATCATTAAAAAATGTTTTTCAGTCATACCTTAATAATGTCTTATGGTTTCTTCAGATGTAATGTGTGCTTCATTACTGTCCCAGCCATATCACAGACATTCCCTTTGCTTTCTACAATCGGCTTCAAGGTAGGAGACCAAGGTGGTTGAGGGTGGCTTTTCTTTACTGGAGGCCTATAATGTGCAGTGAGCAACAGGGATTGGTGCTGGGTCTACTATTATTCGTTATTTATATTAACGATTTGGATGTGAATGTGAATGGTTAGTAGGTTTGTGAATGACATTAAAATTGGTGGTGTAGTGGACAGTGAAGAAGCATCTGTATGATTGCAACAGGATTTTGATTAACTTGGCCAATGAGCCTAGGAATGGCAGATGAAGTTTAATTCAGATAGATGTGGGGTTCTTGCGCATTTTAGTTGGACAAACCAAGGCAGGATTTACACAATGAATGTTAGGTCCCTGGGGAATGTTGTAGAACAGAGAAATCCTGGGGAGTACATCATGTTGAGGATATACAAGATATTGCCATTTGGAATACTGATCTGGTCATCCTGTTCTAGGAATGATGACATTAAACTAGAAAATGTGCAAAAAAGATTTACGAGGATGTTACAGGGTCTGGACAGTTAAAGTTATGAAGAGTGGCTGGATAAGCTGGGTCTTTTTTCCTTGGAGTCTAGGAGGCTGAGAAGTGACCTTATAGAAGTATAGAAAAGCAAGAAGGAAATGGATAAGGCGTAAAGGCGCAGTCTCTTTCCCAGGATAGGAGAGTTTAAAAGTAGAGGCTAGAATTTTAAAATGAAAGTGGAAAGATTTAAAAGGAACCCGTGGGACATCTTTTTCAAATAGAGGGTAGTGCGTATATCAAATGAGCTGCCAGAAGAAGTGGTAGAAAGCGTCACAATTCTGACATCTAAAAAACACTTGGACAAGTACATAACTGGAAGAGGTTTGGATGGACGTGTGCCAGACTTAGGCAAGTGGAAGTAGCTTGGTTTGGCAACTTGGTTGGTGTGGAGGTGTTGGGTCAAAGAGCTGCTTTTCATGCTGTGTAGCTCTGAGTCTATGATCCCTCCCCTTTCTTGGAATCTTAAAACACATCTTCCTTAATTTCTAATTTTTACTAATTATGAACAAAAGTCATTGACCTGAAACGTAAACTTTATTTCTCTTTGGATGCTGCCAGACCTGTTGAGTAATTCCAACACTTTGTATTTTTATTTCACGCTATATTTTGGTTAAGCCATATTTAGATAATATCATTAGATTTATAGACAATCGATAATAGGTGCAGGAGTAGGCCATTCGGCCCATCTAACCAGCACCACCATTCAATGTGATCATGGCTGATCATCTACAATCAGTACCCTGTTCCTGTCTGCTCCCCAGATCCCCTGACTCCGCTATCTTTAAGAGCTCTATCAAGCTCTCTCTTGAAAATATCCAGAGAACCGGCCTCCACCGCCCTCTGAGGCAGAGAATTCCACAAACTCACAACTCTGTGTGAAAAAGTGTTTCCTCAGGCCATTTAATCTAGATATTAAAAAGAGATTAAAACACTAAAAAGGTTTAATGCCAATTCAGTAGCCATGGACCTATATCATAAAGTCTGGGGCTAATTTCACAATCTCTATGTGAGATTAAGAACAACCAGTTAAGGGGGTGGTGCAAAACTTTGTTCAAATTGTGAAAAGTAACACGGTAGAGGCAGATAATCCAAACTAAAGAATGAAGTAATGCACAGAATTAGACAAGGCACACCTCGGTTGATATTTTCTTCAGCTTTGGTGTTGCAATTTTCATAATGTGTCTTCTATCTATGAAGGCTGCAGATGCAGGGGGGAGGTAATCGCTGCTTTGTGCGACTGTCACATGAAAGTAAAACTACTTGCATACAGAGTGGAATTTGGATATCTGTGATAATGACTGAGTGTTAAATGATTAACTTACATGCCTGCAAATAGTAGAATGTAATTAAATAGAACACTAGATTAAAGTGACTTTGGCACTGCTTTAAAACAAAGATAAGATACAAAGTAGTGCAGAGAAGAAAGAAAATGATTATCACTAGTGCACAGTATCTGCAAGTACATAACCCCAGAGTTAAGCAGGAAACAAAATGAGGTAGTTCCAGACTGGTCAGTGATGATATATAAGTGGATAATGAGTAATGTCTGGCCTGAATAGGTTTGTTTTCAGCTTACAGAAGACCCCTGCCAGCTGGTCCACGTACGTTCTGAGGACACAGCTAGGGACTCCATCTGGGTCTGTCGCTTTCCATGGGTTGACTCTCAGGAAGGCTGATCTGACATTTGCAATGATGACCACGGGTACATGTGCACCCAAGGCTGTCAGGGCAGGTGACACCTTTCCACCATTTCTGTTTAAAGTTAGCATCGAAGCCAATGAGCTGGTCAGGGATGATCGTGTTGTTGCAAGCAATGCTGCCCGACTTCACTTTGTAGCCCATTCTGCCAAGAGGTCTTGCCACAATCGATGAGTGTCAAGTTAGTCTGGGACTCTAGCTTGGTCTGGAATTTTCTCATGGCATCTCTGATGGCCTACAAAAGTCATAGTTCAATTTCCTGTATCAGTTGGGATCACTTAACAAGAATGTCTCAGACTTGGACTTATTTGGGGAGTGGATCTCATGATTCATACGTGGTCCAGTTGGGAAACAATCAGATTGACTTCTTTGGGCTGCAGTCCTCGACACACTTACTGATGAAGTCTGTGTGTGCAGTGGGATAACTGCGTTCAGACTGCGAGTCAGGGGCCATGTTTTCAGTCTGAAGAAGGGTCTTGACTCGAAATGTCACCCATTCCTCCTCTCCAGAGATGCTGCCTGTCCCGCTGAGTTACTCCGGCTTTGTGTCTATCTTCACGTAGAAGCCTATCTTTTTCCTCAGACCAACTTTATGCAACTTTCCATACGGTATCCTCGCTTTTCGGTTTCTGCTTGTAGGCAGGGTTTAGGAAGACAGCCTTCTGGTCAGACTTTCCAAAATGTTAGCAGGGATGCCCCTCCCCCTTTCCATTTTATACCAGCTATTGTATCTCTTAACCTTCAATCTTCATGCAGTCTTGATCTGAAACATCAACAGTTCCTTTCCCTCCAGCTGGATCTTTTTGCTGCATGTTCACCCTGCTTACTCGGAGGAAGCGAGTTACCATAAAGTTAACAGAATTTTTACCCACGCTAATTCCATAGTACAATGTCATTCACAAATTTACATGTATCAAAGCCACAAAAGAACCTGGTATGAATATGCATGCAATTGGAGGATTTGGTTCTGAGGTAGGAGAATACATTATAGGCAGTGTGGAGAACTGCCCACTGCACCCAACCTTCACATGGAATGTAGAACTGTATGGCCCACAGACTCTACCTACTAGGTTACCAAATTAAACAAACTCGATGTGCCTGCACATGATCAATATTGTTCCATTCCCTGCATCTTCATGTGCCTGTCATAATGCCTCTTAAATGTCGTTATAGTATCTAAAACAATCAATCCTTGTGGCAGTGTGTTGCAGACATATACCATTCTCTGTTTTTTTTTTAAAACTTACCTCGTAAATCTCCTGTATACTTTCCCCCTCTTACCTGAATAGTATTTGACATTTCCATCTTGGGGAAAAAAGACTGATCGTCTACCCCATCTGTGCCTCATAATTTTATGCACTTCTCTCAGGTCTCCGCTCAGCCTCTAATGCTCCAGAGAAAGTTTTGCAAATTTGTCCGATCTGTCCTCATATGTTTGCCAATTTACTAAATGGAAAAATTAATTTTTCAACATTATGAAGTCAAGTCAGGGTACTTAATTGAACAAAATTATGCTTGTAATTATGTTTCAAATAATTTGCCTGCAACCATGTATTATAATTTTGGCATCACCAAGAAAATAATTAAATATTGAATTTTGTTTTTAACATAAAGGAAATGTTTCTTGCCTTTGCACATTTCTGAAGCGGGCACTGAAATGGGAAGATATTTGTTGATCATATGTAAGACCAATGCAGCAACAAGTTTGAACACTAGAGTTTTGCTTCAGAACTATAATTATATACTCATATCAATAAACATTTTTTTTGCTTAATAGATGCTGTCAAAATATTGGCCTGTGGAGAGTTTAATCTTTGATATTAATAATTATATTTTCTTGCATATCTTGCGTATCATATTTTATAAATGTATTGTCATTTAAATGTTGGTTTGCTGGTTTGAAATTTATTTTGGATTAATTACAGAAATACATTCCCTTTATATAGTTTTCCCAATTTCATGTCAGCAGTTTTATGTCAAAAATAGTTGTCCTTCACAATGTTTATAGCTGTATGATTTTGCACAAGTGGTTTCTATAGCTACTGTACAGCAGCAGATGTAAAGCAGTGAAAAGCTGTGATAAGAAAGACAGGATTTTTAAACAAAAACCAGACATGGACAATTACCCTGAAGCTGAACTGAGGCCCATCAGAGTAAATGTAGGATATGAATCTATAAAAAGTGCAAGCAAATGCAGCACTACCTGGTACTTTCTTTTTTCTGTTTATAATATGGTAATAGCACAGCTAATAACAGATTAGATATTGCAATTGCCAGAGCAATGCTTTAGGTCATTTGTTTTAAAGAAGCTGATTGTCAAGGGCTAGTTTTAAGTTTTAGAGCTGAGGTGAGAAGCACTGAGTGGCAAGTTTCTTTGGTTGTTTTATGCTTTCAACTGACGTTTGCTTCAAAACGTTTACAGCGTGTGGCAGACATATACCACTCTCTATGGTTATACTGTTTGAAGTGATAAAATACATTTCTCACTTCAAACAGCTGGTCTTTAAAAGGGCTGTAAATGACTTGTGGTTAACACTGTAGTAAGGGACCTCAACCAATGATTATGTTATCGTTTGAAGAAGGCCTGTACGTTTTAAGGTAATAATAGTAGCACAAACCACTGGAGGTCAGAGATGACACTGTTTAACCCTCTAACATCTGAAAAAGATAAATCAAATTTAGAGGTTGCGCATAGGTCTAACTAAATGCATTTCTGATCCAAGGATAAGATTCCACCATTCTAAACCACTTGGCAGTCAATTCCATTATGTAGTAATTCTTGATCCAAGTGCAACATTTAAGCAGAAATGCTGATCTTAGCACAAAGTATCTCCAGCTATCTGATTGCATTGATTTGCACAATAGAGCAGTGAATCCATTGGTAAAAGGCCACATAAAATGTCCTGCTGACTCTAGAAAAAAGATTTGTGCGTGACTGTTCTCGTTTTGATTGAACTGTTGGATTAAAGACTAAATGGGTTGCAGTAGAGGGATTTGGAACTTGGCTGATTTTAGCTGTAGATTCCTGATCCAAACATAACCTTTCTTGATAATTTGATTTATATGTTTGATTGGAATGAATCTCAGACACATTGAACAAGAGGTAAACGAGGTGACTGCCTCATTCTTAATTGCCTTGTTGGAAGAATAGTGACAATTATTAGTTATGTTAAATTAAATGTTACTATGGCCACCACATGTAAAAAATGCAATTGCATGTTTGTTTTCGAAAAAACAGTTTCCTTGATGAAGGCAGATCAAATTAAAGTTATGTTCTTAAAAAAAGAATTTTAATTTCTAAGACTATTTTATACTTAATTCTAATCATTACTAATGTTTAACATGATCAAGAATTAATGAATGTATTTAGCACATTCATTTTTTAATATTTTAATTATGAATAATGGGAAAAAATGTTCCACTGCAGTTTACAAACAATTTTGGTGGGAAAAACGGGTGTATACCTATTTGATGAAAATTCTACATCTAAGTAGATGAATGGGTAATTTCCATGCAGTTAAGTTTGGTGTTCATAGGACAGTATGATCTGTATGCTGTGGATGGCTTGATTGCAATCGTGTATAATCCTTTCGCTGACTGGATAGTATGCAACAAAACATTTTCCACCGTATCTCGGTGCACATGACAATACTAAACTAACCTTAACTAAAGCTAAATCTATTCTCCGACTGTGAAACTATGAATAACTTTTTATGTTTAATAATTTTTCATTGTTAAGAAATGTCACTGATGTGAAAAATCCCATGCTAAGCGTTATTTTAAAAAAATAGACAGGGAACAGTGTTCATAAGATACAAAAACAGACAATGCTCAGCATGCACACCTTCACTAGAATTATAAAATGGTTGAAAGAAGGTAATGGTTGAAAGAAGGGAAAATTATAAAATGGTTGAAAGAAGGTAAGAGATCCTGGCATTAAGGGATAATATATTAGCATGGACAGAGGATTTGCAAATGATGATTCATGGTGGCAAACTGAATCAATACGGGGACCCATTGTTTTACTAATCTATGTCAATGAAGGCCCCCTATTTTCTGATGTTCCAGAGAGTGTTGGAATACAAGTTGTGTACAGGATACAAAGGAAAATGGAATTTGGATAGTTTAATGAAGTGGGTATCATTCTGGCAAAAAGGATGTATTGAGGGGAAATGTGATCTTATCCACTTTGGCAAACTATTGTGTAAATGGAAAAAAAATCTGGGCGTTCTTGTACATTCAACATAGAAAGTTAGCAAGCGGGTGCAGCAATTCATTAAGAAGGCTAATGGAACATTTGCCTTTACTATAAATAGGATACAGTAGAAAAGCGGGAAGGTGTTGCTACAATTGAACAGGATGTTGCTGAGATCACACCCAGAATACTGGGTACAGAAGGATTTACTTGTTTTACAGTCAATTCATAAGTGGTTCCCTGCTTGAATCCTGGGGTAAAATGGTTGCCCTATGAAGAGAGGTTGAGCAGATTGGACCTATATAGTCATAGAGGGGTAGAGAATAGAAACAAGCCATCCTTCATTAATTATTTTTTTTATTCTTCTCACATTCCCTTTAACTCACCCCAAATTCTACCACTCAACAATACAATAGGGTCAAGTAACCTATCAACCTACATGTCTTTGGATTGTGGGAGAAAACACTGTTATAATGATAATGTAACAAACCATACACAGACAGCAACTGAGGTAAGAATTGAGCCTGGGTCATCTGTGATGCAGTGGTCTACTAGCCATACCCTTCATTGGAGTTTAGAGGAATCAGAGGTGATCTGGTTGAGAGACAAGGTTGTGAGATGCCTAGAAGATGGGAGGATGTTTCCTCAGTAGGATATCCAGAAGTTAGGGGAATATCAAAAAAATGGACCACCCATCCAAGGTAGGATGAAGCAGAGAACCACATCTTCTCACAGTAGCTCTTGACTATTTGGATTTTTTGATACTGGAGAGCAATGGAAGGAGAGTGATGGAAATTTTCATTGCCAAGACCGACAGATTTAGTTTAGTTTAGTTTAAAGATACTGTAGTAGCCATTTGGCTTGTTTTGTGTGTCATTAACTATGGCATGTGTCTTTAAATTTTAGACTGCCCGTTATATTGTGGGTGGGATTTATGACATATTTTAGGGCGTGTTTGGAGCTAAGTTTCTTGCGCAGAAGCTTAGATTTTAGTTTAGTTTTGGACGAGTGTGGGAAGGTTTACCCTTTGACCATGTGAAGCGTAACGGAGACACGAGGAGTTTTATAACCTTTAAAGCGATAAGCTGGAGTTCGATGAAGATTATAATGTACGAGTCGGAAGAAGTTTGGATGTACCTTATTGTTTTTCATCAACAATAAATAATTTATTAATCAAAGGACTGCGTTTTGAAGATTTATCTGTGAAGAAGCTCTGAAGGTCCCCGACGGAGAGCTTGCATGCATACAAAGACATTCCCCTTAACCATGTAGTCCCTTTAGCGGCTAGAGGGAGTAATCTCTTGAATGATATAAAAATCTGCCGCTACATATACAACGTGGAATCAGGCTCTTCTGCTCATTAACTTGCGATCACCCCGTACACTAGCACTATTCTACACATGAGGGACAATTTACAATTCTAACCAAAGACATACAGGTTTGTAGGTTAATTGGCTTGGTATAAATGTAAATTGTCCCTAGTGTGTGCAGGGTAGTGTTAATGTGTGGGGTTCGTTGGTCGGTGTGGACTCGGTGAGCCGAAGGGCCTTTTTCCGCGCTGTATCTCTAAACCAAAGGAAACTAAACTAACTGAAGAAGCACAGGGCAGCAGAATGGTGCAGCAGTAAAGGTGCAGTCTTATAGTGCAAGAAGACCCGTGTTCGATCCTGACCACGGGTGCTGTCTATATGAAGTTTGCACTTCCCCCTGGGTTTTCTCCGGGTGCTCTGGTTTCCTCGCTCACTGCAAAGACATCCAGCTTTTTAGGTAATTGGCTTGAGTATGTTTTAAAATTGTCCCTAGTGTGTAGGATAGTGTTAGTGTACGAGGTGATCGCTGGTCGGCGTGGACTAGGTGGACAGAAGGACCTGTTTCTGCGCTGTAGTTCCAAAGTCTAAAGCCAATTAACCAACAATCCTGTACGTTTTTAGAATGTGGGGGGAAACCAGAGCAGCCGGAAAAAACCCACGCCGTCAGAGGAGAACTTACAAACTTCGTATAGACAGCATCCGTAGTTAGGATCTCCGGCGCTGTAAGGCAGCAACTCTACTGCTGTGCCACTGTGCCGCCCCTGTTTGAACAATGGTTTTTTTAAGGGAATCGGGAAGAAAAAGGAAAGCAGACCAGGTTACCCAGAATATTACAAAATGGCGAAGGAAGCTCAAGGGGACTAATGGTCAACTGTTCTTCCTATTCTTATCTCTTAACAAAGATTGGGGAAATGAACAGAGAAATTACAGTCCTGGAGAACCCTGGGTTGTCTTCAGATTTTGTAACACAAAAATTAAGATCAGCATTGGAGGCATTTGAGAGAGACGGGATTGGGAGTGAGTGAGTACCTTTATTGAACGATGGGAAAGGATTTTTTTGTGATTTCTAAATTGGACTTTTTTATGACATTGCTTACTTATAAAAATCGATGTGTCTTTGACAAGAACAGAAAGGTAAAGAAGCTGAGATGAGGAGATGTGTTTGGGTGGGAGAAAGTCCTTGCCCACACAATCTGTACACAAAGGACGGGTTGCACTTGAGCCCGAGGGGGACCAATATTCTGGCAGGGAGATTTGCAAAGGCTACTGGGGAGACTTTAAACTAGAAAGGCTGGGGGGAGGGACTCGGGTAGAGGGGGCTAGGGGTCAGGGTGTGGGGCAAGAGGCAGAGAAGGGAAGCACTCGGATCCAAAATGTAGGCGAGAAAGATGAAAAAGATAATAGACAGAGAACAAGGGATGGTGGGTTTCTAAAATGTGTATATTTTAATGCTAGGAGCATTGTAAGTAAGGTGGACGAACTTAGAGCCTGGATTGACACCTGGAAATATGATGTTGTGGCAATCAGTGAAACATAGTTGCAGGAGGGCTGTGATTGGAAACTAAATATTCAGGATTTCGTTGTTTCAGGTGTGATAGAATTGGAGGGACCAGAGGGGGAGGTGTTGCATTGCTTGTCAGAGAAGATATTACAGCAGTGCTTTGGCAGGATAGATTAGAGGGCTCGTCTAGGGAGGCTATTTGAGTGGAACTGAGAAGTGGGAACGGTGTAGCAACACTTTTAGGGGTGTATTATAGACCGCCAAATGGGGAGCGTGAATTGGAAGAGCAAATATGTAAGGAGATATCAGATATTAGTAGTAAGCGCAAGGTATTGATTGTGGGAGATTTCAATTTCCAAAAATAGACTGGGAAACACATTCTGTAAATGGGCTGGATGGTTTGGAGTTTGTAAAAATGTGTGCAGGATAGTTTTTTGCAGCAGTACATAGAGGTATCGACCAGAGAAGGGCAGTGCTGGACCTCCTGTTAGGAAATGAGGCAGGTCAGGTGACGGAGGTATGCGTTGGTGAGCACTTCGGGACCAGTGATCACAATACATTAGTTTCAATATAATTATGGAGAGAGTCAGAACTGGACCTAGGGTGAGAGATTTTTGATTGGAGAAAGGCTAACTTTGAGGGAATGCGTAAGGATTTTAAAGGAGTGAATTGGGACACTTTGTTTCATGGGAAGGATGTAGAAGAGAAATGGAGGACATTTAAAGGGGAAATTGTAAGAGTACAGAATCTTTATGTCCCTGTTAGGTTGAAAGGAAATAGTAAAAATTGGAAAGAGCCATGGTTTTCAAGGGAAATTGGAAACTTGTTTCGAAAAAAGAGAGATATCTACAATAATTATAGAAGGCATGGAGTAAATGAGGTGCTAGAGGAGTATAAAGAATGTAAAAAGAATCTTAAGAAAGAAATTAGGAAGGCTAAAAGAAGATATGAGGTTGCTTTGGCAAGAAAGGTGAAAGTAACCCAAAGGGTTTCTACAGCTATAATTAATAGCAAAAGGATAACACGGGATAAAATTGGACATTAGAGAACCAGAATGGACAGCTATCTGCAGAGCCAAAAGAGATGGGGAGATATTGAACAATTTCTTTTCTTCGGTATTCACCAAGGAGAAGGATATTGAACTGTGAGTTAAGGGGAAAAAGTAGAGTAGCTATGGAAAACTATGAGATTCAAAGAGGAGGAAGTACTGACACTTTTGAAAAATATAAAAGTGGATAAGTCTCCAGGTCCTGACAGGATATTCCCTAGGACATTGAGGGAAGTTAGTGTAGAAATAGCAGGAGCTATGACAGAAATATTTCAAATGTCATTAGAAACGGGAATAGTGCCGGAGGATTGGCATACTGCACATGTTGTTCCATTGTTTAAAAAGGGTTCAAAGAATAAACCTAGCAATTATAGACCTATTAGTTTGACGTCAGTGATGGGCAAATTAATGGAAAGGATACTTGGAGATAATATATATAATATATTTGTGCCTGGAAGGTCATGTTTGACAAACCTTCTTGAATTTTTTGAAGCGGTAACTAGGGAAATTGATGAGGGTAAAGCAGTGGATGTTGTCTATATGGATTTCAGTAAGGCCTTTGACAAGGTTCCCCATGGAAGGTTGGTTAAGAAGGTTCAATCTTTGGGTGTTAATGGCGGAGTAGCAAGATGGATTCAACAGTGGCTGAATGGGGAGATGTCAGAGAGTAATGGTGGATGGCTGTTTGTCAGGTTGGAAGCCGGTGACCAGTGGGGTGCCTCAGGGATCTGTGTTGGGTCCACTGTTGTTTGTCATGTAATCAATGATCTGGATGTGGGGTGGAAAAATTGGATAAGTAAGTATGCAGATGATACTAAGATAGGTGGTGTTGTGGATAATGAAGTAGATTTTCAAAGTCTACAGAGAGATTTGGGCCATTTGGAAAAGTGGGGAAAAATAGAGAGAGTACAGAGGAGATTTACTAGAATGTTGCCAGGGTTCCAGCAACTATGTTACAGAGAAAGGTTGAACAAGTTAGGTCTTTATTCTTTGGAGCGCAGAAGGTTAAGGGGGACTTGATTGAGGTCTTTAAAATGATGAAAGGGATAGACAGAGTTGACGTGGATACGTTTTTCCCATTGAGGGTAGGGAAGATTCAAACAAGAGGGCATGACATGAGAATTAAGGGACAGAAGTTTTGGGGTAACGTGAGGGGGAACTTCTTTACTCAGAGGGTGGTGGCTGTGTGGAATGAGCTTCCAGCAGAAGTGGTGGAGGCAGGATCGATTTTAACATTTAAGAGTAAAGTGGATAGGTATATGGACGTGAAGGGAATGGAGGGGTATGGTCTGAGTGCAGGTAGATGGGACTAGGGGAAAACAAATGGTCGGCACGGACTGGAAGGGCCGAGAGGGCCTGTTTCCGTGCTGTAATTGTTATATGGTTATATGGTTATATTGGCCTTGGGGGAAAAAGAAAGTGTGACCAGAAGTAAGTGAATGACAAATTAAAGATAAGTTCAGGGGGGAGAGGGAAGACGATAAGAAGGCAAGGAAAAAGCAAATATTTATGAACAGAAAAAATAGGGGAGACGTGATAGGAAAAATAATGAATAGTTCATCCTACTGAGCTTAAATTACTGATTAAGATGAGTCTGTATACAAATGTATGTTTATTTATACTTTGGATATTTTTACATTTATTTAGACTATAGATTAAAATAGCTTATACTACAGCTGTACTATAGCTGTACTATAGCTGAAAGGAAAATGAATGAATAGTTCATTGAATACGTAGCTGAAATTACTGCTTAAGATTGGTCTGTATACAAATGTATGTTTATTTATACTTTGTGACTGAAAGCACATATGCAACAAAATAAGTCTAAAACATTTCTTTTGTAAAGCTTATTTATTGGAATTGTATTAGTGTTACATTATCACGACAGGTATGAACAATTTCTTTCAAACTAATATCCTCTTCTTTATCCTTCAGGATAAGGATCGATTTGCCCATCTCAATAATACAAAGTATAATCCATATGTTGGCCATAATTCATTCCGTGAGAAATACTTCAGTGGCGTTATGAAGAAGGTTGCTAAAGAAACCAAAAATACCCAGAAATGACCAGCGCAAATATATTTTAACCTGTAAGATACTTTTTAATCTAATAAATAAACACAGATCCAGTTTCAGTATCGTAAAATGTTTTTGTCAGAGATGTGAGAAATTAGTATGAAATGTATTTTAATATTAAGTGACTACATAGAATATGCATATACAGCTAAACTAATGAATTTGCCAACTGTTATCAGAGAAAGATGCAAAGGTAAATAGTATTATAATTTCAAGTCAAATGCTTGTCTATTGTCTATTGCTTGTGTGTACTAATAGGTCAATACTGATCCTTATGCCACATTATGTTAAATTGAGGCACCATGACCAACTGATAATTGATTACTAGGTTTGCAGATGACACTAAAGTAAGTGGGTGGTATTGTAGATAGTGAAGATGGTTATCAAACATTACAGAAAAATCTTGTTCAGTTGGGCATTAAAGAAGGAACTGCAGATGCTGGAGAATCGAGGGTACACAAAAGACTGGAGAAACTCAGCGGGTGCAGCAGTATCTAAGGAGCGAAGGAGATAGGCGACGTTTCGGGTCGAGACCCTTCTTCCTTTTTAATGTCGGTCAGGAGTGTATCACCTGCAATAGAGATGGTGAGGTCAAGGAATGGTAGGGAAATGTCGGAAATGGTCCAAGTGTATTTGAGTGCCGGATGGAAGTTGGTGCTGAAATGGATGAAGTCAGTCAGTTGTGTATGGGTGCAGGAGGTGACACCAAAGCAGTCATCGATGTAACGGAGGTAGAGGTCGGGGATGGGGCCCTGGTACGCCGAGAACAAGGATTGTTCGACATACCCGACAACGAGGCAAGCGTAGCTGGGGCCCATGCGTGTGCCCATTGCTACGCCTTGTGTTAGGAAGAAGGGTCTCGACCCAAATCATCGCCTATCTCCTTCGCTCCTTAGATGCTGCTGCACCTGCTGAGTTTCTCCAGCTTTTTGTGTACCCTTGTACAGTTGGGCAATGGGTTAATGGAGTTTAATACAGATAAATGCAAGGTATTGCATTTTGGGAAGTAAAACCAGGACAGGACCTTCACAGTGAATGGCAGGGCTCTGGGAAGGGTTGTAGAGCAGAGGGATCTAGGAGTGTTGGTACAGTTCCTTGAAAGTGGCGTTGGGAGTAGATGATATGGTCATAAGTGATAGGAGCAGAATTAGGCCATTCGGCCCATCAAGTCTACGCCATTCAATCATGGCTGATCTATCTCCCTGCTAACCTCATTCTCCTGCCTTCTCCCCATAACCCCTGACACCCTTACTAATAAAGAATCTATCTACAGTGCCCTCCATAATGTTTGGAACAAAGACCCATCATTTATTTTTTTGCCTCTGTACTCCACAATTGGAGATTTGTAATAGAATAAATCACGTGGTTAAAGTGCACATTGTCAGATTTTAATAAAGACCATTTTTATACATTTTGGTTTCACCATGTATAAATTACAGCTGTGTTTATACATAGCTTCCCCCCCCCCCCCACCCCCACAGCAATGTCATGTAAATGAAATTGGTCATGTTTAGTATTTTGTTGCATATCCTTTGCATGCAATGACTGCTTGATGTCTGCAATTCATGGACATCAGCAGTTGCTGGGTGTCTTCTCTGGTGATGTTCTGCCAGGCCTGTACTGCTGCCATCTTTCGCTTATGCTTGTTTTGGGGCTAGTCCCCTTCAGTTTTCTCTTCAGCATATAAAAGGCATGTTCTATTGGGTTCAGATCGGGTGATTGACTTGGCCACTCAAGAATTGATAATTTTTAGCTTTGAAGAACTCCTTTGTTGCTTTAGCAGTATGCTTGGGATCATTGTCTTGCTGTAGAATGAACCGCAGGCCAGTGAGTTTCGAGGCATTTGTTTGAACTTGATCAAATAGGATGTGTCTATACACTTCAGAATTCTTTATGCTACTACCATCAGCAGTTGTATCATTAATGAAGATAAATGAGCCAGTACCTTCAGCAGCCATACATGCCCAGGCCATAACACCCCCACCACTGTGTTTCACAGATGAGGTGGTATGCTTTGGATCTTGGGCAGTTCCTCTCCTCCATACTTGTCATGATATAAGTTAATCTTCGTCTAATCTGTCCACAAGACCTTTTTCCAGAAGTGTGGTTGCTCTTTTAAGTACTTCTTGGCAAACCGTAACCTGGCCATCCTATTTTTGCGGCGAACCAGTGGTTTGCATCAGTGTAGTATTTCTGTTCATGAAGTCTTCTGTGGACAGTGGCCATTGACATATCCACACCTGACTCCCAGAAAAGTGTTTCTGATCTGTCGGGCAAGTGTTTGGGTATTTTTCTTTATTATAGAGGTATTATATTATAGAGATATTATAGAGATATTATATTTATCTGTCATCAGCTATGGAGGTCTTCTTGGCCTGCCAGTCCCTGTGCAATTAGTAAGCTCTCTATCTTCTTTATGATGTTTCAAACAGTTGATTTTGGTAAGCCTAAGGTTTGGCTAATGTCTCTAACAGTTTTATTCTTGTTTCTCAGTCTCATCATGGCTGATTTGACTTTCATTGGCGCAACTTTGGTCCTCATGTTGACAAACAGCAATAAAAGTTTCCAAAGGTGATGGAAAGACTGGAAAGAGTTGGCGCTGAAAGTTCTCTTATAGCTACATTAAGGAGGCAATAGACAATAGGTGCAGGAATAGGACATTCGGCCCCTCGAGGCAGCACGCCATTCACTGTGATGATGGCTGATCATCCACAATCAGTTCCTCGTTCCTGAAAATTGACCTCCACTGCCTTCTGAGGCAGAGAATTCCACAGATTCACAACTGCATTAAAAGGTTTTTCCTCATTTTTGTTCTAAATGGCCTACCCCTTGTTCTTAAACAGTGACCCCTGGTTCTGGACTCCCCCAACATTGGGAACATGTTTCCTGCCCCTAGTGTGTCCAATCTGTTAATAATCTTATATGTTTCACTCAGATCCCCTCTCATCCTTCTAAATTCCGGTGTATACAAGCCCAGTCGCTCCATTCTTTCAACATATGACAGTCCTGCCATCCCGGGAATTAACCTCCTGAACCTACCCTGCACTCCCTCAATAGCAAGAATGTCCTTCCTCAAATTTGGAGATCAAAACTGCACACAATACTCCAGGTGTGGTCTTACTAGGGCCCTGTACAACTGCAGAAGGACCTCTTTGCTCCTATACTCAACTCCTCTTGTTATGAAGGCCAACCTGCCTTTAACTTTCTTTGCTGCCTGCTGTACCTGCATGCTTAATTTCAGTGACTGATGGACAAGGACACCCAGATCTCATTGTACTTCCCCTTTTCCGAACTTGACATCGTTCAGATAATAATCTGCCTTCCTGTTCTTGCCATGAAAGTGGATAACCTCACATTTATCCACATTAAACTGCATCTGTCATGCATCTGCCCACTCACCCAACCTGTCCAAGTCACCCTGCATCCCCATAGCATGCTCCTCACTGTTCATAATGCCACCCAGCTTTGTGTCATCTGCAAATTTGCTAATGTTACTTTTAATCCCTTCATCTAAATCATGAATGTATATTGTAAATAGCTGCGGTCCCAGCTCAGAGTTTTGCGGTACCCCACTAGTCACTGCCTGCCATTCTGAAAGGGGTTAATCCCTACTCTTTGTTTCCTGTCTGCCAACCAATTTTCTATCCATGTACCCTACCCCCAATACCATGTGCTCTGATTTTGCCCACTAATCTCCTACGTGGGACCTTTAATTCTGAGGCTATGACCTTGCGTCCTACACTCTCGCACTAGTGGAAACAGCCTCTCCACATACACGCTATCCAAGCCTTTAACTATTTGGTACGTTTCAATGAGATCACCCCTCATTCTTCTAAACTCAAGCGAGTACAGGCCCAGTGCCATCAAATGCTCATCATATGTTAACCCACTCATTCCTGGGCTCATTTTTGTAAATTCCTCACAATACAACAAACGTGGCCTGACCAGTGCCTTATGGAGCCTCAGCATTACATGCCTGTTTTTTGTACCCAGCCGTCTTGAAATAAATGCTAGCATTGCGTTTGCCTTCTTTACTACCGCGCGACTTGTAGATTATCTTTTTGCGAATCTTGCACCATCAATCCCAAGGCCCTTTGCACCTCCGATTACTGGAATCTATCCCCATTCTGAAAATAGTCTACACCTTTATTCCCGCTACCAAAATTCATGACTTTGCTACACTTTATTCCATCTGCCACTTCTCTGCCCACTCTCCCAACTTGTCCATGTCCTTCAGCAGAGTCCTTACACTACACTACCTGCCCTTCCACCTAATTTCATATCATCGGGTGCTTTTTGGGAAGTAAAAACAGGACAGGACCTTCACAGTGAATGGTAGGGCCCTGGGGAATGTTGTAGAGCAGAGGGATCTAGGAATGCAGGTACATAGTTCCTTGAAAGTGGTATGGTGGGTAGATAGACTCTTGGCACATAAAAACATAGAACATAGGTGCAGGAGGAGGCCATTCGGCCCTTTGAGCCAGCACCGCCATTCATTGTGATCATGGCTGATCGTCCGCTATCAATAACCCGTGCCTGCCTTCTCCCCATATCCCTTGACTCCACTAGCCCCTAGAGCTCTATCCAACTTTCTCTTAAATCCATCCAGTGATTTGGCCTCCACTGCCCTCTGTGGCAGAGAATTCCATAAATTCACAACTCTCTGGGTAAAAATGTTTTTCTCACCTCAGTCTTAAATGACCTCCCCTTTATTCTAAGACTGTGGCCCTGGTTCTGGACTTACCCAACATTGGGAACATTTTTCCTGCATCTAGCTTGTCCAGTCCTTTTATAATTTTATATGTTTTTATAAGATTCCCCCTCATCCTTCTAAACTCCAGTGAATACAAGCCTAGTCTTTTCAATCTTTCCTCATATGACAGTCCCGTCATCCCAGGGATTAATCTCGTGAACCTACGCTGCACTGCCTCAATCACAAGGATGTCCTTCCTCAAATTAGGAGACCAAAACTGTACACAATACTCCAGATGTGGTCTCACCAGAGCCCTAGACAACTGCAGAAGAACCTCTTTACTCCTGTACTGAAATCCTCTTGTTATGAAGGCCAGCTTTCTTCACTGCCTGCTGTACCTGCATGCCAACTTTCAGTGACTGCTGTACCTCCCCCTTACCTAACCTAACCCCATTGAGATAATAATCTGCCCCCTTGTTTTTCGCCTGTCCAGGTCCCCCTGCAACCTCCTAACATCCTCTTCACAGTTCACACTGCCACCCAGCTTTGTGTCATCCGCAAACTTGCTAGTGTTGCTCCTAATTCCCTCTTCCAAATCATTAATATATACGGTAAACAGTTGCGGCCCCAACACCGAGCTTTGCGGCACTCCACTCACCACTGCCTGCCATTTTGAAAAGGACCCGTTCACTCCTACTCTTTGCTTCCGGTCTGCCAACTAATTTTCTATCCCTGTCAACACCCTACCCCCCAATACCATGTGCTCTAATTTTAGTCACCAGTCTCCTGTGCGGGACCTTATCAAAGGGTTTCTGAAAGTCTAGATACACTACATTCACTGGCACCCCTTCATCCATTTTACTTGTCACAGCCACAAAAAATTCCAGAAGATTAGTCAAGCATGATTTCCCTTTCATAAATCCATGTTGACTTGGACTAATCCTTTTACTGCTGTCCAAATGCTCCATTATTACCTCTTTAATCATTGAATCCAGCATCTTTCCCACCACCAAGTCAGGCTAACTGGTCTGTAATTTCCCGTTTTTTCTCTCTCGCTCCTTTCTTGAAAAGTGGGATAACATTAGCTATCCTCCAATCCACAGGAACTGATCCTGAATCTATTGAACATTGGAAAATGATCACCAATGCATCCACTATTTCTAGAGCCACCTCCCTGAGATGCAGACCATCAGGCCCAGGGAATTTATCATCCTTCAGTCCCATTAGCCTACCCAATACTATTCCTCGCTTAATGACATTTTCTTTCAGTTCCTCTATCCCCTTAGATCTTCTGTCCTCCAGTACATCTGGGAGATTGTTTGTGTCCTCCTTAGTGAAGACAGATCCGAAGTACCTATTCAACTTCTGCCATTTCCTTGTTGCCCATAATTATTTCACCCGTGTCTGCCTTCAAGGGACCCACATTTGACTTTGCTTCTCTTTTTCCCTTAAGAGATCTAAAGAAGTTTTTACTGTCCTTCTTTATATTCCTGGCCAGCTTCTCCTCCTTCAACTTTTCAGCCCGTATTGCCAGTTTTGTTTCCTTCTGTTGTTCTATGAACGTTTCCCAATCCTCTGGCTTCCGGCTACTCTGTGTTATACATCTTTTAGAAACATAGAAATTAGGTGCAGGAGCAGGCCATTCCGCCCTTCGAGCCTGCACCGCCATTCAATATGATCATGGCTGATCATCTTTTAGTTTTATTCTATCCTTAACTTCTCTTGTCAGCCATGGTTGCCTCCTACTCCCCTTAGAATCTTTCTTCCTTTTTGGAATGAAATGGTCCTACCTCTTCCGGATTATGCCCAGAAATTCCTGCCATTGCTGTTCCACCGTCATTCCTGCTAGGATCCCTTTCCAGTCTACTTTGGCCAGCTCCCCTCTCATGCCTTCATAGTCCCCTTTGTTCAACTGCATCACTGCCAATTCCGAATTAACGTTCTCCTTCTCAAATTGCAGATTAAAACTAATCATATTATGATTACATTGGCCTTCATCGATCAGGGTATTGAGCATAGAAGTTGGGACGTTATGTTGCAGTTGTACAAGACATTGGTGAGGCCACAATTGGAGTATTGTGTTCAGTTGAGGTCATCCTGTTATAGGAAAGATGTTGTTAATCTGGAAAGAGTGCAGAGAAGATTTACGAGAATGTAGCCAGAACTTGAGGGCTGGAGTTATTGGGAGAGATTGGGCAGCTAGGACTCTACTACCTGGAGTGCAGGAGGATGAGGGCTGATATTATTGAGGTGTATAAGGGGAATAGATAGGGCAGTTGTACAGAATCTTTTACCCGGAGTATGGAATCATGAACCAGAGGCCATAGGTTTAAGGTGAGAGGAGGCAGATTCAATAAGAACCTGAGGGGCAACCTTTTCACACTGATGGAATGAGCTGCCAGAGGAGCTAGTTGAGGAAGGTACCATAACAATATTTAAGACATTTTGACAGGTACAATGATGGGAATGGTTTAGAACAGGGGTTCTCAACCAGGGGGGAATTCCCCCCAGGAGGGGATTTCAGGTTTTCAGGGGGGGAATTGGGACCACAGATTAGCAAACTCAAACTGTTAGAAATAAATGATTTTCAGTATTATATCCATATTGTTTGGAATGCACTTTTTGAGGCAGACAATCTTGGAAAGGAGGGGGGGAATGACATTCTGACATATGGTGAAAGGGGTGCATGGGGCAAACAAGGTAGAGAACCACTGTTTTAGAAGGATATGGACAGGCAGGTGGGACTAATGTAGATGGGGCATATTGGTCAGAATGGGCATATTGGGCCAAAGGGCATGTTTCCACGCTGTATGACTCTGGTACAGATTCAGATTAGTTATTGGTCAATTAAAACGTAATGTATAAGTAGTTTCTCACACAAATTGTCATTACATGATTTATAGAAAAGCTGTCATGGTGAATAATTTAAGAAATAGATGATGAAATAGAAGATGATGAATATAGCCAATAGCATGGATGAATTAAATTGGATTGAATGATCCTTTACGTTGATAATTATCTTGTGATCTATACTTGATCCACAGAATCCTACTAACTAATGGAACTTGATGAATTGTGCAATCAGTAATGAGGCCACTGTATACACATGCACAGTGTGGTCTCAAAATAGCAGAATTTTTCTCCAGCGTTACATCTTGTTTTCATCAACGAATAAAAGACTTGCATTTAGTGTGTCCAAAAATAAATGTTAGCATCAGAGTAAACTCAAGGACAATAGCAATCCAGTAAATGACAGTCAGGATGCATTCAACAGAGGACACTTGTGACTAACACCTCTGTGACAACTCTTGAAAAAGTTGCAACTCAAGTAGACTGTGGTAAATTCTTGAATATGGTTTACCTGGACTTTAGTAGATTAAAATGAACAAACTTAAATTAAAAACACTGGACTTTCATGATAACCCATAAGGATAAGAAAATGTTCAAAGGGAAGGAACCAATAAATTTGAGGAGCTCTGTTAGTGTAAAATAAGTGATGCCACTAAAGGGATAGCTTTGGGGCCAGGCTTTGAGCCTCCTACCCTTTTGAATTACACACATGGCCTGTCAGTAGCTCATGCCGATCGCAGAAACTACTTTTAATCAAAATCCCGATTATACTAATTTCTAAATGGTGGAATTGAATGAGCTTGTACCTCTTTGCATTTACAATACCTAGGCACATGACAGTTTGTGGGGTAAATCAAGCTTGCAGCAGTGGAATCAAGAAATAGAGGGCATCAATAACTACCTTTGTAATAAATCACCAATGCTAAATGCAGGAGAAAATGCTCCAGGGTCCAGTCCCCAACATCATTGAATAACCAACTGCTCTGCCACATCCAAAGCCTAAAATCTACAGGAAATCTTTCAGTCTGCTGTTCCTCCACATCTAACAGCAGCATTTCAAACCAGGACTGATTGCCTGGCAATCACACTGCGGCTTAAAGACATCAAGGAAATAGGTTGTTCATCATTAAAAAGATATGCTCCATTCATACAAAAATGCCTTGAGTTTGAAATTGTGTTGTTGCCCCAAGTAACATTTGGCAAGAGGTTAATTCATTTTAGAGTGTGAAGTATTAATAACAGTTGTGTCTTTATTATTAAAAAAATCTGTAAATTTTTATTATATATAGTATAAAGAGCCATTTATAAGCTACTTGCTTGAAGGAGAACAGATGCAACATCGGCAGCTGCCAAGCTTGTTCATCTGCAGATTTGATTTTGTCTACCAGCATTTATAATGCCAGGAACACAATATCTCAGTGAACTCAAAATAAATAGAACTCGCTAAACACGAATTTGGTCCAAAATTGACTAAATCAGAAATGTGTTTTTACTATTCCTTTCAAAACGTATTTGTTTTTATTAGAGGGTAATCAAAAATGTTATACTTATTCAAAATTATGAGGAATTTTTATAAAATTGAAAAAAAAAAAACAGTAGGTGAGTTGGTAATCAGAGGATTTTAATTTAATTGCAAGAAGAAGCAGAGAGAAGATCAGCAAAGGAAAAATGATGTTGTTAGTTATCATTATCGGGGACATACTACCGAAAGGGTGGTGGAGAGATATTAAACAGTGATCTTCAGAATTGCAGGGGGTTTAGTAATATGATTGGGACGTGGGACTAATTGAATAGCTTTTTGAGAATGAGGCACAAATATAAAGAGCTGGCAGGCCCTCTTCAGCGTACTAAGATCCCATGGTAAGTATAAGTTGAATCACCCTTTTTTTCCCTATTGATTTAGTTCCTCTGCACCCTGGGTAAGTATTCACAAAATGTATTTACTAAAAATACATTGAATTTGAAAATCATTGGGCTGTTGTATCTGTAGTTATGTTGGCGTCGTGCCTGTAAGAATTTGTTTTGTCTTTCATTTTAGTGTTGCGGCCATCCACATCTTCAAAACCGAGAACTTTAGAAAATCAACAATGCTTTCAACAAAGTTTTTCTCAGGATATGTGTGTGTGCACTATTACCTCAGTTTACCTCAACCTGTTAACTGTGTTTGTTATATAGAAGATAGATATCAGATCACTGGTGATTGAAGTTGTACAAGTTTTGACTTGATTTATCTTAATGTACATGAGATTTGACGGTACCTATAGCAAACTAGTATTTCTCAACTGACATCTTCCCTTGCTGCATGTAGCTCACAAGTCTGGGGACCTCCTTCCTTTACACTTGGTGCAGCTGCATATTCATTCCCCAAATGAGGACGATGACTCGTCTTTTTTAATAAAATGAGTCCATTAAATTTCCAGATTTCCACTGCATGATCTTCTCTCTGGCTCTTCTGGCAATTTTGTTCCTCTGATTACCAAGCCATCAACTGTGAAAACAATTTTTTTTTTTATTTACTCTATCTAAACTCCTCATAATTTTGAATAACAATTTACATTTCTGGTTGACCTACACAGCTCTAATAAAAATATATAGCAGCAATATTGTTTTATCCCACTCAAAGGAATTCTCCTGCCAATGTTTTCTGAATAGAAATAGTTTTATGTGGTTTCTGACCTTCTTCAGGAATATAAATAAAATTTCATCTGGCTCGTGGGTTTATGTGTTTTTTTTGTTTCAGCATCAGTGTTAAAGGGAGATTTTTCATGCTCATTTATATATCTTGTGAATTTTTCTTGTGAATTGGTTTTGCATGTTTTTATATTTTCACATTTTCTTTTGACATAAAAGAAGGCCATGAAGCCGAACAAGTTCCTGTCGGTCATTGAGGCGGACCCAACTGTCCCATTGCTCATGGTTCCCTCTCACATGGCTTTCAACTACCCACGATCCCTCTGTCAGCCACACACGTTGACAATAAATAAAATGCTTCTATACAATAATGCATGAACGCTTGAGAAAAGCACACAGGAGATATATTATTTAATGTAATAGTTTTTGAAATTGTTCTTGTATGGCAGTACCTGAGGTAATTAATGGTTTAAAGGTTAGAATGTACTTATTTCGCAGAAAAATACACAGTATCTTTGCTTAGAACTATCACAAAGATAGAAAAAGACCACTATAATTTAAGTTCTTTGAAAGTATTCCAGTCTAAAGTTGTGGCATTGCTTTTTATGAAGCCAAAGATCTGTGTTAATTTTGGCAGTTCCTAACTTGAAGAAATACAGATTTTGGTTCATTGAAGGGTGCTGGCTACTTTTTATTGGTCCCTTACTCATATGTTCAAGTGAACATTGGCACAACCTCAATCAGATCTGACATGTAATCTGTCTTCTAAATAATTGACAAAGTTAACCGATTGTAAAAATAGAGGTGACAGTGTACAGCCAAATTTCCTTAGCTGAACTTTGTTAAATGTAAAATACAACACAGGAACAGGCCTTGTGACGCATAAAGTCTGTGCCAAACCTGATGCCGTTAAACTACCCTCTCCTGCCTGCATGTGATCCATATCCCTCCACTTCCTTGCATAACTATGTACCTACATAAAAGCCTCTTTGAAAACCACAATTGTATCACCACTCCTGGCAGCACGTTTCTCTGTGTAAACCTTGCTCCACACATCTCGCTTTCCCCCTTTGACCTTAATGCTATGCCCTCTTGTCTTTGACATTTCCCCCCTGAGAAAATGGTTCTAGCAGTCTACTCTACCTCTGCCTCCCCCCAGAAATGTATCTGCTTCTATCAGGTCTCCACTCAACTTCTGATCTTCTGGAGAAAGCAATCTCTCCTTGCAGATACTCCGCTCCATCCAGGGAGAATTGGTAGACTTTCTCAAACCTTTACATCTGTCTTGTAATGGAGTGATCAGAAATGCACACAATACTTAAAATGCAGTCGGACCCAAGTTTAAAACATAACTTCCTGACTCTTATTCTCAATTAGATGAGTCATAGAACGATACAGTATGGAAACGGTCCTTTCGGCCCAACTTGCTCACACCGGCCAACATGTCCCAGCTACACTAGTCCCACCTGCCCGCATTTGGTCCATATCCCTCCAAACCTGTCCTATCCATGTACCTGTCTAACTGTTTCTTAAATGTTGGAATAGTCCCAGCCTCAACTATTTCCTCTGGCAGCTTGTTCCATACACCCACCACCCATTGTGAAAAAAGTTACCCCTCAGATTCCTATTAAATCTTTTCCCCTTGACCTTAAACCTCTGCCCTCGACTCACCTACTCTTGGCAAGAGACTGTGCATCTACCCGATCTATTCCTCTCATGATCTTACACACCTCTATAAGATCACACTACATCCTCCTGTGCTCCAAGGAATAGAGTCCCAACCTACTCAACCTCTCGTGTAAGAAAGAACTGCAGATGCTGGTTTAAATCAAAGGTTGACACAAATGCTGGAGTAACTCAGCGGGTGAGGCAGCATCTCTGGAGGGAAGGAATCGGCGACGTTACGGGTCGAGACCCTTCTTCAATCAATCAATCAATCAGTTTTATTCGTCACTAGCACATAAAGTGCAAGTGAAATTAATTTGCCAGCAGCGGTACAATGAAAAAGGACACACAAAAACACAATAAAAATCGAACACAAACATCCACCATAGCATTCATCGTTGTGGTGGAAGGCACAAACTTTGGCCAGTCCTCCTCCATTTTCCCCCGTGGTCGGGACCTCAACCCTCCACAGCTGCCGCTGCAGGTGCCCAGATGAGTAGACAAGGTAAAAAGTCCAGGTAAGTCCTGAATCGGTGCCTCCCTACCGGAGACTGCGGCTTCAGGTTGGTGTAGGCCGCAGGCCGGCGGTCGAAGATTTAAAGTCCCCGCCACGCCGCAGCCAGAATCACCGCAGACTGCAGGGCCGGCGGTCGAAGCTCCCCTCCAGGGGTCCCCGACAAGGGACCCTGCTCCTGATGGTAAGTCCACGCCGCGCCTGCGGTAGAAGCAGGCCGCGGGCCGGCGGTCGGAGCTGTTCTTCAGCCAGGTCCCCAACGCGGGATCCCAGGCTGCGGACGCCGCGCCAGCTGGAGCTCTGCAGACCCCGGCTTCAGGCTGCCGCGGGCCAGTGAACGGACTGCTCCATTCCGGCAACCCCCGGCGAGAACTCGCCCGCACCACGCCGAGAATCCACGCTGCGCCCGCTGCTGAAGCCCCGGGCGCGTCTCCGTGAAAGGCCGCACCGATCCTCTGTGTTAGGCCACGGGAGGTGACATAGAAAAAGCCGTCCCTCCGTGGAGGAGGTGACTGAAGCGGTTTCCCCCCTTACCCCCCCCCACACAGAGATACATCAAAAACACACATTTAAACACACTAAAAAAACAAAAAAAGTTGAAAAAACTGACACGCTGCTGGCAAGGCTGCCGGCTCGCAGCGGCCCCACCAACCTCCTGCAGATTGCAGAAGGGTCTCAACCCGAAACATTGCCCATTCCTTCTCTCTAGAGATTTTGCCTTACCCGCTGAGTTACTCCAGCATTTTGTGTCTACCTGCTACTCACCCTCTCCCCATAGCTCAGACCTTCTAGTCCTGGCAACATTCTTGTAAATTTTCACTGTATCCTGTCCAGCTTGACAAAATCTTTCCTATAACATGGTGCTCAGAACTGAACACCATACTCTAAATGCGGCCTCACTAACATCTTATACGACTGCAACATGACCTCCCAACGTCTCTACTCAATATTCTGACTGATGGCCGATGTGCCAAAAGCCTTTTTGACCACCCAATCTACTTGCGATTCCACCTTCAAGGAACTAAGCGCCCGCACTCCTAGATCCCTTTGCTCTACAACACTACCCAGAGCCCTACCGTTCATTGTGCCAGATGCCACCAATTTATTCCATAATCATGATCATGAAAACAAGTGTTGTCTCAAACCTGTATCCACTTTTGTTTACTCGTCAAGTATCTTGGATGGAACATACTGGAAGGGATGCATGGGATGTGGATTCACTGAACCATTTATTTAATCATTTTTGGTCGAGGGTAGTATCCAAGTCAAAGCCATTTGATTGAAGTCTAGGGCCAGAGAATGAATTCACAGGTTGCTCGTTCCCAATGATAGCTGCCATGGGACCTAGAGGTAGCGAGTCTATAACTAATGGAAGTTGGGCCCACTTGGTCAAGCCACAACCCCGCTGAAGAAAACACTATTTTAAAACTTTGAGAGTGACTTTCTATGTCCTGAGAAGAAGTGAGATAGTGTAGTTTGGGAATTAAGTTATATCATTTTATGGACTGTCATCACAATATGCAGTCTCATTGTTGCATAAGGTGGGACTCACTGCATCTGGAGTTTACATTAGAGGGGCTGTTTGTGAAAATCTAGTGCAGGCATATTATGGCGCTCTCGTTAGCACATCTTCCCCAGCCAACAATGGGACATTATAGACTCCACCCTTCCTGAGGTCATTTGTTGCTGGCCCTGATTTGCTTTGTCCTTTTCTCACCTCCAGTTCCCCCCCTCCCACCTCTATCTTTCAGTCTGAAGAAGGGTTCGGACCTGAAACATCTCCTTTTCTCCAGATATTTTGTGTCTTTCTGTGGGACTGTTTATTTTCTACCGTTGGTTCATGGGGCAATTATTTCATGATTTATCTCATTTACTATTATATGGGTCTTAGCTAATTTTTAATTTTGATTCAAAAGATTTTGGTTGCTTTGGGAAGTTTGTATCATATGAAAAGCAATATGAAGCACAGCTTTGACCAACAGCGTAGAATCGATGGATGCTGTAATGGCTCAGTTTTGGATTGACAGATCATTTTATCGACAATCCTTGGAAGTGAAGAGAGAATCAATTCAATATTATAAAGTCATAAGTGATAGGAGCACAATTAGGCCATTTGGCCCATCAAGTCATTCAATTATGGCTGATATATCTCTCCTTCCTAACCCCATTCTCCCCATAACCTCTGACACCCATACCAATGAAGAATCTTATCTACCTCTGCCTTAAAAATATCTGCTGACTTGGTCTCCAAGGCCTTCTGCGGCAAAGGCTCACCACCCTCCATCAGAAGTATATTGAGACATCCCAAAATATATCCCAAAAAATATTGCTGATATAAAACAATATTTCCAAAAAATCTATCCATGTGCAACATGATATAGTGCAGAAAGTATTTTTGCACAGTTACATGTGCAGCGCAAATCACTGGCAGTACCACATGATTCAATCTCAGTCTTGGGTTTCAAACCTGAGGAGAACGATTTGTAGCACTGGACTATTTCAATTAGAAGCCATCCACATTGTTTTACATTGAGTATAGATTTGATGGCAACAGACTACCTAAATTTCTGTCTTTTATTTCTTGATCTTGTATTTTCATAATACTATTTAACTCAGGATGATGTACAGTGTTTTATAGCCGATAAAATACCTTTTAAAATTTAATTGCTGTTAAAATGAAAAGGTAATACCTAATATGTGCCAATCAAACCCTACAAATAGTGCTGTAAGAATCTGGAGACCTGCTTCATGGTTGTAGGTAAATGTTGATCAGAATGGCTACCTACTTATGAACTGGCACACTGGGATATGCTTTTTGTTTGCCCGATAGAGCAGCTGGGCCTTGATTCATGCTCTCTGTACAGGTCAATGGCTGCAGAGAAACAATCCTAACCACTTGAGATGGGTTGGATATGGACAAACCGCTGCTAAGAGGGTGTAGTGCATCCAAATGGGTGTTGCAGCAGTACACCACTGGGCCTGACAATGAAAACTTTGGGAGACACTGGCTGAATGTCAGATCAATAACCAAAGTATTCAGCAGGAGGGTGATATAGAAGAGAGGTCTGGTGGACATAGACCAAAGATCATGGGCTTTAGTTGAATCAACATGCAAGGTAAGTGCCTAGAGAACTATAAGGTTCAGGGGCTGGCAAGGTAAGCAGTAAAGGAGGGTGGTGATGTGGAAGAGAGAGGGCTGCTGAATATCATGTGTGAATTGAGGCATGGGCTGAGGTGGCTAAACAAGTGAAATATCAGGCACAGTTGGGGAGAATGTTGTCTTAGGATCAGGGTCTGCAATGGATTGATGAATAACATATGGGTTCAGGGAAGATTGGGGTGAGGTGTGGATCTTGGTGGAGAGTGGTCAGTGTTAGGTAAACTGTTGAGGATTAGGATGTTGATAACATTTGAGACACAGGGTGCCTAGAATATTGTAAAGCTGGGGAGGAATCAGTTGATTGGGAACACGATTGCAGATAGTAGGGTTAAGAATGGACATTCTGTGAGGGTGAGGGCAAGAATGGGGGGGTGGTGGCACTTTCCAACATTTGCTCCTGGTAAAACCTGGTTTAATTTACTTTGTAGTTGTTCTAAAGGAGTGTTATGGGCAAGGGGGGGGGGGGGGGGGGGGGTGCGGTGGGGAATTATGTCAGCCCATGTCTGATAGATGCACACTGTAAGCCATTGCTTTGTGGAATTTCTGAATGGCGTGAAGCAACTCGGAAATGGTCAATATATTTCTCTGCAGTAAAGTTGATTTTTAATCAAATAACACAACTGAACAGTGTCAAGTCCAATGTTTGCTCTGAGTAAAGCCCATTTTCTGCTTGTACATTTGGAGGTGATGGATAAATAATTTATCTTAATTAAAACAAATCTGAATCATAAGACAAGCATGATTTTTCTAAATGACAAGAACATAAAATAATATTTTCGTTTTCCATTTACAGTCCTGGTTTTGTTTGATATAGCAACAATAGTTAAACTCTACTACTGGGGGATAAATGACCAATTTTACATCCATATCGTGGAGGATCAATGGCATCTCTGTACATGCATATTTATACCATTAGGCCATTCATCATGCTTCATAGTTAAGGCAGATGATCTGGGATTCTCTATTAAAAATCTATGTGGCGGTTAATTTAAACAGTCAAGTAATTATGGCATTTCGAGTAAAGTAGCATTAAATACATTCAGCTGATATTCCTCCAAGTGCCATTTTAATGCAAATGTTAGACTTTTATTAAACAGATAAGGGAGTAGATAGTTTTAGAATTTCTACTCCGTTTTTTTACTGCACATAGCACAAGATTTAATATCAGTGTGAAAGGGCAGCTGAAAGGAAGGTGAGATTGGATGGGTGGGGATAGCAATTGTGAAAATTTCAGTATCCCGCATCCCCAGGGAATAGATGGAAGCCATTAAATCCAGGATGATATCGACACCAAGTTCTCCTCAGACAGAATAGGCCATTCACAATGTGTCCCATCACTCATTAATGCCCTGACAAGGGTAAAGATAAAAAGTCACAACATTTCAGTCTGGCACAGATATCCTCACAGGATGGAGCAAGTCAGCACTGGAAGAGAGGTTAGGCACATATCATCTCCCTAGCACGTGTGCTGCAGATTATGTTCAAAGCTGAGAAAAAAGAATTCTAATACTGCTCTCTTAGCACTGATGATGGAAATCTTCTGCCATGTTAAAAGGCGGCAAAATTTAGCCTATCATATTTCCCATGCATCTGAATCTGACTACATCACATTTAACTTGTGGAAATGTTATTCTTACTGACATTTAGCACATCTGCACCTATACGTTCGTTCTTTAGTTGCGCAGGATTCCTCAATGTGTTCTTTTAATTTCTCACCTTTACTACATCTGTGCAACTTCGCAGTAATCCAGGCGACATATCCATCATAGGTCAGGAGATTCCAGTGAAATTTCTATCGGATGATTCATTCAAACAGCTCCAAATAAATTATTTCCTTCACAGCTCCAAATAAATGCTGTATTGTCTGTAAATGCTTTTCTTAGCATTAGAAAATTAATGGTAAACACATGAGGCTGACATTCGTCTGTCTCTTTCAGTGCAGTCATCATGCTCATTAAACAGGATAATGTGTCTATTTCAAGAGCAGACAGCATATCTGTTATATGAATGCAGTAAGTATTCATCCATTAGCATCAGCAGCAGTAATTTCCGGGTTTATAACTTTTAATTTCCAGCAGATGATTAGCCCAGGAATTCAGAATATGCCAGTTTCCCGTTCATTGTATCACATTTTCTTGCCATCATATTTCTCTGAAAGCCCCTGTTGAAGACTCAACTCCTTTATGCTGTGTAATCCTGTGTATTTCCTCGTTGGCTTGGCATTTTCTTGGAACTGTCCCTCCACTACCATATGGTGGGTATATAGAAAGAGCTGCCAGAGGAGGTAGTTGAGGCGGATACAATAACAGCTTGTAAAAGACATTTGGACGGCACATGGATAAGAAAGGTTTAGAGGGATATGGGCTAAACACAAGCAGGTGGGGCGAGTGTAGATGGGGCATCTTGATTTGCATGGGCAAGTTGGGCTAAAGGACCTGTTTCCGTGCAGTATGACTCTGACACTGACTTATCATTTACCCACTATCTGGGTTTGTATTCAATCTGGAGGAAAGATTTGAGGTTATATTGATTTGGAAGATACCTGACAGGTTAAATGCTGTGAGCATGTTCCTCTTGCTTGAAGTGTCTAGATCTAAGTGTACAATAAGAAGTCAACTGCAGGACAATGATGACAATGAATTTCTTCGCTCAGAAGGTTGTGAGTCTCTGGCAGTCTCTGAGTCTGCTCCAGAGAGTGGTCAGTACAGAATCAGCAAAGCTTAAATGGATAGATTATGAAACTCACGAAAAGAAAGAGTTACTGCGATCAGGCAGGAAAGTGGCTTTGAAGCCAAAGATGAGATCAGCTGTGACTTGATCAGTGATGGAGCAAATTTGAATGGCCGACAGCCTGCTCCTCCCGTTATTTTTATTCTTGTAATTTATAGTTTATATTGTGTTCTTTATTTTACAGTATGTATTCTGGAGTTTAGGATGACGCTATTTATTAATTGTTGAGGTAAATAACAAAATGCTATAAATAAATATTGCTTAACATAAGCTGCTTGTTGAACTGTCCTGATGAAAGATCATCAGTCTAAAATATTAACTTTGTTTCTTGTTCCACATTGGTTACTGATGTTCAATATTTCCAGCATTTTCTGTTTATTTTCAGATTTCTGCAGTCTTTTTCTTGTTGATCTTATCTAACTGTGGAGTCAACGAGTCTTAGCTTCATAGAGCCACACAGCATGGAAACAAGCACATCAGCCCTATTTGTTCATGCCAACCAAGTTGTTTAACTGAGCTAATCCCACTTGCCTGTAACTGGTCCATATCCTTCTTGTCCATGTACCTGTCCAAGTGTCTTTTATAATTGCCCACTAGTTTTACACTCCCCTATCCAGAGGGAAAGGCTGTAGCTCTCCATATTATCTATGCTGCATGATTTTATCTACCTCTTCTGCCTCCTACACTACAGGGGAAAAGGCTCCTACCCTATCCAGTCTCTCATTATAATATACCAGAGGGGGTGGGGGGAATTGTGTCCATTATTGCCCATTGACTGCTTTAGCCGAGTAAGGGATTACTGAGTGATGGAGTATCATTGCACAAGTACTAGAAACAAAGAATCCTGCAGATTCTAATTTATACACAAAAGCATGCAAAGTGCTTGGGTAACTCAGCAGGTCAGGAGAGCATGGACTGATGACATTTCGGGTTGAGACCCTTCTTCGGACACTTGATCTGAACTGGGGCCGGAAGCCAGGTGCGTTGATGGCCCCGTCCTGCTGGCGACAGGGGGAGGCGAGGATCAGCGGAGTTATCGGTCGTGGCCCGTGGGCGGCCAGAGTGCTTGTAGTGGATGGTGCAGTCATGGCCTGGAAGTAGCCGAGGAAACTGTGTTGGCCGGCAGTGGCGGTGGTAGGTTTGGGCGGGTGGTGAGGCCCTGGGTTGACAGTCCAGCCTGGCAGTGAAGGTCGGTCAGTCCAGTCTGGAGGCAGCCAGGGAGGTAGTGCAGGCCAGCGGTTGCATTGGCAGCCCGGCCTGGCAGTGATGGTCGGTAGGACTGGTCTGGTAGTGGCTGCGGTGGTGTTGTGAGTCGGCGGCAGCTGCAGTGGTCCTGGCCTCAGAGAAACCGGGGAGGCGGTAAATGTTGCCGCTACATCTCCCTGCATTGCTGCGGATCTCGGGTGCATGGCATGATCCAGCGGTGAGTCTTGACTGAAACATCACCTTTCCATGCTCTCCTGAGACTCTGCTTGGCCTGCTGAGTTACTCCAGCACTTTGTGTCCTTCCTCATTGTTGATCAAGACAATTGCATGTCAATTTGAATGACTTCCACAGTGTAATTCATAACCTGTGTTCTTAAAGAGACAGTGGTCTGATTACTGTGGGGACGCTCCATCCACTATAAGTGAAATCTGTCATAAAAACGTCTGCAATAATGAGGGTTTACTGTAGCTTCAAAGCCTCCAGTCCTGGTAACATCCTCGTTAGTACACAAAATGCTGGAGAAACTCAGCAGGTCCAGCAGCATCTATGGAGCGAAGAGATAGGCAACGTTTCAGGCCGAAACCCTTCTTCAGACGTTTCAGCCCGAAACGTTGCCTATCTCCTTCGCACCATAGATGCTGCTGCACCCGCTGAGTTTCTCCAGCATTTTGTGTACCCTCGATTTTCCAGCAACTGCGGTTCCTTCTTTAACACATAACCTCCTCGTTAACTTATTTTGAGTCTTATGATCATTCTCTATTTACAAATGCTAAGTGGGGGCTTGATTAAGTAGGTGACATCATTGTGTAGTGGAATTACAGAGAACCCATTGCTGCAGATGGTATGATTTGAAACTTGTGTGAGTTTTAATGACGGATTTTCAATCCTTTTCTGATACCTTGTTGTTCCAAGATTGCAAGATACCAAGGAGGAAACAGCTCATTGTAAGTTGTGATATTGAACTGGTTGCTTTTGGTATGTTTAGAGGGAATTGCCCTCACAAAAAAGATTGATAAATATGATTCATATTTGAGATTGATGCTAGTGTTATATTGGATTTAAACTGGCTGTTGGGAAGAGGTAATGAGTACTAGAAATGGTACATTCTTAAATATCAAAATCTATATTATTTAACGTACTGAATTTCAAAGTGCAAAATATCGTCATGAGATCAAAACTGATTTGCACTGATTTGGAGAATCTTTGTGGGGGAAAAAATCAGTGCGAAATTAAGAAAGGAGAGGAAGGAAATTTGTAATCCTTATTTCTAGTACTTGGATTTAATCATTGTAAATCGCTGTTTGGAACTCAGACTGAAAAAGGATCCAAACCTGAATGTTATCTGTCCAGTCCCTCCATAGAATGTGTTTGGCCCACTGAGTTCCTCTAGTACTGTGTTTTGCTCAAGATTCCAGCATCTATAGTTTCTTACGTGTCACCTGTGAACTCGTGGATTTTCTTCTGTTGGTTCTCCAGCATAATGTAAACAGGACAGTTCCTGAAAGCATTTTGGGCCAATGGAAATGAGCATTGATTGTTTCCTGAAACTGATTGGGATGATCAGCCATGATCACATTAAATGGCGGTGCTGGCTCAAAGGGCCGAATGGCCTACTCCTGCACCTATTGTCCATTGTCTATTGTCCATTGAAAAGAGAGGTGGATGCTGAAAACATCTGCACTTTGTCATTGAGTGAGTGCTGGTCAGGAGAGAAGGAAAACAAGGAGACGATAGAACTAGTCCTGAGATTTTTCCAACTGTGGATGCCGACTGACCTACCTGTGCTTCCAACGTTTGAAAAATTTGCTTTGTATTCTTTGCATCTCTTTTATAACTCTCATCTGATTCTTGTTGTTTTCATAAAAGTAACTTTGATCATTCAGAGGGAGAAATCCATTGTAAACATGAAGGGAATTTTACAGAGAAAAGACAAATTGAGAAGGGGAGAGGGAGAGGAAAAATGAAGAGAATAGCACTGTTCCAGCATGCTTAATCTGCATTAATATGGTGCTGCTAAAACAATTAAGGGAGAAGATTCCACGTCAGCCTAATCTGCAGATTTGTATCATGATCTGAGACATCTTTGTACTCTTAGGACTGATAAAGAACCCAGGACGTTAATATTTACTAATATTTCAGAACAGTTAACACTACTAGTGAACTAAAAGGCTGTTCCAAGTGCAGTGTTTATTTTGTGCAATATATTTTGAAACATTGTGATGACCTACTCTCATCTTGTAGCCTCAGAATTAAAGGACGGTCCTTTAGGAAGGAAATGAGGAGCAGTTTCTTTAGCCAGAGGGTGGTGGATCTGTGGAATTCTTTACCACAGAATGCTATGGAGGCCAAATCAAAGGAAATGTTTTGGGCAGAGATTAATAGATTCTTGATTAGTACAGGTGCCAGGGGTTATGGGGAGAAGGCAGGAGAATGGGGTTAGGAGGGAGGGAGAGATCTGTCATGAATGAGTGGCCGAGTAGACTTGATTGACCGAATGGCCTAATTCTGCTCCTATCACTTATGACCTATGACCTTATGAAAAAGAATAGGTGACTTGTTGGGTCGAGACCCTTCTTAAGACCCGAAGCGTCACCTCGTCCTTTTCTCCAGAGATGCTGCCCGACCCGCTGAGTTACTCCAGTTTTTATGTCTATCTAAGTCTATGGCATATAATTATTTATTCCTCAGCAAGAGTGCTCAGGAGCCGAGCGATCAGTTTCTTGCAGAATTTTGCTTATTTCAGAGTCCACTCACTCGGAACATTACACCAAAGGTGTGTATAGTTTGTTTGATGAATATTTTATTCCATTTGAATGGCTAAAATTTTGACTCAAGACAATAAAATTGTTCTTCTAATTGAGGGATGCTTATCCTGGATGTTGGGTAGACATTCTGAATTTAGAGATAGTGGAGGTGTTACGAGAGTGGAAAGAATGTGGAAGACAGTGTAGTCAACATACATGTAGAAACTGTTTTTATATTTATTGGGATGATATTGCTATGTAGATAGGTGGCGGGGAGCCAAAAACAGATATTCAGTAGACTCTCTGAAGTAACATTGGGGCAAGGGATCTCATACAGTGGGGTAGAGAATAGCTAAACAACATCCAGCTGGAGTTGGAATAGGAACGTGTTGTATCAAGGTCAGCAGTCAGGCCATAAAATAATACATTAATCATTGCTATCATATTGGCTATCAGTATTGGCTTTGATATTTTAATCCTTCTGAGGAAATTCCTGATAGACTTACAAATAAAGTTCATAGTTTTGTTTAGAGATACAGTGTAAAAGCAGGCCCCTCCGCCCACGTTGACCATCGATCACCTCCACACTAATTCTATGTTATCCCACTTTCGCATCCGACACACCAGAGCAATTTACAGATGCCAATTAAACTACAAACCTGCACATGTTTGGAATGTGGGAGGAAACCGGATTACTCAGAGAAAATCCATGCAGTCACAGGGAGAATGTACAACTTCTACACATATGGCTCCTGTAGTCAGGATCGATACCCGGGTCAATGGCGCTGTGAGGCAACAGCTCTACCACTGCGCCACTATGCCACCTTTAGCAAGAACTCTTGGCCGGTTTGCTTTAATGTTATCATATTGTGAAAGGATACTGTTTTCCACCATAGTATATTGTTTCTGCTGCCTAAGTTGGCACTTTTTCTTTGGCATTCTCTGGTATTTAAACTACTGTCTTCATAATATAGGTATCACGGTGAAAGGACAATTAACAGTGCATTGCAGAAAATACTGTGCTCTTGCTGTGATTTGAATGATAAATAAGCACAATTAGTAATTAGTGCATTCTTATTATTGAGTACTGCATCTGGGCTAAGGTGGGTGTGCACATGAAATGTATTTGCTCATTATACCTTATACAGTGTCCTCCATAATGTTTGGGACAAAGACCCATCATTTATTTATTTGCCTGTACTCCACAATTTGAAATTTGTAATAGAAAAAACACATGTGGTTAAAATGTACATTGTCAGATTTTAATAAAGGCCATTTTTATACATGTTGGTTTCACCATGTAGAAATTACAGCAGTGTTTATACATAGTCCCTCCATTTCAGAGCACCATAATGTTTGGGACACAGCAATGTCATGTAAATGAAAGTAGTCATGTTTAGTATTTTGTTGCATATCCTTTGTATGCAATGCCTGCTTGAAGTTTGTGATTCATGGACATCACCATTTGCTGGGTGTCTTCCCTGGTGATGCTCTGCCAGGCCTGTATTACAGCCATTTTTAGCTTATGCTTGTTTTGGGGGTCAGTCCTCTTCAGTATTTTCTTCTGCATATAAAAGGCATACTCAATTAGGTTCAGATCTGGTGATCGACTTGGCCACTCAAGAATTGACAATTTTTTAGCTTTGAAAAATTATTTTGTTGGTTTAGCAGTATGTTTGGGATCATTGTCTTGCTGTAGAATGAACCGCAGACCAGTGAGCTTTGAGGCTATTATTTGAACTTGAGCAGATAGGATGTGTCTATACACCCCACCACCTTTGGATCTTGGCCATTTCCTTCCCTCCTCCATACTTTGCTTTTGCCATCACTCTGATATGTTAATCTTCGTCTCCTCAGTCCACAAGACTTTTTTTCCAGAACTGTGGTTGCTCTTTTAAGTAATTCTTGGCAAATTGTAACCCGGCCATCCTATTTTTGTGCCTAACCAGTGGTTTGCATCTTGCAGCATAGCCTTTGTATTTCTGTTCATGAAGTCTTCTGAAGACAGTGGTCATTGACAAATCCACACCTGACTCCTGAAGAGTGTTTCTGATCTGTCGGACAGGTGTTTTGGGGTTTTTCTTTATTTTTGAGAGAATTCTGTCATCAGCTGAGGAGGTCTTCCTTGGCCTGCCAGTCCCTTTGTGATTAGTAAGCTCACCAGTGCTCTCTTCTTAATGATGTTCCAAACAGTTGATTTTGGTAAGCCTAAGGTTTGGCTGATGTCTCGAACAGTTTTATTCTTGTTTCTCAGTCTCATAATGGCTTCTTTGACTTTCATTGGCACAACTTTGGTCCTCATGCTGATAAACAGCAATAAAAGTTTCCAAAGGTGATGGAAATACTGGAGGAAAGACTAAGTGCTGAGAGCTCTCTTATACCTGCAATAACGAGGCAATTAAACACACATGAGCAATTACCAATACCTGTGAAGCCATGTGTCCCAAACATTATGGTGCCCTGAAATGGGAGGACTTGGTATAAACACAGCTGTAATTGCTAATGGTGAAACCAAAATGTATAAAAATACCCTTTAATAAAATCTGACAATGTGCACTTTAGCCACATGTGATTTTTTTTAAATATTACAAATCTCTAATTGTGGAGTACAAAGGCAAATACATAAATGATGGGTCTTTGTCCCAAACATTATGGAGGGCTCTGTATTTGGTGAATTGTATTTTGCAAGCTGGTTCCCTGCAGAATAAACCAATAGAAATAGCTTTTGGCAGATGAACAGGATCATTTACCAATTTCAGAACCCACATGCAAGAAGCAACAAAGCTAACTTTCATGTGGCAAAATCAATTGAAAATGCACTGGCCAAATTGTCAGCAAATGGAATTTCCCCCCTATTATTGTATAATTAGTTTAGATGAAACAGTTCTCAAGACATTTCTTACAGGAATCATTGGGTTTAATATAATTAGATATATGGGCACATTAGCATGTGAGATGCATCTTATCTGGCAGTGCTTGAACTCTGATGAGCTTCAGAGAACTTCAGGCCTTATGCCTGACCTCCACTTGACTCATGCAACTGACATTTAGAAATAAATCACCTATGTCTTTTTGTGGATTGACTCAGATTTACACAATAGATGTCATGTGCTTTATCAAATAGAGGAGGATAAGAATGAAAGATTCCCAATTATTGTTTAAATTCACTCAGCAGTTAGGAGGAAAATATCATCAACAGCAAATTTGTCAAAACTGTGTAAACCTGTTTAATGCCGTGATATATTTTCTACCAAAAGCAAACGTACAAGAAAATCGCAATATATTGAGGATTAACTTGGATAACACCTGAACGAAGGACAAAGGACATTTATTGTCACATACACCAATTGGTGTAGTGAAATTTGAGTTGCCATTTGCAGCACACCAATAAAAATAAAACACAACATTAAAGAATTTAACATTGAACATAAAAAAACTTCCCCCCGCAATGGTTCCCACTGTCAGGGAAGGTACAAAGTCCAGTCCTCTTCCTCTTGTTCACCTATGGTTGGGCCTATTGAGGCCTCCGCAGTCCTGCGACGGCGGTCTGATGTTACAGTCCCTCTCACCGGATGATGGAGCCCCGGCGACGGGAGAACACTCTCAGTGGCTTGGAGTGTCTGGAACGGCCGCTTCCTCCCCGGAGACCGCGGCTCCCGAAGTCCACAGGCCGCGCTGGTCGGAGCTCCATCTCGGCGAAAGATCCCAGGCTGCGCGGTGTTTAAACCCAGCGCCGCCCGCAGCTGGACGCTCTGCGACCACAGCTCCGCAACGTAGGAGTCGGCGGTCTCAGCACTCCGGAGCTTACCACACGGCGACCCGGGTAAGGCATCACCCACTCCGCGATGATGCTTCAGCGCTGTGCCGCCACCGAAATTGAGGTTCTGGCTGGTCCCGGCAGGAAACTCCGCTCCAGTCCTGTTGGTAGGCTGCGAGGAAGGGGCGAAGATGCGGCTCAGAGGAAAGCCGCATATCCTACCAGGTAGCGACTGAGAAATAGTTTCCCCACCCCGCACATAAAAAGACTAAACCTCCAAAACAAAAACTTTCAACACACTAAAAATTAAATAAAGGGTGAATGGACAGACAGCTGCAGGCAGGGCAGCCATACACGATGGCACCAGAAAATAGGAAATAACTCACTTTGGAGTTAACCTTCACTTCTTAAAGAAATACATCGAGATCTTATTGAATATCAATCTTACTGAACTGAACTGAATATGTGTAAGAAAGAACTGCTGATGCTGGTTTAAATCAAAGGTAGACGCAAAATGCTGGAGTAACTCAGCAGGTGAGGCAGCATCTATGGAGAGAAGGCATGGCGACGTTTCGGGTAGAGACCCTTCTTTAGACTGATGTCAGGGGAGGGTGCGGGACAAAGATAGAATGTAATCGGAGACAGTAAGACTAGTGGGAGAACTGGGAAGGGGAAGGGGGAGGGGATGGAGAGAGAAAGCAAGGGCCGATCATTGATTTTAGGTAAGTAACCCAACCCCCTTTTTTTTCCTTCTCTACCCTCTTCCCTGTGCCCCACCTGGACTAGCAACTATTTCTCCCCGCCCCAACTCTCCACCTACATTCTTCCTCTAACTTCATCTTCTTTTGTCTCACACCTTCTGTCTTTTCATCTCAGGCCTTTGTTGGTCTTTTCATCTCAGGCCACTGAATTACTGCAGCACTTTGTGTCTTTTCCAGACTAAAGTATTGTCTGAAAGCAGTATCTGCTAAAAATGAACCTGAATAATTGATGTGATCAAATCCACACAGTTCATCATTGAATCTCAATTTTATTTTTGTGATCTTTGATTAAGCCGAATGACTTAAAATATTTGCAATAATGACTTAAAATATTCTGCAATAATTACAAAAATCTTGCCATGATTAACAAGTATGTAATTGAGAACTTTGAAATATGAAATACTTCACGTGCAATGTTTAAATATTTACTGAACCAAGTGGCTGCATTACCTCATTCCAACGTATACACTGAAAGTTATTTTTTTATGGAAGATAAACAAACACTTCGTTCTCACCTATAGTTGGACATATTACCAGAGTCTGGGGTTTCACAGAATGCCAAAATGATTCAGTTGTGGTATCAGGTACAGAGGCAGATGTGACATCTGCATTTTATTTCCTTTAGCTAATAACCCCGATAGATTTTAGAGTAGTTCCAAAATAACTGAGAAGTCACAATTAAACCAAAAGTCAATGACATTATCATCCATGCTGTCAATCACTGAGTGCCTTCTCTTTCTCAATATTATATTTTTATATCCATTCTTTTAAAAATTATTTATAATGGCATGTTTTGCTCAATTACATTCTTAGAATTCTTGCTGTAATTCTGTGAAGATTCTGAGAATTGTCAGTTTATTTTTAGGAAATGCAATGGCATACTAATTTTACGTGACTGGAGAAATGAATCAAGTGATCATCATTTACTGCTACAAATTCCTCTCTTAAAATGATCCCCATCTACAGAAACAACCAGGTGATGTTATGTTGACCAGGACAACATAAACTCAGTGGTATTGCACCTTTGCATCTTCCACAAAATGCAAACGCCACATCTGCCTCAGTACCTGATACCACAACTTAACCATTGTATCTTGTATCTTCTCCAGCCACAGGTGAGGTCCCAGAGGACTAGTGAGTGCCCTATTTAATTTTAGTTTTAGAGATACAGCATGGAAACAGGCCCTTAAGCCCACCAAATCCTCACCGACCAGTGATCCCCTCCCCGCACATTAAAAGTATCTTACACACACGTGGGCCAATTTTTACATTTACACCAAGCCAATTAACTTACAAACGTGTACATCTTTGGAGTGTGGCAAGAAACCGAAGATCTCGGAGAAAACCCACACAGGTCATGGGGAGATCATACAAATTCCTTTAAGAGCGCACCCTTAGTCAAGTTCGAACCAGGGTCTCTGGCACTGTAAGGCAGTAGCTCTACCTCTATTCCTCAGTGCCGTCCTACGATGTTCCTTTGTTTAAGAAGGCAAGTAGAGAGAATCAAGAGAACTCTATGCCTCATGCCAGTTGTAGGGAAGTCATTGGGGAGCATTCTTTGGATAAGATTTGCTTCCCATTTGGAAGCGAATTGGGCTAATGGGCTAAGGACAGTCAGCATGACTTTGTGCATGGTAGATTATGTGGTATTAAATTGATTGTTTCTTTGAGGAAGTGTTAAAGATGATTGATGAGAGTAGGGCAGTGGATGTTTTCTGCATGGATGTGCAGTAAGATTTGATAAAGTCCCTAAGGGTAGGCTGATGTAAAACACTGATAAACACAGAAATCACAGTGACTTGATCATATTAATTCAGAACTGACTTACTGATAGAAGATAAAATGTTATAATATAAGGGTATTATTCTACAAGGATATATAAAATCACAAACAACAAAGGCCCTGGCACAGACCCCTATGGAACTCTACTGGTCACAGATATATGCAATGGATTGGTTAGTTTGCAGGTGACACCAAGATTGCTCGAGTTGTGGACTGTGAGGACCACTGTCAAAGTATAGAGCGGGGTATAGATCACTGAAGAAATAGGCGGAGATATGGCAAATGATGTTTAATCTGAACAAGAGTAAGACTTTGGGAGGCTGAGTGCAAGGGGAAAGTATACAACTAATGTCAACACCCTTAACAGTGTGAATGTATAAAAGGATCTTGGGGTTCAAATCCATAGCCCAATGTAAGAGTTGACACAAATACATAGAAGGGTATAGGATATTCTTGCCTTAATTGGAAGGGACATTGAGTGTAAGAGTCAGGAAATCATGATGCATTTCTAGAACTTTGGTTAGGCCGCATTTGGAGCATTGTATGCAGTTCAGTTCGTCCCATTAAAGAAAGGATGTGGAGGCTTTGGAGAGGGCGCAGAAGAGATTTATCAGAATGATGCTTGGTATAAGCTATAAGGAGAGGTTGGACAGACTTGGATTGTATTCTTTGGAATGCTAAAGGTTGAGTAGAGACTCAATTCCCGCCATCCCGAGAATTAACCTTGTAAACCTACCTTGCACTCCCTTAATAGCAAGAATGTCCTTCCTCAAATTAGCGGACCAAAACTGCACACAATACTCCAGGTGTGGTCTCACTAGGGCCTTATACAACTGCAGAAGGACCTCTTTGCTCCTATACTCAACTCCTCTTGTTATGAAGGCCAACATGCCATTCGCTTTCTTCACTGCCTGCTGTACCTGCATGCTTACTTTCATTGACTGATGAACAAGGAACCCAGATCCCGTTGTACTTCCTCTTTTCCCAACTTGACACCATTTAGACTGTCCTGTATTTACAACCAAAGTGGATAACCTTACATTTATCCACGTTAAACTGCATCTGCCATGCATCTGTCCACTCCCCCAACCTGTCCAAGTCACCCTGCATTCTCATAGCATCCTCCTCACAGTTCACACTGCCACCCACCTTTGTGTCAAATTTGCTAATGTTACTTTGAATCCCTTCATCTAAATCATTGATGTATATTGTAAATAGCTGCGGTCCCAGCACTGAGCCTTGCGTTTCCCCACTAGTCACTGCCTGCCATTCTGAAAGGGACCCGTTAATCCCTACTCTTTGTTTCCTGTCTGCCAACCAATTTTCTATCCACGTCAGCACCCTACACCCAATACCATGTGCCCTAATTTTGCCCACTAATCTCCTATGTGGGACCTTATCAAATGCTTTCTGAAAGTCCAGGTACACTACATCCACTGGCTCTCCCTTGTCCATTTTCCTAGTTACATCCTCAAAAAATTCCAGAAGATTAATCAAGCATGATTTCCCCTTCATAAATCCATGCTGACTCGGACCGATCCTGTTACTGCTATCCAAATGTACAGCTAGTTCATCTTTTATAATTGACTTCAGCATCTTCCCCACCACCAATGTCAGGCAAACTGGTCTACAATTCCATGTTTTCTCTCTCCCGCCTTTCTTAAAAAGTGAGATAACATTAGCTATCCTCCAATCCACAGGAACTGATCCTGAATCTATAGAACAATAGAAAATTATCACTAATGCATCCACAATTTCTAGAGCCACTTCCTTAAGTACCCTTAAGGGCAGTCAAACTTTTCTTCAGGGTGGAAATATCAAAGACAACAGGCCATGACTTTAAGGTGAGGGTCAAAATTTAAACATGTGCAGAACAATATTTTTTACAGAGAGTGGGGTGTGCCCAGATACACTGCCAGGGGTGGCAGTGGAGGCAGATACGATAGTGACATTTAAGTTGCTTTTAGCTAGGCACATAGGTATGCAGGGAATTAAAGGATATGGATCATATGCAGGCAGAGGAGACTATTTCGCCTTGGCATCATGGTCAGCACAGACATTGTATGTCGAAGATCGTGCTCCTGTGCTGTACTGTTCCATGTTTGATGAAACCGCAGATGAAAACTTTACTGGTAGAACTGTGCACATCCAGTATTAAAAACATCCACATATGAAATAGAACGGATTTGTCTGACCTGTACATTTCATGTGCATTCCAGATGCACTAATTTTAAGCCAGCCAACTCACCACTAGAATATAAATTATTGAATCACTCACCACAATAATAATCAAAATCAGATTCCACTCCATTCCACCCTGATTAAAATTAATGCAAATCTTTGGACTTAAAATTAATGCCAAGCTCTTAACATATTCTGATAGATTAAGATGTTTTGATTTTTAACATGCACCAATGTTTTATAGCACAATTTATAAGCATACTGTGCAAAACTGATGTTAAATTCATGTCAGGGAAACAGAATAAATACTGCAGCTTTGGCAGAAAATAAATTAACAATGCACTGCATAGCGACAAGGTGTTATGGTACTTAGTAAAGCGCTCTGTTGATCTGTTGGGAATCTTTTCAGGACACTTGATTAAAAAAAATAAATGTAACGGCAATTTTATACATTCTACCAACTGTACTAAGCCAAAACCTTCCTTGCTGCTCAAAAATTCCAAGGTTGCACATATGTCAAGTAAACATATTTAGTTACTGACATCATTATTACTGAAGCAGACTAACCTATTGTCTGAAAGCAGTACATGCGAGAAATGAATCTGGATCATTTCTATCATCAAATGTAGATAGCTCATCGTTTAATCTCAGATTTTATTTTGTGATTCATGGTTACGTATAAAGACTTAGCAACAATTACAGAAACCTTGGAATGATTAGCCAGGATGTAATTGAGAGCTTTGAAATACAGAATACTTCACAAGTGTGATTTAAGAATGTTTACTGAACCGAGTGGCTTCATGAACTCATTCCAACATACACATTGTTAGATTTACTTTAAAGAAAATAAGCAAACTGTATTCTACTCATGAGTTGGATAGATTGCCACAGATATCAATAGGAATAAAGTTATAAAATCATAAAGTCATAGAGCACGGAAACAGGTCTTTCGCTTATGGCAACCAGGGTGCCCCATCTAAGATAGTCCCATCGGCCCTGGTATGGCCATAATGCTCTAAATCCTTCCTATCCATGGATCTGTCTAAGTGTATTTTAAATGCTGTTATAGTACCTGCCTCAATCCCCCCTCTCCTGCCCTTCCCGGCTGCTCTTTCTATGTACCCACCACTCTCTGTGTGAAAAGGTTGCCCCTCGGGTTCCTGTTAAATATTGCCTCTCGCACCATAAACATATGGCTGCTGGTTCTTGATTTCCCTAGCCTAAGTAGAAAACTGCGTTTACCCTATTTATTCCATTCATGTTTTATACACTCTATTTATACAATAGGTGCAAAGTGCTGGAGAAATCAACGAGTCAAGTGGCATTTGTGGAGGGAATGGACGGGACGTTTCATGTTGGGAGCTTTCTTCAGACAGATGGAGATAAAGTGAGAAAGCTGCTAAAGGGACGCAAAGGTGGGGGAAAGCCTGGTAGGTGGATACTGGCTGATGGGTAGAGAGGGGGGGGGGGGGACAGGAGGGGAAGGGGATGAAGGAAACATAAAGAGGAAATGGGGCCCCTGGAGTAGGGAGGGGTGGGAGATGAGCAGAATGAGGAGGGGTAAGGAACAGGGTGATTGGACACTGGGAGAAAGTTGTGCACACTGTGGGATGAGGGCTCAGGGGGGGTTTCTTGAAACTGGAGATTTCAGTGATCATGCCCCTGGATTGTGGGCGACCCAAGCAGAATGCGGTGCCATTCTTCCAATTTGCACGTGGCCTCACTCTGGCAATGGAGGAGGCTAAGGACAGAAAGTGTAGTATGGGAATGAGAAAGAGTTAAAATGGCAACGTGGAGCTCCTGCAGACCATGGCAGATCAATAACAAGTGTTTAGTGAAACAGTTACCCAGCCTTGTGAAGATGGACAGATCAGGACCACCTAATGTATTAGACGAAGCTGGAAGAAATATGAATTAACCTCTGTCTCGCCTGGACAGGTGGTTTGGGGATCTTTGAATGAAAGGGAGAGAGTAGGGTTACATCTTCTACGGTTGCAGGAAAAGTCCCTTTGGGGGAACAGGGGGGGTGAAGATTGGGTGGGAGGAACCCATGGATGGTGAAGAATCCATGGCACTACTGATATGTTTTCAAGTAATTCCTTCCTCAAATCATACGTGCAATATCTTAACCGACCATTCATTTTGTTCGTTAAAAATTGTAAATTGTCCCTGGTGTGTAGGATAGTGCTAGTGTACGTGGGTAATCGCTGGTCGGTAGGGACATGATGGGCCAAAGGGCATGTTTCCACATTGTATCTTTAAAGTCTAAAGTGAAAATTTAATATCACTCTCTTTAAATAAGATCAAAGTATTTCTGAGATATATTTATCAGAAAATATTTCTGAGATTTTACCTGAAGAAGGGTCTCGACCGGAAACATCACCCGTCTCTTCTCTCCAGAGATGCTGCCTGTCCCGCTGAGTTACTCCAGCATTTTGTGTCTACCTTTCTGAGATATATTCTACACATATATAAATGTAGTTGAATCTTCGGTTGGGGTACGCAGCAATACTGAATAATTATTCTTTATTAAGTGAATTACAATAAATTCAAGAGAATTGTAACACAGCTCTGCCTGAATGTGTCAGCTGTGCATTGGGGAGGTGGGATAATGGCACAAATTATATTCAGTGTTATTGCGTGAATGGCGACTTAATAAATAATTAGTTTGTAGCTCACTTTAATTTATAATTCAAGAGTTAACTGCAGCCTGAAAATCTGTGTTGATATATTACAAAATAGAATAACCTTTATAAAATGAAAACACTGGAAGTGTTTAAGACAAACAATATCACATGGCCCATAGATCAATCTCAGCCACATTTCTCCGACCGTGTAAAAGTGTTTCACTAGAAACTCTCAGCACTGCATAATAGTGTGGGCACCTCTATCATGTGAAAGCAGTTCCATAAAAACTGGGGACGGCACCTACACAAAATAAAATTGATAATTTAATAAAGAAAAAAGATGCAAATGTTAAATTTGTAACAGAAAGCAGAAACCGCGTTTGGTTGCTGATGTTGGTGGTGAGTCTGTTATAGCAGTACAGACGCAATGACTCAGAGCAGAGATCGTCACTTAATCACATTTCATTGCAACTGAAAACATTTTATAGATGAGAAATTAGTTTGCCGCTCTACAAAAACTTGCAGAATAAAATATTCTCTTAACCTCCGTTGTTCCTGCGAACAATCTGCATTCTATTTTGTAATGTGCTTCAAAGTAGACATGGGATGTTAAGAATAATAAAGGGAAGCTTTGTGATTTTGTGCATCACATGTTCACATGAGATGCATGGAATATTTCAGGCAGTTAATCCATTCCCACTTTACACTGTTTCAAAATAACTGAAGGACAAAAAGATATTTCTTGAATGGAATGGTCATGCAAAATTTTCCCCTTTCGTGCCTGAATGAATTGCCTCATTGTAGAGTCATGCAGTTTTCATCTTGATTACCAAATTCATCCAGGTTCCACAGTAGTCTGGTGATTCACTCCACCATGTCACTGCACAGTTGAAGGAGACAAAGTTCTGTGCTATTGTCCTTTTCAGCATTTTTATTTTAAATGTGTCAGAGTGAAGCCTGACTATAATATCATAAATGATATTATTTTTTCATAATGTAGAACCTGGTTTTAATTTTGACAGAAGCGTGTGTGGGATGCGTGGATCATGAGGGAGGAGTTTTGGTTGGGAAACCCGGAAGCCCAGATTTCCCCTCACGTTGTAGACATATTACTTGATAATGTGAGGCTCTTCAATAGGATTGGATCACTTGGACCATCTCTGACATCACCCTACTGTTTCTCGATCTCACCATCTCAATTACAGGAGATAGACTATTAACTGACATCTATTATAAACCTACTCACTCCCACAGCTATCTAGACTACACTCGTTCCCACCCTACCTCCTGCAAAGGCTCTATCCCCTGCTCCCAATTCCACCATCTTCACCGCATCTGCGCCCAAGATGAGGTGTTCCATACTCATTTAATGGAGCCATCTGCATATTGATTTGAATGTTTTCCTGAACTCCCTTACAAAATTTGTCCTCATCTAAGCCCTTAGCATTATTGCAGTTCTAGTCGATATTTGGGCAGTTAAAATCCTCTATTATTTCAACCACTATTATTCTTGCACCTAAATGTGATCTCCCTATATATTTCCTCCTCTAACTCCTACTAACTGCTGAGAGGGCCTATCATATCATCCCATCAAAGTGTTCACCCCCTTATAGTACATTGTGAATGAAAAAATAATAGTTATCCCGTGAAGCTCCCTTGATAAAATGTAGCACAGGTTGGGCCTCTTTAGGCAGAGAGTGGATTCACTCAGGAAATAAGGTAATCCAGAGGTTTATGTGTGGAGGATATATTAGAAACATAGAAACATAGAAAATAGGTGCAGGAGTAGGCCATTTGACCCTTTGAGCCTGCACCGCCATTCAATATGATCATGACTGATCATCTAGCTCAGTATCCTGTACCTGCCTTCTCTCCCATACCCCCTGATTCCTTTAGCCACAAGGGCCACATCCAACTCCCTCTTAAATATAGCCAATGAACTGGCTTCAACTACCTTCTGTGGCAGAGAATTCCACAGATTCACCACTCTGTGTGAAAAATGTTTTTCTCATCTCGGTCCTAAAATACTGCCCCCTCATCCTTAAACTGTGACCCCTTGTTCTGGACTTCCCCAACATCGGGAACAATCTTCCTGCATCTAGCCTGTCCAACCCCTTAAGAATTTTGTAAGTTTCTATAAGATCCCCCCTCAATCTTCTAAATTCTAGCGAGTACAAGCCGAGTCTATAGAGTCTTTCTTCATATGAAAGTCCTGACATCCCAGGAATCAGTCTGGTGAACCTTCTCTGTACTTCCTCTATGGCAAGCATGTCTTTCCTCAGATTAGGAGACCAAAACTGTATGCAATATTCCAGGTGTGGCCTCACCAAGACCCTGTACGACTGCAGTAGAACCTCCCTGCTCTTATACTCAAATCCTTTTGCTATGAATGCTAACATACCATTTGCTTTCTTCACTGCCTGCTGCACCTGCATGCCTACTTTCAATGACTGGTGTACCATGACACCCAGGTCTCGTTGCATCTCCCCTTTTCCTAATCGGCCACCATTCAGATAATAGTCTATTTTCCTGTTTTTGCCACCAAAGTGGATAACCTCACATTTATCCACATTATACTGCATCTGCCATGCATTTTCCCACTCATCCAACCTTTCCAAGTCACCTTGCAGCCTCCTAGCATCCTCACAGCTAACACTGCCCCCCAGCTTCGTGTCATCTGCAAACTTGGAGATGTTGCATTCAATTCCCTCATCCAGATCATTAATATATATTGTAAATAGCTGGGGTCCCAGCACTGAGTCTTGTAGTACCCCACTAGTCACTGCCTGCCATTCTGAAAAGGACCCGTTTACTCCTACTCTTCGCTTTCTGTCTGCCAGCCAGTTCTCTATCCACATCAATACTGAACCCCCAATATCCACTGGTGCACTCTACTGCCTTAAGTTTGAATCCATACTATGATCTCTTTATGTGCTGTGGGCATTTTCCCACCACTGATGTCAGACTAAAATTCCCCGCCTTCTAGCTACCCTCCAATCCTCAGAACTATTCCAGAATCCTAATGCATCCACTATTTCTGTGGCTATAACACTCATCCATTTGGCCCTGGCCTTTAATCCATTCAATTTACCTAACACCACTTCCCCTTATCACTCACTCCACATTTGAGTCCCCCACTACTTAGTCAGAACTTGTTATTCAAATTCTACCTAAGATTCGTCAGACATGATAATCTATTTTCCCTTTCCTAATTAAGCCCCTTGTCCTCCTCTGCTGGACTCTGAATTTCTCCCAGTCCTCTGGTAGGCTGCTTTTTCTGGCTAATTTGTATGCCAGTTTTGCTCTTATTCTCATCTTGCTCAAAATATGTTCTGAAGGCATTTATTTTTCCCTGAAGTTTTTTCTGCGATCCTTGAGCTGCAGTCTTTCTAAACCCTGGGAAACTCAGTCAACCAAAGTTTAATGCCAGATAGGTTCAACGTGAGATTTCCAGCTCATTAAAATGATTTTATTGATTATCAAGCTTGAGGTTTTATTGACTATCAAGTTTGAACTTTGCCCCATGGATTAAGGATCAGTAGAAGCATGGAAAAAATATTGGCTCCAGAAGAGTTAAGAGAAGTTGTTTATTTTTTAACTTTAGAATGGTAGGCATTGATATTCATCAGGGGTCAGTGCTGAGATCACTTTTTAGGTGTATATTAATGACTTGCACATGGGTATGCAGAATAAAATTTCCAAATTTACTGGCAACAGCAAACCTAGAAGTATGTTAAACAAACTGAACAATTGTGACAGACTGCGAAAGAACATGAATAGGTTGGCAGAAAGACAAACGGTTGATATAATCCAATGCGGAGAACTGCAAAACGATATGTTTTGATAGAAACAATTTTGAGATGATACAATATAGACTCTAGCACAATTCTGTGATATACACAAGTAAACAGAGATTAGAGTATATGAATGTCAATCTTTGTAAAATCCCTGGGGATGGAATCAACTTGGTTGCCTTCTTTGAAACAGGCCCTAAAGGCATACCTTCTGCTAATAATTGATGACCAATTCCAGGAAATCCCTGAAATACAATTTGTGACAGGGAAAGCTATTTGTGGCATGGTACCTTGGAGCCTTTAAATTTGATCTGAGCTTTATACAAAATCAAAATGCAAGAAGGAGATCTTCGCAAACCTCACAGAGAGTAACATAAATATATTTCTGACAGTGGGAAAACATTACAAGCAATAGCGGATGTTTCAAGGCAAAACTCTTAGCAGTGCATATGCCAGGAATCATAAAGGAAACAGGCTCCCTTGCCCACCAAGCTTGCACCTTTATTTATTCTCAATTCCCTCCAGAATCTGTCACATACCCACACAGTAAGGGCAATTTGCAATGGCCAGTTAACCTAATGACCCTCACATTCTTAGAATGTGAAAGGGAACAGGAGCACCTAGTGGAAAGTCATGCGGAGAATGCGCATATTTGAAGAGACAGGATTGAAGCTGGGTCTCTGGCGCTGGGCGGCACCGACTCTCTTAGCTGTGCCACTGTGCTGCCTTAACACTTGGATTAACAGGGGACAGTTGATGAGTGGAAACCCTCTTACCCAAGAAACCTCTATCATCCTAATCTTCATCTATCTATCTATCTATCTATCTATCTATCTATCTATCTATCTATCTATCTATCTATCTATCTATCTATCTATCTATCTATCTATCTATCTATCTATCTATCTATCTATCTATCTATCTATCTATCTATCTATCTATCTATCTATCTATCTATCTATCTATCTATCTATCTATCTATCTATCTATCTATCTATCTATCTATCTATCTATCTATCTATCTATCTATCTATCTATCTATCTATCTATCTATCTATCTATCTATCTATCTATCTATCTATCTATCTATCTATCTATCTATCTAAAAACCCTGATCTTGTTATCTTTCGGTTTAGCGGTCATTCTATTTGCGCATAAATGGTACATGATAGCACTACAATTTTTGCTAGCTTACTAACCGTTCTCCTGTGCTGCGATTGGACCAGGTTTCGTTCCGATCGGTGGAAGTTGGTAATAGCTTCGAGGTTTAAAAATCTTAAAAACTGTGCGTGCGCAGATCGATTGCCTCTCCTGCCATTCAACGCTGCGTGGATTGGTCCCTCCTACTCTCACTCCGTGGGACTATCCTCCCCTTCCTGCGCCATCGCGTCTTCACTTCAGCTGCGGGAGGCTCTAGATGGCCGGCAGAGGTCTCCAACCGGACACAATTTTCGGAGGGAGGCAGCAGAACGAGACCCTTCTTTTGAAGAAGTCTGAAGAAGGGTCTCGACCTGAAGTCTGAAGAAAGGTCTCGACCCGAAACGTTGCCTATTCCTTCGCTCCGTAGATGCAGACTCGCCCGCTGAGTTTCTCCAGTATTTTTGTCTACCTTCGATTTTCCAGCATCTGCAGTTTCTTCTTAAACAAAATATATTTTAATTGCATTTAGCTGATTTGAGTAAGTAATGCTGTACAAACTTGCCATTAAATTATCATGGCAGCTGTATGACAACTTACAGAGCAGAAGTGATTTCATCTAACTAAAACCTCAAAACTCTTTATTCTTCTGGTTATAAAGAGAATATTGTGGGATAACGTCGTTCCACCATATATTTGTTGGCAATTATTTCATTGTCCATTGCACTGTAGTGACATCATAAACACATGAGGCAGTAATATTTAGGCAGTAATCGTTTTTATATGTTGTACATTGGTGTTAGTTGCTCAGTTGCTCAATAAATGTACTCTGAACACTTTGCAAATCTAGCTACTCAAACTACAAGGATCATAAATATTAGTTTATGAAATAGTTTGCCAATTACTACCCAAGGGAATATATAAAGCTATGACTGGTAGTTTGGGAATCGTTACTTAACTGAATGTTTACAAAAAAATTGAGATGACTTCAGCAAAAAATTGAATAGTAAAGCAATTTGAAATAACGTGCTTTGTTTATGTGTAAATTAACTTAAATTCTAGAAGCTTTAATTTAAGAGGGAATGTATTCCTGAAGGAGATGTGTTCGTTCTCAAGGAGAGTACACACTAAATGATCCATCAGTGCTTACGGAAATGGTATGGGGAAGCTTCATTCTGGAATAGGGGTGTTGAACTGATTAAAACTCTTGTCTGTTGTCTCATGCTTTTACTTGTCCAGCACAGAACCTGCACATTCATTTAATACTGACACATGATAGGATTTTAAACAGAACAGAGGAGGATCTTTTGGTATTATCACATGTGGGCTTGGGGAAGTTAGAGCCAGGCAGTCTCAGGAACTAGAAAGGTCGTGCATAAAGATGGTGAATATGCTTTTGAGAGTGGGGAGAAAAGGTGGTGATATATGGACTTTTTCTGATGTTGACAGAAGGCGATGAAAAGTTGAGCAGGATAATTGGTCTCAACAAGTGGTTCAAAAGATGGAAGGAAAATGAATGGATTTCGTTGGCAGCATTGGGAATGCTTGGGGGCAAATAATAATCTCTTCAAGAGGGATACATTGAATATGAATCAATTTTTCAGTAGCAAGGTGGGTTTAAATGTGGTGATTGAATCAGAGCAGGATCTAATCCAGACATGGCAACAAAGCAATAGGGATAAAAGACAGAAAGCTAAAGATTTAAAAAAATCAAAGTTAAAGACAGAACTAGAAATTATATGGGGACATAACAAAAGAGCAGCGATAAGAAAAAAACAGAAGGGCAGACTATCTAATAAAACACCAAAAAGATGAGGATAGAAGTGCTATAAATCTGCAAGAATGGAATCACAAGATAACGGACATTGAATGAGTGAGACCTAAGGTCCTCAGTGAAGTTGGATCAACAATCATCATTCTCTTAAAGATGAGAGGATGCTTTGTTTGGGAATTGGGTGTCAAACACACTAACATTTTAATGGTTTGTAAATGGAGCTCCACCGACTAGGTTAAAATAAGTTCTATACAAATTGCAGAATTAACTCAGCAAACTGAACTCAATAAAGTAACTCAGGCAGCAACTGCAGAGGGAATGGACAGGCGACATTTTGAGCCAGGTACATTCTTCAGTCTGTATTTACGTTGAAACAAAAAGAGGTAGAGATTCATGAGGTTGGAAGGGCAGAATCACCGTCTGTTTAATAAAATATCTAATTTTCAATGTTTCCCGTAAAAGAGCCATTAGAGTCACTGCAGTTAGTAAGTGAGACTGCGAATGATGCTAACAACAGACATCACTTCGATTTGTCTGCCTGCTATTCCACTGTTCACCACTGAATATTAATGTGAAACATTACAACATGAAGTGCAAAGGAACATTTGGTAACTCCATGCCAGGTACATTATGTAGGTGTGTGCATGGCTATTTTATGCTGCTCAAGATGTCCTGATACCCCACACCAACTTCTGTCCTGTGATATTATGTATGCTACAATGCTGGGAACTATTTTTTAGTATAGAATACAATGGTATAATTCATAGAGAGTTTCAAATTTCAAATTAATAGTGAGTATAGTCAATAGCCAGAACTCTAATAGGATGTTATAAAACAGAAATGGCACTATTTGTACTAACAGCTATAAAATAATGATTTACAGTCAGTTTGGTTAGTATAATCAGCTGCCAGCTGCAATTGTACAATCTCAAATCAATCCATGTTTGCGTTTGTATCAGTTGCTGCCAAAGATATGACCTATGATTTTATTGAATTTTGTCAAAAGTAAAATACGTCACATGGTCTAGTCCCATTGTTGTTCCTTGTGTTGTAATGTTCATATGTTCTCACAGATTAGAAGAAGCGAATTGGGAAGCAAAACTAAATTAAAAAAGGAGAGAACAGTTAAAGAAATGAGATTACACATAAGACATTATGATCATCCTCTCAGTTGGTGCAAGAAGTGGAAATGAAAGACAGTTGAATATTTGTGACTGTGATTCATGAAGTAATTTCGAAAACAATAGCAGACACAATAACAACTGATTGAGCAAAATGTCATAAAGTGTTTCACGAACAACTTAGTCAGAGTGGTAGCTTTTAAGGAACAATCCTTTAGTGAAAAAAGGTTTAGTGTGTGCCTTTCAGAGTCAGATCCAAGGTAGCTGAAGGTACTTGTGCAATTGAGTAGCGATTAAAATTGGACAGGATCAAGAAGGCAGAGCTGGAGAAATGTAAATATCTGAAAGGGTTGCAGTCTGCAGAAGATTATAGCAATGGGAAGGGACAATAATGATGCTTTGAAAATAATGATGGGAATTTAAAAACTGGGGCTGTGGTTAAATTGGGAAGTTAGCAAGTCCAAAGTCTTGAATGATAAGGATTTAGTGCAAGAATGAGGACTTGGGTTTATAAAACAAGGAAAACTGGCCAGGATTTGCTTCAGAATAAGAATGGATTTGGATTTTAGCAGTGGATAAATTGAGACTGGGGCAAATTTGGCAATGTTACAGAGGTGGAAAGAGGTGGTCTTAGTGATTTAGCCATTATGAGTTTTGAAGCTCATCTTAAGGTCAAATAAAACAATATTGTAAACAACCTGGTTCAGTTTAATTTCCAAGTTGAGATGGAGTTGTTTGTTAGGTAATGAATTAAAAGCTTGATTTAGTATGTGGATTTACAGAGTTTGATGAATCAGGAAGGACTATGGGATATTTGTATAATTCACCTAATTATGACATGATGTGTCTTTTCATCAAGGACTGGCACTTAGGCAATATTGGTTTGTACGGTGAATGTAATTTTATTGCACATGTTCTTGGAGTGGGATGAGGAGCATGATGTAACTACCTCAAGGGTTGATGTTGTTGAGAGATGCGTTTGCTGGTCAGTACGATCGTCAGTAACTTCTTTGAACAATCTCGTGGATTGAAGATTGATTTCTCGGTTTTATTTTCCGAAGTGTCCTACGGTTTTGCATTTTTTTTTAACAGTTGTGCAAAACAAGTTTTACGGGCTGGTAGGAAAGTTGCCGCAAGGAGCAGATGGGCACATGCTGTGCAGCAGATACATCATGAGGCAGTTTTGGATAGACTTTTTTTCCAGTTGGTCTGTTGTGGTTCAGCTCTATTTCATACATCAGCTGCGAGAGAACCATGCATGTTTGTGTATTTTCAAGCGTTTATTTCTCCCTCCGTTTTATAAAGTGTAGCCAATCTGACTTTTGTCTTTTAGTTTAGTTTAGATACAGTGGCTTGCAAAGGTATTCATACCCCTTGAACTTTTCCACATTTTGTCACGTTACAAGCACAAACGTAAATGTATTTTATTGGGATTTTATGTGTTAGACCAACACAAAGTGGTGCATAATTGTGAAGTGGAAGGAAAATGATACATGGTTTCCAAATTTTATTACAAATAAAAAACTGAAAAGTGTGGCGTGCAAAAGTATTCAGCCCCCCTCAGTCAATACTTTGTAGAACCACCTTTCGCTGCAATTACAGCTGCAAGTCTTTTGAGGTATGTCTCTACCAGCTTCGCACATCTAGAGACTGAAATTTTTGCTCATTCTTCTTTGCAAAAAGCTCAAGCTCAGTCAGATTGGATGGAGAGCGACTGTGAACAGCAATTTTCAAGTCTTGCCAGAGATTCTCAATTGGATTTAGGTTTGGACTTTGATTGGGCCATTCTAACACATGAATATGCTTTGCTCTAAACCATTCCATTGTAGCTCTGGCTGTATGTTAAGGGTAGTTGTCCTGCTGGAAGGTGAACCTCCAACCCAGTCTCAAGTCTTTTGCAGACTCTAACAGGTTTTCTTCCAAGATTGCCCTGTATTTGGCTCTATCCATCTTCCCATCAACTCTGACCAGCTTCCCTGTTCCTGCTGAAGAAAAGCATCCCCACAGCATGATGATGCCACCACCATGTTTCACAGTGGGGATGGTGTGTTCAGGGTGATGTGCAGTGTTAGTTTTCCGCCACACATAGCGTTTTGCATTTAGGCCAAAAACCTCCATTTTGGTCTCATCAGACCAGAGCACCTTCCTCAACATGTTTGCTGTGTCCCCCACATGGCTTGTGGCAAACTGCAAACGGGACTTCTTATGGTTTTGTCTCAACAATGGCTTTCTTCTTGCCACTCTTCCATAAAGGCCCGATTTGTGGAGTGCACGACTAATAGTTGTCCTGTGGACAGATTCTCCCACCTGAGCTGTGGATCTCTGCAGCTCCTCCAGAGTTACATCTTGGCTACTTCTCTGATCAATGCTCTCCTTGCCCGGCCTGTCAGTTTAGGTGGACGGCCATGTCTTGGTAGGTTTGTAGTTGTGCCATACTCTTTCCATTTTCAGATGATGGATTGAACAGTACTCCGTGAGATGTTCAAAGCTTGGGATCATTTTTTATAACCTAACCCTGCTTTAAACTTCTCCACAACTTTACCCCTGACCTGTCTGGTGTGTTCCTTGGGCTTCATGATGTCCAAGGAACATTGTTTGCTCACTAATGTTCTCTAATAAACCTCTGAGGCCTTCACAGAACAGCTGTATTTATACTGAGATTAGATTATACACAGGTGGACTCTATTTACTAATTAGGTGACTTCTGAAGGCAATTGGTTGTACTGGATTTTATTTAGGGGTATCAGAGTAAAAGGGGCTGTATACTTTTGCACACCACACTTTTCAGTTTTTTATTTGTAAAAAAAATTTGAAAACCATGTATCATTTTCCGTCCACTTCACAATTATGCACCACTTTGTGTTGGTCTATCACATAAAATCCCAATAAAATACATTTACGTTTGTGGTTGTAACGTGACAAAATGTGGAAAAGTTCAAGAGGTATGAATACTTTTGCAAGCCACTGTACATTGTGGAAATAGGCCCTTCAGCCCACCAAGTCCACGACGACCAACGATCACCCATACACTACTTCTATTTATACACTGGGGACAATTCTAGAAGCTAATTAATCTACAAACCTGGTAATCTTTGGAATGTGGGTGGAATCCAGAGCAGCTGCAGAAAATTCAGGCGCTCACAGGGAAAACATACAAACTGTGTACAGGCAGAATCCATAGTCAGGATCAAATCCGGGTATCTGGTACTGTATGGCAGCAACTGTACTGCTGTGCCGCACTTCCTTCTCATTTTATATTTTAGCTCTATTGTTATAACCCAAAACTCCTAGGTAATTGTAACCAGAACAAAAGGCACTCCGTTAAATTTGTGATCATTGAATTACAGACATGCGAAGAGGGTATCTTGGCACTTAGCACGTCACTTAATGTAGCAAAGCAGAGGAAGAAAATACCTTGTCCTGTTCTCCCTGTTCTCCAAGCCTTTCCTGACGTCCTCTGAGTGAGGGCTGTTTGTATATATGTATGTAGCCTGCTTGTGTATACTACTCCTATAACAAATGTAAAGCACTTTGGTCAACAAGAGTTGTTTTTAAATGTGCTCTATATATAAATGTGACTTGACTTGTCCTAATTCTCTTCTCCCATTGCTATTTCATCTTGCTGCGAATATTCAGCTGTTATGCAATAGGTCAGAACCACTGCACAGTTAACATTAATTCTTGTTTTTATTATTATAGCTGGCATTTAAATTCTATCAATTTTAGTGACCGTGGTACGGAAACATCTGTCAGCTGATGTTACTGGAACAGTGCTGAAAAATTCACATTTTCAATGGCATTGATGCTGCTTGCATTAGCGATTTGAAAAAACTGGCCTCTAATAATCTTTACCCAATTAATGTGCAAGTTTGCTCTAAAGTACAATTTTAAATGGAAATATGAATAATTTACAGGAATTAAACCAAAAACGTGAAATTGTGTGAAACAATTGGAATTCTCTGGTATACTGCAGGAAAACAGATGAGTCACCTATTTACTTGTATCATGTCAGGGTCTCAAAAAAATTATCTAAAATTCAATTGCACTTTAGTTTTCTTGTCCTCTCCTTGCTAAGGTAAGCATATCGGGTGAAAGTGTTAGTTGTAAAACAGATTATATGAAGTTAGCTAACAATATGAAAGTTTCCAATTAATTAAATTATGTGTGTCTGCCAATTAATTTATACCAATTTTATTATAAAATATTGACATTTCTTAATTAAAAAACACTCAGAAAACTTTCTCACAGATCATTATTGAAACTTTTCAATTTGGTTGGAATCAAAGATCAAATAAAATTAGTTTTGTACTTACTTAGATATACAGGCCCTTTGGCTCGTCGAATCTGTTCCAACCAGCGAGCACTCCGTATACTAGCACTATCCTACACACTGGAGACAAATTATAATTTACAGAAACTAATTAACCTGCAATCTGTATGTCTTTTGGAGTGTGGGAGGAAACTGAAGCACCCGAAGAAAAAACACATGGGAGAACGGACAAACTCCGTAAAGACAGCACCCATAGTCAGGATCGAACCCAGGTCTCTGGCGCTGCAAGGCAGTAACTCTAACACCACTGTGACTGTGCTACTGTGCCACCCTAGGTTTATTATTGTCACATACCAAGGTACAGTAAAAACCTTGAGTTGTATGCTATCCAATCAAGTCAGATAATACAATACATAAATACAATAAAGTCAGACTCAAGTACCAGAGGAGGAAAAGATACAGAATATATTTCTCAGCATTATAGAGCTGACACACCAGCACGACTTTTCAGCGACAGTCTTCGACCTTCAAGCTCGAGGGCACTCGCTTGAAAAACCTCGAGCCGGATCGATCGTCAGAGATGAAAGCGCGAGCCGGATCTGACACACACACACACACACACACACACACACACACACACACACACACACACACACACACACACACAAAGGGGGGGCCAGGGAAAGCGGGGGAGCGCTGTCTGAAATTCACACCCGTGATGAACAGGAAGGTAAAAGACGGCTGGCACAGTGTACGGTAAGTCCTTTAGAGAGCACGGAGGGTGGCGAGAGAAGGGGGGGAGAAGGAGTGGAGACACTTTTAAGAAGCCAGACAACTTTTAATAAGGTTTAGCGGGCATTTAACATTACCAGTCGGTTTACTTACTTTTTTTTCTCAACGAGCTTTACCTTCCACTACCTTCGATTAACTTCGATTGCCTTTGATTACCTACGATAGCATTACGACCTACTACGACCTACCTTGACTAAACCTACGAGTAAAAAAATATCAACTTTTTTCCATGGCGACCTTTCTTTACTCGCGGGCATTTCTTTAATCGGGTTGTGCCTGCTAGAGCTGCTGCCTCACAGCATCAGAGTCCCGGCTCAATCCTGATCTCGGATACTGTCTGTGTGGAGTTTATAACTTCTGTCTATGACCATGTGTATTTCCTTCGGGTGCTGCAGTTTTCTCCCACATCCCAATGACGTGTGTTTTGCCAATCTCCAAATTGCCCCTAGTGTGTAAGACGTGGATGTGAAAATGGGATAACACAAACGAATGTGAACAGGTGATCGATCAATGGTCGGCATGGACTGATTGAACTTTAGGGCCTGTTTCCATGCTGTATCTCTAAAGTAAACAAAACTAAACAGTTTGGTAATCGGGTGCTTTGTATCGACGAGATGATATCTGTCATTAATTCCAACTGATAATCCAGTAATACATTTACATTTTGTTCAATTTCAATCACTTTGCAATGTGATATTGATAAAGGCTTAACGTGGTTGCAGGAGTCAATAGGACAATGTTGCGTTGTACCTCCCAAAAGAGTTAATATATGAGAAAAGAACAGCGAATCGTAATCAAAGAGGACTGATTTCTTATGGCAGCCTGCCTTTGGCCAAGTTACTGCAGCCAACCATCAATGGATTTAGGTCTGTTATCTAATACATAACTTAATCTGAAGACTTAGAAATTCAGCAGTACACAGACGTCTGATAAATTTATCAAGGCTCAGATATCTGGTGCCACTAAGAGATGTTTGTACTGGCTATATTTCTGGTAAAAGAGTTACGCTAAATTTGCTCTTCTGTATAAGTGTTTATTCATTTGTTTTGCTTGGAAGATACCAAGGGGCGTCTTTGATTTTATTTTCAAATACCTTCCAGTAATCATTTTAATTACACAATGATTGCATAATAAAATTCATTGAAATGATTTGGACTGTAACTCTGCTGCCTCACTTCATATTCAGACGTTCTAAGGTCTATACCTCACTGTGAGTTGCCTTATTTTGGCACATACATACAAGTAACACTAACTACTATTTTGTTAAAAGCTCTCCTTCCAAACTTTGCAAAGGAGTTTCCTTATTTAAAATCTTCACTCAGAGTTACTTTAATCGAAATACTAATGGGCCTGTCCCACTTAGGCGACTTCATAGGCGACTGCAGGAGACTATGCAGTCTCCACATGGTCACCACATGTTCGCAGGTAGTTGCCGGGGAGTCGCCTTCATGGTTGTGAGGAGTTCCCGCATTCTGGGAACTAGCCGCGGCCTCATTATGGTCACCGCAAATTTTTCAACATGTTGAAAAATGAGCGGCGACCAGAATGAAGCAAATTCTCATGCGGTAGGTGGGTCGCTAGGAGGTCCTAGTTGGTTGCCAGGAGATCAAAGGTTCTCGTATGTTCTCGTAGGTTTTAGCCGGTGAATTTCATTGGCTCATTGGGATAAAAAAATATAAGCAGTAGTTTTCAGAACCAAGGATAACCAACCGGTAATGTTAAATGTCCGCCGAGCTTTACAGCCGTGTATCTCTGGCTTCTTAAAAGTTGTCTCCACTTCTACTCCCGCCTTCTACCCTCTTCTCCCACCTCTCCCCCTCCCCCCCCCCCCTCTTTTTAAAGGACTTATCATACACTGTGCTTTAGCCGTCTCAATTAATGAACCTTCCTGTTCATCGTGGTGTGTATCATCTTGGCTTTGCACCGTGTGGTTTTCATTCACACATCATTCGCCCCGCTTGCCCTGTCCCCTGCCTGCATAACGGGCTGGTGAAGGAAGTGATGTGTTTGTGTGTGTGTTCCACTCTGACGGTTGCCATTCCAGTTGCTGGTTTTTCAGGCGACTGCTGGCAATCGCCTTAAAAATCGCCTAAGTGGGACAGGCCCATTACAGACGTAAATTATATATTCTGAATCATTATAAAAATCTTATTCTTTGGCCTGTTGTGCTGTATGTTCATACGTGCACCATTTCAGACATGGGTTGTTTGATACATGAATGAATACTTCAATTGTAGACTGCTACAATATTGGTATGGTAGTTTGAATATCACTATACCTTAATTGGTACACGTGACAATAAAAAACCTTTGAAACCTTTGTATTTTGTGATAGTAATGCAAGCAGAACTGTTCATGATTGCCACACATTCAAACTGACAATAAAAAGAATGAGGGGGGACCTCATTGAAACACAGAGAATAGTGAAAGGCTTGGATAGTGGGTGTGGAGAGGATGTTTCCACTAGTGGGAGAGTGTAGGACGACAAGTCATAGCCTCAGAATTAAAGGACGTTCTTTTAGAAAGGAGACGAGGAGGAATTTCTTTCGTCAGAGGGTAGTGAATCTGTGGAATTATTTGCCACAAGAGGCTGTGGAAGCCAAGCCAGTGGATATTTTTAAGGCAGAGATAGATAGATTCTTGATTAGTACAGGTGTCAGAGGTTATGGGGAGAAGTCAGGAGAATGGGGTTCGGGGGGAGACATAGATTCAGCCATGATTGAATGGCAGAGTAGACTTGATGGGCCGAATGGCCTAATTCTATTTTTCCTTACGATAATATCTTGTGTTTAAAAAAAAAAGAAACACTCAGCAAGTCAGGCAGCATCTGTAAAGAGTGAAACATCTAACATTTCAATGACTCTTTGTTAAATCTGGAAAAGTGAGACTATATGTTAAGTTTAAATGGCAAAAAGGGTTGGAGAAGAATAACTGAAATTGTTAGCCACAAAACCTACAATGTATCCAGATCGTCCAATGTTTTGTTAGATTAACTAATAACTAATGCACGATTAGTAAGTTTGCAGATGATACCAAAGTGGGTGCTATTGTAGATAGTGAAGATGGTTGTCAAAAATTGCAGCAAGATCTTGCTTGGTTAGGCAGGTGGGTTAAGAAACATCCTACAGTGAACAAAAGGGCTTTGGGAAGTCTTGCAGAGCAGAGGGTTCTAGGAGTGCAAATATATAGTTCCTTAAGTGGCATCACAGGTAGTTAGTGTGGTCAAGAAGGCTTTCGGCACATTGGCCTTCATTAGTCAGAGTACTGATTATATTAATTAGGAGGTTAGGTTACAGTTATACAAGACATTGGTGAAGCCACATTTGGAATATTGTGTTCAGTTTTGGTCAACCTGTTATAGGGAAGATGTTGTTCAGTTGGAAAGGGTTCAGAGAAGATTTACAAGGATGTTCCCAGGACTAAAGGGCCTGGGCTATAGGGGAAGGTTGAGCAGGCTAGGACTTTATTCCTTGGAGCGCAGGAAGATGTGGGGTGGTCTCATGGACAAATAAGGTAATGAGGAATAGATAGGGTAAATGCACTTTGACCCAGAGTAGAGGAATCAAGAACTGGAGGACAAAGGTTTAAGGTGAGGGGGGGATAGGAACCCGAGGGGCCACTTTTTTACACAAAGGGTAGTAGGTATATGGCAAGAGCTGCCAGAAGAGGTAGTTGAGGCAGGTACTATCACAACATTTGAAAGACATTTTGGCAGGTACATGGATAGGACAGGTTTGTAAGGATATGGGCCAAATGCAGACAGGTGGGACTAGTGTAGATGGGGCATGTTGGTCGCTGTGGGTAAGTTGGGTGAAAGGGCCTGTTTCAACGCATTAACTCTAAGACTCTATGGAAAATGAGGGACTGTTCCCCTTGTCTGCAATGGACTTTGTTGGAATAGAGCAGGAAATCACAGTGGATCAGAGTGGGAATGGAATAAAGAATTATAGTGACAGCAACTGAAAATTCAGCATCGCCTCTGTGAACTAAACAAAGGTGTTCTGCAAAGCGTTAGGTCATCTCACTGTAAAGACGGCGGCAATGTGAGCTTTGAGCACAGTGCACTGGGCAAAGATGCTACATGATCTGCAGGCCATTTCCAGCAACCTCCTTTTGGTTTCAGGTTTCAGTTCTGAACTGCATCTCACCGCTACATGTCCCTTTGTTTATTTTCTATGTTTTTCTGTCACTCTTTCTCTTTCTCTTGTGCCAGAGATCCAGGGTCGATCCTGACCTTGGGTGTCTCCCTGTGACCACGTGGGTTCCCTAGGGTGTTCTTGTTTCTGTCTGTCTCTCTCTCTGCCTCTAACCTTCCTCATTAACCTATTGATTCGATGACTCCAAAATCATTGAATTATCTCATCAACTGTGGCTTCATGCAATCAACGATAGTTTCTTTGTCATACCTATTTCTCTCCCATTCTCTCTGTAATTTATTTTCCCCCTCTTCCAGTTCTCAAATATCTGTTTGTCTTTCTGCAAATGCTGTCTTGCCTTCTGCGTCTTTCCAGTAATAGAATAAAGAAGTGCAGATACTGGCTGATACACAAAAGAACACAAAATGCTGGAGAATGTGGGTAGGTGATGTTTTGGGTTGAGACCCTTCTTTAGACTGAATGTAGGAAGGAAGAAGAAAGCTAGAAACGTCACCCATTCCTTCTCTCCAGAGATGCTGCATGTCCTGCTGAGCTACTCCAACATTTTGTGTCTCTCTTCGGTTTAAACCAGCATCTGCAGTTCCTTCTCACACAATGAGACCCAACAAGATGACTTTGAAGCTAGTACCACTCGGGTGAGGCGGGGGGGGGGGGGGGGGGGGGGAGTGGGGGGTGGGTTGAGATGGTGGGGAAGCAGTGAGAAGAAGGTTGGGAAGAAGGGGCTTCGGAGGCTGGGGGGGGGGCGGGGGGGGGGGGGGGGGGGTGGGTTTTATCTTAAATGGAGAATTCGTCCATACTGTTGTAAGCTACCCAAGCAGAACATGAGGTGGTGTTCCTCCAGTTTGCGTGTGGCCTCAGTCTGGCAATGGAGGTTGGCCAGGACAGCGTGTCCGACAGTGAAAGAGGCCCAGGACAGAAAGGTCAGAATGGGAATGGGAAGGGGAGTTAAAATTATTACAAGCCAGGAGTTCCAGTAAGACTTGGGAGACCGAGCAATTTCCAGTATTCTTTTGTTTTCATTATTGTAGTATCATGTGCCTCTCATTACTGTGCCCTTACACAATCCTGGCAACATGATCCAGTAGCCCATCTTTATTTGTGCAAGTATTCCTCAGCTGTTGGTTTATTCTGTTTCAATTTGTAAGTTTCAGGAAGGCTGTTCTTCAACTTGCTATGTGATGTGATCCATTCTGAATCCGAACTCCATCATAGATTGAGAGAAATATACATTAGCCAGAGTATGGATGGTAATATTTTCTATCTGGCTTTTGCTGCTTCATTGCAAGCACCAAATGAACTGACAAAAACAACATTTTTCTGATCCTCTCCAGGGTCTCAAGATAAGTGTGAATCTACAAACAGCCTGCATTGCCACTAGGTGGTGCTCTCCTCGGCATTGTTTACCTTGGGTCTTCCGTTCAAAACATTGTAGAAACGCAAACCTCATCCATCTCAAGGCACTTTACACCAATATCATTGGTTCTGGCCGTGCTAACTAACTGCTTATTCCCGTCCTCACTCCAACAAAGTAAACACTTGTGAGCCAGTGTGTGTAGGAAGGAACTGTAGTTCCTGGTTTATACCGAAGATAGACATAAAATGCTGGAGTAACTCAGCGAGTCAGGCAGCATCACTGGAGAAAAGGAATAGGTGACCTTTTGGGTCGGAAGAAGGGATCCAAACTGAAACGTTACCTTTTCTCCAGAGATGCTGCCTAACCCGCTGATTTCTCCAGCAATTTGTGCCTAATTTTTGTGAGTCAGTGTCTTGCTTTTAAATCAAGAGCCTGTCCTTTCCAGTGCCATAGACGTGGATCAATTGATGGGAACTGAACTACATTTGGAATGATGACTCTTGGTGGCTTCATTGGTTTCAACTAAAGACAAAGCATTTGTTACTTACCAAGGAAAAGTTGTTGAAATTGTTTCCTATTTCCATTTGGGATGTCTTCAGCTGAATTCTGCCACAAAGCTGCAGCATTTTTTAATTTCCGTTGCAAATTTCTGGAGTGGGGTTTGAACCTTGCCCTTCCTATTCACGTGTGGCACTAATCCAGTGATCTTTTTGAAAGTTGATTGAATGGTTGTTTGAAAGTTATAGCATGGAAACAGGCCCTTCGACCTACCGTGTCCACGCCAACAACGATCATCCGGTTCTATGTAATCCCACTTTAGAATCCACTCCCTACACACGAGAAGCAGCATACAGAGGCTAATTAACTTACAAACCCCCATGTCTTTGGGATGTGGGAGGAAACTGGAGCACCCAGGGGAAGCTACAGTGTCACAGAGAGAAAGTGTAAACCACACAGACAGCATCCAAGATTGGATTCAAACCCTGGTGTCTGGTAATGTGAACAGTAACACTACCAGCCGCATCACTGTGCTGTGGAGTTGAACATCGAAACATAGAAACATAGACATAGAAAATAGGTGCAGGAGGAGGCCATTCGGCCCTTCGAGCCAGCAACACCATTTATTGTGATCATGGCTGGTCATCCCCTATCAACCCGTGCCTGCCTTCTCCCCATATCCCTTGACTCCACTAGCCCCTAGAGTTCTATCTAACTCGCTCTTAAATCCATCCAGTGATTTGGCCTCCACTGCCCTTTGTGGCAGGGAATTCCATAAATTCACAACTCTCTGGGTAAAAAGTTTTTTTCTCACCTCAGTCTTAAATGACCTCCCCTTTATTCTAAGACTGTGGCCCCTGGTTCTGGACTCACCCAACATTGGGAACATTTTTTCTGCATCTAGCTTGTCCAGTCCTTTTATAATGTTATATGTTTCTATAAGATCCCCCCTTATCCTTCTAAACTCCAGTGAATACAAGCCTAGTCTTTTCAATCTTTCCTCATATGACAGTCCCGCCATCCCAGGGATCAATCTCGTGAACCAACGCTGCACTGCCTCAATCACAAGGATGTCCTTTCTCAAATTAGGAGACCAAAACTGTACACAATACTCCAGATGTGGTCTCACCAGAGCCCTATACAACTGCAGAAGAACCTCTTTACTCCTTTACTGAAATCCTCTTGTTATGAAGGTCAACATTCCATGAGCTTTCTTCACTGCCTGCTGTACCTGCACGCCAACTTTCAGTGACCGGTGTACAAGGTCTCGCTGTACCTCCCCCTTACCTAACCTAACCCCATTAAGATAATATTGTATATTGTAGAGCCCCATACTGTAGACTAGTGTCATCCTTTGTGGATTCAGGTTTTTCACTTAATTAGTCCAGGTGTCTGGGGTTATGTCGAGAAAGCAGAAGAATGAGGTTAGGAGGAGAGATAGATCGGCCATGATTGAATGGCGGAGTAGACTTGTTGAGCTCTACTCAATAATAGACCTAAACCAATGGCCTAATTCTACTCCTATAACTTTTGATCTTGTGACCTTCTTACATGCCTGTACTTGCATCTTCTAGTCTCCATGTGCCAAAGTTGGCTCAGAGATAAGAATTGTAACTCTACTCTCTGTCCATTGATTCCCTGTGATGACTCCTGTAAATGTTATCAAGTGGTCATCCCTTAAGCATCTGCATCTGAAATGGAAAGTCATAAACATTTGCTGTTTCAAGATTACTTGGTCTCATTTGGATACATTGAAATATCCATTCACTGCCTGCAGCTCACAATTGACATTATAACAAAGCCACGACTCAAAGCAACAGTTGCTTCTTTGTTTCACATTGGAAAGACTAAAATTGACAAAGACGACCGAACCCATAACCCACTCCCTTCCCTCACACTCCCCGTAAACATTTACAAATTCAGATTGAGGAACAGCTTCTTCCCCTCTATTGTCAGGCTTCTGAAGTCCTACCGAAAGCTCGGGTACTGTCTGATTCACCTCCATTGCAGACTGTCTTTGGAACAGCTGTACTACAATGCTGGGATCTATTTTCTGCACTCTGCACATTTTCCTTTGCTCTACCTATTCTATGTGAGTTTGACTTGATTGTATTTATGTCCAGTCTTATATGTTTTGATTGGATAGCATGCAAACTTTTTCACTGTACCTTTTCTAAGGGGATGGCAGTGTAATGTACATAATGGTAAGTGTAACTTTAGGAGCTGAATACCAAAATGGTGAGTTTGTGCCATGTGATAGATTCATTATCTTATCAGTCTTGTAAGTGTACTTTTGTAGAATGAAGAAAACTCGCACTGGCAACAGCACGTACTGAAAACCTGTGCTTTATTTTCTATCTACATGCTACTGCCGTAATACTTACAATCTTACAGATACATGACAATAATAGACCTAAACCAAGGTTATATGGGAAGTACTGATACTTCTATCAGTGGGAAAGATCGTCCAGAGGAATTCAGAAGAAGGTAAAAGCAGATCTGATGTTCAATGCCGTGCTCTCTGATGTGGATAGCAGACTAATTCTGGGGTGGGAAAATTGTCCTACCACGAGTGACAACATTAATTCTATCAATATTCTTTAGAGTTTTTGAAGAATAAGGGATGATCTTATTGAAGTATACACGATCCTCAGGAGCCATGACAGGGTATAGAGATGTTTTTACCAGTGGGAGAGCCTCAAACAAGGGAACATAGTTACAGGATTAGTGGCGGTCATTTAAAGCTGAAGAATGTAAGAAGTATGTAAAGGTTGGTAAACCTCTGGAATTCTCTACCCTGGAGGCTTGTGGAAGCGTTAGAATATTTAAAGAGGAAATAGATACACTTTTAAAAGATCAGGGAATAGAAGGCGATAGGGAACTGGAAAATAAAAGAAGATGAAGCCTGGGGCAGATCATGTTGAATGTCGGGGCAGGCCTGAGGGCTCGAATGGTCTATTCCAATGGTCTACTCCAATATTGCTTGAATGCGAGAAGGCCCAGCCACGAACATGCCCTCAAAAACCTTTTACAATTGTCAGACCACCAGCTTCCGCTGCTTTTTCAGCCACTGAAAGCTTTGAAAGCTTCTTACGCATTCATAAATGTTTCCGACATTCAAAAGCTATTAAAATTGAAGCAAATGTTTTAGGAAGTAAAGACTATCAAACTTTTATTGGTGCAGTTGGTAAAACTGCAGCCTCACAGTGCCAGAGACCCAGGTTCAATCTGGGGATAGTCATGAGATCAATAGTGATGAGAAGAGAATTAGGCCATTCGGCCCATCAAGTCTACTCCGCCATTCAATCCATCTCGACCTTATATATATCCACCAGCCTTCTGTTAGAATGCATGATGAATTCAAGAAAAGCTTCAAAGGTTCTTTATTAGTCACATACACTAATTGGTGTAGTCAAATGCGGATTGCCATTGCAGCACATTAAAACTAATAGAACATAACAATAATAAAGAAATTTAAACATAAAAACGTCCCACCACAATGGTTCCCACTGTGAGGGAAGGCACAAAGTCCAGTCCCCATCCCCATATCCACCCAGAGTCGGGTCTATTGAGGCCTCCGCAGTCGCCTTTAAGGAGGCCCGATGTTCTAGGCCCTTCTTGCTGGATGATGGTGCTCTGGCATCGGGAGAATCCTCTCAGTGGCATGGGATACCTGGAACGGCCGCTTCCTTACTCGAGACCGCAGCTTCCAAAGCTGTCAGGCCGCGCTGGATGGAGCTCCACTACTGGTGATCTCAGCGAGAGATTCCGAGCTCCCGATGTAAAGTTCAGCGCTGCCTCACGCGGCTGGCCGCTCCACAGACCTGCGATGTTTTTATCGGCGGTCCCAGCATACCGGAGTTCCAGCACGGCGACCCGGGCAAGGCATCGCCCGCTCCGCGATAGCACTCCAGCGCTGTGCCGCCACCAAAGCCGAGGTTCTGGCCGGTCACCTCAGGAAACGCCGTTCCTGACCCCGATGGAAGGTCGCGAGGACGGGTCGAAGGTGCTGCTCGGAGGAAAGCCGCCTCTCCGACCAAAAAAGAAGTTAAAAAACGGACAGCTGCAGGCTGGGCAGCCATACCCATACAGGACGGCACCCCCCTCCCAGCCCCATCCTGATGACGTCACACACCCCACCCCCTCCTTCTACGTCACTCCTTCCCACCAAAATGAGATTCATGTAGGATTAATGCAAATGGGTGATTGATGGTAGGCATGGTCTTGGTGGGCTGAAGGGCTTGTTTGTGTGCTATATATTCTTATGACTGAACTATCTAAGCCAATTGAACGTAATCAAGAACATTAAATTAAATTGAATCAGAAAATAATTGTAATTTTTGCAGACTGCTGTGTAGTCCTAATGTACAGTGAAATTGGTCGGGTGTTAAGTCTGTGCAAGTTCTAATGTAGTGCAGCATCTGAGATACACTCAGCACGATGGTGCTGGTGAAACTCAGCAGGTTGGGCCTCTGCCACTGTATTCCCACATGGGAGTATAGAGGTGGAATGAATTAATGGTTGTGCCTTTATCAAATTTGCTAATAATCCTGAGACTTCCTGAGACTTTACTGTAATTTAATCAGCAATACACTTGTGGTTCCAAACACAACTCCCAGCGGCAGTCAGCAATGCCCAGTGCTCTCTGTTGCCTTTGTGTTGTAACTGTTATGGGCTTGTATGATAAGTCCTTTAAAAAGAGAGGGGGGGGGGGAGGGGGAGAGGTGGGAGAAGAGGGTAGAAGGAGGGAGTAGGAGTGGAGACAACTTTTAAGAAGCCAGAGATACACGGCTGTGAAGCTTAGCGAACATTTAACATTACCAGGGTACACAAAAGGCTGGAGAAACTCAGCGGGTGCAGCAGCTTCCTCTTGTGTACCCTCGATTTTCCAGCATCTGCAGTTCCTTCTTTAACATTACCAGTCGGTTATCCTTGGTTCTGAAAAGTACTACTTACCTTTTTTCTTCCAATGAGCCAATGAAATTTACCGGTCAGCACAGGCTAAAGACTACGAGAACCTCCTCTTGACCTCCTGGCAACGCATTAAGACCTCCTGGCGACCCACCTACGGCTCGAGAATTCTTGCTACTCTCCATGGCGGCTTCATTCTAGTCTCCGCTAATTTTTCAACATTTTGAAAAATTCACGTTGACCATAATGAAGCTGCGACTAGTTCCCAGAATACGGGAACTCCTCACAACCATGAAGGCGACTCCCCGACAACCACCCGCGAACGTGTGGCAACTGCATAGTCTCCTGCAGTCGCCTAAGTGGGACAGGCCCATTAATTTGTACCAACAATTTACAAGTGACTAGTAGGAAGTGAAAGACTGTTAGATTCCCAAACATAATTCTCAAGAATGATAATGAAATTATGCAGAAATAATGTGTAAAAAAAAACACATTAGGATGCATTAAGATTACTTAACACAAAGGTAAGAAAAAGTGCTCAGAATATGAAGTGCAAGTAATGGCTTTGTGAAATGGTTTAGGGGTAAGGCAACCTACTAGAGAGAGTAGATTGTCCTATGAACCAACTTTACAAATGTTTGCACTAACCTAGCACAAACAGTTGTGACATTTCCTAAGTCGGTGAATCGCCAATAATAAAAAAGTGAAATATTCTGTCATCAGAGAAGATTTATCTGCAGGAATTAAACCAGCTTTGCGCTGGTTATTCTCTGTGTCAGGTTAGTGCAAACAACTACAAAGTAGGTTCACAGGACATTCCACTCAAACTAGCAGGTTGTTTTGGACTTAAACACAAAGCCTTTCACAAAGCCATTACTTGCATTTCATATTTAGTGCTTTTGCTTATATTTGTTTTTAATAAACGTAAAGCATTCTTCTGTGGGTTTTCGCATAGAAACATAGAAAATAGATGCAGGAGTAGGCCATTCGGCCCTTCAAGCCAGCTCTGCCAATCAATATGATCATGGGTGATCATTCAAAAGCAGTAGCCCGTTCCTGCTTTCTCCCCATATCCTTTGATTCCGTTAGCCCTAAGAGGTGTATCTAACTTTCTCTTGAATACATTTTCTTTAAGCTTGTAATGCAAATAGCTGAAACGCATGGGGTCGGCATGGTGGCACAGCGGTAGAGTTGCTGCCTTACAACGCAGGAGACCCGGGTTTGATCCTGACTATGGGCGCTGTTTGCACAGAATTTGTACGTTCTTCTCGTAACCTGCGTGGGTTTTATCCATGTGCTCCAGTTTCCTCCGACACTCCAAAGATGTTTAGGCTTGTAGATTAATTGGCTTCAGTAAAAATTGTCGCTAGTGTTTGTGTAGGATAATGTTAGTGTGTGGGGATCGCTGGTCGGCATGGGCTTGGTGGGCCAAAGGGCCTGTTTCCGCACTATATCTCTAAACTAAACTGAACATGAATGATTTAAAGCAGCTGGAGAAATTTTACATGACTTTTTAAATTTTTTTTTGGAAACTACCCCATTATAGCCGTTCATGCCAAATTGGGAGAAAAAGTGATAACTATGTGTAATCTTTGAAATTTTGTGACATTTATGCTAAAATAGTAAGATTAAATGAGAACTCACTAGTTTGTATTTATTTTATGAGGAGTTACGTTGGTGATTTCGTGAAGAACCCCGTCAGTTTGCACGCGTGTCAATCTTCAAAGCAGCGGTATGAAATCACATATAACAAAAATCGAAGTTAACTTGGTAAGATTAGCAACCTGAGAACTATCAGATTTGATTTGATTTTATTACTTGTCATTCGAACCTCAGAGAGGCTCGAACAAAACTCCGTTTCTACAAGCCATACAAACAAACAAACAGAACAATTCGTAAAAAAACACGCAAACAATTAAATTCACACAAACATCCATCACAGTGGATCCCTCCTCACTGTGATGGAAGGCAAAGTTCTTCTCTCTCCCCCGCACCATCTCTCTCCCGATGTCGAAGCCCCAGGCGGGCGGTGTTAAGTCCCATGTCCATTGAGGCCGCGCCGGGTGATGTACGACCCCGCTCCAGGCCCAAAGTCACAAAGTTGGAGCCCCCGGCGGGCGCTGGAATGTCCCGCAGCCATTAAAGCCGCGCCGGGCGATGCTTGGCCCCACTCCGGGTCGTTCCAACCCCGCGACACGGGCTGGAGAAGTTGTGTTGCGGAGCTCCGGAGAGCGGTCTCCCACCCGGACCCGCGAGCTCCCGACATCCCAACAGTCCACCGTCAGCAATCTGCAGCTGGAGCCGGAGCTGGAGCCCCGGAGTCGGGCCGGAGCTGGAGCCGGAGCTGGAGCTCCGGAGTCGGGCCGGAGCCGGAGCCGGAGCTGGAGCCGGAGCTGGAGCTGGAGCTGGAGCCGGAGCCGGAGCTGGAGCCGGAGCTGGAGCCGGAGACGGAGCTGGAGCTCCGGAGTCGGGCCGGAGCCGGAGCCGGAGCTGGAGCCGGAGCTGGAGCTGGAGCCCCGGAGTCGGGCCGGAGCCGGAGCCGGAGCTGGAGCCGGAGCTGGAGCTGGAGCCGGAGCTGGAGCTGGAGCCCCGGAGTCGGGCCGGAGCCGGAGCCGGAGCTGGAGCCCCGGAGTCGGGCCAGAGCCGGAGCTGGAGCTGGAGCCCCGGAGTCGGGCTGGAGCTGGAGCCGGAGCTGGAGCCCCGGAGTCGGGCCGCAGCCGGAACTGGAGCCCGGAGTCGGGCCGCAGCGGCCACCCACCACTGCTCCCCACGCTCCGAGGACGTCCAGCCCCACGACGGTAAGTCCGCAGCTCCGTGACTGGAGCCCCCACGTCATGACCTTTGTGAGAGAGGGTTGGGCGTGGAGGGCAGGTAATCACCAACGTAACTCCTCAAAAAATAAAGATCAAACTTCAAACTGGTAAGTTCTCGTTTAATCTTACTATTTTACTTCGGAGTCACGTGAGTGATTCCGTGAAGGTTTCAAAGCTCTGTGATTTAATGCCGTAGATTCAAATCCCGGCGTCTCACTGCATCGATTGACTCAGGATGAGTGAATAATCAATAATGCATTAACCATGACATTGATTCAAATGTATTAATGGTTTACGTTAATAAAGACATCAATAGCAACCCCTCCATCTCGGGGGGGGGGGGGCTAAAATGGGCGCAAAACAGAATGGGCAAATAGTCCGGGTCAGTAACCGGCCTATGGTTAAATATATTTTTTAAATTAATTCAGTGGACTATCCTGCAGTCGCGAGGATATGGTCGATGGGAACGTCCATTGCCCTGGCTGCTGACGTTTATGCCGCCCTGGTGGAATGAGATGTAAATTTTTCAGTGTTAATACCTGCATAAACCAGAACCTGCTGCAGTCACCTTGAAATAGTGTGACCACACCATTCCTTGTGTGGTTGTTTGTCGCCTAATAGACAATGCTGATTCCACTCTTCTCAGGATTCTGGTGGCCTTGATATAATATAGCAAGCCTGCCCTCACACATAGACGTGAGTCCGTAGGGTATGCCGAAATATGATCTTAAATCCTGCCATCCCTGGTCTGCTCTGCTTGTGTACATCAGAAATGTAAATGTAATGGCCCCTGCAGCCAATTCCATCTTATCTAGCCGCAGCGTTTGCAATGTTTGTCCTCGTTGTGCTCATACTAAGGATGTAGCTGGAACCCCCGGTGAAGTATTGTTAACAAATTTTCAATATCCAAACTGCATATACTTGTAGAGGGAGGACTTGTGTCAAGATCTCTTTTACAACTCGATACCCGGACTTCACCCGACAGAGTGGTTCCCGTTTGCTGCAGCTGTAGTGGCTCTATAACTGAATTATTGTCAAAGCCCATGTAAGAATGAAGTGGAAGACGACAGTAGTCTCTACCGTATTAAATGTAACATGAACATTCAACAACTGCTTCCGATCCCATCAATAGGAATGTACAGCTTTTTTGGTGCCATCCCTGCACTGTGCAGTGAGCACATCCATGGATTGATGTGACAACCTGAGCCGTAAGGCAGTCCATACAGAATGTGTAAGTCAATAACTGTTTTATTATGCAGAGGCCGGTTTCACGAAACCACAGTTTGAACCAGCAAAGTTTTTGTTTTTTGGAATAACCGTATTTTTGTTTTTTTATAACGGTTGTATTATTATAGCTGTCGAAAGCAGGCAACATGGCTGCTTAGCCAGTCAGACAGTATGAAAACCTGAAGCGATGTCTTGCTGACTGTTTCAAGACCCGACTAATGAGGCAAAATGGAGGAAGACATAAAAGAACATTCCTCCTTTTTGTAGCGAGAATGTATTCTCCGCATTGTTCTGCCACATATTTTTGCAATCAGTGAATAAACATGAAACCAACATGTGGATATTCGATGTAGCATTGAACCATACTTTCATAATATTTGAGATCCAATACCTGTTCTGTGTTGTCATCGATCTGAACTGGATGATACACCAGTGGCAAAGGAGATTAGGTAATTTATTACAGGATACTTTTACTTGATTGCCATGTGACTAACATATGCCACCACCCTAGTGTAGCAACTTGAAGTTGAGCATGTAGTTATGTATATTTGCTCAATAGCCCTTTACCCATGGGGTGCATCTAGTGTATATATTTAGTTGATACCAACAACTGAAGAATTGGCAACTCATGCAAATCCCCTCCACCTCCAACTAGAGATGATATTCGCAAATTCTCACCGTAGAGCTCTTAGCATCAGTTCATAATAACTGAATTCGACTGACCAGAACTACTGGTGCAAAGCTGAATACTGTTTGTTCATCATTGTGACTTACATAGCTTCAGCTGACAATAGCATAAGGTTGTTAACAATGATCTACATGTCCTTTGAGAGGTCGCTACTTTGCACAATGTCAGTTCCCCGACTTGCACAGCTGAAACACAGTAGCTGTGTTGCCAATTACTCTTGATGAATAGAAGTCAGCTTTATAACAGGTTGCTATTAACTCCAATCTCTTGCCACAGGGCGGAGCCATAGGCTAATGAATAGTTAAAGGTAAATCCCAATGACCAACAAATAATTTATCCCATTTAGCAATGTTTTACTGTTATTAGTACAGTTATCATTGCCTTTGATAACCTCTGTAATGGGAACTGCATAGAATGGATCTTTGAGACCCTTATGAATCTGTTGTTAGTCAGTAAAGAAGTTTTCCTATTCGGAAAGTTCATATGTAAGTTCGCCAACAAAATGCCAAACAAACTTGCCTTTTAGACAATATATTATCAACGTACCTGGATCCTGAAATAATTTCATATTTATGTTCCAAAAGGCGAGATTTCACATAGAAAGTATTAATGAATTAGAATTGTTAAAACTAAAACTTGTTAAAGTAGCGGTTATTCTTAAAAGAACAATATATTTTAATTGGAATTTGGTATTATATCTGATCATTCCCCGTTAACTTTTTCTTTAAAATTAGAAGAAATGCCTGATAAAAATTCGTTTTGGAAGTTTAACCCCCAAATTTTAAATAACTCACAAGGTTGCACATATTTAAGAGCAGATGAGATTCTTCTTTGAGACAAATGATACACCAGATATTTCACACTCCTTATTATGGGAAACTTTTAAGGCATTTATTAGAGGAACTATAATCTCATATCAAGCTTTCCAAAATAAAAAGAATAATACTGAACAATTGCAGTTAGAACAAGAAATTAGACAATTAGATTTAGAAAAATGCCAAAAGAACCAACTATAGATAAACATAATAAGATAATAATACTAAAATATAAATTAAATAAAATTTTATCGGCCAGAAATAATAAGATTATTTCAAATTACAAAACAAGAAAATTTTGAATTTGGTGATAAACCTCATAAACTCCTAGCATGCCAACCAGAAAAAACGGGGAAACAGAAAATACAATTACTAAAATTAAATCAGACAAAGGGGAATTACTAACACTACCTAAAGATATTAATAAATGATTTGCTCAATTTTATCAAAACTTATATACATCGAAAACCTCTGCAAATAATACTCAAATTACAAATTTCTTAGATAAGTGTAATCTTCCAAAATTAAACATGGTGGAACAAGAGGCATTAGGAGCTCAGATTACACTACAGGAAATAGAAGAAACAATTAGTTGTTTGAAGAATGGCAAAAGGCCAGGACCAGAATGGCTTTAGTAATGAATTCTATAAAAAGATTCTTACGAGATAATTTCTCCATGGTTGCAAGATAATATATATACAGTTTTAAAGAAAATAAACTACCAGAAACACTAACTGAGTCAACTATTACACTTATACCAAAAAAGGATAAAGATCTAGAAGACCCAGGCTCATATAGAGCTATTGCACTCCTAAATACAGACCAAAAAATATTAACAAAGACCCTAGCGAGAAGATTTGAGTAAATATGTTAGTAAACTAATAAATCCGGACCAAACAGGGTTCATACCAAAGAGATACTCATTTAACAATTTGAGACGGCTGTCTAATATAATGTACTCACATAATACTGAAGAAGAACTAACAATTTATTTCATTGGATGCAGAAAAAAGCTTTTGATCAAGTAGATGGCAATATTTATTCAAAGTATTGGAAAAATTTAACATGGAAGCTAATTTTTATTTCCATGGGTAAAATTATTATATGATTAAGCCGACGGCTAGAATACTGACTAATAATTATATTATCCCCAAAAATTCCAATTAGCAAGGGCAATAGGCAGGGGTGCCACGTTATCACCCCTGCTATTTGCACTAGTGATAGAGCCTTTAGCTGAAAGTTATAAGAAGCCATCCGAATATTCATGGGTATATTACCAAACACTCAAATAATAAAATTTTCATTATATGCAGACGACATATTATTATATATTACAATTCGCAAATTTAGCATACCAAAATAATACTAAATTTAATAGAGGAATTTTGGGTTCTTTTTCAGGATATAGAATAAATTAGAACAAAAGCGAAATTGTGACGATAAAACCTCAAGAGTCGACACAATCTGTTGAAATTCCCCTTTTAGAATTACAACAGAAAAATTATAAGTATTTGGGCATCCAAATTACTAGGAACTATAAATCATTACTCCAATGCAAACTATATGCCTTTATTAACTAAATTAAATGGGTTGATTAAATTTTGGAAGGACACTGCCGATGTCTTTAATAGGCAGAATAAACGCAATAAAAATGATCTTCTTACCACAAATATTGTACCTATTTCAATCAATACCAATATACTTACCTAAAAAAATTCTTCAAAAAATTAGATTCTGATATTATAAACTTCATATAGGATTATAAATCACACAGAATTTAAAAAAAAAAACTTGTGTAAATCTAAAGAATCAGGGGGACTGACACTCCCTAACTTATTGTATTATTATTGGGCAGTGAATATTAAAAATATAATCTACTGGTTGGACAGTTCTGGATAAGAATGGAGAAAGAGGATTGTTCCCCTTATAATATAGGAGCGATCCTTCTTTCCCCGATAAAACTGAACAATATAATATACAAGAAGAATCCAATTATTCATAGTATAATACGAATTTGGAAACAAATAAAATTAACTTTAAAATTTAGAAAATTATCGCTTCTTTCTCCAATAGCTAATAATCCCTCATTCAAACCATCCATTATTGATAAAACGTTTATCCATTGGGAAAGAATAGGAATTAAAATGATGGGAGATATGTATGAAATGGGAAAATTTTTATCATTCCAACAACTACAACTAAAATATAATTTGAAAAGTAATCAATATTTCAAATACCTTCAAATTCAAGATTATTTGAAAAAGTATATACAAGGATATCAAACTTTAACCCCAGATCTATTGGAGGAAGGAATGAATAGAAAGGCAGAATCAAGCAATTTAATATCCTACTTATATAATATAATTCTAAATATAGAAACACGAATGATAGAGGCAATTAGAAGAGACTGGGAACAAGAGTTATTGATAAAAATTCCAAACGATAGATGGGATAAAAATTTATTATATGTAAACAAATGTTCATTGAATGTAAGACATAACCTAATTCAATTTAAAATTTTACATAGATTATATTATTCGAAAACAAGATAAAATATTTTCAAATGTTTCCCCCATCTGCGACAAATGTCTAACTCAAAATGCCACTGTAGCACATTCCTTTGTCTCTTGTACAAAACTATAAATTTTGGAATGAAATTTTTGGAATTTTTACAAAACTATTTAACACAAAATTGAACCCGAATACAGAATTGATTATCTTTGGATCAATGGAAGAGGGAAGTAAACTAACTATATTCCAAGAAGCTTTTCTTAATTATGGTCTAATAACAGCAAAAAAACATATACTTAAATTTTGGAAAAACGCACCTACGCCAACATTCAATGGATCTCAAACATATCTGAAACGCTACATCTTGAAGAAATGAGATTCCTCCTACTAGGCAAAGTAGACCAATTCTTAAAGATTTGGTCTCCTTTTATCAACTTTTTACAAGCATATGGTGCAACATAACATAACCTTAGAAATTAAATGGTTTAGAACTGGGTGACGGATGGGTAAAAATATGAGATAGGTAGATCTCTCCTAATCTCTCTTTTCTTTACTTTTTCCTTTTCTTTCAATCTTTTAACTTCTCATCACTGTCCTTTATTTCTTTTGCTTTCTGTTTCTACTCGCTTGTATATCTATTCCGACACTCTTTATTTCTTTTTTCTCTCACTGTTCTTTTATTATTGAACCAAAAGTATGAAGTTGTACAAGAATGAAAATATGTATTTATGTATTATGTACTTATGTACCAGACTATTGTACTTCTAACAAAAATAAACAAACAAAAAAAAACAAAAAAAAATTGGAATCTGGAATTAAGGCACAATTAGCAACTTGATCTGATTAGACGTACAGTCATACTTTATGAATTTAATCACCAATGTGTGGAATAGACAAATTGGCTCCATAAATCTGTAATTAGTGCACCTCTCCTGCATCAATCACGGCTGTTATCTGGAAGTGTGAAAGAGCAGAAGCAGGGAATCTGCCTGTTAGTGGAAATCTTGCTGTTCCTCATGTCTCTGATGGAGACAGACGTTCACACAGAGCAAGGCCTGTGATCTGTCAAAATCTTCAGTCTGCTGGTGATCGTCTACTCTCAGAGCTCCTACAATCTCTCCCACGAGCCAATCTCACTTGCACTCCTTGTCATCTTAAGCACAATAATTCAAACTGTAATTCATTATGAAAGCATCAGTTTGAGAGTTGGCAAGATAGCTGGAAATGTCAGGCAACGACACCATTTTAAATCGTTTTTTGATTTTGTCATTCATTTGACCAGTCAATTTTTGGAAATAAATGTAAAACAAATATATGGGATTGTGTTTAACTCCTAAATGAGGACAGCATGTGAAGATACTTCACACCCACCAATAGCTCCCGCACTCTTTTACCCCCACCACATCACCCACTTCTAACATCATTCTTCCAATTATAAACCTGCTTCAGGCATTTTTGCTGCAATTAACAAATTCAACACAGATCAATGATTAACTCTGATACTTCTGGTCATTTTTAACTATTTCACATCAGGTAATACATTAACCAATTGATCTCGCAGGTTCACTCGATCTTCCTGAATTTTCTTCTCTGAGTATTCATATGGTTATATAACCATATAACAATTACAGCACGGAAACAGGCCCTCTCGGCCCTTCCAGTCCGTGCCGACCATTTGTTTTCCCCTAGTCCCATCTACCTGCACTCAGACCATACCCCTCCATTCCCTTGGATGATCAGCCATGATCATATTGAATGGCGGTGCAGGCTCGAAGGGCCGAATGGCCTACTCCTGCACCTAATTTCTGTTTCTATGTTTCTATGTTTCTTGTGGAGTGAGCAAATCTTTTATTAATACAACTGTTTCCACATTTCACAGGGAGAATGCTTTTCTCTCGAGGATGTGCCCTAAACATATAAATATTAAAAGCTCATGAATGAATTTGACAACAGTTAGGGTACAAAGGAATCCTCCTCTCCCCCCCCCCCCCCCCCCCCCCCCCCCCCCCCCCACCTGTCAGCCTCTGACACCCTCAGTTTTAGAATAGCGCAGTGGTGCAATGGTAGATTTGATGCATCACAGCGCCAGGGTCCCTGGTTCGATACTGCCCTCGGGTGCTATCTGTTTGGAGTTTGCATGTTCTCTCTATGACTGCTTGTTTTCCTCTGGTTTCCTCCCACATCCGAAAGACGTGCAGGTTTGCAGGTTAATTGGCTTCTGTAAATTGTCCATAATGTATAAGGAGTGGATGCAAAAGTGGGATAGCATAGAACTAGTGTGAACAGGTGATTAATGGTCGTTGTGGACTGTGTGGGCCAAAGGGGCTTGTTTCCATGCTGCATCTCTCAACTAAACTAGATTTCAATTAATCAAATAATGTCACCATTAGCAATGTACACTGCTGTGATAATATTCCTTGACTTCATCATGAAAGAACCCTTGGTAATCTTTGCTGATGCTAAATTGTCAAAGACAATGTAAGGCTGTGACAGAGGAAAACATTTTGTTGACTGGTTTTAATTAACTGGAATTAGTTGATTTCAACTGATGTGTAGTTGGGGCTTGGTCTATTTGTGTTCACATCTAATGATGGCCAGTAAATGTTAGACCTCCCAGCGGCACTCGCGTCCCTTGATAGATTAAAATGAGCATTTAGCCATCTTTATGATATATATATGTAAGTGAGGATATGATAGAGCTCAGTTTTCACTTTAAGAACTCACCAGAATATACATCTGCTTCTCATAAATGATGAACTGTCTGAGAACCCAATGTTTATTGAGCCAAGTGTCAATGTTGATGAGAAAGTAGCTCAGTTGGCGAAAGAAGAAATTTGCGTAAGATAACCTGTTTCTGAATTCGAGGTGATTTCCTTCATATTTCCCACTTCAATCAATCATAGGTTCTTTTTGTATGTAATGCATTCTATACTTTTGCCAAAGAATGAACTTTCTTTTGAGAAGGCTGGTTAGCCATTAAAACGTGGGTAACACTTATCCAAATTCATATTAATTAGCCAGAAGAGAGGGAGACAAAGTTGCACCAGCTTCTCTTTTCACGCAACAAACAGCTAACAATGGCCTGTTTCCTTGATCATCGTTACTTTTTAATATATCTTTCATTCATTGTTCTTTATCTTTTTACATCATCGTCTATATCTCGTTTCCCTTTCTCGTGACTCTCAGTCTGAAGAAGGATCTCAACCCGAAATGTCACCCATTCCTTCTCTCCAGAGATGCTGCTTGTCCGGCTGAGTTACACATGCTTTTTGTGTCTATCTTCGGTTTCGGAATCAGAATTAGAATCAGAATCACACTTTATTTGCCAAGTATGTTTTCCAACATACGAGGAATTTCATTGGTCAGGTCAGTCATACAATTAAAAGCAACAGATCACTCAAAAACACATTTTAACATGAACATCCACCACAGTGACACCTACACATTGCTCACTGTGATGAAAGGCGAAATAAAGTTCAAGTCTCTTCCTTTTGTTCTTCCTCGGTCGTGGGCCTCGAGCCCCCATTGACAGGATGATCTTGACTCCCGTTGCCAGTGGTGTTCGGGCCCTCCGCGTCGAGGCGATAAAGCTCCCGCATTGGGGGGATGTTAGCTCCCCCGCGCTGGGCGATCGTACCTCGGGTCGGGGTTGGTTGAACCTTCCGCGACGTTGGAGCTCCCAACTAGCCTCACCTGAGACTGCGAGCCTTAGATGGTAAGTCCACGGTGGTCGCGGTGGGAGTGATCCCAGGCAAGGGATCAGCTCCGATGTTAAGTCCGTGCCCCGTGGTGGGGCTCACACCAATCCGCGGAGGCCTCCAGCTCCAGCGATGGTTGGCCGCAGAGCGCCCGGAGAATGTGATCCAAAAATTGATCACATCCCCGGGAAGGTAAGAACTTAAAAAAAGTTTCCCCCGATCCCCTGTCCCTTCTCCCCACATAAAACAAACCGAAGAACATTAAAACAAACTTTTAACGCACTAAAAAATAACAAAAAGAAAGAAAATACGAACAGACTGCCGACAGGGCAGCCATCTCCCCGCTCCCCCTGGTTTAAACCAGCAAAGGCAGTTCCTTCCTACACATTCTTTCATAACTCTGGTCTGGGTTCAAGGGGTGGATTTGCTCAATATACCACAACATTTTTGTCTCTATAGGCCAAATGCAGACAATGGGACTAGCATAGATGGGACACCTTGGTCGACATGGACAAGTTGGGCTGAAGGGTCTGTTTCCGTGCTGTATGACTCAATGACTCTATGACTATCTGCCCACTCTCTCTTCACCTATGCACTTTTGTCTTAACAAGTTGACCGAACGTAACTTAATCCAGATGTAACATTGTGCACTGATCACTTGTACTGCACAGCTGCCTTGTGCAACATATTACAATGACATTACTAATTCCAAACGGCAACAAAACATTGCAATTATAAAACAGAACTGTGCAATAAATGAAAGATTGCTGTAACTTTTCAGAAACTTTTAGAAGCATTTGCTACTAATTTAATTGTGTGGTAGTATAGTTTTATATGTTGCTGTTACAAACCCATAGATCAGGCTTAAAGTACAAAATTAAAAGTGAATCTCTTTAGAGGCTGGTGCCTAGAGATACTGAATGCCAGGTCAAGTTAACTCATGTCTAGGTTATCACATGTGTGGATCACATCATGACGATTCTGCTTAAATTATACCTGACGGCCAAATTCATTTATTTGAAAGGGAGTAAGTCACTGTAAAGTTCCTCAGCAATTGTATGGTTGAAACTTCATTAATATAGTATAATTTCTAAATATTCATAAAGCTATGAATGGCATTGGCACATCGCATGATTAAAATTTGTGCAACAAATGAAGGTTATAAACTGGAGTTAATGATTCCACAGGCATGCCCTGACCTTGTCAAATGCTGAATTCTTCCACAATCCTCAGCAACTGTTATATTATGCTGCATTCCTAAAGGTCAAAATAAGCAGAGGTTCTCTCAGTTCAATTTTACTTTCACTGTTACTGGCTCCGCAATTGAATAATATGCACTAACGGTTATATCTAGAGGATTTACAATCACATTCAATAAAAAGCAAGATTAGTTTTGTAAAACCATGAACACTGCAATGTAACAGATAACAAATGTTTCAGTCCAAATCATTTACATCGCCTCCTATGTACTGACCTTCTTGTAACCTAACACCTACAGAGAAACATAGTAAGAACGGTACAGTACAAGAACAGGTCTTTGGCCTCTGATATGTGTGTTAAACTAATGTCAATTTAAACTAACCCAAATTGCCTTCACATGGTCTATATCCCTCATTCCCCTGTCCATTCATGGTTCTGTCTAAAATGCCTCTTACATGTTGCTTTCATATCTGCTTCAGCCATTTGCCCAGGCAGAGCATTCCAGGCACCTACCACTCTCCGTTTAAAAAAATGCCCCACACATCTCCTTTAAACATTTCCCCTCTCACTTATTATCTATGTTTTCTCACATGATATTTCCACTCTAGGAAAAAGACTGACTATCTACCCTATCTATGGTTTTCATAATTTTATAAACTTCTATCAGGTCACCCCTCAGCTTCCAACATGCTAAAGAAAACCAAATGTATCCATCCTCCCCTTAAAGCTAATACACTCTAATCCAGACAGCATCCTGGTGAAACTCTGTTGACCATCTCCAAAGACTCCACATCCTCCTTGTAATGTGGCGACCAGAACTACACACCTGAAGGACAAAGCACTGAGTGTATATCAACTAATAGGATGACAATAAATATGATGCATCAGGTTCATAAGGGAAATGTATAACTTGATTTTGCTGCAGATATGCCAGGTGCCCACAAAGCCAGGGGTGTTAAAAATGCTTGTGACCTTGTGCTTGGCTCCTTCAGAATTGTGTCCAATATTTAGAATTAGTACATATATAGTAAATATAACAGGGACATGTCAAGTGCGCAAATGTTTAGCCTTTTCAGGCTTGCTTCAGTGAAATATTTGCAAGGTAGGTCCCTGCGACGCCCATTGGTGCAGGATACAAACTGTGGTCTTTCCCCACACAACCTTTGCCGTGGTAGCACAGTTTCAGTGCATCACTCAACTCCTGGCAATGTGGCCAGTTGGCAACATTTTCTTGCAGGCAGCTCCTTGTTCTGGAAGATCAGCAGGGTTTAGGCAGACCAAAGTATACCTTTCACCCAGTGGATGATATCTCAGCATCACTCCATGTTTGCCGCACTCTGCATCCCTGGGAACAGCCTGTAGACTCCTTTATTACATTGCTGCTTGATGTATCTCAACTTCATCCATTTCCAAATCTCCTTGGCAAGCACACGGTTCGCAGAGAGGTGGATATCTGCCTCATTTTCACAGCAATATCCCAAGGGGTGGTGGGACTCAGCTTTTGCATTAAAGATCAGGATGGGGTCTATTTTTAGTCTTGGTGATAGAGAGTTGTAGTGATGTGGCAATCTGCTAAGTGACTTTGACAATCTGTTTGGAGAACATCCCTCAAGATCCACTGTCTCCTTTTACCTCATGGCCTTTGTGTGAACGACGTGATTGACTTGCATTCAAAGGTGCTTGTCCACGGAAATGTTCCTCAAGAGGCAAAGTCAAACAGAATGGAATGTTCCATAGTATCAAGGCTAAATTTCATTCTTCACAACACTGGACAGATCGAATCACGGCATTTAGTGATATTATGCGTAACCTGATGCAGCTGCACATAAAGACAGAGAGTAACATTGGGAACATTTTCTCCTCCTATATCTGGAGACCTGAACATCGTTCCTTGTTGGAATCGATCCGTTTTGAATCTCCAGATGGAAGGTGACTTTCATAGTGCAGAAATGGGACTTGCCCTGCACTTGTACCATGTGCAGGAACATCAAAAAAGCCTTGCACCCGATGATCCCTTAGATAGCAAGTTCTGATAGCAGAGAAAGAAGTTCAAGTACTGAATTGGGTATTTGAGTCATCCGGTTTCCAGCCTGTCAACACTCGTAGTTCTGTCTGTCATTCCTGTTGATGGAGTATCTCATCCTTCACTACTAGTTTGATTTATCCCACGATGGGACTACAACACTGTCAAGGAGTAAACTTATATTTGGAGCAGTTAGGGCTGCGCAAAAGGATCCAACCGAAGATATCCAGATGGATTCTGGGCAAATTAGACAGTGACCTTCAAGTGCACGTTATCTGGCTCAGTCCAGGTGAAAGGGTGAGGAGAGTCCAAATATTCAGTTTAAAAACAAGATAGACACAAAATGCTGGAGTAACTCAGTGAGCATTTCTGGAGAGAAGGAATGGGTGACGTTTCGGGTCGAGACGTCTGAAGAAGGGTCTCAAACCGAAACGTCACCCATTCCTTCTCTCCAGAGATGCTGCCTGGCCTGCTGAGTTACTCCAGCTTTTTGTGTCTATAACATGCAGACTAATGAGTTGAATAACCAATTAATTTACTTTTGGTTCTGTTGGTTTAGGAGCCATTCGAAGAATCCCCTGGTGTCTTCAGATTATTACCGTATAATCCAAAGGACTTTGGAGCACCAGATCCTGGTCTGGCATATGTTTAAATGCATGACATGGCAACATATACTCATGGATCTCCACTGCTGATTTCATTGACGGTGGGAGTGAGTTTTAAATGCGGAGTCCAACACATGCAAACCTCCAACAATGCAGCACTCTCTCCATTCTGCTCGGAAATGTGGGCAAAGGGATGGTAAACACTCTTTGAAATAACCTCAAGGGTAGTACAATTCAATATCAGCTTATCTTACCTGTTTTTGTTTTTCTTTCATGTTCAATCTCTAATGTAGTACAAAAGAATATTTATGTCTCAAGAACATTCTCTCTGTGCATTACTAGCATTATTGGAAACCCATGTTTTTCTTTTGGCTACTATGGTCTGATAATTCTACATAAAGCCTTTTAAGAAGTCACATCTGCTTGAAGCAATGTTCATGTAAAACAGATGTGATTAAATTTAAAGTTTCTGTTTAACATACAGTACACAGTGAAAAAGAAATAAACAAAAATTAAAGCTCACAGAGGCCCATATTCAGATTGTTGGTAATTTCTCTACATGCCAAGTACCATGTGAAAAGTGCCGTTGAGGCCAAATTATTAGTTTGGGTGCTGCACTCACTCCTACATAACGCTGTAGCTTAGAGGGTCAAGATGTGAGGATAGGTTTTATAAATTATGTTTATATTTCTTTGAGTATGTTAGCTCTTGTGTGAACTGATTGAGCATTATGTGAAAACATTCAAATCAATGCTGCACATATAGAGAAAATGTACCTTCTGGTGGGAATTTAAGAACAAGGGGGGACAAACTTTAGTTTAAAATGTGTTATTTTCTCATGAGAGGAATCTCATATCCACCTCATCCAAATAAACATAAGATTTGATAGAATGTTCAACAACTTGCCTACAATTAAGACATCAGGAAGCACGCCCATAAGGAGTGTTTGCCTGAAACCTGGCTTCTGGAATTTCAGTAAGTCTGACATTCCCACTCCCAAAAGGCAGTGGAGGCTTCTATACTAGGGCCATTCAAGGCTGAGCTGAGCAGCTTATTGTTCAAGGGTGTCAAATGATGGTTCAGAGGCAGAGAAATAGGGTTGGGTCAGATCAGCAATGGTCTGAATGAAATGACTTCTGACCAAGGGTCACGGACCTGAAATATTAACTCTGATTTTCTTCGCAGATGCTGGCTGACTTGCTGAGTTTGTTTTTTATTTCAGATATCCAGCGTCTGCAGTTTTTATTTTCCTTGTTTTCATGATCTGAATAAATACCAGAATTGCTTCAAGGGACTGAATAGCCATTTTCAATTCCTAATGATTCTATGTTCCATATATAAATTAGTCCTAAGCAAAACTGACAGGTAAAATGCTGCTCGTTTAGGATTAACTATCAGACTTCTGTGCTAACAGCAGCCGGACCTATATCCCGCATGAGGGAGTAATGTTCTTTTGGTAGCAACCTAGTAGTTGCAGACGGTGTCTGAGTGGGTGCCCATGAAACATGTTTCCAATCTGCACTGGTTGTGATTTGGTGTGTTCTGCCATCTTTGGATTCTAGCTAGCTAGTACAGTAAAAAGCTTTGTTTTGCATGCTATCCAAACAGATTAGATGTACTATACATAACACAATCAAGTTAAACTCAGTAAAATTGATAGAGCAAAGGGGAAGATACAAAGGGCAAGAGCACAGTTCTCACTATTGTAGTGAATCAGTTCCATAGCCAAAGTCCAAAGTTTACAAAGGGGTAAAGGTGAATTAGATCGAATGCTAGCTTATGGAAGGACTGTTCATAGAAACATAGAAACATAGAAAATAGGTGCAGGAGTAGGCCATTCGGCCCTTCGAGCCTGCACCGCCATTCAATATGATCATGGCTGATCATCCAACTCAGTATCCATTACCTGCCTTCTCTCCATACCCCCTGATCCCCTAAGCCACAAGGGCCACATTTAATTCCCTCTTAAATATAGCCAATGAACTGGCCTCAATTACCTTCTCTGGCAGAGAATTCCAGAGACTCACCACTCTCTGTGTGAAAAATGTCAGTAGCCCAATAACAGAGGGGAAGAAGCTTTGCCTGGGCCTGGTGGTGCAAGCTGTCAGGCTTCTGTACCCTCTCCTGGATGGGAGCAGGGAAAGGAAGGAATGACCGGGTGTGACAATTCTTTCATTATGTTGGCAGCATGAAGTGTTAATGGAGTCAATGGTTGGAAGTCTGATCTGTGTGATTGGACTGACTGGGTTACATCTACAACTCTTCAATTTCTTGTGGTCTTGAGCAGAACTATTCCCAAATCAAGCTTCGATGCATGCCGACAGATTTCTCCCTACGATGCATCTGGAGAAGTTTGTAAGTGTCATTGGAGACATTTCCTAATTTTCCCAAGAAAGTAGAGGTGTTGGTGTGCCACCTTGGCTATCGCATCAGTGTGGATGCATTTCTACATAGCTCCTTTTAGTTTCCTCGAGAGTTTATGAGGCTGGGTTAAACCCTTGTTTCACGGTATGAGTTCATTCCAAGAGTTCTCCCGTGTTTGCCCTGATTCGAACTCAGAGATTTACGGTAATGGCCACTCGTCGGTACTCTGGGCTCTCGTGGACATGTTGAAAAATCTTCACGCGCCTTCCCGTCCTTACCTGCCATTAGCGAGTCTTCCCGAGTACCTGCCGTTAGCGCTAAGAGACGTCCCCGTTCTCCGACCGTACCCACTACGTCCATTCTCCGTGCTTACCACGTGTTTGATGATTTGTGATTGTATGTTTCTAGCTAGTTTGACATGATTCGCTTAGTATCCATATAACTTCATTTTAACACAGTCTAGCTTAATTAGTAAGGAGTTAGAAACGCACATTTATTTAATCATTTTCCAGTTATTTCACATAATTCTATCCATGCAAGTCTAGGCAATTATTAGGACTAATAATTTTAGTTCATTACCCAGATTCTTTATTATTTCACTTTTTCTAAGGTTATGTGGTTGACATGGATGAGTGGTTTGAGTATTAACTGTTAATTGATGATTAACAGTTCTTTAATACTTAATTTTATGATCTTAATATGGACATTATTAATTTTGCCATAATTTGCTTCATCCCAGGTTTTATTTTGTTAATTTCCTTTACCTTTTCAAATTTGACAAGAGCTTAATGAACTAAAAATCTGCCAATGCTGAAAATATGAAATGAAAGCAGAAAAAGCTAGAAATACACATCAGGTCAGTCAGTACATGTGAAAAGGGAAATGACAATGCAAAGCTATGTTAGGACTTCCACCAGCTCAGTTTATAGCTTTCTTAAACCACCCCCCCCCCCACCTCCCCCAACTGAGTTTTATTCATCATCCTCCCCTGCTACAATTATCTTTAATAGTTCAGGCCTGTAAATATCAGATTGTCATCATTTCCAGTATTCCTCTTTCTGAATAATCAGATCTTTCAGATAATCTTTCAGTGTGCTTGTAAATTAATTCTTCTGCGGCATTAATCTTTCCAAACTTGCAGTTCTTCCACAAACTATGTAGAATTGATATGTTGTGTTTTGTACAATTATTTATCTTTAATTTCTAGGATCATATAATACTTAATGTTCATTAACTTTAGAGGTTGAATTCATATATCATTCTGGGTAGATGGAAACTGAATTTTAATCCAGACCTTAAATTGGTTTGACCTATGAAGTTGAAGCTGGCTCCTTCAAAACTGGAAAGATTTGAATTTGCTGACCTGATTTTTTTCCGAAGCCAAAATAATACTTTATTTGTTCACCTTGGGCAGACAGATCAGTATGGCTCTTTCACAGATTTATTTTGATGGCAATTTGAAGTAAAAAGTATCTACAGCAACAGCCAATATAATCATTCCTAAAAAGTAGATGAATAAATCGCGAACTTTCTCAAGTGGAAATCTATGTGAATGTCTGAAGGCTGTGGTATGTTAAAAAGGATATTGGATCATGCTCCTTAAAAAAAATAGTCAATGTAATCAGCCTAACAAAGACCCTAAAGGAAGGATAAGAATTTACCGGTATTTTTGACTGGGCAAGGATCAGCAGAACTGACATAATGGGAGTTTTTGCAGCATTCGGTTTTCAGTAAGACTTTCATGAAGGTTTGCAATAAGACTTAAAATATGAGAATTGTAATAATGTAAATAGAACAGAATTTCACAGATCAACATTTCTATTTAAGAAGGGATAGGAGAAAATCTTACAAAAGTTCTGGCAGTATTTGAGAAAGTTAACAAGCCGGGGATGTCACCAAAAGTAATAAATGCTTACTTTTTAAAGACTTGAAGGATTATAGACAATGCACTAAGATATTCTATGAGTACCTGTCACAGAAATGAAGATGAGGTAGGGATTAGGTGAGTATAGAAAAGAGTAATGCTTTATCTCTTCTGATATTCACAGTTGCCGAGCAGCGCAATGCTGAGTCAAAGAAACCTAATATTTTTAATTAAAGAAGATTCATGGGTTTGTCTTTTCTCTATCACATTAATACATTTTGGCTGGTTTTGATTATCTGAAAAGGCAAAATGTTTGATAATGGTCCCAGAGTTTGCATTCCCACTAAACAATTGTTTTGTGATATTCTCTTTTTTTGTTTCACATTATGCTTAAATCTACCTTTGAGCATGAAATAGATGGCTTTGCATATTTATTCATGGAACAGCTCATGAACATTTGCAGACAGACTATTCTTTTTCTCAACCTGCAATAGAATATTGTAAACATTGACATGGTTACCTACTTAAGATGAACATTTAAACTCAAGTAGATTTATGTGCAACATTTGAGCTGATGTTCTCAATGTGGGATTCTCCAGGAAATTAAAACTGCAACTCATTATTATCCCTCATATTTTCTTACTCGTGGAAAATTATACGTGGCATTAGTGTTTCCTAATTAATCTAATCTCCTCCTATTTTTTCAATGGACTGATCTAGCACAAGGGCTTTTCAATTTGAAAAAAAGTATACTCTTCAGGTCCTCTTGAAGAAAAGTGTTAGTTATTTTTATTAATGTTTTACAAATTAAGTTTCTGATTCCCTCTAGCTGAGAAACCTATGCACTTGATGGAGCATCATTGGTTGTAGTGTCTGTTCCACAGAACACTGTCAAAAAAAGTGTGCAGTCTGTGGATATGTGATATGCTTTGAGTGACTGCTGTGTCTGATTGAACATGCCTAGGTCAGTCTGTTATTTTAAGTACCTTTGCTGTTAATAAAACATGTTAAAATTAATAATGTTATGTGCCAGTGAGCGGAGAATGTCCTTTGGTATGACTACTGAACTTCATGTCCAACAATGCTTGTCTTCATGCCAGGTCAAGGCTCTAAATTCTAAATCAAACATCCATTGGTTTCAGGCGAGTTCAGAACGATTAGAACCAGGAATATGGAAAATAGATTCAACCATGAAAGTATAAATTAACTTGAAGCAAATGCCGAAACATACAGTAAAATAGTCCTGCCAAAGTTTTGGTAGGAGAATATTTCTGTTTCATTACCTTTAATTAATATTTGAATCATCTATCTGCATGTAGGACGTTTTCATTAATATAGCAAAAGGAGCAGTTTCACATTTCAACATCTGGAATCCTGATTTGCAGTTTCAACAAATGGTTACTTAAATTGAAGGAAACAAACTCATTTGATAAAAACAGGACACATTATACTGACTGCAGCAAGAAGCCATTAGCAAAAGGGCTGTACGGTGGCACAGCGGTAGAGTTGCTGCCTTACACCGTTTGCACTGCCAGAGACCCGGGCTCGATCCCGACTACGAGGACTGTCTGTACGGAGATTGTACATTCTCCCCGTGACCTGCGTGGGTTTTCTCCGAGATCTACGGTTTCCTCCCACACTCCAAAGACGTACAGGTATGTAGGTTAATTGGCTTGGTAAATGTAAAAATTGTCCCTCCTGTGTGTAGGATAGTGTTAATATGTGGGGATCATTGGTTGGCACGGACCCATGCTGTATCTAGAAACTAAACTAAACCAAAAATTACCTTTCAGACAAGACTGAAAATATGGAAAGTGATGCATGGTAACTTGATTTTTGATTCTGAAGTCCATTTGCCATTGTCAGCAACAAAGATTTTTTCTGACTTGATTTCATTTTTTTATTGTGGGAATCAATTGATTGAATAAGAAATTCAAAAGCCTTGTCAAATCGTAAGTTGGCCAGAATTTTGATTTAATGACATCAGCGCCCTTAAAGAAACATAACCTCTATAAAAAGAGTATTTTCTTTCCTAATTAATTAAGACGGATCAATATTCTGCATTTCATATCTGGAAAGTCTTAAAAGCTACCTGGTATGCTTCACTGAACCAGTAACAATATGATTATTAACTTACTGATTTACTGAAGATTAGGATGTTAATGCAAACGCTGCGTGCTGCTTATGGTACTATTATCTTTTTTACTTTACTTGACCTTTCCAAATTCTAATGTTAGAGGCATTTAATTAATTGTGCAATGGTTAATTAACTGCACACAATGCATAATTTTGCATTTCTTGGACTCTATTTGAAAACTTTGTCTGAAATTTTCTTTACAAAATGTTATGTTTGGCACAACTTTATCATGTATTTTATATATATTTTTAAATGTAATTCTCCTTCTTCACCTGAAAAGGCTGATTCATCTAAAATTCTCTCATACAAGTGAATGAATGACATGACTGAATATCAAGCAGAAAATACCCTGAATCCTAAACTCAATCAATTCTGTGGGCCCACGGCCTGCTTACATTACTCATTGCATCTACAAATTGAGCAATCAGAGGATGTCTCTTTCGAATATGAAATATAGTTAGGAACTTGGGAAGAAACTAAATTGTGTTTTCATAATTGATGTTACCTAATTGTAGATGGTTTATATGCAACCAATAATATAGTTACCTCAGTACCATTAACCCCGCCTAGTTAACATCAATTATAACGCCTTCCCCTTCCTGGGTACAGTTCAGTAGAAGAATGTAGCCAGTGCTTGAGGATGTATGTAATACCTTGTGCTATCATTAAAAGATGTTGCACACTTTAAGAGTTTGTGAATTGCTTATTTACATGGTGTCAGAAGTGGGATTGCTAACCGCATCTAGCACCCCCTTTTCGACCATGTTGTTAAGCATTGCCTCGACCCTGTCTTTCATGGCGTGAGACACCCTGTGAGGTGCGCGGACCACGGGTTGTATATTTGGGTCAATGGAAAAATGGTATGTCAGTGGTAACTTTCCCAGGTCATCGTTGAACAGGTCCTGGTATTCTGCAACCGGGTTAAACGACAGTTGCACTTTGTGGACCGTGCGGTCGAAGGACACCTGGCCAAGATCTTGGCACGCACAGTTGCCCAGCAGGGTTACACAGTCAGAGTTCAAAACATAGAAAATCAGGTTTCTCGTGGCCTTTTGCAGCACGCAAGTTAAAGTGGCCCTCCCCGCAGGCCTTAGAATTTCTCCACCATAGGCGTGCAGGGTAGCATTGTCAGCAACCAGGGCTCATTATTCCTTATCTTGTTAAAAAGATTTATTGACAAAACGTTGACCTTCGCACCTGTGTCTAACTTTGCAAGGAAGGTTACATCATTGACAGTCACAGATACAGAGGGATCAGAACGTTGGGCGGGTGTCTGTAGGAGGGTAAACACATGCGAGTACTCGCGAGTCCTTGGATCTGCATCATAGGATTCAGCTATGTTGGGCTGAGAATGTTCCCTTTCAATTAATCACAAATTGCTTGTTGGCCTATATTCCAAATGAAGTATTCTAGCAGTTAGCTTTTGCATTTACAAGCATGATCAGCACATAAATGCATATGAAACAGAAATTAGGTGCAGGAGTAGGCCATTCAGCCCTTCGAGCCTGCACCGCCATTCAATATGATCATGGCTGATCATCCAAACTCAGTATCCCGTACCTGCCTTCTCTCCATACCCTCTGATCCCTTAGCCACAGGGCCACATCAACTCACTCTTAAATTAGCCAATGAACTGGCATCAACTACCCTCTGTGGCAGAGAGTTCCAGAGACTCACCACTCTCTGTGTGAAAAAAGTCTTTCTCATCTCGGTCTTAAAGGATTTCCCCTTATCCTTAAGCTGTGACCCTTGTCCTGGACTTCCCCAACATCGGGAACAATTCTTCCTGGCATCTAGCCCTGTCCAAACCCTTAAGAATGTTGTAAGTTTCTATAAGATCCCCTCTCCAATCTCCTAAATTCAGAGAGTATAAACCGGTCTATCCATCTTTCTTCGACAGTCCTGACATCCCAGGAATCAGCACATAAATGAAACCCATTAAATCAGACACAGTAGGAGACATTTGACCCATTGGTTCCCAAAATGACTCCCAATACATCAACCCCATCAGTTCATAAAGTAATCGAGTGACAGCATGGAAACACAGTATGGCCCAACTCATTCATGCCAACTAAAATGTCTATCTGCACTAGTCCCATTTGCTTTCATTTGGCCCATATCCCTCTAAACCGTCTCTATGCATGCAAATGTCCAAATGTCTTTTAAACATTGTAAATGTGCTCACGTCTACAGCTTTCTCTGGCAGTTCATTCTATATATCCATTATCATCTGAGTGCAAAGATTGCCCCTTAGGAATCTTTAAAATTTTCCCCTTCTCACCTTTACATGTGTTGTCTAGATTTAGACTCCCCTACCCAGGGCAAAAGACCGTGACCACCCACCTTATCTACACCCTTCATGGTTTTATATACCCCCATAAGGTCACACATCAACCTCATACACTCCACTGAAAAACATCTCAGTCTATTCAGTCTCTCATTATAATTTCAGCCCTCCAGTTCCAGTAACATCTTCATGAATCTTTTCTGCACCCTTTCCAGCTGGGCGACCAGAACTGGATGCACTTTATAGTCTTTCAAATTATCTACCTTCTATATATTACTAAAACTCTCATCTTGTTTGTTTGTTTGTTTGTTTGTTCCTGAAACTCCGCAAAAATGGTACATGAGAGCACTACGATTTTAGGCCCACTTTACTCACCATTGTCCTGTGATGTGCATTAGCCAAGTTTTGTGTAGATTGATGTTATATTTTTCAGGTTATTGACATTTTAAACTTAAATTAACTTAAAACAGCGCCCCCACTTGGCAGCCGTGCCTACTCTGTTGGGGGAGGCCCGTCAGCTGCGTCACAACTAAAAATGGCATTGGTGACGCAACAGTGACGCAAAGTGACACTGCTTCCCCACGCATCCATGGTGGGCCCTGTATCCGCGCTTGCGCAGTTGGGGCCCTTGCCGGATTTTAGATCGCCATCTTTTTTTTTCCACCTGTATTTGCTTGATCTCACAACGGGGACCCAACCGCTCCATGGGTCCTCTATTCACTTTATTACTTTTAACTTAATATCTGCCATCTATGCAGTTCTTTTTTTTTAATATATATATTTTTATTATGTAGTATGTAGACAGTGATTTAGCAAACATATGTTATGATAGCAATATTTCATGTTCAACGGACATACATTATTAATATTGTCAAGTGTATCATTTTGACTAATAGTTTTTTTTATAAAGAGAGGAAAACAGTAAGAAAAATAAAATAAAAATCAACAACAAAAATGAAAATCATAAAGAATGGAATAATTTACTATTAATACATCATAGGAGATAAGATCAAGGAATATAAAATATAACTTTTCATCTATTCCGAAGTCCAAGTTTCAGTTAGGGTTCCCTGCCGAACATTCTACCTTTTTAAGTAATCAATGAATGAAGACCAATTCTAACGAAAACTTCTTGTTTGTCCCAATAAGGCAAATCTGATTCTTTCCAGGTGTAGGGTCTCCAACATTTCCATAATCCACATTTTAGTTGTGGGATATAGGGCCCTTCCAAAATTTTAATTTAGTTTCTTCCCAATAATTATACTGTAATCTAGGAAATTTCTTTGATTTTTGTTGTAGAGTTAAACTTTGTTCTGATGTTCCAAGTAATATTATTTTGGGTCCTGGATCCAGTTTTAGTATTAATAACTTCAGGAAGTTATTCTAAAAATCTCAGTCCAAATTCTTAATTTTTATACAATTTGCAAAGTATGTGTTAAATTAGCCTCTGGATGTTGACAATTTATCGCAGGTAGAGGATATCTGTGGAAGAGATTCTATTTAATTTAACTTTGGGTAATTAATCTATGTAAAACTTTAAATTGTATTAGAGCATGTCTGGAGTTTAGCGAGCATGATTGTATATATTGTAAATTTTGTCCATATATCTTTCGTTATGGATTGATTATTTCATTTTCCCATGTATGTCTATATGATTCCGTCGATGGTATCGCGCTATCTAAGGGTATTGTAAATATAAGTTTTAATTTTTCTGTATTAGGATGCTTATTCAGACATTCATCAAGGATTTCTGGTTCCCTATTCCGAATAATCTTGTGTATTTGACCTAAACAAATCCTTGAGTTGTAGATTCGAAAAAAATTATTTGAGTGTAAATCCATAAATCTGTTTGCAGTTCCTGAAATGAAATGATAAGTGCCTTCTTTATGGAAGGTGTTCCATCCTTTTGATTCCATAGTTTTTTTCCATTGTATAAAGCCTTTATCCAGCATGGAAGGTTTGAATGAGGGATTGTTAACGAAGGGAGACAGAGTGGTATATTAATCCAGTTTTAAAGCCTTTTTTAAGTTGTTTCCAGATTCGTGTACCACTATATATATTATAGGGTTTTCCCCATAATTTATTTTGTGCAATTTTGTCGGTGCAAATATAATCGAACCAATTTCAAAGGTTGGACAATCCTCCTTTTCCATCCTTAACCATTCTGGTTGTTGATCCATTTCTTCCAGCCAAAAATTCATGTTTTTAATATAAACTGCCCAAAAATAAAACAAAAATTTGGTAGAGCTAAACCTCCATTAATCTTTGATTTACATAAATGTTTTTTATTTATTCTATGATTCTTGTAGTCCCAGATGAAACTAGTAACAGTAGAGTCTACTTTAAAAAAAAAAGATTTTGGAATATATATCGAGATTGACTGAAATAGGTACAATAATTGCGGCAGAAAAATCATTTTTATAGCATTAATTCTACCGAACATTGAAAAAGGAAGTGTTTTCCAGTATTAAATATTCTTATTTAGTTTATTCAGTAAAGGTGGGAAATTTGATTTAAATAAAGAACTATACCCCTTAGTTACAAAATACCTAGATATTTAAATTTTTCTTCAACTATTTTAAAAGGTGATTGTTGTATATATGTAAAATTGTGATCCGTTATTGACATGATTTTGCTTTTATTCCAATTAATTCTATATCCTGAGAACTGACCGAATTGAGTTATTAGATTTAATAAATTTGGAATACTAATTTCCGGCTTTGTAATATATATTAGTACATCATCTGCATATAGAGAAATTTTATTCATTGTATCTTTAGTATTGTACCCCATGTATTTCTGGATTAGATCTGACATTTTCTGCGAGTGGTTCAATTGCGAAAGCGAATAATAATGGAGATAACGAACATCCTTGTCCACAACCTCTAGAACGATTAAATTTAGTTGATAACATTTGATTTGTTAGTATTCTAGCTGTTGGGTTAGAATATAATAATTTAACCCATGCACAGTACTTCTCTCCCAATTGAAAATTTTCCATCACTGAAAATAAATATGGCCATGCTACTTGATCAAAGGCTTTTTCAGCATCTAGCGATATAATTGCTAAGTCTGCATTAGCAATTCTGTTTGAGTATATAATATTAAACAATCATCTAAGATTATAAATGAATGACGTTTTGGGATAAAACTGTTTGATCAGAGTGTATTAATTTGTTAATTACTAACTCAATCTATTAGCCTATAGGATTTTAGTTAATATTTTCTGATCAGTATTTAATAGAGCTATTGCTCTAATATACGGGTCTTCTAGATCCTTTCAGTTTTAGGTATAAGTATTATTGTAGATTCATTTAAAGTTTCCGGGAGTTGCTGTTGAGTATAAACTTGTTTATACAGTGTTTGTAAGCGTGGAGAAATCAGATCATAAAATTTTTGTAGAATTCAGAACTTAGGCCATCAGGGCTGGCGGCCTTTCGATTTTTTAAAGATCTAATTGACTCTTCAATATCTTTGGTCATTATTTCAGCTCCTAATAATTCTTGTTCTTGCAGATAATCTAAGCATTTAAGGTTACATTTCTGTAAAAATGCTTCCATTCCTATTGATTGTTGAGTCACTTTAGTTGAGTAAAGATCTTGATAGTATTGTAAAAATCTGTCATTAATATCTTTGGGGAGTGTTAGTATTTTTCCCTTTCTGATCTAATCTTATGAATCATTTTTTCTCCCATCCAGTTTACGAAGCTGGGCATGCCAAATAATTTATGTGGTTTATCACCAAATCAAATTTAATTGTTTGTATTTGATAAAGTTTTATTATTTGGTCAGAGTATATTATTAAACTTATATTTCAGTGCAGCTATTTTAATTATGTTTTGCCAATGAAGGTGCTCTTGCATTTTCTATGTCTAATTGCCTTATTTCCATTTCCAATGTCTGTTGTTTTAGCTCTATTCTCTTTTATTAAGAAATGCTTGAGAGGAGATTAATACCCCGCGTGTAAATGCTTTGAATGTTTCCCAGAGAAGGGAAGCGGAGATTTCGGGTTGGTCATTGACCTCGAAGAACATATTAATCTGAATTACAAGATATTCACAACATACCTATCTTTTAAGATTTGAGGATTAAGTCTCCATTGTGTCTGTTTCTTGTCCATTCCGTTTAGTTTAATCATAAACGTTAATGGGGCATGATCCGAAATTATAATATTATGATTACGGAATTAGTTTAGAGTCTACTAAGAAATAATCTATCCTTGAATATGTTTTATGCACAGATGAGTAAAATGAGTATTCTCTTCCGGATGGGTTTTCAATTCTCCAGATATCCTTAATATTGATATTGTTTATATATGAGTTTAAAAATTCACTTGACAGAGATTTTGACTTTCTTTGAATTGATGATTTATCTAAATATGAATCCAGTGTACAATTTAAATCTCCACCAATTATTAAATTATTTTGTGCGCATTCCGGTATAATATTCAGTATTCTCTTGAAAAACCGTGGACTATCAAAATTTGGTTCATATATATTAAGGAGAGTCATCTATGCAGTTCTATGCCGTATGTGCAGTTTGGTGGAATAGTGCATTGGGGGAATGGGACCCAATGGGTCCGCGCTTGGTCTAGTCCTCTTCTAGTTCCTATCTAATTCCCTTGGGAATGTTCTGAGTGACTATATTTCCACCATTGATACAGCCATTGCCTTTCCCTAAATACAACCTGTGCAAAAAAAGTTTTCTACCCCCCAATTTTTCTCTCACCCTATGTTTTAAAGGTATGATCGCTGGTCCCTTCGCTAAAACTTGATCAGATCTTGTACATATCTTTCGATCTCTTTACTCCAAGGACAAAAGCCCAGCTTCTCCAATTTAACCTTAAAGCTGAAACTTCCCAGCCTTTGGTACAATCTTGTAATTTCTTTATAACAGTTGCTCTTACAAATTACAGACACGGCAACAACCTTTCCAATAATACAGTGCATTTATATAATAAGTCCAACTTCATGTGTGTGGTTGACCATATGAAATCATGGTCGGCATCGTTTGGTAATACCTGTACCTCTCCATCAGATCATCACTCTCATTTTATTTGCTATTTTTTACAACATAAAAGGAGGCTGTTTGCCCAATCAAGTTGTTGCCAAGTCGGAAAGCATTTCCATCAATCCCATTCACATTGTCCAGCCACATATGGAGAGATGGGTTGAATGAAAAGATAGGGGTTGACTGGGGATAGTCAGCATTATTTTTGTGCATATGAGATAGTATCTCACAAATCTCACAATAGAATTGCTGCCTTACAGTGCTTGCAGCGCCAGAGACATGTGTTCGATCCAGACTACAGGTGCTGTCTGTATGGAGTTTGTACGTTCTTCCTGTGACCTCATGGGTTTTCTCCGAGATCTTCGGTTTTCTCCCAAACTCCAAAGACCTACAGGTATGTAGGTTAATTGGCTTGGGTTTGTATACTTGATATAAATGTAAATTTTTCCTAGTGCATGTAGGCTTGTGTTAATGTGCAGGGATCGCTGGTCTGCGTGGACTCGGTGGGCCAAAGGGCGAAAAAAATGTTTAATCTCTCCTTTCTTCATTCTCCCGTGGTCGGGGGTCTTGAGCCTTCCGTGAAGGGACGATCTTGACTCCCATAGCCGGCGGCCGAGCCCTCCGCATCCGGGTGATCAGCTCCTGCTTCGGGGGGGGGGGGTGAATCTCAGCTCCCCCGCGCCGGCGATAGGACCCTGGGTCGGGACTGGTCGAACATTGTGCAGCTTCCAAAGCTCCCGACTTGGTCTCTCCCGAGACTGCGAGCCTTTAATGGTAAAATCCGCAGGACGCGATTGGTGCAATCCCAGGCAAGGGATCAGCCCCGATGGAAAATCCACGCCCCGCAGTGGGGTTCAAAGTAAGCCCTGAGGAGGCCTCCAGCTCCATGATGTTAGGCTGCAGAGCGACCGGAGAGCCGACCCAAAAAACAATTGCATCTCTGGCAAGGTAAGAGAATGAAAAAAAATGTCACCCTCCCCCTCCCCCCCCCCCCCATCCCCACATAAAACAAACCAGAGAACATTTACAAAAACTTTTAAAACACACTAAAAATAACAAAAAAATATGAAAAAACAGACACTGTTGGCGAGGCTGCCAATCGTAAGGCGCCGCTCAATACAAAAAACTAAACTAAGCTAAGCTGAACACTTGGGCCAAGGAATGCTAATGCAGTCTAATTCAGATAAGTGTGAGATGTTACATTTTGAGAAATTGAACTAGGGCAGGACCTTCACAGTGAATGGTAGGGCGGGGAGTGCTGTAAAGCAGAGGGACATTGGAGTGCAAGTGTATAGTTCCCTGAAAATGGCATTGCAGATGGTGAAGAAGGTTTTAGGCATGTTGGCCTTCATCAGTCAGGGAAATTAGTACAGAAGTTGTGGCATTATGTTATATTTATACAAGACGTTGGTGAGGATCAGTTTTGATCACCTGCTATAGGAAAGATGTCATTAAGCTGGAAAGAGCGCAGAGAAGATTTACGAGGATATTGCCAGGACATGATGACCAGAGCTGCAGGGAGAGACTGGGCAGGCATATTTAATGTGTATACTTAATTGTGTGTATAAATGTGCATATTTAATTAAACATATCATAATTTACTAGAAAATATTAAAATGAAGTAAAATAAAAAAAAAGAAGCAAAGCAATTAGTTGTACTTACTATCTTTCTCAAGGTTGGGGACTCTAGAGGGGTCACATTACATATCAGCTAAAATTCAGGAGTTGGCCCCAATATTTTGCATATTATTGTTCTGCCATGAGGGTCAGAAGTGAGTCCAGCAGTGGAATGGAAGATCAGAATGGGTGCCATCCAACCTCCAGTGCATCCTTGACTTCATTATGTCAACATGCAGACATGGAAGTCAGAGATGAGCCGACCCGCGGTTCAGGCGAGGATACGGTTGACGATTCTCTTAACAGGGCCATTATTGCTAGGTTGTAAAGTATGGAATTGTAATTTAAGTCCTTCATTGGGTTAGGTTGTGTGATTTAAGTCCTTCATTGGGTTAGGGTTAGACTTGCTGCCTGACTTTTTAACTTTGATTAATATTTGAGTAATAGGGACCACAGAACAAAATTAATAATGTTTAGAATAGCTCATCAAATATATCTCAGTTATGCACAGTATAACCAGATATCTGTTAGCAGCATGTAGTTATATTACAAATAAAGATTGGGTATTTTCACACTCATGTGGACACACGAGTGTGTGTGCTCGCACAAGAATACACTCACACATACAAAGGACAAACATGCGCAGAAAATATGACAATAGGAACACTAACTTCTGCAGATCTTACGTAATATTCGAAAATCCCTGCAAAATTTGCCTGGACCTTTTCATCTACTGCATTTGTAGTCAGTTATCATCCAGAATTGTTACATATTTGTAGCATGCCAAGTGGTGAGAACGCCAATCCAAATGTACACATAAGGAAGACATCTGCGCTTTTACTTCCAGTTATTCACATGCTTCTGCAGTATAATTGGGGAATAGCGCAATGGTAAATGAATTGATTTGGAAATTCAAACCTTCTGATGCAATGAGACACCAACTAGTAAGTGATCTTCCTTGTAATTTCTACCTAGAGCGGATTTCCTGATATTGATAGAGTCAACAACTGAAACTAAACATTGTATTCATGCTCCATGTGCAGATTACTTTGCCAGCCTGTTCTAGGCCAGTGACCTTCAAAACATCTGCCTGAATGTTTCTATCTGTTGATATTTCATTTCAAGGCTGCAATAAAAACCCCTTTGGTTAAATAATCATCCATTGCTGACTTGAGAGTCTATTGCACAGTAACGGCTTGTTTCCCAAACCGATGATGTTTCGGCACTCAGATTGATTTCAATCATTTTCTGAGCTTTTAGAGCCACTTGTTAACAAATATCCAGGTGAAAAGACATGTAGAAATATGAAGTACAATGAAGATGACATACATTTGCCATCTCTTTGCAGATAAGAATTCTCAGTTAGTTGCAACCATGAAAGTGCTTTGTCCAAAGTACAGAGTGTTGACTTGAAATGTTTTTAGATTAATTAAGCAGACAATGATAAAAGAAAAAGCTGAAAATGATACAGACTACAATGACAGTGCCTTTTTTTAAATGTGCCTCATAATATAAGTAGGAGAAATTTTAACAAATTTGCAAATAATCTCCACTTAAGGGGCTGACCCACTGACACGACCTTTCAGCGACGGTCTTCGACCTTCAAGGTCGAGGGCACTCGCCTGTAAAACCTTGAGCTGGATTGACCGTCAGCGATGAAACCGCGAGCTGGATTGAGCGACCGCACACACAAACACATCGCAAAGGCGGGGGCCAGGGAAAGCTGGGGAGCGCTGTCTGAAATTCACACCCGCGATGAACAGGAAGGTAAAAGATGGCTGCACAGTGTACGGTAAGTCCTTTAGGGGGGGGGGGGGGGGGGCGGTGGGGAGAGGAGAGAGGGGGGAGAGAACATAAGAGAAGGGGGGAGAAGGGGGGAGAAGGGAGGGAGAAGGAGACACTTTGAAGAAGCCAGATAACATAATAAAGTTTAGCGGGCATTTTACATTACTAGTTGGTTTTCCTTGGTCCTGAAATCTCCATTGAGCCAATTAAAATGCCTGGTCAGCGAAGGAGATTGCCTACGGCTGCCCTCGACTGCCTGTAACCACATAGCAACCCCACTCCACTGCATTACGAGTTCAAAAGAACGATGCCGACCAATTTTTACTTGCGGAAAATTTTTCAACATGCTGAAAGTTTTTCCTCAACCAAATTGAGGCCGCGAGTATGCGGGAACTTCCCTCGAGCATGAAGGAGAGTTACAGTGACCTCGTAGGACCTCCTAGGACCACGTGTCGACCATGCTGCGAGTTTGTTGAGGGCAAACTCTTCTAAACCCGCAGATTTGGTCGCCGCAGTGGGACAGCCCCTTAAATATGCACCATATTTTTTTTTTAATGCTTTGTTATTGAAAGGTTGTATCATTAAATTATAGATTAACTGCCATGTGACTCTCTCAGCAGTACTTGTTATTAAGTGTGGCTCATTCTATTGAATGTAGGTGAGGAGCTAATGTTTCCCTGCAATCAGTGTTGAGATCCAGGGTCGCAATCTCAACATATTGCAATGACTATTCAGGACAAAGATGAGGAAAAAATGTCTTCACCCGAAAAGCATGAACACTTAGAATTCATTACTCAAAAGAACAGTACAGGCTCAGTTCCAAATATATTCAAGACAGATGGATTGATTTCTAAATAGTAATGGAACCAAAGGAAATGGGGTTAGTGCAGGAAGACAGTGTTGAGGTTGGATTGGTTGTCATCTTGATGAATGGGGCGCTCCTAGTTATACATTTTTTTATTTATTACATTTCCTGCTGGTTGGGATAGCCATTACCAGGCTGTTGTGTAGGAAGGAACTGCAGATGCTGGTTTAATCTGAAGATAGACAAAAAAAGCTGGAGTAACTCAGCAGGTCAGATACTTCTTCAGACTACTATTTCTCTCACTACTCTGGAGAGAAGAAATGGTTGTGTTTTGGGTTAAAATATTTTTGTAAGCCAAGAGTCTCTTCTAGACGCCAAAGGAAACACATGGCCTGCCATTCCCGAGAATCCCATCACATCTTTCTCCTTCCAGATACTGATTTCAGTATAACCTCCCCATCTTTCACTCATTGTTCCTTATCTCTCCACATCACCGTCTATATCTCTCGTTTCCCTGATCCCTGACCAGTCTGAAGAAGGGTCTCGACCCGAAACGTCGCCTATCTCCTTCGCTCCCTAGATGCTGCTGCACCCGCTGAGTTTCTCCAGCTTTTTGTGTACCCTCGATTCTCCAGCATCTGCAGTTCCTTCTTTAAAACTTCTACTAGCTGTTGTTTTGTTGTTTACAGCTCATAGAAGCAATTCTTCTGAAAGAGTATTATTAAAATACGGAATCTAAATTCTGACTTTAATTGTTTAATTGGGGGGGGGGGAGGGGTGTGGAAGGATATGGAAGAGATGGGAATGGTGAGCAGTGGGTCAGTTAATTTTAAATTTTGCTTCATGAAATAACTTGGGCCTGCTTGAACTAGGCTTCAATGACATGCTGGCTGGAAGTGTTGGGAAGCTCCTTGGCGACCCATGAGAACTACCCGATCAAAAGTGTGGTTTGTTGGGGGGAGGGGAGGTTATACTGAAATCAGTATCTGGAAGGAGAAAGATGTGATGGGATTCTCGGGAATGGCAGGCCATGTGTTTCCTTTGGAGTCTAGAAGAGACCTCTTGGCTTACAAAAATATTTTAACCCAAAACACCAACCATTTCTTCTCTCCAGAGATGCCTGCCTGAGTTACTCCAGCTTTTTGTGTCTATCTTAAGATAGAAAGATTTGTTTCTTGTTGCAGGATCCCAAGCACAAGCTTGTTCATTGAAACAATATTTCGGACTGGCTATGACAATTTTCTCTTTCTTTTTCTACAGATGCCTCCTGATCTCGTGGGCATTTCCAGCAATTTTTCTGTTTTTATTTCTGTTCAATGGATTTTCCATTTCCCATAGCCAGTATCTTTCCATTTGGTCATCCTTTATTCTCCTACCTGCTGACCTCTATGCACTGGTGGATGAATGAGAACAAGCGTCACTGTAGTATTTCATTGCATGGTTACTCATAGAATGAAAGAATGATTTTAGTGAGAATAATTTAGGATTAGGAAGGGCTGCACAAAGCTGAGAAGTAAGAAGGTTTTGTGAAGCTGCACTTGGAGGATGTTAAATATTATTTTACAGAGAGGACTGACTACAGTTCACTTGCAGTTCGATCCTGTTAATCTTAACAGAACAAAACAGCAATCTTTGAGACTTCTCCATAAAAGAAGAGAGGCTTGATGGAAATATTGAAACATATTTTACATTCTATTTCTACCCTTTCAGCATTACTCCTTCTGCCCTGCTCATTTTATTGTTGATTTTCCAGTAACACTTCTAACCTGTAATCCTCCTCCTCACCTTTATAGACAACATAGCCCCTTGCAGCAAAATGCCTGGTACTGTTATTGTCTCTATGGATATGGCTCTTGGTTCTGTAGTGTTGCAATACAAAGGTGTCTTTCCTGCTATAGATTCACAGCAATTCTTTTCCATGCTATTTGTATCCTTTAGTAGACGAGGAAGAACATGCCATAATCCCTTTCATAGTATAAACACTTTTGAAAAGTGTTAATGTAAGTTCTGCAAACATTTCAGCCTGATCCGGAACCTCTGGACACTAAGCCCGACTTTCTTCTTTTCCACCAATCTCGCTGCTATGAGTTAGCTGCACTGTTGAAAATCAGATTTCAGGCATTGTCTGGAATGGGCCATGTGTGATGTCTTGTCAGTAACTATTGATGAAATTTAGCTTGGTACTGAGCGTCACCTGGGACATAAACGCAAGCATCACTTTATTTTGGCATTCATCTTTTCTAGGACTTAAAAATACAGGAAGTAACATTGATGTCCAGATAATTCTCCTTCAGCTGTGTCGTTCCATTTGGGATCTTCAAACTCAAAGCCTGCATTTAGGCTTCCTTCAGTGAGCAGCCTTCAACCAAGAGGCCAATATCAGCTTTCTAAAAAAACATATATTCCCTGTGCAATAAGGCCCTTGCTGCAATGGAACATGCTGCACATGGCCACTTGGTTCTAATTAATATAAATATGAGCTAATTTAGATTGAAAAGATTCAGAAGCTCATGTCAACCTTAATACAACTTCATCTGAATTACTTTTTATAATTATTTGTGGTTTAGTTAACTTATTTTTGGCCTGATAATTATAGACCAATGCTTTCCTAATGCCTTTGAATAATTGGGACCATATTATAAAGTTATTATGTGAACCCATTGTAAAAAAATGAATAGGCTCATTATTTTTTATTTTGTCTTTGCTCACTGTGATGCCAAACCAGAAACACTGCTAACAATACAGAACCTCGTAAAAATACTAAATCTTCATGCCAAATTCCACATAATGATTATTGTCAGGAAATCATTGCTAAACTCGTAGACCATCATTCTTAATGTCCTGTATGGACTTCTTCCACGAAGCCGAGCCGCAAGACAATTGGGAACAGGATAGCTGGATTTTCACCTCTCTTCAGCTGGCAGGCAGAAGGCAAACCTGGAACTCCAATAGCTGTTGCTGGTTTGAATCCAGTGAGCTTATGAGTGGAAAGTTCAGATGCATAGTGACTAAGCGTGAAGGACCTAGGGCACAAGCAGTGACATCAATTGTAAATTGAAGCACATCCAGCACACCACATTGGACTATGATATGCATTGAGGAGATGGTGCAGCAAAGTTCATAGCACTTGATATTACATGCGTTTGATGTGCACAATTGTGCAGAAGACATTACCGTGGTCCAAGCAAATACAATAACTTTTGTAAAAGATGGTATAAACAACATTTCATTATATTCATTTTTCAGGAAGGCCAGCGTTTATTGGCCATCCCTAAATACCCTTGAAAGGATTGTGATAAGCCACCATTTTGAAGCACTGCAGTCCCTCTCAGTTTAGTTTATTGTCACATGTGCTGAGGTACAGTGAGAAGCTTTGGTTGCAATCTAACCAGTCAGTGGAAAGACAGTAAATGATTACAATTGGGCCATTCACAGGGTACAGATACATGATTAAGGGAATAACGTGAATAATGTTTAGTACAAGAAAAAGCAAGTAAAGTCTGATTAAAGATAGTCTGAGGGTCTCTACTGAGGTAGATGATAGTTCAGGACTGCTCTCTGGTTGTGGTAGGATGGTTCAGTGGCCTGATAACAGCTGGGAAAAAGCTGTCCCTGAATCATGAGGTGCGTGTTTTCACACTTCTGTACCTGTTGCCTGATGGGAGAGGGGTAAAGAGGGAGTGGCCAGGGTGTAACTCATCCTTGAATATGCTGGTGGCCTTGTCAAGGCAGTGTGGAGCCAATGGAAGGGAGGTTGCCTTGTATGATAGTCTGGCTGTGTCCATATTTATCTGCAATTTCTTGTGGTCTTGGATGGAGTTGTTCCCAAACCAAGCTGTGATGCATCCCGATAAAATGTTTTCTATGGTGTATGTGTAGTAGTTGGTGAGAGTTGTTGGGGACATGCCAAATTTCCCAAGCCTTCTAAGGAAGTAGAGGCTAAGCGGTCTGATGTTTCTAGTGAGTGCGTTCCAGGACTTAAACTCTGTACCAATGAAGGATGGGTGATATATTTCCAAGTAAGAATGGTGTGCAACTTGTAGAGGATCCTGAAATAGTTCTACCATACATGTACTGCTCTTGTACTTCTTGGAGGTAGTGCTTATGGATTTGGAAAATGCAGTAGGAATAGCCTGGGCAAGTAATTGTCGTGCTGTTTATATGTTGCCTACACTGCAGCTACTGTGGTATGAACAATGATTGTTTGCAGTTATGGATGAGGTACCAATCTGCCAACAAAAATAATTCAGGATTGACATTATGGGGCATCTCGATGGGGCACAAGTAAGGGCTTGTAGAAGCTTGGAAATTTCTTCCCCAAGACATTTGATGCAAAATTAATACTGTTACAATAATTGTCTGGGAAATTCTACAATCCCTCAATAGAAAGGAAGAGGCAGAGACAGTGGGCTGAGGGAGAGCTGAGAAGGGATGGAGAAAGCAGGGACTACCTGAAATTAGAGGAGTCAATGTTCATACCGCAGGGAACCTCTGCCGCAGCTGGAAAAACTGCTTGGGACCTTGAATGGAGTCGGTGGGGGGGGGGGGGGGGGGGGGGAGGTAAAGCGACAAGTGTAGCATTTCCTGCGGTTGCAAGGGAAGGTGCTCGGAGAGGGGGTGGTTTGGGTGGGAAGGGACAGATTGACCAGGGAGCTACAGAGGGAGCGGTCTCTGCAGAAAACAGACTGGGAAGTAGATGGGAAGATGTGGCCAGTGGTGGGATCCCATTGGGAGGTGACTCCTCCCATTTCCTCCAAATGCAAGGCGTAGCTATGGGCACGCGCATGGGCCCTAGCTATGCCTGCCTCTTTGTAGGGTACGTCGAACAATCTTTGTCCGAGGCGTACCAGGGCCCCATCCCCAAACTCTACCTCCACTACATCGACGACTGCATTGGTGCTACCTCCTGCACCCACACACAACTCACTGACTACATCCATTTCACCACTAACTTCCATCCGGCTGGACCATTTCCGACATTTCCCTACCATTTCTGGACCTCACTATCTCCATCACAGGTGTTAGACTACTGACCTACATCCACTATAAACCCACTGACTCCCATGGCTACCTGAACTACACTTCCTCCCACCCAGCTCCCAGTAAGGACTCCATCCCCTACTCCCAATTCCTCCGTCTATGCCACATCTGCACCCAGGATGAGGTGTTCCACACCAGGGCATCGGAGATGTCCTCATTCTTCAGGGAACGGGGGTTCCCCTCTTCTACTATAGATGAGGCTCTCACCAGGTCTCTTCTATTCCCCGTAACTCTGCTCTTAATCCCCATCCCCTCACTCGTAACAAGGGCAGAGTCCCCCTTGTCCTACCTTTCCACCCTACCAGCCGTCACATACAACAAATAATCCTCCAAATTTTTTGCCACCTCCAATGGGATCCCACCACTGGCCACATCTTCCCATCTACTTCCCTGTCTGCTTTCCGCAGAGACTGCTCCCTCCGTAACTCCCTGGTCAATTCATCCCTTCCCACCCAAACCACCCTCTCTCCTGGCACTTTCCCTTGCAACCGCAGGAAATGCTACACTTGTCGCTTTACCTCCCCCCTTGACGCCATTCAAGAACCCAAGCAGTCTTTCCAGGTGCGGCAGATGTTCACCTGCACCTCCTCCAACCTCATCTATTGCATCCGCTGCTCTAGGTGTCAGCTGCTCTACATCGGTGAGACCAAGCATAGGCTTGGCGATCGCTTCGCCCAACACCTCCGCTCGGTTCACAATAACCAACCTGATCTCCCGGTGGCTCAGCACTTCAACTCCTCCTCCCATTCCGAATCCGACCTTTGTGTCCTGGGCTTTTTCATTGACATTAACTTCTTCAATTTCAGGTAGTCCCTGCTTTCTCCTCCCCTTCCCAGCTCTCCCTCAGCCCACTGTCTCCGCCTTTTCCTTTCTTCTTCCCGTCGCCCCCAACCTCACATCAGTCTGTAGAAATTTCTTGACCCGAAACATCGCCAATTTCCTTCGCTCCATAGATGCTGCCTCACCCGCTGCGTTTCTCCAGAATTTTTGTCTACCCATTCACACAAGTTCTGTTATCCCACTTTCCTCATTCACTCCCTACACATTAGGGGCAATTTCACAGAGACAAGTTAACCTACAAAGCCAATGCGTATTTGGGATATGAGAGGAAACCCACATGCTTGCAGCGAGAATGTGCAAATTCAATACAGACAGTGCCCGAGGACAGGATTGAACACAGATCTCTGGCGTGTGAGGCAGCAAGTCTACCAGCTGTGCCACTATATTTTGTTTTCCAACACACAAAAAATTATACGTTGATAACTTTGGTTACTAAAAAAATGTTCAATCTTAAATCTCCAAGTGACGCTATGTCCCCCTTTACAGCTACTATATGTTTAGTTCAGTTCAAGACTATAGGGCAGTACATTGGCCATAAAGTTGCTGCCTAAAAGTGCCAGAGACCCGGAATTGATCCTGCAGTTTAATCTGCAGTTCCTTCCTACACACACAATACTATACGATAGAACTTCATTAATCCCAGGAGGGAAATTGTGTGTGTGTGTGTGTGTGTGGATATATATCTATATTACTAAAAGTCTGATCTTGACCACTTCTTGTTATTCTGTATATTGATTTTAGAAAAAATGCTACTTCTTACGGCTGTGATTTTTGGCCATCTTAATCAGAGTTCCCCTCCACTGCGCAGGACAAGAGGATTTTTTCCCGTCGATGAAAAATAAAAGAGTTATCCATGTTTAAAAAATGTTGAAATTCTCTCTCATGAAGGCCACGACCCTTCTGGAGGGACTATAAGGAAGTGTTGAGTGCCTCTCAATCTCTGCAAGATGGGGGAGCGAGAGATTCACGTCACTCAGTCTGAGCTGCGAATAACACTGAACACATGTCTACTAAACTGTGAGTGGGTTTACTGACCTGTCAGTGCCCTTAATGTGGTTTGAAAATATAGTTTGGAAATGCTAAAGCTGTGTTGTCTTTGGTTTGGAAATGCTAAAGCTATGTTGCCTTTGGTTTGGAAATGCTAAAGCTGTGTTGCTTTTGGTTTGGAAATGCTAAAGCTGTGTTGCCTTTGCTTTGGAAATGCTAAAGGTGTGTTGCCTTTGGTTTGGAAATGCTAAAGCTGTGTTGCCTAATTAAAGTTGCCTTGCCTAATTAAAGTTGCCTTGCCTAATTAATGTTGCCTTGCCTAATTGAAAAGTTGATTTGAGAATGCCTTACCTACTTGAAAAGTTGGTTTGAGAATGGTAAAGTTGCCTTGCCTAGTTGAAGAGTTGGTTTGAGAATGCTAAAGTTGCCTTGCCTAATTGAAAAAGTTGGTTTGACAATGGTAAAGTTACCTTGCCTAATTGAAAAGTTGGTTTGGAGTGAAATCCAGGTTAGCCGGAAAGTGGTGTTGGGTAAATTGAATGGATTAAAGGCCGATAAATCCCCAGGGCCAGATAGGCTGCATCCCAGGGTACTTAAGGAAGTACACCCAGAAATAGCAGATGCCTTAGTGATAATTTTTCAAAACTCTTTAGATTCTGGAGTAGTTCCTGAGGATTGGAGGGTAGCTAATGTAACCCCACTTTTTAAAAAGGGAGGGAGAGAGAAAACGGGGAATTACAGACCAGTTAGTCTAACATCGGTAGTGGGGAAACTGCTAGAGTCAATTATTAAAGATGGGATAGCAGCGCATTTGGAAAGTGGTGAAATCATTGGACAAAGTCAGCATGGATTTACGAAGGGTAAATCATGTCTGATGAATCTTATTGAATTTTTTGAGGATGTAACTAGTAGAGTGGATAAGGGGGAGAAGCAGTGGATGTGTTGTATCTGGACTTTCAGAAGGCTTTCGACAAGGTCCCACACAAGAGATTGGTATACAAACTTAAAGCACACGGTATTGGTGGTTCAGTATTGATGTGGATAGAGAACTGGCTGGCAGGCAGGAAGCAAAGAGTAGGAGTGAACAGGTCCTTTTCAGGATGGCAGACAGTGACTAGTGGGGTGCCGCAAGGCTTCAGTGCTGGGACCCTAGCTATTTACAATATACATTAATGATTTGGACGAGGGGAATTAAATGCAACATCTCGAAGTTTGCGGATGACACGAAGCTGGGGGGCAGTGTTAGCTGTGAGGAGGATGCTAGGAGGCTGCAGGATGACTTGGATAGACTGGGTGAGTGGGCGAATGCATGGCAGATGCAGTATAATGTGGATAAATGTGAGGTTATCCACTTTGGTGACAAAAACACGAAGGTAGACTATTATTTGAATGGTGACCGATTAGGAAAAGGGGAGATGCAGCGAGACCTGGGTGTCATGGTACACCAGTGATTGAAAGTAGGCATGCAGGTGCAGCAGGCTGTGAAGAAGCAAATGGTATGTTGGCATTCATTAGCAGAAGGATTTGAGTACAAGAGCAGGGAGGTTCTACTGTAGTTGTACAGGGTCTTGGTGAGGCCACAGCTGGAGTATTGTGTGCAGTTTTGGTCTCCTAATCTGAGGAAATACATCTTGCCATTAGAGGGAGTACAGAGAAGGTTCACCAGACTGATTCCTGGGATGGCACGACTTCCATATGAAGAAAGACTGGATAGACTCGGCTTGTACTCGCTGGAATTTAGAAGATTGAGGGGTGATCTCATAGAGACTTACAAAATTCTTAAGGGGTTGGATAGGCTAGATGCAGGAAGATTGTTCCCGATGTTGAGGAAGTCCAGGACAAGGGATCACAGTTTAAGGATAAGGGGGAAGTCTTTTAGGACCGAGATGAGAAAATAGTTTTTCACACAGAGAGTGGTGAATCTGTGGAATTCTCTGCCACAGAAGGTAGTTGAGGCCAGTTCGTTGGCCATATTTAAGAGGGAGTTGGATGTGGCCCTTGTGGTTGAAGGGATCAGGACGTATGGAGAGAAGGCAGGTACAGGATACTGAGTTGGATGATCAGCCATGATCATATTGAATGGCGGTGCAGGCTCGAAGGGCTGAATGGCCTGCTCCTGCACCTAATTTCTATGTTTCTATGTTTCTGTGTTTGAGAATGCTAAAGTTGCCTTGCCTAATTGAAAAGTTGGTTTGAGAATGCTGAAGTTGCCTTGCCGTCTACATAATTAAATGTCTAATCTTGACCACTTCCTGTTTGCGCTCTATAGTAATTTTAGGAAAAATGCTACTGTGTACTGCTGTGATTTTTGGCCATCTTACTCAGAGTCCACCTCCGCTCATCAGGTGCTGAGGATTTTTCCCATCGATGAAAAATAAAATAGTTATTAGTGTTTAAAAAATGTTGAGATTCTCGCTCCTGTCAATCATGCCATGAAGGCCACGCCCCTTCTGGTGGGAGGGGGGAGGGACTAGAAAACCCAGAAGTGTGAGCGTAGCTCAGTCTCTGCAAGATGGAGGAGGGAGGGGTCATGACTTGCTGTCTTTAGTGGTCTTGCACCCTGCTTGAAATGGTATGAAACTGCACTTGAATCTGGTGTCCTTGCACCCTGCTTGAAATGGAATTTCAAGGAATAGCTGTGAGTCAACTGCCAGCCCACCAGCCGTGAGTGAGTGAGCTGCCAGCACAACAGGCTTGAGTGACTGAGCCGCCAGCCCAATATTCCATTCGGCCCACAATGTCCATACTAGCCTTCTGGAAACCTGTCCCTTCCGCCCACAACACCGATTCTAGCGCTTCTAAAGGTGATGTGCTGGGCAGATATTTGACTCGGAGGGCTGTGAGTGCTGGAGCAGACTGCCAGGGGTGGAGATGGAGCAAATATGATAGCGGCATTTAACAGGCTGCTGGATGGACACATGGATATGCAGGATATGGAGAGATGTGGATGATACAGTATACAGGCAGACACAATTAGTTTAACATGGCATCATGTTCGGCACAGATATTGGGGGCTGAAGGGCCCGTTACTATGCTGCACTACTCTGCATTCCATGTTCTATGTTCGATATAGGGCCTAATTATTCAAAAGGAATATATTTCAGGCCTGTTAATGCACAAATACTGCTGGCATGAAATAATTGTTTACACTCCATTAAGCCTGTATTGTGCTTCTCTTCTGCTTTTGCAAATATTTATTGAGGTCACGTTGGATAACACATATACAGAGGTGTGGGGTTTCCAAAGCATGATTAACCCAAGCCCATTTGACCTGTGCTAACAGTATTTGCAGTGCTCTAATTTTTCTAATTTGTAAGGTCAAATGGACAAACTCCATAGTTCATTGCCTTAGGACCAATGCATGCTGTCCATCTTCATGGTTTGTATGAGTTGAAGCGAGTTGGCACTGACTGAAGCCGTGATTTAATGGGCTGATATAATTGGCTACAAACTCAGGTGGAAGGCATTTCAGTACTGGGAAGTTAGAACAAGGCACATCAGAGCAAAGAAGACAGTTTTCAGATCCAGTTATAGATGCACTGGTGATTGAGATATGCCTACTAAGGGAAATGGCCAAATTAATAGTTGGAGATTTCAAACTCAGTTCCAGCTATGGCACCTTTATGTTACGATTTATGCCCTTGCTTCAATTAATAAATGCTTTCCTTTTTGAATCAATTGAACTCCAACTCAATCACCAACAAAACTGCAAATATTTGAGGATACTTTGAAATAATACAGCTATGGTAGAAGTGTTCTTAAGTGCATAAGTTCTCGGAGCAGAATTAGGTCATTTGGCCCGTCATGTCTACTCCACCATTCAAACATGGTTGATCTGTCTTTACATCTAAACCCCATTCTCCTGCTTTTGCCCCATAACCCTTGACACCCTTACTAATCAAGTGGGGTTTCACTAAAAGGGCAATGCAGTGGCACAGTGGTAGAGCTGCTGCCTCACAATTCCAGAGAGCTCGGTCCTAGCTTGACGGTCTGAACAGAGTTTTTTCATTGTCCCTGTGACCATGTGGGCTTCCTCACTCATTTCAAAGGCAAGCAGGTTTGTAGGTTAATTGGCTTCTGTAAATTGCGCCTTGTGTGTAGAATGCGAAGGCTTTTTTTATCGGGAGGATGGTGAGTGTCTGGAATACGCTGCGGGGGTGGTGGTTGAGGCAGATACAACAGTGGCATTTCAGAGATTTTTGGATAGGCATAGAGATATGCAGGGAATAGAGAAATATGGATTATGTGCAAGTAGATAAGAGACTGTGTCTCATGTCTCATGGACAGAAGGAATCTATTTTACAATGGCATTATGAACATAATAGTTCTGTAGACAATCAAAAACCCCAGAACATCAGACACAGGTCTCCTTCGGCCTCACTCATTGTAAAGAGTCATTATTTTTCCAAAGCATTACAAGTTTCTACTTTTGGTTAGTTTCAGGAACTGTAGGCACAAACTATATCTCACTATGCAGCCTCCGTATGCCATCCAGTGCTGTTAACATAGGTCGAATGAGGAAACAAGGGGAGGGTGTTGATTAACATAATCTTTTGATGAAGGACTGGATCAATGGGCTAAACAGCCTTAGTCCCTCTGCCATGTTCAAATGGCAAATATAGAGTGCAAAATGCTTTGTTAAAATTTGAGATGGATACATAAATTTGCAACAGCTTGAATCAGTGGCTGTAGTGGCTGACATTGTTTTAACCATTGGGACCCAGGTGCTTAAGAGATCTGGAATGGATAGTTTTGATTTGGCTGACATTTTTGTTATACAGAAAGTAGCATGAAGATGAAGCTTGGAGTTTGTAGTTTGCAATGATCACTTTAAGGATTGTTGATAAAATCCCATGCATACTTGATTTTACACAATGAGAACCAAATTTATTAATGGTTGCAAAAAGCCTCAGGCCCCATTTGTGAACTAACAAAGGACCTTATGCTTTTAACAAGGCTGGTTGCTGCTTATCCGTCTCATAAACATATACTTGCATCAGATGCATATATGCAGAATTCCTAATGCGGGATTTCGACCCAAAACATCAACCATCCCTCTGCTTCCACAACTGCGACTTGACCCCCGTAGTTTATCAGTTTGGTCTATGCCCAAAGCTTTGGAGGTTTTGTTTGTGACAGTGCAACATGTATAGTGCCTTCAAACAAAGGGCAATTAATTTGTATCATTTGATATTGTTTGTTGTATCATTTCAGACTGAACTCAAGGGAGCTAAGAGAGTCAAGAGTGTTTTATTGTCATATGTACCAAAAGGGAACAATGAAATTCTTAGGTAGACAAGAATGCTGGAGAAACTCAGCGGGTGAGGCAGCATCTATGGAGCGAAGGAAATTCTTACTTGCAGAACTCAATCACTTGCTTCATATCTGAATAGGCTTTGCATAAATGACAAAACCCACTGCTGGGCTTTATTGGGCTTTGGTTTAGCTCCATTTGGAGTATTGTGTGAGGTTTTGGTCGCCCCATTACAGGAAAGTTGTGTAGAGTTTGGAGAGGCTGCAGAAGAGGTTTACTAAAATTCTGCCTGGATGAGTGGGTATTAGCTACAGTATCAGGAGAGGTTGGACAGACTTAGATCGTAGTCTCTTGGATTGTTGCACCAGAGGATGAGGGGAGACCTGAAAGAAATAATTAATATTATGATTGGCACAGATTGGGTTGTTAGTTAGAACCTTTTTCCCATTGTTGAAAATGTGAAAGACTAGAAGGCATACGTTTACGATGAAAGACACAAAGTTTAAAAGAGATGTGCGTGGCAAGTTTTTACAGTGAGTGGTTTAGTTTAGTTTAGTTTAGTTTAGAGGTACAGCGCAGAAGCAGGCCCTTTGGCCCACCGAGTCCGCACCGACCAGCGATCACCGCACATTAATACTATCCCACACGCAGTAGGGACAATTTACACTTATACCAATCCAATTGACCTATAAACCTATACATCTTTGGAGTGTGGGGGGAAACCGAAAAACTTGGAGAAAATCCATGTGGTCACGGGGAGAACGTACAAACACCGTACAGACAGCACTCGTGGTCGAGATTGAACCCGGGTCTCCTCCGCTGTGCCACCGTGTCGCCCTGTGATGTGGGCGGCACGGAGGACTTGGAACACACACTGCTGCGATAGTGGTGGAAGAGAATGGTGTTTAAGAAGCTTTTAAATATGCAGGGGATGGAGGACAAAGGATCATGTGCAGACAGATGAGGTTTTGTTTATCTTTGCATCATGTTCGGCCCAGACATTGTGGACCGAAGTGCCGGTTCCTGTGCTGTGCTTTTCGATATTCTAGGTTCTATTTCAGACACTACTCCCTGCAATATTTAAATAGGAGAATTATGCTCCGAACATCCTGGCCTGGGAGTCCTACTCCAACTGCTCTCTCTTCCATACTTCCCTTTGTCCAAATGTCACTCCAGGAATCATGCTGCATCCAGAGGGAATGCTATTAATGAACTCTTGTCTGAAAGAAGCATTGAAATCTGCTGAGTGTCACACTGAATTCCCAAAGGAAGCTCTACCAAACCACATATCCAGGAGCAATTGCTTTCAACACGGTACTTCATGCCAGTAAATTACATGCCAGACCAACCGAAGCATACCCAAAGGAGAATTTTTTTAAGTATTCAAAGGATATGAATAATACTAACAAGGCTAGAATTAAATATCAATCGCTTGTTGCCCTTGAGAAGGTGATGATGAGCCATAGTTTAGTTTAGTTTAGTTTAATTTAGTTTATATATACAACATGGAAACAGGCCCTTTGGCCCAATGAATCCGCCCCGACCAACCGACACCTATATACTAGTTCTATCCAACACACTAGGGACAAAATACAGAAGCCAATTAATCTACAAACCTGCATGTCTTTGGAATGGAATAATTACCGGTTTGTTGGTAAAGATATTTCGGTCACTGTTCTACGGGAGTTTCTTGGATTTTTCCAACGTTCCTGTCGGGACCGACCAGAACGTTGGCTTCGGCAGCCACTGTTCTACGGGAGTTTCTTGGATTTTTCCTAGTGTTGATGAGGTACTGCTTGTAATTCCAGGTCAATATAGTGTGATTTGTCGGGGAACATGCAGGTGGTGGTGCTGCCTACTCCCGTGTCACTCTTGCAGGTAGAGGTTAGACAGTGAGATGTAGCAGCTGATGTGCCGGTGGCTGGGATGCCATTCCATTGGTTCCCAAATGGTTTGGAGTTCTTCAGTAGAGGTGGAACAGTATTCAGATGGACAAGTGGACTGGTAAGGTTAACTGGTCTATAATTCGGTCACCCTGATGGATGGTTCGACTGCCCCGACCGCGGGAGAATGAAGAGGAAGAAGTTTGGAATTTATTGCCTTCCATCACAGTGAGGAATGTGAAGATTCCGCTGTGATGTATGTTTCTGTTAACTTTTATGTAGTTGTGTGTCTTGTTGCTTTTTTTTAGTATGGCTGTATGGTAATTTGCATATCACTGTACCTTAATTGGTACATGTGACAATAAAATACTTTTGAAACCTTTAAAACTCTTTGATCCCCTCTCATCTAAATTTCAGTGAATACAAGCCCAGTCGACCCATTCATATGTCAGTCATGCCATCCAGGGAAATAACCTGGTGAACCTATGCTGTACTCACTCAATAGCAATAATGTCCATCCTCAAATTAGGAGACCAAAATCGCACAACAATACCCCAGGTGCAGTCTCACCAGGGCCCTGTATAACTGCAATAGGACCTCCTTGCTCCAAAACTCAAATCCTCGCGCAATGAAGGCCAGCATGCTATTTCTTTACTGCCTGCTGTACCTGCATGCTTACTTGTAAATCAGTCTATGAAAGTAAGCATGCAGGTACAGCAGGCAGTGAAGAAAGCTAATGGCATGTTGACCTTCATAACAAGAGGAATCGAATATAGGAGCAAATATGACTTTCTGCAGTTGTACAGAGCCCTAGTGAGACCACACCTGGAGTATTGTGTGCAGTTTTGGTCCCCTAATTTGAGGAAGGACATTCTTGCTATTGAGGGTGCAGCGTAGGTTTACAAGGTTAATTCCCGGGATGGCGGGACTGTCATATGCTGAGAGAATGGAGCAGCTGGACTTGTACACTCTGGAGTTTAGAAGGATGAGAGAGAATCTCATCGAAACATGTACGATTGTTAAGGGCTTGGGCACACTAGAGGCAGGAAACATGTTCCCGATGTTAGGGGAGTCCAGAACCAGGGCCCACAGTTTAAGAATAAGGAGTAAGCCATTTAGAATGGAGACGAGGAAACACTTTTTTTCACAGAGAGTGGTGAGTCTATGGAATTCTCTGCCTCAGAGGGCGGTGGAGGCAGGTTCTCTAGATGCTTTCAAGAGAGAACTAGATAGGGCTCTTAAAAATAGTGGAGTCAGGGAATATGGGGAGAAGGCAGGAATGGGGTACTGATTGGGGATGATCACCCATGATCACATTGAATGGCGATGCTAGCTCGAAGGGCCAAATTGCCTACTCCTGCGCCTATTGTCTATTAACCCGGTAATTCCTACTCTTTGCTTCCTGTCTGCCAACCAGTTCTCTATCCATGTCACTACCCGACCCTCAATACCATGTGCCATAATTTTGCACACTAATCTCTTGTGTGAGACCTTGTCAAAGGCTTTTTGAAAGTCCAGATACACCACATCCACTGGCTCTCTCTTATCCATTCTACTTGTAACATCCTCAAACAATTTCAGAAGATTAGTCAAGCATGATTTCCCCTTCATAAATCCATGCTGACTTTGACCGATCCTGTCACTACTTTCCAAATGCGCTGCTATAACATCTTTAACAATCGACTCAGGCATCTTCTCCACTATGGATGTAAGGTTAACTGGTCTATAATTCCGCGTTTTCTCTCTTCCTCCTTTCTTAAAAGGTGGGGTTACTTTGGCTACCCTCCAGTCCACAGGAGCTGATCCAGAGTCGAGAGAACATTGGAAAATGATCACCAATGCATTTCCAATTTCTAGGGCCACCTCCTTGAGTACTCTGTGATGCAGACCATCAGGCCCTGGGAATGTATCTGCCTTCAGTCCCAACAGTTTACCTAACATCATTTCCTGACCAATGTGGATTCCCTTCAGTTCCTCCCTCCAACTATGAATGAACAAAATAAAATAATTTCAAGGCTCTCAAATCCATGGCGGAGCCTGATAAATATCCCTGAAATGTCCGTGTTTCTACCATCAGGTTTGACTATTATTACTCCCAGCATAGATTCCTAACATTGCTCAAGGCTTATAATGTGTTCACTGATAATTACTTATTTTTTATAATAACTTATTTTTGCAGGAAAACGTAATTTGTTGTCTCCCTTCCATCATAAGGAAAAGAGTATTAAGCAGTCAATGCCTCTAACAGGAGGCTTCAGGCTTCGCAACACAAAGAAAGCTTGATGCCCCGGTTAAAACAGGTAATTGCTTGATCTGTATGTATTCTATAGCAACAATTAGTAAAATGGGTAAGACTTTCAGAGTTGAAGAAGAATAGCCAAGATTAACCTTGCTGAACAACTTGGCAATAGATCAGATGAGAGGAGCAAGACCTCAAAATGGAGTAATCTAACTATTCCCATGAGATGAAGTATTCTATGCATGTTTCACATTATGCTTTTTTTTAAATTGACAATAAATGCAGCAAATGTGCATATTTTGGGGAATTTTTTAAATGAAAGGAAGTGGAAACAAGAGAACTGAGAATTGCCCACCAACCTAACTGATGTAAGATATCAAACTATTTTTCCAGCCAAAATCCACAGATGTCTAGCACCTGTGGTTTACCATGAAAACAGATTTGTTAAAAGTTCTTCATGTTATTTGCAGCACTTTCCAAATTAACAGCTCCCCCGTGCTTCATTCCAGAAACTGCTCTCTATCTGCTCCCAATAAAGAGAAATTAGAAAGGGTTCCCAGTTATCCCTCTGCTAATAAATAAGAGTACATTCTACTGGAGCTCTATGACAATCTGCAATTCCCTATTATAACTGATACTTATTTTCTATTTCAAATTGCCTTTATAAACCAATAAACAAAACAAGCATGTGAAATGGTCATGTCATAAGAATTTGGCGTTAAATAGATCCATCAATTGATTCCAGGGTTTTTTTTTTAATCGCCCGGATAGCAGGCATAATATCCTCACTCCTTCTCAAAATAATCACATAGAATCTTTTCTCTCCACCCAAGAGGTCTGATGTGGTCCTTGTTTATTGACTGAAAGTTAGTGTCTCCAACGACATAGCACCCAATTTGTGCTACATGAAAATGTAAGCAGAGACTTGTACACTCCAATATCTGGATCCCACAACCTTTTGAATTAGAGAGTAGGGTGCATCCACTGATGCACTATCGAGACTAAGACCACTGTTGAATCTCTTTACTGTGATGATCCTTCTTTAAGAGTTGGTAAAACAAATCAATCAAGAGTTTAAATAGATGAGAAATCAAGACACCTATAGAGAGATGGAGACACACGAAACTGCAGATGCTAGTATTTTGAGAAAAGCAAAAAATTCTGGAGGAACTCAATGGGTCAGGAAGCATCGATGATGGGGATGAAGACAACAAACCGAGACATTGTCTGTCCATTTGCCTCCCCTGACTCTGCCTGACCTGCTGAGTTGCACTAGCACTTTGTGTTTTATCTATGCAGAAATGCTTCATTGATAGAATTTCTGCCAGCCTCTAAGATGTTTAAAACGATTCAGCAGTCTGATGGCCACCTTCTACCAAGTTGCAATGGAGCAGATAAAATTAGATGTGGTCTATTGCCCTAGCTATCATTGAGGTGCCCATTAGCTTGAAGAGGGATATTCTGAGTTTGACGTTGACTCTCCATGCCTGATCCAGAGGTGGTAGCCTGGAATGCCTTTATGGCTTTTTGGTTTTTACCTTTTTTTAGTCCTGAAGTCAGTGACCTTTGACATTTTTTTGTCAAATATTTTTTCATAATTATAATAATAAAATTAATTCATTCAATCAATTAGAAATATCCAAAAAACCTGGAAATCAATTAGAATGGGTGGCTTAATTTTCTAATTCAGGGAAAGTTGGCAAAGTACGGGTATGTGGTTAAATCAATTAATTCATGCATTTGGATCTCCCTCTTCAGTACATCAGTGCTTGACAGCTGGCGAGTCCAGTGGTGAAGCGGGAGATTAGACGTGCTGACGACCGGCCACTGTGGCATCTCTGACCTGCCAGGTACAATGCATGGACAGGGATGTCAGCTGCACACTGAAGAGCAAATAGCAAGTTGCTTGATCCGTACGTAAAGGGACAGCTTCATAATGTTCCTTAAAGTGCATGAAGAGAGCAGCCAGCTAGTTGTAGTGTGTTTGCAATTTACAGTAAAATGTTTACTCAATTTGTGTTCCTTAACATCAAGCTCAACAGCTGGCTGGAAAAGGGTGCCATTTATCGTTTCTGAAATATCTGAAGGTCCCAAGTACACATCTGTTACTCATCTTCAACCAGCTGTCTTTTAATTGCTCTATAAGAGCTGGGGATGAGCATTGTTTCATTCAGTGTAGATCCATCCCAAAACAGGTAATTTTGAAGTATTTTGACTTAAAGGCCATGTATTGTCAAACTATTTATATTCGAATGGGTCTGGAGCACTATCTGGAGAACATTGCTGTAACACTTCCTCCTTGATAACCATCAACACTAGAGCACCTCACGGCTGTTTGCTCAGTCATTTAGGTTGGTTTATTGTCATGTGTACAGAGGTACAATGAAAAGCTTTTGTTGCATGCTATCCAGTCAGCGGAAAGACAATCTATATTACTAAAAGTCTGATCTTGACCGCTTTTGTCTCGCTGTGCTGCGATTTCCAAGAGAACACCGCCACCTACGGCCATCATTTTTGGCCACCTCGCTCAGAGCCCCCCTCCACCTTCCTAGACCAGAGGAATTTTCCCATTGATTAAAAATGAGAGAGAGATTAATGTTTTTTTTTTTTAATCCCCATTCTCTCTGCTGCCCCAGCTGGAGGGAGGGGGAGGGACTACAAAACCAGGAAGTGGTGTGCCTCACTCAGTCTCAGCAAGATGGAGCAAGCCAGTGGGTCATGTCATGTCTCTCTGAGCTCTGAATAACACTGAACACATGTCTGCTCAACTGTGAGTGCCCTTAATGTGGTTTGAAAGTGAAAATATGGTTGGTTTGAAGTAAAAAGGCACTGCCTGCAAATGTTTGTTTGGGTGCTTTGGGCTGAAGTTAAAAGGCACCACTGCGAATGGTGGCTTGGGTGCTTTGGGTTGTGTTGAAAGGCACCACTGTGAGTGGTGGCTTGGGTGCTTTGGCTTGAAGTTAAAAGGCACTACTACAAATGGTGGCTTGGGTACTTTGGGTAACTTCCTGTTTGCACTGTATATTGATTTTAGATAAAACGCTACCACTTACAGCTGTGATTTTTGGCGATCTTACTCAGTCCCCCTCTGCTCAGCAGGTGCAGAGGATTCTTCCCATCCATGAAAAATAAAAGTGTTATAAATGTTTGAAAAATGTTGAGAATCTCTTTCCTGTCAATCATGCCATGAAAGCCACACCTTTTCCGGTGGGAGGGGGAGGGGTTATAAAACCTGGAAGTGTGGGTGTGGCTCAGTCTCTGCATGATGGGGGAGGGAAAGGTCACGACTCTGTCTGAGCTGTGAATCAACTGAACACACTGAATGACTACTGAACTGTGAGTTTGGTGTTTTGTGTGGTTTTATGGTGTTTTTATGGTGGTTTCACCCTGCTTGAAATGGAATGAAACTGCATTTGAATGTGGTGGCCTTGCACTCTGCATAAAATGGTATGAAACTGCATTGGAATGTGGTGGCATTGCACCCTGCTTGAAATGGTATGAAACTGTACTTGAATTTGGTGGCCTTGCATCCTGCTTGAAGTGGAATGAAACTGCACTTGTATTCGGTGGCCTTGCACCCTGCTTGAAGTGGTAGGAAACTGCACTGAATTTGATGGCCTTGCACCCTGCTTGAAGTGGTAAAAAACTGCACTTGAATTTGGTGGCCTTGCACGCTGCTTGAAGTGGTAAGAAACTGCACTTGAATTTGGTGGCCTTGCACCCTGCTCAAAGTGGTAAGAAACTGCACTTGAATTTGGTGGCCTTGCACCCTGCTTGAAATGGAATTTCAAGGAATAGCCATGAGTCAACTGCCAGCCGACCAGCCATGATTGAGCTGCCAGCACATCAGTCTTGAGGAACGGAGCTGCCACCCCAAGAACCCATACCAGCGCTCCAGAAAGCCGCCCCACTGGCCACCAATATTGGAATTGGTGAAGAGGTGGAATATTGCGTCGGGGGACCAGCCCTCCCGTGTGAAAATGGGACCCAATGGGTCCCACTTAGTCTAGTACATTATTATAATCGAGCCATTTACTGTGTACAGATACATGATAAGGGAATAATGTTTAGTTTTAGTGCAAGATTAAGCCAGCAAATCCGATCAGGAATAGTCTGAGGGTCACCAATGAGGTAGATAGCAGTTCAGCACTGCTCTCTAGTTGTGGTAGGATGGTTCAGTTGCCTGATAGGAGGATGTTGCCAGGACTAGAGGTTGTGAGCTATAGGATAAGGTTGAGTAGGCTGAGTCTCTATTCCCTGGAGTGTAGGAGGATGAGGGGAGATCGTATAGAAGTATACAAAATCATGAGAGGAATAGATTGAGTAGATGCACAGTCTTTTACCCAGATTGGGGGAATCGAGGACAAGAGGATATAGGTTGAGCGTGAAGGGGAAAAGATTTAATAGGAATCCGAGGGGTAACCTTTCCACATGGAGGGTGGTGGGTGTATGGAACAAGCTGCCAGAGGAGGTAGTTGAGACTAGGACTATCCCATTGTTTAAGAAGCAGTTGGACAGGTACATGGATAGGACAGGTTTGGAGAGTTATGGACCAAGCACAGGCAAGTGAGACTCATGTAGCTGGGACATTGTTGGCCGCTGTAGGCGAGTTGGGCTGAAGGGCCTGTTTCCATACTGTATTACTCTATGACTCTATTTGCTCTACTCTATACATGTATAAAGTATCCTTTATTGTCATTCAAACTTTTGATTTGAACGAAATTACGTGCCTTGCAGTCATGACAGAGAATAAAACAGAACACACAATGAACACAGTTTAACATCCACCACAGTGAGCCTACCAAGCACCTCCTCACTGTGATGGAAGGCAAAAATCTTAAAGTCTTTCTCTTCCTTCCTTGTCCTCCCTCTGCGTTGAGGCGATCCAGGCTTTTGATGTTGGGCTCCCTGCCGGGTGATGGTAAGTCCCGCGGCCGATTCCGAGCTCCGCGAACGGGCCGGTTCAAACTCCGCGGCCCGGGGCGGACGAAGCTGCCACACTCCAGTCCAGCGGATGAAGCTGTCGCTGCGGGAGCTCTGGAGAATCGGTCAACAACCTGGGACCTGCGAGCTCCCGATGTTGTCGTCCACTGCGCCCGAGGCTGAAGCCTCCGGGCTCTGAAGTCGGGCCGCCGCCGCAGCGCCACCACAGCCCCAAAGTCGGCCAGCCTCGCGGTGGTGAGTCCAGGCTCTGCCCCCGGAGCCCCCGGAGCCCCGAGGTCGGCCCCAGTTTGAGGCCGCCAGCTCTGCGATTACGCCTCAGCGCAGACGGAGATGGAGACGGGGATACGACAGAGAAAAGGTCACATCCCCCCGAAGGAAGAGACTAAAACAAGTTTCCCCTGCCCCCCACACATCCATAACTAAAAATAAACTAAAACATGCACCAACAAGTCAAAAGAAAAAAAAAAGAAAAAGACAGACGGACTGCAGGTGAGCCGCAGCTGCTAGGCCACATACCCATGACTGTATAGCCACACACAGCTCCTATGCCATCTTTAAATTCACCAGCGATAACATTGTTGTCGGACAAATAACAGGTAACGATTAGTCAGAGTACAGGAGGGAGATTGATTACTTAACTGAATGGTACTGGAACAATAATCTTCCAAGATCAAGGAGTTGATTGTAGACTCCAGGAAAGGAAAGCCGAGCATCCTCAAATTTGTCTTCATCGACAGGATGTTGGTGGAGAGAGTCAACAGATTCAGGTTCCTGGGTGTGAATGTTTATGAAGATCTGTCCTTGGCCCAATACATTGATGTAAGCGTCAAGGAGGCTCATCAACGCCTCTACATCCTATGAAGCTTGAGGAGATTTGGTATGTCACCGAATACTCTATCGAACATCTACAAGTATGCAGTAGAGAGCATACTAAAGGCCTGGTTTGATAACTTGAATACCCAGGCATGAATGAGGCCAGTATACATTGTCCAGTCCATCATAGATACTGAATTCCCCATCATTGAAATCATCTATAGGAGGCGGGCCTCAAAAACGCAGCAAGTATTATCATAGTCCTACAATAGTCTGGCCATGCTCACATTTTACCACTACCATCTGGAAGAAGATACAGGAGTCTGAAAGCAGTGACTTTGAGATTCAAGAACAGCTTCTTTCCATAAACCATCAGGCTCTTGAACACTACACCGCACTAACCATTACCTCAACAACTATGATCTTCTATAGACTGTGTTTTTGTTACACTACAGACTTCGATTTTGCACTATTATGGTTAGCATGTACTTCTAATTTATTGTATTATTGATTGTTGTGTTTTTGTGTGTGTTATTGCATTAAAAGGTCTGTTGCAGCAAGAAAGAATTCAATTGTTCCATTGCCAGTACATATGACAATTACACACTTTTGACTCAGCTCTTGAAGCTGTAATCAAATTAAAATAAATTAAACTTAGGCTTTTTTATCCACTCATATGCAATCTCTGTCCATTTAGATAATAGTCTCTCAACTGATTCCTCTTACTGCAGTGCACAACCAACCTCACACTCTCCAACAATAAACCTAATTTATCAAGTTTTCAATTCAGTAGATGGATCCTCTTGCAAATTCTAAATATTCTCATCACAACACAAGAAAATAAATTCCAATTATTAGAACTGCAAGACCAAGTTTGCTTGACGTTTTTGAATGGAAACTTGACTGTAATTTCTGTGCTTTGCACAATCAACCATTTGTTTGTTTACACTACAAAGCCTAGCTTACACAAGCTGCTGTCCTGTCTGTGATTTCTTAAAATCTCATTATGGCTGAACAGCGGAGCCCATCAGAATGAGTAAGCAGCCATATATCAGATTCCAAAGCAGAACTAATTGCACATAATAGTTCAAATTCTTTTTTCATTCTGTATAAGAGTCCTTCCATGATGTGCTGCCAAAATGTTTAGTTGCTTTAGCCAAATGTTAACTAATTCTGTTTTCATTTCATGTCCAGAAAGGGTTGGTTACAAACAGGCAAAAGAGAACAAAGAAATTGGAGATAAAAAGAAATTTGGAAGCACTTAGCTGCATGTGGTCAAATAATGAGAAGGGAAAATAATCTTTGTGGTCAGAGGCAATGTAGCCATGGAACTAATATTGTGGCAGCTCTTGGAACTTGTGATACTTCTTCGCAACCTTGTACAGCAAGTTAATCTCGGAAAGAGACGTGGGGTGGCAACTGTTAGCATTTTAATCTGTGAATTGGATTAAAAGCACGGGTAAATGCTTGAAAAGAAATGCAAATTGAGATAACGAACTCACCACCCATTTTACGTCCAGTGTGGTATTTTTCTGGCACTTGTTATTGGTTTATTCTTGTCACGAGATACAATGTAAACCTTTGCCATGTGCCATCCAGACAAATCATACATTAAGCACACCGTGGTACAAAGGAGAAAAGGAAACAGAATGCAGAATATAGTGTTGAAATATAGAAAATGTGCAAATAAAAAAGAGCAAGGGTTGCAATCACAGTAGATTGGAAGATTGGAAATTCATCACCAATATATGAAAGATCCTTTCAAGATTCTGATACAATGGAAAAGAGGCTGTTCTTGAATCTGCTGTGTGTTTTCAAGTCTGTGTCTTCTGCCTGACGGGAGAGGGGCGAATGAATGGGCTGGAGGTGGTGCTTGATTATGTTGGCTGCTTTCCTAAAGCAGTGTGAAATGTAGATGCAGTTGATGGGGTGGACTTGGCTTGTTCACAACTTTCTGCAATTTTTTGCAGTTTTGGGTCAGGCAGTTGACATAGCAAGCTGTGAGGCTTCTGGATAGGATGCATTCTCCAGTGCATCTTTTGAAATTGGTAAGAGACATCGGGGACATGCCAGATTTCCAGAAACTTCTGGGGAATGAAAGGCGCTGGTGCGGTTTCTTGGTCACAGTGACAATATGGTTGGTTCCGGACAAATTGTTAGTGATATTAATGCCAAGGAATTTGAAGCTCTCAACTATCTCCACTTCAGCATCACTGATACAGATAGAGGTGTGTACTCCAAACATCAACAACCAGATTTGTCATTTTGGTCACACTGAATGAGAGGTTGTTGTCTTGATACCATGCTACAAAACTCTCTATCTTCTTCCTGTACTTTGTCTCGTCACTGTTTGAGATGTGGTCCACTAGAATGGTGTCAGCTGCCAACTTGCTAATGGAGTTAGAGCAAAATCTGGCTGAACAGTGGAGAGTTTATCGGAAATATAACAAGGGGCTGAGTATGCAGCCTTAGGAGGCATCGTTATTGAGAATTATTGTGGAGGCAATATTGTGACCTATCCCTACTGATTGTAGTCTGTGGATTCGGAAATCAAGTATCCAATTTGTAGAGGGAGGTCCTTAGCCCAGGAGTTTGGAGATGAGTTTGGTTGGAATGATGCAGTTGAAGGTGGAGCTATTGTCAATGAATAGAAGTGTCCTTGTTATCCAAATGTTCCAGCGATGAACTCCTTTTTTGGCCTGTTGGAGCATGCAAGCCTTGCCACAATCCACAGGAGTCTGTGTGGTTAATATGGGACTTTAGCTTTGTCTGGTATTGTCTCTTTGTTTGCATATGTAGTTTAGGCCACAATGAAGAGTTGACATCGTTCTTAGAATTTCCAGCATTCTTGAAGCAATGCCACGTTTTGATTGCGTGTGTTAAATAGGCGTATAGAATTGATGCTAAATTCCCTCATGGCAGGATGATCCAGAAGATGAAAATGCTCAGGATTAACAGTAACTTGGTTGCATGGATTTGGAACTGCTTTGTTGATAGAAGATAGAGTGTTGTGGTGGAAAGACAATATTCAGGCCGGAGATCTGTGACCAGTGAAGTTCTGCAGGGATCTGTGCTGGGATCTCTGCTGTTTGTGATCTATATTAATAACTTTGACATAAATGTAGATGGGTAGGTTAGTAAATTTGCAGATGACACCCATATTGCTGGGTTTGCAAAATATGAGGAAGGCTGACAACGTGTACAGAGTGATATAGATCTGGCTCTATAGGTGCTGGCTCGAAGGGCCGAATGGCCTCCTCCTGCACCTATTTTCTATGTTTCTATGTTTCTAGATCAGTTGTAGAAATGGGCGGAGAAATGGGAGATGGAGTTTAGTCCGAGCAAGTGTGAGTAGCCGGTAAGAACTTTTTTCCCAGGATGGAAGTTCAGTACCAAAAGACATAACTAACGTGAGAAGACCAAAGGTTAAAGGAGATGTACGGGGCATGTTATTTTCCACAGGTGGAACACATTGCTGGAGTTGGTGGTTGAGGCAGATATGATAGTGGTATTTAAGAGACTTTTGGACAGATACTGTATATGGATATGCAGGGAATGGAGCGATATGGACTATAACAGTTGGTCTTAGTATCATGTTCGGCACAGACATTTTGGGCTGAAGGGCCTGTTCTTGTGCTGTATTAATCTATATTCTACGCTACTTACACTGTTGATAGGGTGATTAAAATAATATCTGTCTGAGGTCTCCCGAGAAAATTGACTTACACCTGTAAAATGATTACTCTACTGAATAATATTACGTTGACACGTCAGTATTCATGTATGACCTGTGGCAACTGTTGCCTTAGTTCAACTTTGCCTAAGTTTGTTAACAGAAGTGGAATGAATTTCCACATGGGATCTTTTTGCACCTGGGTTTCTGGAAGAGGACTAAGAGTAATAGAGTGGTACAAACATTCTCAGCTATCTGGAGTATGCATTGGTCAGTTTGTACTCTCATTATAGACTGCTATGTTTTTATCTCAAATGGCTAGGACTCATATTAATAAAACAAACCACTACAGGAACTTACTGGGTCAGGGCAGCATTCATGGAAGGAACTGGATATACAATGTTTTGGGTTTTCTTACGTTGTTGCATTTAAAAATGGATTAAATTCATTTATTTTTATCATCAATCTACACACAATACCCCAGAATGAAGAAGCGATAACAGGTGTTTTGAAATTTTTGCAAAGTAATTGAAAAGAAATAACTGAAATATCACATTTACCTAAGTATTCAGACCCTTTCCTTTGACACTCAAAATTCTTCATCCTGTTTCCATTGATTTTCCTTGAGATGTTTCTACAACTTGATTGGAGTCCACCAGTGTTAAATTAAATTGATTGGACATTATTTAGGAAAGGCACAAACCTGTCTATATAAGGTCCCACAGTTGACAGTGCATGTCAGAGCAAAAACCAAGCCATGAAGATGAAGGAATTGTCCATAGACCTCCGAGACAGGTTTATGTAGAGACACAGATCTGGGGAAGGGTATAAAACAATTTCTGCAGCATTGCAAGTCCTGAAGAGCATAGTGGCCTCCGTCATTCTTAAATGGAGGAACTTTGGAACCACCAGGACTCTTCATAGAGCTGGCCGCCTGGCCAAACTGAGCAATTGGGGGAGGAGGGCCTTCGTCAGGGAGGTGACCAAGAACCCGATGGTCACTCTGTCAGAGCCCCAGCGTTCCTCTGTGGAGATGGGAGAACCTTCCAGAAGGACAACAATATCTGCATCACACCACCAATCAGGCCTTTATGGTAGAGTGGCCAGGCCGAAGACACTCCTCAGTAAAAGGCAAATGACAGCCCACTTGGAGTTTCCCAAAAGCCATTAGAAGCAAGATTCTCTGGTCTGATGAAACCAAGATTGAACTCCTGAATGCCAAGCATCACATCTGGGGGAAACCAGGCATTGCTCATCACCTGGCCAATACCAGGTATGGTATTGGCCAGGTGTGTATGGTGGTGGCAGCATCATGCTGTGGGGATGTTTTTCAGCAACAGGAACTGGAAGACTAGTCAGGATTAAGGGAAAGATGAACGGAGCAAAGTACAGGGAGATCCTTAATGAAAACCTGCTCCGTAGTGTTCTGGACCTCAGACTGGGGCGGAGGTTCACCTTCCAAAAGGACAATGACCCTAAGCACACAGCCAAGACAACGCAGGAGTGGCTTTGTGACAAGTCTGTGAATTTCCTTGAGTGGCCCAGCCAGAGCCCGGACCTGAACCCGATCGAACATCTCTGGAGGGACCTGAAAACAGCTGTGCATCGACGCTCCCCATCCAACCTGATACAGCTTGAGAGGATCTGCAGAGAAGAATGGGAGAAATTACCCAAATACAGGTGTGCCAAGCTTGTAGCATCATACCCAAGAAGACTTGAGGCTGTAATCGCTTCCAAAGGTGCCCTCAACAATGTACTGAGTAAAGTGTCTGACTACTTATGTAAATGTGATATTTCAGTTATTTATTTTTAATTACTTTGCAAAAATTTCTAAATGCCTGTTTTTGCTTCTTCATTCTAGGGTTTTGTGAGTAGATTGATGATAAAAAATAATTTAATTTTTTTAATCCATTTTAGAATAAGGCTGTAATGTAACAAAATGTGGAAAAAGTGAAGGGGTCTGAATACTTCTGAATGTACTATATATACAGTCGGTTGTGGTGTGGCCATGTTGCTGGCAGACATGCTACCTGTATTTCTCAGAAGGGATTGCTTTTCTTTTTTTTTTTTTTTAAATATATTTTTATTAGAGGTAAGCAATAAATTGGCAAACACATATTATGGTAGAAGTATTTTGTGTACATCAATCATACATTATTAATATTATCAATTGAATCATTCTGCCTCCAATAGTTTTTTTTTTAATAGATTAAGAGTAATAAAAAAAGAGAGAGGAAAAAAAGAGAAAATCATAAGGAATGGAATAATTTACCATTGATACATCATTGGAGATAACATCAAGGAATATAGAGTATAACTTTTCATCTGATCCTGAGTCCAAGTTTCAGTTAGGTCCCCCTGCCGAACCAATCTACCCTTTTAAGTAATCGATGAAAGAAGACCATATTCCAACAAAGAGTTCTTGTTTGTCCGTTAAGGCAAATCTGATTCTTTCCAGGAGTAGGGTCTACGACATTTCCATAATCCACATTTTAATTGTGGGGGTTATAGGGCCTTTCCAAAATTTTAATAGTAATTTCTTCCCGATTATTATACTGTAATCTAGGAAATTTATTTGGCTTGTTGTAAGTGTTAAACTTTGTTCTGATATTCCAAGTATTATTAGTTTTGAGTCCGGATCCAGTTTAGTATTATTAACTTCAGAAGTTATTCTAAAAATCTCAATCCAGAAATTTTTAACTTTTATACAATTTGCAAAAGTATGTGTTGTTAGCCTCTAGATGCTGACATTTATCGCAGATAGGAGAGACATGTGGAAAGATTCTATTCAGTTTAACTTTTGAGGGATTGCTTTTCTAACATTAGTTTGATGCTTAATTTTACCAGTTCAAATACATGCACTTGAATTTTGGAACCTATCTGTTTAAGTAGATTTCTGAGAAAGTAAATTGACATTTGTAATGCTGTCAAAGATTTATTTTCATTTATTTTATAATTTAATGCCCTGCTTTTTCTTTCACTTTTACTATTAATATTTCACTCTTTCTATTTTTCATTCTCCAATCCTTCAATGTGCTAAGTTGCTGCTGTTATTAAAATAGTTACATTGGGATTTTTTTTTTGATGATTTACAGAAGGTTGTTATTTGGATGTGATGGATAAATTCATGAGAGTACTGATAGATACAGTATGTATTGACACTCAAGATATTTTTCTGCACTTGCAATTACCCACAGAGCCCATAATTACACACGCATCTGAACTTACTAAGTTCCTATTAGACAAGGTGTTTTCACTGCTACTATTTTATAGGACAGGCTGTCACAGGGTTGTTATTTGTGGATAATCCAGATCAAGACTGTTTCTTCCCTTGGAAACCCACAAGTATATGATGCTACTTTGAAGCCTTGTGGGTATCTGCCAAGTCAAGCAAATAATGTGCACCTGTCATGAAAGTTACAAATATTCTGCTTACAAGAACAGCTAAGAATAGCTGAGAAACTCCAACTCAACAACACAGTGGGAGTGCATTCACTAAAGGGTCTCTGTAGCAAGGAGGCCACGATCAACTAGGAGACAGAGTCTTCACCAGACGGCATCATACCTTTGGCTTGGATGGAACTTATGTGTAGGAAGGAACTGCAGATGCTGGTTTAGACCGAAGATAGACACAAAATGCTGGAGTAACTCAGCAGGACAGGCGTCATCCCTGGAGAGAAGGAATGGGTGACGTTTCGGGTCGAGACCCTACTTCAAACTGGCTGGATGGAACTTATGGAGATACATGGGTTCCGAATGTCTACATCCTTATGGCTTAAGAGGAGAAATTAGTTGTACTATATCAGTGATCTGACAGTATCTGACCAAGGAATCATAACATGCAAGTCAATATCTGCATGATATTTATAGATTTTACTTCGGAGTCACATGAGTGACTTCGTGAAGACCCCCCCAGCACGCATGCGCGACATATCGTTGAACACATTGCGAAGCGACAGGCAGGGAGGTGAGTCGCTCCTCCACCGGAACGGACCTACAGGTAAGGATCAATTAACCTGAGGTCGGTTTTTCAGGCACTCTGTGGCACAGATTACCCCACAAACGGGCCGCTTTGAGAGACTGAATGCGGAGGACCGCGGGAACGCGGGTAGTTAGCGGCGGCAAACTTCTCCATAGACCCGGAAGTCGGGCAAGCCCGTTGACCCGGCAGGGTCCGGGCTCGGAGACTCGCCGTTTGCGGGTAGCGACGGCAGTCGATAATCCCGCATGGAGCGGATGGTGGAGCACTAGCTCCAATGTGACCCACTCCAGCAGGATTCTGGTCACCATGGGTCTCCTAGCAGACCCACGGCAGTACCCTTTCCAGGGCTGCCAAATGCTCACCCTCTTCGCAGGAGAGCATAAGGAGTCGGGTCTGGGCTGACTCTGAAGCGGGGGTGTTGGCAGAAGAATGCAACATGCTCGGGGGGCAAGAAGAGAAGCTACTTGGGATGGCATACAACCTGCAATGCCCTCACAAAAGGGGCTACCATTGTCAGCAGGCAGCCAGTATAAATTACTTAACAACTCATCTAGCTCCAGGAATCTGTATTTCCCTCAATGGGCCTGCGGTAAATCCTCAAACTACTGGCCTCGGGTATTACAGCTTTGCCAGGTCAGTAGATGGAAGATATGTCAGAGGAGCAACAGGAAGCTCTGGCACTCTCCTGTATGGTCAATTGAGATCAACTGTTTCAGGAAGAATACCATCCGACCTACACTAAACCCCAAGTTTGTGGGGTTGTGCAGAACCAGCAGTGCACAGCCGCCTACTCTGTTATTCGGGGACAACCTGCCCAAACAGGTAAAAGACCTCGACAAAGAGGCAAAAGCCGTTGACATGATTAAGGTGCCGGCCGCTACACTCTCCTGTATGGTCAATTGAGATCAATTGTTTCAGGAAGAATAGTAAGATTAAACGAGAAGTTACCAGTTTGAAGTTTGATCGTTATTTTATGAGGAGTAACGATGAGGGATTACGTGAAGAAGCCCCGCCTGGCACTTGATCGGCATACTTCAAAGCAGCGGCATGAAAAACACAGAACATAATAGCCGGAGTAAGATAGTAAGGCTCAACGTAGATTTAGAACTACCAGATAATCATTTATTTTATGTGGGTCGGGAGTGGAAGGCACGTAATCCCTCATCGTTACACCTCATAAAATAATGATCAAACTTCGAACTGGTAAGTTCTCGTTTAATCTTACTATTTTACTACGGAGTCACATGAGTGACTACGTGAAGATTTTGTAGCTTCTGTGTTTTTTATGTTGTAGAGTCATTCCATACGACAGTCCGGCTAGGTCAACACATAAATGAGTAAATAACCTTTTATCAGAATTCAGTTTTATTTTATGTCATAAATCTTTTAATGATAAAAGAACAAATAATAACCCCTTTTATACCTGGGGAAAATTACTACAGTGATAAAAGATATAAAGTGATAACATAAATCGATAATATAAATCGATAGTGAAACAAAGCAGGTGATTACAGTGAACCCAACACCGCATGTCCAAAGCCTGTCATTGTGAGAACAGGTTTATCGTAGAACTTTGAAAAAGTTTCTTCTTTACACCACCCTGCGGCTTCTAAAATGTGTTTGAGCGGTACGTCCTGTAACTTCACCACGGATGTAGCTGCAGCCCTGGTGGAGTGAGATTTAAACTCATCAGTATCTACTCCCGCTAAAAGTAACACCTGTTTTAACCATCTAGAAATGGTTTATACTGATTCTTTTGTGTGTGGTTTCTTATGCGTAATAAATAATGACTTTTCATCACGTCGAAGACTCTTGGTTACTTTTACATATTGAATCAAGTGTCTAACTACACACAACATTGGATCAATAGGGTAAGCTTGAAACATTACCTTAGCTCCAGTTCTTCCTGGTCTGCTTTGTTTGATCAGATCATAAACGTAAAACACAATGTTATCTGAAGCCACATGCATACAATCTAAACGTAGCATTTGCAATGTTTGCACTCTTTGTGCTGATACCAACGTCATTAACATTACTACTTTAAATGTTAATTTTTCCAAAGACATAACTGTGATTGGAGTCCATTGCCTAAGCAAAGTAAGTACAATGCTGACATCCCAAATTTCTGTATATCTTGGCTCGGGCGGATTTTTGTTAAAAATCCCTTTCATAAACCTGGATATTAATTGATGAGATCCAATTGATTCATGGTCAGAAATTTGTCCTAAATAGGACAATAAAGCACTACGAGCACTATTAATGGCACTATAACTCAAGTGCTGCTCAAAACACAACTCAGCAAGGAACTCCAATATGTTTGAAATGTTCACAGTATGATAAGATATATTTGATTGTCTACAAAAAACTTCCCATTTCTTTATATGTGTCATATATTGTTTCTTAGTGCTATCTCGCCATGATGAGACTATAACATCCATGGTCCTATCCGACAGTCCAAGCCCTTGTAGTGGTCTGGTCAAAACCTGCAGATTAACAAATTCATATGAACATGTAATGGGTGAATTTCTTTTGTTAATGGTTGTATTAACAAATCACTGCAGCTAGGAATTGACATACATGGTTCCTTAATCATATTTAACATCAACGGGAACCATGGTTGTGTGGGCCAATTTGGAATTACCAACAGTCCTGTGGCAGAATCTTGTTCTATTTTCTTAAGACATTGCCTAACCAGGCCAAATGGAGGAAAAGCATAAAAGAACATATTTCCCCAATGTAGCGAAAATGCATCTACTGCTACCGCACCTGGATCGGGTTCCCAAGACACATATTTAGGCAATTGATGATTTAATCTTGATGCAAACAGATCAATGTCTGGTAACCCATAGCAAATAACAATTTTACTGAAAACTTGTGGGTTCAACATCAATTCTGTGTTTTTAAATACCCTTGATCTGTTGTCTGCCGCCACATTGTCTGGGATATAACTTGCTGAAACCCAAATTTGGTGCTCAATACACCAATGCCATATCTGATTGACCAGACAATCACATGATACCGATCTTACTCCACCCATGTGATTAATATATGCAACAGCTGTCTTATCGTCTAATTGTACCTGGACATGCAAATCCTTTTTTGTAGAACAATAGGCTTTTAATCCATAGAATGCCCCCAATAACTCCAAATAATTAATACCATATGTTTGGAGAAACAATTCCTCTTGGACAGGCCAATCTGCCCCCACAGCTGGTAAATTTATCTGTCGCCCCCCATCCGAGAGCACTTGCATCTGTTTGTAAAAATACTTCAGGCTGCTGTATTAAATAGCAGCATGTGGAACATTTTCAATCCATCATTGTAATTCCAATAAAGCTTCTTTTGTTAATTGCATAGGCCTATCAAAATGGCCTGCTCGCTTTTTTAAAGCTTGCATATTGTCACTTTGAAGGTTTTGGTAATGTAATGGACCAAATTCCACATGGTCAGAGCCATGGATTCCGATCTACAAATACCCAAGTTTTCTGGTACACCCTGTGACAAGGGAGAGTCATCCGTGCCATGACCGAATGAACCCATTGGGTGCCCTATCCTCATATCTGGGACAGGAGCTAGAACACCATGGAGGAGTATCTCACCCTCTGGTGTCAAAACTCATGAGGGGATTTTAACTCAAATTTCCCCAGGCCTCAATTCCCAGACCTGGGATATTGGCATTGTCCTGACCTATTCAGAGATTGGGCACCAGCCACGTCCCTCTCACTGACACGTATAAAATAGTGATGCTGATGGCACTTTAACGGCGCAGCGGGTCCAGTCTCTGCACAAACTAGACTGGACGCCATGGTAACATCCCAAAATAAGGTAACCTTTCACATTTATGAGTTACCTAAACAAAACAGGCCTGGGTCATCTGGCCTCAAACTGGAGTTCCTGGCTTATCCCATAGATAGACGCCTATGCATAGTGACCCACCTTCTACATTAACTGGAGGTCACCAAAAGTCTCAGGGGAATGGAAATGGCTCTATTGATAAGTTCAAATGTCCTCATCACAGAGTACCGTGCAGACCATATCAAGATTGCTCAGGGTGGTGTTAGGTGCAGCAGGGGTGGACACTGATATTTTAAATCTCATTCTACCAGGGCTGCAGCTACATCGTGCAGTGAGGATGATGGAAGTCCCTATGTGCCACGCCCTTGAAACGGCAGGTTGGTCTAATGAAACAACTTCCAGTGGTTATAACAAACCTGTGGCCACGCCTGAGATATTTGCAGACACTATTTTAAGTTCTGTATTATAATTTTCCCCGAAATTAGGGATTATTATTATTATTGTCAAATAATACATTGTTTTTTTTTTCAGCACTGTACAAGTCTGAAATACGTTAACATACTTCCTCCATTGGGTATTATGGCAGTGTATGAGCATGGACTCGCAGAGCCTTGAAGTCTTCACGAAGTCACTCACGTGACTCCGAAGTAAAATAGTAAGATTAAACGAGAACTTACCAGTTCGAAGTTTGATCCTTATCTTATGAGGAGTTACGATGAGGGATTTTGTGCCCTCCGCTCCCAACCCTCTATTATAAGGTCAACTGGTATGTTAGTTCTCTTATCTTACTATCTTCAGTCAACATCCAGTGGAGCTGTTACTAGCTGCCTCCGCCTTCAGTCCGGTATCTTTTTGTTTTTTTGTTATGTTTGAAGACGTTTTTTGTGTTTTTTTAATGTCTTTATGTGAGGGGAAGAGAGTACAGTAAGGTGGATACTGTCCTCCAGTCGCTTCCTGGAGAGGATGCGACTATTATTTGAGTCGCGTCCCTGCCCCCCTCCTCCCCGTGGCCTACCTACTTGATTGGCGCGGCCTTTCCTGTCAGAACCGACTAGAGCTCCAGCAGCAGTGGCGCAGCGTTGGAAACATCGAGGGGCAGGCGATGCCTCACCGGGGATCGCCGTTTGGAGCTCCGGAGTGCTGGGCCTGCTGCACCGACATCGCGGAGCTGTGGTTCGCCCGGCTCGACCTGTGGACTTTGGGAGCCGCAGACTCCGGTGGGAGGTGGCTGATCTGGAGGTCCGGGCCGCTGAGGATGTTCTCCGTCGAGGGTCCATCATTCCCAGCGAGAGGGCCTGAGTATCGTTCCCGACGCGAGAGGGCCTGCGGGTGCTCGGGAGGCCTCGACCACGGGTGAACATCTGGGAAGATCGGCAGGGAGGCTGGCTGGACTATGGTACCTATCTTAACTCTGGTGCCGCTGTGGGGTTATGTTGTGTGTGGACTTCTGTGTTTGTGCTTTTAAAAAAAATGTTTATTTATTTATTATTTACTTTTATGTTACTGACTGTAAGGAAAATCCATTTTGTTGTCTCTAAAATGAGATAACGACGATAAATTGAATACAAAAAAAAACTCTACTATCTGTGATTTCACACCGCTGCTTTGAAGAATGTTGCACATGCGTGCTGGCGGGGTCTTCACGAAATCCCTCATCGTAACTCCTCATAAAATAAGGATCAAATTTCGAACTGGTAAGTTCTCATTTAATCTTACTATTCTTCTACAGTTCAGAGGAGAATGTAGCCACAATTAGGGTGCCACAGTGGTGCAGCTGGTAGAGCTGCTGCCTCACAGTGCAGAGACCTGGGTGCAATCCCAAACCCAGATCCTGATTGTGGAATTTGCGCATTTTCTCTGTGACCACATGGGTTTCTCCCGGGTGTACCTGTTTCCTCCCATATCCCAAAGATGTGCAAGTCAGTATGTTCATTATCTGTTGTAAATTGACCCGTGTGTGTGTGTAAGGTGCATAATCTGGGGGGAAATTAAATTAGACTAATGTTAGATGATTATAATAAAAACATGAGAGGTCAATGGATGACGCAGTCTAGGTGGGGCGAAGGGCCTGTTTCCGTGCAGTATCACACTCTACACACTCCAATTTCATTTGAAGGCCTATTGTGGAGTTAATTACAAGGGCGAATATTTCTTATTTGAAGAAATGCAAATTCTCAACAAATGGGATAGATTAAACCAGGGCAAACGCGTATATTCTTGATTGTTAAGTCAGATGGCAAATGGTTTACCTGCGCCTTTGCATAGGAAACCTACTATGACTGTCGCCTCTCATGCTAAAATAAGTTGAGATAATGTGCTAGTGGTGAAGTCTGATCCTGTGCCTTCCAAGGGATAAGGGAGTCCGAAGCTTACATTTGGGTCCACGCTGAAAACACTTTGCAAGAGACATGTTCAACAAGGTACCGTTTTCTTACCTAAGCATGAAAGAACGTTCACCCAGCATTTTATTTTCTGATGAATCACAAGGTTTGTGATATTTTTAATTTTTGTTTATTGTAGATTGTATTTGGGAGAAATATTGTTGAATAGTCTGAAAATGTCCTGACAGTAGTCATAATGATGCTGAGGCAGGGTGGCACGGTGGCACAGAGGTAAAGTTGCTGTCCTACGGCGCCAGAGACCCGGGTTCGATCCTGACTATAGGCGATTGTCCGTACGAAGTTTGTGCATTCTCTCTGTGATCTGAGTGGTTTTCTCCGGGAGCTCAGGTTCCTCCCACTCTCCGAAGACATACAGGTTTGCAGGTTAATTGGCTTGGTATAATTGTAAGAAATTGTTCCTAATGGGTGTAGGATAGTGTGAGTGTGTGGGGATCTCTGTCCAGCATGGATATGGTGGCTGAAGGGCCTGTTTCCACTACGTATCTCTAAACAAAACTAAATTAAACATTCCACCCTTCACCCACTACCAAGGTGCGGGCCATGTGTGTCCGTTAATATTTATTGTTAATGTTTCCTTGTCTGCAATCATTATCATTTTTAATATCACGACGTGTATAGAAATAATATAAATGATCTAGATTGTTGGTTATTGTCCTCCTGCATTATTGCACCTTGCACTCATTTAGGAAGTCCTTGCAATCATTAAGGCAATTTCCTTAATGCATACACTTTTTCTGAAGGCAAGCTCAGATGTTGCCACTCCATGTGTGAAATACAAAATTATTGGAAAGATTTCCACCCATTGTAGTTTTCCATTTCCAGGAAAATAAATCATCAGACGGAAATCCAAAACTAAACAGAATAGCAAGTGATACTGATTCAAAGTATAAGAAGTAAAGGAGATGAGCTTGAGGCTCAGTTACAGGTTGGTAGATATGACATTATAGGGATTACCGAGACGTGGCTGCAGGAGGATTGGGCCTGGGAACTTAATATTCAGGGTTATACATCCTATATAAGGACAGGCAGGTGGGCAGAGGAGGGGGGTAGCTCTGCTGGTGAGGGATGTAATTCAGTCCGTTGCGAGGGAAGACATAGGGACTGAGGAGGTAGAGTCACTGTGGATTGAGTTGAGGAATTACAGAGGCAAGAAGACGCTAATTGGTGTTATCTACAGACCCCCAAATAGTAGGCCGGATGTAGGGTGTAAGTTGCAGCAGGAGTTAAAAATGGCATGTAACAAAGGTAATGCCACTGTGGTGATGGGGGATTTCAATATGCAGGTAGACTGGGAAAATCAGGTTGGTTCAGGACCCCAAGAAAGAGAGTTTGTAGAGTGCCTCCGAGATGGATTCTTAGAGCAGCTTGTAACGGAGCCGACCAGAGAAAAAGCAATTCTGGATTTAGTGTTGTCCAATGAACCAGACTTGATAAGAGAACACGAGGTAAAGGAACCGCTTGGAGGTAGTGACCATAATATGATTAGTTTTAATCTGCAATTTGAGAAGGAGAAGGGTAAATCGGAAGTGGCAGTGATGCAGTTGAACAAAGGGGACTCTGAAGGCATAAGAGTGGAGCTGGCCAAAGTAGACTGGAAAGTGATCTTAGCAGGAATGACGATGGAATACCAATGGCAGGATTTTCTGGGCATAATCTGGAAGACGCAGGATCATTTCATTCCTAAAAGGAAGAAAGATTCTAAGGGGAGTAGGAGGCAACCGTGGCTGACAAGAGAAGTTAGGGATGGAATAAAATTAAAAGAAAAGATGTATAACACAGCAAAGAGTAGTCGGAAGCCAGAAGATTAGGAAACTTTCATAGGACAACAGAAGGAAACAAAACGGGCAATACGGGCTGAAAAGATGATGTATGAGGGGAAGCTGGCCAGGAATATAAAGAAGGATAGTAAATGCTTCTTTAGATATGTTAAGGGAAGAAGAGTAGCAAAATCAGATGTGGGTCCCTGAATGCAGACACGGGTGAAATTATTATGGGGAACAAGGAAATGGCAGAGGAGTTGAACAGGTACTTTGGATCTATCTTCACTAAGGGAGACACAAACAATCTCCCAGAAGTACTGGAGGACAGAGGTTCAAAGGGGGTAGAGGAACTGAAATAAATTATCATTATGCGAAAAATAGTATTGGGTGGGCTAATGGGACTGAAGGATGATAAATCCCCTGGGTCTTATGGACTGCATCCAAGGGTCCTCAGAGAGGTGGCTCGAGAAATAGTGGACGCACTGTTGATAATTTTCCAATGTTCAATAGATTCAGGATCAGTTGCAGTGGATTGGTGGATAGCTAACGTTATCTCACTTTTCAAGAGGGGAGCGAGAGAGAAAACGGGGAATTACAGACCAGTTAGTGTGACTTCAGTGGTGGGAAAGATGCTGGAGTCATTCATTAAAGAGGTAATAATGGGGCATTTGGATAGCAGTAAAATGATTAGTCCAATCAACATGGATTTATGACAGGAAAATCATGCTTGGCTAATCTTCTGGACTTTTTTGAGGATATGACAAGCAAAATGGATGAAGGGGAGCCAGTGGATAAAGTGTATCTAGACTTTCAGAAAGCCTAAGGTCCCGCATGGAAGACTGGTGACTGAAATTAGAGCACATGGTATTGGGGGTAGGGTGTTCACCTGGATAGAAAATTGGTTAGCAGACAGGAAGGAAAGAGTAGGAGTGAACGGGTCCTTTACAGAATAGCAGGCAGTGGCGAGTGGAGTGCTGCAAGGCTCGGTGTTGGGGCCGCAACTGTTTACCATATATATTAATGATTTGGAAGAGGGAATTAGGAGCAACACTAGCAACTATACAGATGACACAAAACAGTGTGAACTGTGAAGAGGATGTTAGGAGGTTGCAGAGTGACCTGGACAGGTTGAGTGAGTGGGCAGATGCATGGAAGATGCAGTATAATATAGATGAATGTGAGGTTATCCACTTTGGTGGCAACAACAAGGGGGCAGATTATTATCTCAATGGGGTTAGGTTAGGTAAGGGGGAGGTACACGAGACCTGGGTGTCCTTGTACACCGGTCACTGAAAGTTGGCGTGCAGGTACAGCAGGCAGTGAAGAAAGCTAATGGAATGTTGGCCTTCATAACAAGAGGATTTCAGTATAGGAGTAGAGAGGTTCTTCTGCAGTTGTATAGGGCTCTGGTAAGACCACATCTGGACTATTGTGTACAGTTTTGGTCTCCTAATTTGAGGAAGGACATCCTTGTGATTGAGGCAGTGCAGCGTAGGTTCACAAGATCGATCCCTGGGATGGTGGGACTGTCATATGAGGAAAGATTGAAAAGACTAGGCTTGTATTCACTGGAGTTTAGAAGGATGAGGGGAGTTCTTATAGAAACATATAAAATTATAAAAAGACTGGAGCCACAGTCCTAGAATAAAGGAAAGGCCATTTCCTTTATTCACTTTTTCACCCAGAGAGTTGTGAATTTGTTGAATTCCCTGCCACAGAGGGCAGTGGAGGCCAAATCACTGGATGGATTTAAGAGAGAGTTAGATAGAGCTCATGGGGCTGGTGGAATCGAGGGATATGGGGAGAAGGCAGGCACATATTATTGATTGGGGATGATTAGCCATGATCACAATGAATGGCGGTGCTTGCTCGAAGGGCCAAATGGCCTCCTCCTGCACCTAATTTCTATGTTTCTATATTTCAAGATGCTGCTGGTTTTGCTACCCTGGGTGGGAAAATATATTTTTGCTTGTGTGAGAAATGTCAATTGCACCAGGATTTATTTGGAGCACCAAGTAAACTGAAGATGCAGAACTTTCTATTATCCCTATAGTTTGTAGTGCTTTTATGTTGCAATTCCACCCTTCCATTAAGCACAGCACATTGATATTAAAGGGAATTTAAAATGTTTGCATTTTCTCTGCTCTTCATTAATGAATGCTATTTCCGAAAAACATATTCTATGATTCCTGACAATCGTGGAAATGAGATCAGTAGTTAAAGCAAACCGACATGTCAAATTTCTGAGAATACTTTGTACATACTTTGCTGACTCCAAACTAACGCTACAGGCTAGATATGTTCACCTTATTACAGGCTTATCTGCTGTCAGTGAAAACATAAAAGATATATTGTCAATGGAAACTTCTAAAAAGGACCTACAAGCTGGAGCACTTAAGAACACATAAACATTTTTCTCCTTGGTGGTTTTATATTATCAGGTTTTGCCAAATGATGATAAGACTGCCTCTTAAAAAGTCATTAGTTTCCCTCCAGATTTAAACAGCTGTCAGTTCTGATATTCTTCAGGTGGGCATGTGGGAAGGATTAGTTGGTGTTTATAAACCTAATGTATTGGTAAAGGACCAACTCATGTGGAACCTCCTTCAAAAAGCTGTGAGATGGACCTGCAAATCTCCCACACTGTATTGCTAATTGGAGGCAGGCTTGAGTTATGTGAACTGTTGACAAAAATGCCTGTAGCCTTATTAATATCAGATGTACTTCTTATAATGTCCTAATGGATCAAATAAATTTACAAAACCCACAGCCCAGATGTCGCATAACAATTCCTTACTTAAATTTTTTTTAAGTTTTAAAATATTTGAAAGGTTTTTGCACCCTTTGATGTAACCATTATTGTGTTGTTTGTTTTATGTCCCGGTCATCCATCTGAGGTGAAGTATCACTTGGCAGGTTATTTCAGCTTCAGACAAAACCAGGTCTGAAGAATTTGGATATCATAAGAATAAATACCAAATGCATATTTTACATCCCAAAATGATCCTTCTGCAATAACCGATCAAATTGGAATAATTTGTGAAATTTATTTAATTATAATGATACCTTCATTTTGATTTTTCTATCTTGGGCACTAAAAATAATATTTCTAAACATGGTTGAAATGTTATTGCTAAAAGCAATGATAGACAGATTTTGATAGATTAAAATATAGGAATGCCTTTGGGATAATTTTGATGTAGGATGACACACAGATGTTGTAACCTATTTTCTTATTTTAGAAGCTTTGGTTTTGGCTTCTATTTGATGCTTAAAAAAGGTTCAAGAACAGTGTCGAAATAAAATGATTTCTCTTGATTGCCTTTCTGATCCATGTAACGCACGAGCACTCTTGGTATAGTTGGTGTATTTAATAATTAGGATTTAGGACATTTCCCACACATTTAAATCTGACTGAAGAAATGTAATTTTCCATCTTAATGTTTGCACACATTTCTGGGTGATGACTTCAATATTTATAAAAGAGCACAGTGGCACATCTGGTAGAGCCGCTGCCTCACAATGCTGGAAACCCGTGTGCGATTATGACCTTGGGTGCTGTCTGTGTGGAGTTTGCACATTCTCCCTATGACTGTGTGGATTTTCACCTGGTGCTCCAGTTTCTGCCCTCAGTCCAAGTTTTGTGAGGTTTGGAGGTTAATTGGCTTGTGTAAATTGCCACGGTGTGGGGTGTGGATGTAAAAATGGAATAGCGTAGAACTAGTTTGAACAGGTGATTGATGGTAAGCGTGGACTTGGTCGACTGAAGCACCTGTTTTCATGCCGTGTCTCTAAAACTAAAACTAAGACTCAAAACTCTCCAGAGATGCTGCCTGGCCTGCTGAGTTACTCCAGCATTTTGTGTTTGCATTCGGTGTACATCAGCATCTGCCATTCCTTCCTACACTAAAAATGAAACCTGGGTTCAATCCTGAGCTCCAGTCCTGTCTGTGGCGAGTTTGCATGATCTCCCATTGACCATGTGGCTTTCCTGCCAGCACTCCAGATTCCTCCCAAATCCCCACAACGTATGGATTGGTAGGCCACTGTAAACGGCTCTGATTGTTTAGGTGAGTGGTGGAATATTGTGTATTGGAGGTTGATGAGCATGTGGAGAGAATTTAAATTTAAAAAAGATGCACATAATATTAATCTGAGTAAGTGGTTGATGGTTGGCACAAACTTGACAGACTGAATGGCCTGATGCATTTAAATAGAAGCTAGATAAACACATGACAGAGGAAGAAAGAGAAGGAAGGTGGATACAGAACTGATTGTTGATGATCAGCCATGAACACAGTGAATGGCGGTGCTGGCTCGAATGGCCGAATGGCCTACGACTGCACCTATTGTCTATGGTCTATTGAAATGAAGTGGAAAAGGGATAATGTGGAGCAGACATTCTCGCTTAGTTTCACTGGGCTGAATGTCTTGTTGCTGTATACTAAATGCCATGAGTGTGAAGTGTCCATATCCATTGATAAACAACACAATAAATGCATTTCTGAATTTCCAACAAGCATCCAATGAATTGGATAGAAAACTCTATCAAAATTCCTTCAACAATGCTTTCTGTGGAATATGACAATGGATGATTCGTGGACTATAATGCTCAGTTCATAGGTTCTGGCCCAGGATAAAATGTGGGCAGGAGCAGACGTTTATTTAATTAAGTGATGTTGAAAAAGTGGTGGTGGACCACATCCTTGACCCACTAGTGAATGCATTCCCACAATGTGGTTGAGTTGGAGTTTCAGGATTTAGACCCAGCAACAATAAGGAATTGATGAATGAAGAATTGTAGAAACAAATAACTGCAAATACTGGTTTATTCCAAAGATAGACACATAATGCTGGAGTAACTCAGCAGGTCAGGCAGTATCTCTGGAGAAATAGGATGCGTGGCGTTTCAATCCCAACCCAGAATGTCTCCCATCCTATTTCTCCAGAGATGTGCCTGACCCGCTGAGTTACTCCAGCACTTTGTTTCTTTTTTTTTCACTTTAGTCTTTATTGCCTTTCTGCATACACAAATAAAACACAAATATAACAACGAAACATACAACAATGCAGTGAAATGTACAACAGTGCATCGGGGGGGTTCAGTTTACAATTAATGATGCAGTATACAGAACTATTTTCTTATTGAAACATTTTCCAATAACTTACATTAATGTCAATAAAACTGTACAGTGTTGATGTCTTTATTTCTATACCTAATCCATTTTTCCCATTTTCTGTTAAACTCGTCTTCTTTCACTCTTAGAGAATATGTCATTTTCTCCATGACAAATATTTCCTGTACTATGTCTAACCATTGTCTTAGTCTGGGTGTGTCCGCTGCAAGCCAGTTTCTTGTAATGGCCTTTCTGCCAGCTGTGAGTAGGATTTTAACCAAGTAATGATCTTCCTTCAGCACCACTGTAGTTATATTACCCAGGTATAAAATGGAACAATTCTTGGAGACTATATATCCCAATGCCCCTGTCCCACTTAGGAAACCTGAACGGAAACCTCTGGAGACTTTGCGCCTCACTCAAGGTTTCCATGCGGTTCCCGGAGGTTTATGTCAGTCTCCCTAATGGTCGAAAGTGGTTTCCGTTTTTAAAATTAGTAATTTTTTAGTCGAAACCGGTTACGATGCTAGTTGAAGGTGGTTGCCGGAGGACAAAAACCTCCGGGGACCACACGGAAACCTTGGGTGGGGCGCAAAGTCTCCAGAGGTTTCCTTTCAGGTTTCTTAAGTGGGACAGGGGCATAATACCTCCTTTAATTCTGAATTAACTCTGTCCCAAAATGGTTCTATTTTTGGGCAACTCCAGAAGATATGTGCATGATTTGCATCCGTTTGACCACATTGCCTCCAGCATGTTTGCTGCCTTAGCATTTGTTTGCTTTTAATGTTAGGCGTAATATAGAAACAAATCAAAAATTTCCAATTAAATTCTCTCAATTTTTGTGAATTAGTGGATGTCTGTAGTGTTACACACATATGATGCCATTCTTCTTCTGTTATTTTGATGTTCAATTCCTTTACCCACTTAAATTTTACATAAAATGTAGTTTTAGCTTAGCATTCCATTAAACAATGATAAAGTTTAGAAATAATCCTTAATGTTTTTTGATGATACGCATTAACTATCACTTCTATCACTGGATTCTTTTCTTTTAGTGCCTCTATTTTTACTTGTTTATTGTAATAATCTCTCAGTTGGAGGTATCTAAACAAGTCTTGGTTCCGAAGTGCAAATCTATCCTTCAAATCTTGAAAACCTCTTAGGTCTCCATTTTCAGTAACAGTACAAAATGCAGTCATTCCTTTCTTCATCCACTCTTTAAATGTTGAGTCATACATCCCTGGTTTAAATTCATTATCCACAGCTATCCATCTTAACTTTTTGTCATTTATTCAGTTTAAGTTGTCTGGTAACCCTGTTGCCAGGGTTCCAGCAACTATGTTACAGAGAAAGGTTGAACAAGTTAGGTCTTTATTCTTTGGAGCGCAGAAGGTTAAGGGGGGACTTGATTGAGGTCTTTAAAATGATGAAAGGGATAGACAGAGTTGACGTGGATACGTTTTTCCCATTGAGGGTAGGGAAGATTCAAACAAGAGGGCATGACATGAGAATTAAGGGACAGAGGTTTCGGGGTAACGTGAGGGGGAACTTCTTTACTCAGAGGGTGGTGGCTGTGTGGAATCGGCTTCCAGCAGAAGTGGTGGAGGCAGGATCGATTTTAACATTTAAGAGTAAAGTGGATAGGTATATGGACGTGAAGGGAATGGAGGGGTATGGTCTGAGTGCAGGTAGATGGGACTAGGGGAAAACAAATGGTCGGCACGGACTGGAAGGGCCGAGAGGGCCTGTTTCCGTGCTGTAATTGTTATATGGTTATATGGTTATATGGTAAGAGTGAACCAGGTTTATAAAGTAAATATCGTTATTGGATCGATTATACTCCTGATATGTCCAGGAAGCACTTTTTCTCCCAAGAGTGTTTGGATGTGGAAGTCAGGGATATATATCTCGATCTCTTTCCACGTAGCTATATAGCTGTCCTCACACCAATTAATTAGTGGTCGAAGTTGGGCTGCATAAAAATATATCCTAAAATTTGGAAGTGCCATTCCACCTTTGTCCTTTGGCAACTGGAATGTAGTGTATCGAATTCTGGCCTTCTTTCCTCCCCAAATAAATCTAGATATTATTTTATCCCATTCCGTGAATTGTTTTAATGGTATCTCTATTGGCAGAGATTGAAACAAGTACAATAGCCTTGGCAAAATATTCATTTTCACCACATTTATCTTACTACTAAAATCCATTGGTTGGTGGACCATCTTTCTATATCCTTTCTTATGTTTTGTTTGATGTGATTGGCCTCATACAACATTTATATATTTTTTGTTATATGTATCCCTAGGTATTTGATTGATTTTGAATCCCATTTAATATTATACTTTTGCTTGATTTCTTCTGGAGGAGCACAATTAAAGAGGAGAGTTTGAGTTTTTGAAATATTCACTTTATATCCTGCATAAAAATTACATTTCTCTATGATGCCCGTCATCCTTGGAAATGAGGTGTTTACTTCCGTGAGATACATCATTAAGTCATCTGCAAAATTGCCTATTTTATGTTCTCTGTCTCTTATAGTTACTCCCCTCAGTTCCCTATCCTGACGAATTGTTTGAGCCGATGGTTCAATATATATATATATATATATATATATATATATATATATATATATATATATATATATATATATAGCAAACAGGGTAGGGCTAAGACAACATCCCTGTCTCGTTCCTCTTCCTAACACAAATCTCTCAGTTAAGGACCCATTCACCTTTACTCTTGCAGTAGGTTGCTGGTAAATTGCTTTAATAACTTGAATTGAATCTTCGGTAAGGCCAAATCTTTCTAGTGTTTGATATAAGAATTCCCAATTAACCCTATCGAACATAACGCTGGAGTAACTCAGCAGGTCAGGCAGCATCTCTGAAGAAATAGGATGCGTGGCGTTTCAATCCCAACCCAAAATGTCTCCCATCCTTTTTCTCCAGCACTTTGTTTCTAACAATGAAGAATTGATATACTCCTGAATCAGGATGGAGGGTAACATGTAGGTTGTGATTTTCACATGTGTTCAAAGCCCTTGTGCTTCTTAGTGGAAGAGGATGTGAGTTTGGGAGATGCTGGTGAAATACTGTAAGCAAATAGCTGCAGTGCATATTGAAAATATACTGTACATACTACTGCTATTCATCAATAGTGGAAATAGTGATTGTTTGGCATAATGGATTGGGTACCATTCATGTGGAGATGTTCCATTATGCTCCTGATCTGTGACTTCTCAATGGTGGAAAGGCCTTGGAGTATCAGAAGGTAAGTCACTCGCTACCGAATTCCCAGCCTCTGATTTGCACTTATAGCCACAATATTTATACAGCTGGTTCAGGTGACCTACTGGTTAATAGTAATTTTCTGGAAATTTAGTGTTTGACTATAAAGGATATTTGGCTATACGGGACACTATCTTGTTGGAGATGGTTACTGATAAGAACTTTTGTGATGAGTGTTTCCAGGTCTTGTTGCTTGCAGGCATAGACTATTTCATATGCTGAGCAGCTGTGATTGGAATTGAGCATTGTGTAATTATCAAGCCACTTCTGACCTTGCAATGGAAGAAACGTCATTGATGAAGCAATAAAGATATCTTATTAAATTTTAAAAAAACACTGCAGATGGCAGAATCCTAAATGAAAAACTGGTCAACCAGCATCTATAGAAAGGGTAACAGTTAATGTTTTTGTTCCGAGACCCTCGTCAGAACTGGGAAACAGAGATTAAAAGACAATTTCAAGTTGCAGAGATAGTGGCAGAAGGGATGTTTGTGATGTCCTGGGGAAAGAATGATTAGCCTCCAATAATCACAACCACCTTCCTTCATACAAGGTATGACTCCAGTCATTGGCGTGTTTCCTTTCAGTTTTATCAGAGTGCATTGGCGGTACGTTTGATTAAATGTTGTTTGCATGTCTTTCACCTCACCTCTGGAATTCAGCTCTTTCATTCACACCACAGATGCAATGAGGACTGGAGCTGAGTGGTTCTGGCAACATCCAAATTGACCACTGGTGTGTAGGTGAGTTAGTGCCACTTCAAGTGTACACTAAGCTTTATATAATATGGAAGAGAATAGGACATTAAATGATACTCAAGAGGAGGTTTCCTTGCTAATGCCTGGGTCTGGAATTGATGTGAAGACTCTTCAGCTGTATGGCACTTTGGTGGATATGCGCTGCTGGTGGGACAAGACCCATTCTCTGCATGCTTTTCCAACCAACTACTCCGGAGCCACAAATCACCCGTCCCAAAGCCTCTCTAACCCTCATTACCAATCCTTTCCCTGGATTGAATGAGCTGTCTGTGGAGGTGTGAACAATGACCACAGATTAATATCTTTATTTCCGGGCTTCTTAGCTTGGACACAAGCTGGTCGCTGGTCTTATCTTGTCTACCTTGTAAATTATTTTTGTCGAATATCAAAGCATATTGGTACACAATGCTGAGAATACAAATAATTATGTGCCAAACCCAATATAATATGTACTAAAGAATTTTTAACATAAACCACTTCATCTTACACAAGTTGCAATAGTATTATGATTTGTAGTGGATTCACAAAATAATACCAAAAATAAGTGGATTCAGATGATGGATTTCATTTTTCTTTCAGAAGGTAGAATATTTGGCTTATCCTCAGTTCAGTTTATATTTTGTTTTCCTTACTGGGTACATCATGATACAGATGTTCATCCTCAGGACTAAAACAATATTGGGCACAGATTCATGTTGAGGATTGAGTTTTGTTTGTCCTGCCTTTTGGTGAAAATCACTGTTTTGTGTTTGCAGTTATAACATTAGAAACCTTCTTGACCTTCTGGCTATCGACCACATTGACAGTTTTCACTTCGATGTGTTTTATTTTTTTACTTACAAATCGACAGTCTGTGAACAATGCAGGGAATGTGACTTAAACCTTGCTGTGCTGAACTCTCAGATCCAATTTAGGCAGTTTGGACATGTTTGTTAATTACAAATGCAATTACAGAGGCTTCCGGTGGCGTTATGGAGGGCTAGAAAGCAACGCCAGCCAGCTCCGTGAAAAAAACGAGGAAAAACCGGGGAGAAAAGACCTACCTGCTGCCTGCTGTTTCTGCACTGGCTGCCGTGAGTGACGTCATCAGGCGTGCGACTCGTAATGGCAACACAGCGCAGCCCACCAGCAGATAAAACAAAACTCCGGTATACGAGGAAAACAGCAGAACAAGAACAAGGCCTGACTGGAGCCTCGGCCTCAGGTAGGACACTATCCCTAGAAGATGTGTCGAAAAAATCGGAAATTGAAGAACTCAAAGTTTTTTTTGTACAAGAAATGGCTGAGTTAAAGTTGGAATTAAAGATTGAATTGGCAAAAATGAATATTAAGGAAGAAATAGAAAAAATCAAGAAGGAGATGAAGGAGTTAATGTCTGAAATTAATACCTCGGCCATGGAATTATCTGACAAACTCCGAAAGGAAATTGCAGAAATATTGACGGATCAATCTGCAAGTATAATGGAAGAGATGAATGAAAAAATCGAAAATAAGGTGGAAATAGAAATGGAACCTGTGGTGGAAGAAATTAAGGAACAGTCGACAGCCATAAAGAACCTTGAAGAACTAGTCGAAACAAGTACTCAGACTACGAAAACACTCCTCAAAGAAAATCAACGTTTATCTGACTTACTGGGCAAAATAACTGATAAGTGTACCGAGTTGGAAGGACGCCAGAGAAGACAGAACCTAAGGATCGTGGGTATATGAGAAGGGAGAGAAAAGAATCAAGATACCCGAGAGTTTACTGCAAACCTACTGCAAAAGGTTTTTATCTCTGGAACAAAAGCCTTTACTCGCCCGAGCACACAGAGTCATGAAACGTTATACAAAGCAAGACGCCCCTCCAAGACAAATGATAGTAAAAGTCCAGTATGATCATGTCCTGGAGGAGATGATGAAGAAAATTATAAAAAGTAGAAATCTTACATATGAAAAAGATTCGATCAGCATCTACCGAGACTATCCAGCAGAGGTGTCCAAGAAGCGAAATGCGTTCAAGGAGACCAAAAGAATTTTGAGGGAAGTGAAGAATCTGAAGTACAGTGTGAGGTACCCAGCCACCCAGAGAATTACCTACAACCAGGAAGAACATCATTTCAAAAACCCAGCGGATGTAATGAGCTTTGCCCAAGGGATTAAGGAGCGAGAGGTAGACTGAATGAAAGCTTCAAAGATGAACTATAACAACAATTAAATTGTACTTTCAAGATTGGAATGGACTATGGACTATTGACTTGTTTCATCTAAAGAAGATGGAGAAGGATGCGGATGGGAGATTCGGGGAGATACGGATTGGAGACACTCCTATGGATGCTAATAATTAGAATAGTAACACTACTAATATCAATAACTAACACATACTAAAATTAATACTGTGGTATTATTATTAATTAAAGCTAATAACTACCAATCAAGGATTAACAATTAACTATAGCTGATTTACTTAGGATTAAGTATATAGTAAATATAAATACACAAAATATAAACTTTGACTTTATTTATCCCCCCTGGGACCTTTTATTTTTGTTTTACTTTTTCTATATTTTTCTTCCCTTTTTCTTATTTTTTATTATTACTTTGTTCTTTATATTTTCTTATTATTATTGCTTTTAATGTATTAAGTATAGATATTATCAAATACTTGACTGATGGAATTTGTACACATAAGAGTTTAATACTCCCGGTTAAATATTTGTATGGAATAACAATTTTAATGAATCATGGAAATGGATGAGTTAGTAACATCGACTATGGAAGTCTATAGATTGCTAGCCATGGTAGTATGGCTAACACTAACTATACCAATATTAGATGTCGTTTTTTCTTTCTTTGTGCACCCTACTAATCTCTTAATCTATCCTTTTTTTAATATTATCTCTTGTTATTATTATTATTTTATCTTTGAATGGAGTTATAAATCAATGCAAAGGAGATACGTGAGAGATACTCAAGGGTTTTCATCTATTCGGAGTTCGGGTGTAAAGTCGGGTTTGTCGAGCTGAACCATTTGCCCTTTTATATATTCCTTTAGATAAAAGATGCAAGACTTACAAATGAATATGGGGAATGGAGGAATAACGTTTTGTAGCTGGAATGTTAAAGGTATTAACGAACCAATTAAAAGAGGTAAAGTATTAGCACACTTAAAAGCAGTTAAAGCAGATGTGGCATTCATCCAAGAGACACATCTAAAAAAAGAGGCAGAACATAGATTAAAGGCTAAATGGATTGACAAAGTGTATCATGCTTCTTTTACACACAAATCTGGAGGTGTAGCAATATTAATTCGTAAAGGCACTTCATTTAAACACACTTCAACAATAACTGATAGTGATGGTAGATGTATTATTGTAATAGGAAAATTATACACACAGAAAATGATTTTTGTCAATGTATACGGCCCAAATATTGACAGCTCACTGTTTTAAAAAAAAATATTTAATACTATTCCAGAATTATCACAACACAACTTAATAATTGGAGGAGATTTAAATTGTACACTAGATCCTTATTTGGACAGATCATCAAAACAACGGAAACTTAAATCACATTCCAGAGATCTAATAAATGCATATATAGATACTAGTAATATTAAAGATGTTCGGAGAATGCAAAACCTAGCTGGACGGGAATACTCATTTTACTCACCTGTGCATAAAGGTTATTCAAGAATAGATTATTTTTTGGTAGATTTAAAACTTATTCCATTCACTTATAATTCAAAATATCATAATATTATAATTTCAGATCACGCACCTTTAAATTGTATGATGAAAATAACTGGTAAAACGGAAAAACAGGGACATTGGAGATTTAACCCACAAATTTTAAAAGACAAAATAAATCAAGAATACATCACAAAACAGATCAAGATTTTCTTCGAAATAAATGATACGCCAGAAATATCTTCGGCCCTATTATGGGAAACTTTTAAAGCATATCTTTGGGGAATTATGATATCCTCTCAAGCATTTTATAATAAAGAGAATCGGAGGGAACAACAGGCATTGGAAAAGGAGATCAAACAATTAGATACAGAAAACGCTGTTAACCCAACCATAATAAAACATAATAAAATCTTTGCATTGAAATATAAATTAAATAAAATAGTCAGACCAAGTTGTAAAACTATACCAATATACTAAACAAATACAATTTGAATTCGGAGATAAACCACAAAAATTATTGGCTCGTCAATTATGAAAATTGGAAGGAGAAAAATTAATCCATAGGATTAAATCAGACAAAGGGGAATCATTAGTACAAACTAAAGATATAAATGAGAGATTTTTGCAATATTATAAAAATTTAGATTCAGCCAAAATGACAGAAAATCAAATAGGAGTAGAAACATTTAAAAAAAATTGTAATCTAAAAGGACTGGATTCAGAAAATAGAGAATCAGTCAATGCTGAAATAACTACTAAAGAAATCGAAGAAGCTATTAGGTCATTAAAAAATGGTAAAACTCCAGGAGCGGATGGTATTGTATCAGAATTTTATAAAACATTCTATGAACACATTTATGCACACAGAAGTTACCAGAAACATTAAATAAATCTATTATAACACTTATACCTAAATTAGATGAAATCTGGATGATCCAGGGTCGTATAGAGCCATAGCTCTATTAAATACTGATCAAAAAATATTAACTAAAATACTAGCACAAAGACTAAATACAGTGATTAATAAAGTAATTCATTCAGACCAAACAGGATTTATACCAAAACGATACTCCTCAAACAACCTGAGAAGATTATTCAATATTATATACTCGAAAAGAAACATCAATAAAGATCTATCAATTATTTTGTTGGATGCAGAGAAAGCTTTCGATCAGATTGAATGGTCTTATTTATTTTCGGTTATGGAAACTTTTCAGTTGGGAGAGAAGTTTATAACATGCGTTAAGTTATTATATACCAAGCCAACAGCTAGAATATTAATAAATCAAATGTTAACAACTAAATTTAATTTATTCCGTGGCTGTAGACAAGGTTGTCCTTTATCTCCACTACTGTTCGCACTGGCAATTGAACCATTAGCTCAGTGCGTCAGATTACATCCTGAAATATATGAGTATGAAACCAAAGAAACTGAAAATAAAATCTCTTTATATGCAGATGATGTATTACTTTATATTACAAAGCCGGAAATTAGTATTCATAACTTATTAGATATAATAAATCAATTTGGATTGATTTCAGGATACAGAATTAATTGGAATAAAAGTGAACTTATGCCAATAATGGGAAACAACTCACATATATTACAACAATATCCTTTTAAGATAGCAAATGAAAAAATCAAATATCTTGGAATTCATGTAACAAAAACAAAAATCTAAGTTCCCACCCCTATCGAATAAACTACTTAAGAATATCCTATATTGGAAAACATTACCTATTTCAATGCTAGGTAGAATTAATGCGATAAAAATGATTTTTCTTCCGCAATTATTATACCTGTTTCAACTGATCCAGATATATCTTCCTAAAAAAATTTTTAAGAAAGTGGACTCTATAGTTACCAACTTTATTTGGGATTATAAGAGCCATAGAATAAATAAAAAATATCTATGTAAATCAAAAATAAATGGAGGTTTTGCATTGCCTAATTTTATGTTTTATTATTGGGCAGTTAATATTAAAAATATGAACTTTTGGTTGGAAGAAGTAGATAAACAACCAAACTGGTTAAAAATGGAAAAGGAAGATTGTTCACCTTTTGAAATTAGCTCGATATTATTCGCTAATACTAAAATACATAAAAAACGTTATAGAGGAAATCCAATAATAGAAAGTGGCATACATATTTGGAAACAATTAAAGAAAACATTAAAATTAGAAAGTATACCACTGGCTCTTCCCATTGCAAATAACATCACTTTTAAACCTTCAATGAGGGATAAAGGTTTTTTTAAATGGAAGAACTATGGAATAAATAAGATGGGTGATCTCTATAGGGAAATTTTATTCCTTTTATTTCAGGAATTACAACAAAATTATGGATTACACTCAAAAGAGTACTTCAGATATTTACAAATTAGAGACTATGTTAAATCAAACACACAAGATTTTAGAAATAGAAAGACAGAAATTTTAGATGAATGTCTAAATAAATATCCGAATACAGAAAAACTAATATCATATATTTATAATATTTTACTGGAAAATGATTTACCAAACTCAGAAATATATAGGCAAGCATGGGAAAACGAATTAGGACAAACAATTAGTGTAGAAGTATGGAATGAAAGTTTAAACATATACACCACTGTTCATTAAATGCCAGACATTCCCTGATACAATTTAAAGTTTTACATAGATTACACTTTTCGAAATCCAAATTAAACAGATTTTTTTCAAATGTTTCTGCTATATGTGACAAATGTCAATAATTTGAAGTTAATCTAACGCATTCATTCAAAACATGTATAAAAATTACTAATTTTTGGATAACATTTTTTAACATAATTTCAAAAGTAGTTAATGCAAATTTGACTCCAGACTCAAAATTAATTATATTAGGAATAATAGAAACGGATCATCTACTAACAACACAGCAAATATTTTTTATTGGTTATAGTTTAATAATTGGTAAAAAACTAATACTAAGTTTTTGGAAAGGTCCTACAACCCCCACAATCAAAATGTGGATTACAGAAATGTCGGAGACACTTCATCTAGAAAGACTAAGACTTGTCCTTTTGGACAAGCTAGATCAATTCAGAAGAATATGGTCTCCATTTATTGAATACTTAAAGGGTCAAGGAAGTCCGGTTCGAGGGCCAGACTGAAGCCTGAATGAAGGAATGGATGAAGAACTATATACAATAGACCACGCATATATCTCCAGTGAAGAATATCTTGCTTTATACTCCACTCATTTTATCGATTTTCTATTTCTATTTTATTTATTTTTATTATTTCTCTTTACTATTTTCTTTCTGTTATAAAATAATAAAAAATATAGGTATAAATAAGAACGACTGTAAACTTTAAAAATATTAAGAATGTGACAAATAATATGTTTTTTTCTTTTTTTGATTTTATGTTATTCCTTCTTAATTTGTATTTACTTCTAATAAAAATATTTTACAAAAAAACAAATGCAATTACAAAGGAATTTTGATCAGACCTTTGTTTCTAGATTGTTAAATGGATTAGATTGGTGTATTGCCACATACACTAAAGTGCAATGGGATTCCTTGCTTGCATGACGCTCACAGTGTAAACAGTATACCTACAGTAATGATAAATACAGCTATGAATACAATAAGCAATGTAAAACAACAGATTTCTGGTAGATTGTCGTGCAAAATCATGTTGATGTACAATAATGGAATGACCAATTGAGGTAGACTTAAGTGTAAGAATATGTGGTAGCATCTCTGAGAAAGGTGTTTGAAATATGTGATTAGTTCAGGAGTCTAACAATGGGGCAGAAGCTGTTCTTGGGTCTGGGTTTTCAAACTCCTATATCTTCAACCAGAAGGTAGAAGAGTGAACAAGGAATGGCTAGAGTGGTGAGCATCCTCAACCATGCTTCCAGCCTTCCTGATGCCGCACACCATGAAGATGGTTGGAGGAAGTGACAATCCTGTGCAGAACAGGGCTGTGCTTACCACTCTCTGCAGGTTCAGGTGGGTAAGGGCAGAGCCATTGCCATACCAGTCTGTGATGCATCCCATCAAAATATTGTGCTTTTTATAGCACATCTGTGGTAATTTCAGAGAATCCTTGTGGATGTGCCGAATCTTCATAGACGCCAAAGAAAGTAAATACACTTATGTGTTTTTTTGATTGCCAGGTCACTGTGAAGGGATACCAAGGAACTTGAAATTGTCGACCATCTCTACAGCAGCTCTGTAAATGAAGACAGGGTTCAAGATTCATGAACCAAGATTCAAGAGTGTTTATTTGTCATATGCACTGGAAATGAACCGAAACAATGAAATTCTTCCATGCAGCAGATTAACGGGCACATTAGATGCAATGAAAACAAAAAATGTATAAATAACCAATAAACTGTCAGTTATTCTAATTAAATTAGAGCCTTGTAGTGCAAAAATGTAGCTAGAGCAAACATGGTAGAGCAAAGTCTGTAGTTTTTCGGTGCTGAGGTAGGTTTGTGATTAGAGTTGTGCAGAATGAATCACTCACAGTTTGATGTAAAAAGTTAAAGATTTTTGGCTATAATATAAGATGTATGAATGTAAGTTCAATCAATCAAATTATCTTACTGGAAGAAGATATGCTACCCAGGAGGCTGCCAGGGGGGGGGGGGGGGGGGGGGGGGAACCATGGTGATGGCAAAATAGAAACAGGTGCTCAAAATGTGCCTTACCATACATGGATATTAACCAATGCCAGTGACAGTGTGAAAATCAGGCACCAAAGGAAGTAGTGGTGTTGTCAGCACAATATTTTTTAATATTCTAACTTGTCACCGGAAATGGACTCTGATTTACTTAAAATCCTTAAGACTGTTACCTGTTACCTTTGTTTCTGACAATAAAATAATGTGAAGACATAGTATGAGAATTAAATGCAATCAGCTTAGGAAAGAGGAAGGAATGTTATCAAAACAGAAGAAAAATCTGATAGGGATCATTTTGATTTTTCTTCTGTTTTGATAACATTCCTTCCTCTTATGATACATGCCTTTCACTGCAATATCAAGTTTGGGCATGCTGTGTTTCAGAAGTGTTAATGTAATAACATCTAATAAACATGGGAACAATGATGGCAATAAAAATGTGATTCAGATATCATAATGTGTTAATTTAATATGCACAGGAAGTACACAACATAATCAGGGCTTTAACAGGAAAGAGGCACAATCTATTGCTCCTTTTAGCAAATCACCAAAGAGGAATAAGAACATGTTTACGTTCCCTTTCATCTTTTTTTAAATTTCTAAACTTTAAAAACGCTTAAAATATAGAAATATGAAATTAAATTAAACTAGTGAAATAATACACTGGATTTTAATGTAGGTGTGGGAATAAATTGCAAGGAGGAAATAAATTTAAAGTTGCAAAATTCACACTCTGCGGGACAAAGGTTTCATCATACAACCTGTGGGCTTCACAGCAACAACACATCAGGTTTCCGTGAGAACAAACCTTCTGAGAGATGGATGGCTGTCACCTTGACGTGTGTAAATCACTTAATTACAGCAATACTGATGATTAAATTTAACTTAGCACGTGTCAGTGAAAGTTAGACAAGCATGCAGCAACAAAAGAGGGGATGGAGGCAATTTTGGGAAATATACTGGTAAGTAATCAATGCTCCTAACTGCTTTCTTACATGCATGCGGGGGAGCATTTTTCACAGTAGCTCTGCTAAGAAGTTGCACTATATACTTTAGCAGAGGGTCTTACTTGCATTTTGATGTTCTGATTTCTTCAATCAGCATGGATGGTACTGCTGCAATCATTTGGATGTCAGATAAGGATAAAGGTGGATCGAACAACAATAGCAGAGACAACCTGTACAACCACAGACCTGTAGCTCCACGGGAGAGAGGAAAGCAGCAGAGAGCTGCAACTCACAGGTGAAGAGTTTGCATACAAGGGATAACTTTCCAAATATAATGGAACATCAGGTTTACATGGAGTCCTGGGTATCCTGAGAGATGGTGGCAAATATATTGCGAGAATATGTCCTGTTGTCAACTGGACTTAGTGCCCATGCTTTTACCAGTGCCTGTCAATGCCATCAATGTCCTCAAGTATTTTTTAACTAGATCCTTCAAAATCTAAAAGAGACATTTAATTCTTACCCAAGACCAAACTTCAGGGATTTGCAGTTCTGCAGCAGATGGACTTCTTCTGTTGTGCAGAAAGATGAAGACTTTAGAGTTAAATACCACTGGACATTTCTTCCTGAGAGTAAACCGGGTTCTGAATATGCTGCTCACTCTCCCACAATTATTTTTTTCTATAAAAGGAGGTCAGTGGAGCTGAGTCATGCGCCCAAAACGTCATCTTCTAGGTGCAGTGGTCACTGAGCAACAAACAGACCTCGATCAGGGCGCGATTGTAATCGTGTATTGTGTTCCTGTTGACTGGTTAGCACGCAACAAAATCTTTTTACTGGACATCTGTGCACGTAACAATAAACTAAACTGAACTACTGAGGCTCTGCCGCAGGATGCCCTGCGAGTACATCAGCTGTCAAACACACTTTAATAGTTTTCCAGTGTTGCTGATGGTCAAACTAGTCAATTAGATTTAAATCAATTGTAAGATATCAAAAAGTTAAACAAAATGAAAATAAAATAATTTAAAAGCAATAACTAATTGAAGGCATTATAATAAAATAAAATCTATAAAGCACTTCACTGCAGTAGTTGGGATCAGGTGTTCCCCTGCCACCCTCTCTGTTCTCATGCTAGTAGCTGGAGTAGAATGTGCCTGAGCTCTCTATGCATCAATGGGCTCAGCAGTGAATCTAGAATGGGACAGAGCAAAGACACATCAGCTCTTGAACATTAGCACACCTTGGACCTCCACCTTTCAATGCGCACATAGGAAGGCCCGAGATGTGATGAGGTGCACATAGCTGACGATACCAAACACAATTTGGAGCATTAACTTTGTTTTTCACTATTCACACGACCTCTTGAATATTTCTAAAATATCATGATTTTACCTGAACATATTTCACAGGAATCTTAAATTCACTTTTTTTCCTTATATTAATTGAAAACTGAGTACACCCTCAGTGATTGGTAGTTGTATATATGAATGTATTTGGCATTGGATAAGTAAATTAGCTTGGGGGTACTTTCTGACTAATGTTAAAATCAGCCAAAAACTGATTTTACCAAAAGTTAAATGTGGTGAGCACATTTTCAATTCAAATGTCTTTCATCATTAACTGGAAATAATTAGTGTTACTTCAGTATTTACCATTTCACTAATTTTAACATTTTTGCTGCTATCTGCTTTCAAATAGAGGGAACTTTGTGTTCATATGTGAAAACAGGAGAATTTTAATGACTAAACAGGCCTGAGTTTAAGAACAGCAGAGAATTTGCACTCATGTGAGACATCTATCGTATATCTGTTATCTTATAATCACCACTGGCATATCAGAAATGTCAACAGCAATATTGGCAAGGGGAAGGGAGGAGCAGAAATGGTTGACTAGCAATTGAAAAATCAAATTTGTTGGAGCTGGAATAAAATACTTGTCAAACAGATTTCAATCTAAATATTAGTGCAGCCTTGAGAAACTCATCCCTATGCCATCAAACAACGCTGTTGTCTTGTGATGTGACATTACAACAGCCCACAGCTACTGCAATAACAAATCTAACTCCTGACAGCAGATTTTAATTTTTGACTTTGTTTTTGCTTCAACTGATCCACATGTGAGGAAGCAAATCCTTGTGATGATCGTTGGGAGGTGGACAACCAGGTGCTGGACAAGGTTTTGCACTTCTGGAATGTGTATGAGGAAGCTATTGATACACTCTACTACATTCCCTATCGACATAATTTGCAAAATGCATTTATTCCTGACCCTGAATTTATTTTGCTCTTTATAATGCCTGTGTCGTGTTTCTGGCAGTGCTCGACAAAATTATTATTTACATTCCTCATTTATAACACGTCTTTATTTATTTAAATCTGATGTAAACATGATGTGCTGATAACTGAAATGTTCCTGACAGATGTAATTAAATGAAATGAATTTTACCTCTGGAGTCCAGCAAGTTAATTTATACCATCTTCTAGGTTGAGTGACAGACAAGCCCAGAGGATAAGTGGTGCAGCTTTGTGAAGATTCATATTTATGGTGGTCATGGAGGCACAGCGAGCTGGAAAGATAGTCATGGTAAGACCATATTCCATACTAAACATCAGATCCAAAAAGAGAAGTAATAAGATTAATTCCAAGCTGTAATTATGGTCAGTGAAATAATGCGGAATAATGAAATTTTACAACACAATAAATGTCATTCGGGTCAAGACTCTTCACCTGTCCATATTGTCCAGAGATGCTGTCTGGCCCACTGGGTTGCACCAGCACTTTGTATCCTTTTGAATAAACAAGCATCTGCAGTTCCTTGTTTATACAATAATCTGGGAAACCTTTATCTGCCCTTTCAATTTCTCCCGAATTTAAGTAGTGGAAAAAATAGCTTAAAGGTTACTACCAGTTTGAAATTAAGGGGAAAAAAGGATTAAAAAACCAGAGGACATGGGTTTAAGGTGGAGGGGAAAGATGTTATACATTGTACCCTTGTTTGTGTAAGTTTGCCAATTTTTCATCAAAGATTATGGAGCAAGGTATTTGAACTTTGCCATTTATTTTCTTAACTCATGAAAACCTATTGAAATTGAGCTGAGACATTACAGAAAATGGTTTCTTGACCTTGCACTTGCAGTTCAGGAGTCAACCAGGAAAATAAGTTAACACGTCGTTTTCTAACTTGGAAATAAATTACATTAGTGAAATGTATCAAGTGCCAGAACTTCAAAAATAGTCCCACTACTATTTAAAAAAATAAATGTTATGGAGTATATTTCAGTTTTATACATCTGTGTTTGTTCAGAATAAAGAAAGCAATAAAGTGTAGTTCACTGAACGGTTGTTAGTGGGACCTGCTGAAGTAAAAATAAAAATGCACTTAGATGTACTTAAACTGCCTATAAAAACTACAACCTTATCAAACCACATAAACCTATCTCCTCACAAAATATCATGTAAAAATAACCTCCTAAATCTTCAGGTTTTCTGACATGTTAAAATGATCAATCTTTGCGATGTCAGATGGATTTGTTTGAAATGTAAATTACTTAGCTCTCAGTTTTTCCCCCCAAAATAATATTTATTACGGAATACAGAAATACATTCAAGACGCATCATTATTTTCATTTTCAGTTCCAAGCTATTCAACATATTTACATACAATATGTCAATTCAATATATTCACATCCAATATATCAATGTTATGTTGTTTCATTTCCATCTACCTTTCATACTGCTTCAGGAAAGCAGCCGACATAATGAAGGACCATTTACACTCGGTTCATAGCATTCCCAATCTCTTAACATTGCCGTGGCAGAATGTTTCAGTGGCTGTTACCAGGGCACAGATGTTCGGTGATGACAGCACTCTTTTCTGTAGTCCTTTTCACAGGGACTTTCCTTTGGTTACACCAAGATTCGGCACATCCTCCAGCAGGTACTCCTGCACCATGGAGGGCGCCAGTTGACAGTATTTGGTTACAGACATCTTGTTGCGTTGGAAGACCTACAAATTTCAGGCTCACCAAAGTGCACCTTTCACAGAGATCTTCCAGCAGCAATCAATGCTTATCTCTGTGAACAGCCAAAGGGCACTGAATCCTATGTTATGCAGGTGGTCAGGATGAACCAAGACCAAGACCATTGCAGCCCTGTCCAGACCACGGTCCCACATGGGATGGATTTTCGTGTCATCTGCACAGCAACCATCTCCAGATAGCTTGTAGTGGGTCTAATTCTGGTTGTGAATGAAGAATCTGATGAGGCGGCCACTTCTCATCACTTGCCAAACCAGATCTTGCTGCTCGTTTGAGAGTTTTGGTAATGAAACACTCTGGTAGTGACTTTGACAGTCTGCTCAGGGAACCATGCCACAGAATCCACCTTCCTCGTGATGCAACCGATCTGATCGACGTGGTCAAAGTTATCTTTCCATAGAAACTTTTCTGCTAGATACAGTGGTCCAACATGGTCCACCTGATGGAACATTTAATAGCAACAAGGTCAAGCCCATTCTTCACAAAACCAGGGACAGGTAGAACCAAAGTTATAGTGTCACTTTTTGTTTGTGTCCCCCCCAGTTCTATACACAGCTGGATGCAATCGCACACAATAGGCATTCAATTTTGGATCTCATAGAAACATAGAAAATAGGTGCAGGAGGAGGCCATTAGGCCCTTCGAGCCAGCACCGCCATTCATTGTGATCATGGCTGATCGTCCCAAATCAATAACCCATGCCTGCCTTCTCCCCATATCCCTTGATTCCACTAGCCCATAGAGCTCTATCTAACTCTCTCTTAAATCCATCCAGTGATTTGACCTCCACTGCCCTCTGTGGCGGGGAATACCACAATTCCATGAAATTGCAATACATGGAATATAATATTGGAATTACATGGAATATAAATTGGCCCTGGTTTTCAGCAGGAGTTGTACACCCTCCCGACCCCAAACTGGCAGCGAACAATTGACCATCACCCCCCTAAAAAAGCTTTGACCCGACCATCAAGATCAGTCCAAAGAGTAAAGTCACAGGATAATGGGAAGATTAAAGCTTCAGTCCAACATCAATGCTGGCCATCAACCACACATCTACACCATGTGAAAATTAATTATTTCTATTTTCTCATCAACTTCGTCTCATCTACAGAATAGGGGAAATTCGCAGAGGCCAATTAACCAACCAATCCTGCTTGTTTTGAGGATGTGAGAAGAATTTTAATCAGTCACCTAAAGTATGTTCAAACTCCACAGAGATAACACAGATTGAGTCTGTGGCTCTGTGAGGCACCAGGTCTACCAGCAGCACCCTATCCTTGTCCAGGTGAGGATCAGGTGTCCAAACGCAGGTATGTAAATCCAACTGTCAAGTTTTGGGTATCCCCGCTCAGATATTAAAGACCTGCTGTGCACCCGGAGTCCTTGTCTAAGAAGGAACAGGCCCTTCGGCCCACAATAATGTGCCACTTGTGCAGATTCTCACTACCTGCCGAAAGCAGTGCGTACACGGGACTCAGCGGGTGCGGGGGTTTACGCACGCGGTTTCCCCGGAGATGTATTGTTACACTGCTGGACGCCAAGCCCGACCTCCACGCGTGACCCTTGTTCCGGACCCCTGTTTCTTAGTTGGAGCCATTTGCTAATTCTGACCACTTCAGGATCAGACTTCATCTTATCAGGGAAGGTCCCAACAATGATTCCAGCCTCAGAAACCCTGCTGAAGTTTCGTAATCCAGCTCTGCTGAGTGCGCACACTGGAACATCGGCTTCCCAGGCAAGTATTTAACCAGGCCTTTTGTCCATGTGGTTCTCAATGCGCGCAAATTCAAGTTAAGGTATGCAAGGTGATTACATTTCAGAACGAAGAGTTGATTGAAACTGTAAATTAAAATAAACCAGCAAAGTAAGTGTTTATATTCCGAAATGCGATGTTCTTAGTTTTGTTGTTGCCAGCAGAATCAGATATTTATATTTGGAAAATGTATTTGTGATGAATTGTAAAACGTTATATTTTCCTTACCCTGATTAGACTAACGCCCTGTGTGTTATCTTGATTCTTTATTGAACAATGAGTATCTGCTTTGTTGGTAACTTTAAAAGACCTTTAATTCGTGAGCAGTGTAAACTGAAACATTCTTGCAAAATTTGAAAGCCATAATTATGTTTCTATGCACACTTAAAATGAACGGATAACCATTCTTCAGTAGGGTGTGTATTAAAGTTCCGTGATCAGTAAAGGCGACGGAGAAACAATGCAGGCACGTTAGAAGAGAAAGGGACTGTGTAAACTTCAGTTATCGGAAGACCGTTTGCGTAAACCCGCAACTGAATTTTCCCAGGACAATTTGCTGCATCGGGATATTTTCAGTATAACGCTTGATCACTGCAGAATCTACTTCAATGAGAGTAATCGGGAGTATTTAATTAAAGGGATAGGAATATTCTAACAGCAGATGCTTCAACCAATGCCTTCACCAAAACCTGGGCGTCCTTGTACACCAGTCACTGAAAGTTGGCGTGCAGGTACAGCAGGCAGTGAAGAAAGCTAATGGAATGTTGGCCTTCATAACAAGAGGATTTCAGTATAGGAGTAAAGAGGTTCTTCTGCAGTTGTATAGGGCTCTGGTAAGACCACATCTGGAGTATTGTGTACAGTTTTGCTCTCCTAATTCGAGGAAGGACAACCTTGTGATTGAGGCAGTGCAGCGTAGGTTCACGAGATTGATCCCTGGGATGGTGGAACTGTCAAATGAGGAAAGATTGAAAAGACTAAGCTTGTATTCACTTGTGTTTAGAAGGATGAAGGGCGATCTTATAATAGAAACATATAAAATTATAAAAGGACTGGACAAGCTAGATGCAGGAAAAATGTTCCCAATGTTGGGCGAGTCCAGAACCAGGGACCACAGTCTTAGAATAAAGGGGAAGCCATTTAAGACTGAGGTTAGAAAAAACATTTCACCCAGAGAGTTGTGAATTTGTGGAATTCCCTGCCACAGAGGGCAGTGGAGGCCAAATCACTGGATGGATTGAAGAGTGAGTTATAGAGCTCTAGGGGCTGGTGGAATCAAGAGATATGGGGAGAAGGCAGGAATGGGTTATTGATTGAGGACGATCAGCCATGATCACAATGAATGGTGGTGCTGGCTCAAAGGGCCAAATGGCCTCCTCCTGCATCTATTTCCTATGTTTCTATCAGTCAGAGTATTGAGTAGAGACGTTGGGAGGTCATGTTGCAGTTGTATAAGACGTTGGTGAGGCTGCATTTACAGTATTGTGTTCAGTTCTGGTCACCATGTTATAGGAAAGATGTTGTCGAGTTGGAAAGGGTACAGAGAAGATTTACAAGGATGTTGCCAGGGTTAGAGGGTCTGAGCTATAGGGAGTGGTTAAGTAGGCTGGGACTGTTCCTTGGAGCGCAGGAGGCTGAGAGGTGAGCTTAATGAGGTGTATAAAATCATGAGAGGAATAGATTGGGTAGATGCACAGAGTGTCTTGTCCAGAGTAGGTGAATCAAGGACCAGAAGACATAGGTTTAAGGTGAAGGGAAAAATATTTAATTGGAATCTGAGGGATAACCCACACAAAGGGTCGTGGGTGTATGGAACAATCTGCCAGAGGAGGTAGTTGAGGCAGGGACTATTCCAACAGTTAGGAAACTGTTAGGGAGGTACATGGATAGGACAGGTTCGGAGGAATATGGACCAAACGCAGGCACTTGGGACTAGTGTAGCTGGGTGGGCAAGTTGGCCGGTGTGGGCAAATTGGGCCAAAGGGCCTGTTTCTACACTGTATCACTCTCTGACTCTGACTCTATGACTATAATTGGAGCCCAGACATGACCCTTGGAAACAGATGATATCAGTGGACTGGAGATTTGCCAGTGATGCTGCTCTACTTCAAAAATAAATAAATGTATTTGGTAGCTATGGCCAAGCGATGATGTGGATTAAGTTCCTTGGGACTTTAATGTGGAAAATAATACTCATTCAGAAATATAAAATTGTTCAAGATAAAGATTCCTCAATTGAACAACTCCAATCTGTTCTAACAGAAAAGAAAAGGAAAGACATTTGTAGATGAGTGATGTCTAACATTCAAACATCCAAACATGCGTGGGGTGACGCCTGTTTGGTCGTGAGTAGTTGCCCAAAGAATCGTACCTTCTTCTGGTCGCCGTTGGATTTTCAACACTTTGACATTTTTCGGCAACATGCTGCGACTTGGACGGGTGCCAGCAAGTCGCTGAAAAAATTACGTAAGTAGGACAGGCCCTTGAGGATTGTTGAAAAATTAGAAAGGCTGAAGCAGTCCATCAGTAGTCTGGAGCAACAACATGAAGAAAATGAGAGCCAAGCAGCAGATATTCACTAGCTTCAAAATCAGTGGCAGTCAACCCAAGCTGAAGCCAGAACCCTCAAAACTGCTCTGGATGAAGCAAAGTAACATAGAGAATTATTCCTGTACTTTGGCAAATCAAGCTGGAGATGGGGATTGTCTCAAAGCAGAACTGTTGGGTTAAAACAGAGAGAAAGATGGTATCCAGGTATCTAGCTGACTCTCGGGTGGCGAGCTGAAAGCAATATTGAAGCAGGCTGAAAAGGCATAGGAGGAGAGAGTGTGTGCATCGCAGTTATTGACTGTGCAGTCAGAGCTCGCAAAAGTTCATGAGAACTTACAAGAGTGAGAGAACACCATAAAGTTACTGGAATGTACATTGTCCATTGAAGGAAAATCGTATTGAGGAACTGGAACTGCAAATACAGAAACAATCTATCTTTTACATAGAAACATAGAAAATAGGTGCAGGAGCAGGCCATTCAGCCCTTCGAGCCTGCATCGCCATTCAATTTGATCATGGCTGATCATCCAACTCGGTATCCTGTACCTGCCTTCTTTCCATACCCCCTGATCCCTTTAGCCACAAGGGCCTCATCCAACTCCCTCTTAAATTTAGCCAATGAACTGGCCTCAACTACCTTCTGTGGCAGAAAATTCCACAGATTCGCCACTCTCTGTGTGAAAAATGATTTTCTCATCTCGGTCCTAAAAGACTTCCTCCTTATCCTTAAACTGTGACCCCTTGTTCTGGACTTCCCCAACATCGGGAACAATCTTCCTGCATCTAGCCTGTCCAACCCCTTAAGAATTTTGTAAGTCTCTAAAAGATCCCCCCTCAATCTTCTAAATTCTAGCGAGTACAAGCCGAATGATTCCTGGGATGGCAGGACTTTCATATGAAGAAAGACTGGATGGTCTTTCTTCATATGAAAGTCCTGCCATCCCAGGAATCAGTCTGGTGAACCTTCTCTGTACTCACTCTATGGCAAGAATGTCTTTCCTCAGATTAGGAGACCAAAACTGTACACAATACTCCAGGTGTGGCCTCACCAAGACTCTGTACAACTGCAGTGGAACCTTCCTGCTCTTATACTCAAATCCTTTTGCTGTGAATGCTAACATACCATTAGCTTTATTCACTGCCTATTTTCAATGACTGGTGTACCATGACTCCCAGGTCTCGTTGCATCTCCCCTTTTCCTGATCTGCCACCACTCAGTTAATAGTCTACTTTCCTGTTTTTGCCACCAAAGTGGATAACCTCATATTTATCCACATTATACTGCATCTGCCATGCATTTGCCCACTCATCCAACCTATTCAAGTCACCTTGCAGCCTCCAAGCATCCTCCTCACAGCTAACACTGCCCCCCAGCTTCGTGTCATCCGCAAACTTGGAGACGTTGCATTCAATTCCCTCATCCAGATCATTAATATATATTGTAAATAGCTGGGGTCCCATTCTGAAAAGGACCCGTTTACTCCTACTCTTTGCTTCCTGTCTGCCAGCCAGTTCTCTATTCACATCAATACTGAACCCCCAATACCGGGTGCTTTAAGTTTGTATACTATGTGGGACCTTGTCGAAAGCCTTCTGAAAGTCCAGATATAACACATCCACTGGTTCTTCCTTATCCACTCTACTAGTTACATCCTCGAAAAATTCTATAAGATTCGTCAGACATGATTTACCTTTCATAAATCCATGCTGATTTTGTCCAATGATTTCTCCACTTTCCAAATGTGCTGCTATCCCATCTTTAATAACTGACTCTAGCATTTTCCCCACTACCGATGTTAGACTAACTGTCTGTAATTCCCCGTTTTCTCCCTCCCTCCCTTTTTAAAAAGTGGGGTTACATTAGCTACGCTCCAATCCTCAGGAACTACTCCAGACTCTAAAGAGTTTAAAAAAATTATCACTAATGCATCCACTATTTCTGTGGCGACTTCCTTAAGTACTCTGGGATGCAGCCTATCTGGCCCTGGGGATTTAGTGGCCTTTAATCCATTCAATTTACCTAACACCACTTCCCGGCTAACCTGGATTTCACTCAGTTCCTCCATCTCATTTGACCCCCGGTCCCCTGCTATTTCCGGTAGATTATTTATGTCTTCCTTAGTGAAGACAGAACCAAAGTAGTTATTTAATTGGTCTGCCATGTCCTTGTTCCCCATGATCCATTTATCAGTTTCTGACTGCAAGGGACCTACATTTGTTTTAACTAACTTTTTTATCCTCACATATCTATAAAAACATTTGCAGTCAGTTTTTATGTTCCCTGCCAGTTTTCTTTCATAATCTATTTTCCCTTTCCTAATTAAGCCCTTTGTCCTCCTCTGGTGGTCTCTGAATTTCTCCCAGTCCTCTGGTAGGCTGCTTTTTCTGGCTAATTTGTATGCTTCATCTTTTGTTTTGATACTATCCCTGATTTCCCTTGTTATCCACGGATGCACTACCTTCTCTATTTATTCTTTTGCCAAACTGGGATGAACAATTGTTGTAGGTCATCCATGCAGTCTTTAAATGCCTTCCATTGCAGATCCACCGTCAACCCTTTAAGAATCACTTGCCAGTCTATCTTGGCCAATTTATGTCTCATACCCTGATAGTTACCTTTAAGTTCAGAACCCTTGTTTCTGAATTAACAATGTCACTCTCCATCCTAATGAAGAATTCAACCATATTATGGTCACTCTTGCCCAAGGGGCCACGCACAACAAGACTACTAACTAACCCTTCATCATTACTCAATACCCAGTCTAGAATAGCCTGCTCTCTCATTGGTTCCTCTACATGTTGGTTTAGAAAACTATCCCGTATACATTCCAATAAATCTTCTTCCTCAGCACCCCTGCCAATTTGATTCACCCAATCTATATGTAGATTGAAGTCACCCATTATAACTGTTTTACCTTTGTTGCACGCATTTCTAATTTCCTGTTTGATGTCATCCCCAACTCCACTACTACTGTTAGGTGGCCTGTACACAACTCCCACTAGCGTTTTATGCCCCTTAGTGTTTCGCAGCTCTATCCATATCGATTCCACATTCTCCAAGTTAATGTCCTTCCTTTCGATTGCGTTAATCTCCTCTCTAACCAGCAACGCTACTCCACCTCCTTTTCCTTTCTGTCTATCCCTCCTGAATATTGAATATCTCTGGATGTTCAGCTCCCACCCTTGGTCACCCTGGAGCCATGTCTCCGTGATCCCAACTATATCATATTCATTAATAACTATCTGCACATTCAACTCATCCACCTTATTACGAATATTCCTTGCATTGAGACACAAAGCCTTCAGGCTTGTTTTTACAACACTCTTACCCCTTATACAATTATGTTGAAAAGTGGGCCTTTTGATTTTTGCCCTGGATTTTTCTGCCTGCCACTTTTACTTTTCACCTTGCTACCTATTGCTTCTACCCTCATTTTACACCCCTCTGCTCATGCTCCCATCCCCCTGCCACACTAGTTTACGAAGCGCAAAATGAAAAATCAAAGGCTTGCACCAGTGAAGTTCAGCAAAAGTCAGCAGATAGTTCTGAGGAAGGGAGGATTAAGGGGCTGATGCAGAGGAAACTACAAGCAGCGCAAATATCTCGAAAGGGGCTCTGAGAGAAAATAAGTCTATGAAGCATGAAATTGATGTCTTGACATCCGAAAAGGAAGAGCTTCTTTCCAAGATTCCTACCCTGGAAAGATGCTTGGTTGAAGTGAGAAAACAACTTCAGCCCTTGCCAGAAGCAGCTTTAGCACACCAGGAGGAGAGGCAGAGGTTTCTCTTCAAAGCTGATCGTATATCCACAGAGAAACAGAACCTAAACGTAGCCTGTGAAAGTCTGAAGCATACACTGGACATCAAAACACATGAGAAGTTACAATATTCTCAACGGTTGGATTCACTGAAAAACTCCCAGATGGTAGAATTGTCAGAGTGGAAGACAAAGCATGATGAATTAAAGATGGCAAGAAAGAGAAACGGGTGATATTCAAGCTCCGCGATGTAGAAGCCAAACGACAAAACATGGAGAGGCAGCTTGAGGATGCTGGTGCTGAAAATGAAAAAATAAAGGACAAAATGCAAAAGTTTGCAAAATCCAAGCAGCAGCGAGTTCAGGAGCTTGAGGAAAAGTTGAAAGAATTAGCAGCGAGTTGCAAACTACTTCTACCGCAAAGCAGAGTCACGCAAGCAAATTGTCTACCCAGTACAATCAGCTCCAAGAGGAAAGTAAATCACTGAAGCAAATTATCACGATCTTAAACAGAGTTTGACAAAACCCAAAAAGAGAGGGAGCTTCTGCTGAATGAATGTTGATTATAGAGGAGATAGAGTGAAAATGATTCTTATCAGGCTGATTTTAATGAACCACTGTCATCCGAGTCCCAATCCCTGGAGGACAAGCCTGTGCTGAAGGAAGGAAAGGTTCACACTACAGGGCAAGTAGGACCATTGTTGTCTCAGAAGCTTAGACAATGAGAGTTTTGCCTCACCGCCGAGAGGCGTGAAAAAAAACAATATAATTTCACAGCTTGAACAAGAAATAAAAGCTTGCCGGCAGGAGACTATGGACCTAAATGAAAAAAGTCTCAATGTTAGAGGATGACAAATCTCTTCTCCAGGAAGAACTTGAAATTTAGCCAGGAAATGTCAGAAAAGGTAAAAAATGAGAGCGAGTATTTGGAGGCAGAATTACTTAATTATTATTAAGTATCGTATTATTATCAAGATACGATCCAAAGTAAGGAAAATCAAGTGCAAGTAAAAGAAATGTTGCAAAAGCTTCAAGAGGAGATAAAGGTCAAGTCGGTCAACCTTCAAGAACTCCAATTCAGAACTTCGAAGATGGAGCAGGCAATTAATGAACTTGGATAATAAGGCTGCTGAAGACAAGCATCAAAGTGAAATGGTGCACATGAAAGAAGTTATTTACGAGCAGTCAGAAAAAATTGAAGAGATGGAGGGGTTATTAAAGGACAAGGAGGTGCCGTATCTAGTTTGAACAGGAAAATAGTTATTTAAGCACACAGCTATCTGACGTGAGCCAATCTATGAATTAGTTGAACATGGCAGAGCAAACCCTGATAAAATATCTTGCGGAAAAACAGTTAGCGAATCGGCAACATCAGACTGATAACGACAAATTGCAGGCTGTTCTTCAGAAGCTGAGAGGCCTTTCCCAGCAGCTGAAGCTAATATTGAGCAGCAAAGACGCAGAGATCTCAAAGCTTGTCTCATCAAAAGACAGTAAAATTTCTGACTATCCAGTGGAAATCCAACAGCAACATAGAAAGCAAATAGATGACTACGAAAAGCATTTGAGGATTCTCCAACAAGAAAACCAGAAGGGAGCCAGTGGCATGAAAGAGCTGGAGGTCCAACTTGTTAAGGTTAGGGAAGAAAAAGACAAAGCTGTTAGCCAGACAGATGCCTTCACAAAATCGATGGCCTCCTTGCAAGATGACCGAGACTGCATCCTAAAAGAGCTGGAACAACGGCATCTCCACATGCATGGCCAGAAGGATAGCATCATTCAGGAGAGTGCAGCTGAAAACATTGAACTGAAGCAAGGGATCAGAATTTTTTTCATCCAGATGGATGACCTTAATTCTGAAAACACGCTGCTAAAAGCACAGTTGGTTAAATACAGAGAGGAGCACAACCAGGTCCTGTCTTTGAAGGATAATCAGTTGAAGGAGTTGTTGCAAAAGCAACAACAGCAAATTAAGAATCTTGAGAATGAGAAATCCATCTTCAAAGTGCAATGGAAAGTTGCACATTGGATCCCTTGAACAAAGTAATGAAAGCCTAAAGTCCTTATTAGAAGAAAATTAGTGAATTTTGGAACAGCTTACAGAGCTCAAGGCTGTTGGTTTCCAAAAAAGAAAGGATAAATATGCAACACATGAGAGGCAATTTATTCAAGGGCTTCACCAACAACTTAAAACTAAAACTCTGGAATGCGAAGAGCTAAAAAAGGAAACAAATATTAGAAGAGCTGACTTAAAAGAACTTGAAAATAAATTAACTGAATTTGAAAATCTGGCTAAAGTAAAGGCGGGAGTTAAAATGTCTGAAAGTGCTGATGGGATAGCGCAGGGGAAGCCCGAAGAATATTTGGTGGGATTGTCAGTGACTAAGCAAAGACTTTTGCATGTTATTAATGAGAACAAGGAACTTGCTTCTTGGAAATAATCTTTTGAGAAAACTTTGCTGGCAGTACAGACGGAGAGAGACAGATTTCTGGAGGATATTCAGAAACTTCAAGAAAAGGGGCTGTCCTTCAAGGCCAGAAATTAAGGAGCAGTAATGATTCATCTGAGTTAACATTGTTCAAAAATAAGGTAGAAGGGAGAAATGCATGGGTCCACCTTCACCATTGTAAAATTATCTGTAGTGAAACTTAAGCTGCTAATTTCTTTCTTTAAGAAATCTTTTAATATAGATGTGTGTTCATTCACTTTGGACTACAAGTCGTGAGAATGATGTATGCTGACGTGATGGCCCCAAGGGAATCCATATAGTGATGCATGTTTTGGTTATCATGAAATGATAAAAGGGGGTAATGTGAATGTGCAGGGAATGGGGTGCTTTGGGAAAAGGCAGGTGTCTGTCAAAGACTGGGCTTCACTGATGGTGACATACATTGCAGGGTGCTGGAGACCCATGTGACTCAGCTGTTGATACTAAGTCTGGACCTCTGAAGAAGCTTCAGAAAGCTTCTGACTATGTGACCCGCCTGCTGCTGGGCTCCTGATGATGTTTCTACTTTGTTTCTATTACTGTTTCTGTGATTGAGCAGAGGAGGTTGCCTCCCATTCATATGACCCACCTGTTGCCACCGATTCTGGACTCCTGAAGATGTTTCTATCCATGATTGGTCCAGAGGGGTTGCCTCCCATGGTATGTTTCTACTTTGTTTCTGTATCTTTCCGTAGGTATCTGTGGTTGGTCCAGAGGTGTTGCCTCACTGAATATGTTTCTAATTTGTTTCTGTGTACTGAATAGGTGCCATGATTGGTTTATAGGGGTTGCCTCTCCCTGTACTTTCCACTGTATAGGGTTATAAAAGGGTGGTCGTTTTTTTGGGGCGGGTCGGTTGTCTTTCCATCTGTTCTGTTTACACGAGGCTGCTGAAGGCTCGAGTGAGTGGATCTGAAACCGACCCCGCAGTGAATACTAATCAACTGCAGTTTGGACTCCAGTGTTCGATTCTGTGTTTTACTGACCCGGACTAGAGAGGGTAGAAGATCCGAAATTAACAATTTTTAAAATTTTTTTATTTTATTAATATTTTTATTAGAAGCCGTGTACAGTAGTATAAACCACGGCATATGACAAAATACATTTATTGTATATCTTCCATTTTAATTTTGACAAAGAAGAAATAGTAAAAGAGCAAGAAAGAGAGATAGTGAAAGAAATAGTGAATGTGTAAACCCCTAAACTACCAAATAATGTAGTCAAAGAGTGAATAAGTAAAAACCTAAAAAAGAATAAGAAGACAAAAATGAAAAATATTTTTTAAGAAAAGGAACGTGTTAATATACCTGCTTCATTTCTAACCACACCCATCACCCTGTCCGTAAATTGGTTTAATTCCTGGAATTAACAATTCAATTAACAGTAGTCAATATTAGGACCATCGCTCTTTAATATATGGAAATTATTCTCCCATGGGACATGGCCTTTTCAGGCAAGGTTTGCACTTCATAAATTAGCTTTGAGATTAGTTTAATTTAATTTAGAGATACAGCATGGAAACAGGCTATTTGGCCCACCAAGTCGATGCAGACCATGGATCACTGTAGTTCACACTATAGTTTAGGCTGTTGTTGTCTTAAGTTCCTGCTGTGTTGTGGTCAAATAGTAGCCCATAAGTAAGGTGATTCAAATTTTAGCCAGTCATGATGAAAGTCTAACTTTATATTTTTAACTTTGGATCATGTATCACTTGGAAAATGCAACTATTTCCATGGGTGGTCCCTGCAGCTGTTTCCACGGGTCCACTGCCTTAGTCTATCTAGGTAGAAAAGATTGTAGAGAAGTGTTGTCAAACAAGTGAATTGCTGGAGTACATTTTGTAGTTGGTACATAACGTGGATATGGTGTATTGGTGATGGAGAGAGACAGTAGTCAAGCCAGTAGAGTAGGTATTTAAACAGTTTGCTTTATCCTAGATGATCACGAAGTTCTTGTGAGATGTACATCCATCACACATATAACATGACACTTGTAGAAACTAAAAAACGTTGCACAATCAGATGTAATTTTACGTTCCCTATATAAGACCAAGAACACAAGAAAATAGGAGCAAGAGTGGGCCACTGGGCTTCTCAAGCCTGTTCTGCCTGTTCTGCAACTTAATGTGATAATGGCTGATCTATTTCTATTAATTCAAGGGAGATGGGTTTCTCTGGCTGAGCCAGCATTTAACTGCCCATCTATAATTGCCCTAGAGAAGGTGGTAGGGAGCTGCCTCTAGAACCGCTGCAATCTTTGAGGTATCGGTATGTCCACAATGTTTATAGGAAGAGAGTTCGATGGTGAAGGAACAATGTTATATGTCCAGGTCAGGATGTATATGGCTTGGAGGACAACTTCCAGGTAGTGGTATTCCCATGCTTTTGTTGCACTTGCCCTTTTAGCTGGTAGAGATCATGGGTTTGGAAGGTGCTATCCAAGGAATCTGGCTGAGATGCTGCAGTGTGCCCTATAGATGGTACAAACCACTGCTACACTGTATTGGCGGTAGAGTAAGTGAATGGTTGCGTACGGGTTCGTACTCACCTCCGTTATGAATAACCATGTTCTCATATTGCAGCTACACTGAATAAGGTGAAATAGCTTAGTAAGAACATGAGAATATAAGAAACATTGGCAGGAATAGGACAAGCTCTTCCTTAAGCTTGCTGCACCATTTAGCCTCCCTACCTCTTAATTCCCTTATCTGTCCACTCCACAACCAATTTTGGAGTCACCCACAAACTTACTAACCATGTCAATAATGCTGAGATCCAAATCATTAATATAAATGAAAAGCAACAGTGGACCCAATAATCCCTGCAGCACAGTATTGGTCATTGGTCTCCTATTTGAATAAAACCACTCTCGCTCTGCCTAAATTGTGTCCATTTGGCTAACTTATTTTGGATCCTTTATGCCCCTGTCCCACTTAGGAAACCTGAACGGAAACCTCTGGAGACTTTGCGCTTCACCCAAGGTTTCCGTGCGGTTCCTGGAGGTTTTTGTCAGTCTCCCTAATGGTCGAAACTGACAAAAACCTCCGGGAACCGCACGGAAACCTTGGATGGGGCACAAAGTCTCCAGAGGTTTCCGTTCAGGTTTCCTAAGTGGGACAGGGACATTAGGATATAACCTTCCAGACTAACCCACCATGCAGGACTTGTCAAAAGCATTGTTTAATGCCAAAACTTCAAAGAGAGTAGAACAGCAATGAGATAATGGATCAGAGAACATAGGCCCAAAGATGAAGGGGGTAAAGTTTGTGATTTACAAATCTGATTTCAAAATTCCAGTCGGAATATAATTTAATTTGCATGAATCTAGCCCCCAGCATAATCCATTTGCTAATTGGCCGTTTCCCTGCTCAGGGGGACTGGAAATTGGAAGTCTCTGAAACTATATTAGAACCTGCTTACCTGACCCTAACCTTATTGAGAGCCAACTACATGCAACTACGTTCAGCTCAAGTCAACCAACATATTCTCTGATAAAACATTCTCATGCGAGTCAGCCCATGCTTGTTTCACTACTTTATCCAGTTCAGGATGACTTGGTAAGTAAGTAGTGTTGTATAAGTTGAGTCGCAGGTGTATTTATTTAATATTTTTCCTCGAACAGATGGGATCCTTGGTGGTCTGGTGGTTAGGATTCAGTGGCCCAGGTTTGTTTCCCGGTCAGGGAATTAGAATTTTGGGTAGCACAGTGGCGCAAGTGGTAGAGTTGCTACCTTACTGTGCCAGATACATGGGTTCGATCTTGACCAGGGGTTCTGTCTGTATGGATTTTGTATGTACTCCCTGTGACCACGTGGGTTATCTCCGGGCGCTCCAGTTTCCTTCCACACTCAAGACGTACAGGTTTGTTGGTTAATTAGCTTCTCTATAAGTGTAAATTAGGGTGATCATAAATTTATACCCAAGCATTTCATATGAGAGAAACCATCATTTGGTACATAGCCCATCCAAAATGCAAATATTATGGAGAAGTATAGAGATGGTTTACCATACCAAGTTTTGCTCTATCGGGTTTTGGCGCTTGAAGTATGAGAACAGCTGACTGTAAACGATGCTGCTACTGACAGAATCATATAAATTATAGAAAATATTTATTAAAAATGTACGTCCAAAATTGACTTTGAAAACTTGAAGAATATTTATTCACCCTATCTTATTTACACAGGCACACATAAAAATAAGCCCAACAAAATGTATTCTCCCAGGAGTAAGGAAAGACGATGCAATTGATAAACAATCAATAGAGTGTATTTTGAATGCAATATTACCTCCAAGGTAAATAATTTCAGTATTTTATTTATCGGTCTCATCTTCATAGTTTTGGATGTTATCAAATTACAAAGACATACCTCAGACAATATCTTTTTTAACATTTTTAATAGGTCTTCCTTTACTTAATAGCCAAATGTATATATTTTTAAATGGTTGCCCTGAATTTCTACAATGACAGCTCTTTTAATGTGCCACCAAGTAAGGTGATATTTGATATGAAAATCTTCCATTGTTTCATACAATTTTTTTTCACAGAAATGAGAATGTACAGAGGACTTTACATCTGGTTTAATGCACAACAATTTAAAAGTATACCGTATTTGATGCTTTTCTACTTCTCAAGCTAAATAGAGTTGTGAACACAGGAAATAAAAACAAGTATAGCCCATGCAGCCGGTTATGGAATGTACTGTCGTCAGTAATAATGTGTGTGCTTCTGCAGCTTATCCATTTTCCCACAGAATTTCCACATCCATTAATCCAAAATAGTTTATTTCTATCCAGTGTTTTATTTCTATCCAGTGTTTTTTTTCTTTCAGCATTATTTTTTTACCAAGCACATCTTTCACTGCTCTATTGCCTTCAGAGCTTGATTTGCAGTGGAAGCCCCGTTGGTCGGTACTTTTAAGGCAGAGATAGAGAGATTCTTGATTAGTACAGGTGTCGGGGGTTATACGGAGAATAGGGTTAGGAGGGAGAGATAGATCAGCCATGATTGAATGGTGGAGTAGACTTGATTGGCCGAATAGCCTAATTCTACTCCTATTACTTATGACCTATGACCTAAAACAATGCGACTGTACTATCAAATTTTATTTCAAGTGATACTTACCTAGCTAAGCAGAAGTGTGTAGTGTAATTGAATAAAGACCCAACAGAATGATGTGAACGTCGTTACCACAGTGAAATGGAATGTAAGCAGTGCGGAAGATGCAGAGGCTGCAAAGACGGTCTATAATATGAAGTATTCATTTTGGTAGGATTAATAAAATCCATTTTATTTGGAAAACATTTGTAAATTACATGGATAGGAGAGGTCAGATACATGGATAGAACAGGTTTAGAGGAACTTGGGCCAAACGCAGGCAGGTGGGACTAGCGTAGATGGGACATGATAGTCAGTGTAGTCAAGTTAGGCCGAAGTGCCTATTTCCATACTCTATGACTCTATTACAGGTCCTCCCCAGATTATGTATCCTGATTTATGGACATCCCGCACATACAAACTGTGGGATGGATGGGGATGGATTTACTGGCTGGTGTGGGATTGCAGGCATCTTCAGCTCGGTGGGAATGGGGTATTTTAATGGGCCTTCTCTCTCCAACCCCTTCCTCCACTGAACTGCAGCTGTCGGGGGCTGGTTGAGCAGAGCTGGGAACACCGAGCAGACTCGCTCACTCACTGAGTCAGTGAGGCCGGCTGGTGGCTGTTCTTCCCACGCCTGCCTACTTGTTACCATCACAACTGTTTCCGTAATCCTCTACCATACACTGTTTTTTGTTCATTTCCAATATACGAAGTTCAGCTTCCAAACAGTTCTCATAACCAAAATCCTTTTGTAACTTGCAGTAAGTTTAAAATATGGACATTTTTACAGACAGACAGAAGAAAGCAAGCAGGCATCATTTGGGAAGGTGGAAGAAATACTGGCAAGTGAAATAGGAGATTTGGTTTTAACATTTTTTTATTTTTAAGACAATGGTCAGAGAACGGTCAGATCTGGATTCAGCAGATATCTACTGTTCCAGCCACTCGAACAGATGTGATAACTATGCAGGAGAACTTAGATAGAAAACTGCAGCAAAGGCAGGCTCGGGAGACTGGTATTTGCCCTATTCGCCGGGAATTATATGCGCAATGCCTTGGTAAGTGAAGAATTATGTACATATAAGCAATTTCATGACCATTTGATTTATGATTTACTGGTTTGCCTTAGAATATATATTTAATTTCATTTATTTATATCTATTGCCCTTTCTGAAATCAACATTACATGGATATTGATCTCAGGAGACACTTAGCTAGAAAAATAGACTATATATATATATATATATATATACTAAAACCCTTGGATACATAAAATGCTGGAGAAACTCAGCAGGTGCAGCAGCATCTATGGAGCGAAGGAGATAGGCAATGTTTCGGGCCGAAACCCTTCTTCAGACTGATGGGGGGAGGCGGGGGGAAGAAAGGAAAAAGGAGGAGGAGGAGGAGCCCGAGAGCTGAGGGAGAGGTAGGAAGCGGAAGAGACAGCAAGGGTTAACAGAATTGAGAGAATTCGATGTTCATGCCAAGAGGATTCAGACTCCCCAAGCGGAATATGAGGTGCTGTTCCTCCAATTTGTGGTGTTGCTCACACAGGCCGTGGAGGAGGCCTAGGACGGAGAGGTCGATTCCGGAATGGGAGGGGGAGTTGAAGTGCTGAGCCACCGGGAGGTCGGGTTGGTTATTGCGGACCGAGCGGAGGTGTTCGGCTAAACCTTCCTCCAAATACAAGGCGTAGCTATGGGCACATGCATGGGTCCCAGCTACACTTGCCTCTTTTTCGGGTACGTCGAACAATCCTTGTTCGCGGCGTACCAGGGCCCCATCCCCGACCTCTACCGCTACATCGACGACTGCTTTGGTGTCAGCTCCTGCACCCACACACAACTGACTGACTTCATCCGTTTCACCACCAACTTCCATCCGGCACTCAAATACATCTGGACCATTTCCGACACTCCCTACCATTCCTTGACCTCACTATCTCCATCGCAGGTGATAGACTCCTGACCGACATCCACGATAAACCCACTGACTCCCATGGCTATCTGGACTACTCTTCCTCCCACCCTGCTTCCTGTAAGGACTCCATCCCCTATTCCCAATTCCTCCGACTATGCCGCATCTACTCCCAGGATGAGGTGTTCCACACCAGGGCATCACAAATGTCCTCTTTCTTCAGAGAACAGGGATTCCCCTCTCCCACTATAGATGAGGCTCGCACCAGGGTCTCCTCCATACCCCGTAACACTGCCCTCTCTCCCCATCCCCCCCACTCGCAACGAGGGCAGAGTCCCCCTGGTCCTCATCTTTCACCCCACCATCCGGCACATACAACACATAGTTCTCCATCAGTTTCACCACCTCCAACGTGACCCCACCACTCACCACATCTTCCCGCCTCCCTCCGTGTCTGCCTTCCGCAAAGACCGCTCCCTCCGCTTCTTCCCTTCCCTCCCGCTCCACCCCTTCCCCGGGCACTTTCCCTTGCAACCGCAAGAGATGCTACACTTGTCGCTTTACCTCCCCCCTCCATTCCATTCAAGGACCCAAGCAGTCGTTCCAGGTCCGACAGAGGTTCACCTACACCTCCTCCAACCTCATCTATTGCATCCGCTGCTCTAGATTTCAGCTGATCTATATCGGTGAGACCAAGTGGAGGCTTGGCGATCGTTTCGCTGAACACCTCCGCTCGGTCCGCAATAACCAACCCGACCTCCCGGTGGCTCAGCACTTCAACTCCCCCTCCCATTCCGTATCCGACCTCTCTGTCCTGGGCCTCCTCTACGGCCAGAGTGAGCAACACTGCAAATTGGAGGAACAGTACCTCATATTCCGCTTGGGGAGTCTGCATCCTCTTGGCATGAACATTGGATTCTCTCAATTTTTGTTAACCCTTGCTGTGTCCTCCCCTTCCTACCTCTCCCTCAGCCCTCGGGCTCCTCCTCCTTTTTCCTTTCTTCCCCCCTGCCTCCCCCCACCCCCCATCTGTCTGAAGAAGGGTTTCAGCCCGAAATGTTGCTTATCTCCTTCGCTCCCTAGATGCTGCTGCACCCGCGGAGTTTCTCCAGCATTTTGTGTACCCTTGATTTTCCAGCATCTGCAGTTCCTGGCACCAAAGCTACACATCACTAAAACTCTTGTTTGTTTGTATGTGTGCGCAAAACCTTGCCAAAATGGTAGCGCTACAATTTTTGGCCCACCTTACTCACCATTATCCTGGGGAGTCGGTTAGCCAAGTTTTGTTCAGATTGATGTTATATTTTACGTTATTGACATTTAAAACTTTACAAAAAACACTTTTCCACTTGCCCTGGCCGTCAGCCGCGTGCGGGCTTTGAAATGACCACCCGTGCGCAGTGGGCCCAGTATACGTGCGTGTGGATTTTAAACTAACTGAAAGTCCCTCTCTCTCTCTATCTCTCTCTCTCTCTCTCTCTCTCCCCCTCCCCCTCCCCCACTGGCTCCAGGCCACTCGACCCATCCCCCCCAAACAGTCCCCGCCTCAAGTGCAACTTCAAGGATTTGAAATGACCGCGACGCTCGGACTATGTATGGGGGCGGTGGCTCTGCTGCTCCTAGCCCACAGGAGGGAGAGGAGCAGGACCTGAGGTCTAGGCCACAGTCTCCGCCTCTCCCTCCCCCGGCTCCAGGCTGCTCGGCCCGTCCCCCTCCAACCGTCCCCACTTGAAGTACAACTTCATTCCCGATGTGGTGGAGAAAATGGGGCCGGCGGTGGTTTACATCGAGATCCTGGGGAGGGGTGAGGAAGGAGAGGAGAGGTGGGGGAGCTAGGGAGTGGGGAATAGAGGGAGCGGGGAGCAGTGGGGGGGGGGGGGAATAGGGGGGAGAGGAGAGGGGAAAAAAGATGGAGGATGAAGAAGAGGGAGTGCGGGGGATGAAGGAGGAGAGGGGTAGGAAGAGGGATGATGAGATAACAGAGGGGGAGGAGGGAGGGGGTGAGGGGAGGAAGCACAAGAGGGTTGGTGGATGGTGGGGAGAGGGAGGATAATGGAGGAGGGGACTTGGGGACTGAAGAGGGAGAGTTATTGCCATTTTAAGCTTTAAAAACGTCGCACTCCCAATTGGCCCACCTGCGCAATTAGATGAGGGTTGCCGTGACACGTGTCACAACGGGGATCTCTGGCGTCACAACAGGAACCCGTCAGCCGCGCCTGCGCAGTTGTGGGCTATGGGTGAGTGGTGGGATATTGCGTTGGGGGAACGGGCCCAACGGTGTCCGTACTTGGTCTAGTAAATATTAAATTTTTCATGACATTTTGTCATGGCACACATTGTTCTAACTGATTTTACAGTTGGATTTCAATTTACTTTGTAAGTGAGGTAAATTACAATCAGCTCTTTATATTCATGTCAAAGCACTGGAAAAATACCGCTAAATGCTGTCTCTGCTGAAACCTCCAAGCTTGCTGGAGGAGTCAATGTCAATGTCAGCATCTTCTTCCAGGCCATCTGTCGCTAGCATAATGATTTGAGACACTCTCAACTGGCTCCATTACGTAGGTGAATCATTTGCATCCGCGACACCAGGCCCCCAAAGCAGACACATTATTTCAAGCACAGTCGTAGGAGTTAACCAGGCAAACAGAATTCAAAGTGTGTTTTAAAGCTTACTTGAAGAATTGCGATATCCCTAATGATGCATGGAAACCTCTGGCCCCAATGAATGCTTCAAGCTGGAAAGGAGCAGGATGGTATGGAAAATCTCAGAGCCATTCTCTGAGAGTACACAGCAACAGAAGGGGCCCCACACCTATGCCTACCTGCCCACCCATGCTTTCAGGCACCTCTTGCTCCATCTCCGAGTCTATGTTTCCCATATTGGTAATGCAATTACTGTACAATGTTTAGATATATACAAAATGTCGGCAACAATGAATTTGGAACGTCATGAACATATTAATTTAAGTATTATTACATATGGGAGACCTTTTGTAAAGAATTAAACACTACCACAGGTATATATGTAGCAAAGCAATAACCCATTTCAGTTGTTCCCTCCAGTTTGGCAAAATCCTATCTCAATTAATTTCAGTCTGTGTTTTTTAACGTTATTGTAATATAGTTTTAATATCAAGAGAACGATAATATTTCATACTTAATCACACTGAAGTATTTCATTTAAATATTGGAGGTATCTCTTGCGAGAGGAAGACATTCTTGTTAAATAATTATGCTTAATTCATATATTTTATGTTTATTTAGCTGTGACAATTTATACTCAATTTACGTTTTCCATCTGCTTTTTGCTATATATTTTCTGGGAACTTAGTATGTATGTCAATTTGTCCATTGATTCCATTCTATTATTTGGAAAAAATACCAAATACCATGGTGATGCTCCTCACAAGATCTCAACAGAAGTTTGGAGTAAACTCCTCCATTCCCTGTGCTCACTGTCAAGTGAACAAGTGCATGGAAAGGTTACTGTGTAGCTATCACATTTTCCTCTCTAATCTGAGGCAGTCAATAGCATCATGTATGCTCTCTGCAGCAGGACTCAGGAATAAGGATGCTCCCCAGCCAACCGATTGCCCTTCATTCCCTGCTATGTGAACCTAGAATCTACTAGAAAAAAGACAAATATCCAAATGGATTCTGCCAGATTGTGGGCATATGCTGCATATGTTTTGTGTTATGATGCCCTCCCCTTTGCCTTCCCACAGTGAGCCATGTGCAGCTTCTGGGAACTGAGTTGGTAATAGGAGCCAATTATTGACAAGAGTGGCACCGTGGTGCAGCGGTAGAGTTGCTGCCTTGCAGTGCCAGAGACCAAGGTGCAATCCTCACGACAGGTGCTGTCTGTAGTGAGTTTGCACATTCTCTCTTTGACCATGTAGGTTTTCTCTGGGTGCTCTGGTTTCATCCAACGTTCCAAAGACATGCAGTTTTGTAGATTAATTGGCTTCTGTAAATTGTTTTTAAGAGTGTAGGATAGAAGTAGTGTATGGGGTGATTGTTGGTTAGCGCAGAATTCTAAAGCATACATAGTTTGGTCATAATTGTCAGTATTTCCCTTGATTTTATACTGCACATGAAGAAGGACATACACATTACTGTGCAGGAGAGATTAAATATAATTAAGAATGTATTATTTTAAAACTGTGCAATGCAAAACTGTGAATTTTCCTGACCATTTTCATAAAAGTTGTTGTTCATTTGAATTATTGAAAAGATGAGCTGATTAGACACGTCACCATCAACTGCCCAGAACGTGGGTTGTTGCTTCTTCGCGTTCGTAATGAGATTCTCATGACCTTTGCGGCATATGACACCTTGTATGAAAGTAGCGTTGCATTTGGGTTGAGGAAGGCTCTTCAAGGAGATCTAGAAAAAATTCTACTGCGCCAACAGGTAAATCACTCCAAAAACAATTGCGGTTGGATTTAAGATGGATGCTTAAAAAAGGAACTGCAGATGCTGGAGAATCGAGGGTACACAAAAAGCTGGAGAAACTCAGCGGGTGCAGCAGCATCTAAGGAGCGAAGGAGATAGCGACGTTTCGGTCGAGACCCTTCTTCAGACTGAAGGGTCTGAAGAAGGGTCTCGACCCGAAACGTCGCCTATCTCCTTCGATCCTTAGATGCTGCTGCACCCGCTGAGTTTCTCCAGCTTTTTGTGTACCCTGCGGTTGGATTTAAGATGGATGCTTAAAATGTAAAGGCGATGTATTGCCTGATCCTGGGAAAAATATTGAGGCAGATTGTGCTGGACAGGATGTGATCTGTGAACTACTCTAAAAACACCACCTGTGGTCCTTGCACACACTTACTAAGCTGGGCTCAGGTCAGAGTGCCTACTTTGTGGTGCAGAGGGCTGACTCAAAACAGTCCCAACAGGCTCCGGCAAAATCTGGAGCATTCACAGACATTCAAAAACCATAAAAAATGAAATAGAAACTAATGGAAAATCAATAATTAAAAATCATTCAAATATACTTTGAAATATGTTAACTAAAACAAAGTGATAGTAAAACAAAATCAGCTTCCTCTTTACAGAGGCAGAATCATCTTTAAAATCAAATGAGAGGTGACAATCTGTTCTATCACTCAGCTCCTAGACTGTCTGCATGAACACCAATGCCTGTACACACCTCTGTTCCTCAAACCTGAGCTTCTCCAGCTAACAGCATGTTATCACCTGCGACTGGCTAGAGCACAAAAATCAAACCAGAGTCCCCGCCCACAATCCATAACTGAGGATTGATATGCCCTGCCATCTCAAAGATTGAGATGCCCCGCTGTATCTTTGAATTGGACAACATTTCAAAATACATTCTGTCTTTCCACAGGTGCTATGTATTCAGTGCTGCCAACATTGGGTGAGAGTTTGGAGTGTAAATTGCGAGAGACTAAGCCCCAGGGAGCGTAGCGATCGACGGGGGTGGGGGGGGGGGGGGGGGGAGGTGAAGAGAGGTGCACCCCTCCCATTGGTAAGGAGCTTTTGCATTTTTCAGCTTGAAATTGTGCAATCTGGTGCATACTGTTTTAACTGACACTTGAATGCAATATTTATGCTTTAAATTGGATTAGCTATGAATAAGGTTAGGCTAAATTACATTCCTAATTACATTCTACAGTAGAGCCAGATCTTAGTATATTCATGTATGATCTTAGTATATTTATGTATGGAAATCAGATTATAATCAAGTACTTGGCCCATGTTAACCAACCTGGGTCTCACTGTACACCTGGTACAACTCCTGATCCTGACTCCAATTGCATACCTTCTCTCATTCCTGACTCTGAGTCCAGCCAAAAACCTGGCCCTCTATTCTACCCTGATCATAGCTGCTTACCTGCTTAGGTTCACAGTGCTGAACTCTCCCATTGTCCCTGCTTTGACTGCACACCTAGTACTGTTCCAGACCTTGACTCTAGATGCACACTTGGCCTTGCTCCTAGCCCCTCTGCACTGACAATATATCTGGCCCACACATAAAGTCCCATATCTGACCCCCTGGACTTAACCTATTACGTTCAAGTCCACAGGTGCTTATCTAATGCGGTTATCTTTTAAGTGTAACAAAATTTGCTACATCCATTGGCTTTCCTTGTTATCCAAAGTGCTGGTTATTTTGTCAAATAAGTCATCATTTGGTTGAACACAATTTCTCATCCATAACATTATACTCACTCAGCTGTATGTATTCTGTTACCATTTCCTTCATTTCCTTAACAAACTGTCCTGAAGTCATTTTCACTCCCAATATTTTCAGTATTTTACCGTCTTCCTCTCAGCTGGGACTTTTCCGAAATGCGAAGTCCAATAACAATATATATTTAAGCAATAATATTCTATTTAATGTGATCTTGAGAGTACATAATATTTTCTGTGGTATTCATAACACAACAATGATAAAAAGATCTTTGTTTTGATTGCACCTACCAACATGCATACATTATTATAATAGACTAAGTGGGACCCATTGGGTCCCAGCATCACACGGGAGGGCTGGTCACCCAATGCAATATTCCACCTTTCCACCAATTCCAATATTGCTGGCCAGTTGGGGGGGGGGGGGGGCACTTTCTGTTGTGCTAGTATGGGTGTTGTGGGCCAAAGGTACTGGTTTCCAGAGGGCTAGTATGGAGTTTGTGGGCCGAATGGATTCTTGGGATGGCAGCTCAGTCACTGAGGCCTGGCAGTACAATAATTCAGACCTGGCAGGCTGGCAGCTGAGAAACTGCCAGAAATTCTGCCCAAAACAGGTGACAAACTGTGAGAGAGAAGAGGGAGAGGGTGGACTGAATGGATTATTGGGCTGGCAGTTCAGTCACTTAAGGCTGGTGGGTTGGCAGTTCACTTACTCACGGTTCGTGGGCTGGCAGTGCAGTCACTCACGCCTGGTACGCTGGCAGTTCACTCAGTCACCCCACCTCCCTTCACTCCCCACTCTGCTCCTTGCCATTCCCTTCCCACCCACACATTCAGTGCATCTCCCCTCAACCTCCCCCCATTCACTCTTTGTGGCTCTCCCACAGAGCAGTCATTCCAGCCTATTATGTTCCCATTGTGATGAAGAACATGCAGGCATCAAAAGTGCAAAAAGGATTTATTAAAGTTTAAAATGTGAATGACTCTCAAAATATAAGAACAATTTAAATGTTAAAGATGAGAATGATTAAGTTATTTCTGGTTGTGTCTCTTGTTGTGTTCTGCTGTTCACTGCTTCTTGATGACTAATTCCTGTTGATAAAAAGGGACAATTTTAATGTAGAGAAATTCAGCAGTCAAATTTTAAGAAAAATAATCTGAGAATTTATCTCAGAAGTCATCATTCAATGAAGCACACTTTTAATGACAACATTCTTGGTCGATGCTCAATCCTTCAGGATAACTTTGACATTTCCCTTCATCTTTCCTCGGCTAAGAGCCACATATAGTTGTCTGTGCTGAAAAACTGGTTTGTCGAGGTAGATCAATACCTTCTGCATTGTTTGTCCTTGTGCTTTATGGATCGTCATAGCAAAAATTGATTGAATGGTGAATTGGGTCCGCTGAAGGGGAATGTCTTCACCTTCTGTCAAAATGAGTGCTATCCTAGGAATGAGAACAATGTCATCTCTGAAGGCTCCCATGTTGATTCTTGCAACAATCAGATTATTTTTCCACTATTCCACTGTCATCCCCGTTCCATTGCATAGCTTTGGCAGCTCCAAGTTTCTCATTAATATGATTGGGGATCCTTTTTTCAACACCAATTTGTGTGGTGGTAATCCAGAGAGCTCCAGTGAATCGAGGAATCCTGTTGGGAAGCGAGTATGATGAGTTCCCTCAGTGACAGCATTGAAAGAAAAGTACCCCTTAAAGATTCCAGGGAACTAATGATACTCACTTCCCAATTTGATGCTTCTCATGGTATCGTTGTGAGAAACCAAGATACAATTGTTGGAGAATAATTCTGCAGGATTGTCAAATGTGGGATAGATGAAATCAATATAATCCTCCAGTGCTTCTGCTGATAGAAGCATGTCTTGTTGGATTTCAATTTCATCGTCTTCATTCTTTAAAATCTTGTCTTCTCCAACTTGAGAATAGTCACCTTCTTCCTCTGTCAATCGCATATTTGTGTGCAATTGAAACTTGGTGAAAAGTCTCCACAAGTAGGATTTCTTGATGCAGGCATTTTCAACATCAGCATCATTTCCCCTTTTCACCACAGCAAATACTTGTCGAAAATCGCCACAACAAATGATAAGAATGCTGCCAAAAGGCTTAGTTGCTGCAGACATCTTGAAGAGTTCTGTCCACCGCTTCAAAACTTTCTCTCCTAATCATTGGACATTCATCCCAAACAATGACTTTCACTTGCCTCATGAAATGTGCCATCTTAGAGTTCTTCTCGATGTTGCAGAATGTATCCTCGGCCACTTGGATGCGTATCTTGAATCGAGAATGTGTAGTTCTTCCACCAGGCATTAATGTAGCTGCTATCCCAGAGGATGCTACAGCTATAGCCACATCACCTTGACCTCCAACTTTTCCTGACATGATGTCGAAAAAACAGCCTAAAGCCAATTTCAGTTGTTAATGAACACTGAAGAATTTGTGCAAAACATTTTTTTTTGAGGTGGGAGCTGTCAGGGTGGGGTGGGGTGGCAAATGTCATGCAGCCAAGGGAGGGGGACAGCTTCAGGCGGGGGCTCTCATGGGCTGATGAGAAAGGGGGGGTTGACCCCTCCAGTGGGGGATGTGGGCGGCTCAGTAGGGGCAGGAGGGGGCGCATCCTATAGCCAGGCGGAGGGCAGCGTCGCGGTGGGGAATGTCAATGGGGGGGGCAATGAGTGAGTTACTCATGACCTCTGGACTCACTCACTGCCTTGGGATTAACTCATGGCCTTTGGACTGACTGACTGACTGACAAACACTGACATGCCCGACTTTTGGAGTCACGTCCGACTTTTGTAAACTGAAAACTAACATCTACATTGAGAAACTCACACGCCGACTCACACGCCCTCCCACCCACGCCCCCCACCCACACCCCCACCCCCACGCCTACCCAACAAGACTCTCACACACACCCCCCAGCAAGACTCCACTCACTGACACCCACACCCCGAAAGACTCTCACTCATCCACCCCCACACCCCCACAAGACTCATCACCCCCACCCCCACAAGACTCTCACTCACTCACCCACACCCCACAAGACTCTCACTCACTCGCCCCCACAAGACTCTCACTCCACATCACCACCCACAAGACTCTCACCACTCACCCCACAAGACTCTCACTCACTCATCCCCACACCCCCACAAGACTCTCACTCACTCATCCTCCCCACAACCTCCACAAGACTCTCACTCATTCACTCCAAACACCCCGCAAGACTCTCACTCTCCCCACAAGACTCTCACTCACCCCACAAAACACACACAACACACACACACCACACAACATATACACACACACACACACACACACACACACACACACACACACACACACACACACACACACACACACACACACACACACCCACACACCCACCCACCTAAAGCCTGCAGTACAGGCTGCTGCTGAAGCAAAATCATGCTTTAAAAAACAGCCAACAAACACACTCACCATAGACAGAGCAGTCAGCTCCTGAATTATTCAACAACACCAGCACTCGGCGCCATCTTGACGTCACCCTCCCACTGCTTGCCGCGAACCAAAAATGACGCACTCAGCGCCAGCATGCCACTAACCGGAAATTACGTCATTGGCGCCATCTTGCAACCGAGCGGAAATCACAGAATGAACGCCAATTTTGAAATTAAACACAATTCTGATCTAATATAATGTTTATTCACTTTATCCATCCGAAAACTGTTGGAAGCAAGCCCTTTAAAAAGCCAGGCAATGGGGGAAAAAACACTGAGCAAGCAAGCCGACAAAACACATCATGTTCGCTGAAAAGGACTTTAAAAAAAACAAGCAATTGGGGGAAAACACTGAGCAAGCCGACAAAACGCATTCATCCGCTGAAAAACACTTTAAAAAAAGTCAATTAGGACAAAATCACTCAGCAAGCCGACAAAAGACATTCGTTTTGCTGAAAGCACTTTTAAAAAAAGCTAATTAGGGCAAAACTAAGCAAGATGACAGAAGACGTTCGTTTTGCTGAAAGCACTTAAAAAAAAAAGTCAAGCCATTGGAGACAAAACACTGAGCAAGCCGACAAAACACATCCGTTCGCTGAAATCCACATCGAGGGGACTCGCTGTGGAGTAGATTCGCAGCTCAGAGCCGTGACCCTCTGGCTTCCTGGGTCAGGCAGAGATTGAGTGAGGCTCGACACTTCCGGGTTTTATAGTCCCCCCCCCTGCTGCCAGCCGGGGCAGCAGAGAGAATGGTGAATTAAAAAACCCCATTAATATCTCTGATTTTTCATTGATGGGAAACATCCTCTGGTCCAGAAAGGCGGAGGGGGGCTGTAAGCGAGGTGGCCAAAAATGACGGCCGTAGGTGACAGCGTTCTCTCGGAAATCACATCACAGTGAGCCAAAATTGGCCAATATCACACTTTTAGTAATATACTAGACTACGTGGAGGTCTGGTCCCTCAAGCCTGATGTGTTGGCAGCTCACTCACGGTTGGTGGGCTGGCAGTTGACTCATGGCTATTCCTTGAAATTCCATTTCAAGCAGGGTGCAAGGCCACCAAATTCAAATCAATTTTCCTACCATTTCAAGCAGGGTGCAAGGCCACCAAATTCAAGTGCAGTTTCTTACCACTTCGAGCAGGGTGCAAGGCCACCGAATTCAAGTGCAGTTTCTTACCACTTCAAGCAGGGTGCAAGGCTACCAAATTCAAGTGCAGTTTCATACCACTTCAAGCAGGGTGCAAGGCCAACTAATTCAAATGCAGCTTCATACCATTTCATGCAGGGTGCAACGCCAGCATATTCAAATGCAGTTTCATACCATTTCGTGCAGAGTGCAAGGCCACCACATTCAAATGCAGTGCCATAGCATTTCAGGCAGGGTGAAACCACCATAAAACCACACAAAACACCAAACTCACAGTACAGTAGACATTCAGTGTGTTCAGTTTATTCACAGCACAGACAGAATCGTGACCTCTCCCTCCCCCATCATGCAGAGACTGAGCCACACCCACACTTCTGGGTTTTAACTTCTCAATTTTTTTTCAAACACTAATAACACTTCTTTTTCATTGATGGGAAGAATCCTCTAAACCTGCTGAGCAGAGAGGGATGGAATAAGAGGGCCAAAAATCACAGCCGTAAGTGGTAGCGATGATCTAAAATCAATATACAGTGCACACAGGAAGTTAGCCAAAGCACCCAAGTCACCATTTGCAGCAGTGCCTTTCCACTTCAAGCAAAAGCACCCAAGCCACCATTTGCAGTACTGCCTATTCACTTCAAGCCAAGAGCACCCAAACAAACAATTGCAGGCAGTGCCTTTTTACTTCAAACCAACCATATTTTCACTTTGAAACTACATTAAGGGCACTCACAATTGAGTAGGCGTGTGTTCAGTGCTATTCAGAGCTCAGAGAGACGTGACCCTTTGGTTCCTCCATCTTGCAGAGACTGAGTGAGGCACACCACTTCCTGGTTTTATAGTCTCCCCCCCTCCCCCCTCCCTCCAGCAGGGGAGCAGAGAGAATGGCGAATTTGTTAAAAACATTAATATCTCTTTGATTTTTCATCGATGGGAAAAATCATCTGGTCCAGGAAGGCGGAGAGGGGCTCTGTGCGAGCTGGCCAAAAATGACGACCGCAGGTGGTGGCGTTCTCTCGGGAATCACAGCACAGCGAGCCAAAAGCGGTCAAGATCAGTCTTTTAGTAATATAAGATAGATTACAGTTAATATGTACTGAGGGCAATTTTTTTTGTTCCAATGCTCCCCATTCCCAATTACTTTTACATTGAAGTGATTGAAATCCAAGTGAAATTTAAATAGCATCAGACAAATAAAACCTCCAGAATGGATGATATTCATTATGTGGTTGGTTAGAGTCAGTATCAGCACAATTACTGTATTAAACTTTGAATCTTCAGATGTCCTGGTTCAAGCGAAAACTAAAGACAAATAATAACCTCCTCACACATTCCCCTGCAAGTATCTCTGTCACTCCTTTAAAATACGCCCCTTTTTTGATCATAAGCATCGCATCTGAATCAGTTTCCATCTGATTACACTCCTTCAGGATGTTCATCTACGTGTTCAATGAATAAAACAACAAGACTGGGGACATTTCTATTCAACCTGTCAATGGAATTTGGGGGAGGGGAGGGGTTAGAAATAGTCAGAGAGGTAAACAAAGATAATCGTTGAGTGGCCAATGACAATAGTGTTACCCTCCCAATATTCAACTGAAGAAAATAATGGGTTATCGGAGCTGTATATTGTGACAGACAGCCTGATACCTTACATGTCATTTTAATATTACACTTACCCCATCCCCTGGATATTCCAGATGAATAAATTAAGGTTTTATCAACTAATTACAAATCAGGCTAATTACAAATCAATAACATTAGCCAACTCCGAAACATGAAGCGCTGAGCATGGGGCACCAGACATCACGGACAACTGGCCTCAGTACCCCACTCACATCTGGCAGTGCTCTGTCTGCACCAGGCGTGTTTTTGAAAGTGGGGAGGCTGTGTGATTACTGATCACTGGCCTTGGGGGTACCCGGCGAGGCAGTGGAGAGAGGGAGGCCTTTTGAAATTTGATGTATTAAAATCATGTTTTAGTGCATTGTACAAGTCTGACAACAGACAATAGGTGCAGGAGTAGGCCATTTGGCCCTTCGAGCCAGCACCGCCATTCAATGTGATCATGGCTGATCATCCCAAATCAGTACCCCGTTCCTGCCTTCTCCCCATATCCCCTGACTCGGCTATTTTTAAGAGCCCTATCTAGTTCTCTCTTGAAAGCATCCAGAGAACCTGCCTCCAACGCCCTCTGAGGCAGAGAATTCCACAGACTCACCACTCTCTCTGAGAAAAAGTGTTTCCTCGTCTCCTAAATGGTTTGCTCCTTATTCTTAAACTGTGACCCCTGGTTCTGGACTTCCCCAACATCGGAAACATGTTTCTTGCCTCTAGTGTGTCCAAGCACTTAACAATCTTGTATGTTTCAATGAGATCCCCTCTCATCCTTCTAAACTCCAGAGTGTACAAGCCCAGCTGCTCCATTCTCTCAGCATATCACAGTCCCGCCATCCCAGGAATTAACCTTGTAAACCTACGCTGCACTCCCTCAATAGCAAGAATGTCCTTCCTCAAATAAGGGACCAAAACTGCACACAATACTCCAGGTGTGGTCTCACTATGTCTCTGTACAACTGCAGAAGGACCTCTTTGCTCCTATATTCGATTCCTCTTGTTATAAAGGCCAACATGCCATTCGCTTCCTGCTGTACCTGCATGCTTACTTTCATAGACTGATGTACAAGGACCCCCAGATCCCATTGTACTTCCCCTTTTCCCAACGACAATTTCAATGTTTTTTGTTTCAAGTATTTTTAAGAGGTAACTTTTTAAGGGGTAACTTTTTCCACGCAAGGGGTGGTGGATGTATGGAACAGGCTGCCAGAGGAGGTAGTTGAGGCAGGGACTATCCCAACATTTAAAAAAACAGTTAGTCTGATGCATGGATAGGACGGGTTTGGAGGGATATGGACCAAAAGCAGATGTGGGAGGTCAGGGAATCTGATAGCCCTCCAGACATCCACATCTGCGCCAGGTGTGTTGAGATGGGGCTCCTAACGGACTGTGTTAGGAACCTGGAGCAGCAGCTCGATGACCTCCGTCTGGTCAGGGAGAGTGAGGAGGTCATAGAGAGGAGCTACAGGGAGGTAGTCACTCCCAGACCACAGGAGGCAGACAAGTGGGTCACAGTTAGGAAGGGCAAGGGGCAGAGGCAGGGGCTAGAGAGTACCCCTGTGACCATACACCTGGAAAACAGGTACTGTTTGAGTACGATTGGAGGGGACAGCCTAGCTGGGGGCACCAACAGCGGCCGGGGCTTCCGGCACCGAGACCGGGCCCTGATGCTCAGAAGTATAGCAAAAAGAGGAGGCAATTGTAATAGGGGACTCTATAGTAGGGGGTCGGATTGGCGATTCTGTGGACGCAGTCGGGAGACCCGATGGTAGTTTGCCTCCCTGGTGCCAGGGTCTCGCATGTGTCAGAACGTGTCCAAAAGATTCTGATAAGGGAGGAGAGGGCCTGATGTCGTGGTACACATAGGTACCAATGACATAGTGCAGAAAAGTGACGAGGTCTGAGAGGAAGAATTTAGGGTAGTTGGGGGGAAAGTTAAGGAGGAAAAAAAAAAAAAACAAAAAGGTAACGACTTCAGGAATTTACTGCCTGTGCACGCGTGACAGTGAGATGGAATGAAATGTGTGGAGGATAAATGCGTGGGCTGAGGGACTGGTGCAGGGGCAGGGATTCAAGTTTTCTTTGATACTGGAACCTCTTTTGGGGAAGGCATGATTCTGTACAACAAAGGACAGGTTTGCACTTTGAACTTGAGTATTTGGTAAAAATGAGTGTGCAGGATAGTTTTTTGCAGCAGTACATAGAGGTCTCGACCAAGAGGGGCAGGTGTGCTGGACCTCCTGTTAGGTAAATGTATGGCAGGTCAGGTGTACGGAGGTGATGGTGGGTGAGCACTTCGGACCAGTGATCAAATTACCATGTAGTTTCAATATAATTATGGAGAGGAGTCAGAACTGGACCTAGGGTTTTTTGATTGGATGAAAGGCTAACTTTGAGGATTGGTAAGATATAAAAAGGAGTGGATTGAACATTTTGTTTTATGGGATATGATGTAAGAAGAGAAAATGGAGGACATTAAAGGGGAGGAAATTGTAAGAGTAATAATCTTTATGTCCCTGTTAGGTTTGAAAGGAAATAGTAAATTGGAAAGAGCCATGGTGGTTTTCAAGAGAAATTGGACACTTGTTCGAAAAAGAGAGTGATAATCTACAATTAATTATAGGAGGCTTGGAGTAAATGATTGAGGAGGGTATAAAGAATGAAAAAATCATACGAAAGAAAGTAGTAAGGCTAAAGAAGAATGAGGTTGCTTGGCAAGAAAGGTGAAAGTAAAAATCAATGGATTCTTTCTACAGCTATATTAATAGCAAAAGGAAAAGGGACAAAATTGGACCATTAGAGAACCAGAATGGACAGCTATCTGCAGAGCAAAGAGAGGGGGAGATATTGAACAATTCTTTTCTTCGGTATTTCACCAGTAGGAGATAGGATATTTGAACTCTGTGTAGGGAAAAAGCAGAGTAGCTTGGAAACTATAGATTCAAATGAGGAAGTATGACAACTTTGAAAAATATAAAAGTGGATAAGTCTCCAGGGTCCTGACAGGATATTCCTAGGACATTGAGGGAATGTTAGTTGTACGAACAGTAGCAGGAGCTATGACGAAAATATTTCAAAATGTCATTAGAAGCGGGAATTGTGCGGGTATTGGGCGCGTACTTGCGCTTGTTGTTATGTTTAAAAAAGGGTTCAATGAAAATGAGACCCGATTTCTAGGCCTAGTGTTGACGTCCAGTGGTGGGCAAACTTAAGGAAAGGATACTTATAGAATATTAGATATATAGCATCTGGAATAAACAGGGTTGATCAGGAACAGTCAAATTGGATTGTGCCTGGACAGGTCATGTTTGACAAACCTTGAATTATTTTGAAGCGGAGGTAACCTAGGGAAAATTGGCATAGGTTAAAGCAGTAATGTTGCTATACAGTAACCGTGCCCTTTTACCAGGTCCCATAAGGTTTTAAAAACCGGTTCATCTTTGGGTGTTAATGGCGTAGTCGAAGCAAGAATGAGATCAAACAGTGGCTAAATGGAGATGTCAGAAGTAATGGGGTTGGCTGTTTGTCAGTTGGAGCCGGTGACTCAGTGGGGGCCTCAGGATCCTGGGTTGGGGGGCCCACTGTTGTTTGTCATGTACATCAAAGTCTGATGATGAGTGGAAAATGTGATAAGTAAGTATGCAGAAGAACTAAAGATAGGTGGTGTTGTGATAAATGAAGTAGATTTTCAAAGTCTACAGAGAGATTTGGCCATTTGGAAAAGTGGGCTGAAGACGGCAGATATGGATTTTTTTAATGCGGAAAATGTGAAGTGCTACGGTCTTTGGCATGTAACAAATCCAAATAGGGACGTACATGGTATATGGTAGAGAATTGAGGAATGCCCGTGAACAGAGGATCTAGGAATAACTTGGTGCAATATTTCCCTGAAGGTGAGAATCGCATGTAGATAGGGTGGTAAAGGAAAGCCTTTGGTGTGCTGGGCCTTTATAAATCAAGCATTGAATATAGTAGTAAGGGAAGTAATTTAAAAATTGTACAAGGCAGTGGTAAGACCAATTCTGAGTAATTGGGTGTACAATTTTGGTCCAGCCTAATTATAGGAATGATGTCAACAAAATAGAGAAGAACTGAGGAGAATTTACTAGAATGTTTCCAGGTCCACCAGCAACTATGTTACAACAGAGAAAGGTTGAACAAGTAGTCTTTATTCTTTTGGCCGCCATAAAGTTTAAGGGGGGGACTTGATTGAAGGTCATTTAAAATGATGAAAGGGATAGACAGAGTGACGGTGAATACGTTTGTTTTTTTCTCCCATTGAGGGTAGGAAAATTCAAACCAAGTGGGCATAACATTAGAATTAAGGGACAGATTAGGGGTAACGTGAGGGGAACTTCTATACTTCAGAGGGTGGTGGCTGTGTGGAATGTGCTTCCAAGCAGAAGAGCGGAGGCTAGATCGATTTTTAAAGCCATTTAAAATAAAGTGGATCGTTATATGGACGAGAAGGGAATGAGAGGTATGTCCGGAAGTGCAGGTAATGAGGACGAGGGAAAACAAAGGTCGGCACGGACTGAAGGCCGAGAGGGCCTGTTCCGTGCTTGTAAATTGTTTTATGTTATAAATGGTAAAAGCAGTAGTGTAAGCTGGGGACATGTTGTCGGGTGTGGCAATTGGGCCGAAGGGCCTGTTTTCCCACACTGTTATCACTCTGACACATTATACCTCACATGCAATGAGTGCTTTCAAATCAAGTGTTAGTTTTTATTTGCCATATACTCAAGCATAAGAAACATTAGAAAATTGTGTAGGCATAGGCCATTCAGAGGAGCCCCTTCGAAGCCAGCACTGCCATTCAATATGATCATGGCCTGTTCTCTAAAATCATACCGTCTTTCCTGTTTTTCTCCCCCCATAATCCCTTGATTTCGCGAGGGTGCCCCAAGATGTAATAAAAATCCTCACCTAAAAGATCCAGTGAAATGGGCTCATTTGCCTTTCCGTGGCATAGATTTCACAACTAAGTTCAGTCCTAATGAGCCGACCATCCATAATCCTTAAACTGTGTGTAACCCCTGGTTCTGGGACTTCCTCCAACATCGGGAACATTTTTTCCTGCGTTAAAGTAAGTGGAATCTAGCAGGCAAGCAGATGCTATTCTCCAAGCAACCCCCATATGATGGCCACTATCTCCACGGCTTCTACAAAGTGCTTTGGTACCTACTTCCAGCAACCCCTGATGCCTCAGGATGCAACCGATTTGCTGCTGGTCCTTGGCCAGACACCCTGGCGAATTCGCACAGAGACTCTCAACCGGTTAAGGGTACAATGCTTCCAAGGAACGCCCGAATACTCTTGCAACCGAGGCTTTCTCATGTCCCGGAGCTACTGCAAGTGACTCGCCCAGCCATCCCGGGCAAACTCTCCGCCACAGCCCGGCAAAAACTCTCGCCAACCCGCAGCTCCCCAAATGCATCTGCTGCCCGCCCAGCGGGCTTCTGCTTGCTTCCATACCCTCCCTCACCCGGCTCTCCAACACCCTGTGCCCATGCACTTATATGAGTTTTTTAAAAAAACATTTTTGGTGATCACAGAATTTTCTCATGACTAAACGTGAGAAATTTGTGATCAGCGTGAGAATTTCGCAAAATGCTGATTCTCACGCTCAATGCGTGAAGTTGCCAGCCTGTGTATTTGATCTACAATATTGTTCAGTTAGGAAAGAATAAAAAGTGCTGCGAACATTGAAATAGTTTTAGATTATATTATATCAACATAGTTTGCGTAAATGTAATGTTTCTTTGTCTGTTTGATCTTAAACCTAGATTCTAGTGATGACCTTCTCATACCACAGATTGTAGCACTTAAAGAAGAAAACAAAGTTCAAAATGAAACTAGTGAAATGAAGCTAAATATGATGCAGCTAAACGGCATGCAGAAAGAAAAGAGCTTTGTCAAGAGACGATTCGAAAGAAGGAAATGTTTACTTTAGGAAAGATCAATCAACAATTACAGGTAAAGTAACCATATACAGAATGTTATTATGCCTCAGAAGATTTTGAAAATTTGCATTTTTTTGTATTGTGCTTACTCATCCATAATAAGTCATGTATGAACAATTTAAGAGATGTTGATAGAGCTATGGCTAGTGGAGTCCAAGATATGGGGAGAAGGTCAGGGCCACGGTTATTGATAGCGCGATGATCAGCCAATGATCACAATGAATGGCGGTGCTTGGCTTGAAGCGGCCAAATGGCCATCCTCCTGCACCATTTTCTCTATGTTTCTATGTTAAATTTGACCATATTACTTTCTAAGTAACATATGAATATTGACCCAATTTTTTGATGACACCACAATGTCCATTAAGGTTTTTTCATACTATGTGTGCAAAATCTGATTGGCCTGAATTTGTCATGACATTTATGGCTGCAATGCAAAAATTGAGTTCACAACTCATATTATTTTGACTTGTCCAATTATAAAGTTTAATTTCTCCAAAGGCCTTGAGCAGTAAATGGCCTCCTGCTTTTTCTGCTGTTAAATTAAGGACTGATTCATGTCTGAATTAGTGATCTCCAAAAATTAAACAATAGTAGGAATGCAGTCAACAGGATTAACAACAAAAGACAGCGAGCCAAGAGAATTACTTCAGCAATTCTCAGGCAAATTGTATTTACCTTCATTTTAAGGGTCAACAGTACACATTTTGAATAAGTTTTTGTATACAGATCCACCACGATTTTGCCAATGACTAGTGGTCCGCGCTTTCTTTATTATCCAGAAAAAATTCTGAGAGTGTATTGAAGTTGAATGGTTCAGTACCCTCTCACTGCTAATCGTGGTATTATATAATATAAATATTTGCATTGAGCTAAACTCATCCTCTATAAGACACATCAGTTAGGAAAATTAAGCACACACACACACTCAAAAAACACTCAAAGGGTATTTTTCAGAAGAAGCGTTTGCGTTCCGCAGTCCAATTACTCTGGCATCTAAAGGCTGATTTAAGAATGTTTATAACCTGGTTAAACCATGAACTATTTAATTAATTTCATTGGTTGTAAGTAAGACGTTTGCTGTACACAAATTGGCAGCCAACATTTCCTACCAAGGTAAAATTTTGTATCCAATGCATCATCTTCTTTCAGTGTTAGGATATTGAATTTACAGAGGTTGAATGCAAGCTTACCTATACATATTTCATGGTTTACTGACCAAAGATGAACTGCTAGTACAAATGGTTTCGTTCACTGTGGTCTGCATTATTTTTTTCCTTTTTTGGCAGCTGCAACTTGAGTTCATTACTTTACAGGAGAGTGAACAGCTCTTTGTTTTTAACTCTCTCACATGAAGGAATGGCATTTTGATGTATGCTTTCCTTTAGACAGTTTTGTAACAATGTCCCCCCCCCCCCCCCCCCCCCCGGCCCTTGTGTGCTTATGTTCAGATCCCATGCCTTAAACACATCTAAATTAAAGTAAACAAATACAAAATAAATTATAAATTAGTGGTTATCACAAATTAAAGTAATATTCTCTTAATGTTAATGCATTAATCTACAATAAAAGAATGACTAACAGTTGTTGAACAAAATGTGTTGCTTTCTATTAATACTAGGTAATGATTTACTTGAAAGTTCAGAATTGCCCCATCATAGTTTCTTGTCTGGAAGACAATATTTTTTGCAACTGACAAACATAGCCTATGTAACCACAAAACTGTGGCGTGGATCCCACAATCTATATTTACTAAAGTCTGATCTAGACCACTTCCTGATTTGATCTGTAATTTGATTTTAGAAAAAAAAAACGCTGCCACTTACGGGCTGATCTGTTGGCCATCTTACTCAAATCCCCCACCCTGTGCATGACAAAAGGATTTTTTCCCTTTATGAAAAGAAAAAGGATTATTAGTGTTTAAAACATTTTGAATTTCTTTTCGCCTGAAGGCCACGCCTTTCTTCCGGAAAACTAAAAACCCGTAAGTGTTGTGTGCCTTAGTCAGTTCTTCTGCAAGATGGGGAGCAAGAGGGTCACCTCTCGTTCTGAGTGTTGATAACACTGAACACATGTCTACTAAACACTGTGATGTTTACTGACCTGTCAGTGCCCTAATTGTGGTTTGAAAATATAGTTTGTAAATGCTGAACTGTATTGCCTTTCTAGAGAATGCTAAACGCAGGAGTGAGAGCTTGTGTTGCCTTTGGTTTTGGAAATGGCTAAAGCGGTGTTCCTTGGTTTGAAATGCTAAAGCTGTGTTGCCGAATTAAAGTTGCCTGGGCCTATATTAAAGTTGCCTTGCCTTCTATATAATTTAAAAGTTCTAATCTTGACCATTCCTTGCGCTTTTAATATTTGATGTTACAAAAAAACCGCTACCACGGAATGGCTTTTGATTTTTGCCATCTTACTCCGAGCCCCCTCCACATCAGGCCGTTTTACCCCATTGATGAAAAATAAGAGTTATTAGTTTTTTCCAAATGTTGAATCACATCACCTGTCAATCACTCCATGAAGCATACGACGTCTCCTTCTGTTGAGGGATTGGACATCTAAACAACCCAGAAGTGTGGTCGTGGGCTCAGTCTCTCAGAGAGGAGGAGGGAGAGGTCACGACTCGCGCTGGTCTTTAGAGTGGCCCTTGCACCCTGCTTGAATGTAAGAAGCTGAAACTTGAATTTGGTGCTTGCCACCCTGGCTTGAAATGGAATTTCAAGGAATAGCCGTGAGTCACCATGCCACCCACCACCTGCCGTGAGGAGTGAGTGTGATCTGCCAGCACAACAGGCTTGTGGCTTGAGTGACTGAGCCGCCGCCAGCCCTAGAATCCATTTGCCCACAATGTCAAAACCTAGCCATGTGAAAGCCCCTTCATCCACAACACCATAGACTAGCGCTCCACAAAGCCCCCCCCCCCCCCCCCCCCGGCCACCCCCCCCCCCACTCTGGCCACCAATATTGCATAGGGGGACCAGCCCTCCTGTGTGTTGCTGGGACCCAACAGGTCCCACTTAGTCTAGTAAACCCTAAAGGCAAGGATGATACGTTTCATTTCTGAAAGGTTCTTTTAAGTCAATTGATTTTTCATAGTAATCTGTTGGCTTCAATTTTACTGATAGCATACTGATCATTTTTAAAGCAAATGCAAATTGACCATATTGTAATTAAACTCACAATTTTACATGATTAATCTGCATTTGAAAACAAGTCAAATATCATAACAGTACTCAGGAGAGGTTGGAGACACAGATATGACAGCAATGGTTAAAAGGCATTTATACAGACACATGAATAGGCAGGGAATATAGGGATATGAGCCATGTGCAGACTGATGGGATTAGATTAGATGAGATTTGAATGGCCCTGTTCATTTTCTCCGGGGATGCTGCCTGACCCACTGAGTTACTCCAGCATTTTGTGTCTGTCTTTGGGATTAGTTTAATTTGGCAATTTTGGTTGAAGTAGATATGGGGGCTTGTGAACTTGAAAAGGCCTTTCCTTTTGTTTCCCGTGGCTGGACTGTTCTAGGTTCTATATACTGAACCATTATTTGAAAATAATGGGCAGGAGAAAACTACCCGGACCACCAAATCCCATATGTTGTGTTATTTTAAACCCACCATCAGCCAATAGCCATCATGTAACCTACCCCATTCCTGTTCTTTTCTCTCTCCTTTTGATCCGTCCAAGTTCTCTCACTCCATTTTTCCATCCCCACCTCATATCCTGATTGCCCACTAATTTCCCTCTCTCACCTGGTTCCATCTACCTCTCATCCACACTTTTAACCTAATGTGTCCCATCTCTCCTCTCAACTGGTTCCATCTGACCATCATCGTACCTTTATTTGGTCCCACATCACCTTCCTTTTCAGATACCTGCAGACTCCTGTGTCTCCACTTATTACCTTCCAGCCTCTTTTTACTTCCACCCTCCCCTCCCTTCACCTGGCATTATCTACACCTATATTTCTCTCCCCTTGTCTATATCACTACCAGCCATTGTCTATCAACTACATCCCTCTTCCTCCCCCACATGGCTCCATCTGCTCAACATCTCCCTGTTGTGTGTAGGAAGGAACTGCAGATGCTGGTTTAAACCAAAGATAGACACAAAATGCTGAGGTAACTCAGCGGGACTTACAGCATCTCTGGAGGGAAGGATTGAGTGACGTTTCGGGTCAAGAACCTTCTTGTTCAGGGAGAATTACCTTACACTACACTCCCCCAATCCAAAATGCCGACCGTTCCTTTGCCTCCAAAGAAGCTATCTGACCCGGCAAGGTCCTCTAGCATTTCACTTTTTGAGCCATAAGTATAATTGTCCATAAAACAGTAAATTGGCAGATGTATTAGCTAAGTATATCCACACAAGTATTAATGCCCTCTCTACTCTCGGTGACTGAGATTATTTTAATCAACATTAATTAAGTCGCCATCCTTCATTCATTGCATGTTGGTGGTGAAATGATTCTACTTTTACTGGAAGAAGTTGCTGTATTGTTTACTGAGTAAATCGACTTTTATTTATTTGTGAACAAAACCCCATATTCAGGTCATTGACTGCAATTGTGTTGGTAAAATGTTCTCTGACTATGACATACCTTAACTAAGGAGAATATTGATCAGCCCTGCTGGGTTTTCAGACTACATAAACATTTTAATCAAGATATTTCTACAATTCTTTATGGTTGACGATCATAGTCTAAGCACGAAACACTAATTATTTACTTAGGAAATAATTTACCACCTACATGTGAGAATTATAAACCAAAATCAGAGTAATGCGTTATTTCTCGAGTTATTACTGAAAATGTTTAAAAATATGACAAAGCTTTGAATTTAAAAACGACTGCCTTTTGCTGACGTCACAATGGGTCTGCTCCGCGTACCGTTCTTCCACACGCTGCGAGTGACGCCACCCCCCCCCCCCCCCCCGTTTTTCAAAAGATGCAGAGAAATAGAGAAAGAAAAAGAACGAGCAAGTCGGTGGGGCCCTGTACTGGAGCCGCCGAGATCTTGGCCCTCGGGTCGCCGCCTGCCTGTGACCTCTCTCCCTGCCCCTCTCTCTCGGCCCGGGTTAACATCGGGAAACACCCAGGGTTATTCACACTTTCCCACCTGCCCCCCGGGTTATTCACATCCCCCCCCCCCCCCCCCCCGGGCTTGTTATTCACACACCTCCTCCCCCCCGGGTTATTCACACACACCCCCACCTCAAAAAGCACCTAAACACCCCCCCCTTTCTCTCTACTTTCCTCCCCCTCCCCTCTCTACTTCCTCCCTCCCTCCTCTCCCCATCCCTCTTGACCCCCTCCCCCCCTCCTTCTCTACCCCATTCCCCTCCTCTCTCTGCCCCCTCACTCTCAGCCCCCCTCACTCTCAGCCGCCCTCACTCTCAGCCGCCCTCACTCTCTGCCCCCCTCATCTCTCCTGCCCCCCCATTCTCTGCACCATCACACTCTCTGCCCCCCCTCATTCTCTGCCCCCTCTCATTCTCTGCCCCCCATTCTCTGCCCTCCCCCCCCACTCTCTGCCCCCCCCCCACTCTCCTGCCCCCCCCCACTCCTCTCTGCTCACCTCTGCCCCCCACCTCCCCCCCTCACCCTGCCACCCTGCCCCCCACTCTGGCCCCCCCCTCACTCTCTGCTCCCCCTCACTCTCTGGCCCCCCCCCACTCATGCTCCCACCTCACTCTCTGCTCCCCCCTCACTCCTCTGCTCCCCCTCACTCTGCACCCCCTCACTCTGCACCCCCCTCACTCTCTGCACCCCCTCCCTCTCTGCCCCCCTCCCTCTTCTCCCCCCCCTCTCCCTCTCTGCCCCCCTCCCTCTCTGGCCCCCCCATCCCTCTCTGCCCCCCCCTCTTTCTCCCATTAACACAATTGTTTTTTTTTACCCGATTTTCTATAACATGAGCGCCACAGATTAGTGTACAAATTAGAAATAGATATACACAATATAACTTTTTAATAAACTCTAGCTCTTTCTGACAATTTAGAAAATCATAGAGTGCATGCCTAAAATTAGAATATTATTTCTGAGAGGTAAAGTTCCTCAATAGAATTGTGTAGTCAGCAATTACCTCATCTGTTTATGGTTTTACCTGAAAGTTTGTTCTGACCTTTTGTACCATTAATTTCTATTAATTTGCTTTGCTAAACTAGCCATTGTCATTTCTGATCATTGATGCTAAGATGTCTTTTATTTGCCCAGTTTCAGGCTAAGCGGTTTTATGCCATTTGCACCAATCTTTAAGAGCATTTATTAATCCTATCCTAACCACCATTACTTCTCATCAAAAGCAAGTTTATGATGGAACTGTTAAAAGTTCTGAAATGGTTTCAGTAAGTGATTAGTCAGAAGGTTATTTTCACTGGATATGAACTGGTAACAAGGGCTAAAATTTAATTAAATACATTATCTTTGGGGATTAGTAAATCTTTTAAGAATTCTATTCATTGATGTCAAAGAACAAAAGCCAACAAGGCCACCATCTGATACATTTTTTAATCTTCATATCATGATTGTGTGTGAAAAATGTTACAGATTTGACACCAAAAGGAACACATTTAATGCCTTATGCATTCAATGTATTCCATTTGGAGATTTTTTGTTACTCAAAGATTCTAAAAATATAGAATGAAATATTTCAAGTCTGAAGAAGGGTTCAACCCGAAATGTCACCCATTCCTTCTCTCCAGAGATGCTGTCTCACCCGCTGAGTTACGCCAGCATTTTGAGTGTGTCTTTGTAGGACAAATCTATCTGGTCCATCAAATAGATTTCATTTGGACATGGCACTGCCATTTTAAGCCAAATAATTTCATTTTTTGCTGACATTTATATTATTCCTACCATAACATACTGGAAGGTGGTGTAGAGATAATCCATGAACCATGGAAAAAGAGTTGACCACCAGCAAGGAGATACCATTGCATTCACAGTTGCCAATGCATCTTGGTTGCTATGCAGACACATGCCCATCAATGATATTACCATCACTTCCAGCGATAGATGTATTGGAAAGTGTAGGTTAAAACTCTGTGTCCAGTTCAGCATAAATCCATTCTTGCATCTCAGCCTGGGACTCATTCTTATTTTTGAGCCTTCCCTTTTCCTGTAAATGAAAGAGGCAGATGTTTCATTTTAGAACTGTGATCAGACACAGTTTCCATGACAACAATTGTGAGCATTGCTACAAATACTTTTTTGGCAACTGTGAACATTTATTCACAACTATTAATTTATCAGATATTAATCTTGGATAGTTTCCATATCACAAATGCTTGGGAGTTTATTTTAAATTCAACTAATCAGATTGCAGTATATTTATTCTTTATTTACTGCTTAAATGTTATAGCTGAGTGTTTTTTACCTAAAACATTTATAATTAGTTGAAGTGGAACCAAGCAAGGTCCAGGGAGTGATAGGGCAAAGTGTGTGAAAGCCCAGAGCTGAGCTTTGAGAAGATATCTCGTAAAACAATTTGACAGTGAAGGAACTAAAGGCACTAATAATGGATAGGGACAATAAAAGATCCAGAAGAATAATGTTAACAGCACAGAAATAAAGAGAGAGGTCTAGGGTGGGCTTGAGATCAGCAAGATCAGAACATCTGGATGTAGTTAGTTTTAAAGCTGATGCAAATAAACTGCTTTTCTACACAATGGTTCTCATATCTGATTAATTGTATAAGTAGGAAATAGTGCCATATGGTTTCCATGAACCAACTGCTTGCTTAAATATAAACATTTAAAGATGTTTCCATGACACTATCATATTCCTGTTGGTTTTGCTGCACCTGAAGCCTTTTTTTTGTGAATTATGTTTTCTACTTACCATTTTGTATCAAAATATTTATCCTATTCCAATGACCCAATCAGTAAATATATCATCCCTCTCTTCCTCTCAAAACTCAACTTGTTACTGTGTCCATGATATCTTGCACGATGTAATTTAATAACCCTGATGTAATGGAAAAAATGATGGACAATTAGTGGGGTAAGTTTCAGCCAACTATATTTCAACATCCCTCATGCTTGTCTTTGCTATCACTATGCATTCCTTGTTGACATCCCGCATTTGATTCATAAACCTGAGGCCATCTGAAACTCTGCTGCCTATTTCCCAACTTGCGTTACCTGTTACATCGCCACTTGCTGTCCTTCAATGGTTCCCCTGAAGCAATGCCTAAAACTTAAAATTCCCTTTTAGTTTTGTTTTCCATGGACCCTGTCCCTGTGATCTGGTCCAGTCATACAACCTCTGAGGTCTGTCCTCTTCCAATTCTGGTTTCTGGACATTCCAGATTTTAATCACCCTTCCAAGATCCAAACTCTGAGATTCTCCCAAAACCTCTCCAAATCACTTCCCCCCCTTTGATTCCTTAAAACATACTTAGGTGTGCAGCTATCTTGCACTCATTGCTCTTCAATTATAGATAAAAGAAGGATGTTAAGTTTTGCCTTTAATGCCAGTTTCCCAGTCTGATGTTACACAACATGGACTTGCAATCTGGGGCCACTTGAATAAATGTCAGCTTGTTAGAAAATTTACAGATTGAAATTGGCTCTCCACTCCTGATCTTTAACTATAAAGAACTATTAATGTTTGCAGATAAATTAGTATATGTTCACATTAGGTGTGAAGTGGATTTCCGGTTTAGTGTATCACCAATTTTGGGAGTGATGGGGGGGAGGGAGGGAAAGAAATACCGCATGCAACCGTGGGATGCCTCAAAAATAATTGCCGATGAAGTAGCAACCAGATTGTGCACACCATCTCCCACACCAGTACTGTGATAATGATCAGATCATCTGGTTTTAACTATTGATTGAAAGATAAAGATCGACCGATGGGTAACTCCCACCCTTCTCTTTGAATATTGCTACAGGATATTTTATCTCTGAGGAAGCAGATATGGTCTCAGTTTAACAGTTCATCTAACATACAGTACTGACAGTGCTGATCAGTACTGACAGAAGCTTTGTTCCATTCAACTCTTTAGAATGGGATTTGAACCACACTCATGCTGTAAAACAAGAGTGCTATTTGCAAAGAATAAGAATTTGAAGGAATTAGATAAATTGGGTTAAGGCGGACTGTTTACAAAAACAAACCACCATGGAATTAAAATTATCATTTTAGTTCAGTACATTCATAATGATTAATTGAAATGACCATCTTCTCTATGAATGAATGAATAATAATTTATTATCACATGTGACATGTCTTTGTTTTGCATACACAAGTATGCAAAGAATAACCACATATAAGGCACCGACAAGGTTTCTAATGCGCCTGTCCCACTTAGGCGACTTTTTAGGTGACTGCAGGAGACTCTGCGGTCGCCACATGGTTGCCATATGCGCGCCGGTTGCCGGGGAGTCGCCTTCATGGTCGTGAGGAGTTCCCGCATTCTGGGAACTAGTCGCGGCCTCATTATAATCGCCGCAAATTTTTCAACATGTTGAAAAATTAGCGGCGACCAGAGTGAAGCCGCCATGGAGAGTAGCGAGAATTCTCGTGCCGTAGGTGGGTCGCCAGGAGGTCCTAGTGGATTGCCAGGAGGTCAAAGGTTCTCATAAGTTCTCGTAGGTTGTTGCCGGTGCTGACTGGTGAATTTCATTGGCTCATTGAGAAAAAAAAACGTAAGTAGTAGTTTTCAGAACCAAGGATAACCGACCGGTAATGTTAATGTCTGCCGAGCTTCACAGCCGTATATCTCTGGCTTCTTAAAAGTTGTCTCCACTCCTTCTCCCCCCTCTCCTCCCTTCTTTTAAATTACTTACCATACACTGTGCTTTAGCCGTCTTAATTACAGCGCCAACCTTCCTGTTCTTTGCGGTGTATGGCTGTATGACCTTGGCATTGCACCGTGTGGATTTCACTCAGACAGCACTCCTCCCCGCTTGCCCTGTCCTGTCCCCTGCCTGCATAATGGGCTGGTGAAGGAAGCGATGTGTGTGTTCCACTCTGACAGTCACCGTTCCAGTTGCCGGTTTTTCAGGTGACTGCCGGCAACTTGACAGTCGCCGGCAGCCGCCTGAAAAATCGCCTAAGTGTGACAGGCCCATAAGTATTCCATTTGGTTCACAATGGCCCCTCTTTGTTCTTGGAAGCCCTACAACGCCGGGTCCCCCTCAGTTCTCTCAGCTAACACCCCCCCCCCCCCCCCCCCACGACAGGTCCCTTCATTTTGTCTAACATCTTAATATTGTTCTTTCAAACTCAGGAATATTTCACTTAACAAATCAACAAACTCAAGTGTTGAATTACGATCCAATATACTAATTAGTATTATGTGCTAATTTCACAATGATTTTTAAATTTTTCTCCTAGCATTAACAATTCCAATCAGAAAACATGCTAAAATGATAGTAAAGAATTTGATTTGCAGTTATGTCTGTTTGAATTTGTGATATGAATAGTAATCTATTATTGTTTTGTGATATGAGTTTGAAAGATATTTGATAATGCTGTAAGTAATTTATCCCCCAATATTAATGTTGTTCACAATTATAATGCAGAATTCCACATAATCAAATGTGCTAAACCAAAATTATATAAAATTGCAACATTGCTTTCTGGCCCTTATATTCATTCCCCCACACCAATGAGAGCAAATATGCCACATCTTTACCAGCCTATCTACTTGTGTTGCTACTTTCTGGGAGCTATGGACTTGAAAGCAAGATCCCTCTGCACACCAATGCTTATAAGATCATGGCATTTGCTGTAAACTTTCCACTTGCATTTGACATCCTAAAATGCAACACCAAATACTTGTCCGGATTAAACTCCATCTGCCATTTCTCCACCCATTTCTGCAGCGGGGCTATCCCCTGCTGTGTCCATTAACAGCCTCCTTCACTATCCACAACTCATCGATTGTTGTGTCCTCTGCAAACTTACTAATTAATCTATCTACTTTTTCATCCAAGTAATTTATATATATCACAAACAACAGAGGGTCCCAGCACTGATCCCCACTGAACTCGACTGGTCACAGATCTCAATCAGAGAACTGCCCCTCTACCACTAACTTCTACAGCCAATCTAATTTGGATTCCAATCTACTAAATCACTGTGGATTCCATACATCTTAATTTTCCAGATCAGTCTACCAATGGACACCTTGTTCAATGCCTTGCTAAAGTCCATGTAGAGAACAACCACTGCCCTACCCACATCATTCATAATTGACACCTCAAAAAACTTGTTTATAAAACTCAACCTGTCCCATACAAACCCATGTTGACTCTCCCTAATAATTGCATACTTTTCTAAATGCATATAAATCCTATCCCCAAGAATCCTCCCTACCACCGACATAAGATTCACCTACCTATAATTTACTGGATAATCCAAGGTTAATGTCGGGATCCTCCATACTTCTAAATTGTGTGCTGGCTTTCTGGACTTTTCATCACACTAAACATTTCATTACACGACAATTAAATTTCTTCTGCAGCCTGCTCCATTGAAGTCTTCATCTGAGATGATATTGGCACTAACCTTCCACTGAGCCCTGGGTTTGGGCCAGTTTGCCAGTGACACGCCATTTGCAAATCCAAGGTAACCTAAATAGGTTAATCTATGGACTTTACCAATCACAAAATCATATTGATTAGCCCACATTGTGGCTGCAAGACTGAATTGGTGACTGAGTAGTCTGTGGCAACTGATCTCGTGACACCTCAAAGTCCTTCTACCATCTACACAACACATGGAGTGCATGGGAATAGCTATCACTTGGATGGATGGGTGCAGCTCCAACAATTCTCAGGAACTTTTCCGGGTAAAGACAGCCTTCTACGGTATCCCATCAAGAACCCTAAATGTTTAATCCTTCCACCACCGTTACCCAAGGACAAGTAGGAATATGCAACAAATTCTATCTACATAACACATTGTAGTTACTTACACGTTACACTATCCTGGGATTTCTAACAATAAGAAGGACAGGAGTAGCAAGTACATCATGAACTTATCTCCAACAGTTATTAATTGGAACTAACTTTGTTATGCTTTATGTTTTATTACACTCTCACATACTTACAATTATCCAAGCCTCACATACATTCATCTCATCTTGGGTACTCTTGCCAGCTACTTGACAATAACAGGAAAATAACCAAAACATATTGTGTGACATTCACTCATATATTCTAGAAGGACTTCAGAGGTTCAAGAAAATATCTTACAATCATCTTCCCCAAGACAAATAGGGATATGCAATAAATACAAGCTTTCCCAGTTTAGTACATAGGAACATCACCACCTGTAGGTTCCTCTCCATGCTCTACACCATTGTGACTTGCAATATGTTGTTAGACCTTCAGTGTCAATGTCAAAATTGTCGTGCTCCCTCCCCAGTAGCACCGTGCAAGTACTTTCAGCAGAAGACTTCAGAGGTTCAAGAAAGTATCTTACAATCATCTTTCCAAAGACAAATGGGGATATGCAATAAATACCATCTTTCCCAGTGCCAGTTTCCCAAGTTGCAAAAATGATATAAAAAAAAAACACTTTGACACAGATAACGTGGGCCAAAGGGCCTGTTCCTGTACTGTACTGTTCTATGTATCTGAGCCAAAAGCTGGGAGTGTCAGATTGTATATTAATGTGTCTTTAGCTTTGCCTTCCTCTTTCATTGCCTGCACAAGTTCTTTAGGTATCTGAAAGACAAATATTACAAGGACTTGGTTGTGGTGAGCAGAGATGGAAATTATGAAGTGCACATTTATCTTGCCTGCAACTTGTAAACCAAATTATATCGTGAGAAGGGAAACAAAGGAGCAGGTACAAGCATATCTTCAATAATGGTATCCTCCCCATTGCTCTCTTTAAGCTCAGTAATGGCCACATTATGGCTAACAGTATTTTCTCCAAGCAGATGATGAAATTAAACCACATATGTCCTCTGCCAATTTGCTTATGCTTGTGTTGAACCGCCTTCAAATCAAATTTGAACAAATCAAAGTAGAATCTAGTTGGATCTCATGCAAAACAAAACTTTTCACTGTACCTCAGTATACGCAAAATAATAAATCTAAACTTAAACCCCTAGTGCTGCAGTTGGTGTGCTGTGGCATTGAAGATAAATTAATTGATTTTAACAATGCATGTAAAATCTTTGATCTTTTGTGGCATGGCATCCAGGTCTCTGGGACTACACTCCACACTCCAATAAGGACAGCTGCTTACTGCTGATTTAGTGTGTGCTAGGGAAGTTCTTGGGCATCTATCGGCTGAGGATCTCTTTTCTTCACATCACAGGGATGCTCACGTTACCAGGTAGAAACTGTTATTGGTGTGACTTGCAGATTCCTGCAGAATAAATACCACAGCAGAGAGATGCCCTATGGACACTGTATAATCACACTGTGGACTCTGCAATAAATTTTCTTTTGTTGGCTCATATTTGTCAGCCTAATCTTTTAGACCATTATTTAGATTCTATATAAAAACATTTTCATACAATATTTATCAATGTTATCCAAGGAGCAAAATTAATCTTCCCCAGTAAATGTAAAACAAATATTGAGTTTCATTCTGTCCAGTCTCATAGAGGAAAATACAATCACCAGGAGAATAGCACAGAGTCTTTTTTCCAAAGGCAGGAGAATCAAGAACCAGCAGGGATTGGTCATTGAAGTGCAACTTTTTTGCTCAGAGGGTAATAGGTATATGGAACGAGCTGCCTGAGGATGGAGTTGAGGCAGGTACAATAACAACAGTTAAAAGACATTTGGGCAAGTATACAGATAGGAAAGGTTTAGAAGGATAGAGGGCAAGTGCAGGTAAATGTTCATAAGTTCTGAAGTTAAAGGAATAGAATTAGGCCATTTGGCCCATCAAGTCTACTCTGCCTTTTCTATCATGGCTGGTCTATCTTTCCCTCTCAACCTGCCTTCTCCTCATAACCATTGACACCCATTTCTAATCAAGAAGCTATCAATCAGCGCTTTAAAAATACCCAACGGCTTGGACTCCACAGCCATCTATGGCAATGAATTCCACAAATTGACCTGGGGATGTGCCCTCTGGTCCTAGCCTCTCCCACTAGTGGAAACATCCTCTCCACGTCCATTCTATCCTGGCCTTTCACTATTTGGTGAGTTTCAAAAGCTCATCATATGTTAACGCAATCATCCCCAGAATTATTTTCATAAACCTCCTCTGGACCCTCCAACGCCACCACATCCCTCCTCAGATATGGAGCCCAAAACTACTCACAATACTCCAAATGCAGTCTGACCAGTGCCTTGTGTCCTGGGGAGCTGCACAAGTGGCGCTAGTGTCTCGGGGAGCTGCGCGGGCATGATCTACCCATCGAATAACCGCGCCGCTGACCGAAACATGCCCCAGTAGGCCCGACTTGCTCCACAGGTCTCCCAGGGGACTGTGGAGAAGCCGGGCGACGAGGTCTGTCTGGGCCGAAGGAGCCTCAGCAGTGGTGGCAATGGAAGCCTCGATGGCAGCATGAGCCGTGACGTAGGCGGTGGTGAGGGCACGGTGACAGTGGGAGCCCCGGCAGCAACGGGAGCCTCCGTAGCAGTGGGACCTCGCGATTGACCCGCAATCAGCGGCCAATGAGCGTGAGGGGGAGACAATGGGGACCCGACGTGGGGGGACTGCTGTGAGGGACGGTGGGAGAACAAAGGGGGACCCGTGTGGGGGATGGGGGCACTCTAGTTTTAGAATCCTCTGCCCAGGGGATACGTCTGCCTTTGTTTGTTTGTCCATTCTGGTGAAGGCGCTGGGCACACGGCAGACAGCCAACAGTCGCATGTCTTTTTTCTCATTTTTAATTTAATTTTAAATTCAAGTTTTTTTGTGTGTTTTTTTGTTGTTTTTTGTTAACAAAAATAAACAAACAAACAAAAAAAAATTCAAGTTTTCATGTACCTTGTTGTGTGTTGTGACTGTTGGCAGACCAATTTCTCTCCGAGGATGAATAACGTTTTATCGTAATGTATCGTATCGTAAAGCCCCATATTACATCCCTTTTTTTTATTGGGATTGATATAATAGGATTAGTTTAGAATGGTTATCTTGGTAGGCATGGATGACTTGGGCCGAAGAGCCTGCTTCCGTGCTGTATGACTCTATGACTACGTATAACATTACGTTTTTAGTATATTGGGGATAGATTACATTTTGGGCACAACAGCAAACACTGGTAGAAAGGCACCCAGAAATTTTGCAACTCGATGATTTGATAATTGGCAATTTTATTAAAATAAACTATTTTTAATTTGGGCAATTATTTCTGTACACCCTCAAAGGCCTCCAATAATGTTGACAATAGTTTTTGTATCAAAGTATTTGCAGATAAGCCCATAAAAACTTCAAAGTACCTTTGACTGATGTTAAAATATTGGCAGTGCTCCTGGTCCTGTAAGATGTGACCTTTCTGATCTTGTAATCATTGCTTAAAACGCAGATTAATTCCTGTTTTTGTGGTTAGTTAAAAAATCCAGGAGAAATGTCTGCATTTTACACATTCTAAATGTTTTATGTTAAATAATCTGTTTCACTCCTGTAAGGTGTCAAAACTGAGCAGGTGAGACAAATGTTTAACACGTTGCAAGGAATCATCCGATGAAAATGAATGTCACCGTACCTTCATTTACAAGAAGTGCATGACGTGCCTTTCTGCAAGACTGAGATGTAATCATTGTTTTTGGACAACACAAACTGTACATCAACGCTGCTGACAGGTTAATGTCTTCCCCATGACTTCAGTGACTGCAAAATGATAGAAAGCAGCAGCAGGAGCAGAAATCTATGGGTTTTCCAACCTCCTAAATCTGTTTGAGAAATCAGCAAAAATATATACATGACAGTTGTGGAAGATATCTGGGGTTGCAGCACACAGTGTTCCTGAAAGCTACAAAATAAATGTACTCTCATGAATGCACTTGACACAACGAGGGACAAGTATTAAATTTATGCCGTAAATGTTCAGACAAAAAAAAGTTGACTTGATAGATTTATATAAACTTGGTTTCAGAAATTACAGTGCCCCACAAGATGATTTGGTTTCCAGTGAAACATATGGGAATTCTAAATCTCTGAAGAAATATTATGAATGTATCTGAGAAGAACGTCATGATTTTTCAATTCTGAAGGATCCAAAATGAAGGATCAGACTTCATCCACAATCACACTCATCTTACTATGTTGTACCATCCTTAGGCATGTTTTAAAAATGCCAACGCATGTGATGTTTTATTTGGTAGAGGTAAGATTAAGGTTGTTTTGTGTTTTCTGTGCTTGGCCAATTGCAGGAACCACAAAAGCAAACATTTGAATGAATGAATGAATTATACTTTATTGTCACATGTACCATGAAATGTTTTGTTTTACATACAACCTAGGCCGTACGCAAGTGTCGCCACGTGTCTGCCGCCGACATAGTTACTGCTTAATCTTAACCTTGCTACTGTCAATACAATTTGTCGATGACACTACTTTGCACTGTGTAACTATGATTAAAATACAAAATGTAATGAATAGTATTAAGAATATAACAAAAATCTAGATAAACACGTTGAATGCATTTTGTGTATAAAACCTTTTTATGTACAGTAAACCCTTGCAATAACGGATCTCTAGTGGATTTCTGTTTTTGAGGACCGAGGCTCCCGTTGCACCATCCTGCACCCCAACCCCCTTCGCCAGTTACCAATGCGCTGACATCACGTGTTGGGAGCTTGCGGCTGTGGGAGCGGAGAGAGCGAGCCAGCATGAATACCGGATCTGTCCCTGGCGCACCACATGTGGGGCCAAGGGTTCTGTGCCTCCCTGGCCTGCAAATTGTCGCTTATTTAAACCCCCCCCCTCAACGCCTCGTTTCTTAATTCCCAGCCTTGGGTTGAACGTTATCCCCCTCACTCAGTTATAGCAGACAATCGGCAATAACAGACACCATCCTTCCCGCTGGTCCGTTATTGCGAGGGTTTACTGTATTATGCAAAGGTTTACAAAATACCTGGAAGTAGAGGCATTGCCATCCTCTACATTCTTCTTGCATGGAGAGCGTTGGGAAAAGGGCAGCTGACATTTGCAAAGATCATGTGAGTAAGTCAGCAGTGTTTATGCCACATTGAGGAGAATTATCGAGAATGATGTTGATGCAGCACATGGTGAGGAGCAACATACAAATGCAAACTGACGACATTAAACCTATTGTCTGGTCACTACAGAAGCAGATTCATTTTCAGTGTGGAGTGCAATGATTACATGAATATTTATAGCTTGAGTTGCTTTGAGTGCAGCATTGGGAAGGAGGTTAATAAATGTAATTTTATTGTATGCAGGAGTGTTTTGCCTGGAAGGTGGGTATTGCTGGCAATGCCATCCTTAATGGCCATTTCTAATTGTCTTTGCTATGAGCTGCTGCTGTTCTGTAGCAGGAGAACAAAGTGACCTAGGATTTTTGCCCAACAATTTTCCAGGTCTGGATGCTGGAAGAGAACATGTAGCTGGTAGTATACTTGCTGACATCTTTCCAGCTGGAGGAGATTGTAGGTTAAAAGGTGCTACGAAGAAGCCTTGAAAAGTTGCTGCACTCCATCTTATTGACAGTTAAGAGAGTGAATGTTCCAGATAGTAGATGGAATGCCGGTAGACTGGGCTGCTTTGACCTGGATCTTGTTTAACTTGTTGTAAAGTTATACCTAGCCAAGCAAGTGGAATCTATTCCATCAGTATTCTGACTTGGAGATGGTAAAAGGTTTCGGGATGTTGGGAAGTGAGTAACTCACTGCAGACTACCCAGCATCTGACTTACTCTGAAGATAAGACACAAAAATCTAGAGTACCTCTTGGGTCAGACAGCATCTCTGGAGAAAAGGAATGGGTGATATTTCAGTTTGTGACCCTTCTTCAGACTGACTTACTCTTGTAGTTATAGGTTTTTTTTTAATGAGGCTGAGCCTGTTAAGTTTCTGTTATATGGTGACCCCAATGCTTGTGGGTAATCTGGCAATCATAATATCATTTAATAATAATGATGCTCTCTAACGTGAGGACAATTAATGTCTCCCACTTAAATGTCATTAATCTACCTACACTTGAATGATGTTTACATCTTGCTCCCTTGTAGGCATGGATTACTTCATCATTTGAGCAATTGCAGGTGGAACTAAGCAAAGCATAAATATTCCAGCTGCATATCCATGATGAAGTAGTTGAAGATGGTGGGACTTATTCCCAGAAGCAGCAGAATAACAGATGGTCCATGAATTGGGTTGAAACCCAGATTTGTGTTGAGTTTTGAGCTCCATGTCCCTGTTTGCAATATAACAGAAACAACGGAATCAGCCACATTAAAAAAAAAACATGACTACAAGTGTAAGTCAGATGCTGGGTAGTCTGCAGTGAGTGGCTCACTTCCTGATGCCGCAAAGACTTTTACCATCTCCAAGATCAAGTTAAAATCTTGATTGAATCATCTCCACTTGGATGGATATCACTCCACAACATTGTACAAGTTAAACGTGATCCAGAACAAAGCAACCTAGTTTACTTGCATTCCATCCACTATTTGGTCAAAGTCAGATTTGCAAATCAGAAATTTCTTATTCCTAGTCTCAGATTTTCCAGAATACTGAACAGCAGATAAAGGGGAGTGCGTTAACTTTGGCTATCAGATTTAAGAACCACCTAGGAATTCAGATATGATAATGTTCCATTTGTAGAAGTGGACATGCTGCAGGTTAGACACTGTCCATCTTTTCTTAATTTTCTTTTCTTTGCTAACCCTTTCAAGGTTACGGATGGCTATGGCCATCATCACAATATATATTTCACCTGAATGGACACCTGAGATGTGGCAACAGTTTGAAGGGCGTTTTCAAATTTGATATCAGATAAAGATCCTTTTCTGCTGTATATATTCTGCACAGATCAAGAGCTGAGTTAGCCGGTTTTCCTTCAAAAGGAAAGAATACTTGTCATTTAGGTATTTTCTGAGTGTCAATGAAGCTCCTTTCATGACCAGCCTTCTCTGGGTGGGAAGATTGTGCAGAGCAAGCAAGTTCAAGTTCAAGTGAGTTTATTGTCATGTGTCCCTAATAGGACAATTAAATTCTTGCACAACAGAACATAGTGGGCATTGACTATAAAATAAATCAGTGTGTCCATATACCATTATATACGTAAATACACACATGAATAAATAAACTGATAAAGTGCAAATGACAGACAATGGATTATTAATGTTCAGAGTTTTGTCCGAGCCAGGTTTAATAACCTGATGGCTGTGGGGAAGTAGCTATTCCTGAACCTGGACGTTGCAGTCTTCAAGCTCCTGTACCTTCTACCTGAAGGCAGCAGGGAAATGAGTGTGCGGCCAGGATGGTGTGGGTCCTTGATGATGCTGCCAGCCGTTTTGAGGCAGCGATTGCAATAAATCCCCTCAATGGACGGAAGGTCAGAGCCGATGATGGACTGGGCAGTGTTTACTACTTTTTGTAGTCTTTTCCTCTCCAGGGCGCTCAAGTTGCCGAACCAAGCCACGATGCAACCGGTCAGCAAGCTCTCCACTGTGCACCTGTAGAAGTTAGAGAGAGTCCTCCTTGACAAACCGACTCTCCGTAATCTTCTCAGGAAGTAGAGGCGTTGATGTGCTTTCTTGATAATTGCATCAGTGTTTTTGGACCAGGAAAGATTTTCAGAGATGTGCACGCCCAGGAATTTGAAGCTCTTGACCCTTTCAACCATCAACCCGTTGATATAAACGGGACTATGGGTCCCCATCCTGCTCCTTCCAAAGATCACAATCAGTTCCTTGGTTTTGCTGGTGTTGAGGGCCAGGTTATTGTGCTGGTACCATATGGACAGTTGCTCGATCTCTCTTCTGTACTCCGACTCATCCCCATCAGTGATACGTCTCACAACAGTGGTGTCGTCAGCGAACCTGATGATGGAGTTCGCACTATGACCGGCTACGCAGTCATGACTATAGAGTGAGTATAGCAGGGGGCTGAGCACGCAGCCTTGAGGTGCTCCCGTGCTGATTGTTATCGAGTCTGACACAGACACAGACACAGAGAAGGTTCACCAGACTGATCCACAGAAACATAGAAACATAGAAATTAGGTGCAGGAGCAGGCCATTCGGCCCTTCGAGCCTACACCGCCATTCAATATGATCATGGCTGATCATCCAACTCAGTATCCTGTACCTGCCTTCTCTCCATACCCCCTGATCCCTTCAGCCACAAGGGCCACATCCAACTCCCTCTTAAATATGGCCAACGAACTGGCCTCAACTACCTTCTGTGGCAGAGAATTCCACAGATTCAGCACTCTGTGTGAAAAACAATTTTCTCATCTCGGTCCTAAAAGACTTCCCCCTTATCCTTAAACTGTGACCCCTTGTCCTGGACTTCCCCAACATCGGGAACAATCTTCCTGCATCTAGCCTGTCCAACCCCTTAAGAATTTTGTAAGTCTCTGAGATCCCCCCTCAATCTTCTAAATTCCAGCGAGTACAAGCCGAGTCTATCCAGTCTATCTTCATATGGAAGTCGTTCCATCCCAGGAATCAGTCTGGTGAACCTTCTCTGTACTCCCTCTATGGCAAGAATGTCTTTCCTCAGATTAGGGGACCAAAACTGTACGCAATACTCCAGGTGTGGCCTCAGTAAGACCCTGTTCAACTGCAGTAGAACCTCCCTGCTCTTGTACTCATATCCTTTTGCTATGAATGCCAACATACCATTCGCTTTCTTCACAGCCTGTTGCACCTGCATGCCTACTTTCAATGACTGGTGTACTATGACACCCAGGTCTCGTTGCATCTCCCCTTTTCCTAATCGGTCACCATTCAAATAATAGTCTACTTTCCTGTTTTTGCCACCAAAGTGGATAACCTCACCAAAGTGGATAACCTCACCATACGGTGGGTGGCGAACCCTTCAGGCTGGACCGCTGAGTCTGGGGAGCTGGGGGTGAGCCATGCCTCTGTGAAACAGAACACAGAGCATTCCCTCAGCTCCCTTTGATAAAGCAGTCTTGCCCTTAAGTCCTCCACTTTATTTTCAAGGGACTGTACATTGCCCAGTAGGATAGTAGGGAGAGGGGGCCGAAGTCCCCTGCGCTTCAGTCTGACCTGAAGTCCTGCCCGTCGGCTACGTTTCCGGACACAATGGAGGCTTCCCCTTTGTTTCCAGGTACTGAGTTTACTGTACCTGCGGTTTCTGCGGACCTGCGCTGGAACGGGGATTCCTTCAGACGGCAGCTCCAGCTCCTTTAAAGCCGGCAGCTGCAGCTCCAGCTTCATTGTTCCTGGGACATCCAGCCTGTTGGCTCTGGAAGTACTTCCGAGGTACAGTACCTGGGTACCTCAGTGGGGCCGGGTGATTTCCAGCGAGCGTGGAAAAATTTAAAGTCCGGGCCTTCCGCAGCTGCGGGAGATCGTGAAATTGCGAGAGACTTGAGGTGCTCAAGCAGCTTCTCTGAAACGGCACAGTTTTCTGCCGTTTTCCTGATCCAGGTAAGTTGTTGGAAGTTGTAGTTGAGCCTTTTATGTTCCGGAGCTCGGCAAAAGTCGCCGCAGGCAGGCGCCATCTTGAGTCCAGCAACCACCATATGGGAGACACATTATTACAATGCCACTGATGATCAATCTTGATAGCAAAACCCACCTATTTCATAACAATGTATGTTTGCATGATATGTTTAACGTAGAAATATTAACCAATATGTCTCGCGACGAAATATCAGACATGAAGAGACAGTGTGAACATGAGGTCAAATTAGATGAGCAAAATTGAATAAAAAGGGCAGGTATTAAGGTATTTGAAGTCGGAAAGGTGGAGAAGCAGAGAAAGTGCTTGAATATAATTGCAGAACTTGGACCCTTGATAGACACAAAATGCTGCAGTAACTCAGTGGGCCAGGCAGCATCTCTGGAGAGAAGGAATGGGTGACGTTTCGGGTCAAGACCCTTCTTCAGATTGATGTCAGGGGAGTGGGCGAGACAAAGATAGGATGTAGAAACATAGAAACATATAAAATAGGTGCAGGAGTAGGCCATTCGGCCCTTCGAGCCTGCATCGCCATTCAATATGATCATGGCTGATCATCCAACTCAGTATCCCGTACCTGCCTTCTCTCCATACCCCCTGATCCCTTTAGCCACAAGGCCACATCTAACTCCCTCTTAAATATAGCCAATGAACTGGCCTCAACTACCTTCTGTGGAAGAGAATGTAGTCAGAGACAATGTAGTCGGAGACAGTAAGACTGGTGGGAGAATTGGGAAGGGGAGGGGATAGACGGGGAAAGCAAGGGCTATTTGAAGTTAGAGAAGGTTATACCGCTGGGGTGTAAACTACCCAAGCGAAATATGAGGTGCTGTTGCCCCAATTTGCGCTAGGCCTCACTCTGACAATGGAGGAGGCCCAGAACAGAAAACTCAGATTGGGAATGGGTGGGAGGGTTGAAGTGCTGAGTAACCGGGAGATCAGGTTAGTTAAGATGGACTGAGCGAAACGATCGGCGAGCCTGCACTTGGAATCACTGATGTAGAGAAGTTGACACATGGAACAGCAGATACAGTAGATGAGGTTGGAGGAGGTGCAAGTGAACCTGGAAAGACTGTTTGGGTCCTTGGATGTAGTCGAGGGAGGAGGTAAAGGGATAGGTGATGTATCTCCTGCGGTTGCAGGATAAAGTACCTGGGGATGCTAGAATTTAGAAGATTGAGGGGGGATCTCATAGAAACCTACAAAATTCTTAAGGGGTTGGACAGGCTAGATGCAGGAAGATGTTGGGGAAGTCCAGAACAAGGGGTCACAGTTTAAGGATGAGGGGGAAGTCTTTTAGGAACGAGATGAGAAAAACATTTTTCACACAGAGAGTGGTGAATCTCTGGAATTCTCTGCCACAGAAGGTAGTTGAGGCCAGTTCATTGGCTATATTTAAGAGGGAGTTAGATGTGGCCCTTGTTGCTAAGGGGATCAGGGGGTATAGCGAGAAGGCAGGTATGGGATACTGAGTTGGATGATCAGCCATGATCATATTGAATGGCGGTGCAGGCTCGAAGGGCCGAATGGCCTACTCCTGCACCTATTTTCTATGTTTGGGTAGGGAGGGACGAGTTGACCAGGGAGTTTTGGAGGGAACGGTGCCTGCGGTAAGCAGAAAGAGGTGGAGATGGGACGATGTGGCCAGTAGCTTGGCAGCTGCTTTAGGTTGAACAATGTAGAAGCCAGAATTGGAAAAGCGCAGATATCATAGAGGCTTATAGGATATTACAGAGTGTGAGGCCAAGCCATGGAACTTTTTGAAAACAAAGATAAGAATTTTTAAATTGAGGCTTAAATGGAAGTAGCTATGGGTCAGAAGACATGGAGATGATGGACGTACATGGCTGGCTGCTAATTAGGACACAAACATCAAGTTTTTGGTTACCTTAAGTTTAAAAAGAATAGAAAAGTAGAATCCATGAAGAAGAACAATGCAATTGTTACATTCAAATTGACATTAGTGTGTTTAAACAGCACATTATGTTCATATTTCTGATGTAACCAGAGAAGTAGTCAAGTTGTATTATGAAAGAGAACAAGATGAATTAGTAAGGAAGTGGATTTCTTTTTAGATGCTTATCCTAAAGTCAGATAGATTTTTAAAAATTTCAAACATTGACACTACTTAGAATAAAAAATACATACAAAATAAAAACCGCCCAAAAAACGTAATCCATTCTTAGTGTGTATACATTCAATATTGCTAGTGTTATACCCAGTAATGATAGCACCACTCATTTTCCTTACACATTACGCCATTACCACCCACATGGCCCCCCATGGTGATATCCCTCCCCTTGTTTGAAGGGATCACCCCCAGACCTAGTCTCTCAATGTCCAACAGCAGAACGACCCTAGATTGTGGTTTTTACCCACATATACTTCACTTTGGTGGCAACGAGCATCAGTGTACACCTCAGCAAATACTACTACAGTTTGGAATGGGCCAGTCTTCAACATTCCCTTAGGGACATCTTCCTCTTTGAGGAGACCAATATGTTATTGACACACCAAAATAAGAATAAAATTAGTGGGAGTAGAATATGAGTATTATGGACAAAATGCGCTTGAAGTGGGTAAAAATGAAGAAGTGAGAACTAGAAAGAAATTGCCAATTTGAGGCAAGAAAAAGGAAACATTGGCCTGATGATCTTGGAGAAGGGGTAAGTAATTATTTGAATGGATTCCATTTTAGTCCATGGAAGTAGTCCATTTGTTGGACAAATAGTCCATTTGTTGTTGGAGTTAAGGATGGAGGACAATAATTTTAGACAAACATGCTAGTCATATTGATTTCAAAGCTGTTACTATTAGATATTTTTTCAGCTGATATATATGTTTTCGCTTTTCAGATAATAATGTTTTGAGCTGATTATCAGAAGAGCCAGCTGTAGTTTTTTTTTTAACAAAAGCAGCCTATTTTATGCTTTAATTTTATATTCACATTACATTCACAGGATACCTCACTTCACATACAATAATTTTTGCAATATGAAGTATTTACTGAACCTGCTGCTTTTTAATTAATGATCAGTCAAATTAATTAATAATATGCAGGCTGATTAATGAATTGTAGCTTTGAGAAAATGGAGATTGGGTTGCATTGTCCTACATTGTTTAGTCATTCTACATTTTTGCAGTGTACTCATTTGATTATTCCAAAATTAATCAAATAAATACTTAAATTAATAATGTAACAAAAATATTATTTTTGGATAGGAATGGTTTAGAGTGATTGGGCCAAATGTGGACATGTGGGGCTATTATAGATGGAACACCTTGGTCAGCATGGATAAGCTAGGCTAAAGGGCCTGCTTCTGTGCTGTACGACTCTAAGAAATACTTTTCCACCATTCAAAAAATTCATATTAGAACATAGAATAGTACAGCATGGGAATTTGGCCAGAAATATCGAACATGATGCCAAGACCAACTCTTATCTGCCGGCACATAATCCATATCCATCCATTCCCTGCATAGCCATGTGCCTATCCAAAAATCTCTTTATCATATACCATATCTATATCCATATATCACTATCATAATCTATATTTCCCTCTGCAGAATTTAATGAATTCCCCTGTAGTCAGCATCAATGCTGTTTTGAACAGGTAACACCTTCTTCCCTCCAGTTTCTTTGGAAGGAACCAGCCATAACAGACAACAGTGGTTTACATCGTATTTTAAGATTGACTCACAAATGTAGAAGTCAATTGAAATTACTGCAACATGGCGGACTGCCAACAATTCTCTATACAGCGGACTATGGTTATAGCTGAGCGAGGTTCCTGCTGCACTATCCTGCAACTTCCATCAGTTCCCCAATGAGCTGGCATGCCGTGCTTCCAGTTGTGGGAGTGAGCAGCATGAAGGTGGCGTGAATACCAAACCCATCCCTGGTGGTCCGCATAAGGGGCCTGGGAATTTCCACTTATTCAACCCCCATGCGTATTCTTTCCCTCCCGGCCTTGGGTTAAACTTTAGCTAACTCACTCTGTTATAGCGGACTATCAGCAAAAATGGACAGCACCCCTCCCCCCCACCACATGATCCGTTATTGTGAGGGTTTACTGTATTTGCCCCTGCGTTAAACTTGAAATGATGGCTGGTTTAACCTTTTTATTTTGATTAATTAGACTTTGTATGGCCTACAGTAGATCACTTGGGTACCTTTAAATATTTGTGATAATTCAGATGAATTTATAGTGATTTCTATACTACGTTGAGCCAAGACGCCTGGATGCAGAGTCATGGAGATCTACCCTGTTGTTTTCTAAATCTCACAGCGATCCTTTCCAATATTTCCATTAAGGGCCTAAGATTTTTCCTGTCTTTTCCTCATAACTAGGTTCCCTCACAGATGAGATCACCTCGATGGTCTTTCTTTGCAATATTTCCAGAGATTTCTTCTATGTTCAGTACTAGGGCAGCATAGAGTTGCTGCCTCGCGGTGCTGGAGACCCAGATTTGATCCGGACCTTGGGTGCTGTCTGTGAGGAGTTTGCACGTTCTCCCAGTAACCACATGGGTTTTCTCCAGGTGCTGCGGTTTCCACCCACATTCCAAAGATGTGCAGGTAGGCAGGTTAATTGGCTTCTGTAAAATTGCCCATAGTGTCTCCTGTATGGTGGTGAGTAGTCGCCCAAAGAGTCGTACCTTTTTCTGGTCGTGGCTGGATTTTCAACATTTTAACATTTTTGGGCAACCTGCTGCGACTACGACGGTGCCGGCAGTCGCCGAAAAAATTGTGTAAGTGGGACAAGCCCTTTAGTGTGTAGGATAGTGCTCGTCTACAGGTGATTCCTGGCCAGCATGGACTCGATGGGCTAAAGGGCCTGTTTCCATGCCTGAGAACATCAATTTAGTACACTCACTAAAAGGCCTCAACCGGAAGTTGGTCAAATTGCATCTTTGCATCTTCAGTGGCCCTCACCGTAAATTATATCAGATTGTCAAAAATACCATAGAATAACACTTCTAACTAGTTTGGTTATCCTATTTAAATGTCCATATAAGCCCCGTAATTGTACAACATTTTCAATAACTAAACTCTGCAAGTCGTTGCCTCATGCAAGCAAAAAGTTTGTTTAAATCTTAATGAGCGCTGTTTCTCTTGTTAGAATGAATGCTCGGACAGTAGATAAGTAAGTTAACAGATGCTTCTACTGTGAAACATAGATGACTGACCAGTATTTGATTGACGGAAGTTTGGCTTCCAAACAGCTGTCTGAGTTGTCAGTATGATATATGGGATTTTTTTTAATAGCAGGGCCAAGTTATTTAATACACTAGGTTTGTTTTGTCATGCTTAAATATATTTGTCTCTTGGTGCTTAGCACAGCATGGAATGAAGATGGATGTGGTGTACTGCTTGGCAACACAATTTCTATTGACTCAGGGTTCAGAAATCGATAATTTCCCTTTCATTGTTGAAAATTTTGAACATCAAGGCTGTCTTTGTATTGTTGGCACCACTGCCAAAATTACATTTCCTTTGGTGAGGCAGTAGCCAAAGTATTGTGAAGACCTGAGTGTGTTCACCATTACTCAGTCAAATCCAAGAAACTTACATATTCTGGGTACTGGGTGCAACATAGCTATAAAGTCTATTTTCATAGTTAATTTTGCACCTTTGTGGACATTATAAGGCAGCGGTGTGCATATTGCAGTATAAAGGACAGACACAATATTAATCGTGATAAATTAGTTCTCCATAGTTATAACATGTCAGTCTTGAACCTGCACATTTCTCTTATTGCCTTTCACTGGAATTTAAGCTTAGAAAAGGGGATGTCACCACAATATCAGCATTTCAATTCAACAAATTAGACTGTGAAAAATGAGAAAAGATTGTTTTAAGAAAACTTCATTTTCTCCCACATGGAAGTTCTCAACCAGCCACTTAGGATGGGCCGCTTAGAGAAAACATATGAAAGTTGCATGATCAGTTCAAATAAATCAAAATGTTCTTGAAAGAATAGCTGGCTCAGATCCTTGTTGTGCAATTCAATGTCAGCAATTAATAGATGAGTCTGCAGACAATACAGAAATGCTAAATATAATTCAACAAGCCTGTTTTGATGTCTCAAAACCAAAAATAAAATCATGAATTAGTCATACCATCACATTTCATTAAATACTGTGTCAATTTCCAAGAAATACAAGTTGAATTACATGTTTTCTTGAAAATAATTATCTGATATCTATTTTTTCGCATATATTAGTATTCCAATGCAACAATGAACAAAGGGAATAACATTCATCAGTCAGAACCGCTTAAGGAGAAAAGCCATACATTGAAGAACATTTAATAATTTGTTTTCTGCACAGGGTAGGATGCAAAGGGAAAATAAAAAGTTTGACCTGTTGGAAATATATATTAACGTGGAGTTATGTGGTTTCTCAAGATTCCAGCTGTTAAGGACTGAAAACTCAGTCATTTGACTAACCATACTCGATTCATTGGCCAACAATTGTCCAAAATATGCTTTGAGGCTTAACAATTAGATTATTATTCTATATGCTTCAGCTTCCATAGTTTAGATTGCTCTCATAAAACAAATCATTTCATTTCATTAATTTGGTAATCTATTAAATGATAACATACAATACAAAAAAATTGATTCATCCATTACTTAACTCCTGGATATATTCTAAACCTCTCATTAAATGATGTCCTATTGAAATATAATCAGCAGAACAATACAATATAATTTCAGATTTCAGAAAGTCTAATTGATGTGAAACCATATGTATGTATTTCTGTTGGATCATTCAAATACCTTGTATATGTGAAGTCCTTTCAACTTCTGTACAAAATTACCAGAGAATGGTACCAAATTACTTTTTATACCCACTTCTATGATCTAGTTTATTTCTGATTTACATACAAAAATCTTCTGTTCTTAATTTAATGCATTAAGTAAAAATGAAACTTTTACTGAAGCAAACTTAATTGAAAACAACCGACCCCAGGTAATTATTCAAGTTATAATCACATACTTTGTTCCTCTTTCATGAAAGCATTGCACAACATGTTGCTGGAACAGGTAATCCCATGGCATGCAATATTTGCACAACTTTTTCATATTTCCCTTTTTCTTTCTGAAATGTAATTGATTAAGGGATTATGTTTGTTAATTCCATTATTTACTAACAGTCCCATCCCCTTACTGTTTTTGCTATGCTGCCGTCAGGACCCATTTACCAACCACATATTTCTGATACTGGTATTGTTTAAATAATGATCACATCATTAGAGATTCACTGGTATTGTTTAAATAATGATCACATCATTAGAATCATACTTATGCATTTTACGCACACTTTGATAGGGAGAACACTGATGTGCCTTCCCAAGCCCCCATTCGCTGTGATGGTATTTCAGTCTCAGTCACAGAGGCCGACGTCAGGAAATCCTTCAGAGGGGTGAACCCTCGAAAAGCATCTGGACCTGATGGCATACCTGGTCGTGTTCTAAAAACCTGTGCAGACCAACGCGCTGGAGTTTTTACGGACATTTTTAACCTGTCACTTCTGAGGTCTGAGGTTCCTACCTGCTTCAAAAGGGTATCAATAATACCAGTGCCCAAAAAGAGCAAGGTGACGTGCCTCAATGACTATCGACCCTGTGCACTAACGCCTGTGGTGATGAAGTGCTTCGAGAGGTTGATCATGGCGCAAATCAACTCCTACCTCGACAAAAACCTGGACCCACTGCAGTTCGCTTACCACCACAACAGATCAACGGTGGACGCGATCTCGCTGGACCACTTGGACAACAAAAACTCATATGTCAGGCTGTTATTCATTGACTACAGCTTGGCATTTAACACAATCATCCCTTCCAAGGTGGTTACCAAACTCGCAGAACTGGGTCTCTGCGCATCCCTCTGCAATTGGATCCTCGAATTCCTCATTCACAGACCACAGTCTGTTCGTAATTGGTGGTAAATGTTCAGACTCGATAACAATCAGCACGGGAGCACCTCAAGGCTGCGTGCTCAGCCCCCTGCTGTACTCACTCTATACTCTAGCCGGTCCTCAGTGCGAACTCCATCATCAAGTTCGCTGACGACACCACTGTTGTGGGACGTATCACTGATGGAATGAGTCAGAGTACAGAAGAGAGATCGAGCGACTGTCCATATGTGCCAGCACAAAAACCTGCCCCAACACCAGCAAAACCAAGGAACTGATTGTGGACTTTAGAAGGAGTAGATGGGAACCCACAGTCCTGTTTATATCAATTGGGTCGATGGTTGAAAGGGTCAAGAGCTTCAAATTCCTGCGTGCACATCTTGAAGATCTTTCCTGTCCGAAACACAGATGCAATTATTAAGAAAGCTCATCAGCGCCTCTACTTCCTGAGAAGATTACGGAGAGTCGGTCTGTCAAGGAGGACTCTCTCTAACTTCTACAGGTGCACAAGTAGAGAGCTTGCTGACCGGATTTTGCATCTGCTTGTTTCCGGCAACTTGAGCGCCCTGGAGAGGAAAAGACTATAAAAAGTAGTAAACACTGCCCAGTCCATCATCGGCTCTGACCTTCCTTCCATCGAGGGGATTTACTGCAGTTGCTGCCTCAAAAAAGCTGGCAGCATCATCAAGGACCCACACCACCCTGACCATACACTCATCTCCCTGCTACCTTCGGGTAGAAGGTACAGGAGCCTGAGAACTGCAACGACCAGGTTCAGGAATAGCTACTTCCCCACAGCCATCAGGCTATTAAACCTGGCTCGGACAAAACTCTGAACATTAATACCCCTCCATCTGTTATTTGCACTTTATTAAAAAAGAGATGGGGGAGATATTGAACAATTTCTTTTCTTCGGTATTCACCAAGGAGAAGGATATTGAACTCTGTGAGTTAAGGGGAAAAAGTAGAGTAGCTATGGAAACTATGAGATTCAAAGAGGAGGAAGTACTGACACTTTTGAAAAATATAAAAGTGGATAAGTCTCCAGGTCCTGACAGGATATTCCCTAGGACATTGAGGGAAGTTAGTGTAGAAATAGCAGGAGCATATGACAGAAAGTTTATTTCAAATGTCATTAGAAAACAGGGGGAAATAGTGGCCTGGAGGAAATTGGCGTACAGTGGATGTTTGCGCATGTTGTTCCATTGTTTAAAAAGGGTTCCAAGAATAAACCTAGCAATTATAGACACTATTAGTATGACGTCAGTGGTGGGCAAATAATGGAAAGGCTACTTGTACAAAATGTACAAGGCATTGGTAAGACCAATTCAGAGCTGGAGTATGGTGGTACAATTTTGGTCGCCTAGTTATAGGAAGGATGTCACAAAATAGAGAGAGTACAGAGGAGATTTACTAGAATGTTGCCAGGGTTTCCAGCAACTATGTTACAGAGAAAGTGAACAAGTTAGGTCTTTTATTCTTTGGAGCGCAGAAGGTTAAGGGGGACTTGATTGAGTCTTTAAAATGATGAAAGGATAGACAGAGTTGAACGTGGATAAGCTTTTCACATTGAGGTAAGGACGATTCAAAACAAGAGGGCTGACATGAGAATTAGGGGACAGAGGTTTAGGGTAACGTGAGGGGGAACTTCTTTACTCAGAGGGTGGTGGCTGTGTGGAATGAGCTTCCAGCAGAAGTGGTGGAGGCAGGATCGATTTTAACATTTAAGAGTAAAGTGGATAGGTATATGGACGTGAAGGGAATGGAGGGGTATGGTCTGAGTGCAGGTAGATGGGACTAGGGGAAAACAAATGGTCGGCACGGACTGGAAGGGCCGAGAGGGCCTGTTTCCATGCTGTAACTGTTATATGGTTATATGGTTATATGGTTTATATGGTTATATGGTGTGTATTTACGTATATAATTGTAGTCAATGCCTACTATGTTCTGTTGTGCTATGCAAAGAAACAATTTAATTGTCCTGTCAGGGACACATGACAACTCTTTTGACTCTTTTGACTTTGACTTTGATTTGATAAAAGTGTTTGTTGTAAACTCAAAAGATCTTATCGGCAATATTTGGCCCAGTAATAAATCCTCACAAAACGTATGCTAGTTACAAATATGCACTTACATATTGGATGTCCTATACTGGACCCACAATAGCAACCCTACACCAGCAGGTGCAATAGAGCTGAATTTTCATCTAAAATTAAAAATTCCCTTTCCAAGACCATATGTGTGTTTTTACAATACTGGGTACAAAAAGTGTGACATCACACATAAAACTGAAGTTCACAAATAATTTATTTCAACATGAATCAGATTAATCAAAAACCCTCACAGAGGCAATACATGACAGGGAGAGATAGTTCATGAAGTTTGAGAAAATCTCATTAATGAACAACATTCCTTGTTTAACATTCGTTCCTATGCGTTTTTTTTACACTTTATGTATTGGTCCACCATAACAACCATTACATGACATTTAGAAAGTCATTTTTTTCTAAAGCATGACAGCTGATTTCTTCACTTTTGCTGTTTTTCAACATACTGATGTACTTTCTTGCTATAAACATGGAGTATGTGACCAAATGAGCAATATTCCTGTTATTTACTGAAACGCGCGTTTCGCGCGTTACACAGTGTCCAAGGCTGGACACCAAAATGAAAGTAGCTCCTGTGTATTTCCTGTATTTATTTTTATAATTTCTTTCTCATGTTTTGAATAAACTTTACGGAAGTATTTGTCCATACGTAATAAGAGACTGCAGGTACATAATTTGATGGAAATATAGTTACTGCAAAATGCTGGTGTTATGCGTGTGATGGTGGACACCAAAAATATTTGCAAATTTTGGCATGGAGCAGCTTTTACAGATTCTTGATATTAAGGTTACTTTCTTCTCATAATGTCATTATCTATTGAGTTCTTCAAACTAGAAATTGTCAATCTTCTTGGGAAGTTCTTTGGTCTTAATTTACCATTGTGGTGTAACGGTGGTTACTCTAAAATAGGGCGGACACCAAGAGTAACCACCGTTACACTCTTTGAAATATGGCCATTCAGAGCACCTAATGCCAAATTCATGTACAATTTTGCTTATTACTGTGAAACATGCATCTCTGCAAAGCAACAAACTTGAAAATGTTTTGAATTATAATGAAATGAATGCAGAAATTGCCTCTTTATTTCATTGTCAAAGCATGTCACATTTTTGGCGTCCTAAAAATGGATAGTGTTGAGATATAAACTGGTTGAATCAGGGAATTATTTGAATTCCTAACTTGATTTTGTGTCTACTATCTCTTGCACATTTGAGTAACAGTCCCTGAAAAAAATAACACCAGACTACTTGAAACAGTGGAGATATGACATTTTTAATGTTCTGTGCAGTATTCTCTCCAGTATTGTAAAAAACATTGGCGGAAACCCCGTGGGGGGGTGGGTTAAATGCCTCGACGCATCTGAGTTTTAATGACATTGTCTAATTGTCTATCTCCCGTTAATTTTATTCAAAGGAACGCAAAATATTTGAAGCAAGGTCAATTCACGAAAACGATGTGTTAACAACTGTCACTATTAATTGCTGCATCGAAATTCATTCATTAATCCTCATAATATAATTGTGTGAACTGACCTTGCTCCAAGTATGATGCGTTCCTTTGAATAAAATTAACGGGAGGCACGGGCACAATTATCATTTGAACTTTGGAGGCTGATTTACGTAGAGAAGGAATAGGCGACGTTTCGGGACGAGACCCTTCTTCAGACCCTTTGTGAACATTGAAGTGTCTGATGGTCCAATGCGGAGATGTTTGAAGAGAATACTTCAATATGTTTGAAGAGAATGCTCCAGAAATACTTCATCTCAAAAGGAGAGACAAAGAACACTGCATTCATTTTTCATTCGGGTACCACTTTCCAAAAGGTATATTTTAAGTGCTGATCAACTACCTATCTTTTCTCCTTTCACTTTTTAATATTTTGTATGGATATTATTGCATGGAAGAAACTGCAGAAAATCTACCATATTACGTGCGAGCAGCCCGTTCTTATTCAGTGATACCATCCATGAAAAATGCTACTTAATCATATACTTTACCCGGAACTTGCACTTATATCATTTCAGATGGGCTAGGGAGGCTTGCGACGTTCATCTGCTCTACAGTTTGCAATTAATGATAGGAAACAAGCTTCATTCCAATGTACATTTTAGGGTCAAAGTCCCCTTCGGCGTTTTAAGTGCATTAGATAAACTTGTCATAAAAATAACAGAAATCATATTTACTAATTGAAACTTAACTTCTGGCAAATTTTCAATGATTTAACAATTTGAACTTTGTAATGTAACCAGCTTTTAAACACAAACTTTCCAGTTTTAACTTCTAACTGAAATATCGATGTTCTAAAAAATCGAGCTATAGCCGACTAAATTTAAAATTGGCGAGAAAGCGCAACTATTATGGTCAGGTCTTTCAATGTATTTTTATTCGCCTCTGTAATAATTTGTTGGAAATAAAAAAGTTGACATGACAATTTAAGCAAAGACACAATCGTAAACCAACAATTCACACTTGTAAATATTGATGTAAATGCGAGGACAGAACTTGTGGGCAGAAAGTTCCAATGGTGAACAAAGTGGCACAAAGGAAAGTCTAAGTATGGTTTTACTAAATATCTTTATAATAAGGCTTATTTGTGCAGCTGTTTTGAGACAACTCGTAGATGTATCGGTTCCCACAATTCATCTTCCCCGTCTTAAAATATAACTCGTACTGAGGTGATTTGTTAACTATCGGCTCGCCCTATTATTGTGGAACCAGCAACAAATGGTAGAGCGGGGGTCGCTGATTTTTGGATCGCTCTCCTTTACTCGGGCAATGATGTGTGGTCGTCTTTGGTGGGTTGCGTAATAAAGTTTGGAGCAAAACCGGGTTAAATTGATGCAACGAAGTGGGGGATCGAGATGTTAACACGCAATAAGTGACAGAATTAAACAAAACTGGACAAAAACTAACTGAACCAGAAACAATCCGGTTGAGGAAAGCAGATTGGCCCTGTTTTCTTAGCTCGTGTTGGGACAAATGGACTTGAGAATTAATAGCAGTGAAAAGCTGGTCGCTTTTTATGGTCAGCATTTAACCATTTTGCAGATTCTCAACCATTTAATATTGATCTTAGGTGACACACTATTCTTCAAACGTTGTCTTGAAGACTTCTGTTCTCCCGACTAGTGTTGCTAAAGTCCCTGTCCCACTTGGGCGACCTAATCCACGCAGTTTCCATACTACAACTACCACAGATTTAAAAAACACTGGACTTCATGCTTGACAGTGACAACATAATATAGGACAGGACAAGCTGCTTGAAAGTGTCCAGTCCTATACTATATTGTCCAGCATGATGTCCGGTATTTTTAAATCTGTGGTACAGATCTGCAGCAATTGACTCATTCTAATGGTAACGGCCCCGTAGTAGAAGCATCCACGTCGCTGGAAACTGGAAGAATCCCAAGCTAATTACCGTTCACAGGGCGCACGACTGAAGTTTCCGATGCCTCGCACGTGTGTGAGTGTGCGCATGCGCGAGCAACCGCCAAGAAATTGTGTCCGCCCTGACCCCCGGTTCCCTCCATGTTTTGACAGCAGTTTCTGTCTCTGAAAATACACATATTCATCCTTGAAATAAATTATCTAGAATCTATTGAAGAAATAAAGACTTATCTTAAATGCTTGACACTACTTTAACTTAAGTAAATCTATGGTTGATTCTAAATATATTTATTTAGTCAGTCCAGGTAATTCACTTTATTTAAAGACAAAATTGTTTTCATGCAAACTTTCTCTAGACATGTGAATTTAAATCAACACATACTGCCAAAAACAGAAATACCTCTTTCTCAATGTTAATCCTGATAAGATGCTGTGAGTGCATGGGAAAAACAGCATGGGTATTCTTTCTGGCATTCCTTGTGCACACTATTATTGTCGTGCTAAACAATTTCGAACCCTGTATTTGTTTTATACCTGATGCCTTAGGCCATAATTCAAATTTCAGATGGTGTTACTTTTATGAAATAATGTAACAGCCACAAACTTTGTGAAGAGGTTTGGGTTACAGATTTATCAAACACTAAACGGGACTCATTTAAATAAGGATTGAGGCTAATATTTCTATATTTCAATATATTCTAACTTTATTTTGTTGGTAACATTTTATTTTGAGATGCCAAGTAAATGCTCAGTAATAATGAAGTTTTAACATTTCTCATGTACGATTGAGAATGTATATACTTGCTGTTAAATAATATTCATTTATGTAACATATTCTATCATTCATGTGATAATAATAAAGGTGATATTAAAAATTAATTTAATTAATCTGAACAAATTCATGCCCAAAAAGCTCCAATGTTGTAGATAATTCTAATAAATAAACCACATTAAAGTATTACTTTGAACAGCGGGTATTTCCAATCAGGATTGCTTTGCTTGACTGTACTATGTTCGTAAGGATGTTGTTCGCTGGTGGCGTGTAGTGCCCGGGATAGAGTGTCTGCAATGTGCATGTCTTTACCTTTTTTGTAGACAATGCGGAAGTCGAACTGTTGAAGCTGCATCATCATGCGTAGAAGCCTTACTGGGGCAGCATGGATAGGTTTGCTCAGGATTGTGACCAGAGGTTGATGATCATTTTTGGCAAATGAGGTCTTTGAATTTGGAGCAGGCTAAAACCATGGCAAGCAGTTCTTTAGGTTTCTGGGCACACACATCTCAGAGGACCTCACATGGTCCACTAACACCACTGTGCTGGTCAAGAAGGCACAGCAATGACTGTTCTTCCTGAGAACACTGAAAAAGACTGGTCTGCCCCAACAGCTGTTGACAACCTTCTACTGCTGCACCACAGAGAGCACACTAACATATGGCATCTCTGTGTGGTATTTCAGCTGCACGGAGGCGGAGACGCGAGCTCTTCATCGCGTCGTCCACAGAGCGCAGAAGATAATTGGGATACAGCTACCAGCCTTGGAGGGCATCAACTATACACGGTGCCTCAGGAAGGCCGTCAGCATTCACAAAGACTCCTCACATCCTTGCAATAGTCTGTTTGAACTTCTACCTTCCGGCAGATGTTACAAGGCCTTCTACACCCGTACCTCCAGACTTAGGAACAGCTTCATCCCCAGAACTATAGCTGCTCTGAACCGGCCCTGCTAAGTGCCCCCCCCCCCCCCCCCCCCCCCCCCCAATGAACTGTCTTCCTCAGATGGTCACGTCGCAAATCGACCCAGCAGAGACCTATTTGCACTTTTTACTGTTTTACTGTTTTTTTTAATAAATCATGTTTCTCTGGGTATCTACATTTTTAGTTGATTAAGTTATGACATCGGATGGAGGCAGCATATCAAATCTCGTTGCACCTCTGTGCAATGACAATAATAGACATTATTATAATAATTATTATTATTATTTATATATTTTTTCTATCTGGACATAGCGCTGTTCCGTATCTGTTAGTGTTCTGGAAGCGTAGGATACTGGCAAAACTTCGCAGTTGAAAGAGGTCTGCAGGTATGCAGCGCCTAGTTCATACTGGGATGCGTTGCAGGTGATTGTAACTGGCAGGTTGAGGTTAAAGTAAGACAGAGTCGGTGCACTAGCGAGCTGTAGTTTTAAAGTCTCGAAAGCTCGCTGGTGGTTTGGGTACCAGGACCATTTGTTGTCCTTGTTGGTTAGTTGACGTAGGGGGGCTGATAGTTTGCTGAGATTGGGGATGAACTTTCCCAGGTAGTTAACCATGCCTAGAAGTTGTTGTAGGCTGGTGACATCAGTTGGTTCGGGAAGCTTGTTGTAGGCTGGTGATGTCAGTTGGTTCGGGAAGCTTGTTGATTGCTGCAGCTTTCAGTGGGTCTGGATTGAGTCCATTGCTAGTGAACACGTGACCTACGTAAGTGACTTTGGGAACCCTGAACTTATATTTAAGTGGGTTTAGCTTTAAGTTGATCTCTCTGGCACGGTCCCTTACTTTATGTAGGTTTGCATCATGCTCGGTGGCATCGCAGCCATAAACTAGAATGTCGTCAACTATGGTAGCACAGGGGAATTCTGCAAACAGTTGTTCCATAGCACGCTGGAAGACTTCGCTGCAGAGTTGATGCCAAAGGGCATTCTTAGGAATCGGTAACGTCCGAACGGGGTGGCGATTGTTGTAAATGCTGATGAGGCACGGTCTAACGGGATTTGCCAAAATTAGTTTTTTGCAGCCAAGACTGAGAAAACTGTTGCGTTACCGATTTGTGCTGCAACGTCCTCGATGGTCCTCATAGGATAGTGTTGCTGTTTGATTGCTGTGTTCAAATCATTAGGATTGATACAGATGCATAACTCCTTCTTGTCTTCCTTTGTGGTGACAACCATGGTGGTAACCCAATCGGAGGGCTCGATGACTTCGGCGAGGACCCCAATGGAGACATAAAACATAGAAAATAGGTGCAGGAGTAGGCCATTCGGCCCTTTGAGCCTGCACCGCCATTCAATATGATCATGGCTGATCATCCAACTCAGTATTCTGTACCTGCCTTCTCTCCATACCCCCTGATCCATTTAGCCACAAGGGCCACGTCTAACTCCCTCTTAAATATAGCCAATAAACTGGCCTCAACTACCTTCTGTGGCAGAGAATTCCAGAGACTCACCACTCTCTGTGTGAAAAATGTTTTCCTCATCTCGGTCCTAAAGGAATTCCCCCTTATCCTTAAACTGTGACGCCTTGTTCTGGACTTCCCCAACATCGGGAACAATCTTCCTGCATCTAGCCTGTCCAACCCCTTAAGAATTTTGTAAGTTTCTATAAGATCCCCCCTCAATCTTCTAAATTCTAGCGAGTACAAGCCGAGTCTATCCAGTCTTTCCATACGTTTAAGTTCATCATGCATTTGCTCATGCATACCATGCGGGACGCGGTGAGGGGCACGTACGATTGGGGTGACTGTATGATAGACAATGATCTTATGTATTGTAGGTAGTTTGCCTAGTTGGTTGTCAAACAGGTCTTTGTAGTTGGCTAGCACCTGTTTTGGTGGTCCCTGTGTCAAACAGAGTTTGTGAACAGCACGCCCGAAATAGACCAAACCCAGGTCATGGCACGCATCGATGCCTAGCAGGGTTTCAGAACTTGGCCGAATGATGTAAAATAGCAAGTCCTTGGTTTGTTCATTGATGGTACACTTGAAATCAGCTTTGCCTAGTGGGTGAAGAATTTCCCCTCCATAAGCATATAAAGTGGAGAAGACTTTTCTCATGCGCTCAGTGGTTCTTATCTTGTTGAACACTTTGAGTGACATGATGTTCACGCGGGCACCGGTATCGATGTTGGCGATCAGTGGTTTGTTATTGACTATCATGGTCACAGCAGGATCAATAACTTTGCCTGTGGTGCGCAGGTTTAGGGAAAGTACGGTAGGCTCAGTGTCTGAGCTATCAGTGTCATTCCCGTGGAAAGATTCGTCTTGTTCATGAGAATCTGAATCTGACGGGTCTTGTTGAATCAGGTGCAGCTTCGTCCTTGGAGCTGTACTCCCACTAGATCGACAACAATTTGCAAAGTGGATGGGTTTTTTGCAATTATGACATACTTTCTCATGGGCTATGCAAAATAGGCGCCCCCTGGGGTGGAAATAGTTACAGTTTGTGCACCTCGTGTTAGGCATGTTCTGAACTTTGCTGGATGCATTGAGAAATCTTTGCGGAGAGTAACTAGCCATATTCACGTTGATTAGCATTCGCGCTATTATAATCAGCCAGTGGTGCCACAGTCTCAGCCATCCGACAAGCATGAATACCATGATCTAAAGTCAGGTTGGCATTCCATAATAGTTCAGCTCGCAGCTTTCAGTCACTCATTCCTCCCAGAATTTTATCTCTAACAAGCTCATTTGTTATTTCACCAAATCTGCATCGAAAACTGATGTGTCAGGTCGCTGATGAATCGTTCCACAGGTTCATCAGGCTGTTGCACTCGGAAAATAAATCTTGTCCTCTCAAGGATTCTATTAGACGGCAGGTCACACAGTTCTCTGAACTTTCTCAGCAACACCATTGAGTTATCTGTAGATTCTGCTGCACCAATACCTGCCCATTAGCATCCAGTTGGGCAGGTGCAAATTCAAACGAGTCAGCGCGGATCATAGCCTCTGTACCCGCTAAATTCAACGATAGCAAAGCCTTCAAATTGTCGAGATCGTTGCGGTGAATGATGCATATATAATGAGAGTAATCCTTCTCAAACATTCTCCATCGCTCGGCGATATCAGAATCAAACACAAGCGGGCTAGACTTTCGACAAGAGCTAGCCATATTTCCAAATCACAAAAAAACACGCAAATAAAAACTGCGTGAACAAAATAAATCATGATAAACAGACACGGGGCAGACACCATGTAAAGAGATCAAACTCACATGGGTTGAAACACAAGCATCTTTATTGTTCATGTCATCAACTACACAGCAGGTCATCACACGTTCACACTGCTACTCAGACTGGTAAGCAGTGGGCAGGATCTTGCACTATGAATGTTAAAATTAGGCGGGGTTATATTTACTAAGCATTCTAATTGGCTAACATGCTAGAGCCAATGCTACACTGGTCCTCTCCATTCTACACTTTTAGTCCTGATGCAGGGTCTCTACCTTAAATGGTGACCATCTCTTTATTTGCACAGATGATGCCTGACCCATCGAGTTCTCTTAGTTCCATCTTCCAGCACATGCAGTCACTTGTGGTCTCATGAGTTTGTAATGTCTATTCTTTAAGATTTTGAGAACAATTATTTCAGTAAGTTTTGTTTATGAAAATAGTAAGATTAAATGAGAACTTACCAGTTTGAAGTTTGATCTTTATTTTATGAGGAGTTACGATGAGGGATAACGTGAAGAAGCCCCGCCAGGCGCATGCGCGTCATACTTCAAAGCAGCGGCGTGAAAACACAGAAACTACAGCCGAAGTGATATAGTAGGACTCAGAAGACTAGAACTACCAGATGATCTTTGCGATTATGAGGACCGGGAGCGGAGGGCACGTAATCCCTCATCCTAACTCCTCATAAAATAAAGATCAAACTTCAAACTGGTAAGTTCTCGTTTAATCTTACTATTTTACTTCGGAGTCACGTGACTGACTACGTGAAGATTTCAAAGCTCTGTGATTTCATGCCGTAGATCCATTCCATACGACACACTGCTTCAGTTGACACAGTAGTGAATAAATAATATATTGAACATTGCTTTGAATTATCCAATAATCATTTTTTAAATAACAATACAGTAATAACCCCTCTATCCCAGGGGAAATTACAAATGAAATTTATAAAGACAAAATCAAATCAAATGGAACCCAAAACAGCATGCCCAAACCCTGGCATTGTCAGGACAGGTTTATCATAATTTTAGAAAAGTTGATTCCTTAGACCATCCTGCGGCCTCGCTGCGGATGTTGATGCCGCCCTGGTGGAGTGAGATTTAAACACATGAGTGTCTACTCCAGCGGAATCCAAAAGCTGTTTACCATCTAGAAATAGTTTATACTGACACCTTTTATGAGGTTTTTTGTGACTGATGAGCATTGCTGTCTCAGAGCCTCTGAGACTCTTAATTACCTCGATATATTGACAGGTGCTTAACTACTCATAACATTTGGTCAACAGGGTATGCTTTAAAACTTACTTTAGTTCCAGCCATTCCTGGCCTGCTTTGTTTGATTAAATCATACATATAAAACTGCAGAAGAATACATGCTATCTAGTCCTAACTTTTGCAATGTTTGCAATCGTTGCGCTGATACTAGCACCATGAGCTTAACCACTTTCAGTGTTAACTTCTGGAAAGACAATGACGTGATTGGAGCCCATTGCCAAAGCAGTGTGAGAACTATACTGACATCCCAGATTTCTGTATATCTAGGTTTAGGAGGATTTTTGTTAACGATTCGTCTCATGAATCGGGACACTAATGAATGACCCGATAGGTTGTTGTTCTGAAACTGCCCTAAATTGGAGGACAAAGCACTCCGAGCACTATTAATGGCACTATAACTCAAGTGTTCATCAAAATGCAATGTAGCAAGGAACTTCAATACATCCGGTATGCTTGCAGTATAAGATATATCTGACTGTAAACAACATCTCCCATTTCTTGATATGAGGCACATATTGTTTCTTAGTGCTATCCCTCCAAGCTGCAGTAATCACATCCATGGTCAGAACCTGCAGATTAACAAATTAATATGATCATGTAACGGATGACTTTCTCCTGTTACTGGATGCACCAACAATTACTGCAGTTGGGGACAGTCATGAATGGCTGAGTCATCATTCTGAGCACCAATGGGAAGCATGGCTGTGTAGGCCAGTCCGGAACCTCCAAAACGCCTAAGGCGGAGTCCTGCTCTGTTTTGGTGAGACATTGCCTAATCAGGCAGAATGGGGAAACATAAAAGAATGTACGTCCCCAATGTAGCGAGAATGCATCCACCCCTACTGCTCCTGGATCTGGTTCCCATGAAACGTATTTAGGCAACTGGTGATTTAGCCTAGATGCAACAGATCAATATCTGGCAAACCATAGCGGCTGACAATCATTTAAAAAATATCAGGATTTAACATGCATTCTTATGTTGTCATTAAATTTTCGTGACCTGTTGTCTGCCACAACATTATCTCTACCTGGTAGGTAGATAGCTGAGACCCAGATGTTTCTGGAAACACACCAGTGCCACACGAGGTTAGCCAGATTATCACATCATACTGACCTTATTCCTCCCATTCTTTGTCCCCGCATCATTGCACTCATTTGTGCCCATATTGCCGAGTTCAGGGTGGTCAATTTGAGTGACGCACATTTACAGGTGTTTTGTAACGTGTGGCAGTCTCATCCATGATCGTATCCTGGAGCTGGTGAGAAGCCATGTAATTAACATTGGAGGCTAGAGTTTTCTCGATAGCCTCACCAGTCCCTTAGTGCTACGTCCGGGACACGTGGAGCGTGGCTCGTATGCTCTGGTGTGTGCACAAAAGCAGTGACACCAGCTTCAGGGTCAGATTCCTCCTGCCCTGGCTTCTCCCGAGTCCAGCCTTAAACAAGGTGCTGGAGAGGATGATTCCCACTGGTATCCATAAGCGGTGTTTTCTTCATCGCTGTATGGACCTCTGCGAGAGGCTGTGAGGGGAATCCTAGGGGCATTCGACCCCGATTGCAATTTTACATGGCTCTTTAAATTTGGAGCATTTTCCCATTTGGTTGAGCCGTCCCCATACCTTTACATTAAAAGGAGGGGAGTCTTCCACATCATCAGACTCATGAGATAAAATGAGCCTGAGAGTACTTTGTTTTGGCATTCCTCCCTGGTGGAGTAGCCTGAGTGCCCTGAAGCACTAGAAACTGATGGAGGCAGTTGAGCTGACAGTAGAAACAGTAGCCGGTATTGGAGCCGGCTTTAGCGCAGCCGTTATCTCCAAACCCGATCTAAATAGCGGTAATCGCGGAGCCGGATTTAGCGCAGCCGTTATCTCCCGACCCGATCTATAATGGGTAACCACGGTCCCCGCGTGTTCCGCTCCATTACGGCAGTTTAATTTACAATACCTCCATATCATTAACTCTAGCTGGCTCTCCGAGCCAGACTTACAGAGTTTAAAATACTCGCAGGGAAGGTTTAACATTGACTTACCTGCTGGTTACTACTTACCGCTGGTGGAGCTGCGCTCTCCAGCCCGTCGGTGCGCCATGCGTCGGACGTAATGACGAGCATGCGCCTGGCGGGGCTTCTTCATGTAGTCACTCACGTGACTCCGAAGTAAAATAGCTTTGGAGTAAAGAGTCGGTATCACTTTCAAAGGAGGCAATAATAAAGATGTCATGTGTTTATATTTATGATGTATGTATTTGATTTGGCAAAAGATATGAAAAGGATTTATAACATTTTGAGAAAACTTGAAAGATATATTTCTCCATTGAAAAGCTACATTGTGACTTCCGGTGGCGCTATGGAGTGAGTGGAACTCGCGCCATTCAGCTCCGCTAAAAATTGTATGAAAAACGGGGGTAAAAGGGGTTAACTGAAACTACTCACCAGAGGAGAACGGGTGTGAACGGCTCCGGTAGCGTTAAAAAGGTGCGTGACGTCATCAGGCGCCCGACCTTACTAAGAAAATGTCGATGCATCGCTCCCCCCCCCACCAAGTGAAAAAGCCTGTGAAAAAGGAAGTAGGCCTCACTGGAGCCGCGGGCTCGAGTTTGAGTGCCTCCCAGGAAGATATTTTAAAGATGGATGACCTCAAAAAAATTATTATGGATGAGCTAAAAAAAATGCTTAAGGATATGAAAAAATAATATAAAGAGGAAATAAAGACTTTAAGAAATGATATTTTGGTGTATCATGAAAATTTGAAAGAAGAGTTCAAAAAAGAAGTTATAAGTACTGTAAAGACTATGATGGACGAATGCAAAGATAAAGCGGGTACTGATTTGCAACAACAGTTGGATGACGTAAACCGTAAAACTGGTGAGATGGAGTTGCTGCTGGATACCAAGTTAGAACCTATTAAAACTTCACTTAACCAACAAAATGACGTAATAAAAGAATTGACTGAATCAGCCGAGAAGCGTCTTGCCGAGAACAAGCGTTTATCAGAATTATTACACAAAATAACTGAGAAATGCATTGACTTGGAGGGACGTCAAAGGCATCAGAATTTGCGTATTGTTGGATTGAGTGAAGGCCGAGAGGGAGATCAAGAACCTCGAAAATTTGCTGCAAAACTCCTAAAAGATATTCTGAACTTGGACCAAGAACCTCTGCTGGGCCGAGCACACAGGGCATTGAGACGTACCCCTAGGAGGGATGCTCCCCCAAGACAGATGATTGTGAAGGTGGCTTACGATCATGTTTTTGAAGAAGACATGGACTCTATCTTGGGGTTAAGGAGGGATGGATGGATTATTAATAAATATAGTTTTGTATTACCTACCCCTTAAAAATGTACATTAGCTCTCCTAATATAGTCCTATGACACTAACTATATTTGATATTAGTAGTATTATTAATTAATTATTAAGTATATAAATTTAATACCCCACCCCGACATATATAGCCCTTAAGGCAAAAACGGAGCTGGAATTATTAACATTTTTTTTCACAGAAGTCCGTAGAGTAATAGTTAGATTAAACGAGAACTTACCAGTTCGAAGTTTGATCTTTATTTTATGAGGAGTAACGATGAGGGATTACGTGAAGAAGCCCCGCCTGGCGCTGGAACGGCATACTTCAAAGCAGCGGCATGAAAACACAGAACACAATAGCCGGAGTAAGATAGTAAGGCTCATCATAGATTTAGAACTACCAGATGATCATTTATTTTATGAGGGTGTGGAGTGGAGGGCACGTAATCCCTCATTGTTACTCCTCATAAAATAAAGATCAAACTTCGAACTGGTAAGTTCTCGTTTAATCTTACTATTTTACTTCGGAGTCACGTGAGTGACTACGTGAAGAGTTTGAAGCTTTCTGTGTTTTTCATGTCGTAGAATTCTTCCATACGACAGTCCGGCTAGGTCAACACATACATGAGAAAACCAGACTAGTTTTAGTTCTTTCCATAAATCTTTTAATGATAAAAGAACATATAATAACCCTCTTTTATACCCGAGGGAACCATTACAAAGTGATAAAAGATATAAGTGATAACATAATTGATAATATCAATCAATAGTGAAACAAAGCAGGTGATTACAGTGAACCCAACACCGCGTGTCCAAAGCCTGTCATTGTGTGAACAGGTTTATTGTAGAACTTTGAAAAGTTTCTTCTTTACACCACCCTGCGGTTTCTAAAATATGTTCGAGTGGTACGTCCTGTAACTTCGCCGCGGATGTAGCTGCTGCCCTGGTGGAGTGAGATTTGAACACATCAGTGTCTACTCCTGCTAAAAGTAACACCTGTTTTTAACCACCTTGAAATTGTTTGCACTGAAGCTTTTGTGTGTGGTTTCTTATGCGTAATCATTAATGTTTTTTCATCTCCTCGAAGAGTTTTAGTAACTTTTACATAATGATTCAAATGTTTAACTACACACAATGTTGGATCAATGGATAAGCTTGAAACATTACCTTCGCTCCAGTTCTCCCTGGTCCGCTTTGTTTGATCAGATCATAAAACATAGAACACAATGTTATCTGCAGTCACATGCATACAGTCTAAACGTAACATTTGTAATGTTTGCACCCTTTGAGCTGAAACCAATGCCATTAACATTACTAATTTAAATGTTAACCTTTCCAATGACAAACCTTCGATTGGAGTCCATTGCCTAAGTAAGGTAGTACAATGCTAACATCCCAAATTTCTTGTATATCTTGGTTTGGGTGGATTTTTGTTAAAGATTCCTTTCATAATCTGGATATTAATGGATGTGATCCAATTGATTTCTGGTCGGAGATTTGTCCTAAAATAAGATGATAAGGCACTACGTGCACTATTAATGGCACTGTAACTTAAGTGTTGTTCAAAATGCAACTTGGCAAGGAACTCCAATATGTTTGCAATGTTCACAGTATGATAGGATATATTTGACTGTCTGCAAAATTTTTCCCATTTCTTTATATGTGTCATATATTGTCTCTGAGTGCTATCTCGCCATGATGCGACTATAATATCCATAGTTCTATCCGACAAACCAAGCTCTTGTAGTGGTCTGGTCAAAACCTGCAGATTAACAAATTCATATAAGCATGTAATGGATGAATTTCTTTGGTTACTGGTTTTATCAATAAATCACTGCTGTTAGAATTGACATATATGGTTCTTTAATCATGTTTAACATCAATGGGAACCATGGTTGTGTCGGCCAATTTGGAATTACCAATAATCCTGTGGCAGAATCTTGTTCTATTTTCTTCAGACATTGCTGAACCAGAGCAAATGGTGGAAAAGCATAAAAGAACATATTCCCCAGTTTAGTGAAAAAGCATCTACTGCTACTGCGTCTGGATCTGGTTCCCAAGACACATATTTAGGCAATTAATGATTTAGTCTTGATGCAAACAGATCAATGTCTGGTAACCCATATTGAGTCACAATTTTACTGAAAATTACTGGGTTCAACATCCATTCTGTGTTATCTTTAAACATCCTTGATCTATTGTCTGCCACCACATTGTCTTTACCTGGGATGTAATTTGCCGAAATCCAAATTTGGTGGTTAATACACCATTGCCATATCTGATTGACCAAACAATCACATGATACCGATCTGACTCCACCCATGTGATTAATATATGCAACAGCTGTTTTATTGTCTAATTGTATCAGTACATGTAGATTCTTTTTTGTAGAACAATATGCCTTCAACCCATAAAAAGCACCCAATAATTCTAAATAGTTAATACCATATGTTTGGAGAAACATTTCCTCTTGGACAGTCCATCTGCCCCCACAGCTGGAGAATGAATCTGTTGCCCCCCATCCGAGAGCACTAGCATCTGTTTGTAAAATTACTTCAGGCTGTTGTATCAGAATGTTTTTAGCAGCTTGTGGGACATTTTCAATCCACCATTGTAATTCCAATAAAGCTTCTTTTGTTAATTGCATAGGCCTATCAAAATGGCCTGTCTCTTTTTTAGAGCTCTTATTTTGTCCCTTTGAAGGTTTTGGTAATGTAATGGACCAAATTCTACTGCAGGAAATGCTGCTACTAGTTTACCAATAACCTTTGCTACTTCTCGGATGGAGGGATAAGGTTTGTGAATGAGACCCCTACAGGTCACCAAAATATCATCAATCTTATCTGTTGGCAAAGTTACTAACATAGTAACTAAGTTAATTACAAACCCCAAATAGTTAATTGACTGTGCTGGCTGCAGCTGGGACTTAATTGGATGAATCAAGAACCCTAACTTTTCAAATAAAGTTTTAGTTGCTGAAACTGATTTTCCAGCTGATTCCTGATTATTATTGATGATTAAAATGTCATCAAGATAAGCCATACCGATGTGCTTTTGTGCTCTTAATTGTGCTAAAGCTGGTTTCAACAGCTTTGTAAAGAGCCTGGGAACTGAACTTAACCCATTTGGTAAAGCTTTAAATTGCCACAGCTGTCCCAGCCAATTAAATTTTAAATACCTTAGAAAAAAACGATGTATTGGTACTGAATAGTACGCATCCTTTAAATCAATTGTAGCCATATAACAACCTGCTGATATCAAATGTCTTGCAGTATTAAATGTTTCCATTTTAAAATGTTTATATTCGACAAATTTATTAAGATTTGTAAGGTCCAGAATAATTCTGCAACCACCATCTTTTTTATTTCTTGGAAATATATTTGACACAAATTGATGCTCATGTTCAACAGTTCTTTCAATAACACCTTTTTTTAAAAAATTTGTCAATTTCCCCATTTATTTCTGCCTCTTCAATTGCAGAAAACATGAAACCATAAGCAGGTTAATTTTGTACCGGAGAATTAACACCTTCTTTAAATGTAATAGTAGCTCCTGAAACTGTTTGTAAAATAAACCGATCAGATGTGATGGCAAGCCATTCATCATAAAACATTTGTAATCTCCCTCCAACTGGAGATTTGTCCACAGTTTCTTTAAGCATAGAATAAATTTTTTGTACCTCTCCATATGAACGTGGTGGTCTCCTTCTCCGTATACGGGTGAACATTTGGCTGTGTCGGATGATAATATTTTCTTATCATACTCCTGCCTCTGTTTCCAAAATCAAATCCCCTTCTTGACGAAAAATACCTTCTTTGTCCAAAGACGAAAGGTCTCATGTGGCTAATAGATTTAGCCTCTTCATCCATTTCTCTTATTTGTTTAGGCAGGTTTTCTCCAAATAGATAACCAGGAGCTTGAACACCACTTGATCGACACAGACCTGCAAACCTTGGATGAAATATGGGCCGAATCGCAATTTTCCTCATACAATTAATTTCATAGAAGGAATTGCATAATAAGCCCAAAGTATCTTTTTGGATTTTATCCATCTCCAACCCCTCCATTTGCCTTCCAAAAGCAGTAATGGCAGCAGAAATCAATTTGAGGATTCTTTGAAATCTTATTTCTTGTCCTCTCATGCCTGGAGTCATAGGCGTCCATATAGACGGATTAACCGTAGGTACCTTCAATGAGGTGCAATTATCCGGTGTTTTATATAATTCTGCTGTTTCAATCATCACAGAATCTTGAAATTGGTGAGATACCATACAATTAATACTGGCAGCTAGGTTTTCTTCCATAGCCTCACCACTTCCTTCAGGTATAGCAAAATCTTTTGCCATCTCAGGCACATCTGGCCTTCTCTTTTTTATTCGTGGTGTGCACTCATAATCCACATCACCACTTGCAGGGTCTGTCTTTTGCAGCCCTGATACACTTGGAATTATATCCAATGAGACTTCCTCCGCCCTTAATCCTGGGTCCGGAGTTTCAAATTCCCAATTTGGCACATAGCCTTATTCTGTATATTCAAGCCCCTCAGGGTCATTTTGGGAAACTTCTGGGTACTGTGACCCTTGTCTCATTATATTTTGGAGCACTTTCTCCATATGTTCCATTTTTAGCCATATAGCTTTATTATCCGGAGGACTTTCATTATCAGAGTCATTATCAGAAACCACGGGCCTCACGGATTTCGTTTTACATTTTCCAGGAACATTTCCCTCCGTGGTTTGTATTTCCGGAGAAACATAGAAACATAGAAACATAGAAATTAGGTGCAGGAGTAGGCCATTCAGCCCTTCGAGCCTGCACCGCCATTCAATATGATCATGGCTGATCATCCAACTCAGTATCCCGTACCTGCCTTCTCTCCATACCCTCTGATCCCCTTAGCCACAAGGGCCACATCCAACTCACTCTTAAATATAGCCAATGAACTGGCCTCAACTACCCTCTGTGGCAGAAGTTCCAGAGACTCACCACTCTCTGTGAGAAATTATAGTCTCACTAACGGGTGAATCAGCGGCCACCGGTATCGGAACCGGATCCGCACTAAACTCTTGTCCCGTATTTTTAGCTTCACCCCGGGACGATCTTTTTACCCGCGAAATTATCCTTTGAGACTTCTCATTTTTCTTTTCCATTTATCTGGCTAAATCAGTACGCCAGCGTGACTCTGATTTTTACTTTTACTTTCTCTTTTGCTGGTTTTACCAGCGTAACATCTTTTTTAGAACGTCCCCACTTTTCCTTACACTTACCTGCGGGTTCGTTCCGACCGCTGCGAGGAGCTGCGCTCTGCAACTCTTGCTTCTGCCGTCAGCGTCGACGTAATGCCGTTCCAGCGCCAGGCGGGGCTTCTTCACGTAGTCACTCACGTGACTCCGAAGTAAAATAGCCACGCTAGTGTGGCTTACACTAACACTAATTATAGTTGTAGTCACTTTTTTTTTCCCCTTACACTTTACTAACATAACTTACTTTACTCACATTTTTTATTATTACTTTTATACTACGTATTTTATTTCATATTATATACTATATGGATTTAAGTATGATTGTTATTATATAGTTAGTTCAAAGAGACGTGTGTATAAGACAATGACACAGAAATTAAATTTCATCGATCTGATGTTTGGGTATAGGGTTGGGCTAGATTAGCTGAGACATCTACTCCATTATAAACCACCTTAATAATAACATGTATGACATAAATACTAGGATTGGGGGTGATGGAATCACCTTCTGTAGTTGGAATGTTAAGGGAATTAACAAACCAATTAAAAGAGGTAAAGTTTTAGCTCAATAAAATAGATTGAAATCTGATATTATTTTTCTCCAAGAGACACACCTTAAAAAAGACGTGCAGTATAGATTAACAACAAAATGGATTTCCAAAGTATATCACTCTTCATTTACACATAAGTCTAGAGGGGTAGCAATAATTATTCGTAAATGTATACCTTTTAAACAAAGCTCAATAATAGAAGATGTTGAGGGTAGATATATAATAATTACAGGTGAATTACATTCTAAAAAAGTAATCCTTATGAATATATATGGTCCTAATTTTAATATTGTCCATTATTCTTCAAGAAAATATTTAACAATATCCCTATATCCACTCAACATAATCTAATAATTGGATGTGATTTTAATTGTACCTTAGATAATTATTTAGATAGATCATCAATGAAAAGGAAAACCACTTCTAAGTCAAGTACACTTATAAATTATTTTATTAACACAGCAAATGTTAAGGATATCTGGAGAACAGATAACCCATCTGGTCGAGAATATTCATTTTTTTCCCCTGTATCGGAACCTACTCAAGGATAGACTATTTTTTTAATAGATTCAAACTAATCCCATTTACGTATGACTCAAAATATCATAATATTATTATCTCGGATCATACTCCATTAACATTTAAGATAAAATTAAAAGACATAACTATTAAAATCTCTAACTGGGATCAACCCCCAAATATTAAATGATAAGGCTTGTTATGATTACTTGGTAAAACAGATTAAATTATTTTTTGAAACTAATGACAAACCTGAATTTCACCATCACTGCTTTGGGATACATTTAAAGCATTTATGCGTGATGCGATAATATCAGCACACGCATACTTTAATAAGGAAAATCGAAAGACTCAACAAAAGTTGGAAAATGAAATAAAACAATTAGATATTGAAAATGCAATATCCCCTTCAAAGGGGCTAAAGTAAAAAATTGCATCATTAAAATATAAGCTAAATAAAATATATTCAAATCAGATTATTAAACCTTTTCAACACTTTGAATTTGGGAATAAACCACAAAAATTACTGGCACGCCAGCTTAGAAAATTAGATGAGGAGAAAATGATACATAAAATTAGATCTGAACAAGGAGAAATATTGACTTTACCAAAAGATATCAATGATAACATTTTTACAATATATCAAAATCTTTACTCATATAAACTAGTAGGACAATCAGATGGAATGGAAACATTCCTACAAGAATGTCATATTAATAGTTTGGATCAGGAAGGTAGAGACTTGTTAAATGTTGATATATCAGTAAAAGATATTGATGAATAACCATATAACCATATAACAATTACAGCACGGAGACAGGCCCTCTCGGCCCTTCCAGTCCGTGCCGACCATTTGTTTTCCCCTAGTCCCATCTACCTGCACTCAGACCATACCCCTCCATTCCCTTCACGTCCATATACTTATCCACTTTACTTTTAAATGTTAAAATCGATCCTGCCTCCACCACCTCTGCTGGAAGCTCATTCCACACAGCCACCACCCTCTGAGTAAAGAAGTTCCCCCTCACGTTACCCCTAAACCTCTGTCCCTTAATTCTCATGTCATGCCCTCTTGTTTGAAATCTTCCCTACCCTCAATGGGAAAAGCTTATCCACGTCAACTCTGTCTATCCCTTTCATCATTTTAAAGACCTCAATCAAGTCACCTCTTAACCTTCTGCGCTCCAAAGAATAAAGACCTAACTTGTTCCACCTTTCTCTGTAACATAGTTGCTGGAACCCTGGCAACATTCTAGTAAATCTCCTCTGTACTCTCTCTATTTTGTTGACATCCTTCCTATAACTAGGCGACCAAAATTGTACACCATACTCCAGAATTGGTCTTACCAATGCCTTGTACAATTTTAACATTACTTCCCTACTCCTATATTCAATGCTCTGATTTATAAAGGCCAGCACACCAAAGGCTTTCTTTACCACCCTATCTACATGCGATTCCACCTTCAGGGAACTATGCACAGTTATTCCTAGATCCCTCTGCTCCACAGCATTCCTCAATTCCCTACCATTTACCATGTATGTCCTATTTTGATTTGTCCTGCCAAGATGTAGCACTTCACACTTATCAGCATTAAACTCCATCTGCCATCTTTCAGCCCACTTTTCCAAATGGCCCAAATCTCTCTGTAGACTTTGAGAATCTTACTTCATTATCCACAATACCACCTATCTTAGTATCATCTGCATACTTACTTATCCAATTTTCCACCCCATCATCCAGATCATTGATGTACATGACAAACAACAGTGGACCCAACACAGATCCCTGAGGCACCCCACTGGTCACCGGCTTCCAACCTGACAAACAGCCATCCACCATTACTCTCTGACATCTCCCATTCAGCCACTGTTGAATCCATCTTGCGACTCCGCCATTAACACCCAAAGATTGAACCTTCTGAACCAACCTTCCATGGGGAACTTGTCAAAGGCCTTACTGAAATCCATATAGACAACATCCACTGCTTTACCCTCATCAATTTCCCCAGTTACCGCTTCAAAAAATTTCAAGAAGGTTTGTCAAACATGGACCTTCCAGGCACAAATCCATGTTGACTGTTCCTGATCAGACCCTGTTTATCCAGATGCTTATATATATTATCTCTAAGTATCCTTTCCATTAATTTGCCCACCACTGACGTCAAACTAATAGGTCTATAATTGCTAGGTTTATTCTTTGAACCCTTTTTAAACAATGGAACAACATGCGCAGTACGCCAATCCTCCGGCACTATTCCGTTTCTAATGACATTTGAAATATTTCTGTCATAGCTCCTGCTATTTCTACACTAACTTCCCTCATTGTCCTAGGGAATATCCTGTCAGGACCTGGAGACTTTATCCACCTTTATATTTTTCAAAAGTGTCAGTACTTCCTCCTCTTTGAATCTCATAGTTTCCATAGCTACTCTACTTTTTTCCCTTACCTCACAGAGTTCAATATCCTTCTCCCTTGGTGAATACGAAGAAAATAAATTGTTCAATATCTCCCCCATCTCTTTTGGCTCTGCAGATAGCTGTCCATTCTGGTTCTCTAATGGTCCAATTTTTATCCCTCGTTATCCTTTTGCTATTAATATAGCTGTAGAAACCCTTTTGATTTACTGTAGAAACCCTTTGGATTTACTTGGATCAAGTTGAATCAATTGGATCATTAAATAACGGAAAAGCCGCAGGCCCTGTTGGCTTAAGTGTTGAATTTTATAAGAAGTTTTATGATCTGATCTCTCCACGTTTACATATAATATATAAATTCTTATGAAAAGGAAAGTTACCAGAATCATTAAATGAATCTACAATTACACTTATCCCTAAAGCTGATAAAGATTTAGAAGACCCTGGTTCATACAGAGCAATAGCTCTTTTAAACACTGATCAAAAAATACTAACTAAAATTTTATCTCGTGGGCTAGTTTAGTGATTAATAACTTAATACATCATGACCAAACAGGTTTTATCCAAAACGCTATTCATCTTATAATCTGAAACGTCTATTCAATATCATATACTCAAAAAGAGTGAATGATATTGAACTAGCTGTCATATCCTTAGATGCTGAAAAAGCATTTGACCAGGTTGATTGGCCATATTTATTTAAAATAATGCAGAAATTTCAACTGGGGGATAGATTTTCCAAATGGGTAAAAATCATATACTCGAATCCAACTGCAAGAATATTAACAAATCAAATGTTATCAGCAAAATTTAATCTCTTTGGGGGTTGTAGACAAGGATGCCCGTTATCACCATTACTATTTGCTTTGGTAATAGAACCATTAGCCGAAATGATTAGATCAGAACCAGAAATATATGGATATAATACCAAAACTACAACGAATAAAATATCTCTATACGCAGATGACATCTTAATTTATATTATAAAAAAACTCCGAGATTAGTATTCCCAATCTACTTAATGTTATAACTAAGTTTGGCACATTTTCTGGGTATAGAATTAACTGGAATAAAAGTGAAATTATGCCTATAACTGGAATAAAATTAAATATACTAGAACAATTCCCACTTAAAATAGTCACGGACAAATTTAAATATCTAGGAATTAATGTATCTAAATCCTATAATTGTCTATTTAAATATAATTATCCTCAATTGTTAAATAAACTAAAAAAAATATATATATTGGAAAACACTACCTATTTCAATGATCGGTAAAATAAATGCTATAAAAATGATTTTTTTTGTCTCAATTGTTACATTTATTTCAAGCCATCCCTTTATATCTCCCTAAAATGTTTAAAAAAAATAGATAACTTTGGTTAATAGATTTATTTGGGACTATAAAAAATCATCGAAATAAGTAAAAAACATCTATGTAAATCTAAAATAAATGGTGGACTAGCACTACCAAATTTCTTATATTATTTCTGGGCAGTTTCAGATTAAAAATATGAATTTTTGGTTGTAAAATTAGATATGAGCCAAACTGGCTAAAGATGGAAAAGGAAGATGTTTGCCTTTTGATGTAGGTTTGATTTCTTTTTGTGCCCAGGGAAGTACAAAAAAAAACCGTATGGTGATAACCCTATAATTCTTAGCAATAGATTGTTTTTGGAAACAAATAGTTAAGACCCTACATATGGATAATTTGTCACTTTGTTTGCCAATTATGAATAATCCTTGTTTTAAGCCCTCTGTATTGGGACAAGGGGTTTTAGACACTGGAATGATTTAGGAATTAAAAGGATAGAACACCTTTACAAGAAAGGAACATTTCTTTCATTTCAAGAGTTACAGGATATCTATGGATTGCAGTCAAATAACATATTTAGGTATTTACAAATTAGAAACTATATTAAGTCAAATACGCAAGACTATAAAAATAGAAAACCAGGATTATTAGATGAATTGTTTAATAAACACCCAAATACAGAAAAATTAATAGCGTACATATACAATACTATTTTGGATAGGGAAATCCCAACTTCGGAAATATATCGACAAATATGGGAAAATGAAATAGGTTTATCTATAACGAAGGAAACTTGGGAAGAAAGCCTACACTATATATACATCGTTGCTCATTAAATGCTAGACATATTGATACAATTTAAGGTATTACACAGATTACATTATTCAAAAATGAAATTAAATAGAATGTATCCTAACATTTTTTCTATTTGTGATAAATGTCAGAACTTGGAAGCTAAATTAACGCATAGTTTTGTAACATGTATAAAACTCAACTATTATTGGACAGAAATCTTTAGAGTTATCTCTGAAGTTCTTAAAATTAAACTGGACCCAGATCCAAAATTAATAATATTAGGAGTTCCAGATTCAAATCTAATATTAACAGTAAACCAAAGAAATGTCTTGGATTAATGTTTGATAATAGGGAAAAAATTAATATTGAAATTTTGGAAGGGAACATTATCCCCCACAATTAAAATGTGGACAGTGGAAATGTTGGAGACGTTGCATTTGGAAAGAATCAGATTTGTCCTAATTGACAAATACGAACTCTTTGAACAGATATGGTCTCCATATACAGAATATTTGAAGGGGGTAGCTGTTCTTGGCATCACAACTCAATGGGTACCCGGCAGGATTAGATGAAAATAATTTTTTTTTTTTTTGGATTGTATGCATGTCTCTATTGATATCGTTTATTTGAAATTGTGTTATTTCCACTATTAAGATGTATACTATAATGTTTTTTTTTCTTTTTTTTTCTCTTCTCTTTCTCTCTCTATATAATCAAAATTATTATTTAATCACTATTCTTATTGATTAAAATCTATTATTTTCTTTTTCTACTTTCTAAAAAATAGAAGTTTATAAGAATTATTTGTAACATCCATATACTTATTGAAATAAGTTGGTTGTGTATTTGAAAAGTTGTTATACTGTTGTTAATGATGGATTACTTCTAATAAAAATATTATTAAAAAAAGAAAAGCTACATTGTTTTCTGTAGGAATAAGGACTCAGACCCAAAATGTTACCCTGTCAATTTCTCTCCACAGATGTCACAAGAGATGCCTCCTCTTGAACATCAAAAAACCTAAGGAGCTGATCGTGGACTTTAGGAGGGCCCATCATCCGAGGACGTACACACCATTGAGGATAAATGGGGATACTGTGGATAGGGTGGATAGGGTGAGTTGTTTTAAACACCTGGGAGTCCACATCTCTGAGGATATGACATGAACATCACATGCTGCAGCACTCGTGATAAGGCAAGGGAGCGCCTTTACCACCTCAGGCAATTGAGGAAATTCAGAGTGTCTCCGAGGATCCTCCAGTGCTTCTACTCAGTGGCTGTGGAAAGCATCTTGTCTGGAAATATTACAATTTGGTTTGGGAATTGCTCTGCCCAGGACAAGAAGGCTCTGCAGAGGGTAGTGCGTTTGGCCGAACGCACTATGGGAACTTCACTCGCCCCTCTGCAGGAACTATACATCAGGAGGTGCAACTCCAGAGCCAATAAGATAATGGGAGACCCCTGCAACGGACTCTTCCAGCTGCTACGCAGGCAAACGCCTCCGTTGCCATGCTGTGAGAACGGAGAGGATGAGAAGGAGTTTCTTCCCAGAGGCCATTAGGACTGTAAACTCCTATCTCACCAGGGACTAACTTTACTGTACCACAATACCGCCCACAATATTTAATATGTAAAAGAACATGTCATTCTGTTCCATTCTGTTTGTAGTTTGTTGGTTGTTTGTTTGTTTGTTTGTTTTTTGCACAAAGTCCGCGAGCATTGCCACTTTTCATTTCACTGCACATCCCGTATGTGTAGGTGACAAATAAACTTGACTTGACTTGACACATGACCCACTGAGTCCCTCCAGCACTCAAGAATCTTTTTGTTCAAGATTTGTGTATCTGCAATCTCTTGTCTTCAAGCTACACTTTTTCTCTGGTTCCAGTCATTTAATTCACAAATCAGTAAACTCCATTCCATATAAATCACATTTGTGTATCCTTTGTTTGGAACATAGAACATAGAACAGGACAGCACAAGAACACACTCTTTGACCTATAATGTCTGTGCCGAAAATGATGTCAAGATCATCACTTATCTTTCTGCACATACCCCATATCCCTCATTTCCTTGCATATCCTCATGCCTATCCAAATGCCTATTTTACTTTCGGAGTCACGTGAGTGACTACGTGAAGAACCCGCCTCACGCTGGCAACGGCATGACGTCAACGCTGACGGCGGAAGGAGGAGCTGCAGTAAGGAGCAGCTCCTCGCAGCGGTCGGAACGGCCCCCGCAGGTAAGTGCAGCAAAGTAGGGATTTTTTTAGCGGACGCTGGGTAGGTCCAGCAGTAATAGTTATGTTAAATCAAGTCAGAGTCAAGTTAAGTGCTGGATAGCACAGATTATGAAGTAAAAGAAAATTCGCGGGTAAAATGCTTCCTGGGGTGAAAAATAAATATACGGGAAAAGCTAGTGCGGAGCCGGTTCCGATACCGGTGGCCCGCAGATATACCCGTTAGCGAATTAGTTTCCAAAAATGATAACCACGGAGAGAAATGCTCCTGAAAATGAAAAAAAAAATCTGAGAGGCCCGTGGTTTTGATGACTCTGATATTGCAAGTCCTCCAGATAATTAAAACTATGTGGAACTAATTATGGAGCATATGGAGAAAGTTCTCCAAATTATTATGAGACTAGGGTCATAGTACCCAGAAGGTTCCTAAAAAAGCCCTGAGGGGTTTAATTATTCTGAATATGGCTGTGGGCCTAATTGCGAGTTGGAACTCTGGACCCAGGATTTGGGCCGAAGAAGTCTCATGGGATGAAATCCCAATTGATTTAGGCTGCAGAAGACAGACCCTGTTGATGGTGATTTGCATTTGAAAGCACACACAAAATAAATAAAAAAAGAAAAAAAAAAGAAAAAAAAAAAAAGAAAAAAAAGGCCAAATGTGCCTGGGATAGCAAAAGAATTTGCTATATAGGAAGGAAGTGGTGAGGCTATGGAAGAGAACCTAGCTGCCAACATATATATATGGTATCTCACCAACTCATGTTTTCTGTGATGATTGAAATATTAAAATTGCACAGCACAAGAAATTGTGCCTCATTGGAAGTGCCTACGGTTTATCCGTTGATATGGGCATCATGACCCCAAATATGAGAGCGTCAAGTAGTGAGGTTCAAAAATCCTCACAAATTATTCTGCTGCTATTATGGCTTTTGCGGAGATGGATAAAAAAAAATTAAAAAAAAAAGGAAAAAGAAAAAGACGCTATTGTGCAATTCTTTCTATGAAATTTTGTATGAGGTAAATGGCTATTTGGCCCATTTTTCACCCAAGGTTTGCATACCTGTGTCGAGCAAGTGGTGTTTAGCTCTGGTTGTCTGTTTGGAGTAATCTGCCTAAATTATTAAAATTGGATGAAAAGTTAAATATTTTAGCTGCATGAAAACCTTTGTCTTTGGACTAAAAGGTATTTTTCGCCCAGAAGGGGATTTGTTTTTGGAAATAGAGGCAGAAATATTCAAGAAGTCTTATTGTACTGCACAGCCAAATACTTACCCGAATTGGGGGGAAAAGGAGACCACCACGCTCATATGGAGAGGAGTTGAAAGATTTGTTCTATGCTTAAAGAAACTGCGGATTAATCTCCAGTTAGAGGGAGATTACAAAAAGTTTTATAAAGACTGGCTTACTATTACTTTTGATCGGTATATATTACAAGCAGTTTCATTAACCACTATTACTTTTAAAGAAGGGGTTAATCCTCCTGTACAGAATAAACCTGCTTATGTTTTCGTGTTTCTGCAATTGAAAAAGCAAGATTAATGTCCAAATTGCCCATTATCTGGAAAAGGGGTAATGGAAAAAACTTATGAACACGAGCATCAATTTGTTTAATATTTTTAGAAGGAATAAAGATGGCGGTTGCAGAGTATTCTGGACCTTACAGATCTAAATAAGTTTGTAGAATACAAACATTTAAAATGGAGACATTGAATACTGCAAAATATTTTAATTCAGCAGGTTGTTATATGGCTAAGATTGATGAAAAGACGCCTATTATTCTGTACCTATGCATCAGTTTTTTCGGTGGTACTTAAAATTTAATTGGTTGGGACAATTTATGGCAGTTAAAGCTTTGCCAAATGGACTGAGTTCAGCTCTTAGACTCTTGACGACACTGTTGAAACCAGTTTTAGCTCAATTAAGAGCACAAATGCACATTATTATGGCTTATCTCAATGACATTCTGATCATTAGTGATTATCAAGAGTCAGCTGAGAACTCAGTTTCAGTTACTAAAGCTTTGTGGTAAGCTAGGGTTCTTGATTCATCTAATTAAGTCCCAGCTGCAGCCAGCACAAACAATTAACTTTTGGGGTTTGTAATTAACTCAGTGACTATGTTAATAACTTTACCAACAGATAAAGTCGATGATATTTTGGTAACTTGTAATTATCTCATTCAAACCTTATCCTTCCATCCGAGAAATAGCGAAAACCATTGGTAAACTGGTAGCAGCGTTTCCTGCAGTAGAATTTGGTCCATTACATTATCAAAATCTTCGAAGGGACAAGATACGAGCTCTCAAAGAGAAGGCAGGCCACTTGACAGGCCTATGTAGTTAACAAAAGAAGCTGTGTTGGAATTACAATGGTGGGTTAAAAAATGTCCCACAAGCTGCTAATAAATATCATGATTAAACAGCCTGAAATGGTTTTTACAAACAGATGCTAGTGCTCTCGGATGGGGGGCAACAGATTCATCCCCCAATTGTGGAGGTAGATGAAAAGCTCAAGAAGAAGCTTTTCTTCAAGCTGATGGTATTAACTATTTGGAGTTATTGGGTGCTTTTATGGACTAAAAGCATATTGTTGTGTTAAACAAGGTGTACATGTGTTAATACAGTTAGACAATAATACGGCTGTTGCATATATTTATCACATGGGGGGAGTTAGATCAGTATCATGTGATTGTCTGGTCAATAAATATGGTAATGGTGTATTGATCGCCAAATATGGATTTCAACAAGCTACATTCCAGGTAAACACAATGTGGAGGCAGATAAAAGATCAAGGATATTTAAAGATTATACGGAATGGATGCTTAAGCCAGCAATATTTTAAAAATATTATACACCAATTTGGGTTACCAGAAATTGACTTGTATGCATCAAGGCTTAATCATCAATTACCTAAATATGTGTCTTGGGAACACGATCCAGATGCAGTAGCGGTAGATGCTGTTTCGTTAAGCTGGGGGAAATATGTTCTTTTATGCTTTTCCACCATTTGCTTTGATTCAGAGATGTCTGAAGAAGATAGAACAAGATTCTGCCTTTGGATTGTTGGTAGTTCCAAATTGGCCAACTCAACTTTGGTTCCCAGTAATGCTGAATATGATTAAAGAGCCATATATGTCGATTCCTAACTGTAGTGATATTTTGATTCGTCCAGTAACTAAAGAAATTTATCCATTATATGCATATATGAATTTATTAATCTACAGGTTTTGACCAGACCACTGCAGGAGCTGGGATTATCGGACAAAACGATGGAAATTTATAGTCGCATCATGGCGAGATAGCACACAAAAACAATATATGACACATATTAAGTAATGGGAAGAATTTTGCACACAGTCAAATATTTCTTATGATATTGTGAATATTGCAAATGTTTTGGAATTCCTTGCCAATTTGCATTTTGAGCAACATTTAAGTTACAGTGCCATTAACACTGCACGCAGTGCCTTGTCATCCTATTTAGGACTTATGACTGATCAGAAATCAATTGGGTCACATCCATTAATATCTAGATTCATGAAAGGAATCTTTAACATTAATCCACCCAAATCAAGATACACAGAGATTTGGGATGTGAGCATTGTACTTACGCTACTTAGACAATGGACTCCAATTGAAGGGTTGACATTGGAAAGATTAACATTGAAATTAATAATGTTAATGTCACTGGTCTCACATACCTGCCAACTTGTGAGATTGAAAAATCGGAATCCTATTAGTCTGACGTCAGTGAGGGCGGGGCACGTGACGTCAGTAAGGGGCGGGGCAAGTGACGTCAGTAAGGGGCGGGGTACGTGACGTCAGTGAGGGCGGGAAAGTGACCTCAGGGGGGTTACACAAAAAGCTGGAGAAACTCAGCGGGTGCAGCAGCATCTAAGTAGCGAAGGAGATACACAAAAGGCTGGAGAAACTCAGCGGGTGCAGCAGCATCTAAGGAGCGAAGGAGATACACAAAAGGCTGGAGAAACTCAGCGGGTGCAGCAGCGTCTAAGGAGCGAAGGAGATACACAAAAGGCTGGAGAAACTCAGCGGGTGCAGCAGCATCTAAGGAGCGAAGGAGATAGGAGACGTTTCGGGTCGAGACCCTTCTTCAGACTTTCTGCTGCACCCGCTGAGTTTCTCCAGCATTTTGTGTATCTCCTTCGCTCCTTAGATGCTGCTGCACCCGCTGAGTTTCTCCAGCATTTTGTGTAACCCTCCATTCTCCAGCATCTGCAGTTTCTTCGTTAACAAAGTGACCTCAGTGCGGGCGGGGGGGGGGGGGGGGGGGGCAAGTGACGCCGAACGCCACCGTGCCGGATCGGGGTCATGCGGCTGCGTGCTGACGTACACCCGTGCGTGTCCCCATAAGCGGCGCAGGCGCGGTGCGCTCTCTCGCTGTCTCCTCGCCGCCGCCGCGCCATGGGTCGCATGCACGCTTCCATCCAATTCCGAATTCCAATTTTTTCGGAATTATTGAGGAAAAAATCGGAATTCGGAATTGGATGGAAAAATCGGAAGAATTCCGCCCAAATCGGAATAGTTGGCAGGTATGGTCTCAGCTCAAAGAGTGCAAACTTTACAAATGTTGTGTTTAGACTGTATGTATGTGATACCAGATAATATTGTGTTCTATGTTTACGAGCTGATCAAACAAAGCAGACCACGGAGATCTGGAGCAAAGGTAACCTTTCAAGCTTATCATATTGATCCTACTTTGTGTGTGGTTAGATATTTGAACCAATATATTAAAGTTACTGAGACTCTTCGAGGAAATGAAAAAACGTTAATGGTTACGCACAAAAACCACACACAAGAGCTTCAGTTTAAACTATCTCAAAGTGGTTGAAACAGGTGTTGCTTTTAGCGAAGTAGACACTGATGTGTTCAAATCTCACTCCACCAGGGCGGCAGCTACGTCCGCGGCGAAGGGGCGGGACGTACCTCTCGAGCATATTTTAAAGTCGCAGGGTGGAGTAGAGAAGAAACTTTTTCAAAGTTCTACAATAAACCTGTTCACACTATGACAAGCTTTGGACACGCGGTGTTGGAGCACTATAATCACCTGCTTTGTTTCCTATTAATTGCTATAATCAGTGGTGTAGTCACTTCTTTTATCGCTTGTAATCATTTCCCTCAGATATAAGGAGGGTATTTATATGGTCTTTAAACCATTAAAAAAGTTAATTGTGAAATGATCTAACATTAGTCTGGTTTCTCATGTATGTGTTTACTTAGCCGGACTGTCGTACGGATTAATTCTACGACATAAAAAACACAGAAAGCTTTAAAATCTTCACGTAGTCACTCACGTGACTCCGAAGTAAAATAGTAAGATTAAACAAGAACTTACCAGTTCGAAGTTTGATCGTTATTTTATGAGGAGTTACGATGAGGGATTACGTGCCCTCCACTCCCACCCTCATAAAATAAATGATCAAATGGTAGTTCTAAGTCTTTTATGAGCCTTACTATGTTACTCCGGCTTTTGGTGTTTCTGTGTTTTTCATGCTGCTGCTTTGAAGTATGCCGTTGCCAGCGTGAGGCGGGTTCTTCACGTAATCCCTCATCGTAACTCCTCATAAAATAACGATCAAACTTCGAACTGGTAAGTTCTGTTTAATCTTACTATTAAATGTCACGAATATATATGCTTCAACCACCACCCCAACAGTGCGCTCCAGGCACTCACCACCCTCTATGAACAAAACTTGCCCCACACATCTCCTTACAACTTTGCCCCTCTCATCTTAAAGTTGTGCCCTCTAGTATTTGATTTTTCCATCCTGGGTAAAAGATTCTGACTGTCTAACCCATCTATGCCTCTCTTAATTTTATAGCGGGGTTGCATGTAAGGTCATCGGGTTAAAGGGCGTAACGCACGGAGCAGCTCAATCCTTGTGGAGGACATGGTGGCTTCAGTATACACTGTTAACACAGGAAACGCGTACTTCTTTCCTGATAAAAACCGCCAAAATGATCATTTTTGCGCTGTAAATAATTGCGGGTGTTGTCATTGAAAGCGGGAAGGTATCATGTTTAAACTGGTGTTATCGCAGGGAGTAGCGTCTTTTACAATCCGCGACTAATAGCCGCATTCATTGTCGTGTCCAGAGAGACAGCACCATCTCGATAAGCCTTCGCTAAATAAAGCGAACTCAAAGTCAGAGCAATTTTATTGCAATATTGTGGGGTTATTTTTTTGGGTGACTGAGCGCTCAGAACCAAATGCTCTGGTATCTTTGCTCTGAACCCGAGCACCAAGGTGTAAGCGGCCGAAGGAATGCATCCCTCGGGACAGCCCCCACTTTCCCCCCCGGGGTCAGCTTTGTCCGGCCACGGCCGCCCTCCGTCCCGTCTCCCTCTGTGGTCCGCACTGTCAGGGGCTGTGGGTCGGCAACGCCCACACACACGGGGCTGCGTGGAGCCGGGCCGGGTGAAGCGGGGCCGTGTGAGGTGGGGGCATGGCCGTGGGCAACGTCAGCTGCAGTAAAGTTGGGGATGGTCTGCTCCCTCCGGCCACCCAGAGTCACCGACTCTGCACCGTCACCTCGACCTCTTCCTCCCCCCCCACCAACCCCCTCCTCCCCTCCCCCCCGCTCCCCAGGCCGCGTGGATAGACGGCCCGGGGTCCGCGAATGTTCAACCAGTCTGGATGCTGGGCCAGACGAAGAGCCCACTGTGCTGGCAGCCATAGTAAATGCTTACCTGCAGTTCATCGCGTGTACTCGTTGGCGTTGCCTGGCAACAGTATGGGTCACGGGTCGTGACCTCGACGGCGCGCAACCTCCCTATATACTTCTATCAGGTCTCCCTGCAACCTCTGGTTTCCAGAGAAAGCAATCCAAGTTTGTCCAATCTCTCCCTGCAGCTAATCCTCCCTAATCTAGGCATCATTCTTGTAAATGTGTAAGAAGGAAGTGCAGATGCTGGTTTACACCGAAGATGGACAAAATGCTGGAGTAACTCAGCGGTTCAGCATTTGGTTCTGAGCGCTCAGTCACCCAAAAAAATAACCCCACAATATTGCAATAAAATTGCTCTGACTTTGAGTTCGCTTTATTTAACAGGCAGCATCTCCGTAATGAAAGAATGGGTGATGTTTCGGGTCGAGACCTTTCTTCAGACTGAGAGTCAGGGGAGAGAGAGACATGGAAGGGTAAGATGTGAAAAAGGAGACGATGAGAGATGGAGAGCAAGAGGAATGACATGGGGAGCAGTGAGAGAGTTGCAAAATTCTCGTCGGAGAGAAGAGTTGACACCTTCAAAGTAGGCATACCTTGAGGAGATTTCACAGTGGTGCAGAAAAATGTGTAAGAAGGAACTGCAGATGCCGGTTTCCACTGAAGATAGACACAAAATGCTGGAGTAACTCAGCGGGACAGGCAGCATGTCTGGAGAGAATGAATGGGCAGCTTACTGGGACTGAGAACGCATCCTGCCAGGGCTCCGGTGTCGAGAATTATTGTGGAGGACGTGTTGTCCCCTAACCTCACCGATTGTGATCTGTAGGTTAGGATCCCGTTGAGGGTCCACTGGAAGAGGGGGTGTGCTGATTCCTAAATCCAAGAGTTTTGAGTTGAGTTTGGATGGGATTATTATGTTGTAGGTGACATAATACATAATCCTGACAACAATAGGAGACTAATGTTGGAGTCTTTGTTGTCTCGGTGTTCCAAAGATTAGGTTAGAGCCACGGAGATGGCGTCTGCTCTGGATCGGTTTTTACTTCCTTCATTTAAGCATATGGCACATCTGTTTATTCATTTCTCTTTCATTGTCTTATCTACATTTGGAAATTCTGACCAGCTCCTCTCACCTCTCCCTCCACACTCTGTCTTGATGCATGGTCCTGGCCGAAACATCCACAGACGTTGCCTGAGTCTCTGAGTTCTTCCAGCAGTTTCTGTCTTTTTATTGTACCAGCATCTGGAGTCACTTGTGTCTTTTGTATCCGCTTCAAATACATCTGTGCACGTTATCTAGCGATGTTACAATACTTACCTTCAGCGGCGCAGCAGTTCTGCCACTGGCCGTGTGCATGACTTTGTCGCCTTTGAGGAGGGGGGGGGGGGCGGGATTAAAATCCAGTTTTCTACTGCCTGTCTTTAGAGAAGGTACACAGACACCTTAAAGTCGTCAGTACTTTATTAAGCATACATTATACATAGCCCTGGCTGTACGTGGTCTGTCACGAACACTAGAGAGAGAGCTAGGGGCGTGTGGGTTACAATTATACTAACTGGTGGGGGAGTGGTTAGCATGGACATCGTTACTATCAATTAAAGCTGTACACACATATCATCTACATCCTTCCTCTACCAAAACAAACAGTGAGTGACAGGGCGACCACGTCTCATGCGCCAGGGTGAGTGCAAACAGTAAAGCACAGGGATACAGGATCACACGTAAATCGCCGTAACGGACCGGCGGCCTGACCAGGCGACCAGACCGGGTCCACACCTCGCCATTACCTCCTTCCCCGACGGGAACAAGCGGGGACGCTGGGGCATGGTGGGGGCTACGGACAGGAGAACCCCTTGCCGATGAAGGCATCGGGGGGGCGGCGAAGAGAAGGGCGAGGAAGCCGGAGAAAGCGGGACCGCAGCCGGGAGGCGTTCCGGAGGAGGACGAGGGGAGGTCGGCCCCAGAGGAACGGGCAAAGCACAGGGCCGCGACAGTGGCAGCGGGGGGGCATACGGAGCCGCCGGGGGAGGGAGAGGCTCGTTCACGAGCCGGAGATGCTGGCAGGACCGGCGGTACACCGTCCGTCGTGGTTGACAAGGTACGAATGAGGGGAACCGGCAGAACCGACCACCACGGCCAGCCTGGAACGGCCAGAAGAGGACCACATACGGAGAGAAGAGGGCAGAGGACACGGCAGGACCTGTCGTGGGAACGCTTCTGGATACTGTGTTTTTCGGCAATGCGTTCCCGGACCAAGGCAGGTTTAAAGACGGAGGGGGATAGGGACTGCTGAGACACCGGGACCGTGGGCCTCGTGACTCGGGACATGAGTCGCTGAGCCGGGGAGCCCAGGGCATGCTCGCGGGAGATGTTTCGGAGGTTCAGCATCCGTACAAGACGTCCGATCTGATAGTCCTGGGCGTGAACTTCGTGCCCTCCGGTCAGTTGAAGTCCCTGGCCGAGCACACGGCGGCAGACGCTTCGCTACAGCAGCTGGCCGCGATCATCAAGCAGGGTTGGCCAGACCGCTGTTCTTCCCTGCCGGCCGCAGCGGTGCCTTACTTCTTGGTTCGTGACGAGTTGGTGCTGCGTGATGGTGTGATTGTGAAAGGGCACAAGGTGGTGGTGCCCGAAGCACTACGAGAACAATACTTCGAAACCGCTCATCGTGGCCATCCCGGGGCCGAGGCGACCCTTTCTGTCGCTCAGAGCCAGTTTTTCTGGCCTGACATGCCTCGCTACTTCCGGGATAGGGTCTCCGCATGCCCTACCTGTAACAGCCTCGCTCCACAGCAACAGCGGCAGCCGCTCCTACAGCAGCCAGCTGCTGACCTGCCATGGTCTGCGCTAGCAACCGACATCTTCGAGTGGCACGGAAAACACTTCCTGGTGCTTGTCGACTCTTACTCTTACTCCACTCTCTCTTACTCCGCGGTCATCGAGAAGTTCCGCCACCACTTTGCCACCTCCGGGTCCCCCGTCAGCCTGCAGTCGGACAACGGCAGCCAGTTCACCAGTGCCGAGTTCCGCGCTTTTGCTGAACGATGGAACTTTCGTCATTACACCAGCAGCCCGGAATACCCACAGAGCAATGGACTGGCCGAGTGCGCGGTCCGCAGTGCTAAAGGATTGTTGGAGCGTTGTCGCCTATCCCGCTCCGACATCTACCTGGCCCTGCTGAACCTCCGAAACATCTCCCGCGACCATGCCCTGGGCTCCCCGGCTCAGCGACTCATGTCCCGAGTCACGAGGCCCACGGTCCCGGTGTCTCAGCAGTCCCTGTCCCCCTCCGTCTTTAAACCTGCCTTGGTCCGGGAACGCATTGCCTGCTTGCTATATTTACGGCGCTGTGTGACCTTCCCACTAACCACATCTTAGAGCGTTTCAAACTGTTCTCCAGACGCCAGAACCCTGGAAAATCTATTGACAATTTTGTGGCCACGCTGCGCCAGCTGGCTCGCCGATGTGACCTGCATGTTCTGACCCCTGATACTTTGACCCGTGACATTTTAGTCTTTGGTCTGCAGGATGATAAGCTGCGCTCTGAGCTGCTGCGTAAGCCTGATCTGACATTTGATGAGGCGCTGCATGCCTCTCGTTTAGCTGAGGCTGTCTCCTCCGCTGTACCTGACCCTTTGGTCCACACACCCAGTCTCGCTGGTCCCCAGTACAATGCTCCCCGGCGACAGAGGGTAAGACCACTGCAGGGCTTCAGACCGCCTCAACGATGTCCAAATTGTAACTTTGTCTCACACCGTTTTAATGTGTGCCCGGCGTTGGGGAAAACCTGTAATTTCTGCAACAGGCCCAACCACTTCTCGGCTGCATGCCGTTCCCGTGGGATCCCTGCACAGCCACAGCAGAAACCGTCTCGCTACTTGACACGTGATGATTCGGCGTCTGGTTCCCATCTCCAGCACGATGATCTTCCCACTTCTGACACCATTTAGAGAAGGTACACAGACACCTTAAAGTCGTCAGTACTTTATTAAGCATTCATTATACATAGCCCTGGCTGTACGTGGTCTGTCACGAACACTAGAGAGAGAGCTAGGGGCGTGTGGGTTACAATTATACTAACTGGTGGGGGAGTGGTTAGCATGTACATCGTTACTATCAATTAAAGGTGTACACACATATCATCTACACTGTCCGAGGCCGATTTCCTCGGGCTGCCAGCTGTTGCAGAAAATACGTTCCGACTTCCATTCCCGATTTTTTGTTTAATCGCGAGAAAATGTAATGATTATATTAAAATAAAAAGCGACTTCTAACGCCGTCAATGCCTACCACATGATGGATCTCACGTACGGGACAAAACAAAATGTAAGTAGTCTATTTTACATATAAACTAGCTTCTTGGGATGACTTTAATCAATCCTCTACAGGCAAAAATGTTATTTGGACCCCATACGAACCGGCAATGTTTTTCCTGCCGATATGGGGTTCAAATTCACCGCAAATGCAACATTCCAATCGATCGCGTTTCAGACGCAAGATGATTAAAATGCTCATTTTTTTGGAGAAAAGCCGTCTAAATTGTCTATATTTTGTGTTATTCTATCTCTCTCCATGATCATATAAAATATTCACAGTTTGAGTCACATGTATTGTGCAAAAATCAATAATTTGATTATATTTTGGGTGGATGTTTCTAGATTAATTTATGGGATTAAACATTAAATTCCTTCCATCTGGGATATAAATTCATGACAGTGAGATTTAAAAAATCATGTTATATTGTGAATTCTTGTGTGAATGGGATTAGTTTGTTATTTGGATACTTAGGCTATTAAAAACAAATATCTTTTTCTTAAGAAATGTAATCTGCAGGACATTCTTAATGGGAAAGTAGTGCGCAGAAAGGCATGTCATGTGTGGTTTGAAGAGCAAAAACTTGTAGTTTACAATGCCAAAATTGAAAAGTTGAGGAAAAACAAGGTGTACAGAGTTGCCTATTGGTTACAATCTGAGGAGTATGATGACAGAGAAGTCTCTGGAACTCTCTGCCACAGAGGGTAGTTGAGGCCAGTTCACTATATTTAAGAGTGAGTTGGATGTGGCCTTGTGGCTAAGGGGATCAGAGGGTATGGAGAGAAGGCAGGTACGGGATACTGAGTTGGATGATCAGCCATGATCATGGCGGTGCAGGCTCGAAGGGCTGAATGGCCTACTCCTGCACCTAATTTCTATGTTTCTATGTTTTCTATGATTCTACTGATTATGATATGCCAATGTACCAGCTAGCAACTGATCTTCTCCATAAAGACTTGGTCTATTGCTAGAAATTGTAATTTATTTACCTATTTATTTATGTATTTACCTGTTACGGATTTACAGCATATAATACAATAATATTAAAGTTTGTTTCTTGAGAATATCACACTTTTGAATTTTCAAGGCAGTCTGGGTGTTTATTACTATTTCCGTCACAACGGTCAATTTTGTAATTAACTACAATTAGGTAATTAACTAATTATAAGCTTTAATTTCAGGTCATCCAAGTAAGATGTTTTATATTTGTTTCAGAATGTTTCAATCTATAATAACTGAAAATTTCATTCAGTTCTCTTGATTTTTAAGAAAGTTATGGGCTTTTGACTGTCCCAAATCACAGCTTTTGTGTTAAGTCAATGGAAAAGCAATAGGGAGGTTTTACGGCAGTCGGGTCACGACCCATGACCCATACTGTTGCTACGCTACGCCAAGTGGAGTACACGCGATGAACTGCAGGTAAGCACTTACCATTGTTTCCAAAGTAGTGGGCCCGTTAAAACCCATCGAAATTGTCAATTTTTGCGCTGTAATAATTATGGAAATTGGGATAAGTGTGAGAGACATTTAGCCTAATTTAGCGATAATTCCCAATATTTTCAATTCCGATATCTGCACGGCCAATGTTGGCCAAGCACTTTAGCTGTTGTTGTCCCTTCAGCTCTCGCTTCTCTTTACCTTAATTACGCTTCACTTTTGGAATTCTGAAGTTGGGTACACGTCTCTCATGCTTACCCCGACTTCCACAATTTTTTACAGCGCAAAAATTCAACATATTTTTAACAGGTAGGAAAGTACGCATTTCTTGCATCAATAACATATACCGGAAGTTACGGATGTCCTCCAGATGGATTGAGCGGCTCCGTGCGTCAAGCCCTATGACCCAGTGACCTTACGTGCACACCCCCTATAGGGAACAAGATACTAATTTCCGAGTATGAAAATGGCCATAACTTTTTTAATACTGAAGATATGAAAGTGAATTAGGTGTCAAATTAAACTTCGTTTATGCTTTATCTGATGGGATAAATTGCAGACTTGATTTTTTAAATCTCAAAATGTTGTAACATTGCTACATTATCTAATACTTTTGACAGCAAGTTACACTTTATTAAACACTGACATCGCTCTCGCAATATTGCATGCACTACTTGCTTGTTTCCAAAAATGTGGTATGAAAATCTAGAGGTGCGTTTCCTAAGATGTTGCAAGGTGATGAGTATTATCGTTACAATTATTATGAGCACAACACTCACCCTCAGTAGAGCAAGTGAAGGTTAGGGGCGGGCCCATGACGTCACCAGCAAAAGCGGTTACGCGTCACAGGGGGCGCGGGGACGGCGGGCGGTTGGCGCCGGGGTTTGAAGCGGGTCGTCATGGTGAAGGCCGAGGTGCCGCGCGGCAGTTTGCGCGCGCTCTTCAAGCGCCACCAACCGCAGCTACGGCTCGGCCGCGACGTGCACTTCATGGTGAGGCCGCCACTGGGGACAGGCGGGCGGGCAACGGGCAACAGGGCGAGACCCACTCACCCGGCCGAGTGTGCTGGGCGGCGGCGGCGGCGGCGGCGGCGGCGGCGGCGGCGGCTGGCTGGCGGGACTGGGGGTGGGGGGTGTGACTAGGCCGCGCCCACCCCCTCGGCCGGGTGAGTGGGTCTCGAAGGAGAGCGTCCAGTGGTGGGGTGGGAGAGAGGGGTCTGGAGGAGTTGGGTGAGGAGTCTGGAGGGGGCGGGTGGGGAGTGAGAGGGTCTGGAGACGGGTGGGTGGAGGGGGAGGGTGCTGGGTGAGGAGTATGGAGCTGTTGGGGTGGGTGGGGAGTGGAGGGGCTGGAGGTATTGGGGAGGGGGGGTCTGGAGGTGGGGGGTGGGTGTGGGGTCTGGAGGTGGGGGGTGGGTGTGGGGTCTGGAGGTGGGGGTGGGTGTGGGGTCTGGAGGTGGGTGTTGGGTCTGGAGTTGGGGGGTGGGTGTGGGGTCTGGAGTTGGGGGGTGGGGTCTGGAGGTGGGGGGGTGGGTGTGGGGTCTGGAGGTGGGGGGGTGGGTGTGGGGTCTGGAGGTGGGGGGTGGGTGTGGGGTCTGGTATGGGGGTGGATGTGGGTACTGGAGATGGGGGTGGGTGTTGGGTCTGGAGTTGGGGGGTGGGGGGTCGGGGTGGGTGTGGAGGTGGGCATTGGGTCTGGAATTGGGGGGGGGGGGGGTGGGTGTGGGGTCTGGAGGCTGAGGGGTCTGGTGTGGGAATCTTGAGCTGTTTTGAAAGTCACCAAGAACGGTTGATCAGGGCAAAGCTGTAGAGACACTTCTCTATATGGTCCAACATGGTTCCACATAATAGGCTGCTCTGGAAGGTTAGATTACCTGGAATTCAGGACGAGACAGTTGACTGGATACAAAGTGTGTGAGAAGGAACTTCAGATGCTAGTTTATACTGAGATGGATCAGGCTGGGTCAGGCAGCATGTCCTGCTGGAATCAAGAGGGTGTGGCGATGTGCCTCTGAGATCTGCAATGGGCCCATTGATGTTTGTAGTTTATATTAACAATTTGAATGATGATGTATATAGCATGATTAGTAAGTTTGCAGATGACAAGTGTATGGTATTGCAGTTAGTGAAGATGTTTATCAAAAAATGCAGCTGGATTTTGATCAGTTGAGCAAGTGGGCTGAGGAATGGTTAATGGACTTTTGTGCAGCTGTTGCATTTTGGGATGTCAAACCAGGCAGGAAGTACACAGTGGACGGCAGAGCCCTGGCGTGTGTTGTAGAGCAGGGGATTTAGGATTACGGGATACATAGTTCCTTGAAAGTGATGTCACAGGTAGATGGAGTAGACAGGTAGGGTGTTACTTTGAAGATGGGGTAGACAGGTAGGGGTGTTACTTTGCAGTTATACAAGATGGTGTTAAGGCTACATTTGTTCAATTTTGGTTACCCAGCTGTAGGATAGATGTTGTTATGCTGGAAAGACTGTAGAGAGGATTTACGAGGATGTTGCCAGGACCTGCACTTCAGGGAGAAGTTCAGCTGGTTAGGACTATTCCTTGGAGCACAGGGGGATAAGGGGTGATCTTGTAGAGGTGTATAAGATCAGTAGGAGAAAAGATGGGGTAGGTGCACAGCCATTTATCCAGAGTAGGGGAATCAAGAACCAGAGGACATAGGGTAAGTCCCGCGGCCATTAAGGCCGCGCCGGGCGATGTAAGGCCCCGCTCCGCGTCTTGGTGTTGGAGCCCCCGGTGGGTGCTGGCAAGTCCCGCGGCTGTTTAAGCTGTGCCGGGCAATGTAAGGCCCTGCTGCGGGTCACCTTCAACCCCGCAACTCGGGCGGAAGAAATTGCCGTTGCGGGAGCTCCGAAAAGCGGTCTTGCACCAGGGACCCGTGAGCTCCCGATGTCACCATTCACCGGACCTGCGGCTGGAGACTCCGAAGCTCCGGAGTCGAGCCGCAGCAGCAAGCTACCACAGCTCTCCACGCTCCAAAGCCGGCCAACCCCACTGGCCGATGGTGAGTCCGCAGGCTCCATGACTGGAGCCCCCAGGTCGTACTGGTTGGAGGCCGCTCCACGGTGCTAGGCCCCAATGACAACGGAGACATGACAGGGACAAGGAAGAGATTTAAAAGTTTTCCCCACCCTGCCCCCCGCACATACACAGTTAAAACAATTAAAAAAACACTACAAACTATACACTCAACGGGACAAAAATTAAAAAAAACAGAAGGACTGCAGAGGCCGCTGCAACGTCAGTCGTGCCACCTAGTGTCATAGCTTGTGTGACTAAGTTTAAATTGTATTGAGCCACGGGTTGTACGGTTCCCTGGCCTGCGAATTCCTGCTTGTTTCGCGCACACACGCACGTGTTTCGGACCACCTGGCCTTGGGTTAAACTTTACCCCTCATTCGGTTATAATGGACAATCGGCAATAACTTACACCATCTTTTACTCCCTCCATGTGGTCCGTTATTATGAGGCTTTGCTATACTCTTTTATGCTGGTTGATAGTTTCTCTTCGAAATTAATATTTTATTTACTTGAATGGTAGCTTCCATTTCACTTTAAATTTAGAAAGTTTTGATGCTGTAGTCCACTTAATTTTATCTTATTTTTATTTTCTGCAATGGTTGGAAGCAGTAAATACTTTGCAAACAAGTTGTTTACTGAAGGATCTTTCAAGTTGCTTCCATAACTTTAGATGGCAGAAATTACTGCACCAATTGCCCAAAGTATTAAATTATTGTTTAGATTTGTTTATTGATTAAATAATGGAGGCAGAATTTTGGCAATGTACATGTTTTGCAGCCAGGTTATGAAGTTTTGTTTGTCATTTTGTTGTGAGCCCTGTAAAAAGGACAATGCAAGTACTTTTAATTGCATGTTTTGTTATTTGACTTGTTGCTGCAGTTGCTCTGAGTTTATATCAGTGGGCCATGTCTTATCTGATTTTTCTCCATACCAGGGTTTTCCAAGGGATGAGTAGTCCAGATATTGGTTCCATCGAGCCAGATGAGGTATTTGGGTCGTTTCATCAAGAGATCCATTGTTCTGTTAATTCTCATCATAGTTTTGTAACTTGTGTGCTGTATGCACTCATTGCAGAGTATTGTAGCTGGTATGTTTTAATTTACCTTTGCCAGTGTCATTTCAGTAAGAATCTGTTCTGAATATATGTTAGGGCCTCTTACTTTCTTGTTGTATTTAGACATGCTAGCAATTGGTTTTCCTATCGAAGCAAGGAACTCCTGGTGCTGGTTTGCAGAAAATGCACAAAGTGCTGGAGTAACTCAGCAGGTCAGGCAGCATCTCTGGACAATGATTTGGGTTGGGACCATTCAGGCTGATTGTTGGGGGGGGAGGAATGAAGAAACCTGGAAGAGAGAAGGGGAAGAACACAGCCTGGCAAGTAATAAGTTGATACAGGTATGTGCGGGGAGTGAGGGATAGGCAGATGGTTCGATAAATGCTACAGCTAAAAAGAACAAAGCTGTGAGACAAAATAATTGAAGGATTGTGAAGCTAAGAAACAAAAATAAGGAGGGGAGAAATTGATGTGAGCCCGGGGGGGGGGGGGGGGCACGGGGAGAGAGGGCTGTATAGTCTTCCGTATCCAATTAATTAGTCTGTCTAAATATCTGTTGTACATTGCATGTAGCATATGTAAGATCTATCTCTCTGTTGTTATATAAATTGATGTAGATGATTCTAATTCTATTTTTACTGTCAGTCTTTTATTTATTGCTCTAATGTCCCCCTCTTTGCCTGGCACCCTTTTTGTGATTTTTGTAATCCTTTTTATCCCAGTTTTCCACTTTTGTTCTCCTCTTCATCCTTTTTTTGCATTTACTTATTTCTACCTTTACTCTGAAGAAGGGTCTCGACCTGAAAGGTCACCCATTCCTTCTCTCCGGAGATGCTGCCTGTCCTGCTGAGTTACTCCAGCATTTCGTGTCTACCTTTCCTTAGTTTGGTTCAGGTCATTGACTTGGAATATTAGCTCTATCATCTGTCCTGAATACATACCTGCCCTAGATAACTGATTGCCTTTGGACAAATTTATTTAGCTGCTTTAATAGTGCTGATTTTTAATAGAATAATTTTAGTAACAGAAAATTACTTGGAAAAAGGCAGCCCTTTTTCTATATTTTTCTCATTTGATGTTTAAGAAGTAACATTTTAATTTTAATTGTAGGTGCATTTAAACTGTCTCTTGTTCTTGCATCGTCTGGCACAAGAGGCTAGGATTGAAGCAGTTGAAGCCAAGTGTTCTGCCATTCAACCAGATCATATCATGGAAGTGGCAAAGGTAAAATTATAATGCCATGGTCATATTATTTTTAAAACTGGGTATGTTAAAAATCCAATTGACATCTATTCCAGTGAGTATAACAATAAATTCACAAGCCGTCAACTGCTGCGTATAAAAATTGTTGAATTATTCAAAATATCTTGAAATTAGATGAATCAATATTAATTCCCTGGGTTGTAAGCTGCCCACGTGAAATTCCTCCAATTTGTATGTGGCCTCACTCTGATAGTGGAGGAAGCCCAGGACAGGAAGGTCAATATGGGAAAGGGAGTTAAACTGTTTGCCAACCGGCAGATCGTGGTGGTCAAGGCGGACTGAGCGTAAGTGTTCACAGAAACGATTACCAAGTCTACACTTGGTCTCACTGATATGAGACAGCACGGGGATACAGTAGATGAGGTTTGAGGAGTTGCAAGTAAACCTCTGCCTGATATTCGTTTTAACTTGTCTAGGCATAGAGAGCACTGAACAACTGCATTCTCATTATTGCTTAAGTGGACATATTTTGCATTTATTGTTTTGATAGTAAGCGTAAACATGATACAGCAAGACAAGATGGGTTTGATTGTTTTATTGGTGGAATGGAATGTATTCATCTGAGTACTCTGCTATTAATGAAATCATTAAATCGTTTGCCTTGAGCATGGGGATTCAGATATAAATCTGTACCTCGAGCAATGGGTTTAAACCAAGCTCCATTTAATTCTTGATTTTGTATATATATTGTTTATTTGAAAGTAATGGGCGGTATGTGAAAATCTAAACAAAAATGATTTCCATTCGTGAACCACTATAATTGCACTACTAAGCTCGCCTCAAGTTGTATAGATGATTTTCAGTATATTTGTTTGCAGATGATAATAAAACACAATTGTTAATGGGTAAATTAGTAATTTATCTGATTAAAATATTTAGAATCTACCTTGTATACATAATTCTCAACGAATTCTGATGCTCCTTTGATAGTTTTCCAACTAAATAAAATTTACTCATGCAGAAATATTTGTTTTGACCCCCAGAGTTATAATTATGACATGACAACCTGGTCTCAGATCATTGTGTTCAAAGCATATAATATGTCATAAAATATACTTAACCACTGAAAGTATGTTTCTCTTTGAATTTGCAGACTGTTCTGAAGAAGAGTAGAGGCTGAAGGGAAACATATGCACATTATGCTTGTATTTTATAAACCGATGCTAATGGAAATACTGAGTTTTATGTAACCAAGGAAATGTATGAGACTTTTCCTTGCTGGAATCATTTACTCTTGTGATATTTTGCTTGTGTTATTTCATTTAAATATTACATTTCTTTTGGTATGACACGGTTGAGGTGCTTTTTCACAACGTATTGCTGATTCTACAAAAATAGAAAGCATGTTAAAATCTGGTCATATGTACAATACATATTGCAATTCAAGGAGTTTATTTGCCAAAGGAATCTAGTTTTTGACATGTTGAATTGCATGTGGCGAAAATAATTAACTGATCAGTATATTTTAATTTGCCCATAATAAAATTATTTTAAAATGTTTTTAAATGACTTGCCAATCAAATGTTCATGGTTAATATTGATCACATTGATGCATTGCCTTTCAATCCAGTTTGTATTGAAAGATATTAAAGTGTTATCGGTGGTCTTGCACAAACATCGATTTGACCGTTTAGCAGAAACTTAGTGGTGTATTATGAGACTAGGGCTAATATAATTGCCAGTGGTGTTGTGCAAAGATAAGAATATAAAATTAATTTTCCTCCATGCAATCTATTCATGCTACAATACTGGCTTTATTACCGAAAACAACATAAAATCATAAACTTGCACAGCATGGGAAAATACTATTTTACTCAACTGGCCTCTGCTGACTCCTTAAAAGAGCAATTGTGCTGAATCCTACGGCCTCTGTCAATGCAGTGAAGTTCCTCATCTTCATTCATCTGTCGGGTGAGCTTTTAAAGGAAAAGGGTTTAAACGCTAATGTCATCATTTCAGGAAGAATATACCTGATTCTGATAAATACAGCAAAGATTCTCCTGTCTATGCCAACAAAATCATGCAATATCTCATGCACTGACTGCATAAGAAAAACGGGTAAGCACTACATTGCCAGCAGGTTTCCGTCCAAGATGTGCATTCACAGAAGGAAATTCCACAATGTTCTATTTATATTTAATCAAAATCTTGGAACCACCTCACTCAGACAAAATCAGCAGAGGTTCCAGTGCCAATGATGTAGATCATCTGAAATAAAGACGCCATGGTCATTGAGCCACCTGCCAGAGTGAATTCTCTTGGCACCTTTGAATGTCTCAATTTTAACATCTTGAGTCTCAAGTTATCTCTTAATCTTTTTAACAAAGATATTTGTAATTTTTCCTGAAATCATCTCTGACAATATCCTGAAACTCCTCTAAGATCAAGGTAGATTTCCAGGACTATGCCCAACAAAATGTTGGTCACATCTTTCCATCTCCCCTTTCTGCTTTCTGCAGAGACCATTCCCTCTAACTCCCTGGTCAATTTGTCCCTTCTCACCCAAACAACCCTCACCCCTGGTACTTTCCCTTGCAATCTTTCCAGGTGAGGCAGAGAGAGAGAGAGAGATGGTGTTCCAAGTTGATAGCTTTTCATCGAAATTGGGAACATTTTAAAATCAAACAGGTTTTTAGTTGCTGAGAATAGGGAAGTATGGAGAAGGAATGTCTTTTCGGGAGGAATCTGGGACTGGCAATGACATTTAATGAAGTGCTGAGCGAAAGGAAGTTGCATCCTGGTAAATGGATGCTGCAGCTTGATGACAGTGGAAGGTGAAAGATAAAGTCAGCAAACTCGCCTACTGGGCCCTTAAAGTGGCCTACAGTTCTGCGATTAGCACAGGCCTGCGGCAGCTGCATGAAACAGCAGTGGAAGAACCCGATGGCAATGCGTTAGGCCTGATGGATACCTACTCTATCGATCCAGTGTCGCCAGTACACTGGGTTTCAAGGTGAGAAATATAAGAATTGTCTCCTTGGGGATGGATTGAAAGTTTCAGAGACCTGGAAGTTGCAAAACGGCGCTAGAACATGGCAACTCTGCGTGCTGTTCCAAAAGAGGATCTATTGTATGTTTTGTATGATGTCATTTGATGGATTGCAAGCAGAACTGTATCTGCACATGTGACAATAAAGAAACCATTAAAAGGTTATTATGTGCAAATAGTTTGGAAGTAAAGTAAGTAGATGGATGAGAACAGGAGAGAGCAATGGAGTTGACATACAAAATATTGCAATTTCTGGAAATGTAAAGACAGATTTGCAGTAGATAAGGCAGAATGTATAGATGGATGACCTGTCAACTGCAAAAAGCTAGTTATCAGAAACTGTTGAATTGCACATTGACTTCAAAATGCAGTAATGTGCCATCAAAAGATGAGACAAATCTTAAACTTAAGGTTGCATTTATAATAGGGAGTCGCAGAGAGGGATGGGATGTGAAATGGAGTTTTAAAGTGAAATGCAATTCAAGGCTCTATTTTCCTTGTGGGGTGAACAGATGTGGAAAGCACTCTGATTCTCTAGAGGGTAATATGCAATGAATGCATGTGATAAATAGACAAACAAGTGATTTGCTGCTCTGCCTGAAAAGTGTTTGGGTGTCTGTATGATGTGGAAGAGGTAAAAAAGGTAGGTGTTCCCTGTAGGTGCATGTGGAGATGCTGTGAAGAGGAGAGTAGAGGTGTTTGTAGAATAATCTCCAGAAAGCTGAAAAGAAAATGGAAGTGGAGAAATAAGTCCCTTGATTTGAGGGTGGTGGAAATTATGGAGGACATTCCACTAAATACGGAAGATACGCACAAAATGCTGGAGTAACTCAGCAGGACAGGCAGAATCTCTGGAGAGAAGGAATGAGTGACGTATCGGGTCGAGACCCTTCTTCAGACTCAACAACCACTAAACATGGAGGCTGGTTGGATGGAAGGAAACTGAAAACAATTTAAAAGAGCTGAGGGTATTGGACATGTCAAAAATGAGTTGGAAGAAACTAAATATGTATATAGTAGAGGAAGTAGTAGGGTTTTGAATTTAAAAACTGGTTGAAATAATGTGCATACTATGGGAATTTTGCCTGCTAGTCTTGGAGAAGAGAACCTGAATTTTCATTTTTTTTAGTTTATTTAACTGGATGGATGATCTTCCGAGGAAATAAGACTGACAGTTGAGAAGAGTTCTCTAATCTTTATTCTGGTCAAAATCCAAACGCAGGAGCAGAGAAGTGTCGGGGAACCATTCAGCTCAGTTCGCCAGAGAATAACGCAGTCCGCTCTTGTCAGCAGGTTTGTTAATTGGTGTCGGGTCTCTGAGTGGATTGTTGTGAGGGGAGGGGGCCTAAATTAATGTAAGTAAGAGCTAGTGGAAATTTGAGACTACTAATATCACATCAGACATTTAAGAATAATTGAATTTGGAGTAAGATAGAAGTAAGATATTCAGGTTGATTGAAAACTGGTGAAGTGAAAAAAATGTGCCTAATCTGGAGTTTTGACTCTTGGCAGAAGAACGTGGAAGAAGAGACCAACTTCATGCTGGGCTCAGAATTCATTGATTTGGAGATATGACAGGGTGAATCTTAGCCACCTGTTGAGGACTGATAGTTCAGGATGGAAGTGACAACGAAGGTTGTGACTGCTGGAGGAATAGTTTTCGAGGAAAGTGGAAGTGAAAAATGGGAATTAAAAAAATTGTTGACGTTTGAAAATCTTTCAAAGCAAAAAAAAAACAGTAGGAGCTTCATTTTGGTCTTGTGCAACATTATCAACAGTAGAAATGGGCACATCACCATCCAAATCTTTCATTGTATCTCATAATTAGTCCAGGAAATTGACCCTGATAAAGTGAATAGAATATATTCTGAGAACAGCAGCACCTGTATGTAAAATTAAGGTGGTAGTCTGGTGAAGCTGCACAAAGGACTATGTGCTTATAGCAAAGTGAACATGAATAGAGCTGAGCAATCTCAAACAACAGTTGAAAGAACTGGAATATCTCATTCAAGGTGGTGGATAATCATGAAATAGACAGGATGGAGCTCAAATAATGTCCCTTTCCTTAGAATTGATGAGACCACTTTTGGAACATAGGAAGAATGCCATTAAGCTGGAAAGTGTGCAGCAAAAAATCATCAGGATGTTGCCAGGAATCGAGTGCTTGAGTTATAAGGAGAGGCTGCATAGACTTTTTATTCCCCTGGAGTGTAGGAGGCTGGCGTGACCTTATAGAAGTACAACGTGCTGAAAGGCATAGGTAAGATAAACTATCTTTTTACCAGGGTAGAGTGTAGAACTTACAGTAAGGGCATAGGTTTACGATGAAATGGGGTGGATTTAAGAGACCTGGAGGGCTATTTAATGACACAGAGCAGTGCACAGAGCAAGCTGCCTGAGGAAGTTGTAGAGGTGGGTACAATGGTGATGTTTAAGGACACCCAGACTGGTAAGTGGATAGGATAGGTCTTGAGGGGTATTGGACAAACGCAGGCAAATGTGCCTAGCTTAGCTATGAAACCTGGTCGATATGAACAAGTGCCAAAGGATCTGTTTTGGTGCTCCATGACTGATTCATACTCCATTCAAAAGCTGTAATCTCCATCCTTTTTCTGGTACTTGCACATGGGCACAAAACTGATTCAAGTCACAGACCATATCCTTAAATTCTACCCATGATAAAATGGCATTTAAGTAAACTTCCTCTCCTTATGATTTATGAACCTTGGAAGAAGACTACAATATTTAGGTGTGTGCGTGCATTAGTTTACAATTTCAAAGAGTGAAAAATAACCTAAAAATAAAATCATATCTGTGGTTGAGTTTTGTTGGACCATATCAAATCCAGCTAGCACCCAATTTCTATTGTGAGCCATTACCCATTTGCCATTTATTATGTCTCAAACTCAAGTAATCTATAAAATTGCTTTTAGTTTATATAAGAAAAACTGGGGACAATGTAACCTATCATACAGGTACGCATTGCAGTTTGTAATCCTAAATCTAAAGAAGCACAACCACTTTCAACACTGAAGAAGTCTGAAGAATGGTCTCAACCCGAAACGTCACCCATTCCTTCTCTCCAGGGATGCTGCCTGACCCGTTGAGTTACTCCAGCATTTTGTGTCTGACTCACATTTAATACTACCTGCTCTAGAATATTCAAGATTATTTAAATCTATATTCCCATCAAATGCTTGTAACAGCAGCTCAAAATATGAATAGCCATGTGATTAAGCCTTTGGAATTGTTCTGAGAAAATGACCTGTTAAAGAAAGCAAGTCGTCGAGTACAAAAATACTTTAATCAGCAACAATCTGATGTGCAACCATAGTAACCTTTACATGTCATACATGAGATAATATACAGTACAATTATTCAAATAAATTATCTAGTTTGCCTAAATTCTACTTACTAACCTATATACCCAGTGCATTGTACACTAAAATAGAAATCACATGCAGGTTTCTCTTCCATCTTTTCAATTCAAAGCTGAAATGAATGAATCTTAAATATAACTATCTATTGTTTGCCCTAAGGATTTACTATCAATGAAATATTTTGACAGCACACTAAGTTACGGAAATGAAACATTGTTAATATTTGTAATTATGTGGTTCTTTTCCCGAGAGTAGGAAATGACTGTCATATGTTACTGACAATGGAAAAATAAAAATGAGCAGCATAACTGGCCCATAAACAAAATACACAGATAATATTTGATGATTTTACAATCCCAATGTTCGTGCTTAATAACCCAAAGTCCTTCTGGGCCTGTCCCACTTAGGCGATTTTTCAGCGGACTGCTGGTGACTCAAGTGGCTGGCAGTCGCCTGAAAAACCGGCAACTGGAACGGCGACTGTCAGAGTGGAACACACACAAACACATCGCTTCCTTCACCAGCCCGTTATGCAGGTGGGGGACAAGGCAAGCGAGGCGAGCTGTCTAAAAAATTCACATGGTGCAAAGCCAAGGTGATGCAGACACAAACCGTGATGAACAGGAAGGTTGGCGCTGTAATTAAGATGGCTAAAGCACAGCACTTTAACAGGGGTGAGAAGGAGTGGAGACTACTTTTATTAAGCCAGAGATACATGGCTGTGAAGCTTGGCGGACATTTAACATTACTGGATGGTAAACCTTGGTTCTGAAAACTGACCTTTCTTTTTCCCAATGAGCCAATGAAATTCACCGGTCAGCACCAGCTACAACCTATGAGAATCCCTGAGAACCTTCGACCTCCTGGCAACCCATTAGGACCTCCTGGCGACCCACCTACGGCACGAGAGTTCTCGCTACTCTCCATGGCGGCTTCATTCTAGTCGCCGCCAATTTTTGAACATGTTGAAAGATATGCGGCGACCATAATGAGGCCGCGACTAGTTCCCAGAATGCGGGAACTCCTCACGACCATGAAGGCGACTCCCCGGCAACCACCTGCGAACATGTACCAACCATGTGGTGACTGCGTAGTCTGCAGTCGCCTAAAAAGTCGCCTAAGTGGGACAGGCCCGTTAGTGTAACCAATGACGGCCTGTAGTTTATAGTTGAGGTTAGTGTGTACTGGTTGCGAAGAAGCTATTCTTGAACCTGATGGTCACTGTTTTCAGACTTGAACATCATCTTCCTGATTGTAGGAGTAAATTGAAATTGAGGCCAGGGTGTGTCTTGGTGACATTGGCTGTCTTTTTGAGACAGCGCCTCCACTACTACACTGCACATAGTCAAACTGTGCAGACTAACCTCTGCACACAGTTTGAATGACACAAAACATGTTTGGTTCTTCGGAGAGTGGATGACATTAGGCCCACCATTTATTGGCTAACATTATTGTAATAGATTAAATTTGTTAAATTAGATATTCTGTAATGCATGCAATTCATTATATATTTAAATATTATTGCCTAATGGTAGCATACTCTAAAAGTCACTGAACATTTAATTAAGATAACCAAAGTATGATTAATTTTTGCATTGCAGAAATAATTATGACAACAATTTTGTCATCTACATTTTGCAGTGGAAAGAAAAAACACTGCAATATTGATAAACAGCAAAACCTATGTGTTCAAATCTCTGTTCTTGACCATGCACACTTTCCCTTTGATTTGGTATACATCTCAAAGTTTGCCTACAGTAGCAAGAAGCCAAAAGGTGAGGCAATGAATAATGTTTGCAAAAATAAGACTTCGATTTTTGACATTAGTTTATTTTTATATATACACTTTCAAATGCAAATCAACTATTTGAAACATGAGAAAGTAAACGTTATGTGACTGTTGTTTTATTGTATTTTAAATTTTTTGTTGTTTGTTAAAGAATACCAGATGCTCTGCACATGATGCCAAACATATGGTATTTGGTAATACTCCAATGATCTGCTATAGATTGTAGTAATGTATAAGAAAAGAGCCTTTTACAGACTGCACTGACATGTTAAACTTTACAGCTGGGTTCAATTTTGGCACACTGGGCCTTTGCTTGCAATACATTTTGAGATTTTTTTCAACACTTATATTTTTGTAATGGTATAACGTTAGAGAAAATATAAAAGGACTGCGCAAGATAATTGTTCTGCGGAAGTTTTTGTTCAATTTTTACTCACTTGCTTCAGTCTTATTCGTAAAAGAAGATAATATGTTCAACACAAGTCTTGGGTAACAACAGGTGGATCAGGAATAATCATTCAGAAATGAGATCATAATTACAAAATATTTTTTTATATAAACACTTCATTTTTCATAGTCTTTATTGTTCCCACATTTGTTAACATTAAAGTGTGTGAGAAAATATATCATCCTAGGTGGTTATCATTTTAGGCAGTCTCTCAGGATTAAGGATGACCTGCTTCCACTGTTTTGTGAGACTAAGGTAGCTAATGAGGTCAGTACGGGAATCCCATTATTTTTTACAAATGAGGCAGGTAGAGGTTGATAAGCTGGATGGGCATGTAGTGCATAAGGTCATCTGCTCCTTCTTCCAAATGCAGGACCTGTGTGCTCCCAGTGCCTGACAAAGGCCCTCTGCACCTCAAGCCTTTAGCTTCTCAATACCGACTCAAATGTTCTGAATAGAGTGATCAAAATGTTTTGTCATGTATGAATGATGAGTAAAACATGAAATTGCTGGAGGAATTAATCTGGGGGGAAATAGATAGACAATGTTTCAGGTTAGGTCGCTTTTTCTGACTTCGTCCTCCTCCGGGACTCCCTTGCTGGCTTTTTACTCTCTTTTGACATTTTCATCTCCATCCGCTACTGTTATATCGACAATCCCCATTGTCAGTTGTGGGGGCAGGGTTGTGGGGCAGGGGGGGTTGTGGGTGCGGATGTGTTTGTGGGGGGTTGGGGTGGGGGGGGTTGTGGGGTGTGGGATGTGAGGGGTTGTGGGTGAAGGGGGGTTGTGGGTGAAGGGAGGTTGTGGTGGAGGTTTTGTGTGGGCGACTGGGTGTGTGCGTGGGTAGGGGGGCTTGTGGGGGAGTGGTGTGTGGGGGAGGGGTGTGTGGGCGGGGGGAGTGAGCTCGGAGAAAAGACGGAAGAGCCATGGGGGAGAGGGGGGCATCATGGGGGAGGGGGGGAGGCAGTGATGGGGACTCACAGCAGGTGCTGGCCACTGGTCGTTCTCCTCTGCCGGGATCAGAGTCTCCGCTTTCCATTTGGTGATGGGAGGGATAAAGTGATTAAACCCCACTATTGTAAGGGTTCAGGAGAGGATTCTAACTTGTAAAGAGGATTCTAACCGATAGAGGCCAGGGAGAGGATTCTGACACAGCTGTGGATGAAGTTACCAGAACTGTCCTTGAGTAAGGATTGATGGCATTGTATAGTGGTAGAAGGGAAGTGATGGATGCAACCCTTATCAGTAGAGATTAGTGATGGATGTGACCCTTGTCAGTAGTGACTAGCTTTTAATTCAGATACAAGAAAACTGAGACAGGTCAGTTGGAGGTGAGCAAACTGGGCTAGGTCATTTACAACTGAGCATGTTTAATGAAATAAATGAATATTACTAACACACCTCTGGTCAAGAACCTGCTCATTACCATGAACATGTGATGTATGATGTGGGAGGTACTGGGGGGACGTACCTATAGACTGTGCACCTCAATGCTCTGATTGGGGAGAGCCAGAAGGGGAGGTTAAATGTAGAATTGTGTGTATAAAGGGGCTTTACTTTCCTGATTTCGGTGTGTCTCAACTTGGAGAGGCACCCGACTCTGCAGACTCGCAAATAAAGCATTTCTTGTTTCCATGATATAGTCTCTGAGTAGTGATTGTGAGCGCAACCTATATCTCACAACGTGGGGGCTCGTCCGCGATCGCCACTCCGGCTGCTCGGCGGAGGCACGGAAGGAAGGGAAGGTGCACCCTGCTGATTTCAGCAGTCTCTGATCTCCTTGCTTGCCATCAGCAGTTTGAGCGAGTGATATCCGGACAAGAGACTCGGGAAACAAGAGGGAGTGTCGGAAAAATAAACAAGGGACGGTCGAGCGATTCTTGTGCACAAGACCCGGATGAGAAAACTGACTATTAAGTATTGCCCAGGCGACCGAGGGTCTGTCGGACGGGAATAGTACGATAAGACAATGGGTAACCAGAACGGGAAAAGTGAGGGTCCGGGGAAACAGGACAAGGCTCAATGGTGAAGAGCCGCACATTCTGCCTGATAGTCCATTGGGGCGAATGTGGCAATCTTGGGGAGAAGGAAGCCCTGGGAGTAAAGATAAGGAGACTATGATTAAGTTCTGTTATTTTGATTAACCAAAGGAACCAATTAGGGGGAGTTCAGTCTGGTGGCCACAACTGGGCTCCGATGAGTATTGGGCACTTTGGATGCTGTACAGAATATTCAGAGTATCACTCAAACATTGCAAAAATTTAAGGAAAATCAGTGCCAAATGTTTTGAGTATGAAAAGTTAAAAAAAGAAAGGAGCAGAACATGAAAGAAATATTGAGTTGTTTCACACAATCTATAGAAGGAATTCATAATCAGATTGGTCAGGTACATGAGTTAGTGAATAACAGAAAGTAGAGTAGCAATAAGAATTATATAAATGTTAATTTTGAAACTTTGTGTAGGAAATTGCATAATTTCATTGAAGTAAGAATGGAACGAATGTGATTTGTGTGTAAAAACCGGTTTTGTATGAATGAGGAAGTTCATATATGTGATAAGTTTGTTTGCTGTAGGCCACATGCTGTAAGGGTAGGTGTGTGTTCCTTTAAGAAATTGTAAGCAATGGGGGAGGTTACGAACAGCTGGAAGGTAACGAACAACGCTTTGTATCATCGCAACTTAAAAGGGGAAAGTTGGAAAATGTAGGTTGCTTGGCTTTGCTGATGTTTCTATAGATTTCTTTTCAGTAAAGTTAATTTGGAAAATTGTTACTAGTATAAGGAATTGGAAATTTTAAAATAGTGGTGAGAATGGATTGAAATAATTGGAAATAAGTTAATTGCTGAAACATGACCAGCTTTTGTGGTTTGTTGAGATAAACATTCTGGTTGGAGAAGGGTAATGATTGTTTGCTGAGATTTTCAGAAACAGTTGTGAGGAAGTGGCCCAAAGAAGGCACTTTCAAGATAAATGTGTGACAAGATGGAAGTGTTAATTACGAATTATATGCCACAGATAAATTGGAAAGGTGGGAAAAGATGAGAGGAAAGGTATTAGATGTACTTAGGCAGTTTAGAGAGAAAGGAGTGAGAGGCAGTGAGGAGGTAACAGAAGTAGGAAACGACAGGTGTGAAAGTAATAAATCAGGAGGAGTCAGTGGAAGATTTTAAAAGGAAGGTGAATAAATTTGCAAAGGAGGATAGACTATCTGAGAAGTAAGAAATTGAGTTTAGAATGAGAAAGAAGGCACATCAAAAAGGATTAAAGTGGGAAGCAGTGGGATAAATTGATGAGACTGCTTTAAAAAGATAAGAGCAGGACAGACACAGATTATCCTTTGGGGCACCCATAAACTGAGAGGGCTAAAACATACCTTACCCAATATTCCTGATGGGGCAGGAAATAGATTATGGCTTTGGAGGAGGAGAACATGGGACGATTATTGGCTATGGGAGATTTGAAGGCACTGTTGGTGAAAGTGATAGGAACCACTAAACTGACAGAACTCCTGAAGATGGCTGGTATAAAAATGCTGCGAACAATGCAATAAACAATGGCACACTGTTTGACACAGTCAGGCAGAGTGTATGGCAGACCCTCAGACAATAATCCAGCAGCCTATCTGGAGAACAAGCTGAAAAGGTGGAGACTGGAAACTGAACAAGAAATAGAAAGAAACCAGTTAATGAACACTATATTCTGAACCACTATGGCGGATGTCATTCCTCCTAAAGTCAAGTCTAGATTGGAGGAGGTGGTGGGATTGTCATCTATTTCCCACCCCTGATTCAGTGATCATTTGGTCAATGAGGTTGAGAAATATCGCAAAGATAGGAAAAAGACTTGCAGACCAGCAGGAAGAGGTGCAGAGAAAAATGATGCAAATGTAACTTGAAGAGCTCAAAAAGAAAGAGCATGAAAAAGGAAAGACAATGTTGTCAGTAACAACAGATCTGGTTGAAAAGACTGAAATAAGTGATGCACCGACACACAGTGAGTCCTATGACAGAGCCAAACAGGGGCCAGAGAATTCCATGGCAATAATAAATGTCTTTGGGAGAGTGTTTCCTCAAATGCCCTATCAGGAGTGAAATAAATCTGGATATAAGCCCAGACAGGACTAGGGTCCCCAAGGGAGGGAGGGATCTCAAGAAAACCTATCTCCTTACAAGAAAGGCTAGTAAGGAGATAGGTAATGGATAAGGTTTGTTGGGGATGTGAACAGGTATGGTAATCAGGAAATAATAATAATTAAATTAGGATAATGGTGAACATAGCTATGGTAAGAACATTAAGAAGAGGTATTAAATACACCTAGGCTAGATGCGCCAGGGTTTTAAATACTAGCTCCATGGTTTTAATCAGATGTTGTAGGCAGATTTCGAATGTGTTGATATAGTATGTGGATGATTTGTTGGTTTGTTCCACAAGTGAGAAGCAATGTGAGAGAGAGACATTGTAATTATCTTGGAAAATATGGCACAGGAGGTCATAATGTATCAAGGAAGAAGTTGTTTTGTCAGCAGCAGGTAGAATATTTTGGACGAGTAATATCTAAATATTTAAATATCTAAAAGCTATAGCGCAGGATCAAATTGAAGTGATAATTGAAGTTTCCAAATTTCAGACAGTAGAACAGATGATGATGATCTTGGGAATGGCAGGATATAGTTCAGACTAGATTGGGAAGTATATTGAAATTGTGATGCCATTAAGGAAAATAATGAAGGAAGAAGGACACACAAGTCTGAGAAATGTTTTACAGTCAGAGCCTTTGAATGAAGGGGACAAAAAGGTTTTGCTTGTGGATGTTTCTTGTTAAAGGGATCATAATAGCAAGTATGCAGGGTTTGAAGTGATGCATCAGGATGAATTAGACTTTAAGGTAATCAAATTGGAAGCTTGCCTCCAATCTTGCTTAGCTCAGTTGGCAGAAATTAAGGCATATGCATATGTACATGGAGTCTGGCACATGTTTGGAGCAGTAGGGAAACAGAAAGGCTTTGAGAAAAGCAACAGAGACCCCATGCAAAGTTAGCAATATCCCCCTATGAAATGTTGTTTGGGTTACATTATTTGGGAAAGATAGAAGGAATACCCGCCATAGAGGGCAGTGATGTATTCTTAAGGAACTATTTACTGGCAGTATCTTGTTCTCTTACAGAATTAAAAGCTAAAGGATTATTGGCTCAAAGCCCACCACTCAACTTTCCAATACATGCTGTAAAGGCCGGTGACTGGGTACTGGGCAAGAATTGGAAGGAGGAGAAACTCCAGCCCTGGAGGACCGGCCCATACCTAGTATTACTGACAACCGAGCCAGCAGTACAAACAAAAGAAAAAGGGCGGACCCACGCGACTCAACTTAAAGGGTCCATTGACCCACCCGCTCCTGATAAAGAGGAACAGTGGATGGTGAAGCCAGGGAATAAGCCCCTAACATTAACTTTTAGAAAAAAATAAATGTATAATTAGCAGTATGAAAGGAGCAGTTGTGGTATTGCTTGCTCTGCATGTAATCAGGGTAAAAAGTATTAATAACTGTGATAAATGTTATCATCCTATCAGATACGGAGGGCGGACAACCAGATCATTTACCTATCATTCCCATGTGAACGATGCTTGCTATAACCTGAGGACTAGAACTATTTGTGAGGACGGGGGAAAGAAGTATTATATGGTGGAGAATAGGGGATATGTAGGGAGGTTTGGGTACGTTACCTGCCCAAAGGGAAGAGATCAGTTTGTATGACTAGGACAGGACAGTTAGGTCTCCCTTTCCATGCCTTAAGATGGACATTAGACAAAATGAAGGAGGAAGTAATAAAAAGGTTAACGAAAGTAGTAGTCACCAAGCCTCCCCCTCCCCCAACCTATTCAGCCTCAATTGCACCAGACAATGTATGAAGAAATAAAGAAGCAGATTGAGATCCCTGAAGGAGGGAAAAACCTGTTTGTGGACTTGGCCCTCCGGATAGCTGAAACCCTGAATGTGACTAACTGTTGGGTCTGTGGCGGACCACTGATGAGCTCACGTTGGCCGTGGAGAGGATCCATTGTTGAAGTATGGGACCTGATGGAGTGGAACCTGACAGTTGGACAAGACCGAAAACCCCAGGCATGGGTCCTGACAGACACTCCGGTTGGGACTGAGTGTATCGCTAGGCCCTGGGCAAAGGATGCCATCCTAGTAGGCAGCAGCCCCTGCCAGCGCATCATCACCCAGTGGCCAAATCAGCCCCGAGTGTGGTGGCCAGAGGAGCCTAAATGGTATCCAATTAAGAAAGACGGGAGAAACTGCACTATCTGGATGAAGACTGATGGAATGGAATCGACTGGACTATGGAACTGCACCGGGAACAACCCTCATAAAGGAATCCCGGTGTTGCGAGACATACGGAACAAGGTTACCTCTAGTGCTTCAGGTGTGATAGAATTGGAGGGACCAGAGGGGGAGGTGTTGCATTGCTTGTCAGAGAAGATATTACAGCAGTGCTTTGGCAGGATAGATTAGAGGGCTCGTCTAGGGAGGCTATTTGGGTGGAACTGAGAAGTGGGAACGGTGTAGCAACACTTTTAGGGGTGTACTATAGACTGCCAAATGGGGAACGAGAATTGGAAGAGCAAATATGTAAGGAGATAGCAGATATTAGTAGTAAGCACAAGGTACTGATTGTGGGAGATTTCAATTTTCCAAAAATAGACTGGGAAACACATTCTGTAAATGGGCTGGATGGTTTGGAGTTTGTAAAATGTGTGCAGGATAGTTTTTTGCAGCAGTACATAGAGGTATCGACCAGAGAAATGGCAGTGCTGGACCTCCTGTTAGGAAATGAGGCAGGTCAGGTGACGGAGCTATGCGTTGGTGAGCACTTCGGGACCAGTGATCACAACACCATTAGTTTCAATATATTATGGAGAGAGTCAGAACTGGACCATAGGGTGGAGATTTTTGATTGGAGAAAGGCTAACTTTGAGGGAATGCGTAAGGATTTTAAAGGAGTGAATTGGGACACTTTGTTTCATGGGAAGGATGTAGAAGAGAAATGGAGGACATTTAAAGGGGAAATTGTAAGAGTACAGAATCTTTATGTCCCTGTTAGGTTGAAAAGAAATAGTAAAAATTGGAAAGAGCCATGGTTTTCAAGGGAAATTGGACACGTTTCGAAAAAAGAGAGATATCTACAATAATTATAGGAGGCATCGAGTAAATGAGGTGCTAGAGGAGTATAAAGAATGTAAAAAGAATCTTAAGAAATTAGGAATGCTGATAGAAGATATGAGGTTGCTTTGGCAAGAAAGGTGAAAGTAAATCCAAAGGATTTCTACAGCTATATTAACAGCAAAAGGATAACGAGGGATAAAATTGGACCATTAGAGAACCAGAATGGACAGCTATCTGCAGAGCCAAAAGAGATGGGGGAGATATTGAACAATTTCTTTTCTTCGGTATCACCAAGGAGAAGGATATTGAACTCTGTTGAGGTAAGGGAAAAAAAAAAGTAGAGTAGCTAATGGAAACTATGAGATCAAAGAAGTACTGACACTTTTGAAAAATATAAAAAGTGGATAAGTCTCCAGGTCCTGACCAGGATATTTACCTAGGACATTGAGGGAATTTATGTTGTAGAAATAGCAGGACTATGACAGAAATATTTCAAATGTCATAGAAACAGGAATAGTGCCGAGAGGATTGCGTACTGCGCATGTTGTTGTTGATCATACCTTCTTGAATTCTTTGAAGCGGTAACTGGGGAAATTGATGAGGGTTTTTAAAGCAGTGGAAAAATGTTGTCTATATGGATTTCAGTAAGCCTTTGACATGTTCCCCATGGAAGGTTGGTTAAGAAGGTTCTTTGGGTGTTAATGGCGGATAAGCAAGATGGATTCACAGTGGCTGAATGAGATGTCAGAGAGTAATGTTGCTGGCTGTTTGTCAGGTTGGAAGCCGGAGTGACCAGTGGGGTGCCTCAGGGATCTGTGTTGGGTCACTGTTGTTTTCATGTACATCAATTCTGGATGAAATGGGGTGGAAAATATGAAGGGTAAGTATGCAGATGATACTAAGATAGGTGGTGTTTGTGGATAATGAAGTAGATTTTCAAAGTCTACAGAGAGATTTTGGGCCATTTGGAAAAGTGGGCTGAAAGATGGCAGATGAGTTTAATGCTGTTAAGTATGAAGTGCTTACATCGTGGCAGGACAAATCAAAATAGGATGTACATGGTAAATGGTAGGGAATTGAGGAATGCTGTGGAACAGAGGGATCTCTAGGCAATAACTGTGCATAGTTCCCTGAAGGTGGAATCACATGTAGATAGGGTGGTAAAGAAAGCCTTTGGTGTGCTGGCCTTTATAAATCATAAGCATTTGAATATAGGAGTAGGGGAAGTAATGTTAAAATTGTACAAGGCATTGGGAAAGGACCAATTCTGGAGTATGGTGTACAATTTTGGTCGCCTAGTTTATAGGAAGGATGTCAACAAAATAGAGAGAGTACAGAGGAGATTTACTAGAATGTTCCAGGGTTCCAGCAACTATGTTCAGAGAACAGGTTTGAACAAGTTAGGTCTTATTCTTTGGAGCGCAGAAGGTTAAGGGGGACTTGATTGAGGTCTTTAAATGAATGAAAGGATCGACAGAGTTGACGTGGATAAGCTTTTCCCATTAAGGGTAGGGAAGATTCAAACAAGAGGCATGACATGACAATGAAGGGACAGAAGTTTAGGGGTAATGTGAGGGGGAACTTCTTTACTCAGAGGTGGTGGCTGTGTGGAATGAGCTTCCAGCAGAAGTGGTGGAGGCAGGATCGATTTTAACATTTAAAAAGTAAAGTGGATATAGGTATATGGACGTGAAGGGAACGGAGGGTATGGTCTGAGTTGCAGGTAGATGGACTAGGGGAAAACAAATGGTCTAGCACGGACTGGGAAGGGCCGAGAGGGCCTTGTTTTCCGTGCTGTAATTGTTTATATGGTTATTGGTTTAGTGACCAGCCCTGAAGGACTGTTTATGGATATGCGGACACAAGCATACTCGTGTTGCCAACAAATTGGAGCGGGATTTGCTTCATTGGACTGGTACAACCGGGATTTTTCCTGTTTAAACATCGAAGAAGGACGGTCGCTAGGGAACACCTGTATATGACGACCTATATCGGAAAAAAAGAGGAAAATGGACCGGAGAATGGAAGATGATGAATGGCCCACCCGCAAGAAATCATCTCATACTATGGACCAGCCACTTGGCACAGGATGGATCTGGGACTACGAACACGGTATACATGTTAAACCGGATCATAAGACTTCAGGCAGTACGGGAAGTAATTACCAACCAAACTGCGGTGGCACTGGAGATGCTGGCAAAGCAGCAGACACAGATGTGGAGCAGCAATATTACCAGAACCGGTTGGCCCTAGATTACCTCCTGCAGAAGAAGGAGGGGTATGCGGGAAATTCAACCTCTCTAATTGCTGTCTAAACATCGATGACAATGGACAGGCAGTGATGGACATATCAGAAGGAATTCGTAAGTGGCACATGTTCCCATACAAAAGTGGAATTTGATTATGGGAACCGATGGTGAGATTCCATTCCTCGGAGGAGCATGGTGGAGAATAGCGGGACTTCGTGTTTCTATGTGCATAGGCTGGGCTGATCTTTATCCCCTGTTGTATCCCTTGCTTTAGGGAACTTATTACAAGGAGTATAATTCAGATGCAGGCTGTTAGTAGTTGCCTATGGGAGAGAAAGGGGTAAAAACCAGAAAATAATGATAATGCAACCAGGGAAGGTCCAGGATCCACAGGAAGAGGAGATTAGGAGAATGTTACTCAATTCGAACTGAAGGAGCCTTGAAATTGAGGTTTAATCAATAAGATGTATAGCAAAAAAAAAGGGAGGATTGTGAGGGATAAAGTGATTAAACCCCACTATTGTAAGGGTTCAGGAGAGGATTCTAACTTGTAAAGAGGATTCTAACCGATAGAGGCCAGGGAGAGGATTCTGACATAGCTGTGGATGAAGTTACCAGAACTGTCCTTGAGTAAGGATTGGTGGCATTGTATAGCGGTAGAAGGGGAGTGATGGATGTGACCCTTATCAGTAGAGACTAGTGATGGATGCAACCCTGGGTCAGTAGTGACTAGCATTTAATTCATGATACAATAAATCTGAGACAGGTCAGTTTGGAGGTGAGCAAACTGGGCCAGATCATTTACAACTGAGCATGCTTAATGAAAATAAATGAATAATTTACTAACACACCCTGGTCAAGAAACTGCTCATTACCATGAACATGCGATGTATGATGTGGGAGGTACTGGGGGGACGTACCTATAGACTGTGCACCTCAGTGCTCTGATTGGGGAGAGCCAGAAGGGGAGGTTAAATGTAGAATTGTGTGTATAAAGGTGCTTTACTTTCCTGACTTCGGTGTGTCTCAACTTGGAGAGGCACCCGACTCTGCAGACTCGCAAATAAAGCATTTCTTGTTTCCATGATTTATTCTCTGAGTAGTGAATGTGAGCACAACCTATATCTCACAGTGACATCTCCGACTCCGGGCTGGGCTGCGTCTCCGACACTGGGCTGGACTGGCTCTCCAACTATGGGCTGGGCTGGGTCTCCGACGCTGGGCTGCGCTGGGTCGGGTCTCTGACGTTGGGCTGCTGCTTGGGGCAGGGCTGCAGCTTGGGGTGGGGCTGGGATCCAACTGGTTTAGTAACCATTAAAAGTCTGATCTCGGATGTGTGTGGGTGTGTGTAATCACATCTGCTCGAAAAAACGACGCCCTAACGGTAACATTTTAAAATATTCCTGTAGAGTTTTATCCTGTGGAGTCTGAAATTGCCTCATCTGAAAAAACATGCATTATTTCTTGAGTTATGAATCAAAATGTTAAAAAATCTGAAAACTTAGAAAATAAAACCGACTGACTTTGGCTGATAATGTGATGACGTCACAATGGCTGCACGCCGTGATCACACGCTGCGAGTGATGTCGCCTGGCCGCTCACGCTGCCCTCGGCTGCCTCCCACAGCCCAGCCCAGGACTGTCCGCCCCGTTCCCCTCCTCCTTTCTCCCCCCTCCTCCTCCCCTCCTCCCTCTCCCCCTCCTCCTCTCCCCCTCCTCCTCTCCCCCTCCTCTCTCCCCCTCTCTCTCCCCCCTCTCTCTCTCCCCCCCTCTCTCTCTCCCCCCATCTCTCTCCCCCCATCTCTCCCCCGTCTCTCTTCCCTCCTCCTCTCTCTCTCCCCAACCTCCTCCTCCCCTCTCTCCCCCCTCTCTCCCCGCTCTCTCCCTCTCTCTCCCCCCTCTCTCCCCCCTTTCTCCGCTCTCTCCTCCCTCCTCTACTCCCCTCCCCCTTTCCTCCCCTCCCCTGCCTCCTCTCTCCTCTCTTTGCTCCTCTATCCTCTCCCCCTCTCCCCTCCCCTCTCTCTCCCCCACACTCTCCCGCTCTCTCTCCACCCCTCTCTCTCCCTCCCCCCTCTCCCCTCCTCCACTCCTCTCTCCCTCTGCCTCTCCCTCTCCCCCCTCCTTCCCTCTCTCTCCCCACCCTCTTTCCCGCCCTCACCTCTCTCTCCCTCCCCCTCCCCTTTTTCTCCCCTCCCCTGCTCCCCCCCGCTCCCCCTCTCTCCTCCCCCGCTCTCTCCTCCCCTCTCTCTTCCCCCCGCTCTCTTGGTCTAGTTTCAAATAAAATTTGAAAGGGAATGTTTTTCAGTGAATAATGAGATTGTTGAAGGAAAAATTCTCTAAATAGCCTGTTGAGCAGTGCTCCATTGCAGTCATATGCACAACAATATGATGCAGACACAAAGCTGGAACAAAGACCAAAGGTTTACATAAGATCCATAGGCTGGCCAGTTGACTATTAGTGCAGATACAAAGAAGTGCAAATGCAGGTTTACAAAAAAGACACAAACGTCGGGCAACATCTCTGGAAAATGTAGATAGATGACGTTAGATGAATCCTTCTTCAGACTGATTGTGGTGGGGTGTGGAGAAAGGTGGAAGACTGGAGGGGCAATATAAAGCCTGGCAAGTGATAGGTAGATCCCGGTGAGGGGGCTATTTAAAAGGCAGATGGTTGGGCAAAGGTCAGGGATGAAAAGGCAAAAGGTGTGAGATAAGGATAGGAGATGAGCAAATCGTGAAGCCAGAAGAAGGAATATAGATGGAAGGAGAGTGGAGAAATGGGTGTAAATTCAGGGAAGAAGCGATGGGAAAGAAAGGAAAGGGGGGAACAAGTTTTTTTGTAGGCCACTATCTAAAATTGGGGAATTCAATGTTCATACTATTAAGTTGTAAGCTACCCCCACACCTTCCTATCCCAACCTTTTCATCCTTCAACGGAGACTGCACCCTCTCGAACTACTTGGTTCACTCATCCTCATCAAATGGGTTTGTGTTTTGACAGGTCATTCTGATCATATATGCAAGTCCATATAGTTTTGAATGAATAAGCCCTTTTACCGATGTGTCAGTGTGTCAACTTCACACTCACAATGTTTTTGAATGCAAAATCGCACACTGAGTAATTGCTGTGACAACATTTGAGGAAGGGAAAAGCAAGTGGGAGACCATCTTCCTGATCTCTGCATTCGATAGCCTGTGCTGACATTGTTCAAACCATTTTTTCATAATGGAGATAGCTGTTGGTATAACAGTATTGTTCCTGAGAAAACTGATACTATACGACGATACCTGTTGGCAGCGTGAATGTGACACAGCTGAAATATTTTTAAAAATCACGAGAAAAGGAATTGTACAGTTTCACAAGAATTACACCTCCTTTTTTTTTTCTAGTTGACTGCTTCTGAGAATGCTGTCATTATAAATTCAATATGTTCTCAACCAAATAGCACAGTATATAATCTGGCTTATATCTTGAGAAGTTTTCTAGAAATAAAATATTTTAATTAAATCTAAACAAAAGTAATTACCAAACAACCTCATTGTAATTAGTTTTTTTCTGAAAAATATTCTTGACATGGTTTCATCGACATGCAGGGCACACCCAATCCAATGGACAGATTCTTTCCACATTTAGTGCCTGAAAACTTGATCAAATTCACCTCGGCACCTTGCTAGGTTTAGTATTATTTTTGTATATTGTCACGTGTATTGAGGTACAGTGAAAAGCTTTGTTTTACATGCTATCAAATCTGATAACACTACACAAATACAGTCAAGTCAAACTCAAGTACACTAGGTAGAGCAAAGTGCAGAATATGGTTCTCAGCATTCAGGTGCACCAATTTCAGAGGCAAAGCCCAATGTGCACAATGGGGTAGAGGTGAAATGGACAGTATCCTAGCTTATGGAAGGACTATTTAGAAGCATGATTTCAGAGGGGTTGAAGCGTGTGTGTGGTGGTGCACGTTTTCAAACTTCTCTTATCTTCTGTTTGATGGGAACAGGGAGAAGAACAGACGACCTGGGTGGGGCATCTTTGATTATGTTGGGTGCTTTTCTGAGGCAGTTGGAAGTGTAGATGGTGGGGAGTCTGGTCTGTATGATGGATTAAGCTGCATTCACAACTTTCTGCAATTTATTGTGGTCTTGTACAGACAGAGCTGTTCCCAAACCAAGCTCAGAAGTCATGGTTAGTGGCCAGTGGTCAATAAGGCATCCTGCCTTACTTTTCTTGGACACCAGGATGATGGTGGTCTTCTTGAACCAGATGGGGACCTCATAATGGAGTAATGAGGTTCAAAATATTTGTGACTACCTCTACCAGCTGGTCGGCACTGATCCTGAGGACTTGGCTGAGGACTCCATCCTGGTCAGTTGCCTTCCCCAGATTTATTTGTATTCTTAAAAAAACAGTTTGATTTGGGCGGTTTATGTTATTGTGTGGAGCACTCTTTGACAAGGTGTTTTTCAGACGCTGTTCTATAATATTCTATTATGTGATTTATTTTCTGTACAAGGGCTTTCAGTTATTAAATCGCTCGTGTTCCTCACAGATTTACTTTTTTTAGGGCAAATTTAAAATTTGTGTGAATGCTCTTTGTTCACTTTAATGTTTTGATTACGTCAAACACCACAGAGCCCCTGTTGTTTTTTGTCCATTTTGCACAGTGATATGTTTTCAGAGTCAAACGATTACAAATGCACAAACACTGAAGCTCAATTCTTCTTCATGTGTGACATCTTAGATACCATCGTAGTGCAGAAACTTGCATCTATGACAAAATCTGGCAGTAGATCGTAGGAAGGGTGGGAGAGCTGGATGGTTCCTTTGGAGATGTACGTGCTTGTTCATGTACGTGCTTTATGCATTGACAAACAGAATTTCGAAGAAGCTGCTCAGGTCTCTTACCGGGGAGAAATTTGTGGAATAACACATCTCAAGGTGAGTAATGCTCAGAACAGGAATATTTGTTTATAGATTACACCATAACTATGTCACAAATTGTTGGAAGTGCAAATTAAAAACGGTGTAGGGATTTTAGCGATAATACTGACACATCGTGAATCTGTGCAGTGATCAATCAAAATAGAAAGTGATTGTGAGTGACAAGAAATAATACATGGTAAAAGTATAAAATTATTAAAAGAGAAGATTTTGGAAGAAGAAATGGACCAAGGAGTCCAATTGCGAGTGGGAATTCTATTGGATCTTTGATTATTTACTCAATGAAGACAGGGTGTATCGTGAAATGCACAAACATTCTTAACCCAAGAAGTAGTGAATCAGCGGTTACATTCATCATGAGCAGGAATACAAACTGTTTTAATGGAAATTGGCATTTCTCCACTATCCTGGTCGACAAAAGGTGCAACGATAAAGTCGATGATGAGTTATAACCACCATTCTATAATTTATCTAGTTTACATTTGTGAGTGAAGAAGTAGCATTCATTCCTGAAAATTGTTGCAATAATTAGGACAGTAATAAGATTGCAGACTGAAAGACCGATGCAGAAATAATGACAAATTAAAATAGAGTTTGAAAGAAAAATTTGAAAGAATTCTTCCTATTGGAGTGAGACCACAACGTTATCGTTTATTTTCTGGTTTCGAAAGCTACATGTAACACCACCATCAAACATCCTCACAATATGAAATACCAACCCTAAATTATTGCATCAAGACGACTACTTTTCAACGACATGAATATCACATTTGTTCCATGCAATTCATTTCTCAAGATTAAGACAAATCATCGTATTCTTTGTTGGGGCTAATGTTAGAACATTGCCAATTGTGCGACATTTTGCAGGAAAATTAACCTAATTGTTTTGCTGCAATGGCTAGATTGTTTTGACAGATTATCAATATATGGAGTCTTGATTCGGACCTTTTTGAGTTTTTCCCAGTTGTGGAGCTCTGGTATAATGGCTGTGCTCCTCTTATAATATTCCAATGGACTCCCACTGGCAGAGCTAGGATTGTTGAAATTCCCAGCTATTACACTAGAACATCTCTTAGAACTTGTGCTTGATTAAACCTGAAGCAGATTCTGCAACCTCATTTTTTCCAATGATCATACAGTTACAGGGAAGAGAGAATGTGGTAAATGTGTTTATTTAATTACTTACATTTTGTTTGATGTCTTTAATTGTGCCACTACATTTTATTGATCGAGAGATGTTCAGGAATGTTGTCAAGATTTCCAGAACATTTCACAGAAAACCCTTATTATACCAGCCCATGTGACTCAGTTGTTTGCTTGGATGTCATTTAGCCACATTGCGATTATCTGACTTAGTAAGTCTTTCATATCTGGGGACTGCAGCCTGTGACTTCCCTTAAGAAATTCCATGCAATGTTCTTCCATCTTTAACATTTCATAGCAGGAATATTATGCATTCTTAGTTGAATGCGTAGTATTAAAACACAGGCAGCACTGTTTTTTCACAAACAACTTATGATGCCGTCTTGATCCAGGCAGCATTAAAGATTGATCAACCAAACATCTAAAGAGATTGCCCTGGGACAGAAGTTTTCTTTTCTGATCCTTTCATCCTTTGATTAAGATGAAGGCATGCTAATAGGTATCAAATACCATGATCAATTCAAAGAAAGTACAATTGTGTTTAAAACCACTGACATTTTCACATTGTGTCAATCATGAATCTACTATTTTCTCTGTGAATTTCTCTGCATGTTGTATTCTTTCTTGGTTGGCACAAGAATGAAATTAAACATTTACCAATTACATAAGTTGGTCTTAATTTTATTCATGCAGTAGTTCAAAGCTGATATGGGTTTTTGAAAAAGATGCCAGAGTGCACTTTTGTAAAGTTTGGAGTTGGTTCTATCTCTAAAGAACATGAGGAAATTATTCCCCATTGTTTATTTAAACACAATTGACAAAATAAACCAGCCAATTAAAAATTTCACAAGGTGCCGTTGAAATTTGAGTATGATGTCATGATTCTCAAGGTCAGTGAACCTTTCATTGTATTCTTTAATTAATAAGTATAACTGCTGCGTATTCTTCAAATAATTTGCATGAATCCTCCTGCTCATCAATAACCTTCGCTAACTAGGGAAAATGTTCATCCAAAATTTCATTTTGAAGAAGAGTTTTGAAGAAAGCTTTTTTTCGAAATGCTTGGATTTTTTGACACCTATCATATAGACTTAGTTTTACCTTGCAAAGAAACATTGGTCATTTTGCTTTGACATGATATCACACAGAATTGCAGTTTTTCTATAGAAATCTTCTTTCAATAATTCACATTACTGTACATACATTGCTGCACCGTCTGTGCATACACTCACTAAATTAACCAAATCCAGTCCATCTTCACGACATTTATCTTGAAAGTTGTTGAAGACATCTATTCCTCGTGTTTTACCTATAAGAGTGCCCAAAGCGTGTAACTTCATTGCATAGTTGCATAGATCATTGCACAGTTCACCTTATTCCGACCTACAGGCAGAAACTAAAAGCTGCTAAGCCTGTGGTCGGAACTACGAAAAGGTGGACAAGCGAGGGTATTAAGAACCTACGGTCTAAAGAGGAGGCCTACAGGAGCGGGGATGCAGACCTCTACAGGCAGGCCAAGTACAAGCTGAGAAGACGAATCAGAGCTGGCAAGAAAAGGTACTCTGAGAAATTGAGGAGCAAGTTCTCAGCTAGTGACTCTTCTTCAGTTTGGAAGGGCTTGCAAGAAATTACCAGCTGTCCATAAGAGCCCCCCACTCTTTGGACAATTGTCAGCTGACCAAAGACCTGAATGAGTTTTACTGCAGGTTTGAAAATCAGAAACGTAACCCGGGTACCCCCTCCCCGACCAACACAGCCAGACCCCAGTCTACAAAGAATGGACCCTGCACCCTCTCCTTCCCATTCACCACTTCACACCTACTTAAGGCAAGACTCCCGTATGAAAAGGCTGGACCATTTCTCACCCCAACCAACACTTCACACCCACTCACAGCCTCTCCTCAGGCTGCAAAGACTGGGTCTTTCTACACCCTTAATCTCTCCTGCTCCCGTTTGACTGTCAGTACCTCCACTTGCTTCAAACCTTTACCGTAGCTGCTAATTACCATTAAACTGCATTATGTGATTGAACACAATGCCCTTGGAGACAGCGGCTGATTGGACGGGAGGAGACCGAATTGTTGATTGGACAGGAATTTTAAGACAAGCTGGTTGGTGATTGGACGCAACCCCCTTAGAGACAGTGGTTGATTGGCCACCAAATAATCGGGCACAAATTAATTGACAAATAGGAAAATAATAAAATCGCTGGACGGTGCGAACTCAGTGGACTATTTGCGCTGTATCTTCAAACTAAACAGTATAACATGCAGGTACATTCATTTAAAATAAAATTCAGTGATTAATTCACACGATTTCTCACTGTATCTGACCAATCTCTGTTTAAGAATCTTTGGTCTGCCTTAGGCATTGACTCTGAACTAAAACCCGAAACCAGACTTAATTGTATCATCTCATTGGACTCAGTAAACTCACACATCTCTGCTTTCAGGAGGCTTCCATGGTTGGAATCACCGGCTCTGAGACCAGAGTGGGTAATGCGACCTGCGATCAATATCTAAGATGATAGCTCTTCTCAATTAAAAAAAAGTGACGTTTTTCACTCTTACCATGATGGCTAGAGCTTCTTGCAAGGTGATCTATGACCTTGCTAAGTAAATATTGTCCTAACGTTCAGTTGAGGACAAATGAAGAAGATATTCATTACATTGTTCAGTGGAGCCCATGGATGTGTCACTGAAAGCAGTGAAGAAAGCAATCTCCACACTGCTTGTCCCCGCGTTTAATGAAGTGACTATTAAATTACTTGAAATAAAAGTTGATTTCTCTTTGTAACAAATGTCAACCGTGCTTTTAATGAAAGAGAAATCAATGCACTTCTTTCTCTAACCTTCTGTAATTCAATTGACTTTTATTTAAAGTGGAAGATGCAAACATTGTCAGCTCCGCCTGGACTTCACCCAGAGTGACTGGGGAGTCCAGAACATGGGGACATAGTTTAAGAATAAGGGGGTAGGCCATTTAGGACTGAGATGAGGAAACACCTTTTCACCCAGAGAGTTGTGAATCTGTGCAATTCTCTGCCACAGAAGGCAGTGGTGGCCAATTCACTGGATGTTTTCAAGAGAGAGTTAGATTTAGCTCTTAGGGCTAACGAAATCAAGGGATATGGAGAGAAAGCAGGAACGAAGATACTAATTTTAGATGATCAGCCATGATCATATAGAATGGCAGTGCTGGCTCGATGGGCCGAATGACCTACTTCTGCACCTATTTTCTATGTTTATGTTTCTATGACTGATAGAAATGCATGCTCTATTTTACTTCGGAGTCACGTGAGTGACTACGTGAATAGAAGCCCGTACAGCCGTTGGTGCGTCATGACGTCATGCTGGTGCAGTCGGGCGGTTGGAGCAGCAGCGCTCCTCCGAGCGGTAAGTTTAAACCGCGGGTTATTCGAAGAGCTGGAGAATTCGGCGGGTGCAGCAGCATCTAAGGAGCGAAGGAGATGGGCGACGTTGCGGGTCGAGACCCTTCTTCATACTTCACCCTCGATTCTCCAGCATTTGCAGTTCTTCGTTAAACAAGTTTAAAGAGGTAAGGTTTTTAAAAAATTTTACCGCATGTTCAATTTCTGCGCCGGTTTGGGTAGAGAATGTTGCAGAAAGGGAAGAAGGTGTCGGCGAGGCGCTCCGGGGGTAAAAAAGGAAAAGTGGCAGGAGAGTGTTGAGAATGGAGGCCCGTCTGGTACACCTGGTCCGGTGCTGGCTACACAGCCAGTGGTTGCGGACCCACTGCCGGGGGGCAGTGGAGGCTTGTCAGTAGGGTGGAAGGCCACTGGCAAGTCTCTGTGGCCCGTAAATGAGTTGGGCCTGGAGGTTATACCTCCATAGGAGAGTCCGTTTGCTCACGGCTCTCCCACGCCGAGATTCTATTTCAAAAGAATGCTCGACAGGGACCAGCTCCGTGGGGAGGAGTGGTGCCCAAGCCAGGCTGATGGAGAGCTTGTGCTAGCAGCACCTGTTTCAGGGCTGCAGAACTATCCTGCCTGTGAGGAGGATGTTCCAGCTCCGTGAGGAGGAGTGGTGCCCAAGCCAGGCTGATGGAGAGCTTGTGCTAGCAGCACCTGTTTCAGGGCTGCAGAACTATCCTGCCTGTGAGGAGGATGTTCTATCAGGGCAGTTTGCTGACACTGTTTCTATGCTGGGGGAGAGCAGTAAAGGTGTTCGGTTGGAGGTAATTCCGAACATTGCTGGGAAGTTTGCTGAGCCTAGAGAGGCAGGAGAGGCGATTGATGTAGAATTGGCCGAAGCCATTCAGTATATGCTCTCCCATCAGTTACAGGAGCTAGCTATGGATGAAGTAGCAAAGAACTATAAAGCTCCTGTTAATTGTGATCTCCTGAAGGTACCGGTGGTTAATCACCAAATTTGCATAGATGGGTTTGCCTGCTAGGGCCCAGGAGATGAAGTTTTAAAAAGTGCTTAAACTGTTGTCAGCAGGTATTACAGCTGTGGTGAAAGTTATTGATACAAATGATATGGTTGAAGCACACCAGGATGAACTGGGACTCCTTTGTAATGCATTTTGAAATTAATAATGTCGGGAGGGCCGCTAGTAGGCCAGTGCTAACCCGAATTTGGCGAGTTGTGCAAACCGACCGGTGTACCACCACGAAATCTGTTGTTTGGTGGTAACCTTGCAAAAAGGGTCAAAGACTATTATGAGGTTGTTATAACCATGGCCCTCATTAAGCCAGCTGGAAGCAAGGCAAAAAAGGTTCTCTACAAGAAGTCGAGGACAACAAGGCCGCAAGGAAAGATGCTGGTAAGGAGTATAAAATTGACAGACGATGAATTAACTGATGTTCCTGTTCAAATTGGGGAAGGTTAAAATTGTTCTCAAACAATGGCAGCAGTTGACATCAGATTTGTTCATACTTAGTGTATTGAAGGGGTGAAAAATTGGATTTTACTATAAGGACAGTCTACCTAATCAACATTTTCCTAGTCATAAACTTATTTTTCAGATGAGGAAAATGTGCTTATTCAAGCAGAGATTCAGTCGTTACATAAGAAGGGGTAATTGAGCCTTCTGTCTATGGATGACTCCGCTTCAGGGGTATTGGTAGTGCCAGATTGGCCTACACGAGCATGGTTTACCGTTGTATTACAAATGGCTAGGGAGCCTTACATGCTTATGCCCAAGAATAAAAATCTACTGGTAAATCCAGTCAGTGGGGATCAACATCCTTTATAGGATCGTATTGATCTGTTAATTTGCAGATTTTAAGGAGGCCATACCTGGGGAGAGGACTGTCTCATCGGACGGTGGATGTTCTCACGTCGGCCTGCAGGGATAGTACACAGCAGAAATATATCACCTATATAAGGAAGTGGGAGCAATTCTGCCTACAGCAGGATATTGTATATCACACTGCAGGGATCACGGATGTATTGGAGTTTGTCAACTCTTTATTTTGACCAAAAAATTAAGTTACAGTGCGATTAATTCAGCCAGAAGTGCTCTGTCTTCTTATTTACCTATGAATGCAGAATTGCATACAGTAGGGACACATCCGTTAGTTTCACGATGCATGAAGGAAATTTTTCAATTTTAATCCTCCTAAACCCAGGTATGCCGGTATTTGGAATGTGAGTAAGGTTTTTATGGCTCTTCGCCAGTGGGCTCCGGTTACAAGCCTATCAGTAGCCAAATTATCTATGAAGGTGGTCATGCTTATGGCATTGGTTTCAGCTCAACGTGTATAAATGTTGCAAAAGCTACGGCTAGATAGAATGCATGTGTCGGCTGATGCCATTATATTTTATGTCTATGATTTGCTTAAACATAATAAAAGAGGCATGACAGGATGTAAGATTGTGTTTTCAGCATACCCCGCAGATGATCGCTTCTGTATAGTCTCACATTTATCTCGTTACATTGAGATTACTAAACCTCTGAGAGGAACAGAGTTGGCTTTGTTTATTAGTCACAAAAAACCACACAGTAAGGTGTCGGTGCAAACGATTTCAAGGTCCTCGCGGCCGCAGGATGGTCCAGTGAGCTAACTTTTCAGAGGTTTTATCACAAGCCGATTTCAAGGCTCGGGGTGTTTGCTGATTCTGGTGTCAGTACTGTTAAATCTTTCCCCTGAGTTAGAGGGGTTTGTTATGATTTGTTTGTAAATAAACTGTTATTTCATTTAACAAATGTATTACTGATGCATGATTGATTGTTAACGACTTTTGAGTCAATCCAGGCAGTGTGAACGTCGGATTTGAGTCTGCGGCGTGAATTCACAGTGCTTTGAGGTCTTCACGTAGTCACTCACGTGACTCCGAAGTAAAATAGTAAGATTAAACGAGAACTTACCAGTTTGAAGTTTGATCTTTATTTTATGAGGAGTCGAGTTGAGGGACTACGTGAATAGAAGCCCGTACAGCCGTTGGTGCGTCAATCTTCAAAGCAGCGGAATGAATTCACAGCTAACAATGACCGAAGTATAACGGTAAGATGATAAAACTAGAACTACCAGATGAGATGAGGGTGGGAGCGGAGGGGCTTCTATTCACGTAGTCCCTCAACTCGACTCCTCATAAAATAAAGATCAAACTTCAAACTGGTAAGTTCTCATTTAATCTTACTATTCTTGATGGTATCTCGTGTGGAATTTAAAATCCCCGTCAAGTCATAATGTACCAATAAAGATGCTCTGCTTTCTTTCCATAGATTATCTGCTCTAGTTTAGTGTAGTTTAGTGTTGAAGCACGCAAACAGGCCCTTCGGCCCACTGAGTCTGCACCGACCAGCAATCCCCGCACATACACACTATCCCACACACACTAGTGACAATTTACATTTGTACCAAGCCACTTAACCTACAACCTGTACGTCTTTGGAGAGCGGGAGGAAACGGAAGATCTCGGAGAAAACCAATGCAGGTCACTGGGAGAACGTATAAACTCCATCCTACAGCACCGGTCATCAGGAAAGAACCCGGGTCTCTGGCGCTGTGAGGCAGCCGCTGTACCACTGCTCCACCACGCCGCGAAGGTTTCTCGTGCGAGATTTAAAAGCCCCGTCAAGTCATAATGAACCAACAAAGATGCTCTATTTTCTTTCCATAGATTATCTGTTTAGTTTAGTTAAGAGATACAGCGCGGAAACAGCCCTTCGGCCCACCGAGTCCGCATCGACCCCTGCACACGAACACAATCCTGCACACAGCTCTTCAGACTGGGAGTCAGTGGACAGGGAAACTAGAGGTATGAAAAGATACAGACCAAACCCCAGGACAGAATGATCTGTTCTGTACCTTTTCTCACCTCTAGTTTTCCTAATAATATGGAAACCTTTGAACCATTGAAACGAAGATAGACACAAAATGCTGGAGTAACTCGGCGGGACAGGCAGCATCTCTGGATACAAGGAATGGGTGACATTTTGCGTTGACCCCCTTCTTCAGACCCTTCAACCATTGAACCAGCTCATTGGAGGTCTGTGAAACCGTGCAGGGCAATGCACCTTCTAATTTTGTCCAACACATTGGGAAAGTTATGCTTTACTCTAAAACCTTGGCAACAAAAGTCAATGCCCCCCCCCCCCAACAGACAGGGACCGCAGATGCAGCCGTCACCGCAAAATGTCAATGATTCCACGAATGCCGAGGCGACAGGGTGGGAATGGGAATGAGAGAGGGGGTGAGAGAGAGTGAGAGAGCGTGAGAGAGCGAGAGAGAGATGAAATGGGGAGCGGGGAGAGAGAGCGAGCGCTCGAGAGAGAGAGAGAGAGAGCGAGAGAGAGCGAAAGACAAAGAGACACAACGTGGGTCGGTAGGTGAATTAATCTGCACACCAAGAAGAAGCTCGCAGTCTGAGCCCTCAACCATGATGATGAGTTTTAAGAAATTCTCAATGTGCTGTCAATGCATCGATCTACATTCCTCAGTAAATGTAATTGTGTTTTGACCAAGTATTAATGACGTCGCGTTCCTTTGAATAAAATTCACAGGACATCATTAATACTTGGTCAAAACACAATTACATTTACTGAGGAATATGGATCGATGCATTGATGACACATTGTATAACTACTTGTTAACTACTGGCTGTTAACAAGTGCTACAGTAGTGGTTAACAAATCGTTTTTGTCTGATGGCCGGTGCAGTGGTTTTTATCCATATTTGTTTAAAAAAAAAATCCATATTTAACAAGGCGAATGTTTAAACAAAAATTTGTATTTAGCAATACAAATTCATATTTCCATATGAAATACGGAAAATTAGCACGGGGCCCCCCATTGGCCCGTGGCCCAATTGGGAGCAATCGGTCCAATCGGCTTAAGGCCGGCCCTGGATGCAGTCAACCTGGGCCTGCACTTCATCCTACAGCACCTAGACTGCCAGGGGACCAATGCGAGGATCCTATTTGTTGATTTTACCTCTGCATTCAGCACCATTGCGCCAGAGCTGCTACTCCCCAAACTTTCCGAGTTGACTGTGCCTGAACCTCTCTGTCAGTGGATCACCAACTACCTGACAGACAGGAAGCAGCATGTGAGGCTGGGAAAGCACATCTCGGACCCGCAAACGCTCAGCATAGGAGCACCACAAGGCTGCGTACTCTCTCCTCTCCTCTACTCTCTCTACAACAACGACTGCACCTCCACAGACTCCTCTGTCAAGCTTCTCAAGTTTGTGGATGACACAACCCTGATTGGACTGATCCAGGATGGATCAGGAAGCATCACAGCTGGCGTCCTGGTGCCGTAGCAACAACCTGGAGCTCAATGCTCTTAAGACAGTGGAATTGATTGTAGACATTAGGAAAGCTCCCCCTCCCCTCGTCCCACTCACCATCAACAACACCACAGTCACATCTGTGGAGTCTTTTAAGTTCCTGGGAACCATCATCTCCAAGGACCTTAAGTGGGGGGCTACCATCGACTCCACAGTCAAAAAGGCACAACAGAGGATGTACTTCCTGCGGCAGCTGAGGAAGCACAATCTGCCACAGGCAATGATGGTCCAATTCTACATGGCCATCATAGAGTCTGTTCTCACCTTCTCCATCATGGTCTGGTTTGGCTCAGCCACCAAGCATGGCACTTGGAGGCTGCAGCGAATCGTCCACTCAGCAGAGAAGATTATTGGCTGCAACCTTCCCTCCAAGTGCCGTGAACTGTACACTGCAAGGGCCAGGAAGCGAGCGGGCCCCTCTCACCCTGGCCACAAATTCCTTGAATCACTTCTTTCTGGAAGGCGACTCCGGATTGTCAAAGCTGCCACAGCCAGACATAAAAACAGTTTTTATCCACGAGTAGTTGCTCTACTCAACAGCGGTCAATGGTGGGGTGAGAGATGTCCCTGTTTCGCTCTGCTCCCGAAGAATGTTTTAACGTGCTAAAATATGAGTTGGAAGACGGGGGAGTTCTGAAAATAACTGCCGGAGCTGCTATTTAATTGTGTGTTATCAGAAATCCTGCTGATAACAGAGAATAATTGCAGTTTTAAATGAAAAAACAGAAACCTTGCCAGAAGCCTGCAAAAGCCGCAAAAGCCGCTTCAAGACCTGCTACAAGAGCCTACTTGAAAAAAACTGAAAAGACTCCTCAATCCCCTCAAACATCAGCTGGAAGCTCAGAAGAAGAAGTTGATTCCGGAAATCCTTCTACAGAATTGACTTTAATGGAGGAACTCAGGGAACAAATGGAACATCTGGAAAAGTCAGTATTAGCTTCAGTCACTGAAGTTATTTCTAAAGTGATACAAGAGGGGAATGTCGCGCTGGACAAAAGCCTCTCTGAAAAGATTAAACAAGGTAATGATACACTGATGGGGAAAATTGATGACTTAACCAAATGTGTGGTCGAGGTTGAGGAGGATTTAAACAAAAAAATTAAGCGGGTTGATCTACTGAGGCGGCTATGGAAGGAATGGACAATACGATAACTGAGATGGCTAAGGAGATAAAGAGACTAAAAAAGGAACAAGAAAGCACTGGGAGCTTGCTAAAATGAAGCATAAATGTATGGACTTGGAAGCAAGATCAAGGAGGCAAAATTTGAGGATAATTGGAGTAAAAGAGGGAAAGGAGAGTGGACAAAACTTTCAGGAGTTTGCTGCCAACTTACTCAAACAAGTACTTAAGCTGCCTGAAGCCCCGAGATTAGATATGGCTCACCGGGTCCGACGACTCAGGCGTAAGAGACAGATTATTCTGAAATTCTATGACATTTCAACCCTGGAAGGAATTATGAAAAAGATTCCATATGGAGTGAATTTGATGTTTGGAGAGGACAAACTACAATTCTTCCGAGATTTTCCAGCTGAAGTCATGGAAAAGAGGGACAAGTTTACAAACACGAGAAGGCTACTGAAGGAGGTCAAGGGAGTAAGATATGGGATTGTATACCCTGCAAAATTGAGAATTACTTATAACTATGTTGAACGAGCATTCACGGATCCAGAAGAGGCATTTAAATATGCACAAAGTATCACAAAGGAGGACTACTGATCATTAGGAGTTGGTCTCCTACAATAACACCGAGGAGAAACGACAAAGAAAGGATTGTGTCTCTTTTTTTTAACATACAAAAAAGATTGCTCTTGTTAAAATGGCAAACTTTCCTCGAGGCATTGTCCAAACATTTTGTCTTTGGAATGTTCATTTAAGGTCGGATGTTATGTTTCATTTCAACAAAGGATTGACAAAGAAGATAAACTGTGGCGGGGAAAATAAATTGAGAATATTGTGTAATATAGAATATTATCAATGGACGTATATAGAAATTTATGATTTAAGAAATATATAATTACATACTAACATAAAATATAATTAATAAAATTGTGTAATATTAAGGCATAGCTTAACTATAGCTGATGTTTATTTCATGATGTTAATTATTTGCTAATAAGAATAATGAGTTAAATATGATTGATAAGTATTAATAACATATTAACAAATTTTATGGATATAGTAGACTTAATCTAGATTGCGCGTAAAGGGGGGGGGGAGGAGACTCAGATACTTGGAAGTTATCCAAAGGTCTGAATCTGGTTAACCCCTTGGATCCTGCTGTTGTCTGATACAAAAGTTTGAGACTTAATTGTAATAAATCTAGGCATATTGATAGATATGGGTATATAATTAACATAATTACTGTTATATCTAAGTATATACTTAGTTGGAAACTATTCTTTATTTTGTTTTTCCTCTTTGAAGATACATTTCTAATCTAGTTATTGGAGTGCGTTTTATTTTATATATATCGCTCTCTCTTCCAATTAATAATAATTGGTCAAGGGGGCAGAGCGAAACATATAAAAACATCTACGGAAGTCAATAAGAATTTTTCTACCACCTGTTGGTGGTTTGTTTTTAATTATAATATCTTTATTTTTGGATATTATAATATCACTTTTTGTTTGTTAATTATCTTTTCACGACTCTACACTTTCTGGTCTTCTTCAAGGTTTATTCTGAAGGGGAGATGCCAACAAAACTTAACAGCTGGGGATGACCATTTGGAGTTATAAGGTTCTTGGTTGCACCATATGAAGTAAAGGTATTAACATGATTCATAATGCAAGACGATAAACAAAAGAAAACTGGAGGAATCACATTTTGTAGTTGGAATATAAGGGGCGCTAATGAACCAATTAAAAGGGATAAGATCTTTGCCGAATTAAAAGCCTCAAACAGTGACATCATTTTCTTACAAGAGACGCATCTGAAATATCAAACACAGATAAGATTGAAGGCGAATTGGATTGGGCAAACATACTATTCATTTACTTCTAAATCTAGAGGCACGGCTATTATCATTCGTAAAGGTATACCATTTAAATTAAAGAATAGCATAGCAGATAAAGAGGGGAGATACGTCATAGTCACGGGAGAAATTTATTCTACTCCACTTACTTTGATAAATATTTATGCTCCTAATTTTGACAACCCCCAATTCTTTAGTAAAATTTTGGATATAATTTCAGAACTTAACCATCAAAATGTGATAATAGGGGGAGATTTGAATTGTGCTTTAGATCCATATTTGGATAAATCAGCAAAACAAAAAAGGACTAACATAAAATCTAAAACTAGTGAACTCCTAAATACATACATGAAAAATACTAATAGAACAGGTGTACAGAGGATTCGCTAACCCCATTATTCAACAGTACATAAAAACATATTCACGTATTGATTATTTCTTAGTGGACACAAAACTAATTCCATATACATATAATTCTAAATATCATAATAGTATTATTTCTGATCATTCCCCGTTAACTTCTCTTTAAAATTAGAAGGAATGCCTGATAAAAATTCGTTTTAGAGGTTTAACCCCCAAATCTTAAACAACTCACAAGGTTGTACATATTTAAAAGAGCAGATTATGTTCTTCTTTGAGACAAATGATACACCAGATATTTCACCCTCCTTATTATGGGAAACTTTTAAGGCATTTATTAGAGGAACTATAATCTCATATCAAGCTTTCCAAAATAAAAAGAATAATACTGAACAATTGCAGTTAGAACAAGAAATTAGACAATTAGGTTTAGAAAATGCCAAAGAACCAACTATAGATAAACATAATAAGATAACAATACTAAAATATAAATCAAATAAAATTTTATCGGCCAGAATAATAAGATTATTTCAAATTACAAAACAAGAAAATTTCGAATTTGGTGATAAACCTCATAAACTCCTAGCACGCCAACTGAAAAAACGGGAAACAGAAAATACAATTACTAAAATTAAATCAGATAAAGGGGAATTACTAACACTACCTAAAGTTATTAATAAAAGATTTGCTCAATTTTATCAAAACTTATATACATCGAAAACCTCTGCAAATAATACTCAAATTACAAATTTCTTAGACAATTGTAATCTTCCAAAATTAAATATGGTGGAACAAGACGGATTAGGAGCTCAGATTACACTAAAGGAAATAGAAGAAACAATAAGATTGTTGAAGAATGGCAAAACCCCAGGACCAGATGGCTTTAGTAATGAATTCTATAAAAGATTCTACGAGATAATTTCTCCACGGTTGCAAGATTTATATATACACACTTTAAAAGAAAATAAACTACCAGGAACACTAACTGAGTCAACTATTACACTTATACCAAAAAAGGATAAAGATCTAGAAGACCCAGGCTCATATAGAGCTATTGCACTCCTAAATACAGACCAAAAAATATTAGCAAAGACCCTAGCGAGAAGATTGAGTAAATATGTTAGTAAATTAATAAATCCAGACCAAACAGGGTTTATACCAAAGAGATACTCATTTAACAATTTGAGATGACTGTCTAATGTACTCACATAATACTGAAGAAGAACTAGCAATTATTTCATTGGATGCAGAAAAAGCTTTTGATCAAGTAGATGGCAATATTTATTCAAAGTATTGGAAAAATTTAACATGGGAGATAATTTTATCTCATGGGTAAAATTATTATATGATAAGCCGACGGCTAGAATACTGACTAATAATATATTATCCCCGAAATTCCAATTAGCAAGGGGCAATAGGCAGGGGTGCGTGTTATCGCCCCTGCTATTTGCACTAGTGATAGAGCCTTTAGCTGAAAGTATAAGAATATTCATCTGAATATTCATGGATATAATACCAAACACTCAAATAATAAAATTTCATTATATGCAGATGACATATTATTATATATTACAAATTTTGCAAATTAGCATACCAAATATACTAAATTTAATTGAGGGATTTGGTTCTTTTTCAGGATATAGAATAAATTGGAACAAAAGCGAAATTATGACGATAAAACCTCAAGAGTCGACCCATCTGTTGAAATTCCCTTTTAGAATTACAACAGAAAAATTTAAGTATTTGGGCATTCAAATTACCAGGAACTATAAATCATTACTCAACGCAAACTATATGCCTTTATTAACTAAATTAAATGGGTTGATTAAATTTTGGAAAACACTGCCGATGTCTTTATTAGGCAGAATAAAAGCGATAAAAATGATCTTCATACCACAAATATTGTACCTATTTCAATCAATACCAATATACTTACATAAAAAATTCTTTAAAAAACTAGATTCTGATATTATAAATTTCATATGGGATTATAAATCACACAGAATAAAAAAAAACACTTGTGTAAATCTAAAGAATCAGGGGGACTGACACTCCCTAACTTATTGTATTATTATTGGGCAGTGAATATTAAAAATATAATCTACTGGTTGGATAGTTCTTCTTAACACATAGATTGGATAAGAATGGAGAAAGAGGATTGTTCCCCTTATAATATAGGAGCGATCCTTCTTTCCCCGATAAAACTGAACAATATAATATATAAGAAGAATCCAATTATTCATAGTATAATACGAATTTGGAAACAAATAAAACTAACTTTAAAATTAAGAAAATTATCGCTTCTTTCTCCAATAGCTAATAATCCCTCATTCAAACCATCCATTATTGATAAAACGTTTATCCATTGGGAAAGAATAGGAATTAAAACGATGGGAGATATGTATGAAATGGGATAATTTTTATCATTCCAACAATTACAACTAAAATATAATTTGAAAAGTAATCAATATTTCAAATACCTTCAAATTCAAGATTATTTGAAAAAGTATATACAAGGATATCAAACTTTAACCCCAGATTTATTGGAGGAAGGAATGAATAGAATGGCAGAATCAAGCAATTTAATATCCTACTTATATAACATAATTCTAAATATAGAAACACCAACGACAGAGGCAATTAGAAGGGACTGGGAACAAGAGTCATTGATAAATATTCCGAACGATAGATGGGATAAAAAATTATTATATGTAAACAAATGTTCAATGAATGTAAGACATAACCTAATTCAATTTAAAATTTTACATAGATTATATTATTCGAAAACTAGACTGATTTAAATATTTTCAAATGTTTCCCCCATCTGCGACAAATGTCTAACTCAAAATGCCACTATAGCACATTCCTTTGTCTCTTGTACAAAACTGTATAAATTTTGGAATGAAATTTTTGGAATTTTTACAAAACAATTTAACACAAAATTGAACCCCAATACAGAATTGATTATCTTTGGATCAATGGAAGAGGGAAGTAAACTAACTATATTCCAAGAAGCTTTTCTTAATTACAGTCTAATAACAGCAAAAAAACCTATACTCAAATTTTGGAAAAACGTACCTACGCCAACGTTCAAAATGTGGATTTCAATCATGTCTGAAATGCTACATCTTGAAGAAATTAGATTCCTCCTACTAGGCAAAGTAGACCTATTCTTAAAGATTTGGTCTCCTTATATCAACGTTTTACAAGCATATAGTGCAACATAACATAACCTTAGAAATTAAATGGTTTAGAACCGGGTGATGGATGGGCAAAAATACGAGATAGGTAGATCTCTCCTAATCTTTCTTTTCTTTACTTTCTCCTTCTCTTTCAATCTTTTAACTTCTCATCTCTATCCTTTATTTCTTTTGCTTTCTGTTTCTACTCGCTTGACTATCTATTCCGACACTCTTTATTTCTGTTTTCTCTCACTGTTCTTTTATTATTAAATCAAAAGTATGAAGTTGTACAAGAATGGAAATATGTATGTATGTATTAGGTACTTAAGTACCACACTATTGTACTTACTTCTAACAAAAATAAACAACCAAACAAAAAACAGCCAAAAATCTCCAGCCTCCCTTTGATCTGGTATTTTGTTGGTTCAAATGCTCGATCAATGGTGTTTTATCATTAATGTCTTATTATTATTAATGTTTTGTGTTTTCTGAGTCATTCGTAACTGTCACTGTATGTCATTTTGTTACTTGTGGGTGGAGAACCAAGGCAAATTCCTTGTATGTGAATATTTGGCCAATAAACTCACTTACTTACTTTACTTACTTACTTACTTACTTCATAGCAAAGAAAATCAGTAGTATCAGGTGATTCATCCAAAGCGATTGAATAATATATATTTTCCTTTTGGAGTATTGCGTGAAGTTCTGTTACTTTGAGGGCTAATTCATGCTGCCGATCAATTATGGTTCTCCTTGAAGAGGCAGTTGTTTGTACTTTTAAACCTTATCGGGGTCTAAGCATCCTACAACTTCGACAATGCATTATTTTACGATTTCTACATCGCTAAATGGCCTCCCTTTTTTCTCGAGTATTTAAGCCACTTTTTTATAAGTCTCTTCAGTAGCATTATTTCTGGGTCTTACCGCTGCTTGAAATAACTGCCTTTGCCGTTGCTTCTCATCTTTTAATTTCTGCAATGCAACCTTTCTTGCCTCATTCTCTAATTTGAAACATTTGTGGTCCTTATGAGTGGCATAATGCTGATGAGCATTGAATTTCTTCAATGATATTGCAGTATCACAAAGCAAGCAAATTATCTTATCTTTCGCAGAAACAAGATAATATTGCAGTTCCCAATCATCATTAAAAACTCTATTTTCTTCCCTCAGCATTCACTTGCTTTTCTTTGACATGATGGGCTGTTAAGCAGACAGAATAAAAAAATACAGTCAACCAAATACGCTGTTTAACTATTCTCAAATTCAACTTCAAATGGAAAGCCATGTGCACCGCTATCAAAAATTGATAATACTGCTGACTTCCGGTGGCGCCATGTTCTAGCAACAGATGCTGCACATAGCTCCGCTCGTGAAAATTCACGACTTTGCGCATTAAAATCGGGTCTACTGGTCGGAACTGATTAAAAAAACTTACCGGAGCCTCAGGACGTCGCGCTACTGATGACATCAGTAAGCGCTGTGAATTTAACTGTGTTTTAAAGCACTTTAAATGCAAAATCCGTTCACTGGTCAGTGTCCTCAGAGAAGAGTCATGAAACATCCCTGGGGAAGCCAGACGAAGCCTGAAGAACTTACTTTTGAAGTGGCTACTGAAGAAAAACTGCTCTCCGAAATGACTACAAGAGCTAAGGCAGATAAAGACAAAGAAATGGAGGATTTACAGCAATCGGTAAGAGAACTGAAAGATGAAAAGGTGGATGAAAAGAAGATGGAAAAGTTGATGAAAGAGATGGTGGAACAGCTGATGGGGAATATGAATGCTGGCAATCAGAAAGTTATTGACTCGGTGCAGGATTCGATTGGCACCATAAATAAACAAATTGAAGATGTGAGAGATAAACTATTGGAGAGAATGGTTAAGGGGGAAGATGACACCACGAAGAAGTTTGATGCAGTGCATGAGACTGTCTCTTCATATGTGACAATAATGCAAGAGATGGAGGAAGAGATGGAACGAATGGCTGAGAAGATGAAGAAAATAAATATATATCAAGACCTCACTGCAAAACAGATGGCGACTCAGCTGGCAAAAGTTTCGGCCCATGCCTGGATTTGGAAGCTCGTTCGAGACGTCAAAATCTAAGATTATTCGGAGTGCCAAAGGGTGCCGAGGGAGATAACCCTCGGGTGTTCGCTGCTGGCCTAATTAAAGAAGCTCTTAATCTCCCTAACCTACCGAAAATTGAAGTGGCACACCGAGTTCCGTGATTTAACCAAAAATCTCAAACAGGTTCAGAATATACACAATACAGAATATACAGAATATACATATTGTGAAATTTCAGGACATTTCTGACTTGGAAGAGGTTATGAGTGCCACTGAAGTACGGTAAAATATCTTTCAAAATATTCAGAGACTACCCTTATGAAATTGTGCAAAAACAAAATCAGTTCTCTGAGGCAAAGCAGGCTCTCCAAGGAATTAAAGATGTCAGATATGGTGTTTACTACCCAGCTAAAATGAGGATATCTTACAAGGAACAGCAAAAATTGTTCAGAAATCCGGAGAATGCATACAAATATGCTCTAACCATCGTGGAAGAGAACAAGTAGTTGGAAGGGTTGAACGGTATGGATATTCTTTATTTTTACTATTTCACCGTGAAGGGTGGTGTGCTTGCCAGAGAAGAAACTCTACCTGTGCTTTGTCTAGATTGCTTATCGGTGGAATGTTAACCCAAGGACGTACTGTGTTCCAAGTGAAGCGAAAAAAGATAAACACCGAAATGAAGAGTTCAACAACAGAATGTGGACAGAGCAATTATTGTTGTTTAAGAGATTAAATGAATAACCTAAATGGTATAGATCTAACATTTTTAACAATAATAACATAGAATATTAACATAGAAACAGTAATGAATGTTAATCAGAATGGTAGAAAGGGGATGATTTATAAACTAACATTTATAACTTAATAAGTTTCAAGTAGATCTATAATTGGGGCGTGAGGGGGACAAGCTCAGAACCAGGAGCCTGTCTCAGGTTAACCCCTTCAACCAACAGTTGATTATTACCGAGGTAAAATTATACGTTTAACATTTAGTAGATAAAACTGTTAGTTATATTTGGGAATATATAATGAAATGGATACATATATTGTAAATGGGTACTATACATTTGATTTTGAACCGGTCCCGTTCCATTATGTTATGAGTAATCGAGGGAGCGGAGCTAATTGTTTGTTTAATATCGACAACGGAAGTCGATACAATGTTTTCCCCCACCAACAAGTTCGGACATTGTATTTTCAGTTTTACAAGTTTTTTAAAATTATCACAATTAGTCACATGTGTGTGTTTTTTATTTAAGGATAATCGCAAAAGGAATCTACTAAATGAACTTTGTAGGGTAAATGCTCCCCCAATATCTAAAGACCTGAGGTATGGATGCACCACAAGATACACAGGTATTAAATCTATTCAAAATGCAAGACGATAATCAAAATAAACTGGGAGGAATCTCATTCTGCAGTTGGAATATTAAGGGTGTTAACGAATGCATTAAAAGGGGTAAGATTTTAGCTCAGCTGAAAGCATACAACACAGATATTATCTTCCTACAAGAAACACATCTTAAATTTCAAGATCAAGCTAGATTGAAGGCGAATTGGATAGGCCAAACTTTTCACTCGTCATATACGTCGAAATCTAGAGGCACGTCTATTATTATTCGCAAAGGCATACCATTTAAACCAAAAACTACCTTAACAGATAAGGACGGGGGATATTTGATAGTTACCGGTGAGATCCATGCTACCCCAATCACCTTGGTAAATATATATGCGCCCAACTTTGACAACCCAATTTTTTCAATAAAATCTTGAATATAATCGCAGAATATAATTACCAAAATGTCATAATCGGTGGAGACTTTAATTGTGTTTTTGACCCTTACTTAGACAAATCTAGTCAAAAACAGAGAGGTAATACGAAATCTAAAACTAGCGAACTTTTAAACACATACATAAAAAATACAAATATAACTGATGTTTGGAGGATTGCAAATCCCTCCGGCAGGGAATACTCATTTTATTCAATGGTACACAAGACATATTCACGTATAGATTATTTCCTGGTGGATACAAAATTAATTCCGTATACTTCAAAACCAAACTACCATACAAATACGATTTCAGATCATTCCCCACTAACTTTCTTTTTTAAAAATTGAAGGAATGTCTAAGAATAAACCGTTTTGGAGGTACAACCTTCAAATTTTAAAAGACCCGCAAGGGAGTATATATTTAAAACGGCAAATGGATCTTTTTTTCAAAATAAATTACACTCCAGACATATCACCTACATTATTATGGGAATCTTTCAAAGCATTTATTAGAGGTGTTAAATGCCAATTTCATACCAAGCTTTTCAAAAAGAAAAAAATAAGAACGAACAAAGACAGTTAGAAGAACAAATTAGACAATTGGATATAGATAATGCTAAAGACCCAACTACGGATAAACATAATAAAATATTAATACTGAAATTTAAATTAAATAAATTATTATCAGCGAAAGTTATAAGATTATTCCAAATCACAAGACAGGAACATTTTGAATTTGGGGATAAGCCTCATAAACTTTTGGCACGTCAGTTAAAAAAACGAGAAAAATAACACACGATCTCAAAGATCAAATCAGATAAAGTATTAACTTTACCGAAGGATATTAATAAAAGATTTGCTCAATTTTGTATACATCTAAAACGACAACGGACACCAATAAAGTTACAGAGTTCTTGGATAATTGTAATCTTCCAAAACTAGAGTTGCAGGAACAAGAGGAATTGGGAGCACAAATCTCAAATAAGGAAATAGAAGAAACAATAATCTCATTAAAAAATGGAAAAACACCAGGTCCTGACGGATTTAGTAATGAATTCTATAAAAGTTTTTATGACACATTTACACCACGCCTACAGAAAATGTATACATATGCCTTTAAAGAACAAATACTACCTGAAGCATTAGCAGAATGAACAATTACATTAATACTCAAGAAAGATAAAGATGTGGAAGAACCCGGACCATATAGGGCTATTAAGGCAAACACAGATCAAAAAATATTAGCGAAAATATTAGCTAGAAGATTAAGTAAGTATGCCAGTAAATTAATACATCTGGATCAAGCGGGGTTTATCTCTAAGAGACAATCATTTAATAATTTGAGACGCCTACTCAACATAATGCATTCACACCAAATTGAAGATCAAAAACTTTCAATTATTTCGTTGGATGCAGAGAAAGCATTCGATCAGGTGGTATGGGATTATATGGTTAAAGTATTGCAAAAATTCCAACTGGGAGAGAATTTCATTCTATGGATTAAATTACTATATAATAAGCCAACTGCCAGAATATTAACTAATACAGTGGCTTGCAAAAGTATTCATACCCCTTCAACTTTTCCACATTTTGTCACGTTACAACCACAAACGTAAATGTATTTTATTGGGATTTTATGTGATAGACCAACACAAAGTGGTGCATAATTGTGAAGTGGAAGGAAAATGAAACATGGTTTCCAAATTTTATTACAAATAAAAAACTGAAAAGTGTGGCGTGCAAAAATATTCAGCCCCCTTTACTCTGAAACCCGCAAAATAAAATCCAGTGCAACCAATTGCCTTCAGAGTCCACTTGTGTGTAATCTAATCTCAGTATAAATACAGCTGTTCTGTGAAGGCCTCAGAGGTTTGTTAGAGAACATTAGTGAACAAACAGCATCATGAAGCACAAGGAACACACCAGACAGGTCAGGGATAAAGTTGTGGAGAAGTTTAAAGCAGGGTTAGGTTATAAAAAAAATCCCAAGCTTTGAACATCTCACGGAGCACTGTTCAATCCATCACCAGAAAATGGAATGAATATGGCACAACTGGAAACCTACCAAGACATGTCCGTCCACCTAAACTGACAGGCCAGGCAAGGAGAGCATTAATCAGAGAAGCAGCCAAGAGGCCCATGGTAACTCAGGAGGAGCTGCAGAGATCCACAGCTCAGGTGGGAGAATCTGTCCACAGGACAACTATTAGTCGTGCACTCCACAAATCAGGCCTTTATGGAAGAGTGGCAAGAAGAAAGCCATTGTTGAAACAAAGCCATAAGAAGTCCCGTTTTCAGTTTGCCACAAGCCATGTGGGGGACACAGCAAACATGTGGAGGAAGGTGCTCTGGTCTGATGAGACCAAAATTGAAGTTTTTGGCCTAAATGCAAAACGCTATGTATGGCGGAAAACTAACACTGCACATCACCCTGAACACACCATCCCCACTGTGAAACATGGTGGTGGCAACATCATGCTGTGGGGATGCTTTTCTTCAGCAGGGACAGGGAAGCTGGTCAGAGTTGATGGGAAGATGGATGGAGCCAAATACAGGGCCATCTTGGAAGAAAACCTGTCTGCAAAAGACTTGAGACTGGGGCGGAGGTTCACCTTCCAGCAGGACAATGACCCTAAACATACAGCCAGAGCTACAATGGATCAATAGGGCAAAGCATATTCATGTGTTAGAATGGCCCAGTCAATGTCCAGACCTAAATCCAATTGAGAATCTCTGGCAAGACTTGAAAAGTGCTGTTCACAGACGCTCTCCATCCAATCTGACTGAGCTTGAGTTATTTTGCAAAGAAGAATGGGCAAACATTTCAGTCTCGAGATGTGCAAAGCTGGTAGAGACATACCCCAAAAGACTATGAAATTTCAATTGTCAAGGGGTAATAGACAAGGATGTTCACTATCACAGCTGTTATTTGCTCTTATAATTGAACACCTAGCGGAAAAACTTAGAACTCATCCGAATATCATTGGCTGTAATACAAAATATTCAAATAATAAAATATCATTATACGCTGATGATGTACTACTGTACATCACAAAACCTCATATCACTATAGAAAATATATTAAATTTAATCGAGGATTTTGGATCATTTTCAGGATATAGAATAAATTGGAATAAAAGTGAAATCATGTCAATAAAACCAAAAGATTCTGCACGTCTTTTCAGTTTCCTTTTAAAATAGCTATGGAACAATTTAAATATTTGGGTATTGAAATTACTAGAAGATATCAAGACATGTTTAATGCAAATCCTTTACTTAAGAAATTATATAATTTAATTAAATTCTGGAAAATGCTTCCTATGTCTTTAATAGGCCGAAAAAAAGCTATAAAAATGATTTTTCTACCACAAATTCTATACCTGTTCCAATCAATTCCAATATACCTACCAAAAAAGTAAAATAAAAAACTGGATTCAGACATTACAAATTTTATATGGGATTATAAGTCCCATAGAATACAAAGGCACACTTGAATAAACCCAAAGCAGTAGGGGGATTAGCACTCCCTAATTTTATGTATTTCTATTGGTCTGTAAATATTAGAAATATGATTCAACTGCTGGATAATTCTCTCCAGCAACTGGATTGGATTATTATGGAGAAAGAGGACTGCTCCCCTTGTAATATTGGAGTGATCCTTCTTTCACCCATAAAATCCAATTATACACAGTACAATTAGCATTTGGAAACAAATAAAATACAACTTAAAATTAAGCAATTTATCTCTCCTATCTCCTATAGTTAAAAACCCTTTGTTTAAACCCTCAAATATCTATATATAATGGGAAAGCATTTATATAATGGGAAAGAGCAGGAATTAAAACGTTGGGAGATTTGTATGAAACGGGAAAATTACAATTATTTAAACAATTACAACTAAAGTACGATTTGGGAAACAATCAGTATTTCATATATTTCCAAATATGTGACTATCTGAAAAAATATGCACAAGAATATTACAATATGCCATCGGATTTACTGGTTGAAGCAATGATAACAAAGGCTGAATCAGCAAACAATATTGTATATATTATATTATTCTAAATGCAGAAATACCAACAACTGAAGGTATTAGAAGAAACTGGGATAATGAATTAATTATCAAAATGTCCAAAGGAAGGTGGGAAGAACACTTATTAAATGTGCATAAATGTTCAATTAATGTAAGACACACTTTAATACAATTTAAAATCTTACATAGATTATACTATTCAAAAACTAAAATAAGTAAACTTTTTCCCAATGTCTGACCTATTTGTGATAAATGCCCGTCCCAAGTAGCTACTATAGCGCACTCATTTGTTTTTTGTACAAAAATTCAAAAATTTTGGACTGATATTTTTGAAATCTTCACAAAATTATTTAAAATAAAACTTATACCAAAGGCAGAATGGATTATTTTTGGAACAACGGAAGGTAGCCCTGAATTAAATGTGTTTCAAAAGAATCGGTTTGAATATGGCTTAATAACTGGAAAAAAGCTAATCTTAAAATTCTGGAAAAATGCTCCCATACCAATGGTAAATATGTGGATTTCAACTATGTTTGAAACACTACATCTGGAAGATATGAGACTCCGCCTGGCAGGAAAATCAGATCGCTTCTATAAGACGTGGTCTGCATTTATAGATCTACTACAAGGATAGGGTGCAAGAGTACCTCAAAAAGGTACTGGCATCGGGTCTTGGTAAAGGGGGATGAAAAACTGCCAAGTTGGTAAATTCCTTTTGCGTGATGTTTATAATATAGTAACTGGCTTTTCCTTTTTTCTTCTTTCTCTCTTTTTTTTCTAGGGTCTATCTCTTAATCTCCTTTCTCTAACTCTTCGATCAAGGGCTCATTTTTCTTTCCCGTTGTCACGCTTCTTGACTTTCACAATTCTCTCTCACTTTCTCTACTTTCTCTGTTTCTATTCTTTTTCTTTAATAGCCTTAAAAATTAAGGGGTACAATGATTGTAATAATATATACGGGATGTACACTGATGTAATTTACTATACCTCTAATAAATAAAAATATTTTAAAAAAAATGTTTTTTAAAAAGTTGATAATACTGAAGACTGGGCGGCCAGCGGACTCTCCCCAACATTTTCCCTCTCGTCAACCAGCCTCAGGATGTGGTGGCGCCAGTCAGACAGGGAGGTTAACGTGCATTCTAGAGTCGCATTAGAACTAAATCATGAGCATAACAGGTGTTAAAATAATGACTTACTAATGACTTACTAATGTTTTAAGTGTGGTCGTCAGTCGGAGGGGATTATTTTGTTGAATCTTCTTTTACTCTTTGGTATTTTAAATACGTACATTTTAGGAGTAAAAAAAAAAAAAAGACGAACAAAAACATATTAATAAAAATAAAAGGATTTATTCTACAAAATTTGGATTCATTCAAAAGGCCACACTTAATGGCCTAGAAGGTCACGTGCGGCCTTACGGCCGCAGGTTCCCCACCCCTGGGTAAGACCTACACAGTGAATTGTAGGGCTCTGGGGAATGTTGTAGAGCAGAGGGATCTACGAGTGCAAGTGCATGGTTCCTTGAAGGTGGAGTCGCAGGTAGATAGGGTGGTCAAAAAGGCATTTGGCACATTGGCCTTCATCAGTCATTGAGTATAGTTGGGAGGTCATATTGCAGTTGTATAAGACATTGGTGAGGCTGTATTTAGAGTATTGTGTTCAGTTCTGGGAGCCATGGTATAGGAAAGATGTCAAGCTGGAAAGGGTACACAGAAGATTTATGAGGTTGTTGCTTGGAAGGGGGATGGGACGGAGAGAGGAAAAACAAGGGCTATTTGAAGTTAGACTAAATAGCCCTTGCTTTCCCTCTCTCTCCATCTCCTCCCCCTTCCAAGTTCTGCCATATGTCTTACTGTCTCCGACTACATTCTATCTCTGTCCTGCCCACTCCCCTGACATCAGTCTGAAGTAGGGTCTCGACTCGAAACGTCCCCCATTCCTTCCCTCAAGAGATGTTGCCTGTCCCGCTAAGTTACTCCAGCATTTTGTGTCTAACTTCAATTTAAACCAGCATCTGCAGTTCTTTCTTAAAGATTTTGTCTGGTGGTGTTGATAATGACATTAAGGTTTGGGACCTCTGACAAAACAAGTTAATTTATACCATGCATGGCTAATAGACAATAGATAATAGACGCAGGAGTAGGCCATTTGGCCCTTCAAGCCACCACCGCTATTCAATGTGATCATGGCAGATCATACAGACTCGGTGACTGGTTTGACCCTGAGTGGGGTAAAAGAGAACATCACCAACATCGCTGACCACATCCAGGAAGCTGTGGGAAACATTTCAAGGGTCAGAGAACAATATAATCCCTTGGGAGGATGGTGGCCTTTCGAGATGTTTGGAGGCTAGTGGATAACAGTGCTCCACTGGGGACTGACCATTGGGACAATTTTGTTGGCCATAATATTACAATGTTGTATGTGTGGATTGGCATCACGACCGCGTGGACTTAACTAAAGCCTGTGGGCCGGAGGTAACCAGGTAACCCCTGCGGGCCGCATATAACGATAACCAGACTGTTCGAGGGGTGGAATGTTATACGAGAATTTTGCCCATAGCACTGTTTAAAGCCCATAGCGCCGTGGCCGGTAGCAATATATTTAAAGTCCATAGCACTGCAGCCGACTGCGCTTTGTTTACAGCCCCATAAGTTAACCCAACGGCGCTCTGTTTAAACCCTTCCGCGCCAAGTCTGTAGCGCCTGTGTATTACCTTTGTGCGGCAAGTCTGTATCGCTGTGTGTATTACGTTTGCGTGTCACTCTGTGGCCGGTAGCACTTTGTTTGCAAAGGGGGGAGGCCTTGCTCGGATCCAGTCCCCTGCCACTGGGTGCAGTTTGAATTTGGGAGCAGCGCTATTGGCCAGGACTTACCGGCGGTTATTTCAATGGTTGATTTCTGCCTGTAAGCCATAAGATAGTCATGTACGAAAGGTTCAATAGACAATAGACAATTGGTGCAGGAGTAGGCCATTTGCCCCTTCGATTGAGCACCGCCATTCAATGTGATCATGGCTGATCATCCACAATCAGTACCCCCGTTCCTGCCTTCTCCCCATATCCCTTGACTCCGCTATCTTTAAGAGCTCTATCTAACTTCACCGATGGGCTGAGTCACGATCAGCGCCGTGGACGGAGGCAGGGAGAGATAGTGTTCTGCTGTAAAGTGGACCCCGCGCATACCAAGACAAGTGCTGTTTTTGTTCTCTCTCTTGCCAATAAATCTGACTTGTAACTAAGCAGACGAGTGAGCCATTTTCTGTTCTGCTAGTCAGATCCTTGAACCTACACCCTTGTAACATATCCTGTGAAAGATTCTTTGTCTACATTGTTGCATTTTGCTCAACAACTTCTCAAATTGATTTTAGAATATTTCCAGAAAGCTAAAAACATCCCCCCAGTTGAGCTCAACTGTCCGAGCTAAACATTGCCTTGCAGAGTAGGATGCAACGATTGTTAAGGTATTGCATTAGCTGTTATACCATCTATTGCATCTATTCCTGTTCATTCCTATTGATATTGACTGCTCCTTGCCAAGAGTAGTTAACTTAACCCGTTGTCGGTGTGCACATCTATAATTAAACAATTTGCCACTGTTACATGCCTTTCCATCAATCAGGATTGTAATGTTAAAATCCTGTTGTTCATACCATCATCTGTATAACAGATGACATAACATTGATTAAATTCATTGTCTGTAGTTACTATGACATAGTGCAACTTCCTACTTTGTGCCTCGTATGAGAATTCCGCTCTTTGTGATGGTATTATGATGGAAACAGCTCTCCCATTTGCATCCTCTGCTTAGGTTTTGTCTTTCTTTTGGCATGAGGAGCACTGGCTTGGAAGAGCATTTAGACAGAGAATAACTATCATGATAACACAAATTTACAAAGCGTGTGGTCATGTGCTACTGTACCATCATGAATAAAGATTTCAGTGTTGACTTTCTGCTGGAGAGAACTGCTATATTTGTGACTGCCAATAGTGGAGTACTTGGGCATCTTTGAATACTATTTTCATTCAAGTCACATCAAACCACATCAAACACAAAGCTATTTGTGCCTCTTAGCTTAAACTGGGAATTTTCATTATTTAGATCTCACACAAATCTATTTCTCAAGTGAAATTGTTAAGGGCAATTTTAGCCTAAAGGCATATCTCTAGAATCATCTCTACAAATTCTGCAACCCGTTTCCTTGTACTGTGGAATTACAGATTACCTCTGTATTTAGTTCCTTTATAATAATTGGGATCCAATAACTACTTGGGATCCTTAGTGAATTGAGCCAGCTTATGCACTGTCTTGAGGATGCTTGTCATAAGTCATTATTGTTGTGGAAAATAAAATGATCTAACACTCCATTCCCCATCATTGTGCATTGATCACCAACAATTGAGAGGTTGTGGACATTATACAAGGGTTATATTATGTTTATCTATGATGCAGCAATTACCACGGGCTAGAACACACTCTGCCCAGTCTGCTTTACCGTCATCTTCAATGTCAGCTGCAAGACTGCATCAGTCTTTAGAATGTGGGAGCAATCCGGAGCATCTAGAGAAAACTCATGCGGTCACAGAAAACGTACAAACTCCTTACAGACCATGGAGTAGTCAGGATCGAACCGGCATTCCTGGCACTGTAAAACTCCTGTCTCACGGTGCGAGTTGACCCACGAGTGACCCAGAGTTGTCACTCGCGGTAATCACGTACACTAAACGTAGCGGGAACGTTGGAACTCTTGCGAGCAACTTAGCGACTTGTGGCGCTAACGGCAGGTACCTGTGAAACTTGGTAACTCGTGAAAAAAATCAAACATGTTTGATTTTTTTCCATGAGTCAAATTTACAGTTCAAGTTAAAAATTGAAACATTTTAAACTAGTTTATAACGTGGTGGCCCGTGCGTTTACCTTAGTGATTTGTGAGTCTACCGTGGGAACTCTTTTAACTCAGCGGGCAGGCAGCATCTCTGGAGAGAAGGAATGGGTGACGGGATGACATTTCCAAATTTCTCCAGCCCCATGTGTTCACTTTTTTCAACTAGCATCTGCCCTTTATTGGGTATGGCATTATTTGTATCTACAGTGCCTTGTGTCTTGGCAATTCATGATTCACACACACACACAATGCTGGGGTAACTCACACACACACACACACAATGCTGGGGTAACACACACACACACACACAATGCTGGGGTAACACACACACACACACAATGCTGGGGTAACACACACACACACACACACACACACACACACACACAATGCTGGGGTAACTCACACACACACACACACACACACACTGCTGGAGTAACTCGCACACACGCACACACACAATGCTGGAGTAACTCGCACACACACACAATGCTGGGGTGACACACACAATGCTGGGGTAACTCGCACACACACAATGCTGGGGTAACACACACACACACACACGCGCACACACACACACACACACACAATGCTGGAGTATCACACACACACACACAAACAATGCTGGAGTAACACACACACACTCACACACACAATGTTGGAGTAACTCACACACACACACACACACACACACAATGCTAAGGTAACTCACACACACATACACATAATGCTGGAGTAACTCACACACACACACGAACAATGCTGGAGTAACTCTCTCACACACACACAATTCTGGAGTAACTCAGCGGGACAGGCAGCATCTCCGGAGAGAAGGAATGATGATGTATCGGGTCGAGACCCTTCCTTAGACCACTACCCAGAGATGCTGCCTGTCCCGCTGAGTTACTCCAGCATTTCGTCTATCTTTAAACCAGCATCTGGACTTCCTTCCCACATAATAACCAATGAGATTCCCCACTAAACTTCCGTGTCCTCATTGCTCCCCTCTCTGTCTTCCCCAGACCTGTGTATATGTATATGTGTATGTGTATGTGTATGTGTATATATATATATGTGTGTGTGTGTGTGTGTGTGTGTGTGTGTGTGTGTGTGTGTGTGTGTGTGTGTGTGTGTGTGTGTGTGTGTGTGTGTGTGTGTGTGTGTGTGTGTGTGTGTGTGTCTGCTGTCGGGTCCCGGCGGCCGCTCAAAGTCAGTCACCCGAGCTGCTTCCTTCCTCGGAAGTGGCGGCCAGTTCTGCTGTCCGCGCCCGGAGCGCTGCGGCAGCCACTCAAGCTAATTCACTGCCCGGCCACAATAAAACCATATAGCTATGACAGCACGGAAACAGGCCATCTCTGCCCTTTTACTCCGTGCCGTTTACTGTCACCTAGTCCCATCTACCTGCACTCAGACTGGAGCGTGGCAAGTGGGTTACTGACCCCAATCCCCTCCTTCACAACGCCAGACTCCCCAAATACTATGAACTGAGCTCTCCCCCCACCCCGGGAAATACAGTATTTAAAAACATAAAGCACCACCAAATGCACTTACCACGTTATTGGTTGCTGGAGGGTGCGCATTTTCCCTTTGTAGGTCATATCAATAGATGCGGCCTCGCTGAAATAACTCAAAGCCACAGGATGGAGATGTCTTTTAACATTGTTGCTTTATTAAAACATACCTTAATTCATGGTTTGGCCCAAGAGTAACGGGAGAGGAACTTGGTAACTCGGAGGAGGAACTTGGAACATCGCAAAAATGACATACCCGTGGGAACTCAGTTAAACACTTGAACATAAAATTGAAGTCTTGTACACAACCACGAGTCTTTCACTCGGGGTACCTCGTGGGTCAACTCGCACCGTGAGACAGGGCCATAAGGCAATAACTCTACTGTTGCGGCACTGTTCACACCTATTTTTTAAAGAAAACACCGTTGGCAAATGTATGCCCCCCAGTGTGATATCTCTTCCCTTGTTTGAGGGGTGTCCTCATCAGATTGTACCCCTCAATGTCCAGCAGTGGAAAGACCCTAGATGTGGTCCTCCCCCATAGAGCCACCTTGTTGGATGCATCGAGCTTCAAAGCTTCCGTCAACATGTAGTCTGGAATAGGCTAGTTCACATCTTTCCCAGACAGACATCTCACTGTGCTGGAAAATCACCAAGTTTCAGGCAGACCAAAGAACATCTTTCACAGGATTGATGGTGCTTTAGCAGCAATTGATGATGTCTCCTAATGCTGAAATAATTAATGGCTATTAACTCAGCATGATGGGATACTTGACTATTTTCTGTATTCTTGCTTAAATGCTTATGTAGCTTTGAAACTGATGATAGAGGAAATATACTGCTGGTGCCTCATATGGGTGTAACTGATAAACTGAAACTTGCAATCTTCTGATAACCCGGGAACATGCCTGGGATTAACTAACTACAGAACGGCAGTTGACCGAAAGGACAGTTGTCCAAAGCTTGCTACTCCGCAGAAGATAAGATAACAGTCACTGGAACAAACGTCAGCAGATGCTTCTTGGAAGTGCTTCTTGGCAGTTGTTTCTTGGAAAAATGACGAGGGCAATTACGTGACTTAAACAGTATATAAGAAATCGTAAAACTCTGTATCTTTGTGTGGTAGTTCGGGGAGTAGCAAGTGTCTTGGAATACTTGCTGCACTGGTCCCCGCCACACCTGTCATGAAGAATTGAGTAAAGCTTGGTTTGGTTTACCTTAACCCATTGTGTTGTTGTCTGTTTTAAGGAGCAAACTTTATCAATGCATCCCTGGGAACAGCCTGCAAATTAAAGGGTCCTCTGTTATGGAGCTGTTTGGGATGAACCGTGACTAGGACCTTTCGCTAGTACTGCTTTACAAATCCATATTCTGCAAAGAGGGGACAACCGTCTCCTCTCCATAGCAGCTGTAGTAAGGACAACGTAGTAAGACGCAAGGTAAGGATCATTTCGCGATATTTGGCTCAGATCATTGTGGATTGGACTCTGTGAGACGAGGTGGAAGATGGAAGTTAACAAAATCTGTTTGTAAGCAAGTGGCAGCCTGATGAAAGCTTAATTTACTGAGACAGAGGTGGATCCATGCTGATTGGGGACCAATCTAACACTAATTGCCAGCAAAAAATTAGTTACAACCAACCCTTTCAGGATGGCTGCAGCTGCGAATGCCTCGGGAAGTCAAGGGATATAGAACATGCTCAGGATGACATTGAAGGACCTCAGCGAGGGGAACCTTTTAATCAGGGATCTCTTAATCAGAAAGGTTCTGCTGGAAACCTGCAAGTTTGAAGTGAAGAATATCTGGATAAGTGATACTTCCATGATACCTTTCAGCATCTGGTGGGATGGTAGAAGCTGCTGCAGGATTTTGGCGAGTAGGGGAAGGAGGCATCACTGTTGCTGCAGAAGGTGCAGCCACACTGCATCCTTCTCACCCAGAAGGCATGTGTGATTATGATGCACATGTTTAACTCCGTATGTGCTGCTCGTGGATGTCCTCATTTTCCTGGCTTGCTAGGTCGAGGGAGCGGAAAGCTGTGTCATCATAAAGGATCTGTTTGGGTTCTGGACCAGTAAGCACCAGGTCATGATCAAGCTGAGGATGAATGTCAAAGAAGCCATCATCCACCCCGTTAGTGTTGGCTATCAGAGGGAACCGGAAGTGTATGGTGTATAAAACCCTTTACTGGGCAGGAAGAACAAGAGCATAAGGCAGTGGAGACACTTGGATCAAAACCTTCCTGTACATTGGCAAAGTCACTGTTTTCTACTCGATCTGCATATTGACCAGCATCTACGACCGGTTTGAGTTGGTATCTTGAGCCAGAATGATGATGAGCGTTAGACGGCACTGGGCCTGTACTTGCTGGAGCTTAGAAGAATGAGGGGGGACCTCATTCAAACATACTGAATAGTGAAAGGCTTGGATAGAGTGGATGTGGAGAGGAATTTGGAATTATTTGAGGATGTGACAAGTAGAATAGATAAGGGAGAGCCGACGGATGTGGTGTATTTGGACTTTCAAAAAGCCTTTCACAAAGTCCCACACAAGGGATTAGTGTGCAAGATTGGAGAACATGGTATTGTCATGGATAGAGAACTGGTTGGCAGACAGGAAGCAAAGAGTAGGAATTATCGGGTCCTTTTCTGAATGGCAGGCAGTGACTAGCGGGGTGCTGCAAGGCTCGGTGCTGGGACCCCAGTTATTTACAATATAAACGATTTAGACGAGGAAATTAAATGTGACATCTCCAAGTTTGCAGATGACACAAAACCGGGTGGCAGTGTGAGCTGCGAGGAGGATGCTATGAGGCTGCAGGGTGACTTGGATTGGTTGGGCAAGTGGGCAGATGCATGGCAGGTGCAGTATAATGTGGATAAATGTGAGGTTATCCACTTTGGTGGCAAGAACAAGAAGGCAGATTACTATCTGAATGGTTTCAGATTAGGAAAGGGGGAGGTGCAACAAGACCTGGGTCACTGAAAGTAAGCATATAGATGCAGCAGGCAGTGAAGAAAGCTAATGCCATGTTGGCATTCATTGTGAGTGGATTTGAGTTTAAGAGCAAGGAGGTTCTACTGCAGTTGTACAGGGCCCTGGTGAGACCGTACCTGGAGTATTGTGTGCAATTTTGGTCTCCTAATTTGAGGAAGGACATTCTTGCTATTGGGGGAATGCAGTGTAGGTTCTCCAGGTTAATTCCCAGGATGGTGGGACTGACATATGATGAAAAAATGGGTTGACTGTATTCACCGGAATTTAGAAGAATGAGAAGAAATATTATAGAAACATAAAATTCTTAAAGGAATGGACAGGCTAGATACAGAAAAAATGTTCCCCATGTTGGGGGTGTCCAGAACCAGAGGTCACAGTATAAGAATAAGGGGTAGGCCATTTAGTACTGAGATGAGGAAAAACGTTTTCACACAGAGAGTTGTGAATCTGTGGAAATCTCTGCCACAGAAGGCAGTTGAGGCCAATTCGCTGAATGTTTTCATGAGGGAGTTAAATTTAGCTCTTAGGGCGAAAGGAATCAAGAGATATGGGGGAAAAAGCTGGGATGGGGTACTGATTTTAGATGATTAGCCATGATCATATTGAATGGCGGTGTTGGCTCGAAGGGCCGAATGGCTTAAGGCCCTGTCCCACTCAGGCGACATTTTAGGCGAGTGCAGGAGACTCTGCGCTCGCCTCATGATCGCCACATGGTCGCCACATGTTCGCTGATGGTCTCTGGTGAGTCTCCTTCATGGCCGCGAGGAGTTCCCACATTCTGGGAACTAGTCGCGGCCTCAGAATGGTCGCCGCAAATTTTTCAACATGTTGGATTCCGGGTTCTCAGACGTTGTGCTTGAATTACTCTCCTTGGCCACTGGGGCTTTGATGCTCGTTGGACTGTTGGTTGTATCCTGCCACTGAGCTTCACTCGACTGATTTGATCTTTCTCTCAGGAAATACTGAGCCATGTGAGGTTCCGGCCTCACCTCCTTCAAGCACTTCATCCGCCCTTGAAGTATTTTTAGGCCTCTGATGGATGTTACCTTGGACCAGCTGCAGCTACACACTTGGAGTTCTTGTCCTGCAACTGATGTTGTACGTGCAGTGCCGATTATCTTCTTCGTCATCGTGTTCATGCCAGGGTCAGTTACCGGGTTGTCATCCGATGAGTCATCTCCGCCCCCGCTCTCGCAGACCCGGGGGGTATTTTCCTCTTTGTAGCCAGGAGAACTATATTCTGTACTCTGTATCTTCCCCTTTACTTTATTTATTGTGCTTGAGTAATTGTATTTATAGATCTGATCGTTTGGATAGCATGCAAAACAACGGCTCAGTTAGAATGGATATGGAGAAGATGTTTCCAATAGTGGGAGAGGCTAGGATCAATGGGCAAGCCTCTGAATCAGAGGACATACCTTTAGAACAGAGATGAGGAGGAATCTTCTATACGTAACTAAAACTCTGTTCTTGTGCTCTTCCGGTTTCTATTTGTGCAAAAACGGTACGCAATTGGGCTACGATTTTTCGCCAGGTTACTCATCATTCTCCCATGAAAGGGAGGGGAGAAAGGGGGTATATTGTAAAAGTTATCAAGGTTTAAAAAAAATTTAAAACTGCGCGTGCGCAGATTCCTTCAGTCAGCGCCACGCAGATTGGTCTCTTCTCCTGTCAGTCGATGCCACGACCAGGAGGGGCAACGCCCCTTCCTGCCCCACCGGCGGTGGCCTGTCCCGCCTCAATCACAAACCCCTCTCTCTCCTCCTCACAGTAACTTGTCTATCGTCTCCCACACCAACGGCGGTGGCCGCGGGGGGGGGGGAGGGGGGGGGGGGGGAGGGGGTGGATTCTGTGGAGGCCCAGGTCCCGTCTCTCTCTTCCTCATTACTTACGCCTCTCCCCCACCCGCCCTCTGCGGCAATGGGGGTCCCATCTACCCGTCCCCCCGTGTCTGTCTCCCCCACTGCCGCCGTTGCGGTAACTCACCCTCATGGCCATCTTGGAGGAGATCTTCTCCACCAACTCATCGAAGCTCGTGGTGCCCACCGTGACAAAGCCCCCCCCCATGGCCCGGCGGCGGCAGCGAGCAGATAGGCTGGTGGGCAGGGGGAGGACGGGCCGAGCGGCAGCGGAGGGCGGGCGGGCAGGGCAGGGACGGGACAGGCTGAGTGGCGGCAGCGGCCGGTTGGACAAAACAGACATAACGGACAGAACGGACGGACACACACACGAACGATGCAAACTGGTCCAATCGTCAAGTCAATGGGATCTAAACCACAGCTAACAATGAATGACCTGTGGAGGAAGGAACTGCAGATGCTGTTTTTTATGTAGGGAGGGAGGGAGACAGTGACTGAGGATATGGGAAAGGAGAGGGAGGAACTGAGAGAGGGGAGGAAGGGGGGATAAATCCTGCGGAGGTGAGGAGGGAAAGTGGGGGGATTGAGGGAGAGGAAGAGGGAGGGAGAGGGGAAAGTGGGAGAAGTGAGGAGCGTTGGGGGGGAGGAGGAGGAATAGAGTGAAAGGAAGGCAGTGAGGGAGGTCAGGAGTGGGGATAGGAGGGGATAGGGAGAGAATTATGGAGGGTGGGAGGGAGTGACTGAGGGTAGGGGAAAGGAGAGGGAGGGAGAGGTGAGGGACGGATTGGGGAGGGGGAGAGGGGAAAGAAGAAGGAGTGTGAAGAGGAGGGGAAGGGGCTGCTGGGGGATGAGGGGAAATGAGTCGTGCTAGCGCAGTTGGGGCCGATGCGTGAGTGGTTGCATTGGGGGAACGGGTGAGTAGTGGAATATTGCATTGGGGAACGGGTTGCGTTGGGGGACCAGGCCTCCCATGTGACAGGGAGCCAATGGGGCCCACTTAGTCTAGTTTCTTTAACTAAAGGGTGGTGAATCTGTGGAAACCTTTGCCACAGATGGCCTTTAATTTTCAGGATTCTTGCAGGACCTTCCTGATGAAGAGGTCCCTGGTGAAATGGTTCTCTTCGCTGATACATCAGCGAAGTCAGTAATACATCATCCACTGTCATTCTGATCATTTTCCAATTACCTTTACCTCCCAAGCCACACAAAGCTGCAGCTATCCTGCTCAAGCTAATTTGTTAACTGGAAAGAGGTGTTAGATTTTCCCCCCAATCAGCCTGAATCCACCTCTGTATGAGCAGGTTAAGCTCTCTAATGACATCCATTTGCACATGAAGAGCCATTGTTGGCCTCCTTCTTCTCTACCGATGTGTGTCCACTATGATCGACCCACACTTGACTACACTAGATCTTAGTCCAAAGACTACAAGCAATGGGACAAGCACATTTTTTGATCATCGTCTCTCCTGCCAGGTAAGGGTCAGCCCCTATGCCCATGTTCACAGAATCCAGGAATGCCTTGATGTTTGTCCTGCAGCGAGCTCAGGGTTCTTTACAGAACCACTGGTCAGCTGCAGCGTGATCCAGCCTATTGTTTTATAATTGCAGAAGCATTGATTGACTGGCCTGTTAGATTGGCTACTTGAGCTGAATGGCAGCTGAGGGTTGTTGAACCACAATCCTGTCAGAGGAGGGACATTTGGGGAAAAAAATTGTGCTCCGTGTTGTAATAAATCTGTGAATAAATAAAGAAATAAAGTCAATTTTTATTTTGTTTTATTATAGAATGTAACATTCATTAACTGTTGGCTTATCTTTAATGATTACGGGGCTGTATAGAAACAGAAACATAGAAATTAGGTGCCGGAGCAGGCCATTTGGCCCTTCGAGCCTGCACCGCCATGGCTGATCATCCAAGTCAGTATCCTGTACCTGCCTTCTCTCCATATCCCCTGATCCCTTCAGCCACAAGGGCCACATCCAACTCCCTCTTAAATATGGCCAACGAACTGGCCTCAACTACCTTCTGTGGCAGAGAATTCCACAGATTCACCACTCTCTGTGTGAAAAACGATTTTCTCATCTCGGTCCTAAAAGACTTCCCCCTTATCCTTAAACTGTGACCTCTTGTCCTGGACTTCCCCAACATCGGGAACAATCTTCCTGCATCTAGCCTGTCCAACCCCTTAAGAATTTTGTAAGTCTCTATGAGATCACCCCTCAATCTTCTAAATTCCAGCGAGTACAAGCCGAGTCTGTAATATGCTGATGGACATATCAGATTTTGTAGGATTCTAAATTGTCAAATCTCATTGATTATCTTGTTCTAATCATGATTCACTCATAGGCCACTGAAGAGTACGTTTCATAACAACTTTCTCTCTGACGTTAACATAATTGATTTTACTCCAGAGAAATGTCAATCAACCATTTCCGCACTGACAGGATGCTTTATTCACACACTCATACACAGTTACTCCACTCATACTCCAGAAGGAACAGACGTCATAAATCATATGTGATAGGAGTAGAATTAGGCCATTCGGCCCATTGACATGTTCCCGATGTTGGGAGAGTTTAGAACCAGGGGCCACAGTTTAAGAATAAGGGGTAAGCCATTTAGAACAGAGATGGGGAAACACTTTCACACAGAGAGTTGTGAGTCTGGAATTCTCTGCCTCAGAAGAGCGGTGGAGGCCGGTTCTCTGGAAACTTTCAAGAGAGAGCTAGATAGGTCTCTTGAAGATAGCGGAGTCAGGGGATATGGGGAGAAGGCAGGAACGGGATATTGATTGTGGATAATCAGCCATGATCACATTGAATGGCGGCGCTGGCTTGAAGGGCCGTATGTCCTTCTCCTGCACCTATTGTCTATTGTCTATCCTGCAGGCCTTGGTGTACCAGGTGCAAGAGTTCGGCAAAACAGTCGCCTAGTCTATGTTTGGTATTGCTAATGTGAAGGAGGCCACGTCTGGAGCACCGAATATTGTACGTGAACTTTGAAGATGTGCATGTGAACCTCTCTCACTTGGAAGAGCTGTTGGGGTTCCAGGATGGAGATGAGGGAAGAGGTACAGGGATGGATAGGTGTTACATCTGATTGATGACTTTGAGTGGGGAAAGCCAGGAATCACATGGCTTTCTTGATCGATGGGATGGAAGTGGAGAGAGTAAACAGCTTCAGGTTTCTGTGCAAGCATATCACTGAAGATCAGTCTTGGGCCCAGAACATTGATACTCTATTGAACTTATGCATGTGATAGTAGAGAGCATAGGGTCTAGTTGCAACACGACCTGGTAACAAGAACGCCCAGCACAAAGAAGTGGTCGACATTGCCCAGCCTATCATAGGTACTGATTTTCCCAGCATCGAAAAGATCTACAGGAGACAGTATTCCCATCGGGAAGAAGGTACAGGATACTGAACACTGTTCAAAAAGAACTTCTTCTCAAACACTTCACAACACTAACCACGGTAACCATGAACTTCTATAGTTGCACTTCAAAGTTACGTTTTGTTCTATTATGGTTTCCTTTTATTACGATTAATTTATTATATTTTTGATTTTGAGGTAATCTTTATTATTGGGTTTACACTACTCCCAATATAGCTTGGGGTAGCTTTGAATGTAGTCCTCCAAATAAGATTGAGACAGGAAACTAAGGTTCCATTTGGTCTATTTCTCTTTTTTTTCCCTTGGTGATACTGATGATGATATTTAATAACTTCACTTACTGCATGGACGTGCATGTGGTCAGTAATGTTTATATATGTATGTGTGTGTATATGTATGTATGTATATGTATATATATATATATGTATATATATATATATTGCAATTAATAATAACATCTGGGCCTTGCCGTTAAATTATACAGAAGGGCATCACTTCAGACAATCTAATCCAACTCCTGCTCAGAGGCACAGATATTTTATTTAAATTATGCCATCTAAGAATACTGCCACTTTAGGTAGAGTAAGGCAAGGCAAAATTTGTCCCACATCACACCTTTCTGATGCTAAGAGGAAAAGGCATCCCACAATGTAAAACATGAGATAAATTGACAAATAAAAATACCAATGCCTATATTTTTTTGAAGGTATATTCATGATTATGATTGTAATACTCTGTATGATTGTACAGGTTAATCTTTGAAAGGAATATATGATGTGAAGAACTGAACTTTGAGAAAGTTGTGTAAAATGCACAATATTACAGCACCTCATATTCCGCTTGGGGAGTCTGCATCCTTTGGGCTTGAACATTGAATTTTCTCAATTCTGTTAACCCCTGCTGTCTCCTCCCCCTCCCACCTCTCCCTCAGCCCTCAGGCCCTGGCATTCCCTCTATCTCTATCTCCCTCCCCCACCCTAGTCGCACTAGCTTCTCATTTTCACACCACAAACAGCTTACAATGGCTTGTTCCCTTTATCATCAATACTTTTTTGCATATCTTTCATTCATTGTTCTTTATCTCTCCACATCACCGTCTATATCTCTCGTTTCCCTGATCCCTGACCAGTCTGAAGAAGGGTCTCGACCCGAAACGTCGCCTATCTCCTTCGCTCCTTAGATGCTGCTGCACCCGCTGAGTTTCTCCAGCTTTATGTGTAACCCACAATATTACATGTTTGTTACACTTTTTAAAATAAAGTCTACATGCCAAAATGAACATGAAGTGACTTATAAGGTATGTAATATATCTGGAATGGTTCTTGGCAAAGTCACTATTACATGTCTAAATTTGACTGAGCAAGAGTAAAGTTACAAACAATACAATTAATCACTGCTTGCAACTGTAAACCTACAATTGAAAAGAAGGTGGAGCTGGCAGAATGCCATTTTACGCGACCCATTTTTACCAATTGCCTTATTTAAGTTCCAGCTTTATTAGGAATAAAATAAGAATTAAAAGCAATAAAATAAGAATTTCTGGCTGCAGTTATATCCTTTATCGGTACTATACTAATTATATGGAGAAAGTCATGCAAATCCCATGGTAAATTGCACTTCAAAACAGTTTTGACAGTTTGTCATGAATACAATGCCCTCCATAATGTTTGGGACAAAGACCCATCATTTATGTATTTGCCTCTGTACTAGAAAAAAAATCACACGTGGTTAAAGTGTACATTGTCAGATTTTATTAAAGTGTATTTTATACACTTTGATTTCACCATGTAGAAATTATAGCCGTGTTCATACATAGTCCCCCCAATTCAGGGTACCACAATGTTTGGGACATACATGACTTCACAGGTGTTTGTAGTTGCTCAGGTGTGTTTAAATGCCTCCTTAATGCAGGCATAAGAGAATTCTCAGCACCTTGTCTTTCCTCCAGTCTTTCCATCACTGAAACATTTATTGCTGTTTATCTACATAAGGACCAAGGTTGTGCCAATGAAAGTCAAAGACACAATGATGAGACTGAGAAACAAGAATAAAACTGTTAGAGACATCAGCCAAACCTTAGGCTTATCAAAATCAACTGTTAGGAACAGCATTAAAATCAAGTCAAAAGTCAAAAGTCAAAAGAGTTTATTGTCATGTGTTCCTGACAGGACAATGAAATTCTTTCTTTTCTTAGCACAACAGAACGTAGTAGGCATTGACTACAAACCAGATCAGTGTGTCCATATACCATTATATACGTAAATACACACATGAATGAATAAATTGATAAATAACAGAGAAAGGGGTATTAATGTTCAGAGTTTTGTCTGAGCCAAGTTTAATAGTCTGATGGCTGTGGGGAAGTAGCTATTCCTGAACCTGGTTGTTGCAGTCCTCAGGCTCCTGTACCTTCTACCTGAAGGTAGCAGGGAGATGAGTGTGTGGCCAGGATGGGTCCTTGATGATGCTGCCAGCCATTTTGAGGCAGCGACTGATAGATCCCCTCGATGGAAGGAAGGTCAGAGCCAATGATGGACTGGGCAAAAACAAAAATGTTTACTACTTTTTGTAGTCTTTTCCTCTCCAGGGCGCTCAAGTTGCCGAACCAAGCCACGATACAATCGGTCAGCAAGCTCTCTACTGTGCACCTGTAGAAGTTAGGGAGAGTCCTCCTTGGCTGACCAACTCTCCGTAATCTTCTCATGAAGTAGAGGCGCTGATGAGCTTTCTTAATAATTGCATCTGTGTTCTCGGACCAGGAAAGATCTTCAGAGATGTGCACGCCCAGGAATTTGAAGCTCTTGACCCTTTCAACCATCGACCCATGGATATAAAGAGGACTGTGGGTCGCCATCCTACTCCTACCAAAGTCCACAATCAGTTCCTTGGTTTTGCTGGTGTTGAGGGCCAGGATATTGTGCTGGCACCATATGGACGCTCGATCTCTCTTCTATACTCTGACGCATCCCCATCAGTGATACGTCCCACAATAGTGGTGTCGTCAGCGAACTTGATGAAGGAGTTCGCACTGTGACCGGCTACGCAGTCATGAGTATAGAGTGAGTACAGCAGGGGGCTGAGCACGCAGCCCTGAGGTGCTCCCGTGCTGATTGATATTGAGTCTGACACATTTCCACCAATACAAACAGACTGTGGTCTGTGAATGACGAAGTCGAGGATCCAATTGCAGAGGGGTGCGCAGAGACCCAGTTCTGCGAGTTTGGTAACCAGCTTGGAGGGGATGATTGTGTTAAATGCCGAGCTGTAATCGATGAATAACAGCGTGACATATGAGTTTTTGTTGTCCATGTGGTCCAGAGCGGAGTGGAGGGCCAGTGAGATCACATCCACCGTTGATCTGTGTGGCTGTAAGTGAACTACAGTGGGTCCAGGTTTTTGTCGAGGTAGGAGTTGATTTGCGCCATGGTCAACCTCTCAAAGCACTTCATCACCACAGGCGTTAGTGCCACTGGTCGATAGTCATTGAGGCACGTCACCTTGCTCTTCTTGGGCACCGGTATTATTGATGCCCTTTTGAAGCCGGTGGGAACCTCAGACCTCAGAAGTGACAGGTTGAAAATGTCCGTAAAAACTCCAGCCAGTTGGTCCGCACAGGTTTTAGAACACGACCAGGTATACCATCAGGTCCAGACGCTTTTCGAGGGTTCACCCCTCTGAAGGATTTCCTGACGTCGGCCTCTGTGACTGAGACTGAAATACCATCACAGTGAATGGGGGCTCGGGAAGGCACGTCGGTGTTCTCCCTATCAAAGCATGCGTAAAACACATTGAGCTCATCAGGGAGTGGTGTATCACCGACATCCGAGCTGCCTCCTGGTTTCGCCTTGTAGGAGGTAATTGCATTCAGGCCCCGCCACAGCTGCTGAACATCTGTCTCAACCTCCAGCTAAGAGCAGAAGTCCATTTTGGCCTTTTAGATGGCCTTACCAAGGTCGTATCTGGACTTCTTGTAGACCACTGTATCATCAGACATGAATGCCCGGTGTCTGGTCTTCGGAAGAGTGCGTATCTCACAGTTCATCCAAGGTTTCTGATTGGGAAACACTCGGAAGGTTTTGGTGGGGATGCAGTCCTCCACACATTTCTTAACGAAGTCTGTAACGACTGTGGCGTATTCGTTCAAGTCCGTTGCCGAGTCCTTGAACATTGCCCGGTCTACAGACTCCAAACAGTTCTGTAGTTGTACCTCTGCCACCCCCCCCCCCCTCCTCCCCCCCCGACCAGCTCTGTACTGTCCTCACCTCTGGGGGTGCGCTCTTTAATTGCTGCCTGTGGGCAGGGAGAAGCAGCACCATGGCATGGTCGGTGTAGATGCTTATATATGCAACCAATAATATAGCTACCTCAGTACCATTAACCCCGCCTAGTTAACATCAATCATAACGCCTTCCCCTCCCTGGGTACAGTTCAGTAGAAGAATGTAGCCAGTGCTTGATGATGTATGTAATACCCTGTGCTATCATTAAAATATGTTGCACACTTTAAGAGTTTGTGAATTGCATATTTACATGGGGTCACCTGCTCAGCATCTGATGTCCAGACCAGGTCTACCATCCTGATTGCCCAGTGCCAGCTGCAACCTCGGGTGCTGGAGCCTGCCTCCGTGCAGAGGCGCATTCAAGAGAAACATGACAGCCAGTGCCGTTCCCACGATCGGTCGTGCAGACCACTCGATCCTCTGTTGCCTGGACAGGTTGTTCGGATGCAGACCGCCGGTGGTCACTCCCGTCTGGCTACCGTGGTTAGGGTGGCCGACTCACCTCGTTCGTACCTGGTCGACTATGAGGGTACCATCTACCCAAGAAGCCGACAACACCTGCTTGCGGTTAATGAGCCGAAGCCGCAGCCCCCAGGGCCCTATGCCCCGCCACTCTCATACCAGCAGCCGGCTGCCATCCCAACCAGTGTTCCCTGCATGCCTCGCACCCCATATCGAGCGCCCGGTTCCCCTCTGCGCGGGTCACCTGTTGCCGGTCGCGGTTCTCACTCTCCTGCTTCTCCCACCCCACCGCCCTTCCCTGGTTCCCCAGCAGCCTCGCGTCCTCCTGTTTCTTCTGCTCTTTCGGGGGAAGGGGGAGAGAGACATCCGTACGCGCTCGGGCCGGATTAGTAAGCCACCTGTTCGCTATGACGATTTTGTTTAATTCTGCTGTTTAATTCTGTTGTTGGACCAATCTGTTTTGATTTTCTAAGGGGAAGGATGTAGATGGCTGATATATGCAACCAATAATATAGCTACCTCAGTACCATTAACCCCGCCTAGTTAATATCAATCATAACTTCTTCCCCTTCCTGGGTACTGTTCAGTAGAAGAATGTAGCCAGTGCTTGATGATGTATGTAATACCCTGTGCTATCATTAAAATATGTTGCACACTTTAAGAGTTTGTGAATTGCATATTTACAGTCGGATTTACAGAAGTGAGGGCGAGGGATAGAGCGGTAGGCATTCTTGATGGTGGTGTAGCAGTGGCCGAGGGTGTTCGGTCCTTTGGTGCAGCAGGAGACATGCTGGTGGAAGTCGGGGAGTGATTTCTTTAGGTTTTCCTTATTGCAGTCCCCAGCGATGGTGGTAAATGCCTCGGGGTAAGACGTCTGGTGTTTGTTGACTACGGCGTGCAGCTCCTCCAGTGCCAGACGGACGTCTGCCTGGGGTGGGATGTAGACCGCGGTCAGGATTATGGAGGTGAATTCCCTCGGAAGGTAGAAGGGACGGCACTTCACCGCCAGATGTTCGAGGTGTGGAGAGCAGGAGTTGGACAGGACTGCCACGTCTGAGCACCACGTAGAGTTGACCATGAGGCAGACGCCCCCTCCTCTCCCTTTCCCAGATGCCAGTGTACGGTCCATACGGTGGATGGAGAATCCTTCAGGCTGGACCGCTGAGTCTGGGGAGCTGGGGGTGAGCCATGTCTCTGTGAAACAGAACACACAGCATTCCCTCAGCTCCCTTTGATAAAGCAGCCTTACCCTTAAATCCTTCACTTTATTTTCAAGGGACATTTGCCAGTAGGATAGTAGGGAGAGGGGGTCGAAGTCCCCTGCGCTTCAGACTGACCTGAAGTCCTGCCCGCCGGCCACGTTTCCGGACACAATGGAGGCTTCCCCTTTGTTTCCAGGTACTGGGTTGTCTGTACCTGCTGTGCGGACCAGCGCTGGAACGGGAATTCCTTCACAGACGGCAGCTCCAGCTCCGTAACGAACGGGGGTTCCCTCAGAGTCAGCAGCTCCAGCTTCATTGTTTCTGGGAGATCCAGCCCGTTGGCTCTGGAGGTCAACCCGGGGTTTCCAGGTGCCGTACCTAGGTTCCTCAGTCGGGTCGGGAGTTTCGCAGCCAGCGTGGGAAAGCTTAAAGTCCGGGGCTGCCGCAGCTGCGGGAGATCGCGAAATTGCCAACGTTTTCACTGCCCAAGCAGCTTGTCTGAAACATCACCGATTACTGCCGTTTTCCTGATCCAGGTAAGTTGTTGGAAGTTGTAGTTGAGCCTTTTATGTTCCGGAGCTCCGCAAAAGTCGCCGTAGGCAGGCGCCATCTAGAGTTTAGAAGAAAGAAGGAAGAGGGCACATTAAGAAGAAAGAGAGCACTGGTGAGCTTACTAATCGCAAAGGGGCAGGCCAAGGAAGACCTCCACAGCTGATGATAGAAGAATTCTATCTATAATAAAGACAAATCCCCAAACACCTGTCCGACAGATCAGAAACACTCTTCAGGAGTCAGATGTGGATTCGTAAATGACCACTGTCCAGAGAATACTTCATGAACAGAAATACAGAGGCTACACTGCAAGATGCAAACCACTGGTTAGCTGCAAAAATAGGATGGCCGGGTTACAATTTCCCAAGAAGTACTTAAAAGAGCGACCACAGTTCCGGAAAAAGGTCTTGTGGACAGATGAGATGAAGATTAACTTATATCAGTGAAGGCAAGAGCAAAGTATGGAGGAGAGAAGGAGCTGCCCACGATCCAAAGCATACCACCTCATCTGTGAAACACGGTGGTGGGGGTGTTATTGCTGGGCATGTCTGGCTGCTGAAAGTACTGGCTCACTTATCTTCATTGATGATACAACTGCTGATGGTAGTAGCATAATGAATTCTGAAGTGTATAGACACATCCTCTCTGTTCAAGTTCAAACAAATGCCTGGAAACTCATTGGCCGGCAGTTCATTCTATAGCAAGACAATGATCCCAAACATACTGCTCAAGCAACAAATAATTTTTTCAAAGCTAAAAAATTGTAAATTCTTGAGTGGCCAAGTCAATCACCCGATCTGAACCCAATTGAACATGCCTTTCATAGGCTGAAGAGAAAACTGAAGGGGACTAGCCCCCAAAACAAGCATAAGCTAAAGATGGCTGCAATACAGGCCTGGCAGAGCATCACCAGAGAAGACACCCAGCAACTGGTGGTCCATGAATCGCAAACTTCAAGTAGTCATTGCATGCAAAGGATATGCAACAAAATACTAAACATGACTACTTTTATATTCATGACATTGCTGTGTCCCAAACATTATGGTGCCTTGAAATGTGGGGACTACGTATAAACACTGCTGTAATTTCTACATGGTGAAACCAAAATGTATAAAAATCTGACAATGAGCACTTTAACCACATGTGATTTTTTCTATAATTTTTTTTTTTAATTTTGGAGTACAGAGACAAATACATAAATGACTAGGTTAAGTGGGATCCGTTGGGTCCCTGTCACACGGGAGGCCTGGTTCCCCAATGCAACCCATTCCCCAATGCAATATTCCACCACTCGCCCGTTCCCCAATGCAACCCGTCCCCCCAATGCAACCCGTCCCCCCAACACAATATTGCACCACTCATACATAGCCCCCAACTGCACAGGCGCGGCTCATTTCCCCATATTCCCCCCAGCTGTTTCCTCCATTCCCTCTCTCACCCTCCCTCTTCTTTCCCCTCTCTTCCTCCCCTCCCCAAATCCCACCCTCTCCTTTCCCCTACCCTAAGTCACATCCCTCCTCCCTCCATAACTCCACACCCTCCCACCCCCCTCCTATGCCTCTATACCCACTCCTCGCCTCCCCTATCCCTCCTGACTCGACGCACTGTCCTCTATTCCTCACTCTCTAACCTCCACCATCCCCCCTCCTCTTCCTCTATTCTCCGTCCTCCCCCCCACTCTCTCCCCGCCTCACCTCCCCCCCACTTTCCATCCCTACCCCTTCCTCTCCCTTTTATCTCCCCACGTTCCATCCTCACCACACCTGGATCTTTCCCCTCTCCTCCCACTCCCCAATCCCTCCTCACCTCTCCCTCCTGCTCCTTTCTCCTACCCTCAGTCACTCCCTCCCTCCCTCCCTCCCTCCAAAAAAGCAGCATCTGCAGTTCCCTAACCTTCCACTGGTCATTCATTGTTAGCTGTGGTTTTAGATCTCTACCCCCACAACACCCCCGCCCCGCACACACAACCACCCCCCCCAAACACAATCACCAACCCCCCCCACCACACACATCCTGCGCACCCACACACCCCCTCGCCACCACAACCCCACCTCCCACAAAAACCCCCCCCTCCCCACCCCCCATTCACCCCCACCACACCTCCCCAGCCCACACCATGCCACCCACCACACCCCTCTCCCCCCACACAATCCCCCTGCCCCCACAATCCCCCCCACCCCCACAACCGCCTACCCCCACAACCCCCCCGCCCCTGCCCCTAACAACCGCCCCACCCCCACACAATGCCTCCCCCCACTCACACACCCACCACCCCACTCACACACTGGTACCCCCCCCACTCACACACACAACCCTCCCCCCACATCCTCTGTCCACACACCCTTCCCCCCACCCCCCCCCCACACTCACAACTCTGCCAAACACACATCCCCCAACACACACACCCTCCCACATCCCTCCTCCCCCTCCAACACACCTTCCACCCACATACACACCCCCCCTCCCCCACACCTCCCTCTTCCCCCTCCTACACCTCCCTGTTCACACACACCCCTCCTCCCATACCATCCCACACACACCCCCGCCACACACCCCACTTCCCTCCCATCCTCCCCTCCCACACATGAAGAGTAGGGGGAGGGAGTGCTCGGGCATAAGGGGAAATGAGCCGCACCTGCGTAGTTACGAACTATGGGTGAGTGGTGGAATATTGCGTTGGGGGAACGCGTTGCGGTGGGGGAACGGGTGAGTGGTGGAATATTGCTTTGCGGAATGGGTTGCGTTGGGGGACCAGGCCTCCCTTGTGACTGGGATCCAATGGGTTGCACTTAGTCTAGTCATAACAATAAATGGGAATGAAACACTTGGTGGTTACATTTTTAAATATATCTTATTTAAGGTCTCCATTGCACTGTGTTTTTCACATTAGAACCAGGTTTTACAAAGTATCATACAGAAGCATTACTTTTATTTATTTTATGTATTTTCACTGAAATATTGGGCTGGATAGCCCTTTTACCATTCCCACTGCCCAGACTTGCTGCCTGTTTTGTCCTTTTGCCCACACCCAAAAACAGATCAAGCTGAATGTTTGTATTTAATGGGCCTGTCCCACTTAGGCGATTTTTCAGGCGACTGCCAGCGCTGTCAAGTCGCCAGCAGTCAACTGAAAATCTGGTAAATGGAACAGCGAGTGGAATACACACACACACACACACACACACACACACACACACACCACACACACACACACACACACACACACACACACACACACACTCACACACTCACACACTCACACACACACACTCACACACATACACACACACACCTTCTTTCACCAGCCCTTATATGCAGGTGGGGGACAGGGCAATCTGGGGGAGCGTTGTCTGAATGAAATTCACATGGTGCATAGCCAAGGGCATACAGACACACACCACGAACAGGATGGTTGGCACTGTAATTAAGATGGCTAAAGCAGTTTACGGTAAGTCCTTTAAGAGAGGGGGGGAGGGGGGAGAAGGAGTGGAGACAACTTTTAAGAAGCCAGAGATACACGGCTGTGAAGCTTGGCGGACATTAACATTACCGGTCGGTTATCCTTGGTTATGAAAACTGCTGCTTACGTTTTTTTTCCCAATGAGCCAATGAAATTCACCGGTCAGCACTGGCTACAACCTACGAGAACCTTCGACCTCCTGGCGACCCCTAGGACCTTTTTTTGCGGCAATTACACCAAAATTTGCAGCAATCATAATGAAGCCGTGACTAGTTCCCGCATTGCCAGAATGTGGGAACTCCTCATGAAGGCGACTCCCTGGCAGCCACCCACAAACATGTGGCGACAATGTGGCGACTGCATAGTCTCCGGCAGTGGCCTAAAAGGTCGCCTAAGTGACAGGCCCATAAAAGAGTCTTCATGCGAGGTGAAGATGATTCTAAGATTGACATCAGGTGCATTTGCAACCTTTAACAGTTTGCTGGTTTTTAAATATTACTGGTGTCACATTTAAAGAAAATCAAATAGATTTAACTAATGAAAGGGTGGAAGATTGGAACCTTCACGTGGTCCGCCCTGTTTCGACTAATGCAATTAACTTGACGTGCGCAAACAGAAGATCAAATAGAACAAGTTGTCCTACAACTTTAGGCTGTGCACGCCACACGAAAGAAGAAGCTAATGAAAAAAGGTTTTGAAGATTTTAGAAATAACTAGACCAAGTGCAGACCCGTTGGGTCTTCTCCCCCAACGTACCCATTCCCTACCCATAGCCCCCATGGGAGGCGTGGTTCTCCAACTCAAGCCGTTCCCAAACGAAAGATTCCAGCACTCCCTTTGCCTCCCTCAGCAGTGCTCTTGAAAAAAAATTCCAATTGCACTTGCCCTGTGTGTTGCAATAGCAATTCGCCCTCCCCCTGCTAGTCTATCCATTGTGACGTAATCTGTTGAAGTTGCCATTGTGACGTCATCAGTTGAAGCTGGTTGGTTTGAAATTCAAGGTATTTCGATTGTTTTTTAAACATTAATCAGTAATGTCGAGAAATAAAGCATAAAATGTTCAGTGAAAGTGTTCTCTGCCTCGAGAGAAAAAATGTGAATCAGAATATGTAAAAATCTTGTGAAAGTTTACATTTTTACAGCATTAATCGCGAATAACGTGTCAAATATAGGATGAAATCTTCATTGAGGCTCAGCACTGCTAGCTGAGCCATTGTGACGTCATCAGTTGAAGCTGGTGGTTTTAATTTCAAAATCTTTTGACATTTTTAGACTTTTAATCAGTAATGAGTCGAGAATAAGTCAAGAAATAAAGCAATATTCAGATAAGGTGATTCCAGTCGACGGAATATGTAAAAATGTATAGAGTTTTCGCGAAGATCTAAAGACAACCACATATGCACACACATATACACACACATATACACACGTACAAGATCAGACTTTTAATAAGTATATGATAAATCATATAAATCATATGCACGTCTTGACGGAAGGGGGATGTTGCTAACAACTTACTGCTAACTTTTCTTGGGCTTCTTCCTTTCACAATGCTCTTGCAGATGTCCCAGATGGGAAAATAACTAGTTATTGGTGTTGCCCGTAAATTTTGAATTTTGAAGCTACTCCTATTTCTTGAGCACATGCATTTTAAATATTAATTTATGAGATTTCCATGTGGTTGATTAGAACCCTACCTGTCAGCATAAAATTCACGTTTCAGAGCGTAGGATTTAAGGTGGAAAGGTTTTAAGAATATTTATGGTAATACTCTATTTTTATTATATACTGATATTCTTTAAATACTTTCCATGCCTCTAAATTGGAAAGTATGTCCCAATCTTTTCCTAACACCCTCAAACCCCATTCAATGAATTCAACATGCAATAAAAGTGTAAAACCAAACAAACAAAAACTAATGCAACACAATTGGTTGCATTTTACTTAATTCACGCACGGCGCCCTTTGTTGTTCAAGATTTAAACTGGTAAGATCTAATTATATTGCTTGACTAAAGGCATATTCTGATATTCTGATATGTAGGTTCAGCTGAATAGTTTAAATTGACTTCATTTATGTGGATCAAAATGTATTTTCCGCCACCAAATAGTTTTAATTTGATTGCTATTTTATAATTCACTGAAGCGTCACCCCCCCACATTTTGTGTGGAGGCAATTAAATATCAATATCTGTACCTAATGTTCTTTATATTGTGGCAAGTCATTTAATTTAAGTTAGACAAAAGTGCTGGAGAAACTCAGCGGATGCAGCAGCATCTATGGAGCGAAGGAAATAGGCAACGTTTCGGGCCAAAACCCTTCTTCAGACTGATGGAGGGTGGGTGGGGCGGGGAGAAGAAAGGAAAAAGGAGGAGGAGGAGTCCCCCGACGGCTGAGGGAGAGATAGGAAGGGGGGGAGACGGCAAGGGCTAATGGAGTTGGGGGAATTCAATGTTTAACCCACTAGGGTGCAGAGAGGTCGGATACGGAATGGGAGGGGAAGTTGAAGTGCTGAGCCACCGGGAGGTCGGGTTGGTTAATGCGGACTGAGCGGAGCTGTTCGGCGAAACAATCGCCAAGCCAACGCTTGGTCTCACCTTGTCAATGGTGGGGTGAAAGGTGAGGACTAGGGGGACTCTGCCCTTGTTGCGAGTGGGGGGATGGGGAGAGAGAGCAGTGTTAGAGGGTATGGAAGAGACCCTGATGCGACCCTCATCTATAGTAGGGGAGGGGAACACCCGTTCCCTGAAGAATTAGGACATTTCCGATGCCCATTTGCTGGAGGACCAGAATCCCTCTGGTCCTCACCTTTCACCCCACCAGCTGGCAAATACAACACATAGTCCTCCGCCAGTTTCGCCACCTCCAGCGTGACCCCTCCACTTGCCACATCTTCCCATCTCCCCCCCTGTCTGCCTTTCGCAAAGACTGCTCCCCCGCAACTCCCTTGTCAATTCTTCCCTTCCCTCCCGCTCTACCCCTTCCCCGGGCACTTTCCCTTGCAACTGCAAGAAATGCAACACTTGTCCCCTTCACCCCCCCCCTCCACTCCTATCAGGGACCCAAAGCAGTCCTTCCAGTCCACAATGATTCACCTGCCACCTCCTCCAACCTCATCACTGCATCCGCTGCTCCAGATGCCAGATGATCTATAAATCAGTGAGAACCAAGCAGAACTCGATCGCCGGCTGTACGCCGAACACCTCCGTCGCCGCATTAACCAACCCAGAACCCCGGGTGGCTCAGCACTTCAACTCCGCCCCTCCCATTCCGTATCCCTCTCGGTCCTGGGCCACCTCCACGGCCAAGAGAGCAACACCGCATATGGAGGAACTTGGGAACCACATATTCCCGCTTGGGGAGTCCTGCATCCTCTGGGCTTGAAATCATTGAATTTCTTCGGATCTGTAAGAAGGTTCCTCGACCCGAAAACGTCGACTCAACTCCTCCTTCGCTTAATGCAGCTGCACCCGCTGTGAATGTTCTCCAGCCTTTTGTAACTCATAGCTCAGCAGCATCTGCAGTTCCTTTCTTTTAACAACACAATAGCGCAACAATTACACATTGTACACGAGCCACTATATAAGTGACACGAAGGAAGAGACATGATTGGCCTGGCAGTGGAAGAAAGCTGCACTTTGTCTCCTCCTACACCGACCAATAGAACATTTGTCACAGAACCACAATATAGTATAATTTACTTATAAAACAACACACAAACTCTGGCTGCAGGCGGGTGCTCTCTTCTTTCCAAAACATTGCAATTAGACAAAACGAAAATGCATCCAAATACAGCCAATCTACAAATGAAAGTTAGGTTAATACCTCATAGGTAGAGCCTCCAATAGAGCCAAGGAAACATTGCATCCTGTTATTTATTCATTTAGATGTTGACAAACTTGGCTTGCATTTTATTGTGTTGTTCTTTGCTAATTATTTGCTCTCAGTGTGAAGACTCTATGATATGCTGGTCCTACACAAATCGAAGAATGAGATACGTCGCCTATCTCCATCGCTCCTTAGATCGCCGAACCCAGTCCATTCTCATGTGTCTGGGTGTGGGTTTGTGACCACATTCTCCCACAAAGGTCCTCCTGAGGTCCCTCTTCTCACCCCAAATAGACAGCCTTTGTAATTTTCATACCAGCGCAAATGACAAAGATAGAAGAAACATACTTTTAATTAATAGAAATAGTTAGGAGCATTGTAACTAAGTTAAGCTAGATATATTTCAAATTAACAGGCATTCAAGATCTGACATATGTCTTTACTGAGGATGTTAAACATATCTGTTAACGGAAGGCAATGCTGGAAAATCGAGGGTACACAAAATACTGGAGAAACTCAGCGGGTGCCATCAGCATTCTAGAAAGCTGCAGAGATGGGCAACATTTCGGGCCGAAACCTTCCTCAGATATGTGAAACATATGTCATGTCCCCGTGACAACATAAGTCAATTCTAAACTGCTGCTGTATCTTGACTTACTTGCAGTGATAACAAGATGTTTTTTCCCTACACAGGCTTGCCCTATTGATTATTATTATTATTATTATTAACTATTGATTATTAATTATTATTATTATTATTAATATTATTATTATTCATTAACTGGAGCACTGGGTGAAGTCCGTGGACGCCAACAGAATTAGGGGAGCTCATCGGAAGGCCTGGCTCCGTCCTGAGGGAGAGTTGGATTCACTGAGAAATGGTCTTGAGGGGAGGATGCTCCTCAAATTGCCCTGGGCAATACAGCTCACCCCCCCCCAACCTGAGGAGCTACCTTGAGGAGCCAACCAATAATAAGCACGAACGTCACAGAAAAACTTTTTTTTTCCCTGCACAACAACACTCCCTCCCAACTAAACCCCCCTCCTCCCCTCACCGTTGCCTCCCCGCCCTTCCTCCCCCCCCTCCCCCCCCTCCCCCCCCCTCCCCACCAATCTTTGCATATCCCCCAATCCTGGACTTTCCACTCAACACTTCAATTTCATGTATGGTGTTGTGTTTTATGATCTTGCTCCCCACCAGTCTTAACAGGGACAGAATCACCCTACTCCTCGTTTTTCACCCCATCAGCCATCGCATACAACACATCATCCTCTGAATTTTTCGTCACCTCCAACGGGATCCCACCACTCGTCACATCTTCTCATCTCCATCCCTTTCTGCTTTTCTGCCGTTTCCTCCACTGGTTCACTCCCTGGTTCACTCATCCATTCCCACCCAAATCACCCCCTCCCAAGGGACTTTCTCATGCAACCGCAGGAGATGCAACACCTATCCTTATACCTCCTCCCTCGACTTCATCCAGGGACCCCGATAGTCCTTTCTGCAGGCAGAGGTATACTTGCACCTCCTACAATCTCATCTACTGTATCCCGTACTCCCGGTGTGGGCTCCTCTCTATCAGCAAGACCAAGTGTAGACTTAATGATCGTTTCGCTGAACACTTACGCTCAGTCCACCTTGGCCTAGGTGATTGGCCTTGGTTGCCAAACTCCCCTTTCCTTTCTCATTCTAACCTTTCTATCGTGGACCTCCTCCACAGTCAGAGTAAAGCCACACCCAAATGGGAAGTACCAAATTGGAAGAGACAGCAACCTCATATTTTGCTTTGAGCACCCTGACAAGCCCAGATGTATGAACACTAATTTCTCTAATTTGCAATTAAGTAAACTCACTGTATAATTTCCCCCTCCACATTCTCACTCCAGCCCCTCCCCCACTCCCCGTTGTCCTACTAGTTCTACTGGTTACGTCCTTGGTAACCCCTGGTTGTTAGCACATCTCCCCCCCCAATATTGGGCCCTTTGACTCAAACCTTGATCCTGAGTTCATCTGTTCACAGCCCAGCCCTGATATTTTTGGCCTTCCCCCCCCCCCCACCTATCTATCTTTTCATCTGAAGAAGGGTTCAAGAACCACAACGTCACCTATTTACTCTTTTTTCGGGATGCAGCCTAACCCACTGAGTTACCAGCATTTGTGACTATCTTCAATAATGAATTAATGGACCTATTCATTGAATTACTTACATGTAATCTTTCTGAATCTTTCTGTAATTATTCATACATTTGTCCAACACGGTTTTGAAACTTTCTGCTGTTATTAACGGGTTGATTCCCCCCCCCCCCCCCCCCCCTCCCCCCCCCCCCCCCCCCCCCCCCCCCCCCCCCATGATGATCCTAGACAATGTGGATACTTTGGGCCATGATAAACCTTTCAAAAAAGAATGAAAAATGCTGACCCTGGGTTTGCACTGGTAACAAAAGCAAGGCTGCTGATGTTTGCCATCATTGGCACTCGATGAAACTGGTATCCAACTTCAGAATTTTGTTTATAAATCCCAAACTGTCATGAACCCTGGCTGATTCAACAGGCTGCTTTTTTTGCACTCCTTTTCCACCATACCCAGGTAATTCATCTCGATAGATGTTATTTATCGTGGCTCCTCTTTAAAATATCCTGAGAAACTCGCAATTTGGGTCTACATATAATTTTAATTGTATATACTAATTTTATACATGGCAAAAAATACATGTTTCTCATATAAGAAGACTATTGTAATTTCTTTCCTTTCATGGATTATTTCAAAATATAAGACTTCAAAAAAAATGTTTGTTAATGTTAATTTCGGCTTGTATAAACAATATGTATGTTTCAGTCTTTATTTAGCGCCTCCTTCATAAACCAATTATAATTTATTATTTTTTTCAAGTGGAGAATTTTGTGATTGATTTTTCAGAAATGCATGTTTTTGCCACGTAGACCGCTGGATTATTTAAAGTCACTGGTAAGCATCATTGCTTTGACAACTTTCCTCAGTCTGGCCATTTTTTTTATTTTGAAAAGGTTGCATTTTGTATCAAACTTGAACATTTCATTTTAAGAACGGCTTACCCATCCCATTTCACAGCCACCACGTTAGATTCTGTTCATCCATTGAAACAATATACAGGCAATGTGCAGCTATTTGATGGTAGAAATTTAAACTTTCTGTCAACTCAACTAAACATTTAAGAACATTACTTTTAATTCATTACTGCTTTTTTTTGGCCCTTTAATGCTTCATACAAATTCCAATTGTATACCATTTGGTTCTATTTGGCTGAATATTTTCTGAGAGGTGGAGGGAATGATCATTTTGCCCTTTGTGCTTATGCTGACACTTTGAACAATCCAATTAATCTCATTCTTTCCATTGCCCTACATTTTAATTCCTTTTTAAGTTAGATCCTGGATTTCAATAAGAAGGTGATCATTATAAGGAAAAATTAAGAAAAGTTATCTATGTTATGTATTCACATGTTCTTAATTTTTGTGACTTATTGCTTTGTCTGGTTCTACCAACCTTTCAGGCAGCACATTCCAAATTGTAACAACTTGTTACATTAAAGAAAATCTCCTCATCTGTTTTTTGTGCCAATTGTCTTAGATCTGTATCCTCTGGTTACCTACTTTTCAGAGTGGAAACAGGTTCTCCTTATCTGTTCTATCAAAACTCTAAATTTTGAACACATCTTCCATTAATATTCTCTGCTTTGAGGAGACCAGCACTTTTATCTTAGGTTTTTCATCCTAACTTTTCATCTGTAAGTTTATAATGCACCCTTGTCAAAACCTTGACATATTTCCTATTCTGTTGTAGAAAATATTGATTTACAACCAGATTAAAAAAATCTAGCATACACTCTTAGCTTTGTATTTTATTAACAGAAGTGCTGTAAATGTTTCACATTTTTTCCCATAAAATTTAATTTGCCCTTTTCTGCAAAAAGCTTTTATTTTTGATTTTCTTTATGCACTTTCCTTTTTCAAGATCTGAGAAGACAGGCTTTTATTGCTTATTCCTAATTGTTCTTGAAAAAATGGGAATGAGCTGCTTCCTTGAATGGTCTGGTGATGGTATTCCCATAATGCTAAGTGCTTGAGATATTTAGAATTTAGATCTATTGATAGAGGAATGGCAATGTATTTCCAATCGTGGACACATGCAACTTTAAAGAAACCTGCAACTGGTGGTGCTCCCATCTTAAGCCATTATCCTTTATGTTAATGGAGGTTTCAGGTTTGCGGTGTGCAGTGGAATTGGCCTGGGTGAGAAATTCCTGGGTGAGAAGGCAGCTTCTGTTGGTGGAGAGAATGCATTTCAGGGTGATCTCTGGGGTTTCAGTCAAATGGATTGCTTTGTTCTGTATGGCATTGAGCTTCTTCAATATTGCAGCATACTTGTTTTCTGCACAGACACTAAATTGAGCAAGTCGGTATTTCATTGCAAATCCAATTATGACCCAAGATCAGAACAAAAATAATTGTTTTTAAGAAAAACATAAACCCCTCTACGATCATGGTTGATCCAATCTTACAATCAACGTCATTTTCCCACTCTCTATTACACTTGACTTCCTTGTAGTGTAAATGTCTCTCAATCTGCACCTGGAATACATTCAATGCAGCACCTCAACAGCTTTCTGTGTTAAAGAATTCTAAAGGTATGCCTTGCTCTAATGGAAGAATTACTCCTCATCAATATTGGACATGGACAACATCTTATTCTGAAATTATGGCCTCTTGCTCCAGATACCACTCCTAGAAGAAATGCCTTCTCAGCCACCGTCTTGTATATACCTTTCAGAAACTTGTATTTCAGTACAATTATCTATGGACAGATATATGGACAGGAAGGATTTAGAGAGATATGGGCCAATTGCCCAAAATACCAACTTGACTTAAGTTGGGCCAAAGCGTCTGTTTCCATGCTTTATAGCTCTAAGCTCTGAGAGAATTATAATTATCTTCTGGAAAGCATGTTGCACATTTACCCTCTGGGAATGTGCTTGAACACATGATGGAATGTTTTTCCTCACTCTTGCCTTGTACATGCGGGTAACCTTTGCAAAGCATTAAACGGGGGCTTGCATGCTAAGCTTTTCTTGCCATGCGATCCTTTGGTCAAGATGTATTTGGTTGTTCCATGCGAGGTTTCTCCCTCAACAATTACCTCGCAGGTTTGTCAAAGAGTTACAAATGTATGGCATCCACTCAGATCTAATTTTCAAATTGTTAAGGGATGGCAAAAATATAATACCCCTTTCTAAAGAGAACATTGCAAAAAGATCAGGAACATACACCTTTTAAATACTTTGTGTACCCAACTAAATGCAACATCCTAATGCTGCTAATTGCTGGTGTTTTACACAGTCATGCCCACTCATTAGATAAGAGATTTAAATACAAAAGACTGTTTTGAAATATTTGGATAGTAATTGCATGAATCTCAAACAAAAAGTAAAATTGTAGATGTGAAAGTATGGTCTTAACCATTTTGATGGGGAAATGTTTTGATATATAATCTCTTAAATATGTGTTTCAATAAGAATTAAATGCATGGATACCAATTATGATCTTATGTTTTAAGCCTGTGTTTGATCACCAGATTGCTAAACTGAATTGTGAAGTAGGTTTTTTTTGTACATGGACACAGGCACTGGGATAACACTCTCAAATTACAGTATTTAACAGGCATTCTAGTGTCTGACTCAGACTGGCAAAACCTGGGGAGAAAGACTAAACCTGCTCCTTCACTGAGTAATCAGCAGTGCAGGTCAGGAGTCTCTGATTAGGGTCTGTAATCCTCCCAAGGTTTATCTGGGTATTGGTGCAATGACTCTGCAGACAACTGAAAATTACCATAAACTCAAAGGACAGCAAGAAGGTTACAGAACTACTTAATACTTTAAATCCCTGCTCATTATAATTTGATTACTGAGACAGTTTTCTCCTTGAGGCTTAAATGAAAGAAAGCTCTCTTTTCGAGTTCAGTAAGAATAAGTCAGCATGAGCTTCTTGTGACAATTCTGTGATCCCTGCTGAAGCTATACATTTTCCAAACTGTAGCCTCCTTTCTTTCTGCAACTTGTTTTTGGTCAAGGCTAATTCTGACACTTGATAGCATAGAGAACCATTCTAAATATGTTCACTTAAATACACGAGGCATTGTATTTTGCTCACTCTTTTGCAGTAAGCACTTTGTTTAGTCAAATGGATATTCAACAGAACAGTCTACATACTTTAATCTTGCTGTGAAATGTAAAATGAACGTGAGAACCAAAAAGCTTGAAGTTAGAACAATCTTTATTTATGTATTATTAGGAAATTAACAAAGTTATTTCATTTCAGTTACTGATATTTCATCATGGATAAACTGCCTAAAACTATGTTGATTTATTTTAATGAGGATCAAGCTCTCAAACTTAGACTTGGGGACGACAAATTCCGGTCACGTTAATTCATAGAGGACCAAGAATATTCCTGTAATCTATAATTTTCCTAAAGCAATTTACTATTGAATGATGCCAAATGCATAAAAATAGTATGATTGTCAGCTAAATAGAAAAGCTAAGTTAGTTGCATATATTTATTTATGCTAAACATGTCTTCAGAAAAGCCTAACATAAAGAAATAATATAATTCTGATTATAATTGAAAGATTTATTCAGGTGCTGGATAATACTGAACGGATATTACAAATGTCTTGCTGTGTTAAAAGGCCATTGTGACTTAGAGATATGGAATAAAAATAATTAACTGTGCTTTACAATTTATGTTCTTCCAACGAGTACAGAATTTAATAGTACCAGGAACCTAATCCCTGCATATGGTTAATCATTAAAATGTTAATTTGCACAATGCCCTTATTTGCATGTATCAACTGTTTTGATTTCAGGACCTTACAATTGAGTTAAATTTGCATATTATTCCACAGCAGGTTTTATATATGCATAGTTTTCTCACATTTCTGTTAAATTATATTTCAGTCCAGAGATCTTCGCAGCTAGAAGACAAAGTTTGTGTCCAAGTGAGATGTCATAATTATGTAGGAATAAACATCCATTACATTTTTTCAATGTCACAATATTGTGTTTTCTAAGTTTTTTTACTTAAAAGGGTTGAGACATTTAATGGAGGAACAATAGATCTCTGGTCATCAAATGCAGTATCTGTCAGTGACAATAAATTAGTAACAGTCCAATGGGCTATTCTTAATCAGAGCAATTCTTAATATAGAAATAGTTTTTTTTCCTGGGCAGAATAGAAACATAGAAACATAGAAATTAGGTGCAGGAGCAGGCCATTCGGCCCTTCGAGCCTGCACCGCCATTCAATATGATCATGGCTGATCATCCAACTCATTATATGTAGTAATACTCTTACTACAAAACATTTGACAAAATTATTAAATTATTAAAGAGTGTTTAATTGTCCAACAATGGAGCAATGAAATTCTTATTTGCAGCAGCCTAATGGGCCTGTCCCACATAGGCGACTTTTTAGGTGACTGCAGGAGACTATGCGGTCACCACATGGTCGCCACATGTTCTTGGGTGGTTGCCGGAGAGTCGCCTTCATGGTCGTGAGGAGTTCCCGCATTCTGGGAACTAGTGGCGGCCTCATTATGGTCGCCACAAATGTTTCAAAATGTTGAAAAATTAGCGGCGACTGGAATGAAGTTGAAGAAAAAGGTGAATTTATTATGGGGAACAAGGAAATGGCAGATGAGTTGAACAGGTACTTTGGATCTGTCTTCACTAAGGAGGACACAAACAATCTTCCTGATATAGTAGTGGCCAGAGGATCTGGGGTGACAGAGGAACTGAAGGAAATCCGCATTAGGCAGGAAATTGTGTTGGATAGACTGATGGGACTGAAGGCTGATAAATACACAGGACCTGATGGTCTGCATCCCTGAGTACTTAAGGAAGTGGCTCTAGAAATTGTGGATGCATTGGTGATAATTTTCCAATGTTCTATAGTCTCAGGATCAGTTCCCGTGGATTGGAGGGTAGCTAATGTTATCCCACTTTTTAAGAAAGGCGGGAGAGAGAAAACAGGGAATTATAGACCAGGTAGCGTGATATCGGTGGTGGGGAAGATGCTGGAGTCAATTATAAAAGATGAGATAGCCGCACATTTGGATAGCAGTAACAGGATCGGTCTGAGTCAGCATGGATTTACAAAGGGGAAATCATGCTTGACTAATCTTCTGGAATTTTTTGAAGATGTAAGTAGGAAAATGGACAAGGGAGAAGCCAGTGGATGTAGTGTACCTGGACTTTCAGAAAGCATTTGATAAGGTCCCACATAGGAGATTAGTGGGCAAAATTAGAGCACCTGGTATTGGGGGTAGAGTGCTGATATGGATAGAGAAATGGTTGGCAGACAGGAAACAAAGAGTAGGGATTAACGGGTCCCTTTCAGAATGGCAGGCAGTGACTAGTGGGGTACCGCAAGGCTCGGTGCTGGGACTGCAGCTATTTACAATATACATCAATGATTTGGATGATGGGATTCAGTAACATTAGCAAATTTGCAAATGACACAAAGCTGGGTGGCAGTGCGAACTGTGAGGAGGATGCTATGAGAGTGCAGGGTGACTTGGACAGGTTGGGGGAGTGGGCAGATGCATGGCAGATGAAGTTTAATGCGGATAAATGTGAGGTTATCCACTTTGGTAGCAAAAACAGGAAGGCAGATTACTATCGAAATGGCGTCAAGTTGGGAAAAGGGAAAGTACAACAGGATCTGGGGGTCCTTGCACATCAGTCTATGAAAATAAGCATGCAGATACAGCAGGCAGTGAAGAAAGCGAATGGCATGTTGGCCTTTATAACAAGAGGAATCTAATATAGGAGCAAAGAGGTCCTTCTGCAGTTGTACAGAGCCCTAGTGAGACCACACCTGGAGTGTTGTGTGCAGTTTTGGTCCCCTTATTTGAGGAAGGACATTCGTGCTATTGAGGGAGTGCAGCGTTGATTTACAAGGTTAATTCCCAGGATGACGGGACTGTCATATGCTGAGAGAATAGAGCATCTGGGCTTGTACACTCTGGAGTTTAGAAGGATGAGAGGATATCTTATTGAAGCATATAAGTTTGTTAAGGGCTTAGACACACTAGAGGCAGGAAATATGTTCGAGATGCTGGGGGAGTCCAGAACCAGGGGCTCCGGTTAAGAATAAGGAGCAAACCATTTAGAACGGAGACGAGAAAACACTTTTTCTCACAGACAGTGGTGAGTCTGTGGAATTCTCTGCCTCAGAGGGCGGTGGAGGCAGGTTCTCTGGATGCTTTCAAGAGAGAGCTAGATAGGGCTCTTAAAAATAGCGGTGTCAGGGGATATGGCGAGAAGGCAGGAACGGGGTACTGATTTGGGATGATCAGCCATGATCACATTGAATGGTGGTGCTGGCTCGAAGAGCCAAATGGCCTACTCCTGCAGCTATTGTCTATTGTCTATTGTCATGGAGAGTAGCGAGAATTTTGTGCCGTAGGTGGGTTGCCAGGAAGTCTTAGTGGATTGCCAGGAGGTCGAAGGTTGTCTTAGGTTCTCGTAGGTTGCAGCCGGTGCTGACCGGTGAATTTCATTGGCTCATTGGGGAAAAAAAATACGTAAGCAGTAGTTTACAGAACCAAGGATAACTGACCGGTAATGTTAAATGTCCGCCAAGCTTCACAGCTGTGTTTCTTTGGCTTCTTAAAAGTTGTCTCCACTCCTTCTCCCTCTTTCTCCCCCCCTCTTTTAAAGGACTTACCGTACACTGTGCTTTTGCCATCTTAATTACAGCGCCAACCTTCTTGTTCATCGCGGTGTGTGTCTGTACCACCTTGGCTTTGCACCGTGTGAATTTCACTCAGACAGCGCTCCCCCCGCTTGCCCTGTCCCCTGCCTGCGTAACGGGCTGGTGAAGGAAGCAATGTGTGTGTGTGTGTGTGTTCCACTCTGACAGTTGCCGTTCCAGTTGCTGGTTTTTCAGGAGACTGCCGGCAACTTGATAAAGGAAACAGGTCATTGTAAGCTGTTTGTAGGGTGAAAGTGAGAAGCTAGTGTGACTTGGGTGGGGGAGGAATAGAGAGTGGGGGAATGTCGGGGCTACCTGAAATTAGAGAAATCGATATTCATACCACTGGGCTGCAAGCTGCCCAAGCGAAATATGAGATGCGGTTCCTCCAATTTGTGTTTAGCCTCACTCTGACAATGGAGGAGACCGAGGACAGGAAGGTCTGTGTAGGAATGGGAAGGAGAATTAAAGTGTCCAGCAAATGGGCGATCAGGTTTGTTCACACGGGCTGAGTGAAGGTGCTCCACGAAACAATTGCCCAGTCTGCATTTGGTCTTGCCTAAAGAATGAAGACATCTCGGATGTTCTAGCATGGAACACTTCAACTTGGGCGTAGATGCGGCATAGACGGAGGAATTGTAATCATTTCCATGGGACAGGAATCAGTGTCCCACGGAAATGATTTCCACAGTGCCTCAACTCCATCCTATCCCCCCTGGTCCAAGCTCTCCTGACCTATGTCCAAGATACCTCACATGCCTCTTTAATAACTTCCGCTTTCCAAGCCCGCATTCCCTTATCTTTACTATGAACATTCCATACTAGAACATCTGAGATGTCCTCATTCTTTAGGGAACGGAGGTTCCCCTCTCCCATCATAGATGAGGCCCTCACTCGTGTCTCCTCAGTACCCTGCAGCTCTGCCCATGCTCCCCCTCCCCCTAGTCGCAACAGAGACAGAGACAGAGACCCCTTAGTCCTTGCCTTCCACCCCATAAGCTTTCGCATACAATACATAATCCTCCGAAATTTCCGCCACCTCCGACGGGATCCCACCACTAGCCACATTTTCCCATCTCCACCCCTTTCTGCCTTCCACACAGACCGTTCCCTCCGCAACTCCCTGGTTAACTTATCCCTTCCCACCCAAATCACCCCTCCCCAGGTACCTTCCCCTGCAACCGCAGAAGGCGCAACACCTGTCGCTGTACCTCCTCCCTCAACTCTGTCCAGGGACCCCGACAGTTCTTTCAGGATAGGCAGATGTTCACTTGCTCCTCCTCCAACCTCATCTAATGTATCCATGTTCAAGATGTAGATTCTTATGCATAAGCAAGACCAAACACAGACTGGGCAATCGTTTTACAGAACACCTACGCTCAGCCCGCATGATCCAACCTGATCTCCCGGTTGCTGGATACTTTAATTCTTTCCACTCCTACACAGACTTTTCTGTCCTCTGTCTCTTCCATTGTCAAAGTGAGGCCAAATGCAAATTGGAGGAGCAGGATCTCCTATTTCGTTTGGGCATCTTACTGCCCAGTGGTATGAATATTGATTTATCTCACTTCAGATAGCCCCGACATTCCCTCTCTCTCAATCTCTCCCCAACCCAAGTCGCACAAGCTTATCAATTTCACCCTACAAACAGCTTACAATGGCCTGTTTCCTTTATCATTTTTTTTTGCATATCTTTTGTTCATTGTTCTGTATCTCTCCACTTCACATCTATATCTCTCGTTTCCCTTATCCCTAACCAGTTTGAAGAAGTGTCTCGACCCAAAACGTCACCCATTCCTTCTCTCCAGAGCTGCTGCCTGTTACTCCAGCTTTTTGTGTCTATCCGGCTTAAAACAGCATCTGCAGTTCCTTCTTACGTCATATACCAATAAGAGGTTGTTCACGTGCATCAAAATTTATCCAAATTGTCTTTGTGTCCAAAAGTCTATAGGTGGCAGCTTCGAATGCGTTCAAGACCCGAGCACCCGCAGCCTTCTTGGTTGGAGGATGCACAAAGATTTAGGGAATAAAGAAGTGTCTCTTAATCTTGGTATTAAATACTGTTTCATTAACAGTAGATCGGCTCGAGGTGTTTAGAAGCCATATGAATAATTTTTGAGTAGCAGGTCATTTGAAAGCCTGTACGGCTGCCAGTCCTGCAGCTGTCTGTTTTTTTCACTTCTTTTTTTATTATTTTTAGTATGTTAAAGTGTGTAGTTGGGGGGTCTAATCTTTTTATGTGTGGGGGGAAGGGGGAAACTGCTTTTTCAAGTACCTACCTGGTCGGAGAGGCGGCTTTCCTCTGAGCACCTTCGATCCGTCCTCGCGGCCTACTAGCGGGCCTGGAGCAGCGTTTCCTGAGGGGACCGTGCCAGAACCTCGCGTTAGGTGGCGGCACAGCGATGGAGCGCTTTCGCGGAGCGGGCGATGCCTTGCCTGGGTCGCCGCGCTGGGACCGCCGATAAAAACAAAACATTGCGGAGCCGCGGGTCTGTGGAGCGGCCAGCTGCGGGCAGCGGCGCTGAACTTTACATCGGGAGCGTGGGATCTCTTGCCGACATCGCCAGTGTATGGAGCTCCATCCAGTGCGGCCAATTCGCTTCGGAAGCCAGGTCTCCGGTAGGGACGCGGCCGTTCCTGGCACCCCAAGCCGCTGAGAGGGTTCTCCGGACGCCGGAGCACCATCACCCAGAGACAACGGCCTGGAACATCGGGCCTCCGTAGCGGCGACTGCGGAAGCCTCAATAGGCCCGACTATGGGTGCACATGGGGATGGGGTTGGGGACTGGACTTTGTGCCTTCCCCACAGTGGGAACCATTGTGAAGGGATGTTTTTATGTTTTAATGTTAAACTTCTTCTTTAATGCTATGTTGTATTTTTATTAGTGTGCTGCAAGGACAACTGAATTTCCCCTGAATAAGGGGATTAATAAAGTATTTATTATTATATTATTATTTATTAATTGTTGCTTAATTTGTACCTTAATATAAACACAGATTCAACAGCAAGAAAAATAAGCATGTAAAATAAATGGAATACAGGACATATTGATGAATGCAGGTTCAGATCTTTGCAGTGAACGACAATTTAGACTGCCCATTGCTTGAGCCTGAATGCATCCTGCAGTTTTCTTCCTGTGAATACAGCTATGTTTGTATTTGCATATACATTTATATATTGATTGAAAAATACTGAGAATATGTATATTATAGAATTATGGTGAAATAAAATAGTGTCAGAGAAACTTAAAAATAAAGAAATAAGTAATTTTCATTATATCATTTAGAATAAATTTTAATATTGATTTTAAATAATAAATACAATTGACGCTTCGATGGCAGCCTAGCCTACAGTCTGTCTGTCCTTTTAGTCTTTTTTTTTGTTATTTTTAGAGTGTTTGAAAAGTTTGTGTTAATGTTCACCGGTTTGTTTTATGTGGGGGGTGGGCAAGGGGGGATCGGGGGAAACTTTTTTTCAATCTCTTAGCTTGCCGGACATGCGATTGTTTTCCGGGTAGTGTCTCCGGTCACTCTGCAGCCTAACATCCTGGAGCTGGAGGCCTTGTTCGGGACTTACTTCGGGGCTTGGACCTACCATCGGAGCTGATTCCTTTTCTGGCATCGACGCTCCAACCGCGGTTTACGGACTTTAACATCAACAAGCTCGCAGTCTCAGGATGAGACCGAGTCGGGAAGCTACAAAACCGCATGAAGTTTGACTAGCCTGACCCGGGGTAGATCGCCCAGCGTGGGGGAACTGAGATTCCCTCCCGATGCAGGAGCTTGATCCCCCCGATGAGGAGGTCCGCCGCTGGCTATGGGAGTAAGATCGTCCCATCAACGGAAGGTTAGAGGCCCCCGACCGCTGGAGGACAAAGAAGGGAAGAGATTGAACTTTTTTCGTCTTCCATCACAGTGAGGAATGTGGAGGAGTCACTGTGGTGGATGTTTATATTAAAATGTATTTTGTGTGTTCTGTTGCTTTTTATTTCTATGACTGTATGGCAAATCAAATTCCTCGTATGTTGCAAAACATACTAGGCTAATAATGTATGGTTATTATGATTTTGATTATGATTATGTATTACTACACATGTATTGTGTTTTGAAAATTTCAGATTCTTATACAATTTGTCAACACACTTGTCTTGTAAGCTCTCAGTACTACATTTTAAATGTTAGCAATATCAGCACATATGGAATGATGTAATAGAAACACAGATAAATGATTTCTGTAGGATTAAAGGATGAAGTCACTCAAACGGAAAAAATAAATAAAGCAAAAAGCTCGATCTGTTTGTGTACACAGCCCACTTATGTTTATTTTTGTTTTCATGATTTTTATTAGACTGCTGATCTCTGCTTATTTTTGCGAATCTTGCAGAGGACTGTTCATTGAGCTCAGCTCTGTGATAGGAAAAGCAAGAGTGCATAGCAAGAATTCTGGGCTTATTCGATGTAGATATATGAGTTAATAATTAGATTTTTTAGCATTCATCTGATATACTAATAACCTGAAAATTTTGATGAAAATTCTGTGATTAAAGAAGATGTGCAGGGCAAGTGTTTTACAGAAAGGTTGGCGGGTACCTGGAACAAGTTGCCAGGGAAGGTGGTGGAGGCAGATATGATAGCAGTGGTTCAGAGGCTTTTAGCACGTGAATACACGGGGAATGGAGGGATATGGATCTTGTACAGGCAGATGAGATTAATTTAGGTTTGCATCATATTTGAGCTAAATGTGATGTTAGATATTCCTTTGCTGTACTTTTCTATGTTCTATGAAATCCTGCAAGAAAAAAGTAAAGATGATTTAAATGCACTCACATACACACATATAACATATAAATTACACACACATTAAACATTCCTGTTAGCTCAACTTGTGCATTGAAATAAATAGAATTCTGATTATAAGAGAACCAAATGACAAGTACTTTACTGTATCCCATGTCCCCAGCAAGTTGTCAACAAGGCAGGGTTTTTAGTTTCAAACTGTTATGGTCCCTCCCAAAAATTAGATCCCTAGTTTTCTCAGCTGCCATAAATATTTTTGCTTTCTGAAGCTAATAGTTCGTTAACATATCAACTGTTTAACAGGTTTCAGTCTTCGATCAGAAATTGGTATCTCAAGTTTTGCTACAACTGTATACTTGATGTCTTTCTAATCATGCAGTATTTAATAGGAGCTGAAATTCACAAGCTGAAACAACAAAATGTCATATCCAAGGAAGGTATAATCACTAATTTGAAATAATTTCCTAGCCAGAGTTTGATTGTGAAAATTTCTTCTTCTTCTTCTGTCGTATGTTTTTTAGACCTGCAGCTCCGTTGAGGCGAGCCAGGCCAACGGAGTCTGAAGAAGGGTTTTGGCCCGAAACGTTGGGGTCTGAAGAAGGGTTTCGGCCCGAAACGTTGCCTATTTCCTTTGCTCCATAGATGCTGCTGCACCCGCTGAGTTTCTCCAGTATTTTTGTGTACCATCGTGTCATCGTCCAGGTCAATCAGACCTCGTTCACCATTCGGTGGCCGGTGTTTGGGGCAACTGGTCACTGTGCTCCACTGTTTGTGTTGGGTCCCCACACTCGCAGGAGGCGCTGTCCTCGAGGCCCCACCTCTTCGTAGCTACTCCATAGCATCCGATGCCTGTCTTCAAGCGGTTGAGGGTTGTCCACTGCTTTCGGGACAGGTCCTGGCCAGGGACGTCCATGGGGTCATTGATGTAATGGTGTAGCCTAGATGGTTCCACTGACTTCCACTGGTCTCTCCATCTCTTCTTGACCCAGGCGGCCTTAGAAGCGTCAGCCGGTGTTGTGCAGAGCAGCTCTTGGGCTTGCGTGGCAAAGGGTTGCCGTGACTTGAGGCGCACTCGTCGTGGTGTCTCCGTGACGATCTGATGGAGGAGGTGGGATTCACTGGTCTGCACCTTTTGAGAGAGGGCCAGCGTGGCTGCTTCTCATCTGATGTTGGCTGGGGCGATGCCAGCGAGGACGGGCAGTTGGTTTACTGGGGTGGCTCGTAGGCATCCGGAGACAGTCCGCAGGGCGCTGTTGAGGGCAGCATCCAGCTTCTTGGCGTGAGGGCTACGGCACCAGACCGGGGCGCAGTACTCGGCGGCTGAGAACACCAGGGCCACTGTGGACATGCGCAGTGTCTTCGTCGTGGCTCCCCATGTGTTGCCGGCTAGGCGACGTATCTGTGCGGCGTGGGCGCTTGTCTTTGCCTTGGCACCTTCCAGGTGTTGTTTGAATAACAACGTTCTGTCGAGCTTCACACCGAGGTACGTGGGGACGGGCTGGGACCGTTACGGGGTGTTATCCACCATGACGTTCATCTCACGGGTCGCTTCCCTGTTGTTGAGGTGGAACATTGATGATTTTGTCTTACCCATGCTGAGCTTGAGGTGCCAGTTCCTCAGGTATGAAGACAGGATGTGCATGTCTTCAGAGAGGCCCTCTTCTGCTGCTTCCTAGGGTGGCTTACTGAGTAGGATGGCCAGGTCATCAGCATATTCAGTTTGAAGAAGGGTCTCGATCTGAAACATCATTCTCTCCAGAGATGCTGCCTGTCCCACTGTTACTCCAGCATTTTGTGTCTATTTTCGATTTAAACTAGCATCTGCAGTTCTTTACTACACACTTAACGTGGGGGTGTTCTTGGAGTGTCCTCCGTCCCTTGATTGTTTAATTGCTGACCACCATTCATGATGAGATGTAGTAGTATTGCAGAAATTTGTCCTGAGCCCTCACTGGCTCTGTTGATTGACTGTGGTTTTACGGTGTAACACGTGCTGCAGCTTCTGTAGATTGACGCCTAATTTGCTTGGTGCTGCCTAGTGTTTATCCACTTGCATTCATCAGTGAACCAGGGTCCATCCCCTGGCTTAAAAATCAAAACACTGTTGGCGTTGAAAATCTGAAAAAAACCCACAAAATCCTAAAAGGATTCAGCAGGTCAGGCAGCATCTGTGGAAGGAGATGTGAAATGTTAACAATGTTTCTCTTTTTGCAGATGCTGCTGGACTTGCTGAGTGTTTCCTGCACTTTTTGTTTGGTCCCTTGGCTTGATTACAATGGAGAGTAAAAAATCTACATATAATTTCACATTATGGTAGTGTACATTTCTGATGACGATGATTCACAATGCCTTATGGTTGCCCAATTGAGAATTCTTGGATTTGGCTGAGCTGGTTGCAGTGCCATATAATGCAAGAAGAGTCATAAAAGCTGGACTTTGCATAAGTTTTACAGTTGATCTGTTGTTTATTGTGGTATTATCAGTAAAAAGGTACCTCATTATGACAAAAATATTCAAACTTATATTACTACACCATGTTTTGCAACACAAAAATGCTACACAACTAATGAAATCCCTCTGAAGTATTGATAATTCATGAATGCCAAATACTGGCAAGCACAAGAGGAGAATGACTCGGCTCTTATTCGAATTTTGCCTTGGTATCTTTTGTAATAGCCTGAAAAATGGATAGAACATACATTTCATCTTCAGTTCCAGTTCAATTCAGTTTTAGTTTATTGTCATGTGCAGGTACAGTGAAAAGATTTGTTGCGTGCTAACCAGTCAGCGGAAAACAATAATAAACGAGCCATTTACAATGTACAGATACATGATAAGGGGATAAGGTAAAGCCAGTAAAGTCCGATCAAAGATAGTCCGAAGGTCCCCGATAAGGAAGATAATAGTTCAGGACGCTCTAGTTGCAGTAGGATGGATCAGATGCCTGATAACAGCTGGAAAGAAGCTGTCCCTGAATCTGGAGGTGTGTATTTTCACACTTCTGTACCTTTTGCCCGATGATAGAGGGGAAGAGAGGGGATGGCCAGTGTGCAACTCGTCTTTGAGTATGCTGGTGGCCTTGCTGATTCAGCGTGATGTATAAATGGATTGAATGGAAAGGAGGTTGGTTTGTGTCATCATCTGGGCTGCGTTCATTATTCGCTGCAATTTCTTGCAGTTTTGGATGGAGCTGTTCCCAAACCAAGCTGTGATGCATTTCAAAAGTGCATCTGTAGATGTTGGTGAGGATTGTTGGGGATATGCCGAACTTCCTAAGCCTTCTAAAGGGCCTGTCCCACTACCGCGACTTTTCAGTGAATGTCTTCGACCTTCAAGCTCGAGGGCATTCGCCTGAAAAACCTCGAGCTGGTTCGACCATCAGCGATGAAACCACGAGCTGGATCGACCGGCTGCGCACACACACACACACACACACACACACACACACACACACACACACACACACACACACACACACACACACACACACACACACACACACACACACACACACACACATCACAAAGGCGGGGGACAGGGAAAGCGAGGGAGCACTGTCTGAAATTCACATGATGAACAGGAAGGTAAAAAACGGCTGGCACAGTTATGGTAAGTCCTTTAGAGAGTGCGGAAAGGGGGGGGAGGGGAGGAGAGAAGGGGAGATAAGTGGGGAGAAGGAGTGGAGACACTTTTAAGAAGCCAGACAACTTTTAATAACGTTTAGCTGGCATTTAACATTACTGGTCAGTTTACCTTTTTTTCTCAGCGAGCTTTACCTTCGACTATCCTTGATTACCTTCTATTGCCTTTGATTACCTACGAAAAACATGCCGATCTACTACAACCTACCTCGACTAAACCTATGAGTAAAAAAAATTGATTTCTTCCATGGCGGGCATTTTTCAGCATGCTGAAAAATATGCCGCGACCTAGCTGAGGCCTTGAGTACGCAGGGACTACTCTCGAGCATGAAGGAGAGTTACAAAGACCTCCCAGGACCTCGTGTCGACCATGCTGCGTGTATGAGTCTCTTCTAAACTTGCCAATTAGGTTGCCGCAGTGGGACAGGCCCTTAAGAAAGTTGACATATCTAACACGCAGCACAAAATTAGTATAACTATAAAGTGTTCTATCAGTGTGAATTATTTGGACTTGCATCTTCTGAGTTTTGTTGCTCATTCTAATTTAGAGCCAAATGTCCGACACTAAGTCGGAAATAACACCTTGCTGCACCAGGCATTTAACAGCCACCTGCTCACTCCTGCTGGAATTCTGGTTTCCACCAACTGGACGATGTTATCCAGCCTCCCAACGCAATTAATATGGTGGAATTCTGCATTAAGATGGTTAGTGAAATAGTCAACTCAGAGACGATGGCCCTGAACTGAAAGAAAGGTAACTTTGATGGTATGAGACGAGAATTGGCTAGGATAGGCTTGCAAATGACACTTAAAGGGTTGACAGTGGAGATGCATTAAAGATCGCATGGATGAATGACAAAAATTGTTCTTCCCTGTCTGGCGCAAAAATAAAACGGGGAAGGCGGTTCAACCATGGCTAATGAGGGAATTTAAGGATAGTATTAAATCCAAAGAAAGAGGCACACTAATTGGCCAGAGGAAGCAGCAAACTGGAGGACTGGGAAAAATGTAGAATTCAACAGAGGAAGACAAAGGACTAAGTGCAACGAGACCTGGGTGTCCGTGTATATCAGTCACTGAAAGTAAGCATGCAGGTACAGCAGTCAGTGAAGAAAGCAAATGGCATGTTCATAGCGAGAGTATTTGAGTATGGGAGCAAGGAGGTCCTCCTGCATTTGTATAGGGCCCTGGTGAGACCACGCCTGAAGTACTGTGTGCAGTTTTGGTCTCCTAGTTGGAGGAAGGACATTCTTGCTAATGAGGGAGTGCAGCATAGGTGCACCAGATTAATTCCCGGGATGGCGGGACTGACAAATGATGAAAGAATGGTTCGACAGGGCATATATTCACTGGAATTTAGAAGGATGAGAGGATATCTTATAGAAACATAAAAAATTCTCGAGGGATTGGATAGGCTAGATGCAGGAAAAATGTTCCCCATGTTGGGGGAGTCCAGAACCAAGGGTCACCATTTAAGAATAAGGGGTAGGCCATTTAGGACTGAGATGACGAAAAACCTTTTCACCCAGAGTTGTGAATCTGTGGAATTCTCTGTCATAGAAGGCAGTGGTGACCAATTCACTGAATATGTTCAAGAGAGAGTTGGATATAGCTCTTTGGGCTAACGGAATCAAGGGATATGGGTAAAAAGCAGGAACGGGGTATTGATTCTGAATGATCAGCCATGATCATATTGTATGGCAATGCTGGCTCGTAGGGCCGAATGGCCTACTCCTGCACCTATTTTCTATGTTTCTAACTCTGATGCCATGTTCAAAACACAAAATGCTGGAGGAACATTGTGGGCAGACAGCAACTCTGAATGGACCCAAAATGTCATCTGTCCATGCCCTCCACAGATACTGCCTGACTTACTGAGTTCACCAGCACTTTGTGTTTGTTCAAGATTCCAGCATCTGCAGTTTCTTGTATCTGCTGGTCTCTGCTGGCATGTTCATCAGTTCCTTGTGCAAGGAGATTAATTCAATGGCATTTGAGCAGTCATAACTTATCTCACGCGTAATACTAATTGACATTTATATCTCACTTGGATAAGATGCAAGAGTCCCAGTTTAGAAAAAAAAAATATTGTCGCCTTTTCATTATGGAAATCAAACAAAGATTAAATAACTGCTTTGCAAAACACCTCTATTTCTGGTATTAGAAATTATATTAATTTATTATTGTCACAAGTATCGAGATACAGTAGAGAAAATTCGTCTTGCATGCTATCTTGGCAAATCATTCCATAAATTGTACAAAAGATACTGCAGAAGAACAAAGAAACAAGTGCAAAGTATAATGTTACAGCTACAGAGAAAGTGCAGGCAAAACATTAGAGCAAGGGCCACAAAGAGGTAGATTGGAAGAAAGGGAATTCATCCTTGGCATATGAAGGTCTATACAAGAGTCTGATAATAGTGGGGAAGAAGTTGTGGGCTGTCATTCTAACTCCCCATTCTATTCTCACTCTATCATCTTTGTTTATTCCATTCCCGAAATGTTCAATGTAAGCTGGTGGATCAGCACCTCATCTTCCAACTTGGTTCAAACGTCGTATGTCTATTTCCTTCCACGGATATATATATATATATATATATATATTTATATATATTACGCAATAATACATTTCAATAGTGAGTGCAAATTTAACTAGTCATAGTGATGCAGTGTGGAAACAGGCCCTTCAGCCCAACCTGCCCACACCGGCCAACAATGTCCCAGTGACACGAGTCCCACTTGCCTGCACTTGGTCCTTATCCCTCCAAACCTGTCCTTTCCATGTACCTGTCTTACTGTCTCTTAAACAGGGTGGAAGATTGCAACCTTCACGTGGTCCGCCCTGTTTCGACTAATGCAATCAACTCGACGTGCGCAAACGGAAGATCAAATAGAACAAGTTGTCCAACAACTTTAGGCTGTGCACGCCACACGAAAGAAGCTCTTAAACGATGGGATCCCAGTCTCAACTACCTCCTTTTGCAGCTTGTTCCATACAGCCATCACCCTTTGTGTGAAATAAAGTTGGTTCAAGTTCCACTGTAATTAAAATACAAGAATATTATCAAAAGGACCTCCTCAGTGATTTTATAAATTTGTACACAGAGTAAATAATTGTGTTCCCGGTATTTTCCCAGTATTTTTACTAAGTTGTATTCTTGGCAGCCAAATGACCAAAAAAAAGAGACGTCTAGGAAATAAATGGACTGGAACATTATGATTATGGAAATAAATATTTGTAAATGCAAACGAGTGTGTAATTTTAGTATATTTTCTTTGATGAATTACTAGTTTCAATCACATTTTTTAATCATATTCTTCAAACACAGCAACAGTCAACTAAATATTCTTTTCTGTTGTCAATAGCAGATGCAAGTTACTGTAATATCCAATCCCGTTCCATGCTCACTTCTGAATTTATCAACTGAAAAAAGAGAATTAGGAGGTTATAAATCTGTCTGCCAAAATCTCCTGTTCAATCTGTACTACCACGATGATGTGACACATTACTACATATTTTCTGGTTATCTATAATGGAAATTTATCACTAGATTGCATTTTTTAAGTATTGTATCACTACAGAAACTTTTCATTGAAAATATTCTCCATGTTTTTAAGAATACACTTTAATTTCTTGAGACGAACCTGAGAGAAATTGACATTGGTGTTTGTAGTTATAAATATTCTTCCTAACAACTCGCAAAGGGAAAAGTGAGTTACGTTACATTAAGTTAAATGCTATCTACTGCCAATGCCAACCTTTTACAGCATATGCAACTCAATGTATTATATTTATTTCAAAAACCTAACAATTCGCGAAGGATAGCTGGCAATAGTTCAAGTGAGCATATTCCTCCATCTGCTGCTTTCTTTCAAAGTATAGAATAAGTTCTTTCACATGTTATGGATTAGTAAAGGAATTATGTTGTAGTATTAAAGGGATCAGTATAAAGTCTAGGTCAATGTTTCTTTTACTCAAAACAGGAAAGTTGTGTTATCATTAGGTATTTCATATTTAATACAAAACAACCCTTCAGATGAATTGGCTTGATCTTTTGGTGGAATTGTTTGTTTAAGTTATGGAGGTATATTTGATCAGTTTGTCCCTAAAAACATTCCCTCTGATGTTTGCCATGTAGTATATTATAAAGAAAATTGTTTTCATTTTTATTATCTTAAACATGTTTCTTACTAAACAAAATCAGGACTGTTGGAATGTTTAATGTTTTCTATTTTCTATGTAATTTTTTACTAACTATAACCACAAGTGAAAATCTTTCTTAGGCTACCGGTATTTTGTCATCATAGCAATCTACAATAACTAAATCCTAACTTCTGCCAAATAGTGAGGTCTACTGACAAAGAAGAGTCCCGACCTGAAAAATCACCAGTCCATTCCCTCCACACACACTGCTTGACCTGCTGAGTTCCTCCTGCACTTTGTGTTTTGCAGTGAGATCTACTCTCTTTGTATCGTCATGAGGAGATTCTGCTATTGATTTGTGCAAAGCAAATATCAGTAAAGAATCTGTTTCAACTTCCACTTTCAAACATTCAATGATTCAAAGTTTGTGGAAGTTGTAGCATTTGCTTATCTCAATTGCCATGATATTTTTATAAAGAGTGATTGAGACTGAATAAGATAATCTGTTGATTTTCTATCAGCCAAAGACTACAATTGTTGGAAATATGAAATAATAACCTGGCATTTTGGAACTACTCACCAAGTCAATCAGCATCTGTAGACAAAGAAACAGAGTTAATGTTTTGACTTAATAACTTTTATGAAGGCAGGAACGGGGTACTGATTGTGGATGATCAGCCATGATCACATTGAATGGCGGTGCTGGCTCGAAGGGCCGAATGACCTACTCCTACAACTATTGTCTATTGTCTATGACAGTAGCATCTCATCTTTAGACTAGGTATGATTAATTACCAAATTCAGCAATTCCAGACAATCAGCCATTCCGTTTGCAGTTTTGTAACTCATGTTTCTAGCAATCCGTTTCTTTGTCACTCATGCTCACTACATCATCAGATTTCATTAGTCTCCTCCTCCAGACCCACTATTACCACCCCCTTTCAGCAAGCACAGCCACTACTTGCCTAATTTCATGTCTCCTGGGTACTTAACTTTAATTTTATTCTCCCTGTCTCTCCCTTCTCTCACTGCAACTTGAAACTAGTTTCATTTCTAACATAAACACAAAATGCTGGAATAAGTCAGCGGGTCAAGCAGCATCCAACATTCAGCATCTTCAGTGTAAACCAACATCTGCAGATCCTGCCTACACTATTAATTTCTAACATATTCCTCTAGATATGTATCTTTCTTTCTCATATTCTTCAGCATTTGGGGGGAGAAAAATAATGCAACCATCCATACATATTTGATGACATACTTCCCACATAATTGTCCCATCTGCATCTTAACCACATCACATACAAAGAACTTCCTGGCATCGCTTAGAATCCAAGCTCCCTGATAACACTTGAAAAATAATTTTAAATACTTCAACTCAAGAGTCAAGTTAAGACTGTTTGATTGTCACATATACTGACAAGGGAACAATGTAATTCTTGCTTGCAGCAGTATAGCAGGCCTGTAAACACAATACACGTAGAAAATATACAAACAAAGAAATCAATTCTTTAATAACCACAATACTAGTGCAAGAAATATAACCCAATGTCCTTAGTGCAACTAAAGACAGTCCATTGACATTCATAGATGAGGTTAGTGTGGTGTAGTGTTCAAGGGCCTGATAGTTGTTGGGAAGAAGCTATTCTTGAACCTGGTGGTCATCTTCCCAATGGTAGGAGTGAAACGTGAGCTTGGCCTGGGTCTGATGATTTGGCCTTTTTGAGGTCAATACCTGTGATGGATTGGACAGCGTCCACCACCCTGTCCACCACAATCTCCATTGTTCTTGGGCTATCAATTTGCTAAACTAAGCCGTGATGCAATCAATAAATATGCTCTCTGCCGTACATCTATAAACAGTATTTGTCGACATACCAAATCTCCTCAAAGTTCTAAGGAAGTAGATATATGGATGGGCTTTGTTTATGATTGCATAAAAGTGCTGGGCTCAGGTCAGATCTTCAGAGATATGCATGCTCAGGAACTTGAAATAGTTGACTCTCTCCACTTCCCCCTTTTAAAGTCAACAATCAATTTCTTGGCCTTGGTGACATTGAGAACAAGATTGTTCCTGCACTAGTCAATCAGATTTTCAATCGCCCTCCTATTATCTGACGTCATTACCTGTTATTTGTCAAACAACAGTGGTATCATCAGCAAATGTAAAGTCAGCACTGGAATGGTGTCTGACTGCAAAGCAATGGGTCTAAAGGGATAGAGCAAGGGAACTGAGTTTACAGCTCTGAGGTGCTCCTGTGCTAATGATTATCGAGAAAGAAGTGTTGTTACCAAATCTTACTGACTGTAAGCTGCTGATGAGCTAGCCAATGATCCAGTTGCAAAGGAATGAGGAAAGACTCATTCCTTTGTTATCTAACTCAGGAAACCGAGTTAGATAACAAGTTTGATCGGTGTCATCATCTGTGCATGGAATGGGATTTATCAAAGAGTGAGTCATTGGTTGTACTACGTTTGCTCCAATTGCAGGACTGACATATGGAGAAAGATTTGAGTCACTTAGGTTCATGTACAAGGAAGTCAAAAAATATCAGAGGAAAAACCTATACATTTTACACAGGATGAGATGCAGAAAGGATGTTCCAAGTCAAGTCAAGTCAAGTCACATTTATTTATATAACACATTTAAAAAACAACTCTCGTTGACCAAAGTGCTTTACATTTGTTATAAGAGTAGTATACACAAGCAGGCTACATACATATATACAAATAGCCCTCGCTCAGAGGATGTCAGGATAGGCTTGGGAGAACAGATACGTTTTTAGACTAGACTTAAAGGAGTCGATGGAGGGGGATGCTGTTCCACAGTCTAGGAGATGCGACCGCAAAGGCGCGGTTGCCCCTGAGCTTATGCCTAGACTGCGGGACATTCAGCAACCCCAAGTCGGCCGATCTGAGGGACCCGGAGGTGGTATAGTGGGTGAGAAGACTTTTAATGTAGGTGGGTGCAAGCCCATTGAGGGCCTTGCTGACAAAGAGGAGGGTCTTGAAATTTATACGGAACCACACAGGGAGCCAGTGGAGAGAGGCCAGGATCGGGGTGATGTGGTCCCTTTTTCGGGTGCCCGTCAGGAGTCTCGCTGCAGCATTTTGGACCAGTTGCAGGCGGGACAGGGAAGATTGGCTAATGCCAGTGTAAAGGGAGTTGCAGTAATCTAGGCGGGAGGAGATAAAGGGAGAAGAGAATGGGGCCAAGGGTGGAACCTTGTGGAACCTCAAAGCAGAGACTAGCTGGGGAGGAGAAAGAGTTTCCTATGTTGGTAGAGAAACTCCTACCTTTGAGGTAGGAGATGAACCAGCTCAGGGTAGTGCCATCAATACCAACCCCGTACCGGAGACGGTCAATTAGGATGGTGTGGTCGACAGTATCAAAGTGGTGGATGAATGCAAGATCAGGGATCAGGAATTTCAGCCATTAAAGACTAAGACAAAGGGAGGTTATGTGGTGAACCTGTGGAATCCTATACCACAGTCACAATTAAAACCAAGTTAAATATATTCTACAAGAAATTGTTCTAATAGCTGAAGGGATATGAGGAGAAGGTTGAAAAAGGGGATTGAATGTGGATGATCAACCAGGATTTATCAGGCTTCAAGGGATGTATAAAATCAACTATTTTATGTTTTGTTTCGTGAGGGACTAATTGTCACTAAAGTAAATTTAAAGTGAAATAGTCAAGGAGGGGATTAGTTTAATTTCTGTTTCAGCAAAGAGTAGAAGAATAATGGTTGAGTAGAAAAATAAGAAACAAATTAAATTGGGAAAACAGGAACTACAGTAGATGGTGAAGTAGGAATAAGGTGAGTTAAGGGATCAAGCTCCTACGATATGATTTTACTGAAAAGGTTAATTTAAGTTCAAAATGGTATTTAATCATGATTTTTTTTGCTAAATTACCAACTGGGGAAATTTCACCCCCTAGATGGCAGACTGTTAACATGCTGCGTCCACCTCTTGACTTTGTTTAGTTTTAATTGATTTATTTTGCACAATATCTTTTTGCTACATAAGCACCTTATTTTTTTTTAGAAAACCCTGTGACTTCTGCTGGTGCACAACTTTACTCCTCTTTTCTGGGTTTCATAATTGCTGACTGCTGTTTCATATCTTCTTTCATTGTATTTTTGTTACAACAAACATACTACTCTGTCTTTGGTCTCACCGTCTTGTCAACTTCTATCCACTTTTTAAAATATCCCATTCCATGCACAGATGACAACACCGATCAAACCTTTTATCTAACTCGGTTTCCTGAGTTAGATAACAAAGGAATGAGTCTCTGCTCATTCCTTTGCAACTGGATCCTTGGCTAGCTCATCAGCAGCTTACAGTCAGAAAGATTTGGTAACAACACTTCTTTCTCGATAATCATTAGCACAGGAGCACCTCAGAGCTGTGAACTCAGTTCCCTTGCTCCATCCCTTTAGACCCATTGCTTTGTAGTCAGACACCATTCCAATGCAGACTTTACATTTGCTGATGATACCACTGTTCTCTATATACAGAATGATTATTTGCCCTTGGAAGTGATGCCCCATGACTTGATAGTTAATTTGTTATATATTCAAATTTGTTAATTTGAGTTATTTTCTTAAGTTCATTTTCATCACGTTGAACTCCTTTTGTTCCTGAAAATAGAATGTTTGTCTTACTTCAGAGTCCACAATCAGAACCTTCCAATCAGCTACATGTGGATTAACCTACGGAAATAAAATATTGCAGGTTTTGGGATAACCTGAAATAAAAACAGAAAAAAACAGAAAATGCTGGAAAAACTCAATAGATTAGGCAGCAGAAACAATGGACGGAGTTAATTATAAAATTTCAAGTCAATAATATGTGAGGAGAATAATTAGAAATTAAAGGAGATTTCAGCTGCAGGCAGAAGTGGGATGATTGAAGAGAATAAAAAGAAAGATCTGTGATGGAGTAGAGACCAAAACAGATTGCGTGATACAAGTTGTCATGGTTCCTTAACCTCCAACTTGTCAAAGCTCTCTCATATGCAGTATAACCCAACAATGAAACATACATTCTTCTGACATTAGTCGCTTTGTTGCATGATTTGAAGAGTAGTTGACCTGGTAAAGTAGTTTGAAAATATCTATGCTTACCCTTGTCAAGAAGGGATTCCCAACAAGCTCTACAAGTCAGATGACTTGGAGTGAGTGAAGCTTGGGACAGAAGATTCCCAAGATCATAACAAATTTTATAACAAATCTTGGAGGCTGGTGTAACTAGGTTACAAAATGGTGAATATGGTCCTATAGTGAGTGGCACTGAGAAGGGGAACTTTTGCAGTAGAGGCAGACAGATTGCTTGAGATTGCTAGCCTTCAGAATGTAAGGATTGAACAAAATCATGGGATTACTCCCGTTACACGGGGGAAACAAGTACAGGAGATTGTGTAGGAAGGAACTGCAGATGCTGGTTTAAAATGAAGATAGACACAAAAAGCTGGAGTAACTCAGCGGGTCAGGCAGACTAGAGATTGTAATGGGTCCAACAAGACACAGGACATCAAATCTGAAGAAGGGTCCTGACCCGAAACATCACCTCAATGTGTTCTCAAATGATGCTGCCTAACACACTGAATTACTCCAACATTTTGTATCTTTCCTTGGTAAACCAGCATCCGCAGTTCCTTATTTCTACACCAGGACATCTGTTCACTGCTGACGGCTTAGATACTTAGTCAGGTAAGAATGTGTCGGAGGTGAACCAAGTGGTTCAACAGAGGGTGTGATTTTGGAAAGAAAACTGCTGGGAACTCTACTTAGACATTTTTGGGATCCAAAAGCATTAAATAGTCTTATGGTGAGATATTCTCTGTTAAAATTAAAAGATGAAAATCCAAGTGCAATAACGTGCAATATTCTGTCATGTAAGATTCGCTAGCCAGCTAGCGAGTCTGGATTTATAGCAGCACACTTGACACATGATTGATATTGGTGGCTCCTAATCTGCAAGTTCAGATGAGTTTGCCCTCGACTCATATTCGCAGCATGGTCGACACGAGGTCGTAGAAGGTCTTCGTAACTCTCCTTTATGCTCGAGAGTGGTCTCCGCATACTCGAGGCCTCAGCTAGGTCGCAGCGTTTTTTTCAAAAAGTTAAAAAATGCCCGTGAGTACAAAAAGGTCACCATGGAAAAAAATCGCTACTTTTTTTACTCGTAGATTTAGTCGTAGTAGGTCGTAGTAGGTTGGCATGTTAGTCATAGGTAATCGAGGGTTGTCAAAGGTAGTCAAAGGTAGTTGCAGATAGTCTTCATCATAGTCGAAGGGTGGTCGAAGGAGATCGTCTTCACTCTCCATTATTCGGTGTCCAATTTTCCCAAAGTTAGTCGAAACTAGTCTTCAACATAGTCATAGAAGGTCGAAGGAGGTCTACGTAGTCGAAGCATGTCTTCAACATGACATTTTTTTAAACTCTTCGAAACTCACCAATTAGGTCGCCCAAGTGGACAGCCCCTTAACAATCAGCAATCAGAAGATTGTTGTCATGGGTCAGGACATTCCATTCCACCTAGAAATCACCTTAAATAACACACTGCTGAAAATTGTCAACTAATTTGGGCGGCAGTGTGGCGAACGGGCATCACGGCGGCGCAGCGGTAGAGTTGCTGCCATACAGTGCAATTGACCTGGGTTTGATCCTGACTGCGGGTTTTGTCTGTATGGAGTTTGTACGTTCTCCCTATGACTTGCGTGGGTTTTCTACAAGAAGCTCCAGTTTCTTCCCACACCCCAAAGACGTACAGGTTTGTAGGTTAATTGGCTTGCTATAAATGTAAATTGTCCCAAGTGTGTGTAGGGTAGTGTTATGTGTGGGGATCGCAGGACGGCATGGACTCAGTGGGCTGAAGGGTCTATTTCTGCGATGCATCTCTAAACCAAACTAAACTAAAATCCATCGACCTATGATTCTACGGTGACAGACAGCCATTCTCTGGATGAGGAAATCACTTCACGTACACAAAAGGAAGCAACCACCTTCGGGAGGTTAACCAATCAGACATGGAAGAACAGGAAACTCACAATCAAGATCATGATAACCAAAACATGTGTCTTCAGCACATTAATGTGGCAGTGAAGCTTGGATGACTTACCAACATCAACAACGGAAACTGAATAATTTTCATTCACATTGTCTTTGTCACATCCTGGCAGTTTCTTGGCAGGACAAAACCCAAATAAATTTGTCCTCTACCTGACCAACATGCCGAGCATCCCTGCAATTCTCAAGCAGAAGCATCCCCACTGGCTTGGACATGTGCACAGGATGGAAAATTGTGTGCTTTACGGGGTGGTCGCTAATGCATGCTGGCCATGAGGAGGGCCAAAGCCTCAACTACCAGGATACGATTTAAAGAGATATGACATATTTTAATATTGATGCTGACATCTGGGAAGTGGCTGCTGAGGACCAAGGAAGGTAGAGGAAGGACCTCCAGGAGGGTGTGAAGCACCACAACATGACCCTAGATGCCAGGAACCAATGTCAAAAAATGATTAACAGTTAACAGAAACTCACTCCCCAATCTAATGGCCAGAGATAACTTCACCTGTTGAAGCTGTGGGAGGCACTTCCTGTCAAGGATAGGCCTAGTCAGCCACAGCAGGCAATGCAACACAGATGAAGCATTCCCCTCTCCAAACAGGACAACATGAAAGCCACACCATCATCACTAGCAGATGGATGAATGCTAACTATTCTGCTATGTGAAATTTACTGGATAAATGATGGTTGGTTCAGTTTTTATGAAACCTTTTGACCTTTCAGGAAGGACAGGTATTAGCATACAGCAAATATTTTAACAGCTCGTTCAAAAGATTGTCGTCTAGCTGTTGTCTAAACCTCATTTAATGAACTCTAGTCATAGAAGATGACTCCATATTAAATTATAGAATGTTTCCATTTCCCGGACTCTTCAACCTGCAGAGTAATGGGTTACTGCCGTTTAGCACAAAGAGTGTCCTTTTTGAGTGTTTAATGCAAAGATGACATTCTTTCCATTAGTGTGAAATTAATTTGTTCTTCTTACACACCATTATATTCTTGTAGATGCGATTTGCTGTTGTTTACCAATTCCAGCAAAATTAAAAATAGGAATACTTTACTGTCACATGTGACTAGGCACAGTGGAATTCTTTGTTTGTATACCCAATGCATACAAATAGCGGCCACCTACGGCGCAGACAAAGTTACAAAGCACGCTGGCTCATCTTTTTGTTCTCCACCTACCCCCCCCCCCCCCACCCCCGCCACAGCAGTTCCCCCACGTCGGGTCCCCATTGTCCTTTGTCGTCGTCCCCCCCCCCCCCCCCCCCTATTGTGCAGTGTTTTTCCCCATCTCAAAATGAGTGCTAATGTGGTTTAAAATTCTGAAGTGAAACCTTCCATAGCTCAAATGGTCCAGACTTTTGACCAGAAGACTCTGAGCAAATTTCCTAGGGCTACCTGTTCTCATGGTAACTGTTTCAAAATGACACCCTACTTCAAAAGAAGATGAAAATAAGCAATCACATCACTGGTGGTATTCTATTTCTTGTCAATTGTTACTGGACTGAGATGTGATAGATTTATTGACAAACTAATTGTGACATAGAATACCATGAAATGGGCACCAACAAATACAGTTCCCAGTGACAGTGGAATTTAGGATAAAAGTAGATAATGGATCATGTGCAATCTTATTTTGGATTAAAGATGAAATTTAAAGGAATGAAACATATTACCTATGAGCTACTTGATTTTTTTAATTTTATTTTTAGTGCAATTGCAGTGTAAAATTGATTAAAATGTACAGTTGAGATGTTGAAATGTTGGATTAGTTATTTCCCTACATGTAGTGTGTATACATATAAGAAGGATGACTGGGCACTCAACTGTGACACCAATTGTAATGAAGTGAACCTTTGACCTAGTTGTTGCCACATATGTCTGTGTAAATGCAACAATGAACCAGTGTGAGACGTGAACAGAAAAGCAAGCCTTGACAAACGGAAGGAATTCTGCTGAAGCTTGACTTAAAGAGATGCAGCTCTACTCACATTTAAAATTTGGTTTTACTTTATTTAATTTAGTTTAGAGATACAATCCGTAACGAGGCCCTTTGGCCCACTTAATCCGCACCAACCAGCGATCCCCCGCATATTAACACTATCCTACACACACTAGGGACAATTTACATGTATAATAAGCCAATAAACATACAAACCTGTATGCCTTTGGAGTGTGGGTGGAAACCGAAGATCACAGAGAAAACCCACGCTGTCACAGGGAAAACGTAAACTCCGTACCAACTGCGTCGGTAGTCAGGATCGAACCCGGGTCTCCGGCTCTGCAAGCACGGTAAGGCAGCAACTCTACCGTTGAGCCACCATGCCTTATTCTGAGGTCCAAAACCCGTAGGGGGCGCCGTCGAGTATGGCTGCCCTGCCAGATGCTGTTAGTCTTTTCACACTTTTTTCACAAACACGGAGCGGGCGATGCCTTGCCGGGTTGCCGTGCGGCGGGCTCCGGAGTGCTGTCACCGCCGACTCCCAACATTGCGGAGCTGTGGCTGCAGGCGTCCACCCACGGGCGGCGCTGGATTTAAAACACCACGGAGCCTGGGATTCGAGATCGCCAAAGTCGGAGCTCCAAACCAGCGTGACCTGAGGATTTCGGGAGCCGCGGTCTCCGGGGGAGGAGGCGGCCGCTCCAGATATTTCCAAGCCGCTGAGGAGTGTTGACCCGATGCCGGAGTTCAGGGGATGGGACTGGACTTTGCTGCCTTCCCCCACAGTGGGAACCATTGTGGGGGGATGTTTTTATGTTGTTAAATTCTCTAATGTTATGTCTTATCTTTATTAGTGTGTTGCATTGGCAAGACAAATTTCACTGCACTATTTGGTGTATGTGATAATAAATGTCCTTTGTCCTTTGTCCTTTTGTCCTTTGTCCATTTGAATAGAAAGCAATGGAATATATATCAGCTGTAGTGAAGTGTTCTGCTACTGTAAGAGGTCCAGACATTAAATAACATAGCGCACATACGTTTATTGTGGGACTGATGATTAATGGGTGCTACTGCGGATATGATCTTGAGCTGCACATATAGTATGCATAGAGCCTTGCATGTGCAACACTGGAACAAACTAGCAAACTCGCACCACCATTTTAGTGCATTTTTCCAAACAGGAAATTCAAACTAGGATGGTAGAACATGGAGCAAAAAGCTGCTGATGGTGTAAATCTGAAACAAAAATAGAACATACTGGAAGGACTCAGCAGGTCTGGCAGCATCTATGGAGAAAGAAACTGAGAAATAGTCAATGGTTTATCGGAATAGTCGTTGACGTGAAATATTAACTATTTCTAACTCCCCACATGTTGAGTTAGAAACATAGAAACATAGAAAATAGGTGCAGGAGTAGGCCATTCGGCCCTTCGAGCCTGCACCGCCATTCAATATGATCATGGCTGATCATCCAACTCAGTATCCCTTACCTGCCTTCTCTCCATACCCCCTGATCCCTTTAGCCACAAGGGCCACATCTAACTCCCTCTTAAATATAGCCAATGAACTGGCCTCAACTACCTTCTGTGGCAGAGAATTCCAAAGATTCACCACTCTCTGTGTGAAAAATGTTTTTCTCATCTCGGTCCTAAAAGATTTCCCCCTTATCCTTAAACTGTGACCCCTTGTCCTGGACTTCCCCAACATCGGGAACAATCTTCCTGCATCTAGCCTGTCCAACCCCTTAAGAATTCTGTAAGTTTCAATAAGATCCCCCTTCAATCTTCTAAATTCTAGCGAGTACAAGCCAAGTCTATCCAGTCTTTCTTCATATGAAAGTCCTGAAATCCCAGGAATCAGTCTGATGAACCTTCTCTGTACTCCCTCTATGGCAAGAATGTATTTCCTCAAAACTGTATGCAATACTCCAGGTGTGGTCTCACCAAGACCATGTACAACTGCAGTAGAACCTCCCTGCTCCTATACTCAAATCCTTTTACTATGAATGCTAACATACCATTTGCTTTCTTCACTGCCTGCTGCACCTACATGCCTACTTTCAATGACTGGTGTACCATGACACCCAGGTCTCGTTGCATCTCCCCTTTTCCTAATCGGTCACCATTCCAATAATAGTCTACTTTCCTGTTTTTGCCACCAAAGTGTATAACCTCACATTTATCCACATTATACTGCACTGCCATGCATTTGCCCACTCACCCAGCCTATCCAAGTCACCTTGCAGCCTCCTAGCATCCTCCTCACAAGCTAACACTGTCCCCCAGCTTCGTGTCATCCGCAAACTTGGAGATGTTGCATTCAATTCCCTCGTCCAAATCATTAATATATATTGTAAATAGTTGGGGTCCCATCACTGAAGCCTTGCGGCACTAATCACTGCCTGCCATCCTGAAAAGGACCCGTTCACGCCTACTCTTTGCTTCCTGTCTGCCAGCCAGTTCTCTATCCACATCAATACTGAACCGCCAACACCGTGTGCTTTAAGTTTGTATACTAATCTCTTGTGTGGGACCTTGTCGAAAGCCTTCTGAAAGTCCAGATATAACACATCCACTGGTTCTCCCTTATCCACTCTTCTAGTTACATCCTCAAAAAATTCAATAAGATTCGTCAGACATGATTTACCTTTCGTAAATCCATGCTGACTTTGTCCAATGATTTCACCACTTTCCAAATGTGCTGCTATCCCATCTTTAATAACTGACTCTAGCCGTTTCCAAACTATCGATGTTAGATTAACTGGTCTGTAATTCCCGTTTTCTCTCTCCGTCCCTTTTTAAAAAGTGGGGTTACATTAGCTACCTTCCAATCCTCAGGAACTACTCCAGAATCTAAAGAGTTTAGAAAAATGATCACTAAGGCATCCACTATTTCTGGGGCAGAGTCCCCCTGGTCCTCACCTTTCACCCCACCAGCCGGCAAATACAACATATAGTCCTCCGCCAATTTCGCCACCTCCAACGTGACCCCTCCACCCGCCACATCTTCCCATTTCCCCCCCTGTCTGCCTTCCGCAAAGACCGCTCCCTCCGCAACTCCCTTGTCAATTCTTCCCTCCCCTCCCGCTCTACCCCTTCCCCGGGCACTTTCCCTTGCAACCGCAAGAAATGCAACACTTGTCCCTTCACCTCCCCCCTCCACTCCTTTCAAGCAGTCCTTCCAGGTCCGACAGAGGTTCACCTGCACCTCCTCCAACCTCATCTACTGCATCCGCTGCTCCAGATGCCAGATGATCTATATCGGTGAGACCAAGCGGAGGCTTGGCGATCGCTTCGCCGAACACCTCCGCTCGGTCCGCAATAACCAACCTGACCTCCCGGTGGCTCAGCACTTCAACTCCCCCTCCCATTCTGCATCCGACCTCTCGGTCCTGGGCCTCCTCCATGGCCAGAGTGAGCAACACCGCAAGCTGGAGGAACAGCACCTCATATTCCGCTTGGGGAGTCTGCATCCTTTGGGCTTGAACATTGAATTTTCTCAATTCTGTTAACCCTTGCTGTCTCCTCCCCTTCCCACCTCTCCCTCAGCCCTCGGGCCCTGGCATTCCCTCTATCTCTATCTCCCTCCCCCACCCCAGTCGCACCAGCTTCTCATTTTCACACCACAAACAGCTTACAATGGCTTGTTCCCTTTATCACCAATACTTTTTTGCATATCTTTCATTCATTGTTCCTTATCTCTCCACATCACCGTCTATATCTCTCGTTTCCCTGATCCCTGACCAGTCTGAAGAAGGGTCTTGACCCGAAACGTCGCCTATCTCATTCGCTCCTTAGATGCTGCTGCACCCGCTGAGTTTCTCCAGCTTTTTGTGTACCCTAGTTATTCAATTGGTCTGCCATGTCCTTGTTCCCCATGATCAATTCACCTGTTTCTGACTGCAAGGGACCTACATTTGTTTTAACTAATCTTTTTCTCTTCACATATCGATAAAAACATTTGCAGTCAGTTTTTATGTTCCCTGCCAGTTTTCTTTCATAATCCATTTTCCCTTTCCTAATTAAGCCCTTTGTCCTCCTCTGTTGGACTCTGAATTTCTCCCAGTCCTCTGGTAGGCTGCTTTCTCTGGCTAATTTGTATACTTCATCTTTTGTTTTGATACTATCCCTGATTTCCCTTGTTCCACGGATGCACTGCCTTCCCTGATTTATTATTTTGGATGAACGACAACAATTGTTGTAGTTCATCCATGCAGTCTTTAAATGCCTTCCATTGCATATCCACTGTCAACCCTTCAAGAATCAATTGCCAGTCTATCTTGGCCAATTCACGTCTCATACCCTCAAAGTTACCTTTCTTCAAGTTCAGGACCCGTGTTTCTGAATTAACAATGTCACTCTCCATTCTAATGAAGAACTCAATCATATTATGGTCACTCTTGCCCAAGGGGCCACACACAACAAGGATGCTAACTAACCCTTCCTCATCACTCAATACCCAGTTTAGAATAGCCTGCTATCTCGTTGGTTCCTCTACATGTTGGTTTAGAAAACTATCCTGCATACATTCCAAGAAATCCTCTTCCTCTTCCTCAGCATCCCTGCCAATTTGATTCACCCAATCTATATGTAGATTGAATTCACCCATTATAACTGTTTTACCTTTGTTGCACACATTTCTAATTTCCTGTTTGATGCCATCCCCAACTCCACTACTACTGTTAGGTGGCCGGTACACAACACCCATTAGCGTTTTCTGCCCCTTAGTGTTTCGCAGCTCTACCCATATCGATTCCACATCCTCCAAGCTAATGTCCTTCCTTTCTATTGTGTTAATCTCCTCTCTAACCAGCAACGCAACCCCACCTCCTTTTCCTTTCTGTCTATCCCTCCTGAATATTGAATATCCCTGGATGTTCCCTCATTATATTTTCGTTAGGATGGTTGAACAACGTCTTATAAAATGCAATATTGGCCATTGATGAAGGTGATGCTTTTCTGCAATGCGTAAAATAATAGGATGGTTCATCCTGGAATTGCCCACATGGCCTCAATTGATGGGATTTGATCATTGGTATGGATTTCCTTTTCTGTCTTCTCTTTACTAGTAACCAGTATCTCAGCAAAGACAGAGGGATCGCGCCATCTCCATCATAACCTAGACCAAGGAAATAATGTACACACTTATCTTTGGCAAGTATATGATCACACCAGACCAATAGAGGGCTGAACCGAGCTGACTAATTGACAATGGTTGTGAAGGGAATCTAATCTATCAGCCATTTACACTGCTGAAAACTTCAGATTCTATGCATACACATTGAAGTCTGGGTTGAGATGAGATGAGATAACCACTTATGGACTCGGCATTAAGTCCAAAGATGAAATCATGACATCCCAAATAGATGGACTACGCATCAACTTTTACCTTAAACTAGGTAGAGGTAGTGTGCAATTGACGCATAAATAAATATAACTGTTTGGGGTATTTTACTTTATTGTTTAATGTTTATTATTATTTGCGCTAAAGGTCAGGAGAACACGGAAATTTCATGAACACCTTTTGGAGAAAGGATGAGGAGAGGAAAATATTTGAAGAAATACTGTTAAAATTACTTGCGATCTTTTTAAAATTTAAAATCGTCACTAATTTGGAGATAGTGTTACTTGACTGAAAATATAAATAAATAATATTGCATGAAGTATTTGTTTGGGAACCAAAGAAACATTATTGCAATTTGTTTCTGATTTTTGCTGCATTTCTGTTCTGACCCCATTATTCTTTATTAATGTTTTTATCATGTCCTGAAACTTCAGTCTATCGAGCTATCAGTCACAAGGAAATGCAGGACATGGGTGGTGGAGCACCAGAACAAACCGAACGAGGGGTTAGTTTAATCTCTGCTTTGTATAACATCGTCTGTCTGACCCTTGGCCTGCTGTATTAGATCCTGAGAAAAAGCATTATCTGTACTAATGTAGAGGTTGTTTATTTCTGATATAACAGCGGGAATCTTGATCCATGGATATTGCTTTTAGTTCTTTTGCAACTCTGTGTTGGGAACACTGGACAGAAGTAAAGATAATATCACTCCAGGATACTCTTGCACACCTCCCAATTACAACTTCAGGAGCTCCATGAATAGATGCCTGGGAACAGATTATTTTCTCATCATCACAGCTGGGTAATAGTATCCATTCTGAAAAACATCAATTAAAAAATAATTTAATAATGTTACCCTTTTTAATTTATTACATTCTGTAAGAAATAACATCAATTACATATTGAGTGGGACATTTTCAGCACTTAGCAGCCGTGAGTACAAAAAGGCTGCAATCAGATTGGATAAATATATTTTTTGTGTTGCCAATTATATTTGCTGTCAAAGCATGATTTATAACATCTAAAATAAGTTGCATTCAGAAGAGAGCCATTTTAAACATCTCTCAGGTGGATCTGTAATGGTACATTTTGTATTTGAGGCCATGGTCTTCACTATTGTAATAAACTAACCAATTGTGAATCTAAACTTTTGCTGTCATCTTTTGTGGTAAAAATATTGCATTAACATGTTTAAAGTTTGAGTAAACCAATAATTACAGATCATACATTGGGAAACCAAAACCCATCTCTGCTCTTTGCTTTTTCTTATTTGAAATATTGTAAGATTAATCTTTGTTATACTATTTTGTAATGTTTTGGTCTTAAATTTCTTGATTGTTGCATGAATTTGGAAATTGGGCCACTTACAATTAAAATGGAAACCGTTTCTATAATTTTCTGTTATTGCCCGTGAGAAATTGTCTGCTCAAGGAAGTGTGTATATTTCTAAGCTAAATCAGGTGTCTGGACAGTTTGCCCCTGGCCCACACTCATGCCCACATTGTCTGGCCTGCTTTATGTGCTAAAGGACAGAAGAATGATGGTCTGAGGTGGAGGGAAAGAAAGACAGTAATTATGGGAAGTGCCTGATTAATGTGGTATCCAGAGCAATTAAACCAGCAGCCATAAGAATCCTTCTAGCTGTATGCGACCTGGGGAGGAGTGAGAATAGAAGCTCACCGCAGTGTTCGGCTGGAATCCACTCCCCACCAGTTTGGCTTGATTGCTTTTTTGGATACCCACTGTGGGCTTGAGCTCCTCGATCCCCCTCCTAGTATTATGAACACATTGTCTCATAATGAGGAAAGGATAGATCTGGAATTTACCCAAAATCCCTTTGTCAGGGTTATTTGACAGGAGTCGAGGTTATAATAATTTATCACACATTTTCTTGGCTTTTATCCAGGTTTTCTCAAATTTAGTTGATTTGTATGTAAAATGTTAACTAGTGCTTCACTAACTGGGTGTCATTGAGAGTTTTCCCAAAGAATAGACAGCTTTAAGACTTCTCTGGGGTGGCAATAGGACTTGTCAGGAATAATTTATCAAGTTTGCAAGTAGCTACATAAAACAACACCATACTGGAATTATCCAGTAGATATAACCCAGTTTACCCTTTAGTTAACTTTCACAGTAATCCTTCAAAGATATGTTATACTAAACTGTGTATGCACAAAACTCTGAGTAGAAGCTACAGTAATAATGCAAATATGTATGAGAGCTTGTTAACATAAGGAGCTGAACAAGTAATTGTTATAAGAAGTGACCAAAATATATTTAGGTAAAATCCACCAGCATTAAGAAAAAGTGTGAGTAGCAACTGGAATTTCAATAAAATTGTCCAGAAGGAAATATGATGTGTTGAATAAACATTAGTGAACATGTTCAGTTCATTTCTGATAGAAAAATTAGGTTAATCTCTCAGCATTTCTTGAAGCTTTGAAGATTTCTCAGCAGCAGGAGTTGGCTTAAAAGTCAGCAAACTAATTTGTGTCTTCGCTAATTATTTATGTTGCTTTTTTGAATATTTATATTTAAACTGTGATTGATAATGAGATCTTCAGGGAAACTGGCTTGGAGTAATTATTGATCCCAGTGGTGCAAGTAAAATGAATTAACATGCAGGGTTGAACTGAAAAGAAAGCATACTGGGTTAATGACTATGGGAAGAACACTTTGGCACTGGAACAGATGGATTGTACACCAAGGTACAGTTATGACAATTTAATTTATTCAGTGACACCAAGAGCTCTTTTGCTTTGCTCCAACAACAATTGCATACATAAGTACTCCTTTATAATGTGCGTCTGACATGCTTTAGCACAGGTGCACTGGAATTCCAATGATATAAATTGTCTCACGAGTTTAAATCAAAACAAGGACTCCATTTCTACCACAGGAAAAGAGAATACAACTGGAAGATTTGAAAAATCCAAAGATTTTTGATTCCTGAAAATCATTTTGAATTCATTGAATTAACAAAAAATTAATTTGCTACATATTTCACATACCTGGATGAAGTATATATGCAGTACAATGGTTCTCCCAGAGTAAAGGCCGAACAGTTCAGTTTGACTATCATTTAGTGCTCTGGATTTGCAGTGATAGAGGCATGTAATTTGGCATTAACAATATCTGCAGAGAGAATGGGTACAGAATAAAACCCAAATGGCATTAATTGCATCTAGAATATCTTGAATAGAATGGTTAACATATTAGTATTAAATTTCTCAACAGAAACAATTTGTTTAGTAAAGAGGACATATAATAAACTTCCTTATTAAAAATACAATTGACCTTTTTTGCTGTATTTATGCAATGTGAAATTTATGCCAATAGTTTAGTTTAGAGATACAGTCCCTTCGGCCGACCGAGTCCTCACCGACCAGCGATCCCCGCACATTAACACTATTCTCTGCACACTAGGGACAAGTTTACAATTATGCCAAGCCAATTAACCTACAAACTTGTTAAAGAAGGAACTGCAGATGCTGGAGAATCGAGGGTACACAAAAGGCTGGAGAAACTCAGCAGGTGCAGCAGCATCTAAGGAACGAAGGAGATAGGCGACGTTTCAGGTCGAGACCCTTCTTCAAACCTGCTCGTCTTTGGAATGTGGGAGGAAACTAAAGATTTTGGAGACAACCCACGCAGGTCATGGGGAGAACATACAAACTACCTACAGACAGCACCTGTAGTCAGGATCGAACCCGGGTCTCTGGCGCTGTAAGGTAGCAACTCTACTGCTGCGTCACCGTGCCACCCAAATGCCGCATATAGTTCTGACCTGCTGAGTTGCTCCAGGACTTGACATCTATCTTTGGTATAAATCAGCATCTGCTGTTCTTTGTTTCCACAAGGATGTTTCTATTCGTTGTCTCTGGATGAACTACAGTTTTTACAAGATATAACTTTTACTGTTGTGTTGGAGGAATTGCAAAGATGATGTGTGCTAGAACTTAAAGCATATATAGCAATCTTACCCAGTTACACTGAGGCGGGTCCTGGGCGATGTTAAAGTTTGACAGAATTTTTGGCAGCTGGAGGCTGGCAGAGAGAAAAGAGAGTAATAGGTTCCCCAAAACCAAGGGATTAAATCATTGGGTGGAGGAAGGCCTATATGAACATTGAGGTAACCATTCTGCACTTATTTAAAAACTCTCGCGTGCCTTGTAATTAAAATGCAGAGTTTCAACGTTAAAAGCAGCAATTGGTATGTTTGCAACACATCACCAATTTAACATGCCCTTCCCTGGCAGAAGAATTTCTAGGCGCCGCGTTTTCATGCAAAGTGTTATGTGTGGGTGAACAATGACTGAACAAATTAATTTAGCTAGTAATGCAATTTCTTGCTCTGCCATATTTCTGCTCAAATGATAGGGCAGTCAAAAATCTAATGAAGAATATCTCAAACATTTTATTGATTTAAATTACAGTTACTTAACAGAAGCATTTTTGTTTGGCTTCCCTTGTCTTTGGTGCTGTTTATTTTCTATAAGCAGTATTTTTAATACCTTGTGCTCTCCCAATTTCCATTCCACTTTAAACCCTTACTAACACTGATTCCCTTTCAAACACTAATATAATCAATTAACAAATATTGATGTATTTGAAGTTTTTTATATTTAATTTTATATCAAGCTTCCTTCATTCTGCATGTGCCAAACGGAAGTAAAAGTCTGTTTCAACATATTTGATCTTATCATTGAAAGGGTTTAAACACTTCTATCCATTATTTTTTTCATTGTGCTTGTATTTCCTCACCCTGTTCAAGAGAATATGTCCAATAGCCTCCTATTTGGCTCCAATTGTCTGTTTATTAATGTGCGAGTTAAGAATGAAATGAGATGATGGTAAGGGAACAGCTGAACATTCTCTCAATTTATACAGCATTCTGGATATGTTTATTTTGAAATGTTTTCTTTCAGCTGAGAGTTAACCATTTGAGGAGCAGGCAAATTTTGGCAGTTTCGGGGAGGGTACAGTATAACAAGTGTCAGATACCCAGAGCTCTGGAATGCTGCAGATGTGAGTTAATTCTGGGACTTTCTCACATGAATAAAGACCACCCAGACTTAGCAATTACTGCTAAATTATACTGTTATTCTTTATTGCTTTTTATTGGTATCAGTTAGCACAGATTGTTGATGTATAACACTTTTTAACTATTAAAAAATAATATTAATTTGGACTGCATTGCAGGGAGTTTGCTTTCCTTTAAAATAAATGATTTTGTTAATTTATTGTCATGACAACACCAGTTTAATTTGGTGTAGATTTCAATTCATTATTTCAGAGTAAGAGAATCAAACCTTCAAATTGAGACAGACCCAGCTTCTGGTTCTCAGAGACATAAGAGACTGCAGATGCTGGAGCCTTGAGTGAAAACCGAAGTGCAGGAGAGTCTTGGCAAGTGTGGGAGCATCCATGGAGGGAATACACAGATGACGTTGTGGGTTCTCAGACTTTGCCTTGGCTACAGTGACACTTGTACCTTGGCAGAGCAACTAATATGTTCCTATCTTGTTAGTTGCTCTGCCAAGCAGTGTCTGGGAAATGGTTAGCATCCAGATTAGTGAGAATATGCTGCTTTAATCAGCTCAGTCTACCTACCTTGATGATAATAGCTGGAGCAGATAAGCAGGAGAACTAGAAAAAATGACAGACTTTTTAGCATCGGGGCAATTGGTGCCCATCTCCGATAACAACATATTGTAAATCTCTGTTTGGAATTTTTTGAATTTGGAAGTGTTACATGAGAGGTTTTTGCTCAAATGATAGGGCAGTTAAAAATCTAATGAAGAATATCTCAAACATTTTATTGATTTAAATTACAGTTACTTAACAGAGCTCTCCTGCTTATCTGCTCCAGCTATTATCATCAAGGTAGCTATTTTTATAATCAGATGACTTTGCTCTGTTTAGGTGGTCAGTCTGCAGGTAACAACAAATTTTAAATTGATCTTACTGTTTATGGGTACTAGATTGTGGTAACTGGTCTGCTGTTTCTCAGTGAAGAAATGTCATAGCTCCGCTGATGCTCTCCTTATCAGTGCATGTATGCACACAATGAATATTGTTCAGGGAAGGAAATCATGGCCTTAGCATCCACCACCACCCATCTCACCCACCAGCCCCATTTCAGACACAAATAAAGGGTCTGTCCCACTGTACGAGGTAATTCTGGAGCACGCCTGAGTTAAAAAAAAATGAAGCCCTTGGTAAGCACGTAGAATGTACGTAGTGGGTACGTCGGTGCTCAGGATGTCTCTTAGAGGCTCGTAACGCTAACGGCAGATACACGGGAAATGCGGTAAGCGCATGAAGACTCGTGAAGATTTTTCAACATGTTGAAAAAATGTCAACGAGAGCCCCGAGTACCTACGAGCGGCTAATACCGTAATTTTCCGAGTTCGAATCAGGGGAAACCCGGGAGAACTCTTGAAATTGGCTTGTACAGTGGGACAGCCCCTTTAGTCCAATTAAGTCTAATACGGCTGGAGATCAAACTTCCTGCTTCCTGTACCGCATGTTGCACAAGAGCCGAGAGAGAGAGTCAAGAGTATTTTATTGTCATTTGTACCCAAACAGAACAATGAAATTCTTAATTGCAACAGCAGCGCACCAGGTTTCTAAACACAGTACTTAAGAGATAACATAATAAACAAAAACAAGTTTACTAAATCAAAAAATAATTCTGCCTTGTAGCCAGAAACATCTGCAGTTTTTTTTTAATTCAGAAGTGATTGTGCTTGTTATTAAAAGGAGGGATTTTTCTTGTACAACATTGCTTTATCATTAAAAAAAACCCCATTTAAATTATGGTAATATTTGCTTTAAATAACAGTAGAAAATTGTGCAACATATTTTGCGCTGTCACCAGGCTATGGTCTCCAAGATTATCAAATGATTTGCAGTGGTTACTATGCATTGTGAAAGATGAGAAATGGATGAGGTTGGAGATTACATGCTCCACGTATCTCTGCAGTTGTAAAGCAGTTTTGAGAGTGACTTTGATTTACTGCTCACTGTGTAGTTTATTATATTGTATTTTAACTGGTCTTAAGGGGAGCTGTATGGCACACTCCAGTGCTGATTCATTAAGCACATACCTCTGTATGATAACAGTAAAGTAAAATGTGGGAAGGCATCTTGATTCATGGGCTTCTGTGCATTAAGTCTATTACTTTATTTTGACAAAAGATAAATGACAGAATTGATATATATTGAGGTGAAGGTTAAGGAGTGTTAAATTGTACTGGACATTGTTCCATTTGTGAGTGGTCAGTGGTTGGTGTTAAATTATTCTGGATGTTTCCCAGTTTTTGAAGGGTCAGTACTCTGTGTACACTTAGACAATTTATGAAGACGAAGAATAGTCTGAATGCCTATCCCTGCAGGAGGCCAGTAGCTCACAGCAGTTTAAACTGCTGTGCCATAATAAACTAAACTTACACATTAGTCAAAACAATCCATCTTCGTCCCTTGGCCCATTCCTGATAATTCTGTTCTTTATATCTCCTTGTTTCTGCTTGCAGCCTTTGACATAGTGCATTGTTCTCTACCCAGATCCTTGAGTTGATCCTTTAGTCTGTATCAGCACCACCGTGGCACCAGGCCCCCAAGGCACTAGGTTGAGCTGTGCTATTCACATGTTTTCTGGCAAGTCTTTCTTCCAGGCATGGTAGGATGGGTGTCATTAGAGTGACAAATTATTTATAGCCAACTAGTTATAGGAGAGAAAAGCAAGTTGATCTGGAGATTGTCATTTGCTTAACTAACACAGTACCTTCTTTGTTGAACTTTGAAGCCAATGCTTTTAGCACCATTAAAAAAGTAATCCAGAAAAGAAAAAAATATATAGCTTTACATAATAGAATACAATGAAGAATATTATTGTTCCAAATTTCAAAACTTTTTTTACTTAATTGAAAAAATACTGTGAATTTTACAGTAAGATGAATGGATATTTATTTTATGTTTGGACATTGCTGCCGTGCAACGTAATTTTCTTACATTTTGAAAAATCCTTTGAATCCATTTTTGAATTGATTTTTTTAAATACAAAATACTCTGGTGATCCACGTGATTCTTCAAAGTACAGCCTTATTAGTTGCTAGTAATACAGCAACAATTTTATGAAAGTTTTACTTGATGAAACATATATATTCTTTGATATTTTCCTGAACTTCTGTCATTGCATCAGCTGTTCTCATAAGTAAGCTTTGAAGCTAACTTGATGGAGCAGTAACAAATTGGAGTAACTTCAAACTGAAAGATGCATGAAATCTAAGGTATTTAAAAAATAATAATTTCTGTTTGTTTTGTTCATTCCAACTTTCAATCTCGTGTTGATCAAATTGAAAGAAACTAATCTAAGGGAAATGGAATTAACTTACACGATGCCTGGCCAGTGTCAAGTACCCCTTGCCGGGTAGGTCAAAAGCTTGATGCAAAGAAACATAACGTTAATAAAGTGTCTTTATTTCAGTTGCAGAAAAATACTTCCTGCTGAATCAGTTTCCCATTTCTCTTTTTCAAACCTGCTGTGATGCCACCAAGTGCTAGTCAGTGGAGAATTGTAGCTCTTGCATTGTGATGATATTGCAGCTACTTACAAATGAAATCCATTGCCTAACCTTACAGTGCATCATCAGCTTGCAGAGACTTCTCAGCAGATGTAGATCAGCTATCAGCACATTTCACTATTGAAGACAACATTTCTTGTATAAATGTAAAGATTAAAAATTCAAAATCAGAGGAGCAAATAAAAATCAAGAGAAACAAGCAGGGAAACATTGTTTATTGTAGAAATTGTGATATTTTCCAAAACATCTCATGTTGCCTTTGTGTAGAACTCAGGAATAGAACTCAACTAATTATTGTGAGTATATTTTTGAAGCCTTTTGATATGGTGGGGAGGAGGAGTGACACATGTACAGTGGCTTGCAAAGGTTTTCATACCCCTTGAACTTTTCCACATTTTGTCATGTTACAACCACAAACCTAAATGTATTTTATTGGGATTTTATGTGATAGACCAACACAAAGTGGCACATAATTGTGAAGTGGAAGGAAAATGATACACGGTTTTTACATTTTTTTACAAATAAAAAACTGAAAAGTGTGGCATGCAAAAGTATTCAGCCCCCTTTACTCCGATACCCCTAAATAAAATCCAGTGCAACCAATTGCCTTCAGAAGTCACCTAATTAGTAAATAGAGTCTACTTGTGTATAATATAATCTCAGTATAAATACAGCTGTTCTGTGACGGCCTCAGAGGTTTGTTAGAGAACATTAGTGAACAAACAGCATCATGAAGCCCAAGGAACACACCAAACAGGTCAGGAATAAAGTAGTGGAGAAGTTTAAAGCAGGGTTAGGTTATTAAAAAAATCCCAAGCTTTGAATATCTCACGGAGCATTGTTCAATCCATCATTCAAAAATGGAAAGAGTATGGCACAACTGCAAACCTACCAAGACATGGCCGTCCACCTAAACTGACAGGCTGGGCAAGGAGAGCATTGATCAAAGAAGCAGCCAAGAGGCCCATGGTAACTCTGGAGGAGCTGCAGAGATCCACAGCTCAGGTGGGAGAATCTGTCCACAGGACAACTATTAGTCGTGCACTCAACAAATCGGGCCTTTATGGAAGAGTGGCTAGAAGAAAGCCATTGTTGAAACAAAGCCATAAGAAGTCCCGTTTGCAGTTTGCCACAAGCCACGTGGGGGACACAGGAAACATGTGGGGGAAGGTTCTCTGGTCTGTTGAGACCAAAATTGAAGTTTTTGGCCTAAATGCAAAACGCTATGTGTGGCGGAAAACTGACACTGCACATCACCCTGAACACACCATCCCCACTGTGAAATATGGTGGCGGCAGCATCATGCTGTGGGGATGCTTTTCTTCAGTAGGGACAGGGAAGCTGGTCAGAGTTGATGGGAAGATGGATGGAGCCAAATACAGGGCAATCTTGGAAGAAAACCTGTTAGAGTCTGCAAAATACTTGAGACTGTGGTGGAGGTTCACCCTCCAGCAGGACAACAACCCTAAACATACAGCCAGAGCTACAATGGAATGGTTTAGATCAAAGCATATTCATGTGTTAGAATGGCCCAGTCAAAGTCCAGACCTAAATCCAATTGAGAATCTCTGGCAAGACTTGAAAATTGCTGTTCACAGACGCTCTCCATCCAATCTGACTGAGCTTGAGCTATTTTGCAAAGAAGAATGGGCAAACTTTTCAGTCTCCAGATGTGCAAAGCTGGTAGAGACATACCCCAAAAGACTTGCAGCTGTAATTGCAGCAAAAGGTGGTTCTACAAGGTATTGATTCAGGAGGGCTGAATACTTTAGCATGCCACACTTTTCAGTTTTTTATTTGTAATAACATTTGGAAACCATGTATCGTTTTCCTTCCACTTCACAATTATGCACCACTTTGTGTTGGTCTATCACATAAAATCCCAATAAAAGACATTTACGTTTGTGGTTGTAACGTGACAAAATGTGGAAACGTTCAAGGGGTATGAATACTTTTGCAAGCCACTGTAAGTGCAATTATTTGTCTGCATTTAAACATGGTGCTAAATGCTAAAGAACAAAGGTAAACAGGAAACAAATATGTTCAGTCAGTCTATACAGCTCATTTAGCTTTTGATATTATACTGTCATATCAATTACCAGGAGATCAATAGCAGTAATTCTGCTCAGTAGTCTATTGATGAAATGAGTATTTATGTTTAAATTTAGTTGTTCTTAAATTGTTAGCAGTATTTTAAACCTTCATTTATTTGAGTCTAATTGTGAAGAGCACTGTTTGCAGCCATTTAACACACACATATATATATAGGCAAACAGATATCACTGGACAATTCATAACAAGTTATCACGCAGAGATTTATATTTAGGGAACGATATATAGCCTATCTGGTTCAGTTTACAATGTAGTTTAGCATATTAGAGGTGACCTTTTTTAAATGAACTCAAATAATTAAGCCTATAAATCAACAGTGTGCTTTTGCTTCATCACCATCCATTTAATGGCTAATAAGTCTGTTTGGTTGTTGATAACCTAAGCTACATTCTGGTGAAATGTTTATTCTCTCACTTTCCAAAGTCATAGAAATATATGGAGGCAACATGTAAGCAATTGTTGGAATACAGCAACAAAGATGCTTTTTGTTCAAAAGGGGAACTTGTTACAAATTAGGCAAATCACAAAGTGCTGGTGGAACTTAGCAGGGCAGGCAGCATCTGTAGAGGGAATGGACGGCATTTCCTCAAATACTGCCTGACACACTGAGTTCCTCCAGCACTGTTTTTTGCCTCAAGAGTCATCAATTGTGCTCTTAAGCACACATCTGTGCACCAATGCTTTGTTTTGATTTCTCAGGGCTAGAATTCCAGAGATGATGAGAGTAGCTGCATTTGACATAAGGCAGTATTTGACTGAGGGCTGACGTCAATAAGCATCAAAAGGAAAGCACTCTTATAGTTGAAATCAAAACTTGCACAAAATAAGGAGGTTGTCGTTGTTGGAGGTCAATTATTCCGCACCGGATCATCACTACAGTAGTTTCTCCGGACAAACTATCTTTAGTTGGTCCATCAATCATCTTTCTTTCATCATAAAAACAGAAGTGGTAATGTTCTCTGCTGATTACACAATGTTCAACTCCACAACAAATGAACCAGTCCATGCCTGCAAATTCCAAGACCTAAGCACCATTCAAGTATGGATAAGTGATAGGTCATGCCATGCCACACATATATGACGCATCGAATATCCAAAAATTGTTCTTACCAACTATTATTGACCTTCAAATATCATCATCAATTTTCCATGATCAATATCCTTTTGGTTACCAGACCAGAAGTTCTACTGAACCGTCCATGTATAGTGCCTTCAGAAAGTATTCAGACCCCTTCACACTTTCCACATTTTGTTACGTTACAGCCTTATTTAAAAATGGAATTAAGGATCGAGGGAAAGATGAACGGAGCAAAGTACAGAGAGAACCTGCTCCAGAGCGTTTCTCGACCTCAGACACAGCCAAGACAATGCAGGAGTGGCTTCATGAATGTGAATGTCCTTGAGTGGCCCAGCTAGAGCCCGAACTTAAACCCGATGGAACATCTCTGGGGGGACCTGAAAATAACTGTGCATCAACGCTCCCCATCCAACCTCACAGAGCTTGAGAGGATCTGCAGAGAAGAATGGGTGAAATACCCAAATACAGGTGTGCCAAGCTTGTAGCGTCATAGCCAAGAAGAGTTGAGGCTGTAATCGCTGTCAAAGGTGCCTCAACCAATCACTGAGTAAAGGGTCTGAATTCCAATGTAAATGTGATATTTCAGTTATTTCTTTTTAATTACTTTATAAAAATTTCTAAACACCTGTTTTCTCTTTTTTATTATGGGGTATTGAGTGTAGATTGATAATTTTAAAAAAAGTCAATTTTAGAATAAGGCTATAATGTAACAAAATGTGGAAAAAGTGAAGGGGTCTGAATACTTTCTGAATGCACTGTTAATACTGTAACTACAAGAGTAGGTTAGAGGCTAGATATCCTTCAATGAAGAACTAATACTCTGACAACACAAATCCTTTGCATTATTCAATATACAGAATGTTATCTCCTGCCAGGATGATTGCAGCTCAATTTCATCAAGTCAATAGTCCACTCGACTGGAACCATATCCTATCCACCATCCATTCCATCCACCACCAGCATACTGTAATGGCAGGTGCATCATATCTAAAATGCATTGCAGTTACTTGACTAAGATGAAACTGACTGCACCTCCCAGTGCCTGAACTGCTATCATTAAAATAATGGGACCAACAGGTATATGGGAACACCATCACCTCCAGGTTTCCCTCTCAGTCACACACCATCCTGACCTGGAAATATTGCACTGTTCTTAAATCATCACTGGATCTATACCCTGATACAAAATTTTTTAAACATTTACTTACATAACAGCAAGTGGGAGTGGGCATCCTTCTAAAATTTGACTGCATGCAGAAATTTGCCTCTAACAGTTGCCACATGATGTGGGCTGACAAAACAGGTTCATACTCACCCAATTATAACAGAGACTGGTGTCAAGAATCCTTTGGCCCAGCCCGTTTTAACTTCACGCTACCAATACCAGAATCAAGGTCACCCTAATATCTGCGATTAAGTTGCGGTAGGCAAACAATGTTTAGGAACGTATAAGTCAGAGGCCAATGCCAACTCTCACAAAAGCATATGAGGGGGTCCTTTTGTATTTTCATGATTGTATTAACTGGGCAACTTTGGTTTCCACCCTTTTGTTCCCACCCTCCCCCGTTGCAATTTTTAAGCACTCTAGTTTCCCCACTGTTCCAGTTCTTCCAATTAACATTGATCTAAAATGTTAATTCATTCTCTCTCCCCACAGAATGCTGCTTGACCTGCTGACTATTTTCTGTATTTTCTGCTTTTATACGCTAAAAAGGGTACTCATTCTGTACAACACTCCTTTCCAATCGTAAGAATTCCATTATGAAACTTGGGAAAATATGCATTACTTTACACTCTCAAGAGTCACCTCTTAGCAAAGTTGGACACTGGTGAATTTCATTGTAACCTCAATGTGCCCACACTGACCAACTGCAGATGACGAAAATTAACATGAAGGTAAAACACAATTTACTGGAAACACTCAACAGGGTGGGTAGCATTAATGGAAGTAGAAGCGATTAATGTTTAGGGATCAGAATGTTTGTCGGAACTGAGATAGAGATAATATAGAATAGACAATAGGTGCAGGAGAAGGCCATTTGGCCCTTCGAGCCAGCACTGCCATTCAATGTGATCGTGGTTGATCATCCCCAATCAGTACCCCGTTCCTGCCTTCTCCCCATATCCCCTGACTCTGCTATTTTTAAGAGCCCTATCTAGCTCTCTCTTGAAAGCATCCAGAGAACCTGCCTCCACCACCCTCTGAGGCAGAGAATTCTACAGACTCACCACTCTCCGTGAGAAAAAGTGTATCCTCATCTCCATTCTAAATGGCTTACTCCTTATTCTTAAACTTTGGCCCCTGGTTCTGGACTCCCCCAACATCGGGAACATGTTTCCTGTCTCTAGTGTGTGTAAGCCCTTAACAATTGTATATGTTTCGATGAGATCTCCTCTCATCCTTCTAAACTCCAGAGTGTACAAGCCCAGCTGCTCCATTCTCTCAGCATATGGCAGTCCCGCCATCCCGAGAATTAACCTTGTAAACCTAGAACGCTGCACTCCCTCAATAGCAAGAATGGCCTTCCTCAAATTAAGGGACCGAATTGCACACAATACTCCAGGTGTGGTCTCACTTGGGCTCTGTACAACTGCAGAAGGACCTCTTTGCTCCTATATTCGATTCCTCTTGTGATAAAGGTCAACATGCCATTCACTTTCTTCACTGCCTGCTGTACCTGCATGCTTACTTTCATAGACTGATGTACAAGGACCCACTTTTCCCAACTTGACGCTATTTAGATAGTAATCTGCCTTCCTGTTTTTGCTACCAAAGTGGATAACCTCACATTTATCTGCATTAAACTTAATCTGCCATGCATCTTCGCACTCCCCCAACCTGTCCAAGTCACCCTGCATTCTCATAGCATCCTCCTCACAGTTCACACTGCCACCCAGCTTTGTGCCATCTGCAAATTTGCTAATGTTACTTTGAATCCCTTCATCCAAATCATTGATGTATATTGTAAATAGCTGCGGTCCCAGCACCGCCTTGCGGTACCTCACTTTTCACTGCCTTCCATTCTGAAAGGGACCCTTTAATACCTACTCTTTGATTCCTGTCTGCCAACCACTTCTCTATCCATATCAGCACTCTACCCCTAATACATGTGCCCTAATTTTGCTCACTAATCTCCCATGTGGGACCTTATCAAATGCTTTTTGAAAGTCCAGGTACACTACATCCACTGGTTCTCCCTTGTCCATTTTCCGAGTTACATCTTCAAAAAGTTCCAGAAGATTAGTCAAGCATGATTTCCCATGCTGACTCGAATCGATCCTGTTACTGCTAACAAAATGTTCGGCTATCTCATCTTTTGTAATCGACTCCAGCAGCTTCCCCACCACCGATGTCAGGCTAACTGGTCTATAATTCCCTGTTTTCTCTCCTCCCGCCTTTCTTAAAAAGTGGGATAACATTAGCTACCCTCCAATCCACAGGAACGGATCCTGAGACTATAGAACATTGGAAAATTATCACCAATGCATCCACGATTTCTAGAGCCACTTCCTTAAGTACTTTGGGATGCAGACCATCAGGCCCTGGGGATTTATCAGCCTTCAGTCACATCAGTCTATCCAACACCATTTCCTGCCTAATGTGGATTTCCTTCAGTTCCTCTGTCACCCCAGATCCTCTGGCCAGTACTGTATCAGGAAGATTGTTTGTTTCCTCCTTAGTGAAGACAGATCCAAAGTACCTGTTCAACTCATCTGCCATTTCATTGTTCCCCATAATAAATCCACCTTCAAGGGTCCAACTTTGGTCATAACTATTTTTTTTCCTCTTCACATACCTAAAGAAGCTTTTACTATCCTGCTTTATATTCTTAAATGCAGAGACTCCAATCCCAAGCACCTTCTGATCTGGAGATTCTCCCGCCTGGATCCCCTAGGAAATTGGAGACTGCAAACTCATGTGCGCGAAGCGCACATCACGAGCGCGAAGCGCGAAGTCCCTTGCGGCTCTAGGGTTCTAGATGCTCTCTGGTGCTATTTTAGGCTTATTTTTGAGACACAAAGCCAGGGCGGGAGAAATTAAATCTCAAGCGGGAGAGTGGGAGATATTGCGAAAATGGCCTTTCGGCGGGAGATCTCCCGCCGAAAGCGGGAGAGTTGGAGTCACTGTAAATGTAAGTTAGTTTTCAGTAGTGGAGAGGATGGGGGAGGCATACAGAACAAAGGGATGTCTTTGATAGGATGAATCCAAATGGCTTAACAGGTGTAGTTGCCAGTACATTAAGCTTCTTTGTCTGTTGGATGTGTTGTAAATGGTGAGGCCCTGGGACATGGCCAGCAGGCCAGTCTACATAATAACATTTTAAAAAACTGAACCAACATTATGACAGGCAGTGATGGCCAGCTTTGATACAGAAAGAAAGAGCGAGCTAATGAATATTGGAAAATTTGATCTCAATCCAGAAGGCTACAACGTGCCTAAATGGGAGATGATGTGTTCTTCCAGCCACATTGTGTCACATTGTAACAATGTAGAATGCCCGTGACAGAGGTCAGGGTAGGAATGGGATGGTGAATTAAAATGGCAGGCATGAATAATGTGAATATAATAAGAACATTGGAATAGTTTATGAAAGGGATATTTTATCCCTGTTTAACTATTAGTATGGTAATTTTGTAATCGAAAAATATTCATGAATACTGTCAGGACAATGGTTAAAATGCACAACATATGTGGATGACTTGTGAAGATTTGTGTGAACAGGAGATTACAGGATTCTAAGTTATTTCAAACTGGTATCCAAATTGAAAAAAGGTTTGAAAATCAGTACCTTTAACAAGTAAATAAATCAGCATCTAATGCAAACTTGTATTTTACTTTGGAGTCACGTGAGTGGCTTCATGAAGACCCCGCCAGCATGCATGCGCGACATATCGTCAACCGCATGTGAAGCGACAGGCAGGGAGGAGGGTCGCTCCTCCACCGGAACGGACCTGCAGGTAAGGAAACTAACCAGAGGTCAGTTTTTCTTTCAGGGGCTCTGTGGGACAGAGTGCCCCACCAACGGGCCGCCTCGAAGGACTGACTGCGGACCGCGGAACAGGTCCAAAAGTCCGAAATCATGCGGCAGAAACAGACCAAAAGTCGGGCAGCCCATTGACCCGGCAGGGTCTGGGCTCACAGACTCGCCGTTCGTAGGTAGCGACGGCAGAGCGGCAGCCCGACTCAGCACCGCAGCCCACAGGATCACCGCGACTGACGGCAATGCTACCCGGAAGTCGGGCAAGCCCCTTGACACAGGAGGGTCCGGGCTCGGAGACTGCCATTCGCGGGTAGTGAAGGCAGAGCAGGAGCTCCGACTCAACGCCACAGCACGTAGGAATACCGCGGACTGACGGCAACGCTACCCGGTAGAGGTAGTGAAGACAGAGCCGGGGCCCCAACTCAAACGCAGGCAGCACAACGCCTGGAAGTGGACAAACCCATTGACCCGGCGGGGTCCGGGCTCACAGACTTGCCGTTTGGGGCAGTCTATATTCCCGCATGATCGGGGGGGGCAGCACTACCTCCAACATGGCACACTCCAGCAGGAGTCTGGTCACCATGGGTCTCCGAACAGACCCACGGCAGGACCCGTTACAGGGCTGCCAAATGCTCACCCTCTTTGCAGGGTAGCATAAGGAGTCATGTCTAGACTGACTCTGAAGAAGGAAATCGCATTACGCAACGTCTGGCTGGGGGGAGCGCTGCTCCATCAGGGGCCAAACCTGAAGGTAAGTTTAAAAAAAAAAACTTTTTCCCAGGTTATGTTTTGCTGGAATCTTTTGTAAGCCTTACAAGCCTTTGTAAGCATCAGCGGAGGCACCCATGGACCATGTCCTCGCAACAGCAGGATGGGCCAATGGAGGCACGTCTCAACGGTTTATAATAAACCTGTGGCCACTCCTGCGACATTTGCAGATACTGTTTTAAGTTCCCGAACCCTGGGTTTTTTTGTTTGTTTTAATGAATACATTATTGTTTTTCAGCTCTGTTACAAGTCTGAAATACGTTAACACACTTCCTCCATCAGTTATTACGGCAGTGTGTGAGCATGGACGTGGTCCAGGGCATTAAATCACAGAGCTTTGAAATCTTCACGAAGTCACTCACGTGACTCCAAGTAAAATAGTAAGATCAAACGAGAACTTACCAGTTTGAAGTTTGATCCTTATTTTATGAGTTAAGATGAGGGATTTCGTGCCCTCGGCTCCCAAGCCTCTATCATAAGGTCAACTGCTATATGGTTTCTCTTAATCTTACTATCTCCAGTCAGTTCTGCTATCTGTGATTTCACACCGCTGCTTTGAAGAATGTCGTGCATGCGTGCTGGCACGATCTTCGCGAAATCCCTCATCGTAACTCCTCATAAAATAAGGATCAAACTTCAAACTGGTAAGTTCTCGTTTAATCTTACCATTTTATGCCATTGAAGAATTTGCATTCATAGAATGACATCACATTCTGTTATATTTTAAAGAGTTAATTATTTTTTGAAGAAAAGTCATGTATATGAAGGTTAAAAACACACTTGAAATTCTGTGTTAAAGAAGGAACTGCAGATGTTGGAAAATCGAGGGTACACAAAATGTTGGAGAAACTCAGCGGGTGCAGCAGCATCTATGGAGCGAAGGAGATAGGTAACGTTTCGGGCCAAAGAAGAAGTCTGAAGAAAGGTTTCGGCCCGAAACGTTGCCTATCTCCTTCGCTCCATAGATGCTGCTGCACCTGCTGAGTTTCTCCAGCATTTTGTGTACCCTGGAAATTCTGTGTTCTTTGACATTTTTGATCAAAATGAAAAACGTATTAGATTTTAGTGTAATTTTCGTTGCTTAAGACTGAGCTTGTTTGGGTCCATAGATCACAGAAGTGAAAATCAGTTTGATTTTCATTGCATCCAAACTTTGCCACCTTAACTGTTTCATTTAATTTATTCAAGCATTGTCACATAAATGAAGGGGCCGTCTATTTTTCCTGCTATTTAACATCTCTTATACCTGTCTACATAATTGTTTTCCCCTTCTTCTCAAAATAAACATTATTTTCTTCCAATCCTGTTCTGAGATTGATCCCAGCTGTTTCTCCATAGACACTCTGGGAAAATCTCAAATTTGTTTTAAAGCTGCTGTCTCCTTTGGCATAGCTATGTAATCCAAATATATGCTACACATTTAAACAGAAAAACCTGTCATATCTCACTCACTGGGTTTACCAGTAACAAGATCATTCCTATGGATAATTCCACATTTTATACTAGATTTATGCAAAGTTAGTTGATCTTCATTGAGTGGAAGTCAGATACAACAACAGAGCTCAGCGCAGCTAGGTTACTGAAGAAGAATTGTTCCTGGACTCTCTGATCATTCCCCATGTGCATTTATGTGGATGAGATTCAAGAGTTTATATTTGTCATAATGCATCGGATACAAACCAAAACAATGAAACTCTTACATGCTGCAGCTTTAGAGTATATTAGAGGCAACAACAATAACAATAAATATACAATAAATTATAGATAGACACAAATGCTGGAGTAACTCAGCGAGACAAGCAGCATCTCTGGAGAGAAGGAATGGGTGATGTTTCCGGTCGAGACCCAACTTCAGACCCGAAATGTCACCCACTCCTCTCCAGAGATGCTGCCTGTCCCGCTGAGTTGTTCCAGCATTTTGTGTCTATCTTTGGTTTAAACCAGCATCTGCAGTTCCTACAATAAATTATATGTCATTCTAAGTAAACCAAATTGTGATAGTGGAAAAACTGAACTAGTGCAAAGTCTACAATAGTACAATGATAAGTAGGTTAGGGTTGTGCAGAGTGGTTCAAGAACACTTGTACAGTGGAGCGTGCAAAATCATAAGAGGAATAGATTGGGTAGATGCACAGAGTCTCTTGCCCTTAGGGGAATCGAGAGCCAGAGGGCACAGGTTTGAGGTGAGGTGGGAAAGATTTAATAAGAACCTGAGGGGTAGCTTTTCACACCAGGGGTGGTGGGTGTATGAAAGGAGCTGCCAACGGAGGTAGTTGAGGCAGGCACGAGCGCACCGTTTAAGAAACATTTAGATAGGTACATGGGTAGAACAGGTTTAAAGGGATGTGCGCCAAATGTAGGCAGGTGAGACAAGTGTAAATGGGTCTCCTTCGCTCCTTAGATGCTGCTGCACCCGCTGAGTTTCTCCAGCTTTTTGTGTACCCTGTAAATGGGACATGTTGGTCGGTGTGGACAGGTTGAGCCAAAGGGCCTGTTTCCGTGCTGCATTACACTATGACTCTAAGAACCTGACAGTTGATGGGATGTAGCTGATAATGAAACTGGAGATAACGGTTCTCATCCCCCTGTGCCTTCTTCCTGATATTAGCGGTAAGAAGACAGCATAGCTAGGGTAGTGTGGGTCCTTGTTCTTGATATAATGCTTCCTGTAGATATTTTCAATGGTGGTGAGGGCAGTATACTGTTGGGCAGGGCAATGTGCTCCATTTTCCACAGCTTTTTTTACTTTTGAGTGTTCATATTTCCAAACCAGGTCATGATGCAACCAGCCAGAATGCTCTCCATCGTTCAATAGAGTATTCACCGACACGCTGAGGTCCTGAGGATATCGACAAGAGGGCATAGCTATAAGGTGGGAGGAGCAGAGCTTAAAGGGGATGTACGGGCAGGCTTTTTACGCAGAGTACGGTGGTTGCCTAAAATACGCTTCCAGAGGGGTGGTGATGAAGGCAGATCTGATAGTGTCATTAATGAGGCTTTTAGATAAGCACATGGATATGCAGGGAATAGGGGATATGCTTTGAATGCAGACAGCAGAGATTAGGTTAACCTGGAATGTTCAGCATAGATCGTAGGGCCTGTACCTGTACCATACTGTCCTGTGCTCTAAGTAAAGGCATTGAGGAGATGTCTTTGTTATTGCATCAATGTGCTGGGCCCAGGACAAATCATTAGAGATTTGTAAGTTCATAGAACATAGAAACATAGAAAATAGGTGCAGGAGTAGGCCAGTCGGCCCTTCGAGCCTGCAACGCCATTCATTATGATCATGGCTGATCATCCAACTCAGTATCCTGTACCTGCCTTCTCTCCATACCCCCTGATCCCTTTAGCCACAAGGGCCACATCTACTCCCTCTTAAATATAGCCAATGAACTGGCCTCAACTAGCTTCTGTGGCAGAGAATTCCAGAGATTCACCACTCTCTGTGTGAAAAATGTTTTTCTCATCTCGGTCCTAAAAGATTTCCCCTTATCCTTAAACTGTGGTCCCTTGTTCTGGACTTCCCCAACATCGGGAACAATCTGCCTGCATCTAGCCTGTCCAACCCCTTAAGAATTTTATAAGTTTCTATAAGATCCTCCCTCAATCTTCTAAATTCTAGTGAGTACAAGCCGAGTCTGTCCAGTCTTTCTTCATATGAAAGTCCTGACATCCCAGGAATCAGTCTGGTGAACCTTCTCTGTACTCCCTCTATGGCAAGAATGCCTTTCCTCAGATTAGGAGACCAAAACTGTACGCAATACTCCAGGTGTGGTCTCACCAAGGCCCTGTACAACCGCAGTAGAACCTCCCTGCTCCGATACTCAAATCCTTCTGCTATGAATGCTAACATACCATTCGCTTTCTTCACTGCCTGCTGCACCTGCATGCCTACTTTCAATGACTGGTGTACCATGACACCCAGGTCTCGTTACATCTCCCCTTTTCCTAATCGGCCACCATTCAGATAATAGTCTACTTTCAGGAACTTGAAGCTTGTATTTCTCTCAAGAGAGAAATTCTATTGAACCTCTATAAATGTATGATAGAGAGCAACCTGCCAATGTAGCCAGGTGGATTCAGGTCTGAAGAAGGTCCCGATCCAAAGTGTCACTTTTTCATTCATTCCTCAGATGCAACCTGACCCGCTGAGTTCCTCCAGGATATTGTGTTTTTGAATGAAGACAGGAGTATGGTCCCTTGGCTTTCCCTTCCTAAAGTCAACAATCAGCTCCTTGGTCTTGGTAAACTTGAGAGCAATGTTGTGGTCCTGGCACCAAAAATATCAAAATCCCTCCTGTATCGATTCATTGTTTCCCATTGTTTGCCAAGCCATGTTGGTGTCGTTGGTGAATTTAAAGATGGTGTTGGAGTTGTGCCTGGCTACACAGTCAAGGGAATAGAAAGAGCACGCAGCCAAGAAATCCCTGTACTGATGGTCAAGGAGGAGAAGTTGTTGTTGCCAGGCTCTACTGATTGAGGTCTGGTTGAGGATCCGGTTCCCTAAGTTTGGAAGCGATGGTGGTATTGAGCAACAGTCAGGTGTACGTGTTCCTCTTGTCCAAGTGGTCCAGTGCAGAATGAAGAGTTATCAAGGTCACATCCGCTGTTGTTCTGTTTTGGTGGAAGGAGAATTGAAGTGGGTCCAGATCATAATTGAGACTGGAGTTGTTTTGTGTTTTAATCAACCTGTTGAAGCACCTCATTGGGGTGGGAGATTGCAACCCTCTTGTGGTCCACCCTGTTTCGACAAATGCAATATACCTGGCGTGCACAATCAAATAAGATTAAATAGAACAAGTTGTCCTACAACTTTAGGCTGTGCACGCCATACGCATGAAGAAGAAGAAGAAGAAGAAGAAGAAGAAGAAGAAGAAGAAGAAGAAGAAGAAGAAGAAGAAGGAGAAGAAGGAAAAGAAGGAAAAGAAGGAAAAGAAGGAAAAGAAGGAAAAGAAGAAAAGAAGAAAGGAGAAAAGAAGGAAAAGAAGGAAAAGAAGGAAAAGAAGGAAAAGAAGGAAAAGAAGGAAAAGAAGGAAAAGAAGAAAAGGAGGAGAAGAAGGAGAAGAAGGAGAAGAAGGAGAAGAAGGAGAAGAAGAAGCACCTCATTGAGGTTGAAGATTGGCGTTTTGATGCATCTTCAGTCATGTCACCTGTTACCTGCATTGCCATGGCTCACATGAAAATAGCTACAAGATAATAAAACAATGCACATGAGACATCTGGATTTAACTCAAACACTTTAAAATTTAGTAAATATTATTGTTTATTAATTAAAGTCTGCAATGAATTAGAAGTGATAATCTTATCAAAAGTAAAAGGTACCAAAGGAGTCTTAAAAAAAAAAGAAAAATAATTTTGGGGTGTGTGGGACAGTTTTCTGTGACACTATAGTCACGATGAAGTCATTACTTTAGAGAAGAGAGGGAAGAAACTGAGAAGGATACAATCTTTTCATTCTTTCAATCTTTGGGTGTTAATGGCGGAGTAGCAAGGATTCAACAGTGGCTGAATGGGAGAAGTCAGAGAGTAATGGTGGATGGCTGTTTGTCAGGTTGGAAGCCGGTGACCAGTGGGGTGCCTCAGGGATCTGTGTTGGGTCCACTGTTGTTTGTCATGTACATCAATGATCTGGATGATGGGGTGAAAAATTGGATAAGTAAGTATGCAGATGATAGTAAGATAGGTGGGGTTGTGGATAATGAAGTAGATTTTCAAAGTCTACAGAGAGATTTGGGCCATTTGGAAAAGTGGGCTGAAAGATGGCAGATGGAGTTTAATGCTGATAAGTGTGAAGTGCTACATCTTGGCAGGACAAATCAAAATAGGACGTACATGGTTAATGGTAGGGAATTGAGGAATGCTGTGGAACATAGAGATCTAGGAATAACTGTGCATAGTTCCCTGAAGGTGGAATCGCATGTAGATAGGGTGGTAAAGAAAGCCTTTGGTGTGCTGGCCTTTATAAATCAGAGCATTGAATATAGGAGTAGGGAAGTAATGTTAAAATTGTACAAGGCATTGGTAAGACCAATTCTGGAGTATGGTGTATAATTTTGGTCGCCTAAATATAGGAAGGATGTCAACGAAATAGAGAGAGTACAGAGGAGATTTACTAGAATGTTATAGAGAAAAGTTGAACAAGTTAGGTCTTTATTCTTTGGAGCACAGAAGGTTAAGGGGGGACTTGATTGAAGTCTTTAAAATGATGAAAGGGATAGACAGAGTTGATGTGGATGCTTTTCCCATTGAGATTAGTGAAGATTCAAACAAGAGGGCATGACATGAGAATTAAGGGACAGAAGTTTAGGGGTAACGTGAGGGGGAACTTCTTTACTCAGAGGGTGGTGGCTGTGTGGAATGAGCTTCCAGCAGAAGTGGTGGAGGCAGGATCGATTTTAACATTTAAAAGTAAAGTGGATAGGTATATGGACGGGAAGGGAATGGAGGGGTATGGTCTGAGTGCAGGTAGATGGGACTAGGGGAAAACAAATGGTCGGCACAGACTGGAAGGGCCAAGAGGGCCTGTTTCTGTGCTGTAATTGTTATATGGTTATATGGTTATAAAAATAACTATGTGAATATATTAAACCTTGATGATTAATTACTTTTCTGATAATAATGTTATATTTATCCTATGGCTTTGGATTAAAATTTAGGGCATAGTGGCCAGTTCTTGCAGTTAGTAGAAAACTACACCACTGATGAACTCCAGACTAAGTTCAAATCAGGTAACTCTTGTATCCCCTCTCTTTGCATCCCTCCCCCACCCGCCATACCAGCTTCAAAGTAGTCTTGTGGAGTCTCATTGTCTGTACTCATTCTCATCCAGCATACAGTTAACAATGGCCTGTTTCCTTTATCGTCTGCTTTTTTGCATATCTTCCGTTCATTTGTTCTATATCTCCCTACATCACTGTCCATATCTCTCATTTCCCTATCAGTCTGAAGAAGGGTCTCCACCCGAAACGTTACCTATTTTCTCCAGAGATGCTGTCTGACCCGCTGAGTTACTCCAGCTTTTTGTGTCTATCAGTTTAACTCTATATTATTTGAATCATCTGGTGAAATCTTGCCATTTGAAAGAGCTCAGACAGCATAGCAGTGGCTTCTGGAACGAAACATTGTCTGATAGGGTTGGTTAGCTGGAGTGGAGCTAGTTGAGCAGGCTGGGTGTAGAATGAGCTAGCTGCACTCAGGAAGCAGATTAAAGAGAACTTTTTAACAGGTAAATTAACCAGCAGTCAAATCTGTCAAAGTATGCTGACTGTTTCTGAATATTTTGAGCATTCAGAAATATTAATAAATGAAAGTATTGAAAACAAAATCCATTCATTGCTTTTCTCCAGCAAAATCATAGGATGAGAACATCCAATGTCAAGTCTAACCTTGCAGTTGCAAGTAGTTCCATACAGCATATTCCCACAAATTCCAGCTCATTGCCTTTCTCCCTGTGATCTCTGTGTCAATCCTTAACAACTTGTTGGTAATATAAATTTCACACTGGCATCATAATTTCATCTCCAAGTTTCAATCGGTTTATGCTAATTGTCTTATGCTTATGTTTATTTTGCTTATGGAAGCATTTCTCTCCTGCTCTCTGGAGGACTCTCTCTTTCCTCCTCCTTTCAAAGATCCTCTTAATTTTTTTCTCATTGAATGTATCTTTGGCTCGTTCATTTGCATCTCCATTTCTCTCCCTTTCCCTTAGACCTGTATCCATTGCAATCTTTTCTTCCTGGTGTAATATTGAGATATCTTATGAATGTTGTAAATGCCACTTGCTGTTCTCCTTAATAAAGATATATGACATAAATTAAACTGCTTACTATTTTATAGCTTTTTACAGAGCAGAATGAAGTTATTCAGGCCAACCTGTCATCGCCACTATTCATGTGCCAGTTGCGACTCCTTCCACTTTACTATATTTCACTCTGCCATCTGCCCTTCTATTCCTCACTCTGTTATTTTCTACTATTAAAATATAAATTGAGAAAAAGGAGAGGTGGCGACATCTGCGTCATGGTAAACTCTTTGTGGTGCTCAGACGTAGCAGTCTTGTCCAACTCTTGCTCGCCGCACTTGGAACATCTAAAAAGTGAAGTACCATCTCTTCTACCTCCCAAGGCAGTTCACCTCCATCACCTTGGCTACAGTCTACTTCTCGCCCCTGGCAGGTGTTTAGTTCGCATTAGAATAGGTGCATGCCATGGTCAACAAATACCAGGCGGTTTAGACCGAAGCCTTCCTCCCCCTAGGGGAAGGCTAATTTGCAGAAGTCACTTCCAAGCCATAAACAGCACAATTGAAGCAGCACCAGAGGATCATACTCTAGACCACTGCTACTCCACCACTAAAAGATGCCTAATCCTCCATCTCTCTCTCACTTTGCAAATTCTACCACCTGGCTGTGCTCCTTCATCCTGCATATAGATCATTGGTAATATTAATGCCAAGGAACTTGAAGCTCTCAACCATTCCACATTGGCACCATTGATGGTGATTAAGGCATGTAGCCAACAATTCTTCCTAAAGTTGATAAGTAGCACTCTTCATCTTACTGACTTTAAAATATATAATTAATATAATAATTTAGTATTTTAGTTTAGAGATACAGGGTGGAAAAAAGTGATTTGGCTCACCAACCAGTGGTCACCCTATACACTAGTACTATCTGGCACACTAGGCTCAATTGCAATTTGACAGAAGCCAATTAACCCACAAATCTATCAGTGGTCTATTTTGTCGGAGCCTGTCTCATGTTTTCTCTCTCTGTCTTATAGTTTGTATGCTCTGCTGCTTTCGCTGGTGGTCAACAGGCCTATGCATAACTGTAGAATCTGGCCAGTTGCTTTCCAGTTGGGGACATGTACTAAGAATGGCGAGCTGATCAAAGTATATCACATTATGTATGAATCTGAATGTGTCGTGGAAGAAGTAGTGAAGGAAATCAATAGAAATGGAACACCAGCAGCTTATGAATCTAATTTGGTTTGAGGATCACTCCCATGAATGGAGAACATGTGACAAGACAAAATAAGGGTTATAGGGTGTAATGGAGTGTTCCATCACAGAATATAGGTGAATCTGTAACTTTGTTTACATTACCAAACCCAGTTGCGCCATTAAAAGATCCCCTGCACTGTGTCCATTTTTGCTGGTTATATCTTGGGGCACCACATTCAACATTATGGCAACAGGTATTATTTTCTCATTGACCTAATGCTCACTCTGCCGTAAAAGGCATTGAATCAATGCAATCATTGCCTTCCTTGATTTCATTTTTAATATTACATTTTGTACTTTATAGAATAGGGTACATCAATCCTCTTTCTGTGAAGCCGTGCTGTGAATATTTGAGAAGAAATCTAGCCATGCAAGACTGCATCTTGCTGCCTGCTTGCAATGAAAACGGAAACACAGAAATTGAATAATATTGAGGCCTCCCTGTTGATATCAGACATTTCTGTTCATTCAATGACATCACCCATTTATCATTGCCATCACCCCCACCACATGCTCCCCCCAACAGTTACACATTTGTAAATCCTTTCAATGCATCAATTATGCCCCAGATGCTCCAAAGACCAAAGGAGTCAGTGATGTTCAGAAAGATTATTCCTTGAGTGTGAAAGGCTGTGGAAAAGTCTGCTAGAACATGAGAGCAGTAATCCTGTCTCGAACAACGTTCATGCATGATATTCTGCTGCAGGTGATTCCTCATGCTCCTTATATCAGAAGGTTTAAAATCAGCCTTCAAAAATCCAAAAAGGAACATTTAAATAATAACAAGTAATGAATGGGGGTGTTTCAAGGTCTAACACTCACTGAGTTCAGCTGATAGTTCAAATCACTCAGGCATTTATCTCACTGTTTGTAATATCAGCCAAACCACCCCAGCATATTTCAGATTTGTAATACAATCCAAACATTCTTAAGTCTCTGTTTAGGTTTTTGTTTGACAGGTTAATACATTGTAACTGCAAAGGTAATAGCTTTGTGCAAAATCTGACTGTCATTAGGCTTAAGTATCTCCATTAAGTATGCTATGTGTATTGTGAGCTAATGGCGAATGTTCTGTAAGCTGCACGGGCACATTTTATTTATTGGAACCACAGGATAGCTTCTCCTCCAGCCTTTAAGGGGCCTGTCCAACAGCGGCAATGAGTTCAGACGAGTTTGCCCTCGACTCAAACTCGCAGCATGGTCGATATGAGGTCCTAGCAGGTCTTTGTAACTCTCCTTCATGCTAGAGAGTAGTCCCTGCACACTCGAGGCCTCAGCTAGGTCGCAGTGTATTTTTCTCATGTTGAAAAATGCCCGCGAGTAAAAAAAGGTCGCCATGGAAAAAAATCGATACTTTTTTTACTCGTAGGTTTTGTCGAAGTAGGTCGTAGTATGTCGGCATGTTATTCGTAGGTAATCGAGCGTAGTCAAAGGTAATCGAAGGTAGTCGTAGATAGTCTTCAACATAGTCGAAGGAGGTCGTCTTCACTCTCCACTATTCGGTGTCCAATTTTCCCGAAGCTAGTCTTCAACATAGTTGAAGAAAGCCGAAGGAGGTCTTCTACATAGTCAAAGGAGGTCTTCAACATGACACTATTTCAAACTCTCCTAAACTCTTCTAAACTCGTCAATTAGGTAGCCACAGTGAGACAACCCCTTCACTGATTATACATGTATCTGTTGTCAACACACATATGTTGTGTTGAACTATGATAATATCTGTTATATCAGAGAAAAATCTTCCAGGATGACGCAGGAAGAATGTTTTTGGTTATGCACCTGATTGGTGAAATTATAATTCCGTTTAACAAAACATGCTTCATATCTCACCCACACCAGCAATCATATCCCAGCATCAGATCAAATTTCACAGCTTTTAATGAGAATGCAATATTGTTGTTTGACAAAATATTCAGTATTTGAATGCATTTCTGATATGTTTTTTAAAGTCAGAGAAATGGTTTGTCAAAAATATTATTTCATTGTTCTGTTTCTTAGCCATACATGAAAGCAAATTCATGAATGAGTATGATGCAATGTGCAAAATATATATATTTATTGAGTTGCAACTTATTACTAATGGCAAAGCTACTTTGTGAATGCTGAGCTGGAGGCTATCACCATCTATCACTTTCTAGTACTTTCATGATGGGGCACATCATCTCCGATTTTACTAAATTAAATTAAGAGAGGCATACAACATTGGGAAGAGAACTTTGGAGCCCTATGTAGGAGTGAGGATCCTGGGTTTACTTGGCCTCAAGGTTATTACCTTAACAACGTTTCTGACTCAGAGTACCAAATTTTACTTCGGAGTCACGTGAGTGACTTCGTGAAGAACCCCATCCAGCTGCACGTGCGTCATTACGTCAGACGCATTGGTGCAGGCGACCGGTTGGAGCAGCAAAGCTCCTCCAGCGGTAAGTTTAAACTTCAGGTAAGTTGTATTTCTTACCTGTTTTAGGTCTCCTGCAGGAACCTCGGTTTTTAGAGGTTTTTGACGGATGCTTCGCGACAGCCAACGAGGGAACCAGCTAAATGGCTGTGGGGAAACCCTGGTCCGACCGCGGAAGTGGGGAGCTGGCGAATGTCGGGTTTCGCGATCGGATTCGATATGGCAGTACTGGCCTATCGGAGAGGCTGTGCCAGCAGCTCCTTGTAGCAGGCCTGCTTAATGTTTCCCTCATGTAAGAGGAGAGCATACCGGGTCAGTATTAGGCTAACGCCGAGTCCATGGCGAAATCGGCGTATTGCTGAAGCCGCGCCAGCAGCGCCTTGTAGCAGGGCTGCTTAATGTCTCCCTCATGTAAGAGGCGAGCATGCGGGGTCAGTGTAATCTAACGCCGAGTCTGAGGGTATAGCCGTGGAGCATGCCCAAGGGTTGAAGGGCACGTGCCAGAGGTACTATGCCTGGCAGCAAGGTTGCCATCCCAACACATATGCAGTGAACACCGCTATCAGGGGGACATTAAAGCCGGCTGCCAAATCTTCTATTCAGGTAAGACCTTTTCATAGGCGAAACCTGGAGGACGAAGCACAAGCTATTGGAAAGAGTAAGGCTTCATAGTTTCGGTGACCACGCACCCCACGTCTTCATCGGCAGTAAGCGGTTCACTGAAGCTGGTGGCAGCATGAAAGCTGGCCAGCGGTTCCACGCACTCTACCTGTGCTACTCTACAACTAAGGGACCACTTACGAATTGGTAAGATGTACACTTGGTTGTACAATACAAATGATTGAGACATTATCATCTACTTCAAGGGGTCTAACCATGTAAAACTGGACAATACTAGCATTCCAAGCAGGTTGGAATTGGTCCGGCTCAGTATAATGGCCAGGATTGTCTTGCAAGACTGGCTTGGAAATTGGGCCCGAGTTGCCATTCACGGCAGACACAAAAATGGCAAGTGTGGCCTGTTCATTATGAAAGATGGCTGATTAACAACTTATTTTATAGTGTATTCCCACTTACAGTGATCATGGGGGATATTTGAGGAGGCATTGCTATGATAAGGCAATATAACAGAAAGGTGACAAGAAAGCATTCAAAGAGGACTATTCAGAATTCAAAAACACTGGTTATGTATTGTCTTGATGATATTTTAATGCTGTATTTTGCTAACATCCACTGTTTAATTTTATTATTTATTTTCTATTTCATTAAGACTAATTGGCAATATAATAGATGTGATTCAGCTGTGCAAGTGGGAGAACTGTCATCCTGCTAAATGGTAAACTGTAAAGTGCCATTTAGGTCATTGTTAACACAACTTTGTTATTACCAGCTGAAGCTACCAAAGTCACAATGATGGACAAACAGTATTCATTATTGCTCCAGTAGTTTGTTCGGTAAATATTTAATTATATTGCAAAATGATGCTAATGGCCCTAAAATAGGAAATTGTGAATATCATCTCGAGTTTGGAGGTGGAGCAGATTTGCATGACTTACCAATTCTTCACTTATTGGTATCAACTATCTATAGACCCTACGGGCATTATATGGGTTAAAGAGTGATTGAGTGAATATGCACATCTGCATGCTCAACTTCATGTTGATACATTATGATGGTGGCATATGTTAGTCACGTGGGTGCAATCAATTTAATGCTCATGTTACATTGAAAATTGTATAGATTACTGATGTTTGGAGTTCATGTTAAATGATCTTTTGTCAATAATTGAGTTGTACGGCCATTAACTGTGCCAATGTGCCTTCTCATTGAATTGGCTGTAGCAACGAGACCCGCTCTGTCGGGTTCACCCCGGATATCAAGGTTGTAAGGATATCGTTAACACAAGGTCTCCCAGGACCAGTACAATGCTGTGTGGGATGTTGACATTTGTGAACACTATTTCACCAGGGGGCTCCAGCTACATCCTTAACTTTGGCCGGAGCTCATAAGGTAGTTATCCTTCTGGCACTGGTTTAGCGCGGCAGGTTCAGTCGCTACATAATTGTGACGGTACAGGATGATTACATCTGTAAATAATAATATATCATATTTTATGTTTATAAATACTTGAGCAGAGCAGAAGGGATGTCAGGTCTCAAAATAGTTACAGGCATGCCAGGGGACCTTTGGTAATGTAAGCACACATATATACAACAATACGTCAAGGTCACCAAGAGCCTTCGAGGCTCTGAACTAGCAATGTTTGTTAGTCACAAAAAACTTAGAAGAACGTATCTGTTCAGGCCACTCCAGATGATAAAACGGAGTTGGTTTGTGTAGGAGCTGATACTGATTCCAGATCTCATTCCACCAGGGCTGCTACAACATCAGCAACAAGGGTATTTACGTTCCGCTGGACCACATCCTTACGGCTGCAGCATGGTCCAACGAACGAATCTCTAAGCATTTATAATAACCCATTGCTAGACCAGGGGTATTTGTCAACTCTATTTTACGTTCTAGTTATATTTTCCATCCGGGTGAGAGATGTGAATATTATTACGTTATCAGCATGTTTTAAATCTATGTCATGACTGTATGCATTTTGAATGTTTTTCCCTCCTTTGTCAATGAAGCAGTTGTGGTTGTGTAGACTCGTTTCTCATGGCTTGGAATCACAGAGCTTTGAAGTCTTCACGTAGTCACTCACGTGCCTCCGAAGTAAAATAGTAAGATTAAATGAGAACTTACCAGTTTGAAGTTTGATCTTTATTTTATGAGGAGTTACGATGAGGGACTACGTGCCCTCCGCTCCCAACCCTCATAAATGTAATCTGGTAGTTCTAGTCTTCTGTTATCTTACTATTATACTACAGTCACTATTACCTGTGATTTCACACCGCTGCTTTGAAGATTGACGCACGTGCGGCTGGACGGGGTTCTTCACGTAGTCCCTCATCGTAACGCTCATAAAATAAAGATCAAACTTCAAACTGGTAAGTTGTCATTTAACCTTACTATTATATGTTGTTAGTTTAGCAATTATTTTGCTATTCAGTGTCAATCACTAGAGGGCTCTGTGTCAGTAAACAGGATTAATCATCTGATACCATTCCAGCTCACAACACACTGCTGCAATAAGCATGGCATTTCATCTTTTACAAAATAATATTTAAAGAATGCTAAATACAACTTTCCTTTAGAAGGTTGATGCAGGACGCTACAGTTACTTTGAGAGGTTATTAACAATTTAATTTTGTTTGTGGGTGGTTATGAAGAAAAGACAGCTCGGCAGACAAACTAGGCATAATGAACATCAATACATCACACACTGTTAAATGTAATTGCTTTGAAATAACATATACCAAAACAATGTAATAATAATGTATTTGCTGAAATGATAGTAACTCGACCTTATGCACCTGGTGCTTGAAGCTGTTTCTGAAAGAGGTGTTCAGGTGAAATTAGAAATGCAAGCAATGTTCATGGTTTTCAGCAACTTCACTCATTCACAATCTCTCCTGGCTGTGTCTTGCCTTAGAATTGCTTAACTGTAGCCTGCATTGTGCCGAGTCACTGAAAGTTCTGTCTTTTGTTTTACTCCTCTAGTTCAATCGTGTTTAGGTTAGTGTATTATTGTCATGTGTACTGAGGAAGAGCAGAAAGCTTTTTTGTTGCGTGCTATCCAGCCATTGGAAAGACTATACACGATTTGGGCTCCCACACTCTAAAGACATTCAGGTTTGTAGGTTAATTGGCTTTGGTAAAATTGTAAATGGTTCCTAGTGTGTAGGATAGTGATGGTGTACAGGGTGATTACTAGCTAGTACGGATATGATGGGCCGAATAGCCTATTTCTGCACTGTATCTATAAAGTCTAAAGTATCTCTAAAGGTTACAATCAAGCAGTCCACATTGTACAGATACAGGATAAAGAGAATAACGGTAAGTGCAAGATAAAGTCCAATAAAGCCCTATTAAAGATAGTCCAAGGATTTCTGTGGTAGATGGTAGGCCAGGACTGCTCTCTAATCAATGGAAGGGAGGTTGGTTTGTGTGATGGCCTGGGATGTGTCCACAATTCTCTGCAATTTCTTGTGGTTTTGGATGGAGCTGTTCCCAAATCATGTATCTCAATAAAATGCATTCTACAGCACACCTGTGGAAGTTGGGGAGAGTTGTTGGTAATATGCCGAACCCCCTCAGTCTTTTAAGGAAGTAGAGGCATCGGTGTGCTTTATTAGGTTGGGCAGCACCATGGAAACAGAAACAGAGTTAATTTTTCACACTGATGATCCTTTGTCAAGACAGAGTAAGATATAATACAAGGGGTCTCAAGAAAGGCCCTGACCCAAATTGTTAACCATCCTTTTTCTATAGAGATACTGCCTGACCACTGAGTTACTCCAGCACTTTGTGTCTATCTTTACTATAAATCAACATCTACAATTATTTGTTTATACAAGATATAAGACGTTAGTTTTATATTTTTCAGATATGTTGGGGGAGAAGTCTCATGGTTATTTCAAATCAGAAGGGTCATTTAGCCTATTGAGTCTCCTGGTAGAGGAATCCTGTCAATGCCATGGTCTTTATCCATTACCCTGCAAGGCCTGCAGCATAATCAAGGACCAGTCGCATCCTGGCCACTCCTTCTTCTCCCCTCTCCCATCAGGCAAAAGGTGTGCAAACGCACACCATCAGATTCGATGACAGTTTCTTCCCAGTTGTTATCAGGCAGCTGAATCATCCTACCACAACCAGAGAGCAGTGCTAAACTACTATCTACTTCTTTGATGACCCTCGGAGTATCCTTGATCAGACATGCTCACTTTACCTTGCATTAAACGTTATTCCCTATCATGTATCTATACACTATAAATGGTTCGATTGTAATCATGTATTATTTTTCTGCTGACTGGTTAGCATGCAACAAAAAGCTTTTCACTGCACATAGAAACATAGAAACATAGAAATTAGGTGCAGGAGTAGGCCATTCAGCCCTTCGAGCCTGCACCGCCATTCAATATGATCATGGCTGATCATCCAACTCAGTATCCCGTACCTGCCTTCTCTCCATACCCTCTGATCCCCTTAGCCACAAGGGCCACATCCAACTCACTCTTAAATATAGCCAATGAAACTGGCCTCAACTACCCTCTGTGGCAGAGAGTTCCAGAGACTCACCACTCTCTGTGTGAAGAAAGTCTTTCTCATCTCGGTCTTAAAGGATTTCCCCCTTATCCTTAAGCTGTGACCCCTTGTCCTGGACTTCCCCAACATCGGGAACAATCTTCCTGCATCTAGCCTGTCCAACTTAAGAATTTTGTAAGTTTCTATAAGATCCCCTCTTAATCTCCTAAATTCCAGAGAGTATAAACCAGAGACAGTCCTGACATCCCAGGAATCAGTCTGGTGAACCTTCTCTGCACTCCCTCTATGGCAATAATGTCCTTCCTCAGATTTGGAGACCAAAACTGCACGCAATACTCCAGGTGTGGTCTCACCAGACCCTGTACAACTGAAGTAGAACCTCCCTGCTCCTGTACTCAAATCTTTTGCTATGAAAGCTAACATACCATTCGCTTTTTTCACTGCTGCTGCACCTGCATGCCTACTTTCAATGACTGGTGTACCATGACACCCAGGTCTCGTGCATCTCCCCTTTTCCTAATCGGCCACCATTTAAATAATATTCTGCTTTCCTGTTTTTGCCACCAAAGTGGATAACCTCACATTTATCCACATTATACTGCATCTGCCAAACATTTGCCCACTCACCCAGCCTATCCAAGTCACCTTGCAGTCTCTAGCATCCTCCTCACAGCGAACACTGCCCCCAGCTTAGTGTCATCCGCAAACTTGGAGATATTGCCTTCAATTCCCTCATCCAGATCATTTAAATAGCTGGGGTTGCGGTAACCCCACTAGTTACTGCCTGCCATTGTGAAAAGGACCCTACTCTTTGCTTCCTGTTTGCCAGCCAGTTCTCTATCCACATCAATACTGAACCCCATAAGTTTGTATACTAATCTCTTATGTGGGACCTTGTCGAAAGCTGGAAGTCCAGATATACCACATCCACTGGCTTATCCACGCTACTAGTTACATCACCTTTTCACTGCACCTTGGTACATGTGACAATAAACTAAACTAATGCCTATTCTCCCTATGCAATTTAAGCTGTGGGAACTACCTGAATTTTTAACATATTGTGTTAAAATATTATACAAATCATACCTGAAACTCGTCAAGAACAAAGTCTGCACATTTTGTTTAAATATGACAAAAACTTCCAATTTTCCGAGTAGTAATTGTCCAATCAATGCACGTTTGACATTGAGGTCGGACGCTAATTGACCAATCCTGAGCTTTGTTATATGGTCGCTAGGCAGCGAGGACTCTGGGTTTGCTCCTCATTACATCAATAGCAAGGTTTCCAAGGATAAAGGTAAGGCTAAACTTGCTGATCATTTTGTTTTTCAATTCATTTATCTTTATAAAATTATAAAACTGTTAAATAAAAATGATAAATAACAAACGTACAGTTAGGGTCAGGGTCAGGGTCAGGGTTAGGGTTAGGATGACCAGGGTTAGGTTTAAGGTCAGGGTCAGGGTTAGGGTCAGGGTCAGGGTCGGTCGGTCGGTCGGGCTTGACGGTAGGCCAATGGATGCTGTGGAGGATCGGTCGGGCTGTCAGAAGGCCAGTGAATGCTGCGAGGGTCGGTCGATCTGTCGGCCCACCAGTCGATGCTGCGAGGGGTCGGTCGGGCAGTTGGTCGGCTGGTGAGTGCTGCGAGGGGTCGGTTTGGCTGTCGGCCGGCCGGTGTTGCAGCGAGTGGGTGGACTGATTGAGCCAGCACTATGCGGGTGCTGAAGGCAGCCCAGGCGGCATGCAAGGCAGTGCTGCTCCCCACCATCATCACCACGATGATCCAGAAGGCCATGCTGGCCGAGGTGGACGCGCTGCAGGGCCACAGTTCCAGAGCCGCAGCCGGTCCTAAAGCGGTTCCAGCTCCAGCCGTGGGCAGCTCTGGAAGGGGTGTGAGTTAGAGTTAGTATAGGGTTAGGCATTTTTCTCACAGTGGAAGATGCCTTAGCCTTCCCCCAGCCTGGCACTGCCCCAGTTCCACTATGTCCGTGATCCCAACTCTGCACACTGGCAGTCAGTGGGGTTCAGTAAATGGGGGAACCCAGAAGAACTGCCCTCACCCATTAATTAGGCTGGTTCAGGAGCCGGACCTCTGGAGCAGCCTCATTCAAAATACACTCACAATTATATTAATATATATAATATATATATAGTTTAAATAGATTGCAACATGGAAATAGGCTCCCTATGGTATGCCTGATCTGCTGCGTTTTTGTGTCTTTCTTTGGTAAATTAGCATCTGCAGTTCCTTGTTTCTACTCACTAATAAATAAAGGTGTTTCCTCATATTTCCCTATAATTTTTATCTTTCACTAAATTATTCCCCCTGATCCTTAAACCATCCACTAATGGGAATAGCTTCCCTCAGTGCACACTATCTCAACTAGTCGTTTACCACTCTAACAAATTTCCTCTTAACTTTTTGTTCCAGGAAGGGCAATCTTCGGTTTAACCTTAGTGTCACAGTTCCTAAAATTGTCCTAGTAAATCTTTTCTGTAAGCCCTCCAGCATCCTCACAACTTCTCTTCATGTAAGTGACCACAATATGATCAATATTTCAGTTGAGGCCCAATAACGTGAGCGTGGTAGTTATATCAACCATAGTTCATAGAAACGTAGAAACTAGGTGCAGGAGTAGGCCATTTGGCCTTTCGAGCCTGCACCGCCATTCAATATGATCATGGCTGATAATCCAACTCAGTATCCCGTACCTGCCTCCTCTCCATACACCCTGATCCCCTTAGCCACAAGGGCCATATCCCTCTTAATTATAGCCAATGAACTGGTCTCAACTACCTACTGTGGCAGAGAATTCCAGAGATTTACCACTCTCTGTGTGAAAAATGTTTTTCTCATTTTGGTCGTAAAAGATTCCCTTATCCTTAAACTGTGACCCTTTGTTCTGGACTGCCCCAACATCGGGAACAATCTTCCTGCATCTAGCCTGTCCAACCCCTTAAGAATTTTGCAAGTTTCTATAAGATCCCCCCTCAATCTTCTAAATTCTAGCGAGTACATGCCAAGTCTATCCAGTCTTTCTTCATATGAAAGTCCTGACATCCCAGGAATCAGTCTGGTGACCCTTCTCTGTACTCCCTCTATGGCAAGAATGTCTTTCCTCAGATTAGGAGACCAAAACTGTACGCAATACTCCAGGTGTGGTCTCACCAAAACCCTGTACAACTGCAGTAGAACCTCCCTGCTCCTATACTCAAATCCTTTTGCTATGAATGCTAACATACCATTCGCTTTCTTCACTGCCTGCTGCACCTGCATGCCTACTTTCAATGACTGTGTACCATGTCACCCAGGTCTCGTTGCATCTCCCCTTTTCCTAATCGGCCACCATTCAAATAATAGTCTACTTTCCTGTTTTTGCCACCAAAGTGGATAACCTCACATTTATCCACATTAAACTGCCATGCATTTGCCCACTCACCCAACCTATCCAAGTCCACTTGCAGCCTCCTAGCATCCTCCTCACAGCTAACACTGCCCCCCAGCTTCATGTCATCCGTAAACTTGGAGATGTTGCATTCAATTCCCTCATCCAAATCATTAATATATATTTCAAATAGCTGTGGTCCCAGCATCGAGCCTTGCGGTACCCCACTAGTCACTGCCTGCCATTCTGAAAAGGACATGCTTACTCCTACTCTTTGCTTCCTGTCTGCCAGCTAGCCTGTTCTCTATCCACATCAATACTGAAGCCCCAATACCGTGTGCTTTAAGTTTACACACAAATCTCTTATGTGGGACCTTGTCGAAAGCTTTCTGAAAGTCCAGATATAACACATCCACTGGTTCTCCCTTATCCACTCTACTGGTTACATCCTTGAAAAATTCTATAAGATTCGTCAGACATGAATTACCTTTCATAAATCCATGCTGACTTTGTCCAATGATTTCACCACTTTCCAAATGTGCTGCTATTCCATCTTTAATAACTGACTCTAGCAGTTTCCCCACTGCCGACGTTAGACTAACTGATCTGTAATTCCCCGTTTTCTCTCTCCCTCCCTCCCTCTCCCTCCCGTTCAATTGTAGTACGCTTGTTTCCGAGTCAGAAGGTTGTTTGTTCAAGTCGTGCTCCTGAATTCTCAACCCATGTGTTCAAGCTGACATTCTAAATCAGTGGGGGACAAAAGTGCTGGAGAAACTCAGCGGGTGTGGCAGCATCTATGGAGCGAAGGAAATAGGCAATGTTTCGGGCCAAAACCTTTCTTCAGACAGTGTTCTGTTCTAACTGAGGTTCTGCCTTACAGATGAAACATGAAATTGATATCCCATCTATCGTCTCATGTAGATGTAAAAGATCACAAGAGAGTTTGTTTTTTTAAAAAAGAGCAGAAACAATCTCTGATATTTTTAGAAATGTTTATTTCTGAATCAAAGTCAGTAAAAACAGAATAGCTAGTTATTATCACTGTCATTTTTGGAAACTTTCTGTGTAAATCAATTACTCTGTTCATATCACAACAGTGACCTCACTATATAAATTCATCTTTTCTTTCATCACTGAAATCTTGTTGAAAGAAACTAGTCAACATCCAGGAGATTAAAAAAAACCCACGAGATCTTCAATTAACTAATGGTGCAAATGTTTTTGTTTAGGTCACAGCAACTGAAGTGCATTAATAAAAGCAACAGGATTTACTAAAACATTATCATCTTCAGTTCTCCCAAATTACTGCTGCATCTTCAGTGGAAGTTCAGCAATCACCTATAACAATAATTAATTATGACATGTGGATTCATTAACACTGTTAAGACCAGCACACAAAGCTCTTCCTACGGACAGCCAAGAATGGAGGAGGGCTTATTGATGACAAGAGTAGCAGTCTGTGATCAGCAGAAGCACTTGACAGAACTCCTCAACCAAGAGTCTCCTCTTCACCCAGAACCCTATCCAGTACAGTTTTGCCTGGCGAACCCAAGATCCAAGAAATGGCCGAGAGAATCTCATCCATCTGATGACATACCAGGGGAGAGAGAGAGGAGAGAGAGAGAGAGAGAGTCTTTCAACGTGTTTCTTAACTACAGATGCACGATTTGAGTTGTAGCAATGGTTCATCTTTTTGCTTCATGGTAATGACCGCTTATTTTACAAATCAGTGAACTTAACACACATACAAAGACAGAACGCAGCCTTTGTGACTATGGTTCTGCTGAATTGGGGAACAGAGCTGATCTGTAGAGGGAGGTGCATTTGTACAGTGCAATCATGATCTCAAGATGGTCCAATATGTTCAATGACAATGAAGTGCTTGTTTGAAGTTTAATCACTCATCTTATAGAATTTATTTGTATATTTCTCCAGAAAATGATTTGCAAGTTCCACATTTTTATCAATGCCATTGTTCCATGTTGCTTCTTCTTATGGAGTCCACATCACAAGATTAGAAATTGTTCAGCCAGAGCTGAACAAATTTCTCGGCATCTGCATACAAAGGCGTCTTGTGCTTCTTGTGCATAGAGGTGGAAAGATTGATGGAAATAGGGCGACGACGTGAATGCTCTTTTTCTTGACCCTATCATGTTGCTGGAAAGGGTATTAAAAAATGTTCTTTTACAATAACTTCAAACCTTTTATGTTCTAGTAAAAAAATAAATTTATAGCAGGTTGTCTGTTTAAATCCCCAACATTTTGATCTTGTTAACATATAACAAGTGCAGGCAATAAACATTGCAGACAATTTGAAATGCTTTGGACCATTTTCTTTTGAAGATGAACCTTCCGTTGCTGAAGAGATGAATAACATTGATAACATTTCCCTCTCTCATTTAACCTTGCTTAATGTTGATAATTGCAACACTTTTCATTTAGGGGCGGCACGGTGGCGCAGCGGTAGAGTTTCTGCCTTACAGTGCCAGGGACCTGGGTTCGATCCTGACTACGGGTGCTGTCTGTACAGAGTTTGTATGTTCTCGCTATAACCTGCGTGGGGACCTCAGAGATTATGTAATTACATTAAGTACTATTCTTGAATAGTACAGATGTTTCTTGATTAGTACAGGTGTCATAGGTTTTGGGGAGAAGGCAGGAGAATGGGGTTAGGAGGGAGAGAAAGATCAGCCATGATTGAATGGCGGAGTAGACTTGATGGGCCGAATGGCCTAATTCTACACCTATTCCTTATGACATAAAGTAGAATCATGACATCCTGACTCTTATACTTAATGCCCTGACCGGGACATGAAGGACAGCGCACCATATGCGCAATTACCACTCTATCTATCTGTAAGTAAGTAAATTTATTGGCCAAGTATTCACATACAAGGAATTTGCCTTGGTGCTCCACCCACAAGTAACAACATGACATACAGTGACAGTTACAAATGACTCAGAAAACACTAAACATCAATAGTAATAAAACATTAATGATAATACACCATTGATCAAGCATGTGAACCAACAAAATACCAGATCAAAGGGAGGCTACAGATTTTCGGCTGTTGAGTAGAGCAACTACTCGTGGATAAAAACAGCTTTTATGTCTGGCTGTGGCAGCTTTGACAGTCCAGAGTTGCCTTCCAGGGGGGAAGTGATTCAAAGAGTTTGTGGCCAGGGTGAGAGGGGTCAGAGATAATCTTGCCCATTCACTTCCTGGCCTTTGCAGTGCACAGTTCATCAATGGAGGGAAGGTTGCAGCCAATAACCTTCTCAGTTAAGTGGACAATTCGCTGCAGCCTCCGGGTGTCGTGCTTGGTGGCTGAGCCAAACCAGACCATGATGGAGAAGGTGAGAACAGACTCTACGATGGCCGTGAAGAATTGGACCATCATTGCCTGTGGCAGATTGTGTTTCCTCAGTTACCATAGGAAGTACATCCTCTGTTGTGCCTTTTTGACTATGGAGTCGATGGTAGCCCCCCACTTGGAGACGATGGTTCCCAGGAACTTAAAATACTCCACAGATGTGGCTGTGGTGTTGTTGATGGTGAGTGGGGTGAGGGGAGGGGGAGCTTTCCTAAAGTCTACAATCAATTCCACTGTCTTAAGAGCATTGAACTCTAGGTTGTTGCGATGGCACCAGGACGCCAGCTGTGACACTTCCTGTCTGTAGGCAGATTCCTCCCCAGTTGCCACTTTCAGGGTGTTATGGACTTGGACCCCAAGATCGCTCCAAAATTCAAACTGTAGGCCCTTTGAAGATAAAATGCCATTTAACTTCTTAATTATTTGTTGGACCAGTCTACATTTGTTTTGTGAATCATGCACTTGAGCACTTGGATAGATTGAGTGAGCAGGCGAAAGTCTGTTAAACAGCGTTTAATGTGGGGATTTGGGAGGTCATGAACTTTGGTAAGAGAACTCAAAAGACAGATTATTATCTGAATGGAGAGACATTGCGAGTGAGTGAAGCACAGAGGGATGTAGGTGTTTGAGTGCATGATTCACAAAACTATAGTAGACAGGTCCAACAAATAATTAAAAAGGAAAATGATATTTTGGTCTTCATTTGTAGGTGGCTGCAGTTTAGAAACAAGGAGGCTTTGTTGCAATGATGTAGGATGTTGGGTTAGGATTAGTGTTAGATATTGGAGGCAGTACAAAGATGATTCATTGAGCCATTTCCTGGGATAAACAGGTTGTCCTGCCAAGAAAGATGAAATTGTTTGGTCCTCTATTCCTTGGAGTTTAGAAGAATGATGGTGACTTTATTCAATATATGATCCGAAGGACAAGATATGGAACAAGTCATTTAAAACGGGTAGGCAGAAAATTCTTCCAGAAGTAGGTGATGAATCTCTGGAATTCTTTGCCCCTGCATATGGTTGAAGCAAAATCATTAGAAGTATACAAACCGGTGGTAGATAAGTATTTGACAGATTGAAAAATAAAGGGGTATGGAGAAATGACACAGCAAAGGAGTTGAGGCCAGCATAGATCAGTCATGCTCATATTAAATGGTGAGGCAAGCTTGAAGGGCCTAATGGCCGGCTCCTATTTTCATGTGTCCTTGTGCTGGATTTTGGAAGGCAAAACCTGACGTTATCAAGAGATAAGAAACACTGTAGCATGTTTATCTTCACTTTGTCAAGTACAATATTCCTTGTTTGACTGAACAAATTATGGCTCTAGACTGTTAGCAGAATTGGCAGAGACTTTCATGAGTTTAATTCCCATTGTTGCAAGACTATATATGAAGCCACTGACTCATGTTGATGCTGTTACTCACGGCAGGAAGCAAAGCTGTTAACAGCTGCCAACTCATCTTGATGCACTTATTCAATCAGTCAATACTTTCTGCTTAGCAATGCCAGAGTGTTAGCAGAGGCGTCTTACCAGCATCACTATCACTTGTTTATGTTCTGTCTCTCTCTCTCTCAGTGAAATTGTTTATTCTCTCCAGACACTTTGAATGCCTTGGATCTTGCTAAATGCCCTGATGTTCTCTCTCTCTCTGTCTTTTGAGCTTTCCTGAGGCTGTATGCCAACTGTGTCTTCCTGTTTCTAAGATAACACTATTTCAGTAGTTTACAGGACACACGGGCAGCCACCTCTCAAGCACACTTCAAAAAGCATTTTTAAAATTAGCTGGCTACGCGTCAGAGACCATTCTAATGTATTTTTTTCATACTTGATCTGGAATTCAGAATGTCCACCATTAAACTTATGTTGAATTAATGTAGATGAACAATGCAATCTTTCTCTCTGAGCATTATATAATCAAGCATTGATCAAGAAATGACCCTTACTATAATTATGGATTTACTTGCAAGGTCTTTTTTCTTCAGCTGTCTTATAGGAAATATAAAACTGCCGGGCGGCTCATCAGCTGATGTTTGCTGGTAGGTTAGGTAGCTACTTTAAATTATCCTTCGTGTAGTGAAAGAGTTGATGGGGATTTAAGAGGAAAAATATGGAGTTAATATGGATAGGTGCTTGAAATTCAGTGTGCCGGGTCTGTTGTGCGATGTGACTGACAGTGTTACAATAAATGTACTGTACATGTAATGTACAATGTAATGTACAATGTAATGTACAATGTAATGTACAATGTAATGTATTAATCTCTTGCTCCATCCTAGTATATTTCTGTATTCAATAAGAGAGAGAGACACAAAAAGCTGGAATATGCAGAAAGCTTGCAAGTACACAAATATTATTGAGTTCCCCGTTTTAATGCAAGAGCAAAAATCATGTAATCTGCATTGTAAAGCCCTCAACGTGCAATAATGACAACCACATTATATCAGAATGCTGATGTATGGGGCATTGAGAATCCTATATTGGGAGAAGGCAGGAAACTTGTTCCGAGAGTAGAGAAGCAGGAATTTAATGTGAAGCTTGGTTTTGTTGGACATCTGCCTACTTATTTTGATGCTATAATTTCCAATCAAGCAGTCAATTGAAAATATCTGTGATCCTGTTTCAAGAGAGAGGTTTTAAAATTCCTGAAAGCAAGAAATGCTGAAGAGGAAGCTTATATTTATTATAAAAAATGTAGTTATCCCCTATGTTGAGTCATATTGTGATTAACCATATGTGGGCAAGAGGAAATATTAATCATTCAGCTGTGCAAGATAATAATGGAGAATCCAAGCGTTGTATAAAAGAGTCTTTCTTTCAACACGTTTCTCAACTACAGATGCACGATTTGAGTTGTAACAATGTTTCATCTTTTTGCTTCATGGTACATTCTAATGACTGCTTGTTTTACAAATTCGTTGAACTTAATGGGCCTGTCCCACTTAGGCGATGTTTTGAGCAGACTGCCGTCAAGTTACCGGCAGTCCGCCTGAAAAACCGGCAACTGGAACGACGACTGTCAGAGTGGAACACACACATGAGTACATTGCTTCCTTCACCAGCCTATTATGCAGGTGGGGGACAGAGCAAGCGGGGTGAGCACTGCCTAAAAAAAATCACACGGTGCAAAGCCAAGGTGATATATACACACTCCGCAATGAACAGGAAGGTTGGCGCTGTAATTAAGATGGCTAGCACAGTGTACGGTAAGTCCTTTAAGAGAGGAGGGAGAAGCGGGGAGTAGGAGTGGAGACAACTTTTAATAAGCCAGAGATACACGGCTGTGAAGCTCGGCGGACATTTAACATTACTGGTCGATTATCCTTGGTTCAGAAAACTACTGCTTAAATTTTTTTTCCCAATGAGCCAATGAAATTCACCGGTCAGCACCGGCTACAACCCACGAGAACCTCCGAGAACCTTCAGCCTCCTGGCAACCCACTAGGACCTCCTGGTGACCCACCTACGGCACGAGAATTCTCTCTACTCTTTATGGCGGCTTCTTTCTAGTCCATGTAAAATTTACGGCGACCATAATGAGGCCGCAACTAGTTCCCAGAATGCGGGAACTCCTCGCGACCATGAAGGCGACTCCCCGACAACTACCCACGAACATGTGGCGACCAAGTGGTGACTGCTTAGTCTCCTGCAGCGCCTGAAAAGACGACTAAGTGGGAGAGGCCCATAACACACATACAAAGACAGAACGTAGCCTTTGTAACTGTGGTTCTGCTGAATTGGGGAACACAGCTGATCTGTAGAGGGAGGTGCATTTGTACAGTGCAATCACGATCTCAAGATGTTCCAATATGTTCAAAGACAATGAAGTGCATGTTTGAAGTTTAATAGTAAGATTAAACGAGAACTTACCAAGTTTGAAGGTTGATCTGTATTTTACGAGGAGTCGCGGTGAGGGATTTCGTGAAGACCCCGCCAACACGCATGCGCGGTATCCTTCAAAGCAGCGGTGTGGAATCACAGAACCAAAACCATGACTAAAAATAGTAAGATGAAAAACGTAGAACTACCTGGTTGACCTTATGATAGTGGGTGGGAGCGGTGGGCACGAAATCCCTCACCGCGACTCCTCGTAAAATACAGATCAACCTTCAAACTTGGTGAGTTCTCGTTTAATCTTACTATTTTACTTTGGAGTCACGTGAGTGACTTCGTGAAGATTTCAAAGCTCTGTGATTTCACGCCCTGGACAACGTCCATGCTTATCACACTGCCGCCATTCTGATGGAGGAAGGCTGTTAATGGAGTTCAGTCGAAACTGGCTGAAAAATCAACACAATTTATTAATCAAATAAACAACAAACCCCTAATTCGGGGACAGACATTTACTGAGCGGTTCCCAGGATAGCTTCTGTGAATGTCACAGGGGCAGTCAGAGGCTTGTTATAGAACCGCTGAAAAGTTTTTTCACTGGCCCAGCCCGCAGTGGCGAGAATGTGGTCCATGGGCACCTCCATGGCTCTCGCTGCTGATGTGGATGCAGCCCTGGTGGAACAAGACTTAAAGATGTCAGTAGCAACTCCTGCTGCATCCAGCACCATCCTGAGCCACCTGGCGATAGTCTGTGTAGTCACTCGACGATGCGGAGGTTTATGGCTGATGAGGAGTCCCTGTTCCTTCATCCTGATAACTCCAGTAACTCGGATGTAGTGGTGGAGATGGGTGACTATGCAGTGTGGCATCTACAGGGTACGCCCGAAATTCCAGCTGCAGCCCATGCGCCCCTGGCCTGTGCTGTTTTAATAATTCTTTGACAAAGAATTTTATTTGACCAGGGGTGGCCACCATGCTGTCCAGTCACAGTTTCTGTAACGTCTGGACTCGTTGGGCTGTCGTCAGTGCCATGAGCATCACCACCTTGAGGGTGAGCTGTTTCAATGGTAGCTCATCTATTGGAGCCCAGCTCCTCAGTAGGGTCAGCACGATCCCCACATCCCACGTTACTGTATATCTGGGTCGTGGAGGGTTGGTGTTGAACACTCCCCTCATTAGTTTAGACACCAGGTGGTTGGAGCCGACACCTATATCCAGGTATGAAGACAGCGCACTCCTGGCACTGTTGATGGCACTGTAGCTGAGGCCAGCATCAAAATGGAGGCCTGCTAGAAACTCCAACACATCAGGTATTGTTGCCGAGTTGGAAGACTTGTTGTTCCGGGCACAGAAAACCTCCCACTTTCTGATTTGAGTGAGGTATTGTTTCCGGGTTGATTCCCGGCTCGATGCAGCAATAAGGTTTATGGCTCTTGACGAGATGCCTGCCCGGATGAGCGGTCTTTTCAGAACCTGCAAGCCAACAAGTTTAAATGACCATGGCAAGGATGACTGATCCCCGTAATAGGGTGAGTAATCAATTTGGGATGTTTCCCAATCGCCATCCATGGCTGTTTTAAAAATTTTTCAACCATCGGGTACCATGGTTGTGTAGGCCAGTCGGGAATGATCAATATGCCAGTTGCAGAGTCTAGTTTAATTTTCTGCAATACCCGACTGATGAGGCAGAATGGGGGAAATGCGTAGCAAAACCATTTCCCCCAATGGAAACGCATCCATTGCTATTGCCCCAGAGTCTGGTTCCCATGACACATACGTTGGTATCTGATGGTTCAACCTGGACGCAAATAGGTCAATATCTGGTGTCCCAAAATGAGATATAATATCTCTAAAAATTTGTGGATTCAACATCCACTCGATGTTGTCATTAAAGACTCGTGACCTGGTGTCCGCCACTGTATTAAGCTTCCCAGGCAAATAGGTCGCAGTAATCCAAATGTTTCTTTCAATGCACCAGTGCCAAATTGTATTAGCCAATTCATCACAAGATAGCGACCTGATACCACCCATATGATTGATGTAAGCCACCACTGTAGTATTATCTATATGAAGGCGGACATGTAAATCCTGTGAATTAGTACAGTAAGCCCGCAGTCCATGAAATGCTCCCAGCATTTCTATATAATTTATCCCATGTGACTCCAGGAATGTAGACTCATGAGAGTTCCATCTGCCACCACAACTGGACATCGTATCAGTTGCTCCCCAGCCTTGTGCGCTTGCGTCAGTTTATAACACAACATCAGGGTTGCCCACTATGATAGGTCTATGACATTCTCTAATATTGTCAACCCACCATTGTAGCTCATTTCTAGCTTCTGATGGTAGCCAAATTGGCCGATCAAAGTGACCAGCATTTGTTTTTAATGCTGTGATTTTTGATCTTTGTAAATTTCGGTAGTGTAGCGGTCCGAATCATGCAGCTGGGAATGCAGCTACCAATTTGCCTATAACTTTTGTTGTTTGCCGAATAGTCGGTACCCTGGCGCAAGCAAGATTGTGGCACTCTTCGATAATAGCAGTAGCTTTATTAGTTGGGATGGTAATCTTCATTAAATTGGTATCTAGGGTGAACCCCAAATAATCCATAACCTGTACCGGGTGCAATTTTGATTTGTCTGGATGGATTACGAATCCCAGCTTCTCGAACAGAGCCTTGGTTGCAGCCATTCCTTGAATCGCCAATTGGAGGGTCTGACCCACTATAAGGATATCATCCAAATATGCCATTACTATATAATTTTGTTGTCAGAGAAGAGCCAATATAGGTTTTACCAATTTGGTAAACAGCCTAGGAGCTGTGGTGATTCCATTGGGCAATGCCTTATATTCCCATAACTGACCCTTCCAGACAAACTTCAAAAATTTCCTATAAGCCTTAGCAATGGGTACCGTATAGTATGCATCTTTCAAATCGATGCATGCCATAAAGTGCCCTGGGTAAAGCATCTGCTTAGCTGTTTCAAACGTATCCATTTTGAAATGGGTGTATTGTACAAAATTGTTCAATTCAGTTAAGTCTATTATTATCCGACATCCCCCATCTTTTTTAATCCTAGTGAAGATGTTAGACACAAACTCAATTGGTTCATGCTTGGTTTTGCCAATTACCCCTTTTTCTGCTAACCGTATAATTTCAGCTTGTCCTGCCTCCACCTCTTTTTGGGATAGAGTAAATTTTCTACGAGGCGAATGCTGAGTAGGGGGATTTATACCTTCAATAAATTCTATAACATATCCTTGAACACTTTGTAAAATAAACTCATCCGTGGTGACAGTTTTCCAAATGTCCAAGAAAGCCCGCAATCGCCCACCTATTTGTGCAGGAGGGGATGCTATGGCGTGAGAAGAACCAGACCCCCTTACCTCCAAGGTTAACGGCGGTTCCGTACATACGGTGTTTTGAGTGGGCGTTGTGGAGGTTGACGAGTCGGCGGCCGCATTTTCCATGCAGGCCATTGCTGGCCTTGCCCTAAAAAAGGTCGTTGCACTTGTTGGGATGGAGGTGGGTAGGATCTCTCTGCCCTTTCCGGCAGCCGTGTTCTCCAAGATGAATTAGGCTGTTGCCGGTGATATGGGTGAGGTCTGGTCGGTGGAGGCTTCATGAGGCCAGCTGTTTTGGCCTCCTCATCCAGTTCCTTCACCTGTTTGGATAGGTCTCCAAACAACTGATGCGGCGGTGGAGCGGTTGATGGTCGGCACAATCCCGCGAATTTGGGGTTGAGTGTGGGCTTTATGGAGCTCTTACGCAGGCAGTTTATTTCATATAGGGCGTTGCATAGGAGTGCCAGTGCGTCTTGCTGATCGCTCGACACATTATCCCCGTCCAGGGTCCTAGCAAACGGTGTTATGCCCGTGGAGAGAACTTTTAATATACGCTGGAGGCGGACATCCTGCATCCTGGTGGCCGTACTCAAGTGTCCCCAGATCTGGGCGTTAACCAAGGGCACACTGAGGTTGATGCAGTTTTCGGGCGGTTTTATTTCCTCCAAGGTATCATTGAGAACCTGACTCTGGAGTTGGTGCGTAGTCAGGTAATCAATGGTGCCCGCCAATTTGTGGTGCAGTGGTTCACCTGTCTGGGTGGTAGCGGCAAACTTACTCACCACTTCCAGCATATCCTCCTCATGCTCTGGCTCAGCGGCTACTGGCTGCCCCGGGTCGTCTTCGAATACAGCAGCTGGAAAATCCCTCAAGCTTCCTGCTGGAAACGATGAGATGCTGAGCGGAGTCCTCGCACGGTTGGTAGATGCCCGCGAGTCCCGTTCTTCTCGTTCCCGGTCCCGCTGGAGCAGTTGCTCCACTAAGAGCTCCAACCGCTCTATGCGACCGTCCCTGCTATGTGCAGCAAACAAGCCGACTTCCCCAGGCCCTGCAAACTCACTGGGGCTTCCACCATCGGACCACACCTCCTTAAGGTGCTGTCTAGGGTCCAATGGCAGGTCGTCGTGACCTACAGCCCAAGTAGGATCATACGACTCCCGCACGGACTCTCCGCTAGTCTGTCTTCTCCCAGACTGTGGCGGCCCACCTGTCTGGTAAGAAGGCAGGTGAGTTGAATCGGCGCCGGCCCCCGGAACCTGGCTCCCCGGAGTCCGTGCAGGCTTACCTCCACACATGCCCATCTTTTTTTGGCTGAGCTGGAGCTGCGCCCGATGTTGTCGGCGGTATCTGCTCCAGCAGGCCTACTCGACGCAGCCAGGATATTGCCAGGCTGCACTACGGCAGATTTCCCTGGCTGTGGTACGTTTTTGAACTTTGCAGGGCTCCCCTGTCGTGCGGCTGTCCCCCGGCCCAGCCCCCTCGGGTCTTCTGGAGCTCGGGGAGAGGTTGCTTGTAAAAAGCGAGACCCCTTGCCACGTACCTGTTTCCCCCCTCTTTTCTTGGGGGAAGGGGGCTCGAAGTCTAGATCCGATGCATCCAGCTCCGGAGCGGTAAACCATTCAGGTGAATCGGCCCCTGAATCAGCGGGAGCACCCGACTTCCGCATTCCTGCCCCTACACGCCTCGAAGCTGCTGGTGTTGCTTGTAGCTCTGGAGACAAGGGCCGTTGGCTGGTCGAAGCTTGACTTCTCGACAGAGCCTTTTTCTTGCCCTTGTCCATCTTGTAGGATAAAAGTAATACTTACCTACTGGCCTTTATGAAGGAGCCCGAGGAGAGAGCGCACTCCCCCCCCCCCAGCCTGCCGATGCAAATGCGCGCGACGATATGCCGCGCATGCGTGTTGGCGGGGTCTTCACGAAGTCACTCACGTGACTCCGAAGTAAAATCACTCATCTTATAGAATTTATTTGTATATTTCTCCAGAAAATGATTTGCCAGTTCCACATTTTTATCAATGCCATTGTTCCATGTTGCTTCTTCTTATCGAGTCCACATCACAAGATTCAAAATTTTTCAGCCAGAGCTGAACAAATTTCTCGGCACCTGCATACAATGGCATCTTACGCTTCTTGCATTTCTTGTTTTGTGGTGGAAAGATTGGTGGAAACAGGGCCGTGACGTGAATGCTCTTTCCTTGATCCCATCATGTTGCTTGAAAGGGTATTTTAAATATTTTTATTTACAATAACTTCAAACCTTTTATGTTATAGTAAAAAATAAATTTATAGCAGGTTGTCTGTTTAAATCCCCAACATTTTGATCTTGTTAAAATATAACAAGTGCAGGCAATAAACATTGCAGAAATTTTGAAATGCTCTGGACCATTTTCTTTTGAAGATGAACCTTCCGTTGCTGAAGAGGTGAATAACATTGATAGCATTTCCCTCTCTCATTTAGCCTTGCTTATGTTGATAATTGAAACACTTTTTAGTTAGGGGCGGCATGGTGGCACAGCGGTAGAGTTACTGCCTATAGTGCCAGGGACCTGGGTTTGCTCCAGGAGCTCCCTACAGGTTTGTAGGTTAATTGGCCTGGCAAATTGAAAATTGTCCCTAGTATGTGCAGGATTGTGTTAGTGTATGGGGATCGCTGGTCGGCACGGATTCGGTGAGTCGAAGGGCCTGTTACCGTGCTGTATCTCTAAACTAAACTAAAAAAAATGGATTTGTTTAACCATGAATTATCAGTGCCACTACACTTGGGCTAATTAATTGAATATCATAAATCATCTATGCCTGAGAGGAAGAAACCTATCCACGTACTCCAGCTAGGAATCTTCAAGAAGACAAACAATTTAGAAGGTAGACCCCGTTGAGATCAAAACCTCCTAGCTGCAAATAAATCTCACTCAACACAGAATAGGATTTTGTTTTGTTGACCATGTTGTCATTCTTTCTTCCACTGGATCCGAATGTGATCTACAATAAAACAATTCTGTTCTAGACACATCACAAGATAGGGATTCACTGTGAATCAATTGAGAAATTGCATAGCCGAATGTGTAATGATTACCAGATAAATAACAGTGAATAACAGAATAAACATCTAACAGTGCCAACAGGAAATCCAAAGTAAATATGGCCAGTGCAAGTCCAGGCTTGAATATTTGTAACAACTCATTAAATAGGGACTTGTGTGTTATCTTATTTTTGTGGAAGTGCTGAGAGTTTGTATTAGAGCATTGCTTCAAATTTCCAGTGTAACATGTACAGACTTGCCTGAATTTAGGCTAGCACTTTGATTATTATCAGTTTTGGGTGCAGACACTTGAAGCCAGACTGATAACGAATAGGAAAGGAAAACAAGTTCAAGGCAAAGGAGAATGTAATAGCAATAAAATCTCAACCTGAAGAAAAAATGAACAAACTTGATTTTTAAGTTTAGTTTAGAGATGCAGCGTGGAAACAGGCCCTTCAGCCCATCATGTCCGCAGCCAACTGATGATCACCCATTCTGTGTTCTATCCTAGACATATCTAGTTCTATCCTAGACATTAATGACAATTTGCAGAAGCTAATTATCCTACAAACCTGCACGTCTTTGGAATATGGGATGAAATTTACAGGCGTTTAATCATATTCCTCAGTTTTGCACCATAGCTCCTCAGCAAGCACATACACTGAATGTCCAAACCTGCAGTTCCTCTCGTACTGAGCATGATTACTTGTGCAACAGCACACCTTGTAGCGTTGTCAGAAGTGTTTGTCTGTAACGTGTCTGAATTTAGGAAGTGGGCTATGAATACACAGTCCACTGACCTGTGGCAGGAGTGGTAGGTACCACTATACAAGACAGACCCTTCCCAGGCACTAGGTCACTGATGGGGTATCACACCGTGCCTGACTTATTTGCAGATTCCTGCTGCACTATGCATAATTTTCTGATAAACTTCTTGCTGCGTATCACTGTTTTGTTCCCATCTCACTGCTACCATCAAGTTTAGCCCTGATCTGTTCTGTTCTGTATTTATTTATGCCTACTATATTCTATTGTGCAGAAGCAAAGCAAGAATTTCATTGTCCAATCTAGGACACATGACAATAAACTCTCTTGAATCTCTTGAATCTTGAAGGTACAGGAACCTGAGAACAATTATCTTCAGGTTCTAAAACAGCTGATGTGTCATTTTATTGTATATTTATTTATTACGTTCATGTGTTAATCTGCCTGTAAAGCTTCAGCAAGTAAGAATTTAATTGTTCCATTTGTGCAATATGTAATGAGACTTGGCTCTAACATGAGAATAGTGACACATCCATGAGTTTGTGAAAGTTTGTAGAATTATGTTGCTTTACCGTTCATTGATTGATGTAGCAGAATTCTGATCCTGTGCGATAACACAGATATAAATTTGTGAGATCATGATATGATATATCAATCCGTGTTCCTCAAAATGGCCTGCAAATGCTAGTCCAGAGCGAAGTGGAGAAGTGTTATTCCAGACACCACAAGGTGAGCCGAGAGCTCTCCTGCATCATGCACCCTCTTTCCCCTCTTGATATCTTCCCCAAATTCCCCCCTGCCACTTTCCTCTGAATTGTGGAATTTTCTGTTGGTTTAAACTGCAGTATCTGGCCATCCATGCCCCCAGTCCCATTCATCATTAAATTTGCTTTTGCTTCCACTCTGCTTTTGGATATCATGACACAATGCTGCCAATACCCAACTTCCCCAAACCAAAAATCATAAACCTGTAACACAAGCACTCCTTCCCCCACACCCATAACAAACTGGGAGAGTATGTAAGAGACTTGTTTTAAGCTGATAATGGATGTTAATGGACTCATTACCTTTTTAAAGGCACAAGTGCAATGCATACTTCAGCTCTGCCTATAAAGGGAAAATAATGAAGCCTTGCTGAAGGTGAATATTTTTTTAAAATGTCTCACTCTTTATTAATTCCTCAGTGCCTTTTTAATGCTGCACCGCCAACATGTTCTATTTTATTGACTTTTGTGTATCAAATGTACATATACTTTGAAACAAACCTAAAATATTGATTACATAATCGTTATGAACTGCGATGAAATATTTGTTGACCGGACTGGTGTTAAAGGAGAGGAACATAGATACGGATTATTACAAAATGGAAAGTGCATGCTTTGCAGCTGCTGTCAAATGCAAGTTGTTAAGATTTATGTTTTAAAGAACAGCAGATGGAATATTTAAGTGTCTGAAATGATACAAAATATGGCATGCCAGGAGGAACATCTGGGATTAGCAATCCTGTGACTGCACCTGTTACTATGCTTTCAAAATACTTGCAGGTCCAGACATGGCTGTCTGAATCAAATGTAACTATGTCATTCTATATTTGAATCTATTGATTGTTGTTGTGTATTAGTAGGGCATACGATATGTATTATGTTCTCCATGCACAGGATCCTTCAAGTGCACAGTTACCCTATTTTATTTACATGGAGTATTGTTCACTATTATGCTTTAAATTTCATCTACTATTCATGTGCCCACTTGTATATTTTGTCCAGTTCTCTTTAGGGTTCTTGTGTTGATACCTCATGTCCAGCTGCCTCTCCTTGCTTATGAATTTGAGTATTTGCATTGAACTTTTGAAATCAAGTCATTAATGTAAATTAAAAACAGTAGGGGTTCCAACAGTGAACCCTGAGGCAATCTGCACAGCACTTCCCCCATTGACATCATTTCCAGGCTTTACTTTGAATCCCCACTGCTTTAAGTTTAACCAGTACCCTTTTATGCAGGATTTTGTGAAAAGCTTTGGAAGTTGAAGTACAGCAAATAAGTTAAACATGTTGGTCAGGCAAGTTCTTCTTTCTCTGATCTACAGTGACTGCCTTTCCCAGATTATTATCATAAAATACATCTTTGTATTTGCATTCTCAATGCAATGCACACATCCCCTTGTTGTAAAGCACACAATCAGTTCCAAAGGAGTATTTGTTGACTGTACTTGTTACAGAAATGAAAAGAAGTTACATTTCAATATTAACATTTACAAATTCTCAAAGTCCTGTACAGTTAAAGAACCACATTGAAAGCTTGTTTTAAGTGAAGGGAGATGTGATAGCCAAATTACAGGTGGCAAAGTCCACAAACAACTAAGTATTCATAACCAGTCTGTGTTTGTGATGTTAGTTAAAGATATGTTGACCAGGATTTCATGAGAGTATTTCCTCTTCTATGAACAAATGCCATGAGATCATTAAATCCATTTGAGAGAGAGGTTGAGGTTACGATTTTGGTGTAACCTGAAAGGAAGCACCTCTGATATTACTGTCCTCTGTCCACAAGGGAGCTTAGATTACTTTTTCCTTCAAGACTTCAGAATGAGATTTCACCTCACAGCCCCTTCTTAAGACCATAAATACTGTTATTTAGCCATTATTGGCAGCAGAATGTGATGGCACAGGGTTTGTCTATTGGTTGCTACAAATATTTTGAATTTCTATTATTATTACAGCTTTTAATAGTCAAGATAAATCCAGGTGGGAGAATTTTTTCTGGGAATATTATGAAAAATAAACATTTTGTTGTTAAAAATGGTCATAGATGTATAATGAAAGTTTCATAGAATAATATCATTTTCACAAATACAACTTCCTGCTCAAGAAATATGGTATGTTTATACTTACAAGAAGCTTGGCAACATCAACTTTGCTTTTTCCAGCAATAGCTTCACAGTTTCTTTCAAAGATTCAAGTGAACTGATTATTATTCTGCTCTGGACTAAATGCTGGAATAACTCAGTAGGACAGGCAGAATCGCTGGAGAGAAGGAATGGGTGACGTTTTGGGTCAAGACCCTTCTTCATACCTGAAACATCACCCATTCCTTCTCTCCAGAGATGCTGCCTGACCCGCTGATTAACTCCAGCATTTTGTGTCTATCTTCGATTTAAGCCAGCATCTGCTGTTCTTTCCAACACACGTTATTCGGCTCTGCTGCTGTCAAAATCTAGTTAGGGTAAATAATCCATTCTGCCATTGCTTAAAGCTTGCAAATTGAATATAAGTGTCTTCATATTCAATAGTTTTCCCTTTGAGATCCTCCTTGTTTATGCTGTGGTGAAATTAACTTTGTTGTAGAAGTAACAATGCATCATTGCTATTGCAGATATTGGATGTCTCCACAGGCCAGTTGAATGTGGAGGTCGGGAAGTTTCTATCCTTTCTTCCCTGTTTCCCCTGGAATTGTGTCGAACCAGCAGTTTGTTGAGAAGCTCAGTACTGAAATAAAAGGAATTGCTGTACTTATCCACTACATTCCTATGTTTAAGAAGGAACTGTAGATGCCGGAAAATCGAAGGTAGACAGAAATGCTGGAGAAGGTCAGCAGGTAAGGCAGCATCTATGGAGCAAAGGAAATAGGCGACGTTTCAGGTCGAGACCCTTCTTCCGACCTGAAGAAGGGTCTCAACCCGAAACATCACCTATTTCCTTCGCTCCATACACACTACATTCTTATGATAGGTCAAGAAGATTTTGCAAATGTTAATTTAAAACTAAGTGAATTTCTAATAATATGAAACTTTCTAGCACAAAAACATTTTTTTTAGATTAGAGTCTTTATTACAAATTTTCATGAAAAATATGTTTAAAATTTCCAATAACATTTAGCCTTATTTTTCTCATCTATTCTCTTCTATTTGCATTTATCTTACTCACGTTTTGTATATCAGTTTCAGATTTGATAATAAATTCTAATGTTCTCTCTTCAAGTTTCTCTTTGTATCTCCTCCGAGTTTCCTTCAAAATTAGTTTGACTGCCTACTCTATAAAACCTTCCTAACTTTTGATAATGATGTGCTAGCTGCTTTGTCTAAATTAAGTTCCTACCTCAATGAGAAATGCACTAAACTGATCAACTTGCACCCTGTTGATGTAAACAGCAGTCTAAATCTGACTGATCACAGCCTCCTAACCCAAAAAAAACATATTTGTTCCTATTTTCTATTGGTTAACCAATCCATGCATTACCCCCAATAATGTGCACTCGAATTTTGTTCAATAATCTCACAATTTAGCAACGGTAAGAGTGCATCAACTGGTTTAACATTATCTAGTCTGTTAATTCCAACTTCAAATCCCAACAGACTTATCAAACTGTTGTTTCTGTATTTGCTATTATAATGCTATTATTATTTTGTCTTGACTGTTATCACTTCCTTGGATTAAGCCCAAATCATAATAAATAGCACATTTAGTAAATTGGATTTTCATCGTAAATCAATCCCTGCTTTGCTATATTTGTGTATTACATTACACCTAAAATTATTAATGTCAATACAACACCACAACACCAATAAAGTCCCTTTTCTTTTATAGCTATAGCAAGTAATTTATCCTGGCATGAAGGAGAGGTTCCAAATAACTTTGTGCACTGCTGTACATTGGTTTCGTTTTCTCTGCCTTTGTCTTGGTTAATTTACTGGAGAGTTCACTGGTGTTCCATCTGAGAGAGCTACTGTGCCGCTCTGTCAAAGCTCTAATTAGAGGATCAGTGGCCACTCTGTGCCTTGACTCAAGGCTATTGAGCTAACAAAGAGTGCAGGAACTGACCTGAACCCTGACTCTGTTTCGTAATCCTGCCAAGAATGACAATTAAATTATACTGGCAACCACAAAAGAGCAGGAACATAAATCACACACATTCTATGAAGGAAAACCTAAATGTTTTATGGATCAGTGACCATTGGTGGAATTTTAAATTAAAATAACTTCAGCAGCACAACCAAAATTGCATTGTGGATTGCAACTTCAAGAAAATGAAAAATCATTCTTTGATATGTTTCTTACTCCAGAGAAGATGTGAATGAAATACATATTGAAAATAATGTGAATGAAGCAAATATATTGAAAATGTTAATATATGTAAAAAGAAAATACTTCTTAAAATAAAAAGCTTCCCATTCCAAAAATAGTACAAATACTTCAGAAAGTAATTACAATATATTTGTTGGCACTCTTTATAGGATAATTGTGGTGAATCCTTATCACAATTAAATATTACAAATCCCTTTTAATGTAATGGTTTTACATCAATAGGATGCAGTAGCTTAAAATGTAGGAAATGCTCGGTTCACCTCTTTAGTGAGGACATTATTCAATTATTTGGGAGTAAGTTTGCTAAATAACCAACATTCCTTCTTGCTTTCCACTTTGAATTCTTAGTTCAGTTTATTGTTGCCACGTTAGTTAGTTAGTTTAGTTTATTGTCATTTGTACCGAGGTACAGTGAAAAGCTTTTGTTTGTGTGTAATTCAGTAAAATAAAAGATTATACATGATTACAATCAAGCCATCCACATGTACAGATAAGGGATAAAGGGTACAACATACAGTGCAAGATAAAGACCGATACGAGATTAGCCTTCAAAGGTATCCACTGTGGTAGCTGGAAGGTCAGGTCCGCTCTTGATGAGAGGACCGTTCAGTTGCCTGATAACTGCTGGGAAGAAACTGTCCCTGAATCTGGATTCTGATGAGAGCTGATTGATCTGAAATATTAACCACATTCCTCTCACCATAGATGATGCTTGCCCTGCTGAGTATTTCCAGCACCTCTAATCTCTTTCCGATTTCCAGTACCTTCAATGTTTGATTTTATAGCAGCTCACGATCTGTATACTATGTATTTGGATGAATAGATCAAATGCAGTAGATCCAAGTTTCAAGCAGGAAATTTCTACCAAAGTGGCCGTGGAAGCTCAATCATAGAATATGCTCAAGATAGAGTTGAATACGAGTTGAAGGCGAGATAGTGGTGCTGATGTAAGAAAAACTCAGCTGTCATCTTATTGAATGACAGAGAAGGCATAAGGGCCAAATGACCTGCTGCTTTTAGTTTAGAGATATATTTTATATGTTGTCGGTGTGTGTCTAGCGCTCCTTTGAGGATTTGGGGTTCAGGTCCTACTTAAAAAATATAGGCTAATCTGTAGTATTGAACGGGTACTTCATCTTCAGAGGTTCCATCTTTCTGATGAGGTGTTGAACTATCTGTTCTTTCAGGTGCAAGATAACAGTGCACAAAATTAAGAAGGGAAATTATCCTTGGACTCCTGGCTGGTATCTATTCCTCATTCCACTTTGCTGGAAAAACAAATTATTTGGTTTTATTTGCATGGCTGCTGTAGGAGCTTGTTCTTCGCATATATCAACAGAACGTCCACATTGCATTTCCAGAGTATCTCATTGGCTGTAGAACAGTGGAGGAACACGAACAGTGCCATCTTGGAAAGCACTTGGAAAACATAAGTTGATAGTAAGATTATTTAAGAAATATCTACCTAAATGTTCTGGATTTCCATCATGAACCATTACCACTCAATTATATATGCAATAAGGCAAAATATGCCTTTGTGCAGGGCTTCATGACCAGATTAAACTGCATACCACCAGTACTTTTTTTGTGACAGTACATGCAGATATGTATCTCCTTTTAACCTCTAAAAGGTTAAAAGAAGATTTTTAATGTTTTAGAATTTTTAACTCGCGTTTAATTGTTCAAATAATTAAATTAGGTGTCATACTCATAAGCATCTTAAGCAGTTGATAGGATGGTGACCTGCCATAGACACAACAAGGAGCAAAATGCATACTGACACAGAGAAAGCACTGCATACCAGGAATGACAATCAAAAAGACTGCCATACATTGACATTTTACTTCGGAGTCACGTGAGTGACTTCGTGAAGAACCCCGCCAGCACGCCTGCGCAGCATATCGTCGCACGCATCTGCAGCGGCAGCTGGGGGGGGGAGTGCGCTCTCCCCACCGGCCTCCCTCACAAGACCGGCAGGTGAGTATTACCTTCCTTTACAGCATGGACAAGGGCCGCAGGACGACGCTGTCGGGGAGCGGAGCTGAGCTGCGGCCAGCCGACGGCCTTTGTCCCCGGAGCTGCACGGAACGCCGGCAGCTTCAACGCATGTGGAAGTCGGGCGCGGAGCTGAGCTGCGGCCAGCCGACGGCCCTTGTCCCCGGAGCTGCACGGAACGCCGGCAGCTTTAACGCAACGGTGGGGGCTGGAATGCAGAGTCGGGCGCTCCCGCTAATACAGGGGCCGACTCACCCGAATGGGTTACCGCTATGGAGCTGCAAGCAACAGGTCCAGACTCCGAGCCCCCGTCCCCCAAGAGAATAAGGGGGGATACAGGTACGTGGCAAGGGGTCTTGTTTTCTTTTACAGGCAACCTCTCCCCGAGCTCCAGTAGACCTGAGGGGGCTGGGCTGGGGGACAGCCGCACGACAGGGGAGCCCTGCAAAGTGCATTGCGTACCGCAGCCAGGGATATCTGCCATCGTGCAGCCCGGGCATAACACTGCTGCGTCGTGTAGGCCTGCTGGAGCAGATACCGCCGACAACACACCCCGTCAGGCTGCGGTCAAGGGCGGAGGTGGCAGCAGGAAGCGGTCGGTCAGCTCAGCGCTGCGAGCGGCCGACCATGCGCCTCCACGCCAAGTAATGGTGTAAGTGTGGAGGTAAGCTTGCACGGACTCCGGGGAGCCAGGTTCCGGGGGCCGGCGCCGAGTAAACTCACCTGCCTCCTTATCTGCCAGGTGGGCCGCCACAGTCTGGGAGAAGACAGACTAGCGGAGAGTCCGTGCGGGAGTCGTATGACCCTACTTGGGCTGTAGGTCACGACGACCTGCCATTGGACCATAGACAGCACCCTAAGGGGGTGAGGTCCGATGGTGGAAGCCCCAGTGAATTTCGCAGGGCCTGGGGAAGTCGGCTTGTCCGCTGCATCTCGCAGGGACGGTCGCATTGAGCGGTTGGAGCTCTTAAATGGTCCAACATCTCCAGCGGGACCGAGAACGAGAAGAACGGCATCCACTAGCCGTGCAAGGACTCCGCTCAGCTCCTCATCGTCTCCAGCCAGAAGCATTAATGATTGCCCAGCTGCTGAGTTTGACGACGACCAGGGACAGCCAGTGACCGCTGAACCAGAGCATGAGGAGGATGCTGGATGTGGTGAGTGAAGTTTGCCGTTTCTACCCAGACAGGTGAACCCTGCACCACGAATTGGCGGGCACCATTGATTGCCTACGTATGCACCAACTCTGGAGTCAGATTCTCAATAATACTTTGGAGAAAGGTTCTCCACGGGCATAACGGCGTTTGCAAAACCCTGATCGGGGATAATGTGTCCAGTAAATAGCATGATGCACTGGCACTCCTATGCAACACCCAGTATGAGATATATTGCCTGCGTAAGAGCTCCATATAGCCCACACTAAACCCCAAATTCGCGGGGTTGTGCCGACCATTACCGCTCCACCGCCGCATCAGTTGCTTGGAGACCTGTACAAACAGGTGAAGGGACTGGACAAAGAAGGCCAAAACAGTGGGCCTCGTGAAACTCCATCGGTCAGACTTCACCCATATCACCGGCAACAGCCTAATACAACCTGTGAACCAAGGCTGCCGGATAGGGCACAAAGATTCTACCTACCTCCATCTCAATAAATACAACGACCATTTAGGGCAAGGCCAACAGCGGCCTGCATGGGAAATGCGGCCGCCGGGCCGTCAACCTCCATAACGTCCACCCGAAGCACCGTATGTATGGAACCGCCGTTCACTATGGAGGTAAGGGGGTCTGGCTCCTCTCACGCCGTAGTATCCCTCCTGTATGAATAGGTGGGCGATTGCGGGCGGCCTTGGACATATGGGGGAAAACTGTAACCACAGATGAGTTTATTTTACAAAGTGTTCAAGGGTATATAATTCGTGGGAGGTATAGATTCCCATACCCAGCATTCGCCTCGTAGGAATTTACTCTATCCCGAAAAGAGGTGGAGGCAGGGCATGCTGAAATTATATGGCGAGCAGGGAAAAGTGGTAATTGGCATAACCAAGCATGGACATATTGAGTTGAGCCTAATATGTTCACCAGCAGTAAAAATAAGAGGAATGTCGGGTTATAATCGATTTAGCTGAGTTGAACACTTTTGTACAATATACCCATGTCAAAATGGATGCTTTTGGAACAGCTAGGTGGATGCTTTACTCAGGGTACTTTATGGCATGTATCAGTTTGAAAGAAGCATGCTATACGGTGCCCATCTCTGAGGCTCTGAAGTTGTCTGGAAGGGTGCATTGCCTAATGGAACCATCACAGCTTAGGCTGTTTACCAAGTTGGTATTTACCTGTATTGGCTCTTCTCCGACAACAAGATTATAGTGATGGCATGTTGGATGAAATCCTTATAATGGGGCAGACCCTCCAATTGGCAATTCAAGGAGTGGCTGCAACCAAGGCTCTGCTTGAGAAGCTGGGATTGTAATCCATCCAGACAAATCAAAAACTGCACCCGCTACGGGTTATGGATTTGGTGTTCACCTTAGACACTAATTTAATGAAGTTTATCATCCCCACTAATAAAGCTACTGCTATATCAGAAGAGTGCCACAAGCTTGCTTGCGCCAGGGTATCGACCATGTGGCAAACAGCGAAAGTTATTGGTATTGGTAACTCTAAATTGGTAACTACATGCCCAGCTGCACGATTCGGACCGCTACACTACCGAAATTCACAAAGGTCACAAATCACAGCATTAAAAAACAAATGCTGGCTGCTTTGATCGGCCACTTTAGTTACCACCGGAAGCTAGAAACAAGCTATAATGGTGGGTAGATAATATTAAAGAATGTCATTGACCTATTATATGGAGCAACCCTGATGTTGTGCTACTAACTGACGCAAGTGCACCAGGCTGGGGAGCAACTGGTACGATGTCCAGTTGTGGTGGCAGATGGAACTCTCATGAGTCTACATTCCTGGAGTCACATGGGATAAACTATATAGAAATGCTGGGGGTATTTCATGGACTGCGGGCTTCTGTACTAATTCATGGGATTACATGTCCGCTTTCGAATAGATAATGCTACAATAATGGTTTACATCAATCATATGGGTAGTATTAGGTCGCTAGTTTGCAATGAATTGGCTAATACAATTTGGCACTGGTGCATTGAAAGAAATATTTGGATTACTGCGACCTATTTGCCTGGGAAGCTTAATTCAGTGGCGGACACCAGGTCACGTGTCTTCAATGACAACATTGAGTGGATGTTGAACCCCCAGATTTTGGAGATATTATAGCTCAAATTGGGGACACCGGATATTGACCTATTTGCGTCCAGGCTGAACCATCGAATACCAACGTATGTGTTGTGGGAACCAGACCCTGGGGTAATAGCATTGGATGCATTTTTATCCATTGGGGGAAATGGGTTGCTACGCGTTTCCCCCATGCTGCCTCACCAGTCGGGTATTGCAGAAAATTAAACTAGACTCTGCAACTGACATATTGATCATTCCCGACTGGCCTACACAACCATGGTACCCGATGGTTGTACAAATGTACAACAACCATGGATGGCGATTGGGAAACATCCCAAATTGATTACTCACTCCATTACAGGGGGCCAGTCATCCTTGCCATGGTCATTAAACTTGTTGGCTTGCAGGTTCTGAAAAGACCGCTCAACCGGGCAGGCATCTCGTCAAGAGCCATGAACCTTATTGCAGCATCGTGTCGGGAATCCACCCGCAAACAATATCTCACTCAAATCAGAAAGTGGGAGGTTTCTGTGCCGGAACAACAAGTCCTCCAACGCGGCAACAATACTGGATGTGTTGGAGTTTCTAGCAGGCCTCCATTTTGATGCAGGCCTCAGCTACAGTGCCATCAACAGCGACAGGAGTACGCTGTATTCATACCTGGATATAAGTATCAGCTCCCACCACCTGGTGTCTAAACTAATGAGGGGAGTATTCAATACCAATCCCTCCACGACCCAGATATACAGTAACGTGGGATGTGGGGATCATGCTGACCCTGCTGAGGAGCTGGGCTCCAATAGATGAGCTACCATTTGAAACAGCTCACCCTTAAGGTGGTGATGCTCATGGCACTGGCGACAGCCCAACGAGCCCAGATGTTACAAAAACTGCGACTGGACGCCATGGTGGCCAACCCTGGTCAAATAAAATTCTTTGGTAAAGAGTTATTAAAACAGGAGTTGCTACTAACGTTTTTTAAGTCTTATTCCACCAGGGCTGCAGCGAGAGCCATGAAGGTGCCCATGGACCACATTTTCGCCACTGCGGGCTGGGCCAGTGGGGGAAAAACCTTTCAACGGTTCTATAACAAGTTTCTGGCCGTTCCTGCGACATTCGCAGAAGCTATCCTGGGTACCGCTCAGTAAATGTCTGGCCCCGAATTAGGGGTTGTTGTTTAGTTGATTAATAAATTGTGTTGATTTTTCAGCCGCTGTCAACTGAACTCCATTAACAGTCTTACTCCATCAGAATGGCGGCAGTGTGATAAGCATGGACGTTGTTCAGGGCGTGAAATCACAGAGCTTTGAAATCTTCACGAAGTCACTCACGTGACTCCGAAGTAAAATAGTAAGATTAAACGAGAACTTACCAAGTTTGAAGTTTGATCTGTATTTTACGAGGAGTCGCGGTGAGGGATTTCGTGTCCACCGCTCCCACCCTCTATCATCAGGTCAAACAGGTAGTTCTACGGTTTTCATCTTACTATTTTCAGTCATGGTTGGTTCTGTGATTCCACACCGCTGCTTTGAAGGATGCTGCGCAGGCGTGCTGGCGGGGTTCTTCACAAAATCCCTCACCGTGTCTCCTCGTAAAATACAGATCAAACTTCAAACTTGGTAAGTTCTCGTTTAATCTTACTATTTTATATCAGATAGTATCGAAAAGCCTTCTTTGGACCATTCACAGCAAATAAAATCATAAATGGGAGCAAGGCCCTACAGCAGACTGCTCTAGTAGACAGATCGTGTGGGCGGGTCAGACTTTGGAAATGGCACCAAAACATGGCGGTGCCTGCATGTGTTGATATGCAGAGAATTGCACTGCGCAATTGCACATGTGACAAGTAAAGCATTGAACCATTGATCTAGAATTCATATCATTGTCTTATAGGGCCATGCAGTAAAGAAACAGGCCTTTCAGCTCATCATGTCCATGCCAGCTGTGGCATTATCATTTATCCATGTTAGGTCCTTGACTTTCTATACTTTGACCATTAAAGTTTTTGTCTGCTGACTTTGTTCTCTGGGAGGCATTGGTTTCTAGTTGAAATATAATTCTACAGATTTAACCATGTTCTTTTCCTTTGCCTAAATGGCAATTATTTGTGTGCAAGCCTAGAGCATGCGAGGTTGGAAGGTTATATTCATGTAAAATATGATTAGATTCAGCTGGTTGATATTTTGAATGTCTTGAAAGCTGCTAACTCGGCACACATTTTTTTCTATAAACATTTTCTTCAAGCGTGAGAACATTTACTTTGAACACACATCTTACCATTCTGTGAGCGTGTGGGTGATGACAAATGCAATATGACAAACATGGTAGTAAAATTTCCAGGGTCATGCCCCTTAACAGTACCTCTGAAGCCATGAGAAAATATGCAGCAGGTGAACAGCAGTCATTGCTTGTGGAGAAGGGCCAGAGTTTCCACTGTGGCAAGGTCATCATAACAACAATATAGACCAGCATATTATAAATGGCACTGAACATGCCTAGAATTAAACAACTTTATTTTATATAGCTTTGATTGATCAAAGGATACAGCATAGAAACATACCCTTTGGCCCACCGTCCATGCCAACTAGCGATCACCTGTTCTATACTATCCCACTTTCACATCCACATCTACAGTGAAAAGCTTTTGTTTGTTTGCTTTCCAGTCAATGAAAAGACTGTACAAGAATACATAATGAATACCTAACACAGTAAACCCTTGTTTTACTAGACCCCTTCATAACAGATATTGGTTATAGCGGAGGGAGCTGCTGGTGCCACACCCGGGGCCATCTCCTCGGCTGCTTACAGCCCCCGCTTCCGAGGCCTCCCCAAATAACAAGCTTGTAAAACAGGAGGATTTGCTATCTGTATGCTTTAATTCCATGTCTCGGGTGAAAAGTTCAATTATCCTTAAAGGGTTGATGGTGGCAATGCAATGGCAAAGATTTAAAGACCGAATGGATGAACTCCAAAAATTGTTCATCCCTGTCTGGTGAAAAAATAAAATGGGGAAGGCAGCTCAACCGCGGCTAACGAGAGAACACTTAAGGATAGTGTTAAATCCAAGGAAAAGGCATATCAATTGGCCAGAGGAGAAATTTAGAACTGAACAGAGGAGGACAAAGGGGTTAATTAAGAGAGGGAAAAAGCTTGCAGGGAATATAAAAACAGACACTAAAAGCTTCTTTAGATATGTAACAAGGAAAGGATTAGTGAAATGTAGGTCCAGTACAATCAGAGACAGGTGAATTAAAATGGGAAACCAGGAAATGGCGGAACAGTTAAAGGGTACTTTGATTCTGTCTTCCCGCAGGAAGACACAAACAATCTCCCAGAATACTAGGGGACCGAGGATCTAGTGGGAGGGAGGAACTTAAGGGATTCCGCATTAGTCAGGATATGGTGTTAGGCAAACTGTTGGAACTGATGGTCTGCATCCCAGTACTCAAGGTGGTGGCCCTAGAAATCGTGGATGCATTGGTGATCATTTTCCAATGTTCTCTCGACTCTGGATCAGTTCCTGTGGACTGGACGGTAGCCAATGTAACCCCACTTTTTAAGAAAGGAGGGAAAGAGAAAACGTGGAATTATAAACCAGTTAGCCTTACATAGATAGTGGGGAAGATGTTTGAGTCGATTGTTATAGCAGCGCATTTGAAAAGCAGTTTCAGGATTGGTTAAAGTGAACATGGATTTATGATAGGGAAATCATGCTTGACTAATTTTCTGGAATTTTTTGAGGATATAACAAGTAGAAAGGAGAGCCAGTGGATGTGGTGTATCTGGACTTTCAAAAAGCCTTTGACAAGGTCGCACACAAGAGATTAGTGGGCAAAATTAGAGCACATGGTATTGTGGATAGAGTATTGACATGGATAGAGAACTGGTTGGCAGACAGGAAGCAAAGAGTAGGACTTAATGGGTCCTTTTCAGAATGGCAGGCAGTGATTAGTGGGGTGCCACAAGGCTCGGTGCTGGGAACCCAGTTATTTACAATGTATAATAATGATTTAGACAAGGGAATTTAAAGTGACATTTCCAAGTTTGCAGATGACACAAAGCTGGGTGGCAATGTGAGCTGCGAGGAGGATGCTATGAGGCTGCAGGGTGACTTGGATAGGTTGGGTGAATGGGCAGATGCATGGCAGCTGCAGTATGATGTGGATAAATGTGAGGTTAACCAGTTTGGTGGCAAGAACAGGAAGGCAGATTATTATCTGAATGGTGTCAGATTAGGAAAAGGGGAGGTGCAACGAGACCTGCGTGTGCTTTTACATCAGTCACCGAAAGTAAGCATGCAGGTACAGCAGGCAGTGAAGAAAGCTAAAGGCATGTAGGCCTTCATTGCGAGAGGTTTTGAGTTTAGGAGCAAGGAGGTCCTACTGCAGTTGTGAGAATGCCCTGGAGTGTTGTGTGCCATTTTGGTCTCCTAATTTGAGGAAGGACATTACTGCTATTGAGGAGTGCAGCGTAGGTTCACCAGGTTAATTCCCGGGATGGCGGGACTGACATATGATGAAAGAATGGGTCGACTGGGCTTGTATTCACTGGAATTTAGAAGGATGAGAGGATATCTTATAGAAACATATACAATTCTTAAAGAATTGGACGGGCTAGGTGCATTCCCGATGTTGGGGGAATCCAGAACCAGGGGTTACAGTTTAAGAATAAGGGGTTAGGCCATTTTCAAGGTACAAGATACAAGATATATTTATTTGTCACATGTGCCAGTTGGCACAGTGAAATGTGATCACCATAGAGCCATACAATAAAATAAAGAACACAACACACGATAGAGTTCAACATAAAACATCCCCATACAGCAGAATCAAAAGTTTCCCACTGTAAGGGAAGGCACCAAAGTCAGTCATCTTCCTCGATGTTCACCCGTGGTCGGGGCCTCAAGAGCCCTCCGCAGTTGCCGCTACGGGCAGCCCACCGCTCAGGCCCACTCGCCGGGATGTTGGAACTCCGACGTCGGGACTGGAGGCCAACCTCAGTGGCTTGGACCTCTGAATCGGCCGCTTCCTAACAGAGTCCACAGCTCCTGACGTCCCCAGGCTGCGCTGGGCAGAGATTCACGCTGGCGGCCCACGGTAAAGGGCCCCAGGACTCCGCAATGTCAGTCAGCGCCGCCCGCACTGGGACCTCCGTGAACCACAGCATCGGTTCAGGAAGGCATCGCCCGCTCCGCGGTGAATCCAGCGCTGCGCTGTCGAAGCTCTGGTCTGGTCCCCGGTCTGAATGGCCGTTCCGATCCAGTGGTAGACCGCGAAGGGGGGGGGGGGGGGGGCGAGGACGCAACTTGGAGAAATAGTTGCATCCTTGCCAGGAAGTGACTGGGAAACATTTACCCCCTTACCCTATCCCCCTCCCCCACATAGAAAAATAAAAGAACCCCCAAAACAAACAATTTAGACAAACTAAAATTTAAAAAAGGGGAAAAAATGGACAGGCTGTAGGCAGAGGCACCTTCAGTGGAGTGCCCTAGTGGACCTCCTTATTCGGGACTGAGATGAGGAAAAACGTCTTCACCCAGAGAGTTGTGAATCGGTGGAATTCTCTGCCACCGAACGCAGTGGGGGCCAATAGGGCTAAATGAGTCAAGGGATGTGGGGAAAAAGCAGGAATGGGATACTGATTTTAGATGACCAGCCATGATCATATTGAATGGCGGTGCTGGCTCGAAGGGCCAAATGGTCTACTCCGCATATTTTTCTATGTTTTCTATGTTTCTAAAATATATATGAGATGAAGATGTGTCATTATTGGAGTGTTAGCCCAATATTCTTTATCTTTATTTGCAACAAAAACATCAACAGTCTGTATCTTCTGTTATTACAATTGCGTTCTTGTGAATGGAAGGGTGTGATTCCAGACTGTGCCCAAACTTTGAACCCCTGAGTGTCAAAGAATTGATAGATTAAATAAGGAAACCAAGTTGGTAAAAGTACAGGGGGCCCTCCTATGACAACTGTGAAGGCACTGAGAGGGGGTGATTGTGACGGGTTAAATACAGGACTGAAGTAATTTTGATCACATTGATGAATTTCATACCCCACCACCAGCACCACCAACCTTGAACTTTGTTAAATGTACCACAATACTCAATGTCATACCTGCAATCGAAATAAATCCAGACTTGTTCCATGTGCTGAAATACTGCTGCAATTAGAATTTCTGCAAATCTCACTTTCATATCTCAGAGTCTGGACTCTACCAATTATTCAACGATAATGGTAGCCATTCAGATTGCATAATTTTCATTGATACATTTCTCTCTCGCTCTCACAGGAGAGCAGCACAGGAGTCTGGCATGGAACAGAAAAATCGGAGTTTCCATGCTCCCATGGTGAAGGTATTGTTTGCTCTAACTAGAGTTACCATCACAGTCCATGGGCTAGGAACAGGGCAGAAACTTTGAATGGTGATGGCCCTCTCATAGCTCATTACCCCTCACTTTCCCAGTTTATCCCACAAATCTCTTCTGATCTACAAGATGGAGGACATATCGGCACAAGTATTATCCACTTTCTCTCACCATAACCTATCTTTTTACTTTTTCTATAATCAAGTAGCTAAAAATCCAACCTGACCGGATGGTGGCAGAAGATGGAGGAGAGAGTGAGTATGAAGATGTGCTGTCACTCAGTTTAACACCTGCTCCCACCAGCTGCAGACACTGCATTGTGTAATTTGAAAGTTTATTTACAGGCAAGGTCTTTATGGGAATCACTTGGCGTGGCAGTGTGGAAGAGGATTGCAGGAGTGTTTCAGGGTCAGTGGTTCAACAAAGCTATCCTCTTATTCTTGTGTTCTACTATTGTCTAATAGCCCATACTTCAAATACTCATGTTGGGAAGCACTGGGTAAGCCTGTGGCTTCCAGGACTGCATCCACTTGATATCTATCCTCCATAGCTATTTGAGTTGACATAATGGGCCTGCAAAGCAATGTGCATAGAATCAAAGGCGTTCTCTGCCAGGCCTACAATCCTGGCAAAAAAATATGTGCCCACTCAGACTGCTACCCTCTGAGAAGGAATAATGCGAGAGGCACACAAGGACCTGCGGATGCTGGAATCTTATGTCCAAAACAAACTGCTGGAGTGTTTCAGCAGGTCAGTCAGCATCTTTGGAGGGCAAGAATAGGCAATGTTTCAGGCTGAGATCCTTCTTTGGGATGAATATAAGGTGCTGTTTTGAAATAGAGGATACAAGTGACCTCCTTTGAGGCTAAGTTTAGTGTCAAAATGCATAACATTTCAAATATTACCAGATTCAGCCTGGAAGAAACAAATGTATTTGTTTCAAATTGTGAAAATACTGAACCTTTATTATAACTCAAGATGTAGACACCAGGTTTCCATTAACAATTAACTTGCAAGTACCTAATAATCTCTATTAAGGAATGGAGGAATAATGTTTTGTAGCTGGAATGTTAAAGGTATTAACGAACCAATTAAGAGAGGTAAAGTATTAGCACATTTAAGAGCACTTAAAGTAGATGTGGCATTCATCCAAGAGACACATTTAAAAAAAGAGGCAGAACATAGACTAAAGGCTAAATGGATTGATAAAGTTGATCATTCTTCTTTCACACACAAATCTAGAGGTGTAGCAATATTAATTCGTAAAGGCACTGCATTTAAACATACTTCAACAATAACTGATAGTGATGGTAGATATATTATTGTAATAGGAGAATTATATACACAAAAATGATTTTTATCAATGTATATGGCCCAAATTTTGATAGCCCGCTGTTTTAAAAAAATATATTTAATACCATTCCGGAATTATCACAACACAATCTAATAATTAGAGGAGATTTAAATTGTACACTAGATCCTTATTTGGACAGATCATCAAAACAACGGAAACTTAAATCACATTCCAGTGAGTTAATAAATGCATATATAGATCCTAGTAATATTAAAGATGTTTGGAGATTGCAAAACCCAACAGGACGAGAATACTCATTTTACTCACCTGTGCATAAACCTTATTCAAGAACAGATTATTTTTTGGTAGATTTAAAACTTATTCCACTTACGTATAATTCAAAATATCACAATATTATAATTTCAGATCATGCACCTTTAACTTTTATGATGAAAATAACTGGTAAAACGGAAAAAACAAGGACAATGGAGATTTAACCCACAAATTTTAAAAGACAAAATAACTCAAGAATATATCACAAAACAGATCAAGATTTTCTTTGAAATAAATGATACGCCAGAAATATCTTCGTCCCTATTATGGGAAACTTTTAAAGCGTATGTTCGGGGAATTATGATATCCTCTCAAGCATTTTATAATAAAGAGAATCGGAGGGTACAACAGGCATTGGAAAGGGAGATCAAACAATTAGACACAGAGAACGCTGTTAATCCAACCATGATAAAACATAATAAAATCTTTGCATTGAAATATAAATTAAATAAAATACAGTCAGACCAAGTTGTAAAACTATACCAATATACTAAACAAATACAATTTGAATTTGGAGACAAACCACATAAATTATTGGCTCATCAATTACGAAAATTGGAAGGAGAAAAATTAATCTATAGGATTAAATCAGATAAAGGGGAATTACTAATACAAACTAAAGATATAAACGAGAGATTTTGCAATATTATAAAAATTTATATTCAGCCAAAACGAAAGAAAATTGGATAGGAGTCGAAACATTCTTAAAAAATTGTAATCTAAAAGGACTGGATTTAGAAGATAGAGAATTATTAAACGTTGAAATAACTACTAAAGAAATTGAAGAAGCTATTAGATCATTAAAAAATGGTAAAACTCCAGGACCAGATGGTATTGGATCAGAATTTTATAAAACATTTTGAAGACACTATATGAAGACATTTATGCACAACAGAAATTATCAGAAACATTAAATGAATCTATTATAACGCTCATACCTAAATCAGATACAAATCTGGATGATCCAGGCTCATATAGAGCTATATCTCTTTTAAATACTGATCAAAAAATATTAACCAAAATACTAGCACAAAGACTAAATACAGTGATTAATAAACTAATTCATTCAGATCAAACAGGATTTATACCAAAATGATACTCCTCAAACAACCTGAGAAGATTATTCAATATTATATACTCGAAAAGAAACATTAATAAGGATTTATCAATTATTTCATTGGACGCAGAGAAAGCTTTTGATCAGATTGAATGGTCTTATTTATTTTCGGTTATGGAATCTTTTCAGTTGGGGGAGAAGTTTATAACATGGGTTAAGTTACTATATACCAAGCCAACAGCTAGAATATTAATAAACCAAATGTTAACAACTAAATTTAACTTATTCCGAGGCTGCAGACAAGGTTGTCCTTTATCTCCACTTCTGTTTGCACTTGCAATAGAACCACTAGCAAAATCCGTGAGATTGCATCCTGAAATATACGGGTATGAAACTAAAGAAACTGAAAATAAAATCTCTTTATATGCAGAGTATAATACGCGGTTATATCACAAAGCCAGAAATTAGTATTCCTAACTTATTAGATTTAATAACTCAATTTGGATCATTTTTAGGATATAGAATTAATTGGAATAAAAGTGAACTTATGCCAATAATGGGAAATAACTCACATATATTACAACAATATCCTTTTAAGATAGCAAATGAAAAAAATCAAATATCTTGGAATTTATGTAACAAAAATATATGATTCTTTATTTAAATCTAATTTCCCACCCTTATTGAATAAACTACTTAAGAATATCCTATATTGGAAAACATTACCTATTTCAATGCTAGGTAAAATTAATGCGATAAAAATGATTTTTCTTCCACAATTATTATACTTGTTTCAAATGATCCCGATATATCTTCCTAAAAATTTTTTTAAGAAAGCGGACTCTATAGTTACCAATTTTATTTGGGATTATAAGAACCATAGAATAATGAAAAAACATCTATGTAAATCAAAAATGAATGGAGGTTTTGCATTGCCTAATTTTATGTTTTATTATTGGGCAGTTAATATAAAAAATATGAATTTCTGGTTGGAAGAAGTAGATAAACAACCAAACTGGTTAAAAATGGAAAAGGAAGACTGTTCACCTTTCAAAATTAGCTCGATTTTATTTGCTAACACTAAAATACATAAGAAAAGTTATAGAGGAAACCCAATAATAGAAAGTGGTATACGTATTTGGAAACAATTTAAAAAAACATTAAAATTACAGAGTATACCACTGGCTCTTCCAATTGTAAACAACATTATTTTTAAACCTTCATTGATGGATAAAGATTTTTTAAATGGAAGAACTATGGAATAAATAAGATGGGTGATCTCTACAGGGAAAGTTTATTTCTTTCATTTCAGGAATTACAACAAAATTATGGATTACACTCCAAAGAATATTTTAGATATCTACAAATTAGAGATTATGCTAAATCAAATACACCAGATTTTAGGAATAGAAAGACAGAAATTTTAGATGAATGTCTAAATAAACATCCGAATACTGAAAAAAATTAATATCATATATTTATAATATCTTACTGGAAAATGATTTACCAAATACGGAAAAATATAGACAAGCATGGGAAAACTAATTAGGTCAAACAATTAGTATAGAAGTATGGAATGAAAGTTTACAACATATACACCATTGCTCATTAAATGCCAGACACTCCTTGATACAATTTAAAGTTATACATAGATTATACTTCTCAAAATCCAAATTAAACTAAATTTTCTCAAATGTTTCCGCTACATGTGATAAATGTTAACAGTTAGAAGCTAATCTAACGCATTCATTCACAAAATGTACAAAAATGACTAATTTTTGGACAGAAATGTTTAAGATAATCTCAAATGTAGTTAATGCAAATTTAATTCTAGACTCAAAATTAATTATATTAGGAATATTAGAAACTGATCAGCTACTAACAACACAACAAATATTTTTTATTGATTATAGTTTAATAATTGGTAAAAAATTAATACTAAGATTTTGGAAAGGTCCCATATCCCTCACAATCAAAATGTGGATTACAGAAATGTCGGAGACACTTCACCTGGAAAGATTAAGACTTGTCCTAATGGACAGGTTAGATCAATTCAGAGGAATATGGTCTCCATTTATTGAATACTTAAAGGGTTAAGGTGGTCCGGTTCGAGGCCCTGACTGAAGCCTGAATGAAGGAATAGATGAAGAATTATATACAATAGATCACGAATATATCTCCAATAAAGAATATCTTGCTTAATACTCCACTCATTTTATTGATTTTTTTAATTTCTTTCTTATTTCTTTTTCTTTTTATTATTTCTCTTTATTTCCTACTGTTATAAAAATAATAAAAAAATATAGAAGTATAAATAAGAATGACCGTAAATTTTAAAAATATTAAGAATGTGTGTGATAAATAATATGTTTTCTTTTTTTCGATTTTATATTATTTCTTCTTAATATGTATTTACTTCTAAAAAAAATAATTTACAAAAAAATAATCTCTATTAAATAGCTTTCTGCTGCTGAAGCTTGTTCAGCTGTGTGAGTTTAAGAGAATGGGTTAGCTGGAGCAATGATCAATTGATCAATGCTGGGATCAAGTCCGCACAGCACATCGATTGACATTTTAATCTATGTAGTCATACTTTCAGCAGTGTATAAATTATCTGGATAATATGTTGGCCTTTCTCATCTGACAATTATAGATGTGTGTATTGATTGTCTTATGGGCCTGTCCCACTTCCGTAACTTTTTCGGCGACTGCCGGTACCCGTCATAGGTCGTTGCAGGTTGCTGAAAATTTTCAACATGTTGAAAATTCAGCGACGACCAGAAAGACACTACAACTCTTTTGGCGACTGAGGAGACTACTCACGACCAGATAGACGACATCCCGGCGACATGTCGCGGAGTGAAGCCTGTATGGTCGTGAGTAGTTGCCCAAAGAGACATACCTTGTTCTGGTCGCCGTTGGATTTTCAACATGTTGAACATTTTCGGCGACCTGCAATGACCTATGACGGGTGCCTTCACATGGTCCGCCCTGTTTCGACGAATGCAATCAACCCAACGAGTACAATCAATTAAAATCAAATAAAACAAGTTGTCCTACAACTTTAGGCTGTGCACACCATACACAAGAAGAAGATGCCTCTCAAAGATGTCTGATTGCTCCTACACTGCTAGACCATACACATTACACTCCAGTGGAGCTCATTCTGCCATTTTGATAACTGTTATGCCTCATTTTTAAAATACTTTATTCCATTTTCAAATTGGGTACCCATTGCATTCGCACTTTGACCACAATCTCTCTGCATTATCGTCTTGGATGAGAGGTAATTTCTTTCATTAAAGTTTGAAGGAGGAATTTCCAATTTTGTTTGCAATGAGGTTACTCTGAATGGTTTTACGCGACTGTCTTTCAAGTTAGAGCCTTCTTCTTGTGCATTTTAAAAATGGAACCAACATCTACAGTGCCTTGTGTCTTGGCAATTCATGATTCTCCATGGGCAGAGAGTGGGATTTGTAAACGGCTAACTTCATTCTAAAACTTGGAATGTCACATTGGCGATGCAGCAGTAGAGTTGCTGCCTCACAGCGCCAGAGACCCGAGTTCAATCCTGACGACTGGTGCTGTCCGTACGGAGTTTGCACGTTCTCCCAGTGACCACGTAGATTTTTTCCGGGTGCTCCAGTTTCCTCCCACATTCCAAAGACGTGCTGGTTTGTATGTTAATTGTCGTCTGTAAATTGCCCCGCAGTGTGTAGGATAGAACTAGTGTCCGGGTGATTGTGGTCAGCATGGGCTCGGTGGGCCGAAGGGCCTGTTTCCACACTGTATCTAAACTAAACTAAAGGCCCTGAAGAAGAGTCCCGACCCGAAACGTCAACTATCCATTTTCTCCAGAGACGCTGCCTGACCCGTTGAGTTATTCCAACACTTTGTGACCTTTTGTGATAAGTCAATGCTTCAATCCTTTCTCGAGGAATGGGAATTAGGGGAAGCAGTAGGAAATATGTTGCTTGGCATTTAAAATAAATAGATTAGTCAGTATAGTAATTATTAAGCCAAAGTTACAGTTATGTAAGTGCAACTGCAGTAGAAGTGAGGAGAGGGGTGGGGTAACCAGGGGAACAAATCTCCGATCTGGAAAACGAGCAGAACGACTGGACGAGGCTTTGTTTGATGCCCAACACAAAATGCTGGAGTAACTTGGCGGGTCAGGCAGCAACTCTTGATATTACAACAATTTCCTTTCAAGATAACAAATGAAAATATTAAATATCTTGGTATTTTTGTTACAAAAAGATTTGACTCTTTATTTAAATCTAATTTCCCGTTATTATTGAATAAATTAAATAAAAATATCTTATATTGGAAAAGCTTACCTATCTCAATGTTAGGTAAAATAAACGCAATAAAAATGATTTTCCTCCCACAATTATTATATTTATTTCAATCAATCCCGATATATCTCTCTAAAAATTTCTTTAAAAAAGTAGACTCAATAGTCACTAACTTTATTTGGGACTATAAAAATCATAGAATAAATAAAAAACATTTATGTAAAGCTAAAATAAACGGGGGCTTAGCTTTACCAAATTTTATGTTCTATTATTGGGCAGTTAACATTAGAAATATGAATTTTTGGTTAGGAGAAATAGATAATAAACCAAATTGGTTAAAAATGGAAAGAGAAGACTGTTTTCCATTTGAAATTAGCTCTATAATATTTGCTAATATTAATGTACCTAAGAAAATTTATAGTGAAAATTTGATAATAGAAAGTGGAATACGTATTTGGAAACAAATAAAGAAAACACTAAAACTAAAATTTATACCGCTAGCTCTTACAATTGCCAACAACTTTACGTTTAAAACCGTCAATGATGGATAAAGCTTTTATACAATGGAAAAATAAAGGAATTCTAAATATAGGGGATCTTTATAAGGATAATTCTTTTCTTTCATTTCAAGAATTACAACAAACTTACGGGCTTCATAATAATGAATATTTCAGATATTTACAAATCAGAAACTATATCTCTGCAAATACACAAGAACTTAGAAATAGAAAGAGTGAAATTTTAGATGAATGCTTGAATAAACACCCAAATACAGAAAAAATGATATCATACATTTATAATATTTTGTTGGAAAGTGATATCCCATCATCGGAAATACATAGACAGCGTTGGGAAAATGAACTAAGTCAAATAATAAGTCCAGAAATATGGGAAGAAAGCCTACAACATATACATTATTGCTCTTTAAATGCTAAACATGCACTTATACAGTTTAAAATCTTACATAGATTACATTATTCTAAATCTAAACTACATAATATATTTCCAAAACTATCACCTATATGTGATAAATGTCAAATCATGGAAGCAACTCTGTCACACTCATTTACTAATTGTACGAAGATTTTAGAATATTGGAATGAAATATTCAAAATAATCTCGAAAGTTATTAATATTACTATGATTTATGACCCAAAGTTAATCATACTTGGAATACCGGAAACGGAACAAATAATTACAAGGAATCATAGAACTTTTATCGACTACTCTTTAATAATTGGGAAAAAATTAATATTAAAATTTTGGAAAGGCCCTGTATCCCCAACAATTAAAATGTGGAATACAGAAATGACGGAGACACTTCACTTGGAGAGATTGAGACTTGTCCTCATGGACAGGTTAGATCTCTTCAAGGAGATATGGTCTCCCTATATTAAATATCTACAGGGTCACAACGGTTCGGTGCAGGGACTTGACTGAGGCCTGAATATCTGAGTGGATGAAGAAATACACATAACAAATCATGAATGTATCTCCAAGATTGGATTACTTAGTAATACTTCAATCTCCATCAAACTTTTCACACTTTCTTTTCTATTTTCTATTCTTTTTCTCTATCTCTATCTTTAATTAAGGAAAAAATTATAGAAACATATTATATAAATTTTTAATACGTACACACTTATTTCTGTTCGTATGAAAAAGATTATAGATGTCTTAAACTTGTAATTATATAAAACTATGTATTTTCAATTATACAATAATTATGAAATATAAAATTAACAATAATACAAACATTATTAATATTTTGATAACATTATGAATATTTAAAAAAAATTTTGTTTAAGATTGGGTACTACTCCCAATTATATAAAATAAATAATAATGAAATGTATAATGGATAATACTACAATTATCATAAATAGTACTAATCAATAATCAATATGTTATAATTTTATACATTATATAACTTTCAATGTCGTATAAGAGTGTACTTGGTATATATTGTTTCTACAATAAAAAAATATTTAAAAAAAAAAAAAAAAAAAAAAGGCAGCAACTCTGGAGAGAAGGAATAGGTGACTTTTCGGGTTGAGATCCTTCTTCAGAAGTCGAGCCCTTATCCGAAACGTCACCTATCCACATTCTCCAGAGATGTTACCTGGCCCGCATTGTTACTCCAGCTTGTCTGCCTTCCGTCTTAAGCCTTGGGATCATTGTCCTTCATGTTGGCGTGGAGGGGGACGGGGGTATTGTGCTGTTTGATCGGCCCCTGCTATCCCAGGGACAGGGAGACACAGCGGCTTTTGAGACTGGTGGGCAATCGCTACCAAAGTGTCTGCCCACACAGTCAGTACACCTCTCCTACACTTGTCTCCCGCACTAAGATCATCCTGCAGAGAATGATCCCAGCCTAACCCAAGAGCCTTGTCACCCCAGACAGATTAATGATGCCCGTGCACCCCCCCCCCCCCCCCCAACCTCCCTCCACCTCAACTCACGACTGGGCACCAAAGCAGCTCAGGGGGTGAACCCTGAGCTCCATCTCCCAACAATCTGATGTGCAACTGATGTGAAAGAACAGCGGCTGCGGCCGGCCGGCCAGCACCCGGCATGGACTTCTCACACCCTCACACACGAAAAGTGTGTGCGAATAAACAAAAACAAGGAATAAAACCAAAGCCCGGCTTGAAAGGCAACTAAAAATATATTCCGCTTAGAACGAGCAGGCGCGGAGACATCCGTCCACATTGAAAGATTTCATCTCCCATCTCCCCGCAGTGTGTAGACCTGGCAGTAAATTAAATTAAAATATAACAAACCTTCACCCGCTGGTCTTCTAACTACGTGATGTGTGTTTCAAACAAATCATAACTATAACTGCTCTGGCACTGGAGGGTGCGCATTTTCCCTTTGTAGGTCATATCAATAGATGCGGCCGCGCTGAATTGTATCTTTTTAACCTAAAGCTGCAGGATGGAGATGTCTTCTTTAACACTGTTGCTTATTAAAACATACCTTCATTCACGGTTGGCTCAAGACTAACGAGAGAGGAACTTGGTAACTCGGGAGAGGAACTTGGAACATCGCAGAAATGACATACCCGTGGGAACTTGGTTAAACACTTGAACATAAACTTGGAATCTCGTACATAACCACGAGTCTGTTTTTTTTTCTTTCACGTGGGGTCACTCGTGGGTGGACACGCACTGTGAGACAGGGCTTTTAGGCGGCAACTCCACTGCTGCACTACTGTGCCGCCCCATAATCTTCTTTTATTTGGACTGCACATTGGCCAAGAGGATGCAAGGGTTGAGGGTGGGGATAGGGTCAAGGGCCCCGACGCTTCAATCTTACATGGTGGCTGTCCTGGCAACAACATTTCATGGCACAGTCTGGTCCACCTATTTTTATTGCTCTGTAGTTATTGTGGAACAAGTATTATTACAGTTCCTGAATCAACGTTACATATTTTTCTTTTTATCCAGTTAAGAAATAGGTCATTGGACAAGTGGCGCGCAGATGATAAACTAAAGTTCACATTGTGTATGCATATGTGTATGGAATAACTCCTGTGATCGTGGCATTTCTCTTGGAAAGTTGACCAGAAAACTGAGTGAGTATGGGAATGATTATGGGAATGATTATTGAATTGTTTAATTAATGGTAAAATGAGGCTTACAATTGTGGGTCCTTATCTGAGGTTCAATACAAATGTTTATTAAGTTTTAAAAAGCCAATAACTGCTGTGAACTTCACATACCACCACAGCATGATATTAATGAGCAGCTGTCACAAAACCATTAGAAAAACTGCACTTGGGGTAAAATTAAATATCAGGATTATTTTAAGGTGAGAAACTTAAAAACAGTGAGTACAGGTAATTGGGAAAACTTGAGGTGAGAACTTTCAAGTAGTCAGTTCATTGAACCAGAGGAATCATCTGATGGTTTCCTCTTAGATTCACAACTTGGGATAGAAATTTAGATGCACCTTACACATTTTTGTAGTCTGCAATAAAAATATTAAAGTAAATTTAATTGTGTGACATTCCTTGCCAGAATGCCATCAGTCTGAAAATATTTGACAACATGATATTGATGTCATATGTACAGACATTACATATGTTGGACTCTATTACACTGTGAAGTTGATTAAAACATTATGAAGTTTTCCATTGATAGCCATGTATTTTCTGTATGGTGTGCCATCAATTCACTCAACAGTGCTAGTGCTCCCTTGGACAAATCACTTACTGGTCCTTCCCCGCCAGCCCTCTCTCGTGCTCCCATATTTGGTGCATCTTCACTTGCACACCTACTTGTTCTACTCTCTCAGCCATGTGAGGTGCCAATCTCTCAGTTGTCAAGCAACACTTCCTAATTTTCTGCTCTTTCTAATCTGTGAGGTTTCCAGACCAGAAAAGGACAAAGGTTAGAATTTAATGGGCTGAAAGCCAAAACTAATGAGTTCTGAAATGGAGGCTAAAATGCATTCCCTCTATGTACCTAATGCACCTCTCCCAATGTAAGTCTGATAAACCCCCATTATCATTGCAAGAACTTTTCAGTCTATCCTGTTACTAATCTCAGCTAAATTAAAAAAATGGTTGATGCAATCTGAAGATTATGACTAGAAGTTCTCAATGACTGCCGATGTTCTCAATTTAAAATTAATTCAGCTTTGGAAGAAAAGGTTTTGAATGACATAATTTGGATGATTATATCTGGGCCCACCTGTAGATTTTCTGTACTGCGTGACAATTATTATAATTCCTCAGTTGTAATACAATTCTCTTTTCCAGTTAAAACTTGTCTCACTGGGTGAGTGGTAGATGGATAACAAATGAAAGTTCTCATTCTTTCTGAATATGCGTATGTTTGTGTATTAAAATCACAATGATAAATTAAATTATACAGTACGGTTATTTTAATGTTCAATAGGGAGTTAGGATTTCAGTTTGATCCTTTCTGTGCTTTTGCCACCTGAGGCAAATGTTTCCAGAATGTTAGGTAAGTGTACAAGGTGTTGGAAGGATTCTACAAGCTGACTCCCTACTCCTCTAACTCTTTTCTACGACAAACGTTATTAATGATGCCACAGAAAGGAAGACGGTTTATTTGGGTGTAGCCATCTTTATTTTTCTCCCCTTTACTCCCCCTGCTGGTGAACTGTTGGTAGGCCAGGAACAGAGCAGATTATCACAAATCGGCATGACCATGAATAGACAGGGAATAGAGGGATTCAGACCATGAAAGGGCAGATGGGATTAATTCAGATTGACATTAAGATCGGCATAGACATAGTGGACCGAAGGGCCTGTTTCCTGTGCTGTACTGTTCTATGGTGAATGTTCTGTGTTAACACTATGGGTTACACAGCCAAATGTAGTGGACTGTATCCACAGGAAGAGCAATTATGGGGATAGCAATAGTGAGTCCCATGTAAGAGCTTTATAATGAAATATTTGTGCCTGTAATGGCTGACAGGAAGGCTGCAGAATGATTTGCTAGCATTTTGGCAGAGAAGTGTGGACACATCATAAATATATATGCCAAGACCAAGAATTCACAGCAGTTGGATAGAGTAACAGAACAGTCCCTTTGACCCATCTTTCCCATGCCGACAAAGCTGCCCCATCTACACTAGTCCCACCTGCCCACGTTTGTTCCTCTAAACATTTCTTGTCTATGTACCTGATTCCAAATGCCTTTTAAATGCTGTTATAGTATCTGCATCAACTACCTCCTCTGACAGTTCATTCCATATACCCACCACCCTCTGTATAAAAAGGTTGCCCCTCAGATTCCTATTAAATCTTAGAGATACAACGCAGAAACAGCGATCCCCAAACACCCGCACTATCCTACACGAGGGACAATTTACAATTTTTTTTAACGAAGCCGATTAACATAAAAACATGTACATCTTTACAATATACTGTATAGCATGGAGCTGCATATGATACTAGTTGAGCAGTTAGCAGAAGGAATTTCATACTTTCACCTAGTACGATTAGTGCTTTTATAGTGGGACTGCACCCAATTATGTTGAAGTCACTCCTGACATAGACCCTAATTATAACCAGCTCCTCTAACTACTGTTGTAATATGAGGCTGGAGGGCTACCTGGGCCCCTGAAAATAGAACACAGTTCTCCTCTCATCCTCATCCACAAAGTTGTTACAAAGATCAAGATGCTTTCTGTCGGGCTCACTCATGGTACGTTCAGCCTTCCCAATCCTGTGGGATCATTTCTACCTCCAGTTTCTGGCAACAATAGCCTTCTGCTTTAAGGATTCAAATCATGCTAGCCAACTTCAACTGGACCCAATTAATCTCAAATTGGAACATGTAGATATGCACTAAGCAGTAATAAGCATGGTTAGTATTTTCTAAGTGCTGAAGTCTTGATGAAATGAAAGCTCTTTTTTCCCCATTAGTTCATAATAGAAACAGTAGGAAGTTGTTCAACCTAACGCCAGTTCTTTTGTTCAATTCAGTCATGGCTGACCTTTCAGCTCAGTGCCACTTACTGTACTAACTCCCTGAACCCTTTGCCTTGACTCCCTTAATACCTAAAAATTGATCGATGTCTGACTTGTACTCAGTGAGCAAGCCTTTTTTACTCCTCCTTTGGGTGAAGAATTATAAAAAATTGCCACACATCTTCCAGTCTCTGTCTTGCATGGCTGGCCCCTTATTTTGAGACAATAACTACTGTTCTAGAAATCCCATTTAGGAGAAACATCAAAATCTCATTTTTCAGGTCAAGCCCCATAAGGATTTTATAATTTTTCTGACATCTTTGGAATCATAAGCAAACGGAGCTTGTACTGATCTAGGGAATGCGTCACCACTTACAGTATTGTGCCAAATGGGATGGGTTCAACGCTTAGCACGATCCTGTCATGTTTCCAGTTGTGTCTAAATTAACCTCTGATGTGTTTCAATCCATTGAAATGAAGCTATAAAAAGTAATGTAAGGACTAGTTGGTGCCGGAATGTACAGATTGTTTTGATGTCAAAAAAGGTGTATTTTAAGGTCACCATTATTCTGTATTGTGGGATCCTGGGATCTTTGATGTACATTTGACTAGTGCCAACATCATGACAAAACAAGAGCTGGCAGTGATCTTGTGGTTTGATCAAAATTCTTTCCTGTCCTATTAGGACAGGAATATTGGGAAATTACTGGCAACACTATACATTTTTTTCTAATGAGTGTTGAAGTCATTATCGTGCCTGCTACGTGCTGTTTTTCGTGTGACTGTTTTGAAAACTGTAGTGAAGTTGGTAGAAGGAACGCAAGAGGAGAGAGCAGAAGATTTTAGGCTGCAAAGGGAATGGACAGGGAAAATATTGCAAGAATCTTTGCATTCAGATTCCATGTCCCATTTGCATTGTTGCTGAGCACATCTCAAGGACCGTGTGTTTGTTTAAAAAATGAGTCCCATTTGTAGCTAGAGACAAACCCAATTGCCAAAGCTGCCATTTCCTTGGCTACACCAGTCAAGGTCTTCCTAAACCTCTTTGTTTTTGATTCCTTCCAGGCTGCATGAGAGGCCATTGATAACGTTGGTGTGCTGCCCACTTTTGCATCGGGACAGCAACTGAACGTTCATTACTCTTGCTAGTGGCAAGCTGAAGCAACCAGATATGGTCCTGACATGAAAAGTAATAGACAATAGGTGCAGGAGTAGGCCATTTGGCCCTTCGAGCCAGCACTGAAAAGCAGTCTGCCCTCAAGGCAAAGCAATCATTGAATGGAGATACACTGTACAAACATACATTTCAAGTGCTTCCTTATTCTGAATACCAGGCTGAAATATTTCAAGAATGATGCATCATGCACATTTGTTTCTGATATCCTGGAGAGATATAAGGAGAGCAATTAAAATTGCTCAGCAACTAGGGTCTCAACCCAAAATGTCATCTATTTCTTTTCTCCCGAGATGCTGTCTGTCCCGCTGAGTCATTCCAGCATTTTGTATCTATCTTCAGTGTTAAACCACCATCTGCAGTTCCTTCCTACACGTTTTGAGTCTACCTACCTTGATTAGTCTACCTTCCTACTAATGTCCACTTTCTTTTTGGAGAAATCTCAACCTATTTTTCAAAGTGAAAAGCAAGGCAGTGAGGCGTTGGGGATTGCGATTTGCATTTAATTGTTTTGGGCTTTGCTGATGTTACCCAAGTACAATTTTAAACACAAATCTGAGTTGGAAAGTTTTCCGCTTAGGTCAACTAAGCAGGAAGCCGAAAGAGGCCCAAACTTTCCTCGTATAAAGGGATGGGCAGGAAGATTACTTGAGTTCTAGGCAGGAGGATGGTTGGTACAGGACTCGCCTTTTATGGGCACCTCTCTGAGTCTCTGGCCCTCCGGATCATGTATGCCTGGGTCGCCTGGGTATTGGCCATTGTTTCAGTTGATTTTATCACTTGAACTCCTTGGTCCCTTTTCTGCTTGCCGTCTCAAACTCATCACAGAATTAAAACAAGTGCAAAATGGAAATGAAAAAGAAGCCCAAAATTGTAATTTAGCAACGTATACCAATGTTGCCAAATTAGAAAGGAAACTACACAAAAAAACACAGGCCCAGTAGTTAATATAGAAAACCAATAAAAGTGATGTAGAATAGGCAAGCAAGGAGAGAGTTAAATGTTACTATGCTTAGAGCAAAGCCATCTACAAATGTAACGTGATGAATGAAGCAGAAATGTACCATCCTGATTTATTCATGGAAATTGGCTTTGTAAACTGAAAAGCACTGTTGATCTGAACTTTGTACTATTTTAAAAGGAACCCTTAAAACTACTGTAAAAATTACATTGATGCAATAACGCAGGAACATTTTAGTTATATTGTAAGATTTGTCTTGCAATTTATCCTCACTAAACTTATGTAGTATGTTTACAGTCACCAGCAACCAGGATGTTTAATGACCTATATGAGAAGTATATGAGGGTTGGCATGCCTTTATGGATTTTGGCTGTGGCTTTCTAATTTCTCTGCATGCCTGGCAGAAAAGAACAATTTTAATTTGAATTCAATAATTGGCATGATAAGCTTTAGTCTGCCTGCATCTTTTTAATTTATCTCTAATACTTGCTACCCAATATTTGAGAAACTCTCGGGAGACTGCAACTTCCACCTGCACCTACAAATGTTCTCACCACATTTCTCAGTTTCTTTGTGTATTAGTCTTTGCCTAGAACATCCTTTGATCCAATTTGAACATAACCTCTTATCTCCCCTCCCCCTCCTCCGACTTACAAATCTTATGCAGTGCGTTACACAGATATCCTCCTATTTTCACCATTTTATTTCTGTTTCCTACCCTGCCATCATTTTCCATTCCTTTCCCTGCTCACCCTTTATTTGGGGTTGATCGATGACACGTTTGCACATCTGTTCATGCTCACGGTTGCCTTAACGGGACTTCCTCTTTGTATGAAAATATGCAGTCTGTTATGCTGTTATTTTATGTTTAATTGTTTGTTTTGTATTTAGGTTTTCAGGTTGAGAATGATGAAATCTAAGACTGATCTCAATTACCTTTCTGCAAGTACGAAATGTTTTGAAAACCTTTTATTTCTAGTCCTTAAGATTGAAATATTCTTTGGTTGTATGTCGATCCACTTTCAATGCAGTTATCAATCAGTTATCAGCAGGAACAACTTATTTAAGAAAGGGTTAGCATAAAAACATGGAATCTACAAAATTCCTCCATTCCTTATATTCAATTCCAAGCTGGGGCACTAATTTTAATGACCACCATTTAATGACATAGTCATAATTTGGGACAAAACAGGGTCATTGGTGCTCTATCTCTGCTTGGTACAGTACTCTCAGGCATGGTAGCCAAATGATCAGCACTTGACACAGTATTTCTTCATCAGCATTCATCTCTGACATTGGAAGACAACTTTTTTTTATTTCAAGAAATTTTTATCATAATAAAATATAAAATATAAATATGCAAATACTAAACCCTCCATTTCAGCCAGTTTTTGTTACATGCCTCTTTCCCTGCAAACTAGATTTTCAGCACCTTTAGGTCGTCAGACCTGATGATGGGGCAGTTGGAGGACAATTGGGAGCATTTGGATTTTCACAGCATTTACCAGCTTTGAAACAAATTGTACTTTCAAATGATCCCAAGCTCAAAGTCCATCTTTGAACCTGCGGGGAAACTATTGAGGTGCTAGGTTCATTTCATGGGGCATAGTTTCTTTCCGTGTAAATAGTGAAGTAGTATCTATAGACTTACTGATAAAATTGCTGCAGTTCGAACGTGATGATTTGTTTATCCAACTAACTTTACTTTATCTCTGCTGCCATCAACTCTCTGGACATAAACTCTAACGGCTTTTCAGAATCAATGCATCCAATGGGACAACAGCAACAGCTCCACATGGTGATGTGTTATTGGATATGATTGGCTGAGTGTGGACAAATACATCAGCAGATTGTAGAAGATCTTTGGAATGCACAAAAGCCTTTTTCTTTGAAGCTCATCTCCACTTTCACAGTATTTTGCAACATGTGGCACACCAAGAGAAAATAACTCTACTCAATTTGACAATAATTGAGAGTCATCAGGTCATGGAGCACAGAAAGTGATCCTTTGGCCCTCCTTGTCCAACCCTAGCAAATTGGCACATTTGCCATCCACTTGCATTTGGCCCATATCCCTCAAACCTGTCCATGAACATGTCTTCATCGACGGGACAGCGGTGAAGTCAACAGCTTCAAGTTCCTGGAGGTGCATATCTCCGAAGATCTGTCCTGGGCCCAGCACATTGATGCAATCGCAAAGAAAACGCGTAAATGTTTCTACTTCCTTAGAAGATTGCAGAGATTTGGTGTGTCAACCAATATTGTATTGAACATCTACAGGTGAAGGGCGGAGAGCACACTGACTGGTTGCATCATGGCCTGGTTTGGTAATTCAAAGAGCCAGGAATGAAGATTACAGAAAGTGGTAGACACCACATGGTCCATTACAGGTACTGACCCCCCCACCACTGAAGGGATCAACAGAAGCCACAACTTCAAAAAGGCAGCCAACATCATCAGTGACACACACCAGCTTGACAATAAAACTCTTGAATCTTGCTTCTTCCCTGCAACCATCATGTTCTTGAATAGTACACAACCCTAACCAACAATTTTAAATGTCTATGGATTATGGAAACTTAGTTTTTGTTCCATTATGGTTATTAATTTAATGACTATTTGATTTATTATATTTTATCTGTATATATTGTGTTTAATGGCCTATTAAGCTGCTGCAAGTAAGAATTTCATTGTTCCATTGTTGGTCGAGATGACACTTAAACACTCGTAACTCTTCTTGATTCTATTAAACCCTTCCTATCTTTATATCAGCAGATGGCCCATAGAAAATCCATGTTGTCACAGTGAAAATGTGCATGCTCCATGCAAACAGCACTGGAGGTCGGTCAGGGATAAACCCAGGTTGCTGAAACAGATTCATTAGATGTGCCGCTGTGCACCAATCAAGCAACCATCCTCCTAGAGTCAGAGCTATAGAGTCATACATTACGCAAACAAACATCTTGATTAGTACAGGTGTCAGGGGTTATGGGGAGAAGGCAGGGGAATGGGGTTAGGAGTGAGAGATAGATCAGCCATGATTGAATGACGGAGTATTGATGGGGGCCAATGGCCTAATTCCACTCCTATTCCTTATGATCTAAAGCCCTTCTAAACAAAGAAAGGGATTTAACTTTTTTTTTCCTTCCATCACAGTGAGGAATGTGGGAGAGTCGCTGTGGTGGATATTCATGTTAAAAATTTATTTGGGTGTCTTGTTGCTCTTTATGGTATGACTGTACAGCAATCTTAATTTCATTGTAACTTAATTGGTACATGTGGCAATAAACAAACCTTGAACCTTGAACCTTCAGCCCAATTACCTATGCTGACCGAGATGCTCATCTACACTGTGTGCCATCATCCTAATTCAGCCTCTCATGATTTTCTGCATCTTTATAAGATCACCTTGCAGTCCTCTATGGCCTAAGGAATAAAATCCCAGTATGCCACTACTTCTTGCCATAACTCAGCCACTCAGGTCATGGCAGCATCATTCTAAATCTGTTCTGCACTGTTTCCAGCTAATGGCATCTCTCCTATAGGAGGGTGACTGGAAAAAGAAGGCACATGTTTAAAGAGAAGGAAATGTGCTTTCTTGGCAAATAAAGTTCAATACTACAGATACCATTTGGATACCAAAGGCCCATAGGCAGTTCAAAAGAAGGTAATTGCCATGACTAATTATCCTGTCCCAGCTTGTGAGCTGAGATGAAGGCATGTCTGGGATGATTAAGTTATAATAAGTTATAAAGAGTTCCTTGGGAAGTGCATCCAGATGCAGCTCCTGACTGACTGACCGAGGAAACTGGAGGTGCAGCTGGATGACCTTAGGATTACCCAGGAGAATGAGAGGGTCATAGATAGGAGTTATAATGAGGTGGCCACACCCTAGATGCAGGGAGAAAGTAGATGGGTGAACGACAGGAAGGGTAAAGGGAGGAGGCAGAGAGTACGGAATCTGTTGTGGCTTTCGAGAAACAAGTATATCCTTTTGAATACTAATGTGGGGGGGGTGGAATGATTGTGCAGGAGAACACAGCAGCAGCCATGTCTATGGCAAAGGGTCTGACTCCAAAGCACAATGGGGCAGGGTGAAGTCAGACAGGGCTGTATTGATGGAAGATTCCGTAGTTAGGTAAACGGACAGGTGATTAGGTGGCTATAACAGGACTCCAGGATGGTATGTTGTCTCCATGGTGCCAAGACACTTGGTTTCTTGCAGCAGCTGCAGACCATTCTCAAGGGAGAGTTTAAGCAGCCAGAGGTCGTTGGAAACATTGGTACCAAAAACATAGGTAAGAAAAGGGATGTGTTTTAAAAAAATATTAAAAGACAAAATAACTCAAGAATATATCACAAAACAGATCAAGATTTTCTTTGAAATAAATGATACACCAGAAATATCTTCGTCCCTATTATGGGAAACTTTTAAAGCATATGTTCGGGGAATTATGATATCCTCTGAAGCATTTTATAATAATCGGAGGGTACAACAGGCATTGGAAAGGGAGATCAAACAATTAGCACAGAGAACGCTGTTAATCCAACCATGATAAAACATAATAAAATATTTGCATTGAAATATAAATACAGTCAGACTAAGTTGTAAAACTATACCAATATACTAAACAAATACAATTTGAATTTGGAGACAAACCACATAAATTATTGGCTCATCAATTACGAAAATTGGAAGGAGAAAAATTAATCTATAGGATTATATCAGATAAAGGGGAATTACTAATACAAACTAAAGATATAAACGAGAGATTTTGCAATATTATAAAAATTTATATTCAGCCAAAACGAAAGAAAATTGGATAGGAGTCGAAACATTCTTAAAAAATTGTAATCTAAAAGGACTGGATTTAGAAGATAGAGAATTATTAAACGTTGAAATAACTACTAAAGAAATTGAAGAAGCTATTAGATCATTAAAAAATGGTAAAACTCCAGGACCAGATGGTATTGGATCAGAATTTTTATAAATATTTTATGATATGATAGCTCCACGTTTGAAGACACTATATGAACACATTTATGCACAACAGAAATTACCAAAAACATTAAATGAATCTATTATAACGCTCATACCTAAATCAGATACAAATCTGGATGATCCAGGCTCATATAGAGCTATATCTCTTTTAAATACTGATCAAAAAAATATTAACCAAAATACTAGCACAAAGACTAAATACAGTGAATTAATAAACTAATTCATTCAGATCAAACAGGATTTATACCAAAATGATACTCCTCAAACAACCTGAGAAGATTATTCAATATTATATACTCGAAAAGAAACATTAATAAGGATTTATCAATTATTTCATTGGACGCAGAGAAAGCTTTTGATCAGATTGAATGGTCTTATTTATTTTCGGTTATGGAATCTTTTCAGTTGGGGGAGAAGTTTATAACATGGGTTAAGTTACTATATACCAAGCCAACAGCTAGAATATTAATAAACCAAATGTTAACAACTAAATGTAACTTATTCCGGGGCTGCAGACAAGTTGTCCTTTATCTCCACTACTGTTTGCATTGCAATAGATCCACTAGCAAAATCAGTGAGATTGCATCCTGAAATATACGGGTATGAAACTAAAGAAACTGAAAATAAAATCTCTTTATACGCAGATGATGTATTACTTTATATCACAAAGCCGGAAATTAGTATTCCTAACTTATTAGATTTAATAACTCAATTTGGATCGTTTTCAGGATATATAATTAATTGGAATAAAAGTGAATTTATGCCAATAATGGGAAATAACTCACATATATTACAACAATATCCTTTTAAGATAGCAAATGAAAAAATCAAATATCTTGGACTTTATGTAACAAAAAGATATGATTCTTTATTTAAATCTAATTTCCCGCCCTTACTGAATAAACTACTTAAGAATATCCTATATTGGAAAACATTACCTATTTCAATGCTAGGTAAAGTTAATGCGATAAAAATGATTTTTCTTCCACAATTATTATACTTGTTTCAACTGATCCTGATATATCTTCCTAAATTTTTTTTTTAAGAAAGTGGACTCTATAATTACTAATTTTATTTGGGATTATAAGAACCATAGAATAATTAAAAAACATCTATGTAAATCAAAAATGAATGGAGGTTTTGCATTGCCTAATTTTATGTTTTATTATTGGGCAGTTAATATAAAAAAAATATGAATTTCTGGTTGGAAGAAGTAGATAAACAACCAAACTGGTTAAAAATGGAAAAGGAAGACTGTTCACCTTTCAAAATTCGCTCGATTTTATTTGCTAACACTAAAATTTATAGAGGAAACCCAATAATAGAAAGTGGTATACGTATTTGGAAACAATTTTAAAAAAACATTAAAATTACAGAGTATACCACTGGCTCTTCCAATTGTAAACAACATTACTTTTAAACCTTCATTGATGGATAAAGGTTTTTTTAAATGGAAGAACTATGGAATAAATAAGATGGGTGATCTCTACAGGGAAAGTCTATTTCTTTCATTTCAGGAATTACAACAAAATTATGGATTACACTCAAAGGAATATTTTAGATATCTACAAATTAGAGATTATGTTAAATCAAATACACCAGATTTTAGGAATAGAAAAACAGAAATTTTAGATGAATTTCTAAATAAACAATCCGATACAGAAAAATTAATATCATATATTTATAATATCTTACTGGAAAATGATTTACCAAATACGGAAAATATAGACAAGCATGGGAAAAAGAATTAGGTCAAACAATTAGTATAGAAGTATGGAATGAAAGTTTACAACATATACATCATTGCTCATTAAATGCCAGACACTCCTTGATACAATTTAAAGTTATACATAGATTATACTTCTCAAAATCCAAATTAAACAGAATTTTCTCAAATGTTTCCGCTATATGTGATAAATGTCAACAGTAAGAAGCTAATCTAACGCATTCATTCACAAAATGTACAAAAATGACTAATTTTTGGGCAGAAATTTTTAAGATAATCTCAAATGTAGTTAATGCAAATTTAATTCCAGACTCAAAATTAATTATATTAGGAATATTAGCTACTAACAACACAACAAATAATTTTTATTGGTTGTAGTTTAATAATTGGTAAAAAATTAATACTAAGATTTTGGAAAGGTCCCATATCCCCCACAATCAAAATGTGGATTACAGAAATGTCGGAGACACTTCACCTGGAAAGATTAAGACTTGTCTTAATGGACAGGTTAGATCAATTCAGAGGAATATGGTCTCCATTTATTGAATACTTAAAGGGTTAAGGTGGTCCGGTTCGAGGCCCTGACTGAAGCCTGAATGAAGGAATAGATGAAGAATTATATACAATAGATCACGAATATATCTCCAATGAAGAATATCTTGCTTAATACTCCATTCATTTTATTTATTTTTTATTTCTTTCCTATTTCTTTTTCTTTTTATTATTTCTCTTTATTTCCTACTGTTATAAAATAATAAAAATATAGAAGTATATATAAGAATGACCGTAAATTTTAAAAATATTAAGAATGTATGTGATGAATAATATGTTTTCTTTTTTTCGATTTTATATTATTTCTTCTTAATATGTATTTACTTCTAATGAAAATATTTTACAAAAACAACAAAAAAAAAGGGATGTGGTCTTTCAGAGTGAATATAGAGAAATAGGAAAGAGGTTAATAGGCAGGACCGCAAGCATAGTAATCTCTGATTACTCCCTGTGCCACGTGCCTGTTGAGGATAGACCAGATGAATACGTGGTTGAGGAAATGGTGCGGAGGGAAGGAATTCAGACTTTTGAATCATTTGTATCCGGGATGGTGGTGACCTGTATAAGGGGGGTTGGATTGCATCTGAACTGGATGGGAACCAATATCCAGGGAGGGCCACTCGGAAGGGTTTGAATCAGATTGGCAGAAGGGGTGTTCCAGAGCTGAAAGGAGAAGGTTTGTATGCAATGCTGGGGTTAGTAGATAAGACAAGAAGGAGGGGGGGGGGGGAGGGAGGGAGGGAGGGAGAGAGGGAGGGAGAGAGGGAGGGAGGGAGGGAGGGAGGGAGGTGGAGAGGGAGGGGGAGAGGGAGGGGGAGAGAGAGAGAGAGAGAGAGGGAGGGAGAGAGGTAGAGAGGTAGAGAGGTTTAAACATAGGGGTGGGTGAGTAGGCTGGGCCTCTATTCCATGGAGTGCAGGAGGATGAAGAGAGATCTTTTACAAAGAGAATACAAAGAGGAATAGATTGGGTAAATGCACAGAGTCTCTTGTCCATAGTAGGGGAATCGAGGAGCAGAGGACATAGGTTCAAGGTGAGGGGAAAAAGATTTAATAGGAATCCAAGGGGTAACTTTTACACACAAAGGGTGGTGGGTGTGTGGAACAAGCTGCCAAAGGGGGGATTTGAGGCTGAGACTATCCCAGCATTTAATACACATTTAGACAGGTACATGGATAGGACAGGTTTGGAGGGATATGGATCAAGCACAGGCAAGTGGGACTAGTATAGCTGGGACATTGTTGGCCAGTGTGGGCAAGTTGGACCGAAGGGCCTGTTTCATTCTGTGCCTCTGTAAGAAAGGTAATGATCACTTTGATGGGACTGCATATTAGGCTCTCCCAATAGTTAGCATGAATTAGAGAAGCAGATGTAGAGATATTGCAGACAGCTGTGAAAATAATAAGTAAGTTTTAGTGGGAGATTTTAACTTCCCTTATAATCGACTGGGTCGCCCATAGTTTAAAGGGCTTGAATGGGGTGCAATCCCATAAAATAGTAAGATTAAATGAGAACTTACCAGTTTGGAGTTTGATCCTTATTTTATGAGGAGTTGCGATCAGGGATTTCGTGAAGACCACGCCAGCACGCATGCGCAACATTCTTCAAAGCAGCGGTGTGGAATCACAGATAACAACAATGACTGAAGATAGTAAGATTCAAGAGACTCTATATACCAGTTTACCTTATAGTAGAGAGTTGGGAGCGGAGGGCATGAAATCCCTCATCGCAACTCCTCATAAAATAAGGATCAAACTTCAAACTGGTAAGTTCTCGTTTAATCTTACTATTTTACTTCGGAGTCACGTGAGTGACCATGAAGATTTCAAAGCTCTGTGATTTAATGCACCCTGGACCACATCCATGCTCACACACTGCCGCAATTACTGATGGAGGAAGTATGTTAACGTATTTCAGACTTGAACAAGCTGAAAAATAATAACGTATTTATTAATACAAACAATAAACCCCTAACTCGGGGATAAACGTTTTAGGGAACAGTACTTAAAACTGACTCCGCAAACGTTGCGGGAGCGGCCACAGGCTTATTATAAAACCGCTGAAATGTTGTTTCACTGGCCCAGCCCGCTGTTGCGAGGACATGATCCATGGGTACCTCCATGGTCCTCACCACTGATGTGGATGCAGCCCTGGTAGAATGAGATTTTAAAATGTTAGTATCTGTACCTGCTGCACCCAATACCACCCTGAGCCACCTGGATATAGTCTGTACCGTCACCCGGTGATGTGGGTTCTTGTGGCTGATAAACAGACCCTTCTCCATCCTCCTGATGGTGTGTGTGACTTTAATATAATGTCGGATATGGGTGACCATACAGTCTTGCATCAAGAGGATACGCTCGGAATTCCAATTGCAGCCCTGTAGATCCAGGTCTGGCGCTGCTTAAGCAACTCCTCTATAAAGAAAGCTACTTTGTCGGGGGTCGAGACCTTTCTGTCCAATCTCAGTTTCTGCAAAGTCTTGACCTGTTGTGCAGTGGTCAGTGCCATTAACATCACCACTTTGAAGGTGAGTTTATCCAGTGGTAACCCCGTCATAGGCGACCAGCTCCTGAGTAGGGTCAACACCACCCCTATATCCCAGGTAATATTATATCTTGGTCGGGGAGGGTTAGTATTGAATATACCCCTCATTAGTTTGGATACCAGCTGGTGCGATCCCACTCCAATATTGAGATAGGACGACAGTGCACTCCTGGCACTATTTATGGCACTGTAGCTGAGTTCCTCATCAAAATGATGGCCCGCGAGGAATTCCAGCACATTGGGGATCGTGGCAGAGTTGTAAGTGGTCTTGGTCTGACTGCAGTAGGCCTCCCATTTCCTGATGTGGGTGAGGTACTGCTTCCTAGTGGACTCTCTGCACGATGCTGTTATGATGTCCATGGTCCTGGATGACAGCCTGAACTCCAGTAGTGGCCTCTTCAGAACCTGGAAGCCAACATGTTCAGATGACCATGGCATGGATGATTCTCCCCTGTTATGGGATTGGTGACCAAATTTGGACATTTGGTAATTTGTGCCCATGGTTCTTTTAGCATATTGAGGACCACCGGGTACCATGGTTGTGTAGGCCAGTCAGGTATTATCAGAATACCTGTTGCAGAATCCAGTTGAATTTTCTGCAATACCCGACTGATGATGCAGAATGGGGGAAATGCATAGAAAAACCATTTCCCCCAATGTAGCGAGAATGCGTCCATCGCCACTGCCCCAGGACCTGGTTCCCAAGATACATATGTTGGTATCTGATGGTTCAACCTGGACGCAAAAAGGTCGATATCTGGTGTTCCAAATTTGGCTATAATTTTAGCAAATATTTGGGGGTTCAACATCCACTCGATGTTGTCATTGAATACTTGTGAACTGGTGTCCGCCACTGTATTGAGCTTACCCGGAAGGTACGTAGCTGATATCCAAATATTTCTTTCAATACACCAGAGCCAAATTGTGTTTGCCAATTCATCACAAGATATTGACTTGATACCACCCATATGGTTTAAATATGCCACCACAGTGGTATTATCTATTTGGACATGTGTATGATGTAAATGAGTGCAGTAAGCCCGTAGCCCGTGAAATGCTCCCAGCATTTCCAAATAGTTTATACCCTGTGACTGAAGAAGAGTAGACTCATGCGAATCCCATCTGCCGCCACAACTGGAAGTAGTGTCAGTAGCTCCCCAGCCTTGGGCGCTTGCGTTGGTTTGTAACACGACTGATGGGTTTATATATAATGATGGGAGTAAAACAATCACTAACATTGCTAACCCACCATTGTAGCTCAATTTTTGCCTTATTCGGCAGCTGCATAGGCCTGTCAAAATGTCCATCATTTGTTTTTAATGCTGAGATTTTTGCTCTTTGCAAGTTTTGATAGTGTAATGGGCCAAATCGTGCAGCTGGAAATGTAGCTACAAGCTTTCCAATTACCCTAGCAGCATGTCTAATAGTCGGTTTCCTGGCGCAAGCAAGGCTGTTACATGCCTCTATTATGTCTGTTGCTTTGCTACCTGGGATTGTGACAATCATATGATTGGTGTTAATTGTGAATCCCAGATAGTCCATAACCACAGAAGGGTTGAACTTAGATTTGTCTGGATGGATGACAAACCCTAGTTTCTCGAATAATGTTTTGGTAGCTGTTACTGCTAGTTCAGCTATTTCCAGAGTTTTTCCAACAATTAAGAAGTCATCTAGATATGCCATGACTATGTGATTTTGTCGTCTGAGAGATGCCAATACTGGTTTTAAAATTTTTGTAAATAACCTAGGGGCTGTTGTAAGCCCATTAGGTAGGGCTTTGTATTGCCATAGTTGCCCCATCCAGACAAATTTTAAGAATTTCCGGTGACGTTCCCTTATAGGTACTGAATAATATGCATCTTTTAAATCAATGCAGGCCATGAAGAACCCTCTGGAAATCAGTTGCTTAGCCATTCCAAATGTCTCCATTTTGAAATGGGTATACTGTACAAAGGTATTCAAGTGGGTTAAATCAATGATAATGCGACATCCACCATCTTTTTTGGTTTTAGTAAAGATGTTAGACACAAACTCAAGAGGTTCATGTGTCGTTTTTTTTCTATTACCCCCTTGGCATATAGCCTTAATATTTCCTCATGTCCTTCCACTTTTTCTTTGTGAGAAAGTGTAAATTTCCGGTCAGGTACATGCTGAGGTGGGGGAAGATGCCCATTTATGAATTCAATCTCATAAGCCTGAATACTTTGTAATATAAATGTATCCGAAGTTATAGACATAGAAACATAGAAAATAGGTGCAGGAGTAGGCCATTCGGCCCTTCGAGCCTGCACCGCCATTCAATATGATCATGGCTGATCATCCAACTCAGTATCCTGTACCTGCCTTCTCTCATACCCCCTGATCCCTTTAGCCACAAGGGCCACATCTAACTCCCTCTTAAATATAGCCAATGAACTGGCCTCAACTACCTTCTGTGGCAGTCAACTACCTTCTGTGGCAGTTAATTGTATAGTACCGCATGCATCCCAGAATGTATGCAATCTCCCTCCTACTTGTGAGGTTATACATGCAGCACTTCCAAGAGAACCAGACCCGCCTTACCTCCATGGTTACTGGTGGGGCTTGACATTCTGGGCTTTTGTTGCTCGTTGTGTTGCTGGGATGTGGGGTTGGCGCATCTTCCACGCTGGTCGCTGTTGGCCCTGCCCTAAAAAAGGCTTTTGTTGCTCATTGTGTTGCTGGATGTGGGGTTGGCGCATCTTCCACGCTGGTCGCTGTTGGCCCTGCCCTAAAAAAGGCTTTTGTTGCTCGTTGTGTTGCTGGGATGTGGGGTTGGCGCATCTTCCACGCTGGTCACTGTTGCCCCTGCCCTAAAAAAGGCTTTTGCTGATAGAGCACGGCCGGTGGATAGTTGCCCTGTCGGGTTGTACCCGAGGCCTTGTGTAAGGATGGTGTCTGCGATATGCCGGTGGCCTGCTTGAGGATGGTGGTTTTATTAAGCCAACTGCTTTCGCCTCCTCATCCAGGTCTTTAACCTGTTTTGGTAGGTCTTCCCCGAACAGTTGTCTTGGTGGCGGCGTAGCAGAAGCTTTGCACAACCCCGCAAATTTTGGGTTGAGAGTGGGGCGGATGGAGCTCTTGTGGAAATAGTTGATTTCATACTGTGTGTTGCACAGCAGTGCTAGTGCATCCTGTTGCTCCTCCGTCATCTCTGTCCCGTCTATGGTTCAAAGGCAAAAGGCCGTGATGCCTGATGTGAACAATTTCAGGATTTTCTGAATTTTCAATTCCTGGGCCCTGATCCCAGGACTGATGTTACCCCAGATGGGCCTGTTGACGGTCGGGACATTAAGCGACACACAATTACCCGGGGCTTTGTACTTGTTGATAGCCTCCGTCAGCACCTGTTCCTGCAGCTGGTGAGTAAAAAGGTAATTAATGCTGGCCGCTAGTTTGGGCTGAAGCAGTTGCCCTGAATGCATTGGTTGGGCGAATTTTGATACTACTTCCAGTAGTTCTTCCTCAGGTATTTCTGGCAACACTGGTTCTTGCGCCAACCCCTCTTCAAAGTCAGCTAACTGCTGACTCCTGGCACTCCCCATGGACGAAGGAGAAATACTCGGTGGACCTGCTGTGTCTCTCCTAGATCCTAGGGACACCCGTTCTTGTTGGAGCAGGTCCCGCTTGAGCAGCTGCTCCATCATACACTCCATTCGGGCCATGCGACTGCCGCCGCTATCTACAGACGGCAAGTCGACTTCCCCAGGTTCTGGAGAACTACTGGGGCTTCTACCGTCGGTCCGCACCTCGTCGAGGTGATGTCTCGGGTACCTAGTTAGATAGTTGCTGCCTGCCGCCACTGCGGGGCTACACAACTCCCGCGCGGATATGCCGCTAGTCCGCCGTCTTCTGGACTGAAGCGGTCCGCCTGTCTGGTACGACAGCAGCGGTGACGAGTCAGTGCCAGCCGCCGCAGCGGGGCTCCCCGACTTCCGCGCGGGCTTACCGCCAGTCCCGGTTATACGGGTCTGAAGCAGCGCAAAGTCGCTGCCAGCTGCCTCAGCGGGGCCACACGACCTGAATATACTGCCACCGGCCTGCGATCTGGCAGCCTGTGCCAGTGGTGAGTCGGTACCTCACCGGTCCGCGATCTGGCAGACTCCGGCCGCTGCAGCGGGGCTTCTCGACCTTGGTGCGGTTTTTCCCCTGGTCCGCCCTCTGGAGACCTGTAACAGAGGGGAAACAGAACGTGCCGTTGAACAAGGCACAGGTTTACGCACCTGTTTTCTGCTGGCCCGGTGATGTTTGGGCGATAGCGGTAGGGAGTCAGGGTCTTGCCTACCCTGCTCCCGCGCGGTGCTCCGACCAACGTGCAGCTCCCTGGCCTGCTGTGGTGGAGTCGGGCCCTGCCAACTGAACAGGGCTCCCCAACTTCCGCGTTCTTTTCCCGGTCCGCGGTGTGGGTGCTGCCGGTGTTGCGGGCAGCTCCCGTCCGAAGTCCCGCGGCCCTTGGAGGCATGTTTCGATGCCTTCACTCTCTTTCCTTCCATCGTTCCTGTAAGTAAAACAAGTCTCCTACAGGAACTAACCAACTCAAGGTTAGTATAACTTACCTTGAGGCCTTTTTGAAGGTGCCGTTGGAGGAGCATACTCCCCCCTGCAGCTGTCGACAGCAAATGTCGTGCATGCGTGCTGGCGGGGTCTTCACGAAGTCACTCACGTGACTCCGAAGTAAAATGTGTCCAAGAAAGCTTCCACAATCAATACTTTGAGGGCCATACTTTTTGTTATTTTTAGTATGTGTTGCTTTGGTGTTCCTTGGTGTGTTTTATGTGGGGGGGTTGGGGGAAACTTTGTTTTCAATGTCTCACCTCGACGGAGATGCGATGTTTCTCCATATCATATCTCCATCCCCATCCCCATTGTGGCCTAACATCGTGGAGTTGGTGGCCTTTCCTGAAGACCGACGGGCGCTCCGAGCCGCGAGAGCCTGCGGGACTTTAACATTGCGGAGCAGGCGATCCCTTTGCCGGGGATCAAAGCTCCATCCGCGGGACCTGTGGACTTTAACATTGTGAAGCCCACGGTCTCTGGTAAGAAGACGCTGACTCGGGAGCTCCATGCTGCGGAAAGAGTTTCAACTGCCCCAACGCATGAGTTTCAATCACCCCGATAGAGCTTCGATTGTCGGCTGCGGTGGCTTTGATTGCCCTGACTGCAGATGGTTTGACTGCCCCGACCGCGAGAGAACAAAGAGGAAGAAGATTGAACTTTATTGCCTTCCATCAAAGTGAGGAATGTGGAATCCACTGTGGTGGATGTTTATGCTAACTTTTATGTGGTTGTGTGTCTTGTTGCTTTTCACTTAGTATGGCTGCATGGTAACTCAAATATCATTGTACCTTAATTGGTACATGTGAGAATAAACTGACTTTGAAACCTTCAATAGGAATTGACAAGAGGGAAACTTAGTGGGGAAATGGACAATAGGTGCAGATTCGGCCCTTCAAGCCAGCACCGCCATTCAATATGATCATGGTTGATCATCCACAATCAGTACCCTGTTCCTGCCTTCTCACCATATCCCCGCTATCTTTAAAAGCTCTATCTAACTCTCTCTTGAAATGGGATTGGTCTGTGAGCCAACATAGACTCGATGGGTCAAATGGCCTACGATGTCAAAAGAAAATATAGAATCTGCGGACTGGCGAACCTATTGCTGTGTGACTCAGTGGTTAGTGTGATCTCACTATTGTGTTGAAGTTTATGAACATCATTTTTAGGACATAATTCTGCAGTTCAGCTTTTGTTACATCAAATTTGTTTTCATTAAATGCTGTGAACACTTTCATTGAATTTCCATCTTTTCTTAAATGTACTTCCAGTGAATGAAACTTTTACGTGGTTTTACTTTGTTTCATTTTGCTTGCTCCACTCTACAAATATTCCAACAACTCTGGAGATATGGTCTTTTAAATTGTATTAGTGAGACTTCAGCGTGAAATCCAAAAAAAACCCCACAAAAATATCCTTGAAATTCTTAGCAGGCCATGCTACATCTGTAGTAAGATAAACAAAGTCAATGTTTCAGGTCAAAGAACCTTCCTCTTTAACCTGAAATGTTAACTCTATTTCTCTTGTTGCTCTGGTGAGACCACATCTGGAGTATTGTGTACAGTTTTGGTCTCCTAATTTGAGGAAGGACATTCTTGTGATTGAGGCAGTGCAGCTTAGGTTCACAAGATTGATCCCTGGGGTGGCGGGACTGTCATATGAGGAAAGATTGAAAAGACTAGGCTTGTATTCACTGGAGTTTGGAAGGATGAGGGGATATCTTATAGAAACATATAAAATTATAAAAGGACTGGAGAAGCTAGATGCAGGAAAAATGTTCCCAATGTTGGGTGAGTCCAGAACCAGGGGCGACAGTCTTAGAATAAAGGGGAGATCATTTAAGACTGAGGTGAGAAAAAACTTTTTTACCCAGAGAGTTGTGAATTTATGGAATTCCCTGCCACCCAGGGCAGTGGAGGGCAAATCACTTGATGGATTTAAGAGAGAGCTGGATAGAGCTCTAGGGGCTAGTGGAGTCAAGGGATATGGGGAGAAGGCAGGCAAGGGTTATTGATTGTGGACGATCAGCCATAATCACAATGAATGGCGGTGCTGGCTCGAAGGGCCGAATGGCCTCCTCCTGCACCTATTTTCTAAGTTTCTTTGTTTCCCACAGATTCAGCCTTGCGGGTTGAGGATTTCTAGCATTTTCTGATACTTTAGTCTGAATCAGCATTCAGGTGCATAAGTTTACCTCCTCAGCTTAACAGACATTTGACATCTTAAAATGTTGTTTGGTTGGTTAGCTTCAGTGTTTTTCTGTTGGTCCCTCGTGCATATTATTATTATTATTATTATTATTATTATTATTATATTTGCTGATTTCACAATTAGGGTTATTTTTAGTGTTAAAGGCTGTGTCTGCAGGCATATGGATTCAAAATGCTTGACGAAAATCATGAGCAAAATTCAACTTCAACCTTTTTTATTATGTTAAAGATATTGAGGACAAGGAAAATTGATTTTTATGTTCGGGTAGAAACCAAAGACAAATATTTTTTGAGAGGAAAAAATGGATCAAAAAACGATTTAAATAAGAGAACGTAAAATGGCCACCACAAAAGGCTTGATTGCAGTATATGCCTGTCAATTCCAGGCAAGGGATGAATATTATGAAATACTGCCAAATATCTTTGCCACAACTAACATTATGAAAATAAACAGGTCTATCCTAATTAGTGTGGTGTGGGTCCCTAAATATAGTTCAATGATCAACCTGGTAATGAAGGGGTATAAGGAATTGGTGCATTCAATGAAAAATCACTTTGAAAAATCAGGCTTTCTGCAAGCTTTTTTGAACTTTAAGAAAAGTGCTTACGAATTTACTAATGTAGTATTGCTGGTTTGATGATTGTCATCATATGAAACAGATGCACAAAGTTTCACTTTTATGTCAGATAATAGAAATCATAGTAAGCCAGCAGGGAATTTGGTCCACTGTACAATGCTTGTAATTGGCTTCTTTAAATGGAAAGATGAACTCGTATCACATTTCTCTTGTGAATTCTTCTTTTTCAAACATTGACAATTTTCCATTGAAGGATATTTCTTTTTTCAAAGAAGCTGCCGCACCTGCTGAATGTTTCCAGTATTTTGTTTCTACTTCAGACTTTTGGCAATTCCAGTTCTTTTTTCAAATTTGTGGTTGAATCACAGCCTGAATATTCATCTGTATAATCATACAGCACAGAAACATGGCGTTCGGCTTAACATTCCGACCCCATCTAAGCAAGTCCAATTTGCCTCCATTTGGCCCATATCCATCTAAACCTTTCCGATCCATGTATCTGTCCATGTCTTTTTAAAAGCAGTTATAGTATCTGCCTCAACTGCCTCACCTGGCAGCTCATTCCATATACCCTCACTGTCTGAGTGAAAATGTTGGTACATAGGGTCCTATTAAATCTTTCCCCTCTCAACTTAAACCTATGTCCTCTGGTCTTGATTTCCTTACACAGGGAAAAATACTCTGGATTCACCCCATCCATTCCCCTCATAATTTTAAACACCTTTATAATATAATCTCTTAGCTTTCCTGCTGCAATGAATAAAGTCTTAGATTGGCCAGCCTTTCCATATAGCTCAGGCCCTCGAGTCCTGGCAACATCCCTGTAAATCTTCATTGCACTCTTTTGAGCTTAATGACATCCATCCTACAGCAGGATGACCAAAACTGACACAATACTCCAAATGCGGCCTCATCAATGCCTTGCACAATTGTAATGTAGCTGTAATTGTACATTTCAATAAGGCCAATGAAGGAAAAGCCTTCTCTCATACCTTATCTTATCCATCGCATAAATTTATAATCATTTCCTGTGGAAATTATTTTTTTCTAATTTACCCTTTTGCTCTTTAGTGACAATTAGACTAAGTGGGACCCATTGGGTCCCAGCATCACACGGGAGGGCTGGTTCCCCAACGCAATATTCCACCTCTCCACCAATTCTGGAGTGCTAGTATGGGTGCTTTCTGGAGTGCTAGTATGGGTGTTGTGGGCTGAAGGGACTGGTTTCCAGAGGGCTACTATGGACATCGTGGGCCAAATGGATTCTTGGGTTGGCGGCTCAGTCACTCAAGCCTGTTGTTCTGGCAGCTCACTCACTCATGGCTGGAGGGCTGGCAGTTGACTCACAGCTATTCCTTGAAATTCCATTTCAAGCAGGGTGCAATGCCACCATATTCAAGTGCAGTTTCTTACCACTTCAAGCAGGGTACAAGGCCCTAAAGACAGCGAGTCCGTGATCTCTCCCTCCTCCATCTTGCAGAGACTAAGCCATGCCCACACTTCTGGGTTTTATAGTCCCTCCCACCAGAAGGGGCGTGGCCTTCATGGCATGATTGACATGAGAGAGAATCTCTCATTTTTTAAACAATAATAACTCTTTTATTTTTAATCGATGGGAAAATTCCTCGGCACCTGATGAGCGGAGGGGGACTCTGAGTAAGATGGCCAAAAATCACAGCCATACGTTTTTTTCTAAAATCAATATAAAGCGCAAACAGGCAGTGGTCAAGATTAGACTTTTAATTATATAGAAGGCAAGGCAACTTTAATTAGGCAAGGCAACTTTAATTAGGCAAGGCAGCTTTAGCATTTTCAAACCAAAGGTGAGGCAATTTTAATTAGGCAAGACAACTTTAATTAGGCAAGGCAAATTTAATTAAGCAAGGCAGTTTTAGCATTTTCAAACCAAAGGCAATGCAACTTTAATTAGGCAAGGCAACATTAATTAGGCAACACAGCTTTAGCATTTCCAAACAAAGGCAACACAGCATTAGCATTTCCAAACTATATTTCAAACCACATTAAGGGCACTAACAGGTTAATAAAACCACTCACAGTTTAGTAGACATGTGTTCAGTGTTATTCACAGCTCAGACTGAGAGACGTGACCCTCTCGCTCTCCCATCTTGCAGAGACTGACTGAGGCACTCAACACTTCCGGGTTTTATAGTCCCTCCAGAAGGGGCGGGGCCTTCAGCAGAGAGAATCTCAACATTTTTTAAACACAAATAACTCTTTTATTTTTCATCATTGGGAAAAGTCCTCTTGTCCTGCACAGCGGAGGGGCACTGTGTAAGATGGCCAAAAATCACAGCCGTAAGTGGCAGCGTTTTTTTCTAAAATCAATATACAGAACAACAGGAAGTGGTCAAGATCAGACTTTTAGTAGTATAGATATCAATTTTCCATTGCTATTGCTAATTTTCCAATTAGTGAAAGCTATTGATAATTTGCCACCCAAATATTTTCATGGTTTTAGTATCTCAGAAAAAAATTCATTAATTTTTGTAGCAACACATTTTTATTTGTTTTCATGAGCATAGAGACGTAGGACAATTTTGCCTGAACATTATGTAATTTTTAGTTTTTAGTTTAGTATAGAGATACAGTGCGAAACAGGCCCTTTGGCCCACCGAGACCGCACTGACCAGCAATCCGTACGCATTAACACTACCCTACATAAACTAGGGACAATTTACAATTATACTAAGCCAATTAACCTACAAATCTGTACATCTTTGGAGTGTGGGAGGAAACCGAAGATCTCGGAGGAAGCCCACGCGGTCACGGGGAGAACGTACAAACTCTGTACAGAACAGCACCTGTAGTCCGGATTGAACCCAGATCTTTGGCGCTGCAAGTGCTGTAAAGCAGCACTCTACCACTGCACCATCGTGCCTCCCTGTATATGATATAATTGAGGCTTTTCCAAATTCATTTATTTCCACTGTATAATTATTCACATTAACCAAACCACATTGCTTAGTACTAATGCTACTGGTGTAATGAAAGCTATTTTTTAGCAATAACAACAGTTAAATCATTATGCTAAGCATGTTTCTAAATACACAGGACAAGATGTTAAAAATCCAAAGTGCCAAATGTCAACTTCCTCCCGGTGGTGATGGGAGCCTTATGCACTCACCTATGCTCCTCCTAAGTTGAGAAAGGCTAGGCAGACACTTCATTCGGGTTATCAAGTGGGCACCTACTTTCATCGACGTTTCGCTGATTGAACCCACGACGTCTCCAGTAGGCTCAGCGGTGCATTCTGGCCGTCCCAGAACCACCCCCCTCTGCATCTGTCTAGTCTGTTATTTGGGAGACCAAATGGGGTCTTTCCTCTTCAGCCAGAGCCACTGGCTACTCCGCTCTGCTACCCGTGATGTTTCTTTGATGGCCTCGCATAGGGCTTGTCTGCTGATCCCCAGGTCCTTCATCAGTCTTATGGTTGATGTTGCCACAAATCCTCTCCATTCAATCTACGGGCAGATCTTAGCTCTCCAGCCCCACTGTTCTGCCTCCGCTGCAAGCTCTGTATATCGCAGTTTCTTTCTTTTGAAGGCTTCCTGCACAGCATATTCCCAAGGGACTGTGAGCTTCACATGATACCATGCGCTGAGAGTTCGACCAGAGGACAAGATCAGGCCTCAAGTTGGTGATGGCTATCTCTGATGGAACTGTAAGCCGTTGGTCCACATCCACCAGCATCTGCCAATCCCGGGCTGCCTCCAGCTGTCCAAGCCTGATCCTTGGTGGAATTTTCCATTGCCTTTGTTCCCCCCTCCCGAACAAAGGCACCTGGCTTAACTGGGTTGGTTGTTCTGGGCGGCAGGACAATTTACAATTATACTAGGCCAATTAACCTACAAATCTGTACGTCTTTGGAGTGTGGGAGGAAACCCACGCTGTCATGGGGAGAACGTACATACTCTGTACAGAACAGCACCTGTAGTCCAGATTGAACCCAGGTCTTTGGCGCTGCAAGCGCTGTAAGGCAGCACTCTACCGTTGCGCCACCGTGTGGCCCTATAATTGAGGCTTTTCCAAATTCATTTATTTCCACTGTATAATTATTCAAATTAACCAAACCACATTGTTTAGTACTAACGCTACTGGTGTAATGAAAGCTATTTTTAGCAATAACAACAGTTAAATCATTATAATAAGCAGCAGCTATTTGACATGCGATGTAAATGCACCCACTGATTAGTATTCAAGTTACTAGAGGTAGTACCTGGTAAATTACTAGAAATGTGTAAGCTTAGTTCTGATAGATAAGTAAAACATAAACTAATGGATTGCAGGTTATGTGTGAGATTTGGGATAAGAGTTAAAGTGGCATTGAGGTGGTTATTGAAAGCTGAATCAGTGAAGTATGAAACGTGCTGAATTTGAACTGACAGGAATTGTTGCTGTAAGGGGATTTGATGAATAGAAGAGCACATGTTATGGGAGATCTAAACCTGAAAAGAAACAGGTGTTGTCATAAACAGGTGTATGTAAAACAAAAGTCTGGAGCTTGGCTTCTTATAATAATATGATATTGAGAATACAAGTACACCAGGGTAGGAGCTGTGTATGGTGTAGAAATCCAAGCGGGAAAAGAAAGTCGAATAAATTATCAATAATAACCTCAAACCACTTCAAGTCATTAACAGAAGCTCAACATGGAAAATATTTCATGACGTTGACAGATTAGCAGTATAAATTATCCTTTCTCATCATTTACCAGTCAATGGCTGATATTGCCCATTTATAAAATTCAAGGTAGAATGGTCTGAATCTAGGATTTTCACAATTATCAAGTTGCTTCAGGACTATTTTGAACAATATAAAACAGTATTCATATAATACAACTTGTGTACAAATCTCCTTCAATAGAAATAGAGGTGTTTCCCAACTTCTAGCCCAAGACATGGAGTGCCGGAGACTACTGGATGGCTTTATCGTGTGACGGGATGAATAATCTCTTCAGCAAGCGTTAGTCTTATATCTTAATAATGAAAACAGAATATTTTAATATTTCTGGTCCGCCTGGAATGTCTACAGAATAACTCAATATAAAATAATAGAGAATATTATTTTAATCTAGAAGCATGCGACTAAACTCAAATGAATGTCCACAAAAATAAATCTGGCATAACCAAGTTTTGAGGACCTTTGCTTTTTGATGCTTCACCCTGAAACGTTTGCAGGGCAGAGTAGATTTGAAATCCACAGTCTGCAAGTTCTTCTTATTATTATTGTTTCTCCATTTAGACAATTCAACCAATTATCCCTAAGTTGACATAAACTTTGCCCTTTATCCTCCAACTGATGCTCTTAACTTCCCCTTGATGATGAATAGCATTTTGTCAGCACAGATGCGATGCATAATGGGGCAGTTGAGTAAATATTGCAATGCACTAAAATAATGAGAGATACTTCCTCGTGACCCAATGAGTTTAGGCCAAATTATTTTGAATCAAATTGCATCATTACCGTCCTTATTCATCCACTGTAATTGATTCACCATTGCATTGAACAGTGGACCATTCTACACATGATGAACATATTAAAAGTAACAGAGCATTTAAAATACATCAGATAGTATTCACAATGGAGGGCTCTCATTTGGAATGTCATTAAGTATATTTGCTCATTTCAACGATGCTGAATTCAATGTTAATAAAAATTGCACAATGCCAAAATATATATCACCATATTTTTGCTAAATCTGGGGGTAGCAAATCAGACTGGTATTATTTTACTTATTCATCCACTACAATTTATTCATTTGCAGCAAGAATATTATACATCATTCTTTTTTGGGGGAGGTAGACATTGCTAGCATGGTTAAGTTTATTGTCCACTTATAATTTCCTTTGAAACGATTGGCCTTAGCTACTTTCTTGAACTTTATGGTCTTCCAGCAAATTTACTTTCACAGTGCAGTTGGGGAGGAAATTCTAGGAAATAACTCCAGATAATGAAGAACTGGTGATCTAGGTTCCAGTCAGGAGCAGTGTCACTTGCGAGAAAACCCAGGTTTTATTTCTGTGTACTTGTTGCCTTATCTTTCCCTGCAAAAGAGGTTGCATGTTGAGAATGTTTGTTGGAGCATCTTAAAGGAGTAATGACGGTTAGTTTGTAGAATGTACGCAATGTAAACCAAAACCGAGGTGGTGGTGGATAATGTTGAATTTCTTGAGTGTGTTAGAGATTCACTTATCCAGAAGTGTGGAAACTAGCCAGATTTACTTTGTCCTGTTTCTTGCGTATAGGATGCAAGTGGGGAATTCTCTACATTACTGGGTTGGTGTAGTATTGCCCAGTGGCCAGTATTGCTAGTTCTGGAGTACTACACTCAGGATGTTGCCTGGCCACTGGACTTTCCTGTAACTAGTTCACAATGTTAAAAAAAAATGTGGACAGGTACATGCATAGAATTGATTTAGAGGGAAATGGGCTGGGGGGGGGGGGGGGGTATAACGACAAACCGGGTGGAAGAGGTACCTAGAATTAGAACGTTTGAACATTGAAAATGTTGAGTCTACTTCAGGCATCAATTCAGGATCTCGCATCATGAATGTTCCAGGTTTGATTAATTCTATTTGTTTGTTGAACTATTATTTTCTTACTGTTATATATATGTTGATGTTTACTGGTCATTTGAAAACTGTTGTAGTTGTCTTAATATTTATTTTCAGGCAGTGCTCTCACAACATTTCTGAAATGTCTTGATATTATTCTCTATTGTTGCATCAGTGTCACTGATTATTCCAATGTCATCTGCAAATGCCAGGCATATATTTTCCACTGAGAGGATGCAAGGTGATGCTAAAGGGGATTGTGACAGATAAACCTCTCTTTTGACCAGGGTGGAGTTAGTCATCGTACCTCCAACCTCAATTATTGTGGATGCATCAGTATACAGACCTTACACAAGATCAATATAAATTTTAAGGGCTTTGATCAGCATTTTATGGATCAAGAAATCAAGGTCACTAAAACTATTGTCAGCTTTGTGGACCTGTTATGCCCCTCTCATTGTGTTCTGCAGGGTGGTAATACTTTGTTTGAAGTGGGGAATCCTACCACAAATCCTTTCAGTCTCTGGCTACAAGTTCTGTCTCTTTGTCATGATCTTTGTAAAGTTACTCGGCAACATGGCAATCGCAGTGACAATGGTCATTGGGTACTCATTATCAATACTTTTCAACAACTCATCATCCTCAGTTTTGGGGATCAGGACGGTTTGGCTCACATTGGGTGCATCTGGAATGGCTGCTGTCTGCAGCCAGTTGTTGAGGGGGCTTGGGAAAGCATTTCACTCTCCTCTGTTAGTAGATATAGGCCTCCCCTCATTATTTTCTGGCAGGACCTGATATGTTCTACTCTTTAATTCCCTTTAAGGCATCAGATCTTCTATGGCCCAATTGGTTTGATGATATCATTGCTTTCATCGTGACCCCAGCATGCTGCCTCTTTTTGAACGTTCACTGTTAACTATCCAGTGTGGCATGAAAACTACCAAGCACCACGGCCTTGTCGATAGGGATCTTGTGTTTACCAGCCGCTCTGCTCTGGTTTGACTTCCCAAAGTGCAACACCTCACACCTATCTGAATGAAACTCCATTTGCTATTCCTTGGCTCGCTTGCCCATTTGATCAAGATTCCACTATAATTCTGGATAACCATTTTCACTGTTTACAGGTCTTTTAATGTCTTCTGCAAACTTACTAATCATGATTTGTACATTCTCACCCAAATTGTGCGGCACGGTGGTGTAGCGGTAGAGCTAATGCCTTACAGCGCCAGGGAACTGGGTTCGATCCTGACTACGGGTGCTGTCTGTATGGAGTTTGTATGTTCTCCCCGTGACCTGCGTGGGCTTTCTCCAAGTTCTTCGGTTTCCTCCCACACTTCAAAGATGTACAGGTTAGTAATTTAATTGGCTTGGTACAAATGTACCTGGTGTGCGTTGGATATATTAAGTGCAAGGGTATCGCTGGTCGGTGTGGACTCGGTGGGCCGAACGGCCTGTTACTGCACTGTATCTCTAAACTACACTTAACTAACTCGTTGATATAAACCACAGCACCAATCCTTGAGGCACCCCACTGGTCACAGACCTCCAGTCTGAAAAACAGCCTTCCACCGTCATCCTCTGCTTTCTTCCAGTTAGCCTCAATTTCATGGATTCTAACCTTCTTGAGTAGCCTACCATGTGGAACTTTATCAAAGGCCTTCCTTTTGACTTTGTCAAATGAATGTAAAGTGAGTAGAATTTAAAAAAAAAAAAATTTTGAAGAGCAAGTTTTTGAAATGCGTTTTGTACATGGACTATTTTAATATGAATATTTGCTCATTTATCTTTAACATTCAATCAGAAAGTAGACACGATATACTCAGCGGGCCGGAGAAGGATTGGGTGACATTTTGGGTTGAGACCTCATTCAATCAGAATATTTGTATTGAAAATTTGAATCTTGATGAAATAGTTTACATTTGATATGCGGCAGTGTTAATGTGCAGAGTATATTTGGTTGCTGATTAATGGTGTGATTAGTTAATAAACAGAGATTCTACTTCATAATTTCCCAATTCACTGCTGTCTATAAATTCATAATTTCTAGGACCAGAATTCAGTCAATCAGCCTAATAGTATTAGAGTTATGGATCCACTCTCAATAAATGGAGCATCAAACGCAATCAGCAATAATCAATGATGTACCTGGAATTACATGGAATACTAGACTAAGTGGGACCCGCTGTGTCCCAACATCACACGGGAGGGCTGGTCCCCCAGCACATTATTCCACCTATCCACCAAATCCAATATTGGTGGTCAGTGGGGGGGTGGAGGCTTTCTGGAGCGCTAGTATGGGTGTTGTGGGCTGAAGGGACTGGTTTCCAGAGGGCTAGTATGGACATTGTTGGATGAATGGATTCTTGGGCTGGTGGCTCAGTCACTCAAGCCTGTTGTGCTGGCAGCTCACTCACTCACGGCTGGTGGGCTGCCAGTTGACATGGCTATACCTTGAAATTCCATTTCAAGCAGGGTGCAAGGCCACCAAATTCAAGTGCAGTTTCATACCATTTCAAGCAAGGTACAAGGCCACTAAAGACAGCAAATCGTAACCTCTCCCTCCTCCATCTTGCAGATACTGAGCCATGCCCACACTTCTGGGTTTTATAGTCCCTCCCCCTCCCACCAGAAGGGGTGTGGCCTTCATGGCGTGATTGACAGGAGAGAGAATCTCAACATTTTTTTAAACACTAATAGCTCTTTTATTTTTCATCAATGGGAAAAATCTTCGGCACCTGACGAGCAGAAGGGGACTCTGAGTAAGTTGGCCAAAAATCACAGTCGTACGTGATAGCGTTTTTTCTAAAATCAATATAATGCGCAAACAAGAAGTGGTCAAGATTAGACTTTTAATTATATAGAAGGCAAGGCAACTTTAATTCGGCAAGGCAACTTTAATTCGGCAAAGCAACTTTAATTAAGCAAGGCAACTTTAATTAGGCAAGGCAGCTTTAGCATTTTCAAACCAAAGGTAAGGCAACTTTAATTAGGTAAGGCAACTTTAATTAGGCAAAGCAACTTTAATTAGGCAAGGCAGCTTTAGCATTTTCAAACCAAAGGCAAGGCAAATTTAATTAGGCAAGGCAGCTTTAGCATTTTCAAGCCAAAGCCAAGGCAACTTTAATTAGACAAGGCAACTTTAATTAGTCAAGGCAGCTTTAGCATTTTCAAACCGAAGGCAAGGCAACTTTAATTAGGCAAGGCAACTTTAATTAGGCAAGGCAACTTTAGAATTTTCAAACCAAAGGCAAGGCAACTTTAATTAGGCAAGGCGACTTTAATTAGGCAAGGCAACTTTAATTAGGCAACACAGCTTTAGCATTTTCAAACCAAATGCAACACAGCTTTAACATCTCCAAACTATATTTTCAAACCACATAAAGGGCACTGACAGGTCGGTAAAACCACTCACAGTTTAGTAGACATGTGTTCAGTGTTATTCACAGCTCAGATTGAGAGACATGACCCTCTCGCTCCCCCATCTTGCAGAGACTGACTGAGGCACTCAACACTTCCGGATTTTATAGTCCCTCCCGAAGGGGTGTGGCCTTCAGGAGAGAGAATCTGAACCTTTTTTAAACACTAAAACCCTTTTTCATCGATGGGAAAAATCCTCATGTCCTGCGCAGCGGAGGGGGACTGAGTAAGATGGCCAAAAATCACAGCCGTAAGTGGCAGTGTTTTTTCTAAAATCAATATACAGAAAACAGGGAGTGGTCAAGATCAGACTTTTAGTAATATAGATAAAGCGAACAAACAGACCACTCCACTCATCTGGTTAATATCAATGCATTTATTCCACATGAACCTCTTCATTTCACTCTCTCATTATTAATACATTCTTCCAGTATTTGTTTACATTATGCACTACCATCAGGAAAGCTATATTAACCAAGGGAAGATAAATGGATGCAGTTTCAATATTATTATACCAGGTCTTAAATGATTATGCATTGAGGCCTACTTGCATATATTCTTATATGTTGTATTTAGAAGGTTGAATGTAATCTAGCTATTGTTCCTATTTTGGTTAAATAAAGACACAACAGAGCAAATAATGTTTCTTTCTGCAGTATGTGAATAAGGCTATATTGTCATAAAATTGAGCGTTGGCATTCTGGAGTGAAATACATTATCCATACAAAGAGTAACAAAAAATTGGACCTCGAAGTATAGAAAGCTGTGGCTGCCAGTGCAATTGAAACATTCGATTTCAATTTGATAGGCTTTTCTTTGATAAGAGTTATGAATCCAATCTCAATAAATGGAACAGCACGCACCATCATCAATGATCAAATAAATGACAGAACTGTGACAAGGAGATGCACAGGCTTGCTTTTGTTTCTTTGCTTCTTAATTGGGTGCCTCTCCCTTTAGCTGCACACTCTAACAAGGTTTGTCTCGGAGTGTGCATGTGGCTAGCAGCCCAGCTTTTACAGAGTGGGTGGTGGTTTTGTACAAATTGTTAACAAAATTAAATGGTAAATGTAAAACTGCTTCAGCCTGCCAAAATGTTGAGCAAACAAATTTTCCAGATTTGAGTGATAATTCTCCAGAAGGCTCCTAAATGAGGACTTGGAGACTTGCCTAGCTCTTTGCAACTAAAGTTTAGCTTTCCACAGCTTTCTGTCATATTTTATTTTGAGTCCTGCTTGCCAAGGATGGTGAAAGCCTTTGAATCATATCCTCAGTTTTCATATCATAGGGATTAAACAGTCACCATCTTTCTGACATAGTTATTTAATCTGAGCTTGTAAACAAAATATGGTATTATATTGTTAATTCATCATAGGCATTAAATATACAGGGTGGTTTTGGGTCATCTTAATTTACAGTATATACCCTCTTTTACACAGTGTTGAAGCTTTACATGCACTTGAGCATTGATGTAATTAGTTGCATTAATCATTCTGGGTGTCCAAAATCCTGGAGAGCTTTGATTTTCTGTGATAATTTAGTTATTTAAAAATCATGAAACTCTTTTTTTAAAAATATTCTTGTGTCGTGCATTTAAGCTAACCATGGCTGTGCTGAATGAAATTTGCTTGTCTTAGTTAAATATCTTCCAGTAGTTTATCTTATATTCAATTTTCTGCATGTTCACTATTCAAAGGCAATGTTTTCAGGCTGCTTCAAATGACTGAAGTCTCCAGTAACTGAACTGCAGCTTGGTGCTTTTTATAACTAATAGAACAAATGTTGGCAAGGTAACCACAATTTAAATAAAATGTCTTGCTCGTTATTTAGCCTTCAGTGCACAATCTGTCTTTAAAAAAATACAAATTGGAGTCATGGAATCATAACGCATGGAAACAAGTCCTTTGACCCAACTCGTCCATGGCAATCAAGTTGCCCCATCTAAGCTAGTCCCATTTGCTCGCATTTGGTCCATATCCTCGGCTTGTACTCGCTAGAATTTGAAGATTGAGAGGGGATCTTATAGAAACTTACAAAATTCTTAATGGGTTGGCACAGGCTAGATGCAGGAAGATTGCTCCCGATGTTGGGGAAGTCCAGAACAAGGGGGTCACAGTTTAAAGATAAGGGGGAAGTCTTTTAGAACTGAGATGAGAAAAACATTTTTCACACAGAGAGTGGTGAATCTGTGGAATTCTCTGCCACAGAAGGTAGTTGAGGTCAGTTCATTGACTATATTTAAGAGGGAATTAGATGTGGCCCTTGCGGCTAAAGGGATCAAGGGGTATGGAGAGAAGGCAGGTACAGGATACTGAGTTGGATGACCAGCCATGATCATATTGAATGCAGTGCAGGCTCGAAGGGCCGAATGGCCTGCTCCTGCACCTATTTTCTATCCCTCTAAATCTTTCATGTCTAAGTATATTTTAAATGTTGTTATTCTACAGCTACCTTCCTCTTCCATATACCCACTACCCTCCTAGTGGAAAAGTTGACCCCCAGGTTCCTATTAAATTCTTTCTCATCTCATCTTAAACCTATGTTTCCTGGTTCTTGATTTCTCTGCACTGGGTAAATGACTGTCATCTGATCAATTTCCCTCATACACCTCTATAAAGTCATCCCATAGCCCCCTGAGCTACCAGGAATAAAGTCCTAGCTGGCCCAATCTCTTGCCATTACTCAGGTGCTCGAGTCCTGGCAACATCCTTGTAAATCATCTCCACAGTCTTTCAAGCTTGACAACATACTTCCTATAGCAGGGCGATCAAAACTAAACATTATAATCCGCAGGCGGCCTCACAAAATCTTGTCCAACTGTAACAGAATGTTTCTACTTCTATGTGTAAGCAGGAACTGCAGGTGCTGGTTTAAACCAAAGTCCCCAGTAACTGAACTGGACAGGCAGCATCGCTGGAGAGAAGGAATGGATGACATTTTGGGACGAGACCCTTCTTCACCTTGCTTCACCTTGCACGAATGGCTTCACCTTGCACAATGACTTCACCTTGCCCGAAACAATATTCCCTTATTATTATGTGCAGGAAAGAACTGCAGATGCTGGTTTAAATCAAAGGTGGATACAAAATGCTGGAGTAACTCAGCGGGCCAGGCAGCATATTTGGAGAGAAGGAATGGGTGATGATTCGTGTCGAGACTCTTCTCAGATTTAAGAGGGGTCTCGACCTTAAACATCACCCATTCCTTCTCTCCAGAGATGCTGCCTGTCACGCTGAGTTACTCCAGCCTTTTGTGTCGAACTTTGGTTTCTACTTCTATACTCAATGTCCTGATTGATGAAGGCCAAGTTACCAAAAGCCTTCTTTACTACCCTATTTACATGTGACACCACTTTCAGTTAAATATGCATCTATATTCCTAGATTCCAAAATGCAACAACTCACACTTATCTACATTGAACTCCATTAGCCATTCTTCGGCCCACTTGCTTAACTGATCAAGATCCCTTTTTTTGATAATCTTCTTCACTGTCTCGGTTTAGTTTAGTTTGTCATATGTACCAAGGTGCAGTGAAAAGCTTTTTGTTTTTTGGGTGCTATCCAGTCAGCCGAACGTCTATAGCTTGATTACAATCAAGCTGTCCACAATGAACAGATATAGGATAAAGGGAATAATGTTCAGTAAAACTACAGGATGGCGCCAGCAATGGCTGCCTCGCTAACAGTCTGTCTGTCTGCCCTTCCCTCTTTGTGTTTTAATAGTGTGTGTTAAATGTATGTTCTTTAGCTTGTTTTATGTGGGGTTGGGGGAAATGTTTTCTAAACCCTTGCCTCGACGGCGATGCAATTTTTTTCCCGTATCGTATCTCTGTCCGCACTGCGGCCTAACATCGAGGAGTTTGCGGCCTTTGCTGGAGACTGACATTTAAGAGCTCCACCATGAGTGCCTGTTGACTTACCATCACGGAGCGCATGATCCCTTTGCCATGGATCGACCTCGGAACTCCATGGGTGCTTGTGGACTTAACATCATGGAGTTTGCGACCTCTGGTCAGAGACCGACTTTGGGAACTCCAAGCTTCGACCGCCCCAACGTGGGAGCTTCGACCGCCAGCTGCGAGAGCTTCGATCGCCCCGACGGATGGGCCGACTGCCCTGACCGCGGGAGAATAAGGAGGAAGAAGATTGGACTTTTTTGGCTTCCATCACAGTGAGGAATGTGGGGAATCCACTGAGGTGGATGTTAACTTTTATGTAGTTGTGTGTCTTGTTGCATTTTTATTTTCATATGGCTGTATGGTAATTTGCATATCACTGTACCTTAATTGGTACACGTGACAATAAAAGACCTTTGAAACCTTTGAACCTTTGAAAAGAGTGGAGCAATTGTAATGAGTGATTGCAGATCCGCTTTTGGGACGGGAGAGTCGCCTGGCTTGGGCACGGGAGAAATATAGTTCCAATTCCAACATGCTTGATAAATTATCAATGTGACAGCACATTTCATTCTGTTCTCTTATTAAACAACTCTAATCTGAATAATATTATCCCTTGAATAGGTCATAGAGTTTGTCTAAAATACATGTACACAGTTTATTACATGCTTGTCTATTCTTTGGGTGACACTTTCAGTTTGTGATTTGTATTTCCCCATGGCAAAAGAGACCTGGTCAGTCTTAAATCAATAAACATTTCTCAAACTATTTCTTGCTTTCATATAATTGAAACATCACCCATTAGAAACAGAAACTGGGAATTCTCAATCCATATTTTCATTGGAAAATGTTTACCTTTTGTAATCCAAATTCTCTTTGGGGATTAGTATTTCAGAATCTAAGCTAAAGCAGGACAGTAATTTTGGTTTATTTTGAGAATCCAATGACTGTAGAAATGTGGTTTCTATTTTCACACAGAGTAATATGTGCAGTGCTTAGAATTACACATTGAAATGAAAATCATGCAACAGATGTTACATAACAAACCTTGATTTGTAAAAGATCATTCAGAATTTCAATGTTGTGCCTTCATACTACGATTGGTTATTGAAACAGTTCAAAACTTTCAGGAGTTAAATGTCATGTGCAGATTTCAGGTAAACTTAAAGTTCATATGAACATTGCAATTAAAAGCCATCACAATACAAACTTAATCATGTTTTACAGATCATTTGATTTGTTCTGGCTGGGTGGCTGAGCAGCTGAGCTTTGTTACATATTGAATGCCTGATACACTTCTTTACATTATTGCTGTATTGCTATCCAGGCAGTTTTGATGTTAAAATAATAATATTTCTACTTCTGGGAGGCCAAGGAGATGGCTTTCATCAAATGTATTACTTTCAGAAGTCTTAAGGTGTCGCTTGTTGTGTCATCCAATAGTTATTGGTGCAGGTGACCAGCTTGTCAAGAGAATATAGGAAGAAATGTTGCCTTTTTAATTTGTTTGTCCTCATCAATATTTCTGAACAAAATCTGCCATTTTTGTTTGGGGATTCCATGAAGTCGTCAGTAATAACATTCTGCGTATTCGTTCCAGCATCTTCCAGGGCCACATTCCAATCTGAATCAAAATATAACTGCAGCCTGTGCTTGATGAAAATCAATAACTGAAGAATAAATTGCTTGGGATGAACTGATGTTTTTTTAAACAGCAGGCAGGTGAAACTGTAAGTGTAAGTTTCCTTCTAAATATTAAGGGTCTCCTGTTTGCGCTACTTTTGAGCTTGACTGGACCTTTCTGAAGTTGTTGATTGGTCTCTAGTTGAGCAAGAATGAAACTCACCAAAACAAGTCTTGCCTGTTATGTTGCTGAATCGACCCACCAACAACATGGAAAGGTCCATAGCATGAAATAACATTTATGTTGCCATTTTCAAGTAACTGCTGATTCAACAGTATCATAAGCTCAGCATGTCACTTGAATTTGAAAATATAATAATAGTAATACCAGAGTAATAATACAATTTTGTATGTCACGGTGTGTGTGAATGATTATGCCATCTTTTAACAAGGCACCAACACCTGCTTCCTTAATATTAGGGGAAGAAATATGCTTGTGTCAAGCTATTTTAAATGATTATTGGGTAGGTTGTACCCACAAATTCCCTTGCCCCATCTTGCAGCCCAGTGAACCTGAAATAAAGACAGCCAATTCATAGACTACTACCAAATAGGTGGCATTTGAAATATATTTTCTTATTTCACTTCATCGGCTCCTTCTGAAGAGAAAAAGAAACAGCCAAACAAACTTAATTAGAAACAGATCAGTCATTGTCACCTTAAACAAGAAATCAAATGCAATGCAGTCTTAGTAATCATTACCTTATGTTAGATTGTTGGCAATGTAATTAACTGACCATCTTATACGTTGTATAGGATTGTAAAACATACAGGAGTAGAAATTCTATCAGCAAGCGCTTGACTTCTCAGTGCTACACATGTAATTGATGCCATCTAATCAATTGTTACTCATGAACATGGTCAAATAGCAATTTAATGGAAACATTGTGGTATTAAATGATAACATTTAAAGGACATGGACAGGAAAGATTTCGAGGGATATAGGCCAAACATGGGCAGATGGAACTAGTGCAGATGGGGCAGCTTGGTCATCATGGATCTGAGTCTGGCACAGTTTGAACATGAGCTTGCTGCTGGTTTTCCAGAACTTCAACACCCATTTAACATCTCAAAGCTGCTTAATGTTCGATATCAATGAAGTTGATTGCAGCTTTTTTTTCCCCTCCAATCGGTGAAGAATTTCCAGGTCTTATACGCAGTCTGCATCCAGGCTGACTAGACATTGGATAAGTTCACAACACAGAAAAGGCATCTGATTTTATTTCTGTTTAAATTAACTAAAATTCCAAAATAGGGGAAGGAAATTGACACTGAGCCAGGAGAGAGAGATTAAGCAGAGAAATGTGTAGGAAGGAACTGCAAATACTGGTTTAAACCGAAGGTAGACGCACCTGACAAACAGCTAACAATGGCCTGTTTCTTTATCATCATTACTTTTTTGCTTATCTTTCATTCATTGTTCTTTATATCTCTACATCATCATCTATAGCTCTTGTTTCACTTTCCCCCGACTAGTCTGAAGAAGGTTCTCAACCCGAAACGTTACCCATTCCTTCTCTCCAGAGATGCTGCCTGTCCCGTTGAGTTACTCCATCTCTTTGTGTCTATCTTCGGATTAAGCAGAGAAGCTTGGATGAAGGGATTGGGTTTGTGAAGGATTTTAAAGTTTTCAGTGAGATGGTTAGATCAGGTAATATATTTTTGCTCTCCAGTCAGAGCTGATGCCAAACATACCAAATGAGCAAAGTTGCAGTGGCTGCCTAATATCCAGGACCGGATTTACGTATAAGCTAGACAAGTTTAAGCTTAGGGCCTCAAGATCTAGGGGGGGCCTCGGCCCGCTCCACCAAGGTGCATAAAACTTTTGACATATTCCTATTTTCTGAGCTTTGTCCTTTCAACAGTCAGGAGTGTTCGAGTCGGTGCGCGGCTGCAAGTTTAACAATGTCAGAACCAGCTCTGACTGTGCCCGATCTGCCTGCTTCAGGGGAGAAGAGATAAGGCTCTGGGTGGGTGGGAATGCGCAGCCACCCGCTACGACAGGCGGAATGGTCCTTTCTATGGTTAACCCTGCTCACAGTCTCTGATGGGGCTGGTTTCCTGCCCACAGGGACCTCCCATGCTTTGCCCGCTGACCTTCGCCACTTCACCGCCCTCCAGCAGCCTGCAGCCGTTGCCTTACCTGCAGCCTGGACTCAGCACGGGGCTGAAGTCTCCACGCTGCAGACTGCAACTCCCCTGAGTTTGACCACGCTGGGTCCTAGTGCTAGTCTCCCCAACCCTGGTAACCTCAGTGGCTGTTCCACTGGGTCTTCCCTATTCCCTTCAAACCATGTGATCCCAGCTCTTCGCCACCCACATTACAGTCCTCATACCTCCCTACCCCCTGAGCATCCACCAGCCCCCCACCAGACATCGCCTCGGCCTCAGTCCACTCACCTGCCCTCCTCTGGCCCCAACCCCCATCAGTGCCGTGAGTTCACCATCCCCCCCTGACCTCCCCCTCTCAGATACCGAACGGTCTGTCTGGAGCAGAGGCCTCACCTTTGTCCCCCTCCATCCCCATCTCAATGAGTTCCACGCCCGCCGCAATTTGAAGCTCTTCTTCCGAGGGCAGTCTTATGACAATGCTGCCAACATGGCTGGTAGGGTCAAGGGTATGCAGCACACAATCCTCGAAAAAAACAAATTTGCAAGATTTATTCCATGCGCTGCTCACTCATTAAATTTGGTGGGCCGTTTGGTTGTTGATTGCTGCCTTGATGCAATGAACTGTTTTGGAATTATCAATTAAATTTATACCTTCATTTCATCCTCCACAAAGAGATGGGCAGTTCTAAAATCATTTTTGCAATCTCAATCAAAAGTGCCTAAATATTTGTCAGGCACAAATATGGGAGGCACGTGCAAAAGCCACAGAAGCTATTTTGGAAAGTTATAGCGCTATCACTGATGCCCACAGTCATTTGTTCTCTGATGTTAATGTGAAGGGTGATACCAGGCTTCAAGCTAACAATCTTTAGCAGTAAATAGAAGAACTGGAATTTGTGTTGATGTTACATTTTTGGACCCGTCTGCTAGGTCATTTCCACAAGGTCAACAAAGCCATTCAGAAATCCAAACTGTTATTGAGTACTTGTGCAAGTTTGTACAGTTCACTTCAGGATTTTGTAAGCAAAATTAGAGACGATTTTGATGAGCTTGAGCAACAAGCAAAGGTCACCTTGCCAGATGTTAACTACAGAACTGTCACAGGGAGATAAAGAGTAAGGAAAGGACAAGGAAATTATAGAGGTGCACCTGGTCCTGATGTTTTAGATAAATTCTCTTTAAGAGATATGTTTAGGATACAATCCTTTATTTGTATACTAGATGTACTTGAAACCAATTTAAAAAGAAGAGATACTGTGTACAGTGAAGTTGCACAACAGTTTTCTTTTCTTGCTAATCTGACCGCATCTAAGCAAGAAATTCAGCAAGGTGTTGAACTGTTGGTGGAAGCATACCCAGAAGATGTTGACCTGAAACTTACTGATGAATTTTTGCACTTTCACTCGTACGTGAGACAAAGCCATAGGCATACAGAAGAGCAATCTGTCTCATACAGACCGTTATCAAATAATATACAAGGAAACAATTCAAATGGCCTTCCCTAATCTGGAAGCAATCTTGCGGCTATTTCTTAGCTTAATGGTCGCCAACTGCTCGGTTGAGAGAGGTATTTTTCAAGACTCAAAAAAATTAAAAATGAATTAAGGTCCACAATGTCTCAAAAGAGGTTGTCTGCAATGAGCATTCTGTGCATTGAGAGTGACAAATGTAGACAAACAGATCTTGGTGAACTTCTGGATGATTTTGCTATGAAGAAGGCGAGAAAAAAACATTTTTGCTCTTAGTGTATTTGTAGTTTCTTTATTTCTTAATATTCCACATTCAATTCAAGAGACACTTATTGTCACATGCACCAATTGGTACAATGAAATTTGGGGTCACCATCTGACGTCGGAACGGGAGAACATTCTCAGCGGCTTGGACTTTCGTATCGGCCACTTCCTACCGGAGACCACGGCTCCCGAAGTCCACAGGCTGAGCTGGGCAGAGAATCACGCTGGCGGCCCTCAGCAAAGGGATCCCAGGGCTCCGTGATGTTGAAATCAGCGCGGCCCGAGGCTGGGAGCTCCGCAAACCACAGCTCCATGATGTTGAAGCAGCAGGCCCAAAACTCCAGAGCTTCAAAGGGCGATCCAGGTAAGGCATCGCCCGCTCTGCGGTGAATCCAATATGTATTTTAAAACCAACTGTTTAATGACAACATACAGTAGGATCTAAAGGTGTCACACTGTCACTGTCGGGTAGTCATGGTCCTCTATTTGTGGCGGTGGGGGATTGGGAGGGGGGGGGGGCCTCACAAGAGAAATAGCTTAGGGCCTCTCTTCATCTAAATCCGGCCCTGCTAATATATTTGGTAATGTTGCCACCGTACCCAGAATGTGATCACTTGAGAACAACCCGCATTATAAAACATGACATCCTTGTAACTTAAGCTGCTGGTATTCACAACTGTCTGGAGATTCACTCCCGTTTGGCTGCACATTCCACTCGGCATCCAAATTAAATTCCGGTGACTTCAAACTGATTGAAGGGAAATTAGCTGTAAACAATTCCATTAAAAGTGGACTTTAAGACTTCTTGAGATGCCAGATGAGTCCTATGGTTTTGCAAAATATACAGAAAACACATTTCTAAACAGTGTCAGTGTGTTTTACACCAGAAATTATGTAGTAAAACAGGACCTACCCTGTTTCACAAGGTACAGAGCCCAATCTAGTAGACCGGAACACTTGCTGCAAACAAATCCCACACGGGCCTCAGACCTTAAAGGCACACACCTCAGCAAATGCAAACAGCAGCAACACACAGAGACAGTAAAAACATAAAGAGAGGCTGCTTCTGCCCATTTCCCTCCCATCCTTCCTCCCCACCCCCCTCTTTTCTGCAGATTTCCTTGTATTGCTCTAACACACACTATGCAGAAATATAACTTATTATATATATATACATATATGAATGAATGTGTGTTTGTGTCTGTGTGTGAGAGGCAAGATAGAGATAATAGATCTCAAAGTTCCCTCGTAAATCAGAAGCAACTTTTTGATTTTATATACATCATTATATATATATATATATAATATATATATATATATATATATATATATATATATATATATATATATATATATATATATATATATATATATATATATATATATATATATATATATTATATATATATATATATATATACTAGACTAAGTGGGACCCGTTGGGTCCCATGTTCACACAGGAGGGCTGGTCCCCCAACGCAATATTCCACCTCTCCACCAATTCTAATATTGGTGGCCAGTGGAGGGGCTTTCTGGAACGCTGGCGTGGATTCTTGGGGTGGCAGCTCAGTCACTCAAGCCTGATGTGCTGGCAGCTCACTCACGGCTGGTGGGCTGGCAGTTGCCTAGCCTCATGGCTATTCCTTGAATTTCCATTTCAAGCAGGGTGCAAGGCCACCAAATTCAAATCCATTTTCCTACCGTTTCAAGCAGGGTGCAAGGCCACCAAATTCAAGTGCAGTTTCTTACCACTTCGAGCAGGGTGCAAGGCCACCAAATTCAAGTGCAGTTTCATACCACTTTCATGCAGGGTGCAACGCCACCACATTTAAATGCAGTTTCATATCATTTCATGCAGGGTGCAAAGCCACCACATTCAAATGCAGTTTCATACCATTTCAATCAGGATGAAACCACCATAAAACCACCATAAAATCACACAAAACACCAAACTCACAGTTCAGTAGACATTCAGTGTGTCCAGTTGATTCACAGCTCAGACAGAGTCGTGACCTCTCCCTCCCCCATTTTGCAGAGACTGAGTCACACGCACATTTCTGGGTTTTATAACCCCTCCCCTTCCCACCGGAAAATGTGGCCTTCATGACGTGATGGACAGGAGAAAGATTCTCAACATTATTTAAACACTAATAACACTTTTATTTTTCATTGATGGGAAGAATCCCCTGCACCTGATGAGCGGAGGGGAACTGAGTAAGATGGCCAAAAATCACAAGCGTAAGTGGTAGTGTTTTATCTAAAATCAATATACAGTGCAACCAGGAAGTTACCCAAAGCACCCTAGCACAATTTGTTTTTTTTTTGTTTTTTTTTGTTAAATATTTTTATTAGAAGTAAGTACATATTAAAAGAAGAATATAAATGTCACATACATTCTTAATATTATTAATATTAACAATTATATCTTATTTGTACTTCTATGCATTTTTTTAATTTTTAATACAGGTAGAAAATAATAGAGAAAAATAAAGTAAAAATAGAAAATCAAAAAGATGAATGAAGTGTTAAGCAGGTTGTACATCATTGGAGATATATCTATGGCTTATTATATGTGATTCTTTGTCCATTCTTTCATTCAGGCTTCAGTCAGGTTCTCGCACCGAGCCATTTTGACCCTTTAAATATTCAATAAATGGAAACCATATCCCTCTGAAATGATCCAGCTTGTCCAGTAGGCCAAGTTTTAATCTTTCCAGGTGAAGTGTCTCCGACATTCCTGTAATCCACATTTTGATTGTGGGGGATGTAGGACCTTTCCCAAATTTCAACATTAATTTTTTCCCAATTATTACACTGTAATCGATAAAAAATATTTGATTCGTTGTTATTAATTGATCTGTTTCTAATATTCCTAATATTATTAATTTTGAGTCAGGAACCAAATTCGTATTAACAACATTCGAAATTATCTTAAATATTTCTGTCCAAAAGTTAGTAATTTTTATACAGTTTGTGAATGAGTGCGTTAAATTAGCTTCTAAATGCTGACATTTATCACATATGGCAGATACATTTGAAAAAATTCTATGTAATTTGGATTTTGAATAATGCAATCTATGTAATACTTTAAATTGTATCAAAGAGTGTCTAGCATTTAACGAACAGTGGTGTATATGTTGTAAACTTTCATCCCATACTTCTGGTCTGATTATTTGACCTAATTCGTTTTCCCATAATTGCCTATATATTTCTGCCATTGGTACATCATTTTCCAATAAAATGTTATAAATATATGATATCAATTTTTCTGTGTTCGGGTGTTTATTTAGACATTCATCTAAAATTTCTGTCTTTCTATTTCTAAATTCCTGTGTATTTGATTTTACATAGTCTCTGATTTGTAAATATCTAAAATAATCTTTTGAATGTAATCCATAAATTTGTTGTAGTTCTTGAAATGAAAGAAAGGAGTTTTCCCTGTAGAGATCGCCCATCTTATTAATTCCATAGTTTTTCCATTGTAAAAAACCTTTGTCCATCATTGAGGGTTTAAATGTAACATTGTTTATAATGGAGAGAGCTAGTGGTATACATTCCAATTTTAATGTTTTCTTTAGTTCTTTCCAGATACGTATCCCACTTTCTATTATAGGGTTTTCTCTATAGGTTTTCTTACCTAGTTTAGTATTGGCAAATAAAATCGAGCTAATTTCAAAATTTAAATCTCCTCCAATTATTAGGTTATGTTGTGTTAATTCCGGGATGGTATTAAATGTTTTCTTAAAGAACAATGGGCTGTCAAAGTTTGGTCCGTAAACATTAACAAAGATCATTTTTTGTGCGTTTAATTCTCCTATTACAATAACATATCTACCATCACTATCAGTTATAGTTGATGTGTGTTTACATAAAGTACCTTTACGAAATAATATTGCTACACCTCTGGATTTGTGTGTAAAAAAAGAATGATACACTTTATCTATCCATTTAGCTTTCAATCTATGCTCTGCATCTTTTTTTAAGTGTGTTTCTTGGATAAAAATTACATCTACTTTAAGTGCTTTTAAATGTGCTAATACTTTACCTCTCTTAATTGGTTCATTAATATCTTTAACGTTCCAGCTACAAAACGTTATTCCTTCATTCCCCTTATTCATTTGTAAGTCTTGCATCTTTAGTTTAGGGAGGTCTATAATAGAGCAAATGGTTCAGTTCGACAGGCCCGACCTTACACCCGAACTCTGAATAGACGAATTTCAAGACCCTTGGATGTCTCTCACATATATCTCTTTTGATCTAATTTATAACTCCATTCAAACTTAAAATAATAATGATAGATTATAATATAAGAAAAAAAGGGATAGATTAAGAAGTTAGTGATGTGCACAAAGAAGGAAAAAACTACATCTAGTATTAGTGTAGTTAGTGATAGCCATACTAACATGGCTAACCATCTACCGACTTCCGTAGTTGATGTTACAAACTTAACCAGCTCCATGGTTTCTTAAAATTATTATTCCATAACAGTATTTTACCAGGGATATTAAATTCTGAAGTATTCAGGTTCCATTAGTCGGGATTGTGAGGAATACATATATTTAAAACATATTAAATAATATAATACGAAAAAGAATGAAAAGGGAGGAAATTTTTTTTTTAAAAAGGGTTCCAAGGAGGACAAATGAAATCAAACTTTATATTTAGCGCATTTATAATTATTATTTATCTGATTCTAAATAATTCAGTTATAATTAAGTATTAGTCATTAATGATAATTATTAACTCTAATTAGTAATGGTACCACGCAATAGTTTTAGTATTTATTAGTTATTTGTATTAATAGTGTTATTATTCTAATTATTAGCATCCATTGGGAAAGTTTCAAATCCGCATCTTTCTCCTGCATCTTTCTCCAGTTTCCTTAGACAAGTCCTTAGTTCCATCCAATCCTGCAAAGTCAGTTTATTCCTTGATGTAGTTCGATTTTAAAGATATTATTCAATCTTCCACTTGATCCTTAGTCTCTTGGGCAAAGTTCAGCGCTTCCACAGGGTTGGTGAAAAAATGTTGTTTCTGATTGTAAGTGACTCTTATGGTAGCTGGATACCTCAGACCATACTTCAAATTCTTCACTTCCTTCAAAATTCTTTTGGTCTCATTAAACGCATTTCGTTTCCTGGAGACCTCTGCTGGATAGTCTCGATAAATACTGATCTTATCTCCTTCATATATAAGATTTCTGCTCACCCTAGCAAATTATGCAGTAGTGCCTTTTAACTTCAGCCCAAAGCACCCAAGCCACCATTTGCAGTAGTGCCTTTTAACTTCAGCCCAAATCACCCAAGCCACCATTTGCAGTGGTGCCTTTTCACTTCAAGCCAAAGCACCCAAGCCACCATTTGCAGTAGTGCCTTTTAACTTCAACCCAAACCCCCCAAACAAACATTTGTAGGCAGTACATTTTTACTTCAAACCAACCATATTTTCATTTTCAAACCACATTAAGGTTACTCACAGTTGAGCAGTCATGTGTTCAGTGCAATTCAGAGCTCAGAGAGACATGACCCTCTGGCCTTCTCCATCTTGCAGAGACTGAGTGAGGCACACCACTTCCTGGTTTTATAGCCCCTCCCTCTCCCTCCAGCAGGGGCAGCAGAGAGAAGTGGGATATTTAAAAAAAACATTCATATCTCTCAGATTTTTAATTGATGTAAAAAATCCTCTGGTCCAGGAAGGCGGGGAGGTGGGCGGGCAAAAGCTGCCCAAAAATGATGGCCATAGGTGGTGGTGTTCTCTCGGAAATCTTGGTTACTCTTGGTGTCCACCCTATTTTAGAGTAACCACTGTTACACCACAATGGTAAATTAAGACCAAAGAACTTCCCAAGAAGATTGACAATTTTCTAGTTTGAAGAACTCAATTGATAATGACATTTTGAGAAGAAAGTAACCATAATATCAACAATCCGTAAAAGCTGCTCCATGCCAAAATTTGCGAATATTTTTGGTGTCCACCATCACAAGCATAACACCAGCATTTTGCAGTAGCTATATTTCCATCAAATTATGTACCTGCAGTCTCTTATTATGTATGGACAATTACTTCCGTAAAGTTTAATCAAAACATAAGAAAGAATTTAAAAAAAAAGAAATACTGTAAGAATGGAAGAAACAGGATCTACTTTCATTTTGGTGTCCACCCTAGGACACTGTGTAACGCGTGTAACACACGTTTCAGTAAATAACAGGAATATTGCTTGTTTAGTCACATACTCCAAGTTTATCGCAAGAAAGTGCATTTATATGTTGTCAAACAGCAAAAGTGAAGAAATCAGCTATGATGCTTTAGAAAAAAATGACTTTCTAAATTTCATGTAACGGTTATGGTGGACATTAAACACAAAAGTGTAAAAAAAACGCATAGGAACGAATGTTAAACAAGGAATGTTGTTCATTAATGAAATGTTCTCTAACTTCATGAACTATCTCTCCCTGTCATGTACTACCGCTGTGAGGGTTTTTGATTAATCTGAATCATATTGAAATAATTTATTTGTGAACCCCAGTTGTGTGTGCGATGTCACACTTTTTGTACCCAGTATTGTAAAAACACATATATATATGTGATATATATGTATATAAATATATATATTTAAAAACAATGTATATATATATAAAATAAATATATATATATGTATATGCACACACACATACACACACACACATATATATTTCTCTAGTTTCTTTCTTGTGATTTCCTCTAATTATTTGTTGAGCAACCCTTTTCTTTAATCTCTCTCTCTCCCTCTATGAAATCTTAATATTGTGAATAAAATATCCATGAACACAGCCAAGATATATTTTCATTCTATATTAGTGTAATAAAATATAGTGTATACATACCTACACTGATGTAGAAGTGCTAGCTTTAGACACGAATTATGTACATTGCTACAATATTTTAGTTTGTAATTTACATATATCATGATCTTGATTTTTTGAAGTCCCATTCAATCATTTAAATGTTGTCTAAATTATGCTTGAGGAAGTTTTAAAATTGATATTGCATTTTTCAATTCAGTGTTTGATTCGCAAAATTAAATATATCTACATTATATATACTCAATCTTAAATAAGAAGTAGATAAGAACAGTATTCATTTTTACAATTGACCATTTCGTTACTTAATGTGTGCAATATCTAAACAAATTACCTGCCTCTTAATTACTGTTAAATACGTGAATAAGAGCTAATGAGTGAATGCAAGCACCCAAGGACAGATCGGGGAAACTTGCCACATTTTCGCTCCCAAGAGTGCATGCATTTTTCATTGAAGTCCCATTTAAAAAAGTTTGCACAATGAATTAAATTAATTGCACACTCCAACCTTAGGAGAAATTACCCTTCCTCTAAGATAACGCATTAAGTACACTGAGCTAGGAACGCTGTTGCTATGGTGCAAGCTGACTCGAATTGCTTAATCACAGCAGCAGACTTATGTATAAACAAACATGAGTGACTACGTGAAGAAGGCCATCAGTCTGCTTGCGCGTCATTACGTTGACCCGCTTTGCGTGAGTGAGCCGACTGGTGGCAGCGTTCCTCTGTCCAGCGGTAAGTTCAACCTAACGGTAAGTCTTACCTTATTTCCAGGTTTCTTGTGTTTTCTTTTTTGCAGGACTCTCTGTTCAGCGAGTTATCTGCACGACTGGGGTGAAGTCCGGACGGGCCGCGAAACCGGTCATGGACAGCGGGGAATCCGGCTACAGAGACCGCAGAAGTGCGGGTAGCTGGCGGCCATCGGATTCGCCACCTTAAGTCACTGACAACACAGTCAGTGGCTTCCAGACCAGCTGTGGTTCTCCGGAAGGGGGTTAATCAAACCACATGCCGGCAAGGTCTGGGAAGTCAGGCCAGGAGGGTTCCTCCCCCACAAACAGGGGCCAGCTATTTCCAGACCGCTGTGGTTCCTCAGGTAGGGAGTAAACCAGCAGCAGTGGGGCAGGCCAGGAGGGACACTGCCAACATATAGTGGTCAGCCGCGTCCAGACCGCTGTGTCCCTAGAAAGGGGGTCAAACCTAAGGTAAGGTGGTCAGGCCTGTGGATTAGGGGAGTCAGGCCAGGAGGTGGACAGGATCTCCTCCTACATGGGTAACGTTTTTAAACGTTCAAACCCACAAGGAGCACCTGATGGAGAGGTGCTCCACAATGATATACTCCAAAGGAGGGAGTTATCAGCCCGGATATTATGGAGAACCCGCAGGCAGCGGCACCTGTTTCAGGGCTGCACAATGTCTCCCTCTCTGAGGAGGGGAGCATTCAGGGTCAGTTTTCAGTCAGACCCAGAACAAAAAACTGACATTGGGCCGCTGGAGGGGCCATGTCAGCGCAGGTATCCTCAGGGGCCTGCGGCAGCACCTGTTTTCAGGGCTGCCTACGAATCTCCCTCTCTGTGGAGGGGAGTGCGAGTGATCAGTATGGAACTGACTTCAAATTCAAAGTATGTCCGTGGAACATACTGGAGCACGTGCATATGGCCTCAAGAGATACTCGCAAATGCTACAAGTGCCGGCAGTGAACAGCGCTATTCGGGTGACATTGGAGGTTATGCAATCCAGGAAATGAAACCAGCCGCCGAATCCTCTCTTCAGGTAAGACTTTTCCCACAGATCAGACCAGGATGTCGAAGCAAAAAGCTGTCAGACTAATCAAGGTACCGACAATGAGCGAAGCTTCATCGGTAGGTGATGACACACCCCACGCCTCCATCGGGGGCAGCGGTTCACTGAAGCCAGTGGCAGCTAGAAAGCTGGGCACAGAAATATGGCCAGCGTTGTCTTTCGAGGCAGGCTCAGAATTATGGCCAGAGCTGTCTTACGAGGCAGGCTCAGTATGAAGCGGGTTTTCAGACCAAGGCCAAGCCGGTCTCAGGGGAAATATGGAATCTACGCACCCTACCAGTCCTACTCTCCGATCAAGGAGGGGAAAAAGAACCTGCATCAGCGGCCTTTGGGCTTACCATAAGACCACCGGTAGCCATGGAGGTAGCTGGGTCTGGTTCTTCCAAAATATGGGTTGCGGACCATTTACATGTTCGTAATATTTACACTTGTGTATTTGTACAAGTGACCATGATTGCATGAGATTCAGATCTGGGTTTAATAAACTGATGATAACATGTGATTCGTTTATACTGCACAACATACATAGGTTCCAACCAGGCTTGGAATTGGGGCCGGAGTTGTCTTTCGAGACAGGCCCAGTATAATGGGCAGGATTGCCTTTCAGGACAGGGTGAAAGATGGAGGATGTCAATTCATCCAGATTTAACTCGTATGTGCAGTTTAGACTTTCAAAATGGGAAACTACGTTACTGTCTAATTATTGATTCTATAGGAGCTATATGGCAAACATCGATCTCTAAGATGCATGCTCTTCAGTTTCCATTCACAGAGATCACCGGAGATATTTGAAATTTATCTGGATGGGTCAATGCTAACAGTTAAACCGTTGCAAAATGGACTAACTTCAGCTCCCAGGTTTATTTACCAAATTAGTTAAACTGGTGCTTGGACAGCTCAGAGCTCTAGAACATTTATTATCCCCTATCTGGATGATGCTTTAAACGCTGTATTTACTAAATTAACTGTTGCAGCCCAAACTATATTTGAGGAATTGGGGTCCTTCAATCCATCCAGTTAAATTTAAGTTGATACAAATCAGAACAATTGACTGTTGGGATTTACATTTAACAATCAACTTAACAGGGACTCCGCCCTAGGGCAAGAGATGGAATTAACAGAAGCCTGTAACAACCTCGTTGTTATTAAGCAGCCTTCTATTCATCAAGTGCAATTGGCAATATAGCAGCTGTGTTTCAGCGGTGCAAATTGGACCTTTGTATTATCAGAACTTACAACTTGCAAAGAATTAAACCCTCAAGTACCATGTAGGTCATTGTTAATAAACCTATGCCTTTCCCAGCTGAAGCTACCGATTGATTCAGCATTGCTCCAGAAAGTTTGGTCAGTAATTCTCAGTAATTACAAACTGATGCTAGCCCTCAAAGATGAGAAATTACGACTGCCATCTCCAGTTACGGAGGCGGTTGCAGTTTGCATGAATCACCAATTTTTCAGCTATTGGTATCAACTACCTATAAACTAGGTGCATCCTATTGGTTAAAGGTTATTGTGAGAACATGCATAATATGCATGCTCAACTCCAAGTTGATACACTATGGTGGTGGCATATGTTAGTCACATGTGTGCAATAAAGTTAAAGTATCCCATGATATTTTCCTAACCTCGTTTGAGTATTGTATTATCAAGTGAAATCAATGACAACACAAAATGGATGTTGGATTACAAAGTATTTAATGTCATCATGGCTCCATAGAACACCGAATATCGATATGTTTACATCCAGGCTCATTTACCAGTTGTAATATGGGGCATACAGTGGCGAGAGATACACTATTGCCACACTGGGGAGGAATGTACCTTGCATGTCTTTCCTCTATACTGCCACATCAGTTGGGTCTTGCTATAAATCCAGCAAGACACTGCTTCAGCCGTTTCGAACAGCCTGACTGGCTAATGTTCCCGCTAATGTTGGGAATAATATACAACCTAATATGGTTATTCACAACATAAAACTTGCTGGTTCTGCCTGAGACACGGGAAACCAGCCTCTGCAAGAAAATCAATCCATTGAATTGCAGACTCTGAGATGACTATGCCTGCGCCTCGAGTTCTCAGACCGGCCCATGAAGTGCTCACTGCAGAGAGCAGGGAAAGCACCAAAAGGCAGCACATTTCCACTTCAGCAGATGGGAAGCGTTTTGTTTAAGTACACGTGTTACATAGATACAGCACGGATAACTGACGTCTTACAGTTTATTTTCACATGGGTCTTTGACAATAATTAACTAAAAGTGCCATTAACTGTGCCAACGTGCTTTCTCATCATATTTACTGCAGCAGTGGGTCCCACACTGTCGGGCTTCACCCTCTGATATCCAGAATTATATAGGATATCTTTAACACAAGCTCTCCCCGGCCCGGTAACACGGAAGTATGGGATATTGACGTAATGTTAACATTACTTCACCAGGGGGCTCCAGCTACATCCTTATCTTTAGCCGGCTCTCTTAAGGTGCTTATCCTCGTGGCACTGGCCACAGTGCAACAGGTCCAGTCACTACATAATTGCGATTGGACAGGATGGTAACATCAGCAATAACATAACATTTATGTTTTTGATTTAATTAACCAGAACTAACCAGGGGCGTTAGGTCACAAACTAGTTCATGGCATACCCTATGGACCTTCGGTAATGTGTGGTCACACATTTACAACTATACGTCTAGGTCACCTAGAGCCTCAAATTCTCCAAACTAGCGATGTTTGTTAGTTACAAAATATTTCAGAAAAAGTATTAGTTCTACCATCTCCAGGTGGATAAAATGAGGTTTTGGCTAATGCATGAGCCGATACAAATATTTACAACACTCACTCCACCAGGGCTGCTACTACATCAGCCCAAGGGTTATGTACGTCCCACTGGACCACATCCTCGCAGCTGCAGGATGGTCAAACGAACATACTTTACCAACATTTAATATAACCCATTGCCAAACCGGGGGTATTTGCCAACTCCATTTTAGATGCTGCTTTATTGTTTCCCCCAGGGTGAAAGGGGTCACTATTATTTTCTTTTGATGATTAAAGCATCAGCATTTAACAAATTAAGTCATGTCTGAATGCATTAATCTTTTTCACTCATCCATGGTCACCTCATGCAGTGTGTAACGCATGGACCCGTTCCGGCATGAAATCACAGAGCTTTGAAATCTTCACGTAGTCACTCACATGACTCCGAAGTAAAATAGTAAGGTTAAATGAGAACTTATCAGTTTGAAGTTTGATCTTGATTTTATGAGGAGTTATGATGAGCGTTTATGTGCCCACCGTTCCCAACCCTCATATTATTAAGGTCATCTGGTCGTTCTACACTTCTAATCTTACTATGTTCAGTTCAACCATTATTATCTGTGATTTCACACCGCTGCTTTGAAGATTGACACGCAAGCGGACTGACGGCCTTCTTCACGTAAACGCTCATCGTAACTCCTCATAAAATCAAGATCAAACTTCAAACTGGTAAGTTCTCATTTAATCTTACTATTATAATGCCCCTCCCCATTAATATGCCTTAATATAATAACATTAATATCCGGCGTTGGCATGACTAACATGGCGCTGCGTACTCTGTACTTGCAGGCAAATTACTAGAGCATGACGGTAATCGCGAAGCCGGTTCCCAAGATGGCGCAAAAAATTACTCATGAACTACTACGATTTTTTCGCCGAGTGGACCATCTTGCTCTTCCTCTAGTATCTTTGCTTGGAAGGGCTCTCAGAAGGTGGCTGGGGTAGTTACTGGTTGACCCAACAGTCACTGTATCATGGAGCAAACCTTCATTAGCCACTTGCTTTCCTACAGCAGCATCACTACCCCTCACAATGCTCCAATGCCATAAACCCCACTCAAAGATGAGCACTAAAACAGAAAGATATGACAAAGAAAGGATTAAGGTCACATCCATTCCACTTGGGCAAATGTTTGTCAGGAATAGGTGGAAGGACCCCATAGAAAGCAGTGAATCATGAACAGGTGATAAGAGTACTGAGGCTGGGCCATGGAGTCATGTACAGCAGGCACAACCTGGAGTTTGTCATCAGTGTCCAACCCAGAGAGTTTGATGGTGTCATGTAGCTCAAGGGTCTGCATGCTACATCTTATGTCTTTGTATCCGATGGGTTGTCTTTGCAGGGCCCTGAGGTGGCCCATAATGTGAACGGGAAGTTGGAATAGGTTGGAGGAAGAGGGGACCAGCAGAAGAGAACTGAGGGATTAGAGTCATGGAGTGATACAGTAAGGAAACAGGCTCTTCGGCCCAACCTGCCCACACTGGCCAACATGTCCCAGCTACACTAGTCCCACTTGCCCACATTTGGTCCATATCCCTCCAAACCTGTCCTATCCATGTACCTGTCTAACTGTTTCTTAAATGTTGGGATAGTCCCTGCCTCAACTACCTCCTCTGGCAGCTTGTTCCATACACCCACCACCCTTTGTGTAAAAAAGTTATCCCTCAGATTCCTATTAAATCCCTTTCACCTTAAACTTGTGTCCTCTGGTCCTCGATTCACCTACTCTGGGCAAGAGATTCTGTGCATCTACCCGATCTATTCCTCTCATGATTTTATGCAGCTCAATAAGATCACCCATTATTCCCCTGTGCTCCAAGGAATAGAATCCCAGCCTACTCAATCTCTCCCTATAACTCAGACCTTCTCGCCCTGGCAACATCCTTGTAAATCTTCTCTTTATCCATTCCAGCTTAACAACATCTTTTCTATAACACGGTGCCCACAGCTCAACACAATATTCTAAATGCAGTCACATCTTGTTGGAGAGAGGGGAGATGGAGTGAGTGGGCACAAGAAGCAGTCAGAGGCACCAGAGAGAGGGAGCTGACAGTGGAGTTCTCAAGGGAGAAGCCAAGATGGAGGGACACTCGAGGGATGGGGAAGAGGGAAAGAAAGATAATGGAGTATGTTTTCATCTTCCTGAATTGTGCCCGAAATGTCATTACAGGTGCTCAGACACTGGCACCACCAGGGATGAGAATGTTTGTGCAAGTGGACATGTGTTGCTTGGTGATCTAGCAGAAACAGTAGGTTACAGTTTCATAAGGGGCATAGAGATAAGGTAGAGGGCCTTGGGAAGAAATTAAATGGATATGGTCAAGAGGGATTGGCAGATCACATTAATCAGAGTTTACTGGGAGCTCTCTGATAAAGATGCTACCTATTTGCATCAAACCCCTTGCCAATGCATAGATCCATTTGTGCAATAGATGTGGATCACCATCAGATGAAAATGTGTTGCCCCCAAGCCTGGTTGAGTGGCAGGAAGTTTCACCCTTCTAAACATCTCCATAACTCTTGCGTGCCACAAGGAGCTACTAGGAGGGAACAGAGGGAAGGAATTGCATTTTTTGGTGGAGGATGCTTTCCATTTGATAGGTTGTAGTCTATAGGTTACAGATATTCTGCACCATCATTGCAATGCTTTGCTTCATTGATATGTTGAGAGCAGTGTATGCACCTGCAAAAGTGGTGATCATGACATATTAGGTAAAGTAAATGCTCACCAGTCATGACCTATCCCGCTGAGCCATGCATTACCATGTGGATTCTTTCAGTATCTATTTCCATTATATGACTATTAAGGTAAATATACATATATTTCAGTTGTTAAATGCAGCAGAAGTTACAGATGATGGGTTTCCACAGAGATTATGGCTTGCATGATATTTTAGGAATGTGCTGCCAGATAGAGGCAGATACAATAGGGGCCTTCAAGAGCCCTTTAGACAGGCAAGTGGATATGCAGGGAATGGAGGGACATGGATCACGTGCAGGCAGAGGAGATTTGTTGAACTTAGCATCATGTTTAGCATAGACATAATGGGCGGAGGGACCAATTCCTGTGCCTTTCTTATCTATGTGCTGAATGCCTTTTATGTGCTTTTTGTACATGAAAAGCTGGAGCCAATTTCCACCCAAATGTCTCTTTCAAAAGTGCTCAAGGAATCTTTCTCTCAGAAGGGATCTGTATTACTTTTGTTACAATAACAGTTATCATAATGTGGTCATGGTGGCCAACATTAAACATTAAGTTTATTGCAGTACCTTGGCGGCACATTTGGTAGAGTTTCTGCCTCACAATGTCAGAGACCCGGGTTTGATCCTGACCTCGGGCGCTGTTTGTGTGGAGTTTGCACATTCTTCCTGTGATGGTGTGAATTTCTTCCGGGTGCTATGGTTTCTTCCCACAGCCCAAAGATATGCGGGTTTGTAGGTTAATTTGCCTCCATAAAAAGATTCCCCCAATGTGCAAGGGGTGGATGAGAAAGTGGGATAATGCAGAAAAGGTGTGAATGGGTTGTCAGATCGATGGTCAGTGTGGATTTGGTGGGCCAAAATGCTTGTTTCCATGTTCTACCTCTAAAACTAAAGACAAATCTAAAGACAAAGGCTCATTTTTGCTGCATGCATCCCAGATCAAAACCTCAGTCTTCAAAACCCTTCAATAAAGCTAGAGAATGGCTGCTCATACAAGAGTGGATTCTCTTCTACACTTTTAATTTAAGGGAAATTAAAATCTAAGCCCACATATGAAGCCAGGTCAAGAGACCCAATTAGACAAATGGAGCTTAAGTATCAATATCAAATAATTTCCTGACTAGAAACGTACTAATACCCCGAGATAGTTTGAATGGTAGTGCAGATATCATCCATTAAATGAATCGTCTCCTAAAGCATCCAAATTATGTTTTTTTTCTTTTCATTTTGACAGGAGGAAGTGTTGGTATGGCTTTTAACCCTCTTCCACTGGAAATATCCAAGTGTAATTGCAGTTCTCTTTACTTGTTGAACAGGAGTGCAGCCAATTCATTCCTGTTTAGTTTTGCTCATCAATTTATTTCTCTTTATCAAAATGCACTACTGAAAAACCTGAGGTGATTTATATATTTTTGGATGTTCTTGGCACGTGTCCTGTGTATTTGGAATAATTTGAATTAACTGTTTTTGCTCAGTAAGTGTTGGTGGACCTGACATGCAATGTGAGGGTGCTGGTGGGCATATCTATACATAACTAAAACTCTGATCTTGTTATCTTCCGGTTTGCGCGGTCTTTCTATTTGCGCAAAAATGGTACGCGATAGCGCTATGGTTTTTCGCCAGCTTACTCACTGTTCCCCTTTGCTGCGATTGCACCCAGTTTTGTTCAGATCGGTGGAAGCTGGTAAGAGTTAGCGAGGTTTAAACATCTTTAAAAAACGCGCGTGCGCAGATCGATTGCCTCTCCTGCCGTTAGCACCGCGTGGATTGGTCTTTTCTCCTGTCACTCCATGGGACGGTTTGCCCCTTCCTGCACCATCGCATTTTTACTGGAGCTGTGGGAGGCTCTGGATGGCCCAGCCCAGCCCGGTGCGGAGTCGGAGATGTCGCCGATGTCGCCAAACGGAAAGTGGAGAATCTGATCCCGGCGGAGGAGAACGACCAGCGGCCAGCGACCAGTGCTCACTGTGAGTCCCTGGGCATGCCCCTCCCCCTCCCCCATGATATCGCACTCCCCCCAATGGCTCTTCCCCGTCTTTTCTCCGAGCTCTCTCCTGCCTGCGCCTCCTGCCCACACACCCAACTCCCCCCACAACTCCCCCCACACCCCTCCCTCCCACACACCTCTCCCCCTCTACCCCATACAACCCCCCTCTCCCCACAACCCCTCCCCCACCCACAAACCCCCCTGCCCACAACCCCTCCGCACAACCCCCCCAATCCCCTCCCCAACGGATGAGTGATGGAATATTGTGTTGGGGAATGGGTTGCGTTGGGGACCAGGCCTCCCATGTGACTGGGACCCAATGGGTCAAACTTAGTCTAGTCGTTAATAGATTTGTTCAAGATTATCCACAGGGTCAACCAAAGAAAAGAATTCCTGAAAATAACACCTTCTAAATCGACTTACAGCCTGCAGCTGAAAATTACAGCTTTGTTTTGCTGTTTTATAAACATTGTTAGCTATATACCAAGCTAAGCAAACTTAATTAGGAAATCATTACTCTTGCTCTGTGTTTAGAACTCCCCTCATTAGCATTATTTCCAGGTGGAGTAAGCAGCCAGTTTAGCAGGTTGGGGTTTTGTCAGTTCGATGGGAGAACTGTGCTTGCTGACGAGTGAACAGCATTTTTAGCACTGTTTCGATCAAAAAGGGTCGTGGACATTAAAATGATTTCATGCTTATTGGGTTTGCTTCTGAATGTAAATTATTATTGCATTTGCTCAAAACTAGCCTTTTAAACAACTTACTACGTTCAAGTATGCTAATGCTGCCCTAATATTATTTTTCCTTATTTCAAATGTTCCAGAGTTTCAGCACGTTTGAAGTTTAATCAATGGCAGGAATAAACGCAGAGAACATCGGCTAGTTATGCTCCTGCTCTAAATGCACAAAATGGAGAACAAGAGAGTGTAACTGGAGACTGATGTGTAGTGCAGATACAAGGAACTGGAGATGCTGGTTTACAAAAAAAGACACAAAGTGCTGGATGAGGGAGAGGTTGTCTTAGAAGCTTGTCTTGAGTAAAGAAGATACAGGTTAGTAGCGGAACAATGGCAGATATTCAAACAGCTGGTCTATAAGATTCAACAAACTTTTATCCTCGCCATAAAGAGGAAATCCAAAAGAAAGAGGCACGATCCATGTTCAATAAAGGAGGTCAAGGATACAATAGGAAGATACAATGATTGCAAAAAAAGGACACAAAGTGCTGGAATAATTCAGTGGGTCAGGTAACATCTCTGGAGAACATGGAGAGGTGACGTTTCGGGTTGGGACCCTTCTTCAGACTGAATGAATGGTAATGTATGATTTAAAATGATCTGTGATTATGTCTCTCCTCTTTCAAAGTCACAAAACATAGAAACATAGAAACATAGAAAATACGTGCAGGAGTAGGCCATTCGGCCCTTCGAGCCTGCACCGCCATTCAATATGATCATTACTGATCATCCAACTCAGTATCCCGTACCTGCCTTCTCTCCATACCCCCTGATCCCCTTAGCCACAAGGGCCACATCTAACTCCCTCTTAAATATAGCCAATGAACTAGCCTCAACTACGTTATGTGGCAGAGAATTCCACAGACTCACCACTCTCTGTGTGAAAAATGATTTTCTCATCTCGGTCCTAAAAGACTCCCCCCTTATCCCTAAACTGTGACCCCTTGTTCTGGACTTCCCCAACATCGGGAACAATCTTCCTGCATCTAGCCTGTCCAACCCATTAAGAATTTTGTAAGTTCCCATAAGATCCCCCCTCAATCTTCTAAATTCTAGCGAGTGCATGCCGAGTCTAACCAATCTTTCCTCATATGAAAGTCCTGCCATCCCAGGAATCAGTCTGGTGAACCTTCTCTGTACTCCCTCTATGGCAAGAATGTCTTTCCTCAGATTAGGAGACCAAAACTGTACGCAGTACTCCAGGTGTGGCCTCACCAAGACCCTGTACAACTGCAGTAGAACCTCCCTGCTCTTATACTCAAATCCATTTGCTATGAATGCTAACATACCATTCGCTTTCTTCATTGCCTGCTGCACCTGCATGCCTACTTTCAATGACTGGTGTACCATTTCACCCAGGTCTCGTTCCATCTCCCCTTTTCCTAATCGGTCTCTATTCAGATAATAGTCTACTTTCCTGTTTTTCCCACAAAAATGGATAACCCCACATTTATCCACATTATACTGCATCTGCCATGCATTTGACCACACACCCAACCTATCCAAGTCCACTTGCAGCCTCCTAGCATCCTCCTCACAGCTAACACTGCCCTCCAGCTTTGTGTCATCCGCAAACTTGGAGATGTAGCATTCAATTCCCTCATCCAGATTATTAATATATATATTGGAAATAGCTGGGGTCCCAGCACTGAGCCTTGCAGTACCCCACTAGTCACTGCCTGTCTTTCTGAAAAGGACCTGTTTACTCCTACTCTTTGCTTCCTGTCTGCCAGCCAGTTCTCTATCCACATCAATACTGAACCCCCAATACTGTGTGCTTTAAATTTGCATACTAATCTCTTATGTGGGACCTTGTCGAAAGCCTTCTGAAAGTCCAGATATAGCACATCCACTGGTTCTCCCTTATCCACTACTAGTTACATCCTCGAAAAATTCTATAAGATTCGTCAGACATGATTTACCTTTCATAAATCCATGCTGACTTTGTCCAATGATTTCACCACTTTCCAAATGTGCTGCTATCCCATCTTTAATAACTAACTCTAGCAGTTTCCCCACTACCGATGTTAGACTAACTGGTCTGTAATTCCCCGTTTTCTTTCTCCCCCCCTTTTTAAAAAGCGGGGTTACATTCGCTACCCTCCAATCCTCAGGAACTACTCCAGAATCTAAAGAGTTTTGAAATAGTATCATTAATGCATCCACTATTTCTGGGGCTACTTCCTTAAGTACTCTGGGGTGCAGCCTATCTGGCCCTGGGGATTTATCAGCCTTTAATCCATTCAATTTACCTAACACCACTTCCCGGCTAACCTGGATTTCACTCAGTTCCTCCATGTCATTTGACCCCCGGTCCCCTGCTATTTCCAGCAGATTATTTATGTCTTCCTTAGTGAAGACAGAACCAAAGTAGTTATTCAATTGGTCTGCCATGTCCTTGTTCCCCATGATCAATTCACCAGTTTCTGACTGCAAGGGATCTACATTTGTTTTAACTAATTTTTTTCTCTTCAGATATCTATAAAAAGATTTGCAGTTAGTTTTTATGTTCCCTGCCAGTTTTCTTTCATAATCTATTTTCCCATTCCCAATTAAGCCCTTTGTCCTCCTCTGCTGGACTCTGAATTTCTCCCAGTCCTCTGGTAGGCTGCTTTTTTTGGCTAATTTGTACGCTTCATCTTTTGTTTTGATACTATCCCTGATTTCCCTTGTTATCCACAGATGCGTTACCTTCCCTGATTTATTCTTTTGCCAAACTGGGATGAACAATTGTTGCAGTTCATCCATGCAGTCTTTAAATGCCTTCCATTGCATATCCACCGTCAACCCTTTAAGAATCACTTGCCAGTCTATCTTGGCCAATTCACGTCTCATACCCTCAAAGTTACCTATCTTTAAATTAGGAACCCTTGTTTCTGAAATAACAATGTCACCTTCTACCCTAATGAAGAACTCAACCATCTTATGGTCACTCTTGCCCAAGGGGCCACGCATAACAAGACTGCTAACTAACCTTTCCTCATTACTCAATACCCAGTCTAGAATAGCCTGCTCTCTCGTTGGTTCCTCTACATGTTGGTTTAGAAAACTATCCCGCATACATTCCAAGAAATCCTCTTCCTCAGCACCCCTGCCAATTTGATTCACCCAATCTATATATAGATTGAAGTCACCCATTATAACTGTTTTACCTTTGTTGCACGCATTTCTAATTTCCTGTTTGATGCCATCCCCAACTCCACTGCTACTGTTAGATGGCCTGTACACAACTCCCACAGCGTTTTCTGCCCCTTAGTGTTTCGCACCTCTACCCATATCGAATCCACATCCTCCAAGCTAATGTCCTTCCTTTCTATTGCATTCTAAAACACATGTTAATACTTCATAATTGCATGTGAATTAGACAATAGACAATAGGTGCAGGAGTAGGCCATTAGGCCCTTCGAGCCAGCACCGCCATTCAATGTGATCATTGCTGATCATCCCCAATCAGCACCCCGTTCCTGTTTTTCCCCATATTCCCTGACTATTTCAGAGCCCTATCTAGCTCTCTCTTGAAAGTATCCAGAAAACCGGCCTCCACCGCCCTCTGTGGCAAAGAATTCCACAGACTCACAACTCTCTGTGAAAAAGTGGTTCCTCATCTCCGCTCTAAATGGCTTACCCCTTATTCTTAAAATGTGGCCCCTGGTTCTGTACTCCCCCAACATCTGGAACATGTTTCCTGCCTCCACCAGCGTGTCCGAACCCTTAATAATCTTATATGTTTCAATAAGATCCCTTCATCCTTCTAAACTCCAAAGTATACAAGCCCAGCCGCTCCATTCTCTCAGCATATGACAGTTCCACCATCCCGGGAATAAATCTTGTAAACCTACGCTGCACTCCCCCAATAGCAAGAATGCCCTTCCTCAAATCCACACAATCCTACAGGCGTGGTCTCACCAGTGCCCTATACAACTGCAGCAGGACCTCTTTCCTCCTATATTCGATTCCTCTTGTTATGAAGGCCAACATGCCATTCGCTTTCTTCACTTCCTGCTGTACCTGCATGCTTACTTTCATTGACTGATGGATAACAACCCCCAGATCCTGTTTTACTTCCCCTTTTCCCAACTTGACACCATTTAGATAATAATCTGCCTTCCTGTTTTTGCTACCAAATTGGATAACCTCACATTTATCCACATTAAACTGCATCTACCATGCATCCAACTCACCCAACCTGTCCAAGTCACCCTGCATTCTCATAGCATCCTCCTCACAGTTCACACTGCCACCCAGGTTTGTGTCATCTGCAAATTTGCTAATGTTACTTTGAATCCCTTCATCTAAATCATTGATGTATATTGTAAATAGCTGCGGTCCCAGCACCGAGCCTTGCGGTACCCCAATAGTCACTGCCTGCCATTCTGAAAGGGACCCGTTAATCCCTACTCTTTGTTTCCTCTCTGCCAACCAATTTTCTATCCATGTCAGCAGTCTACTCCCAATACCATTTGCCCTAATTTTGCCATCTAATCTCCAATGTGGGACCTTATCAAATGCTTTCCGAAAGTCCAGGTACACTACATCCACTGGCTCTCCCTTGACCATTTTCCCAGTTACATCTCCAAAATATTCCAGAAGATTAGTCAAGCATGATTTCCCCTTCGTAAATCCATGCTGACTTAGACCGATCCTGTTACTGCTATCCAAATGTGCTGCTATTTCATCTTTTATGATTAACTCCGGCATCTTCCCCACCACCGATGTCAGGCTAAGGTCTATAATTCCCTGTTTTCTCTCTCCCACCTTTCTTAAAAAGTGGGATAACATTAGTTACCCTCCAATCCACAGGAATTGATCCTGAATCTATAAAACATTGGGAAATAATCACCAATGCGTCCACAATATCTAGAGCCACTTCCTAAAGTACCCTGGGATGCAGACCATCATGCCCTGGGGATTTATCAGCCTTCTGTCCCATCAGTCTACCCAACACCATTTCCTGCCCAATGCGGATTTCCTTCAGTTCCTCCGTCACCCCAGATCCTCTGGCCACTAGAATTAACACTCAAAGCTAAAATATTAATAGATTGTAGAATCGTTGGATGATTTGGTGCTCCCACTGGATTCTGGTGATTACATAAGAATCTCTAAAGAAGCTACTTGCATTCAGTTCTCTGTTCTACAGGGGTTCAAAGGGTATTTTATTGTTACGTGTATCAATTAAGGTACCGTTAAGGTACAATGATACTCGATTTACCACATGACTGCTGATGCCCTTGAATCTGTTGGAACTTGGAATTATCCACAATATTCGTTGAAGCAATAATTTTATATAGTTCATTTCAAGTTCATTATAGCTAGAAAGTATTTCCAGCATTGTCTCTATAAATGCTTCATTTCTAACCACTCTGCTAATTTGCCATTTTATTTATAGGTTACCTTATAACTCCTTGTCATACTGATTATAATACTGATTTGTGAGATATTCAATCATTTGACCACATATGCCAATTTATTTCTTAAGTGTAGTGTCAGGAAGACCTCTAAGTTGCCATATACTGTATAGCTTGTCAACACACAGTATATTTCTGGACTACTTCAGATTGTACTACAATCTTGGATCATTTTGTTGTTTTGGTCTCATCGTTGTATTTATTGTTGCATTTATCATTCCTGTATGCATAGTGTTTTTGATCTGTGAGCTTCATGTGAATAAGAAATATTACTACAGTCTTGGAGTTAGGGGACACTGTGACCACATTTTCATGGAGTACATGAAAATAAACCTAACCTGAAGGTCATCACTACACATTCCCCTTGACAAGAGACTGCAACAAACACATCAAGATCAAACGCCAACCCACTCGTTGAAACAAGTCCATCCTTTCTGCAGCAACTGGTACTTTATTGTCACATGTACTGTGATACAATGACATTCCTTTTTCGCATACAGTTCAGTAAAAGTTTCACTATATATAAGCACAATCTTAGTTAAGTACAAGAGTATGGGAATGGTACACTGAAGCAGTACACAAGTGTCACCGTGCTTTGGGGCCATTTTTCATCCTTCAAGCCCACATTGTTATAAATGAAGAGTTATTTTCTTGGCCATAAAGGCCCATTGGTCCTTGCAGCATTGTGGGGTTGCCTTGGCCAAACAAATTTGTTGATGTCCTCTAGCACTGCTTTGCCGCTCCTTGCCGCTGCAGGCTGCGGTCAATCCGTACGCTTGGCCACTTGGAGTGACGCCCGATCCAAACATAAGGTCATAAGTGATGGGGTTAGAATTAGGCCATTCAATAATGGCTGATCTATCTCCCCCTCTTAACCTCATTCTCCTGCCTTCTCCCCATAACCTCTGACATGTGTACTAATCAAAAATCTCTGCCTTAAACATATCCACTGACGTCTCCACAGCCTTCTGTGGCAAAAGAATGTCCTTTAATTATGAGGCTATGATCTCTAGTCAATCTCTTTCACTTATCCATATCCCATGGATTTTGGTAGAAATAGCATCTACAAACTTCATGTAGCTATTATCCTATTTCATACATCTTCTTCCATGTAGCAATGGACTGGTTAATATCTTCCTTTAAATTTACCTTAACATCTGAGGTTTTCTTAACTTATGGGCTTCAGGCTTCCTTCTTCAAGTTTTTATATCATACTAGACTACGTGGGACCCATTGGGTCCCATTTTCACATGGGAGGGCTGGTCCCCGACGCAATATTCCACCTCTCCACCAATTCCAATATTGGTAGCAAGTGGGGGGGCTTTCTGGAACACTGGTATGGGTTCTTGGGGTGGCAGCTCAGTCCCTCAAGCCTGATGTGCTGGCAGCTCACTCATGGCTGGTGGGCTGGCAGTCGACTCATAGCTATTCCTTGAGATTCCATTTCAAGCAGGGTGCAAGGCCACCAAATTCAAATGCAGCTTCATACCATTTCATGCAGGGTGCAAGGCCACCACATTCAAATGCAGTTTCATACCATTTCAAGCAGGGTGAAACTACACAAAACACCAAACTCGCAGTTCAGTAGACATTCAGTGTGTTCAGTTGAATCACAGCTCAGACAGAGTTGTGACCTCTCCCTCCCCCATCATGCAAAGACTGAGCCACACCCACAATTCTGGGTTTTATAACCCCTCCCTCTCCCACCGGAAAAGGTGTGGCCTTCATGGTATGATTGACAGGAGAGAGATTCTCAACATTTTTTAAACACTAATAACACCTTTATTTTTCATTGATGGGAAGAATCCTATGCACCTGCTGAGCAGAGGGGGACTGAGTAAGATGGCCAAAAATCATAGCCGTAAGTGGTAGCGTTTTATCTAAAATCAATATACAGTGCAAACAGGAAATTAGCCAAAGCACCCAAGTCACCATTTGCAGTGGTGCCTTTTAGCTTCAAGCCAAAGCACACACCACCATTTGCAGTAGTGCCCTTTCGCTGCATGCCAAAGCACCCAAGCCACCATTTGCAGTAGTGCCTTTTCACTTCAAACTAAAGCACCCAAGCCACCATTTGCAGTAGTGCCTTTTAACTTCAACCAAAACCCCCCAAACAAACATTTGCAGGCAGTGCCTTTTTACTTCAAACCAAGCATATTTTCATTTTCAAACCACATTAATAGCACTCACAGTTGAGTCGACATGTGTCCAGTGCTATTCAGAGCACAGAGAGACGTGACCCTCTGGTTCCTCCATCTTGCAGAGACTGAGTGAGGGACACCAATTCCTGGTTTTATAGTCCCTCCCCCTCCCTCCAGCAGGGGCAGCAGAGAGAATGGGGAATTTGTTAAAAACATTAATATCTCTCTGATTATGCATTGGGGAAAACCCTCTGGTCCAGGAAGGCGGAGGGGGGCTCTGTGTGAGCTGGCCAAAAATGACAGCCGTAGGTGGTGGCGTTCTCTCCGAAATCACAGCACAGCGAGCCAAAAGCGGTCAAGATCAGACTTTTAGTAATATAACTTTGTGATGTCAGATCCTGCAATATTCTTGGAGATAGAAATTTGCATATTCTTCCTTTACAGATGGCTTTGAAAGACACCTTCATTAATATGTTACCAAGGCTGGGCATGTTGACTCGATTCGTAATTCAATTTGGCTAAAATGTTCATGTCAATCGGCCCATCAAGTCTACTCTGCTATTCAATCATGGCTGATCTATATTTCCCTCTTAACTCCATTCTCCTGTCTTCTCTCCATAACCTTTGACACATTTCCTAATCAAGAATCTATAAATCTCCACCTTAAAAACACTGCATAACTTGGCCCTCATTGCCATCTGCGGCAATGAATTCCACAGATTTACCACCCTCAGACTAAAGAAATTCCTCCTCACCTCCTTTCTAAAGGTACGTCCTTTTATTCTGAGGCTGTGCACTCTGGTCCTAGACTCTCCCACTACTAGAAACATCCTCTCCACATCCACTCTATCCAGGTCTTTCACTATTCAATAAGTTACAATGAAGTCCCCCCCCCCCTATTCATTTTAAATTCCAGCAAGTACAGGCCCAGTGCCGTCAAACACTCATCATACATTAATCCAATCATCCCCAGGATCATTCTTGTAAACCTCCGCTGCACCATCTCTAGTGTCAGCACATCCATCTCAGGTATGGGGCCCAAAACTGCTCGCAATACTCCTGATGCAGACTGACCAGCGCCTTATAAAGCCTCAGCATTACATCCCTGTTTTTATATATTAGTCCTCGTGAAATAATTGCAAACATTGAACTTGCCTTCCTTACTCGATTCAACTTGCAAATTAAGCTTTTGGGAATCCTGCACCAGCACTCCCAAGACCCTTTGCATCACCAATTTCTGAATCCTCTACCAATTTAGAAAATGTATGCTTTACAGTACTCCTGCTACCAAAATGCATAACTGCACATTTTGCTAAAATGCAGGCACTATGAAATTCAGAATGATGCACTTTTGCTCATTCTGCCCCATATCACCATGTATACAGATCTTTTGTAGTTATCCAGGTTATCTATCTCAACGTTGCCGCTCCATGGTCCCATCCACGTACCTATCCAAATGTGTTTTAAATGTTGTTATTTTACCTGCCTCAACTACTTCCTCTGACAGCTTGTTCCATATACCCAGCATTCTCTGTGTGAAAATGTTGCCCAAACAGATCCTATTAATTCTTTCCTCTCTCACCTTAAACCTATGATCTCTATTTCTTGATTTCTCTATCTTGGGAAAAAGACTCATTCACCCTATCTGTGCCCCTCTTGATTTTATACACCTCTATAAGATCAGCCTACTGCGCTGCAAGGAATAAAATCCTAGCCTGTCCAATCTCTCCCTCTATTTCAAGTCCTTGAGTCCTGGCAATATCCTTGTATATCTTCTCTGCACCCTTTCTAGCTTAATGACATATTTCCTACAGCAGAGTGACCGAAACAAAACACAGTGTGACTTCACTGGTGTCCTGTACAACTGTAATGTAACATCCCAACTTGTTTACTCAATTTGTGTGGGAAAGAACTGCAGAGGTTTAAATCGAAGATAGGCACAAAATGCTGGAGGAACTCAGTGGGAGAGGCAGCATCTCTGGAGAGAAGGAATGGGTGACATTTCAGGGGGAGTGGGCGGTACAGAGAGAAAATGTAGTTGGAGACAGTAAGACTGGTAGGAGAACTGGGAAGGGGAGGGGATGGGGAGAGAGGGGAAGCAAGGGCTAATTGAAGTTAGAGAAGTCAATGTTCATTCTGCTGGGGTGTTAGGTGCCCAAGCGAAATATGAGGTGCTGTTCTTCCAATTTGCAGAAAGGTCTGTGTGGGAATGGGAGGGGGAGTTAAAGTATTGAGCAACTGGGAGATCAGGTCGGTTTAGGCAGACTGAGCGGAGATGTTGAGCGAAACAATCGCCGAGCCTGCGCTTGGTCTCGACGATATACAGGAGTCCACACCTGGAACAGCGGATACAGTAGATGAGGTTGGCGGAGGTGCAAGTGAACCTCTGCCTAAACTGAAAAGACTATCAGCGGTTGCAGGAGAAAGTACCTGGGGAGGGTGGTTTGGATTGGAAGGGACGAGTTGACCAGGTAGTTGTGGAGGGAACAGTCTCTGTGGAAAGCAGAAAGAGATGGAGATGGGAATATGCGGTTAGAAGTGGGATCCCATTGGTGGTGGTGAAAATGTCAGAGGATTTTGTGCTAAATGCGACGGCTGATGGGGTGGAAGGTGAGGAAAGGGGGACTCTATCCTTGTTAGGTATGGGGGGAGGGGGAGCCAGAGCGAAGCTGCGGGATATCAAGGAAACCCTAGTGAGAGCCTCATCTATAATAGAAGAGGGAACCCCCTTTCCCTAAAGAATGAGGACATCTCCGATGACCTGGTATGGAACATCTCATCCTGGGCGCAGATGTGGCGTGGATGGAGGAATTGGGAGTAGGGGATAGAGTCTTTACAGGAAGCAGGGTGGGAAAAAGTGTAGTCTAGATAGCTGTGGGAGTCAGTGGGTTTGTAATAAATGTCAGTCGATAGTCTGTCTCCTGTGATGGAGATGGTGAGATCTAGAAACAGCCAGGAGATGGTCCAAGTGAATTTGAGTACAGGATGGAAATTAGTCATGGTTGATGAAGGCAGTGAGTTCTGCATGGGTGCAGGATATAGTTGTCAATGTAGCGGAGGTAGAGTTTGGGGTTAGGGCCAGTGTACTGCAGATGCTGGTTTACACCAAAGATAGACACAAAATGCTGGAGTAACTCAGCGGGGTTACTCCAGCATTTTGTATACTCAATTTCCTGACTGAAGAAGCCTAATGACTCAAAGCCTTCTTCACCACCCTATATATTTGGGTGCCACTTTCAGGGAACTACCATATTTCCCGGCAATGAAGACGCTATTTTTTACCCAAAAATAAGGCACAAAGCTTTTCCTGTGTCTTGGAGGCCGAAGGTTTGGTTGTTAGCCAAGAAAGGTAGACTTGGTTATCCCTCAGCACAGCAACATCAAGGAAAATGTTACTGTACTGAGGGATAGTCAAGTCTATCCCTCATTGCTGGCAGCTCATGGGAAGCGGCTGTAAAATAGGAAGTGGATGTAAAAGGACAGCCCCGCTGGGGGGGAAGAGTTCCTTTCACAACGTGTGGGGAGTCTGGCCCAGGTCAGCACGGCCAGGGCTGCACAAATTGGCTGGGCTGCCAGGGGTATAGTTGCGGGGAGGGCAGGAGCGTTGAGAAGGAGGAGGTCGGGGACCCCCTCTCCCTCTCCCCCTCTCCCCTCTCTCCCTCTCTCCCTCTATACCCTCTCTCCCTCTCCCCTCTATCCATCTCTCCCTTTCTCCCTCTCCCCCTCTCCCCCCCTCCCCCTCTCCCCATCTCCCCCTCTCTCTCTCCCTCTCCCTCTCCCTCTCCCTCCAGACTTGAAGTGCCGAATGGCCTACTCCTGCACCTATTTTCTATGTCTATGTTCAATACATGATGTGCCTTCCACCATCACCAGGCAAAAGATTTTAAATGTTCATCCAGCCTGGTGATGGTGGAAGTCACATCATGTATTGAACATAGATTCATCACCCTCTGACTAACGAAATTTCTCCTCATCTCCTTCCCAAAAGAATGTCCTAGTCCTAGACTCCTCTCCACATACACTTTATCCAAGCCTTTCACTATTCTGTATGTTTCAATGAGGACCCTCCCCATTTGTCTAAACTCCAGCGAGTACAGGCCCAGTGCCGACAATTAACCTACTCATATCATCAATGATACCAATTCTTGTGGTCCAATAATGGGTAACAATGATTCAGAGTACAGGAGGGAAATTAAAAATCTGATTGAATTATGCCATAACAAAAATCTTGCTCTCATTATTAGCTAGACCAAGAAGCTGATTGTTGACTTCAGGAAAGGAAAGTCAAGTGACCGTACACCTGAAGATAGACACAAAAAGCTGGAGTAACTCAGTGAGTCAGGCAGCATCTCTGGAGAAAAGGAATAGGTGATGTTTTCGGGTCTAAACCCTTCTTCAGACTGAGAGTCAGGGAAAAGGGAAACAAGAGATATAGATGGTGAAATGGAGAGATATAGACCAAATGAATGAAGGATATGCAAAAAAAAAGCGATGTTCAAGGGAACGGTCCATTGTTGGCTGTGGGCTAGGTGATAACTCGTTATTTTTTGTTGTTGTTGCATCCATTGTGTCTGTAAAGCTGCAGCAAGATTTTTATCGTTGCAGTTCATATTGAGTACATATGACAAATAAACATTAAATTTTAAATGACCTTCATACAATAGCTGGCTATTAGGGTTACAACATATCAGTCATAAACTGATTGATGTACAGAAGAAATGTAAAAGAGCCAACTTGTACCATGGTAAGGAATCTACAGACGCAAGTGAAAGAAGGACTGGTTTTACTGAAAGATGGACATAAATACAATGAATAAATAAATTACTGTGACATTACTTTTGCAAATATTCACATTAGTTCTGTATCTCGTGTGATGACAATTGGATAATTTGCTGCCCATTTCAATAAATAGTTGGAAAATTAATGTTTGTGGTCTGACCAGTGCTTCCTGTGAATGGTTTTCTTCAGTTACTGGTTTAGAGTTACTGGTCAGAGACTGAGTACTATATTCTATGATATAAATTAATACCCAGACGATCGAGAGTGAACAATCCTGCTTTGATCAGAAGCAAGAATCCCTTGAACTTGAAATTTGCTTTTTTTAGCAGCAGCCAGTGCTTATGCATCTGGCTAACAAGTCATTCAATCTCAAATGTGAATCCACTATAACAAGGGAAAAGTGTTCAGGATATCGTAGTGAAAGGTGAATGTTGCATGTTGAACCTATTGACTTTTTATGTGTGTGTCTCTGTATAGAGCAAAGTGCAGTAGTTAGTCAGAGTATAACTGAAATCTGGCCTCTATTTTTGTGCTGATGATAGTATCTCCTCCAATTTGAGTGGAGAGAGGAACCAGCTGGTTGTGCTTGTGCAATAGTCCAACATGTGTACCTCTCCTTATTTTAATTAAATAATCTAGTTAAGGAAATGACTGAGACCTTTAGTACATCAAGAGCTTTGCTGTTTAAAGTTTCAGCAGTTGAGCTTATGGGCGAAAATACAAAAAGATTTATACATGTGCTTAAATTAAAAGGAGTTGGTCAGTGGAAGAAGTCTTGTTTTGACATGATACTACTTAAAAATAAAAGTTGCTAATTATTTGTTTTCAGAGTTTTAGCTTCTTTTGTATTGTATGAACAGTGAAAGTTTGTGTTTTTAACCTTATAAAGAAACAGAATGGTTGTATGGTAATGACGATAATCAAAGTTCACAAGGTTTTGCTATCAATTCTGCCGTACCAAGCTGTAACAAACTCCATGTGATACAGTATCTGTCGTTTTGGTGAAAATCTTTTCTCTTGAAGACCTATAGCCATCTGTGCTAATTTAGCACAGACTAAATAAAAGTCTTTACCTATTATTGTTACTTTGCAAAGATTAGATTTAAATTCCTCCTTTGTCCTTCTGACTGTTTTAAGTGTGCTATTGCCTAGAACATTGCTCAAGCAATTGGCCCCAAGGTAAACAAAGCCATTTCCTTGCAGCCATTAGCATGTGGTGGAGATTTTCTCAATACCTGTTTTTGCTTAATTTTGCTCAGACAACATTCTAATCACCCTACACCAAACGTTTTGACAATAGAAAATGTTCTCAAGAATGTTTTGAGCTATATAAAAAGTATGTCCAACCCTTGGCAATTACCTCTTTGAAAACAGATATTCTTGGAAAGAGAATCAAAGATTCAATTGTTTAAAAGCAGCTGTAATAGATTTTACAAGAAAAAAGGTCATAAAATGAGAGGAGACATTCGGAAGTGACCCTTACCAATAGTGGTCATTTTCAGCATCATCAAAACTAACAGATCAGTCTGTATGCTCACTGAAATTTTAAACCAGCCCATTAGTGAATGTGAGTTTGTTTAATTTTCAGGTTATATTTGCCAGGCTCTCTCTGAGGGTTGGGAAAAAAACCCCGCTGAACTGTAAACAAAAAAGCGAATCACAGGAGCCCTGATGCAGGGCCGTTGGCAGATCATGCTGAACTTGTTTCAGTCAGAGCACACTCTGACGTTATGGTCAGTGCAAGTCATAGAGCTTCAAAGGTGTGCCCTGTGCTGCAAGCAAGACATTGCAGTGACCCCAAACTCCTGGCAGATTCAGTTACAGTTGCTGGAAAAAACTCAACAAACTGAAAGCACTCCAGCTGCCTGGAGACTCAGAAAACTGCAGCGGTCTTAAAGATATGGTTTTGAAACCAACATCGACAACTGAGCAAAAATGTTCAACTTGAATTTTGCAGGAGCAGATGTTATCTGCTAGCAATTACCACACTTGTCATCACTTGTGGAAAATGACACAGAAATATACAGTTTTCAACCACAGATGACCCCATAGACAATGTAATCACTCAATGAAGTTTTTACATTAATTGTAAAATATACAAACACTCACAATGTCTGCAAGATACAGAACATATCAGAACATTCACAAATGCCTTGCGTTTAAACTTAGTTAATTAGGTGGTTAACGCATATAAATAATGAATTGTGCTCTCTGGCCTAATGATTGAGAGATTGTGAAGCACTGCACTGAATTACAAGTTCAGGAAAGGAATCACGAAGGAAATGAATCTTTTCACCGTTCATTAGTCACAGCATAAGAACACACGAAATGGCAGCAGGAGCAGACCAATCAGCCCCTCGAGCCCGCTCTGCCACTCAACTCAATAGGATCATGGCTGATTCAACCTTACCCTTAACACCACTTTTCTCCATTATCCTTGACTCTCTTGTTGTTTAAATGTCTGTCACTCGCTGCTTTGAACATATTCAATGCAGCTGCGAAGAATTCCAGAGATTCACAGACTTCTGGAAGAAAAAATCCTCTTCATCTCCTCTTCAGTCCAGAATCTCCATAATCTGATACCATTACTCTCTTTTTCCACATCCCCCACATTGCGCAAATCATTCTCTCTGTATCCATCCTGTGAAAACCTTTTGAATCATAGCTCAATAAGTTACTTCTCATTCTTCTGTACTCCAATGAGTACAGGCACAACCTATGTAATCTTTCTCATAGATCACCCCTTCAACCCAGGAACCAATACAATGAATCTTCTCCGCTTATTTGCCAATGCAAGCATATCTTTCCTTTAAACATGGAAATCGATTTTCTACACCGTAGTCCAGATGTGGTCATGTGCTAGGATTTCCAGATCACTTTGTATTGCAAAATGTTACTCAGTGTTGAGTAAGACAAATGTGGATCCCTTGAAGGCAAACACAGGTGAAATAATTATGGGCATCAAGGAAATGGCAGAAGAGTTGAATAGGTACTTTGGATCTGTCTTCATTAAGGAGGACACAAACAATCTCCCAGATGTACTGGAGGACAGAAAATCTAAGGGGGGTAGAGGAACTGAAATAAATTTTCATTAGGCGAGAAATAGGACTGGGCAGTGTTGATTACTTTTTGTAGTCTTTTCCTCTCCAGAGCGCTCAAGTTGCTGACCCAAGCCACGATGCAACCGGTTAGCATGCTCTCTATTGTGCACCTGTAGAAGTTAGAGAGAGCCCTCCTTGACAAACCGACTCTCCATAATCTTCTCAGGAAGTAGAGGCGCTGATGTTGATCAAATAATTGATTGGATGAAACGTGTTCCTGCGTAAGGTACTGTGAAGAACTCCCCATCTCTATTTGTAGTTTTAGTGTACAGATAGAAACCCAAAAATATGCTCACCTGTGAACATCAGAATCGAATTTCCCGCTCTTTAAGCAATTTTCTCAAGCTGTTTTAGGAATTGCCATGTCAAGGCCTGGCGCAATTCATTAGAACAGAGAAACTAAGAAATTAGATATCCTCATTGATCCATATTATCTTTGCAACATTAACAATAATAGATGGCTAAAGAGATGCATTCAATATCCTCATATATTCTTTTTTTTTACCACATTGAAGGAAGGCATTCGGTTTACCCTATTCTCTATGATGTGCTCATTAGATCCACCTTGTGATTAATTTATACTGACTAATTTACCTGCCAAGCCACATAATTGTGGGAGTTGGGAGGAAACCAGAGGAAATCCACATGTTCCCTTTCAACCCAACTTGCCAACACCGGCCAGCTACATTAGTCCCACCTGCCTGTGTTTGGTCCATATCCCTCCAAACCTCTCCTATTCATTTACATGTCTAACTGTTTCCTAAACATTTGGATAGCCCCTGCCTCAACTACCTGTTCTGGCAGCTTGTTCCATACACCCACCACTCTTTGTGTGAAAAAGTTACCCCTCTGATTCTTATTAAATCTAATTAATAAGAATCAGAGGGGTAACTTCTCCTCTTCTCCTACCTGGGCAAGAGATTCTATGCATCTACCCGATCTATTCCTCTCATGATTTAATACACCTCAATAAGATCACCCCTCACCGTCCTGCGTTCAGTCCCAGCCTACTCACCCTCTCCCTATGGCTCAGACCCTTCAGTCCTGACAACATCTTCGTAAATCTTCTCTGTACCCTTTCCAGCTTGATAACATGGTGTCCAGAACTGAACACAATAGTCTAAATGCAGCCTCACCAACATCTTATACAACTGCAACATGACCTCCCAACTTCTATACTTAATACTCTGACTGATGAAGGCCTGTACGAAGCTTTTCAAAAAGGGGGGTGGCATAATAGGATTACACAAATTTTAATGTGAAATAATTTGCACGCTGCACACATCATGAGCGCGAAGCGTGAAGTCCCTCGATGCCAGGGTCCAGGGCCCACTTCAGGGGCCTGGAAGCTCAGGGGTTTTAGATGCTCTCCAATGCATTCTGAGCCTTATTTTGGAGCATTTTTGCACCACATTTATGACCAATATTTCAGAAATTAACAGGAATCTGAGGTACATTTTTCACACAATGGGTGGTGGGTGTATGGAACGAGGAGGTAGTTAAGGCTGGGACTATCCTAATGTTTAAGCGACATTTGGACATGTATATTGATAGGATAGGTTTAGATGGATAAGGGCCAAACGCGTGTGAGTGGGACTAGTGCAGATGAGACATGTTGGTCGGTGTGGGCAAGTTGGGCTGAAGGGCCTGTTTCCACACTGCATCATTCTATGACTAAACAATTAAGAAGAAAAATGCATGTAGATAGGTAGAGCATATTTGAAAGAGGAGTGAAATGTAAAGGCAGAAAGAGGTTTATGGGTGGAAAGGAACATAGGAAAGGAGTGGGGAGGGTGGGCCTGGGCAGATGGGTGAAGGGAAATAGACACAAAGTGCTGGAGTAAAGGGCCTGTCCCACTTGCATGCGATTGTATGCGTCTGGTGCGACCAAACGTGATCGTTTGAAGCGTACGGGCCGCGCGGGTCCTGTCCCACCGAAGCGCGGAGGCATATGGAGTTGTGTGGGGCTGGTCCCGACATCGCATGGGCCTCAGAAAATCCCTCACTGTCCGACAATTCCGCGTGCCAACGGCCTGTCGGCCCGCGGGCGCATTGAGGGCGTACGCACACGTCTTGACGGCATACGCAGCGTCTTGAAGGCGTACGCCTGGTGAGTGGCGTTGCACGATGGCGTCACTTCCCGGCTTGGCGTTGCGCGATGTCGTCACCGCCCGACACCGTGCGACGCCCAAATTCAGACGGCCCGCCTCCTGCCCAGCTGATTGGTGAGTATGACGCGAATTATGTCACGCGCGAACTTGGCGCTTACTTTCCGCGTACTTACCGCGAATTTAGCGCGAACTCCCCTTCCGTTAGGTCGTGCCAAACGCATGCGATCGCATACAAGTGGGACAGGCCCTTAACTCAGTGGGTCAGGCAGCATCTGTGGAGAACATGGATATGTGACGTTTCACAGAGTGCTGGAGTAACTCAGCGGGTCAGGCAGCATCTCTGAAGAACATTAATAGGTGACGTTTCACAGAGTGCTGGAGTAACTCAATGGGTCAGGCAGCATTCTGGAGAAAAGGTATAGATTATATTTTGAGTCAAGACCCTTCTTCAGTAAAATGCATGATGTGACATGCATAGACATTCCTGAATGTTAACCAAACCATCGTGAAATACTTTGTGACGGTGCTTCCCCTCTCTTATAACGTCTCTGCTGCCTTGGGGGATGCAGTTACAGGACATGAGCTTTGGGACATGGTGTGAAGCTGTTGCAGTCTGTTCCAGCCTGGTAAAAACCTGGATGGAGTGGATTTGGAGTGGATGTTTCTACTAGAGGGAGAGTCTAGGACCAGCGGCCACAGCCTCAGAATTAAAAGGCATTCCTTTCGGAAGGAGTTGAGCAGGAATTTCTTAAGTCAGAGGGTGGTGAACTGTGGAATTCATTGCCACAGACAGCTGTGGAGGCCAAGTCAATGGACATTTTCAGGAGGAGATTGATAGATTCTTGATTGATACGGGTGTCAGAGGTAAAGGGGAGAAGGCAGGTGAATGGGTTTGAGAGGGAAAGATAGATAGAGTCATAGAGTGATACAGTGTGGAAACAGGCCCTTCGGCCCAGCTTGTCCCATCTACACTAGTCCCACCTGCCCACGTTTGATCCATATCCCTCCAAACCTGTCCTATCCATGTACCTGTCTAACTGTTTCTTAAATGTTGCGATAGTCCCCGCCTCAACTGCCTCCTCCTGCAGCTTGTTCCATGCACCTACCACCCTTTGTGTGAAAAATATACCCCTCAGATTCCTATTAAATCTTCTCCCCTTCATCTTAAACTTATGTCCTCTGCTCCTCGATTCGCCTACTCTGGGCAAAAGACTCAACCATATCTGTTCAAATCATGATTTTATACACCTCTATTAGATCATCCCTCATCCTTCTGTGCTCCATGAAATAGAGTCCCAGCCTACATTAAGCTTCACAAGCTTAAGCTTAGGGCCTCGAGATCTAAGGGGGCCTCTGTAGGGAGCCGGATTTACCATTAGGCTTCATAGGCTGAAGCCTAGGGCCTCGAAATCTAGGCGGCCTCTGGCCAAGGCAGGACACCAGCCATTCAACCCTGGGCGGGCCCCCCTCTCTATCTCTCTCTCTGTCTGTCACTCTCCATCTCCGCCCGCCATCCGTATCCGTGTCCGGGCCGCGGGGTCTCTGCTTTCCGCTCGCTCCTCATCCGGCAGGCCGCCTTGCACATGCCACTGTTACAGCCAGCACATCCTCCCCCTCACATGCGCACAACCACAGCCAGCACATCATCGGCCGCCCTGCACATGCGCACTGCCACAGCAAACGGTTGGCACCGGGCACTTTCTCCCTCATTTTAAATTGTGGGAGATCAGGCCGCCATTGCTGTCCGCTCACTGCCTCGCCGCGACCGCTGAAAACCAACGCAGAATCACTCCCTGACCCTGGAGCTGGAGTAACTCCCTGGAGTAACTCTTGCTTCTGGTTTTCTGGTCACCCATAAATATTCGAAATGGAATTTAAACTGGAGGTGGTGGAGGGCTGAACAATAACAGCCGATTGCATTTTATCTGTTTATTTATTGTGTAGATATATGGTCTATGGTATATAAACACACTGAACTTTAATCTACTGTTCTGTATTATGTTCACATAGAATATGTGCTGCAGTAAGCAAGAATTTCATTGTCCTATCTGGGACACATGACAATAAAACTCTCTTGACTCTTGACTTGGACTTAAGCAAAAAAGGGTTCTTGGGGAAAAAGGAGGTACCTTAAATTTAGTTGCATCTGGTTGGGTAACTATGGTAGGGTGAAGACTATTCCATGCTTTAATTGTGCGGGGGGACTCTATGGAGCAGCCAGCAACTCTGGATAGAAGAAATTGGGTGACGTTTCGGGTAGAGACCCTTCTTTAGACTTCCTCTGGCTTTTGTGTTGTTAGTTTAGTTTAAAGATACAGCGTGGAAACAGGCCCTTCGGCCCACCGAGTCCACGCCGACCACCGATCACCTGTACACTAGTTCTATCCCACACATTAGCGACGCAAGTCAAGAGTCAAGAGTGTTTTATTCTCTCACGTCCCAGTTAGAACAATTAAATACTTACTTGCAGCAGCGCAACAGAATATGTAAACACAGTACTCTGTAAAAAATGTTATAAACGAGAAAACAAAACGGTGTATATTTATATATGAATATATAGCTATATAAATATATATATAATGTGTGTGTGTATGTGTAATATATTGAGGGGGGATCTTATAGAAACTTACAAAATTCTTAAGGGGTTGGATAGGCTAGATGCAGGAAGATTGTTCCCGATGTTGGGGAGGTCCAGAGCAAGGGGTCACAGTCTAAGGATAAGGGGGAATTCCTTTAGGACCGAGATGAGGAAAATATTTTTCACACAGAGAGTGGTGAGTCTCTGGAATTCTCTGCCACAGAAGGTAGTTGAGGCCAGTTCATTGTCTATATTTAAGAGGGAGTTAGATGTGGCCCTTGTGGCTAAAGGGATCAGGGGGTATGGAGAAAAGTCAGGTACAGGACACTGAGTTGGATGATCAGCCATGATCATATTGAATGGCGGTGCAGGCTCAAAGGGCCGAATGGCCTACTCCTGCACCTATTTTCTATGTCTATGTTTCTATTTATACCCACACACACAATTTCCCTCCTGGGATTAATAAAGTTCTATCGTATAGTATCGTGTGTGTAGGAAGGAACTGCAAATGCTGGTTTAAACTGAAGATAGACACAAAAAGCTGGAGTAACTCAACAGGTCAGGCAGAATCTCTGGACAAAAGGAAAATATTACGTTTTGGGTTGGGTCTGAAATAGGTTCCTGCACACCTTTGGAATGTGGAAGGAAACAAGAGCACCCGGAGAAAACCCATGCGATCAAAGGGAAAAGGAGCAAACATCATACCGACAGCACCCATATTCAGGATCAATTCCGGGTCTCTGGCACTTTTAAGCAGCAGCTTTATGGCCAATGTACTGCCCCATAGTCTTGAACGTATTTAAAACATACAGTGGCTGTAAAGGGGGACATAGCGTCACTTGGAGATTTAAGACTGAAAATGGATATTTTCATTTTTTTAGAAACCAAAGTTATCAATGTATAATTTTTTGTGTGTTGGAAAACAAAATATAGTGGCACAGCTGCCTAACATGCAAGAGATCCGTGTTCGATCCTGTCCTCGGGCACTCTCTATGTTGAATTTGCTCATTCTCCCAGCAAGCGTGTGGGTTTCCTCCCACATCCCAAAGACGCATTGGCTTTGTAGGTTAACTTGTCTCTGTAAAATTGCCTCTAATGTGTAGGGAGTGGGTGAGGAAAGTGGGATAATACCTGGAGTATTGCGTGCAGTTTTGGTCTCCAAATCTGAGGAAGGACATTATTGCCATAGAGGGAGTGCAGAGAAGGTTCACCAGACTGATTCCTGGGATGTCAGGACTGTCTTATGAAGAAAGACTGGATAGACTTGGTTTATACTCTCTGGAATTTAGGAGATTAAGAGGGGATCTTATAGAAACTTACAAAAATTCTTAAGGGGTTGGACAGGCTAGATGCAGGAAGATTGTTCCCGATGTTGGGGAAGTCCAGGACAAGGGGTCACAGCTTAAGGATAAGGGGGAAATCCTTTAAGACCGAGATGAGAAAGACTTTTTTCACACAGAGAGTGGTGAGTCTCTGGAACTCTCTGCCACAGAGGGTAGTTGAGGCCAGTTCATTGGCTATATTTAAGAGTGAGTTGGATGTGGCCCTTGTGGCTAAGGGGATCAGAGGGTATGGAGAGAAGGCAGGTACGGGATACTGAGTTGGATGATCAGCCATGATCATATTGAATGGCGGTGCAGGCTCGAAGGGCTGAATGGCCTACTCCTGCACCTAATTTCTATGTTTCTATGTTTCTATGATAACAGAACTTGTGTGAATGGGTAGACAAAAATGCTGGAGAAACTCAGCGGGTGAAGCAGCATCTATGGAGCGAAGGAAATAGGCGACGTTTTGGGTCGAGAGCCTTCTTCAGACTGATGTGAGGGTGGGGGGGACAGGAAGAAGAAAGGAAGAGGTGGAGACAGTGGACTGAGGGAGAGCTGGGAAGGGGAGAAGAAAGCAGGGACTACCTGAAATTGAAGAATTTAATGTTCATACTGCTGGGGTGTAAACTGCCCAAGCGAAATATGAGGTGCTGCTCCTCCAATTTACGGTGGGCCTTACTCTTGCCATGGAAGAGGCCCAGAATAGAAAGGTCAGATTCGGAATGGGAGGGGGAGTTGAAGTGCTGAGCCACCCGGAGATCAGGTTGGTTATTGCAAACCGAGCGGAGGTGTTGGGCGAAGCAATTGCCAAGCCTACGCTTGGTTTCCCTGATGTAGAGCAGCTGACACCTAGAACAGTGGATGCAATAGATGAGGTTGGAGGAGGTGCAGGTGAACCTCTGCAGCACCTGGAAAGACTGCTTGGATCCTTGAATGGAGTCAGGGGGGGAGGTAAAGCGACAATTGTAGCATTTCCTGCGGTTGCAAGGGAAAGTGCCAGGAGAGCGGGGGTTTGGGTGGGAAGGGACGAATTGACCAGGGAGTTACGGAGGGAGCGGTCTCTGCGGAAAGCCAACAGAGGAGGAGATGGGAAGATGTGGCCAGTGGTGGGATCCCATTGGTAGACAAAAAAGCTGGAGAAAATCAGCAGGTAAGGCAGCATCTATGGAGCGAAGGAATAGATGACGTTTTGGGTCGAGATCCTTCTTCAGATTGATGTCGGGGGGGGGGGACACGAAAAAGAAAGGAAGAGGCGGAGACAGTAGGCTGTGGGAGAGCTGGGAATGGGAGGGGAAGGAGGGAGAAACCGAGGACTACCTGAAATTAGAGAAGTCAATGTTCATACCACTGGGGTGTAAACTATTCAAGAAAATATGAGGTGCTGCTCCTCCCATTTGCGGTGGGTCTCACTCTGGCCATGGAGGAGGCCCAGGACAGAAATGTCCGATTCGGAATGGGAAGGGGAGTTGAAGTGTTGAGCTACCGGGAGATCAGGTTGGTTATTGCGAACTAAGTATGACCAAAAGACCACAGACAGTACCTCCTCCCAGAACTTCCTGTCCTCAATCACGGAGGTCTTGGAGGACAGCAAGCGGGAGAGTCTGGACCAACCACTGACCCTAGAGGAGCTGACTGGCTCCATCCGTTCCTTTGACTCGAATAAAACTCCCGGAAGCGATGGCTTACCGGCCGAGAGTTTGTATTTGGCTCTGTGGGACTGGATGGGCCCGGACCTGCTAGAAGTGTACAACAACATGCTTCTAGCTGGTAGCAGTCAGACTCCATGAGGAAGGGCAACATCACCCTAATCTACAAGCAGAAGGGGGAGATGAAGGACCTAAAGAATTGGGAGACCCATAACACTCTTGAATGTAGATACAAGATCCTGTCCAAGGCCATCGCCACACCGGGCCAAGTCCCTGCTCTGGGACAGGTGATCCACCCAGACCAAACCTGTGCTGTACCTGGCAGGAAAAATTCAGACAAGCCTAGTCGCTGCTGAGAGATACCATCGCCTACGTGCAGGACAGACGGATGGATGCCTGCCTAGTCAGCTTGGACCAGGAGAAGGCCTTCGACAGGATTTTGCACACGTACATGAGGGACGTGCTCTCCAAAATGGGTTTTGGGGAGGAAATTAGGAATTGGATCAAAACTGCTCTACACCAACACTCCGTAGTGCAGTCAAATCAATGGGTGGGAATCAGACAGTTTCCCTGTAAGGTCTGGAGTCAGGAGGTTGCCCTCTCTCCTGTCTTGTTGTCTGCTGTATTGAACCTTTTGCTGAATCCATCAGAAAGGATGCTGGCATAAGAGGAGTGACATTGGCCAGGCAGTGGGGGCATTCAAGTAAAGACCTCCCTGTACATGGACGATGTCGCTGTCTCCTGCTCGGATCCAGGTCGGTTCGCAGACTGATTAGTATCTGCGACCAGTTTGAGTCGGCACGGGAGCCAGGGTGAACCGCAGGAAGAGCGAGGCCCATGCTCTTTGGCAACTGGCCCGACAGATCTTCTGTCCCCTTCACCATCAAGCCTGACTTCTTGAAGGTGCTGGGATTGGTTTAGGGGGGGGGCTGAGGCATGTAACAAAAATTGGCTGGAGCGGATAGCCAGGGTGGGGAGGAAGCTGGAGCTGTGGAGGCAACGCTCCCTCTCCATAACGGGAAGAATTGGTCATCAGGTGTGAGGTGCTCTCGGGCTGCTGTAACTTCTCTACTCTCAATACCCTCTCTCTCTTCTTACGCTACTCTCTCACACTACTACACTCTCTCTTACCCTCTCTTTCAGCTCTCTCTACTTCTCTGCTCTTCTCCTATACTTAACCTCCCACTCTCCTACACTACTCTTCTCTCTCTCTGCTCTCTCTCTCTCTCTGCTTCTACTACTCTCTCACTCTACTTCTACACCTACTTCACTACTCTCTTCTCTCTCTCTCTCTGCACCTCACTCTCTTCTCTCTCTCTACTACTATACTCACTACTCATAACTCTCACTCTCTCATCTTTCTACTCTCCTCTTCTCCAGCCATCTGCTAAACTCCTCTCTATAAATCTACTACTCTACTTACTCTTCTCTTCTCTCACTCTCTACTATACTACTACCTAGCCACTCTTTCTCTCTACTCCTGTCTAACCCTCTCTTGCTACTCTGTAACTCTACCTCTCTAACCCACTCCCTACCTTTTCTAACTGCTCTCTACTCCTCCTACTCTACTCTCTCTCTCTACCCTACTTCAACATCGAACTCTACCTTCTAACTAAATCTTCTCAAACCCTACTCTCTCTAACTCTCTAACTCTCCTCTCTTCTCTATAAACTCTCTCTCTTCTCCTCGCGTACTTCTCCCTTTACTCCTCTGAACCTCTCACTCCTAACTCTCTACTTCTCTACTACTACTCTCTACTCCTCGTCTACATCTACTACTACTCTTACTCTTTTTTTTTTTTTTTTCTCTGCATCACTACTCCTCACAAACTCTCTCTCTTCTCTCTCCTACTCTACTACTCTCTCTAACTCTCTAACTCCTCTCTCTCTATTACTCTTCAACTCTACTACTCTCTCTACCTCTCTACATCCTTCTACTCCTCTCTGCCCTCTCTCCTCTCTCTACCTACTTCTAACTCTACTACTCCCTCCTCACCTCCTCTCTCCTCTCTCTCCTCTCTCTCTCTACTACTCTACTACTCTACTCTACTCTCCCTCATCTCTCTAGTTCTCTGCTCATACTCTCACTTCTCTCTAACTCTACTCACACTCCTCCTACTACACCTCGTCTCTTCTCTCTACTCTCTCTACTCTCTCTCCTCCCTCCTACTTCTTCATCTAACTCCTACTCTTCCACTACTCACTACTCTCTATCTACCTACTGCTCCTCTACTCTCTACTTCTCTCTCACTCCTCCTACTCTGACTCTCCTCTCTCTCCCTCTAATCTACTCTCTAGCTCTCTCTACTTTCTGCTTACCTACCTCGTCTACTCTACTACTCTCTCTACTCTCTCTCACCTACTCTTCCACTCCTCTCCTACTCAACTTTCAACTCACTCTCTCCTAACTACTAACTACACATACTCCTCTACTCTTACTCTCTCCTACTCTCTCTCTAAACTACCTCTCTGCTACTAACTCTGCAACCTCTTACTTTTACTAACTCTACTCCTCTTCTACTACTCTCTCTCTTAACCTCTCTACTACCCTCTCTAACTCTAAACTCTTACTCCTCTACCTATTCAGCTACTCTCTCTAACTCTCTCTCTCTACTGCTCGCTACTCACTCATTCTCCTACTCTTTCCTCTCTTATTCTACTCACACTACTCTACTCTTACTCTCTCTCACCTCTCTTCTCTAACTCTCTCTCTCTATCGTCAGCTTCTTCTCTACTCTCTCAACCTCTACTTCTTAACTCTCCTCTCTACTCACTCTCAACTCTGCTCTCTTCTCTACTCCTCTCCTCTCTCCTTCCTATCCCTACTACTACTCTTCTTCTAACACTCTCTCTACTCTACTCTCTCCTAACTCTCTACTCTCTCTCTCCTCTATGCTACTACACTAGCTCTTTAACTTCTACTCTCTCTCTCTTATCTCTACTACTCCTCCGCTCTCCTCCTACTCTTAACCTCTCTTCTCTCTCTACTTCTCTCTCTCTCTCTCTTCCTCTACTCTCTCTCTCTCCCTTACTCTCCTTCTCTACTCTGACTCTCTCTCACTTTCTCCTAACACTCTAGCTCTCTACTCTACGCTCTCTCTTCACACTCTTACTCTACTCTCCTAACTCTACTACTTCTAAACTACTACTACTAACTCCTCTACTACTCTCTACCCTCATACTATTCTCTCTTGCTCTACTCGTCCTACTCTCCTCCTCTACTCTACTTCTTCTCTCTCTCTCTCTCTACTCAACTCTAACTCTCTCTCCTATCACTACTCTCCTCTACTCTCTACCTACTCTCTGACCTCTCTAACTCTGCTCGCAACCTACTCACTCTACCCTCTACCTCTACTCCCTACTTAACCCTCTTGGTCTTCTACTCTCTCTCTAACTCTAATCTCTACACTCTCTTACTCCACTCTCTCCCTCTCTCTTCTCCTCTCTCCTCCTTCTCCCTCTCTACTCTCTCATACTATCCTCTCTGACTCTCCACTCTCTCTCTGCACCTCTCACTCTACTCTTCCACTCTTCTACCTCTCTACTTCACTACCTCTCTTCTACCTACTGCCTACTCTCTACTACCCTCTCTCTCTCTCCCTACTACTCCTTTACTCTCTCTCTCTCTTCTTCTCACTCACCTCTCTATCTACTCTCTCTCTACTCTACTACTCTCTTCTCTCTTCTCCTACTAACTCGCTCTCCTACTCTCTCCTCCTCTTTCTCCTACTCTCTCTCTCTACTACTCTCACTACCATAAAAACTACTCTACTACTACTAATCTACTATCTACTCTCTCTCACTACTCACATACTCTTCTTCTCTCCTACCTTTCATCTTACGTACTTACTCTCTTATACTACTCTACTACTCTCTCTCTACTCTCTACTCTCTCTACTACTTCAAACTAACCTTCTGACCGTCTCCTCACCTCTACTTACTCCTCACATCTACTACTCTCTCTCTCTCCCCTACTCTCTCTCTACTTCTTACTCCCCTCTTTCTCCACTCTCTCTCCCCTCTCTACTACTATCTCACTCTAACTACTCTACTCTCTACTACTCTCTACTCTAACTCTACTCTCTCTCTACTCTCTCTACTCTCTTCTCTCTCTCTTCTCTCACTGCTACCTCTTCTCTATCTTCTACTCTTACTCTCTCTCTCCTCTCTTCCTTCGTTCTTCTACTCTACTTCCTCTACACCTCTCCTCTCACTCTACTCTCTCTCCACTACTAACACACTCTCCTCTACTACTCTCCTCTTCTCTCTTACTACGCTCCGTCCTCCTCCCTCTCGCATCTACCTCTCTTCTTCATCTACTAACTCTCACTCTCTGTCTCTCTACTTTCTCTCTACTCTCTCTCCTCTTCTCTCTCTACCTCTCTACTGACTCTCTCCTCCTAACTCTCCTCTCCTCTATACTCTACTTACTCTCTCTCTCTCTCTCCTCTTCTCTCTCCTCTCTCTCTACTAACTCATCTACTCTTACTCCTTCCTAATCCTCCTCCTTCTCTTCTCTCTCTCTCTACCCCCTACTACCTCTTGTCTACTGACTTCTCTCTCTCTCTCTCTCTACTACTCCTACTTCACTTCTCTCCTCCTTCTCTTACTTACTACTCTCACTACTCTCGCTCACTCTACTACCTACTCTCCCTACTCCTCTACTCTCCTCTACACCTCTACTAACCTCCTCTCTTCTCTCTCTACTATAATTACTCTTACTCTCTACTCTGCTCTCTACCTCTAATTGCTCTCTCTACTACTACTCTCTTCTACTACTCTCTACTACTTCTCTCTCTCTACTACTCCTCTTACTCTCCTACTACTACTCCTCTCTACTCTCTCTCTCTCACTACTACTCTCTGAGCACTTCTACTACTCCTCTCTACTCTACTCTACTTCCTCTTCTCCTCTCCTCTCTCCACTTACCTCCTCACTCTACTCACTCCTACTCTCTCTCTCTTCTACTCTACTCTCTCTCTCCTCTACTCTCTCTCTCTCCAGACGTCTCTACTACACCCTCTCTCATCTACTCCTTCTCCACTTCCTCTCTCTCTACTCTCTCTCCCTCTCTCTTTCCTACTCTACCCTTACCTACACTACTAAAACACCTCCTTCTACATCTACTCTCTCTTCCTCCTGCCTACTCTCTCTCTAACTACTACTACTCTCTTACTCTTTAACTCTTCTCTCTACTACTTCTCTCTCTCTCTCTCACTAACTCTCTCTCTCCAACTCACTCTACTCTCTCTAACCCTCACTCCTCCCTCTCTCTACTCTCTACTACTCTCTACACCTCTAACTACCTCTTTCCTACTCTACGACTCATCGTCTTCATACTACTCTCTAGCCTCCTCCTACTCTTTGGCAACTGGCCCGACAGATCTTCCTGTCCCCTTCACCATCAAGCCTGACTTCTTGAAGGTGCTGGGGATCTGGTTTGGGGGGGCTGAGGCATGTAACAAAAATTGGCTGGAGCGGATAGCCAGGGTGGGGAGGAAGCTGGAGCTGTGGAGGCAACGCTCCCTCTCCATAACGGGAAAGAATCTGGTCATCATGGTGTGAGGTGCTCTCGGGGCTGCTGTACTTGGCACAAGTGTGGCCTGTCCCTCCCTCATACGCCACAGGATCACCCGGGCCATCTTCCAGTTCATCTGGGGGTCAAGGATGGACCGGTGCGACGGGCCACAATGTACAAGTCAGCAGACAACGGGGTAAAAGCGTGCCCAACGTCGCCCTCATTCTGATGGCCACCTTCGTGTGTGGCTGCATCAGGCAGAGTGTAGAGCCAAGGCACGTGGGCACCAAGTGTCACTACCTGCTGAGGTTCTACCTGTCCCCGGTGTTGAGAAGGATGGGCCTGGCGCAGGTGCCACGCAATGTGCCAGTCAGCTGGACATTGCCTCCCTATCTGTCGTCGGTGGAAGGGTTCTTCCGGACCAACACCTTTGACCACATGTCCATCGGGCAGTGGTCAGCACAGAATGTCCTGCAGGCACTGCAGGGAAAGGACTCTATGGACCCGGTGGCGTGGTTCCCTGAGCAGACTGCCCAGCTTGTCTGGCAAAATGCCTCATCGCCAGAACTCACCAAAAAGCACCAAGACCTGGCTTGGCTGGCGGTGAGGGGAGCCCTCCCAGTCAGATCCTTCCTGCACCGTCGGAACCTCACTGCCAGCGCACGCTGCGCTCGGGACGGCTGCTATGGCGAGGAGACGGTTGCCCACCTCTTTACAGAGTGTGGGTTTGCTAAAAGAGTCTGGAGAAAAATGCAAGGGTCCCTGGTACGCTTTATCCCGAACAGCTCCGTCACAGAGGACTCGGTGATTTACGGACTGTTCCCAGGGACACATTCAGAGGCTGACATCGAGTGCTGCTGGAGGGTCATCAACTCGGTAAAAGACACCCTTTGGTCTGCCCGAGCATTGTTCACCACCCAGCAGAGCGAGATGTCCGTCAGGGAATGTTGCCGACTGGCCCGCTGCAGACTGCAGGAGTACGTGCTGAGGGACGCACTGAAGCTCGGTGCAGCCAACGCCAAGGCTCGGTGGGGGAGGGCCACTGTCTAAGGTCCTTCCGCTGCTGGACATGGGGGGTACGGTATGGTGGAGACGCCCCTCAATATAAGGGAAGGTATCCCACGCCATTGTGGCACGAGTGGGGGACTGATTTGTGGAAATTTGGGGGAAAGAAATGTCTAAACTGTATTGATCTATCGTACAGCCTCCGAAAATGTCGGATGGATTTTCCGCAAGGTTAATGTATTGTATATATTTATCATTTGAATAAAGTATATTTTGAAATTAAAAAAAAAAAAAATTGCGAACTAAGTGGAGGAGTTGTGCGAAACAATCGTCAAGCCTGAGCCTGGTCTCACCGAGGTTGATCATACGCTGAATAACCCAAGCACATTTTTGTTTGGAAGTGGAAAGAAATAATAGAAATTACGTTCAATCCAATTTGTAAAAAGAGTTGAGATACTGTATTATAATTTTGCTGCATGTCATTGTGGTATATATCATGTCTTGATTGGTGAATATGTTTAGTTTGTGACTTAATTTGAAGCAGAAATAATATGTGAATGCTTCATTGAGCATAATTCCGAATAGTAACTACGCACTTCGTCCGAGCACATTATCGCACGCATCATGCAAGCCGTCTTAAATGACCACCTAAAATGTCATTTGGCAACTTAAAAAGCTGCCAAGGTTGCCCGGCTGACAACAGAGAAAAAAAATTAAGTGAGGTGTATAATATTTTTGACACTGTCATAGGCCTTTCTTACATATGCTGTCACAACGCACTGTAGTCTCTAAACAACCCTTCGGTAATTTTCCTTGCTCTCCATTTCAGAAAAATAGTGTTTTAAGCTGATAACTTGACACTAGCACTGGCAATAAATAAATAAATAAATAAATAAATAAATAAATAAATATCACAGCTTTCCAGCCCCTTATCTCATTGGCCACACTCGGCTGCAAATCGGTGTCAATCTGGTGGACCATCTTCCTCTAGTCGTGGTAGTGGGGGATTGGGAGGAGCCTCACAAGTGGAACAGCCTAGGGCCTCTCTTCATCTAAACCCGGCCCTGACCTCTCCCTATAACTCTAGCCCTCTAGTCCTGGCAACATCCTCGTAAATCTTCACTGTACCCTTTCCAGTTTGATGACATCTTTCCTATAACATGGTGCCCAGAACTTAACACAATACTCTGAATGCGGCCTCAACAACTTCTTAAGCAACTGCAACATGGCCTCCCAACTTCTATACTCAGTCTGACCTGCTGAGTTACTCCAGCACTCTGTGAAACATCACAGAACAGGGCAAGATTAGCAAATTTGCTGATAATACAGAAGTGAGTGGTTTTGCAGATAGTGAAGATGGTTGTAAAAGATTGCAGCAGGATCTTGATCAATTAGCAAGGTGGGCAGAGGACTGGTTGATGTTTGCATGGTTCCTTGAAGGTCGAGACGCAGGAACATCAGGTGGACAAAAATAATTTTGGCACTTTGGCCATCATCAGTCAGAGTTTTGAGTATGGAAGTTGGGAGGTCATGTTGCAGTTGGATAAGACGTTTGTTGTGTTCAGTTCAGGGCACCATGTTATAGGAAAGATGTCAAACTGGAAAAAGTACAGAAAAGATTTATGAGGATGTTTCCAGAACTAGAGGCTGTGAGGTACAGGCAGAGGTTGAGTAGGTTGGGACTCTATTCCATGGAGCGCAGAAGGATGAGGGAAAATCCTATAGAAGTGCACAAAGTCATTAGAGGAATAGATCGAGTAGATGCGCAGTCTTTTGCCCAGAATAGGGGAATCGAAGACCAGACAACATAGGTTCAAGGTGAAGGGGAAAAGATTTAATAGGAATCTGAGGAGTAGCTTTTTCACACAAAGGGTGGTGGGTGTATGGAACGAGCTGCCAGATGAGGTAGTTGAGATTGGGACTATCCCATCGTTTAAGAAACAGTTAGACAGGTACATGGATAGGACAGGTTTGGAGGGATATGGACTAAACGTAAGCAAGTGGAACTAGTGTATCTGGGACATTGTTAGCTGGTGTGGGCAAGTTAGGCCTGTTTCCACACTGTGTCACTATATGACTCCATGTTCTCCAGAGATGCTGCCTGACCCACTGAGGCAGATTGTGCTTCCTCAGCTGCCGTAGGAAGTACATCCTCTGCTGTGCCTTTTTTGACTGTGGAGTCGATGGTAGCCCCCCACTTAAGGTAATTGGAGATGATGGTTCCCAGGAACTTAAAAGACTCCACAGATGTGACTGTGGTGTTGTTGATGGTGAGTGGGGTGAGGGGAGGGGGAGCTCTCCTAAAGTCTACAATCAATTCCACTGTCTTAAGAGCATTGTGCTCCAGGTTGTTGCGATGGCACCAGTTCGCCAGCTGTGACACTTCCTGTCTGCAGGCAGATTCCTACCCATCCTGGATCAGTCCAATTAGGATTGTGTCATCCACAAACTTGAGAAGCTTGACAGGTGTCTGTGGAAGTGCAGTCATTAGTGTAGAGAGTAGAGGAGAGGGGAGAGTACGCAGCCTTGCGGTGCCCTATGCTGAACGTTTGCGGGTAAAAAAAACAGGGAGGCATTTTTTAGTGAGAAAAAAATGCAGACATCATTTTATCAGTTGATCATTTGAGCTGTAGACACTCGTCACTGGTCATTGTTGGTTTTGGGTGTGGTCCTCTGAGGTGGAAGGGGGTCGTGCTCATTCGCGGACCAATTTGCCAGAGACCATCCTCAGGTAAAACGTATATGGTCGAAGCCAGTCTTCAACTTAGTCGAAGGAGGTCGAAGAAGATCGAAGGAGGTCTTCTTCATAGTCGAGGGAGGTCTTCAACATAGTCATAGGAGGTCGTACACATAGTTGAGGAAGGTCGTGGGTCACCGTGACCCTGATTTCTTTTAGTCGTTTAAGATCGCCAGAACTCGCAGTGGAGGTCTCCCAAGTGGGACAGGCCCTTAAGACTCCAAGATCAAAAAAGAGTTTCAGAACCTAAGGACCACGAGAAAGACACAGAAGAATGGCAAGAGGAAAGAATGGCAGAATTTGTTAGGTGAACCAAAGAGGGTTTCTTGAAATAGTATGTGAATAGGTCAAAGGCAGATACAAAAAGTTGGAGTAACTCTGCGGGTCAGGCAGCATCTCTAGAGAAAAGGTAAAGGTGACGTTTCGGGTGGAAACCCTTCTGCAATATGAGTGTCTGAGGAAATGGAAACGAGAGATATAGGACAAATATATGGAAGATATGCAAAAAGATATGAAAATCAAGGAAAGGTGGAGTCCACAATGGTCCTTTGTTGGAATAGTTATAACGAATTATACAGACACTGAAACTCAACAGAACGATAGTGAAACTAGTATGATGACTAGGATGGGGGAGGAGCAGAGAGAGAGGTGATGGAATGCAACTTATACGAAGTTAGAGAAATCAATACATCATACTGCTGGGGTGTAAGCTGCGCAAGCGAAATATGAGATGCTGTTCCTCCAATTTCCATTTAGCCCCACACTGACAATGGAGGCGATCCAGGACAGAAAGGTCAGTGTGGGAATGGGAAGGGGAGTTAAAGTGTTTGGCAATATGTCAACTCAAACAGGGATCATACTGGACCATGTATTGGGAAATAGGCTTGGTCAGGTGACTGGTGTTTCACTGGAAGACCATTTAAGAAATAGTGGGAATAAGTCCAAATGTCTTAAGATGGTTATGAATAAAAATAAGTCTGGACTTTGGGAGAAAGTATTAAATAGAGGTAAGCAAGATTACAACACTATTAGTCAGGTGTTAGGGAAAGTAAATTCGGAGCAGGTGATTTGGGGACTTAGTTGAAATAATTTTCAAAGCCCAACCTTCTCCAGTTGTTTCATCAACTTGAGATCAGAAATGGGGATGATTGCTGACAATTTTATGATATTCAATTCCATTCACAAATCCTCAGCAAAGAAGTCCATGCCTGCATGCTGCAAGACCTAGACAACTTTCAGTTGTGGATGATAAGTAGCAAATAGTGTTTATGCCACATAGGTGCCAGGTGGCCATCTTCAACACAACTGAGTATAATCATCGACCTCGATATTCAATTATGTTACCAATACTGAGATACCCACCATCAATGTCCAAGGGATGTTCATTGACCAGAAACTGATTGTAATGAAGGGGGGGGGGGGGGGAGGAGAAAGCTGACAGGGAGGAGGGGAAGGACAAAGCCTGGCAAGTAATAGGTGGATACAGGTACATCAGCTATCCACGTTCTCCAGAGATGTTGCCTGACCCGTTGCATTTCACAGCACTTAGGATTTCAAGTAGATTTTCATTTCTCAGAAGCTCATGAATCTTTGAAATTCTCTATCTTAGACAGTTGTGCTGGCAGTCATTGAATGTTATGTCCAGTTTATTGTTGCATAGGGTTTCCTTGCGGGATGAAGGACAGGAGGCTGAGCAGCCCAAATGTATTTAGCTTGCGAATCTCTACTTAGAGATACTTGCACTCTGAGGTAGAACTCCAGTGATTATCAATTCACCTATGACGAGAAACTCAGACTTGCATCATTTTAAATTTTCCTGTTCATTTGGTTGATTAATACCAATTGATTGAATGTTAAATATTTACATCATGAAGAGCCTCCAATGATGTGCAATTAAACATGAGATTCCCACAATTGACTTTCATAAACAAAATCTTTCTAGACTGATTAATTTATTTTTTGATAATTCAAACTTTTCATTAAATCCCAAACCATATAATTTTCTTTGTAAATGTAGTTCCTTTATTTCCCACTAAAATGGATGATGACCGTCTTCCAAACACTGCTTGCCTTCTGAACCATGCATATAATCTCCTCCAATGGCTTGATTACAGTTGTATTTATGATCTATTACGAATACATTTTTTGCTTTGAGCACCAAGCAGGGTTTTAACATGTCTTGTATATGATTTTAAAGTAAGTTAAAAACTAATTATTAATAAATTCTTCACTGTGCATTTGGTGCCTGCATTTACAGAATTTTTATCTGGCTAGTACGTTTTCTCACTGTCGTTAGGAGGTCAAGATGTTATAATGATTTAAATTCTCTTTAATTGGCCTTTATTGATTTTAACATGTCTTCTGCCATTTGAGCCCTTCAACGTCAACGATCAAGAGAGTCAAGATTGCGTATACATAGGTACATGTCAACAATGTGGCCAACAAATCATTTCAACCAAAATGTTGATAGACTGGAGAAAATGGACGGTCATTATAAAATATTGTACTTTTGCTGGGATTTAATAATAGACTGCATCTGTTGTCATACCACTAGTATGAAGAACTTGAACGCCAAGTAGCAATCCCATAACTTTGTTCTATCCAAAAATGTATGTATATAGATGATTTGGGCTCAGTGAGGAATAGCATAAAAATGAAGAGATGCCTGCTCCCAACTACAAACAACCGCTGATAAGGGGCTTGTTACATCCTTACTTTTTTCTAAGTGTCCTCTTAACATTCAGCCTAGATGAAGGGAATCGGGCTACTGTTGTTTATATTGAAGCAGAATAAAACTTACAAAATTGAGGTAGAAGAAAGCAAGTCTGGTGTTTATTATAAGGGATACTTTAGGAAACGTTTCAAGATATCTGATAGTATTTTTGATTTAACAACACTTGCATGAAGTATGCAGAGATGAATATTTTAGGTTGTAATTTTTTCTTACCATCAATAATTAGTCTATATACAGTAGGTGCCTATCGGTAACTATCATTTTCAGCCAGAAGCTAACATTGGACCATGAATTCAGGAGGAGTTTATTCAGCCAAAAATAATGGTGTCTACTTGTTGAACATTATGTCCCATTGACTGTCTTTGTCATCATTGCCTTGCTAATTTATTCTTTGCATATCTGTCTGCGTGGACTTGTATTGGGGCATGTTTGCAGGTTAGAGCTAGGCTCTCTTGTGCCATAATCTTTCAATGGGCCACAAATGAACATGGGAAATGTATTATTTAAATAGCACTTTTGAAATATAGTACTTTAAAGATTATGCTTCATAGCATTTCTCATTGTTTTCTCTTTCTACCTCTTTTTTAGAAACAAGACGGTTCTGAAAATGCTGTAGTGTATGAACTTGTGAATTATGTGAGGATTACACTGATAATTCCCCATTCATAACCTACAAGATGAATTGTTGACTGCCATCACACAATCAGGCCAGGCATCAGGCCAGAGGATGATTGTAATTTGGCAGCAGGCATCTTTTATTGGTGTTGGTATTAGTTCATTATTGTCACTTGTACTGAGATACACTGAAAAGCTTTTGTTTGCGTGCTATCCAATTAAATCAAATCGTAGTCTGAAGAAGGGTTTCAGCCCGAAACGTTGTCTATTTCCTTCGCTCCATAGACGCTGCTGCCCCTGCTGAGACATAGAAACATAGCAAATAGGTGCAGGAGTAGGCCATTCGGCCCTTAAAGCCTGCACCGCCATTGAATATGATCATGGCTGATCATCCAACTCAGAATCCTGTACCTGCCTTCTCTCCATACCCCCTGATCCCTTTAACCACAAGGGCCACATCTAACTCCTTCTTAAATATAGCCAATGAACTGGCCTCAACTACCTTCTGTGGCAGAGAATTCCAGAGACTCACCACTCTCTGTGTGAAAAATGTTTTCCTCATCTCGGTCCTAAAGGAATCCACCCTTATCCTTAAACTGTGACCCCTTGTTCTGGACCTCCCCAACATCAGGAACAATCTTCCTGCATCTAGCCTGTCCAACCCCTTAAGAATTTTGTAAGTTTCCATAAGATCCCCCCTCAGTCTTCTAAATTCTAGCGAGTACAAGCCGAGTCTATCCAGTCTTTCCTCATATGAAAGTCCTGACATCCCAGGAATCAGTCTGGTGAACCTTCTCTGTACCCCCTCAATGGCAAGAATGTCTTTCCTCAGATTTGGAGACCAAAACTGTACGCAATAGTCCAGGTGTGGTCTCACCAAAACCCTGTAGAACTGCAGTAGGACTTCCCTGCTCCTATACTCAAATCCTTTCGCTATGAATGCTAACATACCATTCGCTTTCTTCACTGCCTGCTGCACCTGCATGCCTACTTTCAATGATTGGTGCACCATGACCCCCAGGTCTCGTTGCATCTCCCCTTTTCCTAATCTGCCACCATTCAGATAATAGTCTACCCTCCTGTTTTTGCCAGCAAAGTGTATAACCTCACATTTATCCATATTATACTGCACCTGCCATGCATTTGCCCACTCACCCAGTCTATCCAAGTCACCTTGCAGCCTCCTAGCATCCTCCTCACACCTAACACTACCCACCAGCTTAGTGTCATCCGCAAACTTGTCGATGTTGCATTCAAATCATTCATTAATATATACTGTAAATAGCTGGGGTCCTAGCACTGAGCCTTGCGGTGCCCCACTAGTCACTGCCTGCCATTCTGAAAAGGACCCGTTTACTCCTACCCTTTGCTTCCTGTCTGCCAGCCAGTTCTCTATCCACATCAATACTGAACCCCCAATACCATGTGCTTTAAGTTTGTATACTAATCTCTTATGTGGGACCTTGTCAAAAGCCTTCTGAAAGTCTAGATATAACACTGGTTCGCCCTTATCCACTCTACTAGTTACATCCTCAAAAAATTCTATAAGATTCGTCAGACATGATTTACCTTTCGTAAATCCATGCTGACTTTGTCCAATGATTTCACCACTTTCCAAATGTGCTGCTATCCCATCTTTAATAACTGACTCTAGCAGTTTCCCCACTACCGATGTTAGACTAACTGGTCTGTAATTCCCCGTTTTCTCTCTCCCTCCTTTTTTAAAAAGTGGGGTTACATTAGCTACCCTCCAATCCTCAGGAACTACTCCAGAATCTAAAGAGTTTTGAAATATTATCACTAATGCATCCACTATTTCTGTGGCTACTTCCTTGAGTACTCTGGGATGCAGACTATCTGGCCCTGGGGATTTATCGGCCTTTAATCCATTCAATTTACCCACAGCACTTCCCGGCTAACCTGGATTTCACTCAGTTCCTCAATCTTATTTGACTCCCAGTCCCCTGCTATTTCCGGCAGATTATTTATGTCTTCCTTAGTGAAGACAGAACCAAAGTAGTTATTCAATTGGTCTGCCATGTTCTTGTTCCCCATGATCAATTCACCTGTTTCTGACTGCAATGGACCTACATTTGTTTTAACTAATCTCTTTCTCTTCACATATCTATAAAAACATTTGCAGTCAGTTTTTATGGTGCAGGTATAATGAAAGTCTTGCTTGCAGCAGCATCATCGGCACATAGATTCAGACAACTCATGAAGACTTAGATTATACATAAATTGTATATAAATGTCACATAGATTCTACAAAACAATGACAAGAAATAAATGTTCAAAAATATTAGTGTAAACACATTTGGAAACTAAGATTATTGTAGTGTAAGAGGTGGTCTGCAGTATTCTGATGCTGAGGTAGAATTTAGGTTGTTCAGTTACAATCAAGAACCTAATGGTTGTAGGGAAGTGACTGAGGGGTTTCCTGAACCTGGTAGTGTGGAACCTCAGGCTTCAGTACCGCTTGGCCAACAGGACAGCGAGAAAATGGAATTGCCCGAATAGTGATGATCGTTGATGATAGATAGAATGGCTTTAGTTGAGAAAATGTCTTGTATCTGACTCTTTGGATCTGTAAATTCTTCTTTGGTCAAAACAACATGTGCATGTTAGCCCTAACCTTTCATCCTGATCCTTTACTTGTGGTTTGGCTGCTTTTGTTATTAGTTCAATGCTATTTACTGTTGTTGGCTTTCATGAAGTAATCCCATTGTTCCTTTGATAATGTTCAAAAGATGGGTTACGCTCTGAGTGGCTTTGTCCCATACTTTGTCCCATACTTTGATGTCCTTGGATGGTTTTTTTTTTTTGTCTTGTTCCTTTGTCTTGATTTGTCATGTTCTAACCAATTCTTGTTTTCACAGTTTCTTCCAGAAGCTCTTTCTGAATGGATGTAACACTTGCATCTCCTGGCTCTTGCAAATATTTTAGATGGTCCTTAGCACATATAGGCAGAATTTCAGGTTTAAATTATATTGGCACTTATTTAAATCCTTTATGCAGTATATATACAGTATATGTCCTCTGATTTGGAGCAAGAATTGTTCAATATAAGCCCTTGTCCTTTTACGTTCAGGCAGAATGTCTGAACAAAAATGGAATTGTAAGCACCTTACATGAATGCATTTACATCTTACAACATTTTACTTAATTATTTTACTTTAGCAGTTTCCAATATGAGTTTTACATTTATTGACATTACAAAAATCATTATACTTCAGTTATTACATGGATTTGTGTTAGCACTGTGAAATGCTACATCATTCTCTCAATGCTAACTAAGAATGTATTTTTAATGTTGCAAGAATTTTGAATAGAGATTGTTAGTTCTAAATAGCAATTGAGGTTTATTATTGATATAACTTAAAAAGAAAGCCTATTCTGTATTTGTAAACCACAATAACCTTGCCCTCTTAAAGTCCTTGAATGTATGAAACCTCCCAAAATGATGTATTTTTTCCTTTCCACTCAGTAATATGTGTTTCCCCCACCAATCTAGTCTCTGCTCCTGGCCTTGAAATAACCAAATGAAAGTTATCACAAATTGATGATCTTTATTCAATAGAGGGTGTTTTATTCGTATGGTGCAGATTCTACCTAATGCAACCCACAGGCCGGTTGACTGCTTTGTGCTGTTACACTGTTTCTAAGCTTTAGGGGCGGCATGGTGGCATGGTGCAAAGACCCGGGTTCAATCCCGACTAAGGGTGCAGTCTGTACGGAGTTTGTATGTTCTTCCCATGACCACAAGGGTTTTCTCCGAGATCTTCGGTTTCCTCCCACACTCCAAAGACGTACAGGTTTGTAGGTTAATTGGATTGGTATAAGTGTAAATTGTCCCGAGTGTGTGTAGGATAGTGTTAATGTGTGGGGATCGCTGGTCTGGGTAGGCCAAAGATCCTGTTTCTGCACTGTATCTCTAAACTAAATTAAACTAAACTAAACTAAGCTTTAGACCTTTAAACCTTCAATGTATTTTTGCACTTCACTGTTCTTGATTAGAGTAATTTTAGTTTAAACATTTATCAGAATTCAAGGCTTAGAAAGGCTAAATTTGGACACCAGTTATTACGCTGCACCTGGGCTAGATGCCATCGTCTCCTGCTGTCTGTGTGGAGTTTGTAGTCTCTCTGTGACCACATGAGTTTACCAAAGAGGCTCTTGTTTTTTTTTCAGATCCCAAATATGTGTTAATTGATAGGTTAATGGGTAAATGTAAATTACACTTTGCGATGATAGGAACAGATGGATGCATAAGAGTGAAGCGATTACAAGGAAATAATTGGGGGAATGGGATTGATGGATAACTCTGAGATCCACCATAGACTTGATGGTTTCTATCAAACTGCACAATGACTTTATTGGCATTTACGGATGCATATTTCTATTGTGAATTAATGCTGGTAACAACTAAAATTAGAAATATAGTTAAACATTAGTTTAGTAATAATTCATTTTAGTAACATAGTTAAAATATGACATACTTCAGAACTGATAGATAGAATTCTAGGGTATTTTTAAGGCCACCACTTATTTTATAACAGAAAAATATAGCACCTTTAAATACTGTACTTCATCAGAATCTACTTCTATAATTGTTCTTTAATTAATTATCAGACAGGTTCATTTTTATTGAGGAGATGTGTGATTACAAACAGATTTGTGACAGAGCATTTATCAAACAGCTTTGGGGAAGAGGTTGGGTCACAAAGTTCAACTTAGGTTTCTTCCCAGTAACTTGATCCAGGTGAATCAGTGGGTGACAAATGATGGTATATTCTTGTATGCCCAGCTACTTATTTTCTACAAGATTCTTTGTAAAGATCTGCATCAATGTCTAAAATGTCACATGTTTTAATGTTAAAAAAAATATCTTATAGATGGTGCTTCTCTAACATGCTTCTCATAAATTCAAATTTAATTTCACTGAAGAACTTACCAATTCTCTGTAACTGATTCATGTGTTTACGGGGTTTCACCATTGAATACTGCTACGAGTAAAAAGCATCTTCTATTGGAATCAGTGGTGCTTATTTTGGCTTTAGTGGATGTAGCAATGAGGCATATTGACTTTTCTAAGACTCCAGAGAAATTCACAGTAAAGTTGAATAGCTTTGGAAGAATGACAAAAAAATAAGACTATCACAAATATTTTGCTCTCTAAGTTCTTCAGTAAATAAATGTAATAAACTTTCTGTCCATTTGTAAATCCACAAACCTTTGCCAAAATAAGGAACGTTCTGTCCATACATTGCAATTGCAGCTATATTGGGCAAGAGATGTTTAGAAAGGTCAGAAGGTGATCCCACTTGTCGGGTTGCCAAATGTCGGCCCACTGTAGTTATAATTTGGCTGGTTATTATTTGTGCGATCAAATGACAACATTTGCGCATATATGTAATTGTAATGTTGGTGAAGCTTTCACATTTTGTTGTCTTTACACTGTGAAACTGATTACACATATGCCACGACCACCACAGGATCGGGAAGTCGATGTCACTATACATTGTTACTCTGCAGAGCATAATGCTTTGCAACCTGCTCAATATAATTTCCAGTAATTCAATAACTTTTCTTCTTGCAAAATACACTAAAATGGCTAGCTTTGTTACCGCAATAATTACTGCTTAACAGATTCTTGGACCCTAAGGATCTAATTTTACATGTGTGGCTCAACAATTCCTCGGATTTGTAATTCAAAATGTAATGGCCAAAGATTTCCAGCAGTTTCCCTACCACGAGATCCATTCTTACCCGAACTGGATTAACCAGCATTAATGTGATAACGACACAAAGCAGAAAATAATCCATTGATACTTTCATATCTCAGTGCTTATCATGAAAATGCCTTGCTACATGCATAAATAAATATTTTAAAATAAATTATAGAAGTATTAAAACTATATATGAGTTGCTCATATTGCTTGTTGAAACTATTTGATCAATCAATTGGATAACTAAATAGCATGCCAGTTAAATTGCTCTCTTACAAATACACATCCAACTGTAATGTATATTACTCTTTGTAATTATATCTGGAACACCCATTACAAAGAGGGACACAATTATTTATTTTAGTTTAACAAGTCTGTGTTATAATTTTACTGTGCCATGTAAATATGTTACTAACAAATGTTGCTGATGTGATGTTGTGCAATGATCAAACTGTCACTGGGTTAAACAGCGCTTCTAGTGTTGCCTGACGATGTCCTCGTTGACCACAGCAGTCCTGAGAAATAATGGTCAATTAGGCTTGCCCCTCATGCAATACATTCCTTCTTCCTGAAGAGGCAGGATTAAGTGACCTAGTAACCTGGGTCTCATTACAGAGCTACTGACAGACAAGCATATTTGTTGCTGCCAGAGGGTGTGTGAACAGAGGTGGAGAGAATATGGCATTAATTGATGGATGAGTCTCTCGCATGCAGCAGCAGCTGTTGGGATCTGGGCACCCACGTCTCACAGGAAGGTGCAGTGAGATAAGAAAATCAGCAACACAGGATGCCCCCATCACTCAATCAACTTCTTCATTAAAGTGTGGTGTAGGTCTAATCCTGGGAATACTAAAAGGAACATTTCTGCACATGGGTGGCAACTGTAACAAGGCTAGTGGTTCAGGTCCTGATCAAACACTGTTAACAACGCAATGCCTTGTATGTGACTGAAACTAAATAGCCAGTATCACTTTTGCAAGCCTAGCTGTTCTAGAATCTTTTTTTTTAAGCTGCATTTGTTAACCCATGCAGTCCCACTGTTTCCAAATAGCTCTGTGGCTTTATAGCTAACCTTTTAAACAAAATTTAACAACCCGTATTGAGAAACTAAGACTTTGAGAAGTGTAAATGTACAGAGAACATGGGATTTAGATAAACAAGCCTTTAAAGTTGGTTGAATAAATTGATAGGATGTCAAAAATAAAACAGGGGTTAAGTGGATTAATAAGCAGAATACTGACTATAAAAGCATAGCAACCTTGCCATTAATCATTGGTTCGGCCTCAGCTGAGGTAATGTGGAAATGTCTGCACAACATATATCAGGAAATATGTACAGCCTTAGATAGGAGGTTTACCAGCAATTTATCAAGAATGATAGACTTCAGCAATGAAAAAGGTTCAAAGAGATGAGATTGTTATCCATGGAACAAAAAGGTTAAGAGGTTTTCAAGGTGATCAAGGGTCTTGATAGAGAAAAACTGTTCCATATGGTGAGAGAGTTGATAATCAAAGATTTTGGAATTTAAAATCATTTGGAAAATAATCTAAATGGGAGATGAAAGATTAAGCACAACAAATCATTCAAAGGCGCAACACAAAAATGGCACGCAAAATGGCATCCTGAATGGAACTTTTGATGACCTACAAAGGAGGAAAAGTTCACCAGAAAGACTAAAAAGCATTAAATAGATAAATTAATGCAGCAAATGGTGACCAGGTCATTCCTACCTCAGATTTAACAGTCCTGTCGAGAAAAGCAGAAAAAAGAAAAGGTTGGAGACAAAAGGTATAGAACAAGCACTTCAGCCCAACCGGCCCAATGGCTACACATGAACCTCCTCCTGTCTTCACTATCTATCACACTCTAACAGTGTAACACTCTGTTCTCTGCTCCCTCATATGCTTCTCCATTAAATACATCTTTACTATTAACAACAACCACTGCCACGGGTGACAAATCTCACTTTCTCACCATTCTTTGGACAAAAAAGTGGCATTGTCACCCCAATACTTCTCACAAGGAGGAGCATAAGTTCCATCGACATCCGATGATGATTAAAAACAAAGACCATTAGCTGATGGAGTTCCTAGTCTATATGTTGGAAGAGGCCACTGCATACTTTCTTGCAATTGGCCATCATTTTAATTTGACTGTTTCTTTACAGGATTTATTACGACATCCCGCAGTGTGATTGTTGCTAGATGGGCAAAGTATGGGAATATTATCACATGAAACTCCAGAACAATAACTTTCAAGTTGACATAACAGGCATTTCTCTCTGTACATAAGGTGTTATGAGGACACCAGTGGTAATTGTGAATTATAACAATATTTTTATTGACTCAAACATAATATCACCCGAGTTTCAAATGTTAGCTTGATCGTGATGGAAAGAATGGTTTCAGGATTTGAAAGTTCTGGGACAGGAATGGTTGATGTATGTAGATGCTTCATTGGAGTCCTGGCAAATGTACATATTGCAAACGGTCCTGTCTTTTGAATGAGGCATTAAACTGAGGTCATGTCTGCCTCCCCAGAATGTAAAAAATTCTGATGCTGTATTTCTGAGAATATGCTTGGATAAAAAAAAACAGTTTTGACCTTACTTTGAGACAATGTTGCAATTCCTGGCTGTGAGAATTTCTGGCCAATAATCAGGCCAAGTGCATAATATTCAGTAAATAAATTAAATTGTTACAAGGAAAATTTCAGTACGGTTTCTCTGCTATCAAAAAATGGGGCAAAAAACATTAAAAATGTTGCTGTTAGTGATTTTATACATTTACTTTGTTCAGACATGTTTATTTCTATTAGCCATAGTTCTCGTCTTCTAGTCCTATAACCTCAGGTGGGGATGCAACATGATATCCTCAGCAGCTATTTTTAATAAACTGTGTCTACCTGGTTTTCCGCTCTGTCATTCCCTTGCAAATGGAGACAAGCTTGTGGCATTTCCTGCAACCTATCAAGCTGACCTTTAAATTAGCAGCATGCAAAGCAAATCCATGTGAGTTTGATACACCCGCCTCACATTGTTTCATGATTCATGCACTGCTAGAACCGCAAATGTGTCACCAAAGTAATGCAACTGTTCACAGTTAGAAGTGTGGCCTGTAAGCTTAGAACTAGCAGCCTGGAGTTTGGTTGATTATCTTGAAAACTGGTGCAAAGGTTCACAAGGGGTCTGGTTATCTCTGACCAGTTACTCGTGCTACATTTGGCTCCCTGATAGAGTTAGAATGTCATGTTGACTCCATGGCTTGGAGTTCCCTTGAGGATTGGCGTTAAGTGTAGCTGCTGTAAGATCAGTAGAAACCCCCCCTCGACATGTTCAGTCACAGTTAATGCAGTAGATGGAGAGGTCTTAAAATTCTTGGACATGGCAGTCTGTCATGTCTAGTCTCTGGAGAGAATGAGATTTTTCTCAGAAATGCTTCCCTCATTTTACAGTTTTGTAATGCTTTTATTGTCTTTATGCTGGAGTCAGTAAGTGAACAGGGAACACTGCCGTACAATGTTTTTGTTCTGCATTTAGCATCAATTTCTGCTTGCTACTTCCAAATCCATATTCTGTTATGCTGGTTTGTTTGGCATCAATATAACAAATATATTTCTATATTTAGGGTTTTTTTAATCCTGAAATGTAAAATTTTATCTGCTGTTTTCTGTGATTCTGCTGAGGACCGACCGCCTGTGTACAGCCTGGCTAGAGTTTTAAGGACAGTTTTGAAAATGTAGAATTTTTTTGGAATGGAAACTACTTTTGGAATTGGTTTTAGAAAAGCAAAGGCTAATTTTAAAATGAAAGAAGAAGTCCACATTCCACATTCATTACATTTAACACAGCACAAGAAGAAGACTTCTGATCATTGCAAAATAGCACACTCCACACATCAGTCTGTCACGTGCATTAGTTATGGAAGATTTTGCAGCACCCTGTAAACCAGACAAATCACCATGCAAATGCAAGTGATTTGTTGCCTATTTTGTACTCTCCAAAGCCTAGAAATAGTTGGTGCTTACAAAAATGGTGTCCATTGATGGAGGTTGTTCTTCCTGGCTTTCTTCTTCCTACAGAGCGAGGGGAATCTTGCTCCTGGGAGCCTTCAGGTGAAATTTGAAGTAATCGGTTGGTGTGGTCCCCATAGTAGGACAGCTAGGTTAACATTATATGGTAGTGAAGAGGTTTGGGTGAGGAGCAGCTTAGGGTATGTAAAGAAGCTGGATTGTGTCACTCATCTTAAAGGACCATACTCTGTTCTGCTGATGAACCTGGTGTATACTACCTCCAAGATTACTGTCAACATCACTTCACAAGTTATAGGAGTAGAATTAGACCATTCAGCCCATCGAGTCTCCTCCACCAATCAATCATGCCTGATCTCTGCCTCCTAATCCCATTTTCCTGCTTTCTACCCATAAGCCTTAACATACGTTCTAATCAAGAATTTGTCCATCTCTGCCTTAAAAATATCCACTGACGTGGCTTCCACAGCTCCCTGTGCCAATTTTTCACAGATTAACTGCACTCTGACTAAATAAGTTCCTCCTCGCCTCCTTTCTGAAAGAGGGCGTGATGCTGGGTTACTCCAGCTTTTTGTGCCTACCTGTGATTTAAACCAGCGTCTGCAGTTCTTTCTTACACACCTGATATTAACATAGCTGTCCTCCTGTGGGGGCCACACCAACAGAATACTTCAAATTTCCACTGAAGGCTCCCAGGATCAAGATTCCCCTCGATCTGTAGGACAAAGAAAGAAGAAAGGCAGGAAGAATAACCTCCATCAATGGTCACCATTTTTGCAAGCACCAACTATTTCTTGGCTTTGGACAGTACAAAATAGGCAAAAAACCCAGAAAAGCTAAACATTGCTGATGCTGGAAATGTGAAAGAAAACCAGAAAGTGCTGGAAATATTCAGCAGCACATCAGATGAAGGGTAATTGTAATGAAACATAAAGTTTGTTTCTCCCACCACATATGTTGCCTCACCTGTTGAGCATTTCCAGTACTTATTAATTCTGCAGCCATGTGGAATTTAGTAGCTCCTCCCCCATCTACTAGGAATGTTATATTTTGTCTTAGATGATAAAGAGTGGTGGTGTGAATGTGTTCACTGACCAGTGTGTTTAATGTGTAATTGATACCTCCAAGCTTGAAGGGCTATCGGACATATCTGATACACAAGCAATGCTTGCGAAGGATGCAATGATATGGGTTGTGTGGATATCAATGTACAGTTAAGGGCCTGTCCCACTCTATGAGATAATTCAAGAGTTCTCCCAAGTTCTCCCCTGATTCGAGCTCGTGTAATGTACGTAGCGGGTACGTAGGGGCTCATACGAGTAAAAGGTAACAATTTCTTTTCATCACGAGTACTTTTTTACTCGTGGACATTTTTCACAGTGTGGAAAACACGTCACGAGTTTACCGGATTTCCCGAGTACCTACCGTTACTTGTACGAGCCGCTATGTGACATCCACAAAAACTCCTACATACCCGCTACCTACATTACACGAGCTCGAATCAGGGGAGAACTTTTGAATTACCTCGTACAGTGGGGCAGGCCCTTTAGATGCTGGTCACAGCATGATGAAGTATCGATTATGGTGATAATGTTGTAATTTTAAAGTGTGCTTTTGTGTTGGTATCTTAACGACGGCTCACACCATATTGTTTAGAAACACTGGACTTAACACTTTGGCTCAGTGATTTCCACCCAATTTACCCACATTGACTTTGTTTTCCCTGTGGGTTCATGCCAACCTTCCTCCCCCAACCTCCTTTATCTGGTCCATGTCCAGGTCGCTTTGCATTTCTCATACTTCCTTGGGCCACTCCAAAAAATGTCATGTCCATCCATCAGAGTCCTTCAAAGGAAGTGGTTGAAGATATCAAGAGAGCAGATAGAACATAGAAGAATACAGCACAAGAACAAGCTATTTGGCCCACAATGTCTCTGCCAAATACGATGCCAAGACCAACTCTTATTTGCCTGCACATAATCCATATCTTCACATTCCTTGCATATATATGTGCTTATCTAAAAGTTTCTTGCACTCCACTATCATATCTGCCTCCACCTTCCCCAGCAAGGCATTCCAGTTAGACACAAAATGCTGGAGTAACTCAGTGGGATAGGCAGCATCTCCGTAGAGAAGGAATGGGTGATATTTCGGGTCGAGACCCTTCTTTAGACTAATCTTTCCAGTTATCCAGGCCGGCATTCCAGTTACTAGCCGCCCTCTATAAAATAAACGCCCCACACATCTCCTTTAAACCAGTGTAAAATTAATGATTGCAAACGCCCAGTTTAAATGATGTTAATCAACAATCAGCCTCAAAATTGCAGGCTAAACCCTGGTTTCCAGCTGGCACATCCAACTTGTAAGCACAGCAGGCGCTGAAGATATGTTGTCAATTGAAATCACCTGCAGTGGTTTTTTTTTACATGCGTTAAGCTGTCAATATAGCACAGGCACATCAGGGTATGTCACTGAGTTAACAAGCATGATTGCATGCAAGGCAAACAATGAGATGCAGAAAGAAAAGAAACGGCACCTCTCCAAATTTTCCCTTTCTTAATCCTTTCACGGATTCCGGCCAAAAATACCCAGAAGGATCTCCTCAAATTTTGACAGGCCTTTTAAACTGAGACGTGCTGCACATTTATCCCTGGTGGTTGCAAGCAACCTTCTGCTGGCAGCACACGCAAAAGCATCCAGATGCGAAAAATTGGCAGAACACCAATGGCCAATTCTGCGGGTCATTTCATATCACTCCATTTGGAAATGCATTCATGTTCATCATGGCCTCCGATCAGCATGGCAGCGCTGGATGCCCACAAAAAGTCATGCCTTACACACATTCTACAGTGAAAGAGTGCTGAGTAAAAAGCATAGCTGTTTTCACAATTTGAATCGTATTCGCTGCACAAAGCTGCAGGCTACCTGCCTCTTTTGTTCTACATCTAGCCGAGTCTAACCCTCACATGTCCTGGGACATTAGAGCCTGCTTGATGAAAGTCAACATTTTTGCTTTCAAATCTCTGACAATTGTAAATTATTATTATCATATGAGGGAGAGAGAGAGTGAGGGAAAGAGAGAGAGAGTGTGTGCGTGTGTGACAAAGAGATGGAGCAATAGTCCATAATAAAAGCATAATTACGGTAGCTATGACAATTTGTGCAAAATTCTTGCATTTCTTAACTTGTTATCTTAAAGGGGTTATTGCTTTTTCTCGATGAAAAGCTAGGGAGTTTGATACAACTATATTAACATGTCACTATCAAGCTCCCGATGAACTGCAGCCGGTGTTTAGACATTCTCCAAGTGCCGGACTGTGAAACTGACACCAGAGTGTGGTGGAGTGGGAGAGGAGATAAGTGCAACTTTGATGGTGCTAATCTTGTAGTAGTCATAGATATAACTTAACTTGCCTTTAGCATTGGCTCACCAAGTCTCCCATGTCTCAGCTCAGTGCTTTCATTATTTGTCTTAATGATTCCACATTCCAGGTAGTGGATACAATGAAATCCTGAAGCTCATCACTGATTTTTAATTAGAAGCCGGAGAGACCTTAGGATGATTCAGTTAATCTCATTATTTTTGTTTTAAGTAACAGTCCACATTCATTACATTTAACACAGCACAATTTTGCAGATGCCTATATAACATGCCTGAAGCAGGGTTCCAACCCGAAACATCACCTATTCATATTCTCCAGAGATGCTGCCTTATGGGACTGTCCCACTTAGGCGATTTTTCAGGCGACTGCCAGTGACTGTCAAGTCACGTTTTTTTTTCTCAATGAGCCAATTAAATTCAGCGGCCAGCACTGGCTACAGCCTACGAGAACCATTGACCTCCTGGCAACCTACTAAGACCTCCTGGCGACCCACCTACAACACGTGAATTCTCGCTACTCTCTATGGCGGCTTCATTCTGGTCGTCGCTAATTTTTCAACATGTTGAAACATTCGAGGCGACCATAATGAGGCTGCGACTAGTTCCCAGAATGCGGGAACTCCTCACGACCATGAAGGCGACTCCCCTGCAACCACCCACGAACATGTGGCGACCATGTGGCGACTGCATAATCTCCTGCAGTAGCCTAAGTCACCTAAGTGGGACAGGCCCATTAGCAGCTGTGTTACTCCAGCACTTTGTGTCCTTTTTTTAACATGTCACAGACACCACTTTAAAAGGACTCTATAATACAAGTAAGCTTATCTCTAAACTTTTGGACCTTGGCTTTGGGACTTGTATCTGCACCTGACTTCTGGACTTCTCGACCAGCAGACCTCAAATATGATGTGCTATTCCTCCAATTTGTGCTGAGCCTCACTCGACCACGAGGTTGCGTAATTTGCATGTCAAGGACGCGTAAGTGGGACAGGCATTTGACCCACTCAGTTACTCCAGCATTTTGTGTCTATCTCCTGAACCAATTAACTCATTCACACCCACCTCCTGGAGGTGTTGTCACATAATTTTACTCTTAAGTCTACCTCGTTCAGTTATTCCGTTCTTGTACTTCAATTTTTTTGGACTACAACCTTTCACCAATTTGCTGTTTTGCGCTCGTGGTTGTATTAATTGATGTACTTATCATTACTGCATGTGTACTATTTATTCTATGTTTCATGTGAACGAGGAATTTCATTGCAGTCTGGTGTACATGTCAATTAAATCATCTGAATCTGAATCTAATTCTTCTTAGACCAAAGCATTCAAACAAGAGTTAGATAGAGCTCTTAGGGCTAGCGGAATCAAGGGGTATGGGGAGAAGGCAGGAACGGGGTACTGATTGTGGATGATCCGCTATGATCACATTGAATGGCGGTGCTTGTTCGAAGGGCCGAATGGCCTACTCCTGCACCTATTGTCTATGTATCTATGTATGAAAGAAAACATTTCTATGAGTAGAAAATTAAAACAAAAGAATTAACTTACACAAATAATGCATTTAGTGCTTTTGAATACACATTAGAGTTACATCCTATATAAACAAACAGCTTAGAAACAACCCCCTTTTCACAAAGGGTTTACAAATCTCAATAAAAATTCCACAAATTAAAAAAAAAAAAATTTAGTCACGAGATTCATTGCTGAAGCCTCACGGCATTTTGTCATTAAAGCAGGAAGAATTGGAGTGCAAGACCAAAAGCATCTTGCTCATTAATGTAGAACCCTGATAAAACCACACTTGGAATACTGTGTACAGTTATGATCTCCCTACCTGTGGAAGATAGACTTGCAATAAAGGGAATGCAAAAATGATTTACCAGGTTGATTCCCAGTAGGCCGGGTTTGTTGTACAAAGAGACACCAAGCAGACTGGGCCTATACTTTCTTGAGTCTTGAACCACCAGAGGAGATCTAATTGAAAGATATAGAATTGTTACAGAATTAGACAGAGTGGATGGTGTTTTCCCTGGTATGGGTGCTTAGTATCAAGGGTTGCCATTTTAGGTTAAAGGGTTAACCATGACTTTATTTATCAACAGTGTGGTGAATCTTTGGAATTCCCAGGCCAAAAACGTTTTGGAGACTCAGCTGCTGAGTACATCTAAGGTTGGGATTGGTAGAATTTTCTGATACTAATGCTGACATGGGAAAGTGGCACCGGGTAAAAGATCAACCATGCTCTTGTTTGGTTGAATGGTCGGGTAGGCACGAGGAGTGAAGTGACCTAATCCTGCTTCTATTTCTGTTCTCTGAAGTTGTCATGTATTGTTATGTATATAATCTCAATGAATTAATATCATTTCTTCAGACACGCTTCAAAATCCATTGACAATCTCCTAGTCTCAGTGCAATATTCAACTGTGCAATTGGTTAAATGTCTTTTTCCCTTCAAATAAGCAATGTCGACTGTAGGTTATGGCCAGTGATGCTTTAACTTGTCCACAATCCTGGTGTTAAATTCTCACATTGGCATTCAATGTGTTCTATTTGCTCTGCTGCTTAGAATCAGTGTTTTGTATTAACCACATTCTTGTTCTCTACCTATTTCTCCTGATTATTGTATAGTGTATCTTTGCAAGATATTTAAAACATGGATAAATCTCAACACCCCACAACAACCTAAAATATGGCTGAAGATAATCTTTATAGCGCTCCTACATCGCCTCTTCCTTTTATATATGAACATATCAAAGTTTAAAGGAGAAGTGAGAGGGAAATGTTTTACATGGAGAATGGTAGGTGCCTGGACTGCACTGCCTAGGGTGAGGGTGAAGGCAGATATGACAGTGGTATTTAAGAGGCTTTTGGATAGGTACGTTGATATGCAATGAATGGAGGGATATGGATTATTTGCAGTCTGATAAGAGTTTGTCTTAGCATCTTGCTTGGCACAGACGTTGTGGGCCAAAGGGCCTGTGCCTATGCTGCACAGTTCTAAGTAGAGTGGATTGCAGTAATCATGTTTTGCAAACATATTCTTCTACACCATACAGTGATATTGTTGCTGTTGTTATTTGTCACTCGTTCGCTTTGAGATCATGGCGTCTAGACTATGGAGTTGCGATGTGCACAGAGATGGCTGATTAGACCCATCTGTGCCTGTGCCTGAATGTTTCATGGGTGACAGGAGTGTATGGATAGCAGAGCTTCAGTGGTTCTTGATTTTTGAGAGTCTCTTTTCCTCTTTGCTTCCTCCTTTCTTCCTCATATTGCTTCCTCATATAAACAAGTTATACAAATATGCCAAACAGGATGATCAAATCCTTGTTGTTCTCAGTGGTGTGTGTTATTGCTGAAACTCTTCAGGGATGAGTCTTTGAATTTCTTTTTCTGTCCACCATGCCCCACACTGTTCTGAAAACACCCAACCTTGTCTGATCTCAGAAGCTATGCAGGCCTAGGCGTCGTTAGGACTTGGATGAGAGACAGCCTGTGAATACCAAATACCAAAGGCTTATAGTGGTATAATTGTACTGACGGTATTTACTCTATAAAGTTGGAATTGCCATTGTTTTACCTCAGTACATATTTGTAGAAGATTAAAAACGTTGTTTAAGAAAATACAAAATAATACAGTAGTTCATGGAATAAATATTTATTTGCAGATTGTGCAACGTCCAAACATTTTTTTGAGTGTTTAAATTCTGGTAATGTGGGAAGTATTTAGTCATGCTGGATGATCTGACTGACTCCTTTCACCGAATCTGCCTTCTAATAATCTGTTACATTATGGTTTTCAAGGCAATGCAGAAATAAATTATGTTCAAATGAACACAGGCTGGACCTTTCCATTGGCCTGGAAGATTGATATGGAGCTATACAGCCTAATAAGGTCTCAAGGTCAGTTCCATGGTTAATGTTTAGATGCAGGAAACATTGGTGATTTATTTTTCCTTCTCAACTAACATGTTTGTGCCATTGCAGTATTTTTTCCTTTTTCCATAAATGAGATCAGCTAACTCGACATCCAGATCTGGGCCAGTCATTCTACGTGTGCTGTGCTCATACACTTACCAAATGAGCCAGTGGAAAAGCTGATCAAATGTATCTCTTACCAGACAGAAATTCTGATAGTGATTTTGATGGGATTCCAGTTTCCAAGGTCGCTGGCATTTCTAACTAAACTACATAAAATAAATTACTTTGACCAAATTACTTCATTTTACACTTTCCCCCCAAACCTCTTTGGCTATGAAGTCTGTCACTTGGGCATAATTTTGTTATTAGTTACTAAAAAAATAATTTATTTGTAGTGCCTTAAAATGACAGGATGGAACCAACTGTATAAGTGATAAAAAACCAAATAAATGCCTATAATTATGATACGTCACAATAATTAGTGTCCTCTCAGTAAGTCTTTATTGTAAGACCACTGTTTGAGGAGAATGGTCAACAACTGTTTTAATGATACACTTGTAAAAAAGCTGCTAGAAATGTTGAAAGTTTAAACACTAAAAATAGCGTTGAGAATTGTAACCGGGTGTCAAACATGCTTCTTATATTCCTTCATTCCTGATGTTTCTTCCTTCTAGTGAGTTATACTGTAGTTTTTACATGCCTAGACAGTACAAGATATATGTGCAGCCTTTCCTTAATTATAGTCATGGACAACAGCCAACTTAAAATATCCAGAAATCTAAGTAAAATAACTTCTTAGCTTTAGAAAATGTTGTGATGCAATTTTATTACAAGCATCTGCATCGTAAGTCTTTTCATTTTAGGTGTTCAATGTAGATTTTCTGAAAAAACCCAATTGATTTTGAATCCAATGATCCACCCACTGTCCACAAATAACCCTGTCTCATCCAAAAAAACACTCTAACCTCTATTGACATTTAAGTTAATCAAATTCAGAATGAAAGTGGAAATATATTGCATAAGCCAGCTTAAAAGCTATACTCAATTTGTGCTGTTTACTTTTATATCAGTTTTTAAATTTACCTATGGAAAAAAATACACAACTTTAATCATTCTGGCTTGTCAATTACTGAGGATCACAAACTTGCCCGCCTCCAGACCGGTCCCTCTCTCTGACTAAAGCAGGAGATGAAATCCCATCAAGCTGGGTTTCCTGAGTAGGTGAGGAGGAACTTTGTTACTCAGAGGGTAGTTAATCTGTGGAACTCATTGCAACAGAGGGCTCTGGAAGCCGTCAGTGGATATTTCCAAGGCAGAGATAGACAAATTCTTGATTAGAATGGGTGTCAAGGGTTATGAGGAAAAGGCAGGAAAATGGGGTTAGGAGGCAGAGATTAGCCATGATTGATTGGCGGAGTAGACTCGATGGCCGAATGGCCTAATTCTACTCCTATAACTTGTGAACTTGTGAAACCAAAGGCATGATAATTCCATGTTACATTTGCTTTAGTCCAGTGTCCATTTAGCTTTCTTGTCCTCCACAGGACATCAACAGCATTTGTGTACAGAGCCAAGCCAACCGATGAATTAACCACTCCTGATTGAAACACCTAGAGCAGGGGTTCCCAACCTTTCTCGTCCCGTTTACCCCGGCAACTTTAATAGCACATAACACAGATACCGGTATACCAGAAATGAACAGTCAGTCAATGAGTAAAAATATGTGCGTCCAGAATCAACAAATTTACCCCCTGGGTAGGCGAAATTTACCCCCTAGGGTTAAATTTACCCCAGGTTGGAAACCCTTGACCTAGAGTACAAAGCAGGAAATATACATCTGATTCAAATCACGTGCAGGAAGCAAAAAAGAATTAGCAAATATATGAGAGACTAAAGGAAAAAGAGGTAGGAAAGTTTCCAAAAAATGTTTAAATCTCGTACACTAAGAATTTCCTGAGATAATGAGACCACCACACCAGTGAAATTAATGTTAAGAGCCAAAGAAGTTGTTATCAAGCAATACGAAATGCTCTTGAATTAGCCTGTTCATGCTACTTTGTAAATAGCAGTCAGTACAGAAGTCAATGACAGCAAGTTCAGTAGCCAGGATAGGCATGAGCACAGCAGGGAACAAGGAAAGATTGTTGGAATAAATTGCATTTATCTCAATGCTAGAGGCTTGACAGGTAAGGCAGGTGAACTCAGAACGTGGATTGGCACATGCGATTGGGGCATTATAGCCATTATAGAAGCTTGGCTAAGGAAGCTTGATTTTCCAAAGTTCAGGTGATACAAACGAGATAGAGGTGAAAGTAAAAGAGGAAGGAGAGTTATTTATTGATTAAGGGGAAGGTCGCAGCAGTAGTCTGCGATGACATTACTGGAGGATTGTCCAGTGAGACTGGAATGAGTAATAAAAGGGGTATTATCGGAATGTTGGGATTGTACTATAGACCCGGTAGGCAGGGAAAGTGATTGAAGTGTTAGTTGGCAAGCCTTTTAGTATCAATCACCACAGTTCTATAGCCTTTGTAATGGTCATTGATAAGGACAGGTCTGGTCTAAACTGGGCAACACCAGCTTCGAAGGTATTAAACAGGAACTTTAAAAAGTTGATTGGACTAGGTTGCTTGCAGGCAAAGGGACGTCCACAAAGTGGAATGCTTTTGAAAGTGGAATAGTGAGTGCTCAAGGTATGCATGTGCCTGTTCGGGTGAAGGGCAGGGAAGGTAGGAGTAACCTGCTGAGTTCCTCCTGCACTGGTGTGCTGCTCAGGATTCTTGTACCTGCAGATCCTTGTGTCTCTAGGAGGAAGGAACTCTGGATGACAAGAAAAATTAAGGGTACACAAAAAGCTGGAGAAACTCAGCGGGTGCAGCAGCATCTAAGGAGCGAAGGAGATAGGTGACGTTTCGGGTCGAGACCCTTCTTCAGACTGATTCAGAAGAAAAATTAAGGCTCTGGTCAGGAAACGAATGAGATGTGGATCAGGTAGAGGCATCTTGGATGAAGTGTATTCCTGAAGGGGTAGAGGGTATACGACGGAAATCAGGACAAAAGAGGCACATGACAGACAACATTAAGGAGAATCTAAAAATGATTGCATAAGTATATTAAGGGAAAAAAGATAAATGTAAAGAGAATAGGATCCCTCAGAAACCAAAATGTTCATGTTTGGGCAAGGTCCGTAATGAATACTTGTCCTCTATTTTTACCATGAAGAAAGATATGAAAACTAGGGAACTTGGGAAAGTTAATTGCAATTTCTTGAGGACAATCCATATTACAGTCGAGGAGGTGCTGAATGCCCTAAGAAGCAGAAGGTATATATCTCCTGGTCTGATCAGGATCCAAAGACACTGTAGGAATCTAGAAAAAAAATTCTAGAAGTCCTGGGTGAGATATATGAATCATTGTTAGACACAGGTGAGGTACTGGAATACTGGAAGGTGGTTAATGTTATACCTCTAATTAAGAAGAACTGCAAGGAAAAGCTGGGAACTATAGACCAGCAAACTGAACATCTGTGGTAGAAAAATTACTGGAGGAGTTTCTGAAAGTGGCAATGCAGGAAGATCTTGAGGTGCAGGTACATAGTTCCATGAAAGTGGGGTCACAAAGGGTGGTGAAGAAGACATTTTGAGTGCTGGCCTTCAGCAGATAGGGACTTAGGTACAGAAGTTGCATCGTTATTTTACAGGTTTACAAGATATTGGTGAGGCTACACTTGGAGTAAGGTATTATGTTTTGTTTGTCCAGCTGATGGAAATATGCCTTTAGGCTGGAAAGAATGCAGAGATTTATGAGGATATCGCCAGGACTTGAAGGCTTAAGCTATAAGAAGACGTTGGGCAGGATAAGACTTTATTCCATGGAGGACAGGAGGCTGAGGGATGATCTTATAGAGGTGTATAAAACCATGAGGAGAATGGATTGGGTGAATGCACAGAGTTTTTCCTCAAGGTAGAGGAATCCATAATTAAATGGCATTGATTTAAGATGAGAGGTGAAAGATTTAACATGAACCTGAAGGACAACCTTTTCACATGGACAGTGGTGGGTATATGGACCAAACTGCCAAAGGAAGTAGCTTAGGCTTATATAATAACAACATTTTAAAGATTTGCACAGGTACCTGGATAGGAAAGCATTTGGGGGATATGTGTCAAGTACAGGCAAATAGAGCTAGCCTAGATGGGGCATCTAGCTTGACATGGATGAGTTAAGCAAAGGGCCCATCTCCATGTTATGTGACTCTATGACCCGGCATGTACCCCAAGTTCATTTCATTGGCTTTATTTCAAGGATGAGCCTCTCAGGATCAACTGTACAAATAGGATAAGTGGGTTATCTCTGACAGTGAATCCAGGATTTCAGAATGTAACTCTACAGACTCTCATAATAGAGTCATACAGCTTGGAAATGGGTCATTTGGCCCAATTCGTGCATTCTGATCAAGATGCTAACCTGGATTAATTATAAAATGCAATATGTGATGTATTTATCACTGCAGTGAATTGCTATATAATCAATAACCTTAAGACTGAGATGGCAGTGGGAGCCATAACCTGTTTTATAAAGATCTATAAAAGTTTGAAAGTTGACCTTCGAGATGAAGTTGCTAATTCATGATTGGTCGATATCATTGAACATGCTCAACATTAGAGATTATGCATCTGCCCATCTTGAAATCTAGTTAGCAAAGTTAATAAAACTGGAGATAGACTCAAAATGCTACTGGATTTTGGACATCCAGCTACTACAGTATAAAACTTATGATTCTTCCGACCAGTGGTAAAAGTTTGGGCACGTTTTTTGAAATGATAATTGTATGCCAGATATTATTTGTTCTTAAGAGGAAAGGTTACAGAACATACCTGCCATAACTGCACAACTCAGAAGTTACATCAAAATGAATTTTGACATTTCTAAACAAATTTTAAAATGATTTACGAGACATTTTCATTGCTTTGCAAAATATGGATTGTTTAGCAAGAACCAAAGAGAGATTTTAGATCAAAGTAATCTTGTTTAAGCAATTTTCATTGGATAAAACTGTGTGCTTTAAGATTGTTTATAAAATGCAATACTATATGTGACTTGAATTGATCACTGCAATGAATTGATATATAATCAATAACCTAAAAAACTTCCAAATAACAGTTAATTCAATGGAGAGTAAAACATTCATATCAAAAAGAGATGAAAATTATAATTGAGTTTTGATCAGAAAGGTGAAACGAGTTTTAACCAGAAAGGAACTGCAATTGCCAGAATCTGGAGTCCGCAGAAGGCACCAAACCCAAAATATTGCCTATCTATTCCCTCCAGAGATGCTGCCTGACCCGCTGAGTTACTCCATTACTTTGTGTTTTGACCTAAATATTTTCTAGTAACCTTGTAATGTGACTGTATTTTTTTTAATATTTAATGGATTCTTCTGCTTAAAGTACAATAATATGAAATATTTTCGCTCGTTGGATTTTTTTAAACATGAAAATCCATCAGATTTCTTTGAGAGAGAGGTGTTATAGAAATTGCTCTCAGAACAAGCAATGGTTTGGATTTTGTGCATGAGAGCATGAGCTGTTTACATAAGTGCTTTAGCATTACCATGGAATATGACATCTATCCATTGGGATTAAACAATCAGTTTTATCCTCCTCGACCTCACAACTGCCCTAATAACGCGGACATAATTCTGTAGAAGAATTCAAACCCTGAATGAATCCCTGTGCAACTCACATTTACCTGATCCTAATATTTAGCGACAAACAACAGGAATACTAGTTTGTGGCAAAAGTACATTTAAGACTTGCATAAGACATGCTTTCACCAATGTCTTTTATTATTCTTGATTGTAAACTGAGCCAGTTTCCTAGTTGAGAGGAAGTTTAGTTTGATCAGCTGAGTCTAGTTGAATAGTTTTTCAGGATTTTTGAAAATTGAAAGTCATCCCTGGCATTATTCCGGGCCATGGTTGGAATGCATTAGTCATGAGGACCTAATATGAGCAGCAACAGCCCTTGATCTGGTTTTATTTAAGGTCTAATTAAATAGGTACTCTCCGTGTTTATTTTAAAGAAAGATTTTAATTCTTGCCGAACAATGTTCTTTAAGCCATGAACAGATTCGAGAATCAACAGTTTTATACAAAACAGATGCTGGTGTACAGTAAAACAGAGATAATAAAGCGGGGTTTTTTGTACTTACTGGTTATCCCATTTCCTTAGAAAGTTGTAACACCGGCTTAACCTCATTTGCCAATGCCTCGGGTAAAACAGCAGTTGCATCCTTGGGACATCACGGAAACGATTTTTAATGAAAACAATTTTTAATGGAAATAAATGGCAAGACTTACAGATGCTTAAAATGACTGGAGACCCCGAGTTAAAAATGTAACAATGTAATGCAAATGAAGGAATAGCTGGGAAAACATGGGTCCAATCCAGTTCTGACTTTAATAGTTTTTCTTGCGATTAACAGTAAGAAAAATGTTGGCAAACCTTTGTGATTTTGTCCAATGTTATCCAACCAAATCTAAGTAAAATTGTTTGATTTGAATTGTACGATCACAACAATATAGCTTGCTACTATGTCACTCTGCAACCATTAGAAAATGGTTACTTAATTTAGCAAGCTATTACCACCAATATAGTTTCAGTAGCAAGGCTTTATAACAAGTTAATATAGCAAGATGTCAACTATTACTACAAACTATTTCTACTAAGCAACTGAAAGTTATTACCACCACCAACTACTACAGTGTAGCTGCGCCTGCTGACGCACGCAGGTATCGAACCCGGCGTTTGGAAGCCGCGGTGATGTGACTCGGGAGGAACTGCTAGTTTTTGCGCGGTTTCACTTTTGCGCGGCAGTTGAGTGCTGACCACCGTCGTGGTCAGACGTGTTGTAAGAACCTGCAAGCTAAGATGCTGTTTTGTTAATAAAATAAGTTATCAAAACGTAGTTGTCGTTCTTGCGACCGTCAAATTGGTGACTCCGACCTGTCTAGCCGTCGTTAGATAAATAGATCATGCAGGAAGACTATGTTCCCGCAGAATTGGCCGGCACACGGCAGGGCTCACCAGGCTTCAAATTGCCATCATTTTGGCCCGATCAACCTCAGGTGTGGTTTGCCCACGTTGAGGCACAGTTTCATCTGCACCGTATAATTGTGGATGATATTATGTATTTCCATGTGGTGGGAGCTTTGCCATAGGACTGTGCCTCGAGGCTGTTACCCTACATCAGGGACCCATCAGCGTCCACCATCATGGCAAAGATGTTAGCCCTGATGGACGGGCACTGCCCATGTCTGCTCTTCGAACAGGCGTTCCTGGAGCAGATGCCCAACGAAGTCCGACTGATGCTCGCCGGGGGTCACTGATTTCAGTGACCCCCAGCACCTTGCGGAGAGAGCCGACGAATTGTGGGCACACAGACGGCTGGACGTTTGTGCCTCCACCTGCTGCCCTGTCACGGCGCGGATGCAACCGAGACGACAGGGGGGGAAGAAGATGCCCAGCCCCAAAGAGGAATCGCCGCTTCCAGTGGTATACAGCAGACATAGTTGGTGCTACTACCATCAGTGCTACGACCCCGAAGCCCGATGCCGAAGCCCCTGCTCGTTTCAGGGAAATGCCTCGGCCGGTCGTCCATAGAGGCGATCGCGATCACCCCAAACGAACGCCTCTACATCCGTGATCGCCATTCCGGCCACCGTTTCTTGGTGGACTCTGGTGCCATCGCCAGCATCCTGCCGCCAAGCGCCCGAGATACTTGTGTCCTCTCAGCCGTTAACGGGAGTGACATTCGCACTTATGGTACGCGGACCCTGGACTTAAATTTCAACTCCCGCCCTTATAGGTAGAAGTTCACCATTGCTGACGTCACCCAACCAATCCTGGGAGACGATTTCCTGCTCGCGTTCTCCTTGTTAGTCAATGTGCGAGGCGGACGTATGGTCCCCGTGTCGGACCTGTGCCCTGCCAAGCCGCGTAATCCATCCACGCCCCTACAGCAACTCGACGAGGTAGCTGAGATCCAGCAACCTTTCGCTGCCCTGCTCGCCGATTTCCCTGGGTTGCTCACGCCCCGGTTCGACGAGGCCGCGCCCCATCATTGCGTGGTCCACCACATTCCCACCGAGGGCCCACCAGTTCACGCCCACGCGCGCCACCTCCCGCCCGATAAACTGCGCATCGCACGAGACGAGTTCCAGCTTATGGAGGACATGGGGATTGTCTGGGATAGCCCTTGGGCTTCCCGCTGCACATGGTACCCAAAGCGTCCGGGGGTTGGAGACCTTGCAGTCATTACAGGCGTCTTAACGCCATAACCACAGCAGATTGGTACCCAGTCCCAAACATCCAAGATTTCTCGGCTCATCTGGAGGGCGCAATCGTTTTCTCAAAGGTCGACCTCATTCACGGGTATAATCAAATTCTGATCCATCCCGACGACGTCCCTGAGACGGCCACCATCAACCCTTTCGGCCTTTTCGAATGGCTAAGAATGCCTTTTGGCCTGAAGAACGCTGCTCAGGTTGGGCGGGGTTTGCCATTTATATTCATCTACCTCAATGATATTCCCGAGGCAGCTCCCAGGCAGAGCACATTAGGCACCTCCGCCTGCTTTTCGAACAGCTGCACAAACACGGGTTGGTGATCAACCCTGAGAAGTTACCGCTTTGAGCCTAGGTGTGGATTATGAGGAGCCGCTGTCCAACAGGTAGACGCTGGTATGGAGGTTTACCGCAATGCTGAGTCGGGCATTAAGTTGGCCAAGGTGCTTTGCGATGTCTCCACGGGCAAAGCCTGCCCCATTGTCCTGATTGCCTGGAGGTGTCAGATTTTCGACACCATCCACAGCCTAGCGCACCCATCCATTCGCGCCACATCTGCGTTTGCTGCGGCCACGTTCGTCTGGCATGGGTTACGGAAGCAGGTCGCAGACTGGGCCCCCCGTGCAGGATTTCGCTGTTCCAGATGGCAGATTCCTGCACATCCATGTCGACCTGGTAGGTCCCTTGCCGTGTTCGCGCGGGGCTACTCACCTACAGACTATCGTGGACAGGTGGAGGCGATACCGTTTACTGATACCTCCACTGAGGCTTGTGCGCAGGCTATCTTTTCAACTTGGATCGCTCATTTCAGGGTTCCTTCCGATATCACTACTGATCGAGGGGCCCAGTTCACCTTGTGGAGTGGTATGGCACAGCTGCATGGTGCGAAGCTGCAGCAGACCACCACGTCGGCATTGAAAGCTCGGCTCACCGGGTCCTGATTGGGTCGACCAGTTGCCTTGGGTTCTCCTAGGCATCAGAACCACGCCTAAGGAGGACCTCAACGCCTCCTCAGCCGAGCTGGTTTACGGCTCAGTTTTGCAGGAGCCCGGGGATTTTCTACCTGTCCCCCGGGATCAGGAGGTCCCGGCTTCGGCTGTATTAGCTGACCTTCGCGAGCGGGCGCGCGCTTTTTCCCGGTTCCCACTTCTCGACACGGATCGTCTGCGGTGCATGTACCTAATATGTTACGGGATTGTGCTTATGTTTTCCTTCGTAGGGATTCTCACTGGTCGTCGTTACGGCGGGTGTATGAAGGTCCGTACAGGGTATTAAGGACTGCTACCTCGACGTTTACGTAGGACATGGGTGGCAAGGAGGAGTTCGTCTCCGTGAGCCGCCTTAAGCCAGCACACGTCAACGAGGATAGCCCGATGACAGTGGCCACTCCGTGGCGTAGAGGACGACCACCGGACCTTTTGCCACCTTCTGCACCTGTTACCCCTCATATTGTTTCACCGGTCCCCTTTGTTACGCCTGTCCCTCGTTCGTGTTCGTCCCGTCCCTCCGGTTCTGTTTTGCCGGATACCGTTGTGGTCAGACGTGTTGTCGTTCTTGCGACCGCCAAAACAGTATGTTGCACCAACAAATGTAATCCACAAAATATATTTAGTCATCAGCAGGTGATAAAATATACTACAAATACAGAACAACTTTTTTTAATTTTAAAGGACACAGTGGCACGTCTATTTGCGCCTCTTCCTCTTAACACCAGGACCCAGGTTCAATCCTGAACTTGGGTGCAATCTGTGTCGAGTCTGCTTGCTCTTTCTGTGACCGTGTGGCTTTCTTTCAGGCCCTTCAGTTTATGGAAGTTCATAAATTCATAAGTTCTAGGAACGGAATAAGGCCATTTGGCCCATCATGTCTACTCTGCCATTCAATCATGGCTGATCTATCTTTCCCTCTCAACGCCGTCCTCCTGCCTTCTCCCCTTAACCCTTGACACTCTTACTAATTAAGAATCTTTCAATCTCCTATATTTATATCATTGATGGCCTCCACAGCCGTCTGTGGCAATGAATTCAACAGATTTATCTCCCTTTCAATAAAGAATATTCCTTCTCATCTCCTTTCCAAAGATACGTCCTTTTATTCTGAGACTATGACCTTTGGCCTTAGACTCTTCCATTGGTGGAAACATCCTCTCCACATTCAAAGCCCTGTCTCACAGTGTGAGTCCACCCACGAGTGACCCCAAGTGAAAGAAGAAAAACAGACTTGTGGTTATGTACGAGATTCCAAGTTTATGTTCAAGTGTTTAACCGAGTTCCCACGGGTATGTCATTTCTGCGATGTTCCAAGTTCTCTCCCGAGTTACCAAGTTCCTCCCCCATTACTCTTGAGCTAACCGTGAAGGAAGGTATGTTTTAAGAAGCAACAGTGTTAAAGAAGACATCTCCATCCTGCGGCTTTGAGTTAAAGATAGAATTCAGCACGGCCGCATATATTGATATGACCTACAAAGGGAAAATGCGCACCCTCCAGTGCCAGAGCAGTTATACTTATGATTTGTTTGAAACACATATCACGTAGTTAGAAGACCAGCGGGCAAAAGTTTGTTATATTTTAATTGAATTTACTGCCAGGTCTACACACTGCGGGGAGACGGGAGATGAAATCTTTGAATGTGGTGGGATGTCTCCGCGCCTGCTCGTTCTAAGTGGAATATATTTTTAGTTGGTTTTATTCCTTGTTTTTGTTTATTCGCACACACGTTTCGTGTGCGAGGGTGTGAGAAGTCCATGCCGGGTGCCGGCCGGCCGCAGCCGCTGTTCTTTCACATCAGTTGCACATCAGATTGTTGGGAGATGGAGCTCAGGGTTCGCCTGCTGAGCTGCTTTGGTGCTCAGGCGTGAGTTGAGGTGGAGGGAGGTTGGGCGGGGGGGGATGCGGGGCGGAGGTGCGCGGGCGTCATTAATCTGTCTGGGGTGACAAGGCTCTTGGGTTAGGCTGGGATCATTCTCTGCGGGATGATCTTAGTGCGGGAGACAAGTGTAGGAGAGGTGTACTGACTGTGTGGGCAGACACTTTGGTAGTGATTGCCCACCAGTCTCAAAAGCCGCTGTGTCTCCCTGTCCCTGGGGTAGCAGGGGGCGATCAAACAGCACAATACCCCCCTCCCCCTCCACGCCAACATGAAGGGCAACGATCCCAAGGCTTTAGACGGAAGGCAGACGCAACAAGCTGGAGTAACAACGCGGGCCAGGTAACATCTCTGGAGAACGTGGATAGGTGACGTTTTGGATAAGGGCTCGTCTTCTGAAGAAGGATCTTGACCCGAAAAGTCAACTATTCCTTCTCTCCAGAGTTGCTGCCTGACCCGCCAAGTTACTCCAGCATTTTGTGTTGGGCATCAAACAAACCCTCATCCAGTCATTCTGCTCGTTTTCCAGATCGGAAATTTGTTCCCCTGGTTACCCCACCCCTCTCCTCACTTCTACTGCAGTTGCACTTACATAACTGTAACTTTGACTTAATAATTACTATACTGACTAATCTATTTATTTTAAATGCCAAGCAACATATTTCCCACTGCTTCCCCTAATTCCCATTCCTCGAGAAAGGGTTGAAGCATTAACTTATCACAAAAGGTCACAAAGTGTTGAAATAACTCGACGGGTCAGGCAGCGTCTCTGGAGAAAATGGATAGTTGATGTTTTGGGTCGGGACTCTTCTTCAGGGCCTTTACTTTAGTTTAGAAACAGTGTGGAAACAGGCCCTACGGCCCACCGAGCCCATGCTGACCACAATCACCCAGACACTAGTTCTATCCTACACACTGCGGGGCAATTTACAGACGACAATTAACATACAAACCTGCACGTCTTTGAAATGTGGGAGGAAACTGGAGCACCCGGAAAAAATCTACGTGGTCACTGGGAAAACGTGCAAACTCCGTACGGACAGCACCAGTCATCAGGATTGAACTCGGGTCTCTGACGCTGTGAGGCAGCAACTCTACTGCTGCATCGCCAATGTGACATTCCAAGTTTTAGAATGAAGTTAGCCGCTTACAAATCCCATTCTCTGCCCAGCGTGGAGAATCATGAATTGCCAAGACACAAGGCACTGTAGATGTTGGTTCCTTTTTTTAAAAATCATGAATTCAAAGTCATCTTTTCAAGAATAATGTAGTGTGGTTCATTGGATTTGTCCATACTCAACTTAAAATTGTCCATAATCTATAACTTAAAGTTTTTTTTAAGCATTTAGTGAAACTACAGATTGTGTTACGTTAAGGTTCAGTTTCCTGGGTCCAAATCAGACTACAGATCGTGTTATGTTCAGGTTCAGTTTCCTGGGTCCAACTCAGAGAGAAATCTCCCCCCTTTCCAGGGTTAATCGCTCCAATGTTTATAATGCTCTCTGCATTATGAAGTCCTCGACAGTGAACCCCATGGGCAATCACTACCAAAGTGTCTGCCCACACAGTCAGTACACTTGTCTCCCGTACTAAGTCACCCCAACCCCCCCCCTCCCCTCCCACCTCCCCCCCACCCTTCCCTCCTCGCCCACCTTTCCCTCCCAACTCCAGTCCCGTCCCGACCCCCTGGAAAACTGAAGGGAGCGACAATCAACTGCCACGGATACAAATAATGTCATACACAAGAAAGGGCAGATGCTGGTTGACAAAAAGTGAACATATGGTGCTGGAGAAATTTGGAAATGTCATCCCGTCACCCATTCCTTCTCTCCAGAGATGCTGCCTGCCCGCTGAATTAAAGAGTGCCCACGGTAGACTCACGAGTCACAAAGGTAAACGAACGGGCCACTACGTTATTACAACGAGTTTAAATGTTTCAATTTTTAACTTGAACAGTAAATTTGACTCGTGGAAAACCTCAAACATGTTTGAATTTTTTCAAGAGTTAACAAGTTTCTCGGGTACTTGCCGTTAACGCCACGAGTCGCTAAGTTGCGCACGCGAGTTCCGACGTTCCCGCTACATTAATTGTACGTGATTACTGCGAGTGAAAACTCGGGGTCACTCGTCGGTCGACTTGCACCGTGAGACAGGGGTTTCACTCTATCCAGGCCTTGCAGTATTTGGTAAGTTTGAATGAGGTCCTCCCACCCCCTCCTCATCGAGGTTTATTGATTGGTAGGTTAACTGGCCATGATAAATTGCCGATAGTGTGGTGGGGAGTGGTAGAATCTGGGGAGAGTTGAAAAGAATGAGGAAAGAATTTAAAAAAGGCATTCATGTAGAATTATTTTAAAGGGATGGCTGATGGTTGGTGTGGACTCAATGGGCCGAAAAGCTGTTTCCATGCTGTGTCTCTCTATGACTTGTTTGTACAACGCTTGAACATTAATGTAATTGTTTTTGCATCTCATTAATGTACCATAAAACAAGTTGCCTACATGCATCTTGTTACGGAAACAAGTTTTACTTTGTTAATATCTCAATGGTATTGCCTCATCTTTCATGAATTATTTTTTGCTGGGAAACTTTAAAGCACAATTTCTACCCCACCTTTTAAAGATGTTACAACCGCAAATAGGGTTTGAAGAATGCTCTGTAAATTAAAAGAGAAATTGACATTTTATTACAAAAAAACATCCGAAAAAAACTATTTATTAATTTAAAAATCACAATTTATTCAGGTAGCTGTGGAAATAACAAGCCCATATCTACAATTAATTTATAACATCACAGGTGTTTAAGCAGTGTGGCATAGTAGACTTGAAAATCCACACACCTTTGACATAGGAGTGTAACCTTTTACCAGTTGATTTTCCTATAAAGGGAATGGTACAAAAATTAATGAAAAAATTCTCACTACTAATCCTTGAACCACTTGCTTTAAATGCAAGCGTTTGACACTTTTCTGAAGGAACAAGTTCTTCCTATTTACTCAATTGAGGTATCTCATAATTTAAAACTCCCCAGTTAAGCCTCCTTCATAATTTCTTACTCCTAAAATAGGTCTCCCCACAACCACTCCATTCCAAAGAAAACATCACAAGGTAATCGTTTATATTCCCAGAGTTCTGGAGACAAGGCCAGGAGTGTTTTCAAAATAGTGGAAGAAATTCACTGAGAGCAACTTCAAACTTCTGCTTATGATGTTGTCTTTAAAGAAAGTTTATCATCTGCTCACCCCATAAAAATGCTAGGTGTTTTTTTTTAAATCTCTATGATTTCTAAGTGAAACAAAAACTGCACCGCAGTACTGACATCTCCCCATTCTTCATCACAGTCAAATACATTCAACTAATTTAAAGTTTTTAATCTCTTGTCTTGGAGAAACTTGGACAAGCTTCAGGCAATAATTTCATATTTATCTTCTTGAGAAATTACATTCTGTTCTGCAAATTTCATATGACGATTGCAGCGAGTGTACTTTGAAGGAAATATATTCCAAAAGAAATGTAGCAGCAAGAGTTAATGAAGGAAATGTTTATGCCATTGTTTTAATAATTGATTGTTGAAATCAGCTAAATGTAGCTGCTGTGTTCCATTGACTTCCACTGAAGTTGATAAATGTACAACACAATCAAAGGCTAGGCGATTCTTGTACCCTATTTTATTTTTAGCTCTGGTGAGACATTGGCACTGAAGTCTGGTTTACCTGGTGATAATTTCACAAAACGGACAATGCAAGTAAGTGTTTGTCTAACAGCCTGATATTGCCCTATATTGATATCAGATTTCCAATGGTGGAAGTGGCCGCTACTTAATTGAATGTTGTCAGCTGTCTCTTTTTATTTTGCATAATTTGAATTCCTTCGTATTTATTGGATGGGAACAAAAATTGTAGTCAGCAAAGGTGAGTATAATGTGTTGTAAAAAGTGAGAGGAACATGCAGAAACTATCAGTTTATGGTATTTTACGGTTTTCAGAAGTTTGTTCAGCTGGTTTTAATATCTGCAGCATCTTAGCCATCTGGTTTCAGTTTGATCATAAAATATTTGACCTGTAAGCAAAGTTTTGTTAAAATAATTATTTTGGCTTCTTTATTGATTGCATGCAAAAATGAAGTTTGAAAAAAAATCAGGTTTAATAAACATATCAGGTCACCTAATTAATCAGAAGCATTCCTACTTAATTTTAAAAAATGTAATGTTTTGTGAATTTCACAAGTCTATTTTCTTTTCCTCATGAGTTTAAAGGTTTATTCTTGCAAGGATAGTTTTGCTCACCAGGACCATAAACTGCAATATTGAACTGACAAGTTAATTTAAACTTTTATTAATTGTTTCTAATTTTAAACACTTTATTTGAATAACATATCTTGATTATCTATTTTTTTGCATTATTGTCACAATGCTGCTCTTACTATATGTTCAATTGAAAATTAATTGAAAATCTATATTGTAAAAGTGGCCGTCTAAATCTGTCTAAATGTCGTTTAAAAGCAGCAACAATATCCACTTCTATCGTTTACTCTGGCAGCTCATTCTAGTTATAAACTACCTTCCATGTTAAAATGTTGCCCCTGAGGTCCCTCTTAAATCTTTCCCCTCTCACCTTGATCCTCTGCCCACTAATTTTAGAACCTACCCTAGAAAAAAAGATTGTGAATGCTCACTCTATCCGTGATCTTGTTCACCTCAATACGATAACCCTTCAGCCTCCTGTCATCCAAAGAAAAAAGTTGGCCTATCTGACCTCTCTCCATATCTCAAGTTAACATAAACACTAGGAAGATCCTGGTGAATCTATTCAGCATCCTTTCAACATAATGACAGATAGCTGGGTGACCAGAACTGCACACAGTATTCTAAGTGTGGCCTCACCAATGACTTGTACAACTGATGTGCCAGATTTTGTTCTCAATACCATTCATTCCCAATGAAGGCAAGCATGCCAAACGCCATTTTTCAGCACTCTGTCCACTTGACTCACCAGTTTTAGGGAACCATACACATGTACTCTCAAATCTCTCAGTTCTACCACACTCTCCAGGGCTCTACTATTATAGTGTAAGTCCTTCCCTGCTTTGACATACCAATGTGTAAAACCTCACTTTTTAAAAATCCTGTCTTGCTTCCATGAGAATCTTCCTTTGTTTTCCCACATCACTCAATTTTCTGCCATTTATCATGTATTCCCTGCCTTGTAGCATTTCATCAAATGTATGATGCAAATTACTCTGGACTAAATCCCAATTACCACTTTTCTGTCCACCATCTTCTGGTAGCTATCTCACAAATGTCAAAAAATCTGAGTTAAATTGCTCACTTTTCCAACTGATCTATATCCTGGAGATACGAGGTTCTGCAGATGCAGGATTATTAAAAAAAGACACAAAAGCTGGAGTAACTCACCTCATCAAATGCTTTATTTTCCACTACTTTGGATTAAATTCCATTTTACCATTTTTCTCACATTTACCATTTTTCTCACATTTGTCAACAGTGTGGATTAATATTGAATCTTGCATACCATTTTTAAAAATCATTGTGGGGAAAGCTCAGTTTACCTTAGCACACCTAAAGTTATGGTAAATATTTTGTACTTCCATGCACCGTACCATGTTGACAAAATAGATCAAACTTTGCATCATAGAATATTTTAAATGAGTGAGATGTGTTGCACTGAGGACCATGCTTAACTCATGGGTAATTCACAGAAACAATTACTGTAATCAGTATAGTCAATATAACATTTGTTTAGAACAATGTTATATTGTTCTAATATTAGAACAATGTAATCAATATAACATCAATATTAGAACAGTGTCATCGATATAACATTTGTTTAGAACAATGACTGATATGATGATTTCTGCTTGATGGCAAATGATTGTACTGACCTGCAGGACAAAGTAAACAATTTCTTGGCAATCCATCATTGCATGAGCATTACTGACTGCTGCAAATATATTTGAATTTATACGTCGCCTATCTCATTCGCTCCTTAGATGCTGCTGCACCCGCTGAGTTTCTCCAGCCTTTTGTGTACCTTTGAATTTATATTTGTTGTCCATTTTTGATTTTGTGAATATTGATCATCTGTATGCACTTGGTAGGCTTCCACAAAGTATAACTTTATTCACTATGTATTGTTTTCCACAATGCTCATACTGCAGCCCAATTTCAACTCTGTAATTTGTGTGTCTTCGTCGTCAACAGATTGCATCTGTTTAGGTAAATTTCAAATTACCAATATGATCCAAATTTCCAAACTTAAAGTCTGCTTTTTCCTTCACATTTCTTATTTGTTGTATCCAGAAGATTGGAAGATATACTGTAAGTTTGGAACAGTGAGCCAGTGTTTAGCTTGCAGGTGTAAATAAGGGTTGATGGTTAGTTTCCAAATACACAGGACTAGATGTTAAAACTCTAAAGTGCCAAATATCAATTTACTCCCGGTGGTGATGGGAGCCTTTTGCACTCACCTATGCTCCTCCGATGTTGAGAAAGGCTAGGCAGACAAATCATTGCGATTATCAAGTGGGCACCTACTTTTGTCGATGTTTCACTGATTGAACCCACGACGTCTCCAGTAGGCTCAGCATTCTGCCATCCTAGAACCATTCCCCTCTGCATTTGTCTAGTCAGTTATTTGGGAGACCAAATGGGGTCTTTCCTCTTCAGCCAGAGCCACTGGCTACTCCGCTCTGCCACCCGTGATGTTTCTTTGATAGCCTGGCGTAGGGCTTGTCCGCTGATCCCCAGGTCCTTCATCAGTCTTAAGGTAGATGTTGCCACAAATCCTCGACATCCAACTTCTACAGGGCCGATCTTAGCTCTCCAGCCCTGCTGTTCTGCCTCCGCTGCAAGCTCTGTATATCGCAGTTTCTTTCTTTCGAAGGCTTCCTGCACAGCATCCTCCCAAGGGACTGTGAGCTCCACAAAATACACCATGCGCTGAGAGTTCAACCAGAGCACAAGATCAGGCCTCGTTGGTGATGGCTATCTCTGATGGAACTGTGAACCGTTGGTCCACATCCACCAGCATCTGCCAATCCCGGGCTGCCTCAAGCTGTCCAAACCTGGTCCTTGGTGGAATTTTCCATTGCCTTTGTTTCCTCCCCCCCTCCCCCGAACAAAGGCAATTGTCTTAACTGGGTTGGTTGTGCTGGGCGAAAGGGTTGCTGTTGGTTGTTCTCCTGCGTTCCAGAGTCGCTGCCAGGCATTTGAGCACTTGATTATGTCTCCAGGTGTACCGTCCTTGGGAGAGGCTTACTTTCCACCCAGTGAGGATGTGCCTAAGTGTGGCTGGTGTTAAACACAGGGGGCATGATGGATCTTCGCCCAGCCATTGGATGAGATTTTTTGGGCTAGGAAGGACATCATAGGTTGCACGAATGAGGAAATCTATGAAGATATCCTGGTCCCAGGGTGCCGCGCGTGGGGCAGGAGTGTCCTGGGGAGCCGCACGGGTCCGATCCATCCGCTGAACAACTGCGCCACCGCCGCTGACCAGAACGACAACCGAAGACCGGAACGTGCTCCGATAGGCCTGACTCACCCCACAGGCCTCCCAGGGGACTGCGGTGAAGCAGGGTGGTGAAACCTGTCTGGGCCGAAAGATCCTCAGCAGTGGCGGCGATGGGAGGCTCGGCGACAACGGGAGCTTCAGTGGCGGTGGGGTCTTGCGGTCGATGAGCTTGAGGGGAGAGGGGAAGACGATGGGGACCCGGCGTGGGGGGACTGCCGTGAAGAACAATGGGAACCTGACATGGGGGAACCTGGTGTGGGGGGACCCGGTGTGGGGGGACCGCTGTGAGGGGAGGGTGAGGTGCACTCTGGTTTAGAATCCTCTACCCAGGGGATAAATCTATGTTTGTTTGTTTGTTTGTATGTTTGTTCATTTGTTCTGGTGAAGGCGGTGGGCACATGGCAGCCAGCCAACAGTCGCTCGTCTTTTTCTTTTTGTTTTCACTTTTAATTTCATGTTTTTGTGTTACTTGTGTGTTGTGACTGTCGGCAGAACAATTCCCCTCCGGGAATGAACAAAGTTATATCGTATCATATCGTATCACCTATCAGTGGTAACTGACACCTAATCAAGGGTAGTTTTTCACCTTCAAAATAACACTGAAATGTTTGATATTTGATGTCTTCAGCTTGCCTTGAGTGTTCCATGCATTGTCATGTTTTTTCACATATGACTGCAATTCCAAAACTTGAGTGATGAAAACTGCAGTTCTATAGTCTTGCCATTGCGCCAGTTAGACAGGAAAGCCATTGTTTTGTAATTAGCAGAATCATTATTCAACTATGTAAGATCTCAGATCCCTGATGAGATTCTTCAGGCTGAAGTCCCAAGTCGATGCTGTGAAATTACTCATAATTGATCCAGAACATTTCTGGAGTGTTATTTTAAAAATATGGTGTGTGGTATAGACATAGGGCTGTAAACCCTAATCAAAGTGTATTAGTTTGAAAAATAAAACAGTTACTTTATAATCATGCTAAAACTACAGCAAAAGTACTACTGCACCACCAAAAACTACCTGGGCAGACAAGGGGTCTCTATACTCAATTTGCTTCTCACTTTTCCATAGTTATATCACTCTGAGACCAGGCAATAGCATTTTCGTCAATTCTGTTAACCCTTGCTGTCTCCTCCCCTTCCCACCTCTCCCTCAGCCCTCGGGCCCTGGCATTCCCTCTCTCTCTATCTCCCTCCCCCACCCTAGTCGCACCAGCTTCTCATTTTCACACCACAAACAGCTTACAATGGCTTGTTCCCTTTATCATCAATACTTTTTTGCATATCTTTAATTCATTGTTCTTTATCTCTCCACATCCCCATCTATATCTCTCGTTTCCCTGATCCCTGACCAGTCTGAAGAAGGGTCTCGACCCGAAACGTCGCCTATCTCCTTCGCTCCTTAGATGCTGCTGCACCCGCTGAGTTTCTCCAGCCGTTTGTGTATCCCAGGCAATAGCATAATATGTTGATTCACATTTTCCCACATATCTTCTCCCTCGCTATAAGATAACACTGAATCCTAGTAATAACATCCATTTTAATAGATATACATACAGAATTGGTGAAATGAAAATCTTGGAAAAAAACACCAATGATCTACTATCCAATTGTCCAGATAATCCAATGGCCGTGCTTATGTCGATTCTGTTTGCCATGTTCCCATTGATCCCATAGTGTTCATTGGAAAATGTATTATAGAAGTGTGTAACATCTAAAATAAGTGAGTTTAAATTGTGTTGCAATATCAATAGAAGTTATGTCCAATCACCCAGCTAGTCTGCTATTCTGGTGTCACCAAACTGCATGAGGGTGGTAGATTATCAGTGTTTTACTTTGAGTTCGAGTTTAATTGATTGTCCCGGTACCGAGATACAGCGAAAAGCTTTTGTTGTGTGCTAACCAGCAGCGGAAAGACAATACATGATTACAATCGAGCCATCCGCAGTGTACAGATACATGATAAAGAGAATAAGGTGCAAAATAAAGTCCAATTATACAGCAGATAGTCAGAGGGTCTCCAATGAGGTGGGTAGTAGTTCAGGACTACCTCTAGCTGTTGGTAGGATGGTTCAGTTGCCTGATAACAGCTGGGAAGAAACTCTCCTTGAATCTAGACGTGTGCGTTTTCACACTTCTATACATTTTGCCCGATGGGAGAAGAGGAGAAGTAGGATGCGACTCGTCCTTGACTATACTGGTGGCCTTGCCGAGGCAGCATGAGGTGTAAATGGAGTCAATGGATTGTATCTCATTGCAGTCTCCATTGCCTTATTATGGTAAACATTATTTATTTCACAATTTTAAATGTTTCTTGCTCAGCCGCTCTTTTGATATTTTAAGCATCCAATGTATGGTAATTAAATCTTAACTTTCTGCACATATTTCTTCTAAGTTTGAATCAGTGACCCACGCTGTGAGAGTTTATGTCCACAATGAAGCATTCTCTTCCATTCCAAAAAGATTTCTGAACACTTGAATAATTTTCCTCTTAGCCTGTACATTCACCTTATCTGTTCCCCTCATGATTTCATACACCACTGTAAGATCAGTCTTCAGCCTCTGGGTCCTCGAGGAATAAAGTCCTAGACTGCCCAATCTCTCCCTATAGCTCTGGCCCTCTGGTCCTGGCAACATCCTCATAAATCTCTACACTGTTTCCAGCTTGACAACCTCTTTCCTAGAGCAGTGTGATTTAAATTGAACACAATATTCCAAATGTGGCCTCACCAATGTCTTGTACAACTGTAACATGACATTCTAACTCAATGCCCTGACTGATGAAGGCCAACATGCTGAAATCCTTCTTGACCACGCTATCTACCTGTGATGCCATTTTCAAGGAACTATGTTCCTGCACTCCTCGATCCCACTGCTCTACAACATTCCCCTGGGCTCCATCATTCACTGTGAAGTTCCTGGCCTAGTTTGACATTCCAAAATGCAACACCTTGCACTTGTCTTTTCTTGCCATTTGCGTTTCCTTAACTGATTTGCCCTGTTGATAAAGGGCTTGCTGTGATTTTTTTTTAATAACCAAATTTCATTATCTAAGATACCACCCTCTTTAGTACAATCTACAAATGTACTAATTGTGCCTTGTACACTCATCTAAATCGTTCATATAAACCATAGAGCAATGGGCACAGAACCAATCCCTGAGGTACTCCACTCATCGTAGGCCTCTAGTCTGAAAAACACCATTCCACCATCACCCTCTGCTTCCTTCCATGAAGCCAATTCTTTAGTAACTTGTCAGTTTCTTTGTTGAACTAAATTAAGACGCATGCTGCAATCAAAAGCGCTTGAACAATGTGTTGGGAAGAAAGCCAAACTGTAAGAAAGAGGACCTTGCCCATCTCCTGCTGCTCGCTGAATAATCCAATTATAATTTTCTCAGTGCCTGTTATTACTTCCTTATAAAATAGATTCCAGCTTTTTCACAGCTCTTGATGTCAAGCTAACTAGTCGGCAGTTGTATATTTTTTCTCTCCTTCTATGCTTGTATAGTGTCAACTACAGTTACACCTGGCAATTTATTTCTTTGTGGGAACCTCTTGGGAATATGTAGAGTTGTATAAAATGACAAGCATTGCATCCAGTAGAAGGATGAAAAATTAGCTAATCTAATCGCTATTGGTATTGGTTTATTATTGCCATGTGTACTGAGATACAGTGAAAAACTTTGTTTGCATGCTATACAGTCAAATCATACTGCACATGAGTACAATGAAACCATTCATAAGTACACCAGGTAATACAAATAGAAAAATGCCAGTGTAGAAAGTGTTGTATCAATACAATTACAGACAAAGAGCACATTTAAAAAAAGAGTAAGGGCCACAATGAGGTGGGATGGGAGATCGAGATTATACCCTTAGCTTCTGAGAGGACATTGCAGTAGTCCAGTAACAGCAGGGAAGAAGCAGTTCCTGAATCTGATGGTACATGCTCTCAAGTTTCTGTATCTTCTGGATATGGCTGAGTAGAAAATGACCCGTGATTATGCTAATTGCTTTCCGGGGGCAGCATGATATGTAGATGGAGTCAATGGATGGGGGGGGGGGGGGTGTTGGAAACTGTGTGATGGACAGGGCTACATCCACAATCCTCTGCAATTTCATGTGGTGTTGGGCGGAGTTGTGAGTGCGTAGGAAATATAGTGAGGAGGCGAGAACACATCCTTGTGGGTCACTGGTGATGTGAAGAATGTTTTGTCTACTGCCCTCATCGATTGTGGAAGTTGATCATCCAGTTGCAGAAGGGGTGCTGACTCCTGGGTACAGGAGTTGGGCATGAGTTTGTTTGGGATTATAAAAGCGGAGCTATAGTCAATAAATAGGAGTTCTGATGCAGGTATCCTTGTTACCCAAATGTTCCATTGATGAGTATAATGCTAGAGAGTTAGTATCTGCCATGGTTCTGTGATGACAGTAGGTGAAATGCAGTGGATCAAGGCAGTTTTGGAGACCAGAGTTATTGTGTATAAAATTCTTAAGGGCCTGTCCCACTTGGCCGTCATTTGCGCCTCATTTATGCGTCATATGTAAAATAGGATGACGCATCGTGATGCGCGACGTCGCGTGCAAATCACGCGTCATAACGCATTAGCACAGCCGTCTGGTGCGCGTGACGTCATTAGAATACCCTGGGGTGCGTGGCTGGACGTTGACACAGGACATAAGAACGTTGACGCACGGTGACGTACCAATGCGTCACCACGCGATACACGTGAGACGTCAGGATACCAGCGTACAACGCCAATGCGTCAGCGTGCGTACACGATACGTCACGCAGGTGGCGTGCGAGGATTTCGTTCCTGTACTAAATCTTGGAGGGCCGCGCGATAGATGAGAAGGATTTCTGTCAAGCAGAGGGAAGTGAATCTAGGAATTCATGACCCAGCAAGGTCATTATGTATATTCAAGAGATAGTATGAGTGTAGAAATTGGGTGGTCATGCTATAGTTGCATAAGATGTTGGTGAATCCATGAGTATTGTGTTCAGTTTTGGTCACCATGTTATAGGAAAGATTAAGCTGAAAAGGGTGCAGAGAAGATTAACGAGGATGTTGCCAGGACTCGAGGGCCTGAGCTATAGGGAGAGGTTTGATAGTCTAGAACTTTATTCTTTGGAGCGCAGGAGGATGAGGGATGATCTTATAGAGGTGTATAAAATCATGAGAGGAATAGATCAGGTAAATGAACAGAGTCTTTTGGCCAGAGTAGGGGGAAATTGAGAACCAGAGGATTTAGGTTAAATGTGAGGGAGGAAAGATTTAATAGGAACCCAAGGGATAACTTTTTGCACAAAGGGTGGTGGGTGTATGGAACAAACTGCCGGAGGAAGTAGTTGAAGCAGGTACTATCGCAATTTTTAAGAAGCATTTAGACAGGTACATGCATAGGATAGGTTTGGAGGGATGTGTGCTGAACGATGGAAGGTTTGACTAGTAAAAATGGGGCATGTTGGTCGGTGTGGGCAAGTTGTGCCAAGGGGCTGTGTGACTATGACTTGATGAGAGAGGTCAATAGATTTTCAGATATTAACGGGATCGAGGGAAACAGGGTTATTACAGGAGAGTGGTGGTGTTTGATAAGGCACAATGAGCTACTGTTTCTATTTCTTAGGTATTTAGAACACCATTCATTTCCAAAAAGAATATTAACTGTCTGAATTAATTGGAATGAATGGACCTTGCGAGATATGTTGGTTTTAATTCTCCCCCATTTTTGATTTACTACTCGTTAGTCTTTTCAGGTGAGGCAGAGGTTCACTTGCACCTCCTCCTACCTCATCTATTATTTTTGCTGTTCCACTTATGGACTCCTATAAAATGGCGAGACAAAACACAGGCTTGACGATCATTTCGCTGAACACCTCCGCTCAGTCCACCTAAACCTACCTGATCTCCCACTAGCTAAACACTTTATTTTTTTTTTTAAAGAAGGAACTGCAGATGCTGGAGAATCGAGGGTACACAAAAAGCTGGAGAAACTCAGCGGGTGCAGCAGCATCTAAGGAGCGAAGGAGATAGGCGACGTTTCGGGTCGAAAGAAGGGTCTCGACCCGAAACGTCGCCTATCTCCTTCGCTCCTTAGATGCTGCTGCACCCGCTGAGTTTCTCCAGCTTTTTGTGTACCCCAGCTAAACACTTTAACTCCCCCTCCCATTCCCACACTGACCTTTCTGTCCAGGGCCTCCTCAAGAGTGAAGTACAAATTTGTGGAACAACACCTCAAACTTTGCCTAGGCAGCTTATCCCAGCAGTATGAACATTGACTTCCCTAACTTCAAGCAACCTTTGCATTCCCTCTCTCTCCATCAATAAGCATCGGACAGCATACCCCGAGGCATTTTCCACCATAGCCGGGGACGTCAGCAAAGCAAACATGAGAAAATAATTCCCAAACTACCATCAACATGTCGCCTGCAGCACCAGAGGACTCAACATCCTTGACCACTGCTACACGACCATCAAGGATGCTTGTCGCTCTATCCCTCGCTCTCACTTCGGGAAATCCAACCATTCAGCAGTGCTGCTTCTTCCTGCAGACAGGCAGAAACTGAAGAGCGCACCCCCAGAGGAGAGGACTGCACAGAGCTGGTCTGGGGAGGCAGAGGAACAACTACAGGACTGCTTGGAGTGAGTAGACTGGGCAATGTTCAAGGACACGTTACAGTCGTTACAGACTTCAGATGGAAATGTGTGGAGGACTGCGTACCTACAAAAACCTTCCGAGTGTTTCCTAACCAAAAGCTTTGGCTGAACCAGGAAATCCACAATCTTCTGAAGACCAGATCCTGGGCATTCAGGTCTGGTAAGAAGTCCAGATACGACCTTGACAAGGCCATCAAAAAGGCCAAAAGGGACTTCCGCTCAAAGCTGGATGATGGGGCGGATGTTCGGCAACTGTGGCAGGGTTTAAATGCCATCACCCCCTATAAGGCAAAATCAGGTGGCAGCTCAGGCGACAGCGAAGTATCACTCCCTGAAGAGCTCAATGCACATGCTTTGATAGGGAGAACATAATGTGCCTTCCCGAGCCCCCATACGCCCTGATTGTATTACAGTCACAGAGGCCGATGTTAGAAGATCCTTCAGGAGGGTGAATCTTCGCTGGACCTGATGGTATACCTGGTCAAGTTGCCTGGACCTGATGGTATACCTGGTCAAGTTCTCAAACCCTGTGCAGACCAACTGGCTGGAGTTTTTGTGGACATTTTCAACATCTCACTACTGAGGTCTGAGGTTCCCACCTGCTTTAAGAGGGGATCAATAATACCGGTGCCCAAGAAGAGTAAGGTGACGTGCCTCAGCGACGATCGACCAGTGGCACTAACGTCCGTGGTGATGAAATGCTTTGAGAGGTTGGTTATGGCGCATATCAAGAATTATAGACCAGTTAGCCTGACATCGATGGTGGGAAAGATGCAGGAGTCAATTATAAAAGATGAAATAGCGGCACATTTGGATAGCAGTAACAGGATCGGTCTGAGTCAGCATGGATTTACGAAGGGGAAATCATGCTAGACTAATCATACTTGACTCATTTTGTGAGGATATTTTTAGGAAATTGGGCGAGGGAGAGCCAGTGGATGTAGTATACCTGGACTTTCAGAAAGCATTTGATAAGGTCCCACATAGAAGATTAGTGGGCAAAATTAGGGCACATGGTATTGGGGGTATGCTGACATGGATAGAAAATTGGTTGGCAGACAGGAAACAAAGAATAGGGATTAACGGGTCCATTTCAGAATGGCAGGCAGTGACTGCAAGGCTCGGTGTTGGGACCGTAGCTATTTACAATATACATCGATGATTTAAATGAAGGGATTCAAAGTAACATTAGCAAATTTGCAGATGACACAAAGCTGGGTGGCAGTGTGAAATGTGAGGAGGATGCTATCGGAATGCACGGGGACTTGCACAGGTTGGATGAGTGGGCAGATGCATGGCAGATGAAGTTTAATGCGGATAAATGTGAGGTTATCCACTTTGGTTGCAAAAACAGGAAGGCAGATTACTATCTAAATGGTGTCAAGTTGGGAAAAGGGGAAGTACAATGGGATCTGGGGGTCCTTGTTCATCAGTCAATGAAAGTAAGCATGCAGGTACAGCAGGAAGTGAAGAAAGCAAATGGCATGTTAGCCTTTATAACAAGAGCAGTTGAGTATAAGAGCAAAGAGGTCCTTCTGCAGTTGTATGGGGCCCTAGTGAGACCACACCTGGAGTATTGCGTGCAGTTTTTGTCCCCTAATTTGAGGAGGACATTCTTGCTATTGAGGGAATGCAGCATAGAATACAAGGTTGATTCCCGGGATGGCGGGACTGTCATATGCTGAGAGAATGGAGCGGCTGGGCTTGTGTACTCTGGAGCTTAGAAGGATGAGAGGGTATCTTATTGAAACATATAAGATTATTAAGGATTTGGACACGCTAGAGGCAGGAATCATGTTCCCGATGTTGGGGGAGTCCAGAACCAGGGGCCACAGTTTAAGAATAAAGGGTAAGCCATTTAGAATGGAGACGAGGAAACACTTTTTCTCACAGAGAGTTGTGAGTCTGTGGAATTCTCTGCCTCAGATGGTGGTGGAGGCCGGTTCTCTGGATGCTTTCAAGAGAGAGCTAGATAGGGCTCTTAAAGATAGCGGAGTCAGGGGATATGGGGAGAAGGCAGGAACAGGGTACTGATTGGGATGATCTGCCATGATCACATTGAATGGCGGTGCTGGCTCGAAGGGCCAAATGGCCTACTCCTGCACCTATTGTCTATCGCTCTCCCCTGACTGTCAGTCTGAAGAAGGGTCTCGACCTGAAACGTCACCCATTCCCATCCAGCGATGTTGCCTGTCCCGCTGAGTTACTCCAGCATTTTGTGTCTATCTACAGAGGTCTTAGAACTTCAAACACTATTAATGGAATATACTTTTATTCCTGATAAATCACATGTTATATAGTTGTTTCAATTTTATGTTTCAAATATTGTGTGTTTCATTGTTATGTAATTGGCAATCTTAATCCTTTTTTTTAAATGCTAAAGAGATTTTAAATATAACTAGTTGTTTCATTCTATTTCAAATGATCATATTTTGTTTAAAACAATATCAGCTTATGTTCACTAATTTAGTTTTACCTTAAAACATCCTTGCTGTCAACATTTCATTATTTATTTGCAGGCTTGGTGTCAGGTTCTATAGGTAATGAAGAATGCATTGTAGTAGTGTCTTAAATAGGAGACTAGTTCCTTCAGTATGCTTGTTCAGTTATCCACAGTAAAGTGTTTGAAAAGCCAGCAGTAATGACTTGCTTTACCAGTCTAATCGTGTTCATTGACTCAGCATATGGGAGGCAGGTTTACACAGATCTTTTCCTTTAGAGGAGAAGATGTGAAAAAATTGCTGAACTTTGAAACAAATTATTTACACCGATTTGTACACTTGATTGGATATTAAATAGTACTTTATTTATCTATATTTAATTAGCTAAGCTTATTTTATTACTTAGATATCTAAAGGAAATATCCTCATCTCAATAACCAAACTCTAAGGTATATGATGTGCATTTTGTTCCGTTGTCTTCATATTTTAAGCCACAAGCAGAACATAAAAAATTAATCTTCCTGATTAAAATGCAATTGTTTCCTGTATAAAAAACAAAATTGGCAACACAAATAGCCTAATTCAATAATGGAACTAGAACTCTCCTGAAGGAAAAATGACAGAAGCTTTCTGGGAGGTCAATTTTAATGTGGTGTATCGTTAAATAATAATTGTTTGCCTGAATTGCATTTGATTCATTTATTTTATGTTGCAAAGGACAAGTCTTGTTACTCTTCTTAAATTTCATTTGTACTGCTTCACTGAATTTTAAGGTCAAGCTTATTTTGGATTTGCTTGGCATAGGGTCAGGTACAGTATATGCAGATCGCAACTGAGCTTACTGCATTCCCAAGGTCATACTATGTAGGTCAGATACAGTTTCAGCATAAGAAATTGGTGTTGTTTTAGTAAAAGCTTGACTTTATTTTCATTAGGTGGTTGGTCACCTGGGGCTTGGCCAAAACTTGCCTCAGTTCTTTGGTCTGATAGTACCGCCAATTGCATTCAATCTTCGTTTCGTACTCCCACTGGAATATGTGGAGGATGTTTGGACCTTGTTTTATTTTAGATGTGCTCAAGGAAGAAACAGGGCCACTGTTTGTATGTGAAATTAGCCTTTGTTATTTTGGGGCAGTAGTATAAATTTGGAATTCTTCTGTTGATTTGCTGTTGAGGAAATTTCAGGCAATTTGTGAAATTTTAGTGTCACCTACAACAAAGAAATCAACAGAAGAATTCCAGGACGAGTTTTCTAAATTTATACTGGTCCCGATTTCAAAATAAAAATAACTTAACATACATATATTCACTCAGATACTTTAATATGCTTCCTAATCCCCAGTTTATGGACTGTTATGGAGCGCTAGTATGGGTGTTGTGTGCTGGAGGGACTGGTTTCCAGTGGGCTAGTATAGACATTGTGGGCTGAATGGATTCTTGGGCTGGCGGCTCAGTCACTCAAGCCTGTTGTGCTGGCAGCTCACTCACGGCTGATGGCCTGGCAGTTGACTCACGGCTATTCCTTGAAATTCCATTTAATGCAGGGTGCAAGGCCACCAAATTCAAGTGCAGATTCATACCATTTCAAGCAGGGTGCAAGGCCACTAAAGAGCAAGTCGTGACCTCTCCCTCCCCCATCTTGCAGAGACTGAGTCACGCCCACACTTCTGGGTTTTATAGTCCCTCCCCACTCCCACCAGAAGGGGCGTGGCCTTCATGGCATGATTGACAGGCGAGAAATTCTCAACATTTTTTAAACACTAATAACTCTTATTTTTCATCGATGGGAAAAATCCGCGGCACCTGATGAGCAGAAGGGGAATCTGAGTAAGATGGCCAAAAATCACAGCCGTACGTGGTAGCGTTTTTTCTAAAATCAATATAAAGCGCAAACAGGAAGTGGTCAAGATTAAACTTTTAATTATATATAGAAGGCAAGGCAGCTTTAATTAGGCAAGGCAGCTTTAATTAGGCAAGGCAGCTTTAGCACTTTCAAACCAAAGGCAACACAGCTTCAGTACTTTCAAACCAAAGGCAACACGGCTTCAGCACTTTCAAACTACATTTTTAAACCACATTAAGAGCACTGACAGGTCAGTAAAACCACACACAGTTTAGTAGACTTGTGTTTAGTGTTATTCACAGCTCAGACTGAGGATTGCAACCTCTCGCTCCCCCATCTTGCAGAGAACTGAGGCACCTCCACATTTCCGGGTTTTATAGTCCCTCTGGAAGGGGCGTTGCCTTCAGGAGAGAGATTCTCAACATTTTTGAAACACGAATAACTCTTTTATTTTTAATCGATGGGAAAAATCCTCCTGTCCTGCGCAGCGGAGGGGGACTGAGTAAGATGGCCAAAAATCACAGCCATAAGTGGCAGCATTTTTTCTAAAATCAATATACAGAGCAACAGGAAGTGGTCAAGATTAGGCTTTTTGTAACATAGATGTGCCGTGAAGCATTTCCATTTGTTGACAATGTGTTGCTTTGCGGTTGAACATCTGATCATTTTCATCCTTCCTCACCTTGGATGTTGTCTTTGGCAAAGCATTCTTCCCATGAGTCATTTCATTCTCTCATTTACCTCAGTCATTTTAATCGATGTAATCCTTCAGAAATCAGCCACATCTTGAGACGCTGAATCAACTATAAACCTATTAATCCACATATTCTAAATGTATCACATCTACTAGGCATAAGATAAATACAAAATGCTGGAATAACTCAGCGGGACAGGCAGCAACTCTGGAGAGAAGAAATGGGTGACGTTTCGGGTTGAGACCCTTCCACAGACTCAACTATGCAAAGATCGACAGAATGGCCTCTGTTTAAAACCAACACTTTTAAACTTGAAATGTTATTTATAGCATACAGGTCTTCCCAATGTTACAACAGAGTACTGTTCTTGAGAATGGTTGGGCCAACTAAGAGCAACATGTAATTTAACTCAAGAGTTCAACACAACCATTTAGGTATTGTTGCATACCAAACTCTCACATGGCAGAAGATAAATCCAGCGCCATCGCAGTGGTCAAATCCATCCCACTGATTGCCCAAATTTTTGTTTATTTGTACAGGCTGTTCATCAGACTACAACGTTGTTTCCCTGATGTACAATGCTGTTCAACGCTGATCCTCCACAGACAGTTGTAACACAGGGAGCATCTGTATGGAGTCATAGAGTCATACAGTGTGGAAACGGGCCCTTTGGCCCAACTTTCCCTCCATGAGAGGGAGAAGGTATAATGGAGATATGTGGGGTATGTTTATGACCGAGACAGTGGTGGGGGCCTGGAACGCTTTGCCAGGGGTGGTGGTGGAGGCATACGATCGTGGCATTTAAGAGGTTTTTGGATAGGCACATGGAAGTGCAGGGAATAGAGGGTTATGGATCATGTGCAGGCAGGAGAGATCAGTTCAGCTGGCATCATGTTCAGCACAAACATGGTGCACCGAAGGACCTGTCCCTGTGCTGTACTGTTCTATGTTCTAAGTATCGCTGCTTTAAAATCCAGTTATTTCCAACCTTGGGGTTGGAATGATTTGTTTCCATTCTATTTCACATGTGACTTACGAGTCCTATATGGGATTGGCAGCCTGTGTCATAGATGTGACATGTGAACTGGTTAGGGCAGTGGGTTAATTGATGGGATGATTTCACACTTCTACAGTTGCTTTTCACAGTGTCCATGGATTCTCAGCATATGGACTTGCAGTATTTTGTGTCTTCTCAGTTTAAGTTTCTGAGTTCATGAAGACTGAGGACATCTTTAAAGAGTTTTCACTGATGTACTAGGAGTCAAGAGTGTTTTATTGTCATATGTCCAGGATGAGACAATGAAATTCTTACTTGCTGCAGCACAACTGAATATGTGAATATGTAAACATAGTACATAATGGGGGAAGAGAGAAAAAAAAAAATGTTCAATAAATAACAAATATAGTGCAATAATAATAGTCTTTTGCAGATCAGAGCAAAGAACATAGAGCTTCGCTCTATAATCTTTGGTTCAGAGCTCAGAGCTTATTCGATGTTGTGTTTAATAGTCTGAAAGCTGTAGGGAAGAATCTGTTCCTGAACCTGGATGTTACAGTTTACAGGCTCCTGTACCTTCTTCCTGATGGCAATAGTGAGATGAATGTATGGCCAGGATGGTGTGGGTCTTTGATGATTTTAGCTGCCTTTTTCATGTCATGTCAAGTCAAGTCAAGTCAAGAGGGTTTATTGTCATGTGTCCCAGATAGGACAATTAAATTCTTGATTGCTGCAGCACAACAGAATATAGTAAGCATAAATACAGAACAGTTCAGTGTGTCTATATAGCATAGACCATATATATATACACATATATAGTAAGATTAAATGAGAACTTACCAGTATGAAGTTACATCTTTATTTTATGACGAGTTACGTTGAGGGATTACGTGAAGACCCCTCCAGCACGCAGGCGCGACATTCTTCAAAGCAGCGGTGTGAAATCACAGATAACAGAAGTTGATTAAATATATAGTAAGATAAGAGAATTAAAAACCAGTTGACCTTTATAATAGAGGTGTTATTGGGTCCCCCCCCCCCCCCCCCCCAAGTGGAGCCAACATAATCCCTCAATGTAACTCCTCATAAAATAAAGATCAAACTTCAAACTGGTAAGTTCTCATTTAATCTTACTATTTTACTTCGGAGACGAGTTCATGCATCACACACTGCATCAGTGAAGAGTTAATGTTAATAATGCATTCAGACATGACATATGTATAGACATGTTGATGCTGAAAATTTAAATGGACACAAATAATGATGATTTAGTAAAAACTCTTCCTCCGCCCACCTCAACCGGGAGGAACTATAAAGCAGACCTGAAATAGAGTTGGCAAATACCCCCGGTCTGGCATAGGGTATTTCTAAAATGTTTGGAAGATCGTTCGTTAGACCATCCTGCAGCCGCCAGGATGTGGTCCCGCGAAACGTCCATCCCCTGCTGCTGATATAGTTGCAGCTTGGGTGGAGTGAGACTTGTATGTCAGTGTTCACTCCTGTATCCCAGAACCCATTTTAACCACCAGGAGATGGTCTGTAGTGATATTTTCTTATGAGGCTTCATGTGACTAACAATCATAGTTAGTTCGGAGTCTCTAAGGCTCTAGTGACCTTAACATACTGGTGTAGATGTGTGGCCACACACAACCGAAGGTCCATGGGATATGCCAACAATTCTAGTTTGAGACCTAATGTTCCTGGTGTATTCTGCTGATTAAGTCATAACATAAATGTATTTTCCCTGCAGAATAATCATCCTGTCCAGTCACGGCTATGCAAAGACTGGACCCGTTGTGCTGACTCAGCGCCATGAGCATAACCACTTGGTTAGTGAGCCAAGGGCAGGGATGTTCTAACGTTAACATCCCATATCTCCGTGTACCTGGCCTGACCTGGGGTTTTGAGTTGAAAGATACCCATTCCTCATAATTAGATTCAGAAGGTGAGACCCGACAGAGTGGATCCTGCTCCCAGCGCCAATATGTGAGAAGGCACAATACAGCACAGTAAATGGCACTCTATTAATGATGGTGTCAAACCCCAATAGAAACTGAACTTCAAGACGTCAGTCATCCGTGTCAATTTATATGTAATGACAAAATACTTCCCATCTCCCATGAGGGAAGTACTGCTTATTTGGTGCTATCCCTGCAATTGCAGTGAGCACATCCATAGTTTGGTTTAACAATCCGAGCCATGGGAACGGTCTTCCCAGTCTGCAAGTCAATGAATTGATTTATGTATGCAGAGGATGGTTTCCCGAGTCACAGCTAACCAGCATTTGTGCATGGAAATAACCATATAAGTTCTATCATCATTCCCACATCCATCAGCGGAAATCATAGCTGAATTAGGCCAGTCGGGCTCTACGAAAATGCCTGAAACGGGAAATTGCTGAATTTTTGCAAGACTCGTCTGATAAGTAAAATGGAGGACACAAAGAGCATTTTTCCCCAGTGTAGCGAGAATGCATCCATCGCCACTGATATGCCACGTGTTTTGCAGTGGTGCTTGAGCCTGGATGCACATTCGATCTTTAGGTGTATACCCCATCGAGCCCACATGTCCTTAAATATACTTGCGATCCAACATCCATTCTGTGTTGTCATTTGCGTTTACATGATGATACACCAATGCCAAATGAGGTTAGGAAACTATTACCTGATACTTGTAGACTTGATTGCCACCCATGTGGTTAACATATATAACACCAGAGTGTAATCAAGTTAGATTTGAGCACGCAGATTTATGCATATTCTTTACAAAACCTTTAATCCCACAGAATGCACCTAGTGTGTATAGGTAGTTGATACCATATAACTGAACAATTGGTAACTCATGCAAACCCATCCGCCTCTGTAACTAAAGAGGTATTAGTAATTATCCATCTTGAGCAATAGATCATTAGTAAATTTAAACTGATGAGTTTACTAATGAAGGTTTAGTGGAGCAATGCTAACGTTGTCCCATGGTGACTTTGATAGTTTCAGCTTGGAATAGCATAGGTCTGGTAGTAATGATCTACATGGTACCTGTGAGCTTGCTCCTTTGCACACTGTATAGCTCTGATGATCCAAAAGCACAAATAGCACAGCTGAAACCCAATATATTTCTAATCCTAGACAATTTAATAGAGTTAAATGTAATCCTAATACTCAATAATTTCAGTTGGTAGCAACTTAAATTTAACGATGGATGAGAACCCAATTTCTGCAGTATGGTTTGTGGCTGATACCGCTGTTTTGGCAAAATACAGCGTTTTAGAACATCATCCAGATAGGCCATAACAATAGCTTTTAGTTCTGAGCAGCCGAAGCACTGGTTTTAGTAATTTGGTAAATAGCCTGGGGCTGAAGTTATCCCATTTTGCAATGCTTTTGACTGTATCATTGTCCCATCCAGCTAAATTTCAAATATCTTTGGTGAGCCCGGTGAGTGGAAACTGTTCCCCCCCCCCCCCCCCCCCCCCCCCCCCCCCCCCCCCCCCCCTCTGTTGTTAGACAATAATGAAGTTTTCTATTCAGAAATATCTATACTGCACATGCGAGTTGAACCGGTATCTTTCATTGTGACAATGAGCGGCCCACAACTGCGGCCTGTCTTGAAAGGCAACTCTGTCTTGCATAAATCAAGTGTAAATTTACCAACTTATAAATGGTCCACATACCTCATATTCCGGAAAGAACCAGACCCACCTACCTTCATGGTTATTGGTGGTCTTGTGGTAAGCCCAAAGGCCCCTGGTGCAGGTTCTAATTTCGTCCCAGATTTGGTGAGTAGGATTGCTGGTGTGCCACCAGCTTCAGTGAAACGCTTGCTGTTGATAGAGGCATGGGGTGTATTGTTGCCATGGTACCTTGATAAGCCGGACAGCTTTAATTCTTCATCCGGGTCTTACCTGTTTGGGCAGGGTTCCTGAAGAGAGGATTCGGCGGCTGGACATTGCTGGCCTCACTTGAACCTGCAGATTTGGAATTTAAGGCAGGTCCGATGGCATTCTTCTGGAAGCAGTTCATTTTGAAGTGTGCATTGTACCCCCACATAGCGCTGTTCACTGCTGGTCCTTTCAGGTGCATGGTATCCCACAGCCGGCACCTGTTCTAGTAATGAGGTAGGCTGCTCCTTCATGAGGGAACTCTGGCCTCCAGGTTTCTTCGTTAGCGAAGGTCTTGATGCCATGCCAGAATTTTCTGGAACCCCACGCTTGTACTCCAGTATGTTCCCTGGACATAGTTCCGGGTCCTCCGCTCCATGCGGGATAAACCGGCCCGCCTGGTGTCGTTATCCCGCAGGCTTTTGATATCTATCCACTTCTCTCTCCGGCTTTATCGCGCCTGCGTCGTATAATCCCCAGCCCAGAATTAGGGAGCGATATTTACTTACGGTTGAGCTTGTCCCAAGTCTCCGGCTATGATGGTAATGCCTCTGTGTAAGCAGTCCGGTGCAGTTAACCCAGCGTGCAGCTCTCCCATGATATGATGGAGGTGATCCCTCTGGTAGGTAGAAGACGCGCACTACACAGCAGCCAGTTGATATTACTGTGTGCGGCATGAGTGGATAGGACTAACGCAGAGTCCTCACACACTACTCTACTCACTCGATATACATGCCACGTAGCCGGACATAGATGCAAACTCCTCATTCAAGTTCGCTGAGGCAGCGACTAAGGGATAGATCCTACGACTAATTGGGAGGTCAAAGATGGTGATGGACTGGCAGTGGTCACACGAACTTTTTGAAGTTCATTTTTCGCGCTCCTGGATGTCAAGTTTGGCCCAAATCCCCAGGCCGACGATGCAAATCAGTCAGACAGCACTCTCAAACACATGCACCTGTAGTTTAAGGAGAATCCTCTTCGACATGCAGAATCTCCGTATCCTTCTCAGGAAGTAGAGTCACTGATGTTCTTTAGAAATCATCGGTGGCTGTCCAGGGAATATCTTCGGGATGACTGCACGCGATGCTGAATTTTGAAGTATATTCCCTACCCCACCATTGTCCCAGTTGATGTGAGCAGGATTTGTAGGTCCTCATCCTTCATCCTTCCCTTACCAAAGTCCACAATCAGTTCCTTGGTCTTACTGATGTTGAAAGCCAGGTTGTTGTGCTGGCACCATTTGGTCAGTCGGTCGATCTCACTTCTATACTCTAGCTCATCACCACCTGTGATTGGTCCGACAACAATGGTGTCGTCAGCGAACTTGATGAGGGAGTTCGCACTATGTCCGGCTACACAGTCATGAGTATCAAGCAGGGGGCTGAGCATGCAGCCTTGAAGTGCTCCAGTACTGTATATCACTAAGGATGAAGTGTTTTTGCCAGTTTGAACTGATCGGTCTGTGGTTGAGGAAGTCGAGGATCCAATTGCAGATGGATGCGCGGAGACCCAGTTCCGTGAGTTCCGTAACCAGCTTGGATGGATGATGGTATTAAACGATGAGCTGTAATCTATAAACAACAGCCTACCGTACGTGTTTATTTGTCCAAGTGGTCGAATGCGGAGTGGAAGACGCCAGTGAAATTCATCCTCCATTGACCTTGTTTGTGGCGGTATGCGAACAGCGGAGGTTCTTGTCGAGGTAGGAGTTTGATGTGCCCATAACCAACTCTCAAAGCATTAGGATCACCATGGACGTTAGTGCCACTGGTCTATAGTCCATTGATTACTTTGATGAAGCCTGCCCCGAATGCTAAATTAGGAATCCAGTGTTAGGTACGGATTTCCATTTTTTTAATTAATATTCCCAAGCGACGATGTGTGTAATGACATGTGAATTGGTCACCAGATATAAACGAACACATTAAATTTCTTACTTGTAAGGAAAGGAACTGCAGATTGCCAGGTTTAAACCAGATAACACAAAAAGCTGGAGTCCACACGTCCAGAGACAGCAACTTGGACAAAAGTAATAAACTGATGACGTTTCGTCCGTGACCTTTCTTCTGACTGAGAGTCGGGGCGAGGGAGACACATTAGGGAAGGCAAAAGGGAAAACGAGATTAAAGGGGATTGAGAATAGAATCATTATTAGCTAGACAATAACACCGAAGCAAGAAACATTAATAATCAGACGGGGGGAGATGCTTGAGAATTATGGAAAGCAAGGGTTACTTGAAGACAGAGAGGCCAATATTCATACCGCTGAGTTGTAAGCTGCCCAAGCGAAATATGAGGTGCTGTTCCTCAAATTTGCGCTGGGCCTCACTCTGACAATGGAGGAGGCCTAGGACGGAAAGGTCAGTGTGGGAATGGGAGGGGAAGATAAAGTGTTGAGCACCCGGGAGATCAGGTAGGTTTAGGCGGACTGAGCAGAGGTGTTCAGCGAAACAATCGCCGGGCCTGCCCTTGGTCTCACCACTTTCTGCAGAGATCGTTCTCTCCGCAACTCCCTGGTTGGCTCGTCCCTTCCCACCCAAACCACCCTTTCCCTAAGTTCTTTCCCCTGCAACCACAGAAGATGCAACACCTGTCCCTCTACCTGCTCCCTCAACTCCGTCCAGGGACCCTGATGGTCTTTTTGGGTGGAAACCCTCCAGCCTCTTCCACTGCAACCCACTGTTTCCAGGTGTGGACTCCTGTATTCGGTTGAGACCAAGAGTGCGCAGGTCAAACGATAATTTCGATGAACCATCCTCTGCTCATCTGCCTAAACCTAGCTGATCTCCCACTTCCTAAACACCTTAAAACTCCCATTTCCATTCTCCCCACACAGACCTCTTCTGTCTTGGGTCCCCTCCACTGACAAGAGTGAAATTGGAGTGGTAACACCTCATACTTTGCTTCAGCAGCTTACACCCCAGCGTATGAATACTGACGTCATTACCTCTGTAACCCCCTTGTTTCCCTTTCCCTCCTCCCCCTCGTAGTTCTTCTGACCAGCCCTGACTGTCAACCTCTGATTAAATTTCATCTCGAAGATAGACCACAACGAGAGAACTCGGGGACAGCAACATTTCTTAATTTTCTCTCTGTTTGCTTCGTTGTCACCTTCCTAGCATAACAATGATCTATTCTACGTTTTCCTTGATTGACGTTTCGTTTTCACACCTTACCCTTCCTTATATCAGTGTATCTCTCCCTCTCCCCTTGAGTCAGCCCGAAGAAAGGTCTCAACCCAAAACGTCATCCATTCCTTCTATCCAGAGATGCTGCCTGTCCTGCTGAGTTACTCCAGCATTTTTTTAAATCTAATGTCTTACTTGCTGCAGCTTTGCAAATTAATTAGATAAACAACAACATAAATTAAATTATTGGTTATTCTCAGTATCCTTCACCATCATAGTAAAAAAACGTACATAGAGCAAGCTCATTGTGTAAAATCTGCAGAAACAAAGAACTGCAGATGCTGGTTAATACACGAAAAGGACACAAAGTGCTGGAACAAGTCAGCGGGTCAGGCAGCATTCCTGTAGAGCATGAATAGGTGATGTTTTGGGTCAAGACCTTTTCTCTACCTGAAAGGTTGCCTATCCATGTTCTCTAGGGAGCTGCCTGAACTGCTGAAATCCTCCAGCAATTTGTGTGCAAAATCTGCAGTGGTTTGGTGGGGTTGAGGTGTGGTTGTGATTAGGATTATGCGGGATACCATTCACCCCCCACCCCTCCATGGTCCATTATAACATGGGTTTACTGTATACTATAGGTTACATTGGATAAATCATCTCAATGCACTTTTTCAGTTTATTGTTTTATTATTTTAATACATTACCCAGCAGTGGGTGTTTAAATGCACCATTGTTTTGTGAACCAAGCTCTTCTTCCTAACAAAAGTAGTGCTTCAATTTTGTTTTTTTTTTAAACTGAGCCTACTCTTTAAAATATGTAACTGCATGTTTGTAATACTGTGCTTGGTTGGCTAACATTTTACTTGAACGGAATGTGAGCAAGCATTTACCAGCACCTCAGATACGATTTAAAACTAGAAATGCGATGAGGGACAAAGCTGTAATTTTGACTCCTATTATGCGCAATGACCTCAAAATGTGAGTATTTTAAGAGACTTGGATTATACATAGTGAGAATCCAAAAAGCAGGAATGTGGCTCAGAAATTTAATCTGTCAGGTTTTATCTCTTTTTGGCTTCATGGGGGAAAAAAAGCAAAGGATAGATTAGGGCACTGTAATTATTCCTGTTCCCCACCACCTACTTATTCACCTCTTCCCCTTCTCAATGTTATACCATTTTTTGGGAGATTGTCCTAGAAGGATGTTGCTTTTCCTGGCACTCACCAATTAGCCTGTTGTAGAGTGAGTATAGGTCTCTTACCAGAGCTATGAGAGAGCTCCGTGGTATCATCTTGAAATGATAATAAATTTATTCGGACTGGAGGTTAGTTCAGATATCTCCGGATGAGTGGGAGCAACATAGAAGATTGGAAGTGTCATTGTTTTGAACCTTAGGCTGGACCAGCCTACACAATCTTGCTGGCTTCTTGGGTTTGGAAATCCAGCAACACTCTGGGTGGCTACTGCGGTTTGTATCGCGACTAGAACAAGACCCAATAGGCTGATGAAGTTCATGACCTATTAAACTTACTATCTTGTTCAATAAAGTTTGGAGTTTAAAAGATGACTGTTACTTATCAGAGACAATAAAAATGGAATTGTTTATTGCTGATAAGCATGTTAATAAATTATATAGAAGTAAATAATGATGAAGAGAGCATATGTATACTCTCCATACTCCCCACCAGTGACTACATCTACACTTCACATTGCCTGAGAAAAGCAGGACTAACAAAGACTTGATTATGTAGGACTAATATACTGTAATGGCCATCCTGGTCTTTCCTTCCCTCTGCACCGTCAGGCAGAAGTTACAAAATCTCGATAGCATGTGCCACCAGACTCAAGAACAGTTTCTTCCCCTCTGTTATCAAGCTTCTGAATGATCCTTTCTTCAGCTCGGGCACTGTCTGGTTCACCCCTACCCCATAGCGGACATTGGACTTTGTATATGGACTGAACTATATTCTGCACTATATATCTTCCCCTTTGCACGACCTATTGTACTCAAATTTAAATTGATTTTATTTATGGATAGAATTATCTGAACGGATTGGATAGCATGCAAAACAGCTTTTCACTGCACTTTGGTATACTTGACAATAATAGACCTAAGCTAAGCTAAATCTGCAGTGATAATGCAATTTTTCTCACTGAGCAACAACGAATTTGCTTCTATCTCAGCACAGATGTAATAGTAAGATTAAATGAGAACTTACCAGTTCGAAGTTTGATCCTTATTTTATGAGGAGTTACGTTGAGGGATTACGTGAAGAAGCCCCTCCAGGTGCATGCGCGTCATACTTCAAAGCAGCGGCGTGAAAACACAGAAAACAAATAGCCAAATTAACATAGTAAGGCTTTAAGAAGACTAGAACTACCAGATGATCTTTTAGATTATGAGGGTGGGAGCGGAGGGCACGTAATCCCTCAACGTAACTCCTCATAAAATAAGGATCAAACTTCAAACTGGTAAGTTCTCATTTAATCTTACTATTTTACTTCAGAGTCACGTGAGTGACTACGTGAAGATTTCAAAGCTCTGTGTTTTTATGCCGTAGATGCACTCCATACGACAATCTGCTTCGGTTGACACAGTAGTGAACATATAATATTGAACATTGCTTCAAATTATTTAATAACTATTTTTAATTTAATAACAAAAAACAGTAATAACCCCTCTGTCCCAGGGGGAAATTACAAACAATGATATAAAACAAAGCAAATGAATAAATGGAACCCAAAACAGCATGCCCAAACCGTGGCACTGTCTGTACAGGTTTGTCATAGAATTGTGAAAATGTTGATTCTCTAGACCATCCTGCGGCCGCGAGGATTTGGTCTAACGGCACGTCCTGAGCCTTCGCCGCGGTTGTTGATGCCGCCCTGGTGGAGTGAGATTTAAATACATGAGTGTCGACTCCAGCATAATTGAGAACCTGTTTCAACCATATAGAAATAGGTTGTACTGACACTCTTTTATATGGCTTTTTGTGACTAATGAGCAGTCCTGTCTCAGAACCTCTGAGACTCCTTGTTAACTCAATATATTGGCTTAAGTGTTTAACTACACATAAGATTTGGCCAACAGGATATGCTTTAAATGTCACCTTGGTTCCTGCCATACCTGGCCTGCTTCGTTTGATTAAATCATAAACATAAAATGTAATGTAATCTACAGACAAATGCATACAATCTATTCGTAACAATTGTAATGTTTGCACACGTTGTGCTGAAACCAGCGCCATTAGCATAACCACTTTAAGAGTTAATCTCTGCATAGATAATGACGTAATTGGAGCCCATTGCCGAAGCAGCGTGAGAACTATACTGATATCCCAGGTATCTGTATATCTAGGTTAGGAGGGTTTTTGTTAAAAATTCCTCTCATAAATCGGGATACTAATGGATGAGACCAGATAGGTTGTTGTTCTGAAGACTGCCCTAAATAGGAGGAACAAAGCACTCCGAGCACTGTTAATGGCACTATAACTCAAGTGCTCATCAAAATGCAACTTAGCAAGGAACTCCAACACATCACATATGCTTGTAGTATGATAATATATATTGGATGTACACAGAACATCTCCCATTCATTTTATTGAACCACATATTGTTTTGAGTGCTATTTCTAGGCTGCAGTGATAACCTCCATGGACCTGTTCGACAATCCAAGGCCTTGGAATGGTCTGGTCAGAACCTGCAGATCCACAAATGAATACGGTCATGTAACGGGTGACTTTCTCCTGTAACCGGATGCACCAACAAATTACTGCAGCTGGGAATGATCATGAATGGCTGAGCCATCATTCTGAGTACTAATGGGAACCATGGTTGTGTTGGCCAATCTGGGACCACCAAAACACCTGTGGCGGAGTCACGCTCTATTTTGGTGAGGCTTTTCGTGATCAGACAAAATGGAGGAGATGCATAAAAGAATGAGTGCCCCCAATGTAACGAGAATGCAACCACAGCTACTGCACCTGGATCTGGCTCCCATGAAACATATTTAGACAACTGGTGATTTAATCTGGATGCAAACAGATCAATATCTGGCAACCCAAATCGAGTGACAATTGTTTGAAACATTTCAGAATTCAACACCATTCTATATTGTCATTTAAACTTTCGCGACCTATGGTCTGCCACCACATTGTCTATACCTGGTAGATAGATGGCCAAAACCCAGATGTTCCTTGAAATACACCAAGCGCTTACATCAGTCTCTAAGATCACTGAAGGTTCTTGCGCCAAAATGTTATTGGTAGCTTGACTAATGCCCCTGTCTCACTGTGCGAGTTGACCCACGAGGTACCCCGAGTGATAGACTCGTGGCTGCGCACGAGACTGCAAGTGTATGATCAAGTGTGTGGCCGAGTTCCCACGGGTATGTAATTGCTGCGATGTTGCAAGTTCCTCTCCCGAGTTAGCAAGTTCCTCTCCCGAGTTAGCAAGTTCCTCTCCCGTTACTCTTGAGCCAACTGTGAATGAAGGTATGGTTTAATAAAGCAACAATGTTAAAATACATCTCCATCCTGTGGTATTGAGTTTAATTTCAGCGCGGCCGCATCTTATTGATATGACCTACAATGGGAAAATGCGCATTCTACCAAGCATTTCTGTTTTTTTATGTTTTTAAATACTTTTTTGCAATGATCTCTATTTTCAAAATAATTTTAAAAAAGGAAGCAGCCCGGGTGAACTGACATTGAGTGGCCGTTGGGACCCGACAGCAGACGCAGACACACACACACACACACACACACACACACACACACACACACAGAGAGAGAGAGATACACACAGACAGCAGCTGGCCACCACTTCAGAGGAATTAAGCAGCTCGGGTGACTGAGCGGCCACCGGGACCCGACAGTACACACACACACACACACACACACACACACACACACAGATAGACAGAGAGGGAGAGAGAGAGAGACACACACACACACACACACACACAGACACACACACACACACACACCAGACACACACAGAGATACACACAGACAGCAGCTGGTCACCACTTAGAGCAGAGGAATAAGGCAGCTCGGATGACTTTTGAGCGGCCACCGGGGACATCAGACACACACAAGATACCACACAGATAGACAGAGAGGGAGAGAGAGAGAGAGACACACACACACACACACAGAGATACACACAGACAGCAGCTGGCCACCACTTCAGAGGAATTAAGCAGCTCGGGTGACTGAGCGGCCGCAGGGACCCCGACAGTACACACACACACACACACACACACACAACACACACACACAGATAGACAGAGAGGGAGAGAGAGAGACAAACACACACACACACACACACACACACAGAGATACACACAGACAGCAGCTGGTCACCCACTTCAAGGAATGAGGCAGCTCGGATGACTTTGAGCGGCCACCGGGACCCGACATCAGACACACACACAGATACACACAAGATAGACAGAGAGGGAGAGAGGGAGAGAGACACACACACACACACACACACACACACACACACACACACAACACACACAACACACAGAGATACACACAGACAGCAGCTGGTCACCACTTCAGAAGGAATGAGGCAGCTCGGATGACTTTGAGCGGCCACCGGGACCCGACATCAGACACACACACAGATACACACAGATAGACAGAGAGGGAGAGAGAGAAGACACACACACACACACACACACACACACACACACACACACAGATACACACAGACAGCAGCTGGCCACCACTTTCAGAGGAATTATGGCATCCTCGGGTGAACTGAGCGTTCCCCCCCCCCCCCCCGCAGGGACCCGAACAGTAACACACACACACACACACACACACACACACACACACAGATAGACAGAGAGGAGAGAGAGAGAGAGACACACACACACACACACACACACACACAGATACACACAGACAGCAGCTGGTCACCACTTCAAGGAATGAGGCAGCTCGTTGAATGACTTTGAGCGGCCACCGGGACCCCGACATCAGACACACACACAGATACACACAGATAGACAGAGGGACAGTAGAGAGAGACACACACACACACACACACACACACACACACACATACACACACACACACACAGAGATAACACACAGACAGCAGCTGGCCACCACTTCAGAGGAATTAAGCAGCTCGGTGACTTTGAGCGGCCACCGGGACCCGACAGTACACACACACACACAGATACACACACACACAGATAGACAGAGAGGGAGAGAGACAACACACACAACACACATCACACACACACACACACACACACACACACACACACACACACACACATCACACACACACACACACACACACACACAGACAGCAGTGGCCACCACTTCAGAGGAATCAAGCAGCTCGGGTTGACTTTGAGCGGCCACCGACAGTACACACACACACACACACACACACACAACACACACACACACACACACACACACACACACAGATAGACAGAGAGGGAGACACACACACACACCCACACACACACACACACACAACACACACACACACACAGAGAGATACACACAGATAGCAGCTGGCCACCACTTCAGAGGAATTAAGCAGCTCGGGTGACTGAGCGGCCACCGGACCCGACAGTACACACACACACACACACACAACACCACACACACACAGATAGACAGAGAGGGAGAGAGAGAGAGACACACACACACACACACACACACACACACACACACACACACACAGGACAGCAGCTGGGCCACCACTTCAGAGGAATCAAGCAGCTCGGGTGACTTTGAGCGGCCACCGGGACCCGACAGCAGACACACACACAGATACACACAGATAGACAGAGAGGGAGAGAGACACACACACACAACTCAGCGGACCAGGCAGCATCTCTGGAGAGAAGGAATAGAGTCGAGACCCTTCTTCAGACTTACCCGAAATGCAACCCATTCCTTCGCTCCAGAGATGCAGCCTGTCCCGCCGAGTTACTCCTCCAGCATTGTGTGTGTCTATCTCCGGTGTGAACCAGCATCTGCAGTTCCTTCCAATCCCACACTCTCGGCCCCGGGGGGGTGGATGGAGCATCACACGTGGACACATCCCACCCACCACCCCAGACTTGCCCCTACGGCAGTCTTTAAGCCGTTCATTGAGACAGAGTGAAGCCACGGGGACAAGTGGCAGAAAGGCCGAAGATAGACACGAAATGCTGGAGTAACTCTGCGGACAGGCTGCATCTCTGGAGCGAAGGAAAGTCTGAAGAAGGGTCTCGACTCTATTCCTTCTCTCCAGAGATGCCTGGTCCGCTGAGTTATAAACTCCAGCATTTTGTGTCTATCTTTGGTTCAGTCTTACGAGCAAAAGAACAGATTATTAAAGTTCCCACGGTACACTCACGAGACACTAAGATAAACGCACGGGGCCACTACGTTATTACAACGAGTTTAAATGTTTCCATTTTACACTTGAACAGTTAATTTGACTCGTGGAAAAAATCAAACATCTTTGATTTTTTTCACGAGTTAACAAGTTTCCCGAGTACCTGCCGTTAGCGCCACGAGTCGATAACTCGTGCGAGTTCCGACGTTCCCGCTACGTGATCACCACGAGTGAAAACTCGGGGTCACTCGTGGGCCAACTCGCACAGTGAGACAGGGGTTTAACATTAATAATCCACCACTGCAATTCTGCTGGGGCTGTGGTTGGTAACTGCATAACCCGATCAAAATGGCCTGCATGCTCTTTTAGTGCTTGTTCTCTTGCTCTTTGCAAATGTTGATAATGCAAAGGTCTGAACTGTACTGCAGGGAAAGCTGCTACCAATTTCCCAATGACCTTAGCGACTTCTCGGATGAAGGGATAAAGTTTTAGTGTGGCAAGTACAGACATTAGCAATATCCACAACCTTGTCTGTTGGTAATGTTACTGTCATATCAACTGAATCAATAAGAAATCCCAAATACTCGATATTTTGGGTTGGCTGTAACTTGGACTTAGTTGGATGGACCAAAAACCCTAATGTTTCAAACACATTTTTGGTTGCTGCAACCGACTCTTCAGCTGACTCTTTAGTGTTGCTGATAATTAAGATATCATCTAAATAAGCCATGACAATGTGATTATGGGCCCTCAATAGCCCCAGCACAGTTTTAACCATTTTAGTAAATAGCCTAGGTGCTGAACCTAATCCATTAGGCAATGCTTTGTATTGCCACAGCTGTCCCATCCAATTAAATTTCAAATACCTGTGATAATGAGCATGAATTGGCAACTGAATAATATGCATCTTGCAAATCAATAGTTTCCCATCTAACAGCCCTGTGATACCAGTGTTTAGCAGTAACGAAGGTGTCCATTTTAAAATGCCTATAGAGAACTGAAGAATTTAAGTGAGTGAGGTCCAGAATTACTCTACAACCCCCATCTTTTTTAGGTCTGGGGAATATATTAGACACAAATTGTTGAGGATGATTAATGGCTTTCTCAATCACTCCTTTTTGCATAAACTTTAAATCTCATTGTTTACCTGTTCAGTCTCTGGAGCAGAAACACCAACATTTATTAGGCTTGTGCTGTTGAGGTGGATCATCCCTGAGATAAACTCAATGGTAGAACCTGACAAAGTATTTAGTATAAACATATCAGATGTTATACAGCACCATTCATTATAAAACAATTGTAATTTACCTCCAATAGGAGGTTGTCCACCAGAAACGTTATCGTTAACAAAAATTCCCTGTACCTCTACAGTTGGCCTGTAAGTCTGTTGTCTGCCCATATTGGGGCTGTAGCCGGTCTGTCTTGGTGGATAAACTCGTTGCCCCACTGGCGTCCCCCTGCTGGGCCCAGCACCTGGATCCGACCTTCGGTACATTAAACCAGGCTTTCGAATAGGTAGCCTTGAGATGCTTGGCTTCATTAAAAACCTCATCATCAATTTCACAAATTTGCTTGACAAGGTCTGCTCCAAACAGGAATTCAGGCGTTTGTACATTAGTTGCCTTACATAAAGCAGCAAATTTTTGATTGAGTGTTGGCCTGATGGCGATTTTCCTGATGCAATTTACCTCAAAAAATGAATTGGATAAAAGAGCCAACATATCTTTTTGAGTTTGAGTAATCATTGTCCCTTTGACCATTGTGCCAAATGCAGTGATTGCTGCAGCCACCAGTTGGAGGACTTGTTGATACCGAACCTCCTGTCCCCTCATAGAAGGACTCATGGGTGCCCAGATTGCTGGGTTCACCGTGGGCGCTTTCAATGATGCACAATTGACAGGTGTCTTATATTTGCCAGTAGTCTCTTGACAGTAGTCTACTGGCAAATATAAGACACCTGTCAATTATGCATCATAGCTTGCTGGAGCTGGTGAGACACTAAATAATTGATATTGTTGGCAAGATACTCGTCCATTGCCTCACCAGTCCCCTCCGGAATAGCAAAACTCATTGCTATTTCCGGGACACCCGGAGCGTGGCTCTTGTGCTCTGGTGTATGCACATGAGCAGGGACACCAGAATCAGGGTCAGCTTCATCCTGCCCTGCTTCTTGCAAGTCATACTGTAGGGAGGCATCCTCCAGTCCTAAACAAGGCGCTGGAAGGAAATCCCCTTGCTGATACTCCACATATTCTTCTTGATATGGGCCTTCTTGAGCAGCTGGGGAATCACTAGGGCCTTTGACACTTGATTTATCAAAGTTTGGAGCATCTTCTCCATATTTTGCATCCTCCCCCACATTCTTTTATTATCTGGAGGAGAGTCTCCTTCTTCTTCAGACTCGAATGACAAAACCGTTCTGATAGACTTTCTTTTAGCCTTCCTATGGCTATCAGTGGCCTCAGGCTCCCGAGTCCCTGGAGCTGGTGTAGAAAGTTCACTATCTAGTATAACGGCTGTCGGTAAACCGGCACCCGGTATCGGAACCGGCGTTGCCTCTGTAATCTGCCGATCCAATCTAATTTGTGAATCCGCATCGCTGGACCCACACTTGCCGCGAACTCTCCTACCTGACTGCTCCATACCACCGACTCCTACTGACGGCTCGAGCCAGCTTGACGGAGTTTAAATACTTCCAGGCAAAGTTTTCAAAACCACTTACCTGTGAAGTTTCTACTTACCGCTGCTCTCCAGCCCGTTCAGTGCGACATGCACGGACGTAATGACGCGCATGCGCCTGGCGGGGCTTCTTCACATAGTCACTCACGTGACTCCGAAGTAAAATCAATGGTCACAACTTGATCACCCACAGTTCTTACAATTTCTATCTACTTCCTCTACAATATTACCATGCACATCCCCTTGACCTATCCCACTTCAATCACTTGCACCAACCATTATTAACAGAATTCTCCCTAGAATCGCCTTCTCAAACTCTCAAATTGCTTATCATTGTTACTCTGCTCATCATTTTGCCTATGCAAGGATTTGGGGCGTGCAGGTTGCACCATTAGTACCAGAAGGTGATGCAGTCACCTGGATTAAAAGTGAGCTTCTAAGATATGTCTTGATGTTTAATATCTGCTCTTGTTTCTTTTCCTTTGCAACTTACAATGACTTTTGGCAGTATATTAAAGTCAGTGCATAAGTAATTTTATGTCAAGAAGCCATAATGTAATTGTAATTAATTTATTAGCCAAGTATGTAAAAACATACAAGGAATTTGATTTTCCATACAGTCTTATCAAAAAAGCAACAAGACACACAACTACATTAATGTTAACATAACCATCCACCACAGCGGCTCCCCACATTTCTCACCATGATGGACGGCAATAAAGTATTTTCTTCTTTCCTCATTTTCCCGCAGCCTGGCAGTCCAACCGTCCGCAGTTGGGGCGATCGAAGCACCCGCAGCCGGTGATCGAAGCTCCCGCATCGGGGCGGTCGAAGCTCCAGCAATCGGGCAGTCGAAGCTCCTGCGGTTGGAGCTCCCGAAGTCGGACCCTAACCAAGGGACCGCCAGCTTCATGATGTTAAGTCTGCAGGTTTCTGCGGTTGGAGCTCCCCAGCAGAGGGACGGCCAACTCCTCGATGTTTGCCGCAGTGCGGATGGAGAAACGATTAAAAAAGTGGCATCTCCGTCGAGGAAAGAGATTTTAAAAAGTTTCCCCCACCCCCCACATAATACAAAACTTAAGATACACTAAAACATACATTTAACAACAGACTAAAAACAACAAAAGAGGAAAAGGGCGAGACAGACCTTTGGTGAGGCTGCCATCGTACGGCGCCACCTGTATGTAGAGCCATTACTGAAGCCTAAAGTTCCAAATAGCACTTGAATGAATGAATTAATTCAAAATATATTATCACATGCGACAAGTCCACGTAAAATTCTTTGCTCGCCTACCCAAGGTATACAAATAGTCGCCACATAATGGGTGTTTACAAAGTTACAAAGTATCCCGCGCCAAGTCCCCCTTTGTTCACCCCCCCCTCCCTCACGGTGGTCCCCCGCGCCGGGTCCCCAATGTTCTTCCCCCTCCCTCATGACGGTCCCCCCATGCCGAGTCCTCCTTTGTTCTTTCCCCCAGCAGAGGCCTCCTCACTCCATGTGGTCCATCCTGGTCCGTCCATCGGCGCCTTCATTGATCGCCGCACCGACCTCTCCACTATATAACCATATAACCATATAACAATTACAGCATGGAACCAGGCCCTCTCGGCCCTTCCAGTCCGTGCCGATCATTTGTTTTCCCCAAGTCCCATCTACCTGCACTCAGACCATACCCCTCCATTCCCTTCCCGTCCATATACCTATCCACTTTACTTTTAAATGTTAAAATCGATCCTGCCTCCACCACTTCTGCTGGAAGCTCATTCCACACAGCCACCACCCTCTGAGTAAAGAAGTTCCCCCGCACGTTACCCCTAAACATCCGTCCCTTAATTCGCATGTCATGCCCTCTTGTTTGAATCTTCCCTACCCTTAATGGGAAAAGCTTATCCACGTCAACTCTGTCTATCCCTTTCATCATTTTAAAGACCTCAATCAAGTCCCCCCTTAACCTTCTGCGCTCCAAAGAATAAAGACCTAACTTGTTCAACCTTTCTCTACAACATAGTTGCTGGATTCCAGGCAACATTCTAGTAAATGTGAGGGGGAACTTCTTTACTCAGAGGGTGGTGGCTGTGTGGAATCAGCTTCCAGCAGAAGTGGTGGAGGCAGGATCGATTTTAAAATTTAAGAGTAAAGTAGATAGGTATATGGACGTGAAGGGAATGGAGGGGTATGGTCTGAGTGCAGGTAGATGGGACTAGGGGAAAACAAATGGTCGGCACGGACTGGAAGGGCCGAGAGGGCCTGTTTCCGTGCTGTAATTGTTATATGGTTATATGGTTAAATCTCCTCTGTACTCTCTCTATTTTGTTGACATCCTTCCTATAATTAGGCGACCAAAATTGTACACCATACTCCAGAATTGGTCTCACCAATGCCTTGTACAATTTTAACATTACTTCCCTGCTCCTATATTCAATGCTCTGATTTATAAAGGCCAGCACACCAAAGACTTTCTTTACCACCACATCTACATGCGATTCCACCTTCAGGAAACTATGCACAGTTATTCCTAGATCTCTCTGTTCCACAGCATTCCTCAATTCCCTACCATTTACCATGTACGTCCTATTTTGATTTGTCCTGCCAAGATGTAGCACTTCATACTTATCAGCATTAAACTCCATCTGCCATCCTTTCAGCCCACTTTTCCATATGGCCCAAATCTCTCTGTAGACTTTGAAAATCTACTTCATTATCTATAACACCACCTATCTTAGTAATCATCTGCATACTTACTTTATCCAATTTTCCACCCCATCATCCAGATCATTGATGTACATGACAAAACAACAGTGGACCCAACACAGATCCCTGAGGCACCCCACTGGTCACCGGCTTCCAAACCTGACAAACAGCCATCCACCATTACTCTCTGACATCTCCCCTTCATCCACTGTTGAATCCATCTTGCTTACTCCGCCATTAACACCCAAAGATTGAACCTTCTTAACCAACCTTCCATGGGGAACCTTGTCAAAGGCCTTACTGAAATCCATATAGACAACACCACTGCTAAATTACCCCCTCATCAATTTCCTAGTAACCGCTTCAAAAAAATTCAAGGTTTGTCAAACATGACCTTCGAGGCACAAATCCATGTTAACTGTTCCTGATCAGACCCTGTTTATCCAGATGCTTATATATATTATCTCTAAGTATCCATTCCATTAATTTTACCACCACTGACGTCAAACTAACAGGTCTATAATTGCTAGGTTTATTCTTTGAACCCTTTTTAAACAATGGAACAACATGCGCAGTACGCCAATCCTCCGGCACTATTCCCGTTTCTAATGACATTTGAAATATTTCTGTCATAGCTCCTGCTATTTCTACACTAACTTCCCTCAATGTCCTAGCGAATATCCTGTCAGGACCTGGAGATTTACCCACTTTTATATTTTTCAAAAGTGTTAGTACTTCGTCCTCTTTGAATCTCATAGTTTCCATAGCTACTCTACTTTTTTCCTTACTTCACACAGTTCAATATCCTTCTCCTTGGTGAATACCGAAGAAAAGAAATTGTTCAATATCTCCCCCATCTCTTTTGGCTCTGCATATAGCTGTCCATTCTGTCTCTCTAATAGTCCAATTTTATCCCTCGTTATCCTTTTGCTATCAATATAGCTGTAGAAACCCTTTGGATTTACTTTCACCTTTCTTGCCAAAGCAACCTCATATCTTCTTTTAGCCTTCCTAATTTCTTTCTTAAATTCTGTTTTTTACATTCTTTATACTCTCTCTAGCACCTCATTTACTCCATGCCTCCTATAATTATTGTAGATATCTCTCTTTTTTCGAAAAACAAGTGTCCAATTTCCCTTGAAAATCATGGCTCTTTCCAATTTTTACTATTTCTTTTCAACCTAACAGGGACATAAAGATTACTCTTACAATTTCCCCTTTAAATGTCCTCCATTTCTCTTCTACATCCTTCCCATGAAACAAAGTGTCCTAATTCACTCCTTTAAAATCCTTATGCATTCCCTCAAAGTTAGCCTTTCTCCAATCAAAAATCTCCACCCTAAGTCCAGTTCTGACTCTCTCCATAATTATATTGAAACGAATGGTATTGTGATCACTGGTCCGAATGTGCTCACCAACGCATACCTCCGTCACCTGACCTGCCTCATTTCCTAACACGAGGTCCAGCACTGCCCCTTCTCTGGTCGATACCTCTATGTACTGCTGCAAAAAACTATCCTGCACACATTTTTACAAACTCCAAACCATCCAGCCCATTTACAGAATGTGTTTCCCAGTCTATTTTTGAAAATTGAAATCTCCCACAATCACTACCTTGTGCTTAACTACTAATATCTGCTATCTCCTTACATATTTGCTCTTCCAATATATCGCTCCCCATTTTGGCGGTCTATAATACTCCCCTAAAAGTGTTGCTACACCGTTCCCACTTCTCATTCCAGCCAAATAGCCTCCCTAGAACGAGCCCTCTAATCTATCCTGCCAAAGCACTGCTGTAATATCCTCTCTGACAAAGCAATGCAACACCTCCACCTCTGGTCCCTCCAATTCTATCACACCTGAAGCAACAAAATCCTGGAATATTTAGTTTCCAATCACAGCTGTCCTGCAACCATGTTTCACTGATTGCCACAACATCATATTTCCAGGAGTCAATCCAGGCTCTAAGTTCATCCACCTTTCTTACAATGCTCCTAGCATTAAAATATACACATTTTAGAAACCTACCATCCCTTATTCTCTGTCTATTATCTTTTTCCTCTTTCTCGTCTACATTTTGGGTCCGAGTGCTTCCCTTCTCTGCCTCTTGCCCCACACCCTGTCCCCTAGCCCCCTCTACCCGAGTCCCTCCCCCCAGCCTTTCTAGTTTAAAGTCTCCCCAGAAGCCTTTGCAAATCTCTTGCTAGTGCTCTCCAGTCTTCGGACGCATCCATGGCGCCGACACGGGACCCAGCTGTCTCAATGCAGTCTCAATGATGTCACAGCCCTAAGACCACACTAATAATATAGACGATTTCCTGAGTAATTTCCCAGTACCTTCCACTTCCATATTTTTCTATCTTCTATAACTAATTATTTTTTTTTAATTACATTTCTTTATAATTTATGTAATATTCATTTGGAATATTTTACAGATCGAGTCTCCAAGGCTTGTCTCTCTATCTATCTGAATATTCGCCATCACTCATTATCATTTAAGTTTTTTTCCTACCTCATTCATTTTTTAGTTGCTTGTGATACTTTGGGGAGGCCCATACTTTTAAATATCACCCCAAATGCTGCCTACAGAGAGGTATAGTCTGCGATCGTGAGAGCACCTTCTCATCTGCCTAGAGCCAACTTTCCAAATATTTAGAAACAAGAAACTGCAGATGCTGGTTTTACATAAAAGACACAAAGTGCTGGAGCAACTCAGCAGATTACCTCCCATGCTTTGTCCTGCCCCTCCTTACTTCCAGATTCCTTCCCCTCCCCCACGATCAGTCTGAAGGAGGATCCCGACCCGAAACATCACCTATCCACGTTCTCCAGTGAGTTACTTGTGTCTTTGAATCTTTTGCAGGCCAAAATATTTGCAAGTGGATAGTCATTTCCTTTAATCTTTTGCTTCATCAAGCAGCCTTCATTTGGTCATAATTGTTTAAATTTCCATCAGTGAATATGACTTTATATTTCAAACTGTTCAACCCATGCAATTATTCCCAAAAGTTAAAAGCTGATTTAAATAATTCCAACTAATTAATATTGTTTCATTTTACTATTTGAATTTTACATTTTCACTGCATGAATACTAATACCTTCATGAATTTAAATTAATTCATTACTTAAATATAATCTTAAAAAAAAACATAGGCTTGTGTTTCCAAGATTAAATGGCTGTTATCCAATGTGACCAGAAGTGTGATATTATCAGTCGGGTATTATGCAGTCACTATTACCAACATTATATATAATGGAAGTTGAACTGACATTGTTAAGAATAATCGAAGATAGACACAAAATGCTGGAGTAACTCTTCGGACTGAAGAAAGGTCTTGACCCAACACATCACCTATTCCTTCTCTTCAGAGATGCTGTCTGTCCCGCTGAGTTACTCCAGCATTTTGTGTCTATCTTCCGTTTAAAGCAGCATCGGCAGTTCCTTCCTACACATTGTGAAGAATAACAGTATGTCCTGGGAATCTCCATGGGTAATGCCATAAAATATATGCCAGTCTTAAGGTTGGATTGCACTGGTATGGTTGATGATAAGTCAATGAATGAAGAGCACGTCAAGTTTTGAAACAGAAGATTATATGGTTATCAAATATTTGCACAGCATAATATCAATGTAAAATTTACAAATAAATAGATGTGACATTCTCATTAGTTTCCTTCGAACCAAAATCATAATATGGATCTGCACTGACTTTGTTTATGCAGTTATTAAGAAAGACAGGGACATTAGGAGCTCTGTGATGGAGTAGAATGCTGTGTTAAAGTGGAGAAAAGATTATTGGAGCATACGCTCTGGAAGATAGCAGAGATTAGTCTTGTCACCTTTGTTACTAGTAGTATTTCTAATTATATACAAAGCCATCTTTGTGATGAAAGTAGGCATTGCTAGGTTCAGGGAGAAAATATTTAAAAGCTAAAGGTGAATTTTTAAAAAACCCACAAAACAAAGAAGTATCTCAGCAGGTGAGGCGGCATCTGTGGAGAACATGCGTAGGTGATGTTTTAATCACGTGGGGTTTTTTCGGCCAACCTGGAAGTATAAATATAAAACTCAGCAGATAAAACAGGAATTTATGTAAATTTATTTTAGAACTAAAAATCCTGTGTGACTTTTTAATGAAACGTATGCATAAGAAGGGTAAAATTCCCAGGTACATTTTTAACTTCTGATTATTTGCTATTACTTATTGATATTAACAGACCTGGAATAATAGAGGCAACATTAAAAATACATTGCTTTACAGCTTTTCATGTTAACTGCTTGGCCATATTTTAAAAGTGCAGTTGTCCATCCAACTGACAAGAACACAATCAATTTTTATTGAATTTAATCAAAATTTATGCTCTTAGGAGCCTGTTGAACCTCAAATTGATAATTTTCATCCATGCACTGAAGTCTCTTTACATCATTATCCTTCATCTCTTCATTGTCTCTGCAAGCTCCATCAATCCAACAACTCTTCATTTCAGAGATTTGGGCCTTTTCTGAATCTATCCTCCCTTCATTCCAAAACACAAAGAGCTGGAAAAAGTCAACTTCTGTGGAGGTGAAGTTTTGAACAGAATCTTCTACTGATGAAAGATTCCAGCCCAAAACGTTGTCTGTCCATTCCTTCCTCAGAAGTTGCCTGACCTATTGAGTTCCTCCCGCAAATTGTGTTTTGCTCAGGATTCCAGCATCTGCAGTTTGTTGCCTTCAGTCACGAAAATCTTGGAATTCTTCCCCTGTTCTGCAACACCCTTTAATGTTAATATCATCGTTAGTAACCACTTATTTGATTAAAACTTTAATTTACTCTTCCTAACATTCCATTCCACACCTTTGCAAGGCATTTCGAGATATATTTTTACGTTAATTGTGCCACTGATTTCAGCAGCCAGTGTTCATAAAACACTGTACTTTTAACAAGCTGGATAAAATCTGGAGAAATGATAAACGTATCTCAAAACAAAGATCTAACTATTTTGTAAACATCTTATTTAGTCTACTTACCGAATTGAAGAGTCTGATTTTTAAAAAAAGACACTTCTAACATAAATTTCTTTTCAAGTCTTGTTTGGATAGATACGGTGATGACCTAGATAGACAGGAAGGAATGCGGGAGCCACCAGAAGCCAAATTGCTCAACAATCAGTCTGAAAATTACTTGTCAAGCATTAGTCAGAGGGAGTTTTTTTAAAGACAGTAATTCAGGTTGAAGCTAGCTGACATTAAAAAAATTATGATGTATTGAGTAAAAGTCAGCATAGATTTGTTAAAGGCAAATTATGCTTGATTAACTTGATTGGACTCTTCAGTGAAATGACAGAAAGGTTAAATGAGTGTGTTATGACTTTGGATGTGGACTTCCAAGAGTCAAAGCACCAGATAAGTGAAAGTAAAGCCCTTTAGATTAACGGGATGCAACAATTTAGTAATTTAAGTCTATGCTGGTTCATATTATCAATGATCCAAAATCTAAATATTCTGTTCTACTACCCTTGCAATTGGCGCAGTTTATTTTCATTTGTTCCAGATACTTCATGATCTTGAACACTTCTATCAACTCCCTTTAACCTTCTCCATGCCATGAGGATAAGGAAAGAATTCTAGAAATGTTTCTAATTCTAGAAACATTTAAGATGTTTCTAAAGATAGGTGTGAGGGTCCGGTGGTATTTTCCAGAGACAGATATTGAGAACACTACAATGTTTGCTACAGTAGGCCCTCACAATAACGAACCTTGGAGAGGAGGGGGATGGTGTCTGTTAATGCTGATTGTCCGCTATAACCGAGTGAGCGGAGTAAAGTTTAACCCAAGGCTGGGACAGAAGAAACTCGGCATTGGGGGGTTGTTAGACAAGCAAGAATTCACAGGTCGGGGAGCTGCAGAGCTCCCAGCTCCACATGCAGTGCACCAGGGACGGATCCGGTATTCACGCCGCCTTCATGCTGCTCACTCTCCCTTCTATTTACTGTATTCATTAAGGACCAGATAGAAACATAGAAACATAGAAATTAGGTGCAGGAGTAGGCCATTCAGCCCTTCGAGCCTGCACCGCCATTCAATATGATCATGGCTGATCATCCAACTCAGTATCCCGTACCTGCCTTCTCTCCATACCCTCTGATCCCCTTAGCCACAAGGGCCACATCCAACTCACTCTTAAATATAGCCAATGAACTGGCCTCAACTACCCTCTGTGGCAGAGAGTTCCAGAGACTCACCACTCTCTGTGTGAAAAAAGTCTTTCTCATCTCGGTCTTAAAGGATTTCCCCCTTATCCTTAAGCTGTGACCCCTTGTCCTGGACTTCCCCAACATCGGGAACAATCTTCCTGCATCTAGCCTGTCCAACCCCTTAAGAATTTTGTAAGTTTCTATAAGAACACCCCTCTCAATCTCCTAAATTCCAGAGAGCATAAACCGAGTCCTATCCAGTCTTTCTTCATAAGACAGTCCTGACATCCCAGGAATCAGTCCTGGTGAACCTTCTCTGCACTCCCTCTATGGCAGTAAATGTCCTTCCTCAGATTTGGAGACCAAACACTGTACGCAATACTCCAGGTGTGGTCTCACCAAGACCCTGTACAACTGAAAGTAGAACCTCCCTGCTACCTGTACTCAAATCCTTTTGCTATGAAAAGGTAACATACCATTCGCTTTTTTCACTGCCTGCTGCACCTGCATGCCTACTTTCAATGACTGGTGTACCATGACAACCCAGGTCTCGCTGCATCTCCCCTTTTCCTAATCGGCCACCATTTAAATAATAGTCTGTTTTCCTGTTTTTGCCACCAAAGTGGATAACCTCACATTTATCCACATTATACTGCATCTGCCAAACATTTGCCCAACTCACCCAGCCTATCCAAGTCACCTTGCCAGTCTCCTAGCATCCTCCTCACAGCGAACACTGCCCCCCAGCTTAGTGTCATCCGCAAACTTGGGATATTCCTTCAATTCCCTCATCCAGATCATTAAATATATATTGTAAATAGCTGGGGTCCAGCACTGAGCCCTGCGGTACCCCACTAGTTTACTGCCTGCCATTGTGAAAAGGACCCCGTTTACTCCTACTCTTTGCTTCCTGTTTTGCCAGCCAGTTCTCTATCCACCATCAATACTGAACCCCTAATACCATATGCTTTAAGTTTGTATACTAATCTCTTATGTGGGACTTTGTCGAAAGCCTTCTGGAAGTCCAGATATACCACATCCACTGGTTCTCCTTATCCACGCTACTAGTTACATCCTCGAAAAATTCCACAAGATTCGTCAGACATGATTTACCTTTTGGTAAATCCCATGCTGACTTTGTCCAATGATTTCACCACTTTCCAAATGTGCTGCTATCCCATCTTTAATAACTGACTCTAGCAGTTTCCCCACTACCGATGTTAGACTAACTGGTCTGTAATTCCCCATTTTCTCTCTCCCTCCCTTCCTTAAAAAGAGGGTTACATTTGCTACCCGCCAATCCTCAGGAACTACTCCAGAATCTAAAGAGTTTTGAAAGATTATCACTAATGCATCCACTATTTCCTGAGCTACTTCCTTAAGTACTCTGGGATGCAGCCTATCTGGCCCTGGGGAATTTATCGGCCTTTAATCTATTCAATTTACCCAACACCACTTCCCGACTGACCTGGATTTTCACTCAATTCCACCTTTGACCCACAGTCCCCCTGCTATTTCAGGCAGATTATTTATGTCTTACCTTAGTGAAAGACGGAACCAAAGTAGTTTAATTCAATTGGTCCGCCATATCCTTGTTCCCCATGATCAACTCACCTGTTTCTGACTGTAAGGGACCTACATTTGTTTTAACTAACCTCTTTCTCTTCACATATCTATAAAAACTTTTGCAGTCAGTTTTTATGTTCCCTGCCAGTTTTCTTTCATAATCTATTTTTCCTTTCCTAATTAAGCCCTTTGTCCTCCTCTGCTGGTCTCTGAATTTCTCCCAGTCCTCTGGTATGCTGCTTTTTCTGGCTACTTTGTACGCATCATCCTTTGCTTTGATACTATCCCTGATTTCCCTTGTTATCCACGGATGCACTACCTTCCCCGATTTATTCTTTTGCCAAACTGGGATGAACAATTTTTGTAGTTCATCCATGCAGTCTTTAAATGTCTTCCATTGTATATCCACCGTCAACCCTTCTAGAATTAATTGCCAGTCAATCTTGGCCAATTCACGTCTCATACCCTCAAAGTTACCTTTCTTTAAGTTCAGAACCATTGATGAATTTAAACTTTAGAATAAGAAGCAACTGACGGAGGAACTCGGTGTCAGGCAAGATTTTTGGAGGGAAATGGACATCCAACATTGTGGGCAGACAACTCAGTGGGACAGGTAACATCCCTGGAGAGAAGGAATGGGTGAGATTTCAGGTTGTGACCCTTCTTCAGACCATTCCTTCTCTCCAGAGATGTTGCCTGTCCCACTGAGTTACTCCAGCACTTTGTGTCACCCATTCCTTCTTCCAGTGATGCTGCCTGTCCCGTTGAGTTACTGCAGCATTTTGTGTCTATCTTTGGTTTACACCAGCATCTGCAGTTCCTTCCTACACACTCTCACGACATTGGTGGTCAGAACTCAGAGCACATTACCAACACACACTTTGGAATCAAAAATACAATACAAAAATCTATCTTTCCCCCTCAACTCCATTTTCCTGCCTTCTTCCTGTAAACTTTGACACTTTTATCAATCATGTCTAAAGTGAATGGTATAGGTGCATTTAATAGGATCTGGAAAAGTATATGAGAGTAATATTGATGAATTTAGATAAGGAAAGAGAAAAGGTAATTCGACTGGAGCACAAAGAATCAACATAGACTGGGTTTTGCTAACTAGCTTGCTTTTAACTCCTTTAATGAACTGAAATGGACAGAGAAATCTGAAGTTTATGTACAGAGATATTTTTAAGGTAGTATGACATGTTGAGAAAGCTATTATCAATGTGTGTGAGAAATCTTATTGTATCAATAGAGGATGAGAAACCACATGTAAGAAAGTCATGGCAAATCTATATTCTTCAGCTGGAATAGTTAGTAAAATTCTTGTTGCTGTACTTTTGGAAAGATGTCAACGATGAGCATGTTAGTTACATGAAGAGTCTAGGACAGAGGTGGGGAACCTGCGACCTTAAGGCCACATGCGGTCTTCTAGGCCATTAAGTGTGGCCTTTTGAATGAATCCAAAATTTGTAGATTTTTAGTCCTTTTATTTTACTTCGGAGTCACGTGATTGACTAAGTGAAGAACCCCGTCCAGCCACACGTGCGTCATTACATCAGACGCATTGGTGCACGTCGACCGGTTGGAGCAGAACAGCTCCTCCAGCGGTTAGTTTAAACTTCATATGTTTTTGTTCCTCTTTTATTATTTTTATTTTAATCTTTAAATGAACGTATTTAAAATACCAAAGCGTAAAAGAAGATTCAACGACATAATCCTCATCGACTGACGGCCACAATTAAAACATTAGTAAATCATGAGGGCTATTTTAACAAAATAATGTACATTTTGAAGTATGTCTAATTGAAGTTTCTTGGATGCGGCATTCCAACATGAAAAGGTTCCCCACCCCTGGTCTTGGGAAAGTAGGGTTGTTCAATTATATCAGATAAGGTTTAAAGATGATATGAATGGGGTGATGTGTGCACAAGATGCTGGAATCTAGAGCTGCTAGAGGAACTTAGCATGTTAGACAGTATCTGTGGAAGGAAATGGACTGTAAATATTTAGTGTTGATATCCTTCATCTGACTGAAAGAGTAGAGAGGAGATAGACAGAATAGAGTGGTGGGAGAGAGAGATGGGACAAGAGTTAGCAAATGATAGGCGGATACATGTCATAAAGCGTTGATTGTCAAATGGGACGGCTGCAGATAATCATGTCCTGTTTAGATAAATAAGGAGAAATGGTTTCTCGTATCAGAAGAGTTGATTAAAAAGTGGAGATAGATTGGCAAAAAAAAGAACAGAGGCAGCACAGGGAAATATATTAGTGTGCAGTCAGTTATTAGGATCAGAAACACACATCTAAAGGGTGAAGGCATATTCAAAAGAGAATCGTCTGATTCAAAAGAAAATTCAATAAATACATTGAGCTAAATAATTTACAGAGAGAATGACAAACTGCGGTTAAGTGGATGGTGGTACAAAGAACCCAGTACAATAGATCAATAGCCTCTATGGGTTCCGTTATGCAACAACTAGTTCCTTGGTTTGCTATTGCAAATGTTCAGGCTAAAAACTCCAATCTAATCAATGTATTGAGATTATAATAAAATAATGCTCTTTTAAATCATGCAAACTAAAAATAGAACAGGTACTATGAAAGTGGTACTGGCCCTTTATGTATAAGAAAGCAAGTAACTGATTTTTCTTGGTATATTTGTATCTAAATATAACCAAACATGTAATTGCTAAGCTCGACCATGCAGTATCAATAAAACATCAATTCAAAGCATGAAATACTGCACGACAATAAGATAGAACAATTCCACAAGAATATATTGAAGTGGTAAGATCTTTAAGAATGTGTAAGGTATTATGAAATGGAAAAACTCATGGATCCTATGGAAATATTTTAAAAATAACCAAACACAAAATGCGTGTTTATGCTTTTTAACATATTGGAAGCAGATCATCCATTTGGATAGGAACTGAAATGTATCTATCCCAGATTTTCCAACAGCTGACAAAAATAATAAACAGATAAAAACACATGGAAACTAAAGTTAATGTTACCGAATCTCTGCCAAAAGTATTAGTGTAATGATGCCATAATCTAGGTGGTCGGAGATAGCATTTGGAGTGAAACTCCCTCACAGTGAGTCTGCACCTCCAATTGTGAGCATTTCAATAATATTTAGGAGCAATATGAATATCTGTGTGTATTATAACCATGCACATCAGAGTAATAGTCACAACAATGAGTTCCTCTGATTTTATCAATAATAATTCATTAACTCTTTTTGAGTTCAACCATTTTGCTCATCTTTGCTTGTGCTTTTGCACTGCTCTTATTTACAAGTAAGAAGCTACGAGATCCTGGGAGTAATTCTTTGGATGTTCCTTCTTTAAAGAAAAAGATATCCTCTTTTATAAGTGTTTCAAAATAAGTATTTAATGCTGGCTGAAAACTGGAAAAGAGGGATTAGGGGATAAAAATTGACCGATTGTATGATTCTAATTAGTAATTTGTAGTACAATTTAACTTTTTTGTGGATGACACCAAATTGGCCAGGTGTCGTCAAACCAGAGTAGGTTAGCAAGAACTTAAGGGAAGAAATGAATGAGCCAGACCCGACTGACCTGTGGCTGATGGCATCATCGAGAACTGCCAGTTCTGTCCTGTGTGCTGGGGTTAACTTGTTTGATTTGCATGCTTGTGCATTAGAGTGTGGGATTCAGAGCTAGGCTGTAGGTCAGATGCCGAGCAGGAGTATAGAGGTGGAGAACAAATATTCTGAACAGCAATAATCTGAACAGCTTCCTGATATGTGTAAGAAGAAACTGCAAATGCTGATTTAAACCAAAGATAGACACAAAAAGCTGGAGTAACTCAGCTGTCTCTGTCTCTGTCTCTGTCTCTGTCTCTGTCTCTGTCTCTGTCTCTGTCTCTGTCTCTGTCTCTGTCTCTGTCTCTGGGCCTCCATGAAAGGCTCTCCGTGAGAAGTTGCGGTTATCGTTGGCAATGTCGTCGTCTTCTTCTTGCGTATGGTGTGCACAGCCTAAAGTTGTAGGATAACTTGTTTTATTTGATTGTGCATGCCAGGTTGATTGCATTCGTCGAAACAGGGCAGACCACGTGAAGGTTGCAATCTCCCAGCCCTGCCCCATTGTGATGTCATTTGTAAATGAGATCCATTGTGATTGGACGTCTGTGAGATGGCACTGTGACATCATCAATGGAAGGTGCTGAAAGTGTTTCCTCCTGAAAAGCAGTTTAATTTTGGAAATAAACAATTAAAACTTCAAAAAGTTCGGAAATATAGGTTGGAAGGCGACGGGAAGATGGTTATCCCGTCGTGGGGAAAAATGTGAGTAGAATGGGTGAAAATGGGAAGACTGTGGCCTAGCATTTGGAATAAAATAGGAATTAACCAGATCTTGGCCGGATGACACACATATACATACGAGAGGAGTTTTAGTAATATAGATAGAGCCAAAAAAAGATTACTCTTTGGACACCAGAGCCAATAGGTTATGGCCACCAGGGAAGATTGAATATTGTTCTGCATTATTTCATGAACAATGAGAAGTAACTTTGCAATAATCTTTAATGTTATAAAAGGATCATATTAAACAGAACAATGAAGATGTTCCAAATGGCAAGTGTAACAAGCTTGCAACTGCAAATATATGGCCATCGCTAATTAGTTCATTGAGGAATGTAGGAGAAACATCTTTCTACAGAGGGTACTGGACTGTGTGAGTAAATAAGGTGACTAATATCGATGAATTAAAGAGGAGAATAGAGAAATAAACAACTATAGCTGCTGGTTAACACACAATAGGTCACAAAGTGCTGGAGTATCTCGGCAGGCATCCCTGGAGAAAATGGACAGAGAGGTTTAGGGTCAAAACCGGAATCGGGTCTGAAGAAGCATGACCCAAAACATCACCCATCCACGTTCTCCAGAGCTGCTGCCTGACCTGTTGTGTTACTCCTGCACTTGGCGTCATTTATAGAGGATGCAAAGTGCAGGATTAATAAAAGGGTTGAGTTGTCAGAAGTCGACTCAACCCAGGGTCTGAAGAAGGGTCTCAACCCGAAACGTCACCCATTCCTTCTCTCCAGAGATGCTACATGTCCTGCTGAGTAACTCCAGCTTTTTGTGTCTATCTTCCTTTATAAAGGAAACTAGTTGGGCTCAAGGGAAAAAAATAAAGAGGCTAAATGACCTCTTACTATGTGTTGTGTGTAAGAAGGAACTGCAGATGCTGGTTTAAATCAAAGAAAGACACAAAAAGCCGGAGTAACTCAGCGGGACAGGCAGCATCTCTGGAGAGAAGGAATGAGTGGTTTCAGGTCAAGACCCTTCTTCAGAATATATGTGTTGATACTTTAGAATCACTTCTAGGTCTAGCCAGAGAATTTCATTGCCAATGAGGAATAAATTAGTTGTGCACATTTGCATCAGAATTCTTGTCACTTTGACAAAAACAACAACAGCATGTGAAACAGAATAAAATAAACTAATAATGAAGTGCTGAAAGCCATGCAGCAAGCATTTAACATCAGATGTTGTGCAGGACAGAGTCTTTCTTTTCCTTCCCCAGATAACTCTGCATGTCTTTCCCTGGAGAAATAGAAGGTGAGAAACTTGGTGTCATCATTAGATGGAACTCTAACAAAAATGGCAAAATGTTATCACCGGGACTGAAACACAATCAATCCTCCACATACTCCATATGAGAATTAGTTTCACTTGGCACAATGTTTAGCACAGCTATTGTGGACTAAAGGGCTTGTTTCTATATTGCACTGTTCTGTGTTCTATGTTGATAAAAGAGGTAACTATGCACTAGTTGTTCATCTTCCAAAAAGTTTATAGGTTATTCGTATTGTTTTATTATTGTTACATGTAGTGAGATATAGTGAAAAAAAATTGTGTACTATCCAGGCAAATCATACCGTACATGAGAACATCAGGTTATGTAAATGTTTCAATGTATGAGTTAAGACAATTGGAGATAAGATGGGAAGAAGGTAGTGAACCTATGGAATTATCTAACTCACAGGCTGTGCAGGTCAAGTCACTTTAAGAACTAGATAAATCATTTTCCAGGCTCAAAATACATTAAGGGGTATGAGACGAGCAAGGAAATATGGTATCATAAGGTAAAAAATCAGCTTTGATCAGATTAAATTGTGGAGCAGGCTCAAAAGACCAAATAACACCTACCCCTGATATTCTATGTTTTTTCCCCAAATGCCTAAAATTAGCTGATTTAAAATATATATATATATATTTTTTTTTTTAAATCAGCTAATATATATATATATATATATATATATATATATATATATATATATATATTCTATGTTTTTTCCCCAAATGCCTAAAATTAGCTGATTTAAAAAAAATATATATATATATTTGAGGTTCCATACAAGGAAGGAAAACTTGAGAGTCCAGGCTTAAATTACTTCGCATAAGGTGTGCACAATCAAATAAGATCAAATAGAACAAGTTGTCCTACAACTTTAGGCTGTGTACGCCATACGCAAGAAGAAGAGCAGTGGGGCCCATGCATGAGAGGTAGGCTGTGATCATGAATGGTTGGGCTGAGACAAAAAAGGTTGCTGTGCAGGAAATGTGATTGCCAGGAGAAGCAAGTCTTTTTTCCTCAAAATATACTTTCTTCAAAATATTTACAGAAAAACTAATGGGACACGTCACGATCCTCTTTTGCTGTACCAGCTAAATACTCACTTACAAAGTCAAAAGCACTGATGTCTCATTTTCAAACAATGCATCAATTGAAATACTTTGTGAGGCTGAAACCCTCTGTATCCAGGACACTAAAATGTTGTCCTTCAACGCAGAACATTTGCTTAAAGTCATAGAATCATACAGCATGGAAACAGGCCTTTCGGCCCATCTTATTCATGCAGACCAAGATGCCCCATCCAAATTAGTCCTGTTAACCCATATCTCTTTAAAATGTCCCTACCCATGTACCTGTCCAAATGCCTTTTAAACATTGTTTTAAATGTTGTATTGTACCTTTAGTGTAGCTTTGTGTTCCTTGGCACACACACCTATGCTTTGGAGTGTGCGAACCATCAGCCTTCCATTGTGGGCATCACCTTGGATTGGAAGACCAAAAGGCTTTGGGCAAACTAGAGTACATCTTTCATCACCAGTGTGCAATCTTCCAAAAGCAGTCAACATTTGTCTCTCTACATATCCCTGGGAGCGCCTTGGGTTGTACAGAGCAATGTTCTTTAAGAATTTTATAGCAAACGAGGATAGAAATAATACTAATTTATTAAATAGGCAGACCTATAAATAGACATGTTTTCATGCAAAGCCTGTTTAATGGACATGTGCGGGCAAGTTTTAAAGACATCGAGCAGTGGGGACCTGGAGCTCATTGCCAAGGGTGGTGAAAGTGCTGTTTAAGAGGCTTTTAGATAGGCACATAGAAGTCCAGGGAATAGCGAGATGTGGCTCATGCATCAGCTTAATTTGGCACCATGTTTGCCTCAAACATTGTGGGGGTGAAGGGCACATTCCTATGCTATGTTATTCTATGTTCTATGTAAATCACGAAAGCAATAGTTTGCTAAATACACCTCAGTGGGTGATAGAACTTTAAGCCTTCAAGTGGTATGATAGCCATGACTATGATTTACTCGAGTTGTGTGCCTAACCAGTTGTGCTGTCAGCAATAAAAAGTGCTTGAGCAGGTTTCATAACTCATCTTCCATTATCATTATCAAAATAGCTAATCTGGATACAGGACATGGATAGCCGATGTTTCAAGTTTGGACCCTTCTTTGGACCCCTCCCCTACTGCAATCAGTCTAAACTTCACCTATCCACATTCTCCAGAGATGCTGCCTGACCAACTGAGTTACTCCAACACTTTGTGCAAAATAAGTTATAGCCCCTGTTTGTCCCGTGAGATGGGAATATGGTGCATATTTCAAACCGCAGAATGATGATTGAGAGAAGTACAATATCTATTCTTGTTAATGATTGTTAACAGACACTTTCATTCTGATGCCTCCTGTTTCTCATCATATTTCCATCATTTATTACATTTTCAGCAATTATAATAACATTTTGCTATTGATACACATAATGTTTACAATGTTAATTTTATCTACTGCCTCTTGGACACCTTGAGGTTTGAAAATGTGAACACTCAGTCAATCTGATTTCCTTTGATAAAACCATCAGGCTTTTCAATAATGAATCCTACTGTTCAGTTGTTTAGATAAGCACTAATGACAATCTTCTTGATATCGCAAACATTCACCAAGTTGTCAATCAGTCTCCCTGCATCCTTCATCTGATCTCCGAAATCCAATTTTCATCTTCAACCCTGCCTCTATCTCTTCATTGTTCTGCTTTTTGACAGAATACAAATCGGAATCTTTAAATTCATCCCATCTTGTTCAACATTGCATGTCTGCCAGTTGGACCACCACCAAGAATTCTTTGCTGTATTTCCTTAGTCCAACTTCTGCTTTTAGTTCACTGATTCCCCTATCTATGCCAGTAGATCAAGTGTTACTCTAGCCCGACTAGAAGAATCCAAAACTCATTGTTTACCTGTGTCATACCCTGCAATTAGAGAGATGACATATTGGGTTGGAACCCTTCTTCAGAGTGAATGGGGCTGGAGGAAAGAAGCTAGAAAAAAAGAGATGAGAGTGGTGCAAAGCCTGAAAAGTGACTGGTGAGTGCAGGTGAGTGAGTCATGGCTGATGAATGGAGTGTGTGACAAAGGCTAGACGTGGAGACAACAAGTTGTCAGATATGGAAAGAAGAGGTGTAAAATGCAAAGATAGAGTAAGGGATAGGTGGTAAAGGACATGTGGGAAGGAAAAGAGGTGGGATAAAAGGGAGATGAGCATACTGAGGAGGAGAACGGGGCAGGGTGACTGGGATGGTGGGATATGGTAGGAGAAATGGGTGCAAACCAGGGTTGGGGGTATTGGGGTATCATGAGAAATTGGAGAATTCACTTCATATTAGGTTGGGTTGTAAGGTACCCATGCGGGTGTTACATCTCCTATGGGATGAGCAAACCAAACAGTTGTGCAGAGAGTTGTTAAAAGGGTGGGAATGGGAAGATGTGACTGGGGGTGGGATCTCATAGAAGTTAGCGGAAATGTTGGAAAATTATGTGTTGGATGCAGAAGCTGCTGGCTGGTGGGGTGAGCAACCGTGGAACTCGATCATTATTCTGTCTGGGGGGAGGTGAAGTGAGAGCAGACCATCTGGGAGTGGGAGTACATTCAACAAATGTATGCCCTTCATGATTTTATACACTGCAATAAGATCATCCCCAGTTCTCCAAAAGTCCAAGTGCTAAAGTCCTAGCCTGCCCAATATTCCCCTACCACAGTTCTTTAGTAACATCCTAGTCAATCTTCTCTGCACTCTTTCCAGAATAAAGACTTTATTACTCTGGCAGGGTGACTAATGCTGAACAAAATACTGTAAGTGCAGGCTCACTAATGTCTTGTACAGCTGTAATATAATATTGTAATATAACATCCTGGGAATTATGTATGTGTACTCCTCAATCCCTCTGTAATACAACACTCTTAGGCTGCTACCATTCACTCTGAAAGTCTCTCTTTGGTTTGTCTTCCTGAAATGCAACACTTTCAACATCTTACACTTATCTGAATCAAACTCCATTTGAAAATCCATGGCCACTTGCAGTAAACATATTGACCATGCTATGTACATTCTCACCAAATTGTTAATTAAGATGGCAAACAACAATGGGCCCACCCCGAGACACATCATTAGTCCAAAACACAACTTTCCACCATCACCCTATGCTTCCTCCAATCAAGTCAATTCTCTATCCAATTAGTTAGCTCTCCCTGGATCCAAAGCGATCTAACCTTCCAGAGTATCATGCGGAACCTTATCAAAAGTCTTGCTTAATTCCAGGTAGACTATGTCTGCGGCCCTGTCGTTATCAGCCTCGTTGGTTACTTCTTTCAAACTTGTGAGATAACAATTCACTTTTGCAAGCTGCTGTGTAATCCAATTATAATATCCCTTGCCCCAATTTTGGACTTTAACTAAAGTAATAGAACTGCGGTCGCTGGTCCCAAAGTGCAGCCCACTGATACCTCAGTCACATACATGCCCTGCTCTTTGTCCCAAGAGTAGGTTAAGCTTTGCCCCATCTCTTGCAACGTCCTCTATATATTGCCTGAGGAAATGTTTCTGAACACATTCATCCTGTTTGCTAAGATTCGATAAGCCCCTCACCCCCTCAACATCCTACACTCACTCTAATCCAAAATGGAGATGGTCAATAGCTTCAAATTCCTTGGAGTAAATATCATCAATAATTTGTCCTGTTGCAACCCTCTTTATGCTATACCCAAGTAAATACACCAATGCCTCTACTTCCTCAGAATACAATGACTCTTAACTATTTCTATTCAGATGCATCACAGCTTGGTATAACCAGACCACAAGAAATTGCAAAGAGTTGCGATCACAACCCAGTCCATCACACAAATCAGTCCCTCTCCCCCCCCCCCCCCCACCCACCTCCCACGACCCTCCAGCTCCAATCAACTCCATCTACAATTGACAATGCCTCAAGAAAGCAGCCAACAAAATCAAGGTGCATACACACCACAGACATACTATCTTCTCCCCATGTAACTTTTGAAAGCACGTACCACCAGTTTCAGGAGCAGCTTCTTCCCTATTGTTAACAGTAATTTGAACAGATCTCACATGTGCTAACAATGAATTTTCCAATCTTCCAATCTAATTTGTTGGAGCCTTTGCACTATTTTACTTCGGAGGTACGTGAGTGACTTCGTGAAGACCCCGCCAACACGCATGCGCGACATATCGTCGCTCGCATTTCAGTCGACAAACTGGGGGAGGGGGGGGGAACGCGCTCCTCTGCCGGCTGCTTAAAAAGGACCAACAGATAAGTTTTACTAACCTTGAGTTGGTTGGTTTTCTGTATTGTTTAAATCCCTTACAGAAACTTCGTAATGGAGAGAAGGAGCAAAAAGAAGGCTGCTTTCAAGCATGCCATTGAAGACCGTGGGACTTCGGAGCGAAGTCGGCGGCCAACATCCCCGGAGCTGACCGTTGATTTTCTGGCAGCACCTGTACCTCGGGCCGGAAAGACAGCGCGATGTCGGGGAGCCCACCTCAGTCGGAACCAGACTCTCCACCGCCAGTCCAGGAAACTGAGAACTGTCGGGAGGACCACGCGGGAGCAGGGTAGCCAAGACACCGACTCCCCACCGTTTCAGTCCGCATGACCACGGACTAGCGGCAAAAGAGTGCGGAAATCAGGGAGCCCCGTTCAAACGGCAGGCCCCGGCTCACCGCCTCAGTCGGGAAGACCGCGGACAGGTGGCAAATCCGCACACAAGTCGAGTATCCCCGCTGGAGTCCAATAGACATCACTCCGACTGGGTGAGGACTGGCAGTAATGACCCCAGTGATTCTGCTGAATCTGGGGAAGACGACCTGCCGTTTGCAGATAGCAACGACGATCGCATAGCTCACATGGAGCGGATGATGGAGTAGCTGCTCCAGAGGGACCTACTCCAGCAGGAGCATGCGTCCTGTGGATCATTCAGGTCCATGACAGGCCCCTTTCCAGGGCTGTCCAACATCTCTCCCTCCTCGGAAGGGAGCGCCAGAAGTCAGGGATTGCCTGACCTGGAAGAGGGGTTGACCGAAGTCCCTAAGTTGAATGGGATGCAGGAAGAGGAATTTCTGGGGATGGTGTCATCCCTGAAAGGGCAACCTCTTCAACCACGGCTAGCGGCCAATATCAATTACCTGACCACACACCAGCTTCAGGAACAGGTAATTACGGAAACCACATGCAAGTACCTGGCCCCGGGAAATTGTGCACAGGAACTGAAAATCCTCAAATTACTGGCTTCCGGGATTACTGCGTTTGCCAGGTCAATTGATGGTGTGAACATGACGGAAGAGCAGCAGGATGCCTTAGCCCTGCTCTGTAACACGCAATACGAAATCAATTGCTTCAGAAATAGCTCTATCTGGCTCGCGCTCAACCCCAAATTTGCGGGGTTGTGTAAAACTAGCGCCACGCCGTCACCAAGCTTGTTGTTTGGGGATGACCTGCCCAAACAGGTCAAAGACCTAGACTGGGAAGCAAAGGCGGTTGGCATGATAAAACCACCTTCCTCCAGCAGGCCACCAGCATATCAATGGCAGCATCCATATGCAACACCCAACAGGCCCTGGTTTCACCCTGATAGGGTGACGGGTGCAAACCCAAAGGTCGCGCCTCGCCCACAGAGGTCTTTTTTAGGCCAAGGCCCAGAGCGACCTGCTTGGAAAATGCGTCAACCCCACACCACTGCGCCACAACATCCCAAGAACCAAGGACGGAAGGCCAAGCCATACCAGTAACCATGGAGGTAAGGGGGTCTTGTTCCCTTGGGAATTCTGCATGTCTAACCTCACAAGTGGGAGGCAGGTTGTGTCTGTTTGGGGATGCATGGAGTTCCATAACTTCTGACACTTTTATATTGCACAGTATTCGAGGTTATGAAATTGAATTTATAAGCTAACAACTTCCCCCAGTTCAACATGTACCTAGCCAGAAATTTGTACTTTCTCACAAAGAGAAAGTGGAAGGACATACAGAAATATTCAGACTATATACAAAAGGTGTAATAAAAAAAACTGTACATGAACCTCTTGAGTTTGTATCCAACGTCTTTACCAAAACCAAAAAAGATGGTGGATGTCGTATTATAATCGACTTAACTCAACTGAATACCTTTGTGCAATGTACCCATTTCAAGATGGAAATGTTTGAAACTGCCAAGCAACTGATTTCCAGAGGGTACTTCATGGCCTGCATCGATCTAAAAGATGCATACTATTCAGTACCTATACACAAAGTTCATCGCAGATATTTGAAATTTGTCTGGATGGGGCAGCTGTGGCAGTGTAGATCACTGCCTAATGGACTTACAACAGCCCCCAGGTTGTTTACCAAAATATTGAAACCAGTATTGGCATCTCTACGGAGACAAAACCACATAGTCATGGCCTATCTTGATGACATACTGATTGTGGGGAAAACTTTGGAATTGGCTAAAATAGCTGTAACAGCCACCAAGTCACTGTTTCAAAAACTGGGGTTCGTCATCCATCCAGACAAATCCAAATTAATGCCTACTGTCGTTATGGACTATCTGGGATTCACGATTAACATTAATCATATGATTACTACTTCCCCAAATAACAAAGCGGCAGATATTATAGAGGCATGTCATAGCCTTGCTTGCGCCAGGAAACCGACTATTCGACATGCTGCCAAGGTAATTGGGAAACTTGTAGCTACATTTCCAGCTGCACGATTTGGACCGCTGCATTATCAAAATTTACAAAGTGTAAAAATCTCAGCACTAAAAACCAATGCTGGGCATTTTGATAGACCTATGCAGCTACCAACCAAAGCAAGAAATGAGCTACGATGGTGAATTAACAGCATCCGAGACTGTTATAATCCCATCATAGTTACAAACCCTTCAGTCGTGTTGCAAACTGATGTCAGCGCTCACGGCTGGGGAGCTACCGACACCACGTCTAGTTGTGGTGGCAGATGGGATTTGCATTAATTTACATTTCTCCAATCACGAGGTATCAACTATTTGGAAATGCTGGGAGCATTTCACGGACTACGGGCTTACTGTACAAATATGCATCATACGCATGTCCGTCTGCAAATAGACAATACCACAGTGATGGCATCTTTAAACCATATGGGTGGTATCTAGTCGATATCTTGTGACAAATTGGCAAATACAATTTGGCATTGGTGCATTGAAAGAGATATTAGGATTTCAGCTACTTACCTTCCGGGTAAGCTTAATACAGTGGCGGATGCCAGGTCACGAAAATTCAATGACAACACCGAACGGATGTTGAACCCCGAAATATTTGCTAACATTATAGCTCAGTATGGTACACCAGATATCGACCTCTTTGCATCCAGATTGAACCATCAGATACCAACATATGTCTCTTGGGAACCAGACCCTGGGCAGTTGCGATGGACGCTTTTTTGCTACATTGGGGGAAATTGTTCTTCTATGCATTCCCCCTTTCTGCCTCATCAGTCGGGTATTGCGGAAAATCCAGTTAGATTCTGCATCAGGGATACTGATAATACCTGACTGGCCCACACAGCCATGGTTCTCGGTGGTCCTCGACATGGTCCAGGAACCATGGGTGCAGATTCCTAAATGCTTGAACCTCCTGACACATCCCATATCAGGGGAGAGTCATCCGTGCCATGGTCATCTGAACCTGTTGGCTTGCAGGTTCTGAAGAGACCTTTGCTGGAATTCAGGCTGTCGAACAGGACCATGGACATCATCACGGTGTCGTGCAGAGAGTCCACAAGGAAGCAATACCTTACCCGTGTAAGGAAATGTGAGGTCTTCTGTTGATGTTGATGACACTCATTACAGCTCAGCAGGTCCAGACCCTCCACAAACTGAAATTGGACAGGATGGTATCGACCCTCACCAAGGTAACCTTTTTTATAGACGAGTTACTTAAACATCATAGACCTGGAACAACCAGTCTTAAATTGGAATTCCACGCATATCCCATTGATGTACGCCTCTGTATAGCCACCCATCTCCAACATTATATTAATATCACTCAAAATTTAAGGGGAATGGAAACGGGTCTATTTATCAGTTTTTAAACGCCCGCACTACAGGGTAACTGTGCAGACTATCTCCAGGTGGCTCAGGGTGGTGTTGGATGCAGCAGGGGTAGACACTGATATTTTCAAATCTCATTCTACCAGGGCGGCGTCTACATCAGCGGCGAGGACCATGGAGGTACCCATGAACCATGTCCTCGCAACAGCGGGCTGGGCCATTGAAGGCACATTTCAACGGTTTTATAATAAACCTGTGGCCACTCCTGCGACGTTTGCAGATACTGTTTTGAGTTCTGTTCCCTGAACGGTCCCCGAATTCAGGGGATTTTTTGTTTGTATTAATAAATATATTATTGTTTTTCAGCTCTGTTTTAAGTCTGAACATACTTCCTCCATCAGTTATTACGGCAGTGTGTGAGCATGGACGTGGTCCAGGGCATGAAATCACAGAGATTTGAAAGTTTCATGAAGTCACTCATGTGACTCCGAAGTAAAATAGTAAGATTAAATGAGAACTTACCAGTTTGAAGTTTGATCCTTATTTTATGAGGAGTTACAATGAGAGATTTCGTGCCCTCCGCTCCCAACCCTCTATCATAAGGTCAACTGGTATATGTTTTCTCTTAATCTTACTATCTACAGTCAGTTCTGCTATCTGTGATTTCACACCGCTGCTTTGAAGAATGTCGCGCATGCGTGCTGGCGGGGTCTTCACAAAATCCCTCTTCGTAACTCCTCATAAAATAAGGATCATACTTCAAACTGGTAAGTTCTCGTTTAATCTTACTATTTTTGTACGTTCTCTGACGCACTATATTCTGCCCCTGTTATTTTCTTTTTTTTTGCACTATCTGATGTACTCATGTATAGTCTACCTGGATTTACTTTAAACTTAGACTTTGGAGATACAGCATGGAAATGGGCCCTTCGGCTCACCATGTCCACGCTGACCAGCAATAGCCCCTACACTAACACTATCCTACAACCGAAGAACAATTTTTTTTACAATTTACAAAGCCAATTAATGTACAAAGCTGTGCGTCTTTTGGCGAGTGGGAGGAAACCGGAGCACCTAGGAGGAAACCCACGCGGTCACAGGGAGAACGTATAAACCTGTACAGACAGCACCAGTTGTCCAGATCGAACCAAGGCAAGGCAGTAACTCTACTGCTGCATCACTATGCTGCCCTTTTAATTTTTTTTAAAAAACATTGTTTTTCATGATACATATGATAATAATAAACTAATAACACCAACATGTAAAGTTCGAATTTGTTGCAATGGCTGGGCATCGCACAGCTTTCCCTTTCTGTGGGCATTATCTGCTGTGCTTCTAGTGGTCAGACTAGCAACCTAATCATCAGCAGATGAGAAATGAAATAACATAAAAGTCATGCTGTTAAATTTGTTAGGATTTCTGCATTCCTGAGGTTTCTGGACAATTCCTTGCAACAGTTCTCCCTCCACCAACCCCATAAATTTCAGGATCTAGACTACCTGAACTTTTCAAGTGGAATTTTTTTTTAAATTGTAAATGCTTTACTGTGGAAGTTGCTATTGATTTGTGATTTATCCATGAAAGATCTGGCTTAATCCATAATCACCTGTAAAGTTTAAATTATGACCATTGCAAGAATAATCTTGTTGCCCAAGCTTCTGATGTTCTGCTCTTGAACGTTGTATTAATTTGTGGTTGCTGCCTGAAGCAAGCGACTGCATCTGAAAGGCTTTCATAATCATGTGTTTCATGCAACTCAAATGGTAATATTCTTGTCTGGGAATCAGAGGTTGGGGGATGAAGTCAACTCTCTGGAGGGCTAAGTTCAAAGCTTCCCTGCAATGGTGAAGGAGTGCTGCACAGTTGGAGGTTCTACCTTTTAGATGAAATGTTAAACCAAAGCCCCAGGTGCTCTTGAGGGTAGACGTAAAAATACCCAAGGCAATTTTTCAAAGAGCAGGGAAATTACCATTTATTAATCCTTAATTAACATCACTTAAAAGCATTTTAAGATTCTACATTAATCATGAAATATATATGTTTATGATTTTCTTACCTCTCCTTTTACTTTCCTAACTAATGATCTTGCATTTTTTTGAAAAACAGAGCTGTGATTACTGTCTTTGGTGCTGAGAACTTTTATTTTCTTGGCGATAACCAATCAAAAAAAGCAACAATAATTTGTGGTACAAGATCTTAATTTTGTGGTCTTCCTGCTTCATAGGATTTAAAAAAACATTTATTTCACTGGGTTTTGCCAGCAAGGATGGCATTGATTACCAAACAAATGGGTTGCTAAGTCATCTCAGAGGACCACTGAGGATCAAACATAGAAACATAGGAATTAGGTGCAGGAGCAGGCCATTCGGCCCTTCGAGCCTGCACCGCCATTCAATATGATCATGGCTGATCATCCAACTCAGTATCCTGTACCTGCCTTCTCTCCATACCCCCTGATCCCTTCAGCCACAAGGGCCACATCCAACTCCCTCTTAAATATGGCCAACGAACTGGCCTCAACTGCCTTCTGTGGCAGAGAATTCCACAGATTCACCACTCTCTGTGTGAAAAACGATTTTCTCATCTCGGTCCTAAAAGACTTCCCCCTTATCCTTAAACTGTGACCCCTTGTCCTGGACTTCCTCAACATCGGGAACAATCTTCAAATCATCATCCTGGGGGTCTGAAGTCACATTTAGGTCTGACAAGGAAACAATAGGAGAATTCCTTCCATTAATGACATTATTTGTCTTTAAATCAAAATTCAAAGAAAACAAATAAAGATTGCCAAACCCACTTCCCTCTTGCCCAGCTGTAATTTGAGAACTTCCTAATGAGCATTTAACGAGTTCATCTAATTATTTACGCTGGTATGATGGGTGAACAGGAGGAGGAAATACTGGTAATCCAGGGAAACCAGTGATGGAGTTTGTTATTACATAACTAATCATGGCAATCAGAATCAAAGTCTATGTTAATTAAAATAATGTAATTTTAATGGCAAGTCAATGCTTTACCATTCTAGTCTGAAGAAGGGTCTCGACCCGAAACGTCACCCGTTTCTTCTCTCCAGAGATGCTGTCTGTCCCGCTGAGTTACTACAGCTTTTTGTGTTCATCTCCGGTTTAAAGCATCATCTGCAGTTCCTTTCTACACTTTAACATTCTTTACTTTATTGATCTGCTGTCACCTCCCTTTTTAGTTATTACTGAGGTCAGTGTTTGAAAATCATCTCATAAACATCCAGTTCTCCAGAATTCTAGAGGGTTTGATCACCATCGCAAAGAATTTATTAACCATTGACAGAATATTTGTGGCATGGCAATAATGTAGGAAAATGTTACTATCTGGTTGGTGCTGTTGGGTAGCCTTCCCATTCCCAATTAAGGCGAAATGTCATTAACATATGTCGGCAAGTGTCTCGCTGCATTGCATCCTTTTACCCTGCAAATAGAGTGCGGCTAATTTGGCCTGATATTTTAAAGGTGCAACAACTGAAACAGTCAAAGGTGAAGATGTCTTTTATTTGTGATTTGTGAGGCCAGGCAGTGATATTTTCACCATATTTTCACCATGACTACCGATTCCATTGCGTCACATTAATCGCAGATCTTTCTTCCGTGGCACGAATGACCGGTCCCTTGGCATAGAAGAGATGTATCTCACAATTTCCTCCAGGATGTTTTGAAATTTGGAGCTGGGATCGACTTTGGCCCGAACTATTCCCTGCTTTAACTCATTTCCTTTATTTAAATAAGTGCCTGGAATTTCCATGGCGGTTTTTCCATGCCCCCATTGACATCATTTCACCAAGATTTCCATGAGGCTCTGCCAAGATTACAGCAGGAAACTGGGATGTCTTTGAGGAAATTCTAATACTTTGATTTCTCTTAACAAGTTAACTGCATTACCTCAAGTCACGACTAGCTCTTGGGGTGGAAGATTGCAACCTTCACGTGGTCCGCCCTGTTTCGACGAATCAACCCGGTATGCACAATCAAATAAGATCAAATAGAACATGTTGTCCTACAACTTTAGGCTGTGCACGCCATATGCAAGAAGAAGACGACTAGCTCTACTTCTTGGTAATCTCATAAGAAATAAAAGTAGGTGTGAGCATGTAGTCCTTCAAGCCTGCTCGTCCATTTAGGAATAATTTGACCTCGGATTCCTGTTGCGTTCTCACACCAAAGACAGATACAAAAAGCTGGAGTAACTCAGCAGGTCAGGCAGCATCCCTTGAGAAAAGGAATAGGTGACTTTTTGGGTCAAGACCCTTATTCTGACACGAAACCTCACCTATTCCTTTTCTCCAGAGATGCTGCCTAACCCTTTTTTTTTTTTTTTTTTTAATTTCAAAATATACTTTATTCGAATGATAAATATATACAATACATTAACCTTGCGGAAAATCCATCCGACATTTTCGGAGGCTGTACAATAGATCAATACAGTTTAGACATTTCTTTCCCCCAAATTTCCACAAATCAGTCCCCCACTCGTGCCACAGTGGCGTGGGATACCTTCCCTTATATTGAGGGGTGTCTCCACCATACCGTACCCCCCGTGTCCAGCAGCGGAAGGGCGTTAGACTGTGGCCCTCCCCCACCGAGCCTTGGCGTTGGCTGCACCGAGCTTCAGTGCGTCCCTCAGCACGTACTCCTGCAGTCTGCAGCGGGCCAGTCGGCAACATTCCCTGACGGACATCTCGCTCTGCTGGGTGGTGAGCAATGCTCGGGCAGACCAAAGGGCGTCTGTTATCGTGCAGCCACACATGAAGGTGGCCATCAGAATGAGGGCGACGTTGGGCACGCTTTTACCCCCGTTGTCTGCTGACTTGTACATTGTGGCCCGTCGCACCCGGTCCATCCTTGACCCCCAGATGAACTGGAAGATGGCCCGTGTGATCCCTGTGGCGTATGAGGGAGGGACAGGCCACACTTGTGCCAAGTACAGCAGCCCCGAGAGCACCTCACACCTGATGACCAAATTCTTTCCCGTTATGGAGAGGGAGCGTTGCCTCCGCAGCTCCAGCTTCCTCCCCACCCTGGCTATCCGCTCCAGCCAATTTTTGTTACATGCCTCAGCCCCCCCGAACCAGATCCCCAGCACCTTCAAGAAGTCAGGCTTGATGGTGAAGGGGACGGAAGATCTGTCGGGCCAGTTGCCAAAGAGCATGGCCTCGCTCTTCCTGCGGTTCACCCTGGCTCCCGTGGCCGACTCAAACTGGTCACAGATACTAATCAGTCTGCGAACCGACCCTGGGTCCGAGCAGAAGACAGCGACATCGTCCATGTACAGGGAGGTCTTTACTTGAATGCCCCCACAGCCTGGCAATGTCACTCCTCTTATGCTCGCATCCTTCCTGATGGATTCGGCAAAGGGTTCAATACAGCAGACAAACAAGACAGGAGAGAGAGGGCAACCCTGCCTGACTCCAGACCTTACAGGGAAACTGTCTGATTCCCACCCATTGATTTGGACTGCACTACGGATGTTGGTGTAGAGCAGTTTGATCCAATTTCTGATTCCCTCCCCAAAACCCATTTTGGAGAGCACGTCCCTCATGTACGTGTGCGAAATCCTGTCGAAGGCCTTCTCCTGGTCCAAGCTGACTAGGCAGGCATCCACCCGTCTGTCCTGCACGTAGGCGATGGTATCTCTGAGCAGCGCTAGGCTGTCGGAGATTTTCCTGCCAGGTACAGCACAGGTTTGGTCCGGGTGGATCACCTGTCCCAGAGCAGACTTGACCCGGTTGGCGATGGCCTTGGACAGGATCTTGTAGTTACATTCAAGAGTGTTATGGGTCCTCCAATTCTTTAGGTCCTTCATCTCCCCTCTGCTTGTAGATTAGGGTGATGTTGCCCTTCCTCATGGAGCCTGACATGCTACCAGCCAGAAGCATGTCGTTGTACACTTCTAGCAGGTCCGGGCCCATCCAGTCCCACAGAGCCAAATACAACTCGGCCGGTAAGCCATCGCTTTCCGGAGTTTTATTCGAGTCAAAGGAACGGATGGAGCCAGTCAGCTCTCTAGGGTCAGTGGTTGGTCCAGACTCTCCCGCTGCTGTCCTCCAAGACCTCCGTGATTGAGGACAGGAAGTTCTGGGGGGAGGTACTGTCTGTGGTCTTTTGGTCATACAAATCTGTGTAAAAGGATTTGCAGATCCTCAGCACGTCTGTCTGTGAGGATGCTACCGTGCCGTCCTCCTCCCTAAGGCTGTTCATACACAGAGCTCCCCCTGTGAACCTTATGGAAGAAGAAACGTGAGCACGTCTCATCCTGCTCCACATGGCGGACCCTAGATCGGAAGATGATCTTGGAGGATTCAGAGTTGAAGAGCTGAGCTTGCCGGTCCTTCAACTCTCTAAGTTCCTCCCTCACATCACCCCGCTCGACTGCAGAAGGAGCAGTTGCTGCAAATCTGTCTGGAGTTGGGCACAATTCCCTCTGACTGTCTTGCTCTCTGAACCCCTTTTAATTATGAAGAACCTCTTAATGTTCTCCTTGGTTGCTTTCCCACCAAGTGTGGGGGAGTCAAAGAGGGGCCTCACCGTTCTCCAACATGCGTAGTCCCTCTTTAGCTCCTCGACATTCTCTGGGGTCAACAGTTTCGTGTTTAACTTCCACTTCCCCCTGCCTGCCTTCCGGTCCTCCCGTAGGTGACAGGAAGCCTGAAGGAGGCAGTGGTCGGAGAAGAACACTGGCGTGAGGTCAGTGTGTCTCACCGTGACGGCCTTCGTCGTGAAGACAAAGTCTATCCGAGATCGGGCTAAACCGTCCGGTCTGGACCAAGTGAACTGCGGCTGGGACCCGCCTGCAGGGTCGCTGAAGGCGTCACGCAGCATTGCGTCTTTTACCATCTCCATCAGGAACTTGGACGTGCTGTCCAGTCTGCTGTCGGCACTGCCGGATCGTCCAGCTGCATCAATGGTGCAGTTGAAGTCACCGGCCAGAACGAGCTGCCGGGACGTGGCCAGCAGCACTGGGAGCTGCTGGAGAACGGCCAGCCGCTCGCTCTGCGTGTGTGAGGCATACACATTTATCAGCCGGAGCGGAGAGCCACGGTACATAACGTCCACCACGAGGAGACGCCCTCCAACCACTTCCTTGACCTCAGTGAAGGTGAAGTTCCCTCCCCGCAGCAAAATCCCCAGGCCGGAAGCACGACAGTCATTTCCCCCCGACCACACAGACAGTCCGTGGGGCCACCATCGCGACCACCTCCGATAGCAGTGGAGGTGTGGCAGCACTCCAGATGCTGCCTAACCCGCTGAGTTACTCCAGCTTTTTGTGTCTGTCTTGGGTTTTAAACCAGCATTTGCAGTTCCTCCCTTCGTGTGTTCTCACACCTTTAGGTTCCGCTATGCACTGGAACCCCACTTACACACACCCCAGTAAAGCACACTTGATCCTCTACTTCAAACAATCACAGGTATGTTGCTGGGACATTAGATCCAATGGATATCACTGATTTCCTGGATGATAGATAAGCATAACCTTTATTTTTGCTTAGATTCAGGCAAGAATTTTGATGAGCTAAATATTATGCAGGATTGATGATATATGCATTTATCTGGAGTTAACAGAGACATGGATGACATTTTCAGCAAGAGATGCAGTGTAATAGAGGATGAGCTGGATAAGGATAGAGGGTAAAATACGAACATTGGTGGGGTGCATATGATGTCAGCTGTGATCGAGTTGACAGTTCACTTGCCTGCCCTAGTCCAAAACTGTAAGCTTAAATTTATGGGGAAACAAAGAATCACAGATGTTGAAATTTTGAGCTAAACACAAAGTGCTGGAGGAACTCAGTGGATCAGGCAGCATTCCTGGAAGACATAGATAGATGACTTTTTGGGTACAAACCCTCCTTCAGACTGATTGTAGTAGGGGATTGAAAGCTGAAAAAGTGGTGGGAGAGGGTGAAAGTGATAGGTGGATACTGGTGAGGGGAAATTCTGATTTGAAGATGTGGAGACAAAGGTTAGAGATGAAAGTAAAGGGTGTAAGATAAAGAGAGCAAAGGAGTGAAATGTGAAGTCAGAGGAAGTGGTATAGATGCAAGCGGGAGCAGTAAGAGAAAAGGGGGGGCAGGACAGTGGGAGAAATGGGTGCACATGCTAGTGGGGCACAGAACAGCTGAATGGGTTCATCTGGACCTTGAGCCAGTGTCTTAGATCCTTGATATCCCCGACTCTCTAAGGTACAGAACGATCAGAATACCTGAGATCTGGGCTGAGGTTGGGACCTGAGCTCTATGGAGTCAGAATTACATTAAGAGATCACATGGGTTCAATACCTTGTTAGAAGTATTTAAAAGAAGTAGAAATGTTTAACGCGATCCTGTGAAAGAATAATGGAGAAGTATTCAAGTCGAGTTTATTGTCATATACGGTGAGGCACGGTTACAATGAAAATCTTGCTTGCAGCATCATCACAGGCACATGGCCTCATCAAATCACACAAACACAAATTAGCAAAATACAAAAGAGCCGAGCAAGAACAGACCCAGGGGCCGGCGCAAACAAGAGCAGAGAACGAGGACAGAACTGACAGCCGATGAAAAGAAAGACCTAATGGCCACGTGCGGCGCAGGCCTGGGTTGCCACTGTGAAGAAGGGCCCGGCAGGCTGCTGCTTGCAGGGGCAGCCTCGGAGAGTGGAGAAGTGGAGGCGACGGATGCGAGGAGTGGGCCAGTAGGAGTGGGGCCGGGGTATTGCATCCAATGCCTTCAAGGTCGGCTGCAGGAAATGCTCCCCGTGACACAGAGGCAGTTGGGTGAGGAGAGGGACGTTGGGTCACCGGCCTGCAGCAGCTTGGGGCTGACCTGGGCTTACCTGGATCGGGGGTGATCCAGTACTTCCAGCCTGTGGACCTGACTTTGGAATGTTTTTTTCCCCTTGTAAACGGTGCCATAATATGGCGACTGTATATTTGTGGTTGTGCAAAAGAATTTCACTGTGCTGTGCATATGTGACAATAAAGAACCATTGAACCATAGATGAGGGGTGGAGGGCAGAATAATTACAAAATAAGGGACTTGCCTTACATGAGTGTTAATCTATGTAAAATATGAATGTCCTGAGTGAAATTGTTGCATATGGGAGAACATAGACTGAAGTCCCCGACAAGACTCAAATCTCACCAGTGCCGCAGGGCTGTCTCATGCTGGGAAGTGCCCTGCCAAACTTGGAGTGTGACACTAAACAATCCAGAAGTGGTCGTGATAATTGGATTTTAGCCAGTTGTTAATTTTCAATTGCATAACACTGAGAACATTCAGTGTTGTGATTGAATTTCACTCAGCCTTTCTCCATGGGGGCAACAGTGTTCTGTTTCTAGTTTTAAAGTCTCATAAGCTCTGACTGGGAAGGTGGAAGCGTAAGCTCCCTGCTGTTCTCTGATCCACTGATCATTCCATTTACACGTACAGTGTTGATTTCTACAGATCTTTCACAGCCATCAAGTCTGATCCAACAGCCATTTCTGAAAGATAACTTTTAAGCAGTTGCTCATAAGTAATTATTTGTCTGTCGTCATGGCTATGAATTCAACCAGTAGATTTCATAGCATCTCCAGTCTTCCCTTTGAAGCCTTATGGAAACTTAACATATACGATATGTCTAAAGACCAAAGATAGACACAAAGTGCTGGAGAAACTCAGCGGGTCAGGCAGCAAAAAAAGGATGGGTGACTTGTCGGGTTGGGACCCTTGTTAAGTCTAAAGACCAGCTTTACAAACTCATGCATCCAAAGAACAGATATTCCACTGCTGTAAATTCACACTGGGAATTAAGATCCAAGCTCCAGGCAATTTTCCATCTATTTATTTTGAATTGCTGAAAGCTCAGTGGAAAACCTGCCAGATTAGGACATTAATTTGTTAACACTTGCCCCTCATATTATAAACAGAACCCCATATGAATCTTCTGCAATGTGGACAGGCAGGCCCACTGACAGCCCAGCGTCACCCTTTATTCAGACTCGGGCTGAAGTTAGAGTAGCAAATCACTTTATTTGTAAAGAAGGTCTCTGCCGCTGCCAGAACAATTTCTAATTTTAGTTCCTGTAAAGGATCAGCCATCAGCTCCAATTTTAAACATAAACTTCTGTGATGGTTGTTAAACAGAGCTGATGTTAGTAATCGGCAACTACAGTGTGTGAAATTCAGCAAAGAGATAGCAGAAAGAAATCAACATATACCAAATTGCACCATAAATAAAAACAATAATAAATGCTGAGGACACATTTGCAAGTCCCTGTGAAAGACTGGCTCCAGGGTGTCTGTGGTCATTTGAAGATGCACTTCAAAAGCTGTTTGCCTCCAAGCTGTGTTTTTGGATTTGAAACAAGGTGAAACAGACTGGAGTTCTGAAGTGATTCATGTAGAGGTTGTGCAAGTGATCTGCATATCAAAAAGTCTGGGCCTCTGTTTCCCGTGCACAAGTGTTCAGATGTGTGGGAGTGTGTAATAAACACCGCAGGAAGGTTCTTTGCTATTATTGAAGAAAAATCAGCGAATGATTGTGCGTCAGGCATAACCCAGGCTAAAAACGGAAATGCCACCTATCCATGTTCTCCAGACATGCTGACTGATGTGCTGAGTTAGTTCAGCACTGTGTCTTTTTTTTGTGTGTAAACTAGCATCTGCAGTTCCTTGTGTCTGAAATATTTTCTTTGGGAATACTGTAACCTTAAACTTGACAAGTTAAGATAACTTTATGTTTAGCAGACGCTTTCCATTTCATAAAATAGGTGCTCACAGCCACTGAAGATGAAGTTAAGATTGAACCACATTGCACCGTGCCTGGAGTTATAGAAAAGCAAGGATGCCAGGTTGACTCAAGAGTTTTAATTGTCACTAGACCAAGTGCAGACCCGTTGGGTCTGCTCTCCAATGCACGATTCAGCCATTCACCCGTTCCCCCAACACAAGCCATTCCCCCAACGCAATATTTCACCACTCACGCATAGACCCAACTGCACAGGCTCGGCTCATTTCTCCTCATCCCCCAGCACTCCCTCCTGCTCCTCTTCACCCTCCCTCTTCAATCCTTAGAGGGTGGGCCGTAGAGGGGGTAGAAGGAGGGGGGTTAGAGAGGGGAGGGGAATGGGGGTTAGAGAGGGAGGGGAGGCAGTAGAGAGGGAGGGTAGATGGGGAGGGAGTAGAGAGGGAGGGTAGATGGGGGAGGGGGTAGAGAGAGAGAGAGAGAGGGGGTGGGGGAGGGAGGTTAGAGAGGGTGAGAGAGGGTAGAGAGGGTGGGAGTGAGGGTAGATAGGGTGGGGGGCATCTCCCTCCCCCACCCCTCACCATCTCCCTCATCCACACACCCCCATCTCCCTCTACCACCCCATCTCCCTCCTCCACATTTCCCTCATCCTCCTCCTCTCACTCCCATTCCCTGCCCCAGGACCTACCCAGGTCGTAAAGCAGTGCCAGGGTCTGGAACTCAGCCTGGTTCTCGTACTCGGCCCGGCCCGGCCCTGGCTGTAGACTTCAGCTGTCAGCTTGGCCGCCGCCTGGGCTATAGTGCAGGCTACGACTTCATCTCCGGGCTCATTCCTGACCACGGAACAAGGCTCGTCCTTGGTTCCAGTGGCGGATTCTTTCTCGGTCACGGCCCCATCCCAAGCCCCGGGCTCGGCACTCACTCCAGCTCCAGCACCACCCTCCCCACTGTGCGTCGAGCGTTGGGCATCAACAGCCAATGCCACGCGAGCGCTGGAGTGCCTCGCCCTCCCGGAGTCTCCCGTCCTGCCTTGCGAGTGCATTGTGATATCACTCTGGTTTTTTTTGTGGGTGAGTTTTTAAAACTTTAAACGATTAAAACGTTTGGAAAATTAGGTGGGAATGCGACGGGAAGATGTTTATTGCCTCGACGGGAAAAATGTGAGTAGAATGTGTGAAAATGGAAAGGCTGTGGCCTAGAGTTTGGAGGAAAATAGGAAAATTAGCCAGATTGATAGAGAGAGAGAGAGAGAGAGACACACACACACACACACACACACACACACACACACACACACACACACACACACACACACACACACACACACACACACACACACACACACACGAAGAGTTTTAGTATTATAGAGATGTGTACTGACAATCGAATAGTTGAATTCTTACTTGCAGCAGCAAAACAGGTTTGTAAACATTATACACATAGATAATTGGGGTGGAAGATTGCAACCTTCACATGGTCCGCCCTGTTTCGACTAATGCAATCAACTCGACGTGCACAAATGGAAGATCAAATAGAACAAGTTGTCCTACAACTTTAGGCTGTGCACGCCACACGAAAGAAGAAGACATATATAATAAACAAATAAATCAATTCAAATTAACTCCAACAGTAGAGCAACCCCCCCCCTCCCATAGCCCTCAGCACAACCATAGATAGTCCATAATTCATAGTTGAGGTTAGAGTTGTGTAGTGTTCAAGAGCTTGATGGTTACTGGTAAAAACCTATTCTTACCTGCACTCCTGGTGGTAACGATTTTTAGACTCCAATATGTTCTTCTTGAAGGTCGGAGCAAAATGAGGGGCCAAGGTGGGTGATACTGGTTACCTTTCAGATGCAATGCCTCATAGATCCCTTCTCTGAAAGGTGAACAACATTTTTTTAAATAGTATTTTGGTACAGATTTAATTAATAACCAAGAATTCGATTTCTAATAGGATGATTCAATTTGCATGATATTCATGTTTAAGCATTTTAACGTTCATGCATAAATGTTGCTTTCTGGATGAAACATTAACTAACTTGATACCAGGTATAGGGTAAAACTCTTGAAAAACTAGAGAGTTTAAGGTGAGAGGAGAAAGATTTGAAGGGAATCTGAGGGGAAACATTTTCACTTAGGGAAGATGGACATGTGGAATGAGTTGCCAGAGGAAGCTTATAATGTTTGAAAGACAATTAGACAGATATGTCGGCATAGACAAGCTGGGCTGAAGGGCCTGTTTTTGTGCGTATTAATCTCCATGCTGCACTGAAACTTGATGCAGCCACCCAAAGCATTGTGGGGAAGCGCTGCAATTTAGGATCTGGCCACCACTGGATACAGATGGGCTCAGTCCTTTGTAACAGCCACACATATACATAAAGTTATATATTGTTCAAAATTGGTACTGGAGCGTTGAACATAGAACATATTAATTTGATGACACTATGAATATATAATCTTGACAACACAATGAATGCAATGAAAGCCATGAATGGTTTTGTATTTCCTGTGCATAGTTTTTATGAGGAAAGTTTATTTTTGAAACAAAACTCTACCGCACCCTATCTTAAACCTATGTCCTCTGGTTGTTGCATAAATTGAAACTATTGTGGTGGTAACATACTAACTAATGTTTTAATTTTTTTACACCAGTGTGGAAATAATTAGTTGATCTTATCAACCGTGGACTTACGACTACAACGCCACAGGCACAAGGAGAGTTTGGATAAATGGGAGATAATATCTTGGGCAGGTAGGGGGTACATTTATTCCAGGATGTTGGTCTGATTGTGCGCCCGCTGAGCAGACACTGAACTCCTTTCCTTAGCATCAGATTTGGCAACAGAATTGAAGAAGACATGGAAAGTTATGGCTTTATTGATTTAGCCATTACTGAGAGCATGTTCTCTCAGAAGAAGGTTTTTTTTTTGGCATAATTTTATTGTTTCACATTTGGAAACATACCATCCTTGTTGTCAATCATATTATAAAATCACCATGACAAGTACATTAAAATGCCAGATTCAAAATGGACAAGCATTCTCTTGGAGTAGGTCTCATCCCATTACCATTGCTTCACTGGACTTTCATGTATCAACAGTGGTTCGCCACACACATTGCAAAGATACAGAAGCGGAGGGAAAGTACATCTGCAGGAAATCTTGCTCAAAATGTTTCTACAAAAAAAGACACAAAGTGCTGGTGTAATTCAGCATGTCATGCAGCATCTCTCGAGAACATAAATAGTTGATGTTTTGGGTCGGGCCACTTCAGACTGTCCACACTGCTGTCTCTAACTGCGCCATGTACTCTCCTGGGTTTAGCTTACTTTAGAGATACAGCGCTGAAACAGGCCCTTCAGCCACTGAGTCCGCGATCACCCTGAACATTAACACTACCCAACACACTCTAGGATTTTTTTTAAAATTTACACCAAGCCAATTAACCTACAGACCTATACGTCTTTGGAGTGTGGGAGGAAACCGTAAATTTTGGCGGAAACCCACATGGTCACGGGGACAACGTACAAATTCCGTACAGACAGCAGCCGTAGTCAGTATCGATCCTGGGTCCCTGGCACTGTAAGGCAGCAACTCTACTGCCGTACCACCGTGCCGCCCCACCATTCTACTGCTCTCTCTTCCAACAGGGAACCTCAATAATGATACAACTACGTCCTGTTGTCCTTTCTCCTATTCAAACCATTCTACTTTTCCAACCCACCACCCATTCACAAACTCTCACATCCCCATCTCTTGCAAGCCCCCATTATCCCCCCAAAGTACCTTCTCCCCAAGCCTGCTTTCACCCATTTGCCCCCTCTGACCCAATCCCTTACCCCTGTCGGGCTTTACCCCTGCAGCGTAGGTCTACAATGTTAATTCCTGGGATGGCAGGAATGTCATATGCTGAGAGAATGGAACGGCTGGGCTTGTACACTCTGGGGTTTAGAAGGATGAGAGGGAATCTTATTGAAACATATATGATTATTAAGGGTTTGGATATGGCAGGAAACATGTTCCCGATGCTGGGTGAGTCCAGAACCAGGGGCCACTGTTTAAGTATAAGGGGTAAGCCATTTAGAACGGAGATGAGGAAACATTTTTTCGCACAGAGAGTTGTGAGTGTGGAATTCTCTGCCTCAGAGGGCGGTGGAGGCCAGTTCTCTGGATACTTTCAAGAGAGAGCTAGATAGGGCTCTTAAAGATAGCAGAGTCTGGGGATATGGGGAGAAGGCAGGAACGGGATGCTGATTGGAGGTGATCAGCCATGATCACATTGAATGACGGTGCTGGCTCAAAGGGCCGAATGGCCTACTCCTGCACCTATTGTCTATTGTCTATTTTCACAATCCCTCCTCCCATTCTCCCTTTTTCTGATGCAGAATGATCAGTCCTCAACACAGGCTTTACCGTACCTACAGATGCTGCCTGAATCACTGAGCTACTCCACCACTTTGTGCCTTTTTTGTAAACCAGCATCTGCAGTTTGTTGTTTCTTCATAATATTTCCCCTACATGATCCATGAAGCTAAAATGTATAGGGTCATGATTCCACTTACTCAGGCAACCCATTTGTACCTCATTTGAAGATGTGAAGACAAACCAGGCTAACTGCAGAATGTTCTGGAGTATCAAAGTGCCAAGAGTGTACTGTCCTCATTAATAAACGGACATGGGATTTGTCATAAATGCAAATAATTTAGAATAATGTATGAATCATTTTGACAGGAAGCCATTATATAAATACTCTCTTGGTGGGATCAACTAATTCTTACCACACTGGTGAAAAGGTTCATTAGAAGGAACATCGGTTTGGTTATTTTCCAACAATTGCCATTAATTAGGAAAGCAAAACATTGTCCCATTAACCATTTTTCATTTCAACAAATTCCTCTTTTATATACTTCATATTACATCAACTGGCTGAACCCAAACTCAATCCATTCTCTATTGCTGGTGTTTAGAATTTGGCCAAGCACTGAAAAGTATGACATTTCTGTAACAACAGTAAGATGTACGATCATTCTGACCTTAAAATTTGCTGCTGTAATTCTACATGCAGAGTATGAATATGCCAACAGTTCTTGCTAATCATTACAAAATTAGATTATTTATTTCATACATTCTTCCATGGAATATTTAACCATAAAAGATTCATGCAAAGACAGGCAACATGATACACATTTACAGTCAAAACATTCAATTTCATACATAAAAATGCTTTAATTTAAAATTAAATCACTCCCTCTTACTGGCAACTCCCATCAGAAGGGTCTCGACCCGAAACGTCGCCTATCTCCTTCCCTCCTTAGATGCTGCTGCACCCGCTGAGTTTCTCCAGCCTTTTGTGTACCCCCCATACAATGCCAGCCTCCTTAATGATAGGACTAGCCTTCAACCATGTTGATGTAATCAGCTTTAAAGGCACTCTACATCTACCCCTCCCCGCTTCCTCCCAAAAATATTATTTAATACTTGCAAAGGAAGTTTGGAAAGGAGAGTTATGAGTCTGTGGAATTCTCTGCCTCAGAGGGGGGTGGAGGCCGGTTCTCTGGATACTTTCAAGAGAGAGCTAGATAGGGCTCTTAAAGATAGTGGAGTCAGGGGATATGGGGATAAGGCAGGAACGGAGTACTGATTGTGGATGATCAGCCATGATCACAGTGAATGGCGATGCTGGCTCGAAGGGCCGAATGGCCTGTCTATTGTCTATTTCCTCATTGGCTCTTTGCTTAAGATCGCCTGGCTTGCACACAGCTAAATATGTCCAACGGCACATATTCCTATCTTAGATTGCAAACAAAAACACCAGCAACTCAGTTATGGGTTATTGAAAGAGTTTTAAAAAAAGGTTTTGCTTCCCATTAAATCATGCAAGCAAATATTTATTCTCTCCAAGAAGCTGAGAAAAAAGACATTTACACCATAGCAAAAGCATTTCAAAGTTCCAGATACTGAAAATGTTATTTGTATCAAGTATTGTTAAGAAATTTGGGATAAAGACACTGAAAACTCGTTGCTACCAGAGAGGCCCCAGGGTATGAAAACACATGTCTGAGTGGCGTAGTTTGAATATCATTAAGGTGTTGTACCATCTGTTTACACACTATCATCAGCACTTGTTCACTTTGATCATTCTAGCCAGTAAGTGTCAGGGACACAAATTGTACTACAAAAGGGCAAGACATTTTGCTCCAAGGGCTGCTTTTGGGTGTATATGAAGCTATTTTGTCTGTTCAGGATAGTGTGAAGTTGCAGATTGAACTGTCACTTGTTGAGACAAGAGCAGTCAATGATAAACGATTTGTTACTAGCCTCTAGGACGTGTTTGTATTAAGCCTTGAATCCTCAAAGGTATTTACAACCTACTTCACTAGAATTTTGCAACTGTGCTCCCAAAATAAGTAAAATTCTTACCCATTTGGATGCATTTGAAAAGGGGAGGTGAAATAATCAGCTAACGAGTTACCTTATGCACAAAAATAATAATGAGATTCGTCAGACTCCCTGGTTTGAATTAAATGATGAGAGAGCAGCTTGAAGCTGATGTTCCTTGTAAAAATCAAAAATAGATTTACAGTGTTTGACAGATTGTTACTTATAGTCTCAGCGCGTGCAACCCCATGCAGCCTGGTTAAACCATTCCTCAACATGGGCACAATTAGTCTTCAACAGTGAGGTTAGTTCGAGGGGATTAGGAATATCAAGTGGAGCTAAGGAGATGGATTTTCACTGGTTGGTGACCAAATTACATTGCAGTTTGATTTCCTATCCTCTTAGTCCTGTCCCTCAGGATCGAGGATTAATTATTTCACCAGCGGTATTATTATATAGAACCAGTAGGATTTGGTGATTGATGCGGCATGGACCAAGTGTGCCAAAGGGCCTGTTTCCACATGGTATCTCTATAAACTTCCTCTGGCAGCTAATTCCATATATCCACTACCCTCCATGTGAATATGTTACCCCTCGGGTTTTTATTAAATCTTTGCCCTCTCAGTTTAAACCTTTGGCCTCGAATTCTTGATTCTACTACCCAGGGAAAATAAAAACCCTGCAAACACCTCATGATTTTATAAAACAATAAGATTCAGATTCAGATTCAGATTCAGATTCCTTTATTGTCATTCAGACCTTTCGGTCTGAACGAAATTTGTTACCTTGCAGTCATAACATGTAATAAATTAAAACAAAACACACAATAAACACATATTTAACATCCACCACAGTGAGTTCACCAGGCACCTCCTCACTGTGGTGGAAGGCAAAAGTCTTAAAGTCTTTGTCTTTTTCCCCTACATGTTCCCCCTCTTTACTGAGGCAATCCAGGCCTCCGATGTCATCGTCCACCAGGCCCGCAGCCGAGCTCTCCCGAAGCCAGGCCGTCACCGCCGCCGTTGCCGGAATGCTGGAACACCACCACAGCTCCCAATCAGGTTCGAACCACTGGGAACGCTGGAAGCCGCCGGAGCTCTGAAGCCGGGCCGCCGCTGGAGCACCGCTGGAGAGCCGCTGAAGCGCCGAAGCCCCGAAGCCGGGCCGCTGCTGGAGCACCGCTGAAGCAACTGCCGGAGCGCCGAAGCCGGGCCGCTGCTGGAGCACCGCTGGAGAGCCGCCGGAGCGCCGAAGCCGGGCCGCTGCTGGAGCACCGCTGGAGAGCCGCCGGAGCGCCGAAGCCGGGCCGCTGCTGAAGAGCCGCTGAAGCAACTGCTGGAGCCGCCGAAGCCCCGAAGCCGGGCCGCCGCTGGGGCATCGCTGGAGAGCCGCTGGAGCCGCCGGAGCTCTGAAGCCGGGCCGCTGCTGGAGCACCGCTGGAGCAACTGCCGAAGCCCCGAAGCCCCGAAGCCGGGCCGCCGCCGCCGCTGGAACACTGGAGCTCTGAACGCTCGCCACAGCTCCGAGGCCACCAGCTCCGCCATTAGGCCTCAGCACAGACGGAGACGGTGACGGGGGACACGACAAGAAAAGGTCGCACCCCCCCGAAGGGAGAGACTAAAACCTTGTTTCTCCCACCTCCCCCCCCACACAAACACAGCCTAATAAACCAAAATTCTAACTAGAACAGACACAAAAAGACGAAAAAAAAAGAAAAAAAACAGACGGACTGCAGGTGAGCCACAGCTGCCACGCAGCGCCGCCACTTCCGGACAGATACCCCCCCCCTCCCCTCCCCAGCCTCCTGTGCTTTAAGGATTAATGTCCTATCTTGCCCAATCTCTCCCTATCTCAGGCCTTTGATTCCTGGCTCGTTGATGCAATGATAAAGAAAGCCCATCTACTGTATCCATTGTGTAGGAAGGAACTGCAGATGCTGGTTTAAACCGAAGATAGACACAAAAAGCTGGAGTAGCTCAGCGGGACAGGCAGCATCTCTGGCGAGAAGGAATCGGTGATGTTTCAGATCGAAACCCTTCCATTGTTCTGCAACCACAGGCGATGCACCACCTGTCCCTATACCTCCTACCTAGACTCTGTCCAGGGACCCCGACAGCTGTTTCAGGTTAGGCATCTCCTCCAACCACATCTACTGTATTTGTTGTTCAAGATGTGTACTCTTATACATTGGCAAGACCAAACAAAGACTGGCCGATAGTTTCGCTGAACGCCTTCACACAGTCCACCTGGACATACTTGATCTCCCGGTTGCCAAACACTTTAATTCTCCTTTCCATTCCCACACCGACCTTTCTGTCCTCGGCCATTGTCAGAGTGAGGTTAAACGCAAATTGGAGGAACAGCATCTCATATTTCGCTTGGACAGCTTACAACCCAGTGGTATGGTCATTAATTGCACTAACTTCAAGTAACCCCTGCATTCCCGCTCTCGCAATTCCTCCCCCACCCAAGTCACACCAGCTTCTCATTTGCACCTAGCCAATAGCTAACAATGGCCTGTTTCCTTTATCATCATTACTTTTTTGCATATATTTCATTCATTCGTTCGATATCTCTCTACATCCCCATCTATATCCCTCGTTTCCCTTTCCAGTGACTCTTAGTCTGAAGAAGGGTCTCGACCAAAAACGTCATCCATTCCTTCTGTCCAGATGCTGCCTATTCTGCTGAGTTACTCCAGCATTTTATGTCTATCTGCAGTTCCTTCCTATCCATAAATGCCTCCACTTCCTTAAAAGATTGAGGAAATTTAGTATGTCAACAAATACTCTCTTGATCTTCTCCAGGTGTGTATTGGAGAAGACATTGACTGGTTGTAACACAGCGTGGATCGGCAACTCGAATACCCAGGATTGATGAAGATTACAAAACATGGTGAACATTGCCCAGTCCATCACAGGAACCGATCTCCCCACCATTGAAGGGATTTTCAAGAATGGCTGCCACAAAAAGGCAACCAGCATCATCAAAGACTCACACCACTCTGGCCACTCTCTCTTTACAATCTTTACACTCCTGCCATCAGGAAGAAGGTACGGGGGCCTGAAAACTGTAATCCAGGTTTCGCTTCCCAACAATCATCAGCTAAACCTCCAAACATCAACCTCCAAATAGAAATATATGGACTTGGGGGAATTATTTTTGACTTTGCTATATTACTGTTTGTTTATTTTTTCTGTTTATATATATTCTTGAGCTGCCAGCCCAAGAATCAATTTGGCCCACAGTGTCCATACTAGCCCTCTGGAGACCGGCCTCTTCAGCCCACAACACCCATACCAGTGCTCATATATACATACACACACACACACACACACACACACACACACACACACACACACACACACACACACACACACACACACACACACACACACACACACACACACACACACACACATACATACAGTGGCTTGCAAAAGTATTCATACCCCTTGAACTTTTCCACATTTTGTCACGTTACAACCACAAACATAAATGTATTTTGTTGGGATTTTATGTGATAGACCAACACAAAGTGGTGCATAATTGTGAAGTGGAAGGAAAATGATACATGGTTTTCAAACGTTTTTACAAATAAAAAACTGAAAAGTGTGGCGTACAAAAGTATTCAGCCCCCTTTACTCTGATACCCCTAAATAAAATCCAGTGCAAACAATTGCCTTCAGAAGTCACCTAATTGGTAAATAGAGTCCACTTGTGTGTAATCTAATCTCAGTATAAATAAATTCGGTGGCTCAGCATTTCAACTCCCCCTCTCATTCCGTATCCGACCTCTCGGTCCTGGGACTCCTCCACGGCCAGAGTGAGCAACACCGCAAGTTGGAGGAACAGCACCTCATATTCCGCTTGGGGAGTCTGCATCCTTTGGGCTTGAACATTGAATTTTCTCAATTCTGTTAACCCTTGCTGTCTCCTCCCCTTCCCACCTCTCCCTCAGCCCTCGGGACCTGGCATTCCCTCTATCTCTATCTCCCTCCCCACCCTAGTCGCACTAGCTTCTCATTTTCACACCACAAACAGCTTACAATGGCTTGTTCCCTTTATCATCTATACTTTTTTGCATATCTTTCATTCATTGTTCTTTATCTCTCCACATCACTGTCTATATCTCTCGTTTCCCTGATCCCTGACCAGTCTGAAGAAGGGTTTCGACCCGAAACGTCGCCTATCTCCTTCGCTCCTTAGATGCTGCTGCACCCGCTGAGTTTCTCCAGCTTTTTGTGTAACCCTCAGTATAAATACAACTGTTCTGTGAAAGCCTCAGAGGTTTGTTAGAGTACATTAGTGAACAAATAGCATCATGAAGCCCAAGGAACACACCAGACAGGTCAGGGATAAAGTTGTGGAGAAGTTTAAAGCAGGGTTAGGTTATAAAAAAATATCCCAAGCTTTGAACATCTCATGGAGCACTGTTCAATCCATCATCCGCAAATGGAAAGAGTATGGCACAACTGCAAACCTACCAAGACATGGCCGTCCATCTAAACTGACAGGCCGGGCAAGGAGAGCATTGATCAGAGAAGCAGCCAAGAGGCCCATGGTAACTCTGAAGGAGCTGCTGAGATCCACAGCTCAGGTGGGAGAATCTGTCCACAGGACAACTATTAGTCATGCACTCCACAAATCGGGCCTTTATGGAAGAGTGGCAAGAAGAAAGCCATTGTTGATACAAAGCCATAAGAAGTCCCATTTGCAGTTTGCCACAAGCCATGCGGGGGGCACAGCAAACATGTGGCGGAAGGTGCTCTGGTCTGATGAGACCAAAATTGAAGTTTTTGGCCGAAATGCAAAATGCTATGTGTGGCTGAAAACTAACACTGCACATCACCCTGAACACACCATCCCCACTGTGAAACATGGTGGTGGCAGCATCATGCTGTGGGGATGCTTTTCTTCAGCAGGGACAGGGAAGCTGGTCAGAGTTGATGGGACGATGGATGGAGCCAAATACAGGGCAATCTTGGAAGAAAACCTGTTAGAGTCTGCAAAAGACTTGAGACTGGGGCGGAGGTTCACCTTCCAGCTGGACAACGACCCTAAACATACAGCCAGAGCTACAATGGAATGGTTTAGATCAAAGCGTATTCATGTGTTAGAATGGCCCTGTCAAAGTCCAGTCCTAAATCCAATTGAGAATCTCTGGCAAGACTTGAAAATTGCTGTTCACAGACGCTCTCTATCCAATCTGAATGATCTTGAGCTATTTTGCAAAGAGGAATGGGCAAAAATTTCAGTCTCTAGATGTGTAAAGCTGATAGAGACATGCCCCAAAAGCCTTGCAGCTGTAATTGCAGCAAAAGGTGATTCTACAAAGTATTGACTCAGGGGGGCTGAATACTTTTGCATGCCACACTTTTCAGTTTTTTATTTGTAATAAAATTTGGAAACAATGTATCATTTTCCTTCCACTTCACAATTATGCACCACTTTGTGTTGGTCTATCACATTAAATCCCAATAAAATACATTTACATTTGTGGTTGTAACGTGACAAAATGCGGAAAAGTTCAAGGGGTATGAATACTTTTGCAAGCCACTGTATTTAAATATACACTTACATATACACGTACACACACACACACACACACACACACACACACACACACACACACACACACACACACACACACACACACACACACACACACACACACACACACACACATATTTATATGTACATACATACATATTTATATGTATATATATGTATGTGTTTATGTGTATATATATATATATATATATATATATATATATATATATATATATATATATGTGTGTGTGTGTGTGTAAATTTCTATATTACTAAAAGTCTGATCTTGACCACTTCCTGTTGTTCTGTATGTTGATTTTAGAAAAAACGCTGCCAATTACGGCTGTGATTTTTGGAAATCTTACTCAGTCCCCCTCCGCTGCGCAGAACAATAGGATTTTTCCCATTGATGAAAAATAAAAGAGTTATTAGTGTTTAAAACATGTTGAGATTCTCTCTGCTGAAGGCCACGCCCCTTCTGGAGGGACTATAAAACCCGGAAGCGTTGAGTGCTTCAGTCAGTCTCTGCAAGATTGGGGAGCGAGAGGGTCACGTCTCTCAGTCTGAGCTGTGAATAACACTGAACACATGTCTACTAAACTGAGTGGTTTTACTGACCTGTCAATGAATATGATGTGGTTTGAAAATATAGTTTGGAAATGCTAAAGTTTTGGTTTGGAAATACTAAAGCTGTGTTGCCTTTGGTTTGGAAATGGTAAAATTGTGTTGCCTTTGGTTTGGAAATGCTAAAGCTATGTTTCCTTTGGTTTGGAAATGTTAAAGCTGTGTTGCTTTTGGTTTGGAAATGCTAAAGCTGTGTTGCCTTTGGTTTGGAAATGTTAAAGCTGTGTTGCCTGTGGTTTGGAAATGCTAAAGCTGTGTAGCCTAATTAAAGTTGCCTTGCCTAATTCAAGTTGTCTTGCCTAATTAAAGTTGCCTTGCGTAATTAAAGTTGCCTTGCCTTCTATATAATTAAAAGTCTAATCTTCCGATGGCGCTATGGAGTGAGTGGAACTCGCGCCATTCAGTTCCGCTAAAAATTGTATTAAAAACGGGGGTAAAAGGGGTTATCTCAAGCTACTCACCAGAGGAGAACGGGTGTGAATGGCTCCGGTAGCGTTAAAAAGGTTCGTGACGTCATCAGGCGTGCGACTTTACTAAGATGCATCGCTCCCCCCCCCCCCACCAAGGGAAAAAGCCTGTGAAAAGGGAAGTAGGCCTCACTGGAGCCTTGGGCTCGAGTTTGAGTGCCTCCCAGGAAGATATTTTAAAGATGGATGACCTCAAAAAAATTATTATGTGTGAGCTAAAACAAATGCTTAAGGATATGAAAAAAGAATATAAAGAGGAAATAAAGACTTTATGAGCTGATATTTTGTTGTATCATGAAAATTTGATACAAGAGTTCAAAAAGGAAGTTATAGCCACTGTAAAGACTATGATGGACGAATGGAAAGATAAAGCGGGTACTGATTTGCAACAACAGTTGGATGACGTAAACCGTAAAACTGGTGAGATGGAGGTGCTGCTGGATACCAAGTTAGAACCTATTATAACTTCACTTAACCAACAAAATGACGCAATAAAAGAACTGACTGAATCAGCCGAGAAGTGTCTTGCCAAGAACAAGCGTTTATCAGAATTATTACACAAAATAACTGAGAAATGCATTGACTTGGAGGGACGTCAAAGGCATCAAAATCTGCGTATTGTTGGGTTGAGTGAAGGCCGAGAGGGAAATCAAGACCCTCGAAAATTTGCTGCAAAACTCTTAAAAGATATCCTGAACTTGGACCAAGAACCTCTGCTGGGCCGAGCACACAGGGCATTGAGACGTACCCCTAGGAGGGATGCTCCCCCAAGACAGATGATTGTGAAGGTGGCTTACGATCATGTTTTTGAAGATATGATGAAGATAATAATACGTAAGAAAAATCTCAAATATGATGGAGACAACATCAGTATCTTTAGAGATTACCCTGCGGAAGTGGCCAAGAGAAGATCTTTATTTACAGAAACTGAGGAACATAAAGAAACTAAGATATGGCCTGATATACCCGGCAACATTAAGGGTAACTTATGATAACAAGGAGCACCATTTCACCAAACATATAGAAGCTCTTGAATTCGCTCTAAGCATTCAGAAGGAACTGGAAGAGGAAGAAGCAGATGAAGATGAAGGACACTGAATATTATTGATCACTTACCTGATGATACTGCCCACCCACAGAAAAGGAGGAGGATTCACACTGAAGGAGGTTCCGCAGGGAAGGAGGAGGAACAATGTACATGGACTCTATCTTGGGGTCAAGGAGGGATGGATGGATTATTAATAAATATAGTTTTGTATTAACTACCCCTCAAAAATGTATGTTAGCTCTCCTAATATAGTGCTATGACACTAACTATATTTGATATTAGTATTATTAATTATTAAGCATATAAATTTAATACCCCACCCCGACATATATTATTATGTATTTCATTTCATATTATTAACTATATAGATTTAAGTATGATTGGTATTATATAGTTAGTTCAAAGAGACGTGTGTATAAGACAATGGCACAGATATTAAATTTCATCGATCTGATGTTTGGGTATAGGATTGGGTTAGATGAGCTGAGACATCTACTCCATTATAAACCACCTTAATAATAAAATGTATGACATAAACACTAGGATTGGGGGTGATGGAATCACCTTCTGTAGTTGGAATGTTAATGGAATTAACAAACCAATTAAAAGAGGTAAGGTTTTAGCTCAATTAAATAAATTGAAATCTGATATTATTTTTCTCCAAGAGACACACCTTAAAAAAGACGCGCAGTATAGATTAACAGCAAAATGGATTTCCAAAGTATATCACTCTTCATTTACACATAAGTCTAGAGGGGTAGCAATAATTATTCGTAAAGGTATACCTTTTAAACAAAGCTCAATAATAGAAGATGTTAAGGGTAGATATATAATAATTACAGGTGAATTATATTCTAAAAAAGTAATCCTTATGAATATATATGGTCCTAATTTTGATAATCCATTATTCTTCAAGAAAATATTTAACAATATCCCTATATCCACTCAACATAATCTAATAATTGGAGGTGATTTTAATTGTACCTTAGATAATTATTTAGATAGATCATCAATGAAAAGGAAAACCACTTCTAAGTCGAGTACACTTATAAATTATTTTATTAACACAGCAAACGTTAAGGATATCTGCATAACAGATAACCCATCTGGTCGAAAATATTCATTCTTTTCCCCTGTATTTGGAACCTACTCAAGGATAGACTATTTTTAAATAGATTCAAAACGAATCCCATTTACATATGACTCAAAATATCATAATATTATTATCGGATCATGCTCCATTAACATTTAAGATAAAATTAAAAGACATAACTAATAAAACCTCTAACTGGAGACTCAACCCCCAAATATTAAATGAGAGGGCTTGTTATGATTACTTGGTAAAACAGATTAAATTATTTTTTGAAACTAATGACAAACCTGGAATTTCACCATCTCTGCTTTGGGATACATTTAAAGCATTCATGCGTGGTGCGATTATATCAGCACACGCATACTTTAATAAGGAAAATCGAAAGACTCAACAAAAGTTGGAAAATGAAATAAAACAATTAGATATTGAAAATGCAATATCCCCTTCAAAGGGGCTAAGTAATAAAATTGCATCATTAAAATATAAGCTAAATAAAATATACTCAAATCAGATTATTAAACTTTTTCAACAGACTAAACAAGTACACTTTGAATTTGGGGATAAACCACAAAAATTACTGGCACGCCAGCTTAGAAATTTAGATGAGGAGAAAATGATACATAAAATTAGATCTGAACAATGAGAAATATTGACTTTAACAAAAGATATCAATGATACATTTTTACAATATTATCAAAATCTTTACTCATCTAAACTAGCAGGACAATCAGATGGAATGGAAACATTCCTACAAGAATGTCATATTGATAGTTTGGATCAGGAAGGTTGAGACTTGTTAAATGCTGATATATCAGTAAAAGATATTGAAGAATCAATTGGATCATTATATAACGGAAAAGCCGCAGGCCCTGATGGCTTAAGTGTTGAATTTTATAAGAAGTTTTATGATCTGATATCTCCACGCTTACATACAATATATAAATATGCTTATGAACAAGGAAAGTTACCAGAATCATTAAATGAATCTACAATTACACTTATCCCTAAAGCTGATAAAGATTTGGAAGACCCTGGATCATACAGAGCAATAGCTCTTTTAAACACTGATCAAAAAATACTAACTAAAATTTTATCTTGGAGGCTAAGTTTAGTGATTAATAACTTAATACATCATGACCAAACAGGTTTTATTCCAAAACGCTATTCATCCTATAATCTGAGACGTCTATTCAATGTCATGTACTCAAAAAGAGTGAATGATATTGAACTAACTGTCATATACTTAGATGCTGAAAAATCATTTGACCAAGTTGATGGCCATATTTATTTAAAATAATGCAGAAATTTCAACTGGGGGATAGATTTTCCAAATGGGTAAAACTCATATACTCAAATCCAACTGCAAGAATATTAACAAATCAAATGTTATCAGCAAAATTTACTCTCTTTAGGGGTTGTAGACAAGGATGCCCATTATCACCATTACTATTTGCTTTGGTAATCGAACCATTAGCCAAAATGATTAGATCAGAACCAGAAATATATGGATATAATACCAAAACTACAACAAATAAAATATCTCTATACGCAGATGACATCTTAATTTATATCACAAAACCGGAGATTAGTATTCCCAATCTATTTAATGTTAAAACTAAGTTTAGCACATTTTCTGGGTATAGAATTAATTGGAATAAAAGTGAAATTATGCCTATAACAGGAATAAAATTAAATATATTAGAACAATTCCCACTTAAAATAGTCACGGACAAACTCAAATATCTAGGAATTAATGTATCTAAGTCCTATAACTGTCTATTTAAAAATAATTACCCTCAATTATTAAATAAACTAAAAATATATATTTTATATTGGAAAATAGTACCTATATCAATGATCGGTAGAATAAATGCTATAAAAATGATTTTTTTTTGGCCACAATTGTTATATTTATTTCAAGCCATCCCTCTATATCTCCCTAAAATGTTTTTTCAAAAAAATAGATACTTTGGTTAATAGTTTTATTTGGGACTATAAAAATCATCGAATAAGTAAAAAACATCTATGTAAATCTAAAATAAATGGTGGACTAGCACTACCAAATTTCTTATATTATTTCTGGGCAGTTCAGATTAAGAATATGAATTTTTGGTTGGTAAATTTAGATCATGAGCCAAGCTGGCTAAAGATGGAAAAGGAAGACTGTTTGCCTTTTGATGTAGGTTCGATTCTTTTTGCACCAAGGGAAGTACAAAAAAAAAACGTATGGTGACAACCCTATAATTCATAGCAATAGACGTATTTGGAAACAAATAGTTAAGACCACACATATGGATAATTTGTCACTTTGTTTGTCAATTATGAATAATCCTTTGTTTCGGCCCTCTGTATTGGACAAGGGGTTTAGACACTGGAATGATTTAGGAATTAAAAGGATAGAACACCTTTACAAGAAAGGAAAATTTATTTCATTTCAAGAGTTACAGGATATCTATGGATTGCAGTCAAATAACATATTTAAATATTTACAAATTAGAAACTATATTAAGTCAAATACGCAAGACTATAAAAATAGAAATCAAGGATTATTAGATGAATTGTTTAATAAACACCCAAATACAGAAAAATTAATAGCGTATATATACAATACTATTTTGGATAGGGAAATCCTAACTTCGGAAATATATCGACAAACATGGGAAAATGAAATAGGTTTATCTATAATGAAGGAAATTTGAGAAGAAAACCTACAACATATACATCGTTGCTCATAAAATGCTAGACATATATTGATACAATTTAAGGTATTACACAGATTACATTATTCAAAAACGAAATTAAATAGAATTTATCCTAACATTTCTTCTATTTGTGATAAATGTCAGAACTTGGAAGGTAACTTAACGCATGGTTTTGTAACATGTATAAAATTCAATTATTATTGGACAGAAATCTTTAGAGTTATCTCTGAAGTTCTTAAAATTAAACTGGACCCAGATCCAAAATTAATAATATTAGGAGTTCCGGATTCAAATCTAATATTAACAGTAACCAAATAAATTTCTTGGATTACTGTTTGATAATAGGGAAAAAATTAATATTGAAATTTTGGAAGGGAACATTATCCCCCATAATTAAAATGTGGACAGTGGAAATGTTGGAGACGTTGCATTTGGAAAGAAACAGATTTGTCCTAATGGACAAATCCGAACTCTTTGAATAGGTATGGTCTCCATATACAGAATATTTGAAGGGGTAGCTGTTCTTGGCATTACAACTCAATGGGTACCCGGCAGGATTAGATGAAAATAACTCTTTTTTTTAATTTGTATACATGTCTCTATTGATATCGTTATTTGAAATTGTGTTATGCACTATTAAGATATATACTATAATCTCTTTTTTTATATATATATATATAATACTTTGTTTTAATTAAATATATATAACAAGAATATATACATATTTTTTCCTCTCTTCTCTTTCTCTCTCTCTATATAATCAAAATTACTATTTAATCACTATTCTTATTGATTAAAATCTCTATTGATATCGTTATTTGAAATTGTGTTATTCACTATTAAGATGTATACTATAATCTCTTTTTTTATATATATATAATACTTTGTTTTAATTAAATATATATAACAAGAATATATACATATTTTTTTCTCTCTTCTCTTTCTCTCTCTATATAATCAAAATTATTATTTAATCACTATTCTTATGGATTAAAATCTATTCTTTTCTTTTTCTACTTTCTAAAAAATAGAAGTTTATAAGAATTATTCGTAACATTCGTATACTTATTGAAATAAGTTGGTTGTGTATTTGAAAAGTTGATATACCGTTGTTTATGATGGATTACTTAGAATAAAAATATTATTACAAAAAAAAAGTCTAATCTTGACCACTTCCTGTTTACGCTTTATATTGATTAGAAAAAAAAACGCTACCACATATGGCTGTGATGTTTGGCCATCTTACTCAGTCCCCCTCCGCTCATCAGGTGCTGAGGATTTTTCCCATCAATGAAAAATAAAAGAGTTATAAATAATTAAAAGAGGTATTTTAAAAATGTTGAGATTCTCTCTCCTGTCAATCACGCCATGAAGGCCATGCCCCTTCTGGTGGGGAGGGGGGGGTGGGGAGGGACTATAAAACCCAGAGGTGTGGGCGTAGCTCAGTCTCTGCAAGTTGGAGGATGGAGAGGTCACGACTCACTGTCTTTAGTGGCCTTGCACCCTGCTGGTAATGGTATGAAACTGCATCTGAATTTGGTGGCCTTGCACCCTGCTTGAAATGGAATTTCAAGGAATAGTTGTGAGTCAACTGCCAGCCCACCAGCCGTGAGTGAGTGAGCTGCCAGCACAACAGGCTTGAGTGACTGAGCCACCAGCCCAATAATTCATTTGGCCCACAATGTCCATACTAGCCCTCTGCATACCAGTCCCTCCAGCTGACAACACCCATAGTAGCTCCAAAAAGCCCCCCCCCCCCCCCCCCCCCCCCCCCCCCCCCCCCCCACTGGCGACGAACATTGGAATTGGTGGAGAGGTGGAATATTGCATTGGGGAACCAGCCCTCCCATGTGATGCTGGGACCGAACGGGTCCCACTTAGTCTAGTGCGTGTGTGTATATATATATATACTAGACTAAGTGGGACCTGTTGGGTCCCATGTTCACTTCAACCCAAACCCCGCAACCAACCATTTGCAGTGCTTTTTCTTCAACCCAAAACCCCCAAACAACCATTTGCAGTGCTTTTACTTCAACCCAAACCTCCCAAACGACCATTTGCAGTGCTTTTACTTCAACCCAAAACCCCCAAACAACCATTTGCAGGGCTTTTACTTCAACCCAAACCCCCCAAACAACCATTTGCAGTGTTTATTCTTCAACCCAAAACCCCCAAATAACTATTTGCAATGATTTTACTTCCACCCAAACCCCCAAAACAACCATTTGCAATACTTTTACTTTAACGCAAAACCCCACCCAACCATTTGCAGCACTTTTACTTCAACCCAAAACCTCACCCAACCATTTGCTGTGCTTTTATTTCAACCCAAAACCCCACCCAACCATTTGCTGTGCTTTTCCTTCAACCCAAAACCCCACCCAACCATTTGCCGTGCTTTTTCTTCAATGCAAAACCTCACCCAACCAAATATATATATACAGTGGCTTGCAAAAGTATTCATACCCCTTGAACTTTTCCACATTTTGTCACGTTACAACCACAAATGTAAATGTATTTTATTGGGATTTTATGTGATAGACCAACACAAAGTGGTGCATAATTGTGAAGTGGAAATGATACATGGTTTCCAAATTTTATTACAAATAAAAAGCTGAAAAGTGTAGTGTGCAAAAGTATTCAGCCCCCCTGAGTCAATACTTTGTAGAACCACCTTTCGCTGCAATTACAGCCGCATGTATTTTGGGGTATGTCTCTACCAGCTTTGCACATCTAGAGACTGAAATTTTTGCCCATTCTTCTTTGCAAAATAGCACAAGCTCAGTCGGATTAGATGGAGAGCGTCTGTGAACAGCAATTTTCAAGTCTTGCCAGAGATTCTCAATTGGATTTAGGTCTGGACTTTGACTGGGCCATTCTAAAACATTAATATGCTTTGATCTGAATCATTCCATTGTAGCTCCGGCTGTATGTTTAGGGTTGTTGTCCTGCTGGAAGGTGAACCTCCGCCCCAGTCTCAAGTCTTTTGCTGACTCTAACAGGTTTTCTTCCAAGATTGCCCTGTATTTGGCTCCATCCATCGTCCCATCAACTCTGACCAGCTTCCTTGTCCCTGCTGAAGAAATGCATCCCCACAGCATGATGCTGCCACCACCATGTTTCACAGTGGGGATGGTGTGTTCAGGGTGATGTGCAGTGTTAGTTTTCCACCACACTTAGCGTTTTGCATTTATGCCAAAAACCTAAATTTTAGTCTCATCAGACCAGAGCACCTTCCTCCACATGTTTGCTGTGTCCCCCACATGGCTTGTGGCAAACTGCAAACGGGACTTCTTATGGCTTTGTTTCAACAATGGTTTTCTTCTTGTCATTCTTCCATAAAGGCCCGATTTGTGGAGTGCACGACTAATAGTTGTCCTGTGGACAGAATCTCCCACCTGAGCTGTGGATCTCTGCAACTCCTCCAGAGTTACCATGGGCCTCTTGGCTGCTTCTCTGATCAATGCTCTCCTTGCCCGGCCTGTCAGTTTAGGTGGACGGCCATGTCTTGTAGGTTTGCAGTTGTGCCATACTCTTTCCATTTTCGGATGATGGATTGAACAGTGCTCCGTGAGATGTTCAAAGCTTTTTTTATAACCTATCCCTGCTTGTATGCTGCCACCACCATGTATATGTATATGTATATATATAATATGTATATATATACATATATATATACATTCATATATATATATACATATATATATATATACACAAAATATGTGTATACATATATATACATACATATATACATACATATACATTTATATACACATACATATACATTTATATACACACACATATACGTATATATACATACATATACGTATACACACACACACATACGTATATGTATACAAACATATACGTATATATACACATACATATACGTATATATACACACATACATATACGTATACATACATATACATCTATATATACACTTACATATACGCATATACACACACATACGTATATATAGATATATATACATATATATACACATACATATACGTATATATACATATGCATATATACACACATACATATACGTATACATAGATATACATATATATATATATACATATACGTATATACATACACACATACGTATATATACACATGTGTTTATATATATACATGTATATACACACACACATGTGTATATACATACATATATACATATATGTACACATACATACACATATACATATACACATACACAAACATATACATATACATACACATACATACACATATGTATATATACATACACATATACATATGTATATAAATACATACACATATACATATGTATATATATACATATACATATATATACACATATATATACACATATGTATATATATATATGTGTATATATACTTTTTCATAAACATATGTGCATATATGCATATACATATACATGTATATATATTCACATATACATATACATATATATATATACATATATACACATATAAATATCTACATATACATAAACATGTGTATATTATCATATGTACATATACATATGCACATATACATATACACATGCACATATACATATGCATATATACATATACATATATACATATGTACCCATATATAACCATATAACAATTACAGCACGAAAACAGGCCCTCTCGGCCCTTCCAGTCCGTGCCGACCATTTGTTTTCCCCTAGTCCCATCTACCTGCACTCAGACCATACCCCTCCATTCCCTTCACATCCATATACCTACCCACTTTACTTTTAAATGTTAAAATCGATCCTGCCTCCACCACTTCTGCTGGAAGCTCATTCCACACAGCCACCACCCTCTGAGTAAAGAAGTTCCCCCTCACGTTACCCCGAAACTTCTGTCCCTTAATTCTCATGTCATGCCCTCTTGTTTGAATCTTCCCTACCCTCAATGGGAAAAACGTATCCACGTCAACTCTGTCTATCCCTTTCATCATTTTAAAGACCTCAATCAAGTCCCCCCTTAACCTTCTGCGCTCCAAAGAATAAAGACCTAACTTGTTCAACCTTTCTCTGTAACATAGTTGCTGGAACCCTGGCAACATTCTAGTAAATCTCCTCTGTACTCTCTCTATTTTGTTGACATCCTTCCTATAATTAGGCGACCAAAATTGTACACCATACTCCAGAATTTGTCTTACCAATGCCTTGTACAATTTTAACATTACTTCCCTACTCCTATATTCAATGCTCTGATTTATAAAGGCCAGCACACCAAAGGCTTTCTTTACCACCCTATCTACATGCGATTCCACCTTCAGGAAACTATGCACAGTTATTCCTAGATCCCTCTGTTCCACAGCATTCCTCAATTCCCTACCATTTACCATGTCCGTCCTATTTTGATTTGTTCTGCCAAGATGTAGCACTTCACACTTAACAGCAATAAACTCCATCTGCCATCTTTCAGCCCACTTTTCCAAATGGCCCAAATCTCTCTGTAGACTTTGAAAATCTACTTCAATATCCACAACACCACCTATCTTAGTATCATCTGCATACTTACTTAGCCAATTTTCCACCCCATCATCCAGATCATTGATGTACATGACAAACAACTGTGGACCCAACACAGATCCCTGAGGCACCCCACTGGTCACCAGCTTCCAACCTGACAAACAGTCATCCACCATTACTCTCTGACATCTCCCATTCAGCCACTGTTGAATCCATCTTGCTACTCCGCCATTAACACCCAAAGATTGAACCTTCTTAACCAACCTTCCATGGGGAACCTTGTCAAAGGCCTTACTGAAATCCATATAGACAACATCCACTGCTTTACCCTCATCAATTTCCCTAGTTACCGCTTCAAAAAATTCAAGAAGGTTTGTCAAACATGACCTTCCAGGCACAAATCCATGTTGACTGTTCCTGATCAGACCCTGTTTATCCAGATGCTTATATATATTATCTTTAAGTATCCTTTCCATTAATTTGCCCTCCACTCATGTCAAACTAATAGGTCTATAATTGCTAGGTTTATTCTTTGAACTCTTTTTAAACAATGGAACAACATGCGCAGTACGCCAATCCTCCAGTACTATTCCCGTTTCTAATGACATTTGAAATATTTCTGTCATGGCTCCTGCTATTTCTACATTAACTTCCCTCAAAGTCCTAGGGAATATCCTGTCAGGACCTGGAGACTTATCCACTTTTATATTTTTCAAAAGTGTCAGTACTTCCTCCTCTTTGAATCTCATAGTTTCCAGTTACCGGTCGGGTGTCGCTCCTCCCCCTCCTTCTCTTCCAACGGCTCCTGTGGGCCTCTGAAAAAACAAGCCCTCCGCTTGATTTTTAACCTTACCGGTCGGGTTGTCGCTCCTCCCCCTCCTTCTCTTCCAACGGCTCCTGTGTATGTGTATATATACATATGCATATATGTATGTATATATATACATATGCATATGTGTATGTATATATATATACATATGCATATGTGTATGCATATATACAAATGTGCATGTATATGTATACATATGTATATGTGTATGCACATGTGTATGTATATGTATATATATATACGTATATATGTGTTAATATACGTATATGTATGTGTATATATGTATATGTATGTGTATATATATATATGTATATGTATATATATATACGTATATGTATGTATATATACGTATATGTATGTGTATATATACGTATATGTGTGTGTATATGTACATATATGTATGTGTGTATATATACGTATATGTATGTGTATATATACGTATATGTATGTATATATATATATTCGTATATGTATGTGTATATATATGTATGTGTGTATATATATATACACACGTATATGTATGTATATTGATGTATATGTATGTGTATATATACGTATATGTATATATATATGTATACGTATGTATGTATGTATACGCATGTTTGTTTATATACATGTTTATATATATATATATGTGTGTGTATGTATATACATATGTGTATGTATATACATATGTATATGACTTTTTGGGGGCTTTTTTGTTGTTTATTATGGTTTTACAGTACTATGTTTACATATATGTTGTGTTGCTGCTGTAAGAATGTCATTGTTCTGTTTCAGGACATATGGCAATAAAAAAATCTCTTGATTTGATTCATTCTTGTAAATCTAATTCTGTATCCTTTTCAGCTTCATGGCATCTTTCCTATAACAGGATGACTAAAACTGAACACAGTACTCCAAGTGCAGTCTCAACAATGTCTTGTTCAACTATAACATAATGTCCCAACTTCTATCCTCAATTCTCTGACTGATGGCCAGTATTGTAAAAAGCCTACCTCATCACTCTATCTACGTGTGGCAACACTTACATGTAATCCTGCATTCCTCTGTTCTCCAAACGTCCGCAGTGTCTTACCATTCAGTGTGAAGTTCCTGTCTTCATTTTACTTCTCAGAACGCAATTTCTTACACTTATTTGAATTAAAGTCCATTTCCCAATCCTTGTTGTCCAGCTGATCAAGATCGTAATTGTAATTCTTGATAACCACCTTCACCGTCTATGATTTTAGTGTCAACTAACTTGCTAATTATGCCTTGTATATTCTCATCCAAATTTCTAACATTGATGACATCAGCAAAGGGCCCACCACTTTTTCCTCGCATTAAACCAATTCTATATCCAGTTAGCTAGCTCGCCCTGGATCCCCTGTGAAATAAACTTCAGAGCAGCAAACCATGTAAAACCTTATCAAAGGTCGAGCTGAAGTCCATCTATGTCCACGTCTATGACCATGCCCACATTAAACGTCTTGGTACCTCTTTAAAAAACCCAATCAAATTCCAAATTTCCAACACAACCATGTTGACCATATCCTTAATCAACCTCTGCCTTTCCAAACGCATATATATATATTATCATTCAGATTTCTCTCGTGTAGCTTTGAAAATGTGTCCATCGCTGTGATTTTTTTAATGGAAGAACTTGAATTTATAACAAAAGGACACAAAGTGTTGGAGTATTTATGCAAGTCATGCAGCTTCTCTGGAGAACTTGGATAGGTGACATTTCGGGTGACCTTTCTTCAGCCTCTCTTGAATTTATAACACTTTATCACAACCCTAAAATCTCTCAAAGAATTTTGACTGGTTTATTTTGAAGTGCATTCAGTCAGTGATGTTACTTCGGAGTCACGTGAGTGTTTCCGTGAAGAACCCCATTCAGGCCGCATGCACATCAGTACATCAGCCGCACTGGCACAAGCACCAGAACGGCAGGACAAAGCTCCTGCCAGCGGTAAGTTAAACCTAAAAGGTAAGTTCGTTTTTACTTGCAGGGGTTTTTTCAAGCAGGGGCCTCTCTTCACAGAGGTTTTCCTGCCAGTTTCACAGCCCGACGAGTGAACCGGTTATGAACTGTGGGGAAACCCAGTCCGACCGCGGAAGCGGATAACTGGCAAAAAGATTGTGTTGTGAGATATGGAGCCGCTGACAAGGCAATCAGCGGCTCCCAGCCTGCGGGGATGCCGTGGAACGCCTAGGAAATAACGCCAGAGTCGCTGACAGTGCAGTCAGCGGCTCCCAGACGTCGGTCTCCAGGCAGGGAATAAAATTGGTGAGAAAGGACTCGTTCAGCCCTATTTGGACTCAGGTGAGTCGGGCTACAAGGGTTTTTCTCTTAATAATAAAGTTTAATGTATGTTATAGTGTTTTTCTTAAAGTTAAAAGTTAAAGATAAAAAGTTATTGTCATTATATCCCTGGCAATGAAATTCTTGTTGTTTAACACAAATTGTTAAAAATTGTTTTAACCCTTCACAGGTAAAGCTGTACACTAAAAATTTTGATTTACTGAGCCTACGCTGTACTAGCGCAGGCCTATGGGACAGGTCACACCAGCAGCGCTTGGGATGGGGCTGCTTCATGTGTAATAGCGTGGGCCTATGGGACAGGCCGCGCCAGCAGTGCCTGACAGGGCTGCTTCATGTATGAAAGCGCCAACCTACGGGAGAGCCGCGCCAGCATTGCCTGATACAGGGCTGTTTCATTTATGACATTGCCGGCCTACGAGAGGTGGCATCAGCAACGCCTGGGACAGGGTTGCTCAAGTTCACACATAAGTATGCTACGCCCATGGAGACGGGAGATGATTCTCCACCGGGGCTGGATAGCAAGGCCCACGGAGTCGGGGGATGATTCCTCACCGGGTCTGGATAGTGTGTTTGAAACGGCTATCCCAAATACAGCAACTGTTGCATACAGTGATACAGCAGGGCACACGGCAACAGGCGGAGTGTCAGCACGATCCTGAACAAAAAGGCGCCAGCAGTATCTAGTAGAGAACTGTTTGATAGCACCTTCATAGATGAGGATTAGTTCTGACACTGACTCTGATGGTAAGGTTGAGACAGAAGTTCCACCTCTGCAGGCCGCACCAGCAGCTCCAGTTGACAGAGCTGCTACAGGTCTCCCTCTTGGAGGCAAAGACCAAGACGGGTCAGTATCCTGCTGACACTGAGTCTCAGGGTATGGCCGTGGGGCATACCCCAAGGGATGAAGGGCACGTGTCTTTTTTCCTGACAACAAATTTGCCATCCCAGCAGAATATTCTTTCGGGTATAGGTCCAATGGGTTCATATCAGTATTGGTATCCTGCGGCCTGCGGCAGCGCCTGTTTAGGGCTGCCTACGAATCGCCCTCTCTGAGGAGGGAAGAGCAAAAGGTCAAGATATAACTGACTCCAGACGCTAAAGAAGTCAATAGAACATACTGAAGCACATATGTGCCAGCAGTGAACAGCGCCATCAGGGGGATGTGAGAGCCAGGAGCCGAATCTGTTATTCAGGTAGGCCTATTCAACAGGGGAAGAAAACCTGGCAGATGCATCAATTAAGGCCAACGGTGGGCAAAGGTCATTGTTTCAGAACACACTCCAGGCGCACATCGGCAGTAGGCGGTTCACTGGAGCTGGGGGCAGCATGATAGCTCAGAAATTCCATGCACCTTACCAACCCTACTCAACAAAGTGGGTCTAGCACTTCCAAAACATGGGTAAGTGCACCGTTCACAAGTTGCAATATTACATTTGTTTGTACAACACACAAAGGATAAAAACATCTGGTTGGGGCACAGTAGTAGCATTCCAAGCAAGTTTGGATTATGGCCAGGGTTATTTTTTAAAGTTAAGGTTCGGAAATCGAGCCAAAGTTCTCATGCAAAGCACCCATGGAATAAGGCAGGAGTGGCATGTTTATTATGAAAAATGGAGAGTGTCGGGCATATGAACTTTCCGAATATGAAAACTTATTTTCCTGACTAACAACAGATTCATAAGGGTCTCAAAGATCCATGCTATGCAATTCTAATTACAGAGGTTATCAAAGACAATATAACTGTACTAATAACAGTAACACATTGCGGAATGGGATAAACTGTTCGTTGGTCATTGGGATTTACCTTTAATTATTAATTAGCCTATGACTCCGCCCTGTGGCAAGAGATTGGAGTTAATAGTAACCTGTTATAAAACTGACTTTTATTTCATCAAGAGTAATTGGCAATATAGTAGCTGTGTTTCAGCTGAGCGAATCAAGGAACTGATATTGTGCAAAGTAGCAACCTCTCAAAGGACATGCAGACCATTGTTAACAACCTTATGCTATTGTCAGCTGAAGCTACCTCAGTCACAATGATGAAAAAACAATATTCTGCATTGCTGAACATGACAATAAACTCATTTGAACTTGAACTTGAACTCGCTCCAGTAGTTTGGTCAGTTATTACAAACTGATGCTAAGGACTCTAAGGTGAGAAGTTCCGAATACCATCTCTAGTTGGAGGTATGGGAGATGGTATTAGTCACATGGCAATCAAGTAAAAGTATCCTGTAATAATCTCCTTTGCCTAATCTCCTTTGCCACTGGTGTATCATCCTGTTCAGATCGATGACAACACAGGATAGGTATTGGATCTCAAAATATTATGAAAGTATGGTTCAATGCTGCATCGAATATTGACATGTTGGTGCATGTTTATTCACTAATTGCAAAAATATGTGGCACAACAGTGCGGAGAAATACATTCTCGTTACAAAATGAGGAATGTTCTTTTATATCTTCAATTCTGCCTCATTAGCCGGGTCTTAATACAGTCCGAAAGACCTCACTTGGGTTCGTACTGTCGGACTGGCTAAGCAGCCATGTTGCCTGCTTCATCAGGCATAATAATACAACGGTATACGGTTATTCCAAAAAACAAAAAATTGCTGGTTCAAACTGTGGTTCAGGAGACCAGCCTTTGCATAATAAAACAATTATTGACTTACACATTTTGAATGGATTGACTTATGGCTCAGGTTGTCACATCAAGCCATGAATGTGCTCACTGCAGAGTGCAGGGATAGCATCCAAAAAAGCAGTACATTCCTATTGAGGGGATCGGAAGTGATTTTGTTTAAATGTTAATGTTACATTTAATACGGTACAGATTACTGACATTTCCCAGTTCATTCTTAAATGGTATTTGACAATAATCAGTTATAGAGACACTACAGCTGCAACAAACGGGAACTACTCTGTCGGGTTCAACCCGGATATCGAGTTGCTAAAGAGATCTTGACACAAGTTCTCCCACTTCAAGAATATGCAGTTGGTTATTGAAAATGTGTAAACATGACTTCACCAAGGGGCTCCAGCTACATCCTTATTTATGACACTAATATCAGCACAACGACGGCAAACATTGCAAACGCTGTGGCTGGATAGGATGGAATTGGCTGCAGGTGCCATTACATTTTACATTCTGATCTCCACAAGCAGAGCAGACCAGGGGTGGCAGGATTCAAAATCATTTTTCGGATACCCCATGGTCTCACATCTATGTGGGAGGGCAGGCTTGCTATATTATATCTAGAATCCTAAGTAGTATGGAATCAGCATTGTTTATTAATCAACATACAACTACACAAAGAAAGGTCGGTTCAGACTATTTCAAGGTGGCTGCAGCAGGTTCTGGGTCATGCAGGTATTAACACTGACGATTGTATATCTCATTCCACCAGGTCAGCATCAACGTCAGCGGCCAGGGCAATGGACATGCCATCGACCATATCCTCATGACCGCAGGATGGTCAACTAAATTAATTTAAAAAAAATTTACATAGGCCGGTTACTGACCCGGGGTTTTGCCCATTCTGTTTTGCGTCCACTTTTATCCTCCCCTGAGTTACAGGGGTTGCTATTGATTTCTTTATTAACGTAAACCATTAATACATTTGAATCAATATCATGCTTAACGCATTTTGATTATTCATTCAGTCAATCGATGTAGTGAGACGCTAAGATTTCGATCTGCGGCATGAAATCACAAAGCTTCGAACTCTTCACGGAATCACTCACGTGACTCCGAAGTAAAATAGTAAGATTAAACGAGAACTTACCAGTTTGAAGTTTGGTCTTGATTTTATGAGGAGTTATGTTGGTGATTACGTGGTACTTCTCGAGTCACGCATCTTACTATGTCACTTCGGTGATTGTTATTTGTGATTTCATACCGCTACATTGAAGATTGACGCGCATGCGGCCTGAACGGGGTTCTTCACGTAATCACCAACGTAACTCCTCATAAAATCAAGATCAAACTTCAAACTTAAGTTCTCATTTAATCTTTCTATTAAATACAAAAAACAAAGAGGAGAGCAGTGAGACACCATTGCAATCCAATGCTTGCTTTGTCTTGAAATCAGTTGGGCTCTGCTCTCTTTTTCCAGATTGAAAAGCTGGCAGAGTAAGATAGGATCCATTTCCACCAACCCTTTCTTCCCAAGCATATTTTCAGTCTTCAATATTTCTCGGATTGTCCTTGTTCGGTCTGCAATTGTTTTACACCAATATGTCCAACCATGACTCTTGCATGCACGTATGTGTGCACTTTGTTTTCAATGAAATTTGCTTGTACATGATTTGTTTTATTCTAATACATCTGTTCATTTAATCTGAAGCGACCTGCCACTTCTGCATCCAATCATAATGCAGTAAACCCTTGTTTTATAACAGCGGCTCAGTTCTTCAGACCCTTCTTCAGACTATTTGACAGTCTGAAGAAGGGTCTCGACCCAAAACGTCACACATTCCTTCGCTCCAGAGATGTTGCCTGTCCTGCTGTCTATCTTCAATTTAAACCAGCTTCTGCAATCCCTTCCCACACAGATATGATGGTGGAATCAGATACAATCACCATGTTTAAGAGATATATAGACAGGCACTTGAATAGGCAAGGCATAAATGATACTAACCAAATAGAGACAAATTAGATTAGTGTTGATGGGCAAAATCTTCAGCCTGGTAGGCCGATGGGTCTATGTTTGTGCTGTACACCTTTATGACTCTGACTTTAAAACTCTTAGTTCTATTTTACATGGGAGCGAACAGGCGAGCCTTACATTGGGTGAGAGTGATGAGACTAGGAAGAATAAGAGCAGGAAGGGATGTACACTGCAGTAGATGAATGAATCACCATACAAATCACAATCAAATCTCATCCTCTCCACTCATTAACCGTTTAAATGCAAGCCTGTGAAATCATATTCTGCTGTTAAAAGTGCAGCAAATTGTAAAATTGCCTTCATAAGTCAATAAACTAATTAAAAGTAGAATATGATGTAAACACTGTACTGGCTTGAAATATTGTTGCAGGGCTACTTATTAAAGGCTGTGACAGCAATTGGTCTTTTTATAATGTCCTCTGAATGCTAACCTATGTGGTAAGTGCTGGCACTTGCAGGAAAAGTGATATTGCGACTGTTGTGATGAAATGGGGAGGGCATATTTATACAACTTCCATTCATGTAGTGTTTCTTTTCCCCCAAATTTACTTTATTCAATGTCTCAAAGACATGCAGCAGATAATTTCTGATAACACACATCCCATTTTCTCTGCAAGTCATCATGGGCAACATTCTTCTCTACATGTAACAGGATAATAAAGAAGGGTGTCGACCTGAAACGTCACCCATTCCTTCTCTCCAGAGATGCTGCCTGTTCCACTAAGGTACTCCAGCATTTTGTGTCTACCTTTGATTTGAACCAGCATCTGCAGTTCTTCCCTACACAGGATAATTTACAGTATAATTCATTTTAAGAGCTGCCTTCACCACTCTGGTGCCCTGGTTTCTTCTTAATTGCATTAAACTACGTATTTTATTATCTGATAATACCTTTCATAACTGCTTGTGCAAACATCAGCTTGACTGAACCGTTTTGCACATGCCATAATGAGGAAGGAATAATCTTGTAAATCTTGTTACATTGCTACTGGGGTAGAAAGTCTCACCAAGCTTAAACTTCCTACATTCTCTAATCTTAGCCAACAAGTGTTATTTTAAACTTCCTTTCCCATCAGTTAAAACAAAGCCAAATTGGCTGGTGAACAGTGATAGGAGAAAAGGCCAATTTTACTTGTTGGAAATATTTTATGTATTACCTTTCATGATGCCTCAAACTACTTCATACAAAATTAATTAATTTAACAAATGTAAACGCTGTTGTGCTATAATGAAACCCAGCAGTCAATCTGTGCAGAGCCAGATTCCTGAGATAGCCATGAGGAAAATAACCAAATAGACTGTTACAATTGTGTGGGCCAAGTAAGAGGAGGCCCTTAACAAATCCGCTGCTCTTGAAAGAAGGTGCATAATCTAAACAAGATCATTTAGTGCCTTCTCTTCTAAGCATCAGCCTGCAAGAAGAGACCGTAAGATTCAGCAGAAGGCATCGGGCACGGCGATATCCTGGATCCCTCCTCGGGACAGTGCCAAAAACATATTCAGCATCTCCTGCCACAAGGATATTGAAAAGGCAATGAAGATTAACCGCATCCAGCGAGTCCAATTGAAGCTGTGTTCAAGGTGCCATTAGTGAATTGGTACGCTTAATCCTATTCTTTGTAAAAAGTATACTGTGCTCACTGGCAGCAAGAAAACCGAGGGACGTTCAAAGCTTGCACACTGAGATTTATACTTGTAGAAGGTAAGGGATTTATATCTTTAAAACCTCAGGAATATGGCTGTAAAATTATAATCCCAGTTTTGTAAACCACACATTTATGAGCATGTTTCCTTGTTTTGAATGTGTGATTGATTGATTTTAGCTTCTTGTAATGTCAGAAGAAGCCATGAAAGTATTTCCAGATATATTCACATAATTCTGGAATGTATTTTTTCCAACATGGCAACAAAGTGAAAGAATTAAACTGACATGGGAGCACAGAGCTGTGTGTATTGAAGATCCATTCTCTTGCAATCTATTTGAATCTAGTTTGAATCAGAATGAAATGTTGGCTTTAAAACTGAAGCAAGGATATGATTGGCAGGTTAGGCCTGCAGGCCATGAATGTTGAGCCAGGCTTCCACTTCAGATCACAATCCGGCCTAACTACAAGATGACAGGATGATGATGGCCATTTATTTTCCCTTCAAAGTTAACAAAAAAAACGCAGTGATTTCCATGCACTCCTCATTCACAAACCCACGGAATAGCAGAAGGTAAAGATTGTGATGATAATGTCTAACGGTACCTATCCACTAGCCTTGATATTCCTTTTTCCATGTATTAATCCCATCAGGGTGCCCACTAGCCATTCCTCTAGTTTCAGTTTAGTTCAGTTTATTGTCACGTGTACCAAGGTACAGTGAAAAGCGTTTTGTTGCGTGCTAACCAGTCAGCAGAATGACAACCCATTATTACAATCAATCCATTTACGGTGTACAAATACTGTACATGATCAGGGAATAATGTTTAGTTCAAGGCAAAGCCATATCTGAAAGGAATTTAAGAAGATCATAATTAAAGTAGGAAATGGTGCTGTTGGAATACTGATTTAAGAGTGTGGAGCGATTGTAATGTGAGCTTTTGGACACGTTCTGACACATGTGAGACCCTGGTGCCAGGGTCTCGCATGTGTCAGAACGTGTCCAAAAGATTCTGATAAGGGAGGGAGAGGAGCCTGATGTTGTGGTACACATAGGTACCAATGACATAGGCAGAAAAAGTGACGAGGTCCTGAAGGGAGAATTTAGGGAGTTGGGGGGAAAGTTAAGGAGAAGGACCAAAAGGGTAACGATTTCAGGATTACTGCCTGTGCCGCGTGACAGTGATAGTAGGAATGAAATGAGGTGGAGGATAAATGCGTGGCTGAGGGACTGGTGCAGTGGGCAGGGATTCAAGTTTCTTGATCACTGGGACCTCTTTTGGGGAAGGCATGATCTGTACACAAAGGAACGGGTTGCACTTGAACCCGAGGGGGACCAATATCCTGGCAGGGAGATTTGCAAAGGCTACTGGGGAGACTTTAAACTAGAAAGGCTGAGGGGAGGGACTCAGGTAGAGGGGGGCTAGGGGTCAGGGTGTGGGGCAAGAGGCAGAGAAGGGAAGCACTCGGATCCAAAATGTAGGCAAGAAAGATGAAAAAGATAATAGACCGAGAATAAGGGATGGTGGTTTCTAAAATGTGTATATTTTAATGCTAAGGAACATTGTAAGTAAGGTGGATGAACTTAGAGCCTGGATTGACACCTGGAAATATGATGTTGTGGCAATCAGTGAAACATGGTTGCAGGAGGGCTGTGATTGGAAACTAAATATTCCAGGATTTCGTTGCTTGAGGTGTGATAGAATTGGAGGGACCAGAGGGGGAGGTGTTGCATTGCTTGTCAGAGAAGATATTACAGCAGTGCTTTGGCAGGATAGATTAGAGGGCTCATCTAGGGAGGCTATTTGGGTGGAACTGAGAAGTGGGAACGGTGTAGCAACACCTTTAGGGGTGTATTATAGATCGCCAAATGGAGAGCGAGAATTGGAAGAGCAAATATGTAAGGAGATAGCAGATATTAGTAGTAAGCACAAGGTAGTGATTGTGGGAGATTTCAATTTTCCAAAAATAGACTGGGAAACACATTCTGTAAATGGGCTGAATGGTTTGGAGTTTGTAAAATGTGTGCAGGATAGTTTTTTGCAGCAGTACATAGAGGTATCGACCAGAGAAGGGGCAGTGCTGGACCTCCTGTTAGGAAATGAGGCAGGTCAGGTGACGGAGGTATGCGTTGGTGAGCACTTCGGGACCAGTGATCACAATACCATTAGTTTCAATATAATTATGGAGAGAGTCAGAAATGGACCTAGGGTGGAGATTTTAGATTGGAGAAAGGCTAACTTTGAGGGAATGCGTAAGGATTTTAAAGGAGTGAATTGGGACACTTTGTTTCATGGGAAGGATGTAGAAGAGAAATGGAGGACATTTAAAGGGGAAATTGTAAGAGTGCAGAATCTTTATGTCCCTGTTATTGAACAATTTCTTTTCTTCGGTATTCACCAAGGAGAAGGATATTGAACTCTGTGAGTTAAGGGGAAAAAGTAGAGTAGCTATGGAAACTATGAGATTCAAAGAGGAGGAAGTACTGACAATTTTGAAAAATATAAAAGTGGATAAGTCTCCAGGTCCTGACAGGATATTCCCTAGGACATTGAGGGAAGTTAGTGTAGAAATAGCAGGAGCTATGACAGAAATATTTCAAATGTCATTAGAAACGAGAATAGTGCCGGAGGATTGGCGTACTGCGCATGTTGTTCCATTGTTTAAAAAGGGTTCAAAGAATGAACCTAGCAATTAGAGACCTATTAGTTTGACGTCAGTGGTGGGCAAATTAATGGAAAGGATACTTAGAGATAATATATATAAGCATCTGGATAAACAGGGTCTGATCAGGAACAGTCAACATGGATTTGTGCCTGGAAGGTCATGTTTGACAAACCTTCTTGAATTTTTTGAAGCGGTAACTAGGGAAATTGATGAGGGTAAAGCAGTGGATGTTGTCTATATGGATTTCAGTAAGGCCTTTGACAAGGTTCCCCGTGGAAGGTTGGTTAAGAAGGTTCAATCTTTGGGTGTTAATGGCGGAGTAGCAAGATGGATTCAACAGTGGCTGAATGGGAGATGTCAGAGAGTAATGGTGGATGGCTGTTTGTCAGGTTGGAAGCCGGTGACCAGTGGGTGCCTCAGGGATCTGTGTTGGGTCCACTGTTGTGGGTCATGTACATCAATGATCTGGATGATGGGGTGGAAAATTGGATAAGTATGCAGATGATACTAAGATAGGTGGTGTTGTAGATAATGAAGTAGATTTTCAAAGTCTACAGAGAGATTTGGGCCATTTGGAAAAGTGGGCTGAAAGATGGCAGATGGAGTTTAATGCTGTTAAGTGTGAAGTGCTACATCTTGGCAGGACAAATCAAAATAGGTAGTACATGGTAAATGGTAGGGAATTGAGGAATGCTGTGGAACAGAGGGATCTAGGAATAACTGTGCATAGTTCCCTGAAGGTGGAATCACATGTAGATAGGGTGGTAAAGAAAGCCTTTGGTGTGCTGGCCTTTATAAATCAGAGCATTGAATATAGGAGTAGGGAAGTAATGTTAAAATTGTACAAGGCATTGGTAAGACCAATTCTGGAGTATGGTGTACAATTTTGGTCGCCTAGTTATAGGAAGGATGTCAACAAAATAGAGAGAGTACAGAGGAGATTTACTAGAATGTTGCCAGGGTTCCAGCAACTATGTTACAGAGAAAGGTTGAACAAGTTATGTCTTTATTCTTTGGAGCGCAGAGGGTTAAGGGGGGACTTGATTGAGGTCTTTAAAATGATGAAAGGGATAGACAGAGTTGACGTGGATACGTTTTTTCCCATTGAGGGTAGGGAAGATTCAAACAAGAGGGCATGACATGAGAATTAAGGGACAGAAGTTTCGGGCTAACGTGAGGGGGAACTTCTTTACTCAGAAGGTGGTGGCTGTGTGGAATCAGGTTCCAGCAGAAGTGGTGGAGGCAGGATCGATTTTAACATTTAAGAGTAAAGTGGATAGGTATATGGACGTGAAGGGAATGGAGGGGTATGGTCTGAGTGCAGGTAGATGGGACTAGGGGAGAACAAATGGTCGGCACGGACTGGAAGGGCCGAGAGGGCCTGTTTCCGTGCTGTAATTGTTATATGGTTATATGGTTATATGGTTAAATCTGCTTCTGTGTCTAGCACGCAAATAGTCGCCTGTATTGGGCACCATATTGTGCATCTGATCACATAGGCAAGGCTTGGCATGGCATCCTATTTGTATGCCTGGCATTTGTGCGGGCATTACTCCATTTAACTGCCAGAGATAGATTGGCATATTGCCTGGGTCAGTACTTGAGGCTTTAGACTTTAAACTTTAGACTTTAGAGATGCAGCGCGGAAACAGGCCTATCGGCCCACCGAGTCTGTGCTGAACAGTAATCACCTTGTATACTAACACTATGCTACATAATAGGATCAATTTTACAACTTCCCAAAGCCAATTAACCTCCAAACCTGTCCATCTTTGGAGTGGAGGAAGAAACCAGAGCTCCCGGCAAATACCCACGCGACACAGGGAAAACGTACAAACTCCACAAAAACAGCATCCGTAGTTTTCTGAAAGAATTGGCATTTCACTCTCCCATTTGGTCCATTGCTCACGTTGACCTATCCCGCTGAGTTACTCCAGCATTTTGCGTCTATCTGCAGTGTAAACCAGCATCTGCAGTTCCTTCCTACGCATATCCTTATTACAATTGACCTTTCTTTCATCTGTAATGGTCTATGTCCCCCAAACCATTTGGTGCTGTGTGAGCAGGAATGATCTTTGAAACAGTGTTTCATCCAGTTTCCAAAGACAATGACAGGTGTTCACCATGGTTCACCAATAGTAGAAACACTCTCCTGGTTAGAAAGAGGAAGGTTCTGGTCTTACCAACTGTAAGCCTAAAGACCTAAGTAATCCAGGCCCAAACATCAATCTTCTCACTCCGGTAGAGAAAGGCACGACTTTGGCCTCTCCCTTGAAGAGCGAAGAACACCTGAAGGGCTTCCCGGTTGGATTAAGATGTGGAGTGAGAAGAAAGTTAAGGTATCACCATCACATATTTTCTGCTCATTAATGTCAATGGGGAGGATCTCTACCCTCATTAAAAATCACCCACTAGTTCTGTCACTGCAGAACTTGAAAAGAGATGTCAAATTGTTTGGCTTTGAAGAGTAATGACGATGAAGATTGATTAGGATGCGTGACGGACCAGATTTCAATAAAGAACTGAATTGCTTAAGTATGCAAAAGATTTCTCGAGTGGGAGAGCTTCTGTTGATGCAACAGGATCACCATGATGTTATTCCCCATTTTGCTGGGGAGCATGGAGGATATCAAAATAATGTAGAGAGTTTGAATATTATTTCTTAGAGCAGTCTAGGGCAGTCGTCAGGAGCAAGCGATTGCACATTTGTTTTATGATGGTATGTAAGCCAACCCAACCAACATGTTTATATTAGAACCAATCTCCATGAAGACTGGTGTTAAGCTAGGATGAATTATTGCCCTGATATGTTTTTTTAATTGTTTCTGCTGCAATGCTGCTTCACATCTCCGACAAACTTCCTGCAGAAATGGAGTTAATCTTCGGTACTCTTACAAAACACATCTACCTACATTGGCCATACTACAGCAACGAGGTCATCCTAACCTCAGCAGTTGACATTCAGCAAATGTTTGCTTCTGCGCACATTCGGAGACCAGTTTGAAGCTATTGCCAAAAATCGTTCACTTGAGGGGATGCATTTTTAAAGACAATGATCCTGTAAAAATTTGCCATCCAAAAATAAAAGATTCACATTAAGAAAACATATCTTAGGAGACACCTGTTAGCAAAGGCAGGCATTGGTGGTGAAATTTATTACCGCTTTCCATGCACCAGCAAAGTCTTTGGTCAAAGGTGTTTGAAGATCAATTGACATAAAATTCATAATCTACTCTGGACCAGTGATCGCTGTCCACCTACCTCCCTGCTGCAGAGACGTGGATTAAATAAAACAGGCACCTCAAAGTGCTGGTGAAGTACCACAAGCATTGTTCCCACAACATCTTCAAATTCACTGAAAGGATTAGTGACCAGATGTCAGTACTTACCTTCCTGGCCAACTACTCTTTCAGCTAATTTGCCACAGACGTCAGAAGGCTGTGGAGGTCAAGTCAATGGATATTTTTAAGTTGGTGTTGGACAGATTCTTATTTAGTATGGGTGTCAGGAGAGAATGGGGGTGAGAGGGAAAGATAGATCTGCCATGATTGAATGGCAGAGTACATTTGATGGACCGAATAGTCTAATTTTGCTCCTATAATTATGAATTTATGAACGGAGGCTCTTGTTACACTCAGGTTCAAAATTTAATGGGCACAACCTTCACATGCCTGGCACCATTCTCCAGAAGCAGGACATTTATTCTGTGCTCTGTCACAGAGCAGGGCAGTCAGACAGAGGAAAAGATTCAAAGACACCTTTGAAAAAATGCAACATTCCCACTGATCTCTTGGAATCCCTGACCCATGACTGCACAAAGTGACAAAGGAAGATTCAGGACGGTATTGAGAACCTTGAGTACACACATTGGGAACACTGAAGCTCAGAATTAATCAGGAAAGGAATAGCTCACACATTAATAATCTGCCCATCTCCTGCAGGCATTCCCTGTTGCATCATTGGAAGATTCTGCAGTTCCCACATTGACCATGACAGTCACCTCAAAGACAACAGAACCTGAATAGAACTGAGGCATCCTCAATCTTGAGGGACTGCCGCTGAAAAGTAGAAGAAGATTCCAATTAAAACAGATCAACGAAGGGTGATAGAGAAACACATCCACACTCCCAACCCATTTCAGATTTTCCTGATATTTCTCCATTATCTTTCTCATTTTGGGGGCTGGGTACTAGGGAAAATGCAGACTCCTGCTTCCTTGCTATACATACCATGGGATGTCTAAACTCATTTTCTATTATCTTGTAATAATTGATATATGCTAACCAAGCTGAAGAACCTTGTACAAATGTTGTAGTAAATGGGGACACTCCAGCACACGAAAGACAGTAGATATGATAGGCTAAGATTGATTTAAGAAGAACACTCCAGAAAATGATTTGCCTTGCTAAGATTTAATCAGAATTAAATAATACTCATATTGTATAGGATTTTTAATTGAACAATTATTTGTTTTATTATTATTTGATTAATCCAGATTTTTGTTTTAAATTAACTGAGAACAAGTAACCAGTTTTAGCTTTACTTAGCACAGCCAGCAGAATCTCTTAATCAATTGACTTTTTTTTAGATTATAGAGTGCGTCTATCTTTACTCCTGACAACAGGTAGTAGGCTAACTGGTTTAATTTCTCTTTTTTAATTTTTATAATTAATAGAGAGACTACAAGAGTTTACCAATCTAAAGCCATGGCTCCTGAAACAAAAGAACTATGGAAAGTTATGGGAATTTAATTCTATGGTTTGTATATTTGTAACAAAGGGTAGAAGATTGACATGCACATGGCATCATTCATGTCTAATTCAGGAAATTGAAATAGTTGGTGTTCAGAAAGACTCGGAAGTCATTGAATGTTAACATGCAGGTTTAGTGAACAAATAGAAAGGCAAACAGGAAATTAGTCAGCAAGAGTCTGCAGATGCTGGAAACATGAGTAAAAATCAAACTGGGAGAGGAACTCAATGGGTCAGGCAGCACGTGGAGAGTAATGGACAGATAGCATTTCAGGTCAGGACCCTTCCTCGTTCAGTCTGAAGAAGTCAAGTCAAGTCAAGTTTATTCGCCACATACACATACGGGATGTGCAGTGAAATGAAAAGTGGCAGTGCCTGCGGACGTTGTGCAAAAAACAAACAAACAAACAACCAACAAACTACAAACAGAATCACATGTTCTTTTTCATATTAAATATAGTGGGCGGTATTGTGGTACAGTAAGTTAGTAGAGTTAGTCCCTGGTGAGATAGGAGTTTACAGTCCGAATGGCCTCTGGGAAGAAACTCCTTCTCATCCTCTCCGTTCTCACAGCATGGCAACGGAGGCGTTTGCCTGACCGTAGCAGCTGGAACAGTCCGTTTCAGGGGTGGAAGGGGTCTCCCATTATCTTATTGACTCTGAAGTTGCACCTCCTGATGTATATTTCCTGCAGAGGGGCGAGAGAAGTTCCCATAGCACTACTCTCTGCAGAGCCTTCTTGTCCTGGGCAGAGCAATTACCAAACCAGATTGTAATGTTTCCGGACAAGATGCTTTCCACAGCCGCAGAGTAGAAGCACTGGAGGATCCTCGGAGACACTCTGAATTTCCTCAATTGCCTGAGGTGGTAAAGGCGCTGCCTTGCCTTACTCACGAGTGCTGCAGCGTGTGATGTCCATGTCATATCCTCAGAGATGTGGACTCCCAGGTATTTAAAACAGCTCACCCTATCCACAGTATCCCCATTTATCCTCAATGGTGTGTACGTCCTCAGATGATGTGCCCTCCTAAAGTCCACGATCAGCTCCTTCGTTTTTTTGATGTTCAAGAGGAGGCTGTTGTCCTGACACCAGAGTGCCAGATCAGCTACCTCCTCCCGGATAGGCCTTCTCATCGTTGTCTGAGATCAGGCCCACCACCACGGTGTCATTAGCAAATTTGATTATCGAGTTTGAGCTGAACCTAGCCACACAGTCATGTGTGTTCAGGGAGTACAATAGGGGCTGACGACGCAACCCTAGGGGGATCCTGAGCTCAGGGTGAGGGACTTCGATGTATTCCCTCCCATATTGACTACCTGGGGCTTGACAGGAAAGTTGTCTGTGCATTTCTCTCCTCAGAAACTTCCTCACCCGCTGAGTTCCTTCAACAGTAATTCGGCCTTCATTGCTAGAATATGAAAGCAAATATGCCTTATTGATATTATGTAGGGCCCTGGTTACAAACAGGATTGTGCTCCCTAATTCAGGAAAAAATCTAGGGATACAGCATAGAAGCCCTCAGCCCACTGAGTCTATTTCGACCACTGATTACCCATTTACACTAGTTCTGTGTTATCCCATTTTCACATTCACACCCTACACAATAAGGACATTTTTCAGAGGCCAATTAACCTACAAACCTATAACTCTTTGGGATGTGGGAGGAAACTGGAGCACCCAGAGGAAAACCGTGCAGTCACAGGGATAACGTGCAAACTACACAGACAGCTACTGAGGTCAGGATTGAACTCAGTTCTCTGGCGCCATGAGGCAGCAGCTCTACCAACTGCACCACTGGGCTGTGCTACCTATGGTGAAACAAAGAATTGCAAAAATAGTTCTGCGTTGTGGAAGAGATTGAAAATATCAGCCATCTCAGTTGATAGTACTTTTGTCTTGAGTTGGAGACTTCAGCATATTTATACTAATCTATACTTTCATTCCAGCGTAGTATTGGAGAGGCAGTGACTTATTGAAGAAGCCGTCTTTTGAATGTGATGTTAAAATATGGTCCTCTATTTGTTAAGCTAAAACATATATAAAAGATCACACAACTGAATTTTGAAGATATTCTGAATAATGCCATGTTCTCAAGCCCAGACTCTTTGCTGCTATTTATCCCTCAACCAACGCTGAATAATAATACATTATTTTGTCATCACAAGGCTGTCTGTGGAAGCCTAACATGCAGAAATTATGCCTTTTGGCTGCACTTCTCACCCACCATCCTCATCTTCAGACACCCTGTGCGTAGGGGAGAGGCTAGGGCCGAGGATGTCCTGATTGGTTTGCTCCATGGGCCTGGCCAAGTTGGTCATCCACGGGTCACGGCGCCCAAGCTGGCTGCCTGCCCTGTTACGTCCATACCCGGGTGGTTTTAGAGAGGGACTACGCGCTGTCCACGGGCGTCCTGGGGGATTTCCGGGACTGCTGGGCACTGCGGGAGGTTGAATGCTTGCAAGGAGTGTAAGATAGTTGTATAATAGTTTCTCGTCTGTCGTGTATTATGGTGGTGGGTTCTGTTTTGTTTTTTACTGTACAGTATATATTATTTTAATATTTGAATAAATATTTTTGATAAAAAAATATAAAAACATGCAGAAATTAGTTGCCATATTTCCTGTAACAGTCACTTCAAAACTGTTAATTTGACTGCAAAGTGCTTCGGGACAGTCTGGGGTTGTGAAAGCTGTTCTTTAAATGCCAGTTCAATCTTTAAAGGTGCAATGCTTTATCCTATTAATAAGATGTTAAGGCAAGGTGCAATGCAACAATTTTGAAAATGTATTTGAAATTTATTTGAATGCATTCAGTGGAAGTGTCTATGGGCCATTCTCTCAGAACAATTAAAGCCTTGACTGCAATTCTTTCCTTGATTTAATGTATTAATTATCACATATTCATAATTGTAGGAATCAATAAGCGAGGCCTTCATGGCCCTTGATCATTGATTTCATTATTTCTGTGACAGTTGATTTCTTTAAAAGTTCAGTGGTGATTATGTCCTCTCTGAGCACTCCCCAGAAGCTCTATAATCAAAGGTTTCATAAGCAGAAGTTTCATAAACAGAAGTTTCACAACACCACAGATAGCCTTTCCGCACTTAAATTCTCCGAGTCACTAAAAGGAAAGGCTGACGGAGAAGGAGGTGTCAGTTTAAGAAGGTCAGTACTAGACAAAGCGGATCCTGTTGCAAAGCTGCAGAACAGGAATACTCCTTCACCAGCTCCATATCCGAGATCCACCTGGCAGGAATAAATTGTGCAGATTATTTACTCACACCTGGAATATAATTCAGTGACTAAATTGCAGAAGCATTTGTTACTTATTGAATTGGCAAGAAGGCCCTTGTAGTTACAGAATTACACAACCAAACATTAGTGGAGTCTAAGTGCGCTGAGCCATCTGTTTGTTTTGTTATGACAACTTGATCCAAACCAGGTGAAACTGACTAATTGATTCTCGGTAACACCGGTGAAAGTCAGGAGTGCAGCAAAGCCAGACAGTTTTCATTGTGGAAGTTAATAAAGTTATGGATGTTTAAAGTCTTAATGAAGTTCTGGTTAGTTATACAACAGTTGGTTAGTTATATAATAATGATACCAGTACAGGGAGAGTGGGCCCCATTGCCAGTCAAGCATTTTCACACCTTATCCTTCCTTATCTCTGTGTCTCCCTCTCCCCTGACTCTCAGTCTGAAGAATGGTTTCGACCTGAAACGTCACTGATTCCTTCTATCAAGAGATACTGCCTGTCCCGCTGAGTTACACCAGTATTTTGTGTCTAACTTCGGTGTAAACCAGCATCTGCAAATCCTTTCTACACAAGCTGTGAATACACATGGAAAGGCAGCTCTATGGAATGAAGACCAACTGTATGTACTGTAAATATCAAGCTGAGGTTCCACCTGTTCTTGCTGCTATGAAGGATAGGCCTGGCTATGTTGCTGTTGAGTATTACATTGAGTTGGAATGTGCCATAACACCTTTGTCTACAAATATTCAGGCAGTGGTCCACACAATATCCCCAAGGCTCTGTGGGATAAAGGCACTGTGAATCCTGTTTCCTCCAGCAGACTGTCAGAGCCATTTGGCAGAATATCTCATCACCAGAATTCTCAAACAAGATTTTGATTTGGTGAGAAATAACCTCCTGTCAGATCCATCATGCACAGTTTAATTTCAATCCTTCAAGATACTGCGCTTGCTTGAAAAAGGGTTCCAACCTGAAATGTCACCTGCCCTTTCCCTCCACAGATGCTGCAGGACCTGCTGCATTCCTCCGGCACTTTGTGTTTTACTTTTGAATGTTTTGCAAATGATGGGCATCACACTCACTTTAACGACACTTGGATTGAAGATTCTGGAACAGGATGTTGGTGGTGTGAAGGGCAAAGAAGGGCAATCGTTCTCAGCTGGGTCCTGCATCTTTTGCCCCTTTCTGCAGAGGATAGGGGATGAAAAGCTAAGCAGAGTCATTTAATGCACAGTCTGCAGCTGCATGGAGCAGCAGTGGAACGACATCGCTCAGGACTGCGCCGACCCCTTCTTCATCCATCCAGTGCCACAAGGATGCCAGGCCTTAAAGTGAGATATATAAGATTTTCAGGTCTCCTTAGAACTATATTGGGCGTTTCAGAGACTAGGAAGTTGCAAGATGGTGCTGAAACATGGCGACTCTCTGCATGCTGTTCCAGAAGATGATCCCTTCAACTATTTGCTTGGTATGATTTGCTGGATGACGCACAGAACAAGCATTTCACTGTATCTCTGTGCATGTGACATTAAATAAACCATTGGGGCAACTGCAAGGTTATGTGCTGAGGAATGCCAATCCTGGGCGCAAGCCATCACAAATAAAGGATAAAGGACATTTATTGTCACATACACCAAATAGTGCAGTGAGATTTGAGTTACCATGCAGCACACAAATGGACTGTAGAGAATGACCCCCATTTAGGGTCCTTACGCCAGTGGATTCTGAGTTCCTGGGCCAATGTAATAGCCTCCCAAACTTACCGCCGATGGGTTATTTGGAACTGTGAAATTGAGGATGAAATTTAAATTGATGCCATGTTGACATAATGTAAAAATTGTAAACAAATCCAGCTTGGCACAATGATTGATGGCAAAGTAATGTCCATGGCTGTAAAATTGCAAAATGTATGAATACAGTGGATCTTTGATTTAAAATAGCTGATAGTAAACAAAATAATTATCTTTACAGTGGTTGGAAGGATTTCAAGTAAATTTTCTTGAATAGTGAATTTCCAGCTCTATGAAAGACTAGTTTAGTTTTGTTTAGCTTAGTTTAGTTTAGTTACCGCAGAACAGTGAAAAGTGGAAGTGGCGGCTCGCCTGCAGTCCGTTTTTTCTTTTTTTTTTTTGTTTTTTTGTTGTTGTCCCGTTTCGGTTTATTTTAGTTTGTTGGGTTGTGTATGTGGGGGGGGGAGAGGCTTGTGTTCGGTCTCTTCCTTCGGGGGGGGATGCAAACTTTTCTTGTCGTATCCCCCGTCTCTGTCTCCATCTGCGCTGAGGCCTAATGGCAGAGCTTGCGGCCTTCAACGGGGAACGACCTCGAGGCTTCGGAGGCAGAGCCAGGACTTACTAACCATCGCAAAGCTGGCCGACTTCGGGGCTGTAGCAGCATTCTGGTGGCCCGACTTCGGGGTTGTGGCGGCGTTCCGGCGGCGGCAACCCGACTTCGGAGCCTCGGAGGTCACAGTTCGGCCGTGGACGATGGCGTCGGGAGCTCGCAGGTCACAGATTGGTGACCTGTTTTTCCGGGGCTACCGCAGCGACAGCTTTGTCCGCTGGACTGGAGGGCGGCAGTTTCGGCAGCTTCGACTGCCCCAAGCCGCGGAGTTTGAACTGGCCCGTTCGCGGAGCTTGGATTCAGCCGTGGGACTGACTTACTTGCCATCACCCGGCGGGGTCACAATGTCGGAGGCCTGGATCACCTCAGCGCAGAGGGAGAACAAGGAGGGAAGTGACAGGGACTTTGAGACTTTTGCCTTCCATCGCAGTGAGGAGGTGCCTGGTGGACTCACGGTGGTGGATGTTGAACTACTGTGTTAAGTGTGTGTTTTGTTGTTTTGTTCTATGTTATGACTGCAGGGTTCGCATTTCATTGTACTGTAAATGTGCAATGACAATAAAGTTGAATCTAATCTAAACAACCTTTGTTTGCATGCTATCCAGTCAAAGCAAAAACTATACATGATTACAATCAAGCCGTCCACAATGTACGGATAAAGGGTAAAGGGTAAAGGATACAACATTTAGTGCAAGGTTAAGTTGGATTAAAGATTGTTCAAAGGTCTCCAATGAGGTAGATGGGAGGTCAGGTCTGCACTCCAGCTGATGCAACAACCTGATAACACTTGGGAAGAACCGGTCCCTGAATCGGGAGGTATGCATTTTAAAATGTCTGTACTTCTTGACTGATGAGAGAGGGGAGAAGACTGAGTGACTGGGGTGAGACTTGTCCTTGACTATGCTGGCGGCCTTGCCGAGGCTATGTGAAATGTAAGTGGAATCAATTGGTTTGCGTGATGGTCTGGGCTATGTCCACAACTCTGCAATTTCTTGTTTTCTTCGAAGGAGCTGTTCCCAAATCAGGCAAACCACTAATTTTGATAATTAGTATTTTTGTAATTAGAAGGTTTTGTTTATTTTAATTTTCTATTCCAATGTAACATTATTCACTTAATTATTCTATTGGAGAAGTGTTGATGGATTTAAATTAATCCAACGGAATCAAAATACAAAATATGTAAATGCTGGAAATCCAAAATAGAAACAGAAAATGTTTGAAGTACTGAGCAAGTCAGGCAGCACTTGTGACATGAGAAGCTGAGTCGACATTTCAGCCTAATGACCTTTTATAAGAACTAGAAAGATACATCTGAAGACCCGATTTTAGATTGTCTGAAGAAGAGTCCCGACCCGAAACATCATTTGTTCTTTCCCTCCACATATGCTGCCTGACCCGTTGAGTTCCTCCAGCACTTTGTGCATTGCTCAAGATTCCAGCAGCTGCTGTTTTTTGTCTTAATTGTGGACTCGACCCATTTTCAGCTGGATTAAGTTGAAGCTTATGTATCGCTTATATCAAAAGTTATAAATGAAGCCAAAAAACAACCTGAAGCTGCACTAGAAAAATACTTGGAGAAAACAAATTAAAGTTCATTGATTTTATTTGGAACATTGATTTTATTCTGTTTTTTTTTACTGCAAAGAGAGATTCAATGTTTTGGAAGATCTTTCCAACAGCAGCTGGAAACAGCTGTCTGATATTTCCTAAGTCTTGCCTTCAGGCACTACAGCACAATAGGTATGTCATTATCGTATATAAGTTAGAGGGAAGCACTTCAATTCTATGGCCACCCTGCACACATCTGGCCAAATTCTTTCCTCTCCTTCATTGTTGCTGTTCAGCTCACAAGTGCATGCAAAGTTCTTAGGTATCATGTGACAAGATACCAAGGCTAGGGAGTTTATTAAACTCTCTCCAATGCACAATAAAGCATAAATCCATTATTTGACTGATGATCCTTGTTGTTAAAATATATTATGTATAGTTTATCCTCTGATAAATTCTAATCTGTTCTTTTAAAATGTTTGGATAGTGCAAGTATCAGACTGTAATGTCTCAAAAAAAAACTCTATACTTGCATGAGTGATGTGTAATATGTGGACAAACATATGTATAGACCATAATGGATTTGAAATAGGAATAATGAGTATGCAAAATGTACATATAGCCACAGTCATTTAAAGGAATAGGTCTGGATCCTATTTGAGCCATTAGGTATTTTGAACTCCTGGTGTGCAATTTGCAAAAGTACAAAGAGATACCGTTCTTGTTAAAGGCATATTGCCATCTGGTAAATTGGCATAACATCAAACCAAAACTAAACAGAACTGAAATGTTGTGATCATAATTCTGTATCAGTTCAACGCGGATTACATCTGTTCTTCAATTCCCTTGTGAATCGGCATAGAAATTGTAAGTAAAGAAAAGTAAGCCATTGGAAAAAATTATGCAAGATTGTGGCCATTTACCTGTAATCTTTATTTAGACAATTAAATGATCATTTTCATCAGTGCCCAGTCATTTGCAAAATGTAAAACAAGCTGAACAAAATTCTACAATTATAGATGTTTTGTTTTTGTCCATATCAAGTTAATCCATTTCAGGTGAATCTTAAACAAACAGGAAATATTAGCAAGATGAAAAGGGTGATGATTGGTCAAAGTCACTGTACTTTATGCTCAAGGGCCCAAAGCGGATCTGACAGGGCGGTGGAGGCTGGTTCTCTAGATGCTTTCAAGAGAGAGTTAGATAGAGCTCTTAGGGATAGCGGAGTTAAGGGATATGGAGAAGGCAGGAACGGGGTACTGATTGTGGATGATCAGCCCTGATCACATTGAATGGTGGTGCTGGCTCGAAGGGCCGAATGGCCTACTCCTGCACCTATTGTCTATTGTCTATTGATATGGTGTGTGCTGGTTCGTAATTGGAGAGCAGGGTGTTGTTAGAGTGCTTGAGAGAGGCACTGAGCATAATCTTGTGTGTTATTGGATTGATGGCACTGGATGTATCTGTCTGCTTCAGGGTCTGAATGCATCAGTGGCACTTGTATTGGAAGTCTTCTGCTTCTGTGAAAATGTTGCCCAAGCACAAAGGCATGGACACACAAACCATTCAGAATTTTGCTAAGACAAGATTCTCTCCAGGTTTTAAAGAAGGATCTGCAGATGCTGGAAAATCGAGGGTACACAAAAGGCTGGAGAAACTCAGCGGGTGCAGCAGCATCTAAGGAGCGAAGGAGATGGGCGACGTTTGAGGTCGAGACCCTTCTTCAGACGTCTGAAAAAGGGTCTCGACCCGAAACGTCGTCTATCTCCTTCGCTCCTTAGATGCTGCTGCACCCACTGAGTTTCTCCAGCCTTTTGTGTACCCCTTCTCTCCAGGTTGAAAATTGTAAATGACGATTCCTGTTCATTCAAGGTGCTGTTTTGAATGAACCCGCTTCTCAAGGATATAACAACATATACTGCCTGTTCCTCATGTGCCAAGTCTTCATTTCCACCATCTCCTGGACCATATACCATCAGACCTTTCCTGAGAGCAAAACTATGTAGGTTACAACATGTCAGCGTCTGGGACAGTTTGGAAATATGAACTGAATTAAAAGGTATAGCGAGAGTTACACTTACAGCTGGAGACAAATGCTGGATGGCCTTCTTCTCCAGAAATTCTACTTGAATAACGTGGCTTCACAAAGATCTCCGAATGTTACTCTTCCTCCTCTCTTTCCATTGCAGAAAATGAAAAAAAAACATTGTGAAGCCTTCATTGCTAGTTCAGTAATTGCCTTGAACTAAAATGATTTTGTAGTGTAATGCAGAAAGTAATCTATTAAAACAAAACATTTTTTTTTACTATGACTGCAAGAGGTTGCATGATATGAAGGAATTATTTCACAGTCTGCATTGAGCAGTGTTCCTTAACGCTCCAGCCTTTTGCTTTGGTGAACAGATCTTAGCATAGAAAAAGTGTCATTACCTTTTAATAGCATTATATCAGTAATGTGGGTCACTCTAACACTGTTTCTGAGGACCCATAAATATAAAAATCTTCAATTAGAAGGTTCCCAGAATAGCATTGTTTTGTTTCTCTGTTTAATACTGCGCTGTCAGTTTCAACAGTGTGTTCTCTATTGATATAGTGCAACTTCGTACAGCTGCTGACATTTGGCTTCAAAGCTGAGATCTCTGGAGCCAGCCTTTCAAGGCACATACCACACAATACAAGTGGCACTCATCCAGCTGCTGGGAAGTATTGCTAGTTAACAACTGAATCGGCAACGTGGTGGTGGGATCAGGGAGATCTGGACAAGATGATGAGGAACAATGCCAGTAAAGGGCATTTTCATGCATGGGAGCAATAGAGACCATCCAAGAATGAAATCAGGGTTCCTGGAAGGAGGTTTCCAATGTGCTCTGTGTAAGGAGAGTACACATGAGTACAGTCAATGAATGTCTTCATTTTCAGTGAGTTTGTAGTACAGGAAAATGCTCATGCCCACTCCACCCTTTTTTTAATTTCAATATGGACTTTATTCAAGTAAATAAATATATGCAATACAGGAACCATGGAAAGAAAATTTCATCCGGCATTCTCGGAGACTATACAAACATTCAATACTGTTTTCCCAAATCACAATTTTACCCCACACCCTTGTCACTCGTGTGGCCCACTGGTGTGAAATCCCTTCCCTTATTTTGAGGGGCATCTCCACCACATGCTGCCCCCATGTCCAGCAGCGGAACTGTCCCATGGGTTGAAGGAAAACCAAGTGAAGTTTCCTCTCCTAGAGAAAGAAGCTTGGATATCAGAAGCTCCAGCACATCATGTCCATGCTGACTTTTTTGTCCATCTACACTAATCCCATTTGCTCGCATTAGCACCATATCCTTCAATGCCTTGCCTATTTAAGTGTTTGAGTAAACGTCTCTTAAATATAGTAATTGTATCTGATTGCACCACTTACACTAGCTGTTTGTTCCAGATGTCAACGACTCTCTGTGTTAAAAAAACTTCTTCCAAAGATCCCTTTCAAATCTCCTACCTCTCACCTTCAACCAATTACTTTTTGTTTTTGATACCATGGGAAAAAGATTTTAATTAGGCATGCCTCTAATAATCTTATATATTTGTATCAGGTCACTCCCCCAGCCTCCACCGATCCAGAGAAAACAATCCCTGGCTATCTGCCATTCTCTTCCCATGACTGAAGTCGTCCAATCCAGGCAACATGCCTGTGAATCTCTTCTGAACTCTCTCCAGCACAATTTCATCCTTTCTTTGGTTGGTGAAAGGTCAACAGGTAACATGAAATTGTCAACAATACACTTTTTTAGGTGTTATGAGAAGGAATTTGTAACCCTTATTGGTAAAGGTCAAGACTCTGGAATGAGTGTCAGAAAGAAATATAGCACAGAAACAGGCACTTTGGCCAATCGAAGGTTGACCACCCATTCATACTAATCCTAAATTAATTCCATTGTTTTTACTCTTCCCACAATTTTATGAACCCCCCCCCCCCCCCCAACAAATACTAGCATTCATTTTCACCAAACAGGCAATTTACGCTGGCAAACTAAACGACCAACCTACATGAATTATGGACATGTGAGAAAGCAAGAACACTCAGATTGAGCCTTCATAGTCAGAGAGAATTAACATTGCCAAAAGGTAGACACAAAATGCTGGAGTAACTCAGCCGGACAGGCATCACCTCTGGAGAGAAGAAATGGGTGACATTTTGGATCGAGCCCCTTCTTCAGGTGTTTTTAGGTGTTATGAGAAGGAATTTGTAACCCTTATTGGTACAGGCCAAGATTCTGTGGAAACATTACCTCTCAGGTCCACTTTAAATTCATCCCCTCTTACTTTAACTTCTCCCTCTAATTTTAGGCTCTACTACCCTTGGTGAAAGACTGTAACCATTCACCTATCTATGCCCCTCATAATTTGATAAGCCTTTGAAAGGTCCCCTCTGGCCCCTATGCTCCAGGAAAAAAGCCCTAACCTATCCAATCTCTTCTTATAACTAAGTCTGCCCATTCCAATAACATCTTTGTGAATCTTTTCTGCACCTTTTCCAGCATGATAACATCCTCCCTATAGATAGGCAAGTAGAACTATGTACAGTAATCTTGACCTACTGTCGAGAGCCCTGGGCGCCATTGAGTATGGCTGCCCTGCCAGCAGCTGTTAGTCTTTTTACCCTTTTTTAATTTTGAGTTAGTTAAAAGTGTTTGTTTTGCGGGACTTTTAGTCTTTTATTGTGGGGGGTGGGGGGGGGAAGGGGGAACTATTTTTCTCAGTACCTACCTGGTCGGAGATGCAGCTTTTCTCCGAGCCCCTTCCTCGTGGCCTACCGGCAGTCTGGAACGGCGTTTCCTGCCGGGACCGGCCGGGGCTTTGGCGGCGGCACAGCACTGGGGCGCCATCGTGGAGTGGGCGATGCCTTGCCCGGTTCGCCGTGCGGTGGCTCCGGAGGGCTGGGGCCGCCGACTCCAACATCGCGGAGCTGCGGTCTGTGGAGCTTCCAGCCACGGGAGGCACTGAGCTTTAAACACCGCGGAGCCTGACGAGGTCGCCAGACGAGGTCACCAGAGTCGGAGCTCCGACCAGCGCGGCCCGTGGACTTCGGGAGCCGAGGTCTCCGGGGAGGAGGTGGCCGCCCCATACATTCCAAGCCGCTGAGGAGTGTTCACCCGACGCCAGAGCTTCATCATCCGGCGAGAGGGCCTGAAGCATCGGGCTGCCGTAGCGGTGACTGCGGAGGCTTCAATAGGCCTGACTATGGGTGAACTGGGGATGGGACTGGACTTTGCTGCCTTCCCCCACAGTGGGAACCATTGTGGGGGGATGTTTTTATGTTTACTGTTAAATTCTTTGATGTTGTGTGTTATCGTTATCTGTGTGCTGCAATGGCAAGTCTAATTTCACTACACCAATTGGTGGATGTGATAATAAATGTCCTTTGTCCTTTGTCCTTTGTACTGGCTCAACAACCTATATAACCGTAAGTGCAGCCTATAGCTCAGATTATGCTTTTCTTTTTCAAAACAAGCCTGAGCCACATGGTGACATCAAATAACACTCAAAGTTGTAGTCTGGCTCATCTGCATCTAGTTTAGAGCCGGCATTTTCTGGACTCACTGAGTCGCTGCTATGGAAGAATCCTGCTGGTTGGTCTATCATTCACCACATGAATGGTTCAATTTTCCCCTTTCTGCCTGTGGCATTGATACAATGTCAACCGTTTCCCAGTAAAGACAATATCTGGTGGTTCATATTACATAAAATACTTGATTGAAGGAACACTTGGCACGTTAGGAATCATGGTAATAAATGGAGATCCTGTGCTTGGCATGTTCCTCATTATAACATGATTTATAATGGCTATGAAAGCCAAATCACTGAAACTGTAATGTGGGACTATCTTCCCTGATAGAGAAAGGAATGTTTTAATAATATTGCTATTTTTATATATCAGGTAGCTATTACCCAGTATAATTAAGATGTACAGAAAGTTGCAAAATGATAATCAACTTTCATTTTCAACATGTGAAGAAACTTTGATGATTTGCATATTTTAACATTTATTTATGGATGTTCTTATTGAAGGAATAAATAACTTGCAACATTTAGAAATTATGGTAGTTCATTGCTAATTAGAATATTTTGAAATTTAGAATAGAAAACTAATTTAGTATTATTGGTAGAATAAGAGGCAGGTTTGTTAGTGATAAACTAGAGGTACAGAACACTGAATAAGAGATAACATATGTGCTGGAACAATTAGGCTTAATCCGCATTGAGCCAGAGATCTTTTTTTGATAAATCCCATAAAATATGTTACCTGCATATCACCAGGTAATTGTTTTTTTAAATTTTATTTTATTTTGATTTTTACAGATGCAGCACAGTGCTGCAGCGGTAGAGTTGTTGTCCTACAGCGCCAAACACCTGGGTTCAATCCTGACTACAGGGGCTGTCTGTACAGAGTTTTATATTCTTCCTGTGACCGCGTGGGCTTTCTCCGGGTTCCTCAGTTTCCTCCCACATTCTAAAGACGTGTAGGTTTATAGGATAATTGGCGTCTGTAAAAATTGTAAAAATGTCCCTGGTGTGTAAGATAGAGCTAGTGCACAGTGTAGCATGGTGTTGATGGGTTGAAGGGCCTGTTTCCATGATGTCTCTAAATCTAACATAATCGAAATGTCCAGAGAATGCTGGTATAGGCGATGGAGATCAAAAATCAATGGCAGTGGCTGTGGTTAGTCCACAGCATTTTTTTTTTTAACCATTTGCTCATTTAAGACTGAATCGAATAGCTGGATTGTGTTTTTAAAGGAGGTGGTGGAATCAGGTAGAATTACGATGTTGCATTTAAGGGGGGAGGGAGGCACTGAGTCCCTAAGGGGACTAGAAATGGGATACTTTGTGTTACAATGGAATACTTTGTAACTTTGTTGGCGCCCTTTATGTGGCGACTCTTTGCATACCTTGGGTATTCACCTTCATTCATTCATCCACAACCAAGAAGGTTGACCATTAGCAATTGCCCTTGTACATTGGAGATGACTAGCAAAGCTTTTGTCATTTTCAGTTTCAATTTGAAAAGCAGTTCAATGGCCTCAATAACATAATGAAGATTACAAAAGACAATTACCCTTTGTTAAATTAATGTTTCATACTTGAACCAGCAAACCTTTATTAGGCGGAGTATTATTTGCTATATACTTAACAAATGTAAGCAGGAAAATCAAGTTGTCATACATTTCCTGGTGATTGTTCCTGTTCCACCACAATGACTTTTAAAAAGGAAAATGTATGGAAGTAGGTTCCTGTCACATTATCAACAAAGTTATGGTGGGTGAGTGGACAGCTGCAAGGAAACTTCCTTTCTTCACTTGCAGAACATTGCCGGTATGGCCAGCAATCTTTGCCCATCCACAGTTGTCCTTGAGAAGGAATGATGAGACTTTCATCCTGCTGCTACTGTCCTTGTGATAAATGATAACTAATAATATGTTTGCTGTATCTGGTATCAACTGCACAAATTATGTGACTAATAATGTAACCATAGAAAATGAAGAGAGAACTTGCAATCATCTTGAACCTTTCATGCCCTCAGAAGAAGTTTACATCCGATGTGGTGCTTTGAAGTGTCTAAAGCAGCTGCAGCTAATTTTCTCCAAGTCCCACAAACAGCACTTGTACAATCTGTTTCAATGATGTTAGTTGATGAATAAACATGAGTCAGCACATCCTACTCTTCTTGACTCTTAACATCCACTTTAGAAGGTGGATGGGGCTTCGTTCTTTCTAACGGAACAATTTACTTTCCAGTATTGTGTGCCAAGAATGCAAAAGAATAAGAAAAATCTCTGCAGATGAAGAAATAGCGGTTGATGGTAGTCATTTCAAGAAACACCAGCTCTAGGTTGCCAAAACTCTGGGCCCAAATCACAGGCCTTCATTTGATATACTTCAAGGTAGTAGAGAAATACTACCATCACAATACTACTGGGCGGCACAGTGGAGCTTGAGTTACAACAGTACTGTTAGGGATATCATTATTGTTTAAGAAGGAACTGCAGATGCTGGAAAAATCAAAAGTAGACAAAAAATGCTGGAGAAACTCAGCGGGTAATGCAGCATCTATGAAGAAATGGAATAGGCGGCGTTTCGGGTCGAGACCCTTCTTCAGGTTCAGTCTGAAGAAGGGTCTCAACCTGAATCGTCGCCTACTCCCTTGCTCCATAGATGCTGCCTCACCCGCTGAGTTTCTGCAGCATTTTTTGTCTACTTGGGATATCATTATTGTTACCTAATGTGAATAGTTGCCAGCTTGCTGCTCAGGTTTCCTCGGGTTTCCTCATGGTTGGAAAGGAACTTGGAATGAGGGGGTGAGACGTAGGAGTGAACAACAAAGATATAACTAAGCTATAAGGTTCTGCTGAAAGAGTATGAACAGTCCGGATTAAAATCAGAACAAAAAAAAAGTAATAATCTCTGGATTACGACCTGAGCCACCTGAGGAGGCCACGCAGAGAACACCAGATGCAGATACAAATGGTAAAAAATAAAACTGAAGGATGTTGTCGTAGGAGACAGCACCAAGCAGCCTTTCTCCTTGATGCCCACAGGTAGTTCTTCTCTGACATATTATAAAGAAGATGGCAGTGGTTGTTAAAAGGCAATCCTCAATCTGAGGCATCATTTCATGCCTGTTGGGGCTCTGTCAAAGGCCTAGTCACCCTCAGCTGCTTCAGTGATGATATCTCCATCGCATGGTTGGAAATGAGAATGTTCTCAGATGATTTGTGCAAAGTTTAGTTACTTTTTGCAGCTCCTCAGATAACAAAACAGGTCATAACTAAATGCAACAGGACCCCGACAGCATAGGCGTTATTGTAGAGCATATCTCACACTGCAACAGCTTGCTTCTTCACCAGAACCTCCAAAGTCACTAAGGGCAACAGGCACATGGGAACACCGCCACCTGCAGGTTTTCCTCTAAGTCACATATCATCCTGAAATATGCCATCATTCATAATTTGTTGGATATTTTTGAGTATATTCATCAATCTGCAGCAGTCCAGTAAGTGGCTTACCAAGGGAACTTCAAGATGGACCATAGCCCTGCCAGAAACATCCTCTTCCTGTAAATGAATAAGAAAACAAAATAAGATATCTTAAGAGAGGGATTTTAGATCACAAAAGTATTTTTTATCATTTGATCCAAGCAATTGCCATTGGAGCTGGAACCTAATGCGGGTGAGCTGGCAGACAGGCCTAGCACTATAATCCAGCTCTTATGACAGTGCATTGCATGTGCTTTTCTGTATGTTGGTGAGCAGCTGCCAAGGTGCAGTTGATCCTGAAATAGCACAGGAGGTGCAGGCTCTACTTGTTTCTTGTGGACTCAGCTGTTCCAAGACATGGACAGTTTCAATAGAATACAAACTACTGGAATTGTTCATAGTATTCCCAGGGAACTGCAGATGCTGGATTCTTGCATAGAATGTAAGGTGCTGGAGTAACTCAGCGGGGTCAGACCGCATCTCTAGAGGATATGGATAGGTGCCATTTCAGGTCAGGACCCTTCTTCACACCAACCCAAAATGTCATCTGCCCACGTCCTCCAGAACTGCTGCCTGACCCATTGCGTTACTCCAGTGCCTTACATTCTATGCAAGAATCCAGCATCTGCAGTTCCCTGGGAATACTATGAACAATTTCAATCTGTAGAACATTCATGGAGAAAACAGCAGCCTTTATTTATTTAATATCGTCCTGTCACTGGTGAAATGCTATTGGGGAATAATGGTAGATTAAAAAAGTTACCATTTAAAGTTTCAGATGGAATTAAGCAAGTCAAAGTCAGCAGGAAAGAACGCAGAACTAATGTGCTAGAGAAATTGATATTTTTGGTTTATTTTATGCATGTAAAGAATATCAAACTACCTAAATGACACTTATTGAATATTGGTTTTCTGTTCTATGCCAATTTTGGTGACAGCATGAACCTCTTTTTAAATTCTATTTATTGTGATATAAAGGGACGTTGTAGATGGTATAAGTAACTCCATGTTCAGTCTCGTTGGTAGTGCTGAACTGTATTATCAAAGGTATTTGCAAACTTTCTTTCTAATAGTATTCCAGAGGTGTTTTATTTTAATATCAGATTTCCATACATCAATGGGAAGAAGTTGGTTGACAGAAACTTTTTAACCATTGTAACAAGTTTTACATCAGGAATAAAAGTAAGCACTTAACCTTCACTGCCGGGCGATGGGCTGTTGTTGAGGAGCCGTTCAATGATTGAAGAAAGGAGCATTTGAAAATTAAGATCTCAGACCTGGCACAAACATCATGATCAAACAGGCAGCACTGTTAATTGTTCTTCAATATATCTATGAGATCTCAACAGCCTAGCAAGCAGGCAGATAAAGGCATGGAGAAATATCACCATTGTTGTGTCACAAAAGAAGGGCAAGTGAACCAATGCATGTATCCACTCCCAGGCCAATATCCTACCATTAGGATTTTGGTTATTTTTCTCTGTTGGCGAGATGCCGTTGTTCTCATTGTCCAACACTAAACTCCTGGAGCAGATATACTTTTCTGGTCTCTGCATAAGTGCAGAATACCATTCAATGTAGTGAAAAACATTCATGGAGGTGCTCAAAGCCATCTTGATGAAAGACAACATTCCCACTGGACCCTTGCGAATCCCTGACCCATGACAACTCAAAATGGAGAAGAAGCATTTGGGATCGGGAACATCAAGGCTGAGCATTGTAAGCACACAGACCCTGCATAAAAGGCAGCAGAAACAAATCACTTTACAGACTACCCACTCACCTCTCCTATATCCCCAGTGTTAAGAACACTGTAGTTCATCTTCAAAATCGTATCAGCAGTGCATTTCTTGTGATGGTACATGCTGATCAGTGGATCTAAAAGGTTGAGAACTATATTGTCACATTTTTAGAATGTTTAATATTACAGAAAGATTATTAAAGTTAAAAAAAATATTCATTAAATTAATTGTTCAGGCCCTTAAACAGCTTAAGCAGCTTATATGACAACAAACCTCCATAGACCCTGGATGGTTTGATTGAACACCGTGGACGGCTCGATTGTAATCATGTATTGTCTTTCCGCTGACTGGTTAGCATGCAACAAAAGCTTTTCACTGTACCTCAGTACATGTGACAATAAACCCAACCCAACAACAAGGAATAATGCACACTGACATCTTTTTTATCTACAAACAAAAACATCACTTTGTACCATTATCTCAGGTGTAGCAATAAAGAAACCAGACACTGATTTGCCCCATGCTCTATATTCATCCTGTATAATTAATTATAGATGCAAGGGATAAATAGTTACAGTATGGTGTATCAGATTCAAACATTTCAAAGCCTAATTAGTACAGATCGGAACAAGTCGAGTTTATTGTAATTTGCACAAGTACAGTGTGGTGTGGTCACAATTGATAGTTTTGCTTGCAGCAGCATTACTTACAATTCTCCTTACAATCTCCTTACAATGATCAAAATACATAGAATTATGTTTTTGCTGTGTTGGAGGAACATATCGAGTCAGGCAGAATCTGTGGAAGGAATGGGCAGATGTTGTTTCAGAGAAACATAGAAACATAGAAAATGGGTGCAGGAGTAGGCCATTCGGCTCTTCGAGCCAGCACCGCCATCCAATATGATCATGGCTGATCATCCAGAATCAATACCCTGTTCCTGCTTTCTCCCCATATCCCTTGATTCCGTTAGCCCTAAGAGCCACATCTAACTCTCTCTTGAATACATCCAGTGAATTGGCCATGCATCCAATGAAGTGGCCGAAACCCTTTTTCATGTCAGAAAAAGGGTTACGATCTAAAATGTCGTCTGTTCATTCACTCCACAGATGTTGCCTGAACCCGCTGAGTTCCTCCAACACTTGGATATTTGATCAAGATTCAAGCATCTGCTGTTTATTGTGTCTTCTTCATATAGTAATGTTATTTGTTTTTGAAAATTGAATTTTTCACCTTAACATAAGCTTTCTGCTGAAAATTGTACCTGTGTTATGTTTACAACTATGTATTAAATCCTGGAATCCTCGTTTTGCTTATTTTATATCCACCCATCTGAAATATTATGGTTAATTTCAATTAATTCGACCGCTTCCTCCTTTAAATGCAGTACTGGATTTGTTTACTGCTTCAATTCCATACAATGTTCTTAGGTTTCATGCTTAAAATCTATATACTTTTAAAACTCTGTGTGTGTCTGCCGACCGCCGTCCGGCCGGCTGGCTGTCACATTCAGTTTTTTTTTCAGATAAGATTTTCGCCCTTTGATTCCCTGCTCCGCCAAAACCGGACCCTCAGACGCCGCCAGTTTTTTCCATTTCGCCAGACGTTACGCTTGTACATTCACAAAGGCGCTCCTCATTACGTTTAGATGTTTTTACGTACACAATTTTTAATAAAATCCCCCCCCCCCCCCAATTTTTCAAAATCTTAAAACAATCAAACTGCTCTCACCCATAGAATGTTGGTGAACGTTCCATCGTGTGATGTCACAATGCCCAATGCTCACAGATGTCCAATCGGAATGGATCTCATTTACATCTGCCCTTGCACCAGCCCCCCCCCCCCCCCCCCCCCCGCAGCCTGTGTCGAAGCGTGTGATCACGTGTGTGGGAATAGAGAAAGAGGATTGGGGTGATAGGGGAGTGGGGAATAGATGGACTGCCCCTACCCCTCCCCCTCCCTCTCTACCACCCCACTCTTTCCCCTCTCTCCCCCACCCCCTCTCCCCCTCCCTCCCCACACTCTTCCCCTCCCTCCCCTACCCCATCTCCCTCCTCCCCTCCCTCCCCCACACCTCTCTCCCCTACCCACAGCTCTCTCCTCCCCCTCTCCATCTCCCTCTCCTCACCCCTCTCCCCTCTCCTCCTCCTCCCACCTCATCCCTCTCTCCCACACTCCCTTCCCTCTCCCCCACCCCCATTCCCTCTCTCCCCCCACCCACTTCCCCTCCCTCTCCCTCCCTCCCCCTCACCTCCCCCTCTCCCACACTCTCTCTCTCCCCTCTCTCACACCTCTCTCCTCCCCCTCTCCATCTCCCTCTCCTCACCCCTCTCCCTCTCCCCCCTCCCCCACCCCATCCCTCTCTCCCCCACCCTCTTCCCTCTCCCCCACCCCTTTTTCCCCCTACCCCTCTCTCCCACTCCCCCAACCCCCTCTCCCCCTCTCCCACTTCCACCACTCCCCCTACCCTTCTCCCCCTCCCTCCCCACTTCCACTTCTCTCTCCATCCGCCACCCCTTCCCCACCCCTCTCTCTCTCCCCCCTCCCTTCCCCCTCCCTTCCCACTCTTCCCCCTCCCCCTACCACTCCCTCTCCTCCCTCCTCTCCCCTCCTCTCTCTCCCACCTCCCCACCCCTCTCACCCCTCCCCGAACCTCTTCTCACCCCCATCCCCACCCTTCCACCCCCTCTCTCCCCCTCCTCCCCTCCCACCCCCTCTCTCCCTCTCTCCTCAACCCTCCCTCCTTCCCCTCTCTTGCACCACTCCCTGCTACCCCACTCCAGCTCACTCCCCACTCTTCCCCTCTCGCTCCCCCTCCCCACCTCTCTCGCTCCCCTTTCTCTCTCTCTCCCCCTCCTCTCTCTCCTCTTCCACATTCTTCCTCTCCTCTCTCTCCCCCTCCACTCTCTCTCCACCTCCCCTCCCCTCTTCCTACCCTCTCCTCCCCTCTTCTCCACCACCATCTCCTCTCACCTCCCCCTCTCCCACTCCCCTTCCCCCACCCCTCTCTACCCCCTCATGCTCCCCTCCCTCCTCTCCAAACCTACACCCTCTCTCCCCCCACCCCCCTTCCTTACCCCTGTTCCTCTTCCACCACTCCCTCCCACCCCCTTTTCCCCCTACCCCTCTGTCCCTCTTTCCACCACTTCCCCTACCCTCTCTCTCCCTCCCCCACACTTCCCTCCCCCTCCCTTCCCCGCACCCCTTTTTCGCCTACCCCCTCTCTCCCTCTTCCACCACTCCCCTCACCCCTCTCCCCCCCTCTCTCTCCACTTCCACCACTCTCCTCCCCTACACCTCTCACCCTCCCCCTCCCCACTTCTCTCTCACCCATCCCCCACCTCCCCCATCGCCCTCTCCCACCCCTCTCTCCCTCCTCTCCCTCCTCCCCCCTCTCCTCTCCCCACTCTCCTGTCTCCCCTTCCCCCTCCTATACCACCTCTCCCCCTTCCCTCCCCACTCGTCTCCCCTCCCCCTCTCTCGCCCACCTCTCCACCTCCCTCCACACTCAGAGCCCTCTCTCTCCTCAAACCTCTTCTCCCTAACCCCTCTCCCCCTCCATCCACACTCTACATCTTCCCCCCTCTCTCTCCTCCCCTTCCCCTCCTCCCTCTTCTCCTCCCTCCCCCCCACTGCCACTACCCCCCACTCCCCTCTCACCCCCTCCCTGAACCCTCTCAGGCCACACCTCCGCCCCCACCCCCCTCTCCTCACCTCCCTCTCCAATCTCCTCTTCTCCTCACTCCCCTCCCCCCCCCTCTCTCCCCACCCCTCTTCACCCCCACTCTCTCCCCCCCCACCCCCTTCCCCCTCGACTCTTGCACCACTCTGCTACCCCTCTCCCCCTTCTCCCCCACTCTTCCCCCCTCTCTCTCCCTCGCCCTCCCCTTTCCCCTCTCTCCTCCCCCTCTCCTCCTCACCCCTCTCTCTCACCCCTCTCTCTCCCCCACCCTCTCTCCCTCTCATCCTCCTCTCTCTCCCCCCTCCACTCCCCTACCCCCTCTTCCCTCCCCCATTCTCCTCCTCTCCCCTTCTTCACCTAACCCCTCTCACCTTCCCCTCTCCTCTCCCCTCCCCCTTCCCCCATCCCTCTCCCACCCTCAGGGACATGCTGCCCAGCCCCCATCCCTCCCGCAAACGCACGTTGGTGGAACAGACCCGACGGGTCTGCACTTGGTCTAGTTACATTTAATCTTTTGCAGAGGTCAGAGATTATAAATCATAGGAAGAAAAGCACCAGCAGAGGAACAAACCCATCGACCCATATTGTCATGGAACATTGAAAATAGAACAGTGTAACACAAGATCAGGCCCTTCAGCCCACAATGTCTGTGCCATAAGGACATAAGGGATAGGAGTAGAATTAGGCCATTCGGCCCATCAAGTCTACGCCATTCAATCATGGTTGATCTATCTCTCCCTCCGAACCCCATTCTCCTGCCTTCTCCCCAAAACATGTGACACCTGTACTAATCAAGAATCTATCTATCTCTGCCTTAAAATATTCACTGAATATTGGAACGGTCAAGAACAGCTCTTATCTGCCTACACATAATCCATATCCCTCAATTCCCTACCTATCCATATGCCCATATAAAAATCTATTAAATGCCTCAACCACCATCCCCAACAGCACATTCCAGGCACTCACCACTCCCTGTGTAAAAAAGTTTCCCCACACATCTCCTTTAATCTTTGCCCCTCTCACCTTAAAGCTTTGCCCTCTGGTATTTGATTTTTCCATCCTGGGAAGAAGATTGTGACTGTCTACACTATCTATGCCTCCCTTAATTGTATATACATCTATCAGGTCTCTTTGCAACTCTGCTGTTCCAGAGAGAAGAATCCAAGACTGTTCAACCTCACCATGTAGCTAATACCCCCTAATACAGTCATCATTCTGGTAAACCTCCTCTGCGCCTTTCCAAAGCCTCAAAATTCTTCCGGTGTTAGGCCACCAGAACTGTACACGTATAAATGTGGCCGAACTATAGTTTTACAAAACTGCATCATGACTTTCTGACTCTTATACTCAATGTATGGACTAAAGAAGGCAAGCATACCATATGCCTTCTTTGTCACTCTATCTGTATGTGATGCTACTTTCAGGGAGATCCCTCTATATATCAACGTTGTTAAAAATCCTGCCATTAACTATCCCCTGACATTTGACCTCCCAAAGTGTAACAGCTCACACTAGGTGCAATTAAACTCCATCTGACATTTGTCCTCCCATATCTGTAACTGATCTATATCTGGCTGTATCCTTTGACAGCCTTCCTTCTTGTCCAAAACTCCAATTTATGTGTCATCTGTGAACAGACTAACCAATCCATCTACATTTTTGTGCGTCATCTATATATTTATGTTATTTATGCAGCAAATAGAAAATAAAGAATAACAAAGCTAGATAGAGCAAATACAAAATAAAGAAGCATTATGTTTTATCTACCTGAGTTCTATGAGATTCCTGCAGTGGCTATACATACGTCATATTTACCTTGTTCATTTCTTTTCATACTTTCATGAAAAAGATCATTTTTGGAAAAGAAGATGAGCCAGTGTTTTTATTTTTCAATGGCTCTCATAAGCTGTTCACATCACAAAGATACTGCAACAATGGTTTATTGTTGTCTGCCAAACAGCTGCAATGGCAGTGTTGGGAACCAGGAATGTACACAGCTAAAGAAACTATGAAAATAATGTGCAGACTGTTGTTTCACACCTTACTTGCAACCCCTGTTAACTCTTTCCTTACAAAGTAAAACATTGTCACTGAATTCCAATGAGTGCCTTGGAGGAAAAAGTACCCGTCATTACTTTCTCATGACAAATGCTCAGGTTTAAGCACTGCCTTTAGTGCCGCACTTAACAAAGTGGTGACTGGATACTGTCAGCAGTCTATTTGTGTGCTTGATTGTTTCCTGCAGGCCTACATTTGATGAGGTATCTATCTTTGTTTCCTTGTGATCCTACACAGAAGAATCCCAGTGACTGTGCTCAGAGCTAAGTGGGACTTTGTATTCTTATCTGCCTTCCCTTTTTGTAAAAATAACTAAAGATTTGATGTTATATTGATAGGTGGAATTTTAATTAAATCATAAATTAACACAACCTAGCATGAGAAAAGTGTCAAAATGGATAATTTACTGAACTGGTAATTTAGGGGCCTGGATTAGTGAATCAGAGAAATGAGTTTGTCCTAACATGGCAACTGAGTAATTTAATAAAATAATTGTAAGTAAATAAAAGTCTCATCATATAACCACAAAACTACTACTTGTTGTGAAAACTCACCTGGATCTGGCCTTTGGGAAAGGAATTTAGCGGTCCTTAGTTTAGTTTTGATTAGATTAGTTTGTAAATAGAACATGGAAACAGGCCCCTCAGCTCACCGAACCCATGGTTATCATCGATCATTCATTCTAGTTCTACGATATCACACTTACTCATTCACCCCTATACACTAGAGGCAATTTTACAGCGGCCAATTAACCCATAAACCTACACATCTTTGAGATGTGAGAGGAAAGCAGAGCATTAGGAGGAAATCCACATGGTTACAGGGAGAACCAGCAAACTCTACAGAGACAGCACCCGCGGTCAAGATCAAACTAGGTTCTCTGGCACTATGAGGCAGCAACTCCACTAGCTGCACCACTCATAGCAACATGGGTGGTATTTAATGTAAATCCTAACAAAATCCTCACACTTCTATAGGGACTGGGATCTGAATTAGGAGAGTACTACCGAACCTTCAACTCTTGTTAGGGAAGTCTCTTTGCAAAGGTTCTGACAGGGTATGTTAATCTTATGTTAATGAGAAATGTTCAGCATTGCAAATTTGGTTAATTTGGTTAAAATTTGGTTCAAAACTTGGAACCAGTAGAAATGCCTGGTGAATATGATGTCAGGCTAAAGATGCTGATTAAATAGTGATATCTAGATCTTGGAGTGAACATCACACAATTATTACAAGGATAGGGCAGGTCTGGAGGGATATTGGCCAAATGCGGGCAGGTGGAACTAGTGTAGCTGGGATATGTTGGCTGGTGTGGGCAAGTTGGGCCGAAGGGCGTATTTCCAGGCTGTATCACTCTTGACTCTATGACTCTATCTGCCATGCTGGACCTAACATTGAAGGAACATGTAAAAAAGATACCAGTATGGATGTTGTGGGCTTATCAATGAAACGTCAAAGAAGGAGGGTGCCCACCTGATGACCCCGATGACGTACCTACCCTACCTTTCACCACTCCAATCCCACTGCAGATAGCAAGAGTGCCGACTTATTACAGGGATTGAAACATCAAGTCCTATTAGCTCTACTGACCTTCTGGAGGAAGAACCAGTGACTGCTGTGAAAGTGCAGCTGACGACAAGGGAAAGACCGTGTGACAGCTTGGAGAGACAGCTGACAGGAGGAAATAGACCCCAACGGGGCTGTTATTGGCTAGCTACCCATAACAGCTGGCTTGGTCACCTTGTTCGGGCACAAGAGCCACCCTCACTTGGCTACAAAAAGTTCAAAGAGAAAAATACCCCCAGAGTCTGTGAGAGCGGGGGCGCAAGATGACTCATCGACTGACCACCTTGGAACGGACACGACATTGAATCAAGTAAGTGGGAAAACTCTTAAAAAACGAGCAGCTGGACACGTTCTTTAGACCTGTAGGTGTGGCTGGACTAAAGTACCATCAACTCGTGGTCTCAAAATTCATCACTTACGGAAGAAATGCTTGAAAATCCCCAACCCAATTTAATATCATTAACAGTTGTTTTATCATTCAGTATTCCAACATTTAATCGCCACACTGTGTTTTCCTTCTACTGTCCATTTGAATTGTTAAGTATATGGCATTATGGTCTGATATATCTGCCACACCAATTCTGCAATCCGTTACCCTATAACAGTCTTCTTTCTGCATTAAGAAATAGTCTATTCTGGAGTAAACTGAGTGCGGTATTGAGTAATGTGTATAGTCTCTTTCTAGAGGGTGAAAATTCCTCCAGACATCAAGAAAACCAAATTCTTCACAGGTAGTGTTTAGTAGTTTTGTTAACTGGTTCTTATTCTTCTTTTTACTTGTCGTATCAAGCCTATGATTCAGTACAACATTCAGATCCCCCCCACATATACAAATTCCTTCTGCTTCCAATGCAATAATATCAAATAGGGATTTGAAAAAATGTCTATCACTATCTGGGGGAGCATAGATATTCACCAGTGTCAGGATATTATCATCAACTTTGCCCTTTACTATGATATACCTCCCTTCTTTGTCTTTTATTTCTTTAAACATTTCGAATTTAACTGAGTTTGATATCAAGATTGCCACTCCTCTTTTATGACTACAAGTATGTGAGCTATAATATATGTTTTTATATCCAAATCCTTTCAGCTTCTCATGCTCTTGTCGCGATAAATGGGTTTCTTGTAAGAAAATAATATGCATCTTCACTTTTTTCAATTTAGTCATGACTTTAGCCCTCTTAATTGGATTACCCAAACCATTAACATTTAGAGACATCAGCTTAAGTCCATCATTACACTTAGTGTGATTGATTTCACTGTATCCTCTCAACTCAACACCAGAACCATTCTGAACGACAAACCAAAACATATGAACAAACAAAGGTGTTTTCCCTGACAAAACAAAGCAAAACATCAAAACATATACAGACTCCCAAAAAAGGGTATTCCCTCTTCTCCATAGATCCAGAATCCCTTTGTAAATTGAGGGGGGGAAGCCTAACACTAAGAAAGGGTCCTCTCCTAGATAAGGGGGGTAACCCTCTATGGGTCCCTCCATTCATTCTAGATCTAATATTTCGCTAATCTCCCTAACAGTCGGATTTATCTAATACAGAAAGTTGTATTAAATCAACATTAATTACACTCACATGAGGTCTGTGATGCTTGGTAATATTTTAGAACCAGGCTTATAAACAGATTTGTCCATGAATATACATATCTATACACATATTTATAAACTTAAGATTCCATAAGAACTCAGTATTCTAACAATATTGTGGCAGAAGCCATTGTGTTAACCAATGTCCTGTGCGTACCTTCATAATTCATATCTCATTTCAAGCATGAGTCTTTTGTTCGAATACTTGAAGGGTGCTCCCATGCCCGTCTGACTGTCCCTGATTTCTCCGTGTCTCTCGACGAGTTGCCACTGCGGCCGTTTGGTGGAGTTTGTTCACAGCAGTGGCGGCAATGTCCGTGTCTCCCCGCAGCTCTTTCCACTTTACAGGCCTCCCTGTTGTATCTCTCGCACGGCTTCCCTTTGCGTTGTTGTAGGTTTGGTGTCCGCTCTCCCAGTGAATACGTATCTTGGGTAAATGGTGTCCTGAAAGTGGATTCCTTCCTCTTTTAAGAAGCGTTTAATATGTTTGTATGCCTTGCGTTGTTGTACTACCGCGGTCAAAAGACAGCATTCGTTCTCCAAATTGGATCTTCTTTTGCCATGCCTGTTTGAGAACCATCTCTTTAACTTTAAACTGGAGAAAGTGGACAATTAAGGATCTTGGAGGGGAACTGGGGCTTGGTTTCTGTGCCAGGGATTTGTGTGCTCGTTGAATCTGTAAATCTGTCATTTCAGGGATTGACATTTCACTTCTGAGCAGTTTCTCTACAAACTGAGGTACTGAGCTACCTTCCACACCCTCAGGCACACCGTATATCCGCAGATTATGTCTTCGGGATCTGGACTCCAGATCATTCAATTTGTCGACATAGTAACTTCTGGTCTTTCAGTGTTTCTTGGAGTATGGTGTTTGCAGCGACACTCCATGTTTCCAGCTCCTCTATTTCTGGGTGGCGGCTTTTTTTTCCGTTTTTTTTTGGTCTTGGATGGCTTGTGCATTCGCTGCCATCTGAAGATTCATTTCATGTTTAAATTCGGCCAGCTCTTCTCTCATATCCCACTTGAAATCGTCTTTGAATGATGTGAAGTCCGCTTTTAATTCTCTTCTCAAGTTGCTGAGTTGAGTACTTATGCTTTTTAATCCCTCATGGAGGGCCTCTGTTGCATCGTCTCCACCAGCCTGTTTGTTTTTGACTTCGTCTGTGTCGCTTAGGGCCTGACCTTCTGTTTATTGCTTTTCTAGCATCTTTTCTTGCAACTTTCTGCTCTTTGTTTTGACACCCCACTCATACTGTACTCATTAAAACTTAATTACTTGCTTACTTTGAATTTAGGGGAGGTTTATTTATCCGACTGTACGGAGCTCTCTGTCTAATCAGCCACCATGCTCTGCCGCCTACCGGAAGTAGAAGGAAATGGACAGTAGAAGGAAAAACACAGTGTGACGATTAAATGTTGGAATACTGAATGATAAAACAACTGTTAATGATATTAAATTGGAAATCAAAACTTATCTAGAGGAGAATGACAATGGGGAGGTGGACCCATCCATACTATGGGACTCATTGAAGGCTGTAATACGAGGTAGGTTAATAGCGAGGGGATCACATATTAAAAAGGCCAGAATGAAAACATATAATAAGTTGATAACAGACCTGGATTTAGAACAGAAGTAAAAAAACAATAAGGACCAGAGAACTTATAAGCAAATAGATTTGAGGGGACAAATGGATGGAATATTGCGTCAAGAAGTGGAGAAAAAAGCAAGATTTGTAAAACATTAATCCCCAAAGAGAACAAAGACAAGGAAAATTGTACCAACTACAGACCGATATCAATTCTAAATGTGGACTATAAATTATATTCTTCAATTATCTCCAAACGATTTGAAAAGTTCATGCCAGATTTAATTGATGAAGACCAGACTGGTTTTATAATAGGCAGACAAACACAGGACAGCATTAGAAGAACCCTACATATAATACACAAGACTCAAAAGGAAAGCACGCCTTCTGTCCTGATAAGTCTAGACGTGGAAAAGGCTTTTGATAGGGTTAATTGGGAATTCTTATATCAAACACTAGAAAGATTTGGCTTTACGGAGAGTCAATTCAAGTTATTAAAGCAATTTACCAGCAACCTGCTGCAAGAGTAAAGGAGAATGGGTCCTTAACTGAGAGATTTGTGTTAGGAAGAGGAACGAGACAGGGATGTTGTCTTAGCCCTACCCTGTTTGCTATATATATTGAACCATTGGCTTAAAGCGATTCGTCAAGAATAGGGAACTGAGGGAGTAACTATACAGAGACAGAGAACATAAAATTTGGCCGTTTTGCAGATGAATGTAATGATGTATCTCAACGGAAGTAAACACCTCCTTTCCAAGGATGATGGGGATTCATAGATAAATGTAATTTTTATGCAGGATATAAAGTGAATATTTCAAAAACTCAAATCCTCCTATTTAATTGTCCTCCAGAAGAAATCAAACAAAATTATAATATTAAATGGGATTCAAAATCAATCAAATACCTAGGGGTACATACAACAAAAAATATATCAATGTTGTATGGGGCCAATTATAATCACATCAACCAAAACATAAGAAAGGATATAGAAAGATGGTCCACCTACCCAATGGATTTTAGTAGTAAGATAAATGTGGAAAAATGAATAATTTGTCAAGGCTATTGTACTTGTTTCAATCTCGGTCAACAGAGGTACCATTAAAACTATTCACGGAATGGGATAAATTAATATCTAGATTAATTTGGGGAGGAAAGAAGGCCAGAATTCGATACACTACACTACAGTTGCCAAAGGACAAAGGTGGAATGGTACTTCCAAAATTTAGGATATATTTCTATGCAGCCCAACTTCGACCACTAATTAATTGGTATGAGGACAGCTATACAGCTAGGTGGAAAGAGATTGAGACATATATCCATGACTTCCACATCCAAAAACTTTTGGGAGAAAAAGCGCTTCCTGGACATGTCAGGAGCATAATCGATCCAATAACGATGTTTACTTTAAAAACCTGGTTCACGCTTACCAGACACTTAAACTGAATAAACGACAAAAAGTTTTAAGATGGATGTTTTAAGACATGAGAATTAAGGGACAGAGGTTTCGGGCTAACGTGAGGGGGAACTTCTTTACTCAGAGGGTGGTGGCTGTGTGGAATCAGCTTCCAGCAGAAGTGGTGGAGGCAGGATCGATTTTAACATTTAAGAGTAAAGTGGATAGGTATATGGACGTGAAGGGAATGGAGGGGTATGGTCTGAGTGCAGGTAGATGGGACTAGGGGAAAAATAATGGTCAGCATGGACTGGAAGGGCCGAGAGGGCCTGTTTCCGTGCTGTAATTGTTATATGGTTATATGGTTATGGATAGCTTTGGATAATGAATTTAAACCAGGGACGTATGACTCAACATTTAAAGAGTGGATGAAGAAAGGAATGACTGCATTTTGTACTGTTACTGAAAATGGAGACCTAAGAAGTTTTCAAGATTTGAAGGATAGATTTGCACTTCGGAACCAAGACTTGTTTAGATACCTCCAACTGAGAGATTATTACAATAAAAAGGTAAAAAGGGAGGCACTAGAAGAAAAGAATCCAGTGATAGAAGTGATAGTGTATATCATCAAAAAACATTAAGGATTATTTCAAAACTTTTTTATAGTTTAATGGAATGTCAAGCTAAAACTCCATTTTATGTAAAATTTAAGTGGGAAAAGGAATTGAACCTTACGATCTCAGAAGAAGAATGGCATCATATGTGTGTAACACTACAGATATCCACCAATTCACAACATTGGAGAGAATTTAATTGGAAAAATTTGATTTGTTTCTTTATTACGCCTAACATAAAAAGCAAGCAAATTCTAAGGCAGCAAACATGCTGGAGGCAATGTGGCCAAACAGACGCAAACCATGCACATATCTTCTGGAGTTGCCCAAAAATAGAACCATTTTGGGACAGAGTGAATTCAGAATTAACGGAGGTATTAGGATATTAGTAACGTGAGGGGGAACTTCTTTACTCAGAGGGTGGTGGCTGTGTGGAATCAGCTTCCAGCAGAAGTGGTGGAGGCAGGATCGATTTTAACATTTAAGAGTAAAGTGGATAGGTATATGGACGTGAAGGGAATGGAGGGGTATGGTCTGAGTGCAGGTAGATGGGACTAGGGGAAAACAAATGGTCAGCACGGACTGGAAGGGCCGAGAGGGCCTGTTTCCGTGCTGTAATTGTTATATGGTTATATGGTTATATGGTTATATATAGTCTGCAAGAAGTGTTCTATTTTATACCTGGGTAATATAAATACAGTGGTGCTGAAGGAAGACCATTACTTGGTTAAAATCCTACTCACAGCTGGCAGAAAGGCCATTACAAGAAATTGGCTTGCAGCGGACACACCCAGACTTAGACAATGGTTAGACATAGTACAGGAAATATTTGTCATGGAGAAAATGACATATTCTCTAAGAGTGAAAGAAGACGAATTTAAAAGAAAATGGGAAAAATGGATTAGGTATAGAAATAAAGACATCAACACTCTACAATTTTATAGACAATAATGTAAGTTATTGGAAAATGTTTCAATAAGAAAATAGTTCTGTATACTGCATCATTAATTGTAAACTGAACCCCTCACTACACTGTTGTACGTTTCATTGTAATGGTGTATGTTTTGTTGTTATATTTGTGTTTTACTTGTGTATACATAAAAGCAATAAAAACTAAAGTAAAAAAAAAAAAAAAAAAGCAAATCCCCAAGCGAGGGCCCTGCATTGACCAGATTCTGGTAAGAGGAAGGTCAAATCAAGTCGGATGAAACTCAGCGGCAGGAAGAAATCCACAGTCCGCAGAGCATCAGCACCCTACGGGATGTGGCAGAAGTTTCAGGCAACAGTCCAAGACGCAACCAGGCACATCGTAAAGTGGAGAACATGCAAGGACGTAAGCCATTGGTGAAATGGCCAAAGTCTAACAGCAAGGAGTGGGAAATCATCAACGCTGATGTGAGCTTAATCTTAAGCGGAATCAAGGGATCAGCAGAAAAGAAGTTGGAGAAGATGGGTGATCTAGTCTACAGCTATGGAAAGGAAAAATTTGGTGAAAAGGAACAACTCAGCAGGAAAGATAGGCCTCCTCCCCCCGTCCCGTTGTCTCCAGGAAATCCAACGACTTGTTAAAGAAAGAAGAAGCCTGAGGAAGGTGTGGATAAAAAGCAACAGTAGAAGAAAGGGAGGGCATCAATTTTCTTCAAAACAACCTAAAACAGAGGCTCTCGAAGCTGCGCAGAGTGGAGAATTTAAGGAAACGACACAAAAAGAAGGAAAAAGCAAGAACAGACTTCTACAAAGATCCCTTTAAGTTTGTGAAAGGCATTTTCACAAAAGAAAAAAGTGGATCCATGAAAGCGTCAAAAAAGGAGGTTGAAGGACGCATCAGAACCATCCACACTGATGAGTTAAAAGATGAACCGATTTTTGTCCCCGCTGACATCCCGCCAATCTCACCCCCACAACATCAATTTGACATCAGCCTTCCCAAGCTGAGTGAGGTAAAAGAAGTAGTGAGGAAGGCAAGAATGGCCTCTGCACCTGGCCCTAATGGTGTTCCGTATTGTGTCTACAAGAATGCCCCAGATATTCTGAAATTCCTCTGGAGGAACATGAGGGTTGCGTGGGAAAAGGAAGTTATCCCCAAAGCCTGGCGAAGAGCAGGGGGAATCCTGATCCCAAAAGAAAAAAACTCTTCCACCATCAAACAGTTTCGGCAAATAAACCTTCTTAACATAGAGGGCAAGATCTTTTTCTGTGTGGTGGCAAAAAGACTAACAAAGTATTTGAAACAAAACCATTTCATTGATACGTCAATTCAAAAGGCTGGCATAGAAGGCTTCTCGGGATGCCTTGAACATACCAGCATCATATGGCATCAAATCCAGACTGCTAAGAAAGAACGAAAGAATCTGTATGTCTTGTTCCTCGATTTCCCGATCTGCAATTTTGCCTCACAACATCAGACTTTACCACAGCGCTGGAAGTAGGCATCATGGCGGGGTGCACCATTCCCCATTGACCTTCACTATGGCAATGGAGCTCATTATCAGAGCATCAAAATGGGTTGTGGGAGGAAACGGTTACAGTGTGGTCAGCGATTGCCACCGTACGAGCCTATATGGACGCAAGAGACTGCCGGAAAAACTTCATCAAAACATCACATGGCAAGGATGAAGATACAGAAGCACATTGTCAAAGGTCAAGTCAAGGACCAAAGATTTCATATTAACGGAATACCTGTTCCAACTGTTTCAGAAATGCCAGTGAAGAGTTTGGGCCGATGGCATGATGCAAAGCTCAAAGACACCGAGCAATTTGAACAACTGAAAAAGGATACCATCATGCACATAGCTCGCATCAACAAGACCTTGCTACCAGGAAAACTCAAGCTGTGATGCTTCCAATTTGGCATACTACCAAGAATCATGTGGCCTTTAACTATGTATGAAATCCCCATCAACAAAGTGGAAAAGCTGGAAAGAATGATCAGCACACATGTGAAACAGTGGCTTGGACTTCCACGATGCTTAAGTGCTGTCGGACTGTATGGGAGTGGCAAATTGGAATTACCCATTACAGGACTTGTGGAAGAGTTCAAATGTACTAAAGCAAGGTTGGTCATGACCCTCACTGAATCTGAAGACACTGTTATTCGAACAGCGGCCCCCCGTGTGGCAACGGGAGGAAGTGGACCCCATCTGAAGCCGTTCAGAGTGCTAAGTCTGCTCTTCATTTCCGGGATATGGTTGGCCAAGTCCAATACGGGAGAGCCAGGCTTGGGCTCGTCCCAAAAGCTCCTCAATGGCACAAGGCAACATCAGTGCAGAAAAGACGGCTCGTGGTGGAGGAGGTGAGAAGACGGGAGGAGGCAGAGCGACACGCCAAGGCCGTCTCAATGGCCAAGCAAGGCCAATGGACTAACTGGGAGAGCCTGGAAAAGAGGAAACTCAGCTGGCGTGAAATCTGGCAAATGGAAGGATTTCGACTAAGTTTTGTCATCAGAGCCACTTATGATGTTCTACCATCACCGCAGAACCTGAAGCAGTGGTTTGGAGAAGACCCCACTTGCTCCCTTTGCCGAGCACCTGGATCACTAAAGCACATTTTAACAGGATGCAATATGAGCCTCAGCCAAAGGCATTACACTTGGCGGCATAACCAAGTTCTCAGACAACTGTCATCAATCCTTGAACAGAGGCGAACGATCACAAATGCTTCCCCACCATCATCGGCAGGAAATGTCCATTTCACAACATTTGTATCAGCAGGCCAACCTCCAGAGCACCAGATAACATCAATGGATGCAAGCATTCTGCAGCCTGCTCGGGATTGGAAAATGGAAGTGGACTTAGAAAAAAGGCTTGTGTTTCCCCCAGACATTGTGGTTACAACACTCCGGCCAGACATGGTCCATGGGACCATGGGAAGATGGTGTTGAAGAAGCTTATGAGAGGAAAAAAAACAAGTACTCTGAACTGGCAACTGAAGCTTCCCAGAATGGCTGGAAGACCAAAATTTTTCCTGTCGAAGTGGGATGCAGGGGATTTGTTGCTACATCTATGACCAGGCTATTAAAGAAAATAGGGGTGAGGGGTCGTTGCCTCCAACAAGCAATCAAATCATTATCAAATTCTGTGGAAAAAAGCAGCAATTGGATTTGGATCAAAAGGAGAGACAACAATTGGGATGCAAGATGAATACACGAGGGTATGGAATTGAGGGGGGTGTAACTGGGACTTCATTTTACTTTGCTAATCGATTTGAATTACACAACATCAGAGACATGTCTTGAACCACGTGAAGTTGCACAGATCACAAACCATATTGTTTTACACCAGCACAGATTTCCTTTTCATAGATTTTGTTCATTCTTCATGCTGTTGCCAGAAGGGTTTCTTTCCGACCACAAAAAATTGACCTTGGAAAGCAGTGACAGGATCAGTCAAAGTCAGCATGGATTTATGAAGGGGAAATCATGCTTCACTAATCTTAACAAGTAGAATGGATCATGGGGGGATCAGTGGATGTGGTGTATCTGGACTATCAAAAAGCATTTGACAAGGTCCCACACAAGAGATTAGTGTGCAAAATTAGAGCACATGGTATTGGGGGTAGACAAAAATGCTGGAGAAACTCAGAGGGTGAGGCAGCATCTATGGAGCTCCATGGATGCTATCTCACCCGCTGAGTTTCTCCAGCATTTTTGTCTACCTTCGATTTTCCAGCATCTGCAGTTCCTTCTTAAACATGGTATTCAGGGTAGGGTATTGACATGGATAGAGAACTGATTGGCAGTCAGGAAGCAAAGAGTAGGAATTAACGGGTCATCAGAATGGCAGGCAGTGTCTAGTGGAGTGCCGCAAGGCTCGGTGCTGGGAACCCAGAATTTACAGTATATATTAACGATTTAGAAAATGTGACATCTCCAAGTTTGTGGGTGACACAAAGCTGGATGGCAGTGTATGCTGCGATGAGGATGCAATGAGGCTGCAGGGTGACTTGGACAGGTTGGGTGAGTGGGCAGATGCATGGCAGATGCAGTATAATGTGGATAAATGTGAGGTTATCCACTTTGGTGGCAAGACCAGGAAGGCAGATTATTATTTGAATGGTGTCAGATTAGGCAAAGGGAAGGTGCAGCAAGACCTGGGTGTGCTTGTACATCAGTCACTGAAAGCAAGCATGCAGGTACAGCAGGCAGTGAAGAAAGCTAATGGCATGTTGGCCTTCATTGCAAGACGATTGGAGTTTAGGAGCAAGGAGGTCCTACTGCAGTTGTACAGGGTCCTGGTGAGACCACACCTGGAGTATTGTGTGCAATTTTGGTCTCCTAATTTGAGGAAGGACATTATTGTTATTGAGAGAATGCAGCGTAAGTTCACCAGGTTAATTCCCGGGATGGCGCGGACTGACATATGATGAAAGAATGGGTCAACTGGGCTTGTATTCCCCGAAATTTAGAAGGATGAGAGGATATCTTATAGAAACATATAACAGTCTTAGAGAATTGGACAGGCTTAGATGCAGGAAAAAATGTTCCCGATGTGGGGGTCCAGAACCAGAGGTCACAGTTTAAGAATAAGGGGTAGGCCATTTAGGAAATGAGGAAAAACATCTTCACCCAGAGAGTTGTGAATCTGTGGAATTCTCTGCCACAGAAGGCAGTGGAGGCCAATTGACTGGATGTTTTCAAGAGAGAATTCAATTTAGCCCTTAGGGCTGAAGGAATCAGGGATATGGGGAAAAAGCAGGAACGGGGTACTGATTTTATTTTGGAGTCACGTGAGGGACTACGTGAAGACCCCGTCCAGCACGCAAGTGCGACATTAGCGTTCATGCGGTGCACCCGCGAGTTCAAGACGCTCCCACTACAAATTGAAAAATCGGGCCGACAGGTAAGTTTTACCGTGGCCGTGTATATTTTCTCTGTGGTCTGCTTTATGTTCCAGGAGAATGAGCAAGACCAGAGGGAAGAAATCTGCAGCTCGCCCCCGTTCGTCTTCCATTGAGGAATGTTCTTTGGAGGGGGAGGCAAGAGGCGGTAAGATTGACTACAGAGCCGAGCCCAGCATCTCTAGTGCAGCCTGAGCAGCGGGCTGGAGGTACCTGCAGCCAGAACCGGGCGGTAGTATCCAACGATTCAGATGAAGATGCTTCGCCGCTCGAGAGCGGCACAGGCAGCCGCTTAAGCCAAATGGAACGGCTTATGGAGCAATTGCTCCAGCGACATCTGCTGAGAGAGCAGCAGCAGACTCGCCAAGGGAGCTCAGGCACTCCCGCAGTGCCCATTACGGCACTGACCATTGCTTCACCTTCTTTTGAAGGCAGCATTGGCGACCAGGTCTGGGCTGGTCAAGAAGAGGGGTTGCTGGCTGAAGATGTCCGGAGTACGCAGGGTGCAGAGGATCAGGAAGAGCTGCTGAGTGTGGTCAACCACCAAGCGATCATTCCACGAGCGGGTCGGCCTTTAGAGCCGAAACTTGCAGCCAGCATTGACCACCTGTCCTCAAAACCCCTACAAGAACAGGTGGTCAATGAGGCTCTTGAACAATATACAGCCCCAGAAAATTGTACATCATTGAATGTACCAGCTGTAAACAACCAAATCTGGGGACATTTGGGGCAGAACATCAGGAACCTGGAGTTGAAGCTCCAGAAAATCCTTAAACTCCTGACTGCAGGAATAACATCATATGCTCGGTCCATTGATGGTGTGGACATCTCCACAAATCAGCGAGACACATTAGCTCTGCTGTGCACCACTCAATATGAGATAAACAATTTACGGAAGGAAATCATCAAGCCTGCCCTCAACCCTAAATTTGCGGGACTTTGCAAAACACCAGGTTCAGAACCTTCAATTCTGCTCTTTGGAAAGGACCCTCCGAAAAAGGTGAAAGACCTAGAGGAAGAATCCAAGACCTTTGGTCTCGTGAGGGCAGGTTTGGGACCGAGCAGACCTAACAAACCCAGGCGGCAGTACCCACGGCGTCCACCAGTCGTCGACCACCATATTCGACTGGTGAAAGCTCGGGGTCCGCAACAATTCCCCGTAAGCCTTTTTTAGGCCAGGGCCCAGAGCGGACCCCATGGAAAATGCGCCACCCCCAACAACACCAACATCAACATCAACATCAACAGCAGCCCTCTACAGCCCAGCAGAGACCTCATCATCCAGCGAAGAGGCAGAAGAAGCACCAGTAACCATGGAGGTAGGTGGGTCTGGTTCCTCTCAGCATATGAGCAGTAGGGGCTCTATACTAACAGGGGGAAGATTGCACTTGTTTTTGGATGCATGGGAATCCATCACTAATGACAAGTATATACTCAGCAGCATTCATGGCTATAAAATTGACTTTGTTCATGAAAACATTCCGCCAGTTCAGCATATACCCCAAAGGGTATTCACCCTCTCAGTCAAAGAGAAACAAGAGGGTCAAGCTGAACTGATGAGTACTAGCAAAAGGTGTCATTGAAAGAACAAAACATGAACCTTTTGAATTTGTGTCTAATATTTTCACTAAAACTAAAAGAGATGGTGGATACCGCATCATCATTGACTTAACTACTTTAAACAAGTCTGTTAAGTATATACATTTCAAGATGGAAACTTTTGAAACAGCCAAACTATTGATTTCTAGAGGTTACTTTCTAGCAAGCATTGATTTAAAAGATGCCTACTACTCAGTACCCATACACAAGGAACATCGTAAATACTTAAAGTTTATCTGGATGAAACAGCTATGGCAATTTAAAGCCTTACCAAATGGACTAACCTCCGCTCCAAGGTTGTTCACTAAAATCTTAAAACCCGCTTTGGCATTATTGAGGAAACAAAAGCATATAGTCATGGCATACTTAGACGACATTTTAATAATAGGGAAAACCTTGGAGACAGCTATTTTGGCAGTAGCAGCCACCAAACGTTTGTTTGAAACTTTGGGGTTTGTCATACATCCAGATAAATCCAATTTTACATCGTCCACTACCATGGACTATCTTGGATTTACGATTGATACTGTTCGCATGATTGTAATTCTGCCGAAGGGGAAAGCATCAGAATTGGCACAATCTTGCAGTGAACTAATGGATAAACATCAGTCAACCATACGGCAGGTAGCCAGAGTTATTGGTAAAATGGTAGCAGCTTTTCCAGCTGTACAATTTGGGCCTTTGCACTATCAAAATTTGCAAAGAGCAAAAGTGCATGCACTAAAGCAAAACTCAGGTCACTTTGACCGAGTTATGAATTTAACTGCTGAATCCATTCCAGAGTTACAATGGTGTACAAGGAACGTTAGGCTCAGTTCCAGTCTCATAATAATCACCAACCCAGTATTAACCATTCAAACGGATGCCAGTGCTTTTGGCTGGGGAGCAACTAACATGCAATCCAGCACAGGGGGCAGATGGACTAATTCTGAATCATCTTGCCTACAGACACGGGGTATCAACTACTTAGAAATGTTGGGTGCGTTTTATGGTGTAAAAGCATATTCATCTTATACGCATCATGCACATGTCCGGTTGCAATTAGATAATACCACGGTGGTGGCTTATATCAACCACATGGGTGGTGTAAAGTCAATATCGTGTGACAATTTGGTCAACCTAATCTGGCAATGGTGTGTCAAAAGACATATTTGGTTATCAGCAACTTACCTACCAGGTAAGCAAAATACAGTGGCAGACACCAGGTCACTCAAATTTAACAATAACATCGAATGGATGTTAAATCCCAAAATATTTGCTGAAATTACAAAGCAATATGGTACACCAGATATCGATCTATTTGCATCCAGGCTGAATCACCAGGTACCAACGTATGTCGCTTGGGAACCAGACCCTGAGGCAGCAGCAGTTGATGCATTCACGCTGCATTGGGGGAAAATGTTCTTTTATGCTTTTCCTCCCTTCTGCCTCATCAGTCGGGTATTACGCAAGATTCAATTGGATTCCACTTCAGGAATCCTGATAATACCCGACTGGCCTCCACAGCCATGGTTCCCAGTGGCCCTCGACATGGCTGTCGAAACACAGTTGGAATTCCCCAGCAGTCCAGAATTATTAATCCACCCAGTGTCAGGCATTAGTCACCCGTGCCATGACAGAGTCAATCTCCTGGCTTGCAGATTCTAAAAAGACCTCTACTGGGCCTGGGACTGTCTCAGAATGCCATCAACATGATGACCGCATCCCACCGGGAGTCCACCAGGAGACAATACCTGACCAACATAAGAAAATGGGAACGGTATTGCTCCAAAACAGGAACTACCTACTCAACAGCTACAGCCACCAGTGTTGTGGAGTTCCTGGTTGGATTACATCGGGAAGGACTCAGCTACAGCGCCATCAATACAGCCAGGAGTGGTTGTCAGCTTATTTGGTTCCAGCAGCAGGACAACAGGCTCTGGGGTCCCATCCACTAGTGGTCAAAATCATGAGGGGCATTTTTAACACTAATTCCCCCAGACCAAGGTACACTCAGATCTGGGATGTCAGCATTGTGCTGACGTACCTTAGGGGATGGCCACCACCCAGGTCACTCACGCTGGATCAACTTACTCTTAAATCAGTCATGCTCATGGCACTAGTGTCAGCTCAAAGGGTACAGTCCCTCCACCTTCTGAGGCTGGACAGCATGACAGAGTCATTGGACTGTTTCACATTCCATATTCAGGGACTGGTCAAACAAACTAGACCAGGTACCACGCCTCCAGTCATGGAGTTCCGGGCATAGTCATCTGACCCACGGCTGTGTGCCAAGACCCATCTCGCAAATTACATAGACACAACATACAACTTAAGAGGGAGAGAAAAAGCCTTATGGATAAGCCACAAGACACCTCATGGTCAGGTGACGAGCCAAACCATTTCAAGGTGGCTCAAGCAGGTGCTTAAGTCCGCAGGAGTCAATACTAATGTTTACAAGTCTCACTCCACCAGGGCTGCATCTACGTCGGCGGCTAGGCGAATGGACATGCCTATGGACCATATTCTGGCCAGAGCAGGTCCTCGGAAAGAACTTTCCAAAGGTTTTATAATAAGCCGCTGGCGGATCCTGCTACATTTGTAGACAGAATTTTAAAGTCTGCAGATAATATTTAATTTAAGCCCGGGAGAGCTCTCTGTTTTTTTGTTGTCATTAATAAACCTTTTTTTGTTCACAAACAGGTTATTGTTGATTGTGATAACATACTTCCTCCCTCTAAGGTCTTCAGACAGTGAGTGAAGCATGAGCTGGTACACGGTTCGGAATCACAGAGCTTTGAAGTCTTCACGTAGTCACTCACGTGACTCCGAAATAAAATAGTGAGATTAAATGAGAACTTACCAGTTCGAAGTTTGATCTGTATTTTATGAGGAGTTACGATGAGGGATTACGTGCCCTAAGCTCCCACCCTCTATTATACAGATCAACTGGTAATTAAGTTCTTATTTTTTCTTTACTATATTTATTTCAATTGTTGTGTTTTTTCTGTGAATCCACACCGCTGCTTTGAAGAATGTCGCGCATGCGTGCTGGAAGGGTCTTCACGTAATCCCTCATCGTAACTCCTCATAAAATACAGATCAAACTTCGAACTGGTAAGTTCTCATTTAATCTCACTGTTTTAGATGATCAGCCATGATCAAATTGAATGGCGATGCTGGCTTGAAGGGTCGAATGGCCTACTTCTGCATCTATTTTTCTATGTTTCTATGTTTCTATGTTAAGGATAAAATCCAACCAGATTGTATTCTAGGATATGAATGTGAGACGTAAGTATTAATCAATTAGATTATTAAATTTGATTTGCCACCGAACCTCTTGCATCAGTTCATGTCAGTTCATTGTACATTAGAGATTTCAGAAGGTATGATTTACAATTCTATAAAACAGCCTGAAGAAAGATCATTTACGGCAAACAACCAACAAAATTATGGAAGAATTGAAAAATAATGGCAAAAATCCGGCACCAGTATTTTCAGTGCTCTGCATTCGTGGATAACCTTTTTAGAGTAACTCTATACTCTACAATTGGAATGTATAGAGGCATTTGTATGTTGGAAATATGCATTTGTCAACTTCAGTCATAGTCATACATCACAAAAATAGCCCTTCAGCCCAACTCGTCCTTGCCAACCAAGTTGCCCCATCTAAGCTTGACTAATATCCCTGTGTTTTGGACCATGTCCCTCCAAAATCTTTCCTATCCGTGTACCTGTCCAAGTATCTTTTAAATGCTGGGAGGTTGGATAGTTTGTTTTCTCTGGAATGCCAAAGGTTGCGTGGAGTCCTGATAGAAGTATATAAAATTATGAGAGGCAGAGATAGGGGAGTTAGTCAGAATGGCCAGAAGATATTTCTCACGATGGGAAATACCAGAGGCCACAGCTGTCAGTTAAGAGTGGCAAAGATTAAAGGAGAAGTGGAGGGCACCTTTTTTTACAGAGAGGGTGGTGAGTGCCTGGAACGCGCTGCGGGGGTGGTGGTTGAGGCAGATACAACAGTGGCATTTCAGAGATTTTTGGAAAGGCATATGGATATGCAGGGAATGGAGGGATATGGATTATGTGCAAGTAGATAAGAGACTGTGTCCCATGTCTCATAGACATAAGGAATCTATTTTACAATGGCATTATGAATATAATAGTTCTGTAGACAATCAAAAACCTCAGAACATCAGACACAGGTCTCTCTCCTTCAGTCTCACTCATTGTAAAGAGCCATTATTTTTCCAAAGAATTACATGTTTCTACTTTTGGTTAGTTTCAGGAACTGTAGGCACAAACTATCTCTTACTATGCAGCCTCCGAATGCCATCCAGTGCTGTTAACATAGGTCGAATGAGGAAACAAGGGGAGGGTGTTGAGAGGTGTGGGAAGCAAGGAGGCAAAAATAGATAAAAATCACTCATTGTGATAACCCTTCCACTACTCTATGATAATGAATGGCATTAGAAAGGACATGAGACTGATCAGGAAAAACAATTACTAAAAGGGCAGTGCAGTGGCACAGTGGTAGAGCTGCTGCCTCACAGTGCCTGGAAGCTGGGTTCTATCTTGACTATCTGTACAGAGTTGTTTCATTGTCCCTGTGACCATGTGGGCTTTCTCCAGTTTCCTCACTCATTTCAAAGACAAGTAGGTTTGTAAGTTAATTGGCTCTGTAAATTGCGCCTCATGTGTAGAATGTGAAAGTGGGATAACATAGAACTAGTGTACAGGTGAAGGATGGTCGGTGTGGACTCGATGGGTCGAACGATCTGTTTCTACACAATATCTCTAAACGAAACTAAACTAAGCTACTCTTGGCATCATGTTTGGCACAGGCATTGTGGGTCATAGTGCCTGTTCCTGTTCTATGCCTCAACTACCTGCTCTGGTTCAAAAAAACCCACTCCCTTTTGATTGAAAAGTCCTCAAGGGATAGTTGATTTGAAGTTACACCTGTTAAATTGGTCTGCCACATAAAATTACCTGCTAACCATACTTTGAAAATCCAGTCCTTAAATCCAGGGAGTAAACCCACTTGATAGTAAGGGTGTCAAGGGTTATGGGGCATTAAGGCAGGAGAATGGGGTTTGGATGGAAAGACAGATCAACCATGATTGAATGGTGGAGTGAATTTGATGGGCCAAATGGCCTAATTCTGCTCCTAGAACTTATGAACTTAAGAACACTTCTACCATAGCTGTATTATTTCAAAGTATCCTCAAATATATGCAGTGATTGAGTTGGAGTTCAATTGATTCAAAAGGAAAGCATTTATTAATTGAAGCAAGGGCATAAATCTCAACATAAAGGTGTCATAGCTGGAACTGAGTTTGAAATCTCCAACTATTAATTTGGCCATTTCCCTTAGTAGGCATATCTCAATCACCAGTGCATCCATAACTGGATCTGAAAACTGGAGTGCTGTCTTCTTTGCTCTGATGTGCCTTGTTCTAACTTCCCAGTACTGAAATATCTTCCACCTGAGTTTGTAGCCAATGATATCAGCACATTAAATCACGGCTTCAGTCAGTGCCAACTCGCTTCATCTGATGCAAACCATGAAGATGGACAGCATGCATTGGTCCTCAGGCAATGAACTATGGAGTTTGTCCATTTGACCTTGCAAAGTAGAAAAAATGAGAGCACTGCAAATACTGTTAGCACAGGTCATGCTTTGGAAACCCCACACCTCTGTATGTGTTATCCAACGTGACCTCAATAAATATTTGCAAAAGCAGAAGAGAAGCACAATACAGGTTTAATGGAGTGTAAACAATTATTTCATGCCAGCATTGTTTGTGCATTAACAGGCCTGAAATCTATTCCTTTTGAATAATTAGGCCCTATATAGAACATAGAACATGGAATACAGAGTAGTACAGCATAGGAACGGGCCCTTCAGCCCCCAATGTTCATGCCGAACATGATGCCATGTTAAACTAATTGTGTCTGCCTGTATACTGTATGATCCACATCTCTCCATACCCTGCATATCCATGTGTCCATCCAGCAGCCTGTTAAATGCCACTATCATATTTGCTCCATCTCCACTCCTGGCAGCCTGCTCCAGCACTCACAGCCCTCCGAGTCAAATATCTGCCCAGCGCATCAACTTTAAAAGTTACCACTCTCACCTTAAAGTTATGCCCTCCAGTCTTTTACATTGCCATCCAGTGAAAAATGTTCTAAATGTCTACACTATCTATACCTCTCATCATTTTACATATTTCTATCGTCTCCCCTCACCCTCCACCCTCCAGTGTTGACCTTTCAGTAAGCTATGGACTTGGTCCTCAAGATCCCACTGAACATCAATGCTTCTAAGGGTCTCGTCATTAACTATATTTTTACATTTGACCTCCCAAAGTTAAACACCTCATGCTTGCTCGGATTTCATCTGCCATTTATTTGCATATTTCTGTAGCTGATCTATATCCCACTCTATACTTTGACAGGCTTCCTTTGCAACTGTCTGCAACTCCACCAATATTGGTGTTGTCTGCAAACCTACTAACCAACCCATCAACTTTATGCTCAAACGTTTATATATATTGTAAACAAACTTGGTCACATCAGATTCCTGTGGAATTCCACTGTCAAGATCTCCAGGAAAACCACCCACCACAACTCTATGTATATTGGTACAATCATAGAGACAGACAGCATGGAAATATCCTCGGCCCAATTTGCCCATGCCAACAAGATCCCTCATCTGATCCCTTTAAATTTGCTGGGGTTTTTTCCTTCTTTTTTCCTTCCCGCCCATAATATTTAATATGTTAAAAGAGAACAATTCCTTTCCATTCTGTTTGTATTTGTTTTGGTTTCTTGGTTTGTTTTTTTGCACAAACTCCGCGAGTATTGCCACTTTTCTCACTGCACATCTCTTATTGGTGACGAATAAACTTGACTTGACTGACTACACTAGTCCCACTAAACTCTTATCCATTATCTGTCCCATCTTTTAAAATGTTGCTGCAGTACTGCCACTGCCACAATTACTTTCTCTGGGCTCATTCCATAACCCCCCACTCACTCTCTGTGGTTGAAAATGTTTACCCCTCATGTATACTTTCCCCTCTCACCTTAAATCTATGTCCTTTAGGATTCCCTATCTGGGTACAAGACTGTGTAACACCTTATCTATACCCCTCATGAACATATGTAAGATCTCCCTTCAGCTTTCCTCTGTGCACTCTCCAAGTCTGCTCAAACCTCCTCCTAAGTCCTGGCAACATCCATACAAGCCTCCTGGCCTATTTTAGTAATGACAGGGAACACAATACTCCAAAGCAGCCTCACCAATGTCTATGCAACTGTAAATTAACATCCCAACTGCTATGGCTCAACACCCTGACTGTTGAAGGCCAATGATGAAAATTTTCTTGACCACCAGATTTTTAGTTTAGTTTTAGTTTATTATGTCACTGTATCAAGGGAGAGGGGTGTGTGGGGGAGGGGTTGTGTATTGTGGGTGAGGGGGGGGGTGTGGGGGAGGGGTGTGGTGTGGGGTGGGGGAGGGGTGTGTGTAGGGGAGGGGGGAGTGGTGTGGGGTAAAAAAGGGGGCATGAGTTGGGGAGGGTTGTGGGAGGTGGGGGGGGTGTGGGGGGGGGGGGTGGGGGAGGGGTGGTGGGGTGGAGGGTTTGGGGGGAGGTGGGGTTGTGGGGGAGGGGGGGGTAGGGGAGGGGTGGTGTATGGGGAGGGTGGAGGGATATGGGGGGGCTGGTGGGGGAGGAGGGTGGGGGAGGGGGTGTGGGGAGGGGTGTGGGGGAGGGGTGTAGGGGAGGAGGGTGTAAGGGGACGGTGGTGTGTGGGCATGTTGTGGGGAGGGGTTGTAGGGGAGGGGGGGAAGGGGGGGAGGGGTATATAGGGAGGGGGTGTGTAGGCGGTGAGGGGGTGGGGGAGGGGTGTAGGGGAGGGGGGTTGTGGGGAGGGGGGTGTAGGGGGGGTGGGGGAGGGGGGGGTGTGAGGAGGGAGGGGTGGGAGGAGGGGGAGGGGGGTGGGGGGGACGGGTTTGTTTTGGGTAGGGGAGGGGGTTGTATGGGGGAGGGTGTGTGTGTGGCAGGGGGGAGAAGGGTGTGGGAGGGGAGGGGTGGAGGGGGTGTGTTCTCAACGGCTCCAGGACCCGGCTCCGGACTCATTCAGTGGCTCCCGCCCCCGGTGCCTGTCGCACTCAGCGGCTCTCAGCCCCGGCTGCACATCGGCTCCTGGCTCGTGGTGTGGTCGCCTTCGCCCGTGAACACAGCCCTCAAGCCCGCTGAACACAGCCGCTGTCCGCCAAACACAGCCCCCGCCTGCCAAACAACAGCCCCTGCCCCCAAACACAGCCCCCGCCCACACTCTGCTCACTCCGCTCCTTCAGGTTTGTTCTCGCCACCGGTGATTGGCAGCGGGTGCCGGAAGGGGCGTAGCCATCCCGGCAAATAACAGAACAATAACTTCCGTAATATTTTACGATCGGAATAAAACTTGATGCACTTGCAGCACAGGAGAGTGGCGAGTAAGGTGGCAAAAAATCGTAGCGCTGTCGGGCACCACTTTTGTGCAAATTTTAAAACAATGCAAACTGGAAGAGGACAAGATGAAAGTTTCATAAGTATATAGATGTGACCGCATCTCACTCTCCCTCTTCAGTCCCCTATTCCCCTCCTCCATTATCCTACCTCTCCCCACCCTCCACCAACCCTCTGCTTCCTTACCTCACCCCCCCTCCCTCTTCCCCTCCCCTCCATTACCTCATCATCCATTAACATCCTTCCATCCCCCAGCATCTCCCCCTCTCTTCACCCTCCTTCTTCTTTCCCCTCCCCCACCCTCCCTCACCTCGCCCTCCCTTTCCTTTCTTCTACCCTCAGTCACTCCCTCCCTCCCTCCACCACCCTATCCCCTCCTCTACCTCTATCCCCCTGCTCCCCCACTCCTCACCCCCATCCTACCCCCCACTCTGCCTCTCCTCCCCACTGCCCTCCTCTCCCTCTATCCCCAACTCCCTACCTCTCCCACTCCCCCCTCCTCTCCTCTATCCCCTTCCTCTACGCTCCCTCCTCACCTCCCCCACTTTCCCCTCCCTACCCCCTTCTCTCTCTCTATCCCTGCTCCCCCACTCCTCACCTCCCCCCATCCCACCCCACCACAATGAAATTTTATTTTAAATGAAATTTTCAATGAAATTACTTTAGTGTCATCCCGCAAACTTACCAATCTCGCCTTCTACATTCTCATCAGAATTGTTGATATAAACCACAAACTGCAATAGGCTTAGCACTGAACCATGAGGCACACCATTTGTCACAGCCCCCCCAGTCTGATAAACAACTTTCCACCAGCACCCTCTGCTTCCTACCATGAAACCAATTCTCTATCCCGTCAGCTAGCTCTCCCTTCATCCCATGCGGTCTAACCTTCCAGAGCAGCTTACCATGCGGAACCTTAGCAAATACCTTGCTGAAGTCCAAATAGGCAACAATAGACAATAGATAATAATAGACAATAGGTGCCGGAGCAGGCCATTCGGCCCTTCAAGCCAATACCGCCATTCAATGTAATCATGGCTAATCATCCACAATCAGTACCCCGTTCCTGCCTTCTCCCCATATCCCCTGACTCCGCTATCTTTAAGAGCCCTATCTAGTTCTCTTTTGAAAGTATCCAGAGAACCGGCCTCCACTGCCCTCTGAGGCAGAGAATTCCACAGACTCACAGAAAAAGTGTTTCCTCATCTCCATTCTAAATGGCTTACCACTTATTCTTAAACTGTGGCCCCTGGTTCTGGACTCCCCCAACATCAGGAACATGTTTCCTGCATGTCCAAACCGTTAATAATCTTATATGTTTCAATAAGATCTTCTTGGTTCTTGGATCTTGGTTACTTGGTCCTCCAAAATATTCCAACTAGAATTTAAACTGGAGGTGGTGAAGGGAGGGGTTTAGCCAGAGGTCCTCTTAACCTTCTTAATAATTCCCTCAATCCGATAGAGAATTATTACATTTAAAAAGAAGCTGCACATTTCCTGGACTTGTACGGTCGTTAAACGTACAAAATATGTTTTGGTTTTTTCCAGTGCAAATTGCAAAACAACGGTCACCTGGTGTTTTTGCATGTCACGGCCTTGTAACACATGTTGGAACACGTTACCCCAGTCTCCATATTTCATTTTACACGCTAGAAATCGATTGCGGCGTGAATGAAAGGTTTTATGAATTGTGCAAAATTAAGGTGAAATGCTTGAAGCTTTCGTCATCTGTTTCCCTCTGGTCCATCATGGGATTGTTGTGGACCTTTAGAATATAAGTAATTTGTTCTGGATTTCAGGGTGATGGCTATTCAGAATCTTTTTGAACCACATTGTGGGAAGAATATGGCATTTTTCTTTCATTTCATGATTACCTCTGTTTATTGAGACTTTCCATGAAGCTACTCATGATTCTGATTCTCCAACACCTCTTTCACTAACCCCACAAGACCATACTGGCAGTCTGCTGTATGAGGCAGAAGTGCAGAGATTCCACTGGACTCTGCCTTGTGTGGAATGGGTGGCGCAATGCCAGGACTGTCTTGGGGATGTAGGGAAGGTAGTAAATGGTACTTTGCATCTATATTCATCAAGGAGAATGATATGGAAGATGAAAAGATCAGAATGGGGAATAGCAATAAGGTAGGGCATTTTGAGATTGAGATGGAAGAGGTGCTTCCATATCATTCTCCTTGATGAATATAGAGGCAAAGTATTATTTACTACCTTCCCTACAAAATCATTATTTATTGCTGGTGAATCGAATGTCTTGTTGGGCAATTTAAGGAGACTTTTAACATTGAATGACTTTGGTGGGCCTGTTATCACATATGGTTGGATTTCTTCTTCTGAAGAAGGAGGACATTCAGGAACCATATGTAAGGCGGACACAGCGTGGAGGAGGTGCTGAGAACTAAGGGGACCAGGTGGGGAGGTGGGGAGAGTCAAAGAACGGACCAATTATTACTTAAAGAGTATTTTTTGTAACGTTGTCAGCCTCTTTGGCGACAATCTTGTGTACCTTGAGTCTACGATTATTAGCCCAGTCGTTCAATCACCAGGCAGCGCTCATATCCAAGAACATGAAGTTGCTGTAACAGAAAATAAATAAAGTATCCAATGCCAAAGATGTCAATGCTAATGTGGAAAACGTTTGCCTTCTTTAATATTTACCTCATTTCACAAAGAATTTCAATGAGCAAAATGATATTTGTCATTGAAATTGCACGTCAAAAAAATTCAAATGCAATTATAGTGACACAGAAATGATATTTTACATGCCTCCAAATGTTTTTCTCAGCATATTCATCCTCCTTAAATTCAGTCATGTTCGTGTTAATCCTAAAATAACTCCTGTAAATCTAGCGCCCAATTAACAAAAGGCAACATCAATCATCAGTTTAAAAAGTACTACTGAATTCTGCTGATTACACAAGTAACTATGTACGATGTATGGAAATAGGCCGGCCAAGGTAATGATGTATCTTTGAACAGCAATCCTCATTTAAGCTTGACAAATCTTTATTGATGTTTCCTTGCTGACAGAATTATAAATTACTTTTCTGGTCTTCTTTATTCCAGTTGTATTGCCAAGATTTTAATTACTTTTAATGACTTGGTCAATTAGCAAGCAACCAAACAGATAAAGGATTAGTTTATTTTCACTTCCTTGCAAATCAATTCATGCTAGTAGTTCTTAGAAATTGACAGTTAAAAATTGGGTGATGATAATAAAGATTTCTCAGTATCTTTCTTTAGATAATTACAGATTATGGTAAACATGCAAGCATAATTCATTTCCATGGATTATTTCTGGTTCCCAAATGGAATTGACGACTTGCTTGCAACTAGTGATTTTTTTTTTAATGAGTATGGGTACCTTTCGTGTTTTTCTGGTGCACATGATTTTGCATCAGGAACATATTTACTGCCATTTCCTTGCCAAAGTACCTTTCATTTTCTTTTTTTCCACTTTAGTTTTTATTGCTTTTATGTATACACAAATAAAACACAAATATAACAACGAAACATACAACATTACAATGAAACGTACAACAGTGTAGCGGGGGGTTCAGTTTACAATTAATGATGCAGTATACAGAACTATTTTCATATTAAAACATTTTCCAATAACTTACATTATTGTCTATAAAATTATACAGTGTTGATGTCCTTATTTCTATACCTAATCCATTTTTCCCATTTTCTTTTAAATTCTTCTTCTTTCACTATTAGAGAATATGTCATTTTCTCCATGACAAATATTTCCTGTACTATGTCTAACCATTGTCTAAGTCTGGGTGTGTCCGCTGCAAGCCAGTTTCTTGTAATGGCCTTTCTGCCAGCTGTGAGTAGGATTTTAACCAAGTAATGGTCTTCCTTCGGCACCACTGTATTTATATTACCCAGGTATAAAATGGAACACTTCTTGCAGACTATATATCCTAATACCTCCGTTAATTCTGAATTCACTCTGTCCCAAAATGGTTCTATTTTTGGGCAACTCCAGAAGATATGTGCATGGTTTGCATCTGTTTGGCCACATTGCCTCCAGCATGTTTGCTGCCTTAGAATTTGCTTGCTTTTTATGTTAGGCGTAATAAAGAAACACATCAAATTTTTCCAATTAAATTCTCTCCAATGTTGTGAATTGGTGGATATCTGTAGTGTTACACACATATGATGCCATTCTTCTTCTGAGATCATAATGTTCAATTCCTTTTCCCACTTAAATTTTACACAAAATGTAGTTTAGCTTGACATTCCATTAAACTATGATAAATTTTAGAAATAATCCTTAATGTTTTTTGATTATACGCACTAACTATCACTTCTATCACTGATTTATTTTCTTATAGTGCCTCCCTTTTTACCTTTTTATTGTAATAATCTCTCAGTTGGAGGTATCTAAACAAGTCTTGGTTCCGAAGTGCAAATCTATCCTTCAAATCTTGAAAACTTCTTTGGTCTCCATTTTCAATAACAGTACAAAATGCAGTCATTCCTTTCTTCATCCACTCTTTAAATGTTGTCATACATCCTCGGTTTAAATTCATTATCCAAAGCTATCCATCTTAAAACTTTTTGTCGTTTATTCAGTTTAAGTCGTCTGGTAAGAGTGAACCAGGTTTCTAAATTAAACATCGTTATTGGATCGATTATACTCCTGAAATGTCCAGGAAGCGCTTTTTTCTCCCAAAAGTGTTTGGATGTGGAAGTCATGGATATATGTCTCAATCTCTTTTCAACTAGCTAAATAGCTGTCCTCACACCAATTAATTAGTGGTCGAAGTTGGGCTGCATAGAAATATATCCTAAAATTTGGAAGTGCCATTCCACCTTTGTCCTTTGGCAACTGTAGTGTAGTGTATCAAATTCTGGCCGCCTTTCCTCCCCAAATAAATCTAGATATTAATTTATCCCATTCTGTGAATTGTTTTAATGGTACCTCTATTGGCAGAGATTGAAACAAGTACAATAACCTTGACAAAATATTATTTTTCACCACATTTATCTTACTACTAAAATCCATTGGGTAGGTGGACCATCTTTCTATATCCTTTCTTATGTTTTGGTTGATGTGATTATAATTGGCCCCATACAACATTGATATATTTTTTGTTATATGTACCCCTAGGTATTTGATTGATTTTGAATCCCATTTAATATTATAATTTTGTTTGATTTCTTCTGGAGAACAATTAAATAGGAGGATTTGAGTTTTTTAAATATTCACTTTATATCCTGCATAAAAATTAAATTTATCTATGATCCCCATCATCCTTGGAAAGGAGGTGTTTACTTCCGTGAGATACATCTGCGAAAAGGCCAATTTTATGTTCTCTGTCTCTTATAGTTACTCCCCTCAGTTCCCTATCTTGACGAATCGCTTGAGCCAATGGTTCAATATATATAGCAAACAGGGTAGGGCTAAGACAACATCCCTGTCTCGTTCCTCTTCCTAACACAAATCTCTCAGTTAAGGACCCATTCACCTTTACTCTTGCAGTAGGTTGCTGTTAAATTGCTTTAATAACTTGAATTGACTCTCCGTAAAGCCAAACCTTTCTAATGTTTGATATAAGAATTCCCAATTAACCCTATCAAAATCCTTTTCCGCGTCTAGATTTATCAGGACAGCAGGCGTACTTTCCTTTTGAATCCTGTGTATTATATGTAAGGTTCTTCTAATGCTGTCCTGTGTTTGTTTGCCTATTATAAAACCAGCCTGGTCTTCATCAATTAAATCTGGCATGAACTTTTCAAATCGTTTGGAGATAATTGAAGAATATAATTTATAGTTCACATTTAGAATGGATATCGGTCTGTAGTTGGTACAATTTTCCTTGTCTTTGTTCTCTTTGGGGATTAATGTTATAATTGCCTCTTTCCATGATGGGGGTGTCTTGCCTTCTTTGGTAATCCAGTTAAAGGTTCTCAGAAGAAGTGGGTTCAGCTCATTCCGAAATATTTTATACCATTCTATAGGGAAATCGTCGCTGCCTGGGGCCTTGTTTGATTTCATCCTACCAATTGTCTTCTCTATCTCCTCCAGTGATATTTCTGCTGTGATTATTTTATTTTGTGTCTCTCCAATACAGAGCAGATCTATTGTACTTAAAAAAAGCCCTCATTGATTCCCCATCCACTGTAGATGTATTCTTTGGGATCACTCTTGTGTATATAATTCTTTATAATATTCCTGGAAGATGTATTCTATTTCTTTTGGATCACTCTTCAAATTCTGTGTACAGGGTGTCCTTAATTTTGTGTATGGTGTTGTCAGTCTGTTGTTTGCGTAGCCTTCGGGCAAGTATTTTAGTGGATTTAGGGCCAAGCTCATAATGTGCCTGTTTTACAAATCTTGTTTTTTTTCTCCACCTCTTGACCCAATATTCCATCCATTTGTCCCCTCAAATCTTCTATTTGCTTATAGTTCTCTGGTCCTTATTATTTTTATGTACTTCTGTTCTAAATCCTTCAGGTCTGTTATCAACTCATTATATGTTTTCATTCTGGCCTTTTTAATATGTGATGCCCTCGCATCACAAATAGAAGATTAACCTACCTCGTATTACAGCCTTCAATGAGTCCCATAGTATGGATGAGTCCACCTCCCCATTGTCATTCTCCTCTAGATAAGTTTTGATTTCCAATTTAATATCATTAACAGTTGTTTTATCATTCAGTATTCCAACTTTTAATCGCCACACTGTGTTTTTCCTTCTACTGTCCATTTGAATTGTTAAGTATATGGCATTATGGTCTGATATATCTGCCACACCAATTCTGCAATCCGTTATCCTATAACAGTCTTCTTTCTGCATTAGAAATAGTCTATTCTGGAGTAAACTGAGTGCGGTATTGAATAATGTGTATAGTCTCTTTCTAGAGGGTGAAAATTCCACCAGACATCAAGAAAACCAAATTCTTCACAGGTTAGTGTTTAGTAGTTTTGTTAACTAGTTCTTATTCATCTTTTTACTTGTCGTATCAAGCCTATGATTCAGTACAACATTCAGATCCCCCCCCCACATATAAAAATACTTCTGCTTCCATTGCAATAATATCAAATAGAGATTTGAAAAAATGTTTATCACTATCTGGGGGAGCATAGATATTCACCAGTGTCAGGATATTATTATCAACTTTGCCCTTTACTATGATATACCTCCCTTCTTTGTCTTTTATTTCTTTAAACATTTCGAATTTAACTGAGTTTGATATCAAGATTGCCACTCCTCTTTTATGACTACAAGTATGTGAGCTATAATATGTGTTTTTATATCCAAATCTTTTCAGCTTCTCATGCTCTTGTCGCGATAAATTGGTTTCTTGTAAGAAAATAATATGCATCTTCACTTTTTCAATTTAGTCATGACTTTAGCCCTCTTAATTGGATTACCCAAACCATTAACATTTAGAGACATCAGCTTAAGTCCTTGACATTGCATCATTACACTTAGTGTGATTGATTTCACTGTATCCTCTCAACTCAACACCAGAACCATTCTGAACGACAAACCAAAACATATGAACAAACAAAGGTGGTTTACCTGGCAAAACAAAGCAAAACATCAAAACATATATGGACTCCCAAAAAAGGGTATTGCCTCTTCTCCATAGGTCCAGAATCCCTTTGTAAATTGAGGGGGGAAGCCTAACACTAAGAAAGGGCCCTCTCCTAGATAAGGGGGGTAACCCTCTATGGGTCCCTCCATTCATTCTAGCTCTAATATTTCGCTAATCTCCCTAACAGTTGGATTTATCGAATACAGAAAGTTGCATTTAATCAACATTAATTACACTCACATGAGGTCTGTGATGCTTGGTGATATTTTTAGAACCAGGCTTATAAACAGATTTCTCTATGAATATACATATCTATACACATATTTATAAACTTAGGATTCCATAAGAACTCAGTATTCTAACATATTGTGGCAGAAGCCATTGTGTTAACCATGTCTGTGCGTACCTTCATAATCATATCTCATTTCAAGCATGAGTCTTTTGTTCGAATACTTGAAGGTGCCCGTCTGACTGTCTCTGATTCTCCGTGTCTCTCGATGAGTTGCCACCGCGCCGTTTGGTGGAGTTGTTCACGCAGTGGCGGCATGTCCGTGTCTCCCCGCAGCTCTTCCACTTTATAGCCTCTCCGTTGTAGCTCTCGCACGGCTTCCCTTGCGTTGTTGTAGGTTTGGTGTCCGCTCTCCCAGTGAATACGTATCTTGGTAAATGGTGTCTGAAAGCGGATTCCTTCCTCTTTTAAGAAGCGTTTAATATGTTTGTATGCCTTGCGTTGTTGTACTACAGCGGTAGTATAGTCATGGTCAAGACAGCATTCGTTCTCCAAGTTGGATCTTCTTTTGCCATGCCTGTTTGAGAACCATCTCTTTAACTTTAAACTGGAGAAAGTGGACAATTATGGATCTTGGAGGGGAACTGGGGCTTGGTTTCTGTGCCAGGGATTTGTGTGCTCGTTGAATCTGTAAACATGTCATTTCAAGGATTGACATTTCACTTCTGAGCAGTTTCTCTACAAACTGAGGTACTGAGCTACCTGCCGCACCCTCTGGCACACCGCATATCCGCAGATTATTTCTTTGGGATCTGGACTCCAGATCATTCAATTTGTCGACAAGTAACTTCTGGTCTTTCAGTGTTTCTTGGAGTATGGTGTTTGCAGCGACACTCCATGTTTCCAGCTCCTCTATTCGGGTGGCGGCTTCTTCCGTTTTTTTTTTTTTTGGTCTTGTATTGCTTGTGCATTTGCTGCCATCTGAAGATTCATTTCATGTTTAAATTCCGCCAGCTCTTCTCTCATATCCCGCTTGAAATCGTCTTTGAATGATGTGAAGTCCGCTTTTAATTCTCTTCTCAAGTTGCTGAGTTGAGTACTTATGCTTTTTAATCCCTCATGGAGGGCCTCTGTTGCATCGTCTCCACCAGCCTGTTTGTTTTTGACTTCGTCTGTGTTGCTTAGGGCCTGACCTTCTGTTTCTTGCTTTTCTAGCATCTTTTCTTGCAACTTTCTGCTCTTTGTTTTGACTCCCCCACTCATACTGTACTCATTAAAACTTAAATACTTGCTTACTTTGAATTTAGGGGAGGTTTATTTATCCGACTGTACGGAGCTCTCTGTCTAATCAGCCACCGTGCTCTGTCGCCTACCGGAAGTCTTTTTTTTTTTTAAATGAGTATGGGTCCCTTTCGTGTTTTTCCGGTGCACATGATTTTGCATCAGGAACATATTTACTGCCATTTCCTTGCCAAAGTACCTTTCATTTTCAGTCATTTTTTGATGAGGTATTTTGCAGAGCTGTTGAAATGGTAGGCTGAAAATCTCAAGAAGAAACCAAAGGAAGTCGCTGGTGGCACTGTGAGTTAATTCCTGTTACTTTCAACATGATGCGTCCTTTTGTATGTTTTGGGCATTGAACTGTCTTCAGTCCTTTATATTTCAATGTAATCAGTGGTGTTTGTGCAATCTTTTTCTGAGAGTTTACATCTTGTTTTAATACTCCTTTAAGCATACTGATGGCAGAAAATGTTCAGCTCCTGGAGTAAAGTCCAATTCATTGGAGACCTGGACTATCTTTGATCGGACTATACTGGACTTTCTCTTGCACTAAACGTTATTCACATTATTCCCTTTATCATGTATCAGCACTCTGTGGATGGCTTGATTGTAATCATGTACTGCCTTTCCACTGACTGGTTAGCACACATCAGCTTTTCAGTGTACCTCAGATTCAAGATTCAAGATTCAAGAGAGTTTATTGCCATGTGTCCCAGATGGGACAATGAAATTCTTGCTTTGCTTCAGCACAACAGAATATGGTAGGCATGAATACAGAACAGATCAGTGTGTCCATAAACCATTATATAAATATGGTAAATAAACAGATAAAGTGCAAATAAACTGATAATGGGCTATTAATGTTCAGAGTTTTGTTTGAGTTGAGGTTAATAGCCTGATGGCTGTGGGGAAGTAGCCTTTTCCTGAACCTGGACATTGCAGTCTTCAGGCTCCTGTAGCTTCTACCTGAAGGTAGCGGGGAGATGAGTGTGTGGCCAGGATGGTGTGGGTCCTTGATGATGCTGCCAGCCTTTTTGAGGCAGCGACTGCAATAGATGGTAGGAAGGTCAGAGCCGATGATGGACTGGGCAGTGTTTACTACTTTTCGTAGTCTTTTCCGCTCCTGGGCACTCAAGTTGCCAAACCAAGCCAAGATGCAACCAGTCAGCATGCTCTCTACTGTGCACCTTTAGAAGTTATAGAGTCCTTCTTGACATACCGACTCTCCGTAATCTTCTCAAGAAGTAGAGGCGCTGATGTGCTTTCTTTATAATTGCATCAGTGTTCTCGGACCAGGAGAGATCGTCAGAGATGTGCACGCCCAGGAATTTGAAGCTCTTGACCCTTTCCACCATCGACCCGTTGATATGAACGGGATTGTGGGTAACCATCCTACCCCTTTCAAAATCCACCATCAGTTCCTTGATTTTGCTGGTGTTGAGGGCCAGGTTATTGTGCTATGGTGTTCACACTATGACCGGCTATGCAGTCATGAATATAAAGTGAGTACAGCAGGGGGCTGGGCACGCAGCCTTGAGGTGCTCCCGTGCTGATTGTTATCGAGGTCGACACATTTCCACCCTTCGAACAGTCTGTGGTCTGTGAATGAGGAAGTCGAGAATCCAATTGCAGAGGGATGCGCAGAGACCCAGTTCTGCGAGTTTGGTAACTAGCTTGGAGGGTTTGATTGTATTATATGCCGAGCTGTAATCAATGAATAACAGCCTGACCTATGAGTTTTTGTTGTCCAAGTAGTCCAGAGCGGTGTGGAGTGCCAACGAGATCGCATCCACTGTTGATCTGTTGTGGCGGTAAGCAAACTAGCGGGTCCAGGTCTTTGTCGTGGATAGGAGTTGATTTGACCCATGATCAACCTCTCCAAGCACTTCATCACCACCGACATTAGTGCCACTGGTCGATAGTCATTGAGGCACGTCACCTTGCTCTTCTTGGGCACCGGTATAATTGATGCCCTTTTATAGCAGTTGAGAACATCAGACAGAAGTGTGGTTGAAAATGTCCACAATAACTCCAGCCAGTACACGTGACAATAAACTAAACTTACTCAACTCAATTGCGGGTCTACGAAAGAGAGCCACTGCTTTTCCATAAAAGGTCTTCACCATATAATAATTAATCTTTAAAAATATTCAGTATTCATCTGTTGCAATGTCAATTTGCCAGGCTCTTGCAGATTGCTGGAATTGTACTCAATGTTTGTTTCATCTATTTGATGCATTTGGAAGATCACGGTGCACTTTGGCAACCGTTGACAAGTTGCGAGTCCAATAGATTTTAAAAAAGCTCCACATGCTGGAAATCTGGAATGAAAAATAAAATAGAAATACAATTATTTAAAAAACAATTGCAGAAAGTGAAACAGAAATAACATTTCACAAGTCAAGGAAGGCAAGAGTCATGATTATTTTGTTGTCATAGGTCCCAAAATGGAACAATGAAATCTTTAAGGGCCTCTCCCACTTAGGTGACTCCTTAGGGGACTGCCAGGGACTAGTTTTAATGGAATTCACCAACGACACCAGGCGACAACCTACGACAGCCTATGACAATACTACGTCAACCTATGACAGCAAAAATTGTCGCCACTGTTGCCAAGAAATGTACAAAGTAGAAAATTTTGTGGCAGTCGCCCGTAGTCGCCCAAGAAATCGTCTAAGTGGGACTGGCCCATGACTTGCAGCAGCACAACAGACATGTAAACATCTGTCAAAGCCCTGTCTCACGGTGCGAGTCCACCCACGAGTGACCCCAAGTGAAAGAAAAAAATCTCGTGGTTATGTACGAGATTTCAAGTTTATGTTCAAGTGTTTAACCGAGTTCCCACGCGTATGTAATTTCTGCCATGTTCCAAGTTCCTCTCCTGAGTTACCAAGTTCCTCTCCCGTTACTCTTGAGCCAACCGTGAATGAAGGTATGTTTTAATAAGCAACAATGTTAAAGAAGACATCTCCATCCTGCGGTTTTGAGTTAAAGATAAATTCAGCGCGGCCGCATCTATTGATATGACCTACAAAGGGAAAATGCGCACCCTCCAGTGCCAGAGCAGTTATAGTTATGATTTGTTTGAAACACACATCACGTAGTTAGAAGACCAGCGGGCGAAGGTTTGTTATAATTTAATTGAATTTACTGCCAGGTCTACACACTGCGGGGAGACGGGAGATGGAATCTTTGAATGTGAACGGATGTCTCCACGCCTGCTCGTTCTAAGCGGAATATATTTTTAGTTGCCTTTCAAGCCAGGCTTTGGTTTTATTCCTTGTTTTTGTTTATTCGCATACACTTTTCGTGTGTGAGGGTGTGAGAAGTCCATGCCGGGTGCTGGCCGGCCGGCCGCAGCCGCTGTTCTTTCACATCAGTTGCACATCAGATTGTTGGGAGATGGAGCTCAGGGTTCGCCCCCTGAGCTGCTTTGGTGCCCAGGCATGAGTTGAGGTGGAGGGAGGTTGGGGGGGGGGGGGGGGGGGGGTCATTAATCTGTCTGGGGTGACAAGGCTCTTGGGTTAGGAGTGGTGTGCGAGGTAGGGTTAATTCTCTCCGATCTCTCTCAAGCCCCAGACGAGAACAAAGGAAACCTCTCTTGCCACCGTGTACAAGCCCTTTGTATTTAACTTTGCTGCTGACGCGCACACGCACTCTCTCTCCCTCTCTCTCTCTCTCTCTCTCTCTCTCTCTGCTCTCTCTCACTGCAGCTCAGAGCTCAACCTCGCCATCCTATAGTGGTAACATTCACATCGGGCCCCCTCCATCCACACCACTCCTGCCACAAGACAACAGGCAGCGTGAGAGACAGAGAGTTTGTAGGGTGTTGGTTTTGTATAAGGTTTTCTTTTTTAATTATTAGCCAAGGTCGCATTTACTTATTTTAAACGAAGTTTGGAGCGCTTGAAAATACTTTTTTATTCTCTTTGTGCTCGTTTTCAGAAAGGGTTCAGACCACGCCCCGCTTGGCTCGTTGCCCCCTTTGAACCAAGCCCTGCGAGAGGGAGGGAGGGAGGGAGGGTAGGTGTGAGTGAACAAGAGAGCCGAGGAGGAGAGGGAAATAGGGGGGGTGATGGGAGGAGAAATAGGGAAGATGTTAGTTGTTCAGATCAGAAACCTGTAGGCTGGGAGCCATGATGGTGAAGAGCGCACCCAGTTCTTCTGAGGAGTGCATAAGAGACATCAATCGGAAGCAATGTTCCTCTAGAACTACAACTGAAACCGTGTCCACATCACCTCCTCTTGGCCGGACCGCAAGACCCAGGGTTACCGGTCAGCGCTCTCCGCCACAAAGGGATCTCAAGAGGGCAATGCCAATGTAAACTGTGGCATCTCCTAAAAGATGCCTAACCCATTCACACAAACATTAATTCTCTCTCTCTCTCTCTCTCTCTCTCTCTCTCACACACACACACACAATATCATCCAAGACTGTTCGTGCAGAAGGCAACATTTGCCCAGAAGACGCCAAGAAAGGAATAAAGTGTAGGAAAGGAACTGCCTGCAGATGCTGGTTTAAACCGAAGATAGACACAAAAAGCTGGAGTTAACTCAGCTGGATGGGCAGCATCTCTGGAGAGAAGGAATGGGTGACGTTTCGGGTCGAGACCCTTCTTCGGACTGGTTAGGGATAAGGGGAACGAGAGATATAGACGGTGATGTCGAGAGATACAGAACAATGAATAAAACATACGCAAAAAAAGTAACGATGATAAACGAAGGAATAAAGTCAGGGCAGTGCGTCTGGAAGCATTCGTTTCACATCTGAAGGGCATCGCCGCAATAACCGAGCGCTCCCTTGTTTAAAGTAATCGCAGCAAGAGATAAGAACAATGAATGTGCAGACACAAAACGCTGGAGTAACTCAGCTGGACAGGCAGCATCTCTGGAGAGGAAGGCATGGGTGACGTTTCAGGTCGTGACCCTCCTTCAGACCCTGTCCCGCTGAGTTACTCCAGCATTTTTTGGTGTAAACCAGCATCTGCAGTTCCTTCCGAAACGGTGCACATAGCGCGTTGGTTGACCCTGATCAACGCCCTCTTCTTCAATATTCAGTGAAACTCCAACTGAAGACACTAAAGAGAGACACCGAGTGCTGGAGTAACTCGGGCAGAGTCAGGCAGCATCTCAGGAGAAGAAGGAACAGGTGACGCTTCGGGTCGAGACCCTTCTTCAGACGCTGTTGGCCATGATCCGTGCACCGCGTAACTGGAACGTGGCACATCGTGAGGGTAACGTAGGAAGAAAACATCACGTCAAGCTAGTAAAAGCCCGACAGTTTATAACAACTTGGTGTTTACATCGCTTCCTTCCTGTCATAAAACAACAACAAAAATGCCTCATGGTGCCTCAACTAACCGAAGGTCCGGCGAGGCGATATTAGAGCATTTGGCCAAATGTTTGGCCGTGAATGTGGGACTAAGAGACCAACATTGAAAAGACGGCGAGACAAAGTGCTGGAGCGACTAGCTCAGCAGGCCAGGCAGCAGCCCTGGAAACTATGGATAATAGGTACAAGCGTAGGAGAGGTGTACTGACTGTGTGGGCAGACACTTTGGTAGTGATTGCCCACCAGTATCAAAAGCCACTGTGTCTCCTTGTCCCTGGGATAGCAGGGGGCGATCAAACAGCACAATACCCCCCTATGTCATCCCGTCACCCATTCCTTCTCTCCAGAGATGCTGCCTGCCCGCTGAGTTAAAGAGTGCCCACAGTAGACTCACGAGTCACTAAGGTAAACGCATGGGCCACTACGTTATCACAACGAGTTTAAATGTTTTCCATTTTTAACTTGAACAGTAAATTTGACTCGTGGAAAACCTCAAACAAGTTTGAATTTTTTCACGAGTTAACAAGTTTCACGTGTACCTGCCGTAGCGCCACGAGTCGCTAAGTTGCTCGCGCAAGTTCCGACGTTCCCGCTGCGTTGATTGTACGTGATTACCGCGAGTGAAAACTCGGGGTCACTCGTGGGTCAACTCGCACCGTGAGACAGGACTTTCACACTGCTTTATAAACACCATAATAAATGACAAATAAGAACAAACAAACAATAATAGTGTAAAGATAAAAAACAATGCCCCAAGTCCGTGTGGTTTGGAGCCTATTTGGAGGATGTAGTGTTTAATAGCTTGATGGTAGTAGGGAAGAAGCTGTTCCAGAACCTGGACATTACAGTTTTCAGGCTCCTGTACCTTCCTCCAGATGGTAGGGGTGGACTGGGTGGTGTGGGTCACTGATGATGCTGGCTGATTTTTTGACGCAGTGACTCTTGTAGATCACTTTGATGGTGGGGAGGTCAGTACCTGTGATAGACTGGGCAGTGTTTACCATTTTTCTGCAATCTTCTTAATTCCTGGGCATTCGAGTTGCCGATCCAGACCGTAATGCGACCAGTAAATATGTTCTTTATATTACACCTGTAGAAGTTCACTTGAGTATATGTTGACATACCGAATCCCCTCAATCTTCTAAGCGAGGCGTTGATGGGCTTTCTTTATGATTGTATCAATGTGCTGGATCCAGGATAGATCAGAGATATGCACACTCAGGAATTTGAAGTTTTTGACTCTCTCCACCACCGTCCCGTCAATGAAACATGTTTGTGTATCCTCAAACTTCCTCTTCCAAAGTCAACAATCAGTTCCTTGGTTTTACTAGTGTTGAAAGCAAGTTGTTGTACTGCCACCATTTGGTTAGTCGATCAATCTCCCTCCAACACTCTGACTCATTGTCATCTGCAATTTGTTCAAAAACCATGGTGTCGTCAGCAAACTTGAAGATGGAGCTGGAACCATGTCCATCTACACACTCGTGAGTGTAGAGTGAGTAGAACAGGAGGCTGATGGTTATCATGGAGGAAGTGTTGCTGCGGATTTGTACAGATTGTGGTCTATTGGTGAAGGAGTCGAGGAGCCAGTTGCAGAGGGATGCTCAGAAACCCAGTTTTGTGAGCTTGGTAATCAGTTTGGAGGGAATGATAATGTTGAACGCTGAGCTGGAGTCTATGAATAACAACCTGATGTATGTGTTTTTATTCAGGTGGAGACCTTTGCCAGAACAGGAAGAGATAAATAAGTTATTTTTTAATTTGCAGGGAACTTGAGGAGAGAGGGTTGGGACAATGAGCGGCCAGGTAAACGGGTTTATGGGGCAGTTGGAGGATATGCTCTTCTATCTGTAGGGCTGTGTGGTGTGGAAGCAGATCAGTCTGTAATAATAGAGGGAGAAAAGCTGAGCCAATTATCACCAAATATAGAACTGACCAGTTCTGATACAAAGAGAAAGTGAATTACCTAAAGCTGGAGAGGTTGATACTGAGTCTGTAAGGCTGCCATATCTGAGGAAAGATGTGCTGGCTCTGGAGAGGGTCCAGAGGAGGTTTACAAGAATGATTCCAGGAATGAGTGGGTTAGCATATGATGAGCATTTGACAGCACATGGCCTCTACTTGTTGGAGTTTAGAAGGTTGAGGGGGAACCTCATTGAAACTTACAGAATAATGAAAGGCATAGATAGAGTGGATGTGGAAAGGATGTTTCAACTTGTGGGAGTGTAGGACCAGAGGACATAGCCTCAGAATTAAAGGACTCTATTTGATAAAGGAAGTGAGGAGGACCTTCTTTAGTCAAAGGGTAGTTAATTTGTGGAACTCATTGCCACAGAGGTCTGTAGAAGCCAAGTCAGTGGATATTTTTAAGGCAGAGATAGACAAGTTCTTGATTAGAACGGGTATCAAGGGTTATGGGGAGAAGGCAGGAAAATGGGATTAGGAGCAGAGATCAACCTTGATTGAATGGCAGACCAATTCTAACAGTAGAATTGCCTAATTCTACTCCCATGACTTGTGAACTTGTCTGAACTTGTGAACCCAAACCAACTTCCCTTCCCTTGACTCCATCTATACTTCAGGTTGCCTCAGCAAGGCCACCAGCATAATCAAGGAGCAGTCTCATCCTGGTCACTCCCTCATCTCCTTCCTCCCATCGGGCATGAGGTACAAAGTTTGAAAACACATACCTCCAAATTTGGGAACAGTTTCTTCCCAGCTGTAATCAGGCAACTGAATGGTCCTCTCATCAACTAGAGTGAAGTCCTGATCAACCATCTACCTATTTGAGACCTTTGAAAATCTTTAATTGGACCTTATCTTGCACTAAATGTCACATCTTTTATCTGTACACTGCGGTTGGCTTGATTGTAATCATGTATAGTCTTTTGCGTAGGAAGGAACTGCAGATGCTGGTTGAAACCGAAGATAGACACAAAAAGCTGGAATAACTCAGCGGGTCAGACAGCATCTCTGGGGAATAGGAACAGGTGACATTTCTGGTTGAGATTCTTCTCCAGACTCAATAGGTGCAAACTAAAGAAGGGTCTCAACCCAAAACGTCACATATTCCTTTTCTCCAGAGAGGCTGTCATGTTTAGTCTTTTCTTTGTCCGGAGAGCATACAAACAAAATGTTTTCACTGTTCCTCAGTACACATGACAATAAACCTGGCTAAACTAAACTAAAGTGATCACCCAGTTTCTGACTGTTGCAGAGAAGATCACAGTGTGCACATTGAATGTGTCACACTAGGTTGGAAGAAGAGCAAGTAAATCATATTTCACCCCGAAGAACTGGGTTTCTCTCTGGATGGAAGGAATGAAAAGACAAGTGTTGGACCTCCTGTAGCAGACTTTGGGAAATATAAAAGGAAATGGCATTATCAAGAGAAGAAAGAAAACTAAAGGAATACCACAATAGAGAAAGAGCAACTGAGAAAAACAAAAAAGTCTTGGGGTAATGACTGAAATTGGGGAAATATTGCCTGATTCCTTTGACAGAGTCATTACCAGGATAACAATTAGACTGATATGGCATTAGAAGAAGTAATGATACAAACAATGATACAAAAATACTTAAGAAAGAAGCAGATGATTGAAGTATTTGTGGTAAAATAGCTATCCAAAATAATCACATCATTACTTAATCAAGTACTGTATGTTAAGGTAGAGAAAGCAGAGGCCTAATTAAAAGTCACAGCAAACTATCAAAAGATCAAAAGTGTTGCAGCACAAGGATTAGTTGGGATTAGTTTTTTCATTACATAAATCCTGTAGAATCAGATGCACATTTCACAATTTGCAAATTACACAACATTAGAGGATTTATTTATATAATGTCACATAAAAACATCATACATAATGACAAAGACTGTTTCTTCTTAACACAAGGCATTTATGCATTTCTAGATGAATGCATATTTGTCAAATTAATTTCAACATAGGGTATATGTTAAAAGCTCCAGTGGAAAAAATACCATATCCATATTTAGCCTAGATGGTAAACTACTAAGCAATGTACAGTACTCAAGTGATCTCAGTAAAGAGATATATAAATCACTAAAGCCAATAAAGCAATAATACATAATCATAAAGTCATAATATAAAAGCAAAATTTGCTGAAGTTTCTGAACAAAAACAATCACAATCACATTTCTCAGAAAACCTGAACATTCTGGCAATATTTTGAATATGACTTGTGGCATCCTGTTGAAATTTTGATTGGGTAAACATAAAAAATTACTAAATAACACACTAAGCCTCAGTTTAAGAACATCATTAGCCCGATTTGCAAATATATTGCCAATCTTCATTATCACTGGGTCTACACCAGAGACTATGTCTAAATCCTGCCATAGGAGCATGGTTCGAGTATCATTTAGCAGGAGTGCAGCCATTTAGGTTTGGAGTTGACTAGGGCAATTAGGGATGGCAAAAAATACTGTTTTCATCGGCAATGCCCAGATCCAGAAAATGATATATTTTTTAATATCCATTTGGAATTCCGAGACGATTCCTCATCGAGGAGTGGTAGGGATTTAGAATTTTGTAGATAGATACCTTTAAGGTGAGAGGGTCAAAGTTTAAAGGTGATATGTTGGGCATGTTTTTTTACACTGAGAGAGGTGGGTGCCTGGATCACACTGCCAGGGGGGGGGGTAGAAGCAGATACAATAGTGGCAGTTAAGTGGCTTTTAGATAGGCACTTGGATAGGCAGGAAATGGAGGGATATGGATCATATGAAGGCAGAGGAAATATGTTTAACTTGGTATCATGTTCAGTATGGACATTGTGGATTGTTGGGGCACTTCCAGTGTTCTTCCTTACTCTGTGTTCTTCATATTTTTGGTGGTAGGGCATACGCTCAGGAGTTCCTGACTGCTAATTTGTGCTGGTACCATAGATCCTAATTCTATGCCATGCAAGAATAACATGGAAATAATTCCACCACTTGAAAATCAGTTTTTTTTGGCCCATCTGAAAAGCCAGCATTTTATAAAGATTGGAACAAAATGACTGAAGGCTCGTACTTAGCAGTAAATATTTAAACCTTGTAATTATTGATGACTAATCATTTATTATTTTGTCTTCTCAACAGTGGGATATTGTTGACAATATGTGTGAAACTAATCTCTTGAAATCCTTTCTAAATAAAATGCTCACATAAAAATAAATTAGTGAAGAAAGTTAAATAATGTCTATTTTCTTCAGTAATGGGCCTGTCCCACTTAGGTGACTTTTTAGGCGACTGCAGGAGACTATGCAGTCGCCACATGATCGGCACATGTTCGCGGGTGGTTGCCAGGTAGCTGCCTTAATGATCTTGAGGAGTTCCCGCATTCTGGGAACTAGTGGCGGCCTCATTAAGGTCGGCGTTAATTTTTCAACATGTTGACAGCTACCCGGCAACCACCCGCGAACATGTTGAAAAATTAGCAGCGACTAGAATGAAGTCGCCATGGAGACTAACGAGAATTCGCGTGCCGTAGGTAGGTCGCCAGGACGTCCTAGTAGGTTGCCAGGAGGTCGAAGGTTCTCTTAGGTTCTCGTAGGCAGTAGCCGGTGCTGACTCATTGGGGGAAAAAAACGTAAGCAGTAGTTTTCAGAACCAATGATAACCGACCAGTAATGTTAAATGTCCACTGAACATCACAGCCGTGTATCTCTGGCTTCTTAAAACTTGTCTAGCTTCTTAAAAGTTGATTCCACTCATTCTCCCTCCATCTCCCTCCTTCTTCCCCCTTCTCTCCCCCCTCCCTCTTTTAAAGGACTTACCGTACACTGTGCTAGCCGTCTTAATTACAGCACCAACCTTCCTGTTCATCGCGGTGTGTGTCTGTATCACCTTGGCTTTGCACCATGTGAATTTCAGACAGTGTTCCCCCGCTTGCCCTGTCCCCCGCCTTTCTGATGTGTTTGTGTTCCACTCTGACAGTCGCCGTTCCAGTTGCCGGTTTTTCAGGCGCCTGCCGGCAACTTGACAGTCGCTGGCAGACACCTGAAAAATCGCCTAAGTGGGACAGGCCCATAAGACTCCATAATCAATGCAATAAGAATACACAATAGATTTTATCTTTTTGGGAAAAAATATTCTTGTTAAGAAAAAGAGCATTTACGATTCTCTCCAATTGTTCGAAACTATCTCCAAAAATACCAAATTCAAATTCCCAGTTTAACTAAAATCACCATTTTCCAAACACTGATCTCTCTCGAAAATGTGTCTTATGAACCAGGAAAGAAACACATGCATATCTAACACAATGGCCTGGATTCTCCATAAACAATGTAGAAACTGTATCTCTCTCTAATGCTTCCATATCCATTCCAAAGTTAAAAATATAAAGGAATACAAACTTAAAAGAGATAAGAAAAAACAAAATCCAGGTGTGCAATTTTCTTCATGGAATCCTCTCAAATAACTGAAAAACAGAATAACAGTTAATTTTCACTGTGAAAAACTTTAAAATTTATTTTAATGAATAAAGGAATTTTTAAAAAAAATGAATGTGTGGGCCTGCATACAACTCACACATTCACATTTCTTAAAGGAATACGGCCTCTTAAAACATTGGTGATCTTGAAATTTTATTTCATGTTGATTAATAGAATCTTTCATTTGGTCACATTCAATTCCTCAAGAGCATTGGATTAATATGTAAGTATCTTTTCATTCATTTACTAGTTCATTCTCTCTCACTCTCTCTCTCTCAATGTGCAGTCAAAATGAACTCCCGAGCTGTCACACCTCATGCAACATTTAAAAATTCACAGAATATTCACACTTTAAACATGTTCGCAAAAATTACTTGATCTCAAGTGTTAAGCAGTTAACATTTTAAAATCCAGTTTTCTCCTGCCTGTCGGAGGCGGATTTCCTCGGGCTGCTAGCTGCTGAAGAATAATCGATCCGACTTCCGTTCCCGATTTTTTTTTTTAATCACGAAACCATATAACCATATAACCATATAACCATATAACAATTACAGCACGGAAACAGGCCCTCTCGGCCCTTCCAGTCCGTGCCGACCATTTGTTTTCCCCTAGTCCCATCTACCTGCACTCAGACCATACCCCTCCATTCCCTTCACGTCCATATACCTATCCACTTTACTCTTAAATGTTAAAATCGATCCTGCCTCCACCACTTCTGCTGGAAGCTGATTCCACACAGCCACCACCCTCTGAGTAAAGAAGTTCCCCCTCACGTTACCCCCGAAACCTCTGTCCCTTAATTCTCATGTCATGCCCTCTTGTTTGAATCTTCCCTACCCTCAATGGGAAAAACGTATCCACGTCAACTCTGTCTATCCCTTTCATCATTTTAAAGACCTCAATCAAGTCCCCCCTTAACCTTCTGCACTCCAAAGAATAAAGACCTAACTTGTTCAACCTTTCTCTGTAACATAGTTGCTGGAACCCTGGCAACATTCTAGTAAATCTCCTCTGTACTCTCTCTATTTTGTTGACATCCTTCCTATAACTAGGCGACCAAAATTGTACACCATACTCCAGAATTGGTCTTACCAATGCCTTGTACAAATTTAACATTACTTCCCTACTCCTATATTCAATGCGCTGATTTATAAAGGCCAGCACACCAAAGGCTTTCTTTACCACCCTATCTACATGCGATTCCACCTTCAGGGAACTATGCACAGTTATTCCTAGATCCCTCTGTTCCACAGCATTCCTCAATTCCCTACCATTTACCATGTACGTCCTATTTTGATTTGTCCTGCCAAGATGTAGCACTTCACACTTATCAGCATTAAACTCCATCTGCCATCTTTCAGCCCACTTTTCCAAATGGCCCAAATCTCTCTGGTAGATTTTGAAAATCTACTTCATTATCCACAACCCCACCTATCTTAGTATCATCTGCATACTTACTTATCCAATTTTCCACCCCATCATCCAGGATCATTGATGTACATGACAAACAACAGTGGACCCAACACAGATCCCTGAGGCACCCCACTGGTCACCGGCTTCCAACCTGACAAACAGCCATCCACCATTACTCTCTGACATCTCCCATTCAGCCACTGTTGAATCCATCTTGCTACTCCGCCATTAACACCCAAATGATTGAACCTTCTTAACCAACCTTCCATGGGGAACCTTGTCAAAGGCCTTACTAAAATCCATATAGACAACATCCACTGCTTTACCCTCATCAATTTCCCTAGTTACCGCTTCAAAAAATTCAAGAAGGTTTGTCAAACATGACCTTCCAGGCACAAATCCATGTTGACTGTTCCTGATCAGACCCTGTTTATCCAGATGCTTATATATATTATCTCTAAGTATCCTTTCCATTAATTTGCCCACCACTGATCAAACTAATAGGTCTATAATTGCTAGGTTTATTCTTTGAACCCTTCTTTAAACAATGGAACAACATGCGCAATACGCCAATCCTCCGGCACTATTCCCGTTTCTAATGACATTTGAAATATTTCTGTCATAGCTCCTGCTATTTCTACACTAACTTCCCTCGATGTCCTAGGGAATATCCTGTCAGGACCTGGAGACTTATCCACTTTTATATTTTTCAAAAGTGTCAGTACTTCCTCCTCTTTGAATCTCATAGTTTCCATAGCTACTCTACTCTTTCCCCTTAACTCACCGAGTTCAATATCCTTCTCCTTGGTGAATACCGAAGAAAATAAATTGTTCAATATCTCCCCCATCTCTTTTGGCTCTGCAGATAGCTGTCCATTCTGGTTCTCTAATTGTCCAATTTTATCCCTCGTTATCCTTTTGCTATTAATATAGCTGTAGAAACCTTTTGGGTTTACTTTCACCTTTCTTGCCAAAGCAACCTCATATCTTCTTTTAGCCTTCCTAATTTCTTTCTTAAGATTCTTTTTACATTCTTTATACTCCTCTAGCACCTCATTTACTCCATGCCTCCTATAATTATTGTAGATATCTCTCTTTTTTCGAAACAAGTGTCCAATTTCCCTTGAAAACCATGGCTCTTTCCAAGTTTTACTATTTCCTTTCAACCTAACAGGGACATAACGATTCTGTACTCTTACAATTTCCCCTTTAAATGTCCTCCATTTCTCTTCTACATCTTTCCCATGAAAGAAAGTGTCCCAATTCACTCCTTTAAAATCCTTACACATTCCCTCAAAGTTAGCCTTTCTCCAATCAAAAATCTCTACCCTAGGTCCAGTTCTGACTCTCTCCATAATTATATTGAAACTAATGGTATTGTGATCACTGGTCCCGAAGTGCTCACCAACGCATACCTCCGTCACCTGACCTGCCTCATTTCCTAACAGGAGGTCCAGCACTGCCCCTTCTCTGGTCGATACCTCTATGTACTGCTGCAAAAAAACTATCCTGCACACATTTTACAAACTCAAACCATCCAGCCCATTTACAGAATGTGTTTCCCAGTCTATTTTTGGAAAATTGAAATCTCCCACAATCACTACCTTGTGCTTACCACTAATATCTGCTATCTCCTTACATATTTGCTCTTCCAATTCACGCTCCCCATTTGGCGGTCTATAATACACCCCTAAAAGTGTTGTTACACCCGTTCCCACTTCTCAGTTCCACCCAAATAGCCTCCCTAGACGAGCCCTCTAATCTATCCTGCCAAAGCACTGCTGTAATATCTTCTCTGACAAGCAATGCAACACCTCCCCCTCTGGTCCCTCCAATTCTATCACACCTGAAGCAACGAAATCCTGGAATATTTAGTTTCCAATCACAGCCCTCCTGCAACCATGTTTCACTGATTGCCACAACATCATATTTCCAGGTGTCAATCCAGGCTCTAAGTTCGTCCACCTTACTTACAATGCTCCTAGCATTAAAATATACACATTTTAGAAACCCACCATCCCTTATTTTCGGTCTATTATCTTTTTCATCTTTCTCGCCTACATTTTGGATCTGAGTGCTTCCCTTCTCTGCCTCTTGCCCCACACCCTGACCCCTAGCCCCCTCTACCCGAGTCCCTCCCCCCATACCAATTTAATAATTTGACTAAAATACAAAGCGATTTCTAACGCCCTCAACGCCTACAACGTGATGGATCACAAGAACGGGACAAAACAAAGGGTAAGTAGTCTACTTTACATATAAACTTGCTTCTTGGGATGGCTTTAATCTAATTTTAGGAAAATTAGATTATTTTCCGATTAGGAAAAGGGGAGATGCAGCGAGACCTGGGTGTCATGGTACACCAGTCATTGAAAGTAGGCATGCAGGTGCAGCAGGCAGTGAAAAAAGCGAATGGTATGTTAGCTTTCATAGCAAAAGGATTTGAGTATAGGAGCAGGGAGGTTCTACATCAGTTGTACAGGGTCTTGGTGAGACCACACCTGGAGTATTGCGTACAGTTTTGGTCTCCAAATCTGAGGAAGGACATTATTGCCATAGAGGGAGTGCAGAGAAGGTTCACCAGACTGATTCCTGGGATGTCAGGACTGTCTTATGAAGAAAGACTGGATAGACTCGGTTTATACTCTCTAGAATTTAGGAGATTGAGAGGGGATCTTACAGAAACTTCTTAAGGGGTTGGACAGGCTAGATGCAGGAAGATTGTTCCCGATGGTGGGGAAGTCCAGGACAAGGGGTCACAGCTTAAGGATAAGGGGGAAATCCTTTAAGACCGAGATGAGAAAGACTTTTTTCACACAGAGAGTGGTGAGTCTCTGGAACTCTCTGCCACAGAGGGTAATTGAGGACAGTTCATTGGCTATATTTAAGAGAGAGTTAGATGTGGCCCTTGTGGCTAAGGGGATCAGAGGGTATGGAGAAAAGGCAGGTACGGGATACTGAGTTGGATGATCAGCCATGATCATATTGAATGGCGGTGCAGGCTCGAAGGGCCGAATGGCCTACTCCTGCACCTAATTTCTATGTTTCTATGTTAATATTAAAGTCCTGATCTTGAGAATATCACATTTTTGAACTTTCAAGGCAGTCTGGGTATTTATTACTATTTCTGTCACAACGGTCAATTATATAATTGACTACAATTAGGTAATTAACTAATTATATGCTTTAATTTCAGGTCATCCAAGTAAGATGTTTTATATTTATTTCAGAATGAATAAATCTATAATAATTGAAAATTTCCTTCAGTTCTCTTAATTTTTAAGAAAGTTATGGACTTTTGACGGTCCTCGATCACAGCTTTTGTGTTAAGTCAATGCAAAAGCAATGGGGAACAATATGCTAATTTGCGAGTATGAAAATGGCCATAACTGTTTTAACACTGAAGATATTAAAGTGAATTAGGTGTCAAATTAAACTTCTTTTTGTGCTTTATCTAATGGGATAAATTGCAGACTTGATTTTTTTAAATCTCAACTTTTTGTAACATAAAAAGGACCCTAGATAAAGGACCCATCATCCACCCACCCTCAATGTTCGGTATAGAGGGGAACCAAGTTTTTATGGTGTATACAGGGACATTGAAATTGCAACAACACGTACACCTGGTGGCCCATTGCAATGTTGCAATTTGCAAGAACTGCAAGTGGAAGGACATCGGATCAAGTACTTCAAGGAAAGCAAGCGTTGCGACCGGTGCAGAGATGCACACCGTTGCGACCGGTGCAGAGATGCACACCACCTCTACAGAGCCTGTCCTAAACGAGCTTGCACCTACATAATGGCAATGAGGGGAACTGGGGACAACACCAAGACCCAAGGAATTCTGATGCACCCCTTACCACCACAGAAACCCGAGCTGAGACCGAGCATTCTTGTACTCTATAGGAAGGAACTGCAATTGCTGGATTAAATGGACGGGTGAGATTTTGGGTCGAGAACCTTTGTCAGAATCAATCCGAAATGTCACCCATTCCTTCTCTCCAGAGATGCTGCCTGTCCCGCTGAGTTACTCCAGCATTTTGTGTCTATCTTCATTCTTGTAATCTAACTTGTTTTAATGGACCCTGCATATCTCTCACTCTTTGCGTGCACTGCTCACAGTACGTGTGTCTTACTTTAATCGTCAATATCTTCTTGATCAACAAGACAGAAATATGCGGCAGATTTATTGCCTTTAAGTCAGAATTTGGCCCTATTCTTGCTTGAGCTGGAAATTACACATTTGACAACTTTCTTGGAATGTTTCAGCATTGCAAAAGCCTTGCTTTGAGAGCCAGCAATATCGAAAACACTTATGTATTTCTGCTCGGGTATTTCCAGGGATCACTGTAGACAGTCCAAAACACTTCAATGTCTTTGGGATATTAATATGTTATGATTATACAACTTCAATTTGTATAACTTGATTTAAAATTCTATGATGTTACATATTATATCGCAGCACAACAAGACATTATGGCAAAGATATTTTATTGTACCAATTATTTGGAATTTTATTCTGAAAGACATTGTGTACTACTGATGTTGTTAATATTCTTTTTTTAAAAATGCTCATTTTAATTAGTTGAGGCATTAGTGATTATAATATATTATTTGGAACCTTGATTTAAATTACTCCTGACTGATAATTGATGTATTCTGCACTAATGGACTTCTTTCCTCATTTATATTGCCAAATTATTACCAGAAGTAATCTAATATAGATTCCGCTAAGGAGAAATTCTGGGAATACAAATCATATTTGAATAATGGAGATGGTATTCTGACTGGAGGCAATGTGTATATTGATTGTCACTATAAAGAAAATAGTATTATAGGCATAGAATTCACCAGTCTGCTGTTTGGAACTTGTTTGTATTGTTATAGTTAACATTACTGCATATATACTATTTATTACATGAACTTCCAGTGAACAAGGAATTTCTTTGCACCCTGGTGTATAAAAAATTTAAATAATTTGAGAAGACTATTTCAACAGTATTAATTCTCATTTACATTGTTGTTTGATATTGCACTATAGCTGTTATGTTATGGAATAAGAACACCATTTACTTCAGTTCCAAAATGTACAGATCCATTGGTGCCAATACGCATGCCCTGAAATATAGTGCATTAGCTGAACCTTAAAGATATGAGGATATTAAGGGGTGTAGATAGATTAACTGAATGGCAAAGATCTGGCAATTGTAGAAGGGTCTCGACACAAAATATCATCCATTCTTTCTCTCCAGAGATGCTGCCGGTCCCGCTGAGTTACTCCTGCATTTTGTGTCTATCTTCAAATGACGTCACGTGCTCCAGACGGCTGTGCAGACGCATGATGATGCGCGCGACCGTCGCACGTCAGTCACTACCGGCACGTCGCGTAAATGACGGCCAAGTAGGACAGACCTCACCCAGCCTGTATGTTCATGGAGAAGGCTTCATACTTCATGAAGAAACCGTATTTATGTTGTGAGCCTAAAGAATTGTGGGATGGTCAGTGGGTCATGGTAAAAGCAGGCATGGTAAAAGGGAAAATCCAACTAAAAAATGCAAAAATCATCAGATGCTGACAACACAATGGTTTATTCAGGACTATTAGAAATGTATCATGTAGTCTAAATATGGAACAATACTACTGCACCTTCATATTTATGAAGTTGAATAATAAGTAAATATATTATTTTGTTCTTGTGTTGATTAATTATTTTCTCTTCCCTCTTTAAATTAAACCAATATCCACGACTTTATTAGTTTTGTATTTATGAAGTAATGTAGGTCTTTCTGGTGTTTAATGGGTTGTTACAGCATCAGGTACAACATTGAGGTTTTCAAACCAGAAATGCTTAAGCTTCAAATCCTGGTTCAGCTGAAGTAGCTGACCTCTCTTAAAACAGCTGCTATGTTGTGAAAACTGCTCCCTCAGGATAAAGAAGTAAAATAGCAAGGATTCACATTTTTAATCTATGTAACAACTTCTGTGTGGACTTTAGACTTTGGAGATACAGTGCTGAAATAGGTCCTTCCGCCCACCGAGACTGTGCCGACCAGTGATCAACCTGTGCACCAACACTATCCTATACACTAGGGACAATTTTACAATTTTACCAAAGCCAATTAACCTACAAATCTGTCTGAAGAAGGGTCTCGACCCGAAACGTCGCCTATCTCCTTCGCTCCTTAGATGCTGCTGCACCCGCTGAATTTCTCCAGCTTTTTGTGTAACCCTCGATTCTCCAGCATCTGCAGTTTCTTCGTTAACACTAACCTACAAACCTGTCTGTCTTTGGCGTATAGGAGGAAACTGGAGTACCCGGTGAAAACCCACGTGGTCGCAGGAAGAACATGCAAACTCCGTACAGACTGCACCCCTAGTCAGGATCGAACCTAGCTCTTTGGCATTGTTAGGCAGCAACTCTACCACTGCACCACAGAGCCACCCAATTCTGTTGGAAAATGGAAGTGTATAGCTGTTGGAAGAAGAGGTTTGCACGCATCGGTGGTGTTCTCCAAAGTAAGTAAGTCTGGTTAAAAGACCAAACTGGGAAAGATACTGGAGGATTATGGTGTCCATGGTGCTGTACACCTGCAAGAGTCAACTTCTTCAGGAGAGAGGAAAAATATTGGGTGGGAGATGCAGCATGAAAGAATGGCATCATGTTTCAAGGAAAAGCAGGGAGAGCAATTAAGGTCTTATCCTGTATGATTTGTGACTGCTCTTTGCTGATCACCATTTGCTGGTATTTTGCATGCTGTGTTACTTCATTGTATCAAATCGCTAAGAGTGGGTCAGGCCATAGACAAATGTGTCTAATGGCAGGCCACCGTGGCAGAATGAGAGGATCTGCACTTTAAAACCTAATGCAGTGTTAAGTGAGTCCTGAGCATGTCTTGCTGGTATCCATTTCACAGCGATCATGGTTTATGTTACAACCCTTTTTAAACTTCTAATTGCCCTGTTTTGCTGACATTCATAGACATACCACACTTGAAATGAAAACACAACAGAAGGGCCAAGAGGAGGTTTGGAGGTAACAGAGTTCCTCAGGTGAAATATTTAAGCTAACACGTTAACCCCTTGAAGCAACCTTATGATAACAAAAGAAAAGATTTCAAGAGGTGATGTATTCATCAAACTGTACATTGCAATTCCATTTCTTTCAGGAAGGGACATGAGTAATGTGAACTCTGCCTCATTTTCTCCATCTCAATTTCAAATTATAAAATTATAATTCTTTTACATCTTCATTTTGTGGCAAAGACTCTCTCATCACTTTTGTCAGTTCATACCGGGTGAAGGTTACCAAGCTGCACTGCCCTCCCATGTGTATATGAGTAAATGAGGAGAGGCCTTTTTCACTAAATGAACATCTTTTTAGACTTAGATGTAAACATAGCTTCTTACAAGATATTCTCTCTGATTCTCTCTCTCTAGGATAATGCCAAAGAACAAGTATCATTCTGTTAACTTTCCAGAGGCTATAATTAAATATGGGATAATAAATAGCTGGCAGTTAACGCCTTGGCTGTAATTCAATCAACGAGCTCTTGTGACATCATAAACAGTGAAGGTGAAATTCGAGTGGTTTATGATCAACAGCAGAAGCCCTGAGGTTGAATTAGAGCCTCAAACTCACTGACAGCTGTTAGTTGCAATACAGACTGAATGGGTCCCTTTTTTAATAATATTTGCTTTTTACTTTCCCTACCATATGCAGCCAACATATGCAATTTCTCAGCAGAGGTAGCATGATGTTGGTTAAATGAAGTTAATTGAAATGTTTGACCTGAAGGTATTTGGAATCATGTGACAAATGGCATAAGTACATTTTGGCAGCTGTGCTACTAGTAAGTAGACCATCCTGCAAATAATGTATACTATTCAAAAATAAAACTTAGTTTTGATTAAAATTAGAACATTATTCCTCTGACGTTTTTCTGTTTTTTAAATATGTTTCATACCACAAAGATTATGTGGCCAAGGTTATTGGAATTTAAACTCTTGTTAAATGTGTCAAATCGATTAAAATTAATTTAGCAATTAACCAGAACCAATTGCATTTTCTCTGTATTTGCATGTTAATCGCATAATTTACACCAATAACAAAAGTCTCAGTTGTTCAACATATTAAAATGCTTCATTACACATGATGTGGAATAAGATTCAGGCTGAAAAACAGCCGCTGCATGTGAATTGATTTCCCTCTGATAATGCATTCACTCCTGCAGCTACTAGGCAGTGTTTCCGTTCCCCGGTTATTGTAGCTGAGGTGAGATATGGTTCTCATGTGCTGTGATGAAGCAGCCTGCATTTATCTTGTAGATGACATCATGCACAACTTGCAAAATGGAGGGGGTGCGGTTTGGAGACATTATAACGGTACAGTTAAACTGTTGTGGTTCTCAATGGAGTCATACTGCATGGAAACAATCCCATTTGTCCGTGTTTGTCCTGTATCCCTCTAAACCTTTCATGTCCATGTACCAGCCCAAATGTCTTTTAAATGCAATTGAATTCATGTCCACCACTTGCTCTGACATCTCATTTCACGTGCACAGGAAAGTGTTACCCTTCAGGTCCCCTTAAAATAATTTTCCTCTCACCTTAAACCTAATCCCTTTAATTTTAGACTCCCCCATGCTGAGAAAACTACTGTGACTATTTATCTTATATACACCCCTCTATAAGGTAATCCCTCAGCCTCTAATATCCAGGGAATACATCCTAAACCTTTCTAGTCTCTCCTTATGGTTTCGACAGTCAAGGCCTGGCAACATCCTTGTGAATCTTTTCTGCCCCTTTTCTAGTTAATAACATCCTTCCTATAACAAGGCAACCAGAACTGCAGACAATACTCCAAGTGCTGTCTCACCAACAACCTGTACAGTCTAACATGGTGCCCCAATTCTTGTACTCTGTTCCCTGACTGATAAAGACAAGAATGTCAAATGCCTTCTTCACCACCCTGACTAACTATGTAACCAATTCCAGGGAACTATGCTCTTGTACCTCTACCTCCTTGAAGTTCCCAATGCTGTCCCAAATATTCCTCCACTTTGAGATGTTATGGCCCAAAGATTCACCGAAGGGATCTGCAATAGAGATGTTGCAATTCCTTCAAGGAGATTTTTCTCCTAGGATCATGTGGAGCACTTTTCAAAACAAGCTTTAAAAAAGCAGGTTATTTTCATGTAGATTACAGAAGTAGGGTGGAAAAAGTCTATAAATGGATTTATTGATGAGATCATCTGTATTATCATTCTTCTTCATCATTGACACACATGAGGGAATAATCATAAATGTCCATTTTTGTTTCTTCCCCTCCAGCTTGCTTTATTTATTTCAATTGCACTGTATCCATTATTAATGCATTGCATAGTGATACATTTTTCAGCCTTACAAAGAGTTCCTTATATCCTTAAAATATGTGTCAATCTCCTGCTCTTGATATTATGATCAGTTAGTCATGACATCTATAGTAGGTATGTTCTTACTTGTCACTTTGTTATTACCAACTGATATTATAAACTGTGTAGGAAAGAACTGCAGATGCTGGTTTAAATTGAAGGTAGACACAAAATGTTGGAGCAACCCAGCGGGACATGCAGAATCTCTGGAGAGAAATGTCACCCATTCCTTCTCTCTAGAGATGCTGACCGTCCCGCTGAGTTGCTCCAGCATTTTGTGTCTACCTTTGATATTATAAACTCTTCAGTGGATGTGTAGATGGTTGAGGATATATATTTTAAATATAATGAGGTGGGGAAATTATAATTATTGGAGGTTTGTAAAATAATTTAGCAGGATTTCAGACAGGATATGTAGACAAGTGTTGTGTCTAAGTTATCAGTATAGAAGGTGAAAGATGGGAAACCACAGGGACCGTGTAGAGGGGGTACATGAATAGTTGATTCTGACAGCATGTATACTGCTCGTATACTAGTGATTACAGTGATAAAGCTAATAAAAAGGCGGATTCAGAAATATATAGAAATAACAAAACTGCCTGTGCTGGAAACCTGAAATATAAACAGAAAATGCAGGAAATACTCAACAGGTTAGGCAGCACCAATCGAAGAGGAAGGCAGCTCTTTAGTGAAATTACAGCTGACGTTTTATGTCAAAGACCCTTCTTCAGAACTAGCAAGAGAGAAGAGAGAGTCAAATCAAGAGTGTTTAATTGTTAAATATACCCCAAAAAACAATGAAATTCATACTTACAGCATCTTAATAGGTCTGTAAACACAGTACTCAACAGATAATATAATAAAACAAACAAAACAAGTTCAATAAACAAAAAACCCCCAATATTATTGCAAAACAAAACAAAAACACCCACGTGCAACCAAGACAGTTTGTAGTTCGTTGTTTAGTTGGTGTTCAATAGCTTGATGGTTGTTGGGAAGCTGTTCCTGAACTTGGAGGTCATGGTTTTCAAACTCCTATATCTTCTTCCCATTGGCAGGAGTGAAATGAGTGTGTGGCCAGGGTGGTGTGAGTCATGGAGTTATAGTCTTACAGTGTGGAAACAGGCCCTTCGGATCAACTTGCCACACAGGCCAACTTGTCCCATCTACAGTAGTTTCACCTGCCTGTATTTTGTCTGTCTGTTTGACTGTCTGTCTGTCTGTCTGTCTGTCTGTCTGTCTGTCTGTCTGTCTGTCTGTCTGTCTGTCTGTCTGTCTATCTATCCCATTCTATTCTTCCTTTCTACCTCATCCTAACTTAGGTGTGTGTGTGTGTGTGTGTGTGTGTGTGTGTGTGTGTGTGTGTGTGTGTGTGTGTGTGTGTGTGTGTGTGTGTGTGTGTGTGTGTGTGTGTGTGTGTGTGTGTGTGTGTGTGTGTGTGTATGTTAGTTGTGTGTATGTTAGTTGTCTGTGCGTCATGTGTGTGTGCGTGGGAGGGAAGGAGAGAATGGAGGGAGGGAGAGAATGGAGGGAGGGAGAGAAGGGAGTGTGGGAAAGTAGAGAAAGAAGGGAGGGAGGGAAGGAGAGAATGAAGGGAGAGAGGGAAGGAGAGAAGGGAAAAGAGAGAGGGGAAGGTGGGAGGGAAGGAGGGAAGGGAAAAGAGAGAGGAAGGAGGGAGGGAAGGAGAGAAGGGAGGGAGGGAAAAAGGGAAGGGAGGGAGAGGTGCCGTCGGCGGGAGCGGATGCCAGGGTACGGCTGGACGGGTGTGTGGTGAGGCTGAGGTTTATAAACGTTGCTCCAACCTCCGGCCTGGCCCTCCCTGTACTGTGAAGCATGGCGACTGGAGGGGCGGGAGCGCTGCCCAGGGACCTTGAGGGAACTTGAGGGCTGCCCAGGGACCTTGAGGGCTCTAGGATCTTTGGATCAAAGAATCTATAGTGGATCCTACAGCTCCGCTATAGGATCTTTGCTTTAGATTACTCTAGCGCGGGGCCCCCTTAGGCGCGGGTCCCAATTGGGAACAATTGGTCCAATCGGCTTAAGGCCGGCCCTGACTGTCCTATCTGCCTTCACCCTCACCCCTGGCAGGGGCAACCTGCCCCTCACATCTCCTTATAATTTTGTCCTTCTAACCTTAAAACTACGCCCTCTAGTCTTTGACATTTTCTCCTCAGCAAAAATGTTCTGACTATTTGCCCTACTTCTGCTTCTCATAACTTTAAGGGCCTGTCCCACTGCGGGGACATAACTTGCGAGTTTAGAAGAGTTTGCGCTCGACTCAAGCTCGCAGCATGGTCGACACGTTGTCCTAGGATGTCCTAGGGGTTCACTGGAACTCTCCTTCATGCTCGAGGGAAGTTCCCGCATACTTGCGGCCTCAATTTGGTCGAGGACATTTTTTCAGCATGCAAGTAGTTATAGGCAGTCGAGGTAGCCGTAGGCAATCTCCTTTGCTGACCGGGCATTTTAATTGGCTCATTGGAGTTTTAAGAACCAAGGAAAACTGAACGATAATGTTAAATGCCCACTAAACTTTATTAAAAGTTGTCTGGCTTCTTAAAAGTGTCTACATTCCTTCTCCCCCCATCTCTCCCCATCTCTCCCCTTCTCTCCCCCTCCGCCCACGCTCTCTAAAGGACTTACTGTACACAGTGCCAGCCGTCTTTTACCTTCCTGTTCATCGCGATTGTGAATTGCAGAAAGCGCTCCCCCGCTTTCCCTGGCCTCCGCCTTTACGATGTGTTTGTGTGCGTGCGCGAGTGTGTGCTGACGGTCGATCCAGCTCGTGGTTTCATTGCTGATGGTCGATCCAGCCGAGGTTTTTCAGGAGAGTGCCCTCGAGCTTGAAGGTCAAACAGTTGCTGAAAAGTCGCGTTCGTGGGACAGGCTCTTTATATACTTCTATTCGGTCTCCTCTTGACATCTGGCACTCCAGAGAAAACAGTCAAAGTCTGTCCAACTCTGCTTATATCTTATACTCCCCAATCCAGGATGATTGAGAAACCTCTTCTGCGCCCTCTCCAAAGCCTCCACATCGTTCCTGAGGTTAGAGTTGTTCAGTGTTAGTATTTGCCTGTGATTTCAACTGGTCTAAATAATGATGATCAGAAAACTAGGGCAGGAGTGGGGTTTTCAATGCTTTGAAACTGTTGCTTTGCTCAATTTCAGCATCGGTGTTCTGCTTGTCATTTACGTTTTATCTTCCTTTCTTCATTATTACATGAAACATCTGCATAATGAACACTTAATAACCCCAATCTTGAACATTTCAATTTTTACAGCATTCACATTCTTCTGAGTGAGAGAATTTCTGATTTTTAAATTGTATTTCAGGTTCAAGTGAGTTTATTGTCATGTGTCCCTGATAGGACAATTAAATTATTGCTTTGCTTGAGCACACAGAACATAGAAGGCATTTACTACAAAACAGATCAGTGTGTCCATATACCATATATAAATATATACACACATGAATAAATAAATATTTATTTCCCAATCAGCCTAGTCCTAATTTTAAGATTGTTTCACCATCTTCTAGATTCTCTATTTCACGAAATAGCTTCTTCATATCAATTTAAATTCCCATTCAACCATCTAAATTTATTGGGATGTACCCCATGTGTATATAACCTATCCTCTTCACATAATCAATTCCTGTTATCATTGCAGTGAAGTCTTACAGGCTCATCTACCTTTCTGGAGGAGTAACGTGCAAAAATAATTTTCAACTGAGGTGCAATTTAATCTCTGTACATTTAAAGAAGAATTTCCTCTTATATTCCAATTCTTTTCAGATTAAAAACCAACTTTACATTAGAACGCTCCGTTTTTTGGGGAACAGACAATTACATCTTTATATGCAATGAATGTCATTGGCATAGCTGAAATAAGGCGCGAGCAAGGAGGATTAAAAAAAAACAGGGTGGATGAGCACAATGTTTGTTTCAGTAAGTGCAAACCATATGATATCAGACCAGCTGCCTTTTATGATTATGCACAGACGGCAACATTTTATGTAAGGGAAAAGCAAAGTAATACAGATGCTAGAAATAAAAAATAAATTCTGCTGAAAAATATCAGCAGGTCATGCAGCATCTCTGGAGAGAGAAACAGCTAACCTTTCAAGATCAATGTTTCATCAGAATAGAAAAAAAAATATTGAAATTAAACTTTGTTAACTCCAGAGAAGGGAGAGAGGTGGCGAGAATAATGGAAGTATCTGTGATAGGGCCAATGTAAGGAGATAATGACTCTGTGGGTGGTGGCAACTGGAGAGAATGGCAGAGTGAAAAGCAAAAAATTACACATGCAGGACATATAAATAGGAGGAGACTAATTAACATTTTCTGAAGATGTGAGAAAATAAAAAAATGTAGTTTCAAAGTTGAAATTGCTGAATATTTGAATGTTGAATCCATGATTGAGTTGGGAAGGCTGTAGTATACAGAGGCTGGACTGGTGCAGGAACACTGAGGCACTGTATAAGAAGGGACAGAGCCATCTGAGGAGGCTCTGCTCTTTCAACGTCTGCAATAAGATGCTGCAGATGTTCTACCAATCGGTGGTGGCCAGTGCCATTTTATTCGCTGTCATGTGCTGGAGTAGCAGGGCGAAGGCCACAGACGCCAACAGAATCAACAAGCTCATCAGTAAGGCTGGCTCTGTCCGGAGTGTAGAGTTGGAGGGGATTATGGTCTTGGAGGGGATTATGCTCCTCAAACTGCGTAGCATCTTGGGCAATACAACTCACTCCCTCCATGACACACTGGTCAACCTGAGGAGCACCTGCAGCAACAGACTAGTTCCATTGCGATGCAACACAGAACGCCACAGGAGATCATTTTACCCTGTGGCTATCAAACTGTACGGCTTCTCCCCCATCTGTCATGGGGTAGATTGGCTTCCCTTCTCCTTCCCCCTCCACCCTCTACCCCTCCCCAATCGTTGCATATCCCCAATCCTGGACTTTCCACTCGTCACTTTAATTTCATGCTGCATGTATCTTGTTGTGTTTTATGACTGTTGGCAGACCAATTTCCCTCCTGGGATAAATATTCTATCGTATTGTATCGTATCATATCGTATCATAATCTCAGTGGCTGTTCCAGGAACTCATAGTGAGTTTCACTGGAACAATGTATGAGGCCAAAAGTAGGGAGGTAACAGTGGGATAGAGAATAAAGTGACAGTGATTGGAAGTTCAGGGTCAACCTGCAGACTTGACGGGGTGTTCTACAAATCCTCATTCACTGCTCAACTGCAGGAGACTTCATCAGGAATGTCAAATACAGCACATTTAATTCAAAAAGGTGGCTGCTTCATATGGAAGAGGCAGATGAAGGGAGGAGATGAAAGATCAGGTGGTTGCATAGGAAGATGTCACAACTAAATGGGTAATGATGAAGCTGGAAGAGTGAATCAGATCATCCAGGATGACTTAGAAGACCGCAAAAATATAAAGACTGGTTAAGTGATTGGGCAAAAGGGTGGAAGATCTGGTATGGGTATGATCTGGGAAAATGGACACTTATCCACGTGTACTGAGGTGGAGTGAAAAGCTTTTCACTGTACCTCGGAACATGTGACAATAAACTAAACTCAATTCCTAAACTCAGTTCAAGGTGGAAAAGGGAAAAGCTATATCATTTTAAAATAGACAATAGACAATAGATGCAGAAGGAGGCCATTCGGCCCTTAGAGCCAGCACCGCCATTCACTGTGATCATGGCTGATCATCCACAATCAGTACCCCGTTCCTGCCTTCTCCACATATTCCTTCACTCCTCTATCTTTAAGAGCTCTATCTAACTCTCTCTTGAAAGCCTACAGAGAATTGACCTCCACTACCTTCTGAGGCAGAGAATTCCACAGATTCACAGCTCTCTGTGTGAAAAAGTTTTTCCTCATCTCCGTTCTAAATTGCTTACCCCTTATTCTTAAGACGCATAGCTAATCAATGTTCATGTTTAGAGGGATTTGGAGTTTGTAAAATATTCACAGAATATTGGACATAATGCAAATGAAATGCACATTTCTGTTGCAATGGATTGAAGTACTTGGTATAGAAGGCAAATGGTATGCTTGTCTTCATTGGTCGGGGCATTGCATAAGAGTCAGGAAGTCATGATGCAGCTAGATCTAGAAGACTTTGCTTAGGGTGCATTTCTGGTCAGCCGCATTGAAAGAAGGATGTGAAGGCTTTGGTGAGGATGCAGAGGAGGTTTACCCCAACGCTGCCCAGATGAGGGGGCATTAGCTACAAGGAGAGGTTGAACAAACCTGAATTGTTTTCGCTAGAATGCAGGATGTTGAGGGGAGATCTGATAGAAGTATATAGAATTATGAGAGACATAGAGTAGACAGTCAGAACCTTGTTCCCAGGGTGGAATGTCAGAATAGAGGGTATAGCTTTAAGAAAATGATAGCGGTAGGTTTTTCTTTTTACATAGAGTATGGTGCTTACTTGAATACACTGCCAGTGATGGTGGTGGAGGCATTTAAGAAACTTTTAGATAGGTGCATGATTATGCAGGGTAATGTAGGGATACGAATAATGTGCAGGCAAAGGAGATTAGTTTGTCTTGGCAATATGTATGGCACAGACATTGTGGGCCAAAAGACCTGTTAATGTGCGACATTGTTGCAGGAATGTAGAATATACATATAAATTCTGGCAAGATTTTCATACAATGACAGAAAAAGTTTGAGCAGTGAAATGACTTTCTCCTGATCCTATTTATTATATTTTCATTTGAAATGAGAATGGAAGAGTTGTGTAAATGGGCTCCTAAGCGAATATCACATACTAACATAATCATCAAAAATCAAAACTATCAGACAAGGTAGAAGGTTTGTTAGTTTTAATGGAGTCATTACATTTGTGACCACAAATTTCACTGTACCAATTGGTGCAAGTGACAATAAATGTCTCGTCTCTTGTCTTGTCTTGTCATTATTGGCTCAGAGTCCCAATAAAATAATTAAGAACCAACTCATGTGCCCAATTAAGAATGCCCCTGCTTTAATGTAGGAACAAAGAACTGCAAATACAGGGGGTTTATACCAAAGATAGGCTCAAAGTGCTGGAATAGCTCAGCAGGTCAGGCCACAACTCTGGAGAAAAACGATAGGTGACATTTCGGGTTAGGAACCATCTTTAGTCTGAAGAAAGGTCCTGACCCAAAAGACAGGCTAGATGCAGGGAAAATGTTCCTGATGTCAGGGGAGTCCAGAACCAGGGGTCACAGTTTAGGAATAAGAGGTAGGCCATATAGGGCTGAGATGAGGAAAAATGTTTTCACCCAGAGAGTTGTGGATCTGTGGAATTCTCTGCCCCAGAAGGCAGTGGAGGCCAATTCACTGGATAAATTCAAGAGAGAGTTAGATATATCTCTTAGAGGTAACAGAATCAAGGGATATGGGGAAAAAGCAGGAATGGGGTACTGATTTTGGATGATCAGCCATGATCAAATTGAATAGCTCGAAGGGCCGAATGGCCTACTCCTGCACCTATTTTCCATGTTTCTATATCTCTATGTCACCTATACTTTTTCTCCAGAGATTCTGCCTGACCTGCTGAGTTACTCCAACATTTTGTGTTTACCACTTTCCACCTTGCTCAATTTATAATTTTAAACAATATTGGGCAGCAAGAAAATTGCAATCACAGAGGGAAGGGAATTAATACCTTAGCATATTCTACAGACAGCATGTTGATTTAAAAGGACCAAAGGATCAAAAGAAAATACAATATTCCTGGTCATTGTAACCTTATCCCAAAGCTAAAACTAATGGTGAGGTCAGTTTAGAGAATTCTCTCAATTTTCTCTGCATTACTTACTTATCTGTTGCTCTCACAATCTATTATTTTATTTCATTTCAAAGCACTCCCTTGTTTCATGACAGTCTTAACTCATCTCAAGTAGGACTCTTGATCTTGCGTCAATTCAATCCTTGGTGTAACAGCACAGTTCTTTGTTTCTTCTCAACAAAAGTTTACACAAATAATTTATTAACAACTTTGGATTTTCTGTATTGATTCTTATTTGATTTATGCTCTATTAAAATACTCCAAGCTATTATAAACGTGTTAATAGAAAGGAAACCCATTTAAAATGTAAGGAAGTCTTAAATCTATTTTGGAAAATCAACCCCCCTATTGTCTTTACAGGAGTTTAAGCCTCATTTGTTTGTTGCAAGCCTAAGGCAAAGTAATTCGGATGAAGCGTTCATTTCACAAAATAAAGAATTCACTGAAGTTAAGAATATACAGTACATCAATCTGGGTAAAGCATAAAAGTACATGTTCTGCAGTCACTGCGTGTTATATTTTTATAGAGCTCTGTTAATGTGCTGCCACCATTAAAAAATAAAGTCAAGGAAACAATTAGAGTGCTGACTCCAGCCTTTTTAAAGATCCCATACACTCCAGCTACTGGATTAAGACCAACTTTAAATTGCAACTTCTTATTTTACATTGTAGCATCCAGAAAAATAATTAAAGGGTCACTTTAAGCCCCTGATTCAGAAACAATGTGCCAGCCTCACCTGAGGAATCTGATATCATCAGGATTCTGCAGACAGGAATTTCAAAAGAAACACCATCCCATCATAAAGGCTTTTCCAGCAACAATAATGGTGTTCTGTGTAAAATACATTCATTCACGTATTCTGCATTTCATTCCCTGATGTTTGTTTTTAAAGGGATCTCAGCAAATTTTAGTCCAATTACTGTTCCTGGTCATGTTTTCACAGAAATCACAGACAGAGCAATGGGGAAGTCTGTAGTCAAAGCGACCTCTATAACGGAGAAAATACAAAGAGCATTGTTTTTATGTTCACTCCACTGCAGCCAACAACCATGAAAATTAATGGTCGAATTCACATTTCTTCGAGTTACTTTGGAAATTTTATCAGGAATATCCTGCTGCAAAATACCATAACAGTTGACAGAATTTCTGGATCTCTTTTACAAGACATAAGATTATTTTCTGTCCAGAGTTTAGTGGAAACACATTGTTGTGAGCAGTAGACACAAAATGCTGGAGTGACTCAGCGGGACAGGCAGCATCTCTGGAGAAAAGGAATGGGTGATGTTTCGGATCGAGACTCATCTTCAGTGAGGAGTGCTCATCCAGAATAACCAATTGGTAGGTGCTTATATGGTGCTTATATGAAATAGGCATTATTATCTCTGTTTGTTTCTATAAGTTTCCATTTCATCAAAATACAGTGGAGAAGGATTTATTTCAACATCAGTGAAGACACCCTAAATTATTGATGTGCAGAGAGCAATTGCAAATTTTCTGTAGTGGACCCTTATCTGCAAAGTATCAGTAAGCATGAAGACTTGAGTATTCTTGCCCCTGCTTGATCAGAAGGAGTGGTGCAGGTCTGGTTAGTCAAGGAATGTTTGTTCTAAGTGACAGATTGCAGGTTAAAGGTTGCAATAAGTCCATGAGTGGTGAATGGATTGGAAAGAGGGTCAGTACATCAATCAAAGAGAAAAGGATTTGGGATATTTGTGGTTCAGTTTGACTATCAGGAATAAGATCCTTGCAATCCAATGATGGGGACCCGAGATTGGTGGTGGTAGTGAAGAAATAGCTGGGGTTGGAATCAGACTGGGGTAAAAGACGGATGCTTAAGGGAAACAGCGAGGGGTCAAGTGCACAATCTGCTCGTTTACAAGAAAATAAGACACAAAGTGCTGGAGTAATTCAGTGGGTCAAACAACATCTCTGGAAAGCATGGATAGGCAACATTTTGGGTTGGAACCCTTCTTCAGATAGAAGGGTCTGAAGAAGTGTCACAACCAAAATGTCACCTGTCCATGTTCATGTCATTTTAAGCACTTTGTATCCAATCACATTCACTGTTTGATTTTCTGATATAATTATAAGATATAATGGACCTAAATAATATAATATCTGTTAGAATTCCTGACCAGCTTCTCTCAGAGAATAAATGTTAGAAAATGGAATATGATAGTAAATATTTACTCTTTTTTTACTACTGTCAGGAACTGCTGTTAGCTCTCAAGGGTACTTGGAGGCTGGTGGGTTTATTTTCCTCTGGGTACAAAATGTGACTGTATAAATATTCAATGGTACTAAATAGAAACATTCAAGATTTTCTTTGCACTATGGCACTGTGCTTCATTCTCGTTAAAATAACCCAAAATAAATTTATTTTTAGCATGAACTTCTACAAAACTCTAAAGCTCCAATTGTAACTTTACTGAGAGCGGGATGGGGAATGTATTTAACTTGACTTCCAGCAGAAATTCAGATGTAGAACAGAGCCAATTATTCAATACTCACTAAGGGCTGCAAAAACAAAAATCTGGTTGAAGGTAAATTGTATTGAAATTAAAAAGGATTGTAAATGGAATTATAAATTTCACAAAGAAAGCAGCTTGTAATCATGAAATTCCCAAATGGACATGCAAGCAGTGCTGATACATACGAGTAAAAAAGAAGCAATTCTGGACTGCTGTGCTCGCTCATGACTCTATGAGACTAAAGCCAACTGGTTGTCTTGGTCTTGGTAAGCCAACAACTTGACACCCATTGGTAACTGTGACAAGAGTTACATTGGTAACAGCTAACAATGGCCTGTTTCCTTTATCATCATTTCTTTTTTGCATTTAATTCATTCACTGTTCTTTATCTCTCTACATCATCGTCTATATCTCTCATTTCCCTTATCTCTAACCAGTCTGAAGAAGCGTCTCGACCCAAAACTTCACCCATTACTTCAAATTTATGTATCTATCTTTGGTAACTGTGACAAGGTATATTCCCATATTTAACTAATTTAAACTAATGTACATACAAATTACTGCCCCCCCCCCCCCACCATGCCCCACACATGATGACATGATAGAAAGAGGATAGGCATGTGGACAATAGAACCATGATCTTATACTCAATGGCCTGACCAGTAACTCATTTGGACCAACAAAATACTATGTCTAAAAATACAGATCAGAGGTTGAATATCCTGCAGTGAGTGAATCACTCCTGAGGCCCCAAATTCTTCATACTATCTCGAAAGCCAAAGTTTTCCAAGTATCGATCTGGTAAACCTCCTCCACACCGTTTCCAAAGCCTCCACAACCTTCCTGTAACCCAGTGCTCACCCAGTGCTTACGTGGAGCTCGGAGAAGCAGCAATCAAAGAGAAGCAGGGGGAAGAGATTATTGGCTGAAACCCGTGGGATAGGTGGGTAAGGTAAGTCGGGGGGGGGGGACTACGGAGCCATGAGGGATGAGCTGGCCAAAGTTGACCGGAAAGATATCCTAGGAGGGATGACTGTGGAACAACAATGGCTGGTATTTCTGGGAATAATACAGATGGTGCAGGATCAGTTCATTCCAAAGAGGAAGAAAAATTTCAAGGGGAGTAAGGGGCTACCGTGGCTGACAAGGGACGTCAGGGACAGTATTAAAATAAAAGAGAAGAAGTACAATGTAGCAAAGATGAGCGGTAAGCAAGAGGAGTGGGTAACGTTTAAAGAGCAACAGAAGAAAACTAAAAAGGCAATACAGGGAGAAAAGATGAGGTACGAAGGTTAGCTAGCCAAGAATATAAAGCAGGATAGTAAAAGCTTCTTTAGGTATGTGAAGAGGAAAAAATTAGTTAAGACCGAAGTGGGACCCTTGAAGACTGAAAAAGGTGAATTTATTATGGGGAACAAGGAAATGGCAGATGAGTTGAACAGGTACTTTGGATCTGTCTTCACTAAGGAGGACACAAACAATCTTCCTGATATACTACTGAAGGATCTGGGGTGACGGAGGAACTGAAGGAAATCCACATTAGGCAGGAAATGTTACTGGATAGACTGATGGGACTGAAGGCTGATAAATCCCCAGGGCCTGATGGTCTGCATCGCAGGGTACTTAAGGAAGTGGCTCTAGAAATCGTGGGTGCATTAGTGATAATTTTCCAATGTTCTATGGATTCAGGATCAGTTCCAGTGGATTGGAGGGTAGCTAATGTTATCCCACTTTTTAAGAAAGGCGGGAGAGAGAAAGCAGGGAATTATAGACCAGTTAGCTTGATATCGGTGGTGGTGAAGATGCTGATGTCAATTATAAAAGATGAAATAGCAGCACATTTGGATAGCAGTAACAGGATCGGTCTGAGTCAGCATGGATTTACGAAGGGGAAATCATGCTTGACTAATCTTCTGGATCATTTTGAGGAAGTAACTAGGAAAATGGACAAGGGAGAGCCAATGGATGTAGTGTACCTGGACTTTCAGAAAGCTTTTGATAAGGTCCCACATAGATTAATGGGCAAAATTAGGGCACATGGTATTGGGGGTAGAGTGCTAACAATTACAGCACGGAAACAGGCCCTCTCGGCCCTTCCATTCCGTAACATTAGCTACCCTCCAATCCACTGGAACTGATCCTGAATCCATAGAACATTGGAAAATTATCACTAATGCACCCACGATTTCTAGAGCCACTTCCTTAAGTACCCTGCTGACATGGATGGAAAATTGGTTTGCAGACAGGAAGCAAAGAGTAGGGATTAACGGGTCCCTTTCAGAATGGCAGGAAGTGACTAGTGGGGTTCCGCAAGGCTCGGTGCTGGGACCGCAGCTATGTACAATATACATCAATGATTTAGATGAAGGGATTCAAAGTAACATTAGCAAATTTGCAGATGACACAAAGCTGGGTGGCAGTGTGAACTGTGAGGAGGATGCTATGAGAATACAGGGTGACTTGGACAGGTTGGGTGAGTGGACAGATGCATGGCAGATGCATGGCAGATGCAGGTTAATGTGGATAAATGTGAGGTTATCCACTTTGGTGGCAAAAACAGGAAGGCAGATTGTTATCTAAATGGTGTCAAGTTGGGAAAAGGGGTAATACAACGGGATCTGGTGGGTCCTTGTTCATCAGTCAATGAAAGTAAGCATGCAGGTACAGCAGGCATTGCAGAAAGGGAATGGTATGTTGGCCTTTATAACAAGAGGAGTTGAGTATCAGAGCAAAGAGGTCCTTCTGCAGTTGTATAGGGCCCTAGTGTGCAGTTTTGGTCTCCTAATTTCAGGAAGGACATTCTTGCTATTGAGGGAGTGCAGAGTAGGTTTACTAGGTTAATTCCTGGGATGGCGGGACTGTCATATGCTGAAAGAATAGACAATAGACAATAGGTGCAGGAGTATGCCATTCGGCCCTTCAAGCCGGCACTGCCATCCAATGTGATCATGGCTGATAATCCCCAATCAGTACCTCATTCCTGCCTTCTTCCCATATTCCCTGACTCTGCTATCTTTAAGAGGCCTATCTAGCTCTCTCTTGAAAGTATCCCGAATGGAGTGACTGGGTTTGTATACACTGGAGTTTAGAAGGATGAGAGGGGATTTTATTGAAACATATAAGATTGTTAAGGGCTTGGACCCGTTAGAGGCAGGAAACATGTTCCCGATGATGGAGGAGTCCAGGACCAGGGGCCACAGTTTAAGAATAAATGTTAAGCCATTTAGAACGGAGACGAGGAAACTCTTTTTCTCACAGAAAGTTGTGAGCCTGTGGAATTCTCTGCCTCAGAAGGCGGTGGAGGCCGGTTCTCTGGATACTTTCAAGAGAGAGCTAGATAGGGCTCTTAAAGATTGTGGTCAGGTGATATGGGGAGAAGGCAGGAGCGGGGTATTGATTGGGGATGATCAGCCATGATCACATTGAATGGTGGTGCTGGCTCGATGGGCTGAATGGCCTACTCCTGCACCTATTGTTTATTGTCTATTGTGATGGGGTGACCAGAACTGCGCATAATATTGCAAACACAACCTAACCAAGGACCTATGAACCTGCGTTATGGCATCCTGATTCTTATGCTCAATGCCCTAACCAATGAAAGTAAATTTGCCATAAGAATGCACTGGCATTGGGCATCTTCTCAAGGGCATTTAGGGAAGGATATAAATGCTGATCATGCTCACAATGGTCAGATCACAAACGTGAATAATAAAAAAACTAGACGGTAATCTGATAGAGCAGGCACTTTTACCAGTCATTCCAAATAACAATGAGATGATAGGTAGTCATGTTTACTTACAATAGCCAATCTGCTCTGCCAGATCATAACCCAAAGAGTAAAACTGGAAAATTTCCCCATATAAAAGAGTGTGATTCCATGGAAATAAAAGAAAATATAGCCATGAATTCTCTGGAAATAACACAATTAAAGAGGATCGTGAGGGCCTCAGTTTAGTGAAAGTTGTCCTGTTTTCTAACTAACTAACTCAGATGAAGTCATGTTAATTTATATTTGGCCAGTTTAACTAGCATACCAGAGGCAGTTAAAAGGACACAAAAAATGAAAGCACTCAGAAATGAATGATACCAATGAGATTAGGAAAATAATGAAATGGATCGAGGAGCATTTCCGAAATAACTCTGACCCCAGGCGCATGTGGCAAGGAATCAAATCCATTGCCGATTACCATAAAGTTAACACTCCCCCCCCAGAAAATGCCTCCCTTCCTGACGAGCTAAACTATTTCTACGCCCGCTTCGACCGGGACAACAAAATCCACCATCAAAGGTGCTCCACCCCCGCATGAACAACCCCTCAGGTCTCTCCACCTCTGCTGTACAAGATGCACTGAGCAAGGTGAATGAGCACAAGCTGCCGGCCCCCGATGGCATCCCCGGGCGGTGCTCAGGATGTGCTGGACAACTATCCCTGGTCCCTCACTGACATCTTCAATCTGTCACTGCCCAGGGTGTCGTCCCCACTTGCCTCAAGACATCTACCATTGTGCCAGGCCCAAACAATCAGCTGACAGGGAGTCTCAACGATTTCCGGCCAGTGGCACTCACCCCTGACATCGCCAAGTCTCCGAGTGCTGATCTTGGCTCACTTCAAAGCCAGCCTCCCCCCCACACTGGACCCCCATCAGTTTGCCTACCGGACCATAGGTCCAAACAGAAGACGCCATAATCTGCAGCCCTACACTCTGCCCTGACCCACCTGGACAGCAATAACACTACATTGGCTGCTGTTCACGACTTCAGTTCCGCCTTTAAACACGTCATACCCGCTAGCTTGAATCACCAAACTCAGCGGTCTTGCATCTCCACTCCTCTGCAATTGGACACTGGATTTCCTCACGAACAGACCCAGTCTATTAGGATCAACAACCTCACCTCCTCCACTATAACACTGAACACTGGTGTGCCCACAGGGCTGTGTGCTCAGTCCTCTCCTCTTACTCTCTTTCACCCATGATGCATCCCTAAAGCTCCAACGCCATCATAAAATTTGCCGACGACACCACGGGTAGACTGAATCAGCGATAACGACGATCAGCCTACAGGGAGGAGGTTCCAGCACTGACAACCGTGTGCCAAAACAACCTCGTCCCTCAACTCCCAAAGACGAAGGAGATCATAGTCGACTTCAGGAAGACAGAGGGGCAGACACACCCCCATCCAATAAAACGGGACTGAGGTGGAGTCTCCAACTCAAATTCCTCGGGGTACACATCTCGGAGGATCTGTCCTGGTCCCTCAACACCTCCAAGCTGGTCAAAAAGGCGCAGCAGCGCCTTTACTTCCTGAGTAGGCTCAAAAGCCCCACCTGTCCCCCTGATCCTGACCAACTTCTACCGCTGTAACCATCGAAAGCATCCTGACCAAATGGTTACAGCATTTGCACCGTAGCAGACAGGAAGGCACTACAACGGTGGTGAAAACCGCCCAGCACATCCATCGGTGCCCCGCTCCCTGCTTTGGATGCCCTCCACCGAAAACGGTGTTGAACGGGCTGGGAGACATCAAGGACCCTACCACCCTAACCATGGACTGTTTGCCCCCTCCACGGGAGGCGTTACAGGAGCCTCAGGTCCCGCACCAGCAGGATGAGAGTAGCTTCTACAATAACACCATCGCACTGCTGAACTCGGAGTCCCGCCGATAGATTCCCACATCTGTATTTATTTATCTGTATTTATCTAAACATTGCTATCACTACGTACTGACACTAAACTGCATTTCGTTGTACCCATACTTGTATCTGTGCAATGACATTAAATTTGAATTGAATTGAATTGAATTGAAAAGGACATTAAATTTAGTTTAATTTAGTTTATTATCGACACATGTACAGAGGGTGCAGTGAAAAGTTTTGGTTTGCATGCAGTCCAGTCAGAGAAACCTGGCCAAAGTTGACTGGAAAGATACAGTAACAGGGATGACAGTGGAACAATAATGGCTGGTGTTTCTAGGAATAATACAGAAGGTGAAGGATCAGTTCATTCCTAGGAGGAAGAAAGATTCCAAGGGGAGAAAGGGACGACCATGGCTGACAAGGGACGTGGGGGACAGTATAACAATTAAAGCGAATAATGTTTAGATAACCAAAAAGACAATACGGGGAGAAAAGATGAGGTACGAAGGTAACCTAGCCAAGATTATAAAGCAGGATAGTAAAAGCTTCTTTAGGTATGTGAAGAGGAAAAAACCAGTAAAGACCAAAGTTGGACCCTTGAAGACCGAAAAAGGTGAATTTATTATGGGGAACAAGTAAACAGAAGATGAGTTGAACAGGTACTTTGGATATGTCTTAACTAAGGAGGACACAAACAATCTTCCTGATATAGTAGTGGCCAGAGGATCTGGGGTGACAGAGGAACTGAAGGAAAATCCACATTAGGCAGGAAATGGTGTTGAATAGATTTGATGGGACTGAAGGCTGATAAATCCCCCCAGGGCCTGATGGTCTGCATCCCAGGGTACTTAAGGAAGTGGCTCTAGAAATCGTGGATGCATTAGCGATAATTTTCCAATGTTCTATAGACTCAGGATCAGTTCCTGTGGATTTGGAGGAGTAGCTAATGTTATCCCCACTTTCTAAGAAGGCTGGAGGAGAGAAAACGGGGAATAATAGACCAGTTAGCCTGACATCGGTGGGTGGAGAAGATGCTGGAAGTCAATTATAAAAGATGAAATAGCGGCACATTGTGGATAGCAGTAACAGGATCGGTCCCAAGTCAGCATGGATTACAAAGGGGAAATCATGCTGACTAATCTCTGGAATTTTGTGAAGATGTAACTAGGAAAATGGATAAGGAGAGCAGTGGATGTAGTGTACCTGGACTTTCAAAAGCATTTGATATGGTCCCACATAGGAGATAGTGGGCAAAATTAGGGCACATGGTATTGGGGTAGAGTGCTGACATGGATAGAGAAGTGGTTGGCAGACTGGAAACAAAGAGTAGGGATTGACGTGTCCCTTTCAGAATGGCAGGCAGTGACTAGTGGGGTAACCGCAAGGCTCGGTGCTGGGACGCTGCTATTTACAATATACATCAATGATTTGGATGAAGGGATTCAAAGTGAACATTAGCAAATTTGCAGATGACACAAAGCTAGGTGGCAGTGTGAACTATGAGGAGGATGCTATGAGAATGCAGGGTAACTTAGACAAGTTGGGGGAGTGGGCAGATGTATGGCAGATGCAGATTAATGCGGATAAATGTGAGGTTATCCACTTTGGTAGCAAAAACAGGAAGGCAGATTACTATCTAAATGGCGTGAAGTTGGGAAAAGGGGAAGTACAACGGGATCTGGGCGTCCTTGTACATCAGTCTATGAAAGTAAGCATGCAGGTACAGCAGAGCAGGCAGTGAAGAAAGCAAATGGCATGTTGGCCTTTATAACAAGAGGAATCGAATATAGAAGCAAATAGGTCCTTCTGCAGTTGTACAGAGCCCTAGTGAGACCACACCTCGAGTATTGTGTGCAGTTTTGGTCCCCTAATTTGAGGAAGGACATTCTTGCTATTGAGGGAGTGCAGCGTAGGTGATGGCGGGACTGTTATATGCTGAGAGAATGGAGCAGCTGGGCTTGTACACTCTGGAGTTTAGGATGAGAGGGGATCTCATTGAAATATTTAGGATTATTAAGTGTTTGGACACTCTAGAGGCAGGAAACATGTTCCCGATGTTGGGGGAGTTCAGAACTAGGGGCCGCAGTTGAAGAATAAGGAGTAAGCCATTTAGAACGGAGACGAGGAAACACTTTTTCTCACAGAGAATGGTGAGTCTGTGGAATTCTCTGCCACAGAGGGTGGTGGAGGCAGGTTCTCTGGATGCTTTCAAGAGAGAGCTAGATAGGGCTCTTAAAAATAGCGGAATCAGGAGATATGGGGAGAAGGCAGGGACGGGGTACTGATTGGGGATGATCAGCCATGATCACTTTGAATGGAGAGGCTGGCTCGAAGGGCCAAATGGCCTACTCCTGCACCTATTGTCTATTGAGAGGACTATACATTAATATAATTAAACCGTCCACAGTGCACAAAGGGGACAACATTTAGTACAAGATATAATATTGAAGTCATTCATAAGTGTTTTTTCTTGCGCTAGTTTTGCTAATTATCTCTAGTTTCAATCTTTATAACTCGTGTTTATTAAGAAACCAAACTTGTGTTGCAAGAATACTCTGAAAAAGCCTATTATCTTTGCCCTCTAACCTATTCACAGATATGGTTCATGCCAATGGAGGAGTTTAACCAGTACAAAGGTGTACAACAAGAATATAGTATTAAAGAAGGAACTGCAGATGCTGGAGAATCGAGGGTACACAAAAAGCTGGAGAAACTCAGCGGGTGCAGCAGCATCTCTAAGGACATAAGTCGAGGACCCTTCAGACGTCAGAGGAAGGGTCTCGACCCGAAACGTCGCCTATCTCCTTCGCTCCTTAGATGCTGCTGCACCCGCTGAGTTTCTCCAGCTTTTTGTGTACCCAAGAATATAGTATTCTTTCTCGTGTTCATTATCCAAAATGTCTTCAAAATAATTAGTGAGAAAGCAAATCATGATTTTACTTCGGTGTCACGTGAGTGACTACGTGAAGAAGCCCCGCCAGAGCGCATGCTTGTCATTACGTCAGACGCATTGGCAAGCACCGGACTGGTGGGGCAACGCTCCTGCCGGCGGTAAGTTTCAACCTAGAAGGTAAGTGTTTTTTACTTACCAGCATTCTTTGTTCGAGCAGGAGCCTCTCTTTACAGAGGTTTCCTGCCGGATTTATCGGAGGTCCGATGCCTAAGCCGGCTATGGGGCGGGGGAACCCCGGTCCGACCGCAGAAGCGGATAGCCGGCAAAAAGATCGGGTTTCCTGATAACAGCCGCTGACAAAGCAGTCAGTGGCTTCCAGCCTGTGGGGTTGCCGCTTAAATAATGCTAGAATCGCTCACAGTCGGTCAGCGACTCACAGACACGGTGCCCCAGGCACGGAGTTAAATTGGAGGGAGAGAGAACTTGTGCAGCCCTATTAGAACTCAGGTAAGTCGGGCTGCAAGAGTTCCTCGGGCGGCAAGAGTGCTACTGACGGCAAATCTATCACAGCGCTGGCCTATGGGAGAGCTGCGCCAGCAGCGCCAGCAGCGCCTAGGACAGGGCTGCTTCATGTGTGAAAGTGCCGGCCTCTACGAGAGGCAGCGCCAGCAATGCCTAGGACAGGGTTGCTCAAGGTCTCCCTGCTGGAGGGGGAGACCAGGACGGGTCAGTGTGCTACTGACGCCAAATCTATCACAGCGCTGGCCTACGGGAGAGCCGCACCAGCAGCTCCTGGGATAGGGCTGCTTCATGTGTAAAAGCGCCGGCCTTTGGCAGAGCAGCACTAGCAGCGCCTAGGACAGGGCTGCTTCATTTAAAAAAGCACCGGTCTCTACGAGAGGCGGCGCCGGCAACGCCTGGGACGGGGTTGCTCAAGGTCTCCCTGCTGGAGGGGGAGACCTTGAGCAACCCTAGTGTTCTACTGACGCCGTATCTGTCACAGCGCTGGCCTACGGAGAGCCGCGCTAGCTGCGCCTGCGATAGGGCTGCTTCATGTGTGAAAATGCCGGCCTACATGAGAGCCGTGCCAGCAGAGGGCTGGAGAGGGCTGCTCAAGGTCTCCCTGTGGCAAAGGGCAGACCAGTTCGGGTCAATGGGTTGCCGACACTGAACTTTTTCACAGCGCAGGCAACGGGAGAGCCGCGCCACAAGCACCGGTTGACAGGGCTGTGTGTATGATCTCCCGTGAGCATCAGCCGGGAGAGCCAGGGCAGTAGGATGCTGACCCTGAAGTTTGGGGATCCATCACACCAGCACCTCGTTTAGGGCTGTGTGTGTGACCTCCCGTGCGCATCAGCCGGGAGAGCCAGGGCAATAGAATGCTGACCCTGAAGTTGGTGTCACTGCTTATGTGCAAACACCAAAGCACAAGAGCCACGTTCCAGGTGTCCCGGATGTGGTTTAGCAATTTACCAATACTTGGGGAAGTCAGGGATGACAATTTGGCCAGCAAATTAATGGCCCTCACCAGTTCCAGGACTTCATAATGGGGGGAAAATTCACATATAAAACACCTGTTTACTGCGCATCGCTCTAAAGGAGCGCATCATGAGGGCGCATGAATTAAGGCTGCAAAAGACCTAAAAACAAAAATGTAAAAAACTGGTGGAAGCAGGAATTATACCCATTTGTTAGTTTAATATTTACGAATAAATATCCAGCCTACGCTCAACCCACGGGTCACAGCCTTGCGCAGATCCTCTAGTACCTAGGGGAATACCTGGAGGATGAGACTAAAACTGAGGCCAGGATGCCACCTCAAAAACCATATTCTTTCAGATTATGAAACAGTAAGTGAATATTGGACTGTATCCGGGGATCTCGAATAGGTATTTCGGAAATACATCCACTTGTACAAAATAGACATAGTTTGGTATTGGGGTTCAATACCACTAACTCTATAGGTGGATGATGCATATCAGCCTTAACAATTGTTGTCCAATTCCCCACCCAAAAGGGACGATGGTGGGGGGTGTGAGTCATTCTGGGGGCCGGAAAATACTTAACCCCTTAAGGTCCAGTATAAAAGATTTAAATAAAAAATTCAGTATTATAACTGGGATAAAAAGAAGGGTGTTATATTGGCAGCCATAGATTCTGAAAGATAAATATTCAGCTACCACACACCTGTTGAGAGGGTTAGGTCCTCACCCATCTAATTAAACTTAGATTAGTACCATTTAGAATGATTGGCTATTTGAGATCATCATTGGTAATTAACAATGGACAGTACCTTGGCTGCGGCCAAAATTGTAACTAATTGTCTCGCGATGTACTAGAGACATTCTGACTCAATAACCTAGTTTACAAACTGATGGGAGCTTTCAGGATGAGGAGCCACTGATATCAAGTCTGGCTGGGACGGCAGATAAAATGTGAAAGAAGCATTAACCTGCAGAGGCTGGGGGAACTGCGTTTTTTTTTAAGAATTGCTGGGTGCATTCTATGGCCTAAAGAATCTGCTCAACAAAAGCATGATTGCATGTGCAGCTTCAGATTCCCACAATACCACAGCTGGTACCCATATCAATCACATGGGTAGAATGAGGTCATTATTCTGTAACAGTCTGCCTAGCCTTATCTGGCACTGGTGCATTACAAGGTACATCTGGGTCTCAGATATTTTACCTATCAGGTAGAGATAATGCGAAAGGTGCAGACACCAGGTCCATGTAAATTCCACGACAAACATAAAATGAATTAAGAATCCAACAGTTTCAAATCATTGTTAGCTAGTATGGATTGCCAGACATAGATCTGTTGCATCTGGGTTAAATTATCATACCTGTATTCGGCATGGGAACTAAATCTAGGGGCAGTAGCGGAGGATACATTCTCGCTACATTGGGATGTAATTTTCTTACGCTTCCCCATTTCTTCCTCATTCAAATCAATGTCTCACCAAAATAGAGTATGACTACACTTAGTGTTAGTGGATTCTAACTGGTCCACACAGCATGGGGTCCCATTGGTTTGAGACAGATGACACAGCATTCATGATCATCCCAATTACAGTAAACATGTTGGTTCACACTGGGACAGGAGGAAAGTTCCCTTTACATGAGCATATTAATTTATTGATTTGTATCTTCTGACCAGACTGCTCCAGGGACCTCAGACTATTGAGTAGAACCATCGATGTGATTACGATGGTCTGGAGAGATAGTAAAACTAAAAGCAATATGTAATCTCATATTAAGAAATGGGAGATGTCCTGTTTACAGTTAAATATATCTTATCATAAGTTGCAGGCATACCGGATGTATTGGAGTTCCTGGCTACATTTGCATTTTGACAGCAGTTAAGCTATAGTACAATTTATAGTGCTAGAAGTACTTTGTCCTCCTACTTAGGCAAGGGTCCGGACAACACTCTGTCCGGATCTCATCTATTGGTGGCCGATTCAATAGGAGGTATTTTAACAAAACCCTCCCAGACATACATATTCAGAAATCTGGGATGTGAGCATAGTTCTCACACTGCTTTGGCAATGGGCTCCAATTACATCTCTGCCTTTCAGGAAGTTAAACGCTCAAAGTGATCATGTTCATGGTGCAGCATTATGGGACCAACATTGCAAAAGGTATGACTGGAATGCATTCTTCTGTAAGATGATATTGTTTTTATGCATACGATCTAATCAAACAGAGCAGGCCAGGGATGGCTGGAACCAAAATAAGCTTAAAATATACCCATTGATCTAAGACTATTGTAAGCTGAGCCAATATATCAAGGTCATCAAGAGTCCTCAAGGCTCTGAAACAGCGATGTCATCCAGCCACATAAAAACCTCATACAAAGGTGTCAGTACAAGCTATTGCTAGATGACCGAAACAGGTTGCATTTGCTGGAGTAGACACTGACCTGTTTAAAACACACCACCAGGGCAGCATCAATGTACGCAGCAAAGGCGCAGGATTTGACCAAATCCTCACCGCAGGAGTCCAGTTAAGGAACCTTTTAGGGTTTTCTGACAAACCTGTCCTCACAATGCAAAGATTGGGCAAGCTGTTTTGGGTTCTGTTTGAGTTCTCCTTTGTAATTTCCCCTGCGAAAGAAAGAGGGGTTATTACTGTTGTGTTAAATTTATTGTTTAAGACATTTATTGTATAAATTAAACAATGTTTGATACATTATTTGGTAATCCTGTGTCAACCAAGGCAGTATATCGTATGGATCTGTATCTGCGGCATGAAATCACAGAGCTTTGAAATCTTCACGTAGTCACTCACGTGACTCCGAAGTAAAATAGTAAGATTAAACGAGAACTTGCCAGTTTGAAGTTTGATCCTTATTTTATGAGGAGTTACGATGAGGGATTACGTGCCCTCCGCTCCCACCCTCATAATCTAAAGGATCATCTGGTAGTTCTAGTCTTCTAAAAGCCTTACTATGTTACTTCGGCTATTGGGTTTCTGCGTTTTCACACCACTGCTTTGAAGTATGACAAGCATGCGCTCTGGCAATGCCTCACCAAAATAGAGCAGGACTCCGCCTCAGGCGTTTTGGTGGTTCTGGACTGGCCTACACAGCCATGGTTCCCATTGGTGCTGAGAATGATGACTCAGCCATTCATGACTATCCCCAAGTGCAGTAATTTGTTGGTGCATTCAGTAACAGGAGAAAGTTATCCGTTACATGATCGTATTAATCTGTTAATCTGCAGGTTCTGACCAGACCGTTCCAAGGGCTTGGACTGTTGAGTAGGACCATGGATGTGATAACTGCAGCTTGGAGAGATGGCACTAAAAAACAATATGTGTCACATAATAAGAAATGGGAGATGTTTTGCTTACAGTCAGATATATCGATTATCTTCATACTGCAGCAAACCACTGATGCATTGGAGTTCCTTGCTACATTGCATTTTGATGAACACTTGAGCTATAGTGCCATTAATAGTGCTCGGAGTGCTTTGTCCTCCTATTTAGGGCAGTTTTCAGAACAACAATCTATCGGGTCTCATTCATGAGAGAAATCTTTAACAAGAACCCTCCTAAGCCTAGATATCCAGAAATCTGGGATGTCAGTATAGTTCTCACACTGCTTCAGCAATGGGCTCCAATTACGTCACTGTCTTTTCAGAAGTTAACAATTAAAGTGGTTATGCTGATGGCGCTAGTATCAGCGCAACGAGTTCAAACATTGCAAAAGCTATGGCTAGACAGCATGAACTCTTCCGTAGATAACATTACGTTTTATGTATATGATTTAATCAAACAAAGCAGGCCAGGAATGGGCGGAACCAAAGTAAGCTTTAAAAGCATACCCCATTGACCAAACGCTATGTGTAGTCAAGCACCTGAATCAATATATCGAGGTAACTAAGCGTCTCAGAGGGCTCTGAGACAGCATGCTCAATCGCACAAAAAAACTCATAAAAAGGTGTCAGGAACAAAACTATTTCTAGATGGTTTAAAGAACAGGTTTTTGGATTGTGCTGGAGTAGACACTCATGTGTTTAATCTCACTCCATCAGGGGCGGCATCAACATACGCAGCGAAGGCCACAGTAGTGCCTCTAGATCAAATCCTCGGGTGCCGCAGGATGGTCTAGGGAGGCGACCTTCTCAAAGTTCTATGACAAACCTGTCCTGACAGTGCAAGGTTTTGGGCATGCCTGTTTTGGGTTCAGTTTGATTTCTTTTCTAAATTTCATTTGTAATTTTACCCCCCTGGGACAGAGGGGTTATTACTGTTTTGTTTATTATTATTATTAAAAAATGTTTATTGGATAATTCGAAGCAATGTTCAATACATTATTTATTCACTACTGTGTCAACGGAAGCAGTGTGTCGTATGGAATGGATCAATGGCATGAAATCACAGAGCTTTGAAATCTTCACGTAGTCATTCACGTGACTCCGAAGTAAAATAGTAAGATTAAACGAGAATTTACCAGTTTGATCTTTATTTTATGAGGAGTTACGATGAGGGATTACGTGCCCTCCGCTCCCGGCCTTCATAATCGCAAAGATCATCTCGTAGTTCTAGTCTTCTGAGTCTTACTATAATACTTCAACTATAGTTTCTGTGTTTTCACGCCGCTGCATTGAAGTATGACGCACATGCGCCTGGTGGGGCTTCTTCACGTAATCTCTCATCGTAACTCATCGTAAAATAAAGATCAAACATCAAACTGGTATGTTCTCATTTAATCTTACTATTCTCTGCCACAGAAGGCAGTGGAGGCCAATTCATTGGATCTTTTCAAGAGAGAGATAGATTTAGCTCTTAGGGCTAAAGGAATTAAGGGATATCGGGAAAAAGCAGGAACGGGGTACTGATTTTAGATGATCAGCCATGATCATATTGCATGGCGGTGCTGGCTCGAAGGGCCAAAATGCCTACTCCTGCACCTATTTTTCTATGTTTCAAGAGAGAGTATAGTCAAGAGTGTTTAATTGTCATATGTACTGACAATGGAACATTTACATTCTTATTTACTGCAGCTTAACAGGTCCATAAATGCCAGAACAACCGGATAATAAATATAACAATCAAATAGCCAATAAATAAATAACAGTAATACTAGGTAACCATAAAAATGCAAATACAATAGGCCATTGTGAAACTAAAGGGGCTGTCCCACTTGGCGATATTTCCAGTGTCATATCAGTGTCGCCAAAAGATTTTGAACATTTCAAAATCCAGCGGCGACAAAAAAGTGGTTGCAACACTTGAAAAAACACCGCGCACCATACGTCATCACGCCACGTCATACGTCGTCACGCCGTGTATTTTTCGGTGACATGAAACATCAGTCAATGATACCGCAGTCTCCGAAAAAATCGCTGTGGGACTGGCCGTTAAAGGCACAGTTCAAAGCAGATTATAGTTACTGAGGTTAGTGTTGTGTCGTGTTCAGGTGCCTGACGATGGGAAGAAGCTGTTCTCGAACCGGGTGGACGTGGTTTCTAGGCTCCTGTACCTTCTTTCCAATGGTAGTAGCAAAAGTGCCAGGATGGTGTAAGTCTTTGATGATTTGAGGCAGTGTCTCCTATGGTAGAGAAATCATAACCTGTTATGATCTGGGTAATATCTACAGTATCTGTAGTTTCCTTCAATTTGGGACATTCAAGTTGCCACACCAGGTCATGAGACTAGTCAATATGCTCTCTATCAAACACCTGTCGAAGTTTGATAGAGTATTTGTCGATTTACTGAATCTCCTTGATCCTCTGAGGAAGTAGAGGCGTCTTTGTAATTGCATCGATGCACTGGGCCAAGGTAATGTTTTCATAAAGTCAATAATTTACCTGTGTTTAAAAGGTTTTAGCAATAGAATATTTCCCACCCTCTTAAAGTAACCATGCAGATTGCATGAGGAAGCAAAGTGCAGAAGCTTGGAAAACTGCAAGGAACTATGACCGTTTTGTAAGCTATTTTTTAGTCAATGTATGATTGTGGGATAGGATAGAGTGTAAGGGTCTCCCTTGTGTGAAATGTGTATAATTGCAAGAAGAATGTTAGAATTCCCCTTCTATAACTACAGGCACCAATTGCAATTGTCAGAGATGATTAAAATAAAGGAGCAAAGACATGAAATCAGCTGAGCCGCTGGAAGTATATCCTCTGCTTTTCCCTATTTGAAGAAGATAGATGATTCTCTGTAGGCTTCTCTCTTCCACCTACATGATCACTGGGGCATCTTCGATCATGCCATGGTACTTGTGATGAATGATTTCTGAGAGATGATGAATCACCAGCATTGTTAAGATTGTTAAGGGCTTTGGACACGCTAGAGGCAGGAAACATGTTCCCGATGTTGGGGGAGACCAGAACCAGGGCCCACAGTTTAGGAATAAGCCATTTAGAACGGAGATGAGGAAGCACTTTTTTCTCACAGAGAATGGTTAGTCTGTGGAATTCTCTGCCTCAGAGGGCAGTGGAGGCAGGTTCTCTGGATGCTTTCAAGAGAGCTAGATAGGACTCGAAAAAATGGCAGTCAGGGGATATGGGGAGAAGGCAGGAACGGGGAACTGATTGGGTGATGATCTGCCATGATCACATTGAATGGCGGTGCTGGCTTGAAGGGCCGAATGGCCTACTACTGCACCTGTTGTCTATTGTCTATTGCTAAGGTCTTGAAAAACATCAAGTTGCATGGCTCATCAGCACATTGGAAATGTGGGCAGGTCTTTGCATATTCAGAGTTTAGGGCATAAATAAATGCAATCAATGGACTTACAGAGTGTTCTCCAATAGCAATTCAACAACAACTCTCTGGCTTGGTTGTGTGGCAAGGAGTGTTGTATTTGAATGATTAACTTGTCCTCAGACAAGAGAGCCTATGAAGCTCATTAATTGATTAATTCTAATGGGTTGCTAAGTTACTCTGCCAAGGCTTTATTCGCTCCCAAGGCTTTATTGGCAGTAAACGTTGATTGACTGTCAATTATGTTCATAATTTACAATAAATATGGGTCTTATGTTCATAAATTCACAAGTTATAGGAGCAGAATTAAACCATTTAGCCAATCAAGTCTACTCCACCATTCAATCATGGCCAATTTATCTTTCCCTCGCAACCACATCCTCCTGCCATCTCCCCATAACCCCTGACACCCTTACAAATCAAGAATCTGTCAATCTCTGAGGTCACCATCTGATTAATCTAACAGAGTGAAGATCATCCTAGAGATTATACTTGCCTTATGTTGGGAGATAAAGCTGCCAATTGCATTGTGGTAAACTAATTTTCTTTATAAATTTTTCATGAAGAACGTGTTACATGGAAATCATTGTCAATTGTACCTCCATCATCATTACTTTCATGCTTAACAAGACAGTTACTGGTATGTCCTTGAGGCTCTCCTGTAATGACATGAGATACCACGGGTTCCCGGAGGGAGTCCAGTGATTTGTAACCTTCAATGAGCTCCATTCCTTGCACTGATGATGCATGGCTCAAGGGATCACTTAGGACTAAATAAGGAACTGTATGATGACATTGATTTGTCGCACATACACATTCTTTGCTGTTCATTCAGAGTAGAGGCTGCTCACAATTCTGTGACGTTGTGAGTAGTGTGCCCATGCCAGCTGCTGGCTCTATAGGACTAAGTTGTAAGTTAGCAAGTTCCTATGTAATCAGCACTAATTGAGCTAAGTTGGCTGAGCACTCGCTAGTATGGAAACTAATGCCTGGTCCTGAATGCAGCCTAATGAGTGCACATAATGATTTTGTGGTATAAAGTGAATTCAGGAATTGCTGACAAATCATTCACCTTTTTAACTTACATCATTTTCAGTACACTGGGACAGTTTAGCTGAATAATGCAGAGAATCCTTGTGAAGGCAGCAGCTTAAGAAATGGTTAAACCTATCCCAGAACATGTTTGCTTCTCATTCTCAACTTCCTGTAAGGTACATATATTGATCATGGCTTGTGGAAGATAAGATGAGGTTCATTGCAGTTGAAGAGTGCAATGATAACCTTCACCATGAAACTTTGGCCTTTTAATCCCCAAACCTTGTGATATCAAGCCAGTCTATCATTGCTGCCGTTATTACCACATTACAATTGCATGTGACGCATACCCAGATGATCTTAGTTTAGTTTTAGTTTAGTTTAGAGATACAGCGCAGAAACAGACCCTTCAGCCCGCCGAGTCCGCATCAACCTGCGATCCCGTATATTAACACTATCCTACACAAACTAGGGACAATTTACACTTATACCAAGCCGATTAACCTACAAACCTGTACGTCTTTGGAGTGTGGGAGGAAACCGAAGATCTTGGAGAAAACCCACGCAGTCACAGGGAGAGCATTCAAACTCCGTACAGACAGCACCCATAGTCGGGATCGATCCCGGTTCTCCGGCGTTGCAAGCGCTGAGAGGGCATCCATAGAGGGCAGCCCTTTATCACTATCTGCCACCATTCCTCCACTCACTCTCCTCCTACAGATGGGTTTAGATGAGCTTAGGCAAAGCGTGAGTCCTTGAAGTGATAAAGTTGAAATGGAATGGAATACTTTATTGTCACATGTCACTAGGCACAGTAAAATTCTTTGCTTGTATATCCAATGTATACAAATTGGATATACAAGCAAAGATACAAAGCATGCCGGCGGCTCCTTTTGTTCTCCCTCATAATTCTTCATTTGTAAGACACAGTACAGCTCCCAAAACCACAACGAGGGGCACGGGTGTTTCCAAGCCCCGTGACCTGCGCCTCCCGCCAACCAAGTCACATGTCCCAACCCCTAGAGCCGAGGGTTCACACCACACGTGGCTAACTACCAGGGGCCGTCACAGGACCACCCGCCCCCCCCCCCAGAACCAGAGGCACGGAACCAAACAGGAAGACGAACGAGGCGGCCGGACCTTGTGCATACATCCCCACACACAGGGGACACGCCTAGCACAGACAAACTAGGGAGCAACCAGGACGGCAGACGCCCCTGACGATGAGGCTGGGTCACCTGTACTGGCTCACTAAGGTCCAAATGGGCTGGCTTCAAACGAGCCACAGATACAGTCTCCTGCCGACCACTCATGTCCAAAACAAAAGTAGTAGGCACCCGAAAGGGACCCTCATATGGGCGGTGCAAAGGCCGGTGGGCGTCGTGGTGCAGAAAGCCGGCAGCACATGGGAAGGAGCCACGCCATGACGATACGTCGGGACAGGAGACAGGGCGCTGACCGTCTCCCGCAAACGGACCAACACAGATGACGGCGGGATTCCCCGGGAACAGTGAGCGGGACAAAGCTATAGACCAATTCGGCGGAGAACGAAGCCAAATCTTCCATCAGGGCGGTCCGAATACCCAGCAAGACCCACGGCAACTCATCCATTCGGGGCCCATGAGGCGTGCTTTCAAAGCGGCCTTGAGATGGAGGTGGAACCTCTCCACCAACCCAAGGTGAAGCTGTGTACCCAACAGGCGAGCCATTGCGGACCACAGCTCAGACGTGAACTGAGCACCCCGGTCCGAGGAAATGTCCGACACCCCAAAACGGGCAATCCAGTGGGCCAGGGGGACACGAGCACACGACAGAGCAGAGGTGTCCACGAGCGGAATGGCTTCTGGCCACCGCGTAAAATGGTCCACCGCTGTCAGAGGATACGAGACACCCCGGGATGGAGGCAGCGGCCCCACGATATCCACATGAACATGGTCAAAGCGCCGGCGAGGCACTGCAAACTCCTTCACTGGCACCCAGACGTGCCGCCGCACCTTCAATGTTTGGCACGGAATGCACGCCCGGGACCAAAGACCAACTTGCTTCTGCAAACCATGCCACATGAAATGAGCAGCCACCATCGCAACCATCACACGGATAGACGGATGGGCCAACCCATGAATAACGTCGAAAATCCGGTGACGCCAGGCAGCCGGGACAATGGGCCGCGGCTGTCCCGTAGAAACGTCGCACAGGACAGTAACACCGGAGGGACCCAATGGCACGTCGTCCAGCACCAATCCCGAAATCACAGTTCGGTAGGTTGGCATCTCTTCATCCACCCGCTGCGCGCAGCCAAGGCGGAATAGTCTATGCCCGGGGACACGTTGAGGACATCCTCAAAAGCTGGGTGGGACAGGGCGTCAGCAGCCAGGGTACACTTGCCTGCAATGTGGCAGATGTCGGTCGTGAATTCGGAAATCGACGTGAGCTGCCGCTGCTGCCGAGCAGACAGGGATCCGAAACCTTAGCGAATGCAAAGGTGAGGGGCTGATGGTCAGAACTCAGACAGCTCTGCCAGTCTAAAGATGAGGCCTACAGGAGCAGGAATGCAGACCTCCACAGGCAGGCCAAGTACAAGCTGAGAAGAGGAATCAGAGCTGCCAAGGAAAGGTACTCTGAGAAGTTGAGGAGCAAGTTCTCAGCTAATGACTCTTCTTCAGTTTGGAAGGGCTTGCAAGAAGTCACCAGCTACAAAAGGAAACCCCCTGCTCCTTGGACAATCATCAGCTGACCGACGACCTGAACGAGCTCCACCAGGGGCGCCTGGGAGATAGCTGCCCTGCCGGCAGTCTCATTTTTTCTTTATTTTTGTTATTTTCAAAGTCAAGTCAGTCAAAAGAGTTTATTGTCATGTGTCCCTGACAGGACAATGAAATTCTTTCTTTGCATAGCACAACAGAACATAGTTGGCATTGACTACAGTTATACACTTAAAAACACACATTAATTAATAAATTAATAAAGTGCAAATAACAGATGGAGGGGTATTAATGTTCAGAGTTTTGTCCGAGCCAGGTTTAATAGCCTGATGGCTATTGGGAAGTTGCTATTCCTGAACCGGGTTGTTGCAGTTCTCAGGCTCCTGTACCTTCTACTCAAAGGTAGCAGGGAGATGAGTGTGTGGCCAGGGTGGTGTGGGTCCTTGATGATGCTGCCAGCCTTTTTGAGGCAGCGACTGTGGTAGATCCCCTCGATGGAAGGAATGTCAGAGCCGATGATGGACTGGGCAGTGTTTACTACTTTTTGTAGTCTTTTCCTCTCCAGGGCACTCAAGTTGCCGAACCAAGCCATGATGCAACCGGTCAGCAAGCTCTCTACTGTGCACCTATAGAAGTTGGAGAGAGTCCTCCTTGACAGACCGACTCTCCGTAATCTTCTCAGGAAGTAGAGGCGCAGATGAGCTTTCTTAATAATTGCATCTGTGTTCTCGGACCAGGAAAGGTCTTCACAGTTGTGCACGCCCAGGAATTTGAAGCTCTTGACCCTTTCAACCATCGACCCGTTGATATAAACGGGACTGTGGGTCCCCATCCTACTCCTTCCAAAGTCCACAATCAGTTCCTTGGTTTTGCTGGTGTTGAGGGCCAGGTTATTGTGCTGGCACCATATGGACAGTCGCTCGATCTCTCTTCTGTACTCCGACTCATCCCTATCAGTGATACGTCCCACTACAGTGGTGTCGTCAGCGAACTTGATGATGGAGTTCGCACTGTGACCGGCTACGCAGTCATGAGTATAGAGTGAGTACAGCAGGGGGCTGAGCACGCAGCCTTGAGGTGCTCCCGTGCTGATTGTTATCGAGTCTGGCACATTTCCACCAATACGAACAGACTGTGGTCTGTGAATGAGGAAGTTGAGGATCCAATTGCAGAGGGATGTGCAGAGACCCAGTTCTGCGAGTTTGGTAACCAGCTTGGAGGGGATGATTGTGGGCCAGCGAGATCGCGTCCACCGTTGATCTGTTGTGGCGGTAAGCAAACTGCAGTGGGTCCTGGTTTTTGTCAAGGTAGGAGTTGATTTGCGCCATGATCAACCTCTCAAAGCACTTCATCACCACAGGCGTTAGTGCCACTGGTCGATAGTCATTGAGGCACGTCACCTTGCTCTTCTTGGGCACCGGTATTATTGATGCCCTTTTGAGGCAGGTGGGAACCTCAGACCTCAGAAGTGACAGGTTGAAAATGTCCGTAAAATCTCCAGCCAGTTGGTCCGCACAGGTTTTTAAAACACGACCAGGTATGCCATCAGGTCCAGATGCTTTTCGAGGGTTCACCCCTCTGAAGGATTTCCTGACGTCGGCCTCTGTGACTGAGACTGAAATACCATCACAGCGAATGGGGGCTCGGAAAGGCACATCGGTGTTCTCCCTATCAAAGCGTGCGTAAAATGCATTGAGCTCATCAGGGAGTGATGTATCGCCGACATCCGAGCTGCCTCCTGATTTTGCCTTGTAGGAGGTGATTGCATTCAGTCCCTGCCAAAGCTGCCAAACATCTGTCTCATCCTCCAGTTTGGAGCAGAACTCCCTTTTGGCCTTTTTGATTGCCTTACCAAGGTCGTATCTGGACTTCGTGTAGACCACTGTATCATCAGACATGAATGCTTGGTGTCTGGTCTTCAGAAGAGTGCGGATCTCAGAGTTCATCCAAGGTTTCTGATTGGGAAACACTCGGAAGGATTTGCAGGGATGCAGTCCTCCACACATTTCTTAATGAAGTCTGTAACGACTGTGGCGTATTCATTCAAGTCCGTTGCCGATTCCTTGAACATTTCCCAGTCTACAGACTCCAAACAGTCCCTGTAGTTGTTCCTCTGCCCCCCCCCCCTGACCAGCACTGTACTGTCCTCACATCTGGTGCGCTCTTTAATTGCTGCCTGTAGGCAGGAAGAAGCAGCACCGCAGTGTGGTCGGATTTACCGAAGTGAGGGCGAGGGATAGAGCGGTAGGCATTCTTGATGGTGGTGTAGCAGTGGTCGAGGGTGTTTGGTCCCCTGGTGCAGCAGGAGACATGTTGGTGGAACTTAGGGAGCGATTTCTTGAGGTTTGCCTTATTGAAGTCCCCAGCAATGGTGGTAAAAGCCTCGGGGTAAGATGTCTGGTGTTTGTTGACCACGGCGTGCAGCTCCTCCAGTGCCAGACGGACGTCTGCCTGGGGTGGGATGTAGACCGCGGTCAGGATGATGGAGGTGAATTCCCTCGGAAGGTAGAAGGGATGGCACTTCACCACCAGATGTTCGAGATGTGGAGAGCAGGAGTTGGACAGGACTGCCACGTCTGAGCACCACGCAGAGTTGACCATGAGGCAGACGCCCCCTCCTCTCCCTTTCCCCAGATGCCAGTGTACGGTCCATGCGGTGGATGGAGAACCCTTCAGGCTGGACCGCTGAGTTTGGGGAGCTGGGGGTGAGCCATGTCTCTGTGAAACAGAACACACAGCATTCCCTCAGCTCCCTTTGATAAAGCAGTCTTGCCCTTAAGTCCTCCACTTTATTTTCAAGGGACTGTACATTGGCCAGTAGGATAGTAGGGAGAGGGGGTCGAAGTCCCCTGCGCTTCAGTCTGACCTGAAGTCCTGCCCGCCGGCCACGTTTCCGGACACAATGGAGGCTTCCCCTTTGTTTCCAGGTACTGTGTTTCCTGTACCTGCTGTTTCTACGGACCAGCGCTGGAACGGGAATTCCTTCACAGGCGGCAGCTCCAGCTCCGTAACGAACGGGGTTCCCTCAAAGTCAGCAGCTCCAGCTTCATTTTTTCTGGGATATCCAGCCCGTCGGCTCTGGAGGTCATCCTGGGGTTTCCAGGTGCCGTACCTGGGTTCCTCAGTCGGGTCGGGAGTTTTACAGCCGGCGTAGGAATGTATAAAGTCCGGGGCTCCCGCAGCTGCGAGAGATTGCGAAATTTCCAGCGCTTTCAGCTACCCAAACAGCCTGTCTGAAACGGCACCGATTACTGCCTTTTCCCTAATGCAGGTGAGTTGATAGAAGTTGTAGGTAATTCTTTTCTGTTCTGGTGCTCCGCAAAAGTCGCCGCAGGCAGGCGCCATCTTATATTTTAGTGCATTAAAAGTTTGTTTTAATGTTCTTTGGTTTGTTTTATGTGGGGGGAGGGGGGAGGGGATTGGGGGCAATTTTTTCAGGTTCGTACCTTCCCGGAGATGTGATCAATTTTCGGATCACATTCTCCGGGCTCTGCGGCCGACCATCGATGGAGCTGGAGGCCTCCTCGGATTGTCATAAGCCCCAGCATGGGTATGGACTTAACATCGGAGCTGATCCCTTGCCTGGGATCGCTCGCACTGCGACCACCACGGACTTACCATCAAGCTCGCAGTCGGCAGAGGCTAATCGGGAAGCTCCAATGTCGCAGAAGGCTCGACCAGCCCCGACGCGAGGTTCAACCTAGGCCTGCACTTCATCCTCCAGCACCTAGGCAAGGATTTTGTTTGTTGATTTTAGCTTTTCATTCAACACCATTGTGCCCGAGCTATTACACTCCAACTTGGCAGTGCCTAAACCCCTCTGTCAGTGGATCACCAACTTCCAGACAGACAGGATGCAGCATGTGAGGTTGGGAAAGCACATCTCGGACCCACAGATCCTCAGCATAGGAGCACCGCAAGGCTGCGTACTCTCACCTCTCCAACCCTGATTGGACTGGGATGATCTTGATTGGGGTACAGATTGGGGATCATCAGCCATGATCACATTGAATGGCGGTGCTGGCTTGAAGGGCCGAATGGCTTCCTCCTGCACCTATTGTCTATTGTCTATTGACTGATCCAAGATGAGGTGGAATCTGCCTACAGACAGGAAGTGACATAGCTTTATAACAACCTGGAGCTCAATGCTCTTAAGACAGTAGAATTGATAGTAGACTTTGGGAGAGCTCCCCCTCCCCTCCCCCCACTCACCATCAACAAAACCCGTCACATCTGTGGAGTCTTTTACGTTCCCTGGAACCATCATCTCCAAGGATCTGAAATGGGGGGGCCACCATCAACTCCACAGTCAAAAGATGTACTTCCTGTTGCAGCTGAGGAAACACAATCTGACACAAGCAATGATGGTCCAATTCTATATGACCACTGTCGAGTCTGTCCTCACTTTCTCCATAATGGTCTGGTTTGGCTCAGTCACCAAGCATAACATCCGGAGGCTGCTGCGAATCGTCTGATCAGCTGAGAAGGTTGACAAAACTGCTGGAGAAACTCAGTAGGTGCAGCAGCATCTATGGAGTGAAGGAAATAGGCACCATTTCGGGCCGAAACACTTCTTCAGACTTTTCGATTTTCCAGCATCTGCAGTTCCTTCTTAAACAGCTGAGAAGGTTGTTGGCTGCAACCTTCCCTCCATTGACGAACTGTACATCGCAAGGGCCAGGAAGTGAGCAGATAAGGTCATCTCTGACCCCTCTCACCCTGGCCACAAACTCTTTGAAGCACTTTCCTCTGGAAGGCGACTCCGGACTGTCAAAATCGCCACAGCCAGACATAAAAACAACTTTTTTTCCATGAGTAGTAGCTCTACTCAATAACCAAAAGTCAGTAGCCTCCTTTTGCTCTGGTATTTTACTTCATTCACATGTTTAAGCTATAATGTTTTATTATTAACGTTTTATGTGTCATTCTTAATTGTTACTATATGTCGTGTTGTAATTTGCGAGCGGAGCACCAAGGCAAATTCCTTATATGTGTACATACTTGGCCATAAACATTCATTCATTCATTCATTCATTCATTCATTCATTCATTCATTCATTCATTCATTCATTCATTCATTCATTCTTCCCCTCCCCCATCACGGTGGTCCATCCATTGTTCTTTCCCCCCCCCCCTCATGGCAATCCCCCCATGCCGGGTCTTCCATTGTTCTTTCCCCCCCCCCCCCCCCCCCCTTCACAGTGGTTCCCCCACGCTCTCATCGACCGTCGACCACTTGTTACAGAGTGTCCTGCAAAGGCACATGATAACGTATCCAGCCCTCAGTAGAGTATTATGGAGCCTAAAGGCACTCTCCACTGGTGTTCTGGTTTCCCCCTCAACAATGATGGCACAGGCTTGCTAGACGGAGCATGGAAAGTTCTTAGAAGCTAGCCCAGTCCATCACATGCCAGCCTCTACTTGGCTTGTTGCTGAAATACTTGGGCGTTTTTACGGACTGCCGAAGAATAGGGGTCATGCTAACTTCCTGGGGGAATGGATTTCACTATCAGAATATTCCTCTCTTGTTCGTAGATGAATGTTAACATCATTCTAAAGTTCATGGAGTGAGAGTGAACACACATTTCGGCATCTGCATACAATGGTGTCTGTCTTGCGCTTCTTGTGCTTCTTGTGTGTGGAAAGATTGGTGAAAACAGGGCCGCGATGTGAACATTCTTTCCTTGAACGGAAACCCTCAAATCTCACAATTCTGTGTCACACTCTGTTCCACCATCTCTGCTAAAGGATATAGTTTGCTTTTCTTGAGTAGAGATCATCCTATTGCTGAAGTGTCAAGAAACCTCACGTTTTTGGCTCAAATTATCCAAAGCTTGTGAGGTTCGTGCTAACAAGGATCTTGATCTCTGCAGGAAAAATAATCCAGGCACAGGTGCTAAGCAGGACTCTACCTGCAGACCAGGGGCGGAAAACCCGGGGGGACCAGAGGGGACACGTCCCCTCCATGTTTTGAGAGGTGGGGGACATCCCACCTCATGCGCCTCATCCACATGTCTGTGACCAGGATCGATCCCGGCCGGGTCTCCTAAACTGTCCCGTCCCCACCCGAGTAACCCCCCCCCCCCACCCCCACGGGTGGCCAGAGATGTCGGCAGTCAGACGGGCGCGGAGCCCCCAGGCCCACAGCCAGCGCTAAACACAGCTCACTATGTCTGTCCAGCTAAGTGAACCTGCCAGGGCTTGTGGGAAATATGGCCAGCGCGGAGAAGCAGCGCTGGTGTCCCGTCTGTCCAGACAGGGCTGTAGTTAACCCGGCGAGACATGCAGAGCTGAGCTGCATTTAGCGCTGGAGTGAGCCTCCGAGGCCTCGCGCATGTGTGGGTGAGTGTGCGCATGCGCGCGCGGCTGCCAAAACATTGTGTCCCCCCTGTCCCCTCCATGTTTTGATAGTGATTTTTGATAGTCTTGATAGTTTTGATAGTCTTGATGTTTGATAGTCTTGATGTTTTGATAGTCTTGCTGCAGACAATCACTTTCACCACCTACACAAAACCATCAGTATCTGGATACATTGCTCCTTGCAGAACTGGAGACAAGAGTGTTCTTTCCAGTATAATTATGGAGCACTGTCCTCTTCTCCTAAGGGATGCCATGGCAAGACAGCTGTGTATCCATTGTCAGTCCCTTAGCTCCTGTTGGTGCAGCATACTGAGCAATACTGAAGCACTTAGTGGCAACATGAGATAACTGGACAAAACAACACAATTTACACCATTTACCTAATTAGCATCATTGTCAACTGAATTTCCAGGCAACTCTATTTCATTCTGATGGTAATGCACGGGGTCAATTTAAAACCTGGAGTTATTATTATCTTGCCTTTTTTGGGAGTTGATTGATCCTTAGGACAGATTAAATTCCTTTATTTTATTGATTTTGTCTTTAAATATATTTATAAAGTTCATTAAACCATAATGGGTGCATGGAAAATCAAGAAATCAGGATTAGGTTGGCAGGTCTTTTAGAAAATTTGGCTTGGCATGATAATCGGTGTAACCTATCTTTCTGCTATAAATTTTAATAATTCCATTCTACTGTTGAATGGGTGGAGACTATGTAAAAGAGCAAAAGCACTGACACCAACTGATGAAACAAAGCTATTATAACATAATTTAATTAGCTTAGTTTGCAACAAACATGTTGCTTTCAGAATTGCAATTAGTCTGAATTGCTTCCAGTTACACTTTAGCAGCCTATTAATGTGTTCTTTGGTTGATCGATGTTCACTTTTCACATATTTATGTATAATTTAGTTTTTGCTGATGTGATTGCCGTTCTCATTATCGCATGTTGACTTTATAGTTCAATATATGCAATGTAAAAACAAGCATTTCCATATATGTGAAAATGCTAAAATATTCAATTTCTTTATGTGATGCCTGTAAAGATAACATTAAAATTGACGGAGAGATATTTTGCAGAGTATGTGCACATTTATTTGCATTTCCATCAGTGACATATAGTTCATTTGGGCTATCCTAGCTTATAATGGATGAAGAATTTAGAGAATATTATGCACTCAATAAAGTTTGTCATGTAATTTGTGATCATACAAAGCAAAATGCAATAAGTTGATTTATGAATGTAACTTGCAAGTGAAATAACTGAAATGGGACATGGCAAAAAGTGACTGCCTCCTTGGGAGCTAAAATAGGAAAAGCCATCTTTCTCTTTAGACTTGAGCATCAGCTCAAATCATTTCCTCAATGAGCACTGTTAGTCAGGAATTATTACATTTGTGAAATAAAATAAGTGTTGAAATAGAATATGCCTCTGGAATGTGACCATCTGTTGACAAGTTGTAAGAAGATCAAGGAAATTTTCATATTGGACCTCCTGCACCTCTTGGATCCTATGTGCATGAACATGGCTATATATGTCAACCATATACAGGAATATTATTGTTCAGCTTTCGTGACTGTCTTCCAGCTGTGGGCAATAAAATAAACAAAAGTAGAAATAGAAATGCCTTGAGTGAGTGACATTCAAAAAATTAACAAACGTTTGCACATGAGCGCAATTATGTTACCACTAATGTGATGCCTTCTTATAAATAACGTTTGAGATGTTTGGTGTCTTTCAATGGGACATTTGAATATCACACTTTGTATGAAGCACTGAATGGGACAAATTTACATTTAGTTTCTTCTCAAAATTCTTACTGCAAAGTTTGCTCTGACTTATTTTAACAAGTTAGCAATTTAATAAAATGGCAGGCAAAGTGATTTTGAAAGTGTGTGTGAAGCACGCAATCAGGGTGTGAATCTTAAGAATCATGACTCCATTTGCATGTGATTACAGCTCCAGGGAGTGATTTCAGTTTATGGATAAGTTGGACATGCATCCAAAGGAACGTTCTTGATTGTCACTGATTTCAATTTGACTAGCGAATTGTCAGAGTGAAGTTTGCTATTTAGTGAAGCAGTTCATCCTTAAAAACCATAATACAACATTTCCAAGGGGACAGAGAAGAATCAGTCTCGGACACCAGCTGGTAATATGACTTTTCCCAATGCCCAAGATTGTCCAATGCATTGATGGGGATACCAATAGGTAAACAGCATGTCCATTTCTAGATGCTAAGAGATCTTATTGTAAGGTACATGGTGTCCGAACAAAAACCTCCTTATCAAATGATGGGCCTTCTTTTGACCCAGTCTTAGTTTAGTTTAGTTTACAGGTACAGCATGGAAACAGGACCTTCGGTTCACGCCGACCAACGATCCCTGTAAACTGCACCATCCTACACAGTAAGGACAATTTGCAATTTTTTTTACCGAAGCCAAATTAACCTACAAACTTGTATGTCTTTGGAGTGTGGGAGGGAACCGGAGCACCTAGAGAAAACCGGCGTGGTACAAACTCCGTACAGATGGCGCCCATAGTCAGGATCACACCCGGGTCTCTGCCGCTGTAAGGCACCAACTCTACCGTTGCACCACCCCGTCATTATCATTCACCAACTTTTAATTTTCTAAATTGGTATTTGGTTATATAATTTGCCTCTAGAACATAGAGCAGAGAACAGGGCAGCACAGGAACAGGCCTTTCAGTTCACAATTCCAGTGCTGAACAAGATGCCAAGATTAACAAATCTCATCGAAGATAGACACAAAATGCTGGAGTAACTCAGCGGGACAGGCAGCATCTGCATAGAAGGAATGGGTGACGTTTCGGGTTGAGGCCCATCAGACTGAATCAGTGGAGGGGGAGATACACAGATAAGGAAGAAGGTAACAGTAAAGCAAACAGACATAAAATGCAAATGGGGACAGTATGACTAGTTGGAGAACTGGGAAGGGGGGAGGGATGGAGAGAGAGAGCAGGCAAAGGTTACTTGAAGTTAGAGAAGTCAATATTCATACCGCTGGGGTGTAAGCTGCCCAAGTTAAATATGAGGTGTTGTTCCTCCAATTTGCACTGAGCCTCACTCTGACAATGGAGGAGGCCCAGGACAGAAAGGTCAGTATGGGAATGGGAGTGTTGAGCAACTGGGAGATCGGGTAGGTTTAGGCGGACTGAGCGGAACTAATCTCATCTATCTGCTCATAATTCATATCCCTCCATTCTCTTAATATCCATGTACTGAATTTAAATCCTCTTAAACTATGGTATTGTATCTCCCTCCACCACCACTCGCAGCAGGTTTCAGCACCCACTACCCTCTGTCTAAAAATCTTTGACATTTCCACCCTGGAAAAAGTGTTCTGACAGTCTGCACTATCAATGCCTCTCATAAATTATATATTATATTTCTTACAGGTGTCCCCTCAACCTCTGACATTCCTGAGGAAACAAACCAAGCTGTGTCTGACCTCTCCTTGTAGGTAATACCCTGTAATCCAGGCAGCATTGTGATAAACCTCTTTTGCACCCTCTCCAAAGCCTCCACATTCTTCCTGGAGATGTGATGACCGGAACTGTACACAATATTTCCATATTTAGTCTCTGTTTAGATATTTAAGCAAAACATGTTGGGATGTTAACCTGCTTTAACATATTCTAACAATGGTCAATAGATATGGAGACAAATGGGCAACTTGTGTATCCCTCGATTTTATTTACCATTGTGCATTTCTTTCTTTTAAAATCTTTTTATTAGTTTTTTTTCCAAAAACAAAAACAAAACAAAAACAAAACAATAAGAATAATGATAAACATAGCAATGATATTGATACATAGGGATCAGGATTACATTAATAACGGGTATAACCTAAATATGAGTCCAGTGTCAAAATACACATTGAATATAGACCTCCTGGTCTCTATGTAAATATAGTTAAATGTTAGAAAAGAAAACCTATATATATATAAAAACAATTAAAAAAAGATGAAAAGAAAAAAAAAGAGAAAACAGAGAAAAAAGGAAGAAACAAAACCCCCCCTAAACTAGAAAAAAAGCAAAACAGAATCTGAGCTGAGAATTTCAACAATTTAAGTCCCTGTTTGTCGTCATGTCCGTTCCACCGTATAAAGGTAAAATATTTTTTATAATGGTTGGAGAGGGAACAAATTATGTTGTGTGAAAATGTTGAATAAATCTTCCCCAAGTCTTATCAAATTTAACCAAGGGTTCAACACTGTCACTCCTGATTTTTTCTAAATGTAAACATGTTATCGTTTCAGAGTACCAATGGAGTGTGGTTGGAGGGCTAGAGTATTTCCATTTAAATAAAATGGATCTTCTGGCGATTAATGTGGTAAAAGCAATCAGCCGATGGGCGGAAAGGGACAAATGAATAGAATCTAACATTGGTAGCCCAAAATTGCAGTAATAGGATGAGGTTATAAATCAATACCTAAAACTACAGAAATAGTATCAAAGGTTTCTTTCCAATATTTTTCCAAAAATGGGCAGGACCAAAACATATGGGTCAGTGAGGCCACTTCAGAGTTACATCTGTCACAGGTAGGATTTATATGACCATAAAAATGCGCTAACATATGAACTCTGTGAACCACCTTGAATTGTATCAGAGCGTGTCTTGCACACATTGAGGAAGTATTAACTAATTGAAGAATTCTCCCCCATTTCTCTATAGATAGGGAAATTTGGAGTTCTCTTTCCCAGTCATTCTTAATTTTATCAAATATATATATTTGTAATTTCAAAATCAACTCATAAATAGTCGTTATTAATCCTTTCCGATAAGGGTTCAAATGTAATTTTTTTCCAAGATTTCAGTTTGATGTGGTAATGGAAAAAAGGGTAGAGTAGCCTTCAAAAAATGTCCAATTTGTAAATATCTAAAAAAGTGTGAATTAGGTAAATATATTTATTGGAGAGTTGTTCGAAAGACGTAAAACAACCATCCAAAAACAAATCACGAAAAGCTACTAATCCCTTCCTCTTCCATAACAGAAAAGCTTGATCAGTATTAGAAGGTTGGAAGAGAAAATTAGATACGATGGGACTCGATAAGATAAAATCATTCAATCCAAAAAACGTACAAAATTGAAACCATATTCAAAATGTATGTCTTATTATTGGGTTAGTCGTATATTTATTCAATCTCGTAATTGTGAAAGGTAATGAGGCCCCTAGAATAGAAGCCAATGATAGCCCTTGCATAGAATCATGTTTAAGATTTATCCATCCTGGGCATTGGGTATCTTCTAAATCTTTTGTCCAAAACTTTAAATAACGAACATTAACTGCCCAATAGTAGAATCTGAGGTTTGGCAGTGCCAAACCACCGTCTTTTTTTGATTTCTGTAAGTATTTTTTACTTAGTCTGGAATTTTTATTCTGCCATATATATGAAGAAATTTTGGAATCATTAATATGAAAGAGAGATGAGGCAATCGTCTGAAATAAATACAAAATACAAATATTTAGGTAAGATAAACATTTTAATAGCATTGATTCGGCCAATTAAAGATAAGGACATTGGTGACCATTTAGTAAACTGCTGTTTGATATAGTCAATTAAAGGCATAAAATTAGCTTTAAATAAATCCTTGTGTTTCTTGGTAATCTCAATACCCAAATAAGTAAAACTTTTGGTAGTCAATCTAAGTGGAAACTGTCCATAATTTGAAACTGGAATGTTTAATGGAAAAAGCTCACTCTTACTAAGATTTAGTTTATAACCAGAGAAACTACCAAATTGATTAAGTAGTGCTACTATTTCTGGAATAGATTTATCAGGATTAGAAATGAATAATAACAGATCATCTGCATAAAGAGATAGCTTATGTGTCTTATTCCCACAGACAATACCAAAAATAATAGGAGATTCCCTAATAGCGGTGGCCAAAGGTTCCAAAGCAATATCAAACAGTAAAGGACAGCCCTGTCTAGTACCTCGAAAGAGCCTGGAAAAAGGGGAGCTCTGATTATTGGTAAGCATGAGGTATATAATATATCAGCTTGATCCAAGAAATAAATTTTGGCCCAATCTTAAATTTTTCAAATGTATTGAATAAGTATTCCCATCTACTCTATCAAACGCTTTCTTGGCATCAAGTGAAATGACAGATTCTGGGGTTTTATTTGACGCTGTATATACGATATTCATTAATCTCCTAATGTTAAAGTATGAGTAACAATTTTTAATACAACCCGTCTGATCTTCAGAAATAATTTGCGGCAAAATATTTTCCAATCTCATAGCCAATATTTTGGAAAGAATTTTGGAATCTACATTTAACAGTGATATAGGTCTATGTGATGTCACTTCAGTGGGGTCTTTATATTTTTTAAGAATTAAAGAAATAGATGCTTCATAAAAGGATTGTGGTAATTTATTCATTAAAAAGTCTTCTTTAAAAACCTTGCATAGCCAGGGAGACAATAAACTTGAAAAATACTTTAAAAATCCTACTGTAAACCCATCTAAACCGGGAGCTTTACCAGAATTCATTGAAAGGATTGCTTTCTGTATTTCTTCCTCCGTGATGGGTTCATCTAACAACAGAGACTCATTATGTGGTAAATTTGGCAAGTTCAGTTTCTTTAAAAACTCGTGCATTATATTGGAATCAGTAGGAAATTCTGATTGGTATGGGGAGGTATAAAATTCCTGAAAGGATTTATTAATTTCATCATGGTCTACAGTTAGTGTACCATCCCGTTTACTCACTTTAGTAATCTGACGTTTGGCCGACACCGCTTTCAACTGATTAGCGAGTAATTTACCAGATTTGTATATACAATTGACTTTTGGTTTTAAGTAGCTGGTTCTCAATCGGTGATACTAATAACAAATCATATCTCAATTGAAGTTCAACTCTATTCTTATAGAGCTCTAAACTAGGAGCTTTTGAATATTTTTTATCAATTTATTTAATCTCATCAGCCAACCATTCTGCATTTCTATTCACTAAAAATGCTGAAGATCTGCTTCCAGAATTGTCCATTTTAAAGATTCTGAATCTTTCCCTGTATCTCAACATGTGTTTACATATTGGATTGAACAACAAACATGGATCCCCATGACATCCCCCACCTTTAGACTATGATATTACCAACTAAAAGGCATAAAGTGTATTTGACTTACAATTGCCAGGCTTCACAGCAAATAAATGGCGTTGTCGTGATAACAAAGTAAAAGACACAGTGGCAATTTCCCAAATCCTTAAGCTTTCAATTGCAGATCCAAAGATCTATTTAAAACTGTTAATTATTTTAAAGATTTATTGTGTTCATTTTAATTAAATATCTTCAGTGCCAAGAACAATAAAACCTGATTTCTAAAATCACGTGTACTTCTTACCATTACATCGTTGCGATTCATTGTGAGTCCATCAGATCCTTAGAGTTATGTTAACACAGCAGCAGAATATCCAAGCAAGTTCAGAATTTGGAGCTATTGAATATTAATTCTAAAACATTGATAATGACAATGGTTTGGTATTCGGAAAGAACTCCTGCAGTTACAAGCTCCACTTAATTCATTTTATCTCATGCTCTGAGTGACATTGCATTGCTCTTTGATTGCTAGCAGTTCAGGTACGTGGTTAATCCATTTGACATGCAGATTAACAAATGGACAAAACCACAATGCCTGCTCCACTCTGCAGCATCTATTCTCAGTTTCCCTGTGGTTTGCTGCAGTTTTTTAAATCAATGTCATTTTGAGTAATTAAAGCATACTTATCCTACAGTCTGAAAACATACAGCTAGCCAAGAGATCAGTGAAGTTCAGTAACTCCATAAATGCATCCTCCCAACATCATAGTCATGCATCATTATCACACATGCTCAATGGATTTATATCTCACATATGAATAGCAGATGTTGTGAAACTCATTGTGCTGTCCCCTAATAAGAACCATGAACCATTTACGTTTCCCGAATAGCATTGTTACAAAGAGTAACAATAAAATTCTTCCACTGATTTAAGCAGCTGTTTTTGACAGTCAATACCAATGGAATAAAACCTACAATTTGGTTTATTGTCAACTAATTTAATATCATAATTTGCAGTCAAAATAATGTGAGGGAAATGGCGTTCATTATTATTTATGTGAAAGTTACACCACAACTGAGTCACATTTATTGTAAAATATTCAAATATTGCTGCCTGAGTTGTGCTGATCTGATATTGGATTTTGCAAAATAAGTTTTCTCACTAGCTTATCGTTAAAATGTATTGAATAGTGTGAATTTTCTGCATGTGTATTTCAGATCTGAATTACACTCATCATAGATTATAATATTTTATCTAATTTTAAAAAACATTTTACTAATGCCTTGATAGTTATTGTCTATAAACCTTCTCCAGCACTCTAGGTGATAACGACAAGTATGGAATTCGATGCTTTCAGCTAACAAGTTCTGATGGAGATTTTTTTAATATAGAATATCATAAAAAATGTATATTATATATATAGTTTTTCAGCCTTAAAGAACCTTTCACTTTTGTTATGTTTCTGTTTATACTTAATTTGATTAATCTATATCGGTATCACATTCGGAGATATTGAACAATAACTGGTAAATTAAAATAAAAAAGATAAACACGACATGCTGGACAAACTCAGAGGGACAGGCAGCATCTCAGGAGAGAAGGAATGGGTGACGTTTCGAGTTGAGACCCTTCTTCAGACTGGAGTTGTAAATCTTCTCTGCACTCTTTCCAGCTTAATGGCATCTTTCCAAAAACAAGGTCACCAAAACTGATGAAATAGTCCAAATGCTGTCTCAACGTTAACTTGTACAATTGTAACATAATGTTACAACTTCAGTACTCAGTTCCATGACTGATGAAGTCCTTTTATAATTTTATAAGTTTATATGTTTCTATAAGATCCCCCTATAAGATTACACAATGTTCTACAAGATTACACAATACTCCCGAATAAACTGGCCTGTTACTGGATGCCCATATGTCTAATTCATGGTGTGAGCATATCTATTCAGTGGTCCTCCTTTGATACCATATGATCAACTTGTGTTTTGTCTACTAATTTGAGGAAGGACATCCTTGTGATTGAGGCTGTGCAGCGTAGTTTCACGAGATTGATCCCTGGGATGGCGGGACTGTCATATGAGGAAAGATTGAAAAGACTAGGCTTGTATTCACTGGCGTTTAGAAGGATGAGGGGGAATCTTAAAGAAACATATAAAATTATAAAATGACTGGACAAGCTAGATGCAGGAAAAATGTTCCCAATGTTGTGCGCGTCCAGAACCAGGGGCCACAGTCTTAGAATAAAGGGGAAGCCATTTAAGACTGAGGTGAGAAAAAACGTTTTCACCCAGAGAGTTGTGAATTTGTGGAATTCCCTGCCACTGAGGGCAGTGGAGGCCAAGTCACTGGATGGATTTAAGAGAGAGTTAGATAGAGCTCTAGGGCTAGTGGAATCAAGGGATATGGGGAGAAGGCAGGCACGGGTTATTGATTGGGGATGATCACAATGAATGGCGGTGCTGGCTCGAAGGGCCAAATGGCCTCCTCCTGCACCTATTTTCTATGTTTCTATGTTTCTATGACTCAGACTCTGTCATGGATGTGCAAGGAATGGAAGTATATGGATCGCCTGAAGATAGAGAAGATCAGTCTAGCCTGGCATCATGTGGGCCGAAGGGCATGTTCCTGTGATGTGTTGTTCTACTCTATGCTCTATGTGTCTGCCATTGAATCATCGGCATCATTATTTTCATTGATATGTGTTGGGTGTTGGGTGTTTCTGGAATGGGCAGTATTTATTGTCATCCATAATGGGCCTTGAGAAGAAGTGGAAAGTCTCTTCTCAACATTGTTTCAATGAAGTAATTTCACAATGTTGCTAGGCAGAAGGGGTTGCAAGATATAGATCCAGCATTAAAGAAAAAGTAGAGCTATGTTTCCAAATCAGGATAGCGTGGAACCTCGAGTGTATGCCAGATATAGTATTCCATGGCACCTGCTGGTCTTGTCTGTCTTGTCTGCCTTGGTGGTAGGGATGACAGTTTGGGAGATGCTTTCATAATAGCCCAGACAAATAACTGCGATGCATTTTGTAAATGGTGCATCACTGCAGAAATTGTGCTCCTCTGGTAGAGGGAGTGAACACTTAAAATGATGGGATGCCAAACAAGCTAGCTTCTTTTCTTGGATTCAGACTGATTGAATTAATTGAAAGATACAGCATGGAAAAAGACCATTCGGGCCGCATTGACCATCAATCACCCATTCACACTAGTTCCATGTAATCCCACATTCGCATCTGCGCCCTATACTCTAGGGGCAAAATTTACAGATGCCAACTAACCTGCCAACCCACACATTCTGGCATAAGGGAGGAAACCAGAGAGCCCAGAGGAAACCCACGCAGTCACCTGGGGAATGTGCAAACTTCACACAGACAGCAGCTGGGATCTCACATACCTCCTTTAATGGGGCAACCAGAACTGCACACAATACTCCGTGCGACCTAACCAAAATCCTATAAAGTTGCATTATCCCCATTTCTTGCTTTCCTTTTGGGGGGAACGTCATTTATAAACCAGTGGAAGATAGGTGAGCCAAGAACAGTGCTCTGACGAACTCCAGCAACGATATCCTGCAACTTGGATGAATGATCTCTGAGAACTACAACCATCTTTCTTCATGTCATTTATGCCTCAAAATAAAGGAGTGCCATCTACTGTATCCGCTGTTCCAGGTGTGGACTCCTATATATTTACAGTACCAAGCACAGGCTTGCCGATCGTTTCGCTGAACATCTCCACTCAGTCCGCCTTAACCCACCTGATCTCCTGGTTCCTAACTCCCCCTCCCATTCCCACACTGACCTTTTTGTCCTGGGCCTCCTCCATTGCCAGTGAGGCCCAGTGCAAATTGGAGGAACAACGCCTCATATTTCGCCTGGGCAGCCTACACCCCAGCAGAATGAATATTGACTTCTCTAACTTCAAGTAACCCTTGCCTTCCCTCTCTCTTCATCCCTCCCCCTTTCCAATTCTATGACCAGTCTGAATGTCCTTGTTTACATTTTTGCTTCTCTTTCTGCTTTGTTGTTACCTGCTCCTAGCTAATAATGATCTATTCTACAAAGTCCTTGACCACCATCTCCTTTGACTTGTTTTCATACCTTACACATCCTTATCTCTGTATCCCTCTCCCCTGACTCAGTCTGAGGAAGGGCCACCCATTCCTTCTATCCAGAGATGCTGCCTGTTTGCTGAGTTACTCCAGCTTTGTGTCTATCAAAGGAGTGCATTGTCTTGATACCCTTCACTTTAGTTTCTCCTGGTCTTCGTGTTGCCATACTCAAATGAATTCTCAACTAGCCTCTGCAAGTCAACTCTTCGGTCCATGCATGGATGAAATCCTAAGCCACCAGACCCTGGCAAGGCCTAAGACATGATTCTAGTGGGACAAGATGCACCCACAGATTATAATTGAAAAGTCTGGCATTTGATCTGGAAAGTATGATTTTGTGAGAACAACTATCTCAGGCTATTTTTAGACAGGTCATCAGCACCTAGACATTTTGTGAGGAGGAATTTGCAAAATAAACTAAAGTGGAATAATTTTGCCACATCCTAAATTCACCCCTTAGGTCAATGCTGGGTTGTCTGCACTTTTATTTCCCCTCTGTTAGAATGTAGAAATAAATATACATATAAATGGCTTGTTTGTTCCTTTCCGATGAAGATGATGGAAATCTGAAATAAAAACAGATGCTGGAAATACTGAGCTTCTCATGCAGCATCTGTGGAAAGAAGAATGGAGTTAACATTTCAGGACATAGAACAGTCATCAATGGGGGCATCAACATTTCAGAGGGAAGTTAAGAATCAACCTAATGGGGTGTACTGTCGTCACATACAAGCCAGATGGAGTGAGGAAGGTAGATTTTCCCATATGAAGAACATTGGTGAACCAGTTATGTTTTTATGAAAATTAAGTAGTTTTAAGACTATTTGTTGTTTTTTGAACACTGATCATAAAGTGAATTTAAATTCCATGGTTGCTGTAAATGTCTGAATAATACAATCTGAAATCCAAGATCATCTTTAATCAGTATTCAAACTATAGTGGTACAGCAGGTTGTTAGTTGCTAGAACATCATGACCGCTTCCAAGACTGACCAGGACAGGAAGTGGGTGTTAATATAAATCACACAGTAGGGTGGAGTTAGTGATGCTATTCTACTATGATTGGTTTTCATGCATAAACCAATCTACAGTTGCCTTGCTGGGATTTGAAGTCCAATCTCTGAACAATTGGATGATAATGAGCAACAATGACTGACCTACCGCTGTAACAAGACATCAACAACTCAATGGAGTTTTAATGCACTACTTTCAAATTCAATCCATTACTCACACTTCTTCCCATATGGTGTTTTTTTTTATCATTTTCATAACCTCTCATGTTACCGTTTGCAATATCTCAGAAAGCCTGGCTGTGCATTCCTTATTTTGCCTTATTGCTCATGCTTCACTGCATGCTTTTCCTTTTGTTGTTCATCCAACATTTCTGGCTTGGTTCTGGAGAGCTCTACAGTTTTGCACGCATGTATGCAATTTCCGACAGTTAACTAATTCTCATTTGTAGTTAATCCCCTCCCCATCACATCCCATAAACAATTTTTATCTCAGATAATCCAGCTTGCAAATCTAAAAAATTCCAATGATCTGCTACTGGCCTCGGTTCGAATAGAAGAACAAAGGATTTACTCTGCCCTGATCACAAGATGAGTGTGAACATCCAACATTGTGTTCCTAGGAAAAAATGCAATAGATAATTCTCCACCTTCCTACTCAAAGGTTTATGGTATGGTACGTGCCCGTGTTCAATGGGATATAACGGCATATTTACATTTGTATTTTTTGCTTTATCTTTGACAGCCAGCTCAGTGTAAAGTTTTATCTCCATTTGCTCCATTTTTAACAGCCTGAAAATCCAATATTTTGGGCATTTTATTCATTCCACAAAGTGGTATTTCATTGGAATCAAGTAGCTCATGGTTTCTCAGTATATGTTCATGTGCTATCCTTATTTTCTGGCAAGTATAAATGTCACTGTTTCTTTAACCAGCATTCCTAAAGCCATCCACCAATAACACTTTCTAAAATACTGGAGGACAACTGTCAGGGTAAACAAACATACAAACCTATTGTGAGGGACAGAACATTTACTGTGCTGTGTGCCTACTCAGCTAGACAGCTAATTAGACTGAGTCCTGAAATTCATAAGACAGTAAAATATACATAGAAAACAGATGGCCACACAAAACAATTCTTAATGGAATACATGCATAATACAGTTACATTGTGATAATCTGCCATCTCAAAATTCCAGATGGTTCAGTATCTATTGCAATTTCTTATCCACTGACTTAGGCCCTAGTTCCTGCATGCCCTTTCTATTGAAGGTAGACACAAAATGCTGGAGTAACAGCATTCAGGTCTGAAGAAGGGTCTTGACCCGAAACGTCACCCATTCCTTCTCTCCAGAGTGCTGCATGGCCAGCTGAGTTACGCCATCATTTTGTGTCTACCTTCGATTTAAACCTGCATCTGCAGTTCTTTCCTACACCCTTTCTACTCACTGGAGCCACAGATCTGCAATCCCCATCCACTGGTCCAGCCCCACCAAAGTCCTAAACATTCCATAAGTTCATAAGTTCTAGGAGCAGAATTAAGCTACTCGGCAGCACAGAAGATTATAAGCAGCGTTGTGTAAACTAACCTGGTTATAATATCGAAGATAGACACAAAATTCTGGAGTCAGCGGGACAGGCAGCATCTCTGAGAGAAAGAACAGGTGCCATTTCAGGTCGAGACCCTTCTTCAGATATAATATCTGAAGGTATTCTATATGGAATTATGGTAGTATGGCCACATTCAAGGCAAGTACTTTCATTCTTCTGGCAACAATTATCCAAAATATTATCCATATTTTGGAAACAGGACTATCTGTTACTAAAGCAAAGTACTGTGGATGCTAGAAAATTAAAATCAAAACCATATTAATGGAAACATTCAATGGGTCAGGCGATATCTGTCCTAAGAGAAAAAGTTATTTTTCAGGTCTGATGAAAGCTTGTCGACTTACAAATAAGTCTAACAACAGGCAATTATGTGCTGGAGGCGGATCCACTTCACATCTGGCCCCTCAGCTTTCGCCTGGGGTACAAGCTAATAGCTTTAGTAACAGATAGGTGGCAGAGAAAGGTAAGCCTGCAGTCATTTTCCTTTATTTGAATGTTTCCTTTACTTATTAGTATTTCAAGATATTGTTAATTAATATTATTCATTGTTGTGGGGTGGAAGATTGCAACTTTCACGTGGTCCGCCCTGTTTCGATGAATGCAATCAACGCAGCGTGCACAATCAAATAAGATCAAATAGAACAAGTTGTCCTACAACTTTAGGCTGTGCACACCATACGCAAGAAGAAGGTTCATTGTTGTCTCTATGTCAAGAGTCAAGAGTGTTTCATTGTCATATACACAGAAAACGGAACAATGAAACAACAGAACAATGCAGCAGCATAAGAGGTCTGCAAACACTGTACTCATAGATAACATAATAAACAAAATAAAGTTCAATACATCAATTTTTTAAAATGTGCAAAACAAAAATCTGATGTCCCTAGCACTACCAAGAGCTGCCGACATCAATAGCTTGATGGTTATTGGGAAGAACCTGCTCCTGAACCTGGAGGTCACAGTTTTCAGACACCTATACCTACTTCCCGATGGCAGAAATGAAATTTCTGCCATCGGGAAGTTTGGCCAGGTTGGCAGAGCCTCCTATAGATCCCTTCAATGGTGGGGAACATATTAATTTTCTTTGATTTTCAGAGACGGTTGTATCTAGTCTGAACATCTTTGAGAGACTCAATGCGTCAAATGGTTATCAGGTTGACACAGGAGCGGGATGCAGTAGCTGAGTGACTAGCCACTTACAGCTTCCTCCACCACCAGGACACCTCCCATCTGCAGGGGATGGTCAGCTAATCTGGCACCCACACCCAGCAAGAGTCAGTCCAGGTGACGACCGCAGGAAGCAGGTTCAGGCAACTGGCCAGATTAACATAAATCTGGTTCATCAACAGTCGTACTTTAGTTTGTTCCTAGGTGTCAAGGCCACCTTCTGGGAATGTTTGAAGGTGCAGCATCGGGTATCATATGCTGGCAGAATATTTGGTGCCCAGCAGTCACTGTGCTTAATGGGCCAAAACAATCAACACATTGATGTGGTATTATTACAAAGTACTCTAGAGCAGCATGAATGCATTTAGATAGAAGAACCTTTGGCAAGGCCTGTAGGCCATTTGTATGAACAATTAAGGATGTGAGGAAAGACATGCAGGTGGTGCTCGGTTTGATCTTTGCCTGTCTTTGGTTGCACTGCTATACATCTTTTGCATCTGTCTATCTGCCTCTTTGCGTTCCACAGCTTCATAGATTTTTGTTAATGTACCCAGAACCAGCTTCTCACATGAAGCTGCCTGCAATCTGCATCACACTGGACTCACTCAAGCAAATTTTAAGTTGTCTTGCAATTCATATTATTTTTGTGATTTTTCAGGAGAAAGAAAAGTATATGGAGGGAGAATTTAGATCAAGGTAACAGAAAGTCTTGGGGCCCAAATTCTCAGAACACCTTTGGAGTACAGCAAGTTTATCCTTTTAATGATCACACTCTCACAGCAAACATGTAATATGCCATAAACACTGTCTTACCTCTATCGGGAATCAATCCTATCTTGAAACCATACATTTCTTCCTTTCTTGAGGCTTTGATGGCGAATGAATTTATTCTAATATTCCGTAGCTTGTAACATATAATGCATCTGCAAGATTTATAAACTATTGAGGTAAGGTATTTGGGAATGGAAAACTGGCTGCATCAAATAACCCTAATTTTGGGAGAGATTTGAGGTGTAAAGAGTGCATAGAAAGATACCTGCTAATTAACCAGGGACCATCAGTCGCTGCAGGAAGAATCTGAGGACCATTCCCTAGATGGAAACAGTAGCAGCTTGGCATTTCTGCGGTAGTGTATGACATATACCACAACTTCAGTACACCCTGAAATGAGTAACAAGTGATTAGTAAGGGCATCAAAGGTTACGGGGAGAAGGATGGAGTTGAGCAGGAAAAATAGATCAGCCCAGATAAAATGGCAGAGCAGATTCGACTAGCCAAATGTGTAAGAAGGAACTGCAGATGCTGATTTAAACCGAAGATAGACACCAACTCGACATAACTCGACCCGAAATGTAACCCATTCCTTCTCATCCAGAGATGCTGCCTGTCCTGCTGAGTTACTCCAGCTTTTTGTGTCTATCTTTGACTAGCCAAATGCTTAATTCTGCTCCTATTTCTTATGGTCTTATGATTAATTATCTGCAAGCAAGCAGCTGTGGCAAGACTGCTCAGACAAAAACGAATCTATATTTATCAGCTCGAATTATTGGCCCTTAAAACCATATTTACTGGAGGATCTTTATTCCAGTTTGCACTAGCTGGGTGATTGCCTATAAAGCTTTAATGGAAGACCTGAAGAAGGGTCTCGACCCGAAACGTCGCCTATCTCCTTCGCTCCTTAGATGCTGCTGCACCCGCTGAGTTTCTCCAGCTTTTTGTGTACCCTCTCCATCCCATCTGCAGTTCCTTCTTTAACAACAGTCAGCAAGAGAAAATCTGCCAGGAGATAGGCGACGTTTCTGGTCGAGACCCTTCTTCAGGGCAAAAATTCTGTGACACCAATATGCTGAAAGCAATCCAGATTCCCTTTTTTTCACAAGTTCAGTCATAAGGTCATAAGTCATAGGGGCATAGGAATAGGAGTAGAATTAGGCCATTCGGCCCATCAAGTCTACTCCACCATCATGGCGAATCTATCTCTCTCTCCTAACCCCATTCTCCTGCCTTCTCCCCATAACCTCTGACACCCTGAATTATGTGAAGACTCAAATTCTGTCGCCCCGAATTATGTGAAGACTCGGACAGAATATAGAGAAGGCTGTAAAGAGACCAGCAGGGCTCTTACTCTGCCCCAGCTGCAGTCAAATGGAAATACAAGGAGTGTTACTTAGTTAGAATTACATTTGAGGTATAATAAGATCGGTTTTGCTTATTTCCTCATGCGTTTATCATTCTCTTGCAAATGCCAAAGCATTACAGAAACTCCCAAAGGAATCCCCATTCTAAGGAAATGGATCTTAATTTTATACAAAGCAAATGCCATTTTATATCTTGTTATGGTAGTCATATAGTTTGTATTACTTTTGTCAAACCAAGCCATTTTTCTCCCACATGTAATTTAAAAGGAACTGTAATTGTATGTTGAACCTTCTAACTAGATCAATTATTTAGTAGTGATGTAGCTATACTTTAATATTTCTAGGAAGAATAGCCATGAAATCCTTTTGATTTGAAAGTGTGACATTGATTTTTAAATTGGACAGCATTTTAAAGTCCACTCTCCACTATATTGGTAAAGGCAAAAAAAAAGGTTGTGCCCTATATCCATGCCTCAAACATGCTGGCCTCTTTAGAAACATAGAAACATAGAAAATAGGTGCAGGAGTAGGCCATTCAGCCCTTCGAGTCATTCAATATGATCATGGCTGATCATACAAAATCAGTAACCTGTTATCTTGGGTATTCTGGCATTTATGGACCTGTTAAGCTGCAGCAAATAAGAATGTAAATGTTCCATTGTCAGTGCATGACAATCAAACACTCTTGACTGTACTCTCTCTTGAAACATAGAAACATAAAAAAATAGGTGCAGGAGTAGTCCATTCGGTCCTTTGAGCCAGCACCGCCATTCAATATGATCATGGCTGATCATCTAAAATCAGTACACCGTTCCTGCTTTATCCCGATATCCCTTAATTCCTTTATCCCTAAGAGCTAAATCTAACTCTCTCTTGAAAAGATCCAGTGAATTGGCCTCCACTGCCTTCTGTGGCAGAGAATTCCACAGATTCACAACTCTCTGCGTGAAAAAGATTTTTCCCCATCTCAGTCCTAGATGACCTCTTAAACTGTGACCCCTGGTTCTGGACTCCCCCAACATGGGGAACATTTGTTCTGCATCTAGCCAGCCCAATCCCTTAGGAATGTTATATGTTTCTATACAATACCCTCCCTTCATTCTAAACTCCAGTGAATACAAGCCCGGTCGACCCATTCTTTCATCATATGACAGTCCTGCCTTCCCGGGAATTAAACTCACTTCCTCAATAGCAAGAATGTCCTTCCTCAAATTAGGAGACCAAAACTGCACATAATACTCCAGCTGTACCCCTATACTCAAATCCTCTCGCTATGAAGGCCAACATGCCATTTGCTTTCTTCACTGCTTGCTGTACCTGCATGCTTACTTTGTAGTTGTTACTAGGTTATCTTATGTCCGTCTGAAGGTTTCATTTACAAACTTGGGCTCTTCTGGAAAACTTAGGCAGCCAGCACCATGCTGATATCGGACCACCCAATATTCCTTAAACATGTTTAGGAAGGAACTGCAGATGCTGGTTTAAACCAAAGATAGACACAAAATGCTGGAGTAACTCAGCAGGACAGGCAGCATCTCTGGATAGAAGGAATGGGTGATTCCGGGTCGAGATCCTTCTTCAGACTGTCAGGGGAGAGGGAGATACAGAGATAAGGATGTGTAGGGTGTTAAAATGAGACAAAGGGAATAGATATCACGGAAAATGTAGCTAGGAGAGGGTAACAATGAAGCAAACAGAGATAATATGAAAACAGGGACAGTCAGACTGGTCAGAGAACTGGGAAGGGGGGAGTGAGAGTTCCCTCTGAAAGCAAGGGTTACTTGAGATTAGTGAAATCAATATTCATACCACTGGGGTGAAAGCTGCCCAAGCGAAATATGGAATTAAACTGGTGAAATTCTCATCGGTATGGGTAGAGCTGCGAAACACTAAAGGGCAGAAAACTCTGGTGGGTGTTGTGTACAGGCCACCTAACCGTAGTGGTGAAGTTGGGGATGGTATCAAACAGGAAATTAGTAATGCGTGCGACAAAGGCAAAACAGTTATAATGGGCAACTTCAATCTACATATAATTGGGTGAATCAAATCGGCAGGGGCACTAAGGAAGAGGTGTTTTTGGAATGTATGCGGGATAGTTATATAAATCAACATGTAGGGGAACCAACGAGAGAGCAGGCTATTTTAGATTGGGTATTGAGTAATGAGGAAGGGTTAGATAGCAGTCTTGTTGTACATGCCCCCTTGGGCAAGAGTGACCATAATATGGTTGAGTTCTTCATTCGGATGGAGAGTGACATTGTTAATTCAGAAACAATGGTTCTGAACTTAAAGAAAGGTAACTTTGAGGGTATGAGATGTGAATTGGCCAATATTGACTGGCAATCAACTCTAAAAGGGTTGACGTGGATACGCAATGGAAGACATTTAAAGACTGCATGGATGAACTACAAAAATTGTTCATCCCAGTTTGGCAAAAGAATAAATCAGGGAAGGTAATGCATTCGTGGATAACAAGGGAAATCAGGGATAGTATCAAAGCAAAGGATGATGCGTACAAAGTAGCCAGAAAAAGCAGCATACCAGAGGACTGGGCAAAATTCAGAGACCAGCAGAGGAGGACAAAGGGCTTAATTAGGAAAGGAAAAATAGATTATGAAAGAAAACTGGCAGGGAACATAAAACTGACTGCAAAAGTTGTTATAGATATGTGAATAGAAAGAGATTAGTTAAAACAAATGTAGGTCCCTTGCAGTCAGAAACAGGCGAGTTGATCATGGGGAACAAGGATATGGCGGACCAATTGAATAACTACTTTGGTTCCGTCTTCACAAAGGAAGACATAAATAATCTGCCGGAAATAGCAGGGGACCGCGGGTCAAAGGAGGAATTGAGTGAAATCCAGGTTAGTCGGGAAGTGGTGTTGGGTAAATTGAATGGATTAAAGGCCGATAAATCCCCAGGGCCAGATAGGCTGCATCCCAGAGTACTTAAGGAAGTAGCTCCGGAAATAGTGGATGCATTAGTGATAATCTTTCAAAACTCTTTAGATTCTGGAGTAGTTCCTGAGGATTGGTGGGTAGCAAACATAACCCCTCTTTTTAAGAAGGGAGGGAGGGAGAAAACGGGGAATTACAGACCAGTTAGTCTAACATTGGTGGTGGGGAAACTGCTAGAGTCAGTTATTAAAGATGGGATAGCAGCACATTTGGAAAGTGGTGAAATCATAGGACAAAGTCATCATGGATTTACGAAAGGTAAATCATGTCTGACGAATCTTGTGGAATTTTTCGAGGATGTAACTAATTGCGTGCATAGGGGAGAACCAGTAGATGTGGTGTACCTGGACTTCCAGAAGGCTTTCGACAAGGTCCCACATAAGAGATTAGTCTACAAACTTAAAGCATACGGCATTGGGGGTTCAGTATTGATGTGGATAGAGAACTGGCTGGCAAACAGGAAGCAAAGAGTAGGAGTAAACGGGTCCTTTTCACAATGGCAGGCCGTGACTAGTGGGGTACCGCAAGGGTCCGTGCTGGGACCCCAGTTATTTACAATATACATTAATGATCTGGATGAGGGAATTGAAGGCAATATCTCCAAGTTTGCGGATGACACTAAGCTGGGGGGCAATGTTAGCTGTGAGGAGGATGCTAGGAGACTGCAAGGTGACTTGGGCAAATGTTTGGCAGATGCAGTATAATGTGGATAAATGTGAGGTTATCCACTTTGGTGGGAAAAACAGGAAAGGAGACTATTATCTAAATGGTGGCCAATTAGGAAAAGGGGAGATGCAGCGCGACCTGGGTGTCATGGTACACCAGTCATTGCAAGTAGGCATGCAGGTGCAGCAGGCAGTAAAGAAAGCGAATGGTATGTTAGCTTTCATAGCAAAAGGATTTGAGTATAGGAGGTTCTACTTCAGTTGTATAGGATCTTGGTGAGACCACACCTGGAGTATTGCGTACAGTTCTGGTCTCCAAATCTGAGGAAGGACATTATTGCCATAGATGGGGGTGCAGAGAAGGTTCACCAGACTAATTCCTGGGATGTCAGGACTGTCTTATGAAGAAAGACTGGATAGACGCAATTTATACTCTCTAGAATTTAGGAGATTGAGAGGGGATCTTATAGAAACGTACAAAATTCTTAAGGGGTTGGAGAGGCTAGATGCAGGAAGATTGTTCCCGATGTTGGGGAGGTCCAGGACAAGGGGTCACAGCTTAAGGATAAGGGGGAAATCCTTTAGGACCGAGATGAGAAGGACCTTTTTCACACAGTGGTGGTCTCTGGAACTCTCTGCCACAGAGGGTAGTGGAGGCCAGTTCATTGGCTATATTTAAGAGGGAGTTAGATGTGGCCCTTGTGGCTAGGGGGATCAGAGGGTATGGAGAGAAGGCAAGTACGGGATACTGAGTTGGATGATCAGCCATGATCATATTGAATGGCAGTGCAGGCTCGAAGGGCCGAATGGCCTACTCCTGCACCTAATTTCTATGTTTCTATGCTCTATGTTTCTATGGGGTGTTGTTCCTCCAATTTGCGCTGGGCCTCATTCTGACAATGGAGGAGGCCCAGGATGGAAAGATCAGTGTGGGGATGGGGGGGGGGGGGGGGCGGGGGGGGGAGGGAGTTAACGTGTTCAGCAACCGGCAGATCAAGTAGGTTTAGGCGTACTGAGCGAAGCTGTTCAGTAAAACAATCGCCGAGCCTGCTCTTGGTCTCATCAATATAGGAGTCCACATTAAAAATGTTACATGATGTAACATTAAAAAATGTAACATTAAACATGTTTACCTGAACATGGAGTAGAAGAGGGAGCCCTGCCGAGATGACAAACAATGCTCACCTCCACTTCCCATCCTCTTGATCACCCACTTTCCTAGTTCTTAACCTTAAAATCATTTCATTTCTCCCAGTTCCTACTACCCTCACTCTCTCCAACTACTTCTCTTTCACATCTATCTTTCCTGTCCACTCTTTGCCCCCCATCTCACATTTAACCACTTGCTGCTGATAGGGAGGGGAGGTAAACCAATCACCTTTCACTCTGTCAATCCCTCACATTTTTCTGCTGTCCCACCCATGGTGCTTTTAATCCTTGCCGTCCTGTTGAACCACCCAGCTGCATTTAATTTTCAGCTAGCAATCGCTCACGATTGAAACACTCCACCAGCGCGAACGAGAAGTTGCCCAGCAGGAAACTGCAGAACACACAGTTGTGCATGCAGTTTAGTTTAGTTTCGAGATACAATGCGGAAACAGGCCCTTCAGCCCACTGAGTCCGCACCGACCAGCGATCCTCGCACATTAACACTATCCTACACACACTAGGGATAATTTACACATACACCAGGCCAATTAACCTACAAACCTTAGTATGTTGATGAGACATTTCAGATCTGTAACCTATAACAATTGTGTCTTCACTTGATTCACAGATCTCTTACCTGGGTAAAATTCACAATACATAAGCTTAATTAAATTCACGTGGAATCATATCAGCTAGTTTGAGTGGATATATTTAATTTTGTCTTTGTCCCAAAGTTGGTGTAATATTCACTCCATCCACCAACCCTCACCAGAATGAAAACTAAGCATAATTTGGCATAGTTTCCTCATTTGATTGTAAGTGATGAACCACAGGTGGCCAAATGGATGTCCAGTGGTTCTGGATGGTTCAAATCTGCCGTATTCTGTTCAACACTGAGTTGAATACAACTTTTGACTTCTCAAAAACGTTCATCCATCCACAGGGCATAGGTCGGGACTGGAATGGACCAATTTGCCTGGATGGAAGTAAGTTTAACCATGCTAAAGAAACTTAAGTCCATTCCTACTCTACCAGCAACCAATACTCCATTTTTAATTTTATTTTTTCCACAACTAATGAGCCTATTCCTGCCATGTATATCATCTCTAAAATGCATTTCAGCAAATCGCAAAAGCTCTTTTGATGACATCTCTGACACCCTTAACCTATCAGGGGAAACAAGGTCACCCAGCACATGCAAATGTCTCCGAATTTATCTCCAAATCTCACACCATTATGATTTGAAATTAAAATATCTGTATTGATTTACCTTCAGTGAGTTTAAACTGCCAGAATTCACTGTAATACTGCAGTGGGAGTACATGCACTACATAGACTGCAATGTTCAATGAAGCAACTTCCCATCACATTCTTGAAGGCAATTGTGAATGGGTGATAACAAATAAAATAACATAAATTTCTACTTACCTCAATACGCAGAATTTGATTAAGGAAAAATCTGATTAAGGTACATGCCAAAAAAAAGGATTACAATTCTGTGTTAACATAAGAAATAGAAGCGGAATAAACTATTGAATACCTATATGCCTGCCTCACCATGCAACAAGTTCATGATTGATCATTTAACTCATTGTCACTTCCCTGCACTAACTCCAAACACCTTGATTCCCTTCAAATTAAAAAAATCTATTATCTTTTAAATCTATAAATCATTTATAGGACACTTGGACCGGTACATGGATAGGATAGGTCAGAGGGATATGGGCCAAATGCAAGCAAATGGTAATAGCTTAGATGGGGCATCTTGGTTAGCATGGTCGAAATAGGCTGAAGGGCCTGTTTCCATGCTGCATGACTCTATGATTCTCTACCTCTTGAATGAATGCAATGATTGAGCTCCCACAGCCTTCTTGGTCGTCTGTGTATCATCCTAGTGGGTTAGAATATGCCCATATCTGTCATAGCATGAATGAATCTTTCTTCTAGATTTTCTGCAATTATTGGCTCCTCCTATGTTGCGCCGAGCTGATAGACTCTGCAATTCATCTCAGCACCCTGCAAAGCTCCATCTCCAGCATTTACTTCACCAATCTCTTTGGCCAAGTTGTTCCATCTCGCTGGAGAAGATGGCTTCTCTTATTTTGTGCACCTACAGCCATGACTCATCTGTCAACCTTTGCCACTTTTAATGGTTTCCTTAAAACCATGGCATTCCAATTCATCTACATCGCTGGACCAACTTTAACCAGTGGAGGAATACAGTTTTAGGTCATAAAAATAAGAATAAAAAGATGAACCTTGCAGTTTTATGGGATCTGAAGACATAACCAAACACCCACCCAAAATAAATATCAAATGGCAAGAGTCACTAGAAAAGCATACAAGCAGAATGCAGAAATTTTACAGCTGTGCTCAGCCCCCACACACACACACGCACTAACCCCCCCCCCCTTGATATTATATTAATATTATTCATACGCTCCTTTTACCCCATCCCCCACCCTATCCACTCACGCATAGCCCCCAACTGTGCAGGCAAGAGAGGGGGTAGAGAGAGAGGGCAGAGAGTGAGTGGGCTAGAGAGAGAGAGTGGGGCAGAGAGAGAGAGTGGGCAGAGAGAGAGAGATATAGAGCAGCAGAGCGAGAGCGTGGCCAGAGAAGGCGGAGGAGGGCAGAGAAAGGGCAGAGAGGGCCCTGGGGCTCAGAAAGAGGGCAGAGAGAGAGGCAGAGAGAGAGGCCACAGAGAGAGGCACAGAGGAGAGCCACAGAAGAGGCACAGAGAGAGAGGGGAGAGAGAGGCAGAGCAGCAGAGAGAGGCACAGGAGAGAGAGCAGGAGAGAGAGGCAGAGAGAGCAGGCAGAGAGAGGGCAGAGAGAGAGGCAGAGAGTAGAGGCAGAAGAAGAGGCAGAGGGGGAAGAGAAGCAGAGAGAGAGAGGGCAGAGAGACAGAGAGAGAGAGGCAGGCAGAGACAGAGAGAGGGCAGATGCAGAGAAGAGAGGGCAGAGACAGAGAGATGAGAGAGGGCAGAGACAGAGAGAGGCAGAGAGAGAGAGGGAGAGGGCACAGAGAGAGGGCAGGAGAGACAGGAGAAGGAGCAGGGCAGCAGAGAGCAACAAGAGCAGAGAGGAGAGGAGAGAGGCAGGGAGTAAGAGGCAGAGAGAAACAGAGGCACAGAAGAGATAGGCAGAGATGCAGATAAGCGAGGCAGAGAGATGACAGAGAGAGAGCAGAGAGGGCAGAGCAAGGGAGAGGGCAGGCAAGGGAGAGGGCTAGGGGGCAGACAGGAGAGAGGAGGAAGAGAGAGGGCAGAGACCAGAGAGGGGCAAAGACAGGGGGCGGCAAAGACAGGAGAGGGCAGGGACAGGCAGAGACAGGGAGAGGGCAGGGAGAGGGCAAGCAGACAGGGAAGAATTGGGTCAGAGGACAGGGATGAGGGGCAAGAGACAAGGCGAGGGCAGAGACAGAGGGAGGGCTGAGAGAGGGAGGGCTGCGGGCAGGCATGGACTCGAGGGAGGCCGCAGGCGTGTGTCTACCCGAGGACCACGAGTTCGGCCGCCGCAGTCTCCAATCTCTGGGCTCGTCCTTTCTTCCACCGGTGGCATCATTCGAAACACGTGGAAGATTCTGTGTGGAGCCGGCTCGGAGCAGACCCATTGTGACGACATCATCAAAAGCCGATCGTTATAAATTCAAAGTCTTTTGACAATTTTCAACTTTAATCTGTAAAAAGTCGAGAAATAAAGGAGGAAATGTTCAGATAAGATGGTCTTGGCCTTGATGGGAAAAATGTCAACTGGAATATGTAAGAATGATATCGTTATTGCATAGTTTTTCTCGTGAAGTTGTAAAGACATACACATATACACACGCACAAGGTCAGAGTTTTAATAAGTATATGAGATATCTTGGAGTGTAAAGATGTGATAAAATAATGTATTGTGCAATACAGGAAGCAAAAAGGAAGGCTATGAGTGGGTGAAATCTGTCAATTAGCTATTCAGGCCAGAGGTGATGAGATAATTTATTTAGATTTATTGCGGTGACCTCCATAATTATATTTTCTCTATGGTTAGCAATGATGGCAGAAGGAATTAAATAGCAGTTCCTATAAGTTAGCATACACCACAAATAAAATAAAATTTCAATATGAATTTTCCGATACAAGTACCAAGGAACTGATAATTTCATAAATATCTTAATTAATAGGAATATATAGATAAGAAGATCTGTTTGGTGGCTGCTCTGCTGGGGAATGAGTAGCGGAGCAGAATCTTCATTGACCCATGTGCTTGGCTTCAATACTGCCATACATTGCAGAAGCTACAGTATGATCATCATCAAGAAAGGAGGCAAGTCTGATTATGGTTCAAATGGAGACGTCCCCCACTGCTTACCATGGGGAAAGTCATCATGATCCTTCTCAACCATCTTCACCAGACAGCTGAGGAAATAATAATTCTGATGTGGCGTCCATCTATCTGGAGTCACGCAGCGCGATCAACCCTGGAGAAATTGAGAGCAGACACAACTACTGTGCATGACATATTTCAATCTGCCTACGAGAAGAAGAAACTTACAGTACCAAATCTAAATCAATCTGATCTAAAATGACGAATTAAAGTTTTGCAAAGGAATTTCATCCATGCGCAAACCTTTGCAGCCCCGTTAAGTGGAACAGCAAGTGTTAGATTAATATGCACCCAGGACTTCCGATTAAAAAATGAACATCACAAGTCTAATGGAGCCACTTTGCCCCAGGCCGGAGGTAATCAATCCTGTCTGGGTCACAAGTGGTGCCCCAGTGGGATCTGTATCAGGGTGGTTGTTCTTTTACATCTTTATAAATGATATTCATTAAGAAATCCTCACGAGCTAATGAAACAAATATATGTGTGTGATTTGGGATCTTGGATGACAAATAGTTTCCAGGTGTAACCCATTGGGGATTCGTTCTGTATCAGGCAGATGCCATTCAATCTGCATTTTTCATTTGAGGAAGTGCAATTCCAACAACGTAAGGTTGTGAACTCAAAGCTGTGGCAAGGGAGAAACTGTTGGGATAGTGGCTCATGAATTATTGAAGACTGATGACCAGTGTCAGAAGGCTGAGTGAGTAGAGTATAAGGCTGTGTGGAAATGGGAGTTCAATGTAAAGTGTGGCTTTGAGCCTTGATTAGGTGTTAATTTGGATTTCTTTATGCATTGGGAGCATCTGCTAAAAATTCCGACATGGTCACTCAAGTTTAAGGGCTTTTTATTATCAGGCTTGGAGCTTAGAATTTGAAAAAGTGCAGAGCTTGAGGGAATCTTTTTGAGATCCTCAAAGTGGCCACAGGAGACACAGAGGACTGCAGATGCTGTAATTACAGGATTGTATTATTTTTCTCACTGTCGATACGTACTCAGTGCTTCAGTGGAGCAAGAATACCATCTCAAAAACAGAATTGTGCAAATTTGCGCAAGGTAGCCAAACAGTGGCCACAAGGTATGTGTCCTGTAACCTGCAACATCCACCCTCCTTCACCAGCAGTGTATTCAACCTCTCAATAACATGGCAGGATGGCTGCTGTGGATGAAGGATATACCTGACAGGCATGGTTTGTAACACTGCTACACAATGTCATCACAGATATAAAAAAAGGCCAGGGAACAGAACAAAGAACAACACAGGAACAGGCCCTTTGGACCACACTGTCCATACCAACAATGATGCTAAATTAAATCAACCATCTGGTTGCACTTGAAATCAACTTAAATTAACCTCATCTACCTCAAGTTGCTGCATGTCCATGTGTCTGTCTGAATCCCCCTTAAATGCTGCTTTCACAACTGCTTCTACCATCTCCCCCATCCCCCTGCATCCCAGGCAAGAGTCAGGAGTGTTTTATTGTCGTATGTCCCAGATAGGACAATGAAATTCTTACTTGCTGCAGCACAACAGAATATGTAAGTATAGTACATAACGGGAGAAAAAGAAAGTTCAGTGTGCATATACACAATAATAAACAATAAATAAACAAATATAGTGCAATAATAATAATAGCCTGTTATTGTTCAGAGCTTATTTGCTGTTGTGTTTAATAGCCTGATGGCTGCAGGGAAGAAGCTTTCCTGAACCTGATTGTTACAGTTTTCAGGCTCCTGTACCTTCTTCCCAATGGCAACGGTGAAATGAATGTGTGGCCAGAATGTTGTGGGTCTTTGATGATGTTGGCTGCCTTTTTGAGGCAGCAACTTCGATAGATCCCTTCGATGGTGGGTAGATCAGCCGGTGATGGACTGGGCAGTGGTCACAACATTTTGCAGTCTTTTCCGCTCCTGGACATTCAAGTTGCCGAACCAAGCCACAATGTAGCCAGTCAGTATGCTCTCTACTGTGCACCTGTAGAAGTTCAAGAGAATCCTCCTTGACATACCGACTCTCCGTAATCTTCTCACGAAGTAGAGGCGCGAATGTGCCTTCTTTAGGATTGCATCAGTGTGCTGGGTCCAGGAAAGATCAGAAATACGCACGCCCAGGAATTTGAAGTTTTTGACCCTCTCCACCATCGTCCCATTGATGTAAACAGGATTATGGGTCCTCCCTGTGTGTAAAAAATGGGTCCTCTAGCACTCTGTAAAACAACTTGCTTCACCCATCTCCTTTAAACTTCCGCCCTCTCACCTTAACCTATGCTCTCTAGTATTTGACATTTCTATTATCTACCTTTAGCATGCCCCGCATAATTTTAGAAACTTCTTTCAGGTCAGGTCTCAGCGTCTAATTCTTCAGAGCAAACAGTCCATGTTTATCCAGCCTCCCCTTACACCTTATGCACTTCAATCCAGACAACATCCTGGTGAACATCTTCTGTACCCTCTTCAAACCCTCCACATCCTTCCTGTAATTGAATGGCCAGAACTATGCATGATATCCCAAATGCAGTCTAATCAAAGTTATATAATGGAGATGATTACCGAGTTGTTGAGTCTGAGGTTCAGGTATCTTGGAGAGGACAATGGCTCCAGACTATATGCTAGACTAGACTATTGGGTGTCACGATGGTACAGCGATAGAGTTGCTGCCTTACTGCGCCAAAGACTCAGGTTTGATCCCAACTGTCGGTGCTTGTCTGTATGGAGTTTGTACATTCACCTTGTGATCAGCGTGGGTTTTTTCCCCGGGAACTCCAGTTTCCTTTCACACTCCAAAGATGTACAGGTTTGTAGATTAATTGGCTTGGTGTAAATGTATAAATTGTTCTTAGTGTGTGTAGGATAGTGTTAGTGTGCGGGGATCACTGGTCAGCGCGGCCTCGGAGGACTAAACGGCCTGTTTCTTCGCTGTATCTCTAAACTAAAAAAAACTATATATGCTTCGTAAGGAGTCTTATGCACTATGTAATGGACAGCAGGTCTGTGAAGATAGAAATGTTCTTCATTTCTCTAGTCGACAACCATTGATGAGAATTTCTTGTAAAAGTCTACTTGCAGACTCAGCGGGGCGCATATACAGCTCAACTATGGTACTCAAAAGAGGTTAGTCAATGCTCCCACAAGGTGAGATGGCAATTTATTTTGTTGATTATTCTGTCCCCTGTGTTTCTAAGGTGGTCTGTGGTCTGTGTGCCAGTCTTGTCAACAGGACTGGTTAGGATTTCAGCCATGAGAACCTAACCATAGGATCCGTGTAGCAGGTTGCACGTCAATGCAAAATAACCACAGACATTTACTGTGGGAGTGAACTTTCATGGAGGCATCACAACTGTAAAAGGCAAATACTTTTATTTTCATATTCAGGCCCATGAGGGTTTCATCTTTGCCTTGCTCAGGTTTAAGGAAAGGCATTTCAAAAGTGTTCTCTTCCCAAAGTCATTCTTTCCACTTTTATCCGTTGATTCTCATTTGAGTTATCTTCATCCTCACAATATATGCCAAGCAGGATGTCAGTCTCTACTGGTGCTCAGAAGGAATGGTTCATGAGGCTCTCCATCCACAAGAGGGTTGCCAGTCTCCACCTTTATCCAGGCATTGATATGTATCAAAGGGAAAGACAGAAAGTATGATATCTCCAAGAAGCCAGGAATTATCAAGTAAAAGAAAGACATAATTTTACTTCAGAGTCACGTGAGTGACTATGTGAAGAAGCCCCGCCAGGCGCATGCGCATCATTACATCCAATGCATGTGGCACTGACGGGCTAGAGAACTCAGCTCCACCAGCGGTAAGTAGTAACCCGCAGGTAAGTCAATGTTAAACCTTTCCTGCGAGTATTTTTAAAACTCTGTAAGCCAGCTAGAGTTGGTAATATGGAGATATTGTTAATATAAACTGCGGTAATAGAGTGCAACGCGCGGGGACCGCGGTTACCGCTTACAGGTTGGGTCGGGAGATAACGGCTGCTCTAAAGCCGGCTCCACGATTACTGCTATTTAGATCGCGTTTGGAGATAACGGCTGCGCTAATGCCGGCTCCAATACCCGCTACTGTTCTACTGGCAGCTCAACTGTCTCCATCAATTTCCAGTGCTTCAGGGCACTCAGGAATACCAAACTAAAGTACTCTCAGGCTCATTTGTCTCGTGAGTCTGATGATGTGGAAGACTCCCTCCTTTTAATTTAAAGGTATGGGGATGGCTCAACCAAATGGGGAAAATGCTCCAAATTTAAAGAGCTATGGAATATTTCAATTGGGGTAGAATGCCCTAGGATTTCCCACACATCCTCTCGCAGAGGTCCATATAGCAAAGAAGAAAACACCGCTTATGGATAACAGTGGGAATCATCCTCTCCAGCACCTTGTTTAGGGTCGGAAGAGACCTCCCTAGAGCATGACTCGGGAGAAGCAGGGCAGGAGGAATCTGACCCTGAAGCTGGTGTCACTGCTTTTGTGCACACACCAGAGCACAAGAGCGATGCTCCAGGCATCCCGGATGTAGCGTTAAACTTCGCTAAAGCCGGAAGGGACTGGTGAGGCTATCGAGAAAACTCTAGCCGCCAATGTAAATTACATGGCTTCTCACCAGCTCCAGGATACGATCATGGAGGAGACTACTACACGTTACAAATCACCTGTAAACTGTGCTTCACTCAAAATGCCCACCGTGAACTCGGCAAGGGCACAAATGAGTGCAACGATGCGGGGACAAGAAGTGAGATTTCAACGCGTCCTCAAGTTGTTGGCAGCAGGCATTCAGGGAACATGGTCCAGGGGGCACCGATGTCTGGTACTCAACAAGATATGCTGGCCTGTTCTGCAACGCCGACTTTGAGGTCAATTGCAACAGGAAGATAGCCATCAAACCGACGTTGAACCTGAAGTTTGCAGCTCTATGTAGGTCCACCAATATCCAAGCCCAGATTATGTATTTGGGGTGGACCTCCTCAAACAAGTCAAGGACCTGGAGGAACATGCCAAAACAATCCATCTCATGAAGACATACGTCCCTTCTGCCAGGATGCCACCTCGCAGGTCATTTTCAGCGCGAAAGGTGACGGATCCAGGGGCAGGGCCAAGCAGAGTGGGGCCAGTGGGACGATGGAATTACTCACCTGTTTATCCCAGCTGCAACCCCAATATGGGAAGAAGGAGTCAAGGCCGACTGTAGAGGTACAGGTGATTCATTCTGTCCAGGATAAGATTTCCGGGGAACAACCTCTGGTTGGGGTTAAGTTGCAATTGGTTATGATAAATGGTGCTGCATAACATCTCATCGGTTTATACTAGACACTGTGTCAAGTTCAAATACAGTTTATGTCAGGAATTGATCCGCCTGTACAGAATATGCCTAATAAAGTATTGCGGTTTTCTGCACAAACTCAGCAGGTAAAATAAGAAATTACGGTTTTGTCCCCAAAAAGGGATAATTGAGAGGACGACAAACCATCCTCAACAATTTGTGTCCAATATATTCCCCAGACAGAGAAAAGATGGGGGTTGTAGAGTCATTCTGGACCTAACCCCGTTAAATTCCTATGTTCAGTAAAGGCATTTTTAAAATGGACACCTTCAATACTGCGAAACAGTGGTTATCACAAGGCTGTTATATGGCAACTATAGATCTGAAAGATGCATATTATTCAGTACCAATTCATCATCAGTATCGGAGATACTTGATATTTAGTTGGATGGGACAGCTGTGGCAATTTAAAGCATTACCAATGAGTTAACCTAATAGAATCATAGAAACATAGAAACATAAAAAATAGGTGCAGGAGTAGGCCATTCGTCCCTTCGAGCCTGCACCGCCATTCAATATCATCATGGCTGATCATCCAACTCAGTATCATGTACCTGCCTTCTCTCGATACCCCCTGATCCCTTTAGCCACAAGGGCCACATCTAACCCCCTCTTAAATATAGCCAACGAACTGGCCTCAACTACCTTCTGTGGCAGAGAAGTCCACAGATTCACCACTCTCTGTGTGAAAAATGATTTTCTCATCTTGGTCCTAAAAGACTTCCCCCTTATCCTTAAACTGTGATCCCTTGTTGTGGAGTTCCCCAAAATCGGGAACAATCTTCCTGCATCTAGCCTGTCCAAACCCTTAAGAATTTTGTAAGTCAGCTCCTAGGCTGTTCACAAAATTGTTGAAACCAGTGCTGGCGCTACTTTGGGCCCAGAATCACATGGTAATGGCTTATCTAGATGATATTTTAATCATGAGCAACACTCAGGAGACAGCTGAGGAATCAGTTTCAGCAACCAAATACCTGTTTGAAAGGTTAGGGTTCCTGGTCCATCCAACCAAATCCAAGTTAGAGCCATCCTAAAAAATTGATTATTTGGGATTTGTCATTGATTCAGTTGATATGTTGGTGACTTTGCCTAAAGCCAAGGCTGTGGAGATCAGAGAGGTCTCTACCAGTCTCGCTGAGAAACAATATCCCTCCATCCGTGAAGTAGCTCCTGTTATTTGTAAATTGGTGGCAGCTTTCCCTGCAGTGCAGTTTGTACCACTGCATTATCAAAGTCCGCAACGAGCTAGAGAACTAGCTCTTAAAGAACATGCAGGTCATTTTGATAGACATATGCAGTTACCAACCAGAGCCATAGCTGAATTACAATGGTGGATTATCAATATTGTACAAACTACCAAAAACATTTTGGTTCAGCAACCTTCAGAGCTTTTACAGACATATGTGAGTGTTGCCGGATGGGGAGCTATGGACAGCGAGTCTAGCTATGGTGGTAGATGGAGTGTGCAAGAGGATTTAATCCTGCACAGGCATGGTATAAATTACTTCAAATTGCTGGGTGCATTCTATGGATTAATAGCTTATTGTTCAACAATTAATAATTTACATAGAAACATAGAAACATAGAAATTAGGTGCAGGAGCAGGCCATTCGGCCCTTCGAGCCTGCACCGCCATTCAATATGATCATGGCTGATCATCCAACTCGGTATCCTGTACCTGCCTTCTCTCCATACCCTCTGATCCCTTCAGCCACAAGGGCCACATCCAACTCCCTCTTAAATATGGCCAACGAACTGGCCTCAACTACCTTCTGTGGCAGAGAATTCCACAGATTCACCACTCTCTGTGTGAAAAACGATTTTCTCATCTCGGTCCTAAAAGACTTCCCCCTTATTCTTAAACTGTGACCCCTTGTCCTGGACTTCCCCAACATCGGGAACAATCTTCCTGCATCTAGCCTGTCCAACCCCTTAAGAATTTTGGAAGTCTCTATGAGATCACCCCTCAATCTTCTAAATTCCAGCGAGTACAAGCCGAGTCTATCCAGTATTTCTTCATATGGAAGTTGTGCCATCCCAGGAATCAGTCTGGTGAAGCCTTCTCTGTACTTCCCTCTATGGCAAGAATGTCTTTCCTCAGATTAGGAGACCAAAACTGTACGCAATACTCCAGGTGTGGCCTCACCAAGACCCTATACAACTGCAGTAGAACCTCCCTACTCTTGTACTCGAATCCTTTTGCTATGAATGCCAACATACCATTCACTTTCTTCACAGCCTGCTGCACCTGCATGCCTACTTTCAATGACTGGTGTACCATGACACCCAGGTCTCGCTGCATCTCCCCTTTTCCTAATCGGACACCATTCAAATAATAGTCTACCTTCCTGTTTTTGCCACCAAAGTGGATAACCTCACATTTATCCACATTATACTGCATCTGCCATGCATTTGCCCACTCACCCAGTCTATCCAAGTCATCTTGCAGCCTCCTAGCATCCTCCTCACAGTTAACACTGCCCCCCAGCTTCGTGTCATCCGCAAAGTTCGAGATGTTGCATTTAATTCCCTCGTCCAAATTATTAATGTATATTGTAAATAGCTGGGGTCCCAGCACTGAGCCTTGCGGCACCCCACTAGTCACTGTCTGCCATCCTGAAAAGGACCCGTTCACTCCTACTCTTTGCTTCCTGTCTGCCAGCCAGTTCTCTATCCACATCAATACTGAACCACCAATACCGTGTGCTTTAAGTTTGTACATGTTCAACTCCAAATTGATAATACCACGGCTGTGCCATATATCAATCCCATGGCAGGAATAAGGTCAGTATCATGTGATAATCTGGCTAACCTCATGTGGCACTGGTGTATTTCCAGAAACATCTGGGTCTCAGCTATCTACCTACCAGGTAGACACAATATGGTGGCAGACAACAGGTCACAAAGGTTCAATGACAACATAGAATGGATGATTAAATCCTGAAGTTTTAAAATGATTGTCAGCCACTATGGGTTGCCAGATATTGATCTGTTGCATCCAGGCTAAATCACCAGTTGCCTAAATATGTTCCATGGGAACCGGATCCAGGAGCAGTAGCCGTGGATGTATTCTCGCTACATTGGGGACGTACATTCTTTTATTCTTTCCCCCATTCTGCCTGATTAGGCAATGTCTCACCAAAATAGAGCAGGACTCCGCTTCAAGTGTTTTGGTGGTTCCGGACTGGCCTACACAGCCATGGTTCCCATTGGTGCTCAGAATGATGACTCAGCCATTCATGACTGTCCCCAACTGCAATAATTTGTTGGTGCATCCAGTAGAATCATAGAATCATAAAAAATAGGTGCAGGAGTAGGTCATTCAGCCCTTCAGGCCTGCACCGCCATTCCATATGATCATGGCTGATCATCCAACTCAGTACCCAGGAGAAAGTCATCCGTTACATGATCGTATTAATTTGTTGATCTGCAGGTTCTGACCAGACCGTTCCAAGGCTTTGGACTGTTGAATGGGACCATGGATGTCATAACTGCAGCTTGGAGAGATAGCACTAAGAAACAATATGTGTCTCATATTAAGAAATGGGAGATGTTTTGTTTACAGTCAGATATATCGTATCATACTGCAAGCATAACGGATGTATTGGAGTTCCTTGCTATGTTGCATTTTTGCTATGTTGCATAACTCTTGAGTTATAGTGCGAAATAGTACTCGGAGTGCTTTGTCCTATTTAGGGCAGTTTTAGAACAACAACTTATCGGGTCTCATCCATAAGTGTGATGATTCATGAGAGGAATTTTGTAACAAGAATCCTCCTAAACCTAGATATACAGAAATCTGGGATGTCAGTATAGTTCTCACACTGCTTCGGCAATGGGCTCCAATTACGTCATTGTCCTTCCAGAAGTTAACAATTAAAGTGGTTAAGCGCATGGCGCTAGTATCAGTGCAAAGAATGCAAACATTGCAAAAGTTACGACTAGATAGCATGTATTCTTCTGCAGATAACATTACATTTTATGTGTATGATTTAATCAAACAAAACAGGCCAGGAATGGCCGGAACCAAAGTAAGTTTCAAAGCATACCCTGTTGACCAAATGTTATGAGTAGTTAAGCACCTGAGTCAATATATCAAGGTAACTAAGAGTCTCAGAGGCTCTGAGACAGCAATGCTCAACAGTCACAAAAAACCTCATAAAAGGTGTCAGTATAAACTATTTCTAGATGGTAAAACAGGTTTTGGATTCCGCTGGAATAGACACTCATGTGTTAAATCTCACTCCACCAGGGCAGCATCAACATCCGCAGCAAGGCCGCAGGATAATCTAAGGAATCAACATTTCTAAAATTATGATAAACCTGTCCTGACAGTGCCAGGGTTTGGGCATGCTGTTTTGGGTTCCGTTTGATTTGCTTTGCTTTGTCTTTATAAATTTCATTTGTAATTTCCCGTGGGATAGAGGGGTTATTACTGTATTGTTATTTAAAAAATGATTTTTGGATAATTCAAAGCAATGTTCAATACATTATTTATTCACTACTGTGTCAACTGAAGCAGTGTGTCGTATGGAGTGGATCCACAACATGAAATCACTGAGCTTTGAAATCTTCACGTAATCACTCACGTGACTCCAAAGTAAAATAGTAGGATTAAACGAGAGCTTACCAACTTGAAGTTTGATCTTTATTTGCCATTTCCTTGTTCCCCATAATAAATTCACCTTTTTCGGTCTTCAAGAGTCCAACTTTGGTCGTAACTAATTTTTTCCTCTTCTCAAAACTAATGAAGCTTTTACTATCCTGTTTTATATTCTTGGCTAGCTTACCTTCGAACGTCATCTTTTATCCCCGCATTGTCTTTTTGGTTATCTTCTGTTGTTCTTTAAACATTATCCAATCCTCTTACTTCCCGCTCATCTTTGCTACGTTGTACTTCTTCGCTTTAATTTTTATACTGTCCCTGACGTCCCTTGTCAGCCATGGTCGTCCCTTTCTTCCCTTGGAATCTTTCTTCCTCCTAGGAATGAACTGATCCTGCACATTCTGTATTAATCAATTCTATCTTAATCAATGTTAATCAGTTTCCCTCCTGGGATGAATAAAGTTCTATCGTATCGTATTGTCAAAATTACCAGGCAATCTGTTACAGCAATATTAATTGAGGGATAGATATTGGAAAGAATGCTGAGAATACTCCCCTGCTTTAGGTTAAAAAGGCTTCCCTCATCTTATGCTGCAAGTCTTGAGAATGCAAGTTGATGTTTCCAAAGTTTACAATGTCTTCCCATTAATGTCCAGGATTAAACCCTGTGTATTGTGAGGATGGGAACAGCAGAAATGTGTAGTTTACATCCTGTGCATCTCATCTTCTTTGTGTTTTTACTGAGTTCGAATAGAGTTTTGTCACAATGAAAAAAACAGCTAAGTGAATGTTTGGTATAACTGAAAAAGACTAGGAAACCTCCAGTGAGAATTGCGAAGCCACAGGGTGGCAGGAGGATGTGAAGCATCCAAGGCCAGTGTCTTTGATGTGGTGAGGAAAGAGCGCTCGGAGGTGTGAGGGAGTGGTCAGCTGTGAAAAGAGAGTGGTGTTAATGTATAGTGTGAAGAAGCCAAGGAAAAGACAAGTGAAGTAATAAACAGAAGTGCTGCTGATCGAGAGTAACAGAGTGTGGTCAACTGTTGTTGACACAGAGATGATGGAATGAAGAATCTTTTGTTCTTTTGAGGTGTCGGACCACTTTGGGATAAACGCAAGGCCTTGTGATGATATACAAGTTAGTAATATTATGAGCTACCTCAGAGCAGAGCTATTATTGTGGTATTGGAATGCTTCTGCGGCTGCTGGGGGGAAGTACCTATGTCCATGGCCTGACCTTCTTGATCAAGACCACCAAGAAAACATCCTCAACCTAATCATAGTGTGTATTGCACTATTTCCTGCCTGTTCATGTGTCTTATCTAAAATATATTTTATTTTATATATATTATATTTTAAAAGTTCTATTGTATCTGCTTCTACCATCTCCTTTGGCAGCAAGTTCCAAGCACATACCACTCTCTGCATAAAAACATGTCTTACAAATTGCCTTTCAACCTCCTTCTGCTTACCTTCCTCCAGTATTTGACATTTCCATCCTGGGAAAAACATTGACTATTAACCGATCTATGCCTCTCATAATTTTATATACATCCATCTGGTTGTCTCTCAGCCTCCAGATAATGATCCATCTGGTTGTCTCTCAGCCCCTCAATGATCCAGATAAAACAATCAAAGTTTTTTTCCAATCTTTCATTATAGTCAATCCAATCTTTCATTAAGAGGTTCATCAACATCCTGATAAACCTCTTCCACATCCGCTTCAAAGCCTCAACACAACACTTCAAATGTGACTTAACCAAAGTTGTATACAGCTGCAACATGACAGAAACATGAAGAGGAAATAAAGAAATCAAGATAAATTCTTATTCTTTAGCTCAAAACCCATGAGGCAATCAAATTAGTACTCCATGTGTGAACTGAAATGTACGTGAAACTGAAAAAATAGTGGACTACTTCCAAATAATTTCTAAGAAATCATCAGGTTATATTACACCTAGAAAACTAACAAAATTGTTTTATATAAAATAGTAAGCAATAAAATAGAATACAACATAAAATTAAATTAAAAATGACTTTGGCGAGTTATTTTCCTCCTTGCTCTAGTATGAACATTAGACAGTAATATCCATAAGTTGTAGATAGCAGTTTCAGGTAATACACTTTAGAGATACAGTGTGGAAATAGTCTCTCCAGCCCACCTAATCTGTGCCAACCAGCGATCACCCCATACATTAACACTATCCTACACTTGAGGGACAATTTTACCAAAGCCAATTAACCTACGAACCTGCACGTCTTTGGAGTATGGGATGAAACTGAAGCACCCGAAGAAAGCCCATATGGTCAGAGTAAGAACGCAAAACTCCGTACAAGCAACACCCAAAACCAGGTATCTGGCGCTGTAAGGCAGCAACTCTACTGCTATGCCACAGTGCCACACCTTTGCAGATGTCATGAAAGTATAATGAAATAGTACAACTATTAGAAAACTAACATCCACACCATCAGCCAAGCTGCTACAGCAAAGTTATAACAATGGCATCCATGACCAAGGTGGATAATTGTCTATCTGTTCTATCTAATCTGGATAATTAAAGCATATTAATCAGCCTGTTCTCAATTATCAGTTGTGATGGATGATATCATGACTGATGCGAAGCAGTGGCATCAGCTCAACAAGGACCTGCTTACCAATACCCAGTAGACCCTGCCAGACCACTCAGCCCCATCAAAGCATTGGTCCAGATATGCTTCGTAGAAGTGATGTGTCTTGACGTCAAGGCAACATCTGCCTGTGTAAGGTATCAAGGAAACTGTTAAAAATTATGTCACTAAGCAGTAAGATGAAAACACTCTGATGTTTGGAGCCACACCCCACACATCTTCATCATTGAAGATTAATCACCCAAGCGCTAGCACATTACTACAGGAAATCCCCAGGGAAAGGTTCTGCGCTAATCCATCCTCAGCTCTTTCCTCAATGATCTTCTTACCATCATTGAGTCAGAAAAGGGGATGTTCACTGATAATTGCATAATGTTCTGTTTCCAAAAAAATAAAACAGTCCATGCCTGCTTGCAGAAAGATCCAAACCACTTTCAGACATGGCTGGTCAGTGCCAGATACCATTTGTGCCACACCAGTGCAGTGGCCATCTCCAACATGAGAGGTTGTGACTATTTATCCTTGGCTTTCAGTTGGATTACTATCACTGATTCCCCAACAATCAACACGCTGTGGATTATTGAGTAGAAACTCAATTAAATGAGCAACCTTAATAATGTGATTACAACAGCAGGTCAGAGATAAGCTTCAGCAAGTAGCACACCTTCTGACACTCTTTCCTACCACCCACAAGGCACACGTCAAGAACGTAATGAAATACTTTCCACTTGCCTGGAAGAGGGCAGCATCAGGAGCACTCAGGAAGCTCAACACTATCAAAGACAAAACAACCCGTTCAATAACTATTCCCTCCACTACTGCTACAACTATGACAATGCAGTCTACCATCTTACAAAATGTGGTGCAGTTATGCACACAGCCTACTCTGATAACCCCATTGAGTCTAGTATCAAAAGGTGCAGCAAGAATATGGGAACACCACCACCTACAGCAACTACAGAAAATGCTGGAAGCACTCAGAAGTCAGACAGCACCTGTGGATAGAGAAACAGAGTTATTGCATCAAGCTGTTTGGAATAAATTGGTCAGAATTCATCAAATTCCTTTCCATTGCACAGAATTGAGACTTAGAAATATACCACTTGAACGTCATTGATGCTGTGTCAAAATCCTGGATTTCTCTCCCCAGTGGTCTCGTGGGAGTGTTTCACCACAAGGATTGCAGTGGTTCAAGAAGGCAGCTCACCACCACCTTCTCAAGGTCATTCGGGATGAGCAATACATTCTGGCCTTGCCAAAATGCTTACATATCAATATATAAAACTGAGGATTTGAGAAATGAAGAAATTAGGAATTATGGACCAATTAGACATACATCTGTTCTAGAGCAAAGTACTGGAATCCAATTCTGGGCACTTAGAAAATCATAATATGTTTAGGCAAAATCACTATAATTTTATAAAGGGAAACATTGTGTTTACATTATTTGAGGTGGAAGGATAAATAAATGTATTTCTAACTGTAGGAATATGATGAAAGAATGGGTCGACTGGGCTTGTATTCACTGGAATTTAGAAGGATGGGATTTAATAGAAACATATAAAATTCATAAAGGATTCTTACAGGATTGGACAGGCTAGAGGCAGGAAAAATGTTCCCAATGTTGGGGGAGTCCAGAACCAGGGGTCCCAGTTTAAGAATAAGGGGTAAGCCATTTAGGACTGAGATGAGGAAAAACCTTTTCACCCTGAGCATTGTGAATCTGTGGAATTCTCTGAGGAAATTCGCAGTGGAGGCCAATTCACTGGATGTTTTCAAAAGAGAGATTTAGCTCAGGGCTAAAGGAATCAAGGGATATGGGAAAAAGCAAGAACGGGGTACTGATTTTAGATGATCAGCCATGATCATATTGCATGGTGGTGCTGGCACAAAGAGCCGCATGGCCTACTCCTGCACCTAGTTTTTTATATTTCTATGTTCGAAGTTTCAAAATTGTTTGCTTTTAGGTTGACAGTTACTAGTGGGGATAAGATCTCAGGTTTTAGGTAATCATGGTTTATCTTAATTACTTTGTTGAAGAGGTGGAGTTTAAGGTGATCTGGCAGTACAAAGATGGGAGAATGAGCCTACAAGAGGACATAATTTCAAAGCAATATAGCAGGTTTAATCTGTGAACAAGAAAATGGCAAATCAAAATGTGATGTTATCCATTTAATAGGGAAATAGAGTATTTTTAAATGGTAAACTAGACTAAGTGGGACCCGTTGGGTCCCTGTCACACAGGATACTTGTTCCCCCAACGCAATATTCCATCACTCACCCATAGCCCCCAAATCCACAGGTGCAGCTCATTTCCCATCATCCCTAGCACTCTCTCCCCCTCCTCTTCACCCTCCCTCTTCTTTCCCCTCTCCTTCCCCCCTCCCCCAAACCCCCCCTCATCTCCTCCTTTCCCCTACCCTCAGTCACTCCCTCCCTCTCTCCATAACTCCTCTCCCCTCCCTACCCCCCTCCTATCCCTCTATCCCCCACCTCCCCCACTCCTCACCTCCCCCCCTCCCCCACTATCCCTCCTTACCAGCTCGGAGAAAAGATGGGGGAAGAGCCATGGGGGAGTATCACGGTGGAGGGGGCAGGAGCCAGCGAGGGGGAACAGAGGGGAAGGGGCTGGAGCTGCGGGACATTGCGATTCCGGTGTTTGGGACTCACAGTGGGCGCTGAACGCTTTCCTCCACCGGGATCAGATTCACCGCTTTCCGTTTGGCAACATTTCCGATGCCACGCTGCGCCAGGCCGCAACGCTTCCAATCCCTCTGAAAATTGACCGGAGATCTCCACCGGCCACCCACAGCTCCAGTAAAGACACGATGGTGCAAGAAGGGGTGGACCATCCCGAGGAGTGACAGGAGAAGAGACTAATCTGCGCGGCACTGACTGGCAGGTGAGGAGATCGATCTGCGCGTGCACGTTTTTTAAGATTTTTAAACCTCGCTAACTTTTACAATATACCACTGATCGGAACAAAACTTGTTGCACTCGCAGCACAGGAAAAATGTGAGTGAGCTGGTGGAAAATCGTAGCGCAATCGCGTACCGTTTTTGGGCAAGTACAAAAACCGTGCAAACCGGAAGAAAGCAAGATAGATAGATAGATAGATAGATAGATAGATAGATAGATAGATAGATAGATAGATATCAGCACGCTAACTATGCCGTCTTTGAAGATAGATAGACCTGACAAAGGCTTTTGACTAAGTAGACCGCCAGGCTCGAGATACTATCAAGATATGGTTGTCAACACAGGATCAGGATCACGGTGCTCAGCAACTAGAGCCCTTCACTGAGGGTCAAAACAGGGATGCATTATCGCACACACCTGTTTGTCGTTTCATTGCTGCCATACTTCACACATTGATGAAGAGCTGCCACAGGGGATCCCAATCCACTACAGAAACTGACGGTGGGATCGAGTTGTGCCAGTGGAGCCTACGGACTCAGGAAAAAGAGTCTTTGAAGACGAGACGGCTCAAACAAAACTGCGGAGCCGTTGGTCTCTCTACCCTGTTGTATGGAGCCGAGTCATGGAGCAGGCACCTGAGACGGATCCTTACGAAAGATTCTGAGGATCAGCTGGGAGGACGCACCAACATCAGTGTTTTTGGAGGAAGCCAACATGACCAGACAATAATGGACTTCGATGGACTGGCCGGTCATCGGACGTCTCCCTAAACAAATCCTGTACGCTCAATTGAAGGAAGGTTGGCAAGCCCCCGCGGGCCAAAGACGACAACATCAAGAAACAGTCTGAAGAACGTCCACATCACATCGAGACTGGGAGATTGCAGAGGCGCTCCTGGAGGAAATCCGTGCAGGAAGGAGCTGCACGTCATGAAACGGAAACTACGCCACGTCACAGAGACAAAGCGACAGACTGTAAGGATAGAGAGAAGGGGGACTACCGCCAGACACGTTGCACAGGTGTGTGGACATCGGCCTCTACTTACATCTGCAGACCCACAGTGGACAACCCTATTGGAGAGGAGCCGACTGATTTCGAGTTCCCACCGATGATAGATAGATAGATAGATAGATAGATAGATAGATAGATAGATAGATAGATAGATAGATAGATAGATAGATAGATAGATAGATGTTGGTGTGCAGAGAGATCAAGGTATGTTGGTTAAATAGATACAGAAGATAAACCTACAGTCACAGCATGCATTAAAGAGGAAATGTCATGTTGGCATTCTTATAAGAGGGCTGGTGTACACAAATAAATAAATTGAGATTGTACAGGACTATGGTGAAAGCTGATTTGGAAAATTGTGTGCAGTTTGGGTCTCTGTCATCAGAACTGTGTAATTCTCGGGATGGCGGGCTGTCCTATGAGGAGTGGTTGAGGAAGCTGAGCCTACATTCGCAAGAATTCAAAAGGGTGAAAACAAAATGTATATATTATTAAAATATACAATATGTATTAATGTTTGAATTAATTGAAGTACACAAGTTTTTAAAGGGGATTGAAAGGATAGACACCAAGAGCTTGTTTCCTCTCATTGCAAAGTCATTGCAAGAGCCTGCCATATAGAATTAATATACAGAGAGATCCTTCAAATGTACAACCCTTGGAATAGAAAAGCTTTGAGTATATTCAAGGCTGAGACTAAAACCCCTGTCTCACTGTGCGAGTTGGCCCACGAGTGACCCCGAGTTTTCACTCGTGGTGATCACGTAGCGGGAACGTCGGAACTCGCACGAGCAACTTATCGACTCGTGGCGCTAACGGCAGGTACTCGGGAAACTTGTTAACTCGTGAAAAAAATCAAACATGTTTGATTTTTTCCACGTCAAATTAACTGTTCAAGTTAAAAATGGAAACATTTAAACTCGTTGTAATAACGTAGCGGCCCGTGCGTTTATCTTAGTGTCTCGTGAGTCTACCGTGGGAGCTTTAATAATCTGTTCTTTTGCTCGAGTAAAGACTGAACCAAAGATAGACACAAAATGCTGGAGTAACTCAGCGGACCAGGCAGCATCTCTGGAGAGAAGGAATGGAGTCGAGACCCTTCTTCAGACTTACCCGAAATGCCACCCATTCCTTCTCTCCAGAGATGCGGCCTGTCCTGCTGAGTTACTCCAGCATTTTGTGTCTATCTTCGGCCTTTCTGCGATGATCTGCCACTTGTCCTTTATTACTGAGGCGCCTGCCCCGTGGCTTCGTATTCGTCACTCTGTCTCATGAGGACGCGGTTAAAGACCTGCCGAAGGGGCAAGTCTGGGGTGGTGGGTGGGATGTGTCCACGTGTGATGCTCCATCCACCCCCCGGGGCCAGAGAGTGTGGGATTGGGAAGGAACTGCAGATGCTGGTTTACACCGGAGATAGACACACACAATGCTGGAGTAACTCCGAGGGACAGGCAGCATCTCTGGAGAGATGGGATGGGTGAGATTTCGGGTCGAGACCTTACTTCAGACTTCTCCAGAGATCCCGCTGAGTTTACTCCAGTAGTTGGTGTCTATCCCGGTGGCAGGGAGCCGGGCTTGGCCGACACGCCGCCTCTACTTGCCGGTCAGTCCAGTGATCATCGCCCTCCCCGGGATGCAGCGGAGGTTTCCATCCGGTGAGTTGTCCAGCGCTCACGGTGGACGAGGGAGGACAGCAATAGGCCAGGTGAATGAATAGCAGCACATAAATGAGTCGACCTTTAATATTTCTTGATTTTATGTTTTAATTTACAAGCTGCTTCAAGCGAGGCAAGTTTTATTTTCAGTCCGAAGAAGGGTCTCGACCCGAAACGTCACCCATTCAACGAAAAAGCTGGAGTAACTCAGAGGGTCAGGCAGCAACTCTGGAGAGAAGGAATAGGTGACTTTTCGGGTCGAGATCCTTCTTCAGAGGACGAGCCCTTATCCAAAACGTCACCTTCTCCAGAGATGTTACCTGGCCCGCGTTGTTACTCCAGCTTGTTGTGTCTGCCTTCCGTCCAAAGCCTTGGGATCGTCGCCAACATGAAGACGGTGCGAAGCCCCCGTGCCCGGTGCAATGGACGGGGAGCTGGAGAGGGGAGGGAAGGGGTCACACACATGGCCGGGAAGCAGAGGGGTGGGGGTGGGGTTGGTGACAGTCAGGGCCAACAATGAGATGGAGAAATACAGAAACACCGACGTGCAAAGGAGACCTACAATAGCGCATGATCTCTCTCGCGTTATGGCGGGTGATTGTCGCCTGCCCGCTGTTTCTGCCCCTAAAGCCTTGGGATCGTTGCCCTTTGTGTTGGCGTAGAGGGGGAGGGGGCTATTGTGCTGCTTGATTGCCCCCTGCTATCATAGGGACAGGGAGACACAGCGGCTTTTGAGACTGGTGGGCAATCACTACCAAAGTGTCTGCCTGCAGTCAGCGCACCTCTCCTACACATGTCTCCCGCGCTAACCATCCCGCAGAGAATGATCCCAGCACCCAAGAGCCTTGTCTGTCACCCCCCACCCCCAACCACCCTCCACCTCAACTTACGCCTGGGCACCAAAGCAGCTCAGGAGGCGAACCCTGAGGTCCGTCTCCCGACAATCTGATGTGCAACTGATGTGAAAGAACAGCGGCTGCGGCCGGCACCCGGCATGGACTTCTCACACCCTCACACACTTACCTTCATTCACGATTGGCTCAAGAGTAACGGGAGTGGAACTTGGTAAATCGGGAGAGGAACTTGGAACATCGCAGCAATGACATACCCATGGGAACTCGGTTCAACACTTGATCATAAACTTGAAATCTCGTACATAACCACGAGTCTGTTTTTTTTCTTTCACTTGGGGTCACTCGTGGGATGACTCGCACCGTGAGACAGGGCCATAACCATGGTTGATTGGACACCAACAAAAACAAAGGAGAGGGAATGGGAATCAGTTGGGAATGTTGGGCAAGGCACTTTGTTTGCTCATGTGCCAGACGACGTGTAGCTTGCTGGTGGCTTCTGTCGTCTTCCAACATGTTGACAGAATTGGTCGCCCGGCATGTCACAGAGTGCATCATGTCGTCTTTTCCGGGGATCCCACAAGGAGGCTTCTGTCATGATCCCCAACAAGGCACTGATCACTCAGAATCTACTAAACAACATAGAAACAATGCAGGGCATATAACTTATTTATATACCAAGTTGTTATGTTTTCAAGACAATAAAATACTGGTTCTCTTAACTGATCAGACAGCATCCATGCACGAAGGATAGAAATACCAAGCCAGGGGTCCAGTCTAAAATAGTGCTGCTTAGAGTGTTGGAACCAGTTTATTCTGATGTTTTAGGAATGATTTCTACTGGTAGATCTTGAGCTAGGCTTTGTGTGCATACAGATGCAATTCGTATTATTATTGGGGCTTGGAAATAGAATGGTGAGAGAATACTTGATTTACCAGACTAGCTGCCAGAGCTCCTTACACCATTGATCCAGACAGATCAAATCCCACCCTACTGAAAGGGAATTTAAGTAAATCTGGACCTCTCATAAAAACACAATGTTGACCTAATTAACTATCAAATTACTAAAATAATCTTATTTATCCATGTCTTTGAGTGAAGGATATCTGCTATTCTTTCCCTGGCAGGTTTATATATGACTCCAGCCCCATTAATGTAATTGACCTTTAACTGCCTCCTCAACGAGGGATGGAAATAAAGTGCCAATGTGCTCTATATCTGATGAACAAATAAATAAACGTGCATTGAGGCAGATGTTCTGTTGAGATCTGCCTGAACCTGCTGACAGATATCTTGTACTCTCAAGCAGATGTTAAGATGCAAGCCTCTTAGGATTTTGTATCTTCTAGCGATGTTACAAAACTTACCTGCAGCAGCGCTGCAGTTCTGCCACTGGCCATGCGTGCGACTTTGGCGCCTTTGAGGGGGGGGGGGGGGGATTATAATGCCGTTTTCTCCTGCCTGTCGAAGGCGGACTTCCTCGGCTGCCAGCTGCTGATGAAAAATCGACCGGACTTCCGTTCTCGATATGTTTTTTTTTTTAACGCTGGACAATTTAATCGCTGGATTAAAATAAAAAGCTACTTCTAATGCCGTCAATGCCTACAACGTAACGGATCTCAAGTACGGAACAAAACATGGGGTAAGTCGTATATTTTACATATAAACTTGCTTCTTGGAATAACTTTAATCAAATTTTACGTTGCGAAAATGTGATTTGGGCCCCATACGAACCGGCAGTGTTTTTCCTGCCGATATGGGTTCTAATTCACCGCAACCGCAACGTTCCAATCGATTGCGTTCCACAAAAACCCACTCGCAAAATGATTTAAATGCCCATTCATTTACGGGAATTAAACCTTAAATCCCTTCCATTTGGCCTATAAATTCATGACAATGAGATTTAAAAATCATGTAATATTGTGAATTCTTGTGTGAATGTTATTTGGACACGTAGGTTATTTAAAAATGGTAACCTTTTCTTAAGAAATGGATAGATGTATAGAATCTAGTAATTGAATTTAGATTAAACTGATGAATATGAATTTCTTGTTGGACATTTACTATTTGTTTTAGCATTTAACTTTATCATTTCTACCTTTTTTTCTAAAACTGCAAATAATAACTTGTTTCTGTTAATGCTGTTCAGTGTTTTTGTTAAATTTACATTATAAACAGATGTCTCCGAAGAAGAAATGCAATGTACCAGCTAGCAGCTGATCTTCTCCATAAAGACTTGGTCTTTTGCTAGAAATTGTAAATTATTTACCTCTCTATAATGGACTTACAGCATATAATACAATAATATTAAGTTCTGATCTTCAGAATATCACATTTTTGAATTTTCAAAGCAGTCTGGGTGTTTATTACTATTTCACAACGGTCAATTTTGTAATTAGCTACAATTAGGTAACTAACTAATTATATGCTTTAATTTCAGGTCATCCAAATAAGATTGTTTCATATTTGTTTCAGAATGCTTCAATCTATAATAACTGAAAATTTCATTCAGTTCTCTTAATTTTTAAGAAAGGTATGGGCTTTTGACTGTCCTCGATCATGGCTTTTGAGTTAAGAATGGAAAAGCAATAGGGAAGAAGATGCTAATTTCCAAGTATGAAAATGGCCATAACCGTTTAAATACTGAAGATATGAAAGTGAATTAGGTGTCAAATTAAACTTATTTTTATGCTTTATCTGATGGGATAAATTACAGACTTGATTTTTAATATCTCAAAATTTTGTAACATTGCTACATCTTCTGCCTGAGAGAAGAGAGGATGACCTGTGTGTGAGATGTCTGTGATGATGTTGGTCTGCACAGTTGCTGATAACACGGGGACTGGGTTTGCAATCAACCCAGTCACTTCCCATGGGTTCGCTATCAGGAAGGCTGACACGACTTCAGTAACGGTGAATGTAGGTTCAGGGGTAACCGAGGCTGTCTGGGTGGATCAAGAGTGCGTATCTGTCAGATGCGCTGGATATAAACTGAGTCCATGAAATTCTTAGTTTCTGTAGCTTTACAGGCATTGTAGATGCAACAACAAATGCAATAAATCATCAGAGAATAGAAAGAAGGAACTGCAGATGCTGACTCACAAAAAAAAGACACATGTGCTGGAGTAACTCAGTGGGTCAAGCAGCACCACTGGAGAACATGGATAGATGATGTTTTGGGTTATAACCCCCCTCCCCAGACTAATGGGGGGGGGGGGGGGGGGTGGAGGACTAGGGTCCAGATTCAAAACGTCACCCATTCATGTTCTCTAGAGATGCTGCCTGACCCATTGAGTTACTCAAGCACTTTGCAGGGTTTTTTAACGATAAATTGTCTTTTATTCTAAGAAAACTATTCACTGATTGTGAAAAATCCAAAGTGTGTACAGGAACCATAATAGCACACGACAATCCAGTGACCTTCTGTTTAAAACAAGCATGGAATGCTTTGAGCTTTTATTGTTGCCAGCAATTCCACCTAACTTTGCTTTTTATAGTCCATTATTGCCTGCAAGTCTTGCCACAATCAACAGGTGATGACGTGGTTAGTCAGCAACTCTCGCTTGATCTAGAATTGCACCTTGGCATCCGTGACGGTTTTCTGAAGATCCTACCTAGATTTGCTGACTTGAATACTTCAGAATTGGTCTTCACATAGGACTGGATCTCATGGTTTTCAGATGAAGAGCACTTAGATTTATTTATTTGGCACGATTGTTTTGTTTCAAGAGACCTGCTCAATATTCTGAACAAAAAACGATCCCGACAGTGTGACTCTTAAGGTCGTTCCACTAAATTGTATGGTGTTGTTGCTCATCACATTACATGAGGTGAATCGTTTAGAAGAGTGCACAGTTGTGCTGGGTGCATGGAGACCTTGGTGGCGAAACTACTTGTACGGCAGATCAAAGGACTCAGGGAGGAATGAATAGAGTCAAATAAAGGGATGGATTTCAATTGGAGATCTTTTTTTATAACAGCAATTTTCAACCTGAACTTTTGTTTTTCTTTTTGTTTTATGGGATTTTTTATCTTTTTTTTTATATAGCTTTTTTATTTTTCACTTTTAACATTACTTAGATTTTTAAATTAATTTTAGATATAGATACTCCTATATCTTTAATCAGTATAATTTGATAAATGTCTCTCTTTTTCTTTCTGTTTTGTCCCTTTTTAATGAATCTTTTTCTTTTTTTTTTCCTTTTTTTTTACCCCTTTTTTTTTTCCCTGAATGTTATACCCCCGGTAAAATATTATTGTGGAATAATAATTCTTAAACCTAGGAGCTGGTCAAGTTAACAACATCAACGACGGAAGTCGGTAGATGGTTAGCCATGCTAGTATGGCTAGCACTAACTGCAACTACTCTAGATGTAGTTTTTTCTATCTTTAAGCACAATACTAACCTCTTAATCTATCCTTTACTTTTCTTTTATATAAACTGTTGTGTTTTTCAGTTTGAATGGAGTTATACATTGGACCAATGGAGATGTATTCATGATGGACATAAACAAGACTTAAAATTCATCTATTCGATGTTCGGGTGTAAGGTCGGGTCTGTCGGGCTGATCCATGGACTCTATTGTAGATTTCCATAAACATATGATGCAAGACCTAAAAATGAATATGGGGAATGAGGGATTAACGTTTTGTAGTTGGAATGTCAAAGGTATTAATGAACCGATAAAGAGAGGAAAAGTATTGGCACATTTAAAGGCAACTAAAGCTGATGTAATTTATATTCAAGAAACTCACTTAAAAAAAGATGCCGAGCATAGGTTGAAAGCTAAATGGATAGATAAAATGTATCACTCGTCTTTCACGCATAAATCAAGAGGCGTAGCAATATTATTTCGTAAAGGTACTTTATTTAGGCATACATCAACTATAACTGATAAAGATGGCAGATACATTATTGTGATAGGAGAATTAAACACAGAAAAAATGATTCTCGTTAATATATATGGACCAAATTTTGATAGCCCATTGTTTTTTAAGAAAGTACTTAACAATATTCCGGAACTAACAAACTATAATTTAATAATTGGAGGAGATTTTAATTGTACATTAGACCCCTATTTAGACAGATCTACTAGGCAAAGAAAAATTAAATCACACTCTAGTGATTTATTAAACGCATATATGCAAACGACTAACATCAAAGATGTTTGGAGAATAGAAAATCCTACTGGACGAGAATACTCCTTTTACTCACCAGTACATAAAACCTACTCAAGAATAGATTATTTTTTGGTGGATGCAAAACTTATTTCACTTACTTACGAATCCAAATATCACAATATTATAATCTCAGATCATGCGCCATTAACATTTAAGATCAAAATAAATGGTAAAATAGAAAAATCAGGACAGTGGAGATTTAACCCACAAATTTTAAAAAATAAAACTACTCAGGAATATATCACAACACAAATTAAGATTTTTTTTTTAAACAAATGATCAATCAGAAATATCTTGCTCCTTATTATGGGAAACATTTAAAGCATATCTCCGGGGAATTATGATCTCTTCACAAGCATTTTATAATAAAAAGAATCGGAAGGAGCAACAAGATTTGGAAAGGGAGATTAAACAATTAGACATACAGAATGCAATAAACCCAGATATAATATTACACAATAAAATTGCAGCATTGAAATATAAATTAAATAAAATATACACGGATCAAGTTCTAAAACTTTATCAACATACTAAACAAATACAGTTCGAATTTGGAGATAAACCCCAAAAATTATTGGCCCGCCAATTAAGGAAAATGGAAGCTGAAAAAATAATCCATAGGATTAAATCACATAACGGCGAATTGCTAATACAACCCAAAGATATTAATGAAAGATTTATGCAATATTATAAAAACTTATACACTGCTAAAACAACAGAAAATAAAACAGAAATAGAAGCATTTCTAAAAAAATGTAACCTGAAAGAGTTGGATTTACAAAATAGAGAATTATTAAATGCTGATATCTCAACAAAAGAAATCCAAGAATCTATTAGATCATTAAAAAATGGTAAATCACCGGGACCAGATGGTATTGGTTCGGAATTTTATAAAATATTTCATGATCATATGGTTCCGCGTTTGAAACCATTATATGAACAGATATATACACAGCAGAAATTACCAGAAACGCTGAATGAATCTATTATAACTCTTATACCTAAAATAAATAAAGACTTGGATGAACCAGGATCATTTAGAGCAATAGCTCTTTTAAATACTGATCAAAAGATATTAACAAAAATATTAGCACAAAGGCTAAGTTTAGTTGTCAACGAATTAATTCATCCAGATCAAACAGGATTTATACCAAAACTATATTCTTCATATAATCTAAGATGGTTATTCAACATTATATATTCGAAAAGAAGTAATAAAAAAGACCTGGTAGTCATTTCACTTGACGCAGAAAAAGCCTTCGATCAAGTGGAATGGCCTTACCTATTTTCGGTTATGGAAGCTTTCAAATTGGGAGAGAAATTTACCACTTGGATTAAATTGTTATACACAAATCCGACAGCTAGAATAACAACAAACCGAATGTGATCAACTAAATTCAATTTATCTCGAGGTTGTAGACAAGGTTGTCCTTTATCCCCTTTATTGTTTGCACTCGCAATAGAACCTCTCGCCCAGAGGGTGAGATTACATCCGGAAATACATGGATATGATACTAGAGACACTAAAAATAAAATCTCCCTATATGCGGATGATGTATTACTTTATATCACAGAACCAGAAACAAGTATCCGAAACTTGTTAAAATTAATAACAGAATTCGGATCTTTCTCAGGATACAGTATCAATTGGAATAAAAGTGAACTTATGCCAATAACGGTGAATAACTTACATATACTACAACAATTCCCTTTTAAGATAACAAACGAAAAAATTAAATATCTTGGAATTTTTGTAACAAAAAGATTCGACTCTTTATTCAAATCTAATTTCCCCCAATTATTGAATAAATTAAATAAGAATATTTTATATTGGAAAAGCTTACCTATCTCAATGTTAGGTAAAATTAATACAATAAAAATGATCTTTCTTCCACAATTATTATATCTCTTCCAATTAATTCCGATATATCTCCCTAAAAATTTCTTCAAAAAGGTAGATTCCCTAATTACTAACTTTATCTGGGATTATAAGAGTCATAGAATAAATAAAAAAAACATTTATGTAAATCTAAAATAAATGGTGGATTAGCATTACCAAATTTTATGTTTTATTACTGGGCAGTCAATATTAAAAATATGAATTTTTGGCTAGAAGAAATAGATAACCAACCAACTTGGTTAAAAATGGAAAAAGAAGATTGTTCTCCCTTTGAAGCTAGTTCTATAATATTTGCTAATACTAATTTAGCTAAGAAAATTTATAGTGAAAATCCGATAATAGAAAACGGAATCCGTATTTGGAAACAAATAAAGAAAACATTAAAACTAAAATCAATACCATTATCTCTTACCATCGTAAATAATGTTACGTTGAAACCTTCAATGATGGATAAAGCTTTTTTACAATGGAAAAATAAGGGAATTACTAAGATGGGAGATCTTTATAAGGAAAACTCTTTCCTTTTATTTCAAGAGTTACAACAAATTTATGGACTACACACTAAAGAATATTTTAGATATTTACAAATCAGAAATTATGTTTCTGCAAATACACAAGAACTTAGAAATAGAAAGATATAAATTCTAGATGAATGCTTAAATAAACACCCAAATACAGATAAAATGATTTCATTTATATACAATATTCTATTGGAAAATGATGTTCCATCAACAGAAATATCTAGACAGTCTTGGGAAAAAGAACTAGGTCAAATTATAAGGCCAGAACTATGGGATGAAAGTTTACAACATATACATCACTGTTCGTTAAATGCTAAACATTCCCTTATACAATTTAAAATACTACATAGATTACATTATTCCAAAGCTAACTTACATAACATCTTTCCAAAAGTATCCCCCATATGTGATAAATGTCAACATTTAGAAGCAAATTTATCACATTCATTTACTAACTGTATAAAAATTACAAAATTTTGGATTGAAATATTTAAGATAATTTCGAATGTTGTCAATATAATTCTGACTCCTGATCCAAAGTTAATAATACTTGGAATACTAGAAACAGACCAACTAGTAACAATGAATCAAAGAATTTTTATTGACTATGGTTTAATAACTGGGAAAAAACTAATATTAAAATTTTGGAAAGGCCCTACATCCCCAACAATCAAAATGTGGAACACAGAAATGTCGGAGACACTTCATCTGGAGAGATTGAGGCTTGTCTTAATGGACAGGTTAGATCTCTTCAGAGAGATTTTATCTCCATTTATTAAATATTTACAGGGTCATAATGGCTCGGCACGAGGGCTTGACTGAGACCTGAATATTAGAATGGATGAAGAAACATATATAATAAATCATGACTGTATCTCCAAGGACGGATTAATGATTAATACTCCATTCACCATCATACTTCTTACACTCTTTTTCTCTATCTTTTCCTACCTTTAAAAAAAATTTTAGAAAAATGTATAGAAACATATAATCTTAAATTTTTAATACTAATAAGAATATAAACAGTACTAATATCATGAAGGTATTATTAATATCATGTATTTTCAAATATATAAAATATATAGTCTTAAATTTTAAATCAATGATAATACAAATATTATTAATAGTATGAATATATCATTAATATTATGAAGGTATTATTAGCATTATGTATTTTCAATTGTATAAAATATATAGTCTTAAATTTTAAAATTAATGATAATACAAATATTACTAACAGTATGAATTTATCATTAATATTATGTATTTTCAATTATATAAAATATATAAAATTTTAAAATCAATGATAATACAAATATTATTAAGAGTATGAATATATCATTAATATCATGTATTTTCAGCAATGCAAAATAATGTACTTTGTTATTATTATGTTTCTATAATAAAAATACTTAACAAAAAAAAAAAAAAAAGGACTCAGGGAGCCCCAAATCTATACAGTGCTTTTGCTATGAATTCTAATTAAACATCATTACACTGAAACATTAGACACAAATAACTGGAGTAACTCAGTTGGTCAGGCAGCATCTCTGGAGAAAAGGAATAGGTGATGTTTAGGGTTCAGACCTTTTTTCAGACGTTTTCACATCTCCAGAAAGGTCTCGACCAGAAACGTCACCTATTCCTTTTCTCTAGGGATGACCCACTGAGTTACTCCAGCTTTCTGTGTCTATCTTCGAGGTACACCAGCATCTGCAGTTCCTTCCGACATACTGACACATTAACTTGGTTTATCTCTTTCCATGCATGTTGGCTGAACTGCTGACCTTTTGCACCATTTCCTATGTCTGCACTACATAACATTATGAAGACCCAATAAAATCAAACTAAGTTGACTGTTAGATGGAGACACAAGAAACTGCAGATATTCAAATCTTAAGTGAAACACAAAGTGCTCGAGTAGCTCATTGGGTCAGGCAGCAAATGTGGAAGATATGGACAGGGTTGTTTCTGGTCAGGGCCCTTCTTCAGACTGATTGTAGTAGGAGAGAGAAAGCTGGAAAATAGGTCATGGCTGGCCAAAGCCTGGCAAGTGATAGGTGGAACAGAAGAAAGGGAGTTGATGGGGAGACAAAGGGCAGAGATGAAAAGGAGACAAAAGGATGTCATATAAGGAAAACAGAGGAGTGGAAATTCTGGGCATAATCCAGAAGACGCAAGATCATTTCATTCCAAAAAGGAAGAAAGATTCTAAGGGGAGTAGGAGGTAATCGTGGCTGACAAGAGAAGTTAGGGATAGAATAAAACTAAAAGAAAAGATGTATAACATAGCAAAGAGTAGCCGGAAGCCAGAGGATTGGGAAACTTTCATAGGACAACAGAAGGAAACAAAACGGGCAATATGGGCTGAAAAGATGAAGTACGAGGGGAAGCTGGCCAGGAATATAAAGAAGGACAGTAAAAGCTTTAGATATGTTAAGGGGAAAAGAGTAGCAAAGTCAAATGTGGGTCCCTTGAAGGCAGACATGGGTGAAATTATTTTGGGTAACAAGGAACTAGCAGAAGAGTTGAATAGATACTTCGGATCTGTCTTCACTAAGGAAGACACAAACAATCTCCCAGATGTACTAGAGGACAGAGGATCTAAGGGGGTAGATGAACTGAAAGAAATTTTCATTAGGCGGGAAATATTATTGGGTAGGCTAATGGGACTGAAGGATGATAAATCCCCTGGGCTTGATGGTCTGCATCCCAGGGTCCTCAGGGAGGTGGCTCTAGAAATAGTGAACGCATTGGTGATCAATTTCCAATGTTCAATAGATTCAGGATCGGTTCCTGTGGATTGGAGGATAGCTAATGTTATCCCACTTTTCAAGAAAGGAGTGAGAGAGAAAACAGGGAATTACAGACCGTTAGCCTGACTTCGGTGGTGGGAAAGATGCTGGAGTCAAGTATTAAAGAGGTAATAATGAGGCATTTGGATCACAGTAAAAGGATTAGTCCAAGTCAACATGGATTTATGGAAGGAAAATCATGCTTGACTGATCTTCTGGAATTTTTTGAGGATGTGACAAGTAAAATGGATGTAGGGGAGCCAGTGGATGTAGTGTATCTAGACTTTCAGAAAGCCTTTGATAAGGTCCCGCACGGGAGACTGGTTACTAAAATTAGAGAACATGGTCTTGGGGGTAGGGTGTTGACGTGGATAGAAAATTGGTTGGCAGACAGGAAGCAAAGAGTAGGAGTGAACGGTCCTTCTCAGAATGGCAGGCAGTGGTGAGTGGAGTGCCGCAAGGCTCGGTGTTGGGGCCGCAACTCTTTACCATATATATTAATGATTTGGAAGAGGGAATTAGGAGCAACAGTAGCAAGTTTGCGGATGACACAAAGCTGGGTGGCAGTGTGAACTGTGAAGAGGACGTTAGGAGGTTGCAGGGGGACCTGGACAGGTTGAGTGAGTGGGCAGATGCATGGTAGATGCAGTATAATATAGATAAATGTGAGGTTATCCACTTTGGTGGCAAAAACAAGGGGGCAGATTATTATCTCAATGGGGTTAGGTTAGGTAAGGGGGAGGTACAGCGAGACCTGGGCGTCCTTGTACACCGGTCACTGAAAGTTGGCGTTGCAGGTACAGCAGGCAGTGAAGAAAGCTAATGGAATGTTGGCCTTCATAACAATAGGATTTCAGTATAAGAGTAGAGAGCTTCTTCTGCAGTCGTATAGGGCTCTGGTAAGACCACATCTGGAGTATTGCGTACAGTTTTGGTCTCTTAATTTAAGGAAGGACTTCCTTGTGATTGAGGCAGTGCAGTGTAGGTTCTCTAGATTGATCCCTGGGATGGCGGGACTGTCATATGAGGAAAGATTGAAAAGACTAGGCTTGTATTCACTGGCGTTTAGAAGGATGAGGGAGGATCTTATAGAAACTTATAAAAGGACTGGACAAGCTAGATGCAGGAAAAATGTTCCCAATTTTGGACGAGTCCAGAACCAGGGGCCACAGTCTTAGAATAAAGGGGAGGCCATTCAAGACAGGTGAGAAAAAACGTTTTCACCCAGAGAGTTGTGAATTTGTGGAATTCCCTGCCACAGAGGGAAGTGGAGCCAAATCACTGGATGGATTTAAAAGAGAGTTAGATAGAGCTCTCGGGGCTTGTGGAATCATGGGATATGGGGAGAAGGTAGGCACGGGTTATTGATTGGGGATGACCAGCCATCGCTGGCTCGATGGGCCGAATGGCCTTCTCCTGCACCTATTTTTGCACCTATTTTGTGTGTTCCAATGTTTATATGCTTATAGCGTTGATCTGTAATTTCGCAAGTGGAACATGACACGTTATATCACCAGTGCCTCTGCAGATACTGCCTGGCTCGCTGAGTTATTCCAACACTTTGTGTTTTGCTCGAGTTGACTGTTGCATTGACAACTTGAATTTGTTTTTTATAATGGGAAGTTAACAGCTACTTCTCTAATTTCACGCAATTAGCATCTACATCTATCTTGCTCTTAATTTCACGGTAGTCCAAAAAATTAGCGAGCAGTACTCCAAGGGGTGCAATAACCGCACAAGTTTCTTATGCATTCCATGGGACACAAACCACTGGTTCATTACATGATTAACAGGCAATTTAAGTGATTACGGACTGCGGGCTGTATTTGTTCAGCTGTTTGGTATCGTTTTGCTATTATTGCCAACAATTTCCTGCTTCATGAATCCCGATGCATCAGAGGTTTACTATGTGTCCCTTTAATAATCAAAATTTGAGAAAAATTAATAAAACCTAATAAAAAATATCCTCCCTTAAATACAGCCTTTAAAAATGCACCATTGTAAAGTGCATGCGTGCGGGCGAGATAGTGTGCACCGAAAACATAGCCGCAATAACGACTGAATCGTCCGCATGCCCTCGTTTATTCCATTTTGCTCTAATACCGACTCCTCTGCACGGAACAAGATTCATTTTCTTCTTCTCAATGTAAGGCTGTGATGTCCACTTTATTAATGGGTATCTTCCCTTGGCAAGCGAGAATATTCTGGTGAAGATGGAATTGCGTTTTGTGGCGTTCATGGGATAGTGTATTAGTTAGCACTTTCTTCAAAGATATAAAATGACCACCACAAGACAGTCTATTAACTGTCCTCCAAGAAAGAGTGTGTGCGGTATTAGCGGAGTTAATGAAATCAGTGGAGAATTCAATCAGCAGAAGGGGCGAGGCCAGTCCATATTTACTGAAAAAAGACAAATATAGTAGACAGAGCCTTATACTGGCCAGTGGTGGTTCACAGCGCCAACACACGTCATATGATCTGCCGGGTCCCGTTCCCTTCAGTCATATCGCCCTCAAGAGTGCGAAGGACAGCAACGCTGTGCTGAGAGAAATCTCAGCGCTCAGCTGCATACACGCTTCACACCCACTCTCATTGAGCGAGAGCAGGCAGCAACTCTGTAAATAACCTACAGATGTCCAGCGATTGGAAGTAATGACTGGTGAGGCTCCGAAGACACCGTGAAAGTTGGCATTATCAAGACCTCGGGCACAAGCAAGATCTCAACAATTTCCGTAATACTGGAGAGGGCTTGGATTGGCTTATGCAGAGTGCGGAAAGTCTGAATATATTTTCCATCGCCTTTTTCTTTAAAAGTGTTAAGGGGAAATGGCACAAAACCAAATCTGATTAAAAGAAAAACTGAAAGGCCTGTTTAGTTTTTAAAAAATGGTTCTGTTCTTTCAGTTAGTCTGCTAATCTATGATTTTTTTCATGTGATTTAAGGATCTGGATGAACTGCAATCAGATAGCTAGAACATTATTCCAGAAAGGCTTACCCAAGTTTTGAAAAAAAAATTGGCATTTGTTCAGACTGCTGAAAACTGGATGGCTGTGAAGGTGTTAAATGTGACAGTTTTTAAGGGGTGTCGGCAGAGCAGATGTTGACGGGACCTGGTCCGGGACTGTCCAAGGCGTTGCTTTTTAAAGAGGTGAGACCCCGGCACTGCGAGTTCTATGAAGAGGGTTCCAAAACACTTGGCTGCAAGATGTTGCATACAACTCGGGCCAGTGATTCCGGGGCCCTCCATCAGATCTGTCTACAAGTTGTAGCATTATAGATTTGACTTTTTTTTGTTCGCATCTGCATCAATAACCAGTGCCTGATTGTGCGGCCGAGGATATCCTGGAATTTTCCCCCTCGAGTGTGCTCCGAGTTACTGCAGTAGTTGCTTTCAGGAGCCATCACCCGCAGGTTACTATGCAATTTCAACTGATTTCTGTGGTTCTAATTTTATTAAACTGTATGGAATACATTGGCAGCCAAAACGCCTCCAGAGGAAGGCGCCACAGACGAAGTAAGTTTGATTATTTTTTTTATTACTGTTACACCTGTTTAAGTTTCCAACTACATTTATTTTATTTATTCCCCCTGTCTGTACCTCAGATTCCCATTCAAATTGTGTCGTTTAAATTCAGACTTTCGTCGCAGTACTAAGACACTTTGTGGAGGATTTCAGTTAACTTTTCTGTCAGTGGATACTTCAATACGTTAGTTGTAATAATCGCTAAACAGTATATGATCTTCAAGAGATACTCTTTAAAAAAAAACCGCTGTCCTTAGTTCCCATTCGCCGCTCTCCCAATCCGTTAAAACGAGGCTCCCATGGCCAGTGGGGGAAAATAGTAATTAAAACTGTGTAGTGAGCTTAATACAATTTCGCCATTGGTTTCAAACGGCGGCGGGATTCCTTTCACAACGAGACGCTTGTCAATTACAGATCAGTTTCAACTCTGAGCAATCAGCGAACCAATGACTCGGGGTAGATGTCAAACCAGTAATCTTCTGATTTTAATAGCTAGATTAAAAAAAAACAGGTTTACAAAAAGAATGGAAGAGGTAAGTACATACACTGAAGGGGAACGACGTATAGTGTGTCACTTTGTTGGAGATGTTTAATTAAATAAAGTTAACTAGATATTGTGGATCCCTGTCTTCTTCTCCCGGAGTTTCGATTGGGTGTGAACTGCCTTAAGTTGAAACCATCCCGAGTACCTGCCAAACGATCCATATGGCAATACACATTGCCACCACCCAAATGCTCAATAGCATCCTTTTTTCGCCGGAGAATATTTCGGAAAAAAAAACGTGTAGGTCAAGGGTACGGGTAATCTGTTCACCGAAGTCGGACCAATAAGCGCTTATTTCTTCATCAGATGGAGCTTTGCGGCCGAGAACGTTTTTTGTATTTGACACACTTCGTTCATCGTCCTGAGATAGTGAAGCTAATGTGCTTCTTCTGTTTGACTGCAGACTATTTCTTTGGCCAACTACATGTAATCTGAAACTTACTGACAGACACTCCTCGCAGCTGGACTTCTGCCCCCTTAGTGCAGCGTGTAAACTGAAATAGAATATATCTCCAACATGTTTCCATAAAATTAAGTTGTTAGACGCTAGTCGGGATGTTTATTTTCTTTGAAATAAAAGTATTCATAACACTCTATCAGTTAATGTCATTCAATATCAAAATGTCAAAAGTTTGCTGGTTAAACGCAAGACGTGTGTTGCGGATGATCCACAATTTTTTTGCAGATGATTAATATATTCAGGAAGATTGATTGAACTGTCGGGATTTTCCGAAATAAAAGATGCTTCGGATTTACCGTTTGCCGATTTTAGCACAGTCTTATTATTATAGATTACTAAACATAGGAAGAAAGAGCCCCATCATAATTAAATCAGTGATCAAAATCTGGATAAACTCTTCCTTACGCTTCAAGTTTCTCATCTTCGTGTGATCATCTGTGATCAAATGGCCCACACTGGGGGAACTAACTGGGCGCCCTTCTCATGTTGAGACTTTCGGAAGGAAACACAATTGTAGAGCAACCAGAGCGCAAGATGCGGCTATCTAATAGCTTTCACCCCTCCCCCATACCACATTTAAAAAAAGACAGCCCATCTAGTATGTGCACGTTATCCTCTTTGCGTGTGAAGATGTTTCATGTTTTTCTTTTTCAACATATCTTTGCTTTCAATATGTCAGAAATGCATAACTTAGTGGCGACTACCTACGCACCTAATTCCACGTAAATAAATAGTTTACATGCAGTTAACTGCAAGCCAATTCACATTGTCATCTGTTATTACTGGGAATCAAAGGGAAAGAAGCGAAGCCATGAAAGAGATTTTACAAATCCAGGTAGTAAGATTAAAAAAAGTCAAAATATTACTTTTCAATCCTATGACTAAGTTACTCAAAAGGCGAGATTTCAGTGGGCAATGGATGGGGAGGGGAAGGAAGGGAGGGAAGTGGAGGCGGGGGTAGGGATAGGGGTGGGAAGAAGCGGCGCGCGGAGAAACGATCGTTGGAAAGGGAGAGAAGAAAGTTCACTGACCAGGGGAACATTAATGAATGAAGCACTAAGGGATTGGACTCGTCCATAAGGAGTCGGTGAGCAACGAGTCTAAATCCTTACTGCATATGACACGTTAGTCAACAATCCCAGCCGCACCATACCTCCGGGAACATCATTCATATTCGGGCTTTACACGCCCTGTACTGTGGAACCCCAAACCAGGCTTAGTTGTGAGCGCTGTTCTGCAGGAACAGTTTCTGCCAATCGCTCCAGCCTCTTTAAAAATGCCGTACGAATGAAGCAACTTCTCAGCACTTCACTTTTGTGGGACCAGTCCTGGGGACCAGTGCTGGGGAACAGCATCTACAAATGGGAGAATGGGACCAGTCGCTGGGGTCCTATTTCACTTTCATTGCGCCGTGTTTGAGGTCTCCCACCCCCCTGCCTTGCAGTGGACACTCTCGGTTAGCTCGCCTGTTGCCGAGGATCATTCCCACGAACTGGCTACTGCAGTAAACACCGTTCGAAAGCCTGTCCTGAGCTCAGACTTGGTTTTCCTTTTCATTATATCTGTGATCCTGTTAAACCCACACCTACTGCGACATCTTGCGTTGTAAAATGTTATTTCTAAACGTGCTGGCGAGGGGAGAGCCTTATGTAGGGGCATGTCCTACTATCATGTTACTAGACACTCCCTGAAAAAAGTGACCCGTTTACATAGAGACCCGAAATTCCATTAAAGCCCATAGGAAGCATTTTGTTTAATCGTCTATAATCAGTGAATATAATCACATCTCCCAGACCATTGCGATTCTGGTGAGGAAGGTTTTATTTTCTAACACAGATAACGCTGACCTTAGAAGAAATGCTAATGCTGGCATTTATAAGTAATGTTAACGTCTGTGAAGTTAACATAACAACAATCAGTATTCAGGATCATTTTGTTGGCATCATGCGATCAGCACTTCAGAAATGTATTGTGTTAAAATAGTCAGAAAGTTAATTGAATCTGATTCATCCTATTTTAAATATCTTAATTCTCGAGTTGATACCACGTTATCTCGTTTCAGCGTTGCGGACTAAGAGAGAGTTAGGATTTAAAGCCAGGCCCTAAGAACTCATGCACAACCTGTAAAGATGCTGGTTTTGAAAGCCCACCTTTATCTCCGAAAGTAATCACGAAGAGGAAGAGCGCGTATGCACTTCTTTCCCTTCACTTGAGTTAATTTTCTGAACCAAATCAAAACATGTTTTGGAAATGCAATGGATATTTTGACCGCAGGCAGCTACAGGCACCTTCCCCTTTGTTATACCTGCGAATGAAGAGGGCGGAGGCAAGCCTCATTAGAAACCGTGCTCCCAATTCTCTCATCTAATCATGTGCGAGTTTATTAGTGTGAGGTCGTTCAGCATAAATAGATCTGTGCTCTTAGGTTTCGGCTGGAGACGCAGGGACTTTTATTGGTTTCTTTGAGGAACAACACTTACTCTTTAACAATACATCCAATCTCGCGGGACGGACCGAGTATTTACTAATGTTCTGATGCTGACATGGTCGCCAAATGGCCTCAGCAATTATTAATTGAGGGATGATATCGTCCAGTCCGTGGTATTAAATGTCTAGTGATTATTATATCTGTGCTTGGTCGATGTAAATATAATGAACCTGCGGGCGTTTGACTGATGGCACTCAGCAGCAAGAGCTTAGCCTAGGGAATGACCAGAATCATTCCCAAATGGCTAAAGTCCTCGATGAGAGGAAATTGTCTCCAATCCCATTGGATTTGCCTAACATTGAGCCGATGATTAACATCACAGCTGAGATTCAATTGTCTTCAAAGCACTCAAAAAACCTTAACGCAATTACACTGAGATCCCGATCTGTAAGGGAGGCATGGTTCCGATAGCAAAATCAGGAACTTGGTATAGATCGTCTTACACAGGGATATACCCCCGCCATTAAAATAAAGTTTATACTGTATAGATGAGCTAGTCGTAAATATGGCTCGAAAGTTGTGTAAAGCATTGTGGCTTTTTTAACCTAATATACCATTTGACCACCCACCTGTCGCTCGATAAAAAAAACTTTCAAATGTGTCAATTTAAAGCAAGAATGTTTATCTCGAATCCGTGTAGAGAATTATAAGTGATAATAGTTTATAAGGTTTTTGGAGTCTTGGCGTCTGGGCTAGACATATATACAGACAGGATACTGTGGTATCGACGCCCGCTTAAACCCTGCATGTATTTGCATTATAAGTCAGAAACAGTTGTTTGAGAATTTTTCTCAAGATAATGTCAATTTTTGCAAGGTATTTGAACTTTTTGTGGTAATTGGAATTGGACGCCATTGGTAGAATAGATCGGCATGGCTTCAGAGCTGCGGTGCTCCAGCCGCGGCCCGGCTTCAGAGCTGCGGTGCTCCAGCGGAGGCACGGCTTCAGAGCTGCGGTGCTCCAGCGGAGGCACGGCTTCAGAGCTGCGGTGCTCCAGCGGCGGCGCGGCTTCAGAGCTGCGGTGCTACAGCGGTGCTCCAGCGGCGACCCGGCTTCAGAGCTGCGGTTCCCAGCGGTGGCGTTCCAGCGGCGACCCGGCTTTAGAGCTGCGGGGCTCCAGCGTTCCAGCGGTGGACCCTGCTTCAGAGCGGTGGCGGCAGCCCGGCGTCGGAGGCTCGGCCGCGGGCCTAGTGGACGATAACATCGGAGGCCTGGATCGCCTCAGCGCAGAGAGAGATCAAAGAGGGAAGAAGACAAAGACTTTCAGACTTTAAGACTTTTGCCTTCCACCACAGTGAGGAGGTGCTTGGCAAACTCACTGTGGTGGATGTTAAATATGTGTTTATTGTGTGTTTTGTTTTTTATTATATGTTATGACTGCAAGGTAACGAAATTTCGTTCAGACCGAAAGGTCTGAACAACAATAAAGGGTACTTTACTTTACTTTAATAGATGTAGAGAAATCATCATCCCCACTGTAGCATCAACCCTACCTACCTACCCAGGCCTGAATCTTTTCTCATCCTTCGATCCACAAACGTTTAGCAACAACCAACCGACTCAAGATTGCAAGAATCTTGATTTGAGTGCAGGAATGTGTTCACTTACAAGCAGGAATTAAACGCAGATTAATGAAAAAACACATTCGCATGTCACCAAAAAGAACAGTTCTAAGGAGCTGAACTCCATAAATAACATCCCCACAGCTGGTTTGCTTGTTTAGAAATAAACGTTTGATGCATGTTCATCGAAAATGTCTGCTGTTTTAATTTTTTTACAACCAGTATTCGGATAACCTTATTTGATTCATAGTCTTGTCCGGATGCTATTAGTAACATGTCCTCTACAAACAGGGATTATTTTATGTTGGGCAACCCACACCGTGCTGGAGGATCTCAGCGGGCTGGGGTAAAATTCCAAACCAATCTCTCTCTCCCCACACCACACTTTGTTCCTAATCAATTTCACCGTGGGAAATACATTATTTTTGGCCTTTTCAAAACTCAACAGTTGTATAACATTGTCGTGGTTCTTTTTTTGTGCAGCGTTTTGCTCCACTTATTGCTTCCACTGACATTTTGGGCGATAAAAGTGATTCATAGCGTTCCTCTTCGAGCCCTGGGATGGTGAGGTCCAAACACAACAACAGTTCCTATTACAATAACAACATTGCTTTTTTTTTTGCACAAGCTGGACAGCCAATGTCTGTTGTCTTCTGGGCAGTGTTCATTTAGATCGACATGGAAGGCTGAAATATTAACAACATTTGCTTTAATAATCTTTGGTTAATTAATACCTGTTTTATGAAAGGGAAAGAAAGCCACACAATTGTCACTTAAAAAAATTATTGTCATACACCTTGAATCGGGCATGTAGAAAAGACGATATGTTTACTTTAAGTTTGGGGACTCCCACTGCAGCGGTGTATACATGACCTAGTGTCCAGGGCTGGAGAATACATACTTCAAATTGAACGCTTTACCAGTTTTCTGCATTTAATGTAAATTTATGGACGGGTCAAAGTTGTCACTGATGTTTAAAGTGTAACTTTTGTTTACATTTGTTCCCAGTAATAAATACACGTGAATCGCACCAGTTGCTAATACTGTAGTACTGATGCTTTAAACAACCCCTGCTCTCTGTTGGAACTCGCCATATAAATGTGTGATGGGTCCACTGAGACCTGAATCCACAAGCCGCTTGCTTACCCTGTGCATTCGCTTCCAGATACCGCGTTCTCAATTGCATCGCATGAGATCCCCAGAACAATCGCCCCATTTAAATATGACGGAGGTATTCCTTAAAACGGGGATATTGCTGTATCTGCCGAGTAACTCATACAGGGGGACAGGACAGCCACGCGTCAGTAAAAATGATGGATATTTAACGCAAATCAATTTCAAGTGATCGGTACCGTGTTCGTGAAATTACGCGTGCGGTATAAATGGACAACAGTACATGTTCAGAGGGTGCATTATAAACTCCACCCAAGTACACCTGATCGTAGGCAAAACTCAATTAGCGCCTACCTAAAGCTCGGGGCAAACGTTAAGCGAAAAATTCGTGCATGACTTTCCGCTTTGCGGAGGTTTAATTATCATTTTATACCGCGACAAAGTGGAAATTGAATACAAAATACTGTTCTGAAACTCTTTTCGAGCCCACTCTAGTTAAACAGCGCGAGACTCCTGCAGGAAGCCAATGCAAATTGTTCTGCGGTTAAAGCGGGTAGAGTCTTAAGTTAACTGTGATGTGATAAAGATTTGAAAACACGCAGAAAGTTGGCTGTGTATTTGAGGCTTTAATACATTCTGTGTTGAGCCTTTAAAAAAAAAAGATAGGAGCAGGCATAGGCCGCATACTCCCTGGAGCCAGCTCCGCCGTTCAATAAACCACCGCTGATGTGATCTTGGCTTCAGTTCCGATTTCCTGTCTGTTCTCCATAACCCTGGATTCCCTAATAGACAATCTGTCTCAGCATTGAATATATTCAATCATTAAGCGTCAATAATTCTCTTGAGACAGAGGATTGCAAAGACACTGCACAAGAACTTCCTCTTCATTCCCATTTTCAATGGGAGAACCCCTAATACTGAAACGACGCCCCTTAGTTTTAGATTATACCACGAGAGGAAACATACTCCCAGCAACGTTTTGATGTCTGGGAAAATCTATATCTTAGCACGTAGTGTGAAAGCGCATTAAAAGAAGAATTATTTATAATAAGCTGACTGTGAGATATCTCCCACTGGCCTTGGGCGAAAAGAAAGGTTTTTGTTTCCTGTTAGTTTTATCAGGGATACCAATGATACCATTTTTTCCCCCATAGCTACCAAATCTGGGCCTTTAAATGAGTGGATAGGTAGTTAACCTTGCAAACTTCATAATCATTGCCAAGGAAATTTTTATGAACGGTCATTTAAATTGACATGAAAGTGCAACCCTTCTAAATATCCCTTCTTCAGCAAGTTATGGTGCCCTCTTTCTGGTCAAATAAAAGCTGCAAAACTGAGTCCCAAGTTTCTCTACAAGGCTTTGGGTTTCCAAATGATCTAATTAGCACGCAATATCCACGTGTTTACTGCAAAAGACAACTTCGATTCTCTGATTTCCCCCCCCCCCCCCCTTCATTGGATTTCCATGGGGTTGCTCATTTTACATTTAATTTAACCTTTTCTAATTAATAAGTTAATTAAGAGCTTTGTTTAGAAGTCGATGTTCCCAGGAAACAGTTCTTAAAAATTCAGATGGAACCAGCGAGCCTATGTGGAGCTCATTTCATTGAAATATTTATTTTTGCTTTAAACACCCCTTCATCTTTGAGGCAAGCTCCAAATTATCTATTTACTTCAAAATAAATTTCAAATGATAGCCTAGGTAATTATCTTGACTTAATTTATCTAAAAGGAAACCCTGAAATGATTGAAAACTTCAAAATGTTTTACATCTTAAATAAATTGGATCTTTATTTTGTTTTACCACATAAAACGTGTTAACATCTTAACATATGGTTTCAAATGTTTCAAGTTGGTCTGCTAGATATTTTATTCATGTTTTCTGGACATGGGAGCAACCAGCAAGGGCAGTATTTATTGCCCATCTCTAATTGCCCTTAAAAAAATTATAGTGATCTCTCTTTCCAATAATCTGGTGATGATTATCCCACAGTTCCATTGCGGTCAAGCATTCCAGGATTTAGACCCAGCAATGATGAGACTATTTCTCCATAAGTATGATGGAATGGAAAGTAAACTGGAGAACCATCTACCCACTGCCCCCTTTTTATGAAAACCACTTTCGACCATATAAATACCATACCTGACAAATACCTCCGGGAACCGCACGGAAACCTGGGGTGGCGCAAAAGTCCTCCAGAGGTTTGCCGTTACAGTTTCCTAAGTGGGGACCAAGTGGGCATAAGATGGGCGTATTTAGATATTTAGTAATAGATGTTACAAGTGAAAACGTTTCGGGTCGAGAACCTTCTTCAGACTAGTTATGTGCAAGTTGGTTTTTAGCCAAAAATCCTGGACAGTTATTTTCCAGGATACATTGAACCAGTGTGTTGTGCAGCTAATTTTTGAGTATTCCATCACAACTTGGTCCTTGTAAACTGGAATTATTCAGCGTGTCATTAGGAAGAGCTTTTTCCTAAAGAAAGGAGGATCCCGACCAAAAAACGAACATCATCGAATCCTCTGCAGATGCTGACCTGCACATTGTGTTTTTGCTCGGTGCGTCAGTAGGTGGAGACACGAGGTAACAAAGGTAGTCTAAAGTACTGTTGTCCTCTCATCAATTATATATCCCATTGTGGCAGTAATGCCATTGAATATCAAGGTAGATAAACTCTTGTTGGAGATAATCTGTTTGGCACTTGTGGCAATAATATTAATTGCTACTTATCAGCCCCTACTTAAATGCTGTCTAGGTTTTGTTGCTTCATTTGCAGAGGATTTGGATGTGGGATTAAACATTGTCAGTCATTGGAGAATATTCATATTGGGCCTACAATACTGTTCTGAGGAGCTCCTGCAGAGATAGTTTAGGATTGAATTGATGGACATTTGAAAATTAAGGTCATTCTCATGTGCAAAGTATTACTCCATCAGTAGGGGGTTCCCCCCCCCCCCCCCCCCCCCCCCCCCCCCCCCCCCAGATTTCCATTCATTTCAGTTTCACCAGAACTCCCTTTCTCTGGAAACTCGGAGGTTCAGAGGATACCTGATACAAGTAAAACAATTTTGAGATGTTCATATAGGGTAGACCCAGAACCTTTTTCCCAGACTGGAATTGTCAAAGACTAGAGGGCATAACTTTAAGGTGAGAGGGACAAATTTTAAAGGAGACTAAACTAAGTGGGACCCGTTGGTCCCCCAACGCAATATTCCACCACTCACCCATAGCACCTAACTGCACAGGTGCAGCTCATTTCCCCTCATCTCTAACACACTCTCTCCCTCCTCTTCACCCTCCCTCTTCTTTTGCCTCTCCTCCTCTCTCCCAATCCTTCCCTCACCTATCTCTCCCTCTGCTTTCCCCTACCCGTAGTCACTCCCTCCCTCCATAACTCCTCTCCATTCCCTACCATCCACCTATCCCTCACCTCCCCCATCCTCACCTCCTCCTATTTCGCCACACTATCCCTCCTCACCTCCCCCACTGCCCTCTCCCTCCATTCCCCACTCCTCACCCACTCTCCCTCTTCTTTTCCCTCTCTTCCTACCCTCTCCCAATCTCTCACCTCATTTCCCTACCCTCAGTCACTCCCTCCCTCCATAACTCCTCCCTTCCCTACTTCCCTCCTCTCCCTCTATCTCCTCTCCTCCTCCCCATACCTCCCCAGGATCTCGAGTTGCCGCTCCTCTTCCGTCTTGCGTGACCCAGGCTCGATCCTCGGCTCGGCCCTAAAGCACCAGCTGCTATGGCTGTACCAGTGTGCGGGGAGTGAGTGGGCTGGAGAAAACACGAGAAAAACCATGGGGGAGAAGGGGGTATCATGGGGCAGGGGGGGCAGGAGCCAGTGAGGAGGACCAGAGGGGAAGGGGCTGGAGCTGCGGGGCATTGCGATGGCGGTGCGTTTGGGATTCACAACGGGCGCTGGACCCTCTTTACTGCCGGGATCAGACTTTCCGCTTGGCAACATCTCCGACCCCGCACCGCTTCCGGTACCTCCGAAAATTCTGTCCGGTTGGAGACCTTCGCCGGCCACCCGCAGCATCCCTCAGCTCCAGTAAAGTCACAATGGTGCAGGAAGGGGCGGACCGTACCGTGGAGTGACAGGAGAAGAGACCAATCCGCGTGCCGCTGACTGGCAGGGGAGGAGATCGATCTGTGCACGCACGATTTTTACGATTTTAAAACTTCGCTAACTTTTACAATATATACTGATCGGGACAAAACTTGTTGCACTTGCAGCACAAGAGAATGGTGAGTGAACTGACGAAAAATCGCAGCACTATCGCGTACTGTTTTTGCGCAAATAGAAAAACTGCGCAAACCGGAAGAGCACGAGATAAGAGTTTTAGTTATGTACAGAGGGATATGGCTCAAAGGGATATGGCAGAGTTTCATTTAGAATCATGTTCAAAATGGACATTGTGGGTGGAAAGCCCTGTTCCTGTGTTGTACTACACTTCTTCTTTTCGTGTCCATCTTGTTACAAATGTTGGCCTCACTGTCATCGTCCATCCTGAAAAGGACGCAAGCTTCCAGCAACAATCAGTGGAAGCCATCACTTGTTACAATAGATGATGGTGGTAGCAGAATTAGCTCAGGATACTTCCAGTTTCCAGCCCCGTGACGTGGACGCTTCTGCTATGGGGCCTGTACTACACTGTACTGTACGATGTACTTCCTTAATGCCACACTCAGTCAATTGCTGCTTCCATGTTATATGTTGAATCTACCCTGGTGCTGATGTGATGAGTTCTGGTGATGAATGGTCCTAGGTGAAACGCAAGCTGCTCCGTGAGCGGATTATTAAAGAATAATTAGTTGAATTGGATTTGTCTAGCCTTTGGGACAGAATGCACCTCAGTGATTTTCACATTATCAAATAGATTCCAGTATTATAACTCTGAAGTATGGCTTCAATATCGCAGCTGAGGTGTTTGCCTTAAAGATCATTGAAAGTGTTGCCACAGGAATTTCAGTAAATAATTATGGTAGCGATAAGGCATTTAAGCAATTCTTGTTTTGCATTAGGATAGTACTGATAACTGTGTTGGATATTTTGAGGCCTTCGCGGTCAAAGGCAAATAAAAAGATTTTGCCCAAACACAGATACTTAATGGATGTACTAAAGAAAGCATCCACAGTGTACTGGTTCTTTTTTCGTTGCAATTATTTGTATCCATTTTTAGTGTTAATTAAGACAAGTTGCAACACCATAATCCTTAATTTCACCGACTATCTAGTTCAATTTCCATAACATAGGACAAAGCACAGGATAGCATGGGAACTGGCCCTTCAGCCCACAATATCCATTACGTTATAGCCTTATTCAAAAATGGATTAAATTATCATCAATCTACACACAATACCCCATAATAAAAAAACCAAAAACAAGTATTTAGAAATGTTTGCAAAGTAATTAAAAAGAAATAACTAAAATATCACATTTACATAAGTATTCAGACCCTTTATTCAGTACTTTGTTGAGGCACCTTTGGCAGTGATTACAGCCTCAAGTCTTCTTGGGTATGACGCTGCAAGCTTGGCACACCTGTATCTGGGTAATTTCTCCCATTCATCTCTGCAGATCCTCTCAAGCTCTGTCAGGTTGGATGGGGAGCGTCGATGCACAGCTATTTTCAGGTCCCTCCGGAGATGTTCGATCGGGTTCAAGTCCAGGTTCTGGCTGGGCCACTCAAGGACATTCACAGACTTGTCATGAAGCCACTCCTGCGTTGTCTTGGCAGTGTGCTTAGGGTCATTGTCCTGTTGGAAGGTGAACCTCTGCCCCAGTCTGAGGTCCAGAACTCTCTGGAGCAGGTTTTCATCAAGGATCTCTGTGTATTTGCTCCGTTCATCTTTCCCTCGATCCTGACTAGTCTCCCAGTTCCTGCTACTGAAAAACATCCCCACAGCATGATGCTGCCACCACAATGCTTCACCATAGGTCTGGTATTGGACAGTAGATGAGCGGTACCTAGTTTCCTCCAGATGTGACGCTTGGCATTCAGGCCAAAGAGTTCAATCTTGGTTTCAGCAGACCGGAGAATCTTGTTTCTCATGGTCTGAGAGTCCTTTTGGTACCTTTTGGCAAACTCCAAGCAGGCTGTCACATGCCTTTTACTGAAGAGTGGCTTCCGTTTGGCCACTCTACCATAAAGGCCTGATTGGTGGAGTGCTGCATATATAGTTGTCCTTCTGAACGGTTCTCCCAAGTCCACAGAGGATCTCTGGAGCTCTGTCAGAGTGACCATCGGGTTCTCGGTCTATGAAGGGTCCTGGTGGTTTCAAAGTTCTTCCATTTAAGAATGACGGAGGCCACTGTGCTCTTCGGGACCTGCAATGCTGCAACAATTGTTTTATACCCTTCCCCAGATCTGCATCGACACAATCCTGTCACGGATGTCTATGGACAATTCCTTCGTCTTCATGGCTTGGTTTTTACTCAGTCATGCAACATCAACCGTGGGACCTTATATAGACAGGTGTGTGCCATTCCAAATCATGTCCAATCAATTTAATTTACCACTGGTGGACTACAATCAAGTTGTAGAAACATCTCAAGGATAATCAATGGAAACAGGATGAACCTAAACTCAATTTTGAGTGTCATAGTATTGAGTGTAGAATAACGTAACAAAATGTGGAAAAGGTGAAGGGGTCTGAAGACTTTCTGAATGCACTGTGTGTTTTTTAACTTTGAATTTACACAATCACAAAGACATCGAAGGTACAATAATCCAAGGAATTTCAAGCTACTGAGTGAACACATTTCCTCCTATTGTCTTAAATGGGTAACCTCTTATTCTAGGGCCCCTAATTCTAGACTCTCCACCTGAAGGAGCTAACTTTGCAACATTGGCTATGCCAAATTCTCTCAGGACTCCCTTCTATTAAAGTCCTTCTAATTCTAAATCTAGTAGGCCCATGATATTCAATCACTCTTCATAAGGCTACCTATTCACCCTGGGATTGAATCTTCATCGTGTCAAGGTAAGTGTAATATTTTCAGTAGGGAGAGTAAACTGCAGAGAGTTTTGTAGTTGCGAACGACAGGTGTAGTATCACCTAAGTCTTTCCAATTGTAGCCAGTCCTTTCCCAATAAAGAAGAGCAGAGAACTTCTATTTAAACTTGCTTTTCTCATCTGCATGTTAACTGTGTTTATGTACAATCACATCTAAATTCTTTGGAGAATCATACTTTATTATCTTTCTAATTTGAAAATTATTCTTCTGACCTAAATGAAGAACATCACATTTATATTGTGCTATATTTGCCCATATTACTTATTGTCTTAGGATCGAACTGCAGATTAAAGCTAGACACAAATTGCTGGAGTAACTCAGCGGGCCAGGCAGCATCTCTGGAGAGAAGGAATGGGTGACGTTTCAGGTCAAGACCCTTCCTCTGACTGATGTCAGCAGAGTGGGCGGGACAGAGATAGAATGTAGTCGGAGACAGTAAGAGTGGTGGGAGAACTGGGAATGGGGAGGGGATGGAGAGAGAGGGAAAGCAAGGGCTATTTGAAGTTAGAGTTGTCAATGTTCATACCGCTGGGGTGTAAGCTACACAAGCAAAATATGAGGTGCTGTTCCTCCAATTTGCGCTGGGCCTCACTCTGACAATGGAGGGGGCCCAGGACAGAAAGGGCAGATTGGGAATGGGAAGGGGAGTTAAAGTGCTGAGCAGAGGTAAAGTCCTGAGCGGAGATGTTGAGCGAAATGATCGCCGAGCCTGCACTTGGTCTCGCCGATGTACAGAAGTTGACACCTGAAACAGCGTTTAGCAAAACAATCGCTGAGTGACCCGAACATCTGCAAGACCAAACGCAGGCTCGGCAATCATTTCGCTGAACACCTCCGCTCGGTCCACCTTAACCTACCTGATCTCACAGGTTGCTCAGCACTTTAACTCCCCCTCCCATTCCCAATCTGTAATACAAAGAAGCATTAACATTTGGAAGAACATTCCTGTACAGTATATAAAAAATAAGTTGTAAAAGTCACGTTCACACTAATTACACATTCAACCTCTTGATACCAGGAGATTATTCTTCCCGTAATATTGATTAACATGTAGATTAACATATTCCAAATAGCGGAGGTGAAAACAGTAGAATAGTTGATGCTGCACACTGGTGACTATAAAGGGCCTCTGGTCAGAAGCATTTCACATTCTGATTACTCTCCCTCAACCATAAATGCAAACTAAGTAGCAGTTGTATATATTTATATTACCAATATATTTTACAGCTACCAATCAACCACTATTAAATGCACATTAACAGTTATTCGGTGCATTAGCTAAGAATGATAATGAATATGCGTCTCGAATATACTGATAGTTTTTTAGAATTTCATTCATAAAGTATAATGTGTAAAAAATTAGGATAGTGTTAAAAGCCAACTAGATAACAATTATTCTTGCTTCCTTCCAGCAAATACAGGCGTGAACCAAGGTTGCCCAAAAGGGTGTGATCGATGTTCTGAGTTTAATGGATGTTTGTCATGTATGCCAAGACTTTTTTTCTCTCTGGAGAGAAATGGGATGAAACAGACTGGAGTTTGTCTCTCTTCTTGTCCAAGTGGATATTATGGAGTCAGAACACCGGAAATGAACAAATGTGCACGTAAGTGTTAAATACGTATAGGTGCCACCAGGGATTACTGTTGTGTTAATTTATCTTAACTGCTCTTTTCCCACAATGAAAATATATCAATGGAATGGGATTGTATTTTGGGTTTACACTGATATTTTTAAAAGAGGACAGAAGATTCTTTATGTATCATTGGAGGTGATAAATGTTATAGATCAAAAGGACTTTAACTACATTTCAGTTCCCACCAAATAGCGTGATACTGTCAGCAGAACCAGTCCAGATTAAATGTGTAGGAAGGAACTGCAGATGCTGGTTTAAACCGAAGGTAGACACAAAAAGCTGGACATGCAGCATCTCTGGAGAGAAGGAATGGGTGATGTTTCTGATCGAGACTGGTTAGGGTTAAGGGAAATGAGAGTTATAGATGGTGATGCGGAGAGATAAAGAACAATGAATGAAAAATATGCAAAAAAGTAACGATGATAAAGAAAACAGGCCATTGTTTGTAAATGTCTGGGTGACTGATGGGGGTGAAAAGACAATGATATTTTCTCTTACATTCTACTTTCTGAAAAATGCTGCAAAATGACTACTCAAAAAAAAAATCTTTCAAATTCAGCACTACCACAATTTTTCAGGTTCAAGCTGGCAGTACTATTAAATAAATCACCTAAGGATAGTTCCCATGCAGTTGGCTGAAGTTTCAATGGAAGTTTTAGGATTTGGAGAAAGACTAAACAATCTATAATTGTACTGGGAATGCAAGATTAGATAACAACAATTGTAATTAAATTGTGATAAATTTTAAATAAAAAATTAATGCGACGTGACTATTGAAGTTTCAGGGAATTTTGTTTTAAATGCAAGCAACAACTGTCTGCCTCACTTTCTGTGGTCTGAGGTTCCCATTTGATTCAAATGGGCATCTATCATATCAATGCCCAAAAGCATGGTGACCTGCCACAATGACTACTGTTTGGAGCGCTTGTAACAGATTGGGACCCTGCATCTCCCTTTGCAAAGAGTTCCTTGATTTCCTCATCAGCAGACCTTAATCAGTGCTGCTCGGTAACACATCTCAATGACCATCAACACAGGTACACTCCAGGTCTGAAGAAGAGTCTCGACCCAAAACATCACCCATTCCTTTTCTCCAGAGATGCTGCCTGTCCCGCTGAGTTACTTCAGCATTTTGTATCTATCTTCGATTTACACTCCATGGGTGCTTGGCTCGCCCGCTCTACTCGCTTTGTACCATTGCTGAATATAAATTCGCCGTTGACACTACTGTTATTAACTGAATCACAGGAGTTGATGAGTCAGCGAACAGGAGAGGGATTGATTACCTGGTTGAGAGATAGAACACCTGCAACAGCAACATCTCACAGCATCACCAAAGCCAAGAAACTAATCATTGATTTCAGGAAGTTGGAGACCAAGTGCCATTTTTCATTCGCTGGCCGCTGTTGGAGGCATTGCAGCTTCAAATTCCAGGGGAATAACATCTCAATTGACCTGTCCTGGGCCCAGCACATAAATGTGACAATGAGGACGACGCACCAACACCACTACTTTCTTAAAAGTTTCAAGAGATTTGGCATATCACTGAATAATCTTAATTAATGTCTACAAATGCATTGTACATATCCTGACTGGTTGCATTGATACAGTAATTCCAAGGCCCAGAAAAGCAAAAGGCTGCATATACTGGTGGACTCAGCCTGGTCCATCACTGACACTTGCCTCCCCAATATTAAATGTATCTACATGAGGTGCTGCCTTAAGAAGGCATCTATCATCAAGGAATCCCACAAATAATGCCCTCTTCCAGCTGCTACCAGGGCAGAAAGTTCAGAAACTGAAATCCCACACAACCTTGAACAGCGACTCCCCTACAACCATCAGGTTTTTAATTGACCTGCACAGGGTCTCAACCTGAAACCTCATCTCTTCCTTTTCTCCAGAAATGCTGCCTACCCGCTGAGTTACTCCAGCATTTTGTGTCTATCTTTGGTGTAAACTAGCATCTGCAGTTCCTTCCTACAACCTAATCTTACTTTGGCCATGAAACACTATTGACTGCCTCTTCCACTACCATGGATTTGTTTTCTAATTGTACTTTGCACTAATATCTAGTTTTTGTATAGTCTTTTTCCTTCCACTATTTTGAATAATTTATGTATAATTTGTGTGTTGTCTGCCTCTGTGTCTGTGATGCAGCTGCAAGCAATATTTTCATTGTACACGTAACTCATTGTACTTGTGATTGAGGGGAAACTTCACATGATTTGACGACAATAGTTTTACTGAAAGATTAAACAAATTGTCAATAAAATGTAACCTGCAATTAATTTTCAAGACTTTCTATCCACAGTGCAGTAAACTTTAAACTATTTTATTAACAAAGATTAATTTTATGTTCTGGATTCAAAAAAGGAATATAACTTTTTCATTAATTTGCATTCAGCATATTTGCAACTCCGTTTTTTAAGCTCCTGATTCATGGCAGTGAGTTGGGACAGATGTTATGCCATTAGTGAATTATATTATTTCAGAAAAATGGTTCCACTTTCTAGTCAGCAAAACCATACAGATATGAAATTGTCTTTGACTGTTTTGTTTCAATCCAGTTCCTAGCAACCAAAAATATAACTATCAATAACAAAAAATAGACAAGATCTTACATAAACCCTTCCCCAACCTCAGGGAGCCCCAAGTACTTCACATAAAATTATGTGCGTTTGTTTAGAGTGCGGTCACTATTGCAATGTTGTAAAGTGCGAGTTGCACAATACTCTGATCTGAAACATAAACAAAAATTATTGGAAACACTGCGAAGTAGTGCAGCATTTGAGGAAAGAGAATCAAAGGTTAAAAGTTTGAGGTCAATGACCTTTCATCAAATCTGAAAAAAAATTCTGATTAGAATTCCTTACCCGGAAATGTATGGTGTGATCCAACATATATTCCAGCCCAAAACGTTGCCTATCCTTCGCTCCTTCGATGCTGCTGCACCCGCTGAGTTTCTCCAGCCTTTTGTGTACCCCCCATATATTCATTATTTCCTGCCTTTCATTTTTATTCTTTTGCATAATACGGCAAGTTCAAAATTGTAAATCTAACAACAAACAAATAACACTGTCACTTTCAGACACACTGGGACGTGACCAAAATATTGCTCAAAGGGATATCTATTTTTAAGGAAACTTTTGAAGGAAAGAGGTAGAAATGTGCAAAGGCTCAGGGAAAGAATTTAGGTTCTTGGTGGCTGAAAGCATTGACACCTAGGGTGTTCAAGCAAATTTGTTCAAATCTTAGACAGATTTGAACAAGCCCACCGAGACAGGGAGTGGGGATGCCACAAAGGAATGAGAAATTATCTACGAGAAATTAAAAATCAACCCATAATGCAAAGCAATGGTATACAACATACAGTATAACCCCAGAGCATGGTTAAAGATAAACACATGGGATTTTTAGTTCGACCTTCCACAGTGAGGAGTGAACCAATCATTTTCACCAGGCCCACTTGGGTGGCACTTAGCTTTTGTAAAATCTCCAGAGTCAAAATGGTCCTTAAAAACAACTCCCAGCAAAGCTCAGCACATGCAACAGCTTCGCCATGCCTGCCCCAAGAAATGATTTGGCAACTGGATAGTCATACCCATACTCTTCATTGTCAAAGCTGTTTAAAGAACTAAATAGTTGAGATTGTGAGAAACACGGAAGCAAAAATAAAAATTATTAAAATAATAGTCATACTATTACAACATCTTAAATTTAAAAAAAAAACATTATTGTTTTAAATCCAAAATTAGAACGTTCAAACAATACTAATAAAATATATCTAAATGCATATAATTGTTAAAAATGTAATAATAAAATATTCTTAAGTTCACAAAGATCATGCAAAAACTAACCTCAAGCTACAACCTTTCCTCTCCACTGAAGTGCATGGAATGACCATGCTTGCACCAGATTTCCCAGTATGACTCTGGGGAACAGTAGGAAGTTTAATTTAGAGATACAGTGCAGAAACAGGCCCTTCGCCCAGCGAGTCCACGTCGAACAGCGATCCCGCACATTACCACTATCCTACAATAGTGAAACGCTTGGATAGGGTCAATGTGCAGAGGATGTTTCCACTAGCGGGAGAAGTTTGGACTAGTGGTCATAGCCATAGAATTAAAGGATGTTCTGAGGAGAAATGTCTTTGGTCAAAGGGTGATGAATCTGTGGAATTCTTTGCCACAGAAGGCAGTAGAGGCCAAGTCAGTGGACATTTTTAAGGCAGAGAGATAGATTCTAGATTAGGTGTCAGAGGTTATGGGGAGAAGGCAGGAGAATGGGGTTGGGAGGGAGAAATAGATCAGCCATGATTGAATGGCGGAGTAGACTTGATGGGTCGAATGGCCTAATTCTACTCCTATCACTTATGACCTTATGACCTACACACACTAGGGACAACTTACAATTTTATCAAGCCAATTAATTTACAACCCTGTACGTCTTTGAAGTGTGGGAGGAAATCAGAGCTCCTGGAATTTCCACACATTTACCTATAAACTTTGTCAGATGTAAGTAAAAATTAAAAATTAAATGCTGGAAATATCAATTGAGATAGAAAGAGTTAACATTTCAGGCCAGTCATCATTGTATCCCTTAATTCATGTTTGAATATATTTCCATCCATTCCCACATAATCCCAACAAGATGTAACCGTACATTGTACTAGATTCCTAACAAAGCAACTTGGTAATTTCTCATTTAGAATTTAATTTAACATTCAAAACTGTTTACTTTTGGTTCAGTTATGTTTAAAGTGGTTTGCCAATTGTATGTGATCTGCAGGCTTTGTGAAACATTAGAAAAAAATGGTCTTTTAAAATATATTGCCATGAAAATGCTTCATATCATGAGAGATAAAAGATTATTTCTACTTTGGGTGTGGGCATTGTTGGCAAGACCAACACTAAATTCCTCATTTTCAATTGTCCCTAAAGTGTGGTGGCCCATTTCAGAGTCAACTACTATTTTATATTAGGAAGGAACTGCAGATGCTGGTTTAAACCAAAGATAGATTCCAAAAGCTGGAGTAACACAGCAGGTCCAACAGCATCGCTGAAGAAAAGGAATAGAAGGGATTGACCTAAAACGTCACCTATTCCTCTAAGTTATTCCGCTGAGTTATTCTGCTGTTCTGCTGAGTTACACCAACTTTTTGTGTCTATCTATAATTGTGTAGTTCTGGAGTCACATTGTGGCCACATCAATTTTATTTTTCCTAGATGAATTCTTAATGGTAAGCTTTATGGCTACCTTTGCTCATATTTTCTTTTTTTTTAAATTCCAGATTATTTAGTTAACTAAATGCCATAGTAAGATTTGAACATACCAGTAGTCAACATTTCTGGAGTACTGCTTTGTCACATACCTACTGTAGTCAAATACAGCAAGCTTTGTCACAATGTCTAATGTAAAATTCCACTCTTACGCGTATGTCTGTTAGAATGTTTTATCTTGACTCCAAACATCAATAAAATTATTTAAATTCAATTTGTGAAGAGTGTTCCCTATAGGTTAAGTTAGTGTTGCTGCCTCATAGCTCCTGGTAACCTACTTTGATCCCCAATTTCAGAGGTGCCAACATTGGGTGAGAGTTGAGAGTGAGAAATTGCGAGGGAGTGTAGTGACGGTGGGGGGGGGGGGGGGGGGTGTGATAAGGTGAGGGGGGGGGGGGGTGTCTACCCTCCCACGGTAGGGAGCTTTTGCATTTTCAGCTTGAAATTGTACAATCTGATGCATACTGAAGCAAGTCTTTTAAGTTACACTTGAATGCAACATTTATGCTTTAAATTGGATTATATATGAATAAAGTTGGGCTAAATTACATTCCTAATTACATTCCACAGTAGAGTTAGGCTCTGATCAACAGGTGCAACACATGATTGACCTTAGTATATTTATGTATGGAAATCAGTTTATAATTCATGCTGTTATGCATATATTTAGAGAAAAAAAACCCAAAGAAACAAGGCAAGTCAGATTTCCATCACTGTTCTGCACAAATAAATCAATCAACCTTACCCTTTGACAAAAATAATGCCACATATTCAATTGTATATGGTTCAATGAAATTAAGATATATATATGTAAAACATATGATCAAATTCTGTACGGACAGCACCCGTAGTCAGGATCAAATCTGTGTCTGTGGTGCTGTAAGGCAGCAACTCTACCACTGCGCCAACGTGCCACCCCATTAATTTTTTTTTTCCTGTAATATATTTATTATGGCGTCACATCAATAAAGATGAACACATGATTCTGATTTCTGCCCTTTGTTGGATAACACACATCTCCAGTCATTGTGTTTTATGGCTGGTTTTCAACCTCTTCAGTCTGAAGGTCAAGATCCGAAACATCACCCATTCTTTCTCTGCAGAGATGCTGCCTGTCCTGCTGAGTTATTCCAGTTTATAGTGTCTATCTTCAGTTTAAACCAGCATCTACAGTTCCATTCTTCACTGTTTGTTAAACAAAACAGGTCCTAATGTCATAATATTATTCACCTCAACTAGGTCTTTTCTTCACCTCCGTTGCTGCAGAGAATACAATCACAGTTATCAAATCTTTCTTCAAAGTGAAAATAAATTCCAGCCCTGCCAATATCTTCATAAATCGCCCCTGGATCCGCTCCAAGAGCAATTGCACCCTTTCTACAATGTGTCATAGACTTACAGCATGGAAACAGGCCCTCCATCCCAACTTTTTCATGCAGATCAAGATGCCCCATCTAAGCTAGTCCCATTTATCCACATTTGGCCCATATCCCTTTAAACCTTGTGTGTGCCAGTGTGTGTGTGTGAGAGAGTGTGTGTCAGTGAAACGGCGACCACATCCGGAGTGAGCGGAGACTTGGCGATGCCCGGGGAGTGTTTCCCTCTCCCCCCCCCCCACCCCACCCGGGAATGCAGGCTGGCCCAGGTGCGCTGTGTCCAGCTGGGGTCAGGGGGAGGTGAGGGTCAGTGACCCGGGGGTCGGGAATCGGAGCAGAGGCTTTAACCCGAGATTCATCCCCGTGGCTCCGGAGGCAGCGCTGACGCCCCCACTCACCCGGTTCGCTCCTGGCTCTGGGCCGGAGTTAAAACTCCATGGAGTGTGGACAGAGCGGCCAACGAACACAGAGCCGCCGGAAGTAAAGGGGGGGGGGGGGGTCGATGCTGGGACCACCGCCATGTCTCACCTATCACACCATCTGCAGGGGAGAAACTAAACAACTATTTTTCCCCTCAAATCATCCCGCGGGCCGGTAGTTTGACAGCCCTGCTTTAAACCAATGTCCTCTAGTTCTTGAATCACACATCCCGGGAAAAAGACTATGCATTCACCTTATATATTCCCCTCGTGGTTTGTACTCACCTCTATAACAATTTTTGCTTTATTTTGAATTTCCAGCACCTGCAGATTTTGGTTCCATGAATGTCAAATGTACTGCTGTTTGCCATTTTAAATAGTGTCCTTAAGAATCTAAGACAATTAAATTGCTTGTTCTTTACGGGAAACCAGCCAACAGAAAACTATTCTCATTGGTGAGTGTGGAGGAGATCTGGAAGCCTTGGATGAATTGAATTGTTTGTGACATTATTTATTATTTATTTTTAATTTGAGCATGAGAAATTAGTGATCAGCGTGAGAGCGTGAGAATTTCATGAAATGCGTGAGTCTCACGTTCAATGCGTGAGAGTTGGCAGCCCGACAATTTCTAGTTCTGTCTGTGTATGTTCTTCCCAAGACCACATAGGTTTCCTCTAGGTCCCTAGTTTGCTCCCGCATCTATAGATGTGTTGGTAGGTTATTGGCCAGTGTAAATTAGTCTTTACTATAGGTAAGTAGCAAAATAATCAAAAAGTTGAGGAATAACCATAAGAGAAAGAACACATTTTAGGGCCAAATGTAAAAAAAAAAAAATGGGGGGTAGTGGGACTGATTTTGTTGGGATTGGCATGGAACCTATGGGCCAAAAGGCCACCTTATGAGTTGTAATATGTGGGTAAATTATCACTGTATCAGAGCGGCAGCAGATTTTTAAAAAAATCTACCACTGCCTCTCATGTTTAAATTATTGTTTTTCAGAATGTACAGCTGACAACTGTGATACCTGCTTCAACAAAAATTTCTGCACAAAATGCAAACCAGCATTCTACTTGCATAAAGGAAGATGTTTTGATATCTGCCCTGAAGGATTTGCCCCAAATAACCAGACAATGGAATGCACTACGACTGGTAAGCAAACATTAACTTCAGTGCAAAGCAAAGGAATGGTTGGCATTTGTGCAGGGCATTTCATGTTCTCAAGGTGTTTTAAAGTGCTCTTGGAACCAAGTTAAAACTTGTGATACAAAATCACTGCTATAATGCAGGAAAAATAGAAGCCAATTTACGTGCAGTAAAGTCTGACAGATTATTTGTTTTAGTGATGTTGTTTGAAGGGTATAATCAGGCATAACAATGTAATAATCTATTCACATTACTTCAAATTGAAACTTTACATCTACTTAAGAGAGTGGATCAAAGTCGGCTTAATGTTTCATCAAAAAGACAACTCCTTCACACTGAGCCAGTCCTAATGATTAAAAGCCCTGTCTCACGGTGCGGGTCCACCCACGAGTGACCCCAAGTGAAAGAAAAAAAACAGACTCGTGGTTATGTACGAGATTCTAAGTTTATGTTCAAGTGTTTAATCGAGTTCCCACGGGTATGTCATTTCTGCGATGTTCCAAGTTCCTCTCCCGAGTTACCAAGTTCCTCTCCCGTTACCCTTGAGCCAACCGTGAATGAAGGTATGTTTTAATAAGCAACAGTGTTAAAGAAGACATCTCCATCCTGCGGCTTCGAGTTAAAAAGATAGAATTCAGCGTGGCCGCATCTATTGATATGACCTACAAAGGAAAAATGCCAGTGCCTCCAGTGCCAGAGCAGTTATACTTATGATTTGTTTGAAACACACATCACATAGTTAGAGGACCAGCGGGCGAAGGTTTGTTATATTTTAATTAAATTTATTGCCAGGTCTACACACTGCGGGGAGACGGGAGATGAAATCTTTGAATGTGGACAGATGTCTCCGTGCCTGCTCGTTCTAAGCAGAATGTATTTTTTGTTGCCTTTCAAGCCGGGCTTTGGTTTTATTCCTTGTTTTTGTTTATTCGCACACACTTTTCGTGTGTGAGGGTGTGAGAAGTCCATGCCGGGTGCTGGCCGGCCGGCCGCTGCCGCTGTTCTTTCACATCAGTTGCACATCAGATTGTTGGGAGATGGAGCTCAGGGTTCGCCTGCTGAGCTGCTTTGGTGCCCAGGCATGAGTTGAGGTGGAGGGAGGTTGGGGCGGGGGGGGGGTGCGCGGGCGTCATTAATCTGTCTGGGGTGACAAGGCTCTTGGGTTAGGCTGGGATCATTCTCTGCGGGATGATCTTAGTGCGGGAGACAAGTGTAGGGGAGGTGCACTGACTGTGTGGGCAGACACTTTGGTAGTGATTCCCCACCAGTCTCAAAAGCCGCTGTGTCTCCCTGTCCCTGGGGTAGCAGGGGGCGATCAAACAGCACAATACCCCCCTCCCCCTCCACGCCAACATGAAGGGCAACGATCCCAAGGCTTTAGACAGAAGGCAGACGCAACAAGCTGGAGTAACAACGCGGGCCAGGTAACATCTCTGGAGAACGTGGATAGGTGACGTTTCGGATAAGGGCTCGTCTTCTGAAGAAGGATCTTGACCCGAAAAGTCACCTATTCCTCTCCACAGTTGCTGCCTGACCCGCCAAGTTACTCCAGCATTTTGTGTTGGGCATCAAACAAACCCTCGTCCAGTCGTTCTGCTCGATTTACAGATCGGCTAATTATACATTTGTTCCCCTGACTCCCCACCCCTCTCCTCACTTCTACTGCAGTTGCACTTACATAACTGTAACTCTGACTTAATAATTATTATACTGACTAATCTATTTATTTTAAATGCCAAGTAACATATTTCCTACTGCTTCCCCTAATTCCCATTCCTCGAGAAAGGGTTGAAGCATTAACTTATCACAAAAGGTCACAAAGTGTTGGAATAACTCGACGGGTCAGGCAGCGTCTCTGGAGAAAATGGATAGTTGACGTTTTGGGTCGGGACTCTTCTTCAGGGCCTTTAGTTTAGTTTAGATACAGTGTGGAAACAGGCCCTACGGCCCACCGAGCCCATGCTGACCACAATCACCCAGACACTAGTTCTATCCTACACACTGCGGGGCAATTTACAGACGACAATTAACATACAAACCTGCACGGCTTTGGAATGTGGGAGGAAACTGGAGCACCCGGAAAAAATCTACGTGGTCACTGGGAGAACGTGCAAACTCCGTACGGACAGCACCAGTCGTCAGGATTGAACTCGGGTCTCTGGCGCGGTGAGGCAGCAACTCTACTGCTGCATCGCCAATGTGACATTCCAAGTTTTAGAATGAAGTTAGCCGCTTACAAATCCCACTCTCTGCCCAGCGTGGAGAATCATGAACTGCCAAGACACAAGGCACTGTAGATGTTGGTTCATTTAAAAAAAATCACGAATTCAAAGTTATCTATTCAAGAATAATGTAGTGTGGTTCGTTGGATTTGTCCATACTCAACTTTAAATTGTCCATAATCTATAACTTAAAGTTTTTTTAAAGCATTTAGTGAAACTACAGATTGTGTTCTGTTCAGGTTCAGTTTCCTGGGTCCAACTCAGAGAGAAGTCTCCCCCCCTTTCCAGGGTTAATCGCTCCACTGTATAATGCTCTCTGCATTATGAAGTCCTCGACATTGAACCCCATGGGCAATCACTACCAAAGTGTCTGCTCACACAGTCAGTACACTTGTCTCCCGTACTAAGTCACCCCACCAATTGGACGTGATTACCACGAGTGAAAACACGGGGTACCTCGTGGGTCAACTCGCATCGCGAGACAGGGCTTTAATGTTGATGGAAAGTTAGAAAATTTGATGTCTTAAGAAAAAAATGTTTCAAGCCACAAAATGTGAATCATAATACAAAGTTGCAGATTGGGACCTAGCTTGAGACACCTGAATTAAAATGGGAAAATAAGAAGGTTATAAAACATAGAGGAAAAAATAGAATGGTAGAATGGTAGAATAGGTTATAATCAATAAAGATATTGTATATTAACTGAGGAAGAAAATGAGATCATGAGGAAAACTAAATTAAAAGCAAAAATGGACGTGCTGAAGGTAAGGGAGTATAATAAAATATAGGAACTGGTAAACAAACTCATGTTCATTTGGTTCCCCTTTTATCACCTGATAGCCAAATGATATAATGAAAATTAACATTGTTTATTCATCATAACAATCAATCTCTGTGAATGAATTTACAACTTGGCAGAAGGAAAATGTCACAGTTATTGAATCATAGAACATTTACATCACAGAATGAAGCTGTTTGTTCCTTGGTGTTTTTGCTACCCAACCCTCATTCCGTCTTCCATTACAATCTGTAGTTCTACAGGTCATTGCTCTTCAAGTACACATTCTGTTTAAATATGATGAATGTTCTGCCTTCATCACCTTTTTCAAGCAGTAAATTCCACTTTAACACTTTAGGTGAAAATCACTTTCCTCAACTCCCTTCCATTCTTTGCACAAATAACATTAAGTCACTGCTGTCAGGTTTTGACCCTTCTTACAAGGAATAGATCCATCTGACTTAGTCTGTTTGAACACCCCATAATATTAAACACCTAAATTAAGTCTCCCCTCAGTTACCTCTAGAAAACAACCCTTGCTTATCCAACCTCATCATAGTTACCACTTTCCACTCCCAAAAACATATTAATACATCTCCATTATATGCAATCACACCATTCCTATAATGGGTGATCTGCAATAATCAAGCTCTAGCCTATCGAGTGCTACACGTTTAATAAATTAATAGTTCTTGTATCCTATGCTTCGGCTAAAAAGGCAAGCATCTTTTTTGCCTTTTCAACCACGTTATATTCTTCTGTCTTTAAGGATATAGATTCACATTCCACATCCCTCTTTTCCTATCTTTGATTGGATATCATGGAAATCTTTACACTGTACCTTGGTACACGTGACAAGAATAAACTAAAGTAAACTGTTCATCCTCATGTTTCAACATCTCCTATTTACTGTACATTTCCTTGCCTTATTGTTTGGCTGTTAGTGGTTTGGCTGTTAGCAAACAGTCGCTGCTGGCAGGCACCATCATAGATTCAACTGAACATTAATAGCCCACTATCTGTTTATTTGCACTTTATCTGTGTATTTATTCATGTGTGTATATATTTATATAACACTGATCTGTTCTGTATTCATGCCTACCATATTCTGTTGTGCTGAAGCAAAAAAGAATTTAATTGTCCTATCTGGGACACATGACAATAAACTTTCTTGAATATCTTGAATCTTGAATCAATTGCATCTCTCCAAATACGATAACTCAGACTTCAAATTCAATTTTCCACTTTACTGCCCTACCTGCTAGACCAACTAATTATTCTTGTAGAAGGCTTTCTCTTCACTGTCAATGACATGGCCAATTTTTGTATCATCGGCAAACTTCGTTATCATGCCTCTTACATTCAAGTCATAAACATTAATTATAATGAAGGGGCCAAAGTACCCAGCCTCGTGGATCCCCATTGGCAACAACCTTCCAATAATAGAGGCCACATATTAATCATTATCTTTTGCCTCCTGCCATTTGGAAATTGGGATACAATTTGTCACAACATCTTGGTTTTCTTTCACTTCTACTCTTTTTAAATATTTCATGCAGGGTCTTATCAAAACCTTGCACAAATTCATGTAAACTGCATTATGTGCACTGCCTTTAATCGGCCCTCCTCATTACCTTCTCAAATCATTTAATCAAGCTACTCAGATACAACTTTCTCTTAATCTTAATGAAGGTGAACATTGGCCCTTAGATTTGAATCCAAGTATTTGCCAAATACTGGTGTTACATTAGCTGGCTTGTAATTACTTGGTTTATGCCATTGTCTCCTTTTTAACAATATTACACCATCACCAGTTTGCCAATCCCTAGGCAGCACTAGCCAGAGTCTTTGCAATTTCCACATTTGCTTCTTTTAACAACCTGGATTATGTTTCATATGCACCATTTTCAAAGCTGATGAGCACCTCTTTTACTTTGGTAGACAGTTTCAATTTTTAACATTTTACTGAACTTTTACAAAACCAAATGAGATTCAGCCCTTGTTTAACAGCATTTATCTTATTGTGGTTTGGTAATTGTGCAATAGAATTAAAATCAGCAGAGCCTACTTTCTGTTCCTTGTCATGGTTCAATGACCCCTAGTAAAAATGTACTAATCGGGAGTAGTTTTTAGTTAAATAGTCTATTGACATCCAATGTTCAAGCTCATATTTTGACGAGGAGCAATGCATCCATATTGTCATTCGGCACAGAAAACAGGCCACTTGGTTCACTGAGTCCATACCACATATATAACATCCATTTACATTAATCCTAGTCTAATCTGATTTTATTCTCTTTACATTCCCATCCATTGTACGTACAGCCCCACCCTGTCATATATGAGCAGATTAAAGCAAAGCAATGAATTGGGGTGAGAGGTTATTGGTGAAGGAAAATTAACAAAGAAACAAGAAGATATAGAACAACTTTGTTTTTCTGTTTGCAGTGCATTGTGACGTTGGTGAGTGGAATGCATGGAGTCCCTGTACAAAGCGAGGGAGAACGTGTGGATTCCGGAGAGGCAACGAATCAAGGAGCCGGAATATTGTGCTGGAACCTTCAGCACATGGCAACTCCTGTCCAAAGACCACTGAGAGAAGGACATGTACTGTTCAGAAAAAGCGTTGTCCACCAGGCCAAAAAGGTAAGAGGATTTCTGTGAGACTTAGCAATAAACCACGAGCCATCTGAATAACCAACTTCATGATGCTACCATAAATGCCTCAAAGAACTCAAGAAACCAATTATTGTTACCAGTGATTATTATCAGGACTGCATGTTAGTGTTATTTGTAGAAAGGATCTGGAGATACTGGTTCATACAGAAGTTAGATACGACGTGTAAGAGTAACTTAGAGGGTCAGGCAGCATCTCTGGTGAAAAAGGATGTTTTGGGAAGGGGGCCTTCTTCAGACTCTGAAGAAAGGTCCCAACCTGAAAAGTCACCCATCCTTTTTCTCCAGAGATGCTGCCTGACCTACCGAGTTACTCCAGCACTTTGTGTCTCTCTGCTGTTTTATTTGTTTGATAACTAGGAAAGTAAGGATTTAATTTTCCCATTTGAATATCTGTTAAATTGTTACTCTTTCAATGCTAACTGTAATGCTCTCTGTATTCCTGCTGATGAAAGACCACTTAATCTCAGGCTTCTGGCAAACATATGTGAAATGTTACGCAAAGTAGGAATCCTGTTGAAGTGACTATAAAAAGCTGAAGTAATCAACAAATTACTAACTCCAAGCAATCAATAACATATGTTACATTTATTCAGTGAAACCAGGCAATTTGCTTCATGCTTCTCTGAATGACCATACACACTTTGTTGTTTGTGCTCAAATAATCCAAAAAGCTTTTGCTGCCTCTGAGCATATATCAATGTTGTGAAAAGTAAGGCTGGGAATAGCCTTGAAAAGAGTTGCCGAGCAGGAGGCAGCCAAAAAGTATATTTTGTAAGCAGAAAATGCAGAATTACCTGTCACAGATTTTTTTAATAACCAATTTGTGAACACCCGAGGAGAAAGGCCATGGGAAAGGAGAAATCTGTGGGAGGGAGACAATGGAGGTTTGCTTGAAGAGCATGAAAAGCATTTAATTGCTGAATCTGGCAGTTCCAAACTCCAAAGATAGACACAAAAATCCAGAGTAACTCAGCGGGTCAGACAGCATCTCTGGAGAAAAGGAATAGGTGGCGTTTCGGGTTGAGACCCTTCTTCAGACTGAGAGTCATGGGAAAGTAAAGGGACCCACTGCGTTGCTCCAACGTTTTGTGTCTATCTTTGGTTTAAAACAGCATCCGCAGTTCCTTCTTACACAGTTCTAAGCTCCCTTTAGCTGTCAGGTTTCCTGAGGCCTGGGAAATCCAAAGCACTGGACCAGGGAGAGCTAGCTGACTGGATAGAGAATTGGCCTCACAGAATGAAGCAGAGGTGAGACAGAGGTTCATATGTAGCTCCTCTAACCTCATCTACTGCATCCGGTATTCCCAATGTGGGCTCCTGTACATTGGTGAGACCAAACGTAGACTCAGTAACTGTTTCACCCTGCCTGAGGTCATCTGTTGCCAGTCCTGATGTGCTGGTCTTTCCTTGTTTCCAATTCCCTCATCCCCTACAATCAGTCTAAAGAAGGTTCCTGACCCAAAATGTCACCTATCCATTGTCTCCAGAGATGCTGCCTGACCCACCGAGTAACTCCACCATCTGCAGTTCCTTTTTATTTTTAGAAGCTGGGATGTTACATAAGATGTCATATAAGATGTTGGTGCGGTTGCATTTGGAGTATTGTGATCAGTTTTCATCACTACACTAGAGGAAGGATGTTATTAAGCTGAAAAAGGTTCAGAGAAGTTTTACAAGGATGTTGCCAGGACTTGAGGGCTTGAGCTATAAGGAGAGGTTGGGCAGGCTCTGACTTTATTCCTTAGAGTGCTGGAGGCTGAGGGGAAGATCTTATAAAGGTGTATAAAATGATGAGGGAGATAGATATGGTGAATGCAGCGTCTTTTATCCAGGGTAGGGGAATCAAAAACCGGAGGACATAAGTTTCAGGTGAGAGAGGAAAGATTTTATAGGAACCTGAAGGGCAACTTTTTCACACTGCAGGTGGTGGGTATATGGAACAAGCTGCCAGATGAGGTAGTGGAGGCAGAAACTGTAACACCATTTAACAGACATTTAGACAGGTACATAGATAGGAAAGGTTTAGTGGGATATGGGCCAAATACGGGCAAGTAGAACAAACATAAACAAGCATAAATATCTTTTTTCAGCATGGGCAAGTTGGGCCGAAGGGCCTGTTTCCATGTTGTATGACTGTAACTCTTTTACAGGTGTTTAAAGAGCTCAGAGCAAACTGAACGTAAGAAAAGAACCTCACAAATCTCACTGCCTTCCAAAATCTGAGGAGCAAGGCCTCACTTAATTATAATAATTGACCTCAAACTATTATTTAATTCCCCAAGTCTTCTCTAGTTAAACTGATAGCGTTCAGTTGACACTGGTTGTGTCAAATTTTACGTTACCATTATTAACCCTCCTGTTGCCCCACCCATGAAAGGGAAATGTCTGAAACCTATTAAACCGACCTTTGTTTCTATCAACTTTGAATGTTTAGAGTTAAAATAGCATCATTTATTTTTATTTTCTTTGTGCATCGTTTGATTTATTTTAAGTAATTCCAAAAATTCCTATGTCAGAATGCTACAATATTTTTGAAGTGGCCCTGAGAATGTCCTTGAAATATTACCTCTGCCTGTCTGAAGCATATTTTGCTGTAGAACTCAGCATCACAGAGAAACATAGGAAAATAGGTGCAGGAGTAGGCCATTCGACCCTTCGAGCCAGCACCGCCATTCAATATGATCATGGCTTATCATCTAAGATCAGTAGATAGACAAAAATGTTGGAGAAACTCAGCGGGTGAGGCAGCATTTATGGAGCGAAGGAAATAGGCAATGTTTCGGGTCGAAACCCTTCTTCAGACTCAGTACCCCGTTCCTGCTTTTTTCCCCATATCCCTTAATTCCTTTAGCCCTAAGAGCTAAATCTAACTCTCTCTTGAAAACATCCAGTGAAGTGGCCTCCACTGCCTCCTGTGGCAGAGAATTCCACAGATTCACAACTCTGGGTGAAAATGTTTTTCCTTATCTCAGTCCTAAATAGCCTACCCCCGAGGTAGAGCAAGATATTACCAGGTAAACAAAAGAAACGGTTCGAAGACATTCTCAAGGCCTCATCAAAAATGTGTAACATTCTGACTCATAGGAATGCCTGGCCATTAACAACTCCAAATTTATTGAATGCCATTATGAACCTCACGTTTATGTAGCACAGAAGCCCAATGTAAATGACAGAAAAGCATATACTTCCCAAACTACTCACTTACTCATCCTGCCAAGAACCTCGTGGTGTAGTCCATGACAAATCTCATATTGGCCTCACCAGCCACCTCAGAATTCATACTGTAGTGGAAGCACGACATAGAGTCATACAGCACGGAAAAAATACCCCTTTGGCCCAAGTTGCACACGCCGACCAACGTGCCACGTCTACACTAGTCCCACCTGCTCGTGCCTGGCCCATTAACTCTCTAAACCTATCCTATCCATGTACCTGTCCAAATATCCCTTAAAAATTATAATTGTACCTGCCACAACTACTCTTTTGTTCCATATACCCAACACCTTTGTGTCAAATGTTACTCCTCAGTTCCTATGAAATCTTTCTCTCCTCACCTTAAATCTGTGTCCTCTGGTTCTCGAATCCCCTCTCTGGGAAAAAGACTGTACATTCCTCTCATGATTTATACACCTCTATAAGATCACCCCTCATCCTCCTGCACTCCAAGGAATAAAGTCCTATCCTGCTCAACCTCTCCTCCTAGCTCAGGCCCTCGAGTTCTGGTGGTTAAAGTCATCCTCAAATCCAGGGGAACAATAAAATAAGTAGAACAATGAAGCACCCGTATTATGTACTTTTGGATCCTACAGAGTTATTTAACAGATTTGCACCTGAGGTTAGTTTTTTGTGTGGTTATTTTGGTTTGTTTTGATTATAACCATGTTAAACCATGTCTTGCACTAAAATTCGGCATATTTCAAGAAGGGCAAGAGTAGGGATTCCAAACCTGTTCAAGTAGTTCGTACAATATGATAGAAAACAAACTTAAAGGAAGTCCTGAGCTTGCATCTGACCTTTGTATGACCTTTCTATGATCAGGGTATGAGAGGTGAAAATCTGTACTTTTAGAAGAGAGGAAATTACAAGGAATAATTATTATCACTTACACCAATAAAAAGGTGTAGTGAAATCGGACCTGCCATGGCAGTCTAGAGCCCCTGGCTTGGGAAGCCTTGTTGAGCTGTGCCTATCAGTCATCTGTGGGAGCTACACATGGTGGTGTCATGGTAATTCCGCTCTTTAAAGGGGACTGTGGAAGATTCTTCCCAAAGTCGCCAACTTTATACATATCTATAAAGTGATCAAATCTCTGATTTAATTGGGATGGGGGTTTTCATTCATTTAAACGTCATTCATGACAAACACTTGGCAGGTTTTTTTCCAGCATTTCTTCCACTCTGTCTGGTGTATGGGGGCCAGAGGCGCTCCAGTCCTTCCCATGTCTACTGCGTTGGCATTGGAAAGGAGCAGGACTCTGAGTCACTAGCACGTGCAGCCTGATTTGTAAACGAAGATACCAACAGAGCATCGATCTGCACAGCTAGTCCTGGCGGCAGATGAAGGGAGCAACCTGACAACCCCAACTCAGGGCAAACTGCCAAGTCTTGGGACATCTATGTCAGACAAGTTTGGGACTTGTCTCAGTTACGAACATCTGACGAATCAAGTTACACAAAGAATGCTCTGTCTTAAGGAATGTCAGGCAGCAACTCCTGGTTCAGGGTTGCAAATTTCTTCCCACTCAAATGAGCGGAGTGGTGAAGATGGTGCTAAAGAAGTATGCACATATGCCTGAAGCAAGGCCTGGTTCAGGGTTGCAATTCCTCCCACTCAGTTGAACGTAGTGATGGAGATGGTGCTAACATATATGCACACATGCCAGAGGCAGCTCCTGGTGCAGGTTGCATAAGTCCTCCCATTCGGATGTATGAAGGATGAAGATGGAGCCATTTATATTATGCCCCGTATCACAGAAGCATACGCAGGCAGTTCCAGTCATATGCCTGCAGCTGCCTTGGTTCAGGTTCGCATTGCCTCCCACCCAAAAGACTATGGGAGATGGTGTCGCAAAACATGCTTGGTACAGAAGCATGCACAGACAATTCGAGGAATACAGATGGTAACACCTGGTTCAGGTGCAATTTACTCCCACTCTAAAAGAGTGTCAAAGGTTAGTATGGATTAACCACAAACAGGAACCCGAATAGGTCTGAAGAAGGGTCTCGATCCGAAACGTCGCCTATCTCCTTCACTTCTTAGATGCTGCTGCACCCGCTGAGTTTCTCCAGCCTTTTGTGTACACCCGAATATGACTATGTGCCGGAATCCCATGCTTTGATGCATAATGCATGAGGGAAAGTGGTCTGCTTTGCCTCTAAAATTGCTGCTCCGTTGGGGACGGACTAGCCACTACTAGAGAAGTTGGCCAGCAGCATCAGCTATCTAATAGAAATGACAAACATGATGGACAGAGTCTGCGAATGAAACTTCGCTGAAGCTCCAACAAAGGTAAGCGACCTGGAGTTAGAGACGCTGGTAAGTAGGTCTCATTATTTACCTCCATGAACTCCGAAAAGGTATGGAACACCGGATATCGATTTGTTCGCATCTCGACTCATTCACCAGTTACCAAAGTATGTTGCATGGGAATCAGACCCAGGGGCAGTAGCGGTAAATGCATTCTCGCTACATAAGGGAGGAATGGTCTTTTATACATTCCCTCCATTTTGCCTCATCAGTCGGTGCTTGCTAAAGATCCAGCAAGACTCCGCCTCAGGCATTTTGGTAGTGCCTGACTGGCCTACACAGCCATGATTCCCACTCATATTGGGAATGATAACAGAGGCTTTCATGGCTGTTCCCAAATGCAGGAATCTGCTGGTTCATCCAGTGACTGGGGAGGACCATCCACTGCACGATCGAATCAAATCGTTGATTGCAGACTCTGAGAAAACCTTACCTGGGGCTCGGACTGTCTGGTCGTACATTGGTCTGACCACTGCGGCTTGGAGAGATAGTACCAAGAAGTAGTACATCTCCTATATCAATAAGTGGGAAGTGTTCTGTTTACAGTCCAACATACGTATGACACGGCACGTATAACAGATGTTTTGGAATTTCTCTCTAAACTAATTTTTGACGAGGGATAGAGTTATAGTGCCATAATTTGTGCCAGAAGTGCCGACGTCATACTTGTTGCTGGGATCGAGACATCACTCTGTCGGGTCTCACCCACTGATAGTCAGATTTATGAAGGGTATCTTCAACTCAAAACCTCCCAGGCCCAGGTACTCAGAGATATGTGATGTTAACTTTGTGCTGACACTGCTTACCTGGTGGGCTCCAGCTACATCCCTGTACTTGGTCAAACTCACTTACAAAGTGGTTATGCTCATGGCGCTGGTTTCAGCGCAACGGATCCAGTCGTTGTATAAAGCTGTGACTGGACAGATGGTTACATCTGCAGGCAAAATAACATTTTATGTTTATGACTTGGTCAAGCAGAGCATCTGGTCTCAAACTAGATTTTTTGGCATACCCCGTGGACCTTCGGTTGTGTGTGGTCACACATCTACAAGACCATCTCCAGGTGGGTAAAACGGGTTTTGGCATGTGCAGGAGTGAAAACTTACATTTTCAAATCTCACTCCACTAGGGCTGCAACAACACCAGCAGCAAGGGTTATGGACGTTCCGCTATACCACATCCTAACGGCTGCAGGATGGTCAAACGAATTAACCTTTCCAAACATTTTATAACAAACCCTTTGCCAGACCTGGGGGTATTTGCCAACTCTATTTAGGTTCTGTTTTATAGTTTCCTCCCAGATGAGAGGGGTTACTATTATTATTATTTGTTCATTTAAAAACATCAGCATGTTTAAATCTATGTCATGTCTGAATGCATTATTAATGTTCCACTCATCTGTGGTCAACTGATGCAGTTGTGTTCTATGGACTCGTGTTCACGGCAAGAAATCACAGAGCTTTGAAATCTTCACGTAGTCACTCAAGTGACTCCGAAGTAAAATAGTAAGATTAAACAAGAAGTTACCAGTTTGAAGTTTGATCTTTATTTTATGAGGAGTTACGATGAGCGATTACGTGCCCTCCGCTCCCAACCCTCTCTCATAAAGGTCAGCTGGTAGTTCTAGTTTCTCGAATCTTCCTATGTTAGGTTCAACAACTGGAATCTGTGATTTCACACCGCTGCTTTAAAGGTTGATGCGCATGCGGGCTGGCGGGCTTCTTCACGTAATCGCTCATCGTAACTCCTCATAAAATAAAGATCAAACTTCAAATTGGTAAGTTCTCATTTAATCTTACTATTCTGTTTCACTTTTCACAGATGCTGCCTGAACTCTGTATTTTTTCAAGATTTCAAATTTTCAGCATATTTAGTTTTTTTTAAATGGTGGTTGGTTAATTGGTCACTGTAAATCATCTGTGGTGCAGGTGGTTGGTAAGAGAACTGGGGTGGAGTTTCCATATTTTCTTACAACATAAAAGGCCATTTAGCCCATTGAGTAAGTGTTGAAAACAATTCCTCACTAATTTTCCTAATATATTGTCTCCAAAATCCCATTAACTTCTCCCCTGATTCCCCAGATTCTGTCGCTTACCTTATCAAGGGCAATTTATAGTAGTTAGCTAATGTACTAACTGCACACCCATGAGATGAGACAGGAAACTATAACACTCAGAGGAAATCCATACCGTGTAAATTCCATACAGAACATTGGAAGTCACGATTGGGTCTGAGCTGTTGGAGCTGTGTGGCTGCACGCTACTAGTTGAGCTACTCACGGGCGCAAATATGTAAGGGAATGAGCCGAGTCCTAGTTGCTGCTAGTTGTTCAAGCAAACAACATCTCAAATGTAATAGAAACATACCTTCTGAAGATTCCTTTATGTTGCTTCTTGTATCGGGCAACAAACAGAGAATGAGCCAAAAACAGAACATCCCTCAGTGAAGGCAGTGACCCTGAACTAAACAGAAGTGTCAGATGCAATAATGTTATACCACATGGTACACACAGATCTCAAAGGTGCAGGTACACTTGTATATAATTTGCTGTTCTGGACCTGGGTATACACCGTTTTGCTCCTCCATCCACTCAGCATGCCAGCCACCTCACAAATCCCATTTTCTCAATGATGATCAGGAACAGGTTTGTTAGAGATTCCGTAATGGTAGTTCCATCCAAAGACATTGAGGGGAGGTCAATAAATAAACTACAACCAACACAACTAGATTTGACTTTGGTACCTAGGCAGTTCCACTGGACTCCTCACCAGAAGGGTGGAAAATGATATAGGTTTTCAGAGAAAATTGGAGATTATTTACTGGCATTCATGTGTAGCATTAAAGAAGACTTGTACTGTTGGGAATCCTACACATGCAAAGTCTAAACCAGGATCCTGACCACTCAATCTATTTAACTCAAAGAAAATATAATGACAGTGTTTCAAAAAAATCAAGGGAGTTCTCTTTGGTGAATATTTATCCCGCAATCAACAACACTGTCACATTATCCCTTTGTACAGGATCATGCTTTGTGCAATTCAGCTATTGCTTTCCCTGCAGTAAAGCAGTGGTTACAATAAAATAATACTTAATTGGATATAAAGCACTTTGGAACATCTTATAGTCATGACGGGAGCCAAGTAAACGCAAGCCTTTTTGTTTTACTGTATGCATTGCCTTTTAGCTTCTCAGTTCCTTCTGACGTGGAATCAAATTTAATTAAGAAGAATTGGGTGAAAAGTAAGAACCTCTGTCGTAACAACTCATTTCACTCAACAACTAGTCAGTGTAAAGTAGATGTGATGATAAGATCTTAATTAGTGGGAAGGATTAGTGGTGCAGGAATGCTAGGGCCACTGCACAAGGAAACAGACAGTGACAAAGTAACAATGGGAACAGGATTTTTCAGATGTTTAATAATACAATCCTGTTAGCAGGTTAACTTTATTTCAAAATTCCTTCACTTTACAAAGCACAATTCACTGTTTGAGTTATCATTTATGATACATTGCCCGAGAATCCAATATTGCTCAATATTGCTCAAACCAAGTAACTCCTAAGCATGGGCGACAGTAATCAGTAAACTTTGCAAATGTAAACTTACAAGCATTCAAAGCTTAACATAAGTTGAAGAATATATTGGGGAGCTAGTGTAAATATAAATCTCAAAAACGTAAAAGCCATTCACTGAAACCTCTTTTTGGAGCTTGAATGTTTCTAAATAAATTCTGTAGAAGGACATTGTAGCGTGCCCTCCCCCCGGAAATCTAATGTTACCACTCTGCAGCAAATCAAGAACAACAACAATCTGCTGGAGGAACTGCAGTTTTATCAACATTGTGCGGAGCAAAAGGAATTAGCAATGTTTTGGGTCAAAACCCAGCATCTGAACCCATCAGGATCTCTTGACAACTATCACCCTGCAGATGCTGCTTGATTTGCTGAGTTCCTCCAGCAGATTAATATTGTTCGTGTTCCAGATTCCACGATTGGAAGTCTCTTTCGTCCCTGCAGCAAATCTAGTCCAGAGCATTCTTAACACAGGGCTGCCAACATTGGGTGGGAGTGAGAAATTGCGAGAGACCAAGCCCGAGGGAGTGTAGCGGCCGAGGGGGGTGGGGGTGGTGTGAGGGGCGTGGGGGGGTGGGAGGCTGATGTCCCCCCTACCATTGGTTTTGCATTTTCCACTGAAATTGTGCATACTGTAGCGAGTCCTTTACCTTACACTTGAAAGCAATATTTATACTTTAAATTGGATTAGCTATGAATATGATTAGGCTAAATTACATTCCTAATTACATTCCACAGTAAAGCCAGGCTCTGATCAACAGGTGCAACACATGAATGATCTTAGTATATTAATGTATGGAAATCAGATTATAATCAAACACTTGTTGACCAACTTGGGCCTCACTGCACACCTGGTACTACTGCTGACCCTGACTCCAGTTGCATACCTTCTCTCATTCCTGACCCTGTGTCCAGCCTTACACCTGACCCCCAATTCTACCCTGATCATAACTGCTTACCTGCTTAGGTTCCCAGTGTTGAACACTCCCATTGTCCCAGCTTTGACTGCACACATAGTACTATTCCAGACCTTGACTCTGGATGCACACCTGGCCTTGCTCCTAGCCCCCCTGCACTGACACTATATCTGGCCCACACATAAAGCCCCATATCTGACCCCCTGGACTTAACCTATTACATTCAAGTCCGCAGGTGCTTATCTAATGCGGCAATCTCTTATGGGGCACTTCACAGACCAAATGTTGTATAACAAAATCTGCTACATCCATTGGCTTCCTTGTTATCTAACATGCTAGTTACTTTGTCAAAATAATCAATTGGTTGAACACAATTTCTCATGCATAAAATAATACTCACTCAGCTGTATAAGTATTCTGTTACCATTTCCTTCATTTTCCTAATAAGCTGTCCTGAAGTCATTTTCACCCCCAATATTTTCAGTATTGCCACTTTTCCAAAATGCAAAGTCCAATAACTGTATATTTAAGTAATAGTATTCTATTAAATGCGATCTTGAGAGTACATCATATTTTCTGTGGTATTCATAACACAACAATGATAAAAATATCTTTGTTTTGATTGCACCTACCAACATGCATACATTATTATATTACAGTTAATATGTACCGAGGGCAAATTTTTGTTCCAATGCGCCCCATTCCCAATTACTTTCTCATTGAAGTGATTGAAATCCTATTGAAGTTTAAATGGCATCAGAAAAATAAAACCTCCGGAATGGATGATATTAATTACGTGGTTGGTTGGAGTCAGTATCAGCACAATTACTATATTAAACTTTGAATCTTCAGATGTCCTGGTTCAAGCTAAAACTAAAGTCAAATAATAACCTCCTCACACATTCCCCTGCAAGTATCTTTGTCACTCCTTTAAAATATGCCCCTTCTTTGAACAAGCTCTTAAACATCGCATCTGAATCAGTTTCCATCTCGTTACACTCCTTGAGGATGTTCATTTACGTGTTCAATTAATAAAACAACAAGATTGGGACATTTCTATTCAACTTGTCAAAGGAATTTGGGGGGTGGGGGGGGGGGGGGTTAGAAATAGTCAGTGAGGTAAACAAACATAATAGTTGAGTGGCAAATGACAATAGTGCTACTTTCTCAATATTTAACTGAAGGAAATAATGGGTTATCGGGGCTGTATGTTGTGACAGACAGCCTGACACCTTGCATGTCATTTTAATATTACACTTATCCCATCCCCCTGGATATTCCGGATAAATAAATTAAGGTTTTGTCAACTAATTACAGAGCAGGCTAATTACAAATCAATAACATTAGCCAACTCTGAAACATAAAGCGCTGAGCATTGAGATTCAGACATCACGGACAACTGGCCTCAGTACCCCACTCACATCTGGCAGCACTCTCTGTCTGAACCAGGGGCCATGGAGCATTTTTGAAAGTGGGGAGGCTGAATGATCAATGATCACTGGCCTTGGGGGTACCCGGCGAGGGAGTGGAGCAACCGAGTGGGGTGAGGGTATGGGAGGGGGGAGGGGGGGACCCTCTTCCCACGGTAGGGAATTTCATAAATTTTATCTATTAAAATCATGTTTTAGTGCATTGTAGAAGTATGATTTCAATGTTTTTTATTTGAAGTATTTTTAAGAGGTAGCTTTTAAAGGGGTAATTTTTTCACACAAAGGGTGGTGGGTGTATGGAACAAGCTGCCAGAGGAAGTAGGTGAGGCAGGGACTATCCCAACATTTAAGAAACAGTTAGACTGATACATGAATAGGACAGATTTTGAGGGATATGGACCAAAAGCAGGTAGTGTAGCTGGAACATGTTGGCGGGTGTGGGCAGGTTGCGCGAAGGGCCTGTTTTCACACTGTATCACTCTATGACTACATTATACCTCACCATGCATGAATGCTTCAAAATCAAATGGTCAAGTTTTATTGCCATATACTCAAGCATAGAAACATAGAAAATAGGTGCAGGAATAGACCATTCGGTCCTTTGAGCCAGCACTGCCATTCAATATGATCTTGGCTGTTCATCTAAAATCAGTACCTCTTTCCTGTTTTTTCCCCATATCCCTTGATTTCGCTAGCCCCAAGAGCTAAATGTAACTCTCTCTTGAAAACATCCAGTGAATTGGCCTCCACTGCCTTCTGTGGCAGAGAATTCCACAGATTCACAACTCTCTGTGTGAAGAAGGTTTGTCCTCATCTCAGTCCTAACTGGCCTTCCCTTTATTCTTAAACTGTGACCTCTGGTTCTGAACTCCCCCAACATCGGGAACATTTTTCCTGCAGTTACAGTAAGTGAAAATCTAGCAGACAAGCAGGATGCTTTCTCCGACCACCCCCATTTGAAGGCCACTATCTTCCACCGTTTCTACCCAGTGCTTGGTACTTACTTCCAGCAGCCACGTCTTGTCCTCCAGGATGCACCGAGCCGCAGCCTGGGATCCATGCCGGTCCCCTGGGCGAATTCGGCACAGAGACTCTCATGGCAGCGGCACAACGCTTCCGACGCCTGGGACTCCTGCACTGAGTCTGCTCCATGGCTGGAGCTGCAACGAGCGACTCGCCAGCCCCAGCTCCCCGTTCGCATCTGTCCCTGCCGCTGCTTCTGCTTCCATCCCTCCTTCAGCCCCGGCTCTCCAACACCCATGGCCCATGCACTTGATATGAGTTTTAAGATTTTCGTTGATCACAGAATTTCTCACGACAGAGCGTGAGAAATTTGTGATCAGCGTGAGAGGGTTAGAATTTGGCAAAATGCGTGATTCTCACGCTCAATGCGGGAGAATTGGCAGCCCTGCTTAACATCATTTATTTGAGCCATTTGCGACCATCTTTTGAGGTTTTGAACTCATACTAATTGAAATAATTTCAAGTTCAGAACATGCAGAGTCACCTTGGTCACCACCAGTGTATATACAGGCAGCCCCCACATTATGGTAACAGGAATTCACCCTGACAGAATATGTAATTCACGACCCAAAAAATTGGAGAAATAGAATGAAATTTGCTTTTTGCGTAATTTATATGAAGAAAAGTAAATAAATAAACATACCTTTTTTTCAATTCTCGTTTCTAGATACGTGCACAGATTCCGTGGTTTTGTGTTATGAGAAATTGCAATTGTTTTCTCATTCCCCCCGCCTCACCCCCATAATGCAAGGGTTACCTGTACTCACAAATCTGCCAGCACGCCGTCTCATTGGAGCCTTAGATGTTTGACATAAATCATTTAGACGATGAACAAAAATGAGGATATGTATATGGATGCCACCTCAAGTAGTTTCATTTGAATTTATTCCCAAATTTAGAAATAATCTTTGTTCAAACAGGCTTGATGTAAACATTGTGGGTGCAATTAATTTTTTACTGCACAACCCATGTTCTAATTTACCAAAGAAATTGAAAGAACAGGGACTTGCCTGGTCAAAGCCAAGTTGCTTCTTAGTAATCTAATACTTTTTGATAAAGAGTGTAGATTACTTTTGGCCTCAATAAGATTTGACAAATGGGTCCCTGGCTTATATTCCAAGTACTGTCAAATATTGGTGGAAGAGCCAGGGAAACCAGCCAAGAACTCTCAAACCTCAGAAGTCATACATGAAGATAGAACCTATTCAATCAAAAAAGTGTGTAATATAAGGCAGCAGCCTACAAAATCATAATAATAAGAAATTGCAATTTGATTGTGCAGATTTGAAATATAATGAATTAAATAAAAACAGCCACTGGCAGAGTTCAGCTGAGTTATTTCCCAAAGGTGCAAAAGAAAGTTAATAAATCTTGCAGCTGCAATACCCAGTGTTTTAACTTTTTTATGGAATAATTGGCAATGAATTGTAAAAATACTAAAGGGCGTTTTATGTCTGTAATTTAACCTTTCTGCGGTACAATTCTTGTCTTAAATTTCCCCTCAGCATAAAAGAAAAACATCTGAATTCCCAGGCGAGACCCTGGTCCAGTCAAATTATGATTAGGTCAGAGTACTTACAGACTGGAGCTGGTAGCACTGCAGTCTCGCAGCTGTAAGCATAGGTAATGGACACCAATGTAACGAATGACCTTTCTATCGTGATTATCCAGCAGGCTGTAGCCTTTTAAAATTAACTCAAAACTAATTACTGTATCCTTTGAGCTGTAGTGTTTATATTTCGCATACGCAGAGGGGTCAAAGCTTGAACTCACCAAAAGTGAACTGCATACAATTTAAACTCAGCATGTCCTCAGACTTCTACTGTTTGCCTCTTATTATTTTTGTCCAGAGTATGCTTTATTAATTTTGGATTGGTGTATCTTGTTTTAAGTCTTGAATTTAATTATCTGAATAGCCAGCGGACCAGAATGAAGTCTCAAGGAAGTCATTTTTACAGGGCAAAGAAGGGGTCAGAGTAATGCTTCATTTTCTCTAGAACTTACATTTTAAATTGTAATGTATAGGGCATGTCTTAATCCATTGCTATGTTGAACACTTCCAAAGTTCTTGAAGTTATCCATTACATGGTAAGGTATGGATTTCTGTATCTTGGCAAACCCTGCAAAAAGGAAGTTAAGAGCTGGCACTTCAAAAATGCTTCATCCTGTCATTAAGATTCCAAGTGTAGGGATCCCAATACCAAATGGCAGGGTACTTACATTTAAGTTATCGTTCTAGCCCTGAAAAAGGTGATGCTAAGGCATCAAAGGAAATCCAAAGTAAAACAACACAATTTAGAAACCCGAAGGATTCACTCTCAGCAGTTATTTAAACCACACATTGTCAACAGACCAGGGCTCCCTGAATGTTTTATCGTCAAAACAAAACAATGTAATTCTTACTTGAAGCAGCACTGCGAATTTGTAAAAACAGTATTCAATAGATAATATAATAAGCAGACATAAAAAATGTTCAATAAAAAAAAAAAAACAATTAGTGCAAAGAACAAAACAAAGCCCAAAGTCCACAGTGCAATCAAAACAGTTTGCAGTTGTTTAGTTGGAGTATAACTATGTATAGGAATCAACAAAAAAACAATGTTATTTGAATTAATTTAAAAAATAGAGGAAAATACTTTAATCATCTTAATGGCTTCTGTACAAATTACTAACACAGATGAAATCTCAGTGAATAGGAACAATGATAATTTGAGTCAGAGTCAAGCAGTTCAGCAACAGGCACTCCTGGCCCACCAGGCCTGCACCAGCCATCAATGCACACCTGCACTAATCTCCTCCTTTTCTTCTTCTTCTTCTTCTTCTTCTTCTTCTTCTCCTTCTCCTTCTCCTTCTTCTTCTTCTTCTTCTTCTTCTTCTTCTTCTTCTTCTTCTTCTTCTTCTTCTTTCTTCTTCTTCTTCCTTCTCCTCCTTCTTCTTCTTCTTCTTCTTCTTCTCTTCTTCTTCTTCTTCTCCTCCTTCTCCTCCTTCTCCTCCCTCCTCCTCCTCTCCTTCCTCCTCCTCCTCCCTCCTCCTCCTCCTTCCCTCCTCCTCCTCCTCCTCCTCCTCCTCCTCCTCCTCCTCCTCCTCCTCCTCCTCCTCCTCCTCCTCCTCCTCCTCCTCCTCCTCCTCCTCCTCCTCCTCCTCCTCCTCCTCCTCCTCCTCCTCCTCCTCCTCCTCCTCCTCCTCCTCCTCCTCCTCCTCCTCCTCCTTCTCCTTCTCCTCCTCCTCCTCCTCCTCCTCCTCCTCCTCCTCCTCCTCCTCCTCCTCCTCTTCTTCTTCTTCTTCCGTATGGCGTGCACTGTCTAAAGTTGTAAGACAACTTGTTCTATTTGATCTTTCTTGATTGTGCAAGCAAGGTTGATTGCATTCGTCGAAACAGGGCGGACCACGTGAAGGTTGCAATCTCCCACGCCACTACTTTATTCTTCCCACATTACTCTCTACTCCACCCAGATTTACTACTCATCTACAAGCTGGGGGCAATTGACAGTGGCTAATTAACCCATCAACCAACATGCCTTTGAAATGTGGGTGGAATGCGGGCGAGAGCACCGTAGGAAACCCATGTGGTCGTGGGGAGAACAGACAACACACTGTCACCACCCAAGATCAGCCCCATTGGAGCTATAAGACATCAGCATCAACTGCTGTACCATTGTGTCAAGCTTTGATGAGAAGCTGCTCCAATACATTGTTATAGCTCTGATGTACAACAGCAAGGAACCCTTTGTGCAAAAGAATCAAGCATGTAAAAAAGGCAGAAATGCTAGAAATACTCAGTGGAACAGGCAGCAAGTGTGGAAGGAGAAACAGGGTTAATATTCCATCTTCAGACCCTTCATCAGAACTGTTTGAAATTGACCACTGTGCATTTTATTACTTCACAAAATGCCATTATGTATCTGCTTCAAACACTACCAGCACATTCTGTGTTAAAATCTTGCCCCGAACATCTCCTTTAAACGTTGTCCCTCTCACCTGAAAGCTATGCCTCTAGTATTTGATTTTTCCATTCTGGGAAAAGATTCTGGCTGTCTACCTTCTCTATGCCTCACATAATTTTATATACTTCTACCAGGTCTCCTCTAAACCTCTAGCATTCCAGAGATAAACCTCCTCAGCACCTTTTTCAGAGCCTTCACAAACTTCCTGCAATGGGGTGACCCCAACTGCACGCAATACTCCAAATGCAGTCCTATAAACAGTTCTGAAAAAGATGAATTTATTATGGGGAGCAAGGAAATTGCAGATGAGTTGAACAGGTACTTTGGATCCTTCACTAAGGAGGACACAAACAATCTTCTTGATGTACTCGTGGCCAGAGGATCTGGGGTGACGGAGGAACTGAAGGAAATCCACTTTAGGCAGGAAATGGTGTTGTGTAGACTGATGGGACTGAAGGCTGATAAATCCCCAGGACCTCATGATCTGCATTCCAGGGTACTTAAGGAAGTGGCTCTAGAAATCGTGGATGCATTGGTGATAATGTTCTATAGATTCAGGATCAGTTCCTGTGGATTGGAGGGTAGCTAATGTTATCTCAATTTTTAAGAAAGGTGGGAGAGAGAAAATAAGGAATTATCGACCAGTTAGCCTGACATCAGTGGCGGGGAAGATGCTGGAGTCAATTATAAAAGATACAATAGCGGCACATTTGGATAGCAGTAATAGGATCGGTCCGAGACAGCAAGAATTTACGATGGGGAAATCATGCTTGACTAATTTTCTGGAATTATTTGTGAATGTAACTAGGAAAATGGACAAGGGAGAGCCAGTGGATGTAGTGTACCTGGACTTTCAGAAAGCATTTGATATGGTCCAACATGCGAGATTAGTGGGCAAAATTAGGGCACATGGTATTGGGGGCGGAATGCTGACATGGGTAGAAAATTGGTTGGCAGACAGGAAACAAAGTGTAGGAATTAACGGGTCGCTTTCAGAGTGGCAGGCAGTGACTAGTGGGGTACCGCAAGGCTCGGTGCTGGGATATATCAATGATTCAGATGAAGGGATTCAAAGTAACATTAGCAAATTTGCAGATGACACAAAGCTGGGTCGCAGTGCGAACTGTGAGGAGGATGCTATCAGAATGTAGGATGACTTGAACAGGTTGGGTGAGTGTGCAGATGCATGGCAGATGCAGTTTAATGTGGATAAATGTGAGGTTGTCCACTTTGGTAGCAAAAACAGGAAGGCAAATTATTATCTAAATGTTGTCAAGTTGGGAAATGGGGAAGTCATTCCTGCCAACTTGTGAGAATGAAAAATCGGAATCCTATTAGTCTGACGTCAGTGAGGGCGGGGCACGTGACGTCAGTAAGGGGCGGGGCACGTGACGTCAGTAAGGGGCGGGGCACGTTACGTCAGTAAGGGGCGGGGTTCGTGACGTCAGTGAGGGCGGGAAAGTGACCTCAGTGCGGGGGGGGGGGGGGCAAGTGACGCCGAACGCCACCGGGGCGGGGTCATGCGGCTGCGTGCTGACGTACACCCGTGCGTGCCCCCATAAGCGGCGCAGGCGCGGTGCGCTCTCTCGCTGTCTCCTCGCCGCCGCCGCCGCCGCCATGGGTCGCATGCACGCTTCCATCCCAAATCCGAATTCCAATTTTTTTCGGAATATTGAGGAAAAAAATCGGAATTCGGAATTGGGATGGAAAAATCGGAAGAATTCCGCCCAAATCGGAATGGTTGGTAGGTATGGGAAGTACAACGGGATCTGGAGGTCCATGTTCATCAGTCAATGAAAGTAAGCATGCAGGTACAGCAGGAAGTGAAGAAAGCAAATGGCATGTTGGCCTTCTGCAGTTGTATATGGCCCTTGCGAGACCACACCTGGAGTATTGTGTGCAGTTTTGGTCCCCTAATTTGAGGAAGGACATTCTTGCTATTGAAGGAGTGCAGCGTAGGTTTACAAGGTTAATTCCCGGGATGGCGGGACTGTCAAATGCTGAGAGAATGGAGCGGCTGGACTTGTATACTCTGGGGTTTAGAAGGATTAGAGGGGATCTTATTGAAACATATAAGATTATTAAGGGTTTGGACACGCTAGAGGCAGGAAACATGTTCCCGATGTTGGGGGAGTCCAGAACCAGGGGCCACAGTTTAAGAATAAGGGGTAAGCAGTTTAGAACAGAGACTAGGAATCATTTTTTCACACAGACAGTTGTGAGTCTGCGGAATTATCTGCCTCAGAGGGCGGTGGAGGCGGGTTCTCTGAATACTTTCAAGAGAGAGCTAGATAGGGCTCTTAAAGATAGCGGAGTCAGGAGATATGGGGAGAAGGTAGGAACGGGGTACTGATTGGGGATGATCAGCCATGATCACATTGAATGGTGGTGCTGGCTCGAAGAGCTGAATGGAGTACTCCTGCACCTATTGTCTATTGTCTATAAAGCTGCATCATGACTTCCTGACTCAATGCCCCAACCTATGAAAACAAGCATATGAAAACAGTCTGAAGAAGGGTTTCGACCCGAAACGTTGCCTATTTCCTTCGCTGCAGAGATGCTGCCTCACCCGCTGAGTTTCTCCAGCATTTTGGTCTATCTTTGATTTTTCCAGCATCTGCAGTTCCTTCTTAAGCATATCATATGTCTTATTTAACGCAAATTTCAAATACTTTAAGCAACATTACATTATGGGATTTTAAAGCCTAGGAATTTGGACCCTGGAGTCTGTGCAACTGTGAAGAGAACATTTATGAATGAGTTCAATCCTGACATCAGCTGCTGTCTGTGTGATCCGTACTGGCTGGGAACAATGAGATTGTGCTAGAAATTAAACATCTCTGCTGATCTCCGCAGCATCACACAGCTGCACTGGGGAGTTCGCCAAAATGTCATAATCAAGGAGAGGAGATTTCATGTGTACGAAGGAACTGCAGACGCTGGTTTAAACCAAAGATAGACACAAAATGCTGGAGTAACTCAGCGGGACAGGCAGCATCACTGGAGAGAAGGGTTGGGTGACGTTTTAGGTTGAGACCCTTCTCCAGACATCTTGCTGTTCCTTCAGTTCAAAGTAAGAAGCAGAGTGGTCACAGCATAAGTCTTCTCCACAGCAGAGGTATTCATAAACATTCATGACTTTTCAGAAAGCTCTCCTGCTTGAGGAACGCAGGTGTAGCTCTAAAATGTCTCCCTGGCCACCTTGATCAAACATAGAAACATAGAAATTAGGCGCAGGAGCAGGCCATTCGGCCCTTCGAGCCTGAACCGCCATTCAATATGATCATGGCTGATCATCCAACTCAATATCCTGTACCTGCCTTCTCTCTATACCCCCTGATCCATATAACCATATAACCATATAACCATATAACAATTACAGCACGGAAACAGGCCCTCGCGGCCCTTCCAGTCCGTGCCGACCATTTGTTTTCCCCTAGTCCCATCTACCTGCACTCAGACCATACCCCTCCATTCCCTTCACGTCCATATACCTATCCACTTTACTCTTAAATGTTAAAATCGATCCTGCCTCCACCACTTCTGCTGGAAGCTCATTCCACACAGCCACCACCCTCTGAATAAAGAAGTCCCCCCTCACGTTACCCCGAAACCTCTGTCCCTTAATTCTCATGTCATGCCCTCTTGTTTGAATCTTCCCTACCCTCAATGGGAAAAACGTATCCACGTCAACTCTGTCTATCCCTTTCATCATTTTAAAGACCTCAATCAAGTCCCCCCTTAACCTTCTGCGCTCCAAAGAATAAAGACCTAACTTGTTCAACCTTTCTCTGTAACATAGTTGCTGGAACCCTGGCAACATTCTAGTAAATCTCCTCTGTACTCTCTCTATTTTGTTGACATCCTTCCTATAACTAGGCGACCAAAATTGTACACCATACTCCAGAATTGGTCTTACCAATGCCTTGTACAATTTTAACATTACTTCCCTACTCCTATATTCAATGCTCTGATTTATAAAGGCCAGCACACCAAAGGCTTTCTTTACCACCCTATCTACATGCGATTCCACCTTCAGGGAACTATGCACAGTTATTCCTAGATCCCTCTGTTCCACAGCATTCCTCAATTCCCTACCATTTACCATGTACGTCCTATTTTGATTTGTCCTGCCAAGATGTAGCACTTCACACTTATCAGCATTAAACTCCATCTGCCATCTTTCAGCCCACTTTTCCAAATGGCCCAAATCTCTCTGTAGATTTTGAAAATCTACTTCATTATCCACAACACCACCTATCTTAGTATCATCTGCATACTTACTTATCCAATTTTCCACCCCATCATCCAGATCATTGATGTACATGACAAACAACAGTGGACCCAACACAGATCCCTTCAGCCACAAGGGCCACATCCAACTCTCTCTTAAATATGGCCAACGAACTGGCCTCAACTACCTTCTGTGGCAGAGAATTCCACAGATTCACCACTCTCTGTGTGAAAAACGATTTTCTCATCCTGGTCCTAAAAGACTTCCCCCTTATCCTTAAACTGTGACCCCATTGTCCTGGACTTCCCCAACATCGGGAACAATCTTCCTGCATCTAGCCTGTCCAACCCCTTAAGAATTTTGTAAGTCTCTATGAGATCACCCCTCAATCTTCTAAATTCCAGCGAGTACAAGCCAAGTCTATCCAGTCTTTCTTCATATGGAAGTCGTGCCATCCCAGGAATCAGTCTGGTGAACCTTCTCTGTACTCCCTCTATGGCAAGAATGTCTTTCCTCAGATTAGGAGACCAAAACTGTACGCAATACTCCAGGTGTGGCCTCACCAAGACCCTGTACAACTGCAGTAGAACCTCCCTGCTCTTGTACTCAAATCCTTTTGCTATGAATGCCAACATACCATTCGCTTTCTTCACAGCCCGCTGCACCTGCATGCCTACTTTCAATGACTGGTGTACCATGACACCCAGGTCTCGCTGTATCTCCCCTTTTCCTAATCGGTCACCATTCAAATAATAGTCTACCTTCCTGTTTTTGCCACCAAAGTGGATAACCTCACATTTATCCACATTATACTGCATCTGCCGTGCATTTGCCCACTCACCCAGTCTATCCAAGTCACCCTGCAGCCTCCTAGCATCCTCCTCACAGCTAACACTGCCCCCCAGCTTCGTGTCATCCGCAAACTTCGAGATGTTACATTTAATTCCCTCGTCCAATCATTAACAACGTGCCTCAGGTGGGGACGGTTGGTCACCAACCCGCCCAGGACCCCCAGGGGTCCCCAATTCCCACCTTTTCCCATCAATACAGCATTCATTCATTCATTCAGTAGCAACATTTGGGTATTTGGAAATTTATTGCTTGTATTTAGTTTATTTTCTTAGTTTAGTTTAGCTTAATTTCGTGGAATGTCTCTTCAAGCACTGGCCCCAAAGATTGCACCTGTTCAGCTGCTTACTGAAGACTGTGAGAAATCACAACAGATCCATAGGGAATGCCATACTGAATGTCGGATTCAGTGCAAGGTTACACTGGGAAACCTCTGGATGCTGTCCTGTAAACCTTGCAAGTGAACGTCTCTTATTTCACAAACAATTCTGTTTCAACACAACATAGTTACATTTCTAGGCCAGGGTTCCTGTGCCAGATAGACCTGGACAAGTGTTTTCCAACTTAAATGATGGGAAATAGTTGCAGCTTCAGGTTCCACTGCAGAATCCGTGCAGAGACTGACGTTCAACCGAAGTCAGAAAATTGCTAGAAAATAGTTTGGGTGCCAAAAATGTTTGGGACTCTCCCTTTAAGCTCAGCTACACGTGCTCCTAACGAAATTTTACTTCAAAAGCTGGCCAGTGCCTGCCTCATCTGAAAGTGCAAATTTAGACTATGCAGTGAGGCTTGAACCCACAATTCCCCTATCTGGAGACAAAAATCTACCTCACGGAAAAGAATGACAAAGTTTTGTAATTTATGCCATGATAAAATTCAGGTGCCCTAAATCACATTGTGCACAAACACATACTGGCAGATAAATTAAGCTACAATAATAACTTAAGGAGCAACTAGAAAGAATTCCCTTTATCACCGATACTTTTTTGCATATCTTTCACTCATTGTTCCTTATCTCTCCACATCACCGTCTATATCTCTCGTTTCCCTGATCCCTGACCAGTCTGAAGAAGGGTCTCGACCCGAAACGTCGCCTATCTCCTTCGCTCCTTAGATGCTGCTGCACCCGCTGAGTTTCTCCAGCTTTTTGTGTACCCTAGAAAGAATATAACATTAAGTACTATGGAAACATTTAATACTGCAGCCAATGAAGTATCCAAACTTCTGAATCATTTTATTAACAATATTGGGTCTGTTAACTTTTTCTGTCATTGTTTTAATATAAATTCACATGTATACATTTATGCTGGAAACAATCCATGGAAGTACAAGATGTTGTAGTGATTCCCTACAAGTTAACCCCTTTATATCTACTGCCATCAGGTTATTAATACTACATGACAAGTTAACATTAATCATTACCAGTTGTACATGGCCCTAGTGAGACCATAGCTGGAGTATTGTGTGCAGTTTTGGTCCCCTAATTTGAGGAAGAATATTCTTGCTATTGAGGGAGTGCAGCGTAGGTTTACAAGGTTAATTCCCGGGATGGCGGGACTGTCATATGCTAAGAGAATGGAGTGGCTGAGCTTGTACACTAGAGTTTAGAAGGATGAGAGGATATCTTATTGAAACATATAAGATTGTTAAGGGTGCTGGCCGAATGGCCTACTCCAGCACCTTCTGTCTATTGTCTATTATCTATTGATTAATGTCCACAGAAGAAATTATAATCGAAATAGAAAAAATATATACATTTCTTTAAATTGATGATATTATGCCATAGTCCAGTTATACCCTGTTCTATAATTTGGTTTCATGCAAAGACAAAACCTGGTCTAGACTTCCATTGTTCAACGCCATAGGAAATATATTGGTCACTAGAGAAACATATTCTCAATCAGAATGGCTCCTTACGAAAGCATTATTTTGTTTTCAGAAACATTTTTGAGGATGGAAGTTTACCCTGTTAATCTTTAATGGAATAGCCAAATGAGAATCTATGATTCTTGAACTCTATGTGAATCATACTTTGCCAATCTGTGGTTGAGTTAAGGTTGCAATTACCCAGATTCTGCATTATGTCTCCGCAACGCTAATAAGAAAGCCAAAAAAATCTTGATGCCAGACATAATCATAGACTGCAATTAATGTGATGTGGAACATTGCTTCCCTGCATCTTCAACACTAAACTGAGAATCCAATTGGGATTAAAAGGCAACGCTCCCGGATGTGGAGGTCATGATTAAAAGTGTGGCAGGATCTCTGTGAATGAAGGACAGGATGCCTCAACAGAAATGCAGCACTGTACAGATTGGGATTCTGCGGATGTTAATAGGCACTTATCTTTAAATTGGGAAGAAACATATACTAACTGCCTTGGACTGTGTTGTATCCTATATTGGCGCGTGTTATAAAGAAGCATGATAGGAAATAAATGATTTGATAGTCAAGCATTTTAATATTTTGTTCAAACTTCCAAATGGTGTTTATATTATTTTCATATTTGTATTTTCCTGTACCCACAGTAGCGCCTAGATTTTCCAAAAGCGAATTTATTTAAAATAATTTAACAGTCATGAAAATAACACTGATTTGAAAAAAGACTGAATTTAAATTTGTCCTATTTATGAGTATTGATAAAAAGAGAACAAAGTTAAAGCTCTACAGTTGCAACGTTTTCATTAGTCATAGAGTCATAGACTGTAAGATATTACACTAAGAACTACTTATTTTTCTTTCTTGCTCTCCCTCATCCTTGGCATCGGATAGTTGGTATAACAGAATCTTTAAACACTTAAGATTCCAGAGATAGGCTTAATATTTGCTTACAAACCAGTAACAATATAGAGCAGGCACCTTAACAACCTAATTATATTTGTTATCTATTTATAATTTTAGCCATGCACTGTTATCCTCTCAAATTGTTTTCAAAATTCTGTGTAGTTTAAAATTATTATGTTACATTTTTTAAATTTAGTTTTAACAAAGCTGTAAAATATTTGTTTAATTAGTTAAGCAATTAGCTCTTGGCTAATGGGTTTAATGCCTGAGAGAATGTTCCACTAAAAATGGCTGTTCAACTTACCTGATGGAGTGATCAGATTGCTGTACACCAGAATCGACATTGTGAAAATTCTATACGGAGTTACCTTGAAGTTCAATGATGAACGTTGAAACTTTCATGTTCAACGTGGTCATACTGCAAAGTTCATGCCAATATTTGCAGTATAACCACGTAAAACAAAAGTTACATGGCAGAATGTTAGTATGGCCATTTCCCTGGATATGTAAGGGTTCCATTCATGAGAACCGTACATAAACCATTTTCTCCATGTAAGAAATGTCCATTCATTATAGTAACCCCTATCATTCTATTCTACATACACTTGGTATAATAGTTTTCATGACCCTAACCCTAACCCTAACCCTAATGCCAAATAATCACTCTAACACTATGCATAATTCAACTGATGGAATATATACTGGATCCAGAATTAATGAATACCATGAAATATATTTCTGTAAATCAAGTCACTCTTAATCCAGGGAAATATATATGACCAAGCAAATAGGATGCATAACAGGATGTTTGTATTTTGATAAAGTGTCATCTGGTATATTATCTAAATCATCAGGCAAGCCATCTCCTCAGCAGAACCTTCTTGTGTTGACAAGTTAAAGAAATGCAGACAGTAAGCTGATTTAAATTCTCCACTAAATTAAGCAGCAGGACAGTTAGGGTGGCCGCAATGCAATGTTCCACACATCATTGAGCAGAAGGATGTGGCTGGCATTCTCCCAAACTATAACGGCACTCAGTTTCAAAGCTCTGCTGTACCTCCAAGGGAGATAAACAAAGGCGGAACATTTTTTACACATTTTGTTTCACTGCACTTTTTTTTTTAAACCTATTCAGGAAGAACAGGTTGGTGAAAACTTGAAAGAAGAACATTTTTGTACTAAGAAATGCATAGTACTTTGGCCCAGATTGTGTTGGGCATTGCTGGCAATTTTATGAAGAACCGCTGATATCTCTGCATAAGAATGCAAAATAAATGACCTTAGTGGCCAAGCTTGGTCCGCAACGTGCTGGTGATGCTCTTCCTCTGGACTCTGCAGGGAGCCCACAATGTAGCAGGAGCTTGCTGACATTCACTGGCATCTTTGCTGGAGAACCTGCTCCTCGCAGATCTGGCAGAAGCATCCATGAGCCTCTCAGGCCACTTGAATGGGCCTTTTGCAGATGTAAGCCCCTGAAACCTGGCTGACCTGGCACAGGTTTCTCCACTCCACCTGTACCATTTACACAGACTATACAATTTGCAACTTTTCTCACTGCAAGCTTAACAATTTGCAACTCTTAATCCTTTTGGCTCACACCTACCTCTTCCACTGGCCTTTGTCCAACAATCAGCCTATCCTCACCTGCGTTCACCTATAACCGGCCATGCTCTGTTCTGCCGTTCTTCTCTCCCAGCTACCTTCCCCATTCCCGGCAATCAGTCTGAAGAAAGATTCGACCCGAAATGCCTCATATCCATGTTCTCCAGAGATGCTGAGTCACTCTTGCATTTTGTGTCTATCTTTGGCATAAACCAGCATCTGCAGTTCCTTGTTAATACATCCAGAAAGATTTTTCCAAATATGGACAACAAAATCACACAATGTTGAGATAATTAATCAAAAGTGCAGTGGCAGGCTCCACACAATAATATTCCACTCGTTACTTCACATATCAGAAGCACATTTAATTAAATCTAACCTCAAATGGCTTATGCAAAACTGAGGGTAAATGTTTTTAATTATTAAAAATGAACGATTAATTATGTTTGCAGGTACTTCAAACTGTTATGGGTAAAGGTTGCTGGTGCATCGTGCATTTGATACTAATGTTTGATTATCTGCAATAGAGATAAAAGTACAGCCTTTTGAATATTTGATAAATAAAACCTCTAAATCTGCACTACACTCGAAAAATATAAACAGTTTAAATCCTGAAGCATCACAGCTGCCTGTTTGGAAATTATTATTCATAAACTTTATTTAAATTATGCTTTTTATGTTATGTTACAGCTGTTCACTGCCCTGTTGACATTTAATTCAAATAAATCATGACAGCAGGTTTTTCATCATAATGCTGTCTCCAGTACAAGGCATTGTTTACGATGATCTTTTATTTAGAACAGTGTAAAATATTTGCTTAGGCAGCTTAATGACTTTTAGTAAGAATACTAGGTGGAAAAAATATACAAGTTTTCCATCCACTTCATTTTATGGAGATCAACCAAATGTGAAGATTATAAATTATAAACTGAGATTATAAATAAATGCTGATGCTGTTGTTTAATAATGGTTTGAGAAATACAAGCCTGATATAAATCAAATGAAAATTAGGTGGATTGCTTCCTTTCCTCAATGCTCATTTCTAGAACTGAAAAGTAAAAGAATTGATTACAACCTGATGTTTGATTTTGTGATTTTGCCTCACTACAGGAAGTCCTCCATCAATTTAGGGAATAAAAGTTAGCACTAAAATTTAAAGGGGTTCATTTCTTTTGTTTTCCATGTTAGACAAAAGTAAAACTCCATGCACAAAGGTTTGTGCATGTGTGCATTTGTAAGAAGTTTGCCAACTCAGACATTGGAGGCATTTCTAGTCCAATGGAAAGGAAGGATAGGACAGGGCAAATTTGACGTCTGTCTCTCTGTCTCTCTGTTCGTCTGTCTGTCTGTCTGTCTGTCTGTCTGTCTGTCTGTCTGTCTGTCTGTCTGTCTGTCTGTCTGTCTGCCTATCTGTCTATCCGTCTATCCATCTACCTACCTATCTTTCTTCCCAAGATTTTCAAAACTAGCTAATAAGTTACTCATTGTGGGTCGACAGCCAAAATTGTGTTGTTAATGGAGGCCAATAAGAGAGAGCAAGTAGCCTTTAACACAACAAAAATGATGCAAGTACTTACGTGCTAAACATTATTGCAGCTGATACTGTTGTCATGGGTTCATATAATTGTAGAGGCAGTAAATTAAGTTATTAGCTAATTAGAAGAATGGCATAAAATCTCAACCGCTTGCTCCCTGAGATGGATTTGAGGAGAATTTTGTTTGCTTGATGTCCATGGGATTGTTCAAAAAAGATTGCCAGAAAGCATGGACTATGAAACTGTCTAATATTTATTTTTGGCTTGTCTATGCCAGATCCCCACAATCATACTTGTTCTCTTGCTCTTTATCACTATTGATGAGCTGTGGGAAAAACAAACTGGCTAATGCAGGCCCCATACTTTGCAGAGAGGGCAGGGATAGAATGTCCATGATAAGGTGGAGATTAAGATTCTTCAGTGACACAAATGCCATCTCTCCACAGAAGCTACCTGATCCACTCTGAGTATATCCATCATTTTCCTTTACATCAGATTTCCACCAGCTGTTCTTTACTAGTGGTTTCAGTATTTATAGAATCAAAGTCACACAGCACAGAAACAGGCCTTTCAACCCTAGTCATCTACACCGATCCAGATGCCCCATCTAAGATGGCCCAAATCCCTTCAAACTTTTACCATCCAAATACACTGTAAATCTGTTTAAAAACATTTCCCCTTAGGCTCCTACTAAACCTATGCCCTCTATACCTGCATTCATCCTACCTTTTGAAAAAGATTCTGTGCATTTGCCCTATCTATTAATTCTGTAGGCTTCATTCAACTCCCACTATTTACATTCTCCCAGGGAGTGCAGCTATGATGAACAAACTGAACTAGGTTTGAAAAGACACAACGGCTGTCAAGGCATTTCAAATGCCTAGTAGACTAATTACATGCTGGATGATGCTAATGGCTGGCACAATAATATGGTGGCAGGAAACTGTGGAAAAAATGCCTGAGTCACGCAGCCTCTTCAACTCTCTTCTGACACCTGACCAAATAGAGTTTCTCCTGCAAGAGTTACAAGCAGTACACATCACTTTGAAAGCTGACACAGAATCGAAATGCAATCCTGCATATCTCTGCTTCTGTTGACTCTTCAATTGTAGCAGTCTATTTTGATTTACCTGCTCTTTTCCAGGAAAAAAATCTGCTTTTCTTCAAATTTAAGGCGGTGCAGCAGTAGAGTTGTTGCCTTACAGTGCCGGAGACATGGGTTTGATCCTGACTATGGAATGTCTGTGCGTAGTTTGTACATTCTCCCCGTGACTGCTTGGGTTTTTTTCCGGGTGCTCCGGTTTCCTCCCACAGTCCAATGATGTACAGGATTGTAGGTTAATTTGGCTTTGGTAAAAATTGTAATATTGTCCCTAGTGTGTAGGATGGTATTAGTGCATGGGCATTGCTGGTTGGCATGGACTCGGTGGGCCTAGTTCCAAGCTGTATCTCTAAACAAGACTAAGCATCTCCCTTTTAAATTATGTTATAGTTTCTGTTACCATTTGTAAGAAAGCAGTCCTAACTCTAATAATAGAAACAATTGCAGTGTTGACAATCCCTCTCTTTGCTTTAAATAAGAAAGTGAAGCTCATGTTAATGCAATTACTAATATGTTTTAAACTCCATTATGTCGTTACACCACGTTCAGGAAATACACAATTTGAAAATTGTTCTCACTGATATCAGTAACAAAGCAAGTTAGTCAATACATTGAAGTAGTGATTCAGTGGAATGTTATTGAAAGTGGATTTGTATTCAGATGCAATAGACATTCAACATGATATTTAAAGAATTTGTATCAGCAATTATGAATACATGGTAAAGCTATTAATTTCATTTTGTAACGATTGAAACTTAGAAAAGTATTACATCTAATGGAATGGGCAGCCCAGAAAATGAGTGCCCAAATGAAAAGTCTTATCCCATGAGCAGAGTGCCTGGATCAGGCAATCTAATCCCAGCAGCAGATTCATCAGTGAGGCATGTGGCCAGCTGCTTAATCCTTCTCAATTTACAACGCAGTTTCCCGTGAGGCATTTACTCCTGTTGTTTTCACACGGCTGTTTTACTAATTCTTCACTAAAATGCACGTTAACTGTAATAATATGGCAAGCCTCTTCATCATTAGCTCCAGTATGTGAATCTAACTTCATCTTTCATTTCCATAAGTGAGTGAGCTCTCCAACAGAAATATATATATCGGTGAATGATTAAGTGGTTCAAGGCAACAAGTGCCCATGAGTGTGGCCAGACATAGGCACTGGAGGGCTGAACTGGCAGCCATCCAGTCAAAATATATAGAGACCTGATGGCTGTCTAGACAGTTAAATGAAAAGAGTTTGATCATTCTCTCACACTGGGCAAGCAAAAGCAGCTTCTTGTGTTACAAGTACGCTATCTAGTGGAGCACTAAGAAACTAGGATAATGATTGAATTGTGAGTTACAATTGCAACTTTAACATTTCTGAAGTTTTGCAACCATTTGTAGTACAGTGCCATTGATTATTAAGTACACAAATAACAGCAAGCAAGTAGATAGCACTAAATGTGTTGGACAAAGGGATTTCTTAGTGTTTGCTGCAGACTGCACAAGTAAACAAAAAGGATCAGAGGAAGCTACAGCTGTAAAATGGCTTGATGTTTGTTGAGGTGTTGCACTATGGGAGGTCAAATGTAACGGGAAAGTATACATTAAATGGCAAGATCCTTAACAGCATTGATGTACAGAGGGATCTAGGGCTCAAATCCATTGTTCCCTGAAAGGGTAACATAAGTGCATAGAGTGGTAAAGAAGGTGTATGATATGCCAACACAATATACATTGCTGGACTAAATCAGTGGGTTAGGCAGCATCTCTGGAGAATGGAGTGGTGATGTTTCGTGTTTGGGTGTATGATATGCTTGCCATCATAATTCAGGGCATTGAGTAAGAAACTGCAGCAAATTGTGGATGCAGCCCAAGCCATCACACAAACCAACCTCCCTGCAATTGATTCCATCTATACCTCATGCTGCCTCGGCAAGGCCAGCAACGTAATTAAAGATGGAGACGCACCCTGGCCACTCCCTCTTCTCCCCTCTCCCATCAGGCAAAGGTACAGAAGTGTGAAAACGCACACCACCAGATTCAGGGACAGTTTCTTCCCAGCTGTTATCAGGCAACGGAATCATCCTACCACAACCAGAGAGCATTGCTGAACTATCTATGCCTCTTTGATGTCCCTCAGACTATCCTTCACCGGACTTTGCTGGCTTTACCTTGCACTGACCGTTATTCTCTTATCATGTAGATACATTGTACATGGATTGATTGTAATCATGTTTTGTCTTTCTGCTGACTGGTTAGCACACAATAAAAAGCTTTTCACTGTACCTCTGTACACGTGACAATAAACTAAACTGAACTATAAGAGTCAGGAAGTCATATTGAAGCTTTAACGGAATTTTCTTAGCCTAAATTTGAAGCATTATGTGGGGTTTTGGTTACAAAATAAGGATGTGGAAGCTTTGGAGATGATTCAGATGAGTTTTACCAGAATGCTGCCTGGATTAGAGGTTATTAGCAATCAGGAGTGGATTGTTTTCTCTGGAACGTTGGAGGTTGAGGGAGACCTGATAGACGCATATAACATTGTGAGAGTCATAGATATGGTAAAACGTCAACCTATCAAGTTGATGATTTAATCTACAGCTTATTCCCATGGCAACCCTGGCCTCACCATATTGGAGAGATTTGATTTGACTGAACAATCCTTCCTTCACCCTCTCCACAACTTAAAGCTGGGTTTCTCTCTTTCCTTTTTTCTGAGAAAATGTCTACAACCTGAAACTTTATCTCGATTTCTCTTTCAATGGATACTGCCCGATCTGCTGAGTATTCCAGCATTTTCAGTTTTTATTTTGGATTTTTAGCAACTGTAATAACTGCAACTGCAAAACCTGCAATAGAAAGAACAGGGCGGGAAGCATCATAAATAGTGGTAGTGGTGGGGAATTTTAGAAGATTCCAAATTATGGGGTTGTTATTTAAAAACAGAACCATTTTCCCAGGGTGGAAATGTCAAGGACTAGAGGGTGGAGCTTTAAGGTGAGAGGACCTAAATTTAAAGGTGATGAGGGGTGTTGAGTGCATGGAATACGCTGCCTGGGGTAGCGATGGAGGAAGATATGATAGCGGCATTTAAGAGGCTTTTAGATAGGCTAGTGGATATGCAGGTATGGATCATGTGTATGCAGACGAGATTACTTTCATATCATCATGTTCAACGCCGACATTGTGGGACTCAAGGCATGTTCTAATGCTGTGCTGTTCTATATTCTATGTTCTAACTGTAATGTGTGCAGGAATTATTATAGAGGCTAATGAATCTCTAGATTTCTCTACCCCGGAAGTTTGTGGATGCTAGATCATTGGGAGTCATTTCAAAAAGAAGTAGTTATACTTTTAGTTATATCAGGGAATTAAGACTGTGAGGAACTGTCACATTGGGGGAGAACTCAGATCAGCCATGAGATATTCTCCCCGTGACTGCGAGGGTTTTCCCCAGGTGCTCCTGTTTCCTTCCAGATTTGTAGGATAATTTGCTTTGGTAAAGATTATAAATTGACCCTAGTTGCCTCTAGTGTGTAGGGTAGTGCTAGTGTATGGGGATCACTGGTCGGCCAGGTCCAGTTTCTGCACTGAATCTCTTAACTAAACTAAACCAAAAATCTAAAAGTAGTAGCTACACCAAAATGGAAAGCAGTGAACTAGAAATTAAATCAAATAGCTTAAAGATTTTATCAACATGTCACGGTATTTTATCTGTAAATCTGCAAGTGCAGTGGGGTACTGTAAGCTCAATCACACTTCTCCACGCGTATGACTCACTGACAGTGAAAGGTCGTTGAGCATGCTTGAAAATATCAATCATCAATCAACACAATAAAGGTAAAAAGCAAAAAACTATAGATGCTTGAAATCTTAAATAAAACAGAAAATGCAGGAAACACTCAGCTGTTAGTGCAACACCTGTGGACAGAGAAACAGAATTCAAGTTTCAGTTGGAGGATTTTTCATCAGATCTGATAACGGCCATTCATCAGAAATGTTAACTCTGTCTTTCTCATAAACGCAGCCCGAACTGTTGAGTATTTCCAGCATTTTCTGTGTTCATTAGTCAATTAAATACAATGCTGAAAAATTATATTGTGTTGCACAACTGAAATCATACCCTGCATTTTTTCAATGGTTCACCCTTATCTAATAGAGTCATGGAGTCAAAGAGTTACAGAATCACAGAGCATAGGAACAAGCCATTCAGCCCAACTCTTGCATGCTAACCAAGATGCCCATCTAAACTAGGGTAGACAAAAATGCTGGAGAAACTCAGCGGGTGAGGCAGCATCAATGGAGCAAAGGAATAGGTGACGTTTCGGGTCAAGACCCTTCTTCAGACATTTAAACTAGTCTCATTTGACTGACATATATCCTTCCAAACCTTTCCTATCCATGTAACTGTCCAAATGTATTTGAAAAATTGTGTTGTACCTACCTCAACCACTTAATATTGCAGGTCAGTCCATATTCGTACCACTCTCTGTGTGATAAAGCTGCCCCTCGGATTCATATTAAATCTTTCCCCTTTCACCTTAAACTTATGCCCTCTATTTCTTGATTACCAAAATCTAGGGAAAGGTTGAATGTATTCACCATACCTGTGCCTCTTATGATTGTATGCACTCCTATAACATCATCCCCCAGTCTCTTACATGCCAATAAATAAAGTCCTAGCCTTCGCAATCGCTCTTTATAACTCAGTCCCTCATTCTGGCATCATCCTTGCAAATCTTTTCAGCACGGCTTCCAACTTAATGGCATTTGTCCTATAGCAGTGTGTCCAAAACTAAAGACAATACTCCAAATGTGGCCTCATCAATGTCTTGTACAAATGCAACATAACATCCCAACTTCTATACTTTGCCACGATTGATGAAGGACACTGTGTCTATGATGAAGGTTACCAACCTGTCTAATTGTGACACTTCAAAGTACCTTGAATTAGGAAAAGAAACAACTCTTTCAATCAAGCACTTGTAACAAGATCTTTAATTGTACTGTAATGGGGATTCAGAAATGATGACTATTTTCCTTCCACTGAATGCCCACCGTTGACATCAGGTCAAAGTGATTTCAAAGATGAAGATGATTTGAAGTGATGGGATTTTCCTCTTTAGAGTTCTTAACCATGGTGGGAATTTAGGCACCAAAGTATGCTGTTAAAGCACTTTTTATGTAATTTGACCTCTGAAGTCCTGAGATTCATGTGCGCAATAGAATATCACTGTCCCACCTCCTTTCATCAAGCTGGCACTGGTCCACCACACAACACCATGTTCACACACTAAAGAATTCTGCCTTAAAGTAAGCGAGTTATTAAACTGGAGTCACTTACGCCTGAAGGAAAAGGGAATGTCGCCAAGTTATTCTTACATGCTAAAACTAGTATGTACTTCATAACCTGGCAGTAGTGTTCACATGGATGAATGCATGATCAGAAGCGCAGAGAGAAAGAAGTTCTAAACATGGTGGAATAACCTAAACCCAACAGGTGTGAGGTACTGGTTTACACCAACTCCAGCTTGACACAGTTGATTTATGAGCATGTCTGCATGCAGCACGGCTCAATTATCATAACATCATGTAAACAACAAAAAAATACAGCTCTAATAACCCTGCAGTGACAAGAAAATTAGAGCTATGAGGTTAAAATAACTAATATCGATGAATGTGGATGCATGCTTTTTAAACATTCACTTTCTTATCCAGACTGTAACAGCCATAGGTTAGTACAGTCAGGATCATAATGGTATTTCACTTATTTGTTTTTTGCTCCGTGAGCTTAATCTCCTCCACTTGAATGTAGGAAAGCAGGCAGTTTGGGTTCAGCAGGGATGGTTGTGCTCTATCTGCCTGATGATTAGGCGGGAGCCGCTCAGGCACCAGAAAGTGCTAGAGTGCTCTCATTTTGCCTTAAACCTCCACTATGTATTTCTGGCATCTGCCTGAAGTGGGCCCCTATAATGTAAATCTGTGAATAAGCATCTCAGAGACCTCTGCACCCATACTTCCTGCAATGATGTCAGATAAAGAGGAAAAGCCTAGCTTGCTGATTCCAGAGCAGCCGTTTCAGTGCTATTAGCCTTAAAAGATGGATTGGTTGCCAAGAGAGCTTTTTACGATGTTGAATAAAGATTGGCGTGCCCTTTTGCAGAATGCTGTCAGTCTTTTGCATGAATTAAGGAATCTTATGTTTTGTGATGTGTCACCCTTCCTCTATTTTCTGATTGTGGTTTATTTGGAGGCAGATGAGAGGAAGCATAAGAAGCCTTCTTCACAACTACTAGAAATATTCCTCCTAAATGCTTTAGCGTCACGTTTATCTGTTTCTCTACCATAACAGTAATAACCCTGTCCCACAGTACGAGTTCATTCCAAGAACTCTCTCAGAGATTTACGGTAATGGCCACTCGTCGGTACCCGGGGCTCTCGTGGACATTTTTCAACATGTTGAAAAATCTTCACAAGTCTTCACCTGCTTTCCTGCTGCTAGCGAGTCTTCCTGAGGACTTGCCGATAGCGTTACGAGCCGCTAAGAGACGTCCCTGAGCTCCGACGTACCCGCTACGTTCACTCTCCATGCTTACCACGAGTTAGATTTTTTTTAAACTCGGGAGAGCTCTTGGAATGAACTCATACCGTGGGATAGGGCTTTAAGAATCCTCCTCCTTGTTACTCGATGAAATGCTCAGTGATACATCATAACGTCTCTAATTAACTTCCTTCAAAGCAGATTATGGGGGAATGTGGATCATTGCTTGATGCAGTTACCACATTAGCATCTGCATGTCAGCATCAATCAATTTACAGGAGATTCACACAAATTGTACCACAAATATTCATTGAAAAAATCTGAAAGTGTGTAGCGTGTAATCCGGCCTTACATCAACATAAGACTTCTTTTTCTGTGTATTTAATTGTGTCTGGCACATTAATGGCGTTGGAGTTTTAAAGGTCTGGGATGTAGCTGAGTAATTCACTTATTTATTACTCCAGGCAATATTACATGGAAATCAGGCCAGGGAACATAGCTTCTGGGCCTTGGGGTATGGGAACCTGGGCTTACAATTATGCCTGGACAGGGTCAGCCCAATATTTGAATTGCCGCCTAACCAACAATTAGTAAATTATTTGCATTAACACATCATGTATAACCACCAGGTGGCATTTGATGGCAGCCTCGCCTACAGTCTGTCTGTCCTTTTCATCTTTTTTAGTTATTTTTAGTGTGTTTTAAAATTTTGTGTTAATGTTCTCCGGTTTGTGCTATGTGGGGGGTGGGCAGGGTAGGGGTTCGGGGGAAACTTTTTTTCAATCTCTTACCTTGCTGGAGATACGATTGATTTCCGGGTCGTATCTCCGGTCGGTCTGCAGTTTAACATCGTGGAGCTGGAGGTCTTGCTCGGGACTGACTTTGAGTCCCACCGCAGGGCATGGACTTACCATCGGAGCCCATTCCTTGCCTGGGTTCGACGCTCCAAACACGGCCTGCAGACTTTAACATCAAGTGCTCGCAGTCTCGGGAGAGACCAAGTCGGGAATCTCCAGAAGCCGCACGACGTTGACTAGCCCGACCTGAGGTAGATCGCCCGGCGTGGGGGAGCTGCGATTCCCTCCCGATGCAGGAGCTTGATCAACCCAACGAGGAGGCCCGCCGCTGGCTACGGAAGTAAGATCATCCCGTCAACGCAAGGTTAGAGGCCCCCAACCGCTGGAGGACAAAGAAGGGAAGAGATTGAACTTTTTTGCGAATTCCATCACAGTGAGGAATGTGGAGGAGTCACTGTGGTGGATGTTTATGTTTAAATGTATTTTGTGTGTTCTGTTGCTTTTTATTAGTATGACTTATGCAAATCAATTTTCTCATATGTTGCATAACATACTTGGCTAATAAAGTAAGTATGAGTATGAGTATGTGCAAAATTGTGTGGAAGGATAGGTAGGAGTAAGATATCAGAGAGCAATAATGAAGATGGTTCGGAGAGAAAGTGGCAAAGGTGGGAAAAGGGATTTTTAAAATCATTGTCAGGATATTAACAGTTTGCAAGGTCATAATAATAATCATCTGACTATCACTGCCATTCAGGGTGTTTTTCTTGAACCACATGAATCCAAGTGAATACGGCAGAGTCATACTTCGTTGTGTGGGGAATTTAAACAGCCATGATGAAAGAACAATGAAATATGATGAAGTCAAGATTATGAATGATTTATCTGGTAATGAAATTGTGCTTCCATCCACCTGCTGCATGAGCTTGTTTACTATTCTTCCAGTGCATCCTTTCAGAAAGTTGTCGAGTGTTTATTACATTCTTGTACTGTCCCACGGAGATGATGGAAAGGAGACATTGGAAAGTTTGGAAATAAGCCACATACTACTGACCAGCACAAGTAGTGGCACTATTTATAATGGCCGTTCCAGATGAGTTTATAGTCATTAGCAATCGGCAAGATATTGAAGGTGGTGAACTAGGAAACGGTGGGGCAATTGATTAACAAAAAAAGAAAGTTAAAGCTTATTTGAATGCCACTTGCTATTTTCTGGTTGGGTAATGTTCAAATGTTGCTATCTGATTATCTGAGGAATTATTAATGGACCTCAACAATGCCACCATTCATTTTCAATTCATGTGATGATGGGAAGAACATTGATGAAGGTACAGTGGCTTGCAAAAGTTTTCATACCCCTTGAACTTTTCCACATTTTGTCACATTACAACCACAAATGTAAATGTATTTTATTGGGATTTTATGTGATAGACCAACACAAAGTGGTGCATAATTGTGAAGTGGAAGGAAAATGATACATGGTTTCCAAATTTTATTACAAATAAAAAACTGAAAAGTGTGGCGTGCAAAATTATTCAGCCCCCTTTACTCTGATACCCCTAAATAAAATCCAGTGCAACCAATTGCCTTCAGAAGTCACCTAATTAGTAAATAGAGTCCACTTGTGTGTAATCTAATCTCAGTATAAATACAGCTGTTCTGTGAAGGCCTCAGAGGTTTGTTAGAGAACATTAGTGAACAAACAGCATCATGAAGCCCAAGGAACACACCAGACAAGTCAGGGATAAAGTTGTGGAGAAGTTTAAAACAGGGTTAGGTTATAAAAAAGTATCCCAAGCTTTGAACATCTCACGGAGCACTGTTCAATCCATCATCCGAAAATGGAAAGAGTATGGCACCACTGCAAACCTACCAAGTCATGGCCGTCCATCTAAACTGACAGGCCAGGCAAGGAAAGCATTGATCAGAGAAGCAGCCAAGAGGCCCATGGTAACTCTGGAGGAGCTGCAGAGATCCACAGCTCAGGTGGGAGAATCTGTCCACAGGACAACTATTAGTCGTGCACTCTACAAATCGGACATTTATGGAAGAGTGGGAAGAAGAAAGCCATTGTTGAAACAAAGCCATAAGAAGTCCCGTTTGCAGTTTGCCACAAGCCATGTGGGGGACACATAAAACATGTGGAGGAAGGTGCTCTTGTCTGATGAGACCAAAATTGAAGTTTTTGGCCTAAATGCAAAACGACATGTGTGGCGGATAATGAACACTGCACATCACCCTGAACACACCATCCCCACTGTGAAACATGGTGGTGGCAGCATCATGCTATGGGGATGCTTTTCTTCAGCAGGGACAGGGAAGCTGGTCAGAGTTGATGGGAAGATGGATGGAGCCAAATACAGGGCAATCTTGGAAGAAAACCTGTTAGAGTCTGCAAAAGACTTGAGACTGGGGCGGAGGTTCACCTTCCAGCAGGACAACGACCCTAAACATACAGCCAGAGCTATAATGGAATGGTTTAGATCAAAGCATATTCATGTGTTAGAATGGCCCAGTCAAAGTCCAGACCTAAATCCAATTGAGAATTTCTGGCAAACTTGGAAATTGCTGTTCACAGACGCTCTCCATCCAATCTGACTGAGCTTGAGCTATTTTGCAAAGAAGAATGGGCAAAAATTTCAGTCTCTAGATGTGCAAAGCTGGTAGAGACATACCCCAAAAGACGTGCAGCTGTAATTGCAGCGAAAGGTGGTTCTACGAAGTATTGACTCAGGGGGGCAGAATACTTTTGCACGCCACACTTTTCAGTTTTTTTATTTGTAATAAAATTTGGAAACCATGTATCATTTTCCTTCCACTTCACAATTATGTACCACTTTGTGTTGATCTATCACATAAAGTCCCAATAAAATACATTTACGTTTGTGGTTGTAACCTAACAAAATGTGGAAAAGTTCAAGGGGTATGAAAACTTTTGCAAGCCACTGTAGTTGGAATAATGACTTGCAAAATTCTTGCTGCAATATCCGTGACAAAGTTAGTTGGCATTCATCAACCACAGCCGCAATTTGGTGTGATAGTTGTGTCTCTAGTTTCAGAGCATTTCACCCGCCTCTCTCCTACCCTGAAAATTATTGCTTACTAGGATTTCTTGATGCCACGAAATGATGCCCTGGTGTATCAAGGGCAGTTGATGTTGGCTCATGTCTGGATGTGTAAAGGAAGGAGGGAAACTAGAGGTGAATTGAAATTGGGATGATGGAGATGAGGTCAAGCATTGCAGAACGTGAAATAGATAAGTGCAGGAAATGTGTGGGGAGTGAAAATAATAAAACTGATTGGAGATAGGATTTGGTAGCAAATGTCCACAAGGATCATAGAAAAGATGAGATGAGGTGAGTGAGTGCAGAAGACAAGGCAGATGATGAAAATAATATTTAAATGAGTGAGAATAGTAATCACATAATTGGAGAATTAATAGATATTATCAATCAATGTTTGTACTCAACACCATTTTCATTGTGCAAAGGATTTAAGGTGCCAGCGAGTATGATGAACAAAGTTGATAGCTTCAGGCAAATTCTGGTCACAAAGAGAATTTCCAAAAGATTCAATGGAGAAAAATGGGGAGAAGGCAAATATCTGCTGACATTCTTCCAGTAAATGCCACCAAGTGACCAGACTGAAAAGACAATTTGGACGTGTTGTTGAGCAATGTTTTTGACTGATTTTCTCCACTCCCAGAAACGTCGCGGCCAATTCTAAAGTAACTGGATTCAAAACTAAACTTATAAAGGTCAGAAATTCCCTGCTGGTTTAAATTGTTATGACTAGGAATCTAATAAAAAATGGAGTCTGAAATTTTTTTATGAAGAAAAAAAATCTGTAATTGAATACCAGAATAATGTTAAAGGACTGAATGGCTTACTACTATTTCTTTGTTCCACATTAAAGATTGAATCAGATAGTCCTCAACTCTGATTTCATGGCATAAAAGGGGTCCATTTTCCTCCACACATGCTGCTTAATCCATTGAGATCCTTCAGCAGTTCTCCTTTTTCATGCTACATTCATTCTGTGGTCTCATGTGCCTCTCTGATTTCATATCTTGTTCTATAATATCAGTTTGCTTTCTGTGATGCAGCAGCCTTATACTTGAGAAGCAGATCCTCATGAGGAGTAACAAAAAACATATGTGGTGGGAAGAACAATGGGAGTGGAGGGAGACAGTGGGAGATGGGTTGAGTGGGTGATCTGTCTCCAAACTCAAATACACTTTCCTTGTACAAACAGCATACTTCAGTAAATTGTGGTTTTAGTGCTTACAGGAACCTTTCTGAACTTTATATCCATAACTACAACTACTTAAAAAAGTCCTGAGAGTTACATTCTTGACTAAAATGAACAGATAATGCGAGTAGCCACAGTCTTTTCCCCAGAATTGGGGAGTCAAACACTAGAGGACATAAGTATAAGATGAGAGGGGAAAGACTTAAAAGTGATGTGAGGGGCAACTTTTCACACAGGGGGGTGGCGTGTGTACATGCCGAATGAATGGACAGAGACAGGTACAATTACAAAATTTAGATACTTGGACAGGTACAGAGATATATAGGCCAGGCACAGGCAAATCGGACTAGCACAGTTAAGCTACTTGGCCGACCGCAGTGGACGAGTTAAGCCAAAGGGCCTGTTTCCATGACTCAATGACTAAGTAGTTTGAAACACTGCCGGAGTTTGAAGCTCTTTCACAAGAATTGTATGAAGAAATAGTTCAAGTAGACAGAATGGAAATGGAAAAGAAGAAAGGGGAAGGGGAAGGGAAGCAGTAATTCCACAGCTGATTAGATTTGAACGGAGGACAAAGACATATCGGCTATGACAAAAATCCTTCCCCGTTATCTTGACTCTTCCAAATAGTTTGCAGTATGCTAAAAGTCAGAAGTGCAATGATCTCAGGGTCCTTTTATCATTAATGACTAAGAAACGTCAAAATGCACCCGAGGGCTTCAGGATGCAGCATTCATTGTGTTTGGCACTTTTTCCCTTTTTTCTGTAGTGCAGCTGTGAAATGTAATATTATCATTATACAAAAATGTCAAACAATAACTGAAGCTATGTCTGAGTTTCATGCGTTGTCAAGTAATGATCAAGGTATTTGGGTTCCTTTACAGTGGGATATGGGTTATCGATGATTTTATTTTTCCAAAATGCTCTGACAGCTGTTAACTTGTACTTGGTATGACTTACATTTGCAAACAATTGTTTCACAACACAAATACGATTTAGAAGCTTTTCATTCCAATAGTAATAGGGAACATTTTATTATTCTTTATTCCTGCTTGCGCATCTTCTAGTAACAGGAAGCATGGGGGCATTCACATTCTGACCTAAAAGCACTTCTGTTGCAACTCGAGCCACCATAGGACTATAAATAACAACAACTGTAGAGCAGGGCAAATGTGACATATTACTTACTTGGGATGTTGGAAATAATGCTAAATTGTTTACTTGTTAAGGCACTTTGTAATTGTTCTGAGACAATTTGGTAATCATGTTCATTGGCTAGACAAAAATGCTGGAGAGGCGCTGCTCCTCCAATTTGCGGTGGAATTTGTCACTTTACCTCCCTCCTCGACTCCATCCAAGGACCCAAGCAGTCTTTCCAGGCGAGGCAGAGGTTCACCTGCACTTCCTCCAACCTCATCTATTGCATCCGCTGCTCTAGATGTCAACTGCTCTACATCGGTGAGACCAAGCGCAGGCTTGGCGATCGCTTCGCCCAACACCTCCGCACAATTTGCATTAACCAACTTGATCTCCCGGTGGCTCAGCACTACAACTCCACTCCCATTCCGAATCCGACCTTTCTGTCCTGGGCCTCCTCCATGGCCGGAATGAGTCCCACCGCAAATTGGAGGAGCAGTACCTCATATTTTGCTTGGGTAGTTTACACCCCAGCGGTATGAACATTGACTTCTCCAATGTCAGGTAGTCCTTGCTTTCTCCCTCCTTCCCCTCCCCTTCCTAGCTCTCCCACAGCCTACTGTCTCTGCCTCTTCCTTTCTTCTTCCCGCCCCCACCCCACATCAGTCTGAAGAAGGGTCTCGACACGAAACATCACCTTTTCCTTCGTTCCATAGATGCTGCCTCACCCCCTGAGATTCTCCAGCATTTTTGTCTACCTTTGATTTTTTCCAGCATCTGTAGTTCTTTCTTAAAGCTGTTCATTGCAGTTCATTTGACACTTCAATCTGATGGAGATGGTTTGAACCATGGCCAAACAGCAACAGTCAAGTTCACTTTAATCTATTGAATTAATATGTAATTAAATAATTGAAATCTAAAACAAATATCACTGAGATCAAATCCATGTGTCACATATAACGTGGCTCGCAGTGAGGTGAATACGACTTTCTTCACTCAAAGGATCGTGAATCTTCAGATATGTCGAGAGCATTCATGCTGGTGAATTGATAGGTTTTTTGATATAAATTAAATAAAAAGAGCTGGTGATAGTGTGGGAAGGTAGATTTGAGGCAAAAGATCAGCTATACTATCTAAATGGCAGCACAGAGTTGTGTCACCAACAACTTTTTCCCTCCATGATTACTTTGCTTTCTTGTAAAGTTTAAGACTAAATTGGTATTCTGATTTTCCATGCTTTGTATATCCTTTCTTCAGAATATTCATAAAATTCATGATAGTGCTGTTTCTTCATGGTCTCTAAAGTTTGAAATGTTTATTTTCTCTTTTAATGTGTTCTAACTTTAAGTTGGATTATTAGTTCTAATCCATGCACTTTTACTTTAGGAAATAAGAGTAAAGAGCCAAAGAAACCAGGGAGGGAAATGACACAAGACAAACAAGGCAAAGGTAGCAGAAGAGGCAAAGAAAACAAAGGAGGACGAGTAAGGAAAGAAAGACCTGAAAACAAAAAAAGGAGAGGACAGAGTAAGAAACAGATCCCCACAACCGTGAGCACTGTTCAATAAAACCTCACCTGGTTGCTGAGATTTCTGATGCTGCTATGTATTAACAAGCTAACCTATAGAGATGCACTCAATAATGGATCCAGCGCTGGACTCCTATGTCTAATCCATATACCTGATCTTCGTGGACATTGCTAATCATTTCAAGGACTACAGTCGAAGCTGAAAGTGTAGATATACCTACGTTTATACAATATTATGCATAATTAACCTCTGCCCTGCCAAATAAATTAAAACTCCAGATGATTAGCACAACAAATATCATGACTAGCCCTTTAAAGGTTAAAGAAAACAGTGAATTATGCTGATAAAAACAATTACATTTTAGAGGTATCTTTAGCTTCTGTGCCAGATTCCTCATCAAATGTCATATGCAAATGTGCATGTACTGGTTTCTGTATAAAATGACAACAGGATCCTTTTTTTTCTTTTAATTATTAACAGATTGCTGCCTTGTAATATAGAGGAATGTAATAAATGTCATTTGAAGCCCAGAGAACCAACTGTTACTTTTCTTTTAAAGTATTGTTTTTAAGTTTCTGTTTATGACCTCTGCAAGAAACAGTGCACACATCCTAGCAAGTGTCATTGTTGTCAACAGATGCCACTAAACTGCTTAAAAGCACCTGTATTTCGAATAAAAAATATATTTCCTTTAATGAGTCCTCAGAGTATATGTTTATGACATGGAATATTTTTCTATATGTAGCATTGCAGTATATATTTTGGGGAAATACTATTTATTTACTAGTTTGTTGCATGTACTTTTGGAAACATTTTGATTAACTAGTCAATATTACCCCAATCTAACTATTTGTTAAGCATTCCTTAGCAAGGACTTGATAAAAGTCAAGTAGAACAGATGTACTTACCAACAGATCAATATTGCTTTGTTTGTCCATTTTTGCTTTTCCTTATTGGCATTATCTTTTAACTGAAAATATCTTAAATAATTGAAAAAATAAACATAGGAAAGTTATAGTTAAAGGAAAAAAAAAAATCAATGTTTTGAAAGAATCCAAGATAACTGGTTGCAGATATTTATCTCTGAGTTGAAAACACTTTGTATGATATGGATAACTTTACTATTTTAATGTGAAATTCATTGGGATGCTGCTTTAAATGAAAATCTTTTCAATGTCAATAGTAACGTTTTATATCAACCAATGAATCGTTTATTACTAATATTGCAAAGTGCCATTTCATGCTTATATAAATAAAGCATTTTTCATATTCAAATGGTGAACTGTGGAGGCATGAACAAAAGATTACATTCCATATGCAGTTAAAAATGTTTTTTGAGAGTCATGACAAATGAGATTCACCCGTTAATTAATACTTATTTATTAATCTTGAGTAAAATTACTTAACACTAACCAGTATGTTTTTATTTTTTTGTTTTACTAAAAATGAGAACAGTGATTTTGAGATGTTAATTGAACTTGTCAATTGAGTATAATGGAAACATTGCCTGAAGAATTGAATTTGCTGAAAAGAGGCAAACCAGAGATCCAACATGTATTAAGCTAGATGGACCAATTGCCTCCATTATCTCCAACTGTTTTTTGTATATAGTGACATGATAAACATTGAAAGAAGTAGATGGTTTTTATTCTGGTAATTATTGCTGAATTATACTGCTTAGTGGTGAATTTGGTGATTTTTATTTTCATTTTCTGCTCTTCCATATACTGACATGTATACAGTTACATCAAATGCCTAAACCTCTACTAAGAGTGGTGAGTCTTCATTTATGGACACCAGCTTAAGCAAAATATAGTGTGATATTAATTCTGTGCCAAACACATAGACCTTCTCTATACCTCTCTCCAAATCACAAACACATATTCAGCACACACATAGATGCAAATACAGAAAGACGCAGACTCAGAAATACACACAGACACACACACACACACACACGCTCGCACACATACAAAAAAGAGGAGTAATTGAACTGCAAAAGTGAGCACATTGCATGGTGCATTTCCTCCTCACCAGGGTTGTGAGGTAAAATAGAGCATCCTTCTTGCTCCTTCATCAGATATCAGCTATGTCAGACTGTAAACGAGGTCATCCCAGAATGCTTGCTTTCAATCCACAATGAACAATTCATTTAACAAATATCAGTTTGGCCTAACATGATTAGTGTGCTAGTACTTTGTTTATACAAATTCATTGAATTATTTCAGATAATTTTTCAGCAAATTGAAACTTGTTTCATTTTTCATTTTCTTCCATGTTTCCTTTGTATCTATAAATAAGTATTTGTAGGCCTTTTAATATTTTATTTTTATTTGTTTCTAATATTTAAATCTAGTTTTATCATTTACCTTCCAATTTACTTTGTGGACATTTATTTTGTACCTTTCCCAATTTGTATGATTATATAAACATGACTTTCATTAAAGGTTTCCGTAAAGATTTCTGGAGCAGGCGTCAGAACCAAAAATGTTACTTCATCATTCTAGTGTCCAGCTGAAATGATACTCTTGTATGTTTTGATGTAGTTCATGTTATTTATTGCAATATGTGCTTATGAATAAAGAAGAAAAGAAACCTAAACAACATTTCCTGAAATCTCTTTAAGAATACAAATTTCACCTGTTTCTTTCATCTCGCATGCAAATTGTCATGATTTGTTGCCCGAATAACATAATTGTAATCCCTCATTATTCCAGATTTTATATCTACATTAGTAATCATTTAAGGTTGTTTTTATTTTCTGAAAGTATATCCGTTTTTTAAAGTTTGCCTCACCTCAACCAAATTCAACTGTGGCTTCTTCTGTAACCTTTTATGCAACTTATTTCTAAATTAGTTCCACCATTTTACCACCCTCTATGAAAAAATGTATTCTCCGTTAATGTCCATGATGTTTGTTAAATATTGCCATTTAAGCTTCCTATTTTTTTAATTAGAGAAAAAAACTGTGAAGAAGGAAGCAACTCAGTCAATACTGTGCTCTTTCAAGTGTGTAAATGAAATATTTCTTCTGGTGCCCTTTTCCCATTTCTTCTGCAAGTTATTTATTTCTGTTGTAAATTGGTTTTATCTCAGCCTCAATTACCCTTTGTAATAAAGCACTTCGTATACTTACAAGACTCTATTAAAGCATTATTATTAGTGAAAATTATTGGATAACATTACGTGTTTACATCAGTATGCTGCATGGATCAACCCTATAAAACTATTCTTTCAAATACTTTACAAAACAGTCAAATCAGTCAACTTACAGTCATCACAGAGAGAACAAAAAATCAGCATGACATTTTTCTGCAGTACTGAGGAAATGCTAGATTGTCAGTGGTGCTATTTTATCAGTGGCATGTGCCTTGTCTAATATGTACTTAATTGCATCATTTTGAAGCATAGCAGGATAGCTCGCCATGATGTCCCAATCAACATCACAAAGACAGAATATTTGGTCATTTTTAATTTGCTGCTCACGGGAGCTTGATCAAGTTAACTGACTGCCATATGTTACAACAGTGGCTAAAATTCAGTGGAACTTCATAGGCTGTGGAATGCTCCAGTAAATGCTTTTACTATAATGCCATCCCATAAATGTTGTTTTAATTTGCCTCATTCAGCACAGACCTCAACTGGAATCCAAAACAATTGATGTCATGGAAATGAGCTATCACAGCTGAATAATGGTACATTACTTATTTTTGTTCACTTAAAATAGTTAATAATAGTCTGAAGAGGGCCTCGACTCGAACCGACACCCATTCCTTCTCTCCAGAGATATGCCTTTCCCACTGAGCTACTCCAGCATTTGTGTGTATCTTCGGTGCAAACCAGCACCTGCAGTTCCTTCCTACACAATAATTACACTCATTTTTCTTAATATATTACCAATTTTGGTGCTAGAAAGTTAGTCACAATGATAGTCAACTATTATTCTTCTGTATTTAAATGGGGAGAAAATGTCATTTGAGTCTAGATTTTGTTCAGTCTAACTCGATGTGGTGCCACAGCTGTAGAGTTGCTGTCTTACAGCGCCAGAGGCCTGTGTTAGATCCTGACACGGCTGCTGTCTGTATGGAGTTCTTCCTGTGACCTGTGTGGGTTTTCTCCGGGATCCCCGGTTTCCTCCCACATGCCAAAGACGTACAGGTTTGTAGGTTAATGGACTTGGTATAATTGTAAATTGTCCCCAGTGTGTGTAGGATAGCGTTAGTGTGCAGGGATCGCTGGTTGGAGTGGATTCAGTGGGTCAAAGGGCCTGCTTCCGTGCTGGATTTCTAAACTAAATTAAACTAAATTCACTGCTTCAGTTTTTTAAATTATAACTGACACAGGTGGAAGCAGTAGAGAAAGAGAAAAGACACGGTTGAGACTGATACATTATGCCAAGTATAAATTAAGCAAGTGTCAAAGTAAAAAAAAAATGAGAGTATTGAAAGACAGAAAGATAAAAAAGGTGATAGTAAAGAAAGTTTGATCTGAGATAAATGTGCCTGAGATATTAGCATATGAGCAGTTAAATACAGAAACATAATCAACGGTAGATAAATGATAGGATAACAACATATAAAGAATGACATAAATCAAAGAAAAGAAAATAGAGAATGTATGGGAAGTAAGTAGAATATATGTCCTTCTTTAAAAAAGTAACAGATTCATTTAAGGCCTAACATCTACCTGTTAATTGCATAATATGTTCATGTCATAGGAACAGAAATAGGCCATTCCACCCATCAATTCTACTCTGCCATTCAATCATGCCTGATCTATCTTTCCCCATTAAACCTCATTCTCCTGGCTTCTCCCCATAACCTTTGACACCCTTGCTAATCAAGAATCTTCCAATCTCTGCTTTAAAAATACCTAAGAACCTGGCCTCCACAGCCATCTATAGCAATTAATTCCACAGATTTTCCATCCTCTGACTAAAGAAATTCCACCACATCTCCTTTCTAAAGGTACGTCCTTTTATTCTGACATGGTTGTATGTCAAATATTCTCTTTTAAAATTTATTTATATGCCTTTATTGAGATAAAGCAATTTCTGACAGCAGAATCGTGGTTATTTGAACATTAATGTTTGTTTCAGTCCCACAAACTGGAGAAAAACCAATCATTTATGTCACATTTCTCTAGAGAGTTAACTGTGAACAGTATGGCACAAAGTCCGTGATTGCTTATGATTGAACATACTTACAAATAAGACGCCTTCCATTCCAGACATAGAAAAATAATCTTTCAATAAAAATGGTAATTAAGAAAATGTAACTTCTAAGATGGCGAGAAAGTGAGGAGGGGACAGAGGAAGATTTCTGATAGAACATAAAACTACAGCTCAACAACAGTCCCTTTGGCAAATAATGTATGTGCCAAACATGATGTCAAGCCATACCTATCTGCCTGCACATGAACCAAATCCCTCCATTCCCTGTATGTCCAGGTGCCAATCCAAAAGCCGCTAAAACCCCACTATTGTACCTGTCTACACCACCATCCTTGGCAGCACTTTCTAGGCAATCATCACTCTTTGCATTAAAAACTTGGCCTGCACATCACCTTTAAACTGTGCCACTCTCGTCTTAAAGCTGTGCCCTCTAATGTGAAGATAGTGAAGGATTAAGTGATAAAAGCATTGGCAATACAAAATTTGAAGAAATAATAGGCAGGCAGAAGGATAGAGGTAAAGGCAGTGTTAGAGGTGCCTCAGCACTTGAGCTTCTCACGCAGGTCTGAGATTCTTGCTTCTTGTGCAGACAAGTGTGGTGGCTGCAGGAAGGATGAGCAACCTAACCGTGGCACTGTGCATCAGGGAGCCATTCAAGAGGGGAGAGAGGAGACACATAGTTGTCATTGGGGTAGTATAGCTAGCAAAATAGACAGGATTCTCTGTCATGAGGATTGAGCGTCCCAAAGGCTGTGTTGCCTGCCAGGTGCCTGGGTCCGGGACATCCCATGGGACCTGCAGAGGAATTTGGAGTGGAAGGGGAAAGATCCAGTTGTCTTGGTTCATGTAGGAACCAATGACGTATATAGAACATGGGGAGTGGTTCTGCTGAGGGAATTTGAGCAGCAAGGGGAAGGCATGATCTGTACACAAAGGACGGGTTGCACTTGAGCTCGAGGGGGACCAATATCCTGGCAGGGAGATTTGCAAAGGCTACTGGGGAGACTTTAAACTAGAAAGGCTGGGGGGAGGGACTCGGGTAGAGGGGGCTAGGGGTCAGGGTGTGGGGCAAGAGGCAGAGAAGGGCAGCACTCGGATCCAAAATGTAGGCGAGAAAGATGAAAAAGATAATAGACAGAGAATAAGGGATGGTGGGTTTCTAAAATGTGTATATTCTAATGCGAGGAGCATTGTAAGTAAGGTGGACGAACTTAGAGCCTGGATTGACACCTGGAAATATGATGTTGTGGCAATCAGTGAAACATGGTTGCAGGAGGGCTGTGATTGGAAACTAAATATTCCAGGATTTTGTTGCTTCAGGTGTGATAGAAATGGAGGGACCAGAGGGGGAGGTGTTGCATTGCTTGTCAGAGAAGATATTACAGCAGTGCTTTGGCAGGATAGATTAGAGGGCTCGTCTAGGGAGGCTATTTGGGTGGAACTGAGAAGTGGGAACGGTGTAGCAACACTTTTAGGGGTGTATTATAGACCGCCAAATGGGGAGCGTGAATTGGAAGAGCTCCCCATTTGTTCTCCAACTCCACCAATTTGTGTCTAATATTTTTCCTAGATCGAAAAAGGATGGAGGATGTAGAATCATCCTTGACCTGATGAGCCTTAACCCCTTTGTACAGTATAAACATTTCAAAATGGAAACTTTTGTTACTGCTAAACAATTGGTTTCCAGGAGATGTTGTATGGCATGTATAGATCTTACAAATGCATATTAGTGCCTGTTCATAGGGATAATAGGAGATATTTGAAATTTAGCTGCATGAGTCAATTATGGCAATTCAAAGCACTGCCTAATGGATTAACCTCAGCCCCTAGATTATTTACGAAACTGTTAAAACCAGTCCTGGGGATACTCTGGGCTCAGGGTCTTGTTGTAATGGCCTATTTAGATGATATTTTAATCTTATTCATCCAGATAAATCCAAATTAACACCAGACAGAGTTATTGATTATTTGGGATTCACTATTAACTCAAATCACATGTCAGTGACTCTGCCCAAGGACAAACGGCTAGAGTTAATTGAAGGCTGTATCAAGCTCGTTGAGGAACAACAACCTTCAATTAGACAGGTGGCAAGCTTGATTGGTAAATTAGTGGCTGCTTTTCCAGCAGTGCAATTTGGACCCCTGCACTACCAAAATTAACAACGTGCAAAGGAACAGGCACTCAGGATACATACAGGTCACAATGACAGGCTCATGCAATTACCAGCTGAAGCTATTGCTGACGTGCACTGGTGGATAATGAACATCTCAAGTTCCTCCAGCAAAATTCTGGTTGACCAACCTTCCATTGTCTTACAGACTGATGTCAGTGCTCTAGGTTGGGGTGCTACTGATACCATTTCTAGCTGTGGAGGCAGATGGAATATGCATGAGGCACCTCTTTAGCAATTACATGGGATTCATTATTTAGAGCTTTTGGGAGCATTGTATGGGCTGAAGGCTTATTGTTCTACTAAGTGTCACTTGCATGTTCAGCTTCAGATAGACAATACTACGGCAGTACTACTGAGAGTACCCAAAAGCATCTCGCATGTCAGGAAATGGGAGGTGTTCTGCTTACGGCAGAATGTTAATCATATGGGTGGAATCAAGTCGGAATCTTGTGATAGATTGGCTAATCTGATTTGGAACATTTGACTATCAGCTATCTGCCTACCAGGTATATTCAACATAGTGGCAGACACCAGGTCACGCAAATTCAATGACAACACAGAATGGATGTTGAATCATGAGGTATTTAAAGATATTGTTGTTCGGTTTGGAATGTCGGATATCGATTTGTTTGCATCCAGACTCAACCACCAGTTACCTAAATATGTTTCATGGGAACCAGTACTGAGGCAGTACCGGTTGATGCATTCTCGCTACATTGGGGTGGAATGTTTTTATATGCATTTCCTCCCTTTTGCCTCATCAGTCGCTGTCTGCTCAAGATCAAGCAGGACTCTGCCTCAGAAGTGTTGGTGGTACCCAAATGGCCTACCCAGCCATGGTTCCCCCTTGTTTCGGAGGTAATTACACAGCCTCTTATGACTGTTCACAAACGTAGTGACCTATTGGTGCACCCTGTAACTGGCAATCAACATCCTTTACATGACCGTATTGATCTGTTAATTTGCAGATTCTGAGGAGACCATACCTGGGTCAAGGACTATCCGATCGAACCGTGCATGTGATCATTGCGGCCTGGAGGGAGAGTACCCAAAAGCATCTCGCATGTCAGGAAATGGGAGGTGTTCTGCTTACGGCAGAATATTACATATCACACGACAAGCATCTCAGATGTGATAGAATTCCTGTGAAATCTCTATTTCGATGAAGGGTTAAGCTACAGTGCGATCAATACAGCCAGGAGTGCCCTGTCCTCATACTTGTGGATGGGATCAGAACAACATTCTATTGGGTCTCACCCTCTAATATCTCGATTTATGAAGGGAATTTTTAATTCCAATCCCCCCAGGCCCAGGTATTCAGTAATCTGGGATGTAAGCGTGGTACTCACGCTGCTTCATCAGTGGACACCCGTCACATCTCTGTCATTGGCCAAAGTCACCATGAAGGTAGTCATGCTCATGGCACTGGTTTCAGCCCAGCGGGTGCAGACATTGCAGAAGTTGCGGCTAGACAAGATGGTAGTGTCTGCATTTTACATTTATGATCTACTCAAGCAGAGCAGACCAAGGGTGACAGGGTGTAAGATCATATTTTCGGCATACCCCACAGATTCACGACTATGTGTGGTGTCACACTTGCTATATTATATCAACGCCACCAAAAGCCTCAGAGGTGTGGAATCAGCGTTATTTATTAGCCACAAGAAACCGCATTGGAAAGTGTCGGTTCAGACTATTTCAAGGTGGCTGAATCAGGTTCTGGCTTGTGCAGGTATTGACACTGACCATTTTAAATCTCATTCCACCAGGGTGGCATCAACGTCAGCGGCCAGAGCAATGGACGTGCCACTCGATCATATCCTCATGGCCGCAGGATGGACAAGTGAATTAACTTTTCAAAAATTCTATTACAAACCGATTGCCGAACCAGGGTATTTGCCCATTCAGTTTTGAGTTCTGTTTTAAAATAGTTTTCCTTTATTAAAATAAAACCCTGGGAGATAAGGGTTGTTATTGTTTATCTTTATTAAAATAAAACTGTTTCCGTCATACGTTCAAATCAATGTCATGGTTTAATGAGTTGTTGATTATTAACTCATCCTGAGTCAATCAATACAGTGAGATGCCTGGATTTGAATCTACGGCATGAAATCACAGAGCTTTGAAATCTTCACGTAGTCACTCACGTGACTCCGAAGTAAAATAGTAAGATTAAATGAGAACTTACCAGTTTGAAGTTTGATCTTTATTTTATGAGGAGTTGCGATGAGTGATTACGTGCCCACCACTCCCAACCCTCATATCACAAAGGTCGTCTGGTAGTTCTATGTTTCTAATCTTACTATGTTACTTCAATTACTGTTATCTGTGATTTCACACCGCTGCTTTGAAGATTGACGCACATGCGGACTGGCGGAGTTCTTCACGTAATCACTCATCGCAACTCCTCATCAAATAAAGATCAAACTTCAAACTGGTAAGTTCTCGTTTAATCTTACTAATTCAATAGGAAGTGGATATTTTGGTTCAGCAATGGTTTCCAGTTGGGCAACACTTAGAATAACTTATTTGGCACACAGTCCTTTACAGGTACACAGTCCTTTACTGATACAGTCTGTAATGTCAGTGGCATACTCATGTACATTGTCTGCTGAGTCCTTCAATATGGACCAGTTCACCTTCTCAAAGCACTCAGGTAGTCATGTAGCATCAGTACTCCATACTGATACTCCATGTTGAAGATCTCAACAACTCCAGAAATGTGACTCTCTCAGCACATCACAAATTGATTCCAAATTTCCCAACCAACAGCATCTGCAGCAAGTTCACAGAATCTGGGCTACCTTCAAGTCAGTCATAATTAGCACGTGAAGAGAAGCTTCACATCTGTAATAGAAAAGACCAGGATTGATGAGAACAACCAGGAGATCCGGGAGACAACAGATTGTAGATGCTGAAATTTTTTTTTTTTTAATTTTTAAATATATATTTTTATTAGAGTATGTAGACAGTGATTTAGCAAACATATGTTATGATAGCAATATTTCATGTACAACGGACATACATTATTAATATTGTCAAGTGAATCATTTTGACTCTAATAATTTTTTTTTATAAAGAGAGGAAAACAGTAAGAAAAATAAAATAAAAATCAACATCAAAAAAGAAAATCATAAAGAATGGAATAATTTACTATTAATACATCATAGGAGATAAGATCAAGGAATATAAAATATAACTTTTCATCTATTCCTAAGTCCAAGTTTCAGTTAGGGTTCCCTGCCGAACCATTCTACCCTTTTAAGTAATCAATGAAAGAAGACCATATTCTAACGAGAACTTCTTGTTTGTCCATTAAGGCAAATCTGATTCTTTCCAAGTGTAGGGTCTCCGACATTTCCGTAATCCACATTTTAGTTGTGGGGGATATAGGGCCCATCCAAAATTTTAATATTAGTTTCTTCCCAATTATTATACTGTAATCTAGGAAATGTATTTGATTTGTTGTAAGAGTTAAATTTTGTTCTGATGTTTTTCGTTATGGATTGATTTATTTCATTTTCCCATGTATGTCTATATGATTCCATCAATGGTATCTCGCTATCTAAAATATTGTAAATATAAGTTGTTAATTTTTCTGTATTAGGATGCTTATTCAGACATTCATCAAGGATTTCTGGTTCCCTATTCCTATAATCTTGTGTATTTGACCTAACATAATCTCTGAGTGTAGATATCGAAAAAAAATATTTGAATGTAATCCATAAATCTGCTGCAGTTCCTGAAATGAAAGATAAGTGCCTTTCTTATAAAGGTGTTCCATCCTTTTGATTCCATAGTTTTTCCATTGTATAAAGCCTTTATCCAGCATGGAAGGTTTGAATAAGGGATTGTGTACAATAGGGAGAGTGGTATATTGTCCAGTTTTAAAGCCTTTTTAAGTTGTTTCCAAATTTGTGTACCACTATATATTATAGGATTTTCACCATAAGTTTTTTTGTGCAATTTTGTCGGTGTAAATATAATCGAACCAATTTCAAAAGGTAGACAATCCTCCTTTTCCATCCTTAACCATTCTGGTTGTTAATCCATTTCTTCCAGCCAAAAATTCATGTTTTTAATATAAACTGCCCAAAAATAAAACAAAAAAATTGGTAGAGCTAAACCTCCATTAATCTTTGATTTACATAAATGTTTTTTTTATTTATTCTATGATTCTTGTAGTCCCAGATGAAACTTGTAACAGTAGAGTCTACTTTAAAAAAAAAAGATTTTGGAATATATATCGGTATTGACTGAAATAGGTACAATAATTGCGGCAGAAAAATCATTTTTATAGCATTAATTCTACCGAACATTGAAATAGGAAGTGTTTTCCAGTATTGAATATTCTTATTTAGTTTATTCAGTAAAGGTGGGAAATTTGATTTAAATAAAGAACTATACTTCTTAGTTACAGAAATACCTAGATATTTAAATTTTTCTTCAACTATTTTAAAAGGTGATTGTTGTAGTATATGTAAATTGTGATCCGTTATTGACATGATTTCGCTTTTATTCCAATTAATTCTATATCCTGAGAACTGACTGAATTGAGTTATTAGATTTAATAAATTTGGAATACTAATTTCCGGCTTTGTAATATATATTAGTACATCATCTGCATATAGAGAAATTTTATTCATTGTATCTTTAGTATTGTACCCATGTATTTCTGGATTAGATCTGACATTTTCTGCGAGTGGTTCAATTGCTAAAGGGAATAATAATGGAGATAACAAACATCCTTGTCAACAACCTCTGGAAAGATTAAATTTAGTTGATAACATTTGATTTGTTAGTATTCTAGCTGTTGGGTTAGAATATAATAATTTAACCCATGCACAGTACTTCTCTCCCAATTGAAAATTTTCCATCACTGAAAATAAATATGTCCATGCTACTTGATCAAAGGCTTTTTCAGCATCTAGCGAAATAATTGCTTGGTCTGAATTAGCAATTCTATTTGAGTATATAAAATTAAACCATCGTCTAAGATTATGAAATGAATGACGTTTTGGGATAAAACCTGTTTGATCAGAGTGTATTAATTTGTTAATTACTAAGCTCAATCTATTAGATAGGATTTTAATAGAATATTGACTGGCCTTGAGGGGATACGACATATATTGCCTGAAGTAGATTCATATTGCCCGAGTTATGGATCTATGAGGGCAATATATGTCGTATCCCCCCGAAAGAGGACAGTCAATATTGGACATCTAGAGGAAAATCTTCTGTCAAAAGTCGCGAACCTCTTCTCGCAGGAGGCTGCCATGTCGAGTTCACATTGCCAAGTTCCCGGATGAGAGACCAGGGGAATATAAGACTACCGCTGGAGTTTTATACAAGAAAATATTCCCTGTTAACCCTGCTGGCACTCAAAACGAAGGGAATACAATTTTGTTAGCTCAGATGTGTGATATGGGTAATAGTTAATATTTTCTGATTAGTATTTAATAGAGCTATTGCTCTATATGAGGCCGGGTCTTCTAGATCCTTATCAGTTTTAGGTATAAATATTATTGTAGATTCATTTAAAGTTTCCGGGAGTTGTTGTTGAATATAAACTTGTTTATACAGTGTTTGTAAGCGTGGAGAAATCAGATCATAATTTTTTTTATAGAATTCAGAACTTAGGCCATCAGGGCCGGCGGCCTTTCCATTTTTTAAAGATCTAATTGATTCTTCAATATCTTTGGTCGTTATTTCAGCTCCTAATAATTCTTGTTCTTGCAGATCTAAGCCTTTAAGGTTACATTTCTGTAAAAATGCTTCCATTCCTATTGATTGTTGTGTCACTTTAGTTGAGTAAAGACCTTGATAGTATTGTAAAAATCTGTCATTAATATCTTTGGGGAGTGTTAGTATTTCTCCCTTTTCTGATCTAATCTTATGAATCATTTTTTCCCCATCCAGTTTACGAAGCTGGCATGCCAATAATTTATGTGGTTTATCACCAAATTCAAAATTTAATTGTTTTGTATGTTGATAAAGTTTTATTATTTGGTCAGAGTATATTTTATTTAACTTATATTTCAGTGCAGCTATTTTATTATGTTTAGCCAATGAAGGTGCTCTTGCATTTTCTATGTCTAATTGCCTTATTTCCATTTCCAATGTCTGTTGTTTAGCTCTATTATCTTTATTAAGAAATGCCTGAGAGGAGATTAATACCCCTTGTGTAAATGCTTTGAATATTTCCCAGAGAATGGAAGCAGAGATTTCGGGTTGGTCATTGACCTCGAAGAACATATTAATCTGTTTTACAAGATATTCACAACATACCTGGTCTTTTAAGATTTGAGGATTAAGTCTCCATTGTGTCTGTTTCTTGTCCATTCCATTTAGTTTAATCATAAACGTTAATGGAGCATGATCCGAAATTATAATATAATGATATTGTGATTTATAAGTAAATGGAATTAGTTTAGAGTCTACTAAGAAATAATCTATCCTTGAATATGTTTTATGCACAGATGAGTAAAATGAGTATTCTCTTCCGGATGGGTTTTCAATTCTCCAGATATCCTTAATATTGGTATTGTTTATATATATAAGTTTAAAAATTCACTTGACAGAGATTTTGACTTTCTTTGAGTTGATGATCTAAATATGAATCAAGTGTACAATTTAAATCTCCACCAATTATTAAATTATTTTGCGTGCATTCCGGAATAATATTCAGTATTCTCTTGAAAAACCGTGGACTATCAAAATTTAGTCCATATATATTAAGGAGAGTCACTTTTTTTGAGTATAATTCGCCTACTACTATGATATATCTACCATCAGTATCTTCTGTAGTTGATATATGTTTAAAAGGTATACCTTTACGGATTAGAATTGCAACCCCTCTAGATTTATGTGTGAATGAGGATTGATACGTTTGGGCAATCCATTTTGTTTTCAATCTGTATTGCACTTCTTTTTTAAGGTGAGTCTCTTGGAGGCAAATTATGTCTGTTTTGAGCGATTTTAGGTGAGTTAATACTTTGCCTCTCTTAATGGGTTCATTAATTCCCTTAACATTCCAACTGCAAAATGTAATTCCTTCACCCACAGTGTTTACTTTTACGTCTTGCATCATGATTAGGGTGGTCTATAATGGAGTAGATGATTCAGCACGTTAAACCATACCTTACACCTGGATCTCAGATAGATGAGATTTAGATCTTGTAGGTTTTCTTCTCGGTCATATCTCCTTAAATAACAATTATAATTCCATTCTAAATAAAGATTATACTGATTATAACATACTACAAAATAGACAAGATAAGTGATGATTATATTAGTGAAGTGTGAAAGAAAGAAAAATACTACATCTATAGTTAGTGTAGTTAGTGATAGCCACCCTAATGTGGCTAGGCATCTAAAGACTTCTGTAGCTTTTGGTAAAAAAAAATGTTACTAGCTCCGTTCTTTCCTTGAAGGAAAAATTTCAAATTCAATTAAAAAAAAACATTATGCTGGGGAGGGGGGGGGGGGGGGGGGGGGGGGGGGGGGGGGGGGGGGGGGGGGGGGGGGGGGGGGGGGGGGGGGGGGAATAATGGATATATTCCAATAATGGAATAATTATTAATCTCAAAGTAAATAAAATATTAGTTTCATATAACTAAAGTATTAGTCCATGATTAGTCAAAATAGTATTAAATATCTAGGATTAAACCTTCATCTTCTATTTTAATCATCTTATGGTTCAACCTTTTAACTAATTCTGAATTAATCCAATTAACTATAATTGATGATGATTAATTATTATGATTAATAATGGTTAGTAATAGTTAGTACAATAATATAAAATATTATATAACGATGATCAATTTCATTCTAAATTCATAACAATCCTTAAGTATAGTAATTTAAAGTTCAGTTTATTCTCAGTAAAGTACCGAATCCAATATCATCGCGTATATTTAGTATTAAGTATTAATCCTCATTGTCCTCTTTTTCACTCTCGTCCTCGCTAATTTCAATCTTTTCAGTGGCCTCAATCTTCTTTGCAAATTTAAAAGCCTCTGTGTGGTTAGTAAAGAAGTATCCTTTGTGGTCGTAGGTGATTCTCAATGTTGCAGGGTACATCAGTCCATATCTCAGGTTATTTATGTTCTTAAGTATTCTTCTTGTGTCTGTAAACAATGCTCTTTTCTTGGCAACCTCCGCCGGGTTGTCTCGAAATATGCTGATCTTGTCTCCTTCAAAATCAAGATTTCCGCTGCGAACATTTTTCTTCATCATGTCATCCAAGACATGGTCATATTGCACCTTCACTATCAGTTGTCTTGGAGGGGCAGCCGCCCCTGGACGGCGTCTCAGTGCTCTGTGTGCCCGAGCAAGTAAAGGTGCTTTATCCAGATTTAAAACTTTCTTCAGTAGATCTGCAGCAAATTCACGAGGGTCCTGGTTCCCCTCTCTTCCTTCCCGGACACCGATAATTCTTAGATTCTGGCGTCTCTGTCGTCCCTCCAAGTCAATGCATTTTTCGGTTATTTTATGCAATAAGTCCGATAAACGCTTGTTCTCGGAGAAAAGCTTGCTAGTTTCAGAGCATGTTTCAGCAATTCCCTCTAGTTCGATTACGGATTGTTGTTGTTGTTCTAGTGCCTGAGAGATGGGGTCCAGCTTCGAAATAAATACTGATTCCATCAGATTTAGTTTAACATTTACCTCATCAATCTTTTTATTTAGATTTTCTTCCATGATCATCTTCCAGGAATCCAATTGTTTCTGTACGATAGCAACAATATCTTTCTTAATTTCTTCTTTAAGATCTTCTTTATTTTATTTTTTTTAAGTTTTCAACTCATCTTTAAAATCATTTTTGAGTTTTTTAAATTCTGCCATTATTTTTGAAATTTCTGAGGCGAGGAAACTTCTTAGTTCTTCCACATCTGACTTTTTTCTCTTGAGATCTCTTCTTGGGACGCTGTTAAAACTGAGGCCGAGGCTTCAGTTGTGCCTACTTCCCTGGCCCTACCGATTTTTCTCGATTGGGGGGGGGGGGGTTAAGTTGTGGAAACATGCCGTCGGTTTCGTCGCGCGCCTGATGACGTCACAGGCTTGCTGCAGTCAGTCGGTTGCGATGTTGAGCATGTTGATTAAGTCCCGATTCTTTCCCCGTTTTTTCTTCAGTTTTTCGGAGCTAAATGGCGCGAGTCTGCCTACTCCATAGCGCCACCGGAAGTGTAGATGCTGAAATCTTGAGTAAGAAAAAAAATTACCGGACGAACGCAGTGGGTCAGGCAGTCTCTGTAGAAGGAAATGGACAGACTATTTTTTGGCTTAGTCTGAAAAACGGTCCTGATGTGAAATGCTATCTGTACGTTTCCTTGCACCATTGCTGCGTGACCCGCTGAGTACCTTCACAAGTTTGTTTTTAGGAGATACAAGTGCTAATTAACTGAATTGTAACATGTTCTTGGTTTCAAAGCTCCATTGAGCCTCAGTGGACAAAGACATAGCACAATAGGCATCTAAAGTTTAGTATCCAACAAAAAAAAACAATGCCATAAACAACCAATGGCGGGTGGAAAGAGCACAGGAGATCTAGCCACAAATTGCTATTCACAACATGCATGGGTTCATCAATGCTCTCAAAACAATCCACAGTCATCGCACTGGCAACCAAGCAAAGCTAATGAAAGGCAGATAGGCTGTCATTACCCTCCAGAAGCACCACTTTGAATATGAACAATGAATAGGGTGAATAGTGAGGTGTGAACTTCCGACAGCATCACTGCAAGTACCCTTTCTCTTTCTGCAGAGACTTTAACAAGTGAAAGATCCACTAAAGATGTTTTTTTTCCGGCAGACCTCAACATGAATTGCTTCCTCTCCAGATTTGTGGGTTCAGAGTTGGATGATGAGGCCAATGTGGGAACTGTAGACTTTTCCATAGATGGGGCAGGATGTTCCATTCAATTCAATTCAAATTTAATGTCATTGCACAGATACAAGTATGGGTACAACGAAATGCAGTTTAGTGTCAGTACGTAGTGATAGCAATGTTTAGATAAATACAGATAAATAAATACAGATGTGGGAATCTATCGGCGGACTCCGAGTTCAGCAGTGCGATGGTGTTATTGTAGAAGCTACTCCTCATCCTGCTGGTGCGGGACCTGAGGCTCCTGTACCGCCTCCCCGATGGTAGGAGGGCAAACAGTCCATGGTTAGGGTGGGAGGGGTCCTTGATGATCTTCCCAGCCCGTCTCAGACACCGTTTTCGGTGGAGGGCATGATGATGTGCTGTTTTCACCACCCGTTGTAGTGCCTTCCTGTCTGCTACGGTGCAACTGCTGTACCATACCGTAAAGCAGGTGGTCAGGATGCTTTCGATGGTACAGCGGTAGAAGTTGGTCAGGATCTGGGGGGACAGGTGGGCTGAGCCTCCTCAGGAAGTAAAGCGCTGCTGCGCCTTTTTGACCAGCTTGGAGGTGTTGAGGGACCAGACAGATCCTCCGAGAGTACCCCGAGGAATTTGTAGTTGGAGACCCGCTCCACCTCAGTCCCGTTTATATGGATGGGGGTGTGTCTGCCCCCTCTGTTCTTCCTGAAGTCGACAATGATCTCCTTCGTCTTTTGGGAGTTGAGGACGAGGTTGTTATTGGCACACCAGGTTGTCAGGTGCTGGACCTCCTCCCTGTAGGCTGACTCGTCGTTATCGATGATCAGTCCTACCACCGTGGTGTCTCGGCAAATTTATGATGTGTTGGAGCTAAACTTAGGATGCAGTCATGGGTGAAGATAGAGTAGAGGAGAGGACTGAGCACACAGCCCTGTGGCACGCCAGTGTTCAGTGTTATAGTGGAGGAGGTGAGGTGTTGATCCTAACAGACTGGGGTCTGTTAGTGAGGAAATCCAGTGTCCAATTGCAGAGGGAAGTGAGATGCCAAGACCACTGAGTTTGGTGATCAAGCTAGCGGGTAATGACAGTGTTAAAGGCGGAACTGAAGTCGATGAACAGCAGCCTGATGTAGGTGTTATTGTTGTCCAGGTGGGTCAGGCAGAGTGTGATATGGCGTCTTCTGTTGACCTAATCCGGTAGGCAAACTGATGGAGGTCCAGTGTGGGGGGGAGGCTGGCTTTGAGGTGAGCCAAGATCAGCCGCTCGAAGCACTTGATGACAGGGGTGTGCCACTGGCCGAAATCGTTGAGACTCCCTGTCGCTGATTGTTTGGGCACATTCCTGATGGGTTGGATTGTGAGACATTACACTAATTCTCTGTATGTTCTCGATGTATAGTCTTAAGATTCGCAAGATGATTGATAATGCTCCTTCTTAACTTTGACTGTTAATGGGCCTGGAACTCCCAAGAGACATTGTAAATGTTGCAATTTTTAGGGAAGATTTGAGTATATCCTTGATATTTATCCTTTGTCTTAGTATGAAGGGAAGCTGGCCAGGAATATAAAAAAGGACAGTAAAAGCTTCTTTAGATATGTTAAGGGAAAAAGAGTAGAAAAGTCAAATGTGGGTCCCTTGAAGGCAGACATGGGTGAAATTATTAAGGGTAACAAGGAAATGGCAGAAGAATTGAACAGGTACTTCGGATCTGTCTTCACTAAGGAAGACACAAACAATCTCCCAGATGTACTGGAGGACAGAGAATCTAAGGGGGCAGAGGAACTGAAAGAAATTTTCATTAGGCGAGAAATAGTATTGGGTAGGCTAATGGGACTGAAGGATGATAAATCCCCTGGGCCTGATGGTCTGCATCCCAGGGTCCTCAGGGAGGTGGCTCTAGAAATTGTGGACGCATTGGTGATCATTTTCCAATGTTCAATAGATTCGGGATCAGTTCCTGTGGATTGGATAGCTAATGTTATCCCACTTTTCAAGAAAGGAGCAAGAGAGAAAACGGGGAATTACAGTCCAGTTAGCCTGACTTTGGTGGTGGGAAAGATGCTGGAGTCAATTATTAAAGAGGTAATAATGGAGCATTTGGAGAGCAGTAAAAGGATTACTCCAAGTCAACGGATTTATGAAAGGGAAATCATGCTTGACTAATCTTCTGGAATTTTTTGAGGATGTGACAAGTAAATTGATGAAGGGGTGCCAGTGGATGTAGTGTATCTAGACTTTCAGAAAGCCTTTGATAAGGTCCCGCACGGGAGACTGGTGAATAAAATTAGAGCACATGGTATTGGAGGTAGGGTGTTGACATGGATAGAAAATTGGTTGGCAGACAGGAAGCAAAGAGTAGGAATGAACGGGTCCATTTCAGAATGGCAGGCAGTGGCGAGTGGAGTGCCGCAAGGCTCGGTGTTGGGGCCGCAACTGTTTACCATATATATTAACGATTTGGAAGAGGGAATTAGGGGCAACACTAGCAAGTGTGTGGATGACACAAAGCTGGGTGGCAGTGTGAACTGTGAAGAGGATGTTAGGACGTTGCAGGGTGATCTGAACAGGTTGAGTGGACAGATGCGTGGCAGATGCAGTATAATATAGATAAATGTGAGGTTATCCACTTTGGCGGCAACAACAAGGGGGCAGTTTATTTTCTCAATGGGGTTATGTTAGGTAAGGGGGAGATGCAGCGAGACCTGGACGTCATTGTACACCAGTCACTGAAAGTTGGCGTGCAGGTACAGCAGGCAGTGAAGAAAGCTAATGGAATGTTGGCCTACAAAACAAGAGGATTTCAGTATAGGAGTAAAGAGGTTCTTCTGAAGTTGTATAGGGCTCTGGTGAGACCACTTCTGGAGTATTGTGTACAGTTTTGGTCTCCTAATTTGAGGAAGGACATCCTTGTGATTGAGGCAGTGCAGCGTAGGTTCACGAGATTGATCCCTGGGATGGTGGGACTGTCATATGAGGAAAGATTGAAAAGACTAGGCTTGTATTCACTAGCGTTTAGAAGGATGAGGGGAGATCTTATAGAAACATATAAAATTATAAAAGGACTGGACAAGCTAGATGCAGGAAAAATGTTCCCAATGTTGGGCGAGTCCTGAACCAGCGGCCACAGTCTTAGAATAAAGGGGAAGCCATTTAAGACTGAGGTGAGAAAAAACTTTTTCACCCAAAGAGTTGTGAATTTGTGGAATTCCTTGCCACAGAGGGCAGTGGAGGCCAAGTCACTGGATGGATTTAAGAGTTAGATAGAGCTCTAAGGGCTAGTGGAATCAATGGATATGGGGAGGAGGCAGGCACGGGTTATTGATAGGGGACGATCAGCCATGATTACAATGAATGGTGGTGCTGGCTCGAAGGGCTGAATGGCCTCCTCCTGTACCTATTTTCTATGTTTCTATGTCTGCGGAAAAAAATCTATTTCTGTGGCAGAGCTTGTAAAAGAATTTGTGTTTGACAAGTCTGGTGTCAGACATGTGAACATTGTGACCCACACCCTGACTGAGTGTAATTATATCATCAGCGCTGGAAATGTCGACCTTTTACAAAGGACATCGATATTTGTGTGTTGGAAGGAACTGTAGATGCTGGTTTAAATCGAACATAGACACAAAAAGCTGGATTAACCAGCGGGACAGGCAGCATCTCTGGAGAGAAGGAATGGGTGACGTTTCGGGTCGAGACATAGAAACATAGAAAATAGGTGTTGGAATAGGCCATTCAGTCCTTCGAGCCAGCACTGCCATTCAATATGGCTGATCATCCAAAATCAGTACCCCGTTCCTGTCCTACTTTTGCCTTGCTGATTGTCTTCTTAAGTGTACTATATTTTGCATTCATGCCCGGGGATTGCCTTGATCTCGACTGCCTAAATATGACATGCCTCATTCTCTTTCCTTACCAGAGCCTCAAAATCCCCCATCGACAAGGACTCCCTGTGTAGGAGCCATTTATGATAGGCTAGCTGCTGTTGGCATATTATATTATTTTGTCTAGGTATATCTTGCCGTATTATTTTGGACACTTGGGGGCAGCCATTAGATTCACAGAATGGCGTATATATAAGAGCATATATATTGGACCCTTGAAGACCAAAAAAGGTGAATTTATTATGAGGAACAAGGAAATGGCAGATGAGTTGAACAGGTAAGGGCCTGTCCTACCAGCATCCGACTCCATGCGGTGAGCGCGATCAAACCGGCAGTGGGGGCCGCGCAGAGGTCTGGTGATCCCTGTACAGGTCCGTTCAGCAACAGCAAACGCGGCAAGTGGCGGGGGCCGCGTGGAGGTAAGTTCGCCAGGACAGAGAGGGACACACAGAGAGGGGCACAGAGGCACACACAGAGAGGGGCACAGAGGCACACACAGAGAGGGTCACGGAGGCACGACGTCGAGGCGGTGTGTAATGTGTCGAGGCGACTGCAAGCCAACAAGCCGTTGCTGCGCGGAATTTTTGAACATGGTCAGTTTTTCGGAGCCCCGCGCGATGTCGGGACGAACTCCTCACTATTCCGCACAGCTCCGGCGATCGAAGTGGGACCGGCCCCGCGACGCCGGACGGCTCAGGCAACCACGTTATCTCGCTTATCGCATGGAGTTGCATGCTGCTGGGACAGGCCCTGTACTTTGGATGTGTCTTCACTAAGGAGGACACAAACAATCTTCCTGATATAGTAGTGGCCAGAGGATCTGGGGTGACGGAGGAACTGAAGGAAATCCACATTAGGCAGGAAATGGTGTTGGATAGACTGCTGGGACTGAAGGCTGATCAATCCCCAGGGCCTGATTGTCTGCATGCCAGGGTACTTAAGGAAGTGGCTCTAGAAATCGTGGATGCATTGGTGATAATTTTCCAATGTTCTATAGACTCAGGATCAGTTCCTGTGGAATGGAGGGTAGCTAATGTTATCCCACTTTTTAAGAAAGGCAGGAAAGAGAAAACAGGGAATTATATAGCTTGACATCGGTGGTGGGGAAGATGCTGGAGTCAATTATAAAAGATGAAATAGCCGCACATTTGGATAGCAGTAACAGGATTGGTCCGAGTCAGCATGAATTTACGAAGGGGAAATCATGCTTGACTAATCTTCTGGAATTTTTGAAGATGTAACTAGGAAAATAGACAAGGCAGAGCCAGTGGATGTAGTGTACCTGGACTTTCAGAAAGCATTTGATAAGGTGATAGGTGATTAGTGGGCAAAATTAGGGCACATAGGATTGGGGGTAGAGTGCTGACATGGATAGAAAATTGGTTGGCAGTCAGGAAACAAAGAGTAGGGAGTGACTAATGGGGTACCGCAAGGCTCGGTGCTGGGACCGCAGCTATTTACAATACACATGAATGTTTTGGATGAAGGGATTCAAAGTAACATTAGCAAATTTGCAGATGACACAAAGCTGGGTAGCAGTGTGAACTGTGAGGAGGATGCTAGCAGGGTGCAGGGTGCAGGGTGCAGGGTGACTTTGACAGGTTGGGGGAGTGGGCAGATGCATGGCAGATGCAGTTTAATGTGGATAAATGTGAGGTTATCCACTTTGGTAGCAAAAACAGGAAGGCAGATTACTATCTAAATGGCGTCAAATTGGGAAAAGGGGAAGCACAACGGGATCTGGGGGTCCTTGTTCATCAGTCGATGAAAGTAAGCATGCAGGTACAGCAGGCAGTGAAGAAAGCGAATGGCATGTTGGCCTTTATAACAAGAGGAGTCAATTATAGGAGCAAAGAGGTCCTTCTGCAGTTGTACAGAGCCCTAGTGAGACCACACCTGGAATATTGTGTGCAGTTTTGGTCCCCTAATTTGAGGAAGGACATTCTTGCTATTGAGGGAGTGCAGCGTAGGTTTACAAGGTTAATTCCCGGGATGGCGAGACTATCATATGCTGAGAGAATGGAGTGGCTGGGCTTGTACACTGGAGAAGGACCTCTTTGCTCCTATAATTAAACTCACTCTTGTTATGGCATGCTTACTTTCATCGATGAGAGGATGAGAGGGGATCTCATTGAAACATATAAGATTGTTAAGGGTTTTGAGAGGCAGGAAACATGTTCCCGATGTTGGGGGAGTCCAGAACCAGCGGCCACAGTTTAAGAATAAGGAGTAAGCCATTTAGAATGGAGACGAGGAAACACTTTTTGTCACAGAGAGTGTTGAGTGTGTGGAATTCTCTGCCTCAGAGGGCGGTGGAGGCAGGTTCTCTGGATGCTTTCAAGAGAGAGCTAGATAGGGCTCGTAAAAATAGCGGAGTCGGGGGATATGGGGAGAAGGCAGGAAAGGGATACTGATTGGTGATGATCAGCCATGATCACATTAAATGGTGGTGCTGGCTCGAAGGGCCGAATCGCCTACTCCTGCACCTATTGTCTATTGGCTATTGTTTATTGGCATAGGGAACAGGAAGTGGCAGGCACAGGGAGGGAGAGCATACACCAGACCAGGGACAGCTACAACTTGCATGCAGAATAAGGAAAACATGGTAAGTTCGTCAAAGTCAAAGTATCCTTTATTGTCATTCACTTTTCAGTCTGAACGAAATTGTGAGCCTTGCCGTCATAACATAGAATAAAATAACAAAACACACGATGAACACAGTTTAACATCCACCACAGTGAGTCTACCAGGCACCTCTTCACTGTGATGGAAGGCAAAAGTCTTAAAGTCCTTGTCTCTTCCCTCCTTGTTCTCCCTCTGCGTTGAGGCGATCCAGGCTTTCGATGTTGGGACCCCGCCGGGTGATGGTAAGTCCCGCGGCCGAATCCGAGCTCCGTGAAAGGCCGGTTCAAACTCCGCGGCCCTGGGCGGACACCCTCCAATCCAGCGGACGAAGATGTTGTTGCGGGAGCTCCGGAGAACCGGTCACCAACTTGGGACCTGAGAGCTCCCGACAATGTGGTCCACTGGGCCCGCGGCCGAGTCCACTGGGCCCCCTTTATTTGTACAACTGCTTCAATAAACAACCAATTAAACTGGAATTAACAACTGAAAGATCTGTTCTATTAGGTCTGCGTAAGATCACTCTTACCTATGTAGTAATGGCAACTGGAAAAGAGGACACTGGAAAAGTCAGAAATTACACCCTGAATTACATCCTTGTCATTTACACTTCACCCTATGCTGCTTCTGTACTATTAATATCTCACTTCTGCATTTACACTATAAAAATTAATTCAATGAGTAATGGAAAAAAGGGATTCTTCACTGACATTCCCATTTGAAACCAATTGGTGAAAATTGTTGGCCATGTACCACATATGGGCATGGAACTAGAATGCAATTTAAAGTCCATTTTAAATTATAAAAACTGTTAGAAATCACACAGAGAAAAAATATGCATTAGAGAATCTAATTACATAACAAAACCAAAAGGGATCAATTTATATTTCACGATATTTAAAAATTAAATCCTTAACAAATTTACTTTTTGAAGAGTCATCAAGAGTGTTTTATTGTCATATGTCCCAGATAGAACTATGACGTTCTTACTTGCAGCAGTACAACAGAATATGTAAACATAGTACACTGTAAATAACAAATAAAGGAGAGAGAAAAAAATGCAGTGTGTGTATATATATACACGTTTAGATCATATTTATATATATATACACATATACACACACATGCATACATACGTACGCACAAAAAATAAAGAGAGATATCATGAATGCTTTGGGAAATGTGAATACCTTCAGCAAATTAATTAAATTAGAATGAAGAGGTTAGTCTGACAATAAAAATACTCTTTTTTTTTCATTCAGAATCAGGAATTGACTATAGCAAACATTTTGGCTCCACATGCAGAATTTTATGCAAGAGAACTGCTGCACAAGATTTTTCAGAACACAAGGGTAAAACCTGCCTCCTGTTAACACACTGTTGTGCAGTCTTTATAAAACTCATGTCTGAATGCTACATCAAGTTAGTCTAAGCACTGATCATTGTGTTGGTCCTCCTTAAGAGTTGGATGTTAGTCTTTATGCAATACTGCCACCAGGTGTCAGTATAGCAACCTAAGGATTACACAAAGCTGTGCACTCCACAAGAATGCATTCCTAGCCTTGGATGTTTAAGCAACTTCTAATACACAGCAGAATCTGTCTGGCTATGAATGCCGGAATACACAGACTGGAGTCAATATTAGCAGTTAAAGCAATGCCTCAGAAAAGTACTTTAAAAGTGGAACACTTTGGGCCATTCTGACAACACAAAAGATGATCAAACATTCTAATTAATACATTCAAATTTTACCTTTAAAGTGCCTTTGATTTGAAGTTGTTTGTTGGTCCAAAATTCCACTCAAAGCTTCCTTGCAAAAAAAATTATTAAATACACAAACATCAAAATACTGCCAAAGCTGTAAATACCTTAAAGGAGTACTGTAAATCTTTTGCAATCGAACAAAATCCAATCTGAGAGAGAACATAGGGTTAATAGATTAAGTTTATCACCATAACCCAAGTTCAATAAAATCACTGACTTGAGACAAACTCTTACATTTTTGTCCTTACAAATACTTCTTGATCTGCTGAAACCTCCCAGATTGCTCTGGTTTTATTATCAAACAGCTGGTTATGAGACAAGAATAAAATAAAATGAGTAACCTAACCAGATGTCCATTTATTTATAAATCATCGGTGGTCACTTGAAACGAGTATGACTGTCCTCTCCTCTCCATAGGGTCGTCTACTTGTGGGTCTGCAGATGTCTGTACCACAATCCACACACCTCGGCACAACGTGAACAGTGGAGACTGGCGGTGGTTGGTAGTCGTTGAGCCCCCTTCTCTCTCTCCTTACGGTGCTGTCGCTTTGTCTCTGTGACGTGGCGTAGTTCCATTTCGTGACGTGCAGCTCCTTCCTGCACGGATTTACTCCAGGAGCGCCTGTCCAGTGCAATGTGCTCCCCGTTGCTCGATGTGATGTGGAATTTCTTCAGACTGTTCTTGATGTTGTCCTTGAAGCGCTTCTTTGGCCCGCCGGAGGCTCGCCGACCTTCCTTCAATTGAGAGTACAGGATTTGATTAGGGAGACGTGTGTTGGACATGCGGATGACACGGCCAGTCCATCGAAGTTGGTGCTGCATTATTGTGGTCGTGATGCTGGTCATGTCGGCTTCCTCCAAAACGCTGATGTTGGTGCGTTTGTCCTCCCAGCTGATCCTCAGAATCTTTCGTAAGGATCTTGGATGGTATTGTTCCAGGCTCTCAGATGACTGCGGTAGGTGGTCCATGACTCGGCTCCATACAACAGGGTGGGGAGGTCAACGGCTCTGTAGACCAGCAGTTCTTTTTGAGCCTTTAGGTCTCGGTCTTCAAAGACTCTTTTCCTGAGTCTGGCATAGGCTCCACTGGCACAACCCAGGCGATGGTTGATCTCAGAATCGATGTCAGCTTTTGAGGAAAGAATGCTGCCAAGGTTGGGGAAGTGTTCAATGTTTTCAAGAGTGGTGTCGTCCACTTTTATAGTGGGCTGGGTAGACGGCTGGTTGGGTGGAAGCTGATGTAGGTCCTGGGCTATTTAAGGCTAGGCCCATGGCTCTGTATGCCTTGGTACTGACTTTGCTCTGGGCCTTCAACCTATTAAGGCCGTCAATTACCAGATAATCCTAATTCACACAAGAGTGTACATTTCATTGCTGAAATAGACAGGTGTGTAGAAATGATCAGTGTGAAACACCCGTTTTTACACAAATTCTGCCCTCACCCATTTTATTTCTCACATTGGCATCAACAACCCCCAACCCCCCCCCCCCCCCCACCCTCTCTCCATATTCTACCACTCATCGTCTCATTAGGGGTAATTTACAGGGCATAATTAATCTGTGTATATTATAGGGATTGGGTAGACAATGAAGTTGCTGGAGGAAACCCACAGTCACAGGGGAATGAGAAAAACTCCACCCACACAGCACAAGAATTCATATCTAAAACTGGGTTACTGGAGACGTGGGACAAAAGCGCGACTAGCTGTGCCATTGTTTCACTCAACTTGCCTCAGCTCTTTAAATGGTTATTTTCTAAGTAGTTTTGCTTTGTTAACCACGTGACTGACCTAATTCCTGCGAGTCCTGACATGCATCCCAACCCACGCCCAATTAATATGCTGACATTGGGCTGTCAATAAACACTGTATTAAGTGACAAATGGCTTGGTGAATGCTGGACCACGATGAAAGAGTGCGCCAAAATGCCAGTTATACTACTTCTCTGAAGTGGTTCCACTGTTGAGGTTGGAAGACTGTTAAAACACCTAACTGTAAACTGAGGTGCTGCGATATCTGCTTGCATTGAGCTGTATTCAAACAGTGGAGGAGACAGAAGACAAAATGCAATTTTTATCTGTATTTCTACTTATCATTATCCTTCATGAGAGCAGTAACCTAGAGATAATTTATAACGTCATGAATTTACACCATATTTTCCCTTCTATAACATATATTTATTTTACTGATCATAAACTTTACTTGTCCTCACATTTAAAATTCAACTTTCCAATGGTGTTAAGGAATACTTGCTATTTAATCTGTCTTCACTTTCATTTTAAGTTATATTCACTCATGGTATAAATAAGAGTGGGTACATTTATATGAGGAGGCACTGCCTCAAAAAGGTAGCCATTGTCATCAAAGACCCACATCACCCTGGCCATGCTCTCATTTCACTCCCACCATTGGCAGAAAGGAATAGGAATCTGAAAATTGTGACCACCATAAGTATCTTCCTAAATGCCAACAGTTTCTTGAACACTACACGACCCTAACCTCAATTATGAACTTCAATGGATTGGCTTTGGTTGCACTGAGAACTTCAGGGTTTCTTCACTGGTATTATGGCTAATGATTTATTGAGGTTTTTTTATCATTACATTTGTCAGTGTGCGTTGCATTTACAAGCCTGTTATGCTGCAAGTAAGAATGATTAAGTTTAGAGTTTAGGTTTACGTTTATTACTGTCACATGTACTAAGGTACAGTGAAAAGCTTTGCTTTGCATGCTATTCAAACTGATCAGATATACCATGCATCAGTCCAAACTCAAGTACAATGAATAAAGCAAGAGGAAAAATACAGTTCAGATTATAGTTCTCAGTATTGTAGCAAATCAGTTCCTTAGACAAAGTCCAATGTCGTCAGTGGGGTAGCGGTGAATTGAACAGTTTCTTATTGAAAGACTAAACAGAAGCCTGATAACATAGGAGAAGAAGGTGTTCCCGAGTCTGGTGACACACACTTTCAAGCTTCTGTACCTTCTGCCAGATGGGAGCAGGGAGAAGAAGGAATAACCAGGGTGGGACTAGACTTTGTTTATGTTGGCTGCTTTTCCAAGGCAACATGAAGTGAAGACGGAGTTAATGGTGGGAGGTCTGGTCCATGTGATGGACTGAACTACATCTCAACTCTCTACATTTTTTTGCAGTCTTGGGCAGAGCTAGTTCATATGACAAATAAACATTTTTGACTTGACTCTCTTGACATATTCTTTCATTGGTCTAGCAATGACATAGGAGGAAAGTTTAAAAATGAGTACAAAATATACTGGCATAGATATTGACAGAGTAGTTCCCATGTTTGATAAGATTCATTACTTAGATTTATATGTGTAAAATGACGCCAAATGAATCAGAATTGCCATATCTATGGATTGTTTCCACAGAAGGAGACTTTAGTTTCTTAAAAATGCAAAACACAAATATTTGCAATTATAGTTACAAATCATTATGATTCACTTATGGAACTAATCTAGTCCCCTTGTAAATTATCTGCTTCTATGTAGCACATCTGGTTTTGAGACAACATGGTTTCAGTACCTTCCTCAATGCTATCTGAACCATGAACTGTTATTACCTACTCATCAGAAGCAAATGATCTCAATTTATGTTAGAGGATAGAAGGACAAGACATAAATGCTTATTCATCCATAATTGCTCTTACTGGTGCAGTCTAAGCACAAAGCAGATCAAACAGCTGCTGCAATGCAAATATAACATAGATTTCATAATAATTAAATATATTTCTATCAATTCATTATGCGAAATAAATTGTGGATAGTTCTGTCTTAAATAGTTTCCTTGTTAGCAACATTTTCGAACATATTTGTTAAACGTCATATGAACAAGTCTACAATTCAGAAAAATATACAACAACATGATATAGGAGTTGTTCAATACATTCATTGTTATTTATTAAATCAAAGGTTGTTATCATTTTAATAACAGGGTCCTGTCAATTATCTGACACTAAATGACGTTATCTCATGAAACTGAAAATAATACTCAGAAAATTAGTGATTATATTTTACTCTTACTTGCGAGCCACTTATATTAGAAATGTAGGTCAATTTATTTTGGTATGGTATATATTGTTATAGTTCATAGTAAGTTGTATTATACAACATATGAAACATATTGCTTTTTGTTTTCCTGGATGAAGCAAAAGGAATGTTAAAAATTGGTCTGAAGTACAGACCAATATAAAGTAATTAACTATGAGTGCATAATTCATATAACTTCTTAACAACCAATATCTTCTTATCACCCTGTATCTGAGACGGTTGTTGAGCTACTTTGTGCAAATGCTCATGTGTAAGTATTAGTTATGAGATAACATGCCATTTAACTGTGGGTTATGGGAGAATTCACGAGTGTAGGAAAAAAATTGTAAGCCAAAAGTCCAATCTTATAAATGACATAGGAACAGAATTTCAACAAGCCCCAACCAATCTGGGCAAACTAGAAAATGAGAGCAAAACCAATCTATTTGCTCTCTGCCCTATGTTGCTATCATTTTTCACTGACAACACATCAGATTGATATTCTGCACACCTTGCCATATCAAGGGAGCAAATCAGTAGGCATTCTTAAGATCCACTGGGAATTTCATCCTTGAGCCCTTTCTGGATCTCTGAGGAACTCTTACATGACAGCTGGTGTGGATTTTACTTATTGCTCTAATTAGATCCTATGACATTCACTAAGACTCATTAGGCAATGCTTTAGAGAGAATTGTGCAGGTTGACATATTTGTCCTGTCAGTTGCAAAGTCAAGACAGAAAGAAAAGAAGAGGTTACTGCGACCCATTTGACAGTATTATCACTTTTAAGTCAAGAAGCAGGAGGTTACAGGATTATAAAAGGGATTATAAAAGGGACATGCACCTAAACTGGAGAAGGACCTATATTCTAGCGGGAAGGTTTGCTAATGCTACACTGGAGTGTTTAAACTAGATTGACAGGGGGGTGAAATCTCATGCAGGACAGAGGCATGTGAGGGGCTATAAATTGGTATGGTTGGTGTGGGAAAGGTTAGTGGACAGAATCGGCAGGTGAAAGGCGGAGAGCGAGAAAGGAGGGTTGGTCTAAACTGCACGTGCATATTTCAATGCAAGGCAGATCAGCTTCAGAGATGGATAGGTACAAGCGACTGGGATGTTGTAGCCATGACTGAAACCTGGTTAAGGGAGGGGCAGGGCTGGAAGCTCAATGTTCCGGGGTATAGGAGCTTCAGGAGAGACAGGGCTGAGGGAAAAAGAAGAGGGGGGGGGTTGCATTGTTGGTTAAGGAGGATGTCACGGCTGTGTTCAGAGGTGTCATTACGGATGGTTCATCTAGTGAGGCTATATGGGTGGAGCTGAGGAACAAGAAAGGGATGATAACCTTGTTGGGGGGTGTACTACAAAGGGGAATTAGAAGAACAAATGTGCCAGGAGATTGCAGAGAGCTGCAGGTCAAATAAGGTTGTTGTAGTAGGGGATTTTAACTTTCCCAATATTGACTGGGAAAATCATAGCCAGAAGGATTCAGATGGGGTGCAATTCCTCAAGTGTTCAGGAGAGTTTTCTTAAGCAGTATGTGGAGGTCCCCAAACGTGAGAGGAAAATGCTGGATCTAGTATTGGGAAATTGGGAACGGCAAGTTAATGAAGTGTGTGTGGAGGAGCCTTTTTGGACCAGTGACCACAGTTTGATTAGGTTTAAGATAGTTATGGATAGAGAAGGAGAGGGTCCACGTTAAAATGCTCATTTGGGGTAAGGCCAACTTTGAGTGTATGAGAGAAGGTCTCGCTCAAGTTGACTGGAGCAGATTATTTGAGGGGGAAGGAACATCAGCCAAGTGGGATGTTTTAAAAGTGTACTGAAGAAAGCTCAGGCTATGTACATCCCCATTGGAGTGAAGGGCAAAGCAGGCAAATGTAACGAAGCTTGGCTGACGAGGGAAATTGAGACGTTAGTCAAAAACAAGAAGGATGCATGAGAGAGGTATAGGCAGCTGGGATCAAGTGCATCCCAGGAGGAGTTTTGGGAACTAAGGAGTAAAATAAAAAAAGGAAATCAGAAGAGCAAAAAGGGGCAGGAGATAGCTCTGGACAATCAAAAAAGCATTAAGGACAATTTCAAAAGATTTTATAAATACATAAGGGGGAAAAGGATAACTAGAGAGAGAGTGGGACCTGTCAGGAATCAAAGCAGTCACCTCTGTGTGGAGCCACAGGAGATGGGCAAGGTCCTAAATGAGTACTTCTTCTCTATATATAACGAGGAGAAAGACAGTAGGACAGAGGAAATTAGAGTAGTCGCTGGAAGTGTCTTGAGAGCAGTTAGGGTTACCTTCGAAGAAGTACTGAAGGTACTGTCGTGTTTGAAGGTAGACAAATCTCCAGGGCCTGATCAGATATATCCGAGGATATTGCAGGAACCTAGAGAGGAAATTGCAGGAGCCCTGGTTGAAATTTACGAGTCGTCCCTAAATACAGGAGAGGTGCCGGAAGACTGGAGGGTGGCAAATGTTGTGCCTCTTTTCAAGATGGGTTGCAGGGAAAATGGTGGGAACTATAGGACGGTGAGCTTAACATCTGTAGTTAGTAAGTTACTGGAGAGTATTTTGAGGGATAGTTTATACAGGCATTTGGGTGGGCTAGGGCTGATTAGGGACAGTCAGCATGGTTTTGTAAGTGGGAGGTCGTGTCTCACAAATCTGATTGATTTTTTTGAAGACGTGACCAAAAAGGTTGATGAGGGCAGAGCTGTAGATGTTGTGTACATGGATTTCAGTAAAGCATTCGACAAGGTTCCACATGGTAGGGTGCTCTGGAAGGTTAGATTGCATTGGATCTGAGGAGAGATAGCTGAATGGATAGCAAATTGGCTCCAAGGAAGGAAGCAGAGGGTAATGATGGAAGGTTGCTTCTTGGACTGGAGGCCTGTGACCAGTGGTGTGCCTCAGCATCCGGTGCTGGGCCCATTACTGTTTGTCATCTACATCAATGATTTGGATGAGAACATACTGGGCAAGATTAGCAAAACAAAGAGACACACAAAAAACAATCACAAAATGACAAAATACAAATCAGCTAACCTCTATTAGCATCGCATAAAATCCTCTTAACATTTTATCATAGAAACATCTTATTCACAGGCACCAGAGCAAGCTCATCCATTCATATCCTTAATCAATCTTGGCATTTGTAATAGTACCGGTTTCCATATAATATTAAAGGCATCAGTCCTCAACTGTTATACTTTCCATCAAGTATACATTTTTCAATCTTTCCCTCCACTGTTGAACATTTGGTGGCATTTCCTTTCTCCATAGCACTGTTATCATCTTTTTAGCAATCAACCGCATCACCCCAAGCAAATATTTCTGATTTTGAATGTCTGTCACTGCTGGAGTATCTCCTAATATAAAACAAGCCGGTTCCAGAGGTAGATCCACTCCCAGAATTAAATTAATCTCTACTGGATGTCTCTCCAGTATTGGTACAATTTGGGACAATATGCGTGTGATCACCTATCTTCCCACATTGTCTCCGGCATAAATTTGAGGTGTTACTGTATCTTGCCAACACTAGAGGGGTCCTAAATACACTCATTTTAATTTTCCAATCGAACTCCCTCCAAGAAGGGCTGCTTGTCAGCTTATGGCCCAAGAGACATGTCCTATCCCATATTTCATCTGTAATAATAATGTTCATTTCCAATTCCCATTTCTGTTTTGTTTCTATAGTATTTCCTTTTATATAGTCTTGACGTCCTTGATATAAATGGGATATCACATTCTTTTGTAACACTCCCTCTATAGTCATCAAGAATGATTTGGACGAGGGTATTGAATGCAACATCTCCAAGTTTGCGGATGACACAATGCTGAGGGGCAGTGTTAGCTGTGAGGAGGATGCTAGGAGGCTGCAAGGTGACTTGGATAGGATGGGTGAGTGGGCAAATGAATGGCAGATGCAGTATAATGTGGATAAATGTGAGGTTATCCACTTTGGTGGCAAAAACAGGAAAGTAGACTATTATCTGAATGGTGGCCAATTAGGAAAAGGGGAGATGCAACGAGACCTGGGTGTCATGGTACACCAGTCATTGAAAGTAGGCATGCAGGTGCAGCAGGCAGTGAAGAAAGCGAATGGTATGTTAGCATTCATAGCAAAAGGATTTGAGTATAGGAGCAGGGAGGTTCTATTGCAGTTGTACAGGGTCTTGGTGAGGTCACACCTGGAGTTACAATTTTGGTCTCCTAATCGGAGGAAAGACATTCTTGCCATAGAGGGAGTACAGAGAAGGTTCACCAGACTGATTCCTGGGATGTCAGGACTTTCATATATAGAAAGACTGGATAGACTCGGATTGTACTCGCTAGAATTTAGAAGATTGAGGGGGGATCTTATAGAAACTTACAAAATTCTTAAGGGGTTGGACAGGCTAGATGCAGGAAGATTGTTCCCGATGTTGTGGAAGTCCAGAACAAGGGGTCACAGTTTAAGGATAAGGGGGAAGACTTTTAGGACCTAGATGAGAAAAACATTTTTCACACAGAGAGTGGTGAATCTGTGGAATTCTCTGCCACAGAAGGTAGTTGAGGCCAGTTCATTGGTTATATTTAAGACGGAGTTAGATGTGGCCCTTGTGGCTAGAGGTGATCGGGGGTATGGAAAGAAGACAGGTACAGGATACTGAGTTGGATGATCAGCCATGATCATATTGAATGGCGGTTCAGGCTCGAAGGGCCGAATGGCCTACTCCTGCACCCATTTTCTATGTTTCTATGTAAGAAAGTATTTTCCAAATTTGAAGGTAGTCTACATATCTTCTCCCAATCTACATGTGTCTGTAAGCAATGCCGTATTTGGAGGAACCTAAAGAAATCCGACCCTGACAGTCCAAATTCATTCTGCAAGTGCTCATAAGATTTCAAGACTCTCCCACAAAAAAGCTGGTCCACAGTAATAAGCCCTTTATCTGCCCAGTTTCTAAATCCCTTATCTATTTTGCTGGGTATAAAATTGGGACTAGCAGCTATCTTCATTGCTCTAGATATCGAATTTAAAAGATTTAATTGCTTTCTGATAGCTAACCACGTTTTCATCGTGAATTTAATCCAATCGTTATCTACTTTTAATTTCTTCCAATTTACTTGAGTTAAAAATGGGAGCCCAAGCCAGGGCAATGCTAGGATATGCATTTTGTTCTATTTTCACCCATCCCGTTTCCTCATCGTTCGTTAACCATGCTATCAAGGTTCTCAGCTGCGCTGCCCAATAATAATATTTAAAGTTGGGCATATTTAGGCCCTCTTTTAATTTTGAAAACAACAGTGTCTTAAGTCTGACTCTGGGCCTCTTATTTTGCCACACAAATCTTCTTAACTCTTCGTCAAATGCCACGCCAGGGACCTCTACTGGTAAAGATTGAAATAAGAAAAGCAGTCGAGGCAAAATGTTCATTCGAACAACCTCCACTCTACCAATTAGAGATAAAGAGAGAATATCCCATCTGTGCATGTCTGCCTTAATCTTCTTGAGTAATTTACCATAGTTAGCTTCATACAATGCGGTGATAGAGGAAGTGATGACAATACCTAAATATCTAAAACCCTCCAGAGACCAATGGAACCTGACCTGATCATTTAATTGCGAGGGCCACAGACCTGACAGCATCATTGCTTCTGATTTTGAGTCCTTTATTTAATATCCAGATATTTCTCCATATTCCTGTAAGGCTTGCATTAGGCGAGGCACTGAGGAAATAGGATTACTGACATAGATCATAACCATCTGCAAATAGTGACATTTTTTGTCCCCCCCCCCCCCCCCCCCTCGATCATCTTTAATATAGTCATCTTGCCCTCAATATAGTCATCTAGCCTAATAGTTTCTGCGAGCGGCTCTAAACATAGGTCAAAAAGTAGGGGACTCAAACTGTCTCCCTGTCTAACTCACCTCTTTAATTAAAAAAACTCAGAGCATTTACTCTCCCTCTTGACTTTGGATTTAAATATAATGTTTTCACCCAATTAATAATCTAGTGTATATTGATGTGGAAGCCCCAATTTATGCTTCTCATGTGTATATTATTGTGGGAGTGCAGAGAAGGTTAGACCCAGGACTGTTCTTATGAAGAAAGACTGGATAGACTCGGTCGATCTTATAGCAAAATTCTTAGGGGTTTTGAGCAGGAAGATCTCCAGGACAAGGGGTCACAGCTAAGGATAAGGGGGAAATCCTTTAGACCATTGAAGTCTCTGAAGTTGAGGCCAGTTCATTGGCTATATTTAAGATGTTTGTGGCTAAGGGGATCAGAGGGTATGTACGGGATACTGAGTTGGATGATCAGCCATGATCATATTGAATGGCGGTTCGAAGGGCAGGCCTACCCGCACCTAATTTCTATATGTTTCTATGTATTGGCTTCCTGTCTGCCCGCTATGAAACCTGTTTGATCGGGATGTATCAATTGTTTTATAATTTTTTGGGTTCTCTTGGTTAATATAGCACTATCTTTAATTCAATTGCATAAGAGACTTATCGGTCTGTCGCCTTCACATCCTGTGGGATCCTTCCCTTCCTTAAAATAACAGAGATTATAGCCTTGGCCCATGATCTCGGTTGGTTACCTTCAGCCAAGGCATAATTATAGACTCTAGCCAGAATCAGAGAAAGCTCGTTTTCAAAACATTTATAAAACTCTCCTAGAATCCCATCCGTCCCTGCAGACTTGTTGTTCTTTAATTTTTTTAATACTTCTTTTATATCCTGCTCTTCTATTTGTGTTCACATATTTCTCACTTCTTCTTGAGAAAGGCAGGGCATTTTTAATCCAGAAAAGAAAGTTCTGATCTTTTCCTCTTTGTCTATGGTTTCAGGAGAGTCGTATAACTGTTCATAGAAGGATGCAAATGCTTCTGTAATTTCTCGTGGTTATGAAACTAAATTTCTAGAAATCGGATGTAGAACTTTGGAAACTACTTGATTAGCTTGCTCCTTACGCAACTAAAATGCCAGAAGGCGACTAGCCCTATTTCCCTTCTCATAGTATTTTTGATTTAAGAATCGAAGGGCTCCTTCCCGCTTTATATGTTAGAAGCTCTTCTAACTCATGTCTTTTTTGTTTTAGTTCCTTTAAAAGATTCTTGTTTTTATTGTTATTTTTGTGTTCTCAGTAAACATTTACAAGGATGTTGCCAGGACAAGGGGGTGTGAACTGTATGGAGAGGCTGAGTAGGCTGGGTCTCTATTCCATGGAGCGGAGGAGGATGAGAGGAGATCTTGTAGAGGTATACCAAATTATGAGAGGAATAGATCGGTAGATACTTTTGCCCAGAGTAGGGGAACCGAGGACCAGAGGACATAGGTTCAAGGTGAAGGGGAAAAGATTTCATAGGAATCTGAGGTAGACATAAAATGTTGGAGAAACTCAGCGGGTGAGGCAGCATCTATGGAGAAAAGGAGTAGGTGATGTTTCAGGTCGAAACCCATCTTCAGACTGATGTCGGGGGGGGGGGCAGGAAAAAGAATGGAAGAGGCAGAGACAATAGGCTATGTGGGAGGGTTGGGATGGGGGAGGGAAAGGAGAGAGAAAGCAAGGACTACCTGAAATTAGAGGTCAATGTTCATAACGCTGGGGTGTAAACTACCCAAGCGAAATATGAGGTGTTGTTCCTCCAATATGTGCTGAGCCTCAATAGGAATCTGAGGAGTACGTTTTTCACACAAAGGGTGGTGGATGTATGGAACAAGCTGCCAGAGGAGGTAGTTGAGGCTGGGACTATCCCACCGTTTAAGAAACAGTTAGACAGGTACATGGATAGGACAGGTTTGGAGGGATATGGATCAAGCGCAGGCAAGTGGGACTAGTGTAGCTGGGACATGTTGGCCGGTGTGGGCGAGTTGGGCCAAAGGGCCTGTTTCCACACTGTATCACTCTATGACTATGACTCTAAATTCCACTTTGAAGCCAAAAATTAATTAGCAGAATGCAGATGGAGTGCAGTGTTTTGTTAGATAAGTCAGACGTATTGGCTCCAACTGACGTCTCAGATATATGACTCATTGTATATTTATAGTGAAGTGAAGTAAAAGTGAAGTGAAAACTCCACACAGTTAGCATTCAAGGTCAGGATTGAAGGCTAGTTCCTAAAGATGTGAGCCAGTGGCACCTCTGCTGCTCTGGCACTGTCTTGAAGAGACAGTGATAGAAGAGACAGTGACAGTGAAGAGGCATCGGAGCTCCAGCCCTTGCAATTACGAAATTCTGTTAAGATTGCATAAAAAAGAGATTAGCTGGGCATTATGACATCAATGTTTGCAAGAGTTTCCTGCATACAAATTGACATGTGCACGTTCATTGATTACACTTCATTGGACTTGCCAGTCGTTGGGATATCACCTGTAAGGTTGATTTATGTCACTACTGCCATGGTGCAAGGTGATAGATGGATTAAATGTTTTGAATGGTGGATGATGAGTGGCCATCAAGCATTTGATATTATCCTGGCTGAGGGTAAGCTTCTTAAGTGTTGTTGAAGGAGCATTCATGCATATAAATGGGTCATATTCTATCACACAACTGACAGTGGAAAAGCTTCTGAGGTATCAGGAGATGAGTCATTCACCACAAAATATCTAGCGACGGTGGTTACATAGAAACATAGAAACATAGAAAATAGGTGCAGGAGGAGGCCATTCGGCAAACATCGATGTCCTTTGTAAAAGGTCAACATTTCCAGCGCTGATGATGTAATTACACTCAGTCAGGGTGTGGGTCACAATGTTCACATGTCTGACACCAGACTTGTGAAACATATTATTTTACAAGCTCTGATTTGAATAGATTTTTTTTCACAGACATAGAAACATCGAATCATCGAAAATAGGTGCAGGAGGAGGCCATTCGGCCCTTTGAGCCAGCACCGCCATTCAATATGATCATGGCTGATCATCCAACTCAGTATCCCGTACCTGCCTGCTCTCCATACCCCCCGATCCCTTTAGCCACTAGGGCCACATCTAACTCCCTCTTAAATATAACCAATTAACTGGCCTCAACTACCTTCTGTGGCAGAGAATTCCACAGACTCACCACTCTCTGTGTGAAAAAAGATCTTCTCATCTCGGTCCTAAAAGACTTCCCCCTTATCCTTAAACTGTGACCCCTTGTTCTGGAGTTCCCCAACATCGGGAACAATCTTCCTGCATCTAGCCTGTCCAACCCCTTAAGAATTTTGTAAGTCTCTATAAGATCCCCCCTCAATCTCCTAAATTCCAGCGAGTACAAGCCGAGTCTATTCAGTCTTTCTTCATATGGAAGTCCTGCCATCCCAGGAATTAGTCTGGTGAACCTGCTCTGTACTCCCTCTATGGCAAGAATGTCTTTCCTCAGATTAGGAGACCAAAACTGTACGCAATACTCCAGGTGTGGCCTCACCAGACCCTGTACACCTGCAGTAGAACCTCCCTGATCTTGTACTCAAATTCTTTTGCTATGAATGCCAACATACCATTTGCTTTCTCCACAGCCTGCTGCACCTGCATGCCTACTTTCAATGACTGGTGTACTATGACACCCAGGTCTCATTGCATCTCCCCTTTTCCTAATCGGCCACCATTCAGATAATAGTCTACCCTCCTGTTTTTGCCGCCAAAGTGGATAACCTCACATTTATCCACATTATACTGCATCTGCCATGCATTTGCCCACTCACCTAACCTATCCAAGTCACCCTGCAGCCTCCTAGCATCCTCCTCACAGCTAACACTGCCCCCCAGCTTCTTGTCATCCGTAAACTTGGAGATGTTGCATTCAATTCCCTCAACCAGATCATTAATATATATTGTAAATAGCTGGGGTCCCAGCACTGAGCCTTGCGGTACCCCACTAGTCACTGATTCATTGTGATCATGGCTGATCGTCCCCTATCGATAACCCCTGCCTGCCTTCTCCCCATATCCCTTGACTCCACCATCCACTAGAGCTCTATCTAACTCTCTTTTAAATCCATCCAGTGATTTGGCCTCCACTGCCCTCTGTGGCAGGGAATTCCATAAATTCACAACTCTCTGGGTGAAAAAGTTTTTTCTCACCTCAGTCTTAACTGACCTCCCCTTTATTCTAAGACTGTGGCCCCTGGTTCTGGACTCGCCCAACATTGGGAACATTTTTCCTGCATCTAGCTTGTCCAGTCCTTTTATAATTTTATATGTTTCTATAAGATATCCCCTCATCCTTCTAAACTCCAGTGAATACAAGTCTAGTCTTTTCAATCTTTCCTCATATGACAGTCCCGCCATCCCAGGGATCAATCTCGTTGGTTAGTCCAGTTAAATTGCTGAATGAAGTTGCCTGCTCCCCTTACCCCAAATGTTAATAGTGGATTTAGGATGAGACTAAAACCTTTATATTTTTGAGTGGAGCAAGGCTGCTATAAACTATTGAGGCAATTGATACTGGCATAACCTGAATTGAGCATTTATTATCAAGATTTTTGTGAAACAGCTTATTTGATTACATGCTCTGAGTGAACAAGGATAAACATGGCACCTTCCAATACAAAGGCAGGAAATTTAATATCTGTTCTTTTACATCTTCCTTTCCTACTATCCAGGGACTCAAATAGTCTTTACCGGTAAAGCAGTGATTCAACTGGTCTCTAATCTAGTATACTGTATGCAGTGTTCTCAACATGCAGTCTTTTATGTTGGTAAAACTAAATGCAGATTGGCTGACAACTTTGCAGACCATTTTTTCTTAGTCCACGGGGGTGATCCTGACCTTTCAATTACCTCTTATTTTAATGGCCTGTCCCATTGTCTGTGACCTATCTGTCTGTGACTTACCCATACTTTTACAATCAGGCATCATGTATACTTGGGGTACAGCACCTCGTCTTCTATCTTCTATTAAGACTCAATATCAACTTCAACAATTTCAGCTAAATTGTTTTCTCTGTTTATTTAAGAGTAGGCAAATTCAGCTGCAGATGCTGAATCTAACATTAACTCAAGTTTTTTCTCTCCACTAATTCTCCACTGGGCAATTAGATTAGTAATACAGTGCAGAAACAGGCCCTTTGGGCCACCGAATCTGCACCGATCAACGATCCCCGCCCATTAGCACTTCCCTACACACACTATGGGCAATTTTACATTTATTCCAAGCCAATAAACCTACAAACCTGTACGTCTTTGGAGTGTGGGACCTACTTCATGTCACGGGGTGACCCACGCAGGTCACGGGGAGAACGCACAAACACACACAGCACCCATAGTCAGGATCAAACCCAGATATCTGGCACTGTAAGGGAGTAGCTCTACCGCTGTGCCACCGTGCCACCCACTTTCCTGTAGCTCAGAATCACATTTCACAGGCTTCACATGGTCCTCTTATGCCCTCATTTATTCTTCATAAATAGCTTATCAAATCAGTAATCCTTGCCCTGTCTGAACACAGATATTCCTTGGTCCTACCCATCTCTCCCTCACTCTCTCTGCAACTTAAAGCCAACTTGTTTTCTCTCTTCATCTTTTCTGGTGAACCTTAAATCTTAGTGCTGTTTCTTTTGTCACAGATGCTTCCTGGTTGCTGAATGTTTTTGTTAAGAATAAAGAGGGAATAACTGACAGGATAAGTTAACTATTTCTGTGGATAAGCCACAGAATTAATTTTGGTGCACTGGAACTACAGCTAGGATGTAATCAGGATCCATTGTATTTGCTGTGTTCAGTGTACTATTATCACAGAGATCAAATCAAATTGGCTAGAATAGTGCTTAAGATGTAGGTCTATCTGACACTTTGTGAAATTTAAGAAGGTCTATTATTCATATCTACTTCAGGGAGAAGCATGTGGCCACACGTAGTTTATCACTTGGGCTAGAGAAAGTATTAGCCACAAATTGCATGTTATTATTGAGAACAGTTTGGAAGCTGCAGTCCATTTATATTTTTCATGGCTCATTTATGAGATGATCTATTTAATTGATATCAACTATGGAGAGGCAATGATTAGATTGGGAAAAGTTGATCATTCTGTCGGTTTTGTTTTAAACTTGTCAATAGGTGTTAGCAGACTCATGGATATTTTCCTCACAGCGAGGTGATGTTTCAAAACTATTAGCACTGTTTGGATGGTTTAATTAGTGGTAATCCTGGATCTGTAAATACATTTCATTTCTATATTTTACCAGTTATAATGATCGGTTGTTGATCTGAAATGTTGGTTCTGTTTTTCTCCATAGATGCTCTCTGAGCAGCTGAGTTTTCCCATAACTTTTGGATTTTATTTCGCAATAGCGACTGGAGTTTTTATGCTTTTAGATTGCAGTTGCATTGTCATGATGTCAACAATAATTATTTATTTCAGGTCATGAACCTCATTGTGTTATGCAGAAGTACAATGACAAACCTTGCTTTCAGCAGCACCATAGGTATATAGATTCAGATAAACATACAAAAACAAAGCATACACAAATTATACTTAAATTGCACATACAATTTCAAAAATAAAATGGACTGCAAAAAGCAAGACATTACTGCAAAAATATAAATAGGAAAAAAAAACTAAATCCATGGTAGTGTAAGAGGTGAACAACAGTATTCTGTTTTTAGAGTAGGATTAGAGTTGTGCAGAAAGATAGACACAGAATGCTGAAGTAACTCAGTGAGACAGAGAGCATCTCTGGAGAGAAGGAATGCACGACGTTTCAGGTCGAGACACTCCTTCAGACTGAGTCAGGGGAGAGGGTAACGAGATATGCAAAGGAGGGTGTTTCAGAACTCTCGTCGGAGAGAGGAGGAGAACTTCTACAAAGTAGGCATACCTTGAGGAGATTTCGCAACGGAGCAGGCGCAAAGTGTAGGAAGGAACCGCAGATGCTGGTTTACACTGAAGATAAACACAAAGTGTTGGTGTAACTCAGCGGAACTGGCATCATCTCTGGAAAGAAGGAATGGATGAAGTTAATTCATCCACATCAGTACCCCATTCCTGCCTTCTCGTCATGTCCCCTGACTACACTATCTTTAAGAGCTCTATCTAACTCTCTCTTGAAAGCATCCAGGGAATTGGCCTCGACTGCCTTCCGAGTCTGGGAATTCCGCAGATTCACAACCCTCTGTGTGAAAACGTTTTTCCCCATCTCCGTTCTAAATTGCTTACCCCTTATTCTTAAACTGTGGCCCCTGGTTCTGAACTCCCCCAACATCGAGAACATGTTTCCTACCTCCAACATGTCCAAACCCTTAATAATCTTATGTTTAAATAAGATCCCTCTCATCCTTTTAAATTCCAGAGTATACAAGCCCAGCCGCTCCATTCTATCAACATATGACAGACCTGCCAGCGCGGGAATTAACCTCGTGAACCTACGCTGCACTCCCTCAATAGCAAGAATGTCCTTCCTCAAATTTGGAGACCAAAATTGCACACAAAATACTCCAGGTGTGGTTTCACTAGGGCCCTGTACAACTGCAGAAGGACCTCTTTGTTCCTATACTCAACACCTCTTGTTATGAAGGCCAACATGCCATTCGGATTCTGCATTCACTGCATGCTTACTTTCAGTGAATGATGCACAGATCTCGTTGAACTTCCTATTTTCCCAACTTTACACCATTCAGATAATAATCTGCCTTCCTGTTTTTGCCACCAAAGGGGATAACCTCACATTTATCTCCATTAAACTGCATCTGCCATGCATCTGCCCACTCACCCAACCTGTCCAGGTCACCCTGCCTCCTCATAGCATCCTCCCCACAGTTCACACTGCCACCCAGCTTTGTGTCATCTGCAAATTTGCTAATGTTACTTTTAATCCCTTCATCTAAATCATTAATGTATATTGTAAATAGCTGTGATCCCAGCACCAAGCCTTGTGGTACCCCACTAATCAATGCCTGACATTCTGACATGGACCCGTTTATCCCTACTCTTTGTTTCCTGTCTGCCAACCACTTCTCTATCCATGTCAGTACCCTACCCCCAATACCATGTGCTCTAATTTTGTCCACTAATCACCTATGTGGGACCTTATCAAATGCTTTCCTAAAGTTCAGGTACACTACATCCACTGACTCTCCCTTGTCCATTTTCCTAATTATATCCTCAAAAAATTTCTGAAGATTAGTTAAGCATGATTTCCCCTTCGTAAATCCAAGCTGACTCGCTAAATCCATCTAAATCCATCCTGTTACTGCTATCCAAATGTACCGCTATTTCATCATTTATAATTGACTCCAGCAACTTCCCCACCATCGATGTCAGCAAACTGGTCTATAATTCCCTGTTTTCTCTCTCCTGTCTTTCTTAAAAAGTGGGATAACATTAGCTATCCCAATCCCCAGGAATTGTTCCTGAATCTATAGAAAATTGGAAAACGATCACCAAGTGGTCTACGATAGAGCCACTGTTACCTGGGATGCAGAACATCAGGCCCTGGGGATTTATCAGCCTTCAGTCTACTCAACACAATTTCCTGCCTAATGTGAATTTCCTTCAGTTCCTCTGTCACCCTAGATCCTCTGGTCACTAGTACATCAGGGAGATTGTTTGAGTCTTCCTTAGTGAAGACGGATCCAAAATACCTGTTCAACTCATCTGCCATTTCCTTGTTCTCCATAATAAATTCACCTGTTTCAGTCTTCAAGGGTCCAACTTTGGTCTTAACTAATTTTTTCTTCTTCACATCCCTAAAGAAGCTTTCACTATCCTCCTTTATATTCTTGGCTAGCTTACCTTTGTACCTTATCTTTCTCCCCGTATTTTCTTTTTGTTATCTTCTGTTGCTCTTTAAAGTTTCCCAATCCTCAGGTCTCCTGCTTATCTTTGTTGTTATACTTTTCTCTTTTATTTTTATACTGTCCATGACTTCCCTTGTCAGCCAATCGCCCCTTACTCCCCTTGGAATCTTTCTTCCTCTTTAGAATGAACTGATCCTGCACCTTCTGTATTATTCCCAGAAATACCTGCCATTGTTGTTCCACTGTCATCCCTGCTAGGGTATCTTTCCAGTCAATCTTGGCCAGCTCCTCCCTCATGGGTCAATAGTTCCCTTTGTTCAATTGTAATACTGACACCTCCGATTTTCCCTTCTCCCTCTCAAATTGTAGATTAAATTTATTATGGTCACTACCTCCTAATGGCTCCTTTACTTCGAGTTCCCTTTATCAAATCTGGTTCATTACACAACACTAAATCCAGAATTGCCTTCTCCCTGGTAGGCTCCAGTACAAGCTGCTCGAAGAATCCATCACGGAGGCACTCCACAAACCCTTTCTTGGGGTCCAGTACCAACCTGATTTTCCCAGTCTACCTGCATGTTGAAATCTCCCAGAACAACCGTAGCATTACCTTTGCAACATGCCAATTTAAACTCTTGATTCAACTTGCACCCTATGTCCAGGCTACTGTTTGGGGGCCTGTAGATAACTCCCATTAGGGTATTTTTACCCTTACAGTTCCTTAGTTCTATCCATACTGACTCCACATCTCCTGATTCTATGTCACCCCTCGCAAGGGACTGAATTTAATTCCTCACCAACAGAGCTGCCCCACCCCCTCTACCCACCTATCTGTCTTTTTGAATATTCGCTTGACTATTCAGTTCCCAGCCCTGGTCTTCTTGCAGCCATGGCCCTGTAATTCCCACAACATCATACTTGCCTATTTCTTTTTTTTATTTTATTTATTTATTTATTTTTGTTAGAAGTAAGTACAATAATGTGGTACCTAAGTACCTGATACATACATACACGTTACCATTCTTGTACAACTTCTTATTTTTAATTTAATAATAAAAGAGCAGTGATAGAAAAAGGAAAATAAAGAGTGTCGAGATAGATAGACAAGAGAGTAGAAATAAATAGCGAGAGAGACAAAAAGCAGAGATAAGAAGCCAAGGAGTTTGAAAAAAAAAAGAGAAAATAGAAAGAAAAGAAATTAGGAGAGATATACCTATTTAATATCTTTACCCGTTCTGAACCATTTAATTTCTAAGGTTATGTTATGCTGCACCATATGCTTGTAAGATGTCGATAAAAGGAGACCAAATCTTTAAGAATTGGTCTACTGCCCAGTAGGAGGAATCTCATTTCTTCAAGATGTACCGTTTCCGACATAATTGAAATCCACATTTTAAACGTTGGCGTGGATGCGTTTTTCCAAAATTTAGGTATACGTTTTTTTGCTGTTATTAAACCATAATTAAAGAGAGCTTCTTGGAACGTAGTTATTTTACGTCCCTCTTCCATTGATCCGAAGATAATCAGTTCTGTATTGGGGTTCAATTTTATGTTGAATAGTTTTGTAAAAGTTCCGAAGATGTCATTCCAAAATTTATGAAGTTTTGTTCAGGAAACAAAGGAATGTGCTATAGTGGCATTTTGAGTTAGACATTTGTCACAAATGGGGGAAACGTTTATTCAATCTGGTTTTCGAGTAATATAATCTTTGTAAATTCTTTAATTGAATTAAGTTATGCCTTAGCATAGAAAATAGGTGCAGGAGTAGGCCATTCGGCCCATCAAGCCTGCACTGCCATTCAATATGATCATGGCTGATATGATATGATTACATTAATCGAACATTTATGTACATATAATAGGTATTTTTCCCATCTGTCTTTCGGGATTTTTATCAATAAATCTTGTTCCCGGTCCCTTCTAATATACTTGCCGATTTCTAACTGAGTCTCAAGCTCATCCACTTTATTTCTTATACTTCGTGCATTCATATACAACACTTTGACTTCAGTATTCACCTCCACTCTCACACCGGTCACTATTGGCCCTAACCTTACTCTCTTATCCCTTCTCAACCTTTCCTTCCCATTACTTTGGGAGTCTTTTGTAACTTTTAAAATCTTTTCCCTGTACGGAGGACCCGACCTTTCCTCTGTTGGGGCCTAGCACCGTGAAGCGGCCTGCTACCGGACCTGAGGCTACAGTCGCGGAGCCTGCGGACTACTCAACGTCGTGGAGCTGGCCGAGTTAGGAACGAGAGGAGCTGTGGTGGCACGCTGCTGCTACCCTGACCCCGGAGATTCGGAGGCTCCAGCTGCAGGCAGGTGGACGGTAACACCGGGAGCTCGCGGATCTCTGGTGGGAGACCGCTTTTCGGAGCTCCCGTGGCGGCAACTTCTCCCGCCCGAGTTGCGGGGTCGAAAATGACCTGGGGCGGGGCGGGGGCTCTTACACGACCGACGCAGCTTTAATGGCCGCGGGACTTGCTGGCGCCTGCCAGGGGCTCTAACATCAAGACCCGGAGCGCGGCCTAGCATCGCCCGGCTTTGACTCTGACATCGGGAGGAGAATGGGGAGTGCAGTTGAGAGATAAGACTTTGCCTTCCATCACAGTGAGGAGGAGATTCACTGTGATGGATGTTTGTGTCAATTGTGTTGCGCCTTGGTTCTTTTCTTGTTTGTATGACTGCAGAAACTAAATTTCGTTTGAACCTCAATGAGGTTCAAATGACAATAAACGGTATTGTATTGTATTGTATTGTTGGGCCCCCTCTAGTTAAGGTGTAACCCATCCCTTTTGTACAGTTCACCCCTACCCCAGAAGAGATCCCAGTGGTCTATAAATCTAAATCCATGCATCCTGCACCAGCCCCCCAGCCACACATTCAGATCCCCTATCTCACTGTTCCTGCCCTCACTAGCACGAGGTACTGGAAGCAATCCAGAAATAACCATCTTAGGACCTGCTTTTCAGTCTTCTTCCTAACTCTCTAAACTCACGTTGCAGAACCTCCTTCCTCTTCTTCCCGACGTCGTTTGTGCCCATGTGCACAACTACTGCTGGCTGTTCACCTTCCCTCACGAGGATGTTTTCGTAATGAACAAGTGACAACTCCTTCCCCCAATCATATAACAGTACCTCCAAACATCTTCATACATAGCAACAAAGTAGAAACCAAAGATTATAGAGGAGCAAGATGCACCACTAAGCGAAAAAGACGTAGTATCACATGTGTGATAGTCGACGCCATGTTAGCGGACAGCCTCGACCAAAGATGGCGTCGACTATGGCGTCTACATCATTGGGAAACTAGGCTCCACTATAATCTTTGTCTCTCGATCTCCCTCTGTGTAATCCGCTCCAAAGCTACAGAGCAGTTGCAAGCAAAGAGGTGCAAGATGCCTTAGAAAGTTATTATATTTATTTGTAATAGATCTTTACTTACCTCTCGATCTCGATCTCTCTCTCCCCCTCCCCTCTCTTCTCTCTATCTCCCCTTTCGATCCCTCTCTATCCCCTCTCTTCTCTCTATCTCTCTCCCCTCTTCTCTCGATCCCTCTATCTCTCTCTCCCCTCTCTTCTCTCGATCGCTGTCTCTCGCCTCTCTCTCGATCTCCCTCTCTTCTCCATCTCTCTCTCCCCTCTCGATCGCTCTCTCTCCCCTCCTCTCATGAATCTCTCTCTCCCCTCTCGATCTCTCTCATTCTCCCTCTCGATCTCTTTCTCTCCCCCTCATCTCTCTCTCTCCCCCCTCGACTCTCTTGACCTCTCTCTCCCCTCTCGATCTCTCTCTCGATCTCCTATCTCTTCTCGATCTCTCTCTCACCTTCTTGACTCTCTTGACCTCTCACTCTTCCCCTCTCTCTTGATCTCTCTCGCCCCTCTCCTCCTCCTCACCCCTCTCTCTCTCCCCCCTCCCTCTCCCTCTCTTCCTCTCACTCTTCCCTCTTCTCTCCCCCCCCTCTCTGTGAGAGTTGGTAGCCCTGCTATGCCCTTAGGTCCAAAGAGATAGAAAGAAATTATAATTCTTTGTAAGAAGATTTTAATAAGCTCTTCTATCTTTCCCATCTAATAATAAAACAGCAATACAAAGACATGAACTTGTGCTGCAATTAGACAAGGTTAGAATAGCAATCTTGTATCCTCATGTGACTCAAATTCAAGAATAGAAAAATGCATAACATGACTGTTAAAAGGAAATGTAAAAAACTTCAAAAAGTGGAACATAAGTAAAGCATAATTTTCAAAATTTATTTATTTGGCAATCTTTGTCATGTTGTGAGGTATGACATTCTTGACTTTGTTTGTTTATCAACAGAACATATGCACTATGAAACAGACATGTACCATTATATAAATATATACACACATGGATAAATAAATTGATAAAGTACAAATAAACAGAAATGCTATTAATGTTCAGAAGTTTGGTCCGAGCCATGTAATTATTGCTATTGGGAAGTTGCTATTTCTGTAGTCTCAGGCTCCTGTGTAGCAGGGAGATGAAAAAACTTTTTGAGGCAACTGCGAAAACCCTCCTCTTCCAGAGCATATGAAACGTTAACTACTTTTTGTAGTCTTGTTCTCTTCTGGGCGCTCAAGTTACCGAACCAAGCCACGATGCAACGGTCAGCATGCTATTCTACTGTGCACCTGTAGAAGTTAGAGTCCTCCTTGACAAACCGACTCTCCGTAATTCTTATCAGGAAGTAGAGGCGCTGAATGTGCTTTCTTAATATTTGCATCGTGTTCTCGGACCAGAAAGATCTTCAGAGATGTGCATGCCCAATAATTTGAAGCTCTTGACCCTTTCAACCATCGACCCGTTGATATAAATGGGACTTTTGCTTCAGCAGCAGCAGCCTCTACAGGAGGCTTTAAACGTTTGAGTGTGTCAGTGTTGTGTGAGAGTCAGTGTGTGTGAGTGAGAGTCTGTGTGTGTGTGGGTCTCTGTGTGTGCGTGTCTGTGTGTGTGTGTGTGTGTGTGTGTATATATATATGCTTATCTAAAAGCGTGCTTCGTTGAATGATGACTTCTGAGATAGATTATCAGATTATCTTGGTTAAAATTTGACCGCGGCAAAGCGACATAAAGATGCTGTGGGCACACAACAAAGACACAACAAGAAATAACTTAATAATTCTCATCTTTGACATTAAATTGTTATATTTTAAGAGTTATTCACATTTTAAACTTTAATAAATCCTTTTTCCACTTTCAATGCCTGTGTGCTCTTCATCACAAATGGGAACCTAATGGGCAGGAATGGATACTCTGTGGAGAGCCACTAAGATCAAAGATCCTAATAGCAAGCAAGATGGACCACTCCTGCGAAAAACACAGAGTACGGTTTTTTATCACCCATCCTAAATGGACCTACCCTTATTCTAACACTGTGGCCCCTGGTTTCTGGACTCTGGAAAAGTGGATAACATTAGCTATCCTCTAATCCACAGGAACTGATCCTAAATCTATTGAACAATTGGAAAAAGATCATATGTATATATGTATGTGTATATCTGCATGTATATGTATGTGTATATATGTATTATATATATTATGTGTGGTTATATGTTGAATATGTATTGGTATATGTATATCTTTATATGTATGCCCATGTATGTAATGTATAAAATGTAATGTAATGCATATATGGTTTATGTACATCATCTGACAAATAAGAGAGAGCAATAAGTGACACTTTAAATCAAAGTTTCTTCTGATTCCATGAAAAGGAAATGTATTTATCTCTCAAGGGCCTGTCCCACCATATATTTATATGAATGTGTGTTTTTGTGTGCCTGTAGTTTTTGCAGTGTGTGTGAAGCAATACAAGGGAAGCTGCACAATACAATGCAAGGGAAACTACGCAAAGGTGGGGCCTGGGAGGAAAGATGGGAGCGAAATGGGGAATAGGGGGGAAAAAAAAAAGGGAGGGAGAGAGAGGGAAAGGGAGAGAGAGAGAGGGAAGGAGAGAGGAGAGGGGAAGGGAGGAGGGGGAGAGAGAGAGAGAGAGGAAGGAGGGAGGGAGAGAGAGGAGGGAGGGAAGGATGGAGGGAGAGAGGAGGGAGAGAGGAGAGAGGGAAGAGGGAGGAGAGAGAGAGGGAGAGAGAGAGAGAGAGGGAAGGAGAGGAGAGAGAGAGAGAGCGGAAGGAGGGAAGAGGAGAGTAGAGGGGGAGGGGGAGAGAGAGGAGGGGGAAGAGGAAGAGGGAGAGAGGGAGACCGAGGGAGAGGGAGGAGAAGGGAAGGAGGGTGAGGAAGGAGGAGGAGGGAGAAGGAGTGGAGAGAGAGAGGGAAGAGGGGAGGGAGGGAGAGAAAGAGAGGGAGAGATGGAGGGAGAGAGGGAAGGGAGGGAAGGGAGAGATCGAGAGAGAGGGGAGGGAGAGAGGGGGAGAGGGGAGAGAGATCAAGAGAGAGAGATCGAGAGGGGAAAGAGAAGAGAGAAGAGAGAGAGAGATAGAAGATGGGAAGGGGGAGAGAGAGAGAGATCAAGATCGAGAGGTAAGTAAAGATCTATTACAAATAAATCTAATAACTTTCTAATGCATCTTGCTCCTCTATAATCGTTGCTTGCAATTGCTCTGTAGCGGATTACACAGCGGGAGGCATCCTCCAAAATGGCGGCCTTGACGTTCCGTTACGTACTACACACAAGTCCATTGGATTTCGGAGGAGTGGTCTATGTTGCTCCTCTAGTATCTTTGGTAGAAACATCTTAGTACATAGAGAAACATACCATTGAAGTCAACCAATCACGAGTGACGGTGGGGAGACACAGAAACAAGGTAGAAACATCTTTAGGGCAATAAGAAACTTCCAAGTGCAGGCCACCCTTCTGGTCCCATCACAAGCATTCATTAAATGTCAGTGTTCTGGAGCTCCTGCAAAAGCCCAGACTTTGTGGCAACCAGTGGGTCACAGATGCAGAAGCTTCCTGAAACTTCTGCAAAGTTCCAGACTTAGTGGAGCCAGGTCCAGCAGCTTGCAAAGTGATGTCATCAGCCGATTCTCACTTGCCATTTCCCAAGTACCCAAATCCCTGCATATCCACATGAACCAATATTGTGGCACGTTGAATGAAAATGTTTTGGTATAATCTTGTTTTATGTATGTACAACACCCGTATAAGTGAGTTTGGTATTCCGACTGCGCATGCCCAGGTCTTTTGAGAAAAACATTGGATTGAATGTCTGTTGAATTTGCTACTGGAGTTTAAGGGACTGTCCCACTTTGCATTGCGTCTGACATGACCAAACGTGGTCGCTTGAGGTGTACTGGCTGCGCGGACCGATCCCGACATGCTCAAGGCTTCGAAAATCCTCACTGTCCGAAAAATTTGCGCTGCAACGCCTGTCGGCCCGCAGGCTCATTGAGGGGTGTACGCAGCGTCTTGACGTAGAGTATGCAGCATAATGGTGCGTACGCAGCGTGATCGTTAACACCTAGCCGTGACGTTGTGCGATTACGTCACTGCCAGCCCGTGCGTTGCGCGATGACATCACTGCCCGACACCGAACAAATTGAGGTCGGCCTGCCTTCCTGCCCACCGTCACGCGCTCCCCCATACTCCCCCATGCAATCGCATGCAAAGTGGGAACAGGCCCTTTAAAACGACACCACTAGACCTGTCCATCTGAAGAGGTGGGGCCCGTGCTCATCCCAACTTGTGCTGCTCGCGGGGGGGGAGCCCCTCTCCCTTCCCCAGTCCCTGGGTCAACCCCACCTCTCCTCCCCTGCCATCTATGACCGCCGCTCCTTTGCTTCTCATCTCCTCAAGCGATTACCATCGCTGCTATGACAAGAGTTCAAAACTTGAATGAAACGTCAGAACATAGTAGGCATTGACTAACAAAACGAAGTGTTGTCCGCGTACTGATACCCAGATAATGGGTTATTTGTTCAAGTTTTCTCCGAGCAAGTTTAATGCAGTAATCGCATGCAGTCTTCAGCACTGCCAGCCTGTTTTGGACAGGCCCTTTAACGTGTTTACTACTCTTTGTAGTTCTTTTCCTCTCCAAGTCAAGCCACTGCAACCTCAGCAAGCTCTCTACTGTGCCCTTGATCTCTCAGGAAGTCGAGGGCGGGGTGATGACTTTCTTAATGTAGCATCATGCAGGAAAATCTTCAGGGTGCACGCCCAGGAATTTTAAAAAGGCTCTTGAACTTAAACCATCGACCCATGATATAAACGGGGACTGTGGGTCCCCCCTACTCCTTCCAAAGTCCACAATCAGTTTCCTTGGTTTTGCTGGTGTTGAGGGCCAGGTTGTTGTGCCGGCACCCAGTTGCTGCTCGATCTCTCTTTCTGTACTCCGACTCATCCCCATCAGTGATACGCGTTGTCATCAGCAAACTTGATGATGGAGTTCGCACTTGCTGCTGCAGCGCGTATAGAGTGAGTGGGCTGAGAGTACACAGGGGTGGTGTCTGGGGGACACCCATTTCCACCAATACGAATGTGGTCTGTGAATGAGGAATAGATCCAATTGCAGAATGCGCAGGACCCCAAGTTTGCTAACCAGCTTGGAGGGGATGATAGTATTAAATGCCGAGCTGTAATCGATGAATAACAGCCTGACATATGAGTTTTTGTCCGTCCAAGTGGTCAGAGGAGTGGAGGGCCAGCGAATCGCACCCCTGTTGATCTGTCGTGGCGGTAAGCGAACGGCAGTGGGTCCAGGTGTTTTTGTCGAGGTAGGAGTTGATTTGCGCCATTTGCAACCTCTCAAAGCACTTCAACGCCACAGGCGTTAGTGCCACAGGTCGATAGTCATTGAGGCACGTCACCTTGCTCTTCTTGGGCACTGGTATGATTGATGCCCTTTTGAAACAGGTGGGAACCTCAGACCTCAGAAATGAGAGGTTGAAAATGTCCGTAAAAACTCCAGCCAGTTGGTCCGCACAGGTTTATATAACATGACCAGGTCCAGGCGCTTTTTGAGGGTTCACCCCTCTGAAGGATTTCCTGACGTCAGCCTCTGTGACTGAGACTGAAATACCATCACAGCGAATGGGGGCTCGGGAAGGTACATCAGTGTTCTCCCTATCAAAGCGTGCGTAAAACGCATTGAGCTCATCAGGGAATGCTGTTTCGCCGACATCCGAGCTGCCTCCTGATTTCACCTCGTAGCAGGTGATTGCATTCAGGCCCCGCAACAGCTGCCGAACATCTGTCTCATCCTCCAGCTTGGAGCAGAAGTCCCTTTTGGCCTTTTTGATGGCCTTACCAAGCCAGTAGGATAGTTCTTGTAGACCACTGTATCATCAGACATGAATGCCCAGTGTCTGGTCTTCAGAAAAGTGCGGATCTCAAAGTTGATCCAAGGTTTCTGAATTGGTAAAACACATGGTTTTGGTGAGGTGCAGTCCTCCACACATTGCTTAATGAAGTCTGTAACGACTGTGGCGTATTCGTTCAAGTCCATTGCCGAGTCCTTGAACATACAGACTCCAAACAGTCCTGTAGTTGTTCCTCTGCCCCCCCCCCCCCCCCCCCCCCCCCCCCCTCCCCCCCCGACCAGCTCTGTACTGTCCTCAACCTCTGTGCGCTCTTTAATCGCTGCCTGTAGGCAGGAAGAAGCAGCACCGCAGTATGGTCGGATTTACCGAAGTGAGGGCAAGGGATAGAGCGGTAGGCATTCTTGATGGTGGTGTAGCAGTGGTCGAGGGCGTTTGGTCCTCTGGTGCAGCAGGAGACTTGTTGGTGGAAGTTAGGGAGTGATTTCTTTAGGTTTGCCTTATTGAAATCCCCAGCAATGGTGGTAAATGCCTCGGGGTAAGACGTCTGGTGTTTGTTGACCACGCGTGCAGCTCCTCCAGTGTCCAGTCGGGAACATCTGCCTGGGGTGGATGTAACCGCGGTCAGGATGATGGAGGTGAATTCCCTCGGAAGGTATAAGGGGCGGCACTTCACCGCCAGATGTTCGAGGTGTGGGGAGCAGGAGTTGACTGCCACCAGCACACGAGTTGAGGCCAGACCCCCTTCTCTCTTCATACAGCAAATGCTGATACCCTATCCATCATCACCTTTCCCTGACGCCAAGTGTACGTGTCCTGGTGGATGGAGACCCCTTCAGGCTGGACCGCTTGAGTCCGGGGAGCTGGGGGTGAGCCATGCACTGTAAAACAGAAACACAGAGCATTCCCTCAGCTCCCTTTGATAAAAGCAGTCTTGCCCTCAAGTCCTCCACTTTTTTTTCAAGGGACTGTGCATTAGCCAGTAAGGATAGTAGGGAGAGGGGCGAGTCCGCTGCGCTTCATTCTGATCTGAAGTCCTGCTTCTTGGCCACATTTCCGGACACAAAGGAAGCTTCCCTTTGTTTTCCAGTTACTGAGTTTACTATACCTGCTCTTTCTGCAGACCTGCGCTGAATGGGGAATTCCTTCACAGACGGCAGCTCCAGCTTCATTTGTTTCTGGAGATCTAGCCCTCGGCTCTGAGGTCATCCGGTTTCCAGGTCCGGTACCTGGTTCCTCATCAGGTCAGGTGTTTTAATTACCGCGAGCTTGGGAAATTTAAAGTCCAGGGCTCCCGCAGCTGTGGGTAGATCGAGAAATTGCGAGAGCCTTGAGGTGCTCACAGAGCTTGTCCGAAACGGCACAGTTTTTCTGCCGTTTTCCTGATCCAGGTGAGTTGATATCTAAGTTGTATCTAAGCCTTTTAGGTTCTGGTGCTCCCGGCAAAAGTCGCCGCAGTCAGGCGCCATCTTGAGATTCTTTGGGTCTGTGGAGAACGCACCCGATTTCCTCCAAATGGGACCCAAATTCCTTGGCATCTACACAGGTCACAGACAGAGCGATCTCTGTGGGCCGGTAACCGCCCGCTACGCCTCTTGCCTTTTCCAATGGCTGTACCGTTTGGCCCCCTTGATGCCGGAGCAGACCCGGAGCTCCAGCCTCAGTCGGCGCAGCAATGGAATCCGCTCTATGATCTTTGGTCGAGGGGCTCGGTGCTGGCTCGAGCCCGGCCCCACACCGGCTCTACCGGGGGTTTGGTGGCAGTTTCACAAAACATTATAATATTTTACATTAGTTTAAAAATTAATGCAGAAAAATGTGGGGAAAAAAAAAAAAAGGGGGGGGGAAAAAAAAATAATAAAGTTTAAAATACATAATTTCAAATACTTTTCCTAATATTTATAGTCACTTTTTCTTCTCACATTCTATCACAGATTTGAGTTTGTTATATTTTGGATGTTTTTAATACAGCATGTAATTATACCCCTGGCCGCCCACCTGAGAGGCTTAAATCGCCCACCAGTGGGCGAGGTTAGCACACCCAGGGAGTGAAGATGAAGTTCACACAATTTAGGAGGTTATTTGATTGGTGCCAGTTGCCACACCATAGATTGGGACATTCAGCTCGTTTTGACTGACCATTAACTACAGCAAGGCCCTCTCGAGTCCCGTGGTTGGTCCCTGCAACTGTGGAGACACCCCCCACATTCTACACGTCCATATACCTACCCCTAAAATCGGATCTTTCTGCTGGAAGCCTGAAGAACCATTAGAACTGGTCCCTTTAATTCACAAAGATGTCAGTTTGAAGAAATATCAAGTAGTATCATCTTTTTTGAAAACCTTTGGACTAACAGAGAGTGGTGTTAGGATAGGATAGGAAAGACCCAATTATTTTGTTTGGTATGCATTTTGCCTTTCTTGATGGAACAAGTTTGGTGACCTTTCAAGCTTGATGAACAGGTGTTTAAACATGTGGTGCTTTATTAATCTCATCAACAGAGTAACATCAACCCATTTGATCCGTAACAAATGGGGGTAAACATTCTCAACAGTAACATACTACTCTGGAGCTTTTGGGGTTGTTGCCTTGCTTATTCGCCTGCTCACTGGGGCAGAAGCGTGCTTGCCGCGGCGGGTCGGCGGCACATGTTCCACTTCCATCAAGGGCAATTCAGGCTTGGGGGGGAGGCCCGGTGATAGGGGCTGGCCCCCGCGCACGAGCGGCAAGAAACAGTCGCCGCTGGTCGCTTGACGAGCTGGCCCGGGGCTGGCAAACCACATGCCGCCGGCGTCCTTGTCCGGAACACCGGCGCCTTCCTAACAACAAGTTAACCGTCTAGTGGTTTATTTGCAAAATTACGGCGAAACTTGGTGAAATAGCGGGACTAGCATCAATAGATGTTCAACAGTCGACGCCGAAATGAGGACAAAGATCATGCGATAAGTAAACTTGATGATGTGTGAACTAGTGGTTCTAGAGGCATAAAACCCCAGTGGAGATCAAAAGAACACGCCTGATTCGTATTGGATGTTACATTCTGAGTTGCTGCTTTGATTAAAGTAACCGGTGATGAATTAGAGGTATCAGCATTTGCTGTATGAAAGAAGAGTTTCAACCGAGTAGAATTCGCAGCAAAGGTTGGGATAGTATGTGATTTGTCAACAATGAGTAGAGATTAACTCCCTCAAAAGATAATAATGGTCAGCTTAAATGACCAGGTTTTACCACATCAGGGAAGCAGAATTTTTTCAAGTTTATTTTATGAGGGTTGAATTTTGAGAAGTTTAACTTGGGCAGACTGCACAGTGAATGGTAGGGCTCTGGTGAGTGTTTTAGAGCAGAGGGATGTAGGAGAGTCAGGTGCATGGTGGCTTGAAGAAAGTCAAGTCAGTAGATAAGGTGATCAAAAAAGGACTTTGGCACGTTGGTTGGGCCGAGTCATCAAGTCAGAGTATCTGAGTATAGATGTTGGGAGGTCCATGTTGCAGTTGTGTTAAGAGTGTAAAACATGGTGAGACCCGCATTAGAGAATTGTGTTAAGTTTGGGCACCATGTGTAATAGGAACGATATTGTCCAGCTGGAAAGGGTATAAAGAAGATTTTACGATGGGAGTTGCTGGGGGGACTAGAGGGGTCCTGAGCTATAGGGAAGGTTGAGTAGGGTGGTATGATCTTTTAGAGGTGTAATAAAATAATGAGCGAATAGATCGAGTAGATATGCCAGCAGACTCTTGCCCAGAATATTTGAATCGAGGACAAAGGTCATATGTTTAAGGTGTAAAGAGAAAATATTTAATAGGGATCTGAGGGGAAACTTTTCACACAAAGGGAGTGGGTGTGTAACCCTTAGTCTAGTTCAGTAACATCAGAGTCAAGCACTGATCAACTATTCTTTATTCCTTTCCAACGATAACAAACTCCCCATATTAACTAGTGCACGCGAGTCACCCCCCCCCCCCCCCCCCCCCCCCCCCCCCCCCCCCATCTCACAACCCCTCCGATCCTTGTCCTTTGCTCGTTTAAGCCTTCAGCCTCGTCAAGCAGACACCTCCAAAAGGTCACACAGTCGCAAAACCCCCCTCCACAAGATCGACAAAAACACCGATCCTCGTGGGGGTCCACTCTTTCGTAGTCACTCGACCCCGTGGCTGAAACTAGATGGGGGTGGCAGCACCTACAACCAAACATCAAATTATTCGTTTACACAGATTATTGACAGTTGCCCTAACCCAATCACAAAGTTCCCCATTACATTTTTCTGCAGAAAGTTCCTAGCAGGAACTCGGTTAACATAGTTTACATATGTATAGAAACATTTTTCCCAGGTAATTGTAATACAGTTCTGAACAAGGCTTCACACTGTTTAACCAATCACAAGATACCAGACAGCACTCGCAAACATAGTATTCACAACTACCCCCCCCCGTACGTGAACTGATCCATTTTGCAACACCTCTGAGCTCCTCTGCAAACGTCCTTGTACATTTTAACAAAGGAAGAGACATCTGGACCTAACCTCAATCCTGCATATTATCTAGGGTACCGACCTTACTGGCACCAGCTCACAGCTTGCAACTTTTCACAGGGAGGCCTTGCAAATGCAAAGATCCTCCATTTTGTCATACCTTTAATTTGGCGAATATTAACATGGATTGAACATGCTGCCAAAGGAGTACTAGTTGAGGCTGGATTATCCCAACGTTTAAAAAACCGTTAGACTGGTACATGGATAGGGCAGGTTTGGAGGGATATAGGGGACCAAACACAAACAAGTGGGACCAGTGTAGCTGGGGACTTGGGGGGGTAGGTAGGGCAGAAGGGCACATTTCCACACTGTATCACTCTATGACTAAGTGATCGTACATCATAGAGACACAGAGTGATAATGTGGTAACAGGCCCTTTGGGCCAACTACCCAGCGACACTAATCCCACCTGCCCATGATTGGGCCCATATCCCTCCAAACTAGAAATTTTAGCTTGGTGGGGATACGAGGAAGGACACCTTGCTATCGAGACAATGCAGCGGCGGTTCACGAGGTTAATCCCCGGAATGGCGGAACTGTCATATGTGGAAAGATTGGAAAGACGGTATTTTGAAGGATGAGAGAAAATGTATAAAAATTATAAAAAGACTGGTCAAGCTACAAGTTGGCTTGCAAAAGTATTCATACCCCTTGAACTTTTCCACATTTTGTCACGTTACAACCCACAAACGTAAATGTATTTTAATTGGGATTTTATGTGATATACCATCACAAAGTGTGCATAATTGTGAAGTGGAAGGAAAATGATACATGGTTTTCATATTTTTTTAAAAATAAAAAACTGAAAAAAGTGTGGCGTGCCAAAAGTATTCAGCCCCTTTACTCTGATACCCCAATATAAATCCAGTGCAACCAATTGCCTTCAGAAGTCACCTAATTAGTAATAGTCCACTTGTGTGTAATCTAATTTCAGTATAAATACAGCTGTTCTGTGAAGGCCTCAGAGTTTGTTAGAGAACATTAGTGAACAAACAATGTTCCTTGGGCATAATGAAGCCCAAGGAACACACCAGACAGGGCCAGGGATAAAGTTGTGGAGAGGTTTTAAAGCAGGGTAGGTTATAAAAATTATCCAATGCTTTGAACATCTCACGGAAGCACTGTTCAATTCCAACATCGAAAATGGAAAGAGTATGGCACAACTGCAAATCTACCAAGACAAGGCCGTCTCTGACAGGCCGGGCTAAAGGAGAGCATTGATCAAGAAGCAGCATGAGGCCCATGGTAACTCTGGAGGAGCTGCAGAGATCCACAGCTCAGGTGGGAGAATCTGTCCACAGGACAACTGTTAGTCGTGCACTCCACAAATCGGGCAGTTGGAAAGTGGCAAGAGAAAGCCATTGTTGAAACAAAGCCATAAAAAGTCCCTTTTGCTGTTTGCCACAAGCCATGTGGGGGACACAGCAAACATGTGGTGGAAGGTGCTCTGGTCTGATGAGACCAAAATTGAATTTTTTTGGCCTAAATGCAAAACGCTATATGTGGCGGAAAACGAACACTGCACATCACCCTGAACACACCATCCCCACTGTGAAACATGGTGGTGGGCAGCATCTTTGCTGTGGGGATGCTTTCTTCAGCAGTGACCAGGGAAGCTGGTCAGAGTTTGATGGGAAGATGGATGGAGCCAAATACAGGACAATCTTGGAAGAAAACCTGTTTAGAGTCTGCAAAAGACTTGAGACTGGGGGCAGAGGTTTCACTTAAGCAGTACAACGACCCCTAAGCATAGAGCCATGAGCTACAATGGAATGGTTTAGATCATAGCATTATTCATGTGTTAAAATGGTCCAGTCAAAGTCCAGACCTAAATCCAATTGAGAAATCTCTGGTAAGACTTGAAAATTTGCTGTTCACAGATGCTCTCCATCCAATCAGACTGTGCTTGAGCTATTTTGCAAAGAAGAATGAGCAAAAATTTCAGTCTCTAGATGTGCAAAGCTGGTAGAGACATACCCCCAAAAGAACTTGTAGCTGTAATTGCAGCGAAAGGTGGTTTCTAAAAGTATTGACTGATGGGGCTGAATACTTCTGCACGCCACACTTTTCAGTTTTTTATTTGTAATAAAATTTGGAAACCATGTATCATTTTCCTTCCCACTTCACAATTTATCCACCACTTTTGTGTTGGTCTATCAAATAAAATCCCAATAAAACTTACATTTACATTGTGGTTGTAACGTGACAAAATGTGGAAAAAGTTCAAGGGTATGAATACTTTTGCAAGCCACTGTACAATGCATGGGAAATAATGTTCCCAACGATGTGGGAGTCCAGAACCAGGAACCACAGTTTAACAATAACGAGTAGGCCATTTAGAAATTGAAATGAGGAAAAACTTTTTTTCACACAGTTGTAATTTGTGGAATTCTCTGCCTCAGAAGGCAGTGGGCCGATTCACTCGGGATGCATTCAAAAAAGAGTTAGATAGAGCTCATATAGCCCTGCCCCACTGTACAGTTCATTCAAAGAGTTCTTCTCCCAAGTTTGCCCTGATTCGAACTCGGGTGGATTTAACGGAATGCCGCCGCCTCGTTCGTCGGTTACTACTCTCGTTCTCTTGTGGACATTTTTCAACATGTTGAAAAATCTTCACTAGTCTTCCCGAGCTTACCTGCCGTTAGCGAGTCTTCCCCGCATTTACCTGCCGTTAGCGTTACGAGCCGCTAAAATACGTCCCTGAGCTCTTGACGTACCCACTACGTTAATTCCCCGGCTTACGAGTTCGATTTTTTTAAAAAACTCGGGTGAGCTCTTGAATGAACTTGCAATCGTGGGGGGCAGAGCCATTAGGCCTAGCGGAATCAAGGGGTTACGGGGGAAAAGGCAGGAACGAGGTACTGATTGTGGATGATCAGCCATGATCACATTGAATGGTGGTGCTGGCTCCTGCACCTATTGTCTATGTATCTATGTAGGGATTGGAGGGATTTTAGTTAGCTAAAAATTTGCTGGAGCTTTTTCATAGGACATGTTGAGTAGTGAAATTGAAAGAGTCAATTTTGGCCGAGAAAATTAACAATAAACCTGTTTGAAAATTACGAGTGGTTGGGAAAGATTTCAGATGCCGAGGGATTCTGGATGAACTCGTTCATGATTTGCAAAAGATTAGTATGCAGGTAGTGTGCAAAAAAAAACAAAACTATCGCTTATTAGAATTGAATACAATAAAGGGAGTTTATGCTTTAGTTATAAAGGATGTTGTTGAGACCACATTGGAGAGCTGCGTACAATATTAATTTATTTGGTTAAAGGGTGTAGATTGGAAGATAACCTACTGCTGCACTCTAATTGTACTTGATTGTATTCATGTATTGTATTATCTGATTTGATTGCATAGCATGCAAAACAAAGCTACGGAGTACACATTGTCACTACACAGTCAATAATAAACCTACAGATAAACGATTAATAACTGAAATGAGATTTCTGATTTACAGTGGTCGGCGCGGACCCGGTGGGCCTGTTTCCGTGCTGTATCGCTAAACTAAAGGTCAGACAAGTTCAGTTTATAACGACCACAGTTTAGAAGAACAAGGGTGATTTGATTGCCTAAATTAAGATCCACAGCAGGGTGAACATATGGAGGATGTTTGGAACAAGAAATTTCTGTTGCACATAAAGGTAATTTTAAGGTCACGATGAAGCACCTTTTTTTACCGAGGTTCTGTTGGAGGAACCTACTTCCTCAAAGGACAGTGGAGGAAAAGTGAATCCTATTGGGGCAAAAATAGTGAGATTATTGACAAACCAGGCTACTAGGGCTAAACAGCACACGGAATTAAGGTTAGCGTCACATCAGCAACTATCGGATTACGCGGTAGAACAGGTTTGTGGGGCCAAGCGGATTCCACCTGCCGCTCATTTGTAGGCAAATAATTGATTTAAATTTTAAAGGAAAGTTGCAAGCTCGTGAAAAAAAAATAATAGGTTGCTGGGCACGACTCCGCTCTCTTTTTTCTCTGGAAGCTTTTTAAAAAATGTCAAAATAGACTTTATTCACGTAATAAATATATACATGAACCGTGCGGGAAAAAAAACATCCGACATTTTTGGAGACTGTACAAACAGTTCAGTAACAGTCTATATACATTTCCCAAATCTGTCCCCCACCCGTGCCACTCATGTGGCCCCCCTGGCGTGGGATACCTTCCCATATTTTGAGGGGGCGTCTCCATGACCATACCGTGCCCAGCGTGGCCACTTGTTAGACATAGAAACATAGAAAATAGGTGCATGAGGAGGCCATTCAGCCTTCGAGTTAGCACCCGCCATTCATTGTGATCATGGCTGATTTGTCCGCTATCAATAACCCTTGCCTGCCTTCTCCCCATATCCCTCGACTCCACTAGCCCCTAGAGCTCTATCCCAACTCTCAAATCCATCCAGTGATTTTGGCCTCCACTGCCCTCTGTGGCAGGGAAATTCCATAAATTCACAACTCTCTGGGTAAAAAAAATGTTTCTCACCTCAAGTCATAAATGACCTCCCCTTTATTCTAAGACTGTGGCCCCTGGTTCTGGACTCACCCAACATTGGGAACATTTTTCCTGCATCTAGCTAGTCCAGTCCTTTTATAATTGTATATGTTCCTATAAGAACCCCCCCCCCCCCCCATCCTTCTAAACTCCAGTGAATACAAGCCTAGTCTTTTCAATCGTTCCTCATATGACAGTCCCGCCATCCCAGGATCAGTCTCGTGAACCTACGCTGCACTGCCTCAATCACGCCGACAGTGCACGACTGTCTCCCCCAGACCCCGGCCGGCACCGCTGCCTAATGCAGCACTGACACACTGATCTGTTTTTGCAGTCGATGCCTACTATGTTCGTCTGAAGAAGGGTTCTCGACCCGAAACGTCGCCTATCTCCTTCGCTCCTTAGATGCTGCTGCACCCGCTGAGTTTCTCCAGCTTTTTGTGTAACCCTCGATTCTCCAGCATCTGCAGTTCCTTCTTTAACACTTTGTCTACTATGTTCTGTTGTGTGCTGAAGCAAAGCAAGGATTTCATTGCCCCATCAGGGATACATGACAATAAACTCACTTGAGCAAAGGGCTCCTCCTCGTTCACACGTGTCAGCGTCATCGCGGCCTCACGCCCGCCCTGCGGAGCTGACGTGCGGAAATCGCGACGGCGCTGCCGCTGCTGCAGCTGCAAAGTGCGCGGCGGAGAGTCGGGCCGGCGACGACAGGGGGAGGAGGAGGAGGAGGAGTGGGGTGAGCGGCGCTGCGCGGCGCGGCGTTGTGTTGTGGGGCCGCGGCCTCTGGGTGAGTAGCGAACCCTGATCACATCGGGGCCGCGCAGCCTCCCTCCCTCCCTCCCTCCCATTGTTCGCCCATAAACACCGCGCCCAGCGCTCGCGCATTGTTGCCGCCGCTCCGCTCGCGGGGGGCCGCCGCCGCGTTCCAGTCGAGCGCGGTCTGGAGCTCAGCTCCGCTCCCACCTTGCACCCGAGCGACGGGCAGTCAGCAGCATTGCAGGCTGCCCTCCTCCTCCTCCTCCACCACTCTCCCCTCCTTCCCTTCTCGATTGAACGGAAGCCTTTTCTTATCCAAGTTAGTGTCAGCCTCTGATATTCACATCGCTCCAGCAGGTCTGGCGAATTCGTATGTCGTTGAAACCATTCTTCGACCAAAAGGAACCGAACATGTTACCCGGCTTCGTAAACCTCTTGGCCGTGGCCCTCAGTTGAAACACTGCCAGTGTTCTGTTGCTATGTTCTTATAGTCCATTTTCGAGCATTCGTTGTTAATTAAAAGTTCCCCAGCGCCCACAGATGCCTCCATTCTGCAATACTGTAAGCATGTTGTTGTTTTACCCCAGAGTCGCATCTACATCTGTTTTAGCGATATCAACTTCCTAACAAGTGGTTCCGATCTGTTTATCTTTTTCCTCAACATGGTTTAGCAACAGGGCACTTCTCATTGGCCTGTTCATAGTGATGCTTCAGATTTAAATGTTTAGGCACCCCCCCCCCCAAAAAAAAATTGGGTTACATTCTAATCACCGGTGTTACCTATGTTAATGAAAGATTATCAATCACATTGTCACTCGGTGTAATGGTTCCATCAACACATTTCCCTGTCCCTTCTAACAATCAAATGATGCTGTTCTGTCCATGGACCCTCTAATTGACCTCAATCAACTCCCTCCCATTTCTTATCCATGCATTAGAAATGCAACATTTGCCACCACATAAACAGTCTTTGTAGATAAAACATTAGCACTGTACGTGTGTTTTTTTTTTACAATACCATTCTTTTTGTCCGCTCATTGTTTTGTTAAACTCCTGTGCTTTAAAATTCTGCAAATTTTGCATTACGCTCATTCCTTGTTATTACCTAAGCTCCCTCCTTTAACTGCTACTGAACTTAAGCAAATTTCTTACATTTCAAAGTTTTCCCTGCTCCTGAATACAATTACTCTTGTTTCTCCACAGATGCTGCCTGGTCTACTAAGTGTTTCCAGCAATTTTTTTTTTGTCTGTTCTCGTACTTTTCTGGTTGGTTTTATTTAGCCATTGTTTTTGGAAACATTGGCAAGAGGGAAAAATGTTTAGACGTTCCCATTCATTTTATGGATTTTTTTGGAGACCACAAAATCCTTTCTTAAACCTCTCAAGTCTTTGTCCATTAATTTTTGGGTGCTAGACCATGAGATTGTAGTGAATTTAGAATTTTTAAATTCATCCTCTGCATCTCGCATAATGCACCGTCAACCTCTTGCTCTCACTCAATCTGTTAGCTCTTCACTTTGGACTTGAAAGTATTCACAGTTGCTGTTAAAGGATTCATCATGGACGAGGTTTTGGGAGAAAAGATTTGTGGGTGTTGAAATCTTGCTTGCTTTCTGTCATTTAAAATACCAAAAATAGAAATCTAGTATGTGGATAGGTATTAGGAAATTTATTAATTTAAGATAGATTAATAAAGAAGGATTTGAACAAAATCACATAGGATGACCAGATACTTGATTGCTTTGTTTGCCCATTTGAGTTAAATATGGCTGAAGGTATTGATATTTAAACCTTAATCCATCCCTAGTTCCTATTTGTTGTTATCGTTCCAAATAAAGAAACTTTACAATTTCAAATTATCGAGACATAGGTTTTTCCGTTTATCCACGCAACCCTGTAGCACACCACACATTTTTTGCATTTTTGTTGTTTCACTCGACCCATCTTTTCTTTCCCTTCCTGTCTTCGAACTCCCTTGCATGCCTACACTACCACAGTGATGCTGCTAATGCCGTTGAACTTCTGGGCTTGAAGCTTATTTAGGTCTGGTGTCTAGGTAGTTGGAGATCAGGGAGGCCCACCAGCATGGAAACAGTGTTGGGTCCCAGTTAGTTCTTTTGAGTGCTTGCGTAAGTGTTTAGAACTTAAGAGTCTTGTGAACTATGCAGTTGTGAACTATCCCGCTTATCAGGGCCATGCCGGCCAGAACTTGTCATTCTTGGTCTCGTCCATTTTATATGGAATTTGGCCCATATCCCTAAACTTTCTTATCTATATCTATGCCAAATGTCCTTTGGAGGTCTTAATTGTATTCATTTTTTCCATCTATTTTCCTCATTCCCCCATCCCAAATGAACGATCAAGGAGCCCTCCTATAAGATTTTGATCAGAGCCCCTCCTTTTCTCTGTGGATCTTATGACATGCCTGTTATTACTTTTTTAAAGGTTGCCCTATTTTTCCCAAAATTGAATCAAGGATGATTAATTTGCGATAACCAGTTCTTTTCACGGCGCTCATTTGAAATGTGGGGGGGAAAACGAGTAGTGAGCCATGTTGCCTGTGCTGTAATTTGTGCACTTGTTGCCTGCAGAAGCAGTTACACATTTGGCCTTGAGAACTTTTTGCGAAAGTTCTCAAGGCAAAAAGAGAAGAGACTCAAATAGTCAAAAATCCCAAGCTAGGGCCAGAAAAAATCATTTAATACAGGTCTTTTCAGATTCAGATTGTCTTGTCAGAATATCAGACCAGAAGCAAGTTTGTAATTTTTATACAATTTTGATTGGTCCCAAATGTATATTTATTGGGAGTTTTGTTTTGCAAGGGAAGCTTTACTTTAGTTAATAGACTTTTCAAGTAATTAGTTATTTAATGTGCCTTACTTGCTGTATCAAAAGAGTAGAATTTCTAGGACCATGGCATGAATTTTGATTGTTAATTAACTCAAAAATTGTTCCTAAATGTATATAACAACATGGATCTCAATTTCATATAAATTTTTAATAACCAATAATGTATGTTTGAATTCTGAGACATTATCAAGATGAATAACAGTTGTTTGTATAGTTTCAATTCTTTGTGCAGCATGGCTGAGGGCAAAAAAAGCCCTTACATAATTTACAGCTTTTGTAGTTTTGCTTGGTTTGTTCATTTTTGTTCAGTTTAATTGTAGCTTGTCCGTTATGAAGGAGACATATTTATTGCTTTTACAGTGGAAGGAACATTCATGTTGTCAAATTTAATTGTGAATGCAATTGAGTGGGGATGGGGGAAAAGGAAGCTGTTTCATTGTTTTTTTCCTTCCAAATTTGAATCGCCTTTGATTTAAATTGACCATGGTTGTCCAGGCACCTCAGTTGTGATGTGTTAATCATTAAAGTAGTCACGCACACAGAATCGTCTTACCCTATTTTCATTCAAAATATTCTCATCGCTTCAATTTCTGTCTCAATTGATCTTGCTGTCAATTGTCGACATGCACCCATTTATGTAAACCATAATTTTTGTAAATTGATTGTTCACTCTCCTTATTCCTTAGCAGGTTAATCACCATGTCCTGCACCATGATCTCCAGTATTTTCTTGGCCCATCTGTTGTTAACAACAACAACCTTAAAATATCATTTTTTCAGAAGTGAATCGTCTCACTGCTATGTGTCTTTAAAGTCTTAATTGTACTGCCATTCTTCCCAATATCAGTGTTGTTAGATGGCTTGCATGGCATACAGTACTAAATGAATAAAACATTTTCTTGAAGCTCGACCCTCTCTCAACTGGAGAGCCCAACTTGGGCTCCACCAGCAATTGGGGGAGCAGTCTGAATATACCTATATACTATCTACCTCATTGGAGACCCTCGAAAACTATCTTTGATCGAACTTTACTGGCTTTATCTTGCACTAAAACGTTTATTCCCTTTTATGAATGCATCTATATGTGGATGGTTCAATTGTAATCATGTATTGTTTTTCCACTTTAGCACGCACAAAAGCTTTTCACTGTACCTCGCTACACGTAACTATAAACTCAACTCAACATAGGTGTTATATTCACTAATCAGTAAATTATATTTATTTTCTGAGAAACTGGCATTTTCTCTGCACAATTCTGAGATCATATAATTTTCAGAACTAACATTGTACAACACCACCCCTTGATTTACCCAACAAGACTCTTATCCTTCGTTTCAAAGCCCTCCTTTTCTGCCGTTAATCTTTAGTGCTGCAAAATGCTTGCTGCTCTTATCCTAACTTCCATCGAAGTCCCATTTGCAACTTAAGTGTACTAACCGATATTTAGTTTTGACCATCGCATGCTTATTGAGGACTACTGTATCAATACTTTTTTAGATAAGCTTTGTAAAAAACTTTGCAATGTAATGCTACAATTGCAACTTGTTGATGATATCCACAGAAACTTCTGCTGCCTCCTAGTTTCTCATTTCATGTTGGATTTTATAATGTCCTTTTCATGCTCTTCACTATTTGCCAAATGCCCTTGCCGGTCTCAACAGATTTTGGGATATTTCGATTGGCTTCGCCCGGATCCCTTAATTTTTAAACATAGTACAGGCAGCATCAACTCCAGTCTGGCATATCACTTGCATTCCTTCTTTGAACAACAAACATCCTAACTTTGTTTTCTCTCTGTAAAATCTACTTTCCATCCTCTGCAATTATTTTTAACCAGATGTCTGGATTCCCCCCCCCCCAAACTGTTTCAAGAAACACTACCTGAAAATCCACACGTGCCACAGTACTAACTTCCCCGTATTCAGCTGGTCCTTTCTCAAAGTCCTGTTTCCATGCTGCATCTTTCGATCAATTCAAATTATGGTTTGCTTCAATAATACTTTTGAGTTAGAATTCAGAGTCAGAATTAATTCATTTTCAGTTAGTAAACTTAAGTCTTGCCACTGCAATAGTTCTTTTGTGAGGTCATTCAGGCTGTCAGAAGTATCATTTTATATTTGTCATTATATTTCTACAGTGTAGAAAATTGGGATCTTTGGCAGGCATACCATACCGATTTTTTTAACCTTTACACTAATGTCAATTAACTAGATTAGGTCTCTTTGGTATGGATTTCCAGATATCAACGCTATGGTTGTAAATACAAGATTTATATAAGGTTTATTGTAGATAATCCCCCTTTTGAAAAGTTCATGATTGTATTCTTGAGGTTTCAAACTATTCTGTGGAGTGTTTTAGTATTTGATTATTGTTCTTGCGCCTGAAGAAAATCTTGCCATACAGAATTCTCATTACATTCCAGGGTTTTAAAATTTTAGTTTGGAGATACAGTGCGGAAAACAGGCACTTAGCCCACCGAGTCCGCACCGACATTTGATCCCCCGCACACTAACACAATCTTACATACTAGGGGACAATTTTACATTTATACCAAGCAATTTAACCTCCAAACAGTTTGTCTGGCGCGTGGGGGGCGGGGGGGGGGAACAGAAGATCTCGGAGAAAACCCACGCAGGTCACGGGGGTGAGAAGGGGGGAAACGTTACAAACGCCGTACAGACAAGCACCATCATCAGGATTGAACTGGGTCTCTGGCGCCGTATGGCAGTAGTAGTTCTACCGCTATGCCACCGTGCATGCATGATAAAGTTGGATATTAAAATGTACTCTGAAGGAATGTCTGTTCAAGAATTACTTTTTTTTTTAAAACCAGTGGGTGCATGTGGGACTTGGGTATTATATGTTATTTTCATTAAACCTGTTGGGGGGAGGGGGGGGAGAAAACAATGTAGTTTCTTGAAATTTTGGAATGCAGGCTGGTGGGGTGTTACATTATCTTATGTTTGGCTTCTGTAATAAATAAGGTTGATATTAAAAGAATTTACTCTTGTCCACGTGCTTTGCTATTCATGAAGGATTTCAGTGTTGCAATTCTTTACAGAAGCAGTACAACCTTTGAAACTGTAGAAACAGATGAACTGCAGATGTTAGCTTATACAAAGATAGATGCAAAGTGCTGGAGTAACTCAGCGGGTGAGGCAGAATCTCTGGGAGAAAAAGGATAGGTGAAGTTACTGGTTGGGATCTTTTTTTTTTTAGACCCTCGACTTTGATTGAAACTGCTGTCCCAATAACACCATTATTTCACCTTTAACCCTCTAAATAAAATAAAACTAAAGTTCAAAAGAAGTTGTCAAATTTTGTACAGGACTGAAATTGTGTTTTTCCCAGTCTTCAAATGATGACTAAAAGATCATGGATTCGAGTCCTTGCCACTAAACTAATGGGGAGCACTGTTATATTTTGGTATCTTTTTAACTTCTGTAGCAATGTCAATCTGTTGACATGTAAGAAGACAATTTATTTTAAATATAAAATGAAGGTACAGTGTTGGAGGCAAACTGGAATTTGTATAGCTGATTGGAAAAAAATAGAATATTAAAAGTTTTACTTTTTGTTATCTACATTGCCATAAGCTACAAATGGGAAGTATTGGGCATTTAATTTAACTTCCCTTGAAACTGTAGATCTCAAAATGCTCTTCTGCAAGTTTGTTTTCCTGGTATATGAAAAAAAATTAGAAACTATGAAATGTATTTCCAAATACTTCCATCAGACTGTATTCTCATGATAACCCCATAATCCCGTTCCAAAAAAATTCCATTTATTTTTTAAAATTATGCACTTCGGTGTATTAAAGTAGGAGTTGTTGATAGAATTATATCCATCTAGTGCCTATAACCAGTTCTGCCCTTCTAGTTTCTAACACATAGCATTGAATACTTCCCATCATAGGTAGTGACCTGAACCAAATATTGTTTTATACCTTCAAAACTGCATGTGTTCATTTGTGAAATGACCTAATCTCTTTCTAATCACACTATTTCCTGGAAAGAAAGAGAAACAGGATTTCTCTAATTCCTTGTGGTCCCGTGCGATTTCATTGAGGAAGTTGTTTGCGTTTGTTTATCTCTTAACAGTGTTGCATTGCTGATACAAAGCCTGTGTTCTTACTTTTAGGATGGCTAGCTGTGGGGATGTTGATCATGCATCAAACATGATTCCAGGCGGAAAGAAGTTAAGTGACTCCTGCTCAAGCACAACACCAACCCTGACTGTACCAGAATGTGCTATCTGCTTCAGACTTTGTGTTCATCCTGTTAAATTACCATGCAAAAACATATCTTCTGTTTCCTGTGTGTAAAAGGCGCATCTGGCTAAGCAGCACGGTGTGCTCTTTGTCGACAGGAAATCCCTGAAGAGTTCTGGACAAGCCAGCTTTGTTGTCCCCGGAAGAGTTGAAAGCGGCAAAAGCCGTGCAATGGGGAGTACGCTTGGTATTACGAAGGCACGACGGCTGGTGGCAGTATGATGAACGTACAAAGCACAGAGCTTGAAGATGCTTCATATAAAGGGCAAGAAGACAATTGAAATGTTGATAGCTGGATATTTTGTTATGTTGCAGACTTGAGAACATGATACAGTTCAGACGTAATGAGCACCAGCCGCCGTAGGAAAATGAAGCGAGACATATCAGATATTCCCAAGAAGGGAGTAGCAGGTCTCCGGTTAGACTGTGACTCCAACTCATTAACTTCGGAAAGAGAAAACTCTGCAGATGGAGCTGATAGCATAGCTGGTGGAGGATCTGCATCAGCATTACCACAGTCCTCTGTTTTCCATGAGGCTCTCAGTTAGGCAGGCAAACTTCCTAGCTGATCAGCCAGTAAGTCCACTAACACCTTCCCCAGATGTCAATGTGTTGCTCGTGAACTCTCTCACTCAGTTGCAGCTCAGTAGCCATGGGATGAGCAGAATCGCAGAGGAGAGGGGGAAGAGCGGAGTGCAGTTGGAGTGTCATATGATATAATACGGAGTCTGCCACTAGCCACTGACACGGAGGATGAGAATATCGGCCTGCTACAGGAAACTACAGCCAAACACCCTCGGTGGGCAAAATACTAATTTCTCCAAACGCTGAGCGAGAAAATGAGATAGCAGGAGGCGAGCTTTCTCCAGAAGGAGCATCTAGCAGTGGTATCAGAGCCAGAGAGCAGCATCCTGATGGACAGTGCACTGTAACAGAAGTCTAGACCTTGCTGACTTCATTTCTTAAAAAAGAACAAAACAAAATCACAAGAGATTAAAGGCGACTGAGGGAATGTGGAATTTCTCGACCGGAATTGCACTCAGATTTAAATTTAAACCAGAACTAAAATTTCATTTACATAATTTTGGCATGACTGCCATTTTTTCCTTTGCAATTCATAGGTTTCTTTAATGTAGAAATTGCACGTTATGTGTGGTAACATTAATTTTACTTTGTGCTTTAATATTGTGTTGAATTTCAAAATGACTCGCTCCATTTGCATGTGGTGTGTTAAACGTGACATCTGAGCTCATTGCAAACACCAGTTGTGCTGGAGGCCTTTCATTCTCCTTTATAAAATGTAAAATGCCTCTTGTGAATAAAAGTAATTTTCTTGTAAGAGTCAACTGGTTTTATCGGACAAAGGAATTATGGGTTTTCTCCCATGTGGCCAAACCATGAATTTTCATTTTTGTTTTGTTTGGTTAATTTATTAGTGCATTACTGCAATTCCCTTTCAATAGTATTGTAGTTGAGGCTGGTAATAGCTGTACAAGTAACACTACGTACATGTTGACAAACGGTGAAGTGTTAGACACGTAGAAATAGTTGAGTTCAAATTTACAATATTCTGACAACAGTAACAGTCAAATAAAGCTCAAGGTTTTTTTTAACTTGTCTTCACGTGGTTTTCTGCTTTGTACACATTTTTAAACGAAAACAGCAACTTAATTATGAATCGGCAAAGGACATACTGCTATAATGCCATGTTTTCTCTCTAACTGTTATTTGATTTTGATGCGGAGATTATAACTGATTTGTTACAGGATTGGTATATCAGAAATTAATGTTTTTATGATATTTTCCTCAGGCTGCACCCCAGGAAAAAGAATCCAATGTTGCAGATTTACAGATGGCTTAAGCTCTTGATTTGATATCCACGTATTAAAATTGACAGATTCTACTTCCTACGGTCTGGTCATCTTAACTGAAGCTAATGAGCATGGTTTTCTTCATTGATCAGAACTTTTTTATTGGAGTTAATCAGTGGGTAAATAATAAATATGCTGCAAGGCAGAATTAAGCTCAGAACAATGGGTTTGATGTCGGGTCAGTCTCTCGATTCATTAAGTTGTTGGGTCGGTTGGAAAGATAGGAATTGAATGGGATAGATAAGGTGGATTTGTGGAATCAGAATTAACAGCTTGGAAGTTTCTGATAGAAGGTAAATCCCCGATGTGTCGGAGCCTACTGTATCCATGAATGGTCCCTGTCACCAGGTAACAAAAAACAAATTAGTTTAGCATTGCAAATAGGAAAGGTGAGAAATCATTGGGAATGCACTGCATACACCTAACAAGATAATATCTAATTGGATTTTTAAGTCGATTGAATCAGGGACTCCATCAACATTATCATCATTGAGTTGCAAAGTTGTGCTGCACAAGATTCTTCCACAAAATGCAGCTCTTTTTTTGAGTGGAAATATACCCTATTGACAAGTGGGCTGGGGGAGATATTAGAGAAATAGTTACAGCTGAGAGGTCACCAATACTGCAGGGGTTGCTGCGAAGACTGTTGCTCTTATTCTAGGGTGTTGGTCAGAAATTTATGGATGACAGATCTGTAGGTGATGGGTGATCTCATGGTTTGAAATATTGGGCTGTGAATTGGAAAATTATGAGTAAAGAATTCTAGATGTTTAGTTTAGAGATACAGCATGGAAACGGGCCCTTCGGCCAAGGCAGGCTATAGATCATCCGTCCACACGAGTTCTGTTATCTCACTTTCTCATCCATTCCTTGCACATTAGTGGCAATTTTTAAATATAGAAGTCAATCAACCTACAAATGCACATGGCTTTGGCATGTGGGAGGAACCAGGGTGAGTGCAAACTCCACTTTGACAGCACCCAGGGTTGGAATCAAATACAGGTCTCTGGTGCCAAGAGGCAGTAGCTCTACCAGCTGGCAGAGCCATTGGTGATGTGGCCAGTGTAATTAAATGGGGCATGTCAGAGATCAGTTTTGGCTTCGACTGTGCCTTTTAGAAGTTGAGAAGTAGTTACCTAGGGAGCTATGGACCTGGAACAGGCTGTTATCATCTGTAGTGAATCAACATCTGCTGAAGTTTATCATGCAAAATTTTAACTTTTTTCTTACAAGCAAACATTGCCTCTTAAAAGTGAAAACCTCCTGTGCCAGGGTGGGCTTGACCACTTCCAGGTGATTGAAACAAATGTTTCTACACTTGTGAACAAAGGCTCCTCTAGTATCTTTGCTTGTGACATTAACAAATTTTCTCCACGGATGCTACGGATCTGAGTATTTCCAGTGGTTACCTGTTTTTATCTTTTGCCTAATTCCCTCAGAATATATGGAAATTTGTTTTCCCCTCATCTTTTGTAATTAAGAATCAGAGAAAAGTTAAATTTGAGTTTAACACTTACACCCTGAACTAATGCACTTTGCCCAATGTACATTATCTGCAATTATCAACACTGCAACTAGTCTTGTAACATTCCAATTAATGTTAAGGATCAAAATGCTGGAACTTTTCACTGTCATCAGAGAGACTGCACTGGTTCAAGGTAGCAGTTTCTTAGCTAGTTTTATTTTGATAAGGATGTGGTGGAAAAAGGCAAGAAATCTACATCCCCAAATGGAAAAAAAATAATTGTAGAAAGGTGATAAAAAAAATAAAATCATTTGCTGTTTGATTTAATGTTGATTTTTAGAGCTGCAGCTTGGAAATATAATGGAGTTTAGTGGGGTTGACATTTGTGTACGAAAAACTTTCTGCCTACAAATGCGAACTCTTCCCCCCCCCCCCCCTACGTATTCTCTTACACATCCCTGTCAACTCCAACCTGATCAAAGTCAAAAGAGTTTATTGTCATGTGTCCCTGACAGGACAATGAAATTCTTTCTTTGCACAGCACAACAGAACATAGCAGGCATACTCCTGATACTCCTACTACCCACTTACACAATAGGTAGTTAATAACCATCAACTTCACTTTGCTTTTATGTTAAGAGCTCATTTACCCAATTTATCTATCAGTACAAGAGTTGGGACGTTATGTTACAGCTGTACAAAATGTAACACTACACTTGCAGTAATTTTGTGCTGTTCTAGTTACTACGTAATAGGAAGGATGTGATTAAGCTGCAAAGGACATCAAAAGAAAAAGGAGGTTGTCTATAGTGGGTGGCTTGAGTTATAAGGAGAGATTGGCTAGGCTAAGACTCTGCAGCGAAGAAGACTGTCCCTCATGATTTTGTAGACTAATTGATATCTATAAAATTATGATGGGCATATGAGGTAGATGGCCACAGTCTTTTTCCCAGGGCAGGTAAATCAAAAACTAGAGGGACTAGTTTACAGTGAGAGTGAATATTTTTAAAGGGGATCAGAGCAATTTTTAAATAAAGATTGAGCTGCCTGAGGGTAGAACCATGTGCAATTACAATATTTAAAAATACATTTCAACAGGTACACGAATAGGAAAGGTTTAGAGGGATATGGGCCAAACATAGGCACTTGATTGACATGGACAAGTTTGGCTGAAAGGGTTGTTTCTGCGCTGTATGACTATAAACCAGATTAAATCTTAAAGGCCACAGTAAGATTGTACAAACTTCACCCAGAAGACATGCAAAAACCAAGAGCTGTCAAAAGGTCAAGCAATGCAAATCAACCTAGAAGTTGATTCTAATTTTTGACCAAACAAAATGACTGAGATACAAAATCTTGACATCATCAAATAAGATCCTCATCTACTGCATCCGCTGCTCCAGATGCCAGCTGATCTATATCAGTGAGACCAAGCAGAGGCTTGGCGATCGTTTCGCCGAACACCTCCGCTCGGTCCGCAATAACCAACCCGACCTCCTGGTGGCTCAGCACTTAAAACTCCCCCTCCCATTCCGTATCCGACCTCTCGGTCCTGGGCCTCCTCCACAGCCAGAGTGAACAACACCGCAAGTTGGAGGAACAGCACCTCATATTCCGCTTGGGGAGTCTGCATCCTCTGGGCTTGAACATTGAGTTTTCTCAATTCTGTTAACCCTTGCTGTCTCCTCCCCTTCCCACCTCTCCCGCAGCCCTCGGGCCCTGGCATTCCCTCTCTCTCTATCTCTCCCCCACCCAAGTCACACTAGCTTCTCATTTTCACACTACAAACAGCTTACAATGGCCTGTTTCCTTTATCATCGATACTTTTTTGCATATCTTTCATTCATTGTTCTTTATCCCTCCACATCACTGTCTATATTTCGCATTTCCCTGATCCCTAACCAGTCTGAAGAAGGGTCTTGACCCGAAACGTCGCCCATTTTCTTTGCTCCTTAGATGCTGCTGCACCCGCTGAGTTTCTCCAGCCTTTTGTGTACCCTTGATTCTCCAGCATCTGCAGTTCCTTCTTTAACAAATAAACTAAGAATACTGCTTATGAATTTTTTTTTTTTACTGTTTTCAATAAAGTGTCAAAAATACAATCTTTGCACAGGTTTTCATGTTAAATGTGCCAATATACAAAGGAAAGCTGGAATCAGCATTTAGGAATACATTAAAAAAATATATCAATATAAATACTTAAGCTCTAAATTATTTTCTGCTATTCTGCAAAGAGTAGGAGTAAACGGGTCCTTTTCAGAATGGCAAGCAATGACTAGTGGGGTACCGTAAGGCTCAGTGCTGGGACCCCAGATATTTACAATATATATTAATGATCTAGATGAGGGAATTGAATGCAACATCTCCAAGTTTGCGGATGACACGAAGCTGGGGGGCAGTGTTAGCTGTGAGGAGGATGCTAGGAGGCTGCAAGGTGACTTGGATAGGTTGGGTGAGTGGGCAAATGCATGGAATATGCAGTATAATGTGGATAAATGTGAGGTTGTCCACTTTGGTGGCAAAAACAGGAAAATAGACTTATTATCTGAATGGTGGCCGATTAGGAAAAGGGGAGATGCAACGAGACCTGGGTGTCATGGTACACCAGTCATTGAAAGTAGGCATACAGGTGCAGCAGGCAGTGAAGAAAGTGAATGGTATGTTGGCATTCATAGCAAAAGGATTTGAGTACAAGAGCAGGGAGGTTCTACTGCAGTTGTACAGGGTCTTGGTGAGGCCACACCTGGAGTATTGCATACAGTTTTGGTCTCCTAATCTACGGAAAGACAGTCTTGCATACCTGCCAACCATTCCGATTTGGGCGGAATTCTTCCGATTTTTCCATCCCAATTCCGAATTCCGATTTTTTTTCCTCAATATTCCGAAAAAAATTGGAATTCGGAATTGGGATGGAAGCGACCCATGGCGGCGGCGGCGAGGAGACAGCGAGAGAGCGCACCGCGCCTGCGCCGCTTATGGGGGCACGCACGGGTGTACGTCAGCACGCAGCCGCATGACCCCGCCCCGCCACGGTGGCGTTCGGCGTCACTTGCCCCCCCCCTTGCACTGACGTCACTTTCCCGCCCCTTACTGACGTCACGTACCCCGCCCCTTACTGACGTCACGTACCCCGCCCCTTACTGACGTCACGTGCCCCGCCCTCACTGACGTCAGACTAATAGGATTCCGATTTTTCATTCTCACAAGTTGGCAGGTATGGTCTTGCCATAGAAGGAGTACAAAGAAGGTTCACCAGACTGATTCCTGGGATGGCAGGACTTCCATATGAAGAAAGACTGGATAGACTCGGCTTGTACTCGCTGGAATTTAGAAGATTGAGGGGGGATCTTATAGAGGCTTACAAAATTCTTAAGGGGTTCAACAGGCTAGATGCAGGAAGATTGTTCCCGATTTTGGGGAAGTCTTTTAGGACCGAGATGAGAAAATCATTTTTCCCACAGAGAGTGGTGAATCTGTGGAATTCTCTGCCACAGAAGGTAGTTGAGGCCAGTTCATTGGCTATATTTAAGAGGGGGTTAGATGTGGCCCTTGTGGCTAAAGGGATCAGGGGGTATGGAGAGAAGGCAGGTACAGGATACCGAATTGGATGATCAACCATGATCATATTGAATGGCGGTGCAGGCTCGAAGGGCCGGATGGCCTACTCCTGCACCTAGTTTCTATGTCCCTTTCAAATCAAATTTCACTACACCAATTGGTGTACGTGACAATAAATGTCCTTTGTCCTTATCGGTTGAATTAGAGGGGTGTGTCCAAGTACTGGTGAATGAGTGATTTAGTTGATCATTTTCTAATTGCATCAGGAATAATTGGATAACTTCCCACATCCTAACTATCATTCAACAGCCCACAGCCTTTGCTACTAATTTCAATTGTGGGAGGAAGTTAGATTTGAAGGAAAGAAAAAGCAAGCAAATTAACTACCAGTGACCATAACTTTAAATCTTCTGATTTAGATTAAGTTTCTATTCCCATCCAATATTTGTTTTCCCTTTTTAAAAAGGATCAGTATTTAATCAATAACACATTTTGTTGGCAATGATGTGGAATAGTTTAGGATGTGTGACACTGCAATCTATTATGTAGTTGAAAAATCTGACTCAAAACAAAAGAGATAACAACGACGTTTCCTAACAAGTACAATTTATTTGAAAACTTTCAGCAAGAATAGTTGCATAAATAAAAATCAGTCTTATTCACCACAATTGACTGTCATTGAGTTTGATCAACAGATACTGTAAATATAACTTATCTAGATTTTGAACATATGTCCATGATCGACTAATGGAGTTGGGGAATGGGGAATCGGAACGAGCAGCAGAATAGATTGCTAGCTGGCTTCAGGACAGAAAGCAAAGTGTGGACATGAAGGACAGCTTTTCAGTGGATGGAGATGGGTAATGGTGTTCCCTGAGATTAATGCTGAAATCACTATTCACAATTTATATTAATGATTCATACTAGAATTTTTTTTTAATCTACATTTGTAGATGTTTCCAAATTGGAGGTACTTAGGATGACTGCAGCAAATAGGAGAAGTGCATTAATAAGCGGAAAAATGAGTTATAGGGAGAATACATTACTTGGCTAACGATGTATAAAGTGAAAACCACATTTCCAAATAGAATTCATCCAGAAAAATACTATGGAGGATAGTTACCTATACAGGTTTAGCCAAAATTGTCCTTAATCATAGCTGGACACAAGTGGGGGAGAGAACAAAGGGATCTCAGAGTTGCGACTTAGATGAAGTGTTCATCAGCTTTGATGAAAGAATTAAAATAATAAAGAAGCCAGGCTAGACCTGTATTAAAACGTAGTTAGATCTTGCTGCCAGATCTGTTGTCCATTCAGTTGTGTAGTTCTGGTTGCCTTAATATTACACGGTTAAAATAGGACTGCGGTGGGTACAACGCCGATTTGAGAATGATTCTAGAAATATACTTCTGGAAAGAACAGACTGCTCATTTTTCTTCATAAAAGACAGCTGAACGGTGACTTGAAAAAGGTATACAAACATTTGGAAAGGGTTTTAAGTGATGTAGAAATACCATTTTCACTTGTTGAAAAGAACATAACTCGAGTCTATAATTGTAAGAATCATCAAGAAATTCAGTAAGAAATCTAGAAGTAACTTCTTTACGCAGTGTGATGAGAATGTTATTGATCTGAGCGAGAGAGTAGTTGATGCGACTCGTGGAGATGTATTTAAGGGAAGGTTGGGTAAGAAGGGAATTTTCATGCAAATCAATGTCAAGCTTATAGATCTAGCTTCCAGTATTACCCTTTAGTTTACCTTACAGAATGCCATAAATCAAGCGTAGAGGAGCGGCAGGGTGCACAACAGTAGAATTGCTGCCTTACAGCGCCAGAGACCCAGATTCAATCCTGACTGGGTACTCTCTGTATGGAGTTTGTACAATCTCGTTCTCCCCGTGACCACGTGGGTTTTCTCCGGGTGTTCCGGTTTCCTCCCACACCCTAAAGATGTACAGGTTTGTAGGTTAATTGGCTTTGGTAAAGATTGTCAATTGTCCCTAGAGTGTGGGATAGTGCTAGCTTATGTGGATCACTAGGTCAGCTGGGACTCGATGGACCAAAGGCCGTGTTTCTGTGCTGTGCTCCTAAACTAAAATCTGTATGATGTTTTAACCATGTTGATTTTTATCCAAACTCATTTTTATTTCTTTGTGCTCTTTAAATTTCTACCATAGTGAAGAGATTCATTTGTAGCCCTGGCAGATGGGTTTGATTACTTGTGTGGCAATCCTTTGTTGTTTATTGCAATATTACTTACATTAGTGTACTCCGTGAGCCCACTCCAACCTTACTCCGTCAACAGAACCTTGCATATGCTTGTCTTATGTTTATCCAGTTTGCCTTAAAAATGGCAATAAATGGATTTTAATGTCCATATTCCACACAGATGCGATGGCTCTGGAGAGGAATTTCACCAAGATGTGGCTAGGGATGGAGCATTTCATTTTATGAGATACTGGAGCAGAGAGGGAACGTAAATGAGGTATATAAAATTACAAAGGCGTATAGAAAACAAAGGATGCCATATCAGAGATAGATAAAGCTAGGATAAGTGATAAGAGTTAGAGGGAATGCGAGGGGAATTGGTTTCATACAGAGAGTGATGAGTATCTGGAATACACTGTCCGATAGATTGGTTGAAGCAGACTCGCTGACAGTATTTAAGGAGTGTCGAGATAACCTTGAATCGCCTAGCTATAGCTGGCTGTGGACCAATGCTGGAAGATGGGATTAATGCACATTGGTCCACACTCATCAGGCCAGTTTCCATGCTGTATGACTAAGATTCTTAAGCCATACTTGAAAAAATGCTGGAAACACTCAGATTGTCAGGAAAAAACAGTTAATGTTTCAAATCAATGACAAATTAGCAATTCTGCTGAAAGAATTTTGAAAGCAGTGAAGTTATGCTAAATTTGTCCCAAGTCTTGGTTAGATCACACTTGGAATAATATATGCAGTTCTGATCACCATATTAAAACATTGCTCTTGAATTCTATATTTTAAATAAGTATTCTTATATTTACTGCCTTTTTCAAACTTCCCTACAAGTGGGAATATTTGTTCTATATCTACTGTTATCAGATCTTTTCAAAACCTCAACATGTTGGCTTTCCTGATAAGCATATCATAATCAATGGTAAGAAAATAGAAAATAGACTACATGCAAAACGAGAGTGAATGATGGAAGAGGGAAAAGACACAGTACAAGAGGCAGCTGGAACAGCTTGATACAACAGTCATAGTCATATGCCAAACTTCAACATTTCTGCAACCATTTGAAATCAGGCATTATCAGCTTCTGATATAATAAAACAGACAAAGAACTTGGTGTCCTTCGAACAGGCATGTAACAAGTTAGGATCCACAAGGATATTCAAGTTAATCTTGTAGCTCGTGCAAATCACTTTTTGGGTGTTCAAGTGAGTAGAATCACAGAATGATTGGAGCATATGAAGACAGCACAATACCCATGTCAGCTAAGTAACTTGAAACAATTTCTGGAGATTGATAATATACATACATCCCAAACATACACTGTATTTGTTATTTGAGTACAATAATCTTTTACCATTATGATGTCAGGTTAGGAGTCAGAATCTCTCATTATATTCTGTTGCAGCACTTTCTAGTGGCTTATCTGAGCAGCAACCCTCTTCCCAGTTCTACCCTCACTTTCCATCTTTCCCTTTGTGCTCCTGCCTACCCCAAATTTCTATCTATCTCATGAGTGGATGTATTCAGTGTTTCTGCACATGCTGCTCTCTGAAGGAGCGAATTAAAAAGATTCACAGCATTCAGTGAATATATTTTATCCTATGACTTAAAGGTCTAGTTTTTCTAAGTAGGGAAAAGGCTAGCAGCATCCAATAAACCAAGTCCTTATAAGAAAGTAAAGACAAAAAAAAATTCTATAAACCTTAATTAAAATCAGAAAATGCTTAATATATACAGCCAGATTTAGATAGATGATCTTTCAACAGTGTAGGCTCTCCCTAAATCTGCTACAACCTTAATTACATCCTGCCAATCTCAAAGCCAGTAGTAAAACATTCTCTGCTCTTCTGGAAATAGTGTTTTCCTGGGATGCGTGTAATTGAATGCAGTTTAATTATGTAGCTATATTATAATGTCCTTATATTTTAATTTTAATGGAGCTGTGTTCCAAATCGAAGAGCCACAGTAAATAACATATCGCAAATGCCAGTACTAGTTTTGTTATTGTTAAAACACAGATATAAAGAGACCAAGTTCACACAATAGCACAATAACTCACTCAGAAGAAATGTACCATAAATGTTCTATGACTACTGTAAATTTTATATTCAGGGATTAAATAAATAATCTAAATCCATACAGTGCCTTGCACATCCTCAGGACATCCCCAAAATAATTTTATAAGCATTGATTATTTTAAATTGGAGCGATGGTTTACAGCAAATTTGGATTTTTTTTTTTTTTAAACCAGAGAGTAAATAAAGTGTAGTTAAAATGTCATTTACTGTCCTAACTTGTATTACGTTTGGTTCATTCATTACCTAATCTAGCTCCCACTTTAAAAAACAAGACCTACCACAATTTGCCACTCCAGCAGATTATTTAGTGTGCACCAGAGATTCTAAATACCCCTCCGAGATGGCCATATGTCTTATATCTATTTGTGTCTCAAAGTTAAATGTTACTTGTTAATAGTCCTCTGCAGCATCCTGGAATGTTTTACAATGTTAGGCACTACATTGATGAGAAATATGGTAAATGTCATGTCACAGTTGATAATGTAAAATAACAATACACTACAATCTATCTTTTTTTAGTCAACAGGTGGATTGGTATGTTAGAAAGTTTGATTTGCCTACTTATGCTTGGTTCTTTGAGCCAAAGCTTTCAGATTAGTGGGTGAGCCCCACAAAGTACCAAATATGATCTTTTCATTTTTCAGTGACTCTTCTTGTGACAGTTCTCTCCCTGATACCACCACATTCTTAATGGCTCTGACAACTTGTGAAGATCCCTTAATGTATTGATTCAGCCAATTCTGAGCTTCTTTCAGGGAACTTTCCTCATCAGAGGATACTAAAATTTCATCAACCAGCCCAATACTCAATCCCAATGCAGGTTCCACATGTTGGGCACTGCTCAACAGTTTAAGAGTATTCCGATATCCAATCAGTTTAATCAGCCTGGTTGCTCCACCCCATCCTGGTACCAATCCCATGAGCTTGTGAACAAAGCAGATATCACTTCCTGAAGTCATGAGTCTGTTAAAACAAAAGCAAACATGAAACATGAGTCAATTGGCTTATGGCAGAGCACCACAACATATAACTGTTTGGTACCAAGAGAATTAAACCAGAAAAAAACATTTAATACTACCGTTACATTTCTGAACTATTTTCCTGCTGATGAGACTACAAGATGCTTTTCTACATTAAAAACATAGCTGTAACCCATACATATCAGCAGCCTGCACCATGATACAAAAGACAACTTTGCTATGAAGCTATTCATTTGATAGAAGTATTATTATATTTAATACAGCTAATCAACCCATCAGTGCTGATAAATGCAGCAAAACAGTAATGTAATAAAGAAAAGTAACTTTATGTGATGTTAATTGAAGGTTAAATGTTCTTTAAAATACCATTGGACTTTTTACATTGATTAAAATCCAGAGGCAAGCCCATGAGTTTCAAGATGCATTTGAAAGAGTGTACAGTACCAGCGAGTTCGGTATGACAACAGCGCATGTGTGAGTTTGCCCAGGTCATGGGTCATTCAGAGTAAACATTCTCACCAAACTGAGCTACTGTGTGTATACTTACGATCGATAATTGTTTTGACCTGCGTTTCATACGTATTTTCCAGTTTTGCTTCTTCGAGGTAAGAAAATACTTCTTTCAAAACTATTAGCTAAGTGCACTTATGGTTCATTTGTACAAAACTACAATAATTTTTGTGGTTTTATTGGCTTTTTCTTGGTCGCTTGCTGGCCTGCTTCAGTGAGTGAGCAAGATTGTGATGAATAACAACCATTTTTTATTGCTTTGTTTGAAGGGGTGGGAGGAGAGAATGAAATGAATGATATCTATAACTATCAATAGATAATATGAAAAGTATTTGTGGGGTTTTCACCTCTTACTATACTAACTCGCCCAAGGGCTGTATGCACATTTGTTGACTTCTAAATGAGTTCTGCATGTACATGCAAGTAAAGTTGTGTAGTACAAAACTTAGTCACTACAGTGACTAGTGTTTAAATAAACATCTGAATACAGAGAAATTAATATCATATATTTATAATATTTTATTGGAAAATGATTTACCAAATACGGATAAATATAGACAAGCATGGGAAAATGAACTAGGTCAAGTAATCAGTAGAGAAGTATGGAATGAAAGTTTACAACATATACATCATTGTTCATTAAATGCTAGACACTCCTTGATACAATTTAAAGTTATACATAGATTACATCTCTCAAAGTCCAAATTAAATAGAATTTTCTCAAATGTGTCCGCAATATGTGATAAGTGTCAACAATTAGAAGCTAATTTAACGCATTCATTCACAAAATGTATAAAAATCACTAATTTTTGGATAGAAATTTTTAAGATAATCTCAATTGTAGTTAATGCAAAGTTAACTCCAGACTCAAAACTAATTATATTGGGAATACTAGAAACAAATCAGATATTAACAACACAACAAATAATCTTTATCGGTTATAATTTAATAATTGGTAAAAAATTAATACTAAGATTTTGGAAAGGTCCTACTTCCCCTACAACTAAAATGTGGATTACAGAAATGTCGGAGACATTGCACTTGGAACGATTAAGGCTTGCCCTGATGGACAGGCTGGACCAATTCAGAGGAATATGGTCTCCATTTATTGAATATTTAAAGGGTCAAGATGGTCCGGTTGGAAGCCATGACGGAAGCCTGAATGTATGAATGGATGAAGAATTATAGACAATAGATCATAAATATGTCTCCAATGAAGAATATCTTGTTTTATTATTACCCATATCACACATCTGAGCTATGCTTTTACAAAATTGTATTCCCTTCGTTTTGAGTGCCAGCAGGGTTAACAGGGGAATATTTTCTTGTATTCCCCTTTCTTGCGAACGCCTATGGACTTTACGTGTTAAAACAGCGGTAAATATAGTCTTATATTCCCCTGGTCTCACATCCGGGAACTTGGCAATGTGACGCTGCGTGGGAAATTTAGAATTTGTTCTCGACAAAACAAGCAAAATGGCAGCCTCCTGCGAGAAGAGGTTCGCGACTTTTGACAGAAGATTTTCCTCTAGATGTCTGATATGGGTAATAATAACAATATTGACTGTCCTCTTTCGGGGGATATGACATATATTGCCCTCACTAGATCCATATTGCCCTCGTCTTCGACTCGGGCAATATGAATCTACTTCAGGCAATATATGTCGTATCCCCTCAAGGCCAGTCAATATTCTATTAATATTCCACTCAATTAGTTTATCTCTCTTTTTTTCCCTCTTTTTCTTTTTTTATTTCCTACTGCTATAAAATTAAAAAGAAAATTATAGAAGTACAAATAAGATTGATTGTAAATTTTAAAAATATTAAGAATGTATGTAACGATAATATTTTAATTGGATTTTATATTTCTTCTTAATATGTAATTACTTCTAATAAAAATATTTTACAAAAAAAAAAAAAAAAACTTAGTCACGAGGCTCCTGACTAATCAGTTGATTTGCTACAATTAGCTTAGGGCTAGTCAAGTCGTGAAAGAAAATTAGTTGGGCTAATCACACAGGCCTTCTGATTAATACCTACTGGATGGTGGATGCTGCAGCAGAATAAATATTTAACCATGAAGGCAAGCAATCAGTAGGGGCTCAGAGGTGGAGAATGAACTCAGCTCACAGAGACTTGACTGCTACATAAACTCACTATTTTCTTCCACTTTTCCACCCTCATAGGAGCCACTTAGACTAAACATAATAGTAATCCGAACATAAAGAGTATATTTCAGCATCGGCATAGGCAAGATTTGCGTTGTGGGGAACCCACCTCAGTGGGCGCATCAAAATGTCCTGCATGGCTGCTGTTTTGTCCAAGTCACAGGTCTCCCCGCTTTGCCTCGTTGACTTTGGACCTAGCGACCTGCGTGCGGAGATAGATAGGGTGCTGCATCCCTCCCTCGCCCCACAGAGAGCTGTTCACGTTTGCACATGGTTGCGGGGTGTGGTGTTCGCAGCCTCTCTGGTGGGGATAGTTGCTGCCTGACTTTGGCATTTCAAAATAACTTTCTTGTGTAAATTAACCTTGTTTCCCCTCTGGTAGACCATTGATCGCGAGCACTATGCCTTGCGATATCTCAAACTCATTGGGTAACAGCGTTGTCAATAAATATTGTTTATTTAGTAAACCGTAGAATCGGAAGAGGACAGACAAGTAGTGTGGGTATTAAAATATAACATGTACATGAGAAAATATCCAAGACCCCTCTGAAATTTGTGAAATACATTCTTGTTCTTCACCTTGCCAAAGAAAATGTTTCAGTTTGAAGATAAAAATTCTCGAACAGATTCTTTGTTTATCATCTCGAATGCCCTTTGACAAATCCCATGATTCATTGCGCGCACGAGATACCAAACTCGCTTATTCCCTCAGTATCACATTGGAGTATCAGCCAAGACTTTGTGGCCAGGTCTCTACCTTGAACCCATAACCATGTGACTCAAACTTGCCACAGCTTCAAGCAGAGATGAATCTGCAGTATAAAGAAAGGAATTTAGTAGAAATTCCCCCAATCTGAAATATTAGATGGATGGTCAAGGTAGGGCAGCGGAAAATGGGATAAGAAGTACATGGACAGCATGAATGATTCAGTTCACAGAGGTTAAGACTACTCCCTTTATTTAATCCAGGAATATCTGAAACGCGAGATATTTTATTATATAGGAGATATATAGTGATAAACACAAGCCATATTATGTTATGAACAGACAGGCAATGTTACAATTATATCTTGTTCTGGAGTCAACCTTTTACAGAAAGCAATAGTGATGGAATAGAGATTATGAAGATATTGTCTGGATAGAATCATTGGTATTGAGGGGAGAGGCTGGACAGTAGATACTTACTTTAGAACGGGGAAGGTTGAGAGTAGATTTGCTTATGGTGCATTAGATGACGAGATCCAGTGGCGCAGCGGTAGAGACCCGGGTTCAATCCCGACCATGGGTGCTTGGGAAAATGGAGTTTGTACGTTCTCCCCGTAACCTGCGTGGGTTTTCTCCCACACTCCAAATACGTGCAGGTTTGTAGGTTAATTGATTTGGTATAATTGTAAATTGTCCTTAGTGTGTGTACAATCATGTTAGTGTGTGGGGATCGCTGGTCAGTGCGGACTCGGTGGGCCGAAGGGCCTGTTACCGCACTGTATCTCTAAGTTAGATAGCAGTCAGACCCAGAGCTATAGAGCTACATAGCATAAACAAGCCCTTCAGCCCACCTTGTCCATGCAATCCAACTTGCCATTCTGGGCTATGACCATTTGCCTCCATTTGGCCCAGAGCTTTCTAAATCTTCATACCCATATAAATGTTCAGCAATCTTGTAAAAGTCATAATATCCACTTCATTAGCTTTGTCTAGCAGCTTGTTCTAAATACAAACCAACCACTTTGTGAAAAAGTTGCCCTTGAAGATCCTGTCAATTCTCTCCCCTCTCACTTTAGGCCTATGCCCTCTAATGTAATAATTCTCTATTCTAGGAAAAAGATGGAACATTTTCACTTTATCCATGTCCCTCATGATCTTGTAACAAACAGTAGACCCAGAAACAAAGCAACTGTAACACACCACTCATCACAGGCCTCCCATCAGAAAAAAAATCTTCCATGATGACCCTTTGACACCTTCTTTCAAACCAAGTTTGAATTTGATCAGCTAGCTCACCTTGGATTCCTGCAATCAAAATGTTCCAGACAGTCCACCTTGTCAAAGGTCTTGCTAAAGCCTTTATAGGCAATGTCCACTTCCCTGCCCTCATCCATCCCCTTGATGACCCATTTCCATTAACATTGCAGTCAATAACCAGAAGGTACAAATTCAAGTAGGAATAGCCAGAAGATGATTTTCTTTCCCCCATCAAGAGGGCAGCAGATGCCCATTGTCTGTGAAGTAACAATAAAGTTATGGACCAAGAGCTGGGGAGATCAGTTTAGCACTTTTCCTAGCTGTTGTGGACTTGAAGAGTCAAATAATCTTTCTCTGTGCTGAAAATAATTATGGTATTACAAAGAATTGTTAAGGAAAAAGATGTGCGACTGGAAAAGAGCAGGACACAATGAAAATGAATAGTGTCTGAATCAAGAAAGTACTATGAAGACATTTCAAGCGTGGTGGAAGGGTGAAGATAGTATATGCTGCTTTGATATGAAAAATAGATATTGGAAGAGTGTTTTTTAATCCTACTATTGCTTTGAGTGAAACTTACTTCCAGGAAGATGTTTAGCAAACATCCATGAAAGTTCATTATAGTAAATTCCAAGTTTTAAAATAATAAAATCATATTATCAAAGTAGGATAACATAATAAAACTCCCCTCCCAAAGAAGAATAAAAGGAAGAGAAGACATGCATAACACTCACAATAATATATTTTACATAGATTTCATTGAAAAGTATTTCTACAACTATTCAATTGTAAGTGTTGTTTTAATGCAAATTGTGTAAAAATCCTACTTTGGTTAAAAAGCCACAGTCAGCACGTGCCTTCATAATTCCAACTTTCTGAATATTCCTCAAATTAAAAATGGTCACCAAGTAGAACTGCAACTTTTGTACATATTATAAAATACATTTGGCCACTTCCTTGAAGTTACCAGCAAATAAGTTCCAGGTATTTTCATCTCAAGTAATCAGCAGATAAAATACATTAGTGATCTACAACTAACAATTAATGGTGCTCTTGAAGTCAAATACCTCAGTGTTCTTATCCAGTCAGATAAATACTGTATGAATATTCACAATTTAATAAGCTTGTTCTAAACAAAACATAAACATACAATTGGAAAGAAATAACAGTAATCTACCATTTTCTAAACTGCACCTACTTTAGATGAACAAGAAACTAAACTTTCAACTGCCCTAAATTTGGAAAGGTAGCTCCTATGTCTGTACAATGCTATTAAGATATCACAAAAAATATAATACAGCACTGCTGTTTGTTGTACAGTAATTGGATCCCACGTGTTACATAATTCTATTGCAAATTCTCATGATTCAATACCTGGAAGCTAAACCATGCCCAGCTGCTGTGATTTTAATGAAAGATCAATTTTGCTTTTCAGTAACTATATTTACTTAACAAGCATAAGCATACTCACTGCTAGATTTAATTTGCTATAAATCAATAAGATTTCTATGCAGTAAACTACTCACTGTGTTGCAAGTACAACTGTTCATTTTCCTGGCAAGCCTTTCCACTGACAGGTGATAAACAATGATAAACTCACAAACGAGTGAAATCTTTCACTTGGTCAAGTCTGTACCATTTTCTGCATCTCCTTGCCACCAAAAAACACAAACTATCTGGATAACCTAAACAATCTAGAAAAAGAAAGTGCTTAAAATAAATAATTCTGCAAATACTTTTATTGAGCAATGTAAGATGGATTTTCTATCTAATTCTGCCCATTTTTTCCTTTTTCTAAAACCATAAAAAACGTCCTCTGAAAGTAATAGTCAGTGAAGGAAAACAAAAGATTATTTTCCAAGTTTACAGAGTCTAAAATTAGAGGTTGTCGACTCAAGGTGAAAGGGGAAATATTTAAAGGAGATCTTAGGGGCATGTTTTTCACACAGAGGGCGGAGGGTATGCAGAGCAAATTGCCAGAGGAGGTAGTAGTGGTGGGGACAATCATGATGTTTAAAAAGCATTTGCACAGGAACACCGGTTGGATTAGAAGAATTGTGATTAATAAAGATCGGCATCTTGGTTGACATGGATGATTCGGGGCAAAGGACCCGACATGCTATGACTCGATAGAGACACCAATGTGACATTATTATTTATATCTCAAAATGCCACAAAACACTTTATAATCAATTAGTACTTGTTTTTGTCAATGGGATTTTTGATGACCACTTTAGAGAACAGTCAGAGATTTGGTTTAAAATTTCATGCAAAAGACAAATTCTGGCAGACTGCATTGGAGCCTCAGTCAAGTTTTACTTCTGCTCAAATTTCAGGGATACAAATTACATCCATATGACAAAGGCAAATGAACTAATCCACAAATTGGCACACTTAATAAAAAATAGCCTGTTGTACAGGTAGTGCTTTCAATTGAACGTGGATGCATTCGATGCAGTTTAGAACAAACAAAAGCAAAATCACAGATTTTTTTGCCTAACGACCAAAATGTTTTGCTATACTAAAGCATATTTTCCTTTCGATCCCCAAAATATCCTCTTTTTTGCAGCTCTGCTTTTCTCCCTATAATTCTTTAATCCAAAATGCTTATCATAAAGATCTACAATTGGCAAGCAAGGCGGCTGCACGTTTTATAGAAAATGTCTGAAATTTTAAATTCAAAACACTTTCGGATTTACAACCTTTACCAGATCAAAGTATAAAACAGTCACCAAGAATGGTCTAGTTTCCAGCATGTTATCCGCTGCTTTACATGTGATCAAAACTAGAAGTCAACACAAATATTTTTCACTTTTCTGACAATGAACAAGACCTTTGACAATGATTGAAGGGAATCTTCATTGAAATCTGCATTTACTAAGTAGAATAAACATTAACAATTAACTCTAGTTTATGCTAAACATATTTGAATAACATTCTGTTATCCAAAGTTATTAATGCGTTACCAAACTTCTGAATTCTCTGGGGTGGAACCCTCTCCAAGACAGACGTGAAGCTCACCGTTTGACCTGTTTTTACAAAATGTTAAATGGCATTCGATCCAATTTGTGATTCCAACTACCAAGACAGATGTGTACAGCAATTCATTCTTCCCCCGCACAATTAAAGCATGGAATAGTCTCCACCCTACTGTAGTTACCCAACCAGATGCAACTAAATTTAAGGTAGCTCTTTCTTCCCAAAAACCCTTTCTGGCTTAAGTCCTCCCTCCACCACCTCCAGTTTAAATTCCATTTGGAATATTTTGGAGGACCAAGAACCAAGAAGAAGAAATGTGGTATGCCACCAAGTTTGAAATAAAATTAGGTTGCTTTTTACGTACTTTTCATGGTGGCAATATTTTAAAACATTTTTTTGCTAATTACCTGAAATCACATGCTGTAGTAACTTCTGCTCCTCCTCCCAATGCCTTCCCTTGGACTAAAGCAACACTGATCAGAGGTAGTCTGCACTGGGAATGTTAGAAAGGTTAATAGACTTCTGAACCAGTCCAAAATTAACTAAACACATACATATACACTTACAATAATTTCACTTCTGCTTAAGATAACAGGATAAATTACTACAGAACTATAACCAGGGCCATGAAAAATCAATTGCAAGTTAATTCACAATTATGCCCGAGAGCCCCGCTCTCATCTGGAAATAAATAAAAATCAGGTAGGTAAACCGAATAGATACTGTATTGCATGGGACCATAGGTGATATAGGCATTGGTTGAGGAACCTATGAAAGACAAGTGATCCCGGAATTTAAAAAGACCAAATTTCACATTTGAGCTCTGTATGTACACATGATATAGTAATGTGATAGGCTAAAACACATGAAACTCAGGAATCAGACTATTAAAAACATTTTAGAACTTATAACAACTTGTCAACTAAAAAACAAGAGCCTTTAGGTCAACTTAAACTTAAATTAGGTGCAAAATAGCATTCAGCCCTTCGAGCCTGCACCGCCATACAATATGATCAGATCATCCAACTCACCGTACTGCCTTCCAGTGATCCCCTTAAAAAGGGCCACAATCCAACTCACGTTGGCTCTTAAATAAGCCAATGAAACTGGCCTTCAACTACCCTCTTGGGAATTCCAGATTCACCATCTCTGGTGAAAGAATAGCTTTCCTCATCTCGGTCTTAAAATTTCCCCCAAAATTATCCTTAAGCTGTGAATGAAAACATCAAACAATCTTCCTCATCTAGCCTGTCCAGACTTCCATCTTAAGAAATTTTGTGTTAAGAATTTTGTAAGTATAGGTGTCGACTTAGCTTAATTTTGTGCACATTTAGTGCACAGACTTAATCTTTACAGTACTTAAACACAAATGTAGGGTACAAGCCCTGGCTGTTGTTTGACACTAGAGAAGGAGCTAGGGCAGTGGGTTGCAATTATCCTACTGGATATGGTAAAACAAAAGGTTAGCTACTATGACTTCGTTACTAAAACAATTAACAGGTCACACCAGACTCCATCAATTGTTGTTATTTTGCTACAATTTGTACCTCAGTAGCCTTGTCAAGGTGTTCTGCATAAACATGCACATCTTCAATCCATCCTGGAAGGAAAATACAGAAGCTATAATTTCTAATTGATACTGCAATGAGAGTTTTGTTAGGTCTTATTGATGTTTAATTTCTTTGCTTGTGTCTTTTTTATAATTTCACTAAAATGCCATCAAATTAATACAACTAAAGATTATGAAATGTGCAGCCATATTTTTAAGCTAAACATAGGTCAGAAATGTATAACATTAAAAAAAATTAAATTAATGTAAATTTTAGTCCATATGCTTTCCGATTCCCTGCATTTGCACAACGTTATGAAAGATTACCAGAGTGCAGAGATGTTATTCAGTCATTGCTAAATATAATGGGGGGGGTGGGTGGGGGGGGGGCGAGGGGGGGCATTTGTCATAGAAGTAGATGTTATAAAACTGATTCATTTGTCTCATAAGAAACAGTACATTCCCCAGAGTCAAGAAAGGGAGACCGATAAGTATGGATAGGCAGCACACTCATTGCCTTTACTTTCCTCCCACACCCATGTAAGTAATTGGGAGTGAACTAATAATGAGTCTTTGAAGGGCCATTCACATACCTCCGGATTTAGTAATGCTTTTACTGCTCTTAGATCAGAGCCAGAACAAAACGTATTATTTGCACCTCGTAAGATTAGACCTTTCCCATCAGTCCAATGCTCCAGCTCTTCTACCTTATCCCGCAAATCCAACATCATTGTCCCTTATAAAAGAAAACAGAGCCTTTTAAAAACAAATTAAAATTGTGCCAAAAACATATCTATTGAGCATTAGAATCAGATGCATACAGCATAGAAACAGGCCCTTTGGTGCATGCTGACCAAGATGCCCATCTAAGTTAGTCCCATTTGCCCATATTTGACCCATATCCCACCAAATTATTCATACATATCAATGTACCTTTTCAAACGTCTTTTCAATGTTATCGTACGTGCCACTTCCTCTGACAGTTAGTTCCATGTATGTACCAACCTGTATGAAAACTTGCCACTCAGTTTCTTATTAGGTCTTCCTACTCTCACCTTGAAAGACTGTACATTCACCCCCATCTGACCCCACATGATTTTATACACTGTAAGCTCACTAATCAGTCTCCAATGTTCCAAGAAATAAAGTCCTAGCCTGCTCAATCACTCACTGTAACCCAGTCCCTCAAGTCCTCGTAACCTAATCATGAATCTTTTCTACACGCATCCCCCATTAAAAGGCATTTTTTCTACGCCAGGGTGACCAAAAACTGAACACAATACTTCAAGTCAGGCTTCACCAATGCCTTGAACAACTGTAACTTAATGTCCCATCTTCCATACTCAGTGCCCTGACTGATGAAGGCCAGTAAGTCAGGTCTTCTTTACCAGCCTCTTTACCTGGGACACCACTTTCAGATAATTATGTTCTTGCACTGCTGGTCCCTATTATATAACACTCTCCAGAGTCCTACAACTCTGTGATAGTTTGAGTTGTACACTGGTTTGAAGTCCTACCCTGGTTTTTACTCTTATAGAGCTAGATTAATGCATTCAAAATCTCCAGTCAACACTACTTCTACCATCCTGAAACAGCCTTTACAATAAGATGACCCAGACTATCAGAAGACAACATTGTACATGTACATGTAATAGGATGGATCAGTCAACATCAGACCTAATGTTTATTATTTATTCTGAAATTGTGCCTCAGGTCTTAAACTCTTCAGCTAGAGGAAATAGCGTCCAGTCTATTAAACGCTTTAAGAACTTTGTAAGACTTAATGAGATATCCTCGCATTCTAAATTCGAAACCACAGTCCCAGTCTTCTCAATCTTTCGTCATACAGCAAACCTGCCTTCTGTCAAGAGTCAAGTGAATCTCTACCACTATCCCCTCTTGGTGACTACATCCTTTCTTAGGGGAACCAAAACCATATATAAAACTGTGTGCAATGTCATCAAGGGCCTTTACAGCTACAATAAGACTCTCCTATAATTACATTAAAACCCTCACAAATATGGTCCAACGTAAATTTACACATGTGATCACCCGTAAGTTGCCCTTCAGTGGCTTGTGTACAAGCAAATTATGATTTGTATGAATTTCAACAATCTTTCATAGTTTGATAAATGCACTGTTTTTCTGTGCACATAAATTTGTTTGTACAAACTGTGCGCACAGTTTGTTCATACTTCTTGAAGCTTCTGTACACCCTCCACCACATTCACAATTCCGCAAGGCAACTCAAACACTTTTCCAAAATCCATGCTGCCTCTGTTGAATGTTGGTATTCTTTTCAATAGTTACAGATAGACGTACATACTTCCCTTCAGTTTTCCGCAGTTTCCTCACTACTGACCCACGGTGTATATGTCAGTAGTTCTCTTTCTTTCTTCCCTCCTTTCATCGTACCTTCCCCCCCATGGTTAAATACAAGGTTTAATTTGCTACACTGTAATCCAGGAATAATTCCTGTATGTGTAGAATTTTGGAAGATGATAATCAGAGTATTCAGGATCTCTGAAGCCAATCTCTTAAGAATTCTTGGGTGTAGATCATTGAATCCTTAGGATTTATCAGGTTTCAACCTCACCAAGTTTTCTTGTATGTGTTTGGACTAATACTTAGCTTTTCAGTTACTCATTCTCACCAGTCCTTTGATTCTCTTAATCTATCCGGTAGGTTTTTGTATATCTTCTTCACTGAAGACAGACACAAACTACCCCGCTTTTATTCTCCTTTACAAAGTCTCCCATCTCAGTCACCACTTGTCCTAACAACACTTCTCCTTTTTCCATTCCATTTCCAAATGTTCTTACAGTTTATTGTACCTTTATTTTATTTTCTTTACTAATTTCTTGGCCCTCCCTTGCCAACGTAAAATGTTCCAAAACTTCAGTCCTATGGCCGTTTCTGGCAACTTTATAAGCCTCTATAAAAAAAAAAACTATTTGTACTTTCTATTGACAACCATAGATGAATTATTTTACCTTTTGAGCCTTAGGGCCGTCGATAAATTTTCTTTTTGCAACGCATGGAGTATTTCTTTAAGTGCCAATCAATGCCCATCCACCATTATACCTTTCAATGTACTGTCCTGATCAACTATTGCTGACTCACTCTCAAAGTTTTCTTTATTTAGATATATGACCAAAACTATGCTTTGAACTACACTTTCACTCTCAGTGTAAATTTCTGCCATTTTATGGACACACATCCGCAAAGGCTTCTTCACAAAAGGATTATAACTGCTTTGCGGCAGAAAAGGAGATCCAATACAGTCTTTGCGGACCTGAAATTGAAGAATTCAAAGTTTATATCATTGGGTTGTAAGCTACCCAAGTGGAATATGAGGTTCTGTTCCTCCGGTTTGCATGTGGACTCGAGCCTCACTCTGGCAACGGCGGCATTGAAATGGTTAGCATCCGGTAGATCCAGTAGGTCACGGTGGACCGAGCACAAATGTTCGGCGAAACGAGTCGCCGAGACTACTCTTAGACTCAACAATGTACAAGCGGCCACATCAATTACGTGTAGGAAGGATCTGCAGATGCTGGTTTAAACCGAAGATAGACACAAAAAACTGGAGTAACTCAGCGGAACAAGCAGCATCACTGGAGAGAAGGAATGGGTGGCAATCCCAGGTCGAGACCCTTCTTGCGAAGGATTCTCTCCACAACTGCTAGCCAGCAGATAGTATGTTTTGGCCCATTAACAGCCACCTCATTAAGCTACAAGATTGCGGATTTCACATTCTATTTAATTATATGCAGTGGATCACTCTTTGAAAATTGCTCTTTACATTTCGATACAACCTGTAAGGATACCTCATCCCAGATAAATAGTAACCAAGAACAATTTTCTAAGAAAGAGATGAGGAGCCTGTGCTCTATTTCAGAAAATAATGGTATCATACCTGAAAATGCATTCATTCGCTCAGGGTTGTTCATGATCATGGTGGCAATCCCGTTTTGGTCTTTCTGCAAATCAATACTCCCACCATGGAGCTGCTCGAGTTTTCCCTTGATATCATCTTCATTCACTCTGTACACAGACGTATATGTAGACAAACTTCTCTGTTGTAGTATTCGGTTTCTCAGGCTGCAAAGCACACACTTGTAGACGCGGAGCATAGCTATTTCCACTCAACACTGAAAGTAAGTAAATAATCAATGGCCTTTTATTTTTGCCATAAAATGACCCCTATTTCCCCCCCCCCTCCTTTTCTGTTCTCTATTCAACAAATTGCAGTCTAAAAAAAAATCACCCATTTTACAAATAACGCAGTTTAGTTTATTGTACCAAAATACAGTGAAAATGGATTTTGTTTGCTTGCTATCCAGTCAAAGAAAAGATTATACATGAATACATTCAAGGTGTCCACAGTGCACAGATAATGGATAAAGGGTACAACATTTAGTGCAAAGTATTAACATTGAAGTGCAATAAAGTCTGACGAAAGAAAAATCAAAGGTCTCCAATAAGGTAGATAGGATGTCAAGACTCTTGCTGATTAAAGGACCATTCAGTTGCCTGATAACAGTTGGGAAGTTGGGAAGACACTGTTCCTGAATCTGAAAGTATGTGTTTTCAAACATCTGTATCTCCTGTCTAATGAGAAAGGGAAGAAGAGGATGGTGAAAGGGGCGAGACAATTGTAGAAACAAAGAACTACATGGAACTACAAAGAAAACTGCTGGTTTATACCAAAGATAGACACAAAGTGCTGGAGTAACTCAGCGGGTCAGGCAGCATCTCTGGAGAAAAGGGATGGGTGACATTTTGTGTCGGGACCATTCTTCAGACGAAGACTGTTCCCTGATTGTGCTGGCAGCCTTGTGAGACAGTATGAAATGTAGATGGGGTCGAAGGAAGGGAGGTTGATTTGTGTGATGGTCTGGGCTACATCCACAATTCTCTGCATCTTCCTATGGTCTTGGATAGATTTTGTTCAACTTTAGATAGACACAAAAAGCTGTAGTAACTCTGGAGGGAAGGAATGGGTGACTGAGTCTGAAGGAGGGTCTTGATCCAAAACGTCACCCATTCCTTCTCTCCAGAGAAGCTGCCTGTCTCGCTGAGTTACTCTAGCTTTTTGTGTTTATCTTCGGTTCAAACCAGCATCTACCGTTCCTTCCTACACATTTTGTTCAATTTTAGTTCTGCTTAGAGTAGATGGGTTGTGCATATTTTCAATTATCCTACTTACACGAAAATTCAAGAATATTTGGCATCTACAATTCTCAGGAGCAACTGACCTCTTAAAATGATGTTCAAGCTAAGCATACTCAGTTATACTCAGTTTGGTAGCATATGAGGAGTGGGAAATAAGTTAATATTTCAAGTTTTCCATGTTTTCCACTTAAACTATCACATAATATTACAAATGGGCCCTAATTGAATTGAACAAATACATACTAATAAAACAAGTTCCCAATATCCCATCAAAAAAAGACATGGTTGATTTAACCCACCAGGGTTTCTATAACAATGGCTTTCACTAGGTCTTCAACTTAGGGAAAGTGAGTGGTCTGAATATCAGAACAAGTCAAGTTGAAGGGGAAAGCTGACTGCATCTGCTTCCTGATGTGGATGGGCATTGTTTAATGATTACAATGTCCTCAAAGCAATATAAAACATGTTCTTTAAATGTAGGAAATGAAAATAGGGACTTTTAAGAAAAAACTTTTATTCAATAAAGTTATTTTTAAGGTTGCATTTATACCACAACTTTGGCACAATAATTATTCATGCAGTGAGAGATAGCTTTAGAACACATGGCACGTGTATTAAATGTTCCCGGGGGAATTTATTTTATAATTGAATATCTGAATATCAATGCTGAAAGGAGAGTTTTCTTTAACTTTTGTATTGTGCGAATATCTAAAATGTAATTGCTGGGAGTGACACTAAACAAGTGACATAAGAGTTCTGCACTATTGCAGAACTCTTGCATATTATTACACTATTGCATTTATTCTTGGCATTGTAATCCAGACAAACAGACTGTTCGGACGGGATGTAGTATCAAATGCTGCTGGGCCTTGAATCACGTAGTAAACACGGGGAGGGTGTTTGCGTTATGTAAATAACAGCTGCGGTGCAAACAGGGCGGTGCAAACTCTTGTGTTAACGAAGAAACTGCAGATGCTGGTGCAAACTCTTACCGTGTCGTTTTTTTTCACCCGTAATCACAGCAGATACAGCACAAGGACAATCAAAGATCACACCAGGACACCACCTTTCCTCAGGCACCCGGATCCGGCAAGGTGCAGCTGGGGATTTAAACTCATCTGTTCAAACACAGCAACGTTTAAATGGCACCTTCTCTTTGTCAAACGGCCAGAATTTGCACAAAGACAATCTGCTCCTCCTACAATCTCTCCGTCAGTTGTTATTGAAACGTGCTCTCGTTTTGCATTGTTTGCAGACAGCCAGGGCCAGCTGCAGTCAGACAGTCAGAGCCAAAGCTTGGGGAGGCAGCCGGAACCCTCCGGTCTAATTACACGTCCGCGCTCTGGAAGCTCCCGGGCCAGGTTCCGTTGTACCACAGTAGCCGCTCAGCTTGTTTTTCCATTTCAAAATAGACTTTATTCATGTAATAAATATATACAATACATGAACCGTGCAAAAAAAAAATCATCCGACATTTTCAGAGGCTGTACAAACATGCAATACTGTGTACACACATTGCTCAAATTTCACAGATTTCTCCCCCCACCCTTGCCACTCATGTGGCCCACTGGGTAGAATCCCTTCCCTTATTTTAAGGGGCATCTTATTTTAAGGGGTTATCTCCACCATGTCCACAAACCCTAGACGGTGGCCCTCCCCCATGAGCCTTGGCGTTGGCTGCACCAAACTTCAGTGTGTCCCTCAGCACATACTCCTGCAGTCTGTAGTGGGCCAGTCGGCAACATTCCCCAACGGACATCCCGCTCCGCTGGGAGGTCAACAAAGCTCGGGCAGACCAAAGAGTGTCTATCACCGAGTTGATGACCTTCCAGCAGCATTCGATGTCGGTCTCTGAATGCGTCCCCGGGAACAGTCCTCTGTGATGCAGCTGTTCCCGGGGGCGAATAAATCGTGACAGGGACCCTTGCAAACCTCTCCAGACTTTCTTTGCAAATCCACACTCTGCAAAGAGGTGCGCAACCGCCTCCTCTCCACAGCAGCCGTCCTGAAGGCAGCGTGCGCTGGTAGTGAGGTTCTGACGGTGCAGGAAGGATCTGATTGGGAGGGCACCCCTCACCCAGCCAGCCAAGCCAGGTCTTGGTGCTTGTTGGTGAGTTCTGGCGATGAGTCATTTCACCTGCCTTGCCTGAAAGCTTTTAAACGGCTACTAGACCCTAAATCTAGGGGTTTAAATAAACGTGATAAATATCGAGGATAAACATGTCCTTATTAAAGTTGCTCAGCCCCAATTAATTGCTTTGCTCACCCCCTTCACTGGGCAGGTAAGAGCATTATCTTTGGAAGTAACATGGTAGATTTCTTCCCAAGATGGACTGCAGGGAACCAGCTTTTTCATGCTTAATATTATTGGATAACATCTCATTCCGCATTTCCCAGCTGCCATGTTCGGATTTGACCTCAGCAGATATTGGAGTACATTGTGATAAAATATTTAACTATTTAAATATTAAATATCAGCAGAAATTATTCTCTGAAGTTACAGGAAAAATTGCTTAAATAATGCTTCCGTTGTAGGCGCACACAGGTATCAAACCCGGCGTTCGGAAGCCATGGTCACATGACTCGGGAGGGGCTGCTGGTTTTTCGTGCGGTTTTGCTTTCGCGCGGCAGTTGAGTGCTGACCACCGTTGTGGCTAGACATGTTGTAAGAACCTGTGAGGTAAGAAGCTATTTTGAGAATAAAATAAGTTACAAAACTTAGTTGTCGTTCTTGCGACTGCCAAACCGTAGTGATTGGGAAACCTGAAAAGAAACATAGAAATTAGGTGCAGGAGTAGGCCATTCGGCCCTTCGAGCCTGCACCGCCATTCAATATGATCATGGCTGATCATCCATTTCAGTATCCCGTACCTGCCTTCTCTCCATAGCCTCTGATCCCCTTAGCCACAAGGGCCACATCTAACTCCCTCTTAAATATAGCCAATGAACTGGCCTCAACTACCCTCTGTGGCAGAGAGTTCCAGAGACTCACCACTCTCAGTGTGAAAAAAGTCTTTCTCATCTCGGTCTTAAAGGATTTCCCCCTTATCCTTAAGCTGTGACCCCTTGTCCTGGACTTCCCCAGATAAAGTTCCCCAAAAGATAAAGTTAATTCCTTCTATCCAGAGATGCTGCCTGTCCCATTGAGTTACTCCAGTATTTTGTGCCTATCTTAAGTTAATGGAATAAGTTCACTTATGTACAAGTAAAAAGGCACGAGGGTTGAGTTGACTTCAAGGGTAAAATGAAGTGGCATTCATTCTGCATGAGAAAATAGGAACAGGGATGAAGAAAGCCAGCCACAGGCACTGAAACAAAAGCAAAATGGAAATATTCAGGCAATGACTGTGGAGAGAACAATGGAAATAATGTTTCCCTTCTGAAGGAAACCGGTAACTGTTTCTCTCTCAGATGCAGTCTGACCTGTTGAAAAATTTGGGGGGGTTTTCGGCTCTGCAACATCTGGATTTTTGTTTGCTCCAATGACTGACTAACATTGAAGTCTACCACAACACTAACACTAAATATCCCCCACCCAAGTTGCACCAGCTTCTCTTTCTCACATAACAAACAGCTAACAATGGCCTGGTTCCTTAATCATCATAACTTTTTTGCATATCTTTCCAGCATTGTTCTATATCTCTCTACATCATCGTCTATATCTCTCGTTTCCTCTTCCTGTGACTTTCAGGCTGAGGAAGGGTCTCAACCTGAAACATCATCCATTCTCTCCAGAGATGCTCTCTGTCCCGCTGAGTTACTCCAGCTTTTTGTGTCTATCTTCGATTCATTGACTGTGCTGACTTCTACCACCAGTAGTAACTGTTGCCAACTGAATTACACACAAATAAAACAGAAATCAATTATATTAGTTTCCCCATCCACAGCCCAAATGAGAATTTAGTAGGTAGTAGTGATGCTTTTCCCATTGGGTGCAATATTAGAATTGATGCCTGTTTCATCAAACCTAGGCGTAACTCAGTGAGGCTTATCCAACAATAGCCTTCACGAGTGACTGCCGAACTGTAAAGAGGAGGAGATTTCACAAGTAACTATTAAGGTACAGCACCTAGAATTAAAAAAAATGGGAGACATGCTCAGGAAGAGCCACCTTATAAAATAAGGTAAGTTCTTTCTTAAATGGCTTGTCCCACTTGGGCGTCATATGCGCGTCACGCAGGTGGCGCGCAAAGATTTTGTGAATCCCAAAATCCTGGGGCACGTGATGCATAAATGATGTCGCGTCCTGCGTCGTGACGGGTAAATAATGTCGCGTAAATGACGCGCAAATAATGCCCAAGTGGGACAGGTCCTTAACTTTCCTCTTTAGTCTTTCATAGTTAGGATGACAATTAGGCAATTCATCCTTCTGCTGGATGAGGGCGATCCTCCCATTCCTGCACGGATCTTTCCGCCCTGGGCCTCACTCCATTGCCAGCACAAATTGAATAAACAACACCTCTTATTTCACTTGGGAAGCTTACACCCCAGCGGTATGAACACTGATTTCTCGAATTTCAAGTAGCCCTTGCTTTCCCTCTCTCTATCCCGCCCCTCCCCAGTTCTCCACCAGTCTTACTGTCTTCGACTACATTTTAATCTCAGTTAGGTTTGTTGTTGCCTTCCCCCAGCTAACAATTATCTACTCTATATTTTCCTTGATCTCCATTCCCTTTGCTCTGTTTTCACACCTTCACACTTCCTTATCTATATATCTCCGTCCCCCCCCCCCTTCAGACGTCAGTCTGAAGAAGGGTGTTGACCATAAATGTCACCCATTCCTTCTCTCCAGAGATGCTGCCCGTGCCGCTGAGTTACTCCAGCATATTTTGTCTATCAAGGATATATCAGTGTACTTGGTGTCTATACCTATGGGAAGCGCGTCTAGCTAAAGCTCCTGACTGACTGCATGAAAATGCAGTTGAACAGAGCTGGGAACTTCAGATGCTGCGAGCATCATAGATAGGGTTTTCAGTGAGGTGGTCACACATAAAGGCAACAAGTAGTCGGGTGACGGCCAGGAGAGACAGAGGAGATAAGCAGTCATAGAGTGCAGAAACAGGTTCTTCAGCCCAATTCATCCATGAAACATGCAAAGTAGGATGTCCCATCTAAGCTAGTCACATTTCCTTATGTTTGGCTTTTATCCCCTTCCATGTACCTGTCAAAATGTATTTTAAATGTTGTTATTGTACCTGCGTCAACTATTTCCTCCGTCAGTTTGTTCCATACCCTCAATGTGGAAAAAGTTGCCCCTCAGGTTCTGATTAAATCTTTCATATCTCACCTTAAACCTCCGCCCTGTAGTTCTTGATTTCCCTATCCAGGGCAAAAATAGTCTGTGCATTCACCCTTTCTATTTGTCTCATCTATCTATCTGTTTTAATCAAATTCTTCCGCTTTCATTAACAGCTAACATTGTGTTAAGGTTATTTTAAAGAATGATCGTGATTTTCATTCTTGGGGGGAGGTTTCATTTAAAACAAAACATCGCGATTTTCAATGTGGGTGGGTGGGACAATAGACAATAAACAACAGGTGCAGGAGTAGGCCATTCGGCCCTTCGAGCCAGCATCGCCATTCACTGTGATCATGGTTGATCATCCACAATCAGTATCCTGTTCCTGCCTTCTCCCCATATCCCTTCACTCCTCTATCTTTAAGAGCTCTATTTAACTCTCTCATGAAAGCATCCAGTGAATTGGCCTCCACTGCCTTCTGAGGCAGAGAATTCCACAGATTCACAACTCCATGTGTGAAAAAGTTTTTTCTCATCTTCGTTCTAAATGGCTTATCCTTTATTCTTAAACTGTGGCCCCTGGTTCTAGACTCTCCTAACATCGGCAACATGTTTCCTGCCTCTAGCGTGTCCAAACACTTACTAATCTTATATGTTTCAATAAGATCCCCTCTCATCCTCCTAAACTCCTTAATGTTACCAGTGCTATTATTTTGCTGTGCTAGGAAATATTGTGAAAGCATTTTTTTTCTGAAATTCAGAATCTACAGCAAAGGTAAATGTATAGAATTGCATTAAATTGATATGAAATATAAACAAAGAAACTTGTATTTTGATAGAACAAAGTATGAACACTAGAGGGAGTTATTTACAAACACAGCTCTGTCCCTGGACACATTTTTCAGAAATTGCCGACGAAAAGATGTTTGTATTCTCTTTTGTTCAAAATTCGGCAACATTTAATATCAGTGAAACAGAATGATGAGCTTGTCCAGTTCATGGCCGGGTAAACAAAAAGATCATCAGAAACATGAAAGCAAAATCAATTTAGTTTAGCTTAGCTTAGTTTAGTTTAGAGACAGAATGCAAAAACAGACCCTTTGGCCAACCGCGCCTGTACCGTATAGCAATCCCTGCACATTAACACTATCCTACACACAATCGGGACAATTTTTAAAAACATTTTACCAAGCCAATTAACCTAAAAGCATAGACACAAAAAGCTGGAGTAATTCAATGGGTCAGACTTACAAACCTGTATGTCTTTGAAATAGACAATAGACAATAAACAATAGACAATAGACAAAGACATTAGACAATAGACAAAAGGTGCAGGGGTAGGCCATTCGTCCTTCGAGCCAGCACCGCCTTTCAATGTGATCATGGCGGATCATCCCCAATCAGTACCCCGTTGCTGCCTTCTCCCCATATACCCTGACTCTGCTATGTTTAAGAGCCGTATCTAGCTCTCTCTTGAAAGTATCCAGAGAACCGGACTCCACCGCCTTCTGAGGCAGAGAATTCCACAGACTCACAACTCTCTGTGAGAAAAAGTATTTCCTCGTCTCTGTTCTAAATGGCTTACCCCTTATTCTTAAACTGTGGCCACTGGTTCTGGACTCCCCTAACATCGGGAACATGTTTCTTGCCTCTAGCATGTCCAAACCCTTAACAATCTTATATGTTTCAATAATATATCCTCTCATCCTTCTAAACTCCATATAACATATAACATATAACCATATAACAATTACAGCACGGAAACAGGCCCTCTCGGCCCTTCCAGTCCGTGCCGACCATTTGTTTTCCCCTAGTCCCATCTACCTGCACTCAGACCATACCCCTCCATTCCCTTCACGTCCATATACCTATCCACTTTACTCTTAAATGTTAAAATCGATCCTGCCTCCACCACTTCTGCTGGAAGCTGATTCCACACAGCCACCACCCTCTGAGTAAAGAAGTTCCCCCTCACGTTACCCCGTAACCTCTGTCCCTTAAGAGTTACCCCAAAACCTCTGTCCCTCCAGAGTGTACAAGCCCAGCCGCTCCATTCTCTCAGCATATGACAGTCCCGCCATCCCGGGAATTAACCTTGTAAACCTACGCTGCACTCCCTCAATAGCAAGAATGTCCTTCCTCAAATTAGGGGACCAAAACTGCACACAATACTCCAGGCGTGGTCTCACGAGGGCCCTGTACAACTGCAGTAGGACTCTGTGCTCCTACACACTTGATCTTCTTCTTGGTATATTAAAGGCAAATATGCCATTTGCTTTCTTCTGCCTGCTTTACCACTGATGCTGAGCTTTCATAGTCTGCTGAGAAGGACCCCCAGATCCGTTGTACCTCCCCCTTTTTTTCCCATATTGGTGCATTTTAGATAGTAATTACCTTCCGTTTTTGATACCAGAGTCAAACCTCACATTTATTCACATATTATAAACGTCATCTGTCCCATGCATTTCCCAAGTCCCCCCTGTCAAGCCACCCTGCATTCTCAAGCATTCCAATTCCTTCACATTTCACACTGCCACCCAGCTTGTGTCATCTGCAAAAATTTGTTTATGGGTTATTGTGAATCCCTTCATGTAAATCATTGATGTTATATTATAAATAGTGCTGGTTCCCCAGCACGAGCCTTGCGTACCCCACATAGTCACGTGCCTGCTGCAATCTGAAAAGGACCGTTCTCCCTACTCTTTTTTCCTTTGCCACCAACTTTTATCCATGTCAGCACTACTCCCAATCCATGTGCCTCAATTTGCTTCACTATACTCCTATGTGGGACCGTATCAAATGCTTTCTGAAAGTCCAGGTACACTACATCCACTGGCTCATCCTTGTCATTTTTCTATTACAAATCCTCAAATAAATTCCAGAAGATTAGTCAAGATTGATTCACCTTTTGTTTCCATGCTAGGATGGACTGATTCTTCTTCTCAACGCCCACAACTGCTAACTGCTATCCAAATGGGCAGCTATTTCATCTTTTAAAATTGACTCCAGCATCTTCCCCACCACCGATGGTCAGGCTAACTGGTCTATAATTTCCTGTTTTCTCTCCCACCCACCCTCCATTCTTAAAAAGTGGGATAAAATTAGCTACCCTCCAATCCACAGGAACTGATCTGAGTCTATATAACATTGGAAAAAATTATCAGCAAATGCAGCCACGATTTCTAGAGCCACTTCCTTAAGTACCCTGGGATACATACCACAGGCCCTGGGGATTTATCAGCATTTGGAGGACATCAAAGATGTCAAGAGAAAACCACCGGTCTTGGGCGGAATGTACAACTCTCCGTACAGACAGCACCAATTTATCAGGGTATGAACCAGGTCTCTGCTCTGTAAGGCAGGCAAACTACTCACCGCTGCCCCCACCCAACTTTTGCTGATTTTGTTTCTATAAGAAGATAAAAATCAGTATATATTCCACCTCCCAGATTTCCATTTCCACCCCTTCCACCTTTTAGTGATCCCGTCACCACCCTTACACCTTCCCGAGAGACTACTCACCTCCGCCCCCCTTGTTCACTCGTCCCTTCCACCCAAACCACACCCCTCCTCAGGTACTTTCCCTGCAGCTGTAAAGAGATTCAATACCTTTCCTTATAACCGTCCTCATCATTCGACTCCATCCATGGGAGAGCACCTCGTATTTCATTGGTATTTTACAACCAGTGGTATGAATGTTGAATTCCTTCAATTAAGTATTCTACATACACTCTCTCCCCTCTCCATCCTTACTGCCTTTCCTCATATAGCTATTTAACCAGTTGCATAGTTCACCACTTGGTATCCCTCTTGAGTATCACCCTTCCCCTAGCCAACAGGTGGCTTACCAGGGCCAGCCCTGCTTCAGGTCATTTGTGGCCACCCTGAGTGTTTCAGGTCATCTTCTCATTTCTCGCCTTGCCCCCCCCCCCCCCAACCCTCTGCTTTCCGCCTGTTAGAAGGGTCCTGACGAAACGTCACCTATCCTTTTTTCTTCCCAGAGAATGCTGCCTGACCTGCTGAGATACTACTCCAGCACTTTGTGTCCCATCTTCAGTATAGTTTCTTGTAGATTGGCAAATTAACACAAAAATTGCTGTTGATCCTTATTTTTAAATTCATATATTCATTGGATTTATACCCTCCATGATCCCCTCCAACACACACGATACAGTATTATTTTTCTGTCAACTCTCAAGAATGATTCTGTTGACTCCCTCTCTATGAAGAAAATAACTAAATTAACTTATCAGAACTAAATATATTCTGCTCAAGCATGCTTGATAGCCTGCAATATCATTTGTGCAATCACAAGAAGGGTGCTGGATGAACTGAAAGTCAACCATCAGCAAAACAGTAAGAAAGAAGTAACCCTACAGAAAGTAAATAAAACGAGAAACTTACCAGTTTGAAGTTTGATACTTTATTATGAGGTTATGGTGAGCGATTACGTGAGAAAGCCCTGCCAGTGCGCATGGACCCCCCAATCTTCAAGTGCTACGGTGTGAAATCACAGTAACTACAGTCAAAGGTAGAAGTGATATAGATATGTAAGAGCGAAAGACTAGAAAACTACAGATATCTTTTTGCGATTATGAGAGCCGGGCAGCGGAAGGCACGTAATCGCTCACGCGTAAATCTCATAAAATAAAGACAAACTTCAAAGCTGGTAAGTTCTGTTAAAATGTTACTTTTACCTTCGCAGTCACATAGTGATTCCGTGAAGATTCAAAGCCTTGAGATCATCTCTTATCCGTTTTCGATAACGACACAACTGCTTCGGTTGACACAGGATAAACAAATAATGTATTGAACATTGTTTAAATTATACAATGACGTTTTAGCTTTTAAATATATAATAAAAGAACAGTAATAACCCCTCCTTTACAAATGAAAAACCAAAAACAGGAACCCCAAACACAGCATGCTCAAATCTTCACACTGCGAACGACAGGTTTATCATAGAATCGTGAAAAAGTTTCCTTCACTAGACCATCCTGCAGCCCCGAGGATTTGGTCTAAAGGCACGTCCTGCGCCTTCGCTGCAGATGTTTAAATACATTTAAACACATCAGTATCTACTCCAGCACAATCCAAAACCTGTTTCAGCCACCTAGAAATAGTTTGTACTGATACCTTTTTTTGAGGTTTTTTGTGGCTGATGAGCATCGCTGTTTCAGAGCCTCTGAGTCTCTTGGTGACCTCGATATATTGACTCAGGTGCTTAACTACACATAGCCTCAGATCAATGGGGTATGCTTTAAAGCTTATTTTGGTTCCAGCCGTCCCTGGCCTGCTTTGTTTGATTTTTATTAAATCATATACATAAAACGTAATATTATCTACAGAAGAATGCATGCTGTCGCCGTTTAGCTTTTGCAATGTCTGGACCCGTTGTTGCTGACACTAGCGCCATGAGCATGACCACTTGAGCGTTAACTTCTGAAAAGACAGAGATGTAATTGGAGCATTGCCGACGCAGTGTGAGAACTATGCTCACATCCCAGATTTCCTTTATATCTCGTCCTGGGAGGGTTTTTGTTAAAAATACCTCTCATGAATCGAGACACTAATGGATGAGATCCGAACTGAATGTTGTCCCGAAGGGAGCCCTTGCCCTAAATTGGAGGACAAAGCACTCCGAGCACTATTAATGGCACTATAGCTCACTTGCTCGTCAAAATGCAATGTAGCAAGGAACTCCAATACATCCGGTTTGCTTGCATTATGATAAGATATATCTGACTGTAAACAAAACATCTCTCATTTCTTAATATGAGATACATATTGCTTTTTAGTACTATCTCTCCAGGCCGCAGTAATCACATCCACGGTCCTACTCGATAATCCAAGCCCCTGGAACGGTCTGGTCAGAATCTGAAAATCAACAGATTAATACGATCATGTAAAGGGTGACTCTCTCCTGTCACAGGGTGAACCAACAAGTTGCTGCATTTGGGGATAGTCATGAATGGCTGTGTCATCAGTCTCAGGACCAATGGGAACCATGGCTGTGTGGGCCAGTCAGGAACCACCAAAATGCCTGAAGCACTCTATTTTGGTGAGACATTGACTGATGAGGCAGAATAGGGGAAAAGTGTAAAAGAACGTACGTCCCCAATGTAGCGAGAATGCATCCACCGCTACTGCCCCTGGATCCGGTTCCCATGAGGCGTATTTAGGTAACTGTGATTTAACCTGGATGCAAACAGATCTATGTCTGGCAATCCATACCGACTGACAATTATTTTGAAAACTTTTGGATTCAGCATCCATTCTGTGTTGATATTAAATTTGCGTGACCTAGTGTCTTCCACCACATTATCTCTACCTGGTCTCTAGCTGAGACCCAGATGTTTCTCGTAATGCACCAGTTCCAAATGAGTTGGTTAAAGCCAGTTTATCACATGATACTGACCTAATTCCTCCCATGTGATTGATATAAGCAACAGCCATGACATTGTCAATCTGGAGATGAACATGTAAATCATTCATTGTTGAACAATATGCTTTTAGGCCATAGAATGCACCCAGCAATTCTAAGTAGTTTATCCCATGCCTCTGCAGGATTAATGCCTCTTGCACACTCCATCTGCCGCCACAGCTAGACTCGGTATCAGTGGCTCCCCATCCCGAAGCACTCACATCAGTTTGTAAAATAACTGAGGGTTGTTGAGTCAGAGTACATCGTGAGATATTAATTATCCACCATTGCAACTTGGCGATAGCTTCGGCTGGCAACTGCATTGGTCTATCAAAATGACCTACATGTTCTTTCAGTGCTTGTTCTTTAGCTCGTTGCACATTCTGATAGTGCAGAGATCCGAACTGCACTCCAGGGCAAGCCACCACTAATTTACCAATAACACTGGCTACTCGCCGGATGGAGGGTTGTTGTTCCTCTACCAGATTGCTACAGGCCTCCATAATTTCGACAGTTTTGGCCGTAGGCTAAGTCACTGACATGTTAGTTGAATCAATGACGAACCCCAATAGTCATTCATTCTAGATGGTACAATTTGGATTTAGTTGGATGGATGAGGAACCTAACCTCTCAAACAGGTGTTTGGTCACTGAAACCGATTCCTCAGCTGCCTCCTGAGTTTTGCCTATAATCAGAACATCATCCAAGTATGCCATCACAATGTGATTCTGGGCACGGAGTGGCCCTAATACTGGTATTTTTCAACAACTTTTTGTAATAACCTAGGGGCTGAGGTTAACCCATTGGGCAAAGCTTTAAATTGCCACAGCTGTCCCATCCAACTACATTCAAAGTATCTACGGTACTGGTGATGAAATCGTACTGAATACTATGCATCTTTCAGATCTATGTTGTCATATAACAACCTTTTGACCAGTTGCTTAGCAGTACTGAAAAATTTCCATTTTAAAATGTCTATACTGGACATAAGGTTAAGTCAGGTTAGGTCCAGAATGACTCGACCCGCCCACCCTTCTTCTGCCTGGGAATATATTGGACACAAATTGGTTGAGGCTGATATGCCGTCCTTTCAAATACACTTTTTTGGGGAATAAATCCCAATTTCATCATTCCACACTGTATAGTTACGGGTCTTGAAAAAACCAATACCCAACTAGGTGTTAGTTTGCGCGGGTGGATGTACTTCTGAAATAAACTCGATTCGAGACCCCCGGATATGTCCCAGTATGAATTAGATCTGATGTTATGCAGAACCATTCATCATAGAAACAATTGCAACCTTACCCCCGACCGTGGCTGATCCCCAGAGGATATATCCTGGACTAAACCAGCTACTCGTATCCTCCAGGTTGCTCTTGGGTTTCAGGTCTCGTGTCCTGGCCATGTTGGGGGGCAGTGCGAGCCAGAGTGCCAGAGGCGTAGGTATTCGGTGCCCCCGGCTCAGTCCTTGACCTGCTCCAGCGTCTGTGCTCGCCTGAAGGGTAAGGCATGCGAGGCACAGATCTTGCCCTCCCGGGATAGTTTTGATGAGGCCGAAGTGTTTTCGCCTCCTCCAGATTCTTTTCCATTTACTTGCTTCGCCAGATGCTTTGGTGTGCTTTGGTGCATGCTCATGTGCTTTGGGTGCTCATCTGCAGTGACACCAACTTCAGGGCAGATTCATACTGACCTGGCTCTCCCGAGTCATGCTCATGGGAGGTATATGCAGCCCTAAAAGGTGGCTGCTGCTGTTATGGGTTTCCCATTCAGACTCGTAGGCATAATTAGTGTTCGTGCCTTACTGCTCCTCGCCTTAAGGACCTCTGCTAAGGTTGCTCCTGAGAGTTGGGGACACCCTGGGAGGCACCCAGCGACTGGAAACACCTCAATGGTTAGCATTTGTTCAATGAGGTTTCCTCTTGTGTCAAGACGCCCGAAACCTTTTTATTGTTGAAGGAGGGGAGTCTTCCAGGCCTGACTCATAAGAGGGACCTGGCCGTTTTTCTCCTTGCCTTTCCCTCCCGACAGGTTGGCCACAGTGCGCTGAGCACACCGGAGTATGCTGCTATTTGCTGACTGACCGCGGCTTGCAGCATCCGCGTCATTGGAGCCGGCCGGCGTCCTCTGAAGCGGCGTTCAACCCACGGTTACGTTTTTTACTTTTAAAAACTTTTACATATTTATTTTTAAATTAAAAAAAAATGGCAGCAGCCTTTTTTGTTAATTTTTCCAATATGTCAGTCGATCGCTGTGTGGTTCCTTGTAACCACTGCATACTGCAGGTTTATATAAAGGGCCCTCGGTGCACGTGTGATCGTACTGACGCGCAATGCGCACTGCGGGCTTCTTCACGGAATCAATTTCACGTGACTCAAGTTAAATCAACGTGACAACAAACGAGTTATTCACCTGAAACATTTCCCTTTTTGCCCTTAAAGCATCTCCGTTCTTTCAATCTTCATTTGCATTTTCTGGCTGGCTTCTTTAGAAGTGTGCCACATCTGTTGTGAATATCGCGTGCATTTCCCAACCTAGTCTCCAATATTTTGCTACTCGTGATGGAAGGGAGGGGGAGGGGGGGGGGGGGAGGGAAGGGGATGGGGGGGGGTAGGGGGGAAATGAACATTGTTTAACTCGACATCTTTCTCTCTTATTTTACTGTTGCAATGCTGACATCTCTGTGAGAATTAATGAGGATGAGAAAGCGTGACATTCAATGGTAAGATTTTTACACTCCTGCCTGCCTGTTCCAGCTGCAATACTCTTGTTGTGCACAGTCTAGTAAATTGTCAACTTGCTAGTTTCCAGCTGTTTTTAGCAATTTTCACTCAATACCAATTTGTGCAGTGTTCAAGTGTTTTTGTTCACTGTCACCCAGCTACTATATTTGAAAATATTTGTGCTTAATCTTGCTCCTGAGTCTGAATGTCTGGGTTCAATAAACATTCCAAAGGTCTAATCACAACATCTAGGCCGACACATCAGTGCCACATCAGATGAAAGTGAGGTCCTGTCTTTCCTTCTAATTGGATGTTAAAGACTCTGTGGCACTACATCAAAAAGCATAGGCATTCCTCTTGGTTTCCTGGCCAGTATTTCCCACTGGCCAACATTACTGAAACATATTTGATCATTAACTCATTCCATTTTCTCAGTGCTTGTTTGACACAAATTGAGTGTAGCATATTCTGCACTCTTTTCCCTGTACACCAATTACTATGTGGCCAAGTGCAATACCAACTCAATCTTAAGTTAGTCGGATACCACTATTGTCCGCCAGTCTAAAACAGTGTGAGATGATAAAATAAAGCTGGTATGGGGGAACATCGATGATTTAGAACAGTTATGGTGGAGATCTGTTTTCATCAATGGGCAATATAGAGATGGCCAAACAACTTAAATGTCTTGGCATCTGAGCACTACACTAGCAATCTAACCTGGTCACTTTTCACTACACTTGCAGTTTAATGCTGAGTTTAAGTGTTGATGCTGAGTGTAAGTGTGATTTGGCTCCATCTTGGCCCAGTCAAGGATGGGACGTACATGGTATATTGAGGGACAAGAGAATTGACGGCATTGAGTTCGATGAGGGATCTAGGGCATAGTTCCTGAAGGTGGTGTGAATCTGTAGTAGATGGGGTAGGTGTTTAGATAGGCCGGTGGTGGTTCTGCGCCAATAAAAATGGGGGGAGGGAGGGGGAAAGCATTGGTTAGTAAGTAAAGAAAAGTAATAAGTTAAAAGGGAAGTAATGGAACAATGGCATTGGTTAAAGACAATTCAATGTACAATTTTGGTCACCTAGTTTATAGGTAGGATTTATGCGAAGTAGGAGGAGAGATGGCTCTGTTACAGAGAAAAGTTGAACCAAGTTTGGTGGGGAGCGCAGACCAGAGAAGTTTAAGGGGGTATGATTGAGGTGGAGCGCAGAAATGGAATTAAAGGGAAAGAAGAGAGTTGGGATGGAATGGATTGGATACTTTTCAATGAGGTAGGGATTCCAAGAGGGTCCAACAAGTGGGCATGACATGAGAATTGAGGGACAGAGGGTTTCGGGGGTGGGTGGTGTGGGTGGGGGTAAGGGGGTTCGGTAGGGTAACGTGTTTCGGGCGGAACTTCTTTACCAGAGGGTGGTGGCAGGGTGGTGTGCTGTGTGGAATCAGCTTCCACAGAAGTGGGAAGGCAGGAGGGCCAAGGCGTAGGAGTAATTGGATAGGTATAAGGACGTGAAGGGAAGGGAAAGTCTGAGTGCAGTATGTAGATCCTGGGAGTAGGAGGAAAACAAATCTCGGCAGTGCAGGTAGATGGACAAATGGTAGGAGAAACAAATGTGGCCCGGTCTTGGAAGGGTTTTCGTGCTGTTGTGCTGATATAAATGTTATATGGTTAGTTTATTATGGTTATTATTTATATCAAGGAATATGCATCAGCATATTTACTATCTCAGTCATCAGAGAAGGTTCAGCATGTCCATGACGATCTTGTCCAACCTCTTCAGATGTACTATAGTAAATATTCAGATAGGATGCGCCTCCGCCTGGTATAGCAACTGCTCTGCTCTTGACTGCCTGAACCTGCTGAGAGTGGTGAGCACAGCCCAGTTCATCACAGGGTTGTCACTTCCTTCCATCCAGCCCATCTTCATGGTGCATTACATCAGGAAGTCTGTGAATATTGTCAAGAATGCCTATCATATTGGTCATTCCCTTTCCTTTTTTTCTACATTCTAGGAGAAGATACATGAGCTTGAAAGGTTAAGAACCATTTCTTCCCCATGGCCATCAGACATCTGAATTAATCACCTCTTTCCTCACACTGTTTAAGCTGATGGCCCGTAGTTCTTTTATCTCCATCTCACTCAGTTATTCCATTATTGCCCTATGTTATTTTAGTTTTCCTCCACTTCAGATTGCACTAGTCATTGCACTGTTCTGCATTCATCATTGTATTTATCATTACTATATACTGCTTAATCTGAGCTTTATGCGAACAAGGAATTTCATTGCATCCTCGTGTATATAACAATAAATAAATCTGAAATTAAACAATGCAAAAAATAAAATGATAATGTGCTGTGTTCAATGCATTTATAATTTAATTTGAGTGTTCCTAGGGCTGGGAAAATAGGACAACATGTAAACAGCGGTCAGCTTTCTCTAGTTAATTGTTAAGGGAATCTAAAGCTGAAGAGCTAAATCTTAGATAGACACAAAAAGCTGGAGTAACTCAGCAGGTCAGGCAGCATCTTTGGAGAGAAGGAATGGGTAAAGTTTCTGGTCGAGACCCTTCTTCTAAATCTTCCCCTTTTGGGTGCGCTTAATTTTACTGAAGGATAATGTCACTCTGGCTCTTAGTAAATGTATATTAATAAAATATTTCTCTCCTCAAAATTTGCAATATATGTGAACTTTATCCTATAAATAAACAAAGCTAAAAACAAAGCATAGCGAACCCGTTATTCTTAGAATAACGGGTTCGCTATGCTATGTCTTTAGCTTTGTTTATTCATGGATAAAGTTCACATGTATTGCAAATTTTTACTTGCGTTACTACATCTGTAATTTGTTATTGAATCCAGCAGCATCTTTCCAGAAATGTCAGCATGGTTCCCCAAAGATGACAACAAAGGGCACTTTGTTCCAGGCTTCTTTTTGAAAATGAAGCTGTGTTTCTTTGAAGTGGATCAATTACTGCTTCCTTCTAATTATATTAAATGTCATCACTTTCTTCATCTGAAAAGAATTGCTATATCGAATGGTTTGACCTTTAAGGGGGAGAAAGTTTTTATTGTGTCGGCTTTAAACCTTGTGTTCAAGCTTGCAAATTTGTTACATTTCTGTCTTAATCCGGGATCGAAAGCATGTGCAGAAAGAACATAAACAAACATGGCTGTTAAGTTTTAGCAACAGGAATTTAAAGGCTTGACGTAAATGATCTGGTGATGCAAATTCAAATCGCACCAGGACAGATGTGGACATTAATATGGGTCAAAGGCTATTAGCTGTTTTTACCTAGTCTGGTCACGAGGGAGAGCTGGCCTATACAAATTACCCCAAAACCATCTCTTTAAAGGCAGCGGAGGAGAGCTATAAATTAAGTCTTCTCAGTTATATTCATAAATTAATTTTTGAATTTTAAAAATTTAATGTTCAAAAACAGTACATTGCTCAACGATTCAATTTCAAAATTACTATTTTTGCACCAAAGACTATTTTAATTTTTAATGGAGTTGGGATGATTTATTTTTCTAAATAATTTATCACTACTATTGAATTGAATTGAATTGAATTGAATTGAATAAATGTTATTAGCCAAATATGTATACATACAAAGAATTTGCGTTGGTGCTTTACTCGCAAGTAACAACACGATACACAGTAGACAATTAAAAATAAAACATTATATTTTAAACATGTGAAGAATGAAATAAAATACCAGAGCAAAAGGGGGCTACAGACTTTTGGCTGTTGAGTAGAGCTACTGCTCGTGGGAAAAAAAGCTGTTTTTATGTCTGGCTGTGGCGTCTTTGACAGTCCGGAGTCACCTCCCAGAGGGAATGCTTCAAAGAGTTTGCGACCAAGGTGAGAGGGGTCAGAGATGATCTTACCCACTCGCTTCCTGGCCCTTGCAGTGTGCAGTTCGTCAATGGGGGGAAGGTTGCAGCCAACAACCTTCTCGGCTGATCGAACAATGTGCTGCAGCCTCCGGTTATCATGCTTGGTGGCTGAGTCAAACCAGACCATGATGGAGAAGGTGAGGACAGACTCCATGATGGCGGTATAAAACTTGAACATCATTGCCTGTGGCAGATTGTGTTTTCTCAGCTGCCGCAGGAAGTACATCCTCTGTGGGGCCTTTTTGAATGTGGAGTCAATGGTGGCCTCCCATTTAAGGTCCCTGGAGATGATGGTTCCAAGGAACTTAAATGACTCCACATATGTGATTGTGGGGTGGGGGTCGTGGTGTTATTTTGGGGTGATAGTGAGTTTGGAGAGAGGAGGGGAGGGGAGATTTAAAAAGATCTGACCGCTGCCTTCTGGTAGAAATTCTCGCGCCCCCCCCCCCCCCTCTATCTTCTCTCTCTCTCGTCTCTCCTCTCTCTCTCTCTCTCCTCTCTCTCCTCTCTCTCTCTCTCTCTCTCTCTCTCTCTCTCACTCTCTCTCCCCCCCCCTCTCTCCCCCCTCTCTCCCCCTCTCTCTCCCCCCCCTCCTCTCTCTCCTCCTCTCTCTTCTTCCCCTCTCTCTCTCTCCCTCCCTCCCCCCCTCTCTCTCCCCCCTCCCTCTCTCTCTCCCCCCTTCCTCTCCCCCTGCCCTTGCCCCCCTTCTCTCTCCTAAACCCCTTCCCCCTCCCCTCCTCTACCCCCTTCCCTCACCCCCCCCCCACACTCTCTTGCTAATGATACTTTGAATCCCTTCATCAAATCATTGATTTATATTGTAAATAGCTGTGGTCCCAGCACCGAGCTTTGCGGTACCCCACTAGCCTGCCATTCTGAAAGGGACTCGTTAATCCCTACTCTATGTTTCCTGTCTGCCAAACACTTCTCTATCCATGTCAGCCTCTACCCCCATTACCATGTGCCCTAATTTTGCGCACTAATCTCCTATGTGGGACCGTATCAAATGCTTTCTGAAAGTCCAGGTACACTACATCCACTGGCTCTCCCTTGTCCATTTTCCTAGTTACATCTTCAAAAAATTCCAGAAGATCAGACAAGCATGATTTCCCCTTTGTAAATCCATGCTGACTCGGACCGATCCTGTTACTGCTATCCAAATGTGCGGCTATCCCATCCTTTATAATTGACTCCAGCATCTTCCCCACTACCGATGTCAGGCTAACTGGTCTATAATTCCCTGTTTTCTCTCCCGCCTTTCTTAAAAAGTGGGTAACATTAGCTACCCTCCAATCCACATGAACTGATCCTGAGTCTATAGAACTTTGGAATATTATCAGCAATGCATCCACGATTTCTAAAGCCACTTCCTTAAGTACCCTGGGATGCAGACCATCAGATGCTGGGATTTATCAGCCTTCAGTCCCATCAGTCTATCCTACACCATTTCCTGCCTATTGTGGATTTCCTTCAGTTCCTCCGTCACCCCAGATCCTCTGGCCACTACTATATCAGGAAGATTGTTTGTGTCGTCCTTAGTGAAGACAGATCCAAAGTACCTGTTCAACTCATCTGCCATTTCCTTGTTCCCCATAATAAATTCACCTTTTTCGGTCTTCAAGGGTCCAACTTTGGTCTTAACTATTTTTTTCCTCTTCACATACCTAAGGAAGCTTTTACTGTCCTGCTTTATATTCTTGGCTAGCTTACCTTCGTACCTCATCTTTTCTCCCCGCATTGTCTTTTTGGTTATCTTCTGTTGTTCTTTAAACATTACCCAATCCTCTTGCTTCCCGCTCATCTTTGCTACGTTGTACTTCTTCCCTTTAATTTTTATACTGTCCCTGACGTCCCTCTTCAGCCATGGTCATCCCTTTCTCCCCTTGGAATCTTTCTTCCTCCTGTGAATTAACTGATCCTGCACCTTCTGTTTTATTCCTAGAAACACCTGCCATTTTTGTTCCACTGTTATCCCTGCTAGGATATCTTTCCAGTCAACTTTGTCCAGCTCCTCCCTCATAGCCCCATAGTCCCCATTATTCAACTGCAACACTGACACCTCCGACTTACTCTTCTCCCTCTCCAATTGTAGATTAAACCTGACCATGTTATGGTCACTGCCTCCTAATGGCTCATTAACCTCGAGGTCCTTTATCAAATCCAGTTCATTACATAACACTAAATCCAGAATTGCCTTCTCCCTGGTCGGCTCCAATACAAGCTGTTCAAAGAACCCATCACAAAGGCACTCTACAAAGTCCCTTTCTTGGGGTCCAGTACCAACCTGATTTTCCCAGTCTACCTGCATGTTGAAATCTCCCATACCAACCACAGCATTACTTTTACTACATGCCAATTTTAACTCCTGATTCAACTTGCGCCCTATGTCCAGGCTACTGTTTGGGGGCCTGTAGATTAGTCCCATTAGGGTCTTTTTACCCTTACAATTCCTTAATTCTATCCATACTGACTCCACATCTCCAGTTTCAATGTCATCCCTTGCAAGACACCAACAGGGCAACCCCACCCACTCTGCCCACCTGTCTGTCTTTTCGATAGGAGGTATACCCTTTTATATTCAGTTCCCAGTCCTGGCCCTCTTGTAGCCATGTCTCAGTAATTCCCACAACATTATACTTGCCAGTTTCTAACTGAGCTTCAAGCTCGTTTACTTTATTCCTTATACTTTGCGCATTCATATACAGTACTTTGACCTCTGTATTCACTTCCCACCTTGCAATTGGCCCTGACCTTTGTTGTCCATTCTCAAGCTTTTCTTCCCATTAATTCGCGAATCTTTTGTAATTTTTCCTGTAGCCACTTCCCCTTCAACTCCATCTTTATACTCCCAATTTGTCAATCCCTCCCCCCAACTATTTCTCCCTCCTAACCCCATTACTATGCTCCACAGTGAGGTAGATTGGAAAATTGGGACTCCTTACAGCCCTTCCTGTTCAGAATTCTGATAACGGGGAAAGATGCTGTTCCTGAGACTGGTGGTATGTGTTTTCAAGCTTTTGCAGCTTCTGCTTGACAGGAGCGGGGTGAAGTGTGGATAGGTGGAGTGGAACAGATCATTATGTTGTCTGCATTCCCGAATTTAGATGGAGCCAGTGGAGTGTCTGCAAGCTTAAAAGTGCTTTTTGTGAATTGCAGGATGCAATACAATTAAATGTGGGTCACATGCACTTTCCAAGGCAGACTATTTAATAAAGCTTGGAGGAAGAATCAAAGCATTACCAACCCATAATCACAAAACAACACAGTGCTTCTATCATTGTGGTATTTTTGATTTAATTTGTTTACAGCTCGTGAACGCCGCCACTAAGCATGTCGAACGTCTCACAAACGTTGTGTAGAATGAAAGATTTTGTAGTTGCCTTTCATGGTCAATGGCAGAATGATAAGCTCAAAATGGTTGCAGTTACCTATCCCTCATTCTTGACCATCTCCCCACCTTCCAATCCCCAGTGGTCTGAAAGAGACAAATGTTTAAAAAGATCCATAGATACATAGACAATAGGTGCAGGAGTAGACCATTCGACACTTCGAGCCAGCACCGCCATTCAATGTGATCATGGCTGATCATCCACAATCAGTACACCATTCCTGACTTCTCCCCATACCCCTTCATCCGCTAGCCCGAAGAGCTCTATCTAAAGGGACTGTCCCACTTTCACGACCTAATTCACGACATCTGCCGAGTTTGCCCTTGACTCATACTCGCGGCATGGTCGTCACGAGGTCGTAGGAGGTCGTAGCAGGACGTGATGCTAGTCATAGGTACTCGTGGCATCAAGTAGGTCCGGGCATTTTTCTAACATGATGAAAAATGTCCACGAGTAAAAAAGGTCATGAATTAGGTTGTGAAAGTGGGACAGGCCCTTAACTCTCTTTTGAATCGACCTCCACTGCCTTCTGAGGCAGAGAATTCCACAAATTCACAACTCTCTGTGTGAAAAAGTTTTTCCTCATATCAATTCCAAGTGGCCTACCCCTTAGTCTTAAACTGTGGCCCCTGGTTCTGGACACCCCCAACAATGGGAACATGTTTCCTGCATCTAGCATGTCCAATCCCTTAATAATTTTATATGTTTCTATATGATCCCCTCTCATCCTTCTAAATTCCAGTGAATATAAGCCCAGTCGCTCCATTCTTTCATCACATGACAGTCCCGCCATCCCGGGAATCAATTTCGTGAACCTACGCTGCACTCCCTCAATAGCAAGAATGTCCTTCCTCAAATTAGGAAACAAAAACTGCACACAATACTCCAGGTGTGGTCTCACCAGGGCCCTGTACAACAACCCTTTGCTCCTATACTCCTCTCGTTATGAAGGCCAACATGCCATTAGCTTTCTTCACTGCCTGCTGTACCTGCATGCTTACTTTCAGTGACTGATGTACTAGGATACCCAGGTCTCGTTGTATTCCCCCTTTTCCTAACCTGACACCATTCAGATAATAATCTGTCTTCATGTTCTTGCCTCCAAAGTGGATAACCTCACATTTATCCACATGTGCCCTCTCACCCAACCTGTCCAAGTCACTCTGCATCCTCATAGCATCCTCTTCACAGTTCACACTGCCACCCAGTTTTGTGTCATCTGCAAATTAGCTCATGTTACTTTTAATTATGAAAGTAAGAGTGCAGGTACAGCAGGTAGTGAAGAAATCGAATGGCATGTTGGCCTTTATAACATGAGGAATCGAATATAGGAGCAAAGAGGTCCTTCTGCAGTTGTACAGAGCCCTAGTGAGACCACACCTGGAGTATCGTGTGCAGTTTTGGTCCCCTAATTTGAGGATGGACATTCCTTGCTATTGAGGGAGTGCAGCGGAGGTTAACAAGGTTAATCCCGGAATGCGGGACTGTCATATGCTGAGAATGGAGCAGCTGGGCTTGTACACTCTGGAGTTTAGAAGGATGAGAGGGAATCTTATTGAAACATATAAGATTGTTAAGGGCTTGGACACACTAGAGGCAGGAAACATGTTCCCGATCCAGAACCAGGGGCCACATTTTAAGAATAAGGAGTAAGCCATTTAGAACCGAGACGAGGAAACTTTTTCTCACGTTTTTATATTCTCCAGAGATACCATCTGATCCACTGACTCCAACACTTTTTTTGTAAACCAGCTTCTGCATTCCTTGTTTTTCTCTTAGAGAATGTTCTTTAGCTTCAATTTAATCCTTTTAGAACTATTGATGGTACAGTTCTGTATTTCGACAGTGTAGAAGATGGAAATTATCACATTAAATTATTGAAAGCTATAAATGGCAGTTGAGCACATCCAAGTCTTCATGCATTTTGAGCTCTATTTCATTTGTGCGGTGTGGATTGGAAAGGTGCAAAATAGTAAATTGTTATACGTTTCACTTCAGTTGATTCCTTGATCCAACATATGGAATTTGATGACATGTAAATCTGGATAGAATGCTGCTAGAAATGATTTTGGTGTGGTTTAAATATGATAATAAAAGGCATGTGCATAAATTAGGATAGGTTTATGAAAGTTATGCCCATCTATCTATACTATTACTAAAACTCTCATCTTGACCACTTCCGGTCTGCGTTGTAATTAAATTTGCACAAAAGCGCTACCCTTTATCGCTAGGACTTTTTCGCCACCTTACTCACCGTTCACCTCTACTCCAAGACACCAGGTTTTGTTCCGATCAGTGAAATATGAAAAAAGTTATGAAGGTTTAAAAAATCGTGAGATCAGCAGATTGGTCTTCTCGCCTGTCAGTCACCATGAAGGTAACGCCCCTTCCGGCACCCGCTGGTGAATAAATCCCCGGAGGCGGGGCTGAGTAAACAAGCCGTGCTGATTGAGTCCATAAGAGTGGAGTCGGGAAAGCCGTTGTGTGGAGTCGGGAAAGCCGCTGTGTGGAGTCTGGAGGTGCTGTGTGGTGCCGCGGCCAGTGGCCGCTGAGTGGAGTCCCTCCCCCCCACACCCCCCCTCCCCCTCACACCCCCCTTCCCCTCTCCTCCATGGGCCAGAGACACTTTGTGAAAACCTGAAACGTTAACTCTGCTTCTCTTCCCACTGATGTGGCCTGATCTGCCAAGCATCAGCATTTTCTGTTTTCATTTTACATTTCTGATCCTCTAAACATTATTACGGAGATTCCGGTTTTGGTAATACCCGAATCGTGATGCGAATGTCTGGCACAAAGCTTCAGATGCAGTAAACATTCCGGCAATGGAGCTTTAAATGTTGAAATCATTGTTATAAAGCTTTGCCTGCTAGTCACATTCTCGGCAAAGCCTTTACATGCAGGGAGCTGTGCGGCACCGAGCTTCCTGTGCTAGAGGCACTGGGCAGAATAACCTGTGCTGGGGGCTCTCTGGTGTAAAGCTTTACATGTGAGAATGCTGATCACGTGCTAGGGACACTGGAGCACCACATCATATGCTGGGAACAACACCTCTGTTACTGGAAGCTTGTGGGAAAGAACTTCATGTGTTGACAACGTTTTGCACTGAGCTCTGCATGCAGAGATGGTGCATGATATCCTGGAAGCGCTGGCATGCAGTTTCAGAAATCTGGCAGAAACACAATTGATTTGCAATCATTACACAGAGCTTGGAGACAGGAAGCCAAAGACAAAACTATTCCCAGGATTCAACTTAATCAAATACATCATATTTCTATTTTTAGCCAGGAGAAATGCATCATTCTTTCTGACTTCTCAATAGGTTCTTTTCTTCTGATAAACTATTTGACTGGGGTTACCTAAATCTATTAAAATCAATTTAAAAAAAGAATAATGTAGTACTGTAGATTAAAACATGCTCCTAGCTCTGCTCCATTCCAGTGTACTCTTACAATGTTAAATGGTGCCCTTTGTGAGTCTCAGTGTAAAGCTGTGAGCCACACAAGCAAAACACTGTTTTTAGAAACACTTTGTTTAAATGTGTTTTTTAACTAAGACTTTTATTAGAGTCTTGCTTACAAGCTGACAGTGTGTCTGAAGCTTTGGGTGATAATGTTCTATCAATATATTGAAACCATCTTTTAAATAACATTTTTACCAATGGAACGAACTGACAATAATTATACAAGGCTGGTAATACATTTTCTTAGGACTACTTATTTAGGGTTCCATTTTCAAAAATAATTATTTGAGGGTAACCTAAGTTGCCGATTCTTGTAAGTAAATGCATGGAGTTATTGAATCAGCATTGGCTCCTCTTAGACTTTATTCTTAAAAGAAGAGAAGAATAATAAAGGCGAGATTTTAGTATATACTAGGCCAAGTGCAGACCCGTTGGGTCTGTTTACCCAATGCGCGTTTGCGGGGGTGGGGGGGGGGGAGAGAGGTTGCTGCGCGCTTCACATACGTAAAAAAACCATCAATTAAACCCCACAACTCAAACCAATAACACAACTCCACGCAATAACCATCCCCCCCCCCCACACACACACGGGGGGGGGAGAGGGGGGATAGGGGGGAGGAGGTGCAGGAGACAGGAGAGGGCAAAGGAGAGGGGGTGATGGAGAGGGAGGAGATGGAGAGAGATTGGGGACGGAGAGGAGAGAGGGAGGGGGGTGTGAATGGGGAGCGGTGAGTGGAGGAAGAGAGAGGGAGAGAGAGGGGAGAGAATGAGAGAGAGAGAAAGAGAAGAGGGGAGAGAGAGACAGGGAGAGAGGAGGAGAGAGAGAGACAGGGAGGAGGGGAGAGAAAAAGAGAGAGGAGAGAGAGAAAGAGAGAGAAGAAGAGGAGAGAAGAGGAGAGAGAGAGAGGAGGGGGGAGAGAGATGTAAATGAATCAATCTATTCCCCACTCCGATCACCCGCACACTCACCACCCCACACACATACAGGGGGGGAGGAGGTAGAGGGGGGTTGAGAAGGGGGGTAGGGGGAGACGGGGAGGGGAGAGGGGAGACCGTTGTGTCCCATCTCCTTAATGTATGGTTGCAGGGGGGGGGGGGCTGCGGCTTCACCCATGCACACTAACCACCTCCCACACACACGGGGGGGGGGGGGGGGGAGAGGAGGAATGGAGAGGGGGAGGGGATGTGGGGAAGCGGATGTGGGGGGAGGGGATGTGGGTGGAGGGAGATGGGGAAAGGGGACGGGGGCTGAGAGAGGGGGAGGGTGGGAGGAGGAGAGGGGGAGATGGCGGGGGAGTGGGGAGAGAGTGGGGAGGGAAGGGGGGAATGGGGAGGGGGGAGAGGGGGTCGGGGAAGGGTGAGAGGGGGGTATGGGGAGAGAGAGCGGGAGGTGGAGGGGTGGAAGGAGGTAGAGAGAGGGGGGGTTGGGGGTGGGGGGGGTGGTTGTGGGGGGGGGGGGAGGGGGGTGGGAGGGATGGGGGAAGAGGGGTAGGGTAGAAGGGGTAGAGAGGGGTGGGGAGAGAGGGGGGGAAGAGGAAGGGTGGAGATGGGAGAGATTGGGGAGAGGGAGGAGGAGGGGAGGAGCGGGGATGGGAAGGTGGGGGAGGGGATGTGAGAGTGGTGGGGGGGGTTGGAGAAGGGGATGGGGAAGGGGTGAGAGAGGTAGGAGAATGGATGGGAGGGAAGGGGAGAAGAGGGAGGGAGGAGGAGGGAGACGGGCGGAGATGCGTAGAGGGTGAGGAGAGGGGGAGATGGAGAGGGTTGAGGGAGAGAGGGGTGAGAAGAGAGGCGTGAGGGGATAGGGAATGGGGGAGAGAGGGGCGAGGAGAGAGGGGCGAGGAGAGGGGCAAGGAGAGAGGGGAGGGAAAGAGGTGCGAGGGGATAGGGGTGAATAGAGGGGAGAGGGGTGAGGAGGGGGGAGAGGGAGGGAGAGAGGAGGAGGAGAGAGTTAAAATGGAGAGAGTGGGGAGGGGGAGTAAGGGAAGGGAAGGGGAAGGGGAAGGGGGGAGAGGAGGATGGGGGAGGGGAGGAGAGCGGGGAGGGTGAAGGGGGAGACGGGTATATGGGAGAGGGGTGAGGAGAGGGCGATATGGAGAGGAGGAGGAGAGAGGGGTGTTGAGAGAGGGATGAGGGGTGATAGAGCGGGAGAGAGGAGGAGAAAGGGGTGAGGGAGTGGGGAAGGGGGAGAGAGGGTGAGAGCGAGGGGTGAGGAGAGTGAGTGAGAAGAAAGGGTGAGGGGGAGAGGGGGAGGAGGAGAGTGGAGTGAGGGGAGAGGGGTAAGGAGAGAGGGGTGAGGAGAGAGGGGTGAGGGGTGGGGGTGAGGGGAGGAGTGAGAGGGATGAGGAGAAGGGGAAGAGAGGAGTGAGGGGAGAGGGGGGGAGAGGAGTGAGGAGGAGAGGGGAAGTGAGGAGGGGAGATGGGGAGGGGGAGAGAGGAGTGAGGAGACAGGGGTGGGGGGAGTGGGGTGAGGGGAATAGGGAATGGGAGAAGAAGGGAGAGGAGAGAGGGTGAGGAGAGAGGAGTGAGGAGCAGAGGGTGAGGAGAGTGGGGTGAGGGGAGTGAGAAGAGAAGAGAGGAAGAGAGGAGTGAGAGAGAGAGGGTGAGAGAGGGGTGAGGAGAGAGGGGTGAGGAGAGAGGGGTGAGGGGAGAGGGGTGAGGAGAGAGGGGTGAGGGGAAGGGGGAGAGAAGGGGAGGAGAGAGGGGGCGGAGAGAGGGGTGAGGAAGAGGGGTGAGGAGGAAGAGTGAGTGAGAGGGTGAGGAGAGAGGGGAGAAGGGAGAGGTGTGTAGAGGAAGAGAGAGAGGAGAGAGGTGTGAGAAGAGAGAGTGGTGAGGAGAGAGCGGAAGGTGAACGAGAGAGAGGACTGAGAAGAGAGGCATGAGGGGAATCGGAAAGAGGGAGAGGGCGGAGAAGAGAGTGAAGAGAGAGAAGAAAAGAGAGAGAGAGAGTGAGAAGAGAGAGTAGAGAGAGAGAGAGTAGAGAGGAGAGAGGGGCGAGGAGAGAGGGAGGAGAGAGGGGCGAGGAGAGGAGGGGCGAGGGGATAGGGGTGAATAGAGGGCGGGAGGAGAAGAGGGGGTGGAGAAAGAGGGGGAGAGGGAGGGAGTTGGAAGGAGCAGGAGGGGAGAGGGGTAAGATGGGGGAGAGAATGGAGAGAGGGGAGGGAAGGGGAAGGTGAAGGGGGAGAGAAGAGGATGAGAATGGGAGCGGGGAGCGAGAGCGGGGAGGGTGAAGGGGAGACAGGGTAAATGGGGAGAGGGGTGAGGGGAGAGGCGGACAGGGGGAGAGGAGGAGAAGAGAGGAGTGTTGTGAGGGGTGGGGGGGAGGGTGACGAGAGAGAGGTGAGGAGAAGAGGGGTGAGGAGTAGGGGAGAGGGATGAGGGGAGAGGGGTGAGGAGAGAGGGGTGAGGAGTGAGGAGAAAGAGGTGAGGGGAGACTCCACTTTCTGTTTAGCGACATCAGCGACATCTCTGACTCTGCGCTGCACGGGCCGGGCCGGGCTGGGCCGGGCCGCTTCTGGTCCCTTCAAAAATTGTGTTTGGTTGGAGACCTCTGCCGGTCATCCGGAGCGTCCCTCAGCTCCAGGAAAGACGCGATGGCGCCGGAAGGGACGGATCATCTCAAGGAGTGACAGAAGAGACGAATCCACGCGGCGCTGACTGGCAGGAGAGGAGATCGATCTGCGCACACGCGGTTTATAAGATTTAAAAACCTCGCTTACTTTTACAATATGCCACCGATCGGAACAAAACTTGATGCCACTCGCAGTGCAGGAAGACGGTGAGTGAGCTAGCGAAAAATCGTAGCGCTGTCTCGTACCATTTTTGCGCAAATAGAAAAAATGCACAAACCATTAGATAACACAATCAGGATTTTAGTTATGTATAGATTGATGTATAGGTAGATAGACAGACAGACAGTTTTAGTTATGTATAGATAGATGTATAGACAGACAGACAGACAGACAGACAGACAGACAGACAGACAGACAGACAGACAGACAGAATGCAGGCAAATGGGACTAGCCTGGTATACTAACTTAGTCGATATGGACAAGCTGGGCAGAAGGGCCTATTTCGATGCAGTACAGCTTTATGGCTGTGCTGAACATTGGTGGTTTTATTGTCTCATATTGTAATGGAACCAAAACACCTAGCAAGCTGGGGGTCAGCTGAGATATAAAATTAAAATCCCTCTAAGCCCAACACCACACTCAGTTCATCCGAACCATGTATTTATAATATTTTCCATACTTGACCTGACAAATGCAGCTAATGTATCATTTTCAATGTGCTCTGAACTGCTGTGAATATGAAAACAGCATTTGATCAAGAACAGGTGACACCAAATAAATCCTCCTAACCTCTGAATCAAGTTCTGCTCTGAGCAGCATCCAGGGCCCTGTCAGAGCCCAACTCAGATGTTCTGTTTGAATGAACTTAACTTTGATACATATTGTGGTATCTTGGGAGTGGGGGCCCGGTTCCATATCAGGACGATCAATAAAATGTATAGTTTAGTTTAGAAATACAGGATGGAAACAGGTCTGTCGGCCCATCGAGTCCTCGCCGACCAGCGATCCACCTATACCAACGCTATCCTACACACGAAGGACAATTTACATTTTTTATCAAAGCTAAATGTAACCTACAAACCTGTATGTCTGGAGTGTGGTGGGAAAGCAGAGCACCCGGGGGAAAACCCACGCAGTCTCGGGGAAACGTACAAACTCCGTATAGACAGCACCTGTAGTCAGGATCGATAATTTTAACCACCTTTGCACCATAAACTCTCTAGTTAAGTCACTGATTTCTCCCTGTTTTGCAGTCACATTATTGATGCAACATTCTTGCATTGATACACTCAGCAATAGGTTTCTCACTGTGTCCCAAGCAGATTTCTGTTGAGTTTCCCGTCAGCTAGTGGAGGAGGGATATCATTCCTGCTCTCCACTTTCTGCACTAAGGCCTCCTATGTAGCAGCAGCCATGTGTTCATCGGGTTCATTCCCAGGTCTGTAGCCTTTGCAACTGTCCATTAAGAAGCTGCCTTTAGGTAGCATCTTGGATTCCTGATATTGCCCCACCCTCCCTTTAAATACTAAAAGTTGGTGGATACAGCTGGCTACATGTACAAATTATAATGTTGTAATCAGCAGGCAACATTGCTTGCTGCTTACATTGGGGGTTGTAATTGCTCTACAGATCAAAGCTCACATCCCTATATGTCCTTTCTCAGCCAGGATCCATTTTGTAAGCCAGAGCCTAACTGATAATCCTGATAATTATTCCAGAAAGACACTCATTCCAGGATCCACCCACTGCCAGTATACAGACGGCAATGCCCCGAGAGCCACATTTCTTGGTCGATAAATTTCCAAAAGGGAAACCAAATCCCATGATTGTTTATATTGCCGTGATTTGGCTTTATCGTGGAAACATAACTGTTACGTACAATTGTAGTTAAAATTGTTTATGGTTGAATCAACTAAAGTGTAGCAAAGGACTCATCTAAGCAAAAAAATCTTCATAACATAAACATTAATTTAATATTATAATGTAATAAGTTACTAGATCCAGTCAAATAAAAGACATAAAGCAAAGAGAATATATACATCATAAAACATGCAAAAATGTAATGAGTGAAAATAACTGCCCTTTAAAGAGTGTGAATGTGTGATGGCCTGTCCATGTCTCCAGTAAGCAGTCTGGACTATGTCATTTTGTTTAGGTTCGTCAGTCTTCCATTCTGGGAAGCTTTGTCCAATGGAAATGCCTTTAAATAGCAATATGGACACAGCAGGGAGAAGCAGGCATTTTGCCAGCCAAGAATACCAGACTTTACAATATGCCAAGAAAGAGGTTGTTTGGTACACTAGGGATTTTCACTTCACCGTGTCATAACAGCTTTTAGTTCATTTTGCATTTCTAAATTGGCTCTGCGGTATCATTAATATGCAACATACAACAAATCTATTATGTACAAAAAGATGATGTCATCCCACATCCCAACAAACAAAATTAGTAAAAAAATTAGAAAATAACATGTGAGAAAGGTTCTCGGCCCATAACGTCGCCTATTCCTTTGCTCCATAGATGCTCCCTGACCCGCTGAGTTTCTCCAGCATTTTTGTCTACCTCCTATATCCTAAATAGCTGTTCTTTATATGGTAGTTGTGTAGTGATTATTAATCATACTTTTGTTTACAATGCATCATTATTTAATACAATTTTCATAGTGTTCTTGAAATAAGGAAATGTAGGAAAATATTCTTGCATTTTAATAACATTAAGATTATGGATAAGCTTCTGAGTGGGAATACTCATCATATTTAAATAGTCTTGGATCTATACTTAGAGTCATGACCTCCAGAGCTACAGGCTAGGTGCTGAGAGATCGTATTAGGATGGGTTGCTCTTTTGCAATTGGCATGGACCAAATGGCCTCCTTCCTCTGTCCTAATGCTTTGATTCTAGGATAGTTCCTTTGAAATTCTGATTGACTTGCATTTTATGTTTCATATGTCAGCATACAGTATGTAATGTCACTCCAGATAGCTTTTTACTTGAAATGTGATTCTTTTCATTATAAAATTGAATGTACATCACATTTTAAGCAATAAATCCTTCCTCTGTAATAATCCTGCTATATAAATCCCTTCTTTTGTTTTATCGTTATTAATCAACTCCGCAAAAAGAGGTCAGTTCCCCCAGAAGACACGGATAATGTACATTTTCAGTTATTGCATTTATTTTGTTGACTTCAATCAATAAATAAATTTTGTGGAGACATCTGTGGAAGTACTGGTAACTGAATATTTAACATCAATTAATATCCAAACCAAATTATAAGTAACGGCACGTTGCGCAGCGGTAGAGTTGCTGCCTTACAGCACCAGAGACCCGGGTTCGATCCTGACTACGGGTGCTGTCTGTACCGTGTTTGTGCATATGACCATGAGGGGTTTCTCCGGGAGTTCTGGTTTCCTCCCACGCTCCAAAGACATAGAGGTTTGTAGGTTAATTGGCTTAGTAAAATTCCAAATTGTACCTAGTGTGTGTAAGATAGTGTTAGTGTGCAGGATCGCTGGTCGGTGCGGACCCGGTGGGCCGAAGGGACTGTTTCTGCGCTGCATCTCTAAACTGAGCAAAACTAAAATAGAGCAGTACAGTGGGCTTTGGTTTTCAAACACACTTGCCTGGAAATGTCAGCTGAAGATGGGAGTGAACCATGGGGGAAACCTGGTGCCTGAACGAAAAGGCCAGCCTCCGAGAAAGCATAGAAACATAGAAAAATAGTTGCAGGAGTAGACCATTCGGCCCTTCGAGCCAGCACCACTATTCAATATGATCATGGCTGATCATTTAAAATCAGTACCTGCTTTTCCTGTTCCTGCTTTTACCCCATATCCCTGGCTTCCTTTAGCACTAAGAGCTAAATCTAGTTCTCTCCCGCCCAAATTTGTTTTGTATTGTGATTCTGTAGCTTGCAAATGAAAAGAAAGCAGAGACTTGGTTTAAGTGAAACCAGCAGTGATCCTCGGGTGAACGCTTTAACGGGACTTGACCATGTTGAAGAGTAATTGGCATGTGGGAGCAAGCAGGCCGGAGAATGATCCAGTCAGAATTAGATCGGAAGGAGGTAAGTGCAGTGGTTAGGAGAAGGGGCAGTTGAATCAGGTTAGAAGGAAGCGATCGATGGACAAATGTCAGGACTGTGGATAGAGTGCAGAATCATTGAGGGCGGGTCAGAGAATGTGAAGAGTCCGAGTGTAAGGTGGGAGAGCAGAAGTCAGGATAGAGGAAGGGAACAGTGAAGATTGGTGAGTGGAAAGTGTTGGCCTGCAGCGGCTGAATCCATTTAAAATTGCCTGGATTCAGGGAAGAGTAATGAAACACTGTCCTGAAATCAGGCCATTTAAACATAGGTTGTGATTTGCAGCTTATTCTCGCATGTTATCTCTCTTCAGTATTTACTTTTTGATTTGATGCTTCCAATTTACCTCCTCACTTATTCTGTCTGTTCCTGCTTCTTGGAGATGAAGGAAATGTGGAATCATGCAGGGAGGGTTAATACTCAACCAGCAGTGGCAGTGTATTTGACAACACTGTCAATCTCCATACTACACTGTTTAAAAATACGTCCAGCTAAAGACTTGCAACAGCTGTGTGAAACAAGAACATACATCAATCTTGCCCTCCACTCTGATTTGGTCCATGTGTCTTATAAACATTATTTGGCAGGGCTGGGAATATTATCCAAATGTGCCAGTGAGGATAGGAATATAGGACAGATGAATGTGTGGCTGAGGAGTGAGGCGTTACGGAATGATCATCCCGTAAGGAGGTCATGTTGTCGACCTCCTCGTGGTGAGCCCTGTGAACTGACCTCAATCAGGCGAACGACCAGAAACAGAGACAGCAGCAGGAACAATGCAACCTCAGTCGCCATGGCTTGGCGTGCGCCCTTTTTAGGGCGGGCACCTACGGATGTGGAACCGGATGGCATCACCCCGCTGCAGCAAAATGCGGAAGTCCTAACTGGCTACATCGCCTGAAGGGCGTTACATAACTTCTGCTGCCTCAAACGCAAGAAGATCCAGCAAGGCTATATGAGTGGAACTGAGAAATAAAAAGCAGATCCTGGGCCTGCTCCACAGCCAGAGTGAGTCCCACCGCAAATTGGAGGAGCAGCACCTCATATTTCGCTTGGGTAGTTTACACCCCAGCGGTATGAACATTGATTTCTCCAATTTCAGGTAGTCCTTGCTTTCTCCCTTCTTCCCCTCCCCTTCCCAGCTCTCCCACATACCACTGTCTCCACCTCTTCCTTTCTTTTTCCACCCGCCCCCACCCTCCCCACCATCAGTCTGAAGAAGAGCCTCGACCCGAAACGTCGCCTATTCCTTCGCTCCACAGATGCTGCCTCACCCGCTGAGTTTCTCCAGCATTTTTGTCTAACTTTGATTTTTCCAGCATCTGCAGTTCTTTCTAAAATAAAAAGGGGATGGTCACTTTGTTGGGGTTGTACTATAGGCACCCAAACAGTTAATGGGAATTAGAGAAACAAATATGCCAGGAGATTGCAGATAACTATAAGGCTAATAGGGTTGGCATGGTTGAGGTTTTTAACTTTCTCGATATAGACTGGGACTGTCAGAGTGCCAAAGGTTCAGATGGGCAATATTTGTCAAGTAAGTTCAGAAAGGTTTCCTTAGGCAATATTTAGAGGACCCTACAAAGGAGAAGGCAAAGCTTGAACTACTATTAAGGGAATTGGGCAGGGCAAGTGACTGAATTGTCATTGGGCGAGCCTTTTGAGAGCAGCAACCAGAGTTCTATGAGCTTTAAAATAATTATGGATAAAGACAGGGCAGGCCCACAGTTAAAGTGCTAACTTTTATGCAATTAGACAAGAACTTGTAAAAGTTGATTGCAATAGGTTGTTTTTGGGCAAAGAGATGTCCAGAAAGTTGGATACTTGTATGTGTGATAGTGAGAGTTCAGGATATGCATGTTCATGTTTGAGTGAAAGGCAAGGCTGGTAGATATCAATGCCCTGGAAAATGTGAGAAATTTAGGGCAGCTCAGTGGTAGTAGAGCTGCTATCTCACAGTGCCAGAGGCGCAGGTTCGATCCTGACCTCGGGTGCTGTCTGTGTATAGTTTGCACCTTCTCCTGTGACTGCATGGGTTTTCTCCAGGTGCTCTGTTTTCTCCTCCATTCCAAAGATGGGCAGGTTTTTGGGTTAATTGGCTTCTGTAAATTGCCCCTAGTGTGTAGGAGGTGTAATAACATATAACTAGTGTACTAGTGATTTGATGGGCCAAAGAGCCTGTTTCCTCGCTGTATCACTAAACTCTAAATTGAAGCTGTGTCTGGAAAATGGAGAGTGTGTGGGTCATGTATCGACAGCAGTAAGCAAGTGTATCTCTGGAGGATTATAGTAATTTGAGGAGCATACTCACGAGGGATAAAAGGGGGCATTTGAAATTGGGTCGATTCTATTTGCTATTACTAAATTAAGCAAAAAAACCTATAAAGAAAACCCTATAATAGACAGTGGAATACGCATTTGGAAACAATTAAAGACACTAAAATTGGGTTGTTTACCACTATCTCTTCCCATTGTAAACAATGCTACATTTAAACCCTCAATGATGGATAAAGGTTTTTTACAATGGAAAAATCAGGGAATTACTAAGATGGGCGATCTATATAGGAAAAGTTCATTTCTCTCATTTCAGGAACTACAACAAATTTATGGGCTTCATTCAAAAGACTACTTTAGATATCTACAAATTAGAGACTGCTAAGTCAAATACACAGGACTATAGAAATAGAATTCTTGATGAATGTTTGAATAAACATCCGAACACAGAAAAATTGAGATCTTATATTTCTAATATTCTATTAGATAATGATTCGCCCATGACGGAAATATATAGGCAATCATGGGAAAACGAACTAGGTCAAATTATAAGGCCAGAAAATGGGATGGATAGCTTACAACATATACATCACTGTTGTAAATGCTAGACATTCTTTAATACAATTTAAAGTATTACATAGAATTGCACTATTCAAAAACCAAATTAAATAGAATCTTCCCATGTGTATCCCCTATTTGTGATAAATGTCAACACTTAGAGGTTAATCTAACGCACACATTTGTAAGCTGTATAAAAATCAATAATTTTTGGATGGAAATTTTAAAGATAATTTCGGAGTGGTCAACACAAAATTGGTCCCTGATTCAAAATTAATAATATTAGGAATACTAGAACAAAATCAATTATTTACAACGAACCAGAGAACCTGTATCGATTATAGTTTAATAATTGGGCAAAAAACAATATTAAAATTTTGGAAGGCCCCTATAACCCCACAATTAAAATGTGGAAATATGGAATGTTGGAGACCCTACATTTGGAAAGATTAAGATTTGTCTTAATGGACAGTCAAGAACTATTTACAAGAATATGGTCCCCATTCATTGAATATTTGAAGGGGCAAACTGGTGCGGCACGAGAACCTGACTGAAACCTGAATTAAGGAATAGATAAAGAATTACATTTTATAATCCGCAGACATATCTCCAATGATGCATAATCAGTTGAATACTCCATTCTTCTTTTGTTTTTTTTTTTTTTTTTTCTTTCCCCCTCTCTACTACTTTCTATCTATATAAAAATTAAAAAAAAATATATAGAAGTATAATTACTATACAATTGTTATATGAAAAAGGGTAACTAGAGAGAGAACGGTCAGAAACCAAAGTAGTCCTCTGAGTGTGGTGCCATAGGAGCTTGGCAAGGCCTTCAATGAATATTTCTCCTTTGTTTATACTGCAGTAAAAGACATGTAGACTAGAGAACCTGAGAACGTTAATGGTTATGGCTTAAGAGTAGTCTGTATTACAGTCGATGAGGTGCTGGATGTCCCAAGAAATATGAAAGTTGATAAATCCCCCAGGCCTGATCAGGTATGTCCAAGATCACTTTGGGAAGCTAGGGAAGAAATTGCATGGGTCCTGGCTGAGATACATGTATTATTTTATTTATTTATTTATTTATTTAGTTCTTTATCTATCTAGAATAAAAGAATAAAAAGCAAGTGTGCAACAGCATACAAAAAACAAAAATTAATATTTATAAAGTGTCATAAACAATATCTATAAATAAATGAAATCGTATGTGTCCGAAAAGGAGCAGGAAGAAGCCAAAGCTTAATAATTCCCACCCCTTATTCAACTGCTTATAATTATCTTATACAAATTTAGCAGCTATATGTACACCATATGTACACCAGCAGCTATAAGTACACCAAATTATTTACATTTATACACGAATCAAATATTTACAAAGCCATACAAAAAAAGAGAGAGAAAAAAAAAGAAAAGAAAAAACCCTCATATACTATACAGTATCTCTTAGTCATCTATACAACCTATAATCACCCTTCCCAATACAATCAGTATAACAAATATCCCACTCACAATCACCTATCCTCATCCCAATATCCTTTTAAAAGAGTGTTTTTGTACATCATTTTAAACTGAATTTTGTCTGTGCTAAGTTTTATCTCCTGTTCCAGACCATTCCACAAATTCACCCCACAGATTGCTATGCACATACTTTTAAGAGTTGTTCTGACATTGAGTTTTTTTAAATTATGTTCCCCTCTTAAATTATACCCACCCTGTCTTTCCATAAACAGTTTTTGTATATTTCCTGGAAGTAAATTATTTCTTGCTTTGTAAATGATTTGTGCAGTCTTAAATTTAACCAGATCAGTGAACTTCAGTGTATGTGACTTTAAGAATAATAAGGATATGTTCAAGATATCCAACGTTATTGATAATTCTTATTGCTCATTTTTGTAATGTGCATAACGACTGTAGGTTGGTTTTGTAGGTGTTACCCCATATCTCCACACAGTAACTCAGATATGGCAATATGAGTGTATTATACAGTGTATGTAATGATCTGTGGTCCAGAATATGTCTTGTAGGTATGTTACAAAACTTACCTTTAGCGGTGCTGCAGTTCTGTCATTGGCCGTGTGCGTGACTGGCGCCTTTTCGCGGGGGGGGGGAGGGCTTCTTAAAGTGCGGTTTCCCTTGCCATCTGGAGCTTTATTTTCTCGGAGTGCGGATTTTTCTAAAGATTCGTTCTGTCTGTCCTGCCGTTTAAAAGGAAAACAATTAAATCGCCCCCCGGAGCATCGCTGCAGAAGTACATAATTTTCTGCCGGCCGCAATGGGGACGGATTTATGGTATAGGATTCTGAAGCTGTTTATTCGTTTAAATTTATGATCTGGTTTCCATATGTTACAAACACTGTTATGAGACCTTAACCAACAGAAACGTTGCAGAAACGGTGATTTAAAAATGAATGCTTTAATTTTCAGGTCATCCAAAAACAGTAAGACCCTGTTTCATATTTGTTTTCAGGCAATCTATAATAGAGCAATCAGCTCTCCTTAATACCGATCAAGAAATTTAACTAAAGTTATGGGTTTTTGATCCTCGATCACAACTTTTATGTTAAGTACAATAGATTTAATAACTAGACCAAACAGTTGCTTATCCCGAAAGTATAATTTGAGCCGATTACTCCAATCAATTTAAATAAGATACTGAAGATATGCACCAAGTAATTAGGTGTCAATAATCTTTAGATGCTGAGAACGCATTTGAATCAGGGTGAAATGTCTGCCCTATCTATCGTTTTCGGTGATGGAAATGTTTCAATTGAGGTTCCATTTGGAAGGTGCTGTACAGGATGGGAAACTTTTTACCTCACTAACCCAACATTGAGTCTGCTCATTCTAGACATATTAACACATCTAAAAATGTAACTTTATCAACTAATCAATATAATTTATCTAAAGACAAGGATGACCACTGATCTTTTCCTATTTATTTGCACTCGCTATTACCAGGCTCGTGCTTAGGAAAACAATTAGGTGCTTAGGGCCGGCATCCAGAAATATACAGTATAATACTAAAGACACTGTGAATAACATTTCTTTATATGCAGATGATGTATTAATTTGCATTACAAACCCAGAAAAATTAGTATCCAAACTTACTATCAAAACATTTTGGTTTATTTTCCGGATACAGAATAATGGAATAAAAGCAAAATCATGCCAATAACGGAATTCAATCTACATATAATACAACAATCCCCATTTAAAATAGTTAATAAAAATTTTAAATATCTAGGAATTTATGTCATTAAGACATATACCTCATTATTTAAATTAAATTTCCCCCCTTAATGAATAAACTACACAAGAATATTCAGTATTGGAAAACACACCCTATTTCAATGTTTGGTAGAATGAATGCCATAAAAATGATTTTTCTACCGCAATTATTATACCTCTTTCAATCATTCCCGATACATCTTCCAAAAATGTTTTTTAAAAAGGTGGATTCAATCGTCACTGATTTTATCTGGGATTATATGAATCATAGAATAAGCAAAAAACATTTATGTAAATCAAAGATAAATGGAGGATTAGCTTTACCGAACTTTCTGTTTTATTTTTGGGCGGTTAATATTAAAAATATGAACTTTTGGTTGGAAGAAATGGACCAGCAACCAGATTGGTTAAAGATGAAAAAGGAAGATTGTTTACCTTTTGATATTGGTTCGATTCTGTTCGCTCCCTCAAAATATGCGAATTTGGAAACAATTAAAAAAGATAATTTATCACTCACTCTCTCCCCATCACGAACAACCCCTCATTTAAACCTTCTATGTTGGATAAAGATTTCATACAATGGAAAAATTATGGAATTAAAAAGATGGGACAACTTTATAAGAAAGGTACCTTTTGTTTCATTTCAGGAGCTACAACAGACTTACGGATTCCACTCAAATGATTTTTTCAGATATTTACAACTTTATGTTGTAATATCTGAGTGATAATCTTTCAATACTCTTTAGATTCTGGAGTAGTTCCTGAGGATTGGCGGGTAGCAAACGTAACCCCTCTTTTTAAGAAGGGAGGGAGAGAGAAAACAGGGAATTACAGACCAGTTGGTCTAACATCGGTAGTGGGCAAACTGCTAGAGTCAGTTATTAAAGATGGGATAGCAGCACATTTGGAAAGTGGTGAAATCATTGGACAAAGTCAGCATGGATTTAGGAAAGGTAAATCATGTCTGACGAATCTTGTGGAATTTTTCGAGGATGTAACTAGTAGCATGGATAGGGGAGAACCAGTGGATGTGGTGTATCTGGATTTCCAGAAGGCTTCGACAAGATCCCACATAAGAGATTAGTATACACAACTTAAAGCATACGGCATTGGGGGTTCAGTATTGATGTGGATAGAGACTGGCTGGCAAACAGGAAGCAAAGAGTAGGAGTAAACGGTCCTTTTCACATGGCAGGCAGTGACTAGTGGGTACGCAGGGCTCATGCTGGGACCTCCAGCTATTTACAATACATATTAATGATCTGGATGAGGGAAATTGAAGGCAATATCTCCAGTTTGTGGATGACACCAAGCTGGGGGGCAGTGTTAGCTGCGAGGAGGATGCTAGGAGACTGCAAGGTGACTTATAGCTTGGTGAGTGGGGGCAAATGTTTGGCAGATGCAGTATAATGTGGATAAATGAGAGGTTATACACTTTGGTGGCAAAAACAGGAGGAAAGCAAGAACTATTATCTAAATGGTGGCCGAATTAGGAAAAGGGGAGATGCAGCGAGACCTGGGTGTCATGGTACACCAGTCATTGAAAGTAGGCATTGCAGGTTGCAGCAGGGCAGTGAAGAAAGTGAATGGTATGTTAGCTTTCATAGCAAAAGGATTTGAGTATATGAGCAGGGAGGTTCTACTTCAGTTGTATAGGGTCTTGATGCGACGCACACCTGCGGAGAAGTATTGCGTTACCAGTTCTGGTCCTCCAAATCTGAGGAAGGATATTATTGCCATAGAGGGAGTGCAGAGCCAGCAGAGAAGGTTACAGACTGATCCTGGGATGTCTGGACTGTCTATGAAGAAAGACTGGATAGACTTGGTTTATACTCTCTAGAATATAGGAAGATTGGAAGAGGAGAGGATCTTATAGAAACTTACAAAACTTTAAGGGTTGGACAGGCTAGATGCAGGAAGATTGTTTCCCGATATTGGGGAAGTCAGGACAAGGGATCACAACTTAAGGATAAGGGGAAATCCCTTAAGACCGAGATGAGAAAGACTTTTTTTCACACCAGAGAGTGGTCTCTGGAACTCTCTGCCACAGAGGGTAGTTGAGGCCAGTTAATTGGCTATATTTGTGAGGGAGTTAGATGTGGCCCTTGTGGCTAAGGGGATCAGAGGGTATGGAGAGAAGGCAGGTACGGGATACTGAGTTGGATGATCAGCCATGATCATATTGAATGGTGGTGCAGGCTCGAAGGGCTGAATGGCCTTCTCCTGCACCTAATTTCTATGTATCTATGTTTCTATGTTAAATCAACTACACAAAACTATAGAACTAGAGATCCAGAAATTCTTGATGATTGTTTGAATAAACATCCTAATACAGATAAATTCATATCTCATATTTATAATATCCTATTAGATAGTGAGATACCACTGATGGATTTATATAGGCAAACATGGGAAAATGAACTAAGCCAACCAATAACGAAAGATATTTAGGACAAAAGTTTACAACACATACATCAATGTTCACTAAATGCCAGACATTCTCTAATACAATTTAAAGTACTACGTAGATTACATTACTCTAAAACAAAAATAAATAGAATCTTCCCACATATCTCCCCTATCTGTGATAAATGTCAACATTTAGAGGCTAACCTAAGTCATACATTCGCAAATTATATAAAAATGAAAAACTTCTGGATGGATATTTTTAGAATAATATCTGAAGTGGTTAAACTTCATTGGATGGTAAGTGATTGGATCCCGATTTCAAAACTATAATACCTAGGAATATCAAACTAAGCCTAACACTTACAACAACCCAAAGAAACATTTACGACTATAGTATATAACTGGGAAAAAATGAATATTAAAATTTTGGAAAGGTCCTATCACCCCCACAATTAAAATGTGGATTAAGGAAATGTCAGAGACCTTACATTTGGAAAGAACTAGACTTGTCTTAATGGACAAAGAAGAAATTTTGATCAGAATATGGTCTCCATTTATTGACTATTTGAAGGGGCAGACTGGTTCGGGTCGAGAACCTGACTGAGGCGGAATCAAGGATTAGATGAAAACTTATACTTTATAATTTACGAACATCTCCAGTGTTGTATTTTTAGTAAATTATTCCATTCTTCTTTATCATGCTTTTTCCTCTTTTTTTTTCCTTTCTTATTTTGTATCTATATAAAAAATATATTAGAAGCAGAGTTAATATCAATCGATAATATTAGTAATATAGGAATAATATACATGAAATGTTTTCAATATGATATGTAACATAATTTTGTTCACTTGCAAGAACTCGTCCTCGTATCATTCAGCAACAAAGACGTATAGTAGTAAGACAAAACAACTTTTATTCCCTGAGATATCTGAGATTAGATCAACTTTTGCTATAATAAATAACTTTTGTTTTCACTATTAGTGAGGATAGCTGACTTTAAAACATAGTTGACTGTTGTTTGTAGATGCGGGAAGGAGTACAGATTTATTGAGTATATAAATGCACGCTGTGTGTGAGCTCACTGAACTTCTCGTCGGGCTGAGATCTGGAACAGCAACAGGACCCTCAAGCTCTCCAAGTCACGCTGCTGTCAGTAGTTCATGAAGTGCAATTGAAGTGAGTGTCCAGCGGAGAGACAAAGGCACTGATTGTGATTTTTAACTTGTGGCCTGAGTGAGGAAAACAGTTGATTTTCCTAATAGGTTAAATAATGTAAATAAATCATATGGCTATATTGAGAAGCTTTTACATTTTCTATCTGGCTCCTTGGTTTTCATCTCAAATTCTGAAGCAATTCTGCAACCCCCCCCCCCCCCTTTTCCCTCGGCTGCTAGATGGAATGAATGTAAAAATCCCTTACAGTTGGACAATTATTTTCAACAAAATAATGTATAATTTGCTCATTGACATAATGAACAAAATAAACTTGTCCAACTCCGCTCAGAAATGTATTAGCTGTAGTTAGAGTGGGGAGTTTAACAAGAATCTTTGCTTGGCTACTTATTATAACGGACATGGTTCTGAGATTCAGGTGTTTGTCAGTGTTCCTTGTTTGCAATGCCTCTGGTTACTCACTGTAAAATGCAATGGGATGTAAATCTAGCAAGATTTCCTCCACATCCAAATCGGAATTCTTGTCCTGGTCGACACAATATACCTTGAAATCATGGAAGGCGACAGCTAGATCTGAGTATACCTAGACCTAAGCATAGAGACAGCTGCCAAGAAAGAGTCTAGGTTACATGTATGCAACTTACTGATGGTCATGCATTTTATCACTTATATAATGCCAAGTATTTTAAGGTTGATTGATTGAGTTCATCATATTAACTTGTCAAGACACACTAAAAGGCTTTATTTCTGAATAGCACCAGATATATTCAAACGGTTTCAAGAAAATACTTTTGTTCAAAAACAACAACAGCAGCAGAAATACAATTTCTATACAGAGTACATTTTTGTTAGATATTTTGTCATGTTGTGTTTCTTTCAGAAACCCATACATATGTGTGTGAACAATGTGTGTGAACAATGTATCTCATTTCTCAACTCTCTCTGTGATTAGCCTTGCACTAATTTACTGTCCTATGCAGCAAAGAAATCTGTGGGGTAATGTGTTAAGGAGGATCTTTGAATTTCATGATATAAAATAGAAATAAACTGCATAAGCTCGATCAACAGTTAAATATTTCACAAGAATTGTTGTTTTAGTTACTATAAAATAGCTCCCACCATATGCACAAAGTCTAAGTTTAATCCTCGTGAAAAACAGATCTTTGTACCACTCCACTATCACCTTTCCATTTCTGAATTATAAAGACTTCTAATTTTATTTCATACATTGACATTTCAAAATATTTTAAAGTTGCAGGTATGTTACAAAACTTACATTTAGCGGCGCTGCAGTTCTGCCACTGCCCGTGTGCGTGACTTTGGCGTCTTTGAGAGGGGGGCGGGTTTAAAATGCTGTTTACTCCAGACCATTCAAATCGATTAATCTCAGGGGGTTTAGTTGCTGAAGAGAAATCGCTCCGACATTTGTTTTATGAAGTTATTTTAAACTACGCTGGATACTGTATTAGCATGAGTGAATTAAAAATCATCTTCTAAAGCCGTGAACGCCGACAACGGGACGGATCTCACGTGGGGGACAAAACAAGGTACACAGTTTATTTTTATATAAAAACTTGCTAGTTAGGATGCCTTTAATCAAAATTTCATGTTGCGAAAGGTGACTTAGAAAATATACGAACCGGCAGTATTTTTCCTGCCGACTGGGTGTTAAATTCACCGTTAACCACAACGTTCCAAACGATCACGTTCCACAAAAACCCACTCGCAAGATGATTTAAATGGTCATTAATTTACGGGAATTAAACACTAAATTCCTTCAATTTGGCCTATAAATTCATGACAATGAGATTTTTATATTGTGAATTCTTGTGTGAATGTTATTTGGACACTCAGGCTTTTTAAAAATGTTAACCTTTTCTTAAGAAATGGGTAGATGTTTAGATCTAGTAATTGAATTTTGTAATTAACTACAATTAGGTAACTAACTAATTATATGCTTTAATTTCAGGTCATCCCAGTAGAGCTAATAGGACTTGATGTTTCAATCCCTGTAATAAGTCGGCACTCTTGCTATTTGCAGTGGGATTGGAGTGGTGAAAGGTAGGGTAGGTACGTCATCGGTAAGCCCACAACATCTCCAGAGGGCTCAACGGTGATACCTTGCGTCCCAGTTACACCCCCCTCAATTCCATACCCTGTATTCATCTTGCAGCCCAATTGTTGTCTCTCCTTTTGATCCAGATCCAATTGCTGCTTTTTTTCCGCAGAATTTGATAATGATTTGAATACTTGTTGGAGGCAGCGACCCCTAACCCCCATTTTCTTTAATAGCCTGGTCATAGATGAAGCAACAAATCCCCCTGCATCCCACTTCGACAGGGAAAATCTTGGTCTTCCAGCCATTCTGCAAAGCTTCAGTTGCCAGTTCAGAGTACTTGGTTTTTTTCTCTCATAAGCTTCTTCCACCATCTTCCATGGAAACTGTCAATTCCACAACATATGCCAACTTTGGCTTATGTGGACCACAGGACCATGTTCAGGCCGGAGTGTTGCAGCCACATGTCTGCGGGGAAAACACAAGCCTTTTTTCTAAGTCCACTTCCATTTTCCAATCCGAGCAGGCAGCAGAATGCTTGCATCCATTGATGTTATCTGGTGCTCTGAGGTTGGCCTGCTGGTACAAAATGTTGTGAAGTGGACATTTCCTGCCGATGTTGGTGGGGAAGCATTTGTGATCGTTCGGCCTCTGTTCAAGGAGTGATGACAGCTGTCTGAGAACTTAGTTATGCCGCCAAGTGTAACGCCCTTGGCCGAGGCTCATAGTGCATCCTGTTAAAATGTGCCTTAGTGATCCAGGTGCTTGGCAAAGGGAGCAAGTGGGGTCTTCACCGAACAACTGCTTCAGGTTCTGCGGTGATGGAAGAGCATCATAAGTGGCTCTGATGACAAAACTTAGTCGAGATCCTTCCATTTGCCAGATTTCACGCCAGCTGAGTTTCCTCTTTTTCAGACTCTCCCAGTTCTGCGCTGATGTTGCGTTGTGCCATTGAGGAGCTTTTGAGACAAGCCCGAGCCCGGCTCTCCCATGTTGGACTTGGACAACCATATCCCGGAAATGAAGAGCAGACTTAGCACTCTGAACGGCTTCAGATGGGGTCCACTTCCTCCCGTTACCACACGGGGGGCCGCTGTTTGAATAACAGTATCTTCAGATTCAGTGAGGGTCATGACAAACCTTGCTTTAGTACATTTGAACTCTTCCATAAGTCCTGTAATGGGTAATTCCAATTTGCCACTCCCATACAGTCCGACAGCACTTAAGCATCGTGGAAGTCCAAGCCACTGTTTCACATGTGTGCTGATCATTCTTTCCAGCTTTTCCACTTTGTTGATGGGGATTTCATACATAGTTAAAGGCCACATGATTCTTGGTAGTATGCCAAATTGGAAGCACCACAGCTTGAGTTTTCCTGGTAGCAAGGTCTTGTTGATGCGAGCTATGTGCATGATGGTATCCTTTTTCAGTTGTTCAAATTGCTCGGTGTCTTTGAGCTTTGCATCATGCCATCGGCCCAAACTCTTCACTGGCATTTCTGAAACAGTTGGAACAGGTATTCCGTTAATATGAAATCTTTGATCCTTGATTTTACCTTTAACAATGGAGATGCTTCTGCACTTGCTGGGTTTAATCTTCATCCTTGCCCATGAAGTTTTTCCGGCAGTCTCTTGGTGCAGGGGATAGTTGTTGTTAGTGTTGTTATATCGTCCATATAGGCTCGTACCGGTGGCAATCGCTGACCACACTGTAACCAGTTTCCTCCCACAACCCATTTTGATGCTCTGATAATGAGCTCCATTGCCATAGTGAAGGTCAATGGGGAGATGATGCATCCCGCCATGATGCCTACTTCCAGTGGTTGCCACGCTGTGGTAAAGTCTGATGTTGTGAGACAAAATTGCAGATCCTGGAAGTAGTTTTTTTATCAGATTTGTTATTATTGCCAGCACCTGAAAGAATTCAAAAGCAGTCCACAGTAGCGAATGAGGAACTGATCCATAGGCGTTGCCCAGATCGAGGAACAAGACATACAGATTCTTTCGTTCTTTCTTAGCAGTCTGGATTTGATGCCATATGACGCTGGTATGTTCAAGGCATCCCGAGAAGCCTTCTATGCCAGCCTTTTGGATTGACGTATCAATGAAATGGTTTTGCTTCAGATACTTTGTAAGTCTTTTTGCCACCACACTGAAAAAGATCTTGCCCTCTATGTTAAGAAGGTTTATTTGCCGAAACTGTTCAATGGAGGAAGAATTTTTTTATTTTGGGATCAGGACTCCCCCTACTCTTCGCCAGGCTTTGGGGATAACTTCCTTTTCCCACGCAACCCTCATGTTCCTCCAGAGGAATTTCAGAATATCTGGGGCATTCTTGTAGACACAATACGGAACACCATTAGGGTCTGGTACGGAGGCTGTTCTTGGCTTCCTCACTACTTCTCCCTCACTCAGTTTGGGAGGGCTGATGTCGAATTGATGTTGTGGGGGTGAGATTGGTGGGATGTCAGCGGGGACAAAAATCGGTTCATCTTTTAACTCATCAGTGTGGATGGTTCTGATGCGTCCTTTAACCTCCTTTTTTGACGCTTTCAGGGATCCGCTTTTTTCTTTTGTGAAAATGCCTTTCACAAACTTAAAGGGATCTTTGTAGAAGTGTTCTTGCTTTTTCCTTCTTTTTGCGTTGTTTCCTTAAATTCTCCGCTCTGCGCAGCTTCGAGAGCCTCTGTTTTAGGTCGTTTTGAAGGAGATTGATGCCCTCCCTTTCTTAACCATATAACATATAACCATATAACAATTACAGCACGGAAACAGGCCCTCTCGGCCCTTCCAGTCCGTGCCGACCATTTGTTTTCCCCTAGTCCCATCTACCTGCACTCAGACCATACCCCTCCATTCCCTTCACGTCCATATACCTATCCACTTTACTCTTAAATGTTAAAATCGATCCTGCCTCCACCACTTCTGCTGGAAGTCATTCCACACAGCCACCACCCTCTGAGTAAAGAAGTTCCCCCTCACGTTTACCCCGAAACTTCTGTCCCTTAATTCTCATCTCATGCCCTCTTGTTTGAAATCTTCCTACCCTCAATGGGAAAAAAACTTATCCACTGTCAACGCTGTCTATCCCTTTCATCATATTAAAGACCTCAATCAAGTCCCCCCTTAACCTTTCTGCGCTCCAAAGTTATAATAAAGACCTAACTTGTTCAACCTTTCTCTGTAACATAGTTTGCTGGAACCCTGGCAACATTCTAGTAAATCTCCTCTGTACTCTCTCATTTTGTTGACATCCTCCTATAAACTAGGCGACCAAAATTGACACCATACTCCAGAATTGGTCGTACCAATGCCTTTGTACATTTTAACATTACTTCCCTACTCCTATATTCAATGCTCTGATTTATAAAGGCCAGCACACCAAAGGCTTTCTTTACCACCCTTCTACATGCGATTCCACCTTCAGGGAACTTGCACAGTTATTCCTTGATCCCTCTGTTGCCCACAGCATTCCTCAATTCCAACCATTTACCATGTACGCTCCTATTTTGATTTGTCCTGCCAAGATGTAGCACTTCACACTTAACAGCATTAAACTCCATCTGCCATCTTTCAGCCCACTTTTCCAAATGGCCCAAATCCTCTGTAGGACTTTGAAAATCTACTTCATTATCCACAAACACCACCTATCTTAGTATCATCTGCATACTTACTTATCCAATTTTCCACCCCATCATCCAGATCATTGATGTACATGACAAACGTAACAGTGGACCAACACAGATCCCTAGGGCACCCCCACTGGTCCACCGCTTCCAACCTGACAAACAGCCATCCACCATTACTCTCTGACATATCTCTCCATTCAGCCACTGTTGAATCCATCTTGCTACTCCGCCATTATACACCCAAAGATTGAACCTTCTTAACGAACCTTCCATGGGGAACCTTGTCAAAGGCCTTACTGAAATCCATATAAAACATCCACTGCTTTTACCCTCATCAATTTCCTAGTTACCGCTTCAAAAATTCAATGAAGGTTTGTCAAACATGACCTTCCATGCACAAATCATGTTGACTGTTCCTGATCAGACCCTGTTTTTATCCAGATGCTTATATATATTATCTCTAATTATCCTTTTCCATTTAATTTGCCCACCACTGACGTCAAACTAATAGGTCTATAATTGCTAGGTTTTATTCTTTTAACCCTTTTTAAACAATGGAACAACATGCGCAGTAGCCAATCCTCCGGCACTATTCCCGTTTCTAATGACATTTTGAAATTTTCTGTCATAGCTCCTGCTATTTCTACACTAACTTCCCTCAATGTCCTAGGGAATATCCTGTCAGGACCTGGAGACTTATCCACTTTTATATTTTTCAAAAGTGTCAGTACTTCCTCCTCTTTGAATCTCATAGTTTCCATAGCTACTCTACTTTTTCCCCTTAACTCACAGAGTTCAATATCCTTCTCCTTGGTGAATACCGAAGAAAATAAATTGTTCAATATCTCCCCCATCTCTTTTGGCTCTGCAGATAGCTGTCCATTCTGGTTCTCTAATGGTCCAATTTTATCCCTTTCTTCTGCTGTTGCTTTTTTCCACACCTTCCTCAGGCTTCTTTTTTCTTTAACAAGTCGTTGGATTTCCTGGAGACGACGGGACTTGGGGGGAGGATGCCTATCTTGCTGAGTTGTTCTTTTCACCAATTTCTCCTTTCCATAGCTGTAGACTAGATCACCCATCTTCTCCAACTTCTTTTCTGCTGATCCCTTGATTCCACTTAAGATTGAGCTCACATCTGCATTGATGATTTCCCACTCCTTGCTGTTAGACTTTGGCCATTTCACCAATGGCTTACGTCCTTGTATGTCTCACTTTACGATGTGCCTGGTTGCGTCTTGGGACTGTTGCCTGAAACGATTGCCACATTCCCGTGCAGGGTGCTGATGCTCTGCGGACTGTGGATTTCTTCCTGCCGCTGAGTTTCATCCGACTGATTTGACTTCTTTAACAGAATCTGGTCAATGCGGGGCCCTGGGTTGGGGATTTTTAACCATTTTTTTTTACCCCGATGAATTTTGAGACCACGAGTTGGTGTTACTTTAGTCCAGCCACACCTACCGGTCTGAAGAACGTGTCCAGCTGCTCGCTTTTCAAGAGTTTTGCCACTTACATGATTCAATGTGGTGTCCATTCCAAGGTTTGTTTCCAGGTGGTCAGTCGATGAGTCATCTTGCGCCCCCGCTCTCGCAGACTGGGGGTATTTTTCTCTTTGAACCTTTTGTAGCCAAGTGAGGGTGGCTCTTGTGCCCTAACAAGGTGACGGAGCCAGCTGTTATGGGTAGCTAGCCCATAACAGCCCCGTTGGGGTCTATTTCCTCCTGTCAGCTGTCTCTCCAAGCTGTCACATGGTCTTTCCCTTGTCGGCAGCTGCACTTTCACAGCAGTCACTGGTTTTTCCTCCAGAAGGTCAGTAGAGCTAATAGGACTTGATGTTTCAATTCCTGTAATAAGTCGGCACTCTTGCTATTTGCAGTGGGATTGGAGTGGTGAAAGGTAGGATAGGTACGTCATCAGGGTCATCAGGTGGGCACCCTCCTTCTTTGATGTTTCATTGATAAGCCCACAACATCTCCAGAGGGCTCAACGGTGATACCTGGCGTCTCAGTTACACCCCCCCTCAATTCCATACCCTCCTGTATTCCTCTTGCAGCCCAATTGTTGTCTCTCCTTTTGATCCAGATCCAATTGCTGCTTTTTTCCGCAGAATTTGATAATAATTTGATTGCTTGTTGGAGGCAGCGACCTCACCAACATTTTCTTTAATAGCCTGGTAATACCTGGCCAGGTAAGATTGTTTCATATTTGTTTCAGAATGCTTCAATCTATAATAACTGAAAATTTAATTCAGTTCTCTTAATTTTTAATAAAGTTATGGGCTTTTGACTGTCGTCGATCACAGCTTTTGTGTTAAGTCAATGGAAAAGCAATAGGGAACAATATGCTAATTTCTGAGTATGAAAATGGCCATAACATTTTTCATACTGAAGATATGAAAGTGAATTGGATGTCAAATTAAACTTCTTTTTATGCTTTATCTGATGGGATAAATTGCAGACTTGATTTTTTAAATCTCAAAATGTTGTAACATTGCTATAAGTTGCTATTTGTTATTTTCTCCAATACTAAAAGCAAATAGTTTTTGTAATTTAGTTCTTTTGAGTTAGTTGTCTCGTTATATTTACTTGTAAATCAAAATGGAATTGGAATAAATCTGGAATTGTTAGTTCAACAGACTGAAATCTTCCTTGCCAATCCAATGGCTTGAATGTTAACCATTGTGACAAGGTTAAATACTGAGCAAGGTGCAAAGTTGCCACCGTGGGCACATTCTTTCTTAAGAAAGAACTGCAGATGCTGGAAAAATCAAAGGTAGACAAAAAAGCTGGAGAAACTCAGCGGGTGAGGCAGCATCTACGGAGCGAAGGAATAGGCGACTTTGTGGGTCGAGACCCTTCTTCAGGAGTCTTTCAAAGGTGAGTTGATCAACTTCAGGGCCATCTTCTAGTAAGGAGGAGAGTAAAGGGTGGCAAAGTAAGGGAAATGACTAAAGAGGCTGTGAATTTGGTCAAATAGAAAATAAAGACGTGCATGCAAGGTTTAAGAGGATGGAATCAGACAGGGTCTAAAGAATATAAAGAAAGGAAAGAACTCAAGCAGGTGGTTAGAAGGGCCAAAATGGCCATTAGCATTATGGTATTAGCAAGTTTCATTAAAGAAAACCTCAAAGCTTTTTAAACCTACATTAAAAAGAAGAGGTTCACTCAAGGAATAGGATGGGTTAATTAGGGACAATCAGCAAATCGTGTCCGACTGACTTGATTGAGTTTTTTTGAGCAGGTAATGAAGATGGTCAATGAGGATAGGGTTGTGGATGTTGTCTTCATAGTTTTTAATAAGACGTTTGATAATGTCTCCCATGGTTAGCTGATTCACAAGACTGAGATGCATGGGAGTAATGGTTATATGGATTTAGAACTGGCTTACTGAGAGAAGACAGAGGGTTGTGGTGGGAAGACAAAATTCAGACTAAATGTCGATGACCAGCGTACTTCTGCAAGGATTGGTGCTGGGACAGATATATATTCTTTGACAGGTTTTGTCACAGTCCACGAATTTTGGTGTCATCTGCAAACTTATTAACCAACCAGTCCATGTTTATGTCCAAATCATATGACTTGCCAACCAGTCCATGTTTATGTCCAAATCATATGACTTGCATATTACTCAAATATATGTATGGCTTTGGAAGAGTAAGGCTAGGTTTGGCACATCATCAAGGGTGTTTTTAACAATGGTCATTGGAAACTAACTATATGGCTTAGATATCCCTTAATATATGATGAAATAGGTCTTGCTTATCTTATGAAGGCCTATTCTTTCACACTTGCCAGACATTCATTCAAGAATGAAAATCATGAAGGGTTGCATTGTATGGATCACTATGTAAACCTTTTCATTACATTAAAGTTATTTAGGTGTACAGTATATTTTTCTCTTTAGCAGTTTAGATGAAATTTACTCATGGAGTAACTCTTTTTTTGCTTCTCTCTTTCCAAATGATTCTGTTTTAGGTCAGGGTTTTTCTGAGATTTCCTGGCAATAGACAATAGACAATAGGTGCAGGAGTAGGTCATTTGGCCCTTTGAGCCAGCACCGCCATTCAATGTGATCATGGCTGATCATCCCCAATTAGTACCCCGTTCCTGCCTTCTCCCCATATCCCCCTATCTTTAAGAGCCCTATCTAGCTCTCCCTTTCAAGCTTCCATAGAACCTGCCTCCACCGCCCTCTGAGGCAGAGAATTCCACAGACTCACCACTCTCTGTGAGAAAAAGTGTTTCTTCATCTCCATTCTAAATGGCCTACTTCTTATTCTCAAACTGTGGCCCCTGGATCTGGTCTCCCCCAACATTGGGAACATGTTTCCTACCTCTAGTGAACACCTGCCATTTTGTTCCACTGTCATCCCTGCTAGTGTATCTTTCCAGTCAACTTTGGCCAGCTCCTCCCTCATGGCCCCATAGTACCCTTTATTCAACTGCAACACTGTCACTTCCGATCTATTCTTCCGATCTACTCATTAACCTCAAGGTCCTTTATCAAATCTGGTTCATTACGTAACACTAAATCCAGAATTGCCTTCTCCCTGGTAGGCTCCAATACAAGCTGTTCAAAGAATCCATCACAAAGGCACTCTACAAAGTTCCTTTCTTGGGGTCCAGTACCAACCTGATTTTCCCAGTCTACCTGCATGTTGAAATCTCCCATAACAACCACAGCATTACTTTTATTACATGCCAATTTTAACAATGTCAGGTTTTTCCTTCTGGTAAACCTTTAACACAGCCTTTGAGGCCAACAGTACAATGTTCCAGGCAACTGTCAGCACATCTTTGCCAAATTGTTCCTAGTAGATTTGTTTTGCTTAATTTTTCAACAGTCAAATTGAAAAGATGAAGAACTATGGTTTGGATTATCTTTTGTTGATGAAACAATGCACCATTGCATTGTCAACATGATTTAGTGTACTTCTTTGGTCACACTGAAGGAAGGTACATTTGATGATATAATTTGCTTGGCAGTGTTTAGATTACTTCATAAGCAAACTGACCTGTACATTAATTTGGACTGAATCTAGTGTAGATCAGTGGCCCATGTTATCAGTCATGCTTTTGTAGTTACGCCCACTAGCTTATTAGCGTCGCGAGCGACTGCACTCCTCAGTGTGAAGTTAACTCTCAAGTAAGAGCTTGTAGTTGTTTATTCTAAATAAACAGTGTATAATCCGCCAAGGTGTGAGGTCTTTAGTATTATAAGGACTCAAAACCAACATCTGGGCTCAGAACAATCCTGTCCATCTCCATAAACCCTTGTCTTTCCTATTACTCATCTCATTAGGAATCATTTGCAGCAGCCTATGGAAGTACCAGCCAGCACGTCTCGTGGGAGGAAACCAGAGCCCCAGGGAAAACAGGCAAACTGTGCACAGTCCAGCCATGGAGGTCAGGATCAAACCCACGGTCAGTGGAACTGTGAAACTATGCTGTGGTACACTACTTGCTGCATCATTGTGCCATCCCTTGTTTGAACATTGGATTTTGTTATTCATAGTTGCTAAGATAGATTAGTAAAAATAAAAAGAACATGTTGTATATCTAATTCCAAGTGGGGGAAGGGAGAATTAATTTTACGCAAACCCATCCTGGTGGGAAACTGACACGACCAGACAAGGCGCCTTCTCAAATGTCACTTGATTTTACTTTCCCTTGACTTCAATGGTAAATGGTTGCCAGTAAACTTCTGTGCCAAAATTAACTGGGTATGCTAAGCCCGATGTGTCTAAATGCCCTGCCAACTTCATATCCAATGATGCTGACATTTGATAAAGAGGAAACAGCAGGATAACATCATTACAAACTTGCGTCACAGGAGTTTTGAGCATACATCGGGAAGCAAGGGAAAGTAAAATGGGCTTCCTTTCATTTCCCTTTCAGAAGCCATTGGTTTTAAAGAATAGCTGGCTGAGGGCTCAGTATAAAAACTTTAAAATAGAAGACATCCATTCATTAAAAGCTTAGTCTGTCTTGTTAGAAAAGTTTTGTGTAATCTGCAGTCAGAAGATATGAAAGAGAGTACCAACGTTTTACTGTGGAAACGTGTATATAAAACCTACGGGCCTATTTATATTAAAAATGCTTCAGAAAATCATGGTAACACTTTGTAAACCCCTCAGCACAGATGGAAAGACCACCGTGGAGTCGTACAGCATGGAAAAAAAGGCCCTTTGACCCAACTTGTCTAAACTGACCAAAATACCCATTTACACTAGTCTCATATGCTGCATTTTGGCCCAGGCCCCTCTGAACATTTCATATCCATGTACCTATTCAAATGTCTTTTAAATTATGTTATAGTACCTGCCTCAACTACCTCCTCTGGACAGCTCGTTCTGTAAACCCACTGACCTGTGTGGGAAGAGGTTACCCCATTAAATATTTCCCACCTTAAACCTATGTCCTCTGGTTCTTAATTCCCCTACTCTAGGTATAAGAGTCCATGCACTTACCCTATCTATTCTTTTCATGTTCTATACACCTCTATAAGATCATCCCTCAGCTTCTTGCACTCCAAGGAATAAAGTCCTTGCCTGCCTAGCCTCTAGCTCAGGCTCTCGAGTCTTGGCAACATCCTCATAAATCTTCTCTGTACTCTTTCCAGCTATATAGCAGGGTAACCAAAACTGCAACACAATACTCCAAATGCGGCCTCACCAACGTCTTGTACAACTGGAACATAATATCTCAACGTCTATACTCAATACCCTAACTGATGAATGCCAATGTACCAAAAATCCCACATCGATTTGTTTGTGCTTCCCATCCGTGCTGACTTGAGCAATCTGCCCAACATGCACCTGAAGTCCCACAAACCCTTCTGGTCTTCCGTTAAATCCCTGGAACACTTTGACACCAAGACTGAGTGGCGCAGAGCCTGGGAAGATGCCAACACCAACAACGGAGAGGTCATCACAGACCCCACAATGAAACCACCGGAATTTGACCTCCATCGCAAGCAATGGCTAACCCTGAACAGAATCCACACCCTCCACGCAAGACAGCCCGTCACCTGCATAAGTGGGTGATGACAGACAGCCCTGCATGCGACTGCGGACATCCAGACCGGACCATCCCTCACATCGTGAATGACTGCTCACTGACGCTTTTCCCTGGAGGCATCAAAGCCAGCAGGGAAACTGATGCTGTCCTGGCCGGGATGTCTACCCTTGATCTACAACTTTGGGCTGTGCACGCCATACGCAAGAAGATGATCAAAACCCTTCTTGACACAGGCTATTTACCTGTGACACCACTTTAAGCAACCATTCTCCAGGGGGCTGCATTCACTGTGAAAGTCCTGCCTTAGTTTGACTTTGCAAAACGTAAAACTTTGTAGTTATCTGTATTAAGCTCCATTACCATTTCTCAACCCACTTGCCCAAATGATCAAGGTCATGCTGTAATTTTTGATAACCATCTTCAGTGTCTACAATACCATCCACTTTAGTGTCACTTGCAAACTTACTAATTTTGCCTTCCACATTCTCTCCCAAATCGTTGCTATGAACTCCAAACACCAATGGGCCCAGCACCGATACCTGAGGTACACAAGTCACAGCCCAAACAACCTTCCAAAACCACCCTCTGATTCCTCCATGAAGCCAATTCTCTACCCAGTCAGATAGCTCTCCCTGGATCCCATGCGATCTAACCTTCTAGTGACAAGACAAGACAAAAGACATTTATTTGTCACATGTACCAATTGGTACAGTGAAATGTGTGGTCACCATAGAGCCATACGAATAAAAAAGAGCAAAGAACACGATAGTCTTTGACATAGGCATCCCCACACAGCGGAATCAAAGTTTCCCACTGTGAGGGAAGGCACCAAAGTTCAGTCATCCTCCTCTGTTGTCCTCTGTTGTTCACCCATGGTCAGGGGGGTGGGGGTGGGGGGGTTCCTGAACCCCTCGCTGTCTCCGCCACAAGCGGCCCGATGTTCAGGCCCTCTCGCCGCGATGATGGAACTCTGACGTCGGAATGGGAGAACAACCTCAGCGGCTTGGACATCCGAATCGGCCACTTCCTACCAGAGTTTGCTGCTCCCGAAGTCCACAGGGAGGGCAGAGATTCACGCTGGTGGCCCTCGGCAAAAGGACTCCGCGATGTTGAAGTCAGCGCTGGAAGCCCTACAAGGCCATAGCTCCGCGATGTTGAAGCAGCAGGCCCAACACTCCGGAGCTTCAAACGGCAATCCAGGTAAGGCATCGCCCGCTCTACGGTGTATCCAGTGCTGCACCGCCGCTGAAGCTTTGGCCGGTCCCCGGCAGGAAAGGCCGCGCCAATCCAGTTGGTAGGCCGCGAGGAGGGGGGCGAGGACGCGACTCGGAGAATAGTCGCATCCTCGCGAGGAAGTGACTGGAAAACTGTTTCCCCCTTACCCAACCCCCCTCCCCCACATAGAAAAACAAAAGAAACCTCCAAAATATATATTTAAAACAGACTAAAAATAAAAAAAGATAGAAAAACAGACAGACTGTAGGCAAATGCTGCCATCAATGTGGCACCCCTAGTGGTTAGCCCCTATGGAGCTTTATCAATTGCCTTCCTATGGTTCATATAGACAATGTCTACAGCTTTGCTCTCATCTTCGTTACTTCTTCAAAATATACAATCAGAATTGTAAGACATGATTTCCCAGGTACAAATCCATACTGACCATCCCTAATCAGCCTGACAATCCAAATACATATAAATCTTAAGGTTCAGAATCCTCTCCAGTAACTTGCCAACATAAATGTTAGGCTCACTGCTCTATAGTTCCCAGGCTATTCCTTGCAGCCCTTCTTAAATAAAAGCACAACATTAGCCACCCTCCAGTCTTCTGGCACCTCACCTGTGTCCACTGATGATTTGTATATCAGCCAGCACCTGCATTTGCTTCTCTAGCTTCTCACAAGGGTTCTTGGATATATCTGCTCAGGATCATGAAATTTATCTACTACATTCATATGCCTTAGGATGTCCAGCACCTCCTCAAACGTAGTACGGACTGTTAATCATATCTTTCTCCAAGGTAAATATAGAGGAGAAATATTTGAGGATCTTGCCTGTCTCCTGCGTCTCTTAACAGAGATAACCACTTTGATTTCTGAGCTCTACTATTCTCTCTCCAGTTAACCATAACTATTTTAAAGCTAATAGAACCGTGGTCGCTGGTTTCAAAAGAGTCTGTGAAGAGTTCATGACAAACAGTGAGGATGTTTCCTTAATCCTGAGTGAAACGGAGGCTGGTAGGTGCAAGCTTGTAGGACAAACAATGTTATAGGATAAAGATATAATAAAATGCAAAATTATATATATATTAAAGAAACTTATATACCAGAACTAGTCAGCTTTATTTTTAATATTGTACATTTACTTCATTTTTACAGTTGAAAACAGACTGAACTAAGAGCAACATTTTATTCCTAAAAGTGCTGCGAGTAATAATAACACTGTTAAAATTAAATAATAAGACTGTCTTCTTGCTTTATTTTATACGTCCACATATTATAATGGAAAAAAAAAACCCTGCTTTCTGGAATTAAACTGCAGCTCACCATGAACATATACTATAGATGCCAACTGCCCCCTAAATGCCCACGGACATAGCTTCAACTACTCATGCATGAACAAACACAATAGCATGCAAATAACTGAGCTTTCTGCTCATCATAGAATACAGCTGATATACAAGTTTGCAATAAAATACAGAATGTTACAAACATTTTAAAATAACACCGAGTGATTTAATAAGTTGGAAAATAATTAAACATTGGAAACATTAATTTATTATAACAATTTATAGTTATGCAGAGTTTAGATTATGACATTTAATTTAATTACTGGAGACTACCAATCATAATTTCAACAATCTTTTCCTTTTAAAGCCATATTGAGATCAGTTGAAGGATACATATACTGTAAATGTTATAGGAATGAAAAGTAGGGTTATTTAAAAAAGCCATTAAGATACCTGTTAATCTGTAAGGGGCAATGTAACACATTATATCATTGAAGTTTTTATATCAAATCGGAAAGCTTGATTGTGCTTCTGTAAACATCGCTTAAGTGAATCTGGTGCAGACGGTGAACTTGTTGCCCAACGTGATGGTAAACGGCGGTTCTGTGGTTTAGCAGGACGTGAAAAACTCATCCCATTTAATCTCCCCGTCACAGATAGCAAAGTCTAAGGTTAACAGGAACGTTGTTAGTTAACAGGAGTAAAGATTACTGTAATTCTACAACATCTAATATATAATCCATTGTTTGCTTACATAATAACAATGAATTATAATACATGATGCAGTGTATTATGATTTTGTTTTTAATCGGTCAAATCATAGTTTTTATCGAGTCAGACAGCTCAGAAACAGGCCCTTTGGCTCCTTTCCTACCCCTTTACCTGTCCAAATGTTTGTTTAATGTTGTTATAGTACCTGCCCCAACTACCTCTTCTGGCAGTTTGGTACATATACCCACCACTATCTGTGGTAAAAAAAAAAGTGCCCCCTCAGGTCCCTATTACATTTTTCCCCTCACATCTTAAACCTATTTCCTCTGGTTCTTGATTGCCCCAACCCTGGGTCAAAGACTGTGCATTCACCCTATCTATTTCCCTCAAGACTTTATACACCTCTATAGGATTGCCTCTCAGCCCCCTCGCTTTAAGGAAAAAGGGCGTAGCCTGCTAAACCTCTCCCTATAGCTCAGGCCCTTGAGTCCCAGCAACATCTTCATGAATCTTCTCTGCACTATTTCTAGCTTAATGATATCTTGTATTTTCACTTTGAGCAGATCCTTTTGCAGTTGTACAGAGCCCTAGTGAGACCACACCTGGAGTGTTGTGTGCAGTTTTGGTCCCCTAATTTGAGGACGGACATTCTTGCTATTGAGGGAGTGCAGCGGAGGTTAACAAGGTTAATTCCCGGAATGGCGGGACTGTCATATGCTGAGAGAATGGAGCAGCTGGGCTTGTACACTCTGCAGTTTAGAAGGATGAGAGGGAATCTCATTGAAACATATAAGATTGTTAAGGGCTTGGACACACTAGAGGCAGAAAACATGTTCCCGATGTTGGGGGGAGTCCAGAACCAGGGCCACAGTTTAAGAATAGGGAGTAAGCCATTTAGAATGGAGACGAGGAAACACTTTTTCTCACAGAGAGTGGTGAGTCTGTGGAATTCTCTGCCTCAGAGGGCGGTGGAGGCAGGTTCTCTGGATGCTTTCAAGAGAGAGCTAGATAGCAGAGTCAGAGGATATGGAGAGAAGGCAGGAACGGGGTACTGATTGGGGATGATCAGCCATGATCACATTCAATGGCGGCGCTGGCTCGAAGGGCCAAATGGCCTACTCCTGCACCTATTGTCTATTGTCTATTGATATCCTTTCAAAGCAGAGTGACCAAAACTGCACATAATACTCCAAATGCAGCCTCGTCAATGCGTTGTACACCAAAACATCCCAACTTCCTAACCTGATTTTAATGAGAGCAGCCTGGTATATGTAGAACTACCTGTATTTCCCATGTTCTACCATATGTTCATAACTATTTAAAAAATGTTAGGATTACTTTTTCTTGAGTTAAACATTCTGGGGGGGAGATGGGGTGATCCGATCGAACCTACAGTGGCTTGCAAAAGTATTTCATACCCCTTGAACCTTTTCCACATTTTGTACGTTAAAACACAAACGTTTAAATGTATATTTATTGGGATTTATGTGATAAAACCAATACAAAGTGGGATGCATACTTGAAGTGGAAGGAAAAATGATACATTGTTTTCACATTTTTTTACAAATAATAACTGGAAAGTGTGCGCTGAAAAGTATTCGCCCCCATTTACTCTGATACCCTAAATTATCCCAGTGCAACCAATTTGCCTTCAGAAGTCACCTAATTAGTAATAGAGTCCACTTGTTTGTAATCTAATCTCAGTATAAATACAGCAGTTCTGTGAAGGCCTCAGAGGTCTGTTAGAGTACATTAGTGAACAAACAATGTTCCTTGGTCATCATGAAGCCCAAGGAACACACCAGACAGGTCAGGGATAAAGTTGTGGAGAGTTTAAAGCAGGGTGTGTTATAAAAATATCACAACGCTTTGAAACATCTCACGTGAGCACTGTTCTATCCTCATCCGAAAATGTAAGAGCATGGCTAACTGCAAACCTACCAAGACATGGCCCACACTAAACTGACAGTCGGCAAGGAGAGCATTGATCAGAGGAAGCAGCCGAAGGGCCCAATGGTAACTTGGGAGCTGCAGAGATCTAGCTCAGGGTGGGGAGAATCTGTCCCACAGGACAACTATTTGTCATGCCACTCCACAAATCGAGCCTTTATGGAAGAGTGGCAAAAGAAAAGCCATTGTTGAAACAAGCCTTAAGAGGTCTTGATTGCAGTTTTTCCAAAGCCATGTGGGGGACACCACGCAAAACATGTGGAGGAAGGTGCTCTGGTCTGATGAGACAAAAATTAAGTTTTTGACCTAAAGCAAAAGCAATTGTTGGCGGTATAAATAATCACTGCACATCACCTGAACACACCATCCTGTGTAACATGGTGATGGACATATGCTGTGGGGATGCTTTTCTCTCAGCAGGACAGAAGCTGGTCAGAGTTCTTGGGAGATTGGATGGAGCCAAATACAGGGCCAATCCTGATGAAAACCTGTTAGTCGCAAAAGACTTGAGGACTGGGGCGATGGTTCCACTTCCAGTCAGGACAAGACCCTAAACATACACCAGAGAGCTACAATGGAATGGTTTAGATCAAAGCCTATTCAGTGTTACAATGGCCCAAGTCAAAGTCCAGACTATAATCCAATTGAGAATCTCTGGTAAAAGACTTGAAAATTGCTGTTCACAGATGCCTCCATCCAATCTGACTGAGCTTGAGCTATTTTGCAAAGAACAATGGGCAAAAATGTCATTCTCTAGATGTGCAAAGCTGGTAGAGACATACCCCAAAAGACTTGCAGCTGTAATTGCAGCAAAAGGTGGTTCTACAAAGTATTGACTCAGGGGGGCTGAATACTTTTGCATGCCACATTTTTGAGTTTTTTACTTGTAATAAAATTTGGAAACCATGTATCATTTTCCATCCACTTCACAATTATGCACCACTTTCTGTTGGTATATCACATAAAATCCCAATAAAATACATTTACGTTTGTGGTTGTAACGTGACAAAATTTGGAAAAGTTCAAGGGGTATGAATACTTTTGCAAGCCACTGTAGGTCACAGCAACAATACTGTATGTCACCAGGACTTTGTGGTGCACTGCTGGGCACTAACCATTGTAAAAAGCAATCAGCCATGTGGAACATCAAAGTTTTCCTTACCAGGGGCAGTGAAAGTTGTTGTCCTGAGACCCTCTGGTGGGATTGTCTTGAAGTTTTCTCCATTTCCTTTTCTTGATTCAGGTGCACAAGTTGAAAAAAGTCAGAGTTCCCCTTTGAGTTCTCTTGCATTCCATCAAAACAGGATGCGTATTGCTTGGTTCTATTATCAGCAAAACTGGCAATGTTATTCTTCACTTGAAAGGGAGGATTTGATGATCTTTCATTGTGTCTCAATGTTGTCCAACCGTTGTCAAAATTTGATTTTGCTTCCCAGGTATGTGTTGGATTGGAAAAACTATTTGGAATCTTGTTAATTTTGTCAAACCTGTGCCTTTTATCATTATCCACCATCTGGCCAGAAAATCTATGGTGATGTTTCTGTTCGGCTATTTTTGTGTTAGTGATGTACAGTGGCTTACGGGATCTACCTGCATAATCCACATGCTTTGATGGAAATTGTCTGGTAGCATGGACATTTCCTGCAGAATGGATTGCTAAGCTAGATCCTTGGCCAGGTTTTGTCGTACTTTGCACCACAGATCTTCCATGAACAACGGGGTCACAACTTTCAAAGCTCAAGGTAGTTTTTCTAAAGTTATCTGCTTGTGCTGCAGGTGCATCGATTGAAGAATGCAGACACACACCACTGGTACTGAAAATTCCTGTTGCCTTTGAAGGGTTTGGAAAGTTATTCTCTTGTATTGGTAGCAAATGACCTTTATCTGAAGACAAGTTTGCTTTTGAACCAATATATTTGTTTTCAGTTCCTAAGTCAATGTTAGTTGTATCACATGACCACCAGCTAGAATTATTCCGTACTTGATTTAGGACCTGTCTCATACTTAATTAGAGGTGCGGAAGCCTTAAAGTCCCATGCATTTTTAAGAATGTGCTCTTCATTTTCCTGCAGCATGGCTTCATTAGGGCCACTGTAACTTGTTCGCATGATGTGACTATATGTTTCGCAGTTACTGTTATCCACTTTCAGAGAATCATCATGATCCTGTGGAAATACCAAGAATGAACTTGCAAGCAACAAAGAGGATGTCCTTGGAGGAACTGGTGGAGCTTTTCCTTTTGTAGGAGAAATGACATTTATACCATTTCCTCCTGAAAGCCCAGCAGAAAATACATATTTATCCTGGGTGGAGTGATTCCTGTTTTCTTCATTATGTATATCTTCAGAGCTTATTTGATATTGTGAAAGTGTAGGGTGAAATGCTTTAAATATATCATTTGACATGGAGAATTTGTCATCAGAGGAGGTATCTTTTCTGAATAATGTCATTTCCTGACATTTCTCTTCATGTGCTTGCAGACATGGATAGGATGTGGTTCTGGTTAAAAAAAGATCAAAGTTTGGTAGCTTTTTAGCATATTGTATGATGTTTTAATCATTCAGTTTAATAATTATACTTTGCAGCAATTAGGGTTCCCACCTTCAAAGTACATTTCTGTTATTATCTAAACTGGTCTAGTTTCCACTGGGAAAAGTGTGGTCAGTTTATAGTTGGACTGCATCAAAGTATGATTCCAAAAGAAAAAACAACTGGTCAGAGATTTTGGATGTCACAAAATGAAAATAGTTACGCTATGCTATTGTAAATATCAATGTTCAAATAGTAACTTTTCTTTTGATGATGTAAATTTTTTTTTAAATGCAGCAAAAGTTTTTATTTTTCATCAGGAATTGGGATTAATGATCACTGTTTGAGATCTGTAGTAAGTGTAGATTGGTTGTTTCATTACAGTAAGGTTAAGGTTTGAGCATTGTGCACCAATCACAATTGCTTGCAAAATGAAAAATGTGAACAAATTAAGAAGGAAAGAGCAATTTTTATCCCAGTCTGCGGAAATCGGAAAGGTGTCTCATTAAAGGTAAATGGAACATACCTGTTTCAATTCCACTGTGTTCCTATTTAAGGCTGGCAGGGTACAACAATGAAACTAACAACTTTGTTTATATAGTGCTTTCAATGCAATAGAATGTCCCAATATGTTTCACAGGCATGTCAGTAAATAAAATGTAACATCAAACTTGTTGTTAAATTTGGTGTTGTTAAGGAGATGTTCAAGTCATAGGGTTACACCACAGAAATAAACGCTTTGATCTAATTCATCCACACTGACCAAGATGCACCATCCAAACTAGTCCTATTCGCCCGTGCTCAGCCCAGCTCCCTCTAAACCTTTTCTATCCATGTACCTGTCCAAATACCTTTTAAATGGTGTTACTGTACTAGCTCAATTATTTCATCTGGCAGCTCATTTCCTATTCCCATCGCCCACTATGTGAAAAAGTTGATCCCCAGGTCCCTATTAAATCGTTCCCGTTAAACATATGCCTCCAGCTCTTGATTTCCCTAGCCCGAGTAAAAGATTCTGTGCATTCACCTTATCTATTCCACTCTGATTCTTATACACCTCTATATGATCATCCCTCAGCCTCATATGCTCCAAGGGCTAAAGTCACAGACTATCCAATCTCTTCTTATAGCGCAGACCTTCCAGTGCTGGCAGCATTCTCATTAATCTTCTCTGCACTCTTTTCAGCTTAATGGCATGTTTTCTGTGGTAGAGTGACCAAAACTGACCTCAGTACACTAAGTGCACATAATTAACATTTTGTACAACAGTAACATAATGTTCCAACTTCTATAAACATTTCCCTGCCTGATGAAAGTCAGCAGCCAAAAGCCTTTTTCAACACCGATCTATCATTGATTCCACTTTCAGGGAGCTGTGTTCCTGCACTCATGAATCCCTCTGCTCTACAACACTGCGCAGGCCTCTGCCATTCACGGTGAAGGTTCCCAAAATGCAACTCCTCACACCATCTGATTTAAACTCCATCAACATTACTCAGCCTACTTGCCCAGCTGATTGAGAGCCTGTTGTAAGTTTTTATATCCCACTTGACTGTCAACGATATACAGTACCTATTTTAGTGTCATCTGCAAACTTACTAATTATGGCGTGAACATTCTCATCCAAATTGTTGGTACAGATGATAAACAGAAATGGGGCCAGCACTGCATCCTGAGGCATCCCACTAGTCACAGGCCACTAGTAAAACAAAAGTAACCTTCCATCACCAACCTCTGTGAAGTCAATTATGTATCCAATTAGCTAGCACTCCTTGGATCCCATGCGATCTAACCTTCCGGAGCAATCTACTATGTAGAAACTTATCAAAGGCCTTGCTGCAATCCATTTAGACTATGTCCATGGCCCTGCCTTCTTCAACCTTCTTAGTTACTTCTTCAAACAACTCAAATCAAATGTGTGAGACACAATTAAACATTCACAAAACTATGCTCTATCCCTAATCAACACGTCTTTCAGCATTTTTTGCAAATGATCAGAAACTTGGCCAATGAGGTCTAATTTGTTGTTTCTTAAAGGAGGAAAGAAATAGAGAGGTCAGAGTGACATGGTGTGGAAACAGGCCCTTCGTTCCAACTAGCCCACACCGACCAATATGATCACCGACCAATATGAAGTGTGAATTGTGATGCCAGGGTAAGGAATATAGGTGGAAGCAGTTGGGGAGAGGGAGGAGAGAAATGGGAACACATCCAGGTGGGGCACAGGAAAGAGTTGAGGTTTGGTGGTAAGTTACTACCAAAATTGGAGAATTCAATGTTCGTACAGTTAGATTGTAAGCTACCCAAGTTGAGGTGCTGTTCCTCCAGTTTGAATGTGTGTTCACTCTGGCAATGGAAGAGAACCAAGACAGAAAGGTTAGCCTGGGAATGGGAGCTAAAATGGTTAGAAACCAGGAGATCCAGCAGGGCTTGGCAGACTGTATTGGTCCCATTTACATGATTTTTGATTGCTGTTAATACTGCTTCTGTTGAGGTAAGGGAATGATTTATTTTCCCCAGTCAAAGCTAAAGTGAGTCTTTTAATGTTTTCCCCTGGTTAAATTTACATAGTTCACCTGCCCCACCCTCTCAAAGGCAATGCACTTATTCAACAAGTCCTTCATTTTAACTTGCATATCATAAAGAAATAGAAACTGCAATTTGTAATGTTTCTGACATATTGATGATACCTTCCAGTGCCTATTTTATTCTGGACTTCCTTCTGGTAACTGCATAATTCTTCACTTACTTTCGCTATTTCTTGCAAAGCCTGTGAAAAAAAAACAAGATGTAAGGGAGCCCAAATGTCAACTACACACCACCAGACATAATATAATTTAAAGAAGGTTACTTACTGCATTCAATACACTGGAGCATTTATTTTTATCATTCTCTGGACTGCCCATATTTTGACTGTGACCACCCTTTTCAAAACTTTCAAGTGATAGTTCTTCAATGAACAATGAGTCATTTCCGTTCTTTCTCAGGTCTTGATCTGTTGGAGCCTTTAGGGAACAGTGATTATACTTCAATAAAAAGTTACGTAAAAACTGGAAGTATTTTAGTTCAATCTGACAACAACAGCGTACATACATAAGCAGAATAAAGAAAACTAAAAAAAAGCATGAGATGAGTTGACTAGATTGTGAAATTACATTAAAAGTTATGAAAGTGAACAACAGCTAACATTTAAAGAATTCATACAATGTTTACAAAGCTTATATGAGATAAAGAAAAACAAGAATAAGGGAAATTACAGTTAAATGAAAGGAAAAATACATATCATGTTGCCATAAAATATAGCATCTGCAAATTGGGAACATTCATAATTCTACAAAGAATATCAGAGCATTGATTAGGGATTTAAGTTTAGGTTTATTATAACCATGTGCACCAAGGTACAGTGGGAAGCATGCTATCCAATCAAATCAGATGATACTATACATAAGTAGAATAAAACCATGCTCAAGTACAATAGGTAGAGCAAAGAGATAGACGCAGAGTGCAGAATACAGTTCTCAGCATTGTAGAGCAGCAGTTCCATAGATAATGTCCACAATAGAGGCACATTGGACATAATTCTAGCTTATGGAAGAGTAAAATTCAGAAGCCAGACAGAAGGGAAGAAGGGTCCCTGAAGCTGGTGCTATGCACTTGCAAGGTTCTGCCTGAGGGTAGTGGGGAAATCAGAATATGAAAATAAGTGTGCAAAAAATATGAAATATAAAAAAGTGTCTGTAGAGTGATAAAAAGGAAAGGATTAGCTAGATCCATGTGAATTTTAGCTGAGACAAAAATAATAATATTGGGAATAAGAAAATAGAAGATAAATTAAGCATGTGTCTTGTGGTCATCTTCATGTAAGACACAGAAAACATCTTGAAATTTACTGATCTCTAAAGGTCTACAGTGAACAAGGAGCTCATAGAAATTAGCATTATGTTAAAAAAAAGTCAAGGAGAAATTAATGTTACTGAGAGATAATAAACCTGCTGGACCTACCAACCTGCATACTTTTTAAGGAGGTGGCTGTGGAGATAATGGGTGTGCAGTTTATCTCCTTCCAAAAGTCTGTTCCCACAGATGAAGTGTACCAAATATAACCTCCGTTTAACAAGGATGGAGAGCAAAAACAGAAAACTATAGTCTGGTCAACACTAATTTAGTAGCAAAAAAAAATGCTGGAATCCATTGTTAAGGAACTGACAACAGTAATCAGGGAACAATGCAATTGAACCATTCTATCCACAACTAGAGAGCAGTCCTGAGTTACTATCTACCTCACTGGAGACCCTTGGGCCATCTTTGATCGGACTTTACCTTGCATTAAACATTATTCATGTTATTCCTTTTATCATGTATCTGTATGCTGTGGATGGCTCGATTATAATCATGTATTGTCTTTCCGCTGACTGGTTAGCACGCAACAAAAGCTGGCTAGCCACAATACCAAAGGGAAGAAATGTTTTCACCCAGAGGGTAGCAAATTATTGGAATTTAGTTTCAAAGCTCTTTATGAAAGCCCAGTATATTCAAGACAGACTCTGTTACTTTTTAGATATTAAATTGAACTGAGGTATGCCAGTTGGTGCACCAACTAGCATTTAGGTAAAAGATCAGCCATAATCTTACTGAAGAGTTGATAAGCTTTCAGTTTTTATGTTCATCTAAAATAACAACATCAATCCTAACTGCATGCGCACCTACACTATTCACATGATGCTGGTCTACTGCATCACTCAATTCATAGCATTTGAGACAGGAAGTATGTAAATGAAGTAGTACCCAATCATCTCTTGCATTTTTCCTTTGTCCTCGTTCATTTCTTTGTCCTTTCAATTTACATTCTTGTCTTGAATTTACGTCCCAGTAAATCTATGCAGATTGAAAAATATATGTTCACATGACATGAATTATTTCACAAAATAGATACGTTTAGTGATTCTACAATTCACAAGTTACATATGATTGTCACAGATACTTAGGCACTCTTGTCAATCTCAGTTAATCATTGCATTACATATACCTGCTCTATCTTCCTCTGCATGTCCATTAATTGACTTTCCCATTCCTTTCTTTCATTATCAAAGCACTTAAGTAACTCCATTTTCTCCATGCTCCAATTTCTCTTGCTGCTTTCCAACTGCTTGTTCAGATCCATGGTTGCCAACAAACACTGCTGTTCCGTCACAAGCGAACCCCTTGTTTTGTGAGGTGTAATTTCCATGCACTGTTTACTTTTCTTTGCTTCCTGCTTTCATTCATTTGGAGAGAAAAAAATGACTTTGGTGAATGCCTCACATTTTGCATCTGGACTCTGAACCTTATGCTAATTATCGGTAAATTAAATGCACAAACTCAATCGTGTAATAAGGAATTGCTGACCTTGAGTAAAAAGGCAAGAGCAACACATTTCTCTTTTTTCTTTATTTTACTTTATCTCAACCTTTTAATTAATTCTCAGACAATAAAGATCTTTCATCAATTATTTTCATTATTTAAAGGCCTTTTCTGTCAAAAGGCCACGAGAGCATTGAATCACACATATAATCTAGTTGTAGTCATGGCCTGGGAGTTTGAACTCAAAAACTACAGATACCATGAATGTTATTTATCTAAATTAGATAAGGAAGTAATTTACTCTGTTTTGAATAAGCAAACCTTTTGATCATTGTCGCACTATGGTTGAATGAATATGCATGAATATAGGTAGATAACCAACACTGAATTCAATCTACTATATTTTTTAAACAAAATAATTATTTGCTGTAAATATTAGTCCAGCTATTCATTGACATTTGCAGCATTCATTTCAACTGGAAAAGCACACAGTGGGCATTCCGTCTATTAAATCTGGACCAATGGAGACAATTAAAAATATGAGGATAAGATTTTCTCACTATATTGCTTGTGGAAAATCTATAAATACATTAATAATGAATGATTTATGATTTTATTATGCACACTGAATGGCCTAATTCTGCTCCTATATCTTATGATCTACCCAGAGGGAATCATCTTTAATATGCTTCCTTAAAGTTAATGAAAGTTACCTACTGTGCAAAACCCAAGGATAAGTACTAATTTTATCGTTCATAAATTAAGTTCTATGCTTAATAAATGTGGACACAAAACGCTGGAGTAACTCAGCGGGACAGGCAGCATCTCCGGAGAGAAGGAATGGGTGACGGGTCAGGCTGAGACCCTTCTTCAGACTGGTTAGGGATAAGGAAAACGAGAGATAAGATGGTGATGTGGAGAGATAAAGAACAATGAATGAAAGATATGCAAAAAAGTAACCATGATAAAGGAAAAAGGCCATTGTAAGCTGTTTGTAGGGTGAAAATAAGATGCTAGTGTGACTTGGGTGGGGGAAGGATAGAGAGAGGAAATCTGGGGTGAGAGAAATCAATATTCATACCACCAATGCTGCCCAAGCGAAATAGGAGATGCTCCTCCAATTTGCGTTTAGCCTCACTCTGACAATGGAGGAGACCGAGGACAGAAAGGTCTGTGTAGGAATGGGTAGGAGAATTAAAGTGTCCAGCAAACCGGGAGAGCAGGTTGGTTCACGCGGGCTGAGCGTAAGTGTTCCGCGAAACAATCGCCCAGTCTGCGTTTGGTCTTGCCGATGTATAAGAGTTCACATCTTGAACAACGGATAATTAGATGTGGTTGGAGGAGGTGCAAATGAACTTCTGCCTAACCTGAAAGGACTGCCAGAGTCACTGGACAGAGTTGAGGGAGGAGGTATAGCGACAGGTGTTGCATTTTCTGCGGTTGCTGGGGAAGGTACCTGGGGAGGGGTGATTTGGGTGGGAAGGGATAGGTTAACCAAGGAGCTGTGGAGAGAACGGTCTCTGCGGAAGGCGGAAAGGGGCGGAGATGGGAAAATGTGGCTAGTGGTGGGATCCCATTGGAGGTGACGGAAATTTCGGAGCATTATGTGTTGTCTGCGACGGCTGATGGGGTGGAAGGTAAGGTCTAGGGGGACTCTGTTTTTGTTGGGACTGGAGGGGGAGGGGAGCAAAGGCGGAGCTGTGGGGTACCGAGGAGACTTGAGTGAGGGCCTCATCTAAGATGGGAGAGATATTGATCTGCGGGTAAGTACACCTGTTCCCTAAAGAATGAGGACATATCGAATGTTCTGGTATGGAACACCTCATCTTGGGCACAGATGCGGTGTAGACAAAGGAATTGGGAGTAGGGAATAGAGTCTTTGCAGGAAAAAGGGTGGGAAGAAGTGTAATCAAGATAGTTGTGGTAGTGGGTTTGTAATAGATGTCAGTCAATAGTCTATTTCTTGTGATGGAGACTGAGATCAAGAAACGGGAAGAAGGTGTCGGAGATGGTCCAAGTAAATTTGAGTGCAGGATGAAAATTGGTGATGAAGTTGATGAAGTCGCTGAGTTCTGCATGGGCGCAGGAGGTAGCACCGATGCCGTCATCAATGTAATGGAGATAGAGTTCGGGGATCGGGCCAGTGTACGCCTGTATCACGGATTGTTCAATGTACCCTTCAAAGAGGCAGGCATAGTTGGGGCTCATGTGGGTGCCCATAGCTACGCCTTGCACTTGGAAGAAGTGGGGGGAGTCAAAGGAGAAGTTGTTGAGGGCGAGGATCAGCTCCGCTAAGCAGAGTAGCATGTTAGTGGAGGGAAATTGGATGGTTCTGCGGTCGAGGAAGACATGGAGGGCTTTAAGGCCTTCCTGGTGGGGGATGGAAGTGTGGAGTGACTGAATGTCCATAGTAAAGATGAGGGAGTGGGGACTCAGGAAGCAGAAGTCACTAAAGAGATGAAAGGCATGTGAGGTATCTTGGACATAGGTCGGGAGAGATTGGACCAGGAAGGCTGGGAGTCGAGGTACGTGGAAATCATTTCTGTGGTACAGGAGCAGACAGAAACAATGGGTCTGTGGAATGTGAGTTGTTTTTGCAGAAATAAACTAATGAATGTCAGTATATTGATCCGCGGGTAAGTATACCATTTTGTCATACACGACCTTTTACATCGAATAGTCCCGCACAGAATTAGGCACTTTGGGCCACAAGGTCCGTTGTGACCATGATATCAACTTAAACTACTCCTAGCTGCCTGCACATGGTCTATATCTATACATCCCCTACATATTCAAGTGCCTCCCCAAATGCTTCTCTATCATATCTGCTTCCACCTCCTCTTGACAATGTAGACTCTACTCAAAAAAGACTCTACTCTAACTAAGCCTCTCATAATCTTATAAATTTGTATCAGGTCTCTCCTCAGCCTCCAACACTCCACAGAAAGCAATCCAAGTTTGCCTAACCTCTCTTTATAGCTGCAATTCTTTAATCCAGGCAACATCCTAGTAAACTGTTTTGAATCCTCCCCAGAGCCCCAACAATAAAACACTCTTGACATCCTTCCTGTCATGCAGTGACCAGAACTGCTCGCAATACTCCAAATGTGGCCAATCTACGGTTTTATACAACTGCAACTGACTTACTGAATTTTGCACTTGATGCTCCCACCAATGAACGCAAGCATAGCACATATCTTTTTCAACGTCTATTCAGTTTACGTTGCTACTTCAGGGAGCGATGGACCTGTACACCAAGATCTGAAGAAGGGTCTTGACCCGAAACATCACCTATTCCTTTGCTCCATAGATGCTGCCTCACCCGCTGAGTTTCTCCAGCAATTTTGTCTACCTTCGATTTTTCCAGCATCTGCGGTTGTTTCTTAAACAACCTGCACACCAAGATCCCTCTGTACAGCATACGTCTAAGAATCCTTCCATTTCCTGTATACCTCCCCCTTATATTTTACCTCCCAAAGTGCAACACCTCACACTAGGGTGGATTAAACTCCATCTGTCTAGTCTGGATTAAACGTCATCTGCCAAGTCAAAATTAATCCCATTTCTCAAAATCTTTTGGATCAGTCTATCATGTGTGATCAGGTCAAATACCTTACCAAAGTCCATGTCGACAACATTCCCTGCCTTACCCTCATCAATCATCTTCATCATATCCTCAGAAAATTCAGTCAAGTTTGTAAGTCATGACCTGCCCCGCACAAACCCAAGCTGACTGCCTGTAATAAGGCCATGTTTTTTTTCCAAATGTTGGGTAATTCCTATTCCTAAAAACTTTCTCCCAATAGCCTCCCCACCAAGATGAAAGATTCACAGCCTGTAATTTGATGAATTATCCTTAAAGCCCTTCTTAAATAATGGAATGACATTGGCTACTCTTCACTCTGGGGCCTCACTTGTGGCCACAGAGGATGCAAAGATCTCTGTTAAAGCCCCAGCTTGATTTCTTGCCTCTCTCAATAACCTTGGATAGATCCAATCCTGAGGATGTATCCTACCTAAATACCCATTTGCCTCTTTTTACCATTGTTATTTATACAAGCAAAAATCACAGAGCAGGGCAGCTACAAATATAGTTGAAATCTGATATTCAAAAAGAATTGTAAATATAAAGTTTATACTACGCATCTGAATTTCATATGGGGATTATCAGTTTTTAAGTAGTAGAAACAAAGAACTGCAGATGCTGGTGAGTACACAAAAGGACACAAAGTGCCGGAGTAACTCAGCAGGTCAGGAAGAATCCCTGGAGAACATGAACAGATGACATTTCAAGTTGAGACCCATCTTCACACTCTTGGACTGGAACTGAGCCTGGAATCCAGGTGAGTTGATGACCCCAGTGGCTGGGGGAGAGGTGAAAATCAGCGGAGTCATTGGTCGCAGCCTGGACTGCAGGCAAGGGTCAGTGTGGGTCAGAAGGATAGTCTTGGTTTGTGGGGATTGGGAAGTTAAGTTGCTTCAAGTTGTCCTTTTAATTGTGATAGTTAGATTCCTGATTAGTGGCTTGATTGCTTTACAGGGTGGGCATTAGCTTGGTTTAGTTTAATGTCACGTGTACCAAAGTACAGTGAAAAGCTTTTGTTTTTGTTGCATGCGAACCAGTCAGCAGAAGGACAATACATGATTAATGAAAACTTAAAGCTTATGATAATTACACCTATAAGATTAGATCTTAAACTGATTTCTCTATTTCAGGTATAGTGAATCATAGAATCATAGAAAATAGGTGCAGGAGTAGGCCATTCGGCCCTTCGAGCCTGCACCGCCATTCAATATGATCATGGCTGATCATCCAACTCAGTATCCTGTACCTGCCTTCTCTCCATACCCCCTGATCCCTCTAGCCACAAGGGCCACATCTAACTCCCTCTTAAATATAGCCAATTAACTGGCCTTAACTACCTTCTGTGGCAGAGAATTCCACAGAATTACACAGAAACACCACTCTTTCTGACTGAAATGCCTCACATTGTCAGTAACATTTCATTCCATAATTTATTTAATTTCACAATATATAGCACAGATATTCAACTACTGAGTAGTGCACTTCAATAAAGTTCTTCAAACTAATTGCTAAACATTGTGTGGCACTTTACTGCTCCCTGTTGACAACATACATTTTACCATTATTTAACACTCATCTTACCTGATCAACAAGCCACTTTATTTTTTTTAATCTCCAATTCCCAGGCATATTTATCATTAGAATACTGATGCTGAAATATGACCTTTTGATTTTCCTCCTTGTTAATTTCAACATGAACACCTTCCAAAATGGTCTCAAGATCTAGCAAAATTCTTCTATTTTCATCAGCCTTTTTAGAAAGATGATAAATGTTCAAAATATGCAATTGGCTCAGTTGGTTCAACTATGAAAATATAGTTGACAATGATATTCACACAATTTTCTGTAGACTGTAAATAATATTGGTGCAGTCACAAAGTGAAAGACAAATAGGTTGTGCAAATGCAATAATGATCAACACATGATCAGTTATACACCTTCCTTCAAGGAAGGAAATCTGCTATCATTATTCCGATTAGCTACTAACTAGACCAATTGACTCTTCAAAACCCTCGGAAATGGCCTAGTAAATTCCAGAGTCCCAAAACAAATAAATGAAAGCAGAGTAGTCATGGAAGTTCAAACCCTTCCTTTGCCCAGCACCTACATCTGTTCTATGAACATACAATCTATGCTCACATTCCAATATCATAGTAAATATATAATAGTAAAATTCCTCCCTTTGTTCTCAACATTCTAAATGTCCATGTGTATGCAGGGTTGTGTTGGCTTTCTTTTAATCTCCTTAATTTGTATCTTCTTTCAAAACACTTGGCCACAGCCTTCCCATTTTCACACATGCTACTCACATTTTTCCCCTCAACGGGATAAACATCTTCCTGTTGCATTTCTTTATTTACAAAGTTTTTAAAGTCTTAATAATTTATTTCAAAAAATTAACTGCTTTTCAGTGGGAGACTCTTGCAGCATTTTGCAGCGATGATGTCACAGTGACATCTCACAGATGGCCAATCACAATGGATCTCATTTACATATGACATCACAATGGGACAGGGGTAGGAGATTGCACCCTTCATGGTTCCACAAATGCAATCAACATATTATCTGAATGCTGGCCAATTAGGAAAAGGGGAGATGCAACGAGACCTGGGTGTCATGGTACACCAGTCATTGAAAGTAGGCATGCAGGTGCAGCAGGCAGTGAAGAAAGCGAATGGTATGTTAGCATTCATAGCAAAAGGATTTGAGTATAAGAGCAGGGAGGTTCTACTGCAGTTGTACAGGGTCTTGGTGAGGCCACACCTGGAGTATTGCGTACAGTTTTGGTCTCCTAATCTGCGGAACGACATTCTTGCCATAGAGGGAGTACAGAGAAGGTTCACCTGATTGATTCCTGGGATGTCAGGACTTTCATATGAAGAAAGACTGGATAGACACGGCTTGTACACGCTAGAATTTAGAAGATTGAGGGGGGATCTTATAGAGACTTACAAAATTCTTAAGGGGTTGGACAGGCTAGATGCAGGAAGATTGTTCCCGATGTTGTGGAAGTCCAGAACAAGGGGTCACAGTTTAAGGATAAGGGGGAAGTCTTTTAGGACCGAGGTGAGAAAATCATTTTTCACACAGAGAGTGGTGAATCTGTGGAATTCTCTGCCACATAAGGTAGTTGAGGCCAGTTCATTGGCTATATTTAAGAGGGAGTTAGATGCGGCCCTTGTGGCTAAAGGGATCAGGGGGTATGGAGAGAAGGCAGGTACAGGATACTGAGTTGGATGATCAGCCATGATCATATTGAATGGCGGTGCAGGCTCGAAGGGCCGAATGGCCTACTCCTGCACCTATTTTCTATGTTTCGATGTAACATGGCTTGCACAATCAAATAAGATCAAATTGAACAAGTTGTCCTCCCCCCTCCCTCTCTACCCCCTCCCTATGTACCCCCTCCCTCTCTACCACCCTCCCTATCCACCCCCTCCCTCTCTACCCCCTCCCCCTCCCTCTCTACCCCCCCCCCCTCTCTTCCCCCATCCGTCTCTGCCCCCCTCTCCCTCTCTATCCTCCCCCTCTCTAGGGAGTGGTGAGTATTGGGACCTATGGGTGAGTAAAGGAGTATTGTATTCAGGGACCAGCCCTCCCCTGTGACGCCGCGCCCCCCCCTCCTACCCCTCAATCTCTACCCCCTCCCCCTCCCTCTCTGCCCCCACTCTCTCTCCCCTCCCCCTCCCTCTCTACTCCCCTCCCTCTCCCTCTGTGCAGTTGGAGGCTGTGCATGAGTGGATAGGGCGGGTGATGGGGGGAAAAAGGAACAAATTAATAATATTAATGTAATATCGGGGGTGGGTGTTAGTGTGTGTGTGTGTGATGCCACAGCCCCCCCGCAACTGCATGTTTTGAAAGAAGATACAAATTATGGAGATTAAAAGAAAGCCAACACAACCCACAGTTTAGTCTATCTATATATTTGCAGTGGCAGTTACAGCTATGACGTCACAACGGGATCTCATTTACATAAACTGCCTGACAGCTGTGCTCCACTGTTACAATGTTAACAAAGACAGGACTGCCAGTGCAATGAGAGATGTGTTACATTGTTGTAAGGAGTGGGGGAGAGGGAGTGGGGGAGTGGGGGAGGGGGCGAGGAGAGGATTGTTGTTTAATGTTATTTAAACAGATTGAGGGAGAGGAGGGGTAGAGAGGGGAGAGGGGTTATTGAAGGAGGGAGTAACTGAAGGTAGGGGAAAGAAGAGGGAGGGAGAGGTGATGGGAGGAGAGGAGGAAAGGGGAAAGAGGGACGGTGAAGAGGAGGGGGAGTGCTGGGGGATGAGGAAAATAAGCCGCGCTTGCGCAGTTGGGGACTATGGGTGAGTGGTGGGATATTGCGTTGAGGGAACGGGTTATGTTGGAGGAACGGGTGAGTGGTGGAAACGAGTTGTGTTGGGGGAACGGGTGAGTGGTGGAATATTGCGTTGGGGGAACGGGGCCCAATGGGTCCCACTTGGTCTGGCATTCTGTTTAAAGAGTGGCATTGATTCTATCACACAATCACTTAAAAGATCTAAAGGCACTTTTTGAAGCAAATGAGTTCTTATGAGATCCTGCCCAAACATTTAGCTCTCAACTAATAGCATTAAAATAGATTGATTAGTCATTTATCCCATTATGCTTGTATCTATTGCTGTACACAATTTTGCTCCCATATTTCCTACATTACAAAGTATCAATACTTTAAAAATATTGAAGTGGTTGTGAAATATTTTAGCATGTTAGGGTATGTGCTATACAAATACAAGTTCCTTTTGTTCTGAATGACAACATAATTAAAATTTATGGATATCGAATTACAACTGTTACTGATGGCATAGTTCATGCACTGTACATAATAATTCTCATGGTTAATTGTGGTGAAAGGGCCAGTTACCCAGCCGTTCATTAACCACCATGTTCTAATGTCTGACACTTTACAGAGAATGCCTGGGCTGACGGAGGAGCAGCACTGAGGGGCACCTGGGCCAATGTTGGGTCAACAGAATATTTAATTAAATGGCATCCATTAAGTCCAGCACGTGCCAGAAACAGAGCTCTCCTCGTATAGAGGGATAATTTTAATTGCTATTCAAAATGATCAAACAAAATATGCTTAGTCAATATTTATTACATTACGATATATAATTACATTTTATCTTAGAAATTAAAGGTTTGAGTGTACTCAACCACCCTCAGCACCAATTTAAAATATCATGATATTTCTGGGAGAGATGAGTGAGAGTACTTGGTAAATTGAAGGATGCAATGATTGAAAGCTAAAAAAACATTAAGGAGAATTTGGACAACATGCACAGAAGAAAAGTTAGATTATTTCACTTTGGCCGCAACTTTTAATGCCCCTTAACTGCATGCAAAGTATTTCAAACCTTTTTAAAAGGTAAAATACATCAAGCTATCTCTATCAAAGAAAAGTAACAATTTATATAATTGTAAATTCAAAGTAAATAAGCTGCTAAATACATTTGTTTCCTCCACTTTTATCAAACTATAGCACAGGCTTTAGTTTAAAAAGATTGCCTGTAAATTTAGTATAACGTATTACATTATGTATAACGTGAGAAATTTAAGTAAAGAAATAAATGATGGTTTCTCTGAATAGTCACTACTGTTACATTCAGATATAGTGAACAATAAATGAAGCATATTGCATTTTATTTACTTGGATTCCAGCAACTTTCTTCAGCATCATTTCCTTTTCTCTCATCCACACTTCTTTCTCTTGTCGGTAGCATTTTTTTACTTCTTTGAACTTTCTCTTCAGTTGGAAGAGCTGATCCTGGAGCTCATGTGCATCAAGATGAGCTTTGCAGGCATTAAGTGGCATGCTCTCCACATTTATCGGATCTTCAAAGCCAGCTGAATACGACATGATTGTGAGAGAACTCTGGCTCCTCTCCCTGCTACTGCCTTTCTCTCAAGACTTCAACATGCACTGCCAGCCCTGCACTCCGCTCTCAGTGCCTCCACCATATGCAGCCTCTGCACTAGGTCCAACGACATTCCACATCTTGGACAGAAGGCGAGTATACTTCCTTTTACCCCTTGTCCCTTGTTGGAAAGAGGTGGAGTGATGCTTTATCTAAAATTTGCCTTGGTTTCTTGAAGTCTCGCCTCCCTGCGTTGTCCTGATTCAGGGGCGACAGCTTCATGTGGTGCCGCTGCAGACAAGGTCAAATCAAGCTCGACGCATTACCAGAATTTAGGTGCAGGAAATCACATCATGTTGACTGGCAGATTATTTTCACTTATTCTTAGCACAATTTACTTAATGACTCTGTTGATCTATAGCGAAACGGTCCAATATAGGTTAACTCTTTGTAGGCATGGACTGATTCTCGCAATTTCTTCAGCAATTTTTTAAAGTAACACTTTAAAATAAAAACAACGTATCTACAGCTTCAACATACAGGTTTCTAAATAAAGCTGCTGATGCAAGTTGATTATGTTCACAGTAGATTATTTTCATCTCTGCGAACGCTGAGTGCAGTCTCCTCTCCAGCTGTTCGACCCTTCAAAGCTTTTATCGCTTTAGACCGAAAAGTTGGTTGTGCTACATATTGTTAAACCCTCTAACCTAGTTAAAGGAATAGTGATTATATAATGACTACTAAATTGGGTGAATACTGGATACTAATGCGAGATACACAAGATCTTGTTAAATTGCATTGGTGAGTAACAATATAAGAGGGAGCCGAGAAGTGATTGGAAGAAAATCTCCAGTGATTGATATACAAATATTTTACCAACAGGCTGTAATTAATTTGTATATAATATTTCCTAATTAAATTACATTCTGAGGAAAACAAGCAGCGATATCCCTTAAGTTACATTTTGTATCAGAAAGGCAACCCCCTAAAAGCAAACAGCTGCCCCAAGTTTCTTACCTGCCTTCCTCTTTGTATTTGCGTCAAGCCTTGCCCTTTTCTGAGCAGATGACAGTGTCCGTAAACAATCGAGTGGGACAGGAAGTTCAGGGGAGAGACACACTTATGAAGACTCTGTACTGCCCATTTTAAACATAGAAAGGAAAAGAGAAGTTAAGAGCAAAAACATTATTCAACACCCCCAAATCAAAAACAACTAACTCCCAAAAGCTGGCATGTGACGTAACGCTAGGGCACCTTCAAATTATTTGCACTAGCCACGGTACATAGTATGAAATCTGATCTCCCCTCCTCCACTCCCATATCACCAACCATAACTCCCCCCAACCACACACCTCCGCTTCCCTCCCCTTGCCTCCCAAGCAGTGAATGCCTTTAAACATTTTTATATCCTAGGCCACTTTTAGGTTTGTGGCGAACACACAGTCAGATTAACACGTGCAAGAAATCTAAGATATGTACTAAATGTTAAAAGCAATTCTAATGTCACATTCAGTTGGGCTGCTAATCCTTGGCTCACATACAGTACATCACCCCAGAATCTCTGTGTTTCAGATATCGACTGCAGCTATCATGTAAAGTATATATTCTTACCATGCATTAGAATTAAGTTATTAAGGCCTTTGGCAATAAAATAAATTTTTTTGAAACTGCTAGTCAACTATCAAACATCAAGTTTTGTCTTTTCAAAGGCCAATGTTTTCAAAATACTCGCCACTTCTTTTGCTTGATACACAACAAAAATCTACGCCCAACCTTCATTTGTGATTGCCTTTGCTGTATGCGCATGTAGCAAGCACATACGCCAATGTTTACAAGTGAAATCAATTGCAAATGCCACAACCTGTTAAGTATAGTTTAACAGAAGTTATATTAAGATGCCCAAGTCCCAATTTACAAATGATGCTGGTTTATTTATATCTGACTTTGTGTTTACTCATCGGGGAATCAGTTTGCGATGAACACAATTGTTGGCTGTGATCAAATTATAATATGTGACAAGTTATGGAGCAAAACAATATATTTACTCATAAAGGTAAACCTACACTATGTTATACCCAATGCCAGATCATCCTTTTTGTTTTAAAGTAACTCTTTAATTATTATGTCACACTTTACTGTTAACCAATAGAACTAGCAGGATTCTCCATTACCACGTGCCAGGGAATGTAACACAATAACATAAAATGAAATACTGGCAGCACTCAGCATGTCAAGCAACTGAATTTGTGGGTATAGAAACAAAAGGCATGCTAGAATTGGTGACCTGACAAAAGCATGAAGTTGCCAGGCATCAGGAGTGGTAATAGAACAAAATACAGAAACAGAGTTCCAAAGGGCAAATTAAATAAAATAAATAATATGAAAGCATTCCAAGAAATGTCTGAGAGTGGGCTCAACTGGGGAGAGCTTGAAAGAACTACCAACAACCGAGTGAGGTGGAGGACATTTGTCGATGGCCTATGCTCCCTAGAGGAGCAAAGGGCTTAAGAAGAAGAAGAACAACAACAAAAACTGCAGGTGCAGGAAAGATAATAAAGGTGGAAGTATAAATGGCTGCAGCAGAATTATGGCGAGTAGGAGAATAGACAGAAAATCTAACAAACTGGAAGCTTACACATCTAAAAGTCAAGCTGGTTCATGAAAGGTTGTATGTTATTAGTAAGCAGAAAAAAGCATTGTAATAAATATTTTCACCAATTACATTAATATTATTTACACTGACCACACCATTATTGTACTGATCAAACTGACTGTTCTTCAGATGCACATTTCCTTACCTCCTCCCTTCAAAATCAGCCAGATCTTGGATCAGATAAAAGAGTAAAGTTCTGTTAATCCAGGTGCAGCAATGTGTATGCCATCATTAGAATACGGTCGTATTTTCATTTCTAGCCAGGGATCGGGAGCTACTGTGAATCTGATTAAAGGACTGACACTTTTAATTGGTACTAATTGATATGGAATAACTCCCCTTGCTTTAGGCTTTTTGGCATGACAATGGGAAATACATTACAAAATCAATATTAGCTTGATTGAAACGGATCTTAAATGAAAATATAGTAGTTTAACACAATCCCATTAACCACACTGCCAATTAATAAAGTCATAGAGAGAGAAACATGGGAGATCATGGGTCTTTCTAAAGGAAAATTAAGAATAGCAAATTTTTGTTGGGAATATAAAAATTGTTAAATGAAGCAAAGCAGTAAATGCTGTTCTGAACCCAATTGTGTAAAACAAAAACACAACCATATTACATGACTCCTACTGTCTGGAGTGTTTAATTACTCCTGAGGTTACTAGATAATTTGAGTATATACCTCATAGTTAATGTAAAATTACAGGATTGCCAAATGTCTCAATGAGAAGGATTGATGTCTTTTAAATCAAACAAGCAGGTTAATTGTAAACATTCAGATCTAGGGTCTAGTAGGTATCCTATTGAGAATTCAAAAGCAAATCTACAATGGAATAAATCTCAATGTGGTCCAATATTAGCAATAAAAAACTGAAATTGTGCTGTGGAGCTCTCCTACCAACAATGGTGCTGTCAAGCAACTAGTACTTTAACTAAATGGAATACTTTAAAATATCAGGTTAGAATTATCTCATTTACAGAGCATCCAAACTTTTTTACATTACAAATCACAAATTAGACATTGAAACATGTCTGGACTGGACTGCCAGCAGCCTCTGCCTGCAGCCCGTTTGTTTTTCCATCTTTTTTTATTTTTATTATTTTTAGTCAGTTTAAAGTTTGTTTTTGGGGGAGTCTAACTTTTCTATGTGGGGGAAGGGGGCAGGGTAATGGGGAAACAAACTCCCAGTCGCTTCCTGGCGGGGACGCGACTATTTCCGGTAGGAGGGGGCCGACTCAGGGTCCAGGCCGCTGAGGACATCCCCCAGCCCCGACGTCAGACTTACATCACCCCGGGGAGCGGGCCTGAACATCGGGCCACCAGTAGCGGCGACTGCAGGGGGTTCGGGGAACAGTGGGGAACATTGGGAAGAGACTGACTTTGGTGCCTTCCCTCACAGTGGGAAATGTTGATCCTGCTGTGGGGGGATGTTTTATGTTGAATTCTATCTACTCCATGTTGTGTTCTTTATTTTTACTGTATGGCTGTATGGTGATTTAATTTTGCTGTGCCAATTGGCACATGTGATAAATAAATGCATCTTATCTTATCTTAAACAGGTAGAGAATATTGGAGTAAATAATTAAAAAAAAATCATTATGAATGAAATTCCTGACATTTTTTCACATAAATAAAAAACCCAAACTTCACAAATTCTCAAATATACATGTGCCAGCATCTATGCTGTAATTTTGTCTGCCACCAACGTCTCCAACATTTATTGTAAGACGCAAAAGGAAACTAAATATCTGGGAGGTCATCTCCCCTAAAATATGGTTCATAAAAATGAGCACCATATTTTTTTTTTAAGAATACCAGCTTCCTGGAAATGTCTATTTATTTTAGTATGATACATATAGTGGTCATTATGCTAACTGCAATTATTCAATTATGCAATAAAATGGGTGTTTTAATTTAGAATTTAAAATACATGTAGCCATTCTAAAATCATAGAAGTCATTTCTCAAAAGTAAATGCAATGGGGCAATTTTGAACTGGAGTACACACTGAGCAGAAAAATAATGCAAAGTCTTCAGTAGCTGAAGCAAGCAACCTGAACCATAATCATGATGGTCTAATTTAAATAGTCTGGGATAGTTACCAGTGTTCAGTATGTACATTCAGGAGAGGGTGGGGGATTGAATGGGTTCCCTGTTGAGATAAGTTACACCCAAAGAGGTGGGAAGCAACTATAAATGGGTTTCAGCCATCAGATATTTGACAACAAGCCTGGACATTCTTGTGGGGTTGGAAGATTTTGGTTGACTGAATTCGTATGTTTGTTCTAAGACCTTTATTGAGAAAACAAGTACTTTTTTCTTATTTCAAATCTAGCAGGCTTCTAAAAATACATTTACTGCATTTTACTATTTAAGCTGTATTCATTGTTCTTAATCATAAAACCCAAGTTATCACATACATAACAAGGTAATCTTTCACAATGAAATCCATGTTTGTAGCAATTTAACATTTTGTTATGATAAAGTGCTGGAGTAACTGCAGTTCAGGCAGCATCTGTGGAGAATGGGATAGGATATATTTAGGATCGGAATCCTTCATCAAATATCAATGAAATTAAGATGCTGAACAGTTTTCTTCTAAGTATACACAATACTCCAAAGAGATGAAAGATCTCTTCAATTTCCTGTGGCAAAACAAATCAGGTGAACTCTCCAATCCCTGTGACACCAGATTTATAGCCAAAATCCAAACCCTTATCAGGATGCAGAAAGTAACCAGAGCTGCAAGCTTTTAGAGTTGTAGAGCTATATAGCATGAGATCAGGCAGTTTAGCCCTCCAGGTTAGCAAATTGGGCTCATCCCATTTGCCTGCATTTGGCCCATAGCCCAAGAAATCCTTCTTATCCATATATATATATATATATATATATATATATAAATATATATATATACATACATATGTATTTTAAAAGTTCTTCCCTGTCGAAGTGGGATGCAGGGGATTTGTTGCTACATCTATGACCAGGCTATTAAAGAAAATGGGGGCGAGGGGTCGCTCCCTCCAACACGCAATCAAATCATTATTATTATTCTGCAAAAAAAAGCAGCAATTGGATTTGGATCAAAAGGAGAAATAACAATTGGGCTGCAAGATGAAGACAGGAGGGTATGAAGACAGAGTGGTTTTGACTTCCACGATGCTTTAGTGCTGTCGGACTGTACGTGAGTGGCAAATTGGAATTATCCATTGCAGGACTTGTGGAAGAGTTCAAATGCAATAAAGATACTGTTATTCGAACAGAGGCCCCCAGTGTGGCAACGGGGAGGAAGTGGACCCCATCTGCAGCCATTCAGAGTGCTACGTCTGCTCTTCATTTCCGGGATGTGGTTGGCCAAGTCCAACACGGGAGAGCCGGGCTCAGGCTCGTCCCAAAAGCTCCTCAATGGCACAAGGCAACAGCAGTGCAGAAGAGACGGTTCGTGGCGGAGGAGGTGAGAAGACGGGAGGAGGCAGAGCGACACGCCAAGGCCGTCTCAATGGCCAAGCAGGGCCAATGGACTAACTGGGAGAGCCTGGAAAAGAGGAAACTCAGCTGGCATCTGGCAAATGGAAGGATCTCGGCTAAGTTTTGTTATCAGAGCCACTTATGATGTTCTACCATCACTCCAGAACCTGAAGCAGTGGTTCAGAGAAGACCCCGTTTGCTCCGTTTGCTAAGGCACATTTTAACAGGATGCACTATGAGCCTCAGCCAAGGGCCTTACACTTGGCTGGCGGCATTACCAAGTTCTCAGACAGCTGGCATGAATCCTGGAACAGAGGCGTAAGATCACAAATGCTTCCCCACAAACATCAGCAGGAAATGTCCACTTCACAACATTTGTACCAGCAGGCCAACCTCCAGAGCACCAGATAACATCAAAGGATGCAAGCATTCTACAGCCTGCTCGGGATTGGTAAATGGAAGTGGACTTAGAAAAAAAGCTTGTGATTTCCCAGACATTGTGGCCTCAACACTCCGGCCAGACATGGTCCTGTGGTCCACAACAGCCAAGTTGGCATATGTTGTGGAATTGACAGTTCCCACGGGAAGATGGTGTTGAAGAAGCTTATGAGAGGAAAAAGCTGGGAGCTGGCAACTGAAGCTGCCCAGAATGGCTGGAACACCAAGATTTTCCCTGTCGAAGTGGGATGCAGGGGATTTGTTGCTTCATCTATGACCAGGCTATTAAAGAAAATGGGGATGAGGGGTCGCTCCCTCTATCAAATTCTGCAGAAAAAAGCAGCAATTGGATTTGGATTTGGATCCAAAAGGACAGATAACAATTGGGCTGCAAGATGAAAACAGGAGGGTATGGAATTGAGGGGGGTGTAACTGGGATGCCAGGTTTCACCGTTGAGCCCTCTGGAGATGTTGTGGGCTTATCAATGAAACGTCAAAGAAGGAGGGTGCCCACCTGATGACCATGATGACGTACCTACCCTACCTTTCACCACTCCAATCCCACTGCAAATAGCAAGAGTGTCAACTTATTACAGGGATTGAAACATCAAGTCCTATTAGCTCTACTCTATAGCTTTCTCTAGCTCATTCCAGATACGAACTACCCTCTGAGAAAAAGTTGCCTATGAGGACACTCTTAAATATTTCCCCTCTCACTTTCGGCCTATGCCCACCAATTTTAGTGTCCTCTACCCTTGGAAAAACTGTGAATGTTCACATCATCCAAGCCTCTCATGATCTTGTATGTCTCAATAAGATCATCCCTCATCCTTCTACTCTCCACACTGCCCACCTGACTTGCCACCTTTAAAACCATGCGTGTCTACTCCAAAATCCCGGTACTGGACACTTACCAGGGTTCTACTCTTCACTGTGCAAGAATCCTGGTTTGACATTCCAAAGTGCAACATTTCACACTTGAGAGAGTTACATTTCATTTGCCATCCCTTGGCCCATTTTCCAACTGATCTTACTCTCGATGCTCTTATCGAGAGTATCGATACTCTCGATAAACTTAAATATCCTTCCTCACTGTCTAGTACACCACCTATTTTAGTGTAATCTGCAATTTTACTGACAATATCATCCAAATCATTAATGTATACAACAAACAGCAGAGGACCCACCGCTGACCCCTGCAGCACGCTCCCGGTCACTGGACCCCAATCAGAAAAGCAACCCTCCAAGACTATCTAGGAGATCTAGGAGTGCAGGTACATAGTTCCTTGAACGTGGCGTCACACATAGATGTGGTGGTCAAAAAGGCTTTTGGCACATTGGCCTTCATCAGTCAAAGTATTGAGTATAGAAGTTGGGAGGTCTTGTCGCAGTTATAAAAGATGTTGTTGAGGACGCATTTAGAGTATTGTGTTCCGTTCTGGGCACCACGTTATAGGAAAGATGTGGTAAAGTTGGAAGGGGTACAGAGAAGATTTACAAGACTGTTGTCAGGACTCGAGGGCCTGAGCCATTGGGAAAGGTTGAGCAAGATGGGACTCTATTCCTTGGATTGCAGGAGGATGAGGGGTGATTTTATAGAGGTGTATAAAATCATGGGAGGTACAGATCGGGTAGATGCACAGAGTCTCTTGCCCAGAGTAGGGGATTTGAGACATAGGTTTAAGGGGAAGGAGGAAAGATTTAATAGCAATCTGAGGGGTAACGTTTTCACACAAAGAGTGGTGTGCGTATGGAACAAGCTGCCAGATGAGGTTTTTGAGGCAGGGACAATCGCAAAGTTTAAGAAATAATTATATGGGTACATGGATAGGACAGGTATAGAGGGACATGGGCCAAATGCAGCCAGGTGGGAAGAGTGTAGATAGGACATGTTGGTCGATGTAGGCAACTTGGGCCGAAGGGACTGTTTCCACGCTGTATTACTCAATGACTCCCCTTTGAGTCATTCCTCCAAACCAATTTTGAATACAATTTGATACATGATCCCCTTGGATCATGTAATCTAATCTTCCAGATAAACCTACCATATGGGATCTTGTCATAGGCCTTGCTAACGTCCATATGGACAATGCCCACTGCCCTGCCATCAGCAATCCCATTGGTGACCAGTTCACAAAACTCTATTAGAATTGTGAGACATGATTTCCTATCCACAAGGCCATGCTGGCTATCCTAATCAATCCATGCCTAACCATGCTAGTAGATTCTGTCCCTAAAAATCCTCTGCAACAACATACCCACCACTGATGTCAGGCTCGTGTGTAGGAAGGAACTGCAGATGCTGGTTTAAACTGAACATAGGCACAAAACGATGGAGTAACTCAGCGGGACAGGCAGCATCTCTGGAGAGAAGGAATGGGTGACGTTTCGGATCAAGACCCTTCTTCAGACTAATGTCAGGCTCACTGGCCTGCAGTTCCCTGGCTTGTCCTTGCTGTCCATCGTAAATAATGATGCCATGTTAACCACAGTCCAGTCTACCAGAACATCACCTGTGGATTTTGTCTTTAGTTTATTTCAAAGGGGTGTCAGGGATAGTTGTCAGATCAATCAGCAAGAACCAAGTCAGCAGACAGCCATCTGTAATGATAGCTGTCTACAAAGTATTGTTTGTCTTTCCCGTGCAATTTGCCCACATTGAGAATTTGTAGAGGGAAGTTGACTTCATCAAAGTTTGGCGCTGCAAAACAACAGGACCATATGTGATACAAATGGCTGCACGGGAAGGATCTAAATTAGATTAGATCGACTGAGAAAAGATTTTATTCCTTGTGCCACCAATCTTGGCTTAAACTGATATTAAAACAGCAAAGAATTAGTTTTGAAATTCTAGAACACCTTTTAATATTTTGACAAACTTGAATGGTCTAAAGAATGCTAACATTAGTACTTAAAACATTTAAATAAACTCTCTCTCTCTCTCTTTATATGTGCATACATAAATTAAAATATATTAATGATTACCTCAGACACCTGTAGATATCCGAGCAGATTCCCAATAAATAAGCGATGATGAACTGGCACAATTTCACACTTCTTCGCTGGAGGAGTCTATGTTGAAGGAGAGTCCTTTGTAGAAGAACAACTGGCTGCAAATTCTGGAGTTTGGCTTTCAAATGGAGATGTCAAAGTTGCAGACAATCACAAACGATGCAAAGTCCAGTCTTGTCTGCAACACATTCCCCAAACAAAAGTCTGTAACGCAGGAGAACTCAGTTTGTACAAGTTTGCTTTCTCCAATCTGCTCCTGCAGAAGACAGAGGCAGGCTATTTTTTTTCCAGAGTTGCCACCTCCACTAAGTTGAATTGTAGAGTTATGATCTCACTCATGTGGCATTGTATCCCAGTAATTAAATGAATCACATTCTCAACATGCTGGGAGCTGTCATGACGCTTTCATACTTTTTCAGCCCTGTATGCCTGCTCAATTTCAACAGAGGGAAATTGCTCTTGAGTCATACAAAGGAGGAAAAGTTTCTAGTTATTAGTGACAGATCAGATGCCAAGTATATTTATGATCAATTGAACAACTTTTGATCATTCCAAGAGATTTATCCACTTTGCAGTCTAATTAACATCTGAAAGCAGATAACTAAAGACTCCACTCAGTAACTCTAGACTGAACTGGCAAATTTGCCTCAATGCTCATGAACAAGGAACTATGCTCAGGCTTCCTCCAGATCCCTCTCCAGCAAAACAGAAACCCAGCCATTGACCTATGATGAGAAATTGAATGTATCAGGCCTGTAGTCCACTGCAGTTAAGAATAAACAAAATCTCATAAAAATCTTGAAGGGCTTGCCACGGTGGCCATTGAAAAGTGACTGTCCTTGGCTGGGCAGTGTAGAATTGTATATGTGTTCGGGTGGTGGCGGCAGGTGGGGGGTTACTTGTAGACAAATGCTATAAAGTTGACCTTTCCGGACTGCCAATAAGAGGATTTCTTTCACAGTAATCTATGGACTTTTCCAAACTAGAGGTCAGTTACTGAATACCTTAAACACTGAAATTGATAGTTTTTGTTTTAAATACAGATACCACAGAGATGCAGATGAGAGGGTGGGGGCATTTACCATTCGAACAGAGAAAATATTCATCTGGCAGCTCATTCCAGATACAAACTACATTCTGAGAAAAAGCTGCCTGTGAGGACGGCAGATGTTGGTTTAAACAGAAGATAGACACCAAAAGCTGGAGTAACTCAGTGGAACAGACAGCGTCTCTGGAGAGAAAGAATGGGTGACGTTTCGGATCGAGACCCATCTTCAGACCAAGAACACTGCACTAAGAATCTGTGAGGCTGTAGGGAATTTCTGTCAAATGTTTAGCAGAAATCTGATGGAAATGGAGCAGATTAGACAAGAGAGGTCCTAAACCAAATTTATTGGCTTATCTCAACCCCACTGATGATTTTAACAGAGGGTAACTACCAGGAACAACAAATCTTTACAATGAGATTTCCAGCTGTACCAGCTAACAATGGCTTCTGGTATGGATGTTCAGTCTGTTGAGATGTTAATGCTGAGAATGCCATAAGCAAGTCTCAATAAAATTGGGTAACCCGATCAAGAGCCTAATTAAAAAATAGCATTTTCCTTTTAATTTTCTAGGATCAGTAAAAGATCACTCTCAGCTACCTCTCCCATCATCCACCACCTTTTCGCGATCTTTAAACTGTATACAAGCATGCGTAGGGCAGGAACATGGTATACACCTATGTGGTGTGGTCAGTCACAGCACCATATTATTAAGATGTACTTCCAGTGATCTTGGATCATTGATGTATAGCACATGTGGCCAATGTCACTGTGGGATCATCGCATGCTATCGCAGTCATCTATCACAGGACTAAGTACTATTTTCAACAGTGAATTACTATCATTTGAAGACTTAATTACAAATAATAGAAGCAATAAGGCGTTCGATTTATCAGTTTCTTACTTGGCTCAGACACTCTGTCTTTATCAAGCTCTGCAGAAAATGTAATTTTGATTTAAGGAGTGATTAGAACCAGATTATTAAAAAATGAAATTGAAGGTGTCTATTGCTCCAGATTTGTCTTGAGATTAAAACAAAATTACAAAGATAAAACTAGATAACTTCTACAATAGAGTGATTAGTGATTTTAATGACTCAATGTACTTTAGTACTTTCGACCCAGCAAATAGAGTTAATCTTAGTGTTGAACTTTGCAGGATCCAGATTTCCCAAGTACGTAGTAACTACAATTTGGTAAATGTCCTCAATTAGACAACATGCGAGATGGTAACATTAATTTTTCTCAAAAACGTGTTCTCAAGAGACTTTAATCTTTTTGGTATATCCAGAACTGCATTTTCAAAATAAAATCTCACAGCATAATTCAATGGTGCTTTATTTGTCTCATGTGCACATTTACACATGTAGGCGGGCGATGTTTTGGTGCCATTTCCTGAGTCCAAAGCACAATTACTAATTTCCTAAAGTATTGATGTACTGTAGAATTCATGTACTAGCATTCTCAATATTAAATATTCACTACATGTAAAGCTGCAAACATTTACCCTTCAGGGTATAGGCACCAGCTGCAACAACCTTGAGATCATAATTTATCTAGCACTTTATTATGGACTGGAGGCTAACTCAGAAGGATTGTATTATAAGCAACATCACATCTGTGGATCTAAGAGAGTTCAAACAGCAGAAAAACTTTTTTCCTTTCTTTGTTCCTGATGCTTCGATTTAACTTGTCTCCGTGCATGTTACTAATAACCACATTAGGAAGCAACTCTGCTTTATTACACAGTATTTTTAAATGTAATCTTTGGTATGTAAGCATAGTCACCCCGCTCAGAATGGAATGCAAATAGGGTTTGAATCAAATTGCACCAGTTTTAAAATTAATCAGTGTACATCCATTCATGACACACTCTAATGTCCTGTTTCTGCTCGAAACATGAATTTAGTGTGATTTTCAAATTATTGCTCCTTTAAAGCATCAAAATATAACATTAACATGAATACTGAATTTCACCATTCAATTTACACAATTACAATACTGTATCCTGCCCCTCCCGTGAAACTTAGTCTATGCGATTGCCAAGTAGACCTGTCTTCAGCTCGCTCAACCCAAATATGGTATTTACTGTATGTCTGCAGCTAAGTAATTTAAAAGAAGCCTCCTTGAGCAGGTCTCAGCCTGGAGCAAGAGTCATACAGGCAGGTTTCCCATAATTTACTTATGTAGCTGTTTGTCATCATCCTCCCATCCCTTGGTAATGAAGGAACCCACACCCCTCATGCTCACAAACCTCAGCCTTCAACCACCACCCATCAGTCTCTCAAACATATAACCTCATCAATTAAACTCTACCCATCAATCTACTGCCCCACCATCCCCATCATACAAGACAATGTTCACTTAACTTGATCCCCAACTCCACGCCCCCAGTAAACATTGACATCCCCCATACTTAGGAACTCCCACCCAGTTACTCACAATTCAGTCAATTTCCCTGATTGAAAAGTATCGTAACTCAGCAACCAAACCCCCGTCACCATCAGTGATTTCAGTCTAACAACTCTAAGCCCAACATCTCACTAATAACCCTACATGACTGACTACATGTCTTCCCACCCTGCTTCCTGTAAATACAATATCCCCTGCACCCAATTCCTCCGTCTACACCTTATCTGAGCCCAAGATGAGGTGTTCCATACCAGGACACCGGAGATGTCCTCATTCTTTAGGGAACGGGGGTTCCCCTCTTCCATCATAGATGAGGTCCTCACTAGTGTCTCCTCGATATCCCTCAGCTCTGCTCTTGCTCCCCCTCCCCCCCAGTCGTAACAGGGACCGAGATCCTTAGTCGTCACCTTCCACCCCATCAGCTGTTGCAGACAACACATGATCCTCCAACATTTTCACCACCTCCAACGGAATTCCACCACTAGCCACATTTTCCCATCTCCACCCATTTCTGCTTTCTGCAGAGACCGCACCCTCTGCAACTCCCTAGTCAACTCATCCCTTCCCACCCAAAACACTCCCTCCCCAGGTACTTTCCCCTGCAACCACAGGAGATGCAACACCTGTCTCTATATCTCCCCCCCTTGACTCCGTCCAAGGACCCTGACAGTCTTTTCAGGTAAGGCACAGGCTCACGTACCTCCTCCAACTTCATCTACTCTATCCGCTGTTCTCGGTGTGGACTCCTATATATCAGCGAGACCAATTGCAGACTAGGCGATCGTTTTGCTGAACACCTCCGCTCAGTCCGCCTAAACCTACCTGATCTCCCGGCTGCTTAACAATTTAACTCCCCCTCCCATTCCTGTAGATTGGTTATTTCCTACTAACCAATTGTAGTGCTTGTTAGTAGTTGCTCCGCCTAATAGGCGATTTCTATTACCAATAGCTTGCCTCCGTAATTCAGTCTGAGTAGCTGCTAGTTACTGTAATGTCCTGCAGACCAACGCTGTAAGAGAACTTTAATAAACATGTGTTGTATCTTGACGTGTGTACGACTTGACTCATTACATGGTGTCAAGAAGTGAGTCTTACCTACTCCGTTCACGTTTATCGGTTTTTGTTTTTTATATTTGTTTAATGAGCCTGTTATCTCTATCATGGCAAACGCGTCCTAGTCCTCTGACCTTTGACTCTGACATTGCTGAACGCTGGCGCCTTTTCGAGCGCGACTACACTCACTACGTTTGCATCGTTCTTCGCAACAATCCTCCAAATATACGTGCTTCTATGTTACTCAACCTAGCTGGTCCTGAGGCAATGAAACCTGCGCACCGTTTCAGATTTAACCTTGCTGTTTGAGACAAAAATGGACAGATCGGCAAAGGGTAGGAGTAAACGGGTCCTTTTCACAATGGCAGGCAGTGACTAGTGGGGTACTGCAAGGCTCAGCGCTGGGACCCCAGCTATTTACAATATATATTAATGATTTGGACGAGGGAATTGAATGCAACATCTCCAGGTTTGCGGATGACACTAAGTTGGGGGTAGTGTTTGGTGTGAGGAGGATGCTAAGAGGCTGCAAGGTGACTTGGATAGGCTGGGTGAGTGGGCAAATGTTTGGCAGATGCAGTATAATGTGGATAAATGTGAGGTTATCCACTTTGGTGGCAAGAACAGGAGGGTGGACTATTATCAGAATGGTGGCAAATTAGGAAAAGGGGAGATGCAACGATACCTGTGTGTCATGGTACACCAATCATTGAAAGTAGGCATGCAGGTGCAGCAGGCAGTGAAGAAAGCGAATGGTATGTTAGCATTCATAGCGAAAGGATTTGAGTATAGGAGCAGGGAGATTCTACTGCAGTTGTACAGGGTTTTGGTGAGACCACACCTGGAGTATTGCATACAGTTTTGGTCTCCAAATCTGAGAAAAGATATTCTTGCCATAAAGGGGGTACAGAGAAGGTTCACCAGACTGATTCCTGGGATGTCAGGACTTTCATATGAGGAAAGACTGGATAGACTTGGCTTGTACTCGCTAGAATTTAGAAGACTGAGGGGGGATCTTATAAAAACTTACAAAACTCTTAAGGGGTTGGACAGGCTAGATGCAGGAAGATTGTTCCCGATGTTGGGGAGGCCCAGAACAAGGGGTCACAGTCTAAGGATAAGGGGGAATTCCTTTAGGACCGAGATGAGGAAAACATTTTTCACACAGAGAGTGGTGAGTCTCTGGAATTCTCTGCCACAGAAGGTAGTTGAGGCCAGTTCATTGGCTATATTTAAGAGGGAGTTATATGTGGCCCTTGTGGCTAAAGGGATCAGGGGGTATGGAGAGAAAGCAGGTACAGGATACTGAGTTGGATGATCAGCCATGATCATATTGAATGGCGGTGCAGGCTCGAAGGGCCGAATGGCCTACTCCTGCACCTATTTTCTATGTTTCTATATTTCTATGATCCTAGTGCCTGCAGAAACGATTGATGACCCGAGATTTATGCGATGAACTGATCCGCGACAAGCTCGGTGGTGGTATGCTTAATGACTAGTTAAGAGATGAATTGCTTCGTAACACTGAACTGACTCTTAATCAAGCCAAACGCGCCTGTCGGATTGCTGAGATAACGGCTTTTCACACTAAGTCTGTGATCTCTGGCCAGCATTCCCAGTATAGTGTCAACCTGACGGACACCTCCTGTCGTAACAGGTGCCCGCAGCCTTCCCCGGCCTAGCAGCAGAGAAGGTCCCCGGCCTAGGAGCAGCGAACAACACATTTCTGAACAGGACCATTTCTCAGTAATGAAGGTATCGTATGTTCCCACTGATTGCCTAAGCAGCCTGGCAGAGCACACAGCTGCTGACGAGACTTTACAATTGCTGCCTGCAGTCATCCGGCGTGGCTGGCCGAATAAACAACACAGCACCCCACTCGCGATCCACCCATACCTGGTTTGCGATGAACTGGTGTTACAGGACGGGATTATAGTCAAGGGCCACAGGGCAGTTGTCCCAGCTGTCCTCTGGGACAAGTACTTCGACGTCGTGACAAAACTGAAGTCTGCGCCATCTGCAACAGCCTGACACCACAACAGCAGAAGCAGCCCTTACTGCCGCACCCGGTTCCTCCTCTACCGTGGTCCATGGTAGCCACCGACATATTCGAATGGCATGGGAAACACTATCTGGTTTTGGGCTGATTTGACATCGATCTCCTGCAAACCGTCATATCTGAGGCAGTTATCCAGAAATTGCAACGCCATTTCTCCATGCACGGTTTCCCTGCACGCCTTCTATCCGACAACGGCAGTCAGTTCACCAACCAGCTTTTCAAAAACTTTGCACAACGATGGGACTTTCGACATATCACCAGCAGCCCTGAGTTTCCGCAGCCCAACGGACTCGCCGAACAAGCCGTCCGAAGCGCAAAACAACTAATGGAGCGTTCATACCTTGCCAAATCTGACATCTACCTGGACCTGCTCAATTTAAGGAACATTGCCAGGGATGCCATACTGGGTTCCCCAGCCCAACGACTGATGTCTTGCCAAACCTGTGCTGCCCTGCCTGTACCCCAGCAGCTTCTGCAGCCAAAGGTACATTCTCCGCCTGCGGTCCAGAAACAACTATAGTTCAAGAACGATGCACAAAAACGATTTTTCGGCAAATTCATTAAGCCGCTTAAACCTCTCTCCAGCTGACAGGTTGTTTGCTTCCAGACCAACAAGGGCTATGGCCATCTGGGTCACATCCACAGCCCTGAAATTTACAGACGTAATCTTCAACATCTCCTTCCAGTGAAGGAACCATGTCCTGCGACTCCGCATCCAGAGGTTTCGCGTTTTGTATACCCTCCCACTACCGGGCCGGCTGCTCCACTATCAGAGACTGTGTCCCCCGCTGCCTCCCCACAGCGTTCAGCACCTAGCTCCCCTATTTCACCACCTCCACCGGGCAGGTCCCCGGTCCTATCCCCGGTTCGGTCCCCTGTCACTTCGCCGGTGAAAGGAGGAGATGCGGATTTGTACTGCACACGCGCCGGACAGGTCAACAGGCCACCCATTAGATACAGTGATTTTGTGTAACTCTCTATACTTCCCCATATGCGTTATTAACGTTCCAGCTACTATATTGTTTAGCCACCATATTTCCACGTATCTATGCTTTATTTTGTTTCTACAAGGAAATATGTAGATTGGTTATTTCCAACTAACCAATAGGCGATTTATATTACCAAGAGCTTGCCTACTTAATTCAGTCTGAGTAGCTGCTAGTTACTGTAATGTCCTGCAGACCAATGCTGTAAGAGAACTTTAATAAACATGTGTTGTATCTTGACATGTGTATGACATGACTCATTACAATTCCCACACTGACCTTTCTGTCCTGGGCCTCCACCATTGCCAGCGTGAGGCCCAGCGCAACTTGGAAGAACAGCAGCTTGCACCCCAGTGGTATGAACATTGACTTATCTGACTTCAAGTAGCCCTGCTTTTCCGCTCTCTCCATCCCTCTCCTTTCCCAGTTCTCCGACCAGTCTTACTGTCTCCAACTCCATTTTATCTGTAGCTTTGTTGTTCTTATCTTCTGCCAGCTATCAATGAACTATTCTACATTTTCCATAATCTCCATTCCTGTTGTCCTATTTCCTTATATACATATCTCCCTCTTCCCTGACATCAGTCTGAAGAAGAGTTTCGACCTGAAACGTCACCCATTCCTTCTCTCCAGAGATGATGCCTGCCCTGCTGAGTTACTCCAGCATTTTGTGTCTACCATAGACTGTAGTTCCATCTATAACTGCAGATCTACTGATCTGCATCAATTAAAGCTCTCCTTACACATGCCTCTCCCCTGCACCTTCCAATAACCAAATCTTCCCCTCTCCACTCATGACTTCCACTGCATCCAGACCCCAAACATACTGATTTTCTTTCGGCATTCTGCAATGGCAGAACTTGCAAAGATGAGGCATGAGCTCATGTAAGGTACTATCTACAGCACTCAGCACCTTGGGTCTGGAGCATTATTGAATTTTTAAGCAATGGGTCCATGACCAAAATGGTCAATAATGTGCCAGTGGACTAATGCGTCTCCTTGGCTTCTAGTGATTTTTTGAGGTCAATGCTTCACTTTTACTTGGGAATAGAACAAGGTTGGTTACCTCTCCTTCAGTTGCCAGCATTTTTCTGAATGACAATCAGCATGCTGCCTACTCAAAAGCAACCTGTGCACCATTCATTAACTTGGATGTCTTTTTATCTCTGCAAGACAAAAGAAAAGGATATTAAATACAAGATGTCACACATTTTAAAAAAAGTCAGTATTAATAACACATTACACAAAACTATTATCCACCCTGAGACATAATAAAATCCTGCCCAAGAATTATATTGGAGGTATTGGAATCCAAAACATTCACACAAATATCACTGAAAAACTGAGCAGCAATAACAGGCAGCAGAAGTGACCTTCAACAATTTTCGATGTCATTTGTTAATGTTCAGCATCACAATCAATCAATGCAAACATTCTGAAAAGTTTTTAAACAATCACAAGTGTAGTATTTCTCACGGATGGAGGAACTCAATAAACATATTTATGAAAGGATTTTAACCTTGAAAATATCAATGCCATTTGCCTCTCAAGAAAGCTCATTTAAATCAACAAAGCAAAAATTATATTTGCTCAATAAAGAGTGAACACTTTATTGAGCAATAAAGTGACTTGGATTAGCTCAAAAGTAACATTAGGTTGACAAAGCCACGGCTCAGGGTGCTGAATATTTGACGGTATGCTGATGACTATTAACCAATTCAAAGTGGGTAAATGAAAGTCCTACCCATTTCATGTCCAGCTGAACCTATGGACTGGACACTAGCTAATATCCGTCCTTTCTATAAGAAGGGAAGTAGAGATAATCCAGGGTATCAGAGGCCGCTGAGCCTGATGTCAGTGGGAGGGAAGCTGTTGGAGAGGATTCTTCGGGATAGGATTTACTTCCATTTAGAAGAGAATGGATTAATTAGAGACATTAAGCATGATTTTATACGTGGTGGCAGTTGTGCGTTGCTAACTTGAACAAGTTTTTGAGGAAATGATGAAGGTGATCGAAGAGGTTTTGGCAGTGGATGTTGTCTCCAAGACATTTGATAAAGTCCCCTCTGATAGGCTTCAGAAAGTTAAAATGCATGGGATTACTGTAAACAAATAAAATATTCCTGGACAGTTGAACCCAACAGGCAAGTGTTAAATAAGTCAAACTACTGTAATTATATGGATAGACACAGTGCTAGAGTAACTCAGCAGGTCAGGCAACATGTCTGGTGAAAAAGGATGGGCGATGTTCTGGGTTCTGCTTTGTGTACCACTTCTATCACAAAGTTGGAATTAGCTCTTAAACAATTAACAGTATCTAAATTATGTTTATATTTATAATTATGAAATACGTATTTATTTTAAATTATAATATCCTGAAGATGGAACTTTGCTGATAAGGCTAAAGCTATCAATTATTTCACACCCTAATTCCACATGAGAGATTGATGATGAGCTACCTCCATGAAAATCATTGGGAAATTAATATGTGAGAATAGGATTGGAAAAATATGAATGAGAAAAGGATTGGAATAATTAAATTAAGGATACTGAAATGAACACAATTTTATTTGTTAATTGAACAGATTTATCAGGCCTTATAAAAGAATGAAACGCATACTTGCCACACTTTTCAGAGACAGATTTCCTGATACAAATGGGGAATTTAAATTCTCAGGTGGTGATTTTGATTGAGTTCCAAACACAAATTCTGACACACTCTTACATGCATATTTTGACCCAGGAATAATATTGCCACTGCTTGATGCAAGGGACTTGGATCTAAATTACAATGTTACTGTTGTCATTGGGCCTTTAGTTTAGTTTATTAGATTAGTTTATTATTGTCATGTGTACCGAGGTACAGTCAAAGGCGTTTGTTCGCGTGTTATCACGTAAAAAAAGAGTATACATGATTACAATCAAGTGTCCACAGGTTAAAAACAAAAGGCTACAACATTTAGTGTAAGATAAAGCCCGATTAAAGATAATTCAAAGGTCTCCAATGAGCTCGATGGGAGATCAGCACTGCACTGATGTTCAGTTGCCTGATAACAGCTTGGAAGAAACTCCCTAAATCTGGACTATTTCTGAGTGTTATATACTGTATCACATCAATATGTTAGTATTATAGAAGACAGACTTGAAGTTGAATAAACACATTTTAAGAGATCACACTCCTATATCAAGCTTAGCCAAAGAGAAGAGAGTTCGAAAATGACTCACCTAATGGCTTCATGTAAAAATCCATGCTGAAAATTGGTAGTCTCCAGTATTTAACAAAGGTTTGCATATTTGTTTCCGTAATGTCTTGACGGCTAAGTGTATTACTTGTATTTGCTGATTTCTTTATGAGATGTTAAAATAAATGAACAAACAAAAAAAGGTTGTGTACTGAAGGAGGTGGGGATTCTACAGAACAAAGAAAAGTGTGAAAAGAAAAACCAATTTAAATATGGTAGCGTAGGACAATGATGAAAATAATACAAGGATGAGAATAAGTAAAATAATTGGTTGAAACATCTGGACAGGCAAATACAAAAAGCAAGAATTACTATTAAATTCCAGAGTATTCATATCATAGCATTTTGAAAATAAGATTAAAATTTCACAAAATAAACTGTCTACCACATAGTACTGTATATATTAATTACTTAGATCATCATAACATTTCTGATTGCGACAAAACTTTATACGTAGATATTGGTAATGTACATTACTGAATGTATATCCTTTGAAATTTAAGATAAGATTTAAAGATAAAATTTAAATAAAAGCTGGAACATTAAATATATTAATGCATTTAAGTCATATAGTTATTGAAAATGTACACAGGATATGCACATACAAATTTGTCCCGAAGTGGCAGTGTTAAATGCATACAATTATGGCAGCTGTATGAGGAAAAAAGTGATCATGGAACAAAACCTCAAACCTACCACAATGCACGAGTGCACAAGAGTCATAAAGTTGCACAGCACAAAAACAGGCCCTTCGGCCCAACTTAATCCTGCCAACCAAGTTGCCTACCTGAGCTTGTCTCATTTGTTTACTTTTGGGCCCATATCCCTCTAAATTATTTGCATCCATGTATCTGATCAAATGTCTTTTAAATGTTGGAATTATACCAATCTCTACAATTTCCTCTGGCAACTGGTTCCACAGATGAAAAGTTGCCCTTCATGTCCTCTTTAAATCGTTCTCCTCTAACCTTAAATCTATGCCATCTAGTTTGAGACTCCCTTACCCTGGGAAAAAACTGTGGCCATTCACCTTAACTCTGCCCCTCATAATTTTATAAACCTCTATAATGATTCAGTTATGCTCTCAGAGATCCTTGGAAAATGTGCAACGTTTCCATTGATTTCATTAAACCACAGCATACCCCGTGCATCCTCTAGTGGCCTCATCAGCCACTATGAGCCCACGGAATTGGAGTGGAAACAAGTTATCCTCAATCCAGAGGGACGCCTAAAGAGGAGGAAAACTGTAACATCTGTATTTTGTACCCCTCTTTCAAAATCATGTTTCTGTTATGCAGAATTCCATTAAAATCAGTGGAAAAATAATTTGGAAGCAGAGCAAAATGCACAACCTCTATTATATTACTGTGCAATGTTAACTAGCAATGGGTTCCTTAAATTTCTCCATTGTAAGTCATAGTTTTTTTCACAAGGGAATAATAAAAACAAACTATCCTGTTGTGTTAAATATACTATTAAAGTGCCATAAATAATAGCAAATTTTAAGAATTCGTACAAAATCTAAAAGTTATCAGCATTTAACTAAATTAAAATTGCTGATATTTTCATCGTGCAGCCCATGTGAACTTTACTTACCTGACTAACAGACAAAGGTTCCTCTGCGTTTTTTTCATCTGATGTTTTCGGTACCTCTAGTCTGTCTATGAAAGTTTGCAGCTCCTTCCGAAATGCTTTCATCTGAGCGTTGATCCTGTAGAGAAGTTCATGCTCTCTGATCCTACTGCTTTCATCTTCTTCCTCAATTCTACCAAACAGATCACCATTTGCTACATAAATTCTTGCTTCGGTTATTATTGTGCTTGTGTCTGTGATCAATCGATCTATAGTTCTGCTCAGTCGCTCTGCCTCCAGCCGTATGTCTGACATCTGTTGTCGGTCCTTGAGATTTTTTTGAAGCAATCTACCATCTGTAGAAAATAAGGACCTTGGTGGAGTCTGTAAACACCTGATGTTGCGAACTTCTTCCGAGTCACTTTCTCCACCAATGGGCCCTTCCCTTTTACGGTGAGGAGGCCGAGAATCATCATCACTTTCTTTTTTTCCTGCGTCACTTTCTGCATCACTATCTCTGGGACTTCCACGGATACCCAAATGGGATGCTAGGTCATAGCGTTGCATGTTGGACATCAGTACACGGTTTTCATATTGTAACTGCATGACTTTGCCACTGAGTTCATTGATTTGCATTCTAGCTGACTTTAGTTCTTCTTGTAACACTTCTGTAACTTTGGAATTCTCACTATTCCTGGAAGCATCTTGAGCAGTTCCTGTTTTGTACTTGTATTTATTGACTTCAGCAGAAAGTCTTTTATTTTGGTCTTCTAAGTCAGCCAGGTTTCGTCTCAGTAGTTCAGCCTCATCCTCAACCAGCTGCAAGTTCTGTCTTAATTCTGACACGGCTTCACTTTGATCCCGAAAAGCAGAAGCACCGACACCCAGGTAATCTTCACCGACTGCTCCTCCTTTTTCATATTGGGCCCTTATATCATCCAACTCAGCCTTTAACCCTCTATTTTCAACCTCAAGTTCGACAATTTTTCTCCCCAGGATATTAGCTTCTTCTTCTACCAGTCGTAGACGTAGTTTGAGTTCAGCTTCTCTGGTTGTAGGAGGTCCTCCTGCTTCACCTTTTGGCAAAGGACTATCTAGATCCCCATAAAATGACTTGTACTTTTGCAATTCACGTTCGAGTCTGTCCTTCTCCTTGTCAATCTTTGCCATTTTCTTACGCATTAAAACTGCCTCTTCTTTGATGAACAGTAGTTGGCATTTTATATCATCATTGTCCTCCTTGGGGATAATTAGCAAAACAATCCCACTATTAGCATTTGAAATATCCTTGAATCATTAAAGATGACATAGAGCAGACAATCAGTTAAAGAGCAACACTGCTTCTTGAATTAATTTGTAATTCAGAAGATTTTACAAGACAATTTGAATGAATAATTTCAGCCATTAATACGTGAGAAGTATCACTAAGGACCACTATTAAGATTGCAAAAATGGACTAATGACGAGCATTAATTTACCAATGCTACCAATCCTCAGTCCCAGAAATACTAGGGGACTGAGGATCTAGTGGGAGGGAGGAACTGAGGAGGTTCCATACGAGTCAGGAAATGGTGTTAGGTAAACCGTTGGGACTGAAGGCAGATAAATCCCCAGGGCCTGATGGTCTGTATCCCAGAGTACTCATGGAGGTGGCCCGAGAAATCGTGGATGCATTGGTAATAATTTTCCTATGTTCTTTAGACTCTGGATCAGTTCCTGTAGAATGGAGGGTAGCTAAAGTAACCCACTTTTTAAGAAAGAAGGGAGAGAAAACAGGGAATTATAGACCAGTTACCCTTACATCGGTAGAGTGGAAGATGCTTGAGTCTTTTATTAAAGATGTAATAGCAGCGCATTTCGAAAGCAGTGACATAATCGGTCAAAGTCAGCATGGATTTATGATGGGGAAATCATGCTTGAATAATCTTCTGGAATTTTTTGAGGATGTAACAAGTAGAATGGATAAAGGAGAGCCAGTGGATGTGGTGTATCTGGACTTTCAAAAAGCCTTTGACAAGGTCCCACGCAAGAGATTAGTGTGCAAAATTTGAGCACATGGTATTGGGGGTAGGGTATTAACCTAAATAGAGAAGTGGTTGGAAGACAGGAAGCAAAGAGTAGGAAATTAACGGGTACTTTTCAGAATGCCAGGCAGTGACTAGTGGGGTGCCAAAAAGGCTCAGTGCTGGAGCCTCAGTTATTTACAATATATATTAACGATTAAGATGAGGGAATTAAATGTAACATCAAGTTTGCAGATGACACAAAGCCGCGTGGCAGTGTGAGCTGCGAGGAGGATGCTATGAGGCTGCAGGGATAGGTTATTGGATAGACTTGGATAGGTTCGGTGAGTGGGCAGATGTATGGCAATGCAGAATAATGTGCATTAATGTGAGGTTATTCACTTTGGTGGCAAGAACAAGAAGGCAGATTATTATCTGAATTATGTCAGATTAGGAAAATGGGAGGTGCAACAAGACATGGATGACTGCACATCAGTCACTGAAAGTTAGCATCCAGGTACAGCAAGCAATGAAGAAAGCAAATGGCATGTTGGCCTTCATAGCAAAAGGATTTGAGGAGAGGAACAATGAGGACCTTTGCAGTTGTACTGGGCCCTGGTGAGACCACATCTGGAGTATTGTGTGCAGTTTTGGTCTCCTAATTTGAGGAAAGACATTCCTGCTATTGAGGAAGTACAGCGTAGGTGCACCAGGTTAATTCCCGGGATGGTGGGACTGACATATGATGAAAGAATGGGTTGACTGGGCTTGTATTCACTGGAATTTAGAAGGATGCATTAAATATGTTAATGAGGCTTAGAGCTTCATATGTAACCTTTATTTAGTTATTTATTCCAGTTTGACTAGTTTTACTTGACATCAGAAAAACTAACAACCCAAATAATGTGAAAATAACATCAGAATGGAGATAATGCCTTCTTGAGCCTGGAAGACAATATGTGTTTCCTGAATGGCCCCTAAATTAATCTGTTTTCTTACCATCACACACCCATTACAAAAAAGGACTTCATAGTCATAACTGGTATCAGACACCTCAGAGTTGGTTGCAAAAACCTTGGGTTGTATACAACCATTCCAATTCCAAATGGCTGTTAGACTGGACTCTGTATGAATTCTTCCAGTGGTGTACGATGACAGTCTCAGTTTTAGGCTTTGAAAGTAACCAGTTTTATCAATATTATTGATATTGCTTAAGCTACACCTTATCACCATTCATGCAAATCAATCTCTCTGCAACAATAATTAGGTAATGTAAAATGACCTGGATTTAAGATAGATAATATTTCTTAAAAAATTATTCATGTAAATATATTACTCGGCTAATGGGGAGCGAGAATTGGAAGAGTAAATATGTAAGGAGATAGCAGATATTAGTAGTAAGCACAAGGTAGTGACTGTGGGAAATTTCAATTTTCCACACATAGACTGGGAAACACATTCTGTAAAAGGGCTGGATGGTTTGGAGTTTGTAAAATGTGTGCAGGATAGATTTTTGCAGCAATACATAAAAGTATCTACTAGAGAAGGGGCAGTGCTGGACCTCCTGTTAGAAATGAGACAGGTCAGGTGGTGGTGGTATGTGTTGGGGAGCACTTCGGGTCCAGTGATCACAATACCATTAGTTTCAATATAATTATGGAGAAGGTCAGAAATGGACCAAGGGTTGAGATTGTTGATTGGAGAAAGGCTAACTTTGAGGAGATGCAAAAAGATTTAAAAGGAGTGAATTGGGACATTTTGTTTTATGGGAAGGATGTAGAAGAGTACAGAATCTTTATGTCCCTGTTCGGTTGAAAGGAAAGGGTAATAATTGGAAAGAGCCATGGTTTTCAAGGGAAATTGGACACTTGGTTCAGAAAAAGAGAGAGATCTACAATAATTATAGGCAACATGGAGTAAATGAGGAGCTTGAGGAGTATAAAGAATGTAAAAAGAATCTTAAGAAATAAATTAGAAAAGCTAAAAGAAGATATGAGGTTGCTTTGGCAAGTAAGGTGAAATCCAAAGGGTTTCTACAGCTATATAAATAGCAAAAGGATATTGAGGTATAAAATTGGTCCATTAGAGAGTCAGAGTAGACAGCTATCTGCAGAGCCAAAAGAGATGGGGGGGATATTGAATAATTTCTTTTCTTCAGTATTCACCAAGGAAAAGTCAAGTCAAGTCAAGTCACATTGATTGATATAGCACATTTAAAAAACAACTCTCATTGACCAAAGTGCTTTACATTTGTTATAAGAGTAGTATACACATGCAGGCTACATACATATATACAAATAGCCCTCACTCAGAAGACATCAGGAAAGGCTTGGGAGAACAGATAAGTTTTTAGTCTAGACTTAAAGGAGTCGATGGAGGGGGCAGTTCTAATGGGGAGGTGGATGCTGTTGAGGGGATGAGAAAGATATTGAATTATGTGAGGTAAGGGAAACAAGTAGAGTAGCTATGGAAACTATGAGGATCAAAGAAGAGGAAGTACTGACACTTTTGAAAAATATAAAAGTGGATAAGTCTCCAGGTCCTGACAGGATATTCCCTAGGACATTGAGGGAAGTGCAGAAATAGCAGGGGCTATGACAGAAATATTTCAAATGTCATTAGAAATGGGAATGGTGCCAGAGGATTGGCGTACTGCGCATGTTTAAAAAGGGTTCTAAGAGTAAACCTAGCAATTATAGACCTGTTAATTTGACATCAGTGGTGGGAACATTAATGGAAAGGATACTTAGAGATAATATATATAAGCATCTGGATAAACAGGGTCTGATTAGGAACAGGCAACATGGATTTGTGCCTGGAAGGTCATGTTTGACTAATCTTCTTGAATTTTTTGAAGAGGTTACTAAGGAAATTGATGAGGGTAAAGCAGTGGATGTTGTCTATATGGATTTCAGTAAAGCCTTTGACAAGGTTCCACATGGAAGGTTGGTTAAGAAGGTTCAATTGTTGGGTATTAATGGTGGAGTAGCAAGGTGGATTCAACAGTGGCTGAATGGGAGATGCCAGAGAGTAATGGTGGATGGCTGTTTGTCAGGTTGGAGGCCGGTGGGGTGCCTCAGGGATCTGTGTTAGGTCCACCGTTGTTTGTCATATACATCAATGATCTGGATGATGGTGTGATAAATTGGATTAGTAAGTATGCAGATGATACTAAGATAGGTGGTGTTGTGGATAATGAAGTAGATTTTCAAAGACTACAGAGAGATTTAGGCCATTTGGAAAAGTGGGCTGAAAGATGGCAGATGGAGTTTAATGATGATAAGTGTGAGGTGCTACATCTTGGCAGGACAAATCAAAATAGGACATACATGGTAAATGGTAGCGAATTGAGGAATGCAGTTGAACAGAGGGATCTAGGAATAACTGTGCATAGTTCCTTGAAGGTGGAATCTCATGTATATAGGGTGATAAAGAAAGTTTTTGGTGTGCTGGCCTTTATAAATCAGAGCATTGAGTATAGAAGTTGGAATGTAATGTTAAAATTGTTCAAGGCATTGGTGTGGTCAATTCTGGAGTATGGTGTACAATTTTGGTCGCCAAATTATAGGAAAGATGTCAACAAAATAGAGAGAGTACAGAGGAGATTTACTAGAATGTTGCCTGGGTTTCAGCACCTAAATTACAGAGAAAGGTTGAACAAGTTAGGTCTTTATTCTTTGGAGCGCAGAAGGCTAAGGGGGGACATTCTTTATTTCTTTCTTTTAAAATCTTTTTATTCCTTTTTTCCCAAAAAACAAAAACCAAACATAAAAAACAGAGCAAAAAGAATAATGATAAACATAACAAAGATATTGATACATAGGGATCAGGATTACATTAATAACAGGTATAACCTAATATGAGACCAGTATCAAAATACACATTGAATATAGACCTCCCGGTCTCTATGTAAATATAGTTAAATCTTTAAAAGAAAACTTATAAATGTAGAAAAAAACACAAAGATAAAAAGACAAAAAGAAAAGGAAAAAAGGAAAAAACAAACCCCCCCTAACCCTAAACTAAAGGGAAAAAAAGGGAAAAAAAAAGATAAAAATAAAAATAAAAATAAAATAAATAGAAACAAAGCAAAGCAAAATAGAATCTGAACTGAGAATTTCAACAATTTAAGTCTGTTTGTCGTCAAGTCTACCCCACCATATAGAGGTAAAACAGTTTTTATAACGGTTAAAGAGGGAGCAATTTATGTTGTATGAAAGTGTTGAATACATTTTCCCCAAATCTTATCAAATTTAACCAAGGGTTCAACAATGTCACTCCTGATTTTTTCTAAATTTAAACATGATATCATTTCAGAGTACCAATGGAGTGTGGTCGGAGGGTTGGAGTCTTTCCATTTAAATAAAATAGATCTTCTGGCGATTAATGTGGTAAAAGCAATCAACCGATGGGCGTAGCGGGACAAATGAATAAAATCTAACATTGGTAGCCCAAAAATTGCAGTAATAGGATGAGGTTGTAAATCAATACCTAAGACTACAGAAATAGTATCAAAAATGTATTTCCAATATTTTTCCAAAAGTGGGCAGGACCAATATATATGGGTCAGTGAGGCCACTTCAGAGTTACATCTGTCACAGGTAGGATTTAAATGACCATAAAAACGAGCCAACTTATCTTTTGACATATGAGCTCTGTGAACCACCTTGAATTGTATCTGAGCTTTTCTTGCACACATTTGAAGAGGTATTGACTAATTGAAGAATCCTCTCCCATTTCTCTATAGATAAAGACATTTGGAGTTCTCTTTCCCAGTCATTCTTAATTTTATCAAATATATTTATTTGTAATTTCAGAATCAACTTAGAAATAGTCGTTATTAATCCTTTCTGATATGGGTTCAGCTGTAAAACATTTTCCAAAATTTTGGTTTGATGTGGTAGTGGAAAAAGGGGTAGAGTAGCCTTCAAATAATGTCTAATTCGTAAATATCTAAAAAAATGTGAATTAGGTAAGTTATATATAAGTTATTGGAGAGTTGTTCGAAAGACATAAAACAACCCTCCAAAAATAAATCACGAAAAGCTACTAATCCCTTCCTCTTCCATAACAAAAATACTTGATCAGTACTAGAAGGTTGAAAGAGAAAATTGGATAAAATAGGACTCGATAAGATAAAATCATTTAGTCCAAAAAACTTACGAAATTGAAACCATATACGTATAACCGTATGTCTTATTATTGGGTTAGTCGTATATTTATTCAATCTCGTAATTGTGAAAGGTAACGAGGCCCCTAGAATAGAGGCCAATGATAGCCCTTGTAAGGAATCATGTTCAAGGTTTATCCATCCTGGGCATTGGGTATCTTCTAAATCTTTTGTCCAAAATGTTAAATAACGAACATTGACTGCCCAATAGTAGAATGTAAGGTTCAGCAATACCAAACCACCATTTTTTTTAATTTCTGTAAGTATTTTTTACTTAGTCTGTGATTTTTATTCTGTCATATATATGAAGAAATTTTGGAATCTATATATCAAAGAAAGATTTGGCAATAAAAATTGGTATCATCTGAAATAAATACAGAAATTTAGGTAAAATGAACATTTTAATAGCATTGATTCGGCCAATTAAGGACATTGGTGACCATTTAGTAAACTGATGTTTAATATGGTCAATTAAAGGCATAAAATTAGCTTTAAATAAATCCTTGTATTTCTTGGTGATCTTAATACCTAAATATGTAAAACTTTCGGTAGTCAATCTAAGTGGAAAATGTCCATAATTCGAAACATGATTATTTAATGGAAAAAGCTCACTCTTACTAAGATTTAGTTTATAACCAGAAAAACCACTACATTGATTAAGTAATGCTACTATTGCCGGAATAGATTTCTCAGGGTTAGAAATGAATAATAACAGATCATCTACATAAAGAGATAGCTTATGTGTCTTCTTCCCGCGGACAATACCAAAAATATTAGGGGATTCCCTAATAGCGGTCGCTAAAGGTTCCAAAGCAATATCAGATAGTAAAGGACTTAAGGGACAGCCCTGTTTCGTACCTTGAAAGAGCCTGAAAAAAGGGGATCTCTGATTATTAGTAAATACAGAAGCCTGAGGTATATGATATATCAACTTGATCCAAGAAATACATTTTGGACCAATCTTAAATGATTCAAGTGTATTGAATAAGTATACCCATTCTACTCTATCAAACGCCTTCTCGGCATCGAGTGAGATGACACATTCTGGGGTTTTATTAGACGCTGTATATACAATATTCATTAATATCCCAATGTTAAAATATGAGTAACGATTTTTAATAAAACCTGTCTGATCTTCAGAGATAATTTGTGGTAAAATATTTTCCAATCTCATAGCTAATATTTTGGAAAGAATTTTGAAATCTACATTTAACATTGATATAGGTCTATATGATGACACTTCAGTAGGGTCTTTATATTTTTTAAGAATTAAAGAAATAGAAGCTTCATAAAAAGATTTTGGTAATCTATTCCTTAAAAAGGCTTCTTTAAATACCTTGCATAGCCATGGAGACAATAAATTTGAAAAATACTTTAAAAATTCTACTGTAAACCCATCTAAACTTGGAGTTTTACCAAAATTCATTGAAATAATTGCTTTCTGTATTTCTTCTTCCATGATGGGTTCATCTAACAACAGAGACTCATTATATGGTAAATTTGGTAAGTTCAGTTTCTTTAAAAACTCATGCATTATATTGGAATCAGTAGGAAATTCTGATTGGTATAGGGAGGTATAAAATTCCTGAAAGGTTTTATTAATTTCGTCATGGTCTACAGTTAATGTACCATCCCGTTTACTCACTTTAGTAATCTGACGAGGGATAGACAGAGTTGACGTGGATAAGCTTTTTCCTTTGAGAGTAGGGAAGATTCAAACAAGAGGACATGATTTGAGAATTATGGGACAAAAGTTTAGGGGTAACATGAGGGGGAACTTCTTTACTCAGAGAGTGGTAGCTGTGTGGAATGAGCTTCCAGTGGAAGTGGTGGAGGCAGGTTCGATTTTATAATTTAAAAATAAATTGGATAGGTATATGGACGGGAGAGGAATGGAGGGTTATGGTCTGAGTGCAGGTAGATGGGACTATGTGAGAGTAAGCGTTCGGCATGGACTAGAAGGGCCGAGATGGCCTGTTTCCGTGTTGTAATTGTTATAGGTTATATGGTTGCAAAATATGTTTAAAGAAAAAATCACATTACCTCTTGATTTTGTTGAGATTTCTTTTCAGATTTTTGCAGATCTTTACTTCCACGTCGCTTCAATGAACACTAAAGGAAAATGAGATGAGATATCCTGATGGTAATTAATGTAATCAATTATGTATGCAAAAATACTCATTACATCTTAACACAATTAATCAGCCATTTATGCAAAATCAAACGCAGCTCTGCCATTGGGATTAGAAATGTTCAGGTTTAATTTGTTGCATTGTATTCAAAACTTGAATATCAAAATTGCTGTTTAAAACTACTGTTTCACGATCAATTAAAAACAAAATTACTAAGCTGTCATTTTTTTTGCAAACAAATTGCCTCTTTAAAATTTCTATGTGGATTGTATTTTACCACAGCAAAAATTCATATCCTTTTAATTATTTTCCACCTTACTTGTACGGTTCAATGCCAACATTATTTCATTTACAAGCTCCACGAGTAGCTTCATTTCAGTAAGTTTATGATTTGTTCAACCATATTCAGTTACACTTCATAAAATAGCATCATATATATAACTAGACTAAGTGGGACCCGTTGGGTCCCAGTCACATGGGAGGCCTGCTCCCCCAATGCAACCCATTCCCCAACGCAATATTCCACCACTCACCCGTTCCCCCAACGCAACCCGTTCACCCAATACGTGCAGGAGGGGGGATGTGGGGGAGGGGTGTGTGGGTAGGGGAGTGTGGGGGAGGAGGGTGTGGGCAGGGGGGAGGGGGTGTGGGTGAGGGGTGTATGGGTGGGGGGGTGTGGGTGAGGGGTAAGGGGGTATGGGTGGGGGGAGGGGTGTGTGTGGGCGGGGGGGGGGGGGGGCAGGGGGTTACGGGGGGAGAGAGCTCGGAGAAAATACAGGGGTTGTGGGGGGTATCATGGGGGAGGGGGGAACGAGCCGGTGAGGGGGACCAGAGGGGAAGGGGCTGGAGCGGACTCACAGCAGTCGCTGGTTGCCGGACCACTGGTCGCTCTCCTCCACCGAGATCAGACTCTCCACTTTCTGTTTGGCGACATTTCCCGAGCCGGGCTGGGCCGTTTCCAGTCCCTCCGAAAATTGTGCCCGGTGGGAAACCTCCGCCGACCATCCACCGCTGCAGTAAAGACGCGATGGCGCAGGAAGGGCCGGACCGATTGGGAAAAAGACCAATCCATGCGGCGCTGAACGGCAGGAGAGGAGATCAATCTGCTCCAAAGCGGTTATTACGATTTTTAAACCTTGCTAAAGTATACATTAGACCACCGATCAGAACGAAACTTGGTGCAATCGCAGCGCAAGAGAATGGTGAGTTTGCTGGCAAAAATGGTAGCGCTATCGCGTAGCGTTTTTGCGCAAATAGAAAGACCGCTCAACGAGAAGTTAACAAAATCAGAGCTTTAGTTGTGTATAGATAGCAAATTATTCAACATCACATTCAATGTGTGCAATGTGCATTTCATTGAAACATTGCATTTTTAATACCTGTTAGTGTGTAATTGGTGATAAACACAAAAAGCTGGAGTAACTCAGCGGGATAGGCAGCATCTCTGGAGAGATGAAATGGGTGACATTTCGGGTCGAGATCCTTCTTCAGTCTGAATCTCTCCAGAGATGCTGCCTGTCCCGCTGAGTGTAAACGGGAGCGTGTAAGTTGCAACAGGAGTTAAAACTGGCATGTAACAAAGGTAGTGCCACTGTGGTGATGGGGGATTTCAATATGCAGGTAGACTGGGAAAATCAGGTTGGTTCAGGATCCCAAGAAAGAGAGTTTGTAGAATGCCTCCGAGATGGATTCTTAGAGCAGCTTGTAATGGAGCCGACCAGAGAAAAGGCAATTCTGGATTTAGTGTTGTCCAATGAACCCGATATGATCAGAGAACTCGAGGTAAAGGAACCGCTTGGAGGTAGTGATCATAATATGATTAGTTTTAATCTGCAATTTGAGAAGGAGAACGTTAAATCAAAAGTGACAGTGATGCAGTTGAACAAAGGGGACTATGAAGGCATGAGAGGGGAACTGGTGAAAGTAGATTGGAAAGGGATCCTAGCAGGAATCATGGTGGAACAGCAATGGCAGGAATTTCTGGGCATTATCCGGAAGACGCAGGATCATTTCATTCCAAAAATGAAGAAAGAGTCTAAGGGGAGTAGGAGGCAACTGCAGCTGACAAGAGGTTAGGGATAGAGTAAAACTAAAAGAAAAGATGTAAAACACAGCAAAGTAGCCGGAAGCCAGAGGATTGGGAAATTTTCATAGGACAACAGAAGGAAACAAAACGGGCAATACGGGCTGAAAAGATGAAGTATGAGGGGAAACTGGCCAGGAATATAAAGACCGACAGTAAAAGCTTCTTTAGATATGTTAAGGGAAAAAGAGTAGCAAAGTCAAATGTGGGTCCCTTGAAGGCAGACATGGGTGAAATAATTATGGGCAACAAGGAAATGGCAGAGGAGTTGAATAGGTACTTCGGATCTGTCTTCACTAAGGAGGACACAAACAATCTCCCAGATGTACTGGAGGGCAGAAGATCTAAGGGGGTAGAGGAATACATTTTCATTAGGCGAGAAATAGTATTGCGTAGGCTAATGGGACTGAAGGATGATAAATCCCCTGGGCCTGATGGTCTGCATCCCAGAGTCCTCGGGGAGGTGGCTCTAGAAATAGTGGACGCATTGGTGATCATTTTCCAATGTTCAATAGATTAGGGATCAGCTCCTGTGGATTGGAGGATAGCTAATGTTATCCCACTTTTCAAGAAAGGAGCGAGAGAGATAACGGGGAATTACAGACCAGTTAGCCTGACCGGTGGTGGGAAAGATGCTGGAGTCAATTATTAAAGAAGTAATAATGGAGCATTTGGATAACAGTAAAAGGCTTAGTCCAAATCAACATGGATTTATGAAAGGGAAGTCATGCTTGACTAATCTTCTGGAATTTTTTGAGGATATGACAAGTAAAATGGATGAAGGGGTGCCAGTGATGTATCTTGACTTAAGTCAAGTAGTGTATCTTGACTTTCAGAAAGCCTTTGATAAGATCCCGCACGGAAGACTGGTGAGTAAAATTAGAGCACATGGTATTGGGGGTAGGGTGTTGACATGGATAGAAAATTGGTTGGCAGACCAGAAGCAAAGAGTAGGAGTGAACGGATCTTTTTCAGAATGGCAGGCAGTGGCGAGTGGAGTGCCGCAAGGCTCGGTGTTGGGTCACAACTGTTTACCATATATATTAATGATTTGCAAGAGGGAATTTGGAGCAACGCTAGCATGTTTGCGGATGACACAAAGCTGGGTGGCAGTGTGAACTGTGAAGAAGATGGTAGGAGGTTGCAGGGGGACCTGGACAGGTTGAGTGAGTGGCAGATGCGTGGCAGATGCAGTGTAATATAGATAAATGTGAGGTTATCCACTTTGGCGGCAAAAACAAGGGGGCAGATTATTATCTCAATGGGGTTAGGTTAGGTAAGGGGGAGGTACAACGAGACCTGGGTGTCCTTGTACACCAGTCACTGAAAGTTGGCGTGCAGGTACAGCAGGCAGTGAAGAAAGCTAATGGAATGTTGGCCTTCATAACAAGTGCATTTCAGTACAGGAGTAAAGAGGTTCTTCTGCAGTTGTATAGGGCTCTGGTAAGACCACATCTGGAGTATTGTGTACAGTTTTGGTCTCCTAATTTGAGGAAGGACATCCTTGTGATTGAGGCAGTGCAGCGTAGGTTCACGAGATTGATCCCTGGGATGGCGGGACTGTCATATGAGGAAAGGTTGAAAAGACTAGGCTTGTATTCACTGGAGTTTAGAAGGATGAGGGGATATCTTATAGAAACATATAAAATTATAAAAGGACTGGACAAGTTAGATGCAGCAAAAATGTTCTCAATGTTGGTTGAGTCCAGAACCAGGGGCCACAGTCTTAGAATAAAGGGGAGGTCATTTAAGACTGAGGTGAGAAAAAACTGTTTTACCCAGAGAGTTGAGAATTTATGGAATTCCTTGCCACAGAAGGCAGTGGAGGCCAAATCACTGGATGGATTTAAGAGAGAGTTGGATAGAGCACTAGGGGCTAGTGGATTCAAGGGATATGGGGAGAAGGCAGGCACGGGTTATTGATAGCGGACGATCAGCCATGATCACAATGAATGGCGGTGCTGTCTCTAAAGGCCAAATGGCCTCCTCCTGCACCTATTTTATGTTTCTATGTTTCTATGTTACTCCAGCTTTTTGTGTCTATCTGTGGTTTAAACCAGCATCTGCAGTTCCTTCCTACTCAGTGCATAATTGGTGCTGTGATACATATTTTCAGTGCAGGCAGTCCTGTAATTCCACAATTAGGTGATAAATACAGGAATAGGATGTAAAGGACATTCTCCAAAATTGGACTCACCTGACCCGGTGATGATAGCATTCAGGACAATAGGAAGTTTGAAATAAAAGGTCCTGGGATCAGACTCAGAAAGGGATTGTTGTAATGTGTTGAGATTGGACAAGAATGAGCAAGTTTGAACATCCTTGTATGTGAGGAATACCAAGAGATAAGTACTTAAACTGCCACTAACCTAATTGGAATCATCAATAAATTAAATGACGATCTTTTAGGAAGGAGATGAGGGGAAATGTATTTAATTAGAGGTGTTAAATCTGTTGTATTCTTTGCCACGGAAGGCTGTGGGAGGCAACTCAGTGGATATTTTGAAGGCAGAGATAGATTCTTGATTAGAACGGGTGTCAGAGGTTATGGGGAAAAGGCAGGAGAATGGAGTTAGGAGGGAGAGATAGATCAGCTATGATTGAATGGCGGAGTAGACCTGATGGGCTGAATGGCCTAATTCTACTACTATCACTTTTGACCTTATGACCCAAGCCAAACCTCAGGACATTTTGCCTACTGTTTACATTTAAGCATAGAATTGTAAATAATTCTAAATTGGGAATACATCAGATCTTATTGTACATCTTAGTGTACTTGAAGAGTATATGGTCTGAGAATTTACTGATGTATATAATGTTTAATAAAGAATAATTGCAGTTTCTAGTTTTGTTTGTGCTAAGCTACGGGACAAGATATTCCTCCAACTGAATATTTACAACCAAGAATAGTATTTCACAGAGAAGTGTTTTAAATCAATACTTTTTTTTCTGATCATTTGCAAAAAGCACAATTAACATGTTTTAAATAGTTGTTCCAGTTTTCATCTGTTCTTTCACTTTATCTATGGCTTCAACATAAGGAAAGCACATTTGTCATACATTTGTACAAATACATCAGTTGCTTAAAATAATAGTGCTGATCATTTGATTTATAGTTTCATTTACGCATTTTTGTGCAAATCTACAAATTCTTCACGGGCTAACCAAACATGTGTTTTGAAACCTCATAGAGACATAGAAAAACAGGTGCAGGAGTAGGCCATTCGGCCCTTTGAGCTAGCACCGCCATTCAATATGAACATGGCTGATCATTTAAAACCAGTACCCCGTCCGTGCTTTTTCCCCACATCCTTCGATTCCATTAGCCCTAAGAGCTAAATCTATACTCTTGAAAACATCCAGTGAATTGGTCTCCACTGCCTTCTGTGGCAGAGAATTCCACAGATTCACAACTCTCTGGGTGAAGACATTTTTCCTCATCTCAGTCCTAAATGGCCTACCCCTTTTTCTTAAATTGTGACCCCTGGTTCTAAACTCCCCCAACATCGGGAACATTTTTTCTGTATCTAACCTGTCCAATTCTTTAAGAATTTTATATGTTTTTATAATCATCCTTCTAAACTACAGTTAATACAAGCCCAGTCAACCCATTCCTTCATCATATGTCAGTCCCACCATCCCGGGAATTAACCTGGTGAACCTACGCTGTATTCCCTCAATAGCAATAATGTCCTTCCTCAAATTAGGAGACCAAAATTGCACACAGTACCCCAGGTGCGGTCTCACCAGGGCCCTGTATAACTGCAGTGGGACCTCCTTGCTCCTAATCTCAAATCCTCTTGCAATGAAGGCCAACATGCCATTAGTTTTCTTCACTGCCTGCTGTACCTGCATGCTTACTTTCAGTGACTGAAGTACAAGCACACCCAAGTCTCATTGCATCTCCCCTTTTCCTAATCTGACACTCAGCTCTTTGTGATATACCATTATCAAGCAGGACAAATCTACAAACTGAACAGTCCCACATTTTACAGGTAGGACTAAAAGCCATCAGGAGACCTAGAATTAAAATGTCTAGTCCAGTTCTCGGAGACTGGCTGCTTGATACAGAAGCTTTGATGAAAGTGTGTATATGGCGTATGGGGAGAAGGCTTGCACGGGTTATTGATTGTGGATGATCAGCCATGATCACAATGAATGGCATGCCTCCTTCTGCACCTATTTGGCCTCTTCCTGCACCTATTTTCTATGTTTCTAAAAAGGGGGAAAAGAAAACATACTTCATCTTTGAATTTTAAAACAAGTTTGTTGACCCTTTAAATTTGTAAATTACAACATTTAGTTGAGAGCAAAATTTAAAAAAAACAATCCTGAAGTTACTAAATCTGTAAACCTGTCCCAACATACCACCTTGTGACCAGAGCAAAGAACTACAGAACTACTAATCAAAATTATAGTAAATCCTTGTTAATCCATCAGGCTCAGTAATTGGATGGCGTTGGATTAGCAGAGTTTCCAGTTTGTCATAAAACATAGAAAATAGGTGAAGGAGTAGGCCATTTGGCCCTTCGAGTCTGCACCACCATTCATTGCGATCATGGCTGATCATCCACAATCAGTAACCCATGCCTGCCTTCTCCCCATATCACTTGATTCCACTAGCCCCTAGAGCTCTATCTAACTCTTTTTTAAATTAATCCAGTGAATTGGGCTCTACTGCCTTCTGTGGCAGAGAATTCCACAAATTTCCAACTCTGGGTGACATTTTTTTTTCTCATCTCAGTTTTAAATGGCCTCCCCTTTATTCTTAGACTGTGGCCCCTGGTTCTGGACTCCTCCATCACTGGGTATACAAGGACACGCAGGTCTCGTTGCACTTCCCTTTTTCCTAATCTGATACCATCGAGATAATAATCTGCCTCCTTGTTCTTGCCGCAAAAGTGGATAACCTCACATTTATCTACATTATACTGCATTTCCCATGCATCTTCCCACTCACTCAACCTGTCCAGGGCACCCTGCAACCTCCTAGTCACACTGCCAGCTTTGTTTCATCTGCAAATTTGCTAGTGTTACTTTTAATCCCATCATGTAAATCATTAATATATATTGTAAATTGTTGCGGCCCCAGTTCCGAGCCTTGCAGCTCTCCACCTGCCATTGCCTGTCATTCTGACAGGGACCCGTTTATTCCTACCCTTCATTTCCTGTCTGCCAACCAATTCTCTATCCATGTCAATACCCTACCCCCAAAACCATGTAGTCTAAATTTGCCCACTAATCTCTTGTGTGGGACCTTATCAAAGGCTTTTTGAAAGTCCAGATACACAACATCCACTGGCTCTCCTTCATCCATTTTAATTGTCACATCCTCAAAAAATTCCAGAAGATTAGGCAAGCAGGATTTCCCCTTCATAAATCCATGCTGACTTGGACCAATCCTTTTACTGCTATCCAAATGCGCCATTATTACTTATTTCATAATTGACTCCAGCATCTTCCCTACCACCGATGTCAGGCTAACTGGTCCATAATTCCGCGTTTTCTCTCTCGCTCCTTTTTGAAAAGTGGGATAACATTAGCTACCCTCCAATCCACAGGAACTGATCCTGAATCTATAGAACATTGGAAATGGATCACCAATGCGTCCACGATTTCAAGAGCCACCTTCTTGAGTACTCTGGGATGCAGACCATCAGGCCCTGGGGATTTATCAGCCTTCAGTCCCATCAGTTTACCCAATACTATTTCTCGCCTAATGCAAATTTCTTTCAGTTCCTCTGTCTCCCTAGATCCTCTGTCCTCTAGTACATCTGGAAGATTGTTTGTGTCTTCCTTAGTGAAGACAGAACCAAAGCACCTGTTCAACTCTTCTGCCTTTTACTTGTTCCCCATGATAATATCACCTGTTTCTGCCTTTAAGGAACCCACATTTCTCTTTAATAATCGTTTTCTCTTAACATACCTAAAGAAGCTTTTACTATCCTTCTTTATATTCTTAGCCAACTTACCCTCGTACTTCGTTTTTTCATCCCGTATTGCCCTTTTCGTTACCTTTTGATGTCCTTTGAAAGTTTCCCAATCCTCTGGCTTCCCGCTATTCTTTGCTATTTTAAACACCTTTTCATTTAATTTTATTCCATCCCTAACTTCCCTTGTCAGCCACGGTTGCCTCTTACTCCCCTGAGAATCTTTTTTCCTCTTTGTATCCTGCATCTTCTGGATTATGCCCAGAAATTCCTGCCATTGCCGTTCCACTGTCATTCCTGCAAGGATCGTTTCCCAGTCAACCTTGGCCAGCTCCTCCCTCATGCCTTCATAGTCCCCTTTGTTCTGAGACTTCTGATTTAACCTTCTCCCTCTGAAATTGCAGATTAAAATTTATCATATGGTCACTACCTCCTAGCGGTTCCTTTACCTTGAGTTCCCTTATTAAATCTGGTTCATTAGACACACTAAATCCAGAATTGCCTTCTCTCTGGTTGGCTCCAATACAAGCTGCTATAAGAATCCATCTCATAGGCACTCTACAAACTCCCTTTCTTGGAGTCCAGCACCAACCTGATTTCCCTAGTCTACCTGCATATTGAAATCTCCCATAACCACGGTGGCATTACCTTTGTTACATGCCAATTTTAACTCCTGCTGCAACGTACATCCTATATCCAGACTACTGTTTGGGGGCCTGTAGATAACTCCCATTAGTGTCTTCTTACCTTTACAATTCCTCAATTCTATCCACAGCGACTCTACATCATCAGTCCCTATGTCACCCCTTGCAAGGGACTGAATTTCATCCCTCACCAATAGAGCTACCCCACCTCCTCTGCCCACCTACCTGTCCTTGCTATAGGACGTATAACCCTGAATATTCAGTTCCTAGTCCTGCAACCATGTCTCTGCAAGCCCCACAATGTCATATCTACCAATCTCTAACTGAGCCTCAAGCTCGTCCACTTGATTTCTTATACTTTGTGCATTCATATACTTTTAATCCATTACTCACCTCACCTTTCACATCATTTCATATTTCACTTGGCCATACTCTCCTATCCCTTTGTGATCTTTCCATCCCGTTAATTCTGGTTTCTTTCTTAACTCTTTCTATACTCTCCCTTAAACTCCATCCTTGCATTTCCAATTTGTTTCCTCCCCCCCACTATTTATTTCAAACCCACCCGTGTAGCAGTAGCAAACCTTCCTGCCAGAATGCCTGTTAAGGTGCAACCTGTCCCTTTTGTACAATTCACCCTTATCCCAAGACAGATCGCAGTGGTCTAAGAATCTAAATCCCTGCCCCCCGCATGGACATTATTTTATTAATCCATGAGCTCCGAAAGTGGTGCAAGGCCTGATTTATGGAAAACCAACGCTACACAATTTCACACAAATGTGTAAAGCGATTTAAGAATGGAAAATTATTTACAGAAATGCAATTTTTTTTTGTAATTATGTAATAGGGAGAGCAGCCAGATAATGCAAAGTACAACCGGTTTAAAAAACGAGCTGTTTACATCCAACCTCCTGTAATCACACAGGCACCATTGTCTTTGACAATGCAGCTGCCAGTTCAGAAAAGGTCACAAAGAAACCTTCTTTGGAAAATGACACAAAAATATATTTTAATGACACATAAAATATGTTATCAAAGTAACACCGATTAATACTTTAGGGGTTTCTAAGCTAGCCATTGGATGTGGGACAGTCTGATCCTGTAGTATTGTAACTACATGAGGGAAAATAATAAATGTTATTTTCATATCCATGAATTCTTCTGCGTTTTCCCCTTGATTCAAACTCTGGGAATGTTCGTAGCGAGTCCGTAGGAGTCTGTAGCGAGTCCGTAGGAGGCCGTAGGAGTCCGTAGATATTTCGTATCGGCTCGTAATGCCAGCCGTAGGTACTCGGGGCATCAGGTAAGTTGGGTAGTTTTTTTTAGCATGTTGAAAAATGTCCACGAGTAAAAGAATAGCCCCGAGTAGCTGCAGCTGGCATCTCCGAGTTTGAATCAAGGGGAAAACTCGGGAGAATTCATGAGTAACTCGGGAATGTGGGACAGGGGCTTATATCAGCCCAAAATGAAATTGTTCATTTCTGAAAAGTTAGTTTACAAACAATTCTCAAGAATGAAACTCCTACATAACTGGGGAACTATCAAACTGTACAACTCTCCCCCTTCTGCCATGGGGTAGACCAGCTCCCCTCCCTCCCCCCCCCCCTCCCCCCAATCTTTGCACATACTCAATCACTATTAAGTAATTTAAATATTATTACTGTTGGAAATCCATCAGCCAAAGCACGGACCTCAAACAGCAATGAAATGACCAGATAATCTTAAATGATAATGTTTCAGACTGAGATCAAAATGTTTTGAAATAGTACACAAGTTAAGGGACAAGGAACTGGTTCAACAAAGCTGCACTGAGATTGCAGCTTATTAAATGGTGAAGCAGGCTTGAGTGGCTGAATAATCTGTGCTTGTTTTTATTATTACGTTTGATTATGAATGTTGATCGGAATACTGGGGACAAATCGCCTCCACTCCTTCAACATTGTGACATGGCTTTTTTGAAGGTCATCTAAGAGAATCTTCAAGATCTAGGATTAATGCCTTATCTCCGGACCATTGTAGCATCCTTCATTCTCTGCTCAAGCCTCTGCAGTGACAATTAAATGCATTACCTTCTGACTCGACAGAATCAGAGCTGACTAAATAGAAGAGAGGATGATTTGTTCAAACACATTAGGGAAGTACAGTACAGTAAAGCATTTGAATTTAAAAGTTCAAATTACATTTACATAAATTGCCGATTTTTAAGCTAATTTGGAGTCCTGAACTAGCGATGAACAGAATCTTTGCAGTTGTCAACAAATCCTTTGAACGGTGCTCCACTCAACAATCTTCTGCCCATAGAACAGCTTGAGATGGCCTGACAGAACGCTAAAGCCTTCATGAATAGCAAAAGTGTACTGGGAAAACAGCAATCTATCAGAATGTAGTTCTGTACACATGGGAGAAATTGTGGCCAAAGCTTCAACTGTTCCCTCAACACTTCAAAATAAGATAAACACACAATAGCAGCAAATATGCCAATATGTTAATTAATCTCTGCATTTCTTTTTGAGCAGCTCTGCTATTATAAATAGAGGCTCTCTGTAGTTAAATTTCCATGATTAATAATAGAAAGTTTAACAAAAGAACATGTTTAGGAATAATATAAATATTTAACAGGTCATTTTCATCATCTCAAATGAACTGTAATTCACCTGAAGTTTTGTTTCCTGACCAGATGAATATTTTCAACATACCCTTATCTTATTTCACAGTTCGAGCCACAACAGTGAATTTCCTGTAAAACATTATTAATTACCCTTGCAGTGTTGAGGCCACACGTCAAAGTTCCAGTATTCTAAGCCCAGACATCCCAAAATAATATATGCTTCAAGCAACGAGATCACAGGGAGGGGGAGGTGCAGGAAGGGGAGGGGGAGGGGGGGAAGGGGAGGGAGAGGTGGAGGGGAGGGGGAGGGGAGGGGTAGTGGAGGGAGCTGCTATTTTTTTAGAAGGAAATAAATCAAACATATGATTGAACTTGTGACAACGTGACTATCATGGAAGAAATGTGATAACGCCACTGCTAATGATAAGAAAGCACGCAGCAATTGCATACTAAATTGCATACAAATCTGTTATCCATTATTTCCGATTAGCATTGTTAGAAAATTGCATTCTGCTTCATTAAGGTCTTTTGGGAGAAGGAAATCTGCCACCTTTACAAAATCTAATCATTATGAAGTATTCCTTTCATTGTTCTGTGATGTGGTCAAACAAGCAATTTGGTTATGTTGATCAGCTACCTTCATCAGTCAGCAGCTGTTTGAGAAGGCAGCTCATCCTCATTTTCAAAGAGAGGTTGGTAATAGACGTCTGCCTTGCCTGTACTTCTCACATCCAAAAAATTAATAAATTTAATCTCAAATTACAAATAAGTGCAAAATACATGCCTGTTTGAATCAATGTTGAACAATTCTGTTCTACTTTGGTATTTCCTCCCTTGTGATTTTAACAATAGATTGAAAAATGCTAGGTTAAATATCTGTGCTTCTTATTTCTCAGCTATTAATCTCTGAGGAAACAGCAATACGTAATGTATTTTTCAATATAAAACATTGTCTCACAGCTACTAATGCAGCCATATGCTATTAATAATGGTATTTGTGGAGCTGTGTAAAGCAGCGGGGTTGACTTTAACTTTATAATTCTAACATTAAGATTGAAATCACTACCCTAGGGTGTGGGAATGAAAGACTTCACTATCTGTACATTGTAGAATTTAATTCAGGATGAACTCAGGCAGTTATTGTGTACATGGGTCAACAGCAAGAATTATGATATATTTGGTGCCAGTTGGCAATGTTATTCCTTCAGATCAAATGGTAGCCAGTGGAGAAAATGAAAATGTAACGGTATAGAAATGAGACAGAAGGCAGACTTTATTTGTCATATACTGCAAGGAAGGGAGGGGGGTAGTTGAAGGAAGATATTGGAATCTGACAGGCAGATGGAAATCTTAGCAAAATTAATAATGGAACTTCAGATTAATAATGCAACAATCACATTTAAAATGTGAAGTTCTTCTATTCCTAAATCAACTCAAATCATGAATCTGTGCTCAATTTTATCTAAAAAATATGAATTTAATATTTCGGTCTTCATTACAGTTAATACGGAAAATAATAAATAATTACTGGAAGCACCATTCCCTTGATTAGAAATGAAACAGTAAGATTATTTCCACATTTTTTTACTCAAAATACCGTGACAGTTAACATATTTTAAGTAACTGTTTTGAACCACCCACACACAAAATCTGAACCATGATTTTTTAGACAATTTCAAACTAGGTTGATGACATAAACATGAAAAGTTCAATAAAACTTAAAGAAATCATGACAGTCAAGGGATATGGGAAGAAGGCAGGAATGGGCTACTGATTGTGGATGATCAGTCATGATCGCATTAAATGGCGGCGCTGGCTCGAAGGGTCGAATGGCCTACTCCTGCACCTATTGTCTATTGTCCATTGTCTATGACAAGGTATGTAGCTGTACAGATGGTGATAAAACAATTAATGTTAATAACCAATCGATGTGAAGAGTGAGAGGAGTAATGGATTAAAAGTATTATATATGAATGCACAAAGTATAAGAAATAAAGTGGATGAGCTTGAGGCTCGGTTAGAAATTGGTAAGTATGGTGTTGTGGGAATTACAGAGACATGGCTGCAAGAGGGTCAGAGCTGGAAACGGAATATTCAAGGGTATACGTCCTGTCGAAAAGACAGACAGGTGGGCAGAGGGGGTGGGGTAGCTCTGTTGGTGAGGAATGAAATTCAGTCCCTTGCAAGGGGTGACATAGAATCAGGAGATGTAGTCAGTATGGATAGAACTGAGAAATTGTAAGGGTAAAAAGACTGTAATCGGAGTTATCTACAGGCCCCCAAAAAGTAGCCTGAATATAGGGTGAAAGTTGAATCAAGAGTTAAAATTGGCATGTCGCAAAGGTTGCACATTTGGAAAGTGGTGAAATCATTGGACAAAGTCAGCATGGATTTACGAAAGATAAATCATGTCTGACGAATCTTGTGGAATTTTTCGAGGATGTAACTAGTAGCGTGGATAAGGGAGAACCAGTAGATGTGGTGTATCTGGACTTCCAGAAGGCTTTCGACAAGGTCCCACGTAAGAGATTAGTATACAAACTTAAAGCATATGGCATTGGGGGTTCAGTATTGATGTGGATAGAGAACTGGCTGGCAAACAGGAAGCAAAGAGTAGGAGTAAACGGGTCCTTTTCACAATGGCAGGCAGTGACTAATGGGGTACCACAAGGCTCAGTGCTGGGACCCCAGCTATTTACAATATATATTAATGATCTGGATGAGAGAATTGAAGGCAATATCTCCAAGTTTGCGGATGACACTAACCTGGGGGGCGGTGTTAGCTGTGAGGAGGATGCTAGGAGACTGCAAGGTGACTTGGATAGGCTGAGTGAGTGGGCAAATGTTTGGCAGATGCAGTATAATGTGGATAAATGTGAGGTTATCCACTTTGGTGGCAAAAACAGGAAAGCAGACTATTATCTAAATGGTGGCCGATTAGGAAAAGGGGAGATGCACCTGGGTGTCATGGTACACCAGTCATTGAAAGTAGGCATGCAGGTGCAGCAGGCAGTGAAGAAAGCGGATGGTATGTTAGCTTTCATAGCAAAAGGATTTGAGTATGGGAGCAGGGAGGTTCTACTTCAGTTGTACAGGGTCTTGGTGAGACCACACCTGGAGTATTGCGTACAGTTTTGGTCTCCAAATCTGAGGAAGGACATTATTGCCATAGAGGGAGTGCAGAGAAGGTTCACCAGACTGATTCCTGGGATGTCAGGACTGTCTTATGAAGAAAGACTGGAAAGACTCAGTTTATACTCTCTAGAATTTAGGAGATTGAGAGGGGATCTTATAGAAACTTACAAAATTCTTAAGGGGTTGGACAGGCTAGATGCAGGAAGATTGTTCCCGATGTTGGGGAAGTCCAGGACAAGGGGTCACAGCTTAAGGATAAGGGGGAAATCGTTTAAGACCGAGATGAGAAAGACTTTTTTCATACAGAGAGTGGTGAGTCTCTGGAACTCTCTGCCACAGAGGGTAGTTGAGGCCAGTTCATTGGCTATATTTAAGAGGGAGTTGGATGTGGCCCTTGTGGCTAAAGGGATCAGAGGGTATGGAGAGAAGGCAGGTACGGGATACTGAGTTGGATGATCAGCCATGATCATATTGAATGGTGGTGCAGGCTCGAAGGACCGAATGGCCTTCTCCTGCACCTAATTTCTATGTATCTATGTTTCTATGTTGTTATGGGTGATTTCAACATGCAGGTCGACTGGGAAAATCAAGTTGGTGTTGGACCCCAAGAAAGGGAGTTTGTGGAGTGCCTCTGTGATGGATTCTTAGAGCAGCTTGTACTGGAGCCAACCAGGGAGAAGGCAATTCTGGATTTAGTGTTGTGTAATGAACCGGATTTGACAAGGGAACTCGTGGTAAAGGAGCCATTAGGAGGTAGTGACCATAATATGGTCACTACCTCCTAATGAAATCGGAAGTGTCAGTATTACAGTTGAACAAAGGGGACTATGGAACCATGAAGGAGGAGCTGGCCAAAGTTGACTGGAAAGATACCCTAGCAGGGATGACAGTGGAACAACAATGGCAGGTATTTCTGGGAATAATACAGAAGGTGCAGGATCAGTTAATTCCAAAGAGGAAGAAAGATTCCAAGAGGAGTAAGGGGCGACTGTGGCTGACAAGGGACATCAAGGACAGTAATAAGAGAGAAGGACAAAATAAAAGAGAAGTATAACATAGCAAAGATGAGTGGAAGCCAGAGGATTGGGTAACTTTTAAAGAGCAACAGAAGATAACTAAAAAGGCAATACGGGGAGAAAAGATGAGGTACGAAGGTAAGCTATCCAAAAATATAAAGGAGGATAGTTAAAGCTTCTTAAAGTATGTGAAGAGGAATACCCTTGAAGACTGAAACAGACGAATTTATTATGGGGAACAAGGAAATGGTAGATGAGTTGAACAGGTACTTTGGATCCAGCTTCACTAAGGAAGACACAAACAATTTCCTTGATGTACTAGTGGCCAGAGGATCTGGGGTGACGGAGGTACTGAAGGAAATCCACATTAGTCAGGAAATGGTGTTGGGTAGACTGATGTGACTGATGGCTGATAAATCCCCGGGGCCTGATGGTCTGCGTCCCAGGGTACTTGAGGAAGTGGCTCTAGAAATCGTGGATGTGGGGGGCATGACATGAGAATTAAGGGACAGAAGTTTAGGGGTAACGTGAGGGGGAACTTCTTTACTCAGAGGGTGGTGGCTGTGTGGAATGAGCTTCCAGCAGAAGTGGTGGAGGCAGGATCGATTTTAACATTTAAAAGAAAAGTGGATAGGTATATGGATGGGAAGGGAATGGAGGGGTATGGTCTGAGTGCAGGTAGATGGGACTAGGGGAAAACAAATGGTCGGCACGGTCTGGAAGGGCCGAGAAGGCCTGTTTCCGTGCTGTAATTATTATATGGTTTATATGGTTATATGGTTTATATGGTATTGGTGATCATGTTCCAATGATCTATAGCTTCAGGATCAGTTAATGTGGATTCGAGAGTAGCTAATGTTATCTCACTTTTTAAGAAAGGCAGGAGAGAGAAAACAAGGAATTATGGACCAGTTAGCCTGACATTGGTGGTGGGGAAGATGCTGGAGTCAATTATAAAAGATGAAATAGCGGCACATTTGGATAGCAGTAACAGGATCGGTCCAGTGGATGTAGTGTACCTGGACTTTCAGACAGCATTTGATAAGGTCCCACAGAGGAGATTAGTGGGCAAAATTAGAGCACATCGTATTGGGGGTAGGGTACTGACATGGATAGAGAATTGATTAGCAGACAGGAAACTAAGAGCAGGGTTTAACGAGTCCCTTTCAGAATGGCAGGCAGTGACTAGTGGGGTACCACAAGGCTCGGTGCTGGGACTGCAGCTATTTACAATATACAGCAATGATTTACAATGGACACAGATGACACAGGATGTTCTTGTTTCTCCAACATGGCATAGGACTGGAGGCCTTATGATTCACAGACTAACTACAGAGGACAAGGCATTTAGAGGGGACATTATGGGGAGAAATGGGTTATCCAGATCCCGCAAGTGGAATGGAATCACGTAGAACTGGCACATCACATTTAGATGAAGAGATTCAAAGTAACATCGGCAAATTTGCAAATGACATGAAGCTAGGTGGCAGGTTGAACTGTGAGGAGGATGCTATGAGGATGCAGGGTGACTTGGACAGGTTGGATGAGTGGGCGGATGCATGGCAGATGAAGTTTAATGTGGATAAATGTGAGGTTATCCACTTCAGTGGCAAAATCAGGAAGACAGATTATTATCTGAATGTTGTTAAATTGGGAAAGGGGGAAGTACAACGAGATCTGGGGGGTCCTTGTTCATCACTGAAAGCATGCAGGTACAGCAGGAAGTGAAGAAAGCTAATGACATGTTGGCGTGCATAACAAGAGGAGTTGAGTATAAAAGCAAAGAGGTTCTTCTGCAGTTGTACGGGGCCCTAGTGAGACCACACCTGGAGTATTGTGCGCAGTTTTGGTCTCCAAATTTGAGGAAGGACATTCTTGCTATTGAGGGAGTGCAGCGTAGGTTCACAAGGTTAATTCCCGGGATGGCGGGACTGTCATATGTTCATAGAACGGAGCGGCTGGGCTTGTATACTCTCGAATTCAGAACGATGAAGGATCTTATTGAAACATATAAGATTATTAACGGATTGGACACGCTAGAGGCAGGAAACATGTTCCCGATGTTGGGGGAGTCCAGAACCAGGGGCCACAGTTTAAGAATAAGGGGTAGGCCATTTAGAACAGAGATGAGGAAAAACATTTCTACCCAGAGAGTTGTGAATCTGTGGAATTCTCTGCCTCAGAAGGCAGTGGAGGCCAACTCTGTGGATGCATTCAAGAGAGAGTTAGATAGAGTTCTTAAAGATAGCAGAATCAGGGAATAAGGTGAGAAGGCAGGAACGGGGTCCTGAATGTGGATGATCAGCCATGATCACAGTGAATGGTGGTGCTGGCTCGAAGAGCTGAATGGCCTACTCCTGCACCTATTGTCTATTGTCTATTGTCAAAGTTTTTAATTATCCAATAGTGTAGCCTCGATACAAAACAGAAGGAACAAATGTGGGCAATATAATCAATTGGTCTTTGAAGAGTAGCTGCACATGCAAGGCAGTGATTAACAGATCAAACATAATGTTAGGTTTCTTTACCAAAAATACAAAAGGCTGCAGCATAATTCAGCATAGGGTGAGGTAGTAGCTTCAATTTTTTAATTATATTTTTAGAAGCTCACTGATTTAACCGTGATAACTGTGGCAAGAGTGATTTCTAAAAGCGATTGGTGTGCCTTGAACACCTGCTCAGGCAGCCAATATGTGTGATGGAGGCTGAGGGATGAGCACAAAATAGCCAAGGTTAATGAAGTGATTAATGAGTAACAGCTAAAGGATGTAAAATGAACTTAGAACTGCAAAAATATTGTTTTTTAAATCTCATTAAGATTTATATTATGGATAGAAAATGATATAAACTCGAGAGAGCTCTGGAGTGAAAAGTTAAAAAAGGATCAAGAGCATAAACTGATTATTTAAATTAATATCTCATTAAGTAGGGATTTTACACGGTGCAGTGTGTGGAAAAATATATTTCCAATGCAGAAATACTATAATAGTGAAAAAAAAGGAACAAGAGCATAAACTGATTATTTAAATTAATATCTCATTAAGTAGGGTTTTCAGATGGTACAGTGTGTGGAAAAATATATTTCCAATGCAGAAATACTATAATAGTTACAGATTCTTGAATCTCAGGATGATGATTTAAATTACAATATTTCTTATTTCTCCCTCCAAGTTGTGGGCAATACTTATGAAGCCACCAAATGCTCAATGCATGGTGGTGGTAAATGGTATTATTATGTAAAAAATCCTTGCCAAGACAGGGTATTTAAGAGTTAATGTGGAATTTGAAAGTCATGATGTTCTTATCCTTTAAAAAGGCAGAAATTGCAAAGCTGAGAAACGTTGAATTATGGCAGTTTGCTAGAGCAGGCGACCTAATGTATTTTCAGACAATGCTGGTAGCACACTGCAGTGCCGATTTTCTTCTAAAAGAAAAACCCAATGTAGTTATTTCTACTGCCTGTGTCCTGATAATTTCCAACCAGTGTTAGTTTTAATAAATTCATCAATACTCATTTATGAATGTATTAACATTCTGAATTTGGCTTCAAATAAATGTGCACAGTGTGCAAATGTACAAATTAGTTATAGATGATGAACGAGTTTCTACAAACACTACACAAACTAGTTCACTTTTACTCGTCAGCAAATTTGATGTTCATTTACATTACTATCCTAAAATGCTGATTGTAATTTTTCCACTTTTTGCCCCGTAGGTCTGAGCTTGAATCTTGTAGATCTTATGGCTTAACGTTCAATCGCTGTGCTAGCATTGGCATATAAATATAAAATCCACAATAGCAATGCAGAGATCAGCACCCAAATTTTAGATTTTAGCAATAGCTGACATGTTAATTTTTATCTCAGCTACCTAATCGCCAACAACAGGACTCTCCATCATGAATCTGAAAGGCCATTAATTAGCTGCCCATGCTGTTGCTACAGACTCACCACCTGCCAATGCCAATTAAGAAGCAGAGGGAAATGAAATCTACAGCAGAAGCAACAAAAAAGGAAAAGATAATGAAATAGCAGTGAATGAAGATGGAGTGAGAGAGATGACAGATAAAATTGGAAGAACAAAAATAAACTACATGGAGATTTAGAAATGAATTTTGAATAATACTAGAGGCAAGAAATTAAAAACCGAAATGAGAAGATGAAGAAAGGCACAATAGTGAAGGTGACTGAAAGAGAACTTTTGCCAACTTACCACTACCAATATCTTCAACTAGATAGATACAAAATGGTTTATTTTATTGAACTTTGGACATAAAATGGCTCAGAACTGCTAAATAGTTTTTATTCTAACATTATCAAGAATTGTATTTGGCCTTGATCAAAGATGCATGTAAAATTAAAAGTATTTATTATATTATCTGTCTCAAGAGTTTATGCATTTAACCTCGACATAATCACCCTCACGCCTGAATTTAAAACATAGATAATTTTCTTTACTTCTCCTGCAAAGAACACTTTTGCATTGAAAAATAATCTTAGCTGTGAAAGGCACGCCAGGTTGATTGCATTCGTCGAAACAGGGCGGACCTCGTGAAGGTTGCAATCTCCCACCCCGCTATGAAAGGCAAGATAATAAGAACAGGCAATCCAACAAACAGTTCCTTTTTCTCATCTGTTTACATTTCCAAAAGGGAGACATCAAATATTTATTTTTCATATTTAAAATTAGCAACACAACTCATGAATCAGCACAGACAGGCGATTCTAGAAAAAATAATAACACTTTTAAGTTTGAAACAGTTCCTCAATCTTTAAAGCTTTAAAAGGGCATCAATTATACCAGTGTCCAAGAAGAGTAACGTGACATGCCTCAATGACTATCGACCAGTGGCACTAACACCTGTGGTGATGAAGTGCTTTGAGAGGATGATCATGGAGCAAATCAACTCCTACCTCGACAAAAACCTGGACCCACTGCAGTTCGCTTACCGTCACAACAGATCAACGATGGATGCGATCTCACTGGCTCTCCACTCCGCTCTGGACCACTTGGACAACAAAAACTCATATGTCAGGCTGTTATTTATCGATTACAGCTCGGCATTTAATACAATCATCCCCTCCAAGCTGGTTACCAAACTCTCAGAACTGGGTCTCTGCGCATCCCTCTGCAATTGGATCCTCGACTTCCTCATTCACAGACCACAGTCCGTTCGTATTGGTGGAAATGTGTCAGCCTCGATAACAATCAGCACGGGAGCACCTCAAGGCTGCGTGCTCAGCCCCCTGCTGTACTCACTCTATACTCATGACTGCGTAGCCGGTCACAGTGCGAACTCCATCACCACTGTTATGGGACGTATCACTGATGGGGATGAGTCAGAGTATAGAATAGAGATCGAGCAACTGTCCATATGGTTCCAGCACATTAACCTGGCCCTCAACACCAGCAAAACCAAGGAACTGATTGTGGACTTTGGAAGGAGTAGGATGGGGACCCACAGTCCCGTTTATATCAACGGGTCGATCGTTGAAAGGGTCAAGAGCTTCAAATTCCTGGGAGTGCACATCTCTGAAGAACTCTCCTGGTCCGAGAACACTAATGCAATTATCAAGAAAGCACATCAGCGCCTCTACTTCCTGAGAAGATTACGGAGAGTTGGTTTGTCAAGGAGGACTCTCTCTAACTTCTACAGGTGCACAGTAGAGAGCTTGCTGACTGGTTGCATCGTGGCTTGGTTCGGCAACTTGAGCACCCTGGAGAGGAAAAGACTTCAAAAAGTAGTAAACACTGCCCAGTCCATCATCGGCTCTGACCTTCCTTCCATCGAGGGGATCTATCGCAGTCGCTGCCTCAAAAAGGCTGGCAGCATCATCAAGGACCCACACCATCCTGGCCACACACTCATCTCTCTGCTACCTTCAGGTAGAAGGTACAGGAGCCTGAAGACTGCAACGACCAGGAATAGCTACTTCCCCACAGCCATCAGGCTATTAAACCAGCTCCACATTTTAACTTAATTCGAAGTCATCTTTATGCCACTGTCCCACTTTTGTCAGTCTCCCTTATGGTCAAAAGTGGTTTCCGCTTTTTCTATGTTCCGGCGATTACTTCAAAAAATTCAAAACCGGCCGCGACTAAAAATAGGTTGCCGTTTTAAAAATCGGTAGTGGAAGGTAAGACCTCCCTGGTGGAATAAAACTGGGTGAAAAAAAGACCTTACCTTCCACAACCTGCAACCTCCGGCAACCACCTTCAACTAGCATCGCAACCGGCTTCGACTAAAAAATTACCGATTTTTAAATCGGCAACCTATTTTTAGTCGCGGCCGGTTTTGAATTTTTTGAAATAATCGCCGTAACATAGAAAAAGCGGAAACCACTTTTGACCATATGGGAGACTGACAAAAGTGGGACAGTGGCATAAAGATGACTTCGAATTAAGTTAAAATGTAGAGCTGGTTTTGACATTGATGGTATGATCAGAACTGTTCTCTTGCTCTGAAATGTGTGTAATCCTGTGATATGGAAATTACAAACAAAACAAAGAGATGCACATGTGGGAAAATGTGGCAGGGGAATTAAAGAACAATAAAAGTCAAACGGGTACAGAGCAAAAACAAGTTTGGACTTGAAATGAAATCAGTAAGTAAAAGAAGATGTGATGATAGCAAGGAAAAATAAGTGAAAAGAAAAAGACAGGCTTGGAAATAAATATTGCCCGCAATGTGCAAAAGCATGGTAAAAACAGTGTTTAAAGAATGCCCTGATATGACAGAAAGCAAGACAAATAATGAGACATACATGTAGTGAGAAGAATACAAAACATCTTTAAGGAAGACCTTCTTAGACCTTGCTTTTCCATGTCTATCAGTCCCACAGTAATATGATTGCTTCTTGTAAGCTCAGAATTAGACTAGCAAGCTACACACGTAATATAATAACTATATAAGAGGCACATTTCGTCCAGTCATCGCTAAAAATTCCTGACTCTGGAGATAAAATTGGGATAATCCTCTTCTACACTAATCAACAGACAGATTGACACCATCATGTTCACAGAATCGATCCAAAATCCCAGTCCTTTCTCTCAGCATTCTTCTTACGTCTTGCTCAAATGACAGTATAATCCCACCAATGGCACAGTCAAACACAATAGGAATACCATAAATTAATCTGGCACCACGGAAAGCTGTCAATGGAAATCGCCTGATGATTACCACCATCTGTTGAAGAAGGAACTGCAGATGCTGGAAAATCGAAGGTAGACAAAAGTGCTGCAGAAACTCAGCGTGTGCAGCAGCATCTAAGGAGCGAAGGAAATGGGCAACATTTCCGGCCGAAACCCTTCTTCAGACTAATGTAGGGTGGGGAGAAGAAATGGGGAGAAGGATTACCACCATCTATTCTCCTTCAGCTGATGTATCTATATATTATTAAAAGTCTCATCTTGTAGGACATTCTTGCTATTGAGGAAGTGCAGCATAGGTTTACAAGGTCAATTCCCGGGATGGCAGGACTGTCATATGCTGAGAGAACGGAGCAGCTGGGCTTGTACACTCTGGAGTTTAGAAGGATGAGAGGGGATCTCATTGACACCTATAAGATTGTTAAGGGCTTGGACACACTAGAGGCAGGAAACATTTTCCCGATGTTGGGGGAGTACAGAACCAGGGGCCACAGTTTAAGAATAAGGAGTAAGCTATTTAGAACGGAGACGAGGAAACACTTTTTCTCAAAGAGAGTGGTGAATCTGTGGAATTCTCTGCCTCAGAGGGCGGTGGAGGCAGGTTCTCTGGATGCTTTCAAGAGAGAGCTAGATAGGGCTCTTAAAAATAGCGGTCAGGGGATATGGGGAGAAGGCAGGAACGGGGTACTGATTGGGGATGATCAGCCATGATCACATTGAATGGCGGTGCTGGCTCGAAGGGCCAAATGGCCTACTCCTGCACCTTTTGTCTATTGTCTATTGTATGTATGTATACGCGCGTGTGTCTGTATGTGTTTTTATCCCTTCGTCAAAATGCCACATGGTAGCGCTTACATTTTTACATATTCTGACACATTTTTCCCCTCCACGCAGTAATCAGTTTCACAAGATTTCATCCTATATTTCACGTTATTGACGATTCAAGTTTTAATAAAAAGGCAAAATCGCTTCTCACACGCAGCCTTTTTCCAGGACTTTCCATTGATTATGTCACAATGCCACTCACAGTGCACCAACCTCAATGGGCTCTCAAGCTGCCGAGTGCCACACCCCCAGCCCCCTCCCCCCCTGGTTATTCACCCCTCCTTGCCCCCCCCAGTTATCCATATCCTCCGCGCCCTCCCTCCCGGGTTATTCATGATTAGAGTTTCAAAAAAAGCCAAAACCACCTTTTAAAACACCAGTTTCCAGTGACATCATAATGACCCCCCCCCCAACTGTACTGTGAAACAGAATATTCCACCACCTTCCCATGACGTCAGGGGGAAGGCCTCATTTAAAAAAACAGCTTCATCAGCTATCCAACGCATACTGTTGGGGGAGCAGACCCAACGGGTTTGCAGTTAGTCTTGTCATTACTAAATGTTCAAAAGAAACCCCAAGGAAAGCAAGGGCATTGAATGTATCAAATGTGTAAATTGGTCAGTCGTCCCAATTCCGCAACTGAACTGGCTACGACCCAAAAGATATAACTGCCAGTCTGCTTTTATGGCAGGTAGAAAGAGAATTATCATGAGAGAAAACATCTATTTTATGTCATCCTCACAAATCATACATGGTAAATGGTAGGGAATTGAGGAATGTTGTGGAACAGAGAGATCTAGGAATAACTGTGCATAGTTCCCTGAAGGTGGAATCGCATGTAGATGGGGTGGTAAAGAAAGCCTTTGGTGTGCTGGCCTTTATAAATCAGAGCATTGAATATAGGAGCAGGGAAGTAATGTTAAAATTGTACACGGCATTGGTGAGACCAATTCTGGAGTATGGTGTACAATTTTGGTCGCCTAATTATAGGAAGGATGTCAACAAAATAGAGATAGTACAGAGTGTTGCCTGGGATCCATCAACTATGTTACAGAGAAAGGTTGAACAAGTTAGGTCTTTATTCTTTGGAGCGCAGAAGGTTAAGGGGGGACTTGATTGAGGTCTTTAAAATGATGAAAGGGATAGACAGAGTTGACGTGGATAAGCTTTTCCCATTAAGGGTAGGGAAGATTCAAACAAGAGGGCATGACATGCGAATTAAGGGACGGAAGTTTAGGGGTAACGTGAGGGGGAACTTCTTTACTCAGAGGGTGGTGGCTGTGTGGAATGAGCTTCCAGCAGAAGTGGTGGAGGCAGGATCGATTTTAACATTTAAAAGTAAAGTGGATAGGTATATGGATGGGAAGGGAATGGAGGGGTATGGTCTGAGTGCAGGTAGATGGGACTAGGGGAAAACAAATGGTCGGCACGGACTGGAAGGGCCGAGAGGGCCTGTTTCTATGCTGTAATTGTTATATGGTTATATGGTTATATTGCTAATGTATCTGTCCATGAAAGGAATGATTGGGAGGTCTTTAGCATTTTAAATGTTTCAACTATAGTCTCCATGATGACAAAAAGTAGGAAAATTAAAGAAATTAAGCGCTCCCTGGATAACCAAAAATTAAAAAAATAAAATAGTAAGATTAAATGAGAACTTACCAGTTTGAAGTTTGATCTTTATTTTATGAGGAGTTGCGATGAGGGATTTCGTGAAGACCCAACCAGGCACGCATGCGCGACATTCTTCAAAGCAGCGGTGTGGAATCACAGAACTACCCAGAAATGAACTAATATAGTAAGATTGAAGAGACTCTAATTACCAGCTGACCTTATAGTAGAAGGTTGGGAGAGGAGGGCATGAAATCCCTCTTCGCAACTCCTCATAAAACTGGTAAGTTCTCGTTTAATCTTACTATTTCATTTCGGAGTCACGTGAGTGACTTCGTGAAGATTTCAAAGCTCTGTGATTACATGCCCTGGATCACGTCCATGCCCACACACTGCCGTAATACTGATGGAGGAAGTATGTTAACATATTTCAGACTTGAACAAGCTGAAAAATAATAACATTATTGTTAATACAACAATAAACCCCTGAACTCGGGGACAAACGTTTAGGGAACAGCACTTAAAACTGACTCCGCAACGTTGCGGGAGCGGCCACAGGTTAGTTATGAAACCGCTGAAATGTGGTTTCACTGGCCCAGCCCGCCATTGTGAGGACGTAATCCATGAACACCTCCATGGTCCTCACCGCTGATGTGGATGCAGCCCTGGTAGAATGACATTTTAAAATGTTTAGTGTCTTACCTGCTGCACCGAATACCACCTTGAGCCATCTGGAGATAGTCTGCACCGTCACCCTGTGACGTGGGTTTCCATGGCTGATAACAGATCCGCCTCCATATTCCTGATGGCCATTTTCAGACCTGTAGTCGCAGGTCTGTGTAGTTTAAGCAACTCTTTTATAAAGAAGTTACTTTATTATGGGTCGATCATTCTATCCAGGTTTAATTCCAGTAGAGTCTGGACCCGTTGTGCTGTGTTAAAGAAGGAGCTGTGGATGCTGGAGAATCGAGGGTACACAAAAGGCTGGAGAAACTCAGCGGGTGCAGCAGCATCTAAGGAGCGAAGGAGATAGGCGACGTTTCGGGTTGAGACCCTTCTTCAGACTGGTCAGGGATCAGGGAAACAAGAGATATAGACAGTGATGTGGAGAGATAAAGAACAATGAATGAAAGATATGCAAAAAAGTATCGATGATGGAGGGAACAAGCCATTGTAAGCTGGGGGTACACAAAAGTCTGGAGAAACTCAGCGGGTGCAGCAGCATCTAAGGAGCGAAGGAGATAGGCAACGTTTCGGGTCGAGACCCTTCCTATCTCCTTCGCTCCTTAGATGCTGCTGCACCCGCTGAGTTTCTCCAGCCTTTTGTGTACCCTCGATTCTCCAGCATCTGCAGTTCCTTCTTTAAGCCTTTGTAAGCTGTTTGTAGTGTGAAAATGAGAAGCTAGTGCGACTAGGGTGGGGGAGAGATAGAGAGAGAGGGAATGCCAGGGCCCGAGGGCTGAGGGAGAGGTGGGAAGGGGAGGAGACAGCAAGGGTTAACAGAATTGAGAAAATTCAATGTTCAAGCCCAGAGGATGCAGACTCCCCAAGCGGAATATGAGGTGCTGTTCCTCCAACTTGCGGTGTTGCTCACTCTGGCCGTGGAGGAGGCCCAGGACCGAGAGGTCGGATACGGAATGGGAGGGGGAGTTGAAGTGCTGAGCCACCGGGAGGTCAGGTTGGTTAATGCGGACCGAGCGGAGGTGTTCGGCGAAACGATCGCCTTGGCTGCTGCACCTGCTGAGTTTCTCCAGCCTTTTGTGTACCCCCGTTGTGCTGTGTTCAGTGCCATTACCATCACCACTTAAAAGGTGAGTAAGTCCAGTGGTAAATCCGTCATAGGCGACCAGCTCCTGAGGAGGGTCATCACCACCCTTATATCTCAGGTAATATAATATCGTGGTCGAGGAGGCATGGATAGAACATATCCCTCATAGTTTGGATACCAGCTGGTGAGATCCCACTCCAATGTTGAGATAGGATGACAGTGCACTCCTGGCACTGTATACGGCACTGTAACTGAGGGACTCATCATAATGAAGACCCGTGAGGATGCCAGCACATTGGAGATCGTAGCAGATATGTAGGTGGTCTTGGTCCGACTACAGAAACCTCCCATATCCTTATGTAGGTGAGGTACTGCTTCCTAGTGGACTCTCTCTGCACGATGCTGTATGACGTCCATGGTCCTTTATGTTGCAGAATCTGGTTGCGTTTTCTGAAACACCTGACTGATGAAGCAGAATGGGGAAAGCATAGAAATCCATTTCCCCCAATGTAGCGAGAACTCGTCCATCGCCACTGCCCCAGGATTTGGTTCTCAAGAGACACATATTGGTATCTAATGGTTCAACCTGGACGCAAGAAAGGTCAATATCTGGTGTTCCATATTCGGCTATAATTTTAGCAAATATTTGGAGGTTCAACATCCACTAGGTGTCGTTATTAAATACTTGTGACCTGGTCTCTGCCACTGTATTGAGCTTAACCAGAAGGTACATAGCTGATGTCCAAATATTTCTTTCAATGCACCAGAGCCAAATTAATTTTCCCAATTCATCACAAGATATTGACTTGATACCACCCATAAGGTTTAAATATGCCACAGTGATATTATTTTGAAGATGGACATACGTATGCTGCAGATTAGTGCATTAAGCCCGCAGCCTGTGACATGCTCCCAGCATTTCTGAACAGTCCCAGCCCTTGGTGCTTGCGTCGGTTTGTAACACGACTAATGGGTTTTATGTAATGATGGGATTTAACAATCACAAACATTGCTAATCCACCATTGTAGCTCAATTTATGCCTTGATTGACGGCTGCATAGGTACGTAAAAAATGTCCAGCATTCGCTATTAATGCCGAGATTTTGCTCTTTGCAAGCTTTGATAGTGTAACGGCCCAATTATGTAGCTAGAATGTAGCTACAGGTTGACCAATTACCTTAGCAGCATGTCTAATAATCGGTTTCCTGGCGCAAGCAAGGCTGTTACATGCCTCTATAATGTCTATTGCTTTGTTCCCTGGGATAGTGACAATCAGACCCATGTGTCCCAGAATGTATGTAACCTCTCTCCTCCTTGTGAGGTTATACATGCAGCACTTCCTAGAGAACCAGACCCCCTACCTCCATGGCAACCGGCGGGCCTGTCATTCTGGTTCCTGGTGTTCCGTTGAATTGTGTTGAGGTGCTGCCGGCGTGTAGGTCCTTACTGGTCTTTCAGGTGGCCCGAGGTCTTGCATATGATGTTTGCCTGTGCACTGCCGCCCTGCTGGAGGGAGGTGGGTTATCAACCCGACTTCCTCCGCCTCCTAATCCAGGTCCTTGACCTGTATGGGCAGGTCCTCACCAAACAGCTGTCTCGGTGGTGGTAGATGCCTTGTACAACCCCGCAAATATGGGGTTTAATCCCCGACGTCAGCAATTTTAGGATCTTTTCTAACTTCAGCTCCTGTGCCCTTATCCCGGGACTGTTGTTGCCCCAGATGGGCGTGTTGACTGTCGGTACATTCAACAATATGCAGTTGTCTGGGCCTTGTATTTGTTGATCGCCTTGGTAAGGACCTGTTCCTGCAGCTGGTGTGTGGTGAGGTAGTCTATGCTTGCCCCTAATTTGGGCTGCAAAAGGCTGACCTGAGTGCTTCGGCTGGGCGAACTTGGAGACCACATTCAGCAGTTCCTCCTGGGTTTTCTCAGGTACTGCAGGTTCCTGCTCCACCCTTCTTACGTGTCAGCCAGCTGCTGATCCGTGGCATTCCCCACCAATGACGGGACATGATGGGTGGCCCAGCCGCATGTCTCCAGGACTGGAGGACATCTGGTCCAGCTGCAGAGATTGTGCTCTAGGATACGCTCCATCATGCGCTCCATCCGAGCCATGCGACCGCCGCCGCATCTGCGGATGACAAGTCGACTTCCTCAGGTTCTGGAGAATCTCTGAGGCTTCTGTCATCGCCCCGCACCTCGTCGAGGTGATAACAAGGGTGCCTAGACAGGATGTCGCTGCCTGCCGCTTCTGCATGGCTGAGCGACTCCCGCGCGGACCTGCCACTGGTCTGCCGTCTTCCTGACGGAGGCGCCCGCTAGTCTGATAAGACATGAGCGGTGATGTCGGTCCCGGCCGCCAAAGCGTGGTACCCCGACGTCCCCGGTGGTGAGTCTGTGTCCTCCTTTGGGACAAAGGCGTCGTTCGGTCACGTCCTGCCGCTAAAGGGGGGTGCGGTGACCAAGATGACACTACACCGGCCTGCAATCTGGCAGGCTCCCCCTGGTGGTGAGTCTGTGCCAGCCACACACGCGGGGCTTGCAGACCCAGGCCTCAATCCTTCACCGGTCCGCGATCTGGCGGCCTGCTCCGGTGGAAAGTCGACCCCGGCCCCTACAGCGGGGCTCACCGACTGCTGTGCAGTTCTTCCGCTGGTCCTCCCTCTAGTGACCTGCATAGTTGGGGAGAGAGAACGTGCCGCTGAGCGGATAACACGCTTACGCACCTTTGCTCCACTGTCCCTATGCTTAGGTGACAGTGGTAGGGAGTCAGGGTCATGCCTACCCTGCTCCTGCGCGGTGCTCCTACCACTTTACGGCTCCATGGCCAGCCGTGGTGGAGAATCGGGTCCTGGCTGCGCTGGGCTCCCCGGTTTCCGCGTTCTTATCCCGGCCCGCTCCGGGAATAGTGGCCGCTGACTCCCATCCGAAGTCCCTTGGCCCTGGGAGGCATCCATTGTTTCTGTAAGCAAGGTCTGGTACAGAAGCTAAACAACTCAAGGTTAGTATCTTACCTGAGGGTCTTTATGAGCTTCCGGTGGAGGAGCGCACTCTCTCCCCCCTTCCCCAGCTCCAATGGTGACCAGACTCTCATGCGGATCATAGACTGCCGCTAATGGCAAGGCTCCCGCCTGTGTGTGAGTCGGGGCCCCGGCTCTGTCTACTACCTCTATAGGGTAGTATAGCCGTTAGTCCGCGGTATACCTGCGGCCTGCGGCGTTGAGTCGGAGCTCCTGCTCTGCCTTTGCTGCCCGCTAATGGCAGTCTCCGAGCCCAGACCCTCCTGCTCCACGGGCTTGCCCGACTTCCGGGTAGTGTTGCCGTCAGCCCATGGTGATCCAGCGGGCTGCGGTGTAGATTCGGGCTGCTGCTCGGCCCTGACCCTACCGGGTCAACGAGCTGCCCAAACTGCCCGGTGTAGAAATAAAGTCGGGGCAACGGCGTAAGTAAAACCGTCAGCCCACAGAGTCCTTGCGGGCTGCGGTGTAAAGTCGGGGCTGTCCCTATGCTGTTGCCTGCAAGCCCCACTACCTTTTAATAGAGACAGCCCACAGTATCCCTGCGGGCTGTGGAGTAGAGTTGGGGCTGCTGCTCTGCTGTCGCTCACTCCGAATGGCGAGCCTGCAAGCCCCACTCCTTTATGTATGCCGCCAGCCCGCGGTGTCCTGCGGGCTGCGGTGCAGAGTCGGGCTGCCTCTGCCGTCCTCCGCCGGCGAGTGTGTGAGCACGGACCCTTCTGGTCAACGGGCTCTTCCCGACTCCAGTCCGTTGGTGCCGCCGCTGATTGCCCGCGGCAGTCAGATTCGAGGCGGCCCGGAGACTCTGTGAACAGAGTCACCTGAAATGAAAAAAAGGACTGCAGGTTACTTTTTCTTACCTGCAGGTCCCTGCAGTAGAGGAGCAACGCTCCTCACTGCCTGTCGCTCACATGAGGTCGACGATAGTCTTCACGAAGTCACTCACGTGAATGCGAAATGAAATAGAGTGTGAATATAGCAGTATATGACAGATGCCAAATTGATAATACAAATGAAAACCAGACTGTATGTAGATATAACCTTCCAAATATCTAAAGACTCAGGGTGCTGTTTGGGGATTCAAAAATGAGTAGGGGATATACCTGGTAACCATGGACCAGAAATCTATACATAACTTCTCTACATAACTAAAACTCTGATCTTGTTATCTTCCGGTTTGGCAGTCTTTCTATTTGCACAAAAAACGGTTTGCGATAGCGCAACTGTGTTTCGCCAGCTCACTCACCGTTCTCCAGTGCTGCGAATCCACCAAGTTTCGTTCCGATCGGTTGAATGTCGTAAAAGTTAGCGAGGTTTAAAAATCTTAAAATCCGCGCTTGCGCAGATCGATCTCTTCTCCTGCCAGTCAGCGCTGCGCGGATTAGTCGCTTCCCGTCACTCCCCGGGACGATCCGCCCCTTCCTTCTCCATCGCGTCTTTACTGGAGCTGAGGAAAGCCGGCGGAGGTTTCCAACCGGACTTTCGGCGGTGCTGGCTCGAACGACCGAATGGCCTCCTCCTGCACCTATTTTCTATGTTTCTATTTTCTATGTTTCAGAGGAACCCAAAGCAGCCCCGCCCCCAAGCAGCTGCCCCGCCCCAAGCAGCCGTCCCGCTCCAAGCAGCAGCCCAGACCCAAGCAGCAGCCCAAACCCAAGCAGCAGCCTAGCATCGTAGACCCAACCCAGTCCAGTGTGGGAGACACAGCCTGGAGTCGGAGATGTCACCTATGTCACCAAACGGAATGCGGAGACACTGATCGCAGTGGAGAACGACCAGCGCCCGCTGTGAGTCCCCATCGCACCGCCAATTCTAGCCACTACACCTGTGGTCCCCCTCGCTGGCTCATCACCCCACCCCTGTGATGCCCCCCTCTCCCCCATGGCTCTTCCCACGTCTTTTCTCCGAGCTCACTCCCCCGCCCACCCACCCCTCTCCCCCGCACAACTCCCCCCCCCACCCACACCCCCCCACCCACCTACACCCCCCTCCCACACCCCGCCGCCCACACACCCCTCTCCCCCCACATAACCTGACGGCTCCCAAACCCCACCAGCCCCCACACACCCCACCAGCCCCCACACACCCCTCGCCCCGCTCACACACCCCTCCCCCACAAACCCCCACACACACCCCCCCCCCCCCACCCACACCCCCCTTGAAACCACTCCCGCCCACATACACACCTCCCCCCACCCCACTCCCCCGCCACACACCCCCCTCCCCAACACCGCCCACCCCACACCTTCCCATCCACACACACCCCTCCTCCCATCCCACCCCACACCACCCCCCCCACCACACACCCCACTACCCTACCACCCCTCCCCTCCCACACATGAAGAGGAGGGGGAGGGAGTGCTTGGGGATGAGGGGAAATGAGCCGCGCCTGCGCAGTCACGGGCTATGGGTGAGTGGTGGAATATTGCGTTGGGGGAATGGGATGCGTTGGGGGAACGGGTGAGTGGTGGAATATTGCGTTGGGGAATGGGTTGCGTTGGGAGACCAGGCCTCCCATGTGACTGGGACCCTCCCACTTAGTGTAGTCAGTTATAACGTTGATGGTGGAGGAAGTTCTTGAAACAATAACCAAGGACAGAATTAGCGGTTATTTGAAATGCGTGGATTGATTAGAAAGTGTGACCATCACCAAGAAAGTGCATTGTACCTCATTAACCATATAAAGTTTTCTGATGACACTTTGTGAATCGAGATACAATATCCACCAGTAATATTACGGTTTTCCATTGGCCATGAGTAGTCCCATTCTCTCCTCATTCTCTTCAGATTCATACACAAAAATGTATTCTGTTTTTTTCCTCTATAATTATTCCAATAACCTTAGTCTCAGTTGTTCTTCCTGCTTAAGAGATTTGATAATTGAACTGATTTTCTTGCAGCATTTTACGGAAGAAAATATCAAATCAGTATTGTTTTAATTATAACAATTTGATAATAAATTTGTTGGGAACTTTTAAACCATACTCAATTTGTTTACAATTAATTTTCATACACTATTATAATTGTTTGCATTTCATCCCAGCAATAAAAGTTAAAATGCACTTCATGCTTCAGAAATGAATCATCTAAAGGACTGAATCAGTCTAAAGGACTAAAGGACTGATTCAGTCTAAAGGACAATGCTGGCTTGCAGCAGAATAAAATAAAAACATAATTGTTGGAAATAATCAGCAGGTCAGGTTTTATTTGTGAGAAGAGAAACAGAGCTAAGTCGAAGGTTTTTAGATTTCCAGCATATGCAGTTTGTGTTTTGATTTTCACTTTGTGGCAGGATAACCATGAATACGTGAATTCTGAGTAAACCTGGTAAATGGGTTTTCCCTGAACCATGAAATGGAGTTAGCCTTTTATCCTCCACATATCCTGTCCTCCACGTAATAATGATTATCCATAAATTGTCTATGTTAATAATATTAATGTTAACATTGTTAATATTAATAACATTACCATTATCAGATGGCTTTCTTCCCACAGGGCAGAAACTAGTTAATTTCAGTCAGTATTGATCTTAAACCATTTTGATCAATTAATATGAATATTAACATTACATCAGAACCAGACTATTGTCAAAATGCCAGTACTCCCTTGAGCCGTTATGGTGTATCAGAGCATGATGTCATCCTGTACTTACACCCTTCAACAAACATCAGGCATTTTGCTCAATTATGTCTATTTTTTAATGTTAGTTAATTTGTTTACAGATAAGCCTATATTTACTCTTTCTGGAGGGTTCCCAGCAAACATAAGTTTACGTTTTTATGGGTTTTACTGCTGGATGTATCTAGTTTAAAAACAAAAGAAATCAAATCATAAGGAAACAAAAAAATTAACACCAACACCAACATCCTTGTGATTGAGGCAGTGCAGCGTAGGTTCACGAAATTGATCCCTGGGATGGCGGGACTGTCATATGAGAAAATAATGAAAAGACTAGGCTTGTATTTACTGGAGTTTAGAAGGATGGGGGATCTTATAGAAACATATAAAATTATAAAAGGACTGGACAAGCTAGATGCAGGAAGAATGTTCCCAATGTTGGGCGAGTCCAGAACCAGGGGCCACAGTCTTAGAATAAAGGGGAGGCCATTTAAGACTGAGGTGAGAAAAAACATTTTTCACCCAGAGAGTTGTGAATTTGTGGAATTCCCTGCCACAGAGGGCAGCTGAGGCTAAATCACTGGATGGATTTAAGAGAGTGTTAGATAGAGCTCGAGGGGCTAGTGGAATCAAGGGATATGGGGAGAAGGCAGGCACGGGTTATTGATTGGGGATGATCAGCCATTATCACAATGAATGGCGGTGCTGGCTCGAAGGGCCGAATAGCCTCCTCCTGCACCTATATTCTATGTTTTTATGTTTCTAATTGAATAAGGAACTTAGGCACAAAATGCATTGTGTGGCAATATAAATTATTTTCCGTTTTTAATAATTTCCGTTTATAATAGTTCCTCGAGTTCCTGTCTGGTCCCTGTCTGGCTCCTCGAAAACAACTGCCTTTTAGATGGGCAAAACTGCTGCCCAGAAAGTACGTTTCACTGATTAGTTTGGCACCCATTTATGTGCAGATTAGATCCACTGCTAAATTTGGCATCAGCATCAAACTGGCATAGATTAGCCTAAGGATTAATTAGTTCCCCGACTTGTCAACTCCTTTTCACGTACAAAACTAATATCTTGAGAAAATCTGAAAAATATATAATCCTTAAAAATTTAAGTAGGATTCTTTGGATCTCATAAAACACACTTGCAAAAATCATTTGGTATTTGACATAAATTTCTGACAATTAAGCCTTGGTCGGGAGAACTGATCGGGAAAATTTGTGTAAACATTTAACACAACTTAAATCTTAAAAATAGTTGTCCCTATGTCAAAAATCCATCACATCTCTAAACTAATAACGTTTCTTTAAACACAGAATACCTTTCCATTTCTTTAAATTCCCAGGTTCTAGTGCCATCTAAAAAAATCCAAAGCAAGAGGTGAATCCGCTATGACCCTTCCTCACCACCAACACCACCAAAGTTAACTCCTAAGCATTTGAAACACATCTGGTTTCTTACATTTTTGAACCATTTACAGGGGAATAGTGATCACAATTACTTGCCTCTTTGATTTTGTCCATTTCATTCTGCAGAGCTTGTTTGGTAATTTCAGCCTCTATCAACTGCTGCCGCAAGGTTTCATTCTCTTCCTCTGTTTTGGAGCGTTTTTCCTCCACATTTTCCAATTCGTGGTGCAGCCGAACAGACACGTCTTTGGCAACCTGTGATGGATGACAACAGGCAATAGGGTAGTTTTGTTATACAAAATAAAATGCACATGTCCAATTGATTAAAAAAAAATAGATGCGAATTGGTTAGATACAGGTCAGTTTCTTCAAAGGTGCCAAACTGTATTTGCATTTAATAACTTTAACGACGTGACAGATTGAAAGTGAGCTGACCTTAAGGTCTTGTTCCAGACTTCTCAGGAGCTCGTTGTCCATCTCCCCGGTCTGGGCGAACCTCATCCTTTTCCTCTCGGTCTTCCGCAGGCGATATTGCAGGATCCGGCAGTTCTTGTTGGCCCGCTCCAGCTCTCGCCGGAGGTCTTGCAGCTGGCACGCATCCTCCTCGTAGAAACTGTCCCTCATTTCGTCCATTTCGGTTCGCATCTCCTCGATCTCGCCCTGACAAAGGCAAAGCTTTCATTTTATTTAAGGAAAAAAAATGATCGAGTTCAATACTAAAATCAAAGCAAAGCAAAAGGGAATGTAGCCCAACAGGGGGGAAAAAAAACCTCCTTGCAATCTGCGACAGGCGTTTCCCGAACACAATGGCCATATTGGCTGGGTTTATAAATTGTCAACATCATCTTTTATTGCAGCTTGGGGCCCAGGAGAATGAAGGTCCGTGGTCCCAGATGATAAGGTCTTGCACTGTGTTGTTGCGTTAATGCACACTGATGACTCTCCCCCTCCCCCCCCCCTCCCTTCATCTGACCACATCACCCCCAACCCCCCCCCCCCCCCCCCCCCCCCAACACCCACCCTCGCCAATGTCTGCAATACACCGGGACAAAAGCAAGAGCCTACCTTAAGGCCCAGGTTTTCTGTGCGCAGCTTCTCGATCTCATTTTGTAGGGTTTCTTCTTGCTCCATCATCACCGGCTCCATGGTGGAGTCTCCGGCTGCTGCTGCTGCTGCTGCTGCTGCTGTTGCTGTTGCTGCTGCGGCTGTCGCCCTCTCCTCTGGCTCGGCCGCACCTTTGGTGTGCATGGCGGCGACGGCGCCGCTGGACAGTGCCTTGCCCGCGTTGGGCGGCGCCGATCCCACGCCGGCGCGTCCCGGCCGCTCCTCTCGCAAGTCGCGGTCTGCACGCAGCTCCCCGCCCCTGCCTCTGCCTCTGCCCCTGCCCCTGCCCGCCTCGGCTGCCAGCACCTGCCGCTGCGATGCTGCCGGCTCCTCGGCAATGCCCAGAGCGCGGCCACTGTTAGCAAGGTTTGCCTCAGACGTCTTTCCTCCCTCCTCGCCGCCACTGTCTGGAGCCGCCAACCTTTCAGCACCAAGGGGGCGGACAGTTGCCGCCGGTCTGCTGGGCTTTTCTTTGACGCTTGCAGCCGCGGGGCTGGAAATCCGGCCGGGATGGTAGCCCTGCTTTAACGCGTTAGCTTTGCCAGCCAGCGAAGTCTTGATGGAGGGTCTCGAGTTAATGTCCCGGAATCTGGCCGGCGAAGAGGCCCGTTGCTGTTTTCTACTGTGATAGTGTGGTCGGTTTTCAGCAGCGCCACTGGCTGGGTTCATGGTGTTACTGACATCTACTCGCAATGCTCAGGCAGCTCCATGCATAACACTTTCTGTGCTGCGGGAAATGTCAAGTTAGAACAAAACCGACCCCTGCAATTACTGAACGATAATACAAAGCTTACTAATGCCACGTGTGAAAGTATTCTTTGCAAGTTGTATCAAAAGGAGACGACTTTATTTCAGGTGGCGATCACGCTGTTGCCCACAGCAGATCGGTTTGTCACCGTGTTTAAGGCGCAGAACATCGAGAATCATTCGGCCATGATTACGGGGCAATATACATCCATCTTCCTGCTTCACAGGCGCACCACAGCTTGCTGGAAACCCTGGTCCGTATCGTCATATTGTATTTAGAAGGCCCTTTTGACAAAATGGTACACGTATCTGTCAATAAATCAGATTTGTGCAAATAACGTGTAAAACCCATGATCTTTATTGGGTAAAAACGCTTAAAATTATAGATATAACACTTCGTTTATGAAAGTTTGTCAAATACCCTACAGATTTTAATCTTTGAATTGGATCCTATTTTCTGTAATCGAAATTAAATTGATGTATTATAATAGCTAATTCTTCTTGCTGGAATTGTTGACTAAGTGAACTGGTGTTTACCATGATTTAAAAAAAAAAATTCCTTACAAAAAAATGGTGAATTACATCTTGGATTTTCAAGTTGGATTGAGTTCCTGGACCATGGTAAAAATAAAATCCGATTTCTTCCAGCCACCATCACAGTTATAAAATTCCTGCTTCTGCACAATATTGCACAAAGACATTCTTGCCATAGAGGGAGTGCAGAGAAGGTTCACAGACTGATTCCTGGGATGGCAGGACTTCCATATGAAGAAAGACTGGATAGACTCGGCTTGTACTCGCTGGAATTTAGGAGATTGAGGGGGGATCATATAGAGACTTACAAAATTCTTAAGGGGTTGGACAGGCTAGATGCAGGAAGATTGTTCCCGATGTTGGGGAACTCCAGAACAAGGGGTCACAGTTTAAGGATAAGGGGGAAGTCTTTTAGGTTCCAAAGTTCAAATGGTTTTAAACCCCTCATATACAAAGCATTAATTTAGTTGCACTTTTAATATGATATGGAAGCCTAAAGGATGTCGAGCAATTTTCAGTTGGTGTAGCACAATGATTGAATAATGGGTAGGTTTTAATTGTATCTCCCCGTTGGATTGCAACCTTGTAGTGGTCGGGGAGCTTGTGTGTCAGTGATCCCAATAGTGAGCTATGCCAGGGGGATATTTGTCTCCTGTTAGGGTCTCCCATGCTGGACAGGTCGAAGGGTAGAGGCGAGACGAAGAGCGATCCTCTGGTCCTCCAGGTTGGAGGTTGAACACAGGGCTCTGTCTCGTAAAACAAATATGTTATGGAAACAGCAACGGAAGGAATCAACACTACTGAGTGGAGGACCTTCGTTGCTGCCCTACATGTCAGGAGGCATAATAGGCAGTAAGTAAGTAAGTTTAATTGTATGTGTTGATGATGGATGTCATCTGGTCTCACCGTTGATATTGCTCATTCCTCCTGAAGGTAAAGATTGCATTGTCTTACTATATGCTAAAATACTTATATCACGGAATTAAAATGAAAAACAATATTTTTTCAACGTGATAATCAAGTGCTTGAGTTGTCAAACCTTTTAGTTCAGTACATTTGCTTACATATAAGTGTGTTTATAGTTTCTTGGAATCATCTGCAAGGGATGGACAATTATTTCTGATCCTACATATCCACCAATGTCTTTTCATGGGTCTATACTTTATTTGTTTATCCTGTCAAAATATATTACTCATGGGTGTCCTATCTTTCACCTTCCTTTCCATCCTGCTAATCTGACAATATCCTTTTGCAGGGGCTTGTACTCTTCTGCATGGTTTGTTAAACCATTTGCTTTTATGTCATCATCAAATATTAAGAACATTTTCCCTCTGCCAAATCCATGTCAATTAAAACAAAAGTGGAGTTACCGTTTAATCCATACAGTACCTTCTACATCCTGTTTGTCAATCTACTTACTTTTAAGTGTTCATTTCCTCATGCCCTTTAAATATTGTAAACAGATCTTGTAACATGCCATTCAATATGGCATGTTACATGTTACAATAACCAAAAATGGGTTATTGATAGCGGACGATCAGCCATGATCACAATGAATGTTGGTGCTGGCTTGAAGGGCCAAATGGCCTCCTCCTGCACCTATTTTCTATGTTTCTATGTTTCTAATATAGAGGATCTGTACATATTACATATCTGTATCACATTATACATAAAATATATAATTAATCGGTTGGTCAAATGCATCCTTTCTAACCTTGATCTGAAACAAACCTGAACAATATAGATTATTTGACTTTACACATAAATAATATTAATTTTATTATCTGAGGTTACATGATTCTCTCAATGGTGGGAGATGCAATACTACATTCACTCTCTCAGTCTCCAATAACATTGCATAATGAGATTGGGGCAGGGAAAAGAGTAAAAAATCTGTGTACAAATCCTCAGCTATCTCTTGTGAAATATCCTTCATTAAGGATTGCTTCCCTAGACGTAGTGACTTAGGGTCAATAAAGAGCACATGCCATTGCTCCTGTGACACAAGTCACCCTGTCACATCTGCTTTTGGCTCCCAGTGTATATAATTATAAAACCAACACCTTTCAACTGTATCAATTCACCCTAATGCATCCATATTTTCACGTAATCACTATTTGTAAAAATGGAACATTTAGTATTTCTGCAATTTCTGCACCTTCTACAACTAGATTAATCTTTAATCAAAAACATAGCCTCCAGGTTTACAAATATTTCACAACTCCAACTAAGAATTATTATGTCATCTCCAGAGAGATTTCTGAATTCATCAACTTTTTACCCCCAGAGGAAAACATACTTACATGCATGTTATTTAATGCTCTTTTGTTTCTAGCTGAATTTATTAAAATTTCCACTTTTTATGTGACCTTAATGTTGGTGTACCAATGTGCCAGGGCAGAGAACTAAAAAGCACCGTCCAACAATTGTCAGAATTATCCCGTCTTTCATGTAATGAATTTACAGTCTTGGCTGTTACACTTGAAAGTGCCTATAATTACATGAGATATTCTCACATATTCATGACCTGGTGACAAAAACTCCATCACGACATACTAGTTTACTACTGTGTATCGTTCATGAATGTCTGGATCAAGATATTTGTGATTTCAATCATCTGAAGATGCAAGATCCTTTGAAAAAAAAGGGTGTCAGGGGGCAAAGCCAGCAAATTGGGGTTGAGAGGGAAAGATAGATCGGCCATGATTGAATGGCAGAGTAGACCTGATAGGTCGAATGGCTTAATTCTGCTCCTACATATTCTGAACTTAAGAAATAAATCATTAAATGTTCATTATTTTTTCATTTGTGTATAAAACAAAAAAACCTTTTCATATCTCAATTTAATATTTAAATTATGTTGTCTGTCCTATTCGTAGAGAAATACACTGTAGCCAGATATCTGCTTTTGTTATCCCAAATAGACACATAAAGCTGGAATAAGTCAGTGGGAGAGGCAGCACCTCTGGAGAAAAGGAATGGGTGATGTTTTGGGTCGAGACCCATCTTCAGACTAGTTATGGAAAAGGGGAACAAGGGGAATTACCTCAAACATACCTGAAACATTGAAGTACAGTAGTTTGTGAGAACCAGCAGTTTGATATCGTCCAATGTCAGGTCTGCCACAAGTGGTTGACTTGGACAATTTACCATGTGTCTTTGAAGATATCTCAATGTCTTCATCCTCTCACACCTCCCCAAAAAAAACTGGCTCTATTTAGTTCACCCCAAAGAGACCAATGGTCATTTGGCAATGATATACATTATTTTTTTTCTCATCAAAAAGACAGTAAATACAAGGATTTTGTTCTGGGCATAATTTGTTATAAAATATTAATGTTTTTTGCCATTATTTTGCTTAATTGTAAAAGGTGGTTCTGTTACATAGCTTCAGCAATATCTAATCATATCTCTGCAGTGCAAACATGGATAGATGTAACTTTGGATTTGTATTTCTCTTATTGACCTTTAGGTAGACTGCAGTATACCAGGGTATTACTGTCAGTTCAGTTAGCCGGTGGAAATTGGAGGGTTGACTGTTCCAGAACACTGATAGCCAAACCTCCAATGAACAAGAATACAATCTGGGCAACAATAACCATACCTATGAGTACAGCTGGTAGTACTTGATCACATGAAATTCCAAACATACATGTTTCTCTGTTAAGTATTTGGATGGTGATATGATAGATGTCCACATTTTACTGAAACTAAACCATAAATACATTTATGTCCCATATCCCCAGTGATATTCCGTGCTCCTCATTGGTAAATTGTAGTTTTTCTTCATCCAGCATTAGCTAAACACCAGGATGTATTTATGTTCATTGCCCCCTCTACATGTGCAATCTTCACCTATTCATAACCCCAACGCCCTACATGAGATCACTTATATCCCATGTTAAACCATTGTGACACGGACAACCTGTGATCGGGTATCATAACACATCCAGTCAGAATGTATCTCTGTAGCTGCAATTATTAGTCACACCGACATTACTAAAGACGTGTAGCTGGTGATCCATGTATTTATTATTGGTCGGTGGGGATTGAAAAAGAAATCAGCAAATTTATCAAATATGGTTGGTAACTATGATATTTGGAAGGGAGAGAATATTTTGGCTATTGCACTTTAGTGGCATGAGATTGACGTGTTTTTTTTTAAAGGAAGGAGTCATGTATTTTCGCTGGACTCGTTTGCATAAAGTGTGGTAGTTCTGCGTTCAGACAACTAAAATGCCACATGAGGTAACCATCTTGCATTGTGCCGCTATAAAGAGATGGGTGGGGATACAGGGCAAATATTCAATTAAAAAAGGCAAACCTAAAATTCGTGAAATTTTACTTCTTCTTGTTGATGACACTTTAACAATATATACTTTAAAAAAAAAGACTCGATGCAAACATTTCCAAATTGCTGCATTGTTTGGAGCAGCGACAACGACTTAGCGTGGCGTCCCTGCAGCAGCTATTGTGCAAAGCGTTGGAGCTGCCAGATTTCCACATAAGGGCAAGCCCGCAAAAGACAAGATCATTAGATCCCGTTTTTTTGTTAGCCAGTGAATAAACTAACGTCAAGTTACTGAGGAGTTCGATTAAGGAAAAAAAATAACAGGCAATCCTTGGTGGAGCAAATGCAATAAATCTAAAAGAACAGTCAAAGGGAGGTAGAAGTTTTATTTGCATAGAGTGAAGATGCTTCTTTTCTTTGCGAAGATGCACCCTCAAGTCTAGTAATTGAGCTTCCTGGTTTGGCAAGCGGGAGGTCTGAGGAAGAAGGGACTCACCGTTTTCGGTTTGTGCTGCTGTAACAAGCTTCCATAGCTGAGCTCAGCGTGCTGGTTTATTTGCATCTCCCCAGGCTAAAGCATTGCTCTGTCTGATGAGTAGAGACACACGAGCAGGGAGGAGCTTCCCAGTGACTTCAAGGAGCGTACACCATCTGAGGCAGCACGTCAGCTGAACTCCAGCTGTCACTTGCTGCGACCTTGCGGGAACGGGCTGGCGTTATATCGTGCAGCAACGCCTCTTCTGTTTCTTCACCCACTACATTTTCGCTTCTCTGAGACAATGCATTCGATTATCTCAAAGATTTAAAGGGCCAGTTGGGTAAAGCAAATTTTACACTGAAATAAAAACACTCAGCAGATCAGGCAGCATATGTGGTAAGGAAAACAGAGTTAGGTGTAGAGTCGATGTCCTTCGCCGGAAATGAGAAAGAGAAAACAAGTTAGTTTAAAATTGCAACAACAAAAAGACACCAACAGGGTCAAAAAGGGAAAAGATAATATTTCTCATCTGGTGAAACCAGGATTGCCGTGGGGACAAATTGCACACATCGTGCCGTGGATTAATGGGGGCATGCAGAGAGAGGGAGAGAGAGATGATTCCTTTTCGCAATGACTAAAGAAGCCAATTGACACTATGTACTCTGACATTGAAGTGTGACATTGTGTCACCGCCAATTGCCATGTGACAAAACTGATAACGTTACAAATTCCGTCTACAAATTTGCCTTTGGGTTCAGTCGTTTGCAAATCTCTGAGGCGCAGTCGTATTATGGGGCTGCCAGAAACTATACACAGCCATAACATCCAAGGACATAAGAATATCAATTCAATTAGATTGTAAGTGAATTTACTCTTAAGCCCCTCGTTCCCTGTCTATCCTAATCCTTTCATGAGGTTTTTACCTCCTGAGAATATACAAAAAGGAGTTTGAGAATCTCGTAGGTACACAAAAGGCTGGAGAAACTCAGCGGGTGCATCAGCATCTAAGGAGCGAAGGAGATGGGCGACGTTTCGGGTCGAGACCCTTCTTCAGACTGGTCAGGGATCAGGGAAACGAGAGATATAGACGGTGATGTGGAGAGATAAAGAATAATGAATGAAAGATATGCAAAAAAGTATCGATGATAAAGGGAACAAGCCATTGTAAGCGGTTTGTAGTGTGAAAATGAGAAGCTGGTGCGACTAGGGTGGGGGAGGGAGATAGAGAGGGAATGCCAGGGCCCGAGGGCTGAGGGAGAGGTGGGAAGGGGAGGAGACAGCAAGGGTTAACAGAATTGAGAAAATTTAATGTTCATCAGAATCTCGTAACCTGGTGCCAAGACAAGTGTCAGCAAGACAAAATAAAATTGTGATTGACTTAAGGTAGCCAAGCAGTACACACACCCATACATTGATGGCACCAACGTAGAGATGCTCAAAAACTTCAAGTTCTTAGGAATAAATATCACCAACAATTTCTCCTGCACCAGCCACATCAAAGCAATGCCCTAGAAAGCACTCTAGCACAGCTCACAGCTAACACTGCCCCCAGCTTCGTGTCATCCGCAATCTTTTAGATGTTGCATTTAATTCCCTCGTCCAAATCATTAATATATATAGTAAATAGCTGGGGTCCCAGCACTGAGCCTTGCAGCACCCCACTAGTCACTGCCTGCCATTCTGAAAATGACTCGTTCACTCCTACTCTTTGCTTCCTGTCTATCAGCCAGTTCTCTATCCACATCAAAACTGAACCCCCAATACCGTGTGCTTTAAGTTTGCATACTAATCTCTTATGTGGGACCTTGTCGAAAGCCTTCTGAAAGTCCAGATATAAAACATCCACTGGTTCTCCCTTATCCACTCTACTAGTTACACCCTCGAAAAATTCTATAAGATTCGTCAGACATGATTTACCTTTCATAAATCCATGCTAACTTTGTCCAATGATTTCACCACTTTCCAAATGTGCTGCTATCCCATCTTTAATAACCGACTCTAGCATTTTCCCCACTACCGATGTTAGACTAACTGGTCTGTAATTCCCCGTTTTCTCTCTCCCTCCCTTTTTAAAAAAGTGGGGTTACATTAGCTACCCTCCAATCCTCAGGAACTACTCCAGAATCTAAAGAGTTTTGAAACATTATCACTAATGCATCCACTATTTCTGGGGCTACTTCCTTAAGTACCCTGGGATGCAGCCTATCTGGCCCTGGGGATTTATCGGCCTTTAATCCAATCAATTTACATAACACCACTTCCCAGCTAACTTGGATTTCACTCAGTTCCTCCATCTCATTTGACCCCCGATCCCCTGCTATTTCCGGCAGATTATTTATGTCTTCCTTAGTGAAGACAGAACCAAAGTAGTTATTCAATTGGTCTGCCATGACCTTGTTCCCCATGGTCAATTCACCAGTTTCTGACTGCAAGGGACCTACATTTGTTTTAACTAACCTTTTTCTCTTCACATATCTATAAAAAAATTTGTAGTCCATTTTTATGTTCCCTGTCAGTTTTCTTTCATAATCTATTTCCCCTTTTCTAATTAAGCACTTTGTCCTCCTCTGTCCTCTGGTAGGCTGCTTTTTCTGGCTAATTTGTATGCTTCATCTTTAGTTTTGATACTATCCCTGATTTCCCTTGTTATCCACAGATGCACTACCTTCCCTGATTTATTCTTTTGCCAAACTGGGATGAACAATTGTTGTAGTTCATCCATGCAGTCTTTAAATGCCTTCCATTGCATATCCACCGTCAACACTTTAAGAATCACTTGCCAGTCTATCTTGGCCAACTCACGTCACATACCCTCAAAGTTACCTTTCTTTAAGTTCTTTAATGGTTAATTCAGAAACCTTGTTTCTGAATTAACACTCTCCATAATATGAAGAACTCAACCATATTATGGTCACTCTTGCCCAAGGGGCCACGCACAACAAGATTGCTAACTAACCCTTCCTCATTACTCAGTACCCAGTCTAGAATAGCCTGCTCTCTCGTTGGTTCTTCTACATGTTGATTTAGAAAACTATCCCGCATACATTCCAAGAAATCCGCTTCCTCAGTACCCCTGCCAATTTGATTCACCCAATCTATATGTAGATTGACGTCACCCATTATAACTGTTTTACCTTTGTTGCACGCATTTCTAATTTCATGTTTGATGCCATCCCCAACTCCACTACTACTGTTAGGTGGCCTGTACACAACTCATACTAGCGTTTTCTGCCCCCTAGTATTTCGCAGCTCTACACATATCGATTCCACATCCTCCAAGCTGATGTCCTTCCTTTCTATTGCGTTAATCTCCTCTCTAACCAGCAATGCTACTCCACCTCCTTTTCCTTTCTGTCCATCCCTCCTGAATATTGAATATCCCTGGATGTTCAGCTTCCAGCCTTGGTCACCCTGGAGGCATGTCTCCGTGATCCCAACTATATCATATTCATTAATAACTATCTGCACATTCAACTCATCCACCTTATTACGAATGCTCCTTGCATTGATACACAAAGCCTTCAGGCTTGATTTTACAACACTCTTACCCATTATACAATTATGTTGAAAAGTGGCCCTTTTTGATTTTTGCCCTGGATTTTTCTGCCTGCCACTTTTAGTTTTCACCTTGCTACCTATTGCTTCTACCCTCATTTTACATCCTTTTGTCTCTCTGCTCATGCTCCCATCCCCCTGCCACATTAGTTTAAATCCTCCCTGACAGCACTAGCAAACACTCCCCCAAGGACATTGGTTCCCTTCAAGCCCAGGTGCAGACCGTCCTGTTTGTACTGGTCCCACCTCCCCTAGAACTGGTTCCAATGCCCGAGAAATTTGAATCCCTCCCCCTTGCACCATTTTTCAAGCCACGTATTCATCTGCAATATCCTCCTATTTCTACGCTGACTAGCACGTGGCACTGGTAGGAGTCCAGAGATTATTACCTTTGAGGTCCTCTTTTTAAATTTATCTCCTAGCTCCCTAAATTCGCCTCGTGGGTCCTCATCCCGTTTTTTACCTATATCGTTGGTGCCAATGTGCACCATGACAGCTGGTTGTTCACCCTCCCCCTCCAGAATGTTTTGTAGCCGTTCAGTGACATCCCTGACCCTTGCACCAGGGAGGCAACATACCATCCTGGAGTCTCGTTTGCGGCCGCAGAAACACCTATCTATCCCCCTTACAATTGAATCCCCTATTACAATAGCCCTTCCACTCTTCTTTCTCCCCTCCTGTGCCGCAGAGCCAGCAATGGTGCCATGAACTTGGCTGCTGCTGCCTTCCCCTGATCAGCCATCTCCCCCAACAGTATCCAAAACGATACATCTGTTTAGGAGGGAGATGACCGCAGGGGACTCCTGCACCACCTGCCTACTGCTACGCTGGCTAATGGCCACCCATTCCCTTTCTGTCCGCTTAACCTGCGGTGTGACCAACTCACTGTACGTGCTATTCACGAATTTCTCAGCATTGTGGATGCTCCAGTATGAATCCAGTCACAGCTCCAATCGTTCAATGAGGTCTGCCAGGAGCTGCAGATGGACACACTTCCTGCAAACGTAGTCACCAGGAACACTGACCATATCCCTGATCTCCCACATGTTAAAGGATGAGCAAACCATGGGGCCGACCTCAAATGACATGGCTTGTCCCCAAATTAAATTAACTCACTCCCACTATAAAGATCTTAATCCTTTAAACTAACCTTTACTAAAAAGCACTGCACCCTTAGCTCACTGAACCCTTAGCTCACCGAACCCTTAGCTCACTGAACCCTTTGCTCACTGTACCTTTAGCTCACTGTACCTTTAGCTCACTGTACCTTTAGCTCACTTTACCTTTAGCTCACTTTACCGTTAGCTCACTTTACCTTTAGCTCACTTTACCTTTAACTCACTTTACCTTTAACTCACTTTACCTTTAGCACACTTCACGCTGCCTCAGCAAGGCACCAACATAATCAAGGACCAGTCTCACCCCAGTCACTCCCCCTTCTCCCCTCTTCAATCAGGCAAGAGATACAGACGTTTGGAAAGCATACCCCTAGATTCAGGGACAGTTTTCTTATCAGCTGTTATCAGGCAACCGAACAACAGTCTCCACATATTAATCATTAATACAGACCAGTTGATCACTGGTCTATTTTCCTCTCCTTTGTCCAATGCTCTTTTTGTTACAGTATATTACTTCTGATACCATGAGTCCTAATCCTATGTAATCTTTTTTTTTTGTGTGGCATCTTAAATATCTTCTGACAATGAGAATCTATGGTATCCATTGATTTCCTCCTTACCGATGATACAATGGTTTCACTATTTTGAACCAATAAAAGATATGTCCAACATGATTTCTCATGGTGTGTTCTCTCTGACCTGACTGATTTTCAAGTGCTTTGTTCCCATGCCACTAAAATAGGTACCTGCTATTTCTTTATAACAGATTGTCCTAATTTGTTTCCCACTCATTGTTTACACAACGGTATTGCATTTGCTACCTTTTGATCCATGGGGACTATTCCGGTATGTAAGGTATTCTGACAGATGAAATACTTCACATGAACTGCCTCTGTTAATATTCTAAGAGCTACGTGAATTGGTCTTGGGAATTTGTTTGCCTTTAATTATTTGCATTTTTTTCTCTTCATGTTCTTTATGGTCATTTTACAATTGGTTATCCACTCACTTTTGCCTTGTAGACCAAGTCAAGTGATGAAAAATGGTCCAATGCTGACTTTCAAAATGCATAACGATGTAAATCAGCAAGTGACACCAACATAGTGATACCATACTGTAATACATCTTCAAAATGTAGAGTCAAGTCAAATTACTTTTATTTATATAGCACATTTAAAAAACAATTCTCGTTGGCCAAAGTGCTTTACATTGGCATAAGAATAGTATAACAAACAACAGTGGTTCATAGATTAAATACAAACATCACTACATACATATAGCCCTCGCTCAGAGGACGTCAAGAAAGGCTTGGAAGTAGAGATGAGTTTTTAGTCTCAACTAAAGGAGTCGATGGAGGGGGCAGTTCTGATGGGAAGAGGGATGCTGTTCCACAGTCTAGGAGCTGCTAATGGTTCCGCTTCAATAGAAAGAAATAAACCATATATTGCCACATTCATGAGAATTGCAACAGATGACCAGCACTAGGAGAGGGAAGTCCCACTAGGAGCCCCATTACCAAACAAAATGTTCACAGAAACAAGGCTAAAATATTAATGAATATATTCGAAAAAAGTATCAAGCTGAAGGATGTACTAGGACTCCACATGATCACTTCACTTCAAATAGTGACAACCATTAATCATACATAAATCCAACAGAGCAATTATCATATCATTTGTTATTTCTTATACAATTGTGCTAGAACAATAGGAGTGCACATAAACAATCTTAATCTTTTGGGATGTACATTTGCCTAAGTATCCATAACCTTCAGTTCATTTTGGTGATTAAACGAGGGGAGACACTTGCCCCTGTTTGTCCCTCCATGAGTATGCTGCTCATTCTAATTATCTTTGCCTGGTGTCTACTGGATTGTAACTGTCTTAAAATAGATTATTCAGCCTTATCCTCTCTTTATCATTGGAGATGCTACCAGCTCCATTTTGACTTTTCATTGGATGTTCAAAGCACCCTCCTTTTTTCAATGCAAGATACATTTAAAAAAACAATTTGCAGCCTAAGACATTAACATCTCTAATTGCAAATGGATTTGCAGGTGCAAGCTGCACCTTTAAAAATTAAAAATATATATTCATGGAATTCTGAGATCTGTCACGTTAGAAATATGGAAATAGGGATTTATCATTGCTCACATTCTAGATGTACAATAGAACAGTAGCTAGAATTTGTTCCTTGTTTCCAGGATCCAATTCCACTATTTTCAAGAGGATATAATACAAATGACTGTCAAGAGGTCTTTTTTTCATAGGGAATAAAGTGTAAGTTGTGATGTTAAATTTTACATCAGTCTTAGTTGTTACAGATATAGATTTCTGAGATTCAGCTTAGGTTGTTGTCATATATACAATGGTGCAATGAAATTTCTAATTTGTATGAAACTTGTATGAAACTCAATACAATGGGTACAACAAAAAATACAATGACGAATGCAAAACATACAGTGGTGCAAAGATTTTAACGCAAACTGAAGTAGTACAAAAGGTTTGAGTTCCATGCTGTATAAAAATATTAGAAAGCACTGGTGACAGGAAGGCTTGACAAATTGAAGAATTGGAACATAAGAGATCTTTGAGTGATTTGATACAGGAATGCAGACACGATAATATTTATGAATATTTTCAGACAAAAATGTTGATAGAAACAATTTGATTTCAATGATCCGAGTTGTCAAAAACAAGGGTTTGGACACGGAACAGGAAAAAAAAATCTCAGACATTAAATTGTGAGATTGCAAAATGCACTAATGTGCATTTGGTTATTAAAAGGAAGACCACAAAAAACACAGGAAGAGACTGCACAAGTGCCTGAAAGAAAATACAGTAAACAGATAAAGGGAACAATCTATCTATCTATCTATCTATCTATCTATCTATCTATCTATCTATCTATCTATCTATCTATCTATCTATCTATCTATCTATCTGTCTGTCTGTCTGTCTGTCTGTCTGTCTGTCTGTCTGTCTGTCTGTCTGTCTGTCTATCTATCTATCTATCTATCTATCTATCTATCTAATTCTATCCAATTCTATCTTCTATCTATCTTCTATCTATTTATACATAACTAAAACACTGATCTTGTTTTGCGTGGTTTTTCTATTTGCGCAAAAACTGTACACGATAGCGCTATGGGCAGAGGGAGGGAGGTTGAGTCGGGTTGCAGGGTGGCCGAGCAGTTTGCGCGGAGTTTGAACAACTCACACACACACGATGCAAACTGGTCCAATCATCAAGTCAATGGGATCTAAATGACAGCTAACAATGAATGACCTGTGGAGGAAGGAACTATAGATGCTGCTTTTTATGGAGGGAGGGAGTGAGTGACTGAGGGTAGGGGAAAAGAGAGGGAGAGGAGGGAGGGGAGGAGGAGAGGGGAAAGATCCTGGGAAGGTGAGGAGGGAGTGTGGGGGGATTGAGGGAAAGGAGGGCATATGGAGGGAGAGGGTGGAAAGTGGGGGAGGTGAGGAGGGAGAGTGGAGGAGGAGGGGGAATAGAGGGAGAGGGCAGTGGGGGGGTCAGAAGGGATAGTGGGGGTTAGCGGGAGGTGAGGAGAGGGGGATAGAGGGATAGGAGGGGGTAGGGAGCGGAGAGGAGTTATGGAAGGTAGGGGAAAGGAGAGGTGAGGGACGGATTGGAGGAGGGGAGGAGGAGAGGGTAAAGAAGAGGGAGGGTGAAGAGGAGGGGGAGGGTGCTGGGGGATGAGGGAAAATGAGCCGTGGCTGCGCAGTTGGGTGCTCTGCGTGGGTGGTGAAATAGTGCGTTGGAGGAACGGGTTGCGTTGGGGCAATGTGTTGCGTTGGGGCAACGGCTGTGGAATATTGCGTTGGGGGGGGCAGACTCAACGGGTCTGCGCTTAGTCTAGTAAAAGAATAAAATGAAAACCAGGTCATACGGTAAAGTTTTGTTGGGCTACATAAAATATTTGCAATTCTGTATTCACAAGGTATTAACTGTTAAATATTTTATCGTCAAATAATGCATTTTATCAAGTGAAACACAAACAAGAAGTCTATCAAAAATTTATAAAATAATAACTGTTGAATAATGAGACACGAGAACAAAGCAAGATTTACAAATAACAGCAATATGCCAAACCAATTCACTTAATACCACATTCTGAAAAAGGTAATGTTTATCTCCGTACCTGTACATAGAAGTGAAATGTTAAAGTAAGAGTGTAAAACAATTACTATTTTATCACAGTACAGATTGCCTGCCATATTGTTAAAGCATGGAAAATATACAAATGCTACAGAAGAATTTATGGATTAATTATATGATTTGACATTAAAGACTATTGCAGGTAATGTTTTGTAAAAAAGGAATAGACTTTGAGGTCCCTGAAGACTCCTAAAAAAAATCTCAGAAATTCTTTAGGATGAAATATTTTCATGAATATTACAACAGCATAAAAAACCTATAAATTCTATTGAATTTCAATACAGTAAAATGTTTTGCCAGATTAATTATTTTGGCATGTATTTGCAGTTTTAAAGTTTACTTGTTATAATGGTATGCTTCCTTTCGTAGGTCGGGGTATTGAGTATTGAGGGGGAGCAGCGAGAGAGGATGTTGCAGATCTCTCGTTGGAGAGAGGAGGAGAACTTCAAAGTAGACATATCTTGAGGAGATTTTGCAGTGAAGCAGACAAAATGTGTAGGAAGGAACTGCTGATGCTGGGTTAAACCACATGTCTATCTTTGGTTTAAACCAGCATCTGCAGTTCCTTCCTACACATGTCTACTTGTCTACTTTCTTCCTAGACATGTGTAGGAAGGAACTGCAGAGGCTGGTTTAAATCGGAGATAGACACCTGTAGAAGTTTAAGAGAGTATTAATCGACATGTGAAATCTCCTCAGTCTTCTAAGTAGAGGCGATGATCGTCTGTCTTTATGATTGCATCAATGTGCTAGGTCCAGCCAGGACAGATCTTCATAGATATCCACACACAGGAATTTGAAAATGTTGATTCTCTCCACCACGATGAAGACGGGTTTGTGGATCCTCAACCTTCCTCTCCTAAAGTAAACAATCAGTTCCTAGTTGAGAGCAAAGTGGTTGTTCTGGCACCCTTTGGTTCTGATTCGCCATCATACTTAATTTGTCCAAAAACGATGATTTCATTGGGGAATTTGAAGATGGAATTGGAACTGATGCCCGGATTAGGGGGTATTAGCTACAGGGGGAGGCCAGACTGACTCTGGAATGCCTGAGATTGTGGGGAGACATGATAGAAGTATATAAAATTCTGAGAGACATAGATAGGGAAGACGGTCAAAACCTTTTTTCCAGGAGGAAAATCAAATACCAGAGGCCACTTAAAGTGAGAGGGCGAAAGCTTAAAGGAGATGGGTGCGCTAAGTATTTTTACACAGAGAGTGGTAACTGTCTGGAATGTGCTTCCTGGGATGATGGTTGAGGTAGAAACGATAGTGGCATTTAAGGGACATTTGGATTAGCATATGGATATGCAGGGACTGGAGGGAGATGGATTATATGTAGGCATATAATGTTGGTTTTGGCATCATGGAAACATAGAAAATAGGTGCAGGAGGAGGCTATTCGGCCCTTAGAGCCAGCACCGCCATTCATTGTGATCATGGCTGATCGTCCCCATCAATAACCCGTGCCTGCCTTCTCCCCATATCCCTTGAATCCACTACCCCCTAGAGCTCTATCTAACTCTCTCTTAAATCCATCCAGGGACTTGGCCTCCACTGCCCTCTATGGCAGGGAATTCTATAAATTCACAACTCTCTGGGTGAAAAAGTTTTTTCTCGCCTCAGTCTTAAATGACCTCCCCTTTATTCTAAGACTGTGGTCCCTGGTTCTGGACTCGCCCACCATTGGGAACATTTTTCCTGCATCTAGCTTGTCCAGTCCTTTTATAATTTTATATGTTCCTATAAGATCCCCCCTCATCCTTCTAAACCAGTGAATACAAGCCTAGTCTTTTCAATCTTTCCTCATATGACAGTCCCGCCATCCCAGGGATCAATCTCGTGAACCTACGCTGCATTGCCTCAATCACAAGGATGTCCTTCCTCAAATTAGGAGATGAAAATTGTACACAATACTCCAGATGTGGTCTCACCAGAGCCCTATACAACTGCAGAAGAACCTCTTTACTCCAATACTGAAATCCTCATGTTATGAAGGCCAACATTCCATTAGCTTTCTTCACTGCCTGCTGTACCTGCACGCCAACTTTCAGTGACCGGCGTACAAGGACGCCCAGGTCTCGCTGCACCTCCCCCTTACCTAACCTAACCCCATTGAGATAATAATCTGCCCCCTTGTTTTTGCCACCAATGTGGATAACCTCACATTTTTCTATATTATACTGCATCTGCCACGTATCTGCCCACTCACTCAAACTGTCCAGGTCATCCTGCAACCTCCTAACATCCTCTTCACAGTAGAGTACAGCAAATAGCCATGTACCCCACCTAGTCAAAATGGGCTGAGGAGGTAGCGGCACTCCATTTGCCACTGCCTGCCATTCTGAAAAGGACCCATTCACTCCTACTGTTTGCTTCTGGTCTGCCAACCAATTTTCTATACATGTCAACACCCTACCCCCAATACCATGTGCTCTAATTTTAGTCACCAGATTAAAACCAGACCAGAATCATGTTCAGCACAGGCGTGTGGGCCAAAAAGCTTGTTTTGTTCTGTACTGTTCTATGTTCTAGAAGGTACTAGTGAGCCCTTACTATCACCTGTAGTAGCAGTCCTAGTAAAGGCACTCTCATGTGGCATTGGGTAAGGAGTTCCAGGATTTGTGAATAACTGATGATTAGAGCCAGGATTTTGCCATGAATGCCATGTGCCTTTTCATGCCTTTTTTGATTATTTCACCAGGGTAATGCCTTTTTCACAATCGAGTGCCTAAATCAGCCTTTTTTTGCCGTTTTGCTAAAAGGTCGTGCTATTTTCTCTAGTTGTACTGTGATTACAATGACTATGTTAACATGTTAATATTAATGTTATTATTAATGTGTTAACATAGTATCACTTACAAGAAAACTTCCACCAACGGGGGGAAACCTGGGCACCACCGTCAGTCGTTCATTCGTTCGTGCCGCTGCCCGCTGGTTCAGTTTTCTCCAAGTTCTATTTAAGAAAGAACTGCAGATGCTGGAAAAATCGAAGGTAGATAAAAAATGCTGGAGAAACTCAACGGGTGAGGCAGCATCTATGGAGAGAAGGAATAGGCGATGTTTCAGGTCAAGACCCTTCTTCAAACTGACGTGGAGGGGGTTGGGAAAAAGAAAGGAAGAGGCGGAGACAGTAGGACTAGAAGGAGAGCTGGGAAGGGGGAGGAGGGAGACAACAAGGGCTATCTAAAATTAGAGAAGTCAATGTTGATACCGCTGGAGTGTAGACTACCCAAGCGAAATACCCAAGCTTGTCTCCTCACTACATTTGCTGGCTCCAGTCGCAAATCTGAGTTTTCCAGTGATCTGTGCAAGGCATTCATTGATGCTGGAAAAGTTATGTTGACAGCAACTTCAACATCATTGTGCAGAAAATTAGAGATGAAGTTGCATGCAACAAAGTATGGATCCCAATAGGCAAGACAATCGATGCTGTGGGGAGATATGTTGCCAATGTGGTCATTGGTACACTGGAGGCAGGTCAACCATCAAAGGAGTATTTGTTGACATCGGAAGTATTGGGGAAGTCAAACAGCCCAACTATTGCTCAGTTGTTTACATCTTCACTTGCTGTACTTTGGCCAGAAGATATAAAACACGAGAATGTACTTCTGTTTGTAACTTAAAGTTTTATTCCCCAAAATGTTGCATTTGACATGCTTAGCTCAAGGACTCCATAGAATTGCCAAGCACAGACATAGCTTGTTTCCAAATGTCGATCGCCTAGTTTCCAATGTCAAGAAAATCTTCCTCAAAGTATCGTCACGTGTGCAGTTGTTCAAGGAAATGGCACCCGAGACTCCACTACCTCCTCAGCCCGTTTTGACTAGGTGGGGTACATGGCTCTTTGCTGGACTCTACTATGCTGCAAACTTTGAAAAGATAAAACAAATGATCAACTGTTTTGAAGAAGAAGAATCTGCTGCAGTCAGGATCGTCAGTGAAATCTTGCAGAAAAAGTCCCTCCACCGCGATCTTGTGTGTATTGCTTCCAAATCTGCAAACTTCCCACAAGCTATCATTTTCCTTGAGAAACATGGCAAAACATTAATGAATAACTTGCAGGTTTTCAACAAAGTAACTGACGACATTCGTAAAGTTCTTGGTGATGTAGGTAAAGACATGCAAGAAAAATGTGTGAGAGTGATTTTAGCTAACAAAGATCTTGAAGAAATACAAAACATAGCTAATGTTCTCAAAGGTAGCTGCAATGCACAATATATCAACATGAATATAGAGTCTGTAGCTTGTTTTGGGTATGCACCAGTGACCTCAGCTGGAGTAGAAAGAAGTTTCTCACAACTGAAGCATATTCTGTATGCCAGACGAAATCAGATAATTTGAAAAAAAGTTAGTAATTATGTGCAACCAGGCAACTTTGGTCATTTAATGTATACCTTTATATTATCATTTTGGACCATATTTTGGTGGTGGAATATTCCTTTTTATGCCTTTTTTTGTCAGTAGATGCCTTTTTCGTGCCTTTTTTGTAATTTTATTATGCCGTTTTGCCTGCCTATTTCAGTTTTTTAGTGCCTAAACATCCTGGCTCTACTGATGATATATTTCCCTTGTTGCCTTCTGCTGCCCTTGTTCTCCTTGGTCACCCTGCATCTACAGACACAGGATAAAGGGTATAACAATTGGGTAAAGTTTGATTAAAGATAGCTCAAAGGCTTCAAATGAGGTAGATACGAGGTCAGGACCACACTCTAGCTGGTGAGAGGATGGTTCAGTTGCCTGATAACAGCTGGGAAGAAAGTGTCCCTGAATTTGGAGCTGTGCGTTTTGAAACTCCTGTACTCTTGCCTTGATGGCAGAGGGAGGAGAGGTAGTGACCAGGGTGAGGCTGGTCCTTGATTATGCTGGTAGCCTTGCTGAGGCATGGTGAAGTGTAGATGGAGTCAATGGAAGCGAGGTTGATTTATGTGATGGTCTGATGTCCACAACTGCAATTTTTTGTGGTCTTGGATGGAGCTGTTCCCAAACCATGCTGTGATGCATCCTGATAAAATGCTTTCTACAGCACATCTGTAAATGTTGGTGAGGATGGGACATGCCAAACTTCCTAAATCTTTGAAGGAAGTTAAGGTGTGCTTTCTTGGCCATAGCTTCAATATAGCTGGTCCAGGACAAGTTGTCGGTGATATTTATTCCTGTGAACTTGAGGCTTTCAACCATATCTATTTCGGCACAATCAATGTGTACCGAGGTGTGTACTGCTTCACTTACTGAAGTCAATTTCCTCTGTCTTGCTGACATTGAGGAAGAATCTATTGTCTTGGCACCAGGTTACGAGGTTCTCTAACTCCTCTTTGTACTTTGTCTCATCATTATTTGATATCTGTCCCACTACAATGGTGTCGTCTGCGAACCTATAAATTTCTCAGACTGAAGAAAGACTGAAACGTCACCCATTCCTTTCCTCCAGAGATGCTGTCTGACCCGCTGAGTTACTCCAGCATTTTATGTATATCTTGGGTGTAAACCAGCATCTGCAGTTCCTTCATACACAACCTATAATTGAGTTGGATTGGTATTTGGCTGCACAGTCATGAGTGCATAAGAAATATAGTAGGGGGTTGAGAACACATCCTTGCAGGGCACCGGTATTAAGGATCATCATAGAGGATGATTTGTCATCCACCCTCACAGATTATAGAGTCATAGTCATAGAGTCATACAGCCTGGAATCAGACCCTTCGGCCCAACTTGCCCATACCGACCAACATGTCCCATCTACACTAGTCCCACCTGCCTGCATTTGGCCCATTAACCTCTATTGTTGTTCATTCCATGTACATGTCTAATTGTTTCTTAAACGTTGCGATAGTGGTCTGTTGGTCAGGTAGTCAAGGATCCAGTTGCAGAGGGGAATGCTGACTACAAGTTCCATGAGTTTGCAGATGAGCTTTGTTGGGATAATGGTCTTGAAAGCAGAGCTTAAGACAATGAATAGGAGTTTGGTGTGGTGTCCATGTGTTCCAGGGATGAGTGCGGGGACAGGGAGATGGAATCAGCTGTGGTCATGTTTTAGAGGTAGGCAAACTGTAGTGGATTAATATTCTTATTATTGCATGCATGCAAACTTTTTGGTTGAGGCCACAGAGTCATTTACAGCAAGAAAACCGGCCCTGTGATCCTAATTGTCCATGTTAAACCAGGTGCCTACCTGAGCCAGGCAATTTTCCTATGTTTGGCCCATATTCCTCTCAACTTTTCCAATCACTGCACCAGTCCGAATTTCTTAAAACATTGTAATTTTGGCTGCCTCCGCCACTTCCTGTGGCAGCTTATTCCATATGCTCACCACACACCCAGATCCACTTTGAATCTTTTCCTTATCAGCATAAACTTTAGCCCTCTAATGTTTGACTCATTTACCCTGAGAATAAGATGGTGACAATCCACCTTTTCTATGCTCCTCATTGTTTTATAAACATTCAAAGTGATTCAAAAGTCCAAGAGACTAAAGTCAAGAATGTTTAATTGTCAAGTGCAGCATGACTGCAAAGTCATACCTGCTGTACCTTACGGGCATATTAGCGCAACAGCACAAAAAAATATATGTACACTAATGCAATAAATTGTCAGTTCAAGTAGGCAACCAATAATAGTGCAAGCCAAAATATACAGTACAACCTTACACAATTTCCATTGTAGCTAAGTGTTCAGGTTGAGTTCCAGTCATGATGCAGGGCTTCAACCAAAAGTGTCTTTACCCCAAAGAAACAGTTTGGCTGACTGAGTCCCTCCAGCAGTTTGTTTGTGCTTAAGGCAAAGGGAAGATTTAACATAGAGTCATATAGTGTGGCCCTGCGTGCGACTGCAGACATCCAGACCAGACCGTCCCACACATTGTGAATGACTGCTCACTGAGGCTTTTCCCTGGTGACATAAAGCCATCTACCCAGTAACTGAGGCTGTTCTGGCCTGGATGTCTACTCTTGATCTACAACTTTAGGCTGTGCAGGCCATACGCAGTAAGAAGATGGCCCAACGTGCCCACACCGACCAACATGATCATGATTTAGAAACATCAAAAATAGGTGCAGGAGGAGGCCATTTGGCCCTTCGAGCCAGCACTGCCATTCAATATGATCATGGCTGATCATTCGCTATCAATAACCCGTGCCTGCCTTCTCCCCACATCCCTTGACTCCACTAGCCCCGAGAGCTCTATCTAACTCTCTCTTAAATCCATCCAGTGATTTGGCCTCCACTGCCCTCTGTGGCAGGGAATTCCATAAATTCACAACTCTCTGGATGAAAAAGTTTTTTCTCACCTCAGTCTTAAATGACCTCCCCTTTATTCTAAGACTGTGGTCCCTGGTTGTGGACTCGCCCAACATTGGGAACATTTTTCGTGCATCTAGCGTGCCAGTCATTTTATAATTTTATATGTTCCTGTAAGATCCTCCCTCATCCTTCTAAACTCCAGTGAATACAAGCCTAGTCTTTTCAATCTTTCCTCATATGACAGTCCCGCCATCCCAGGGATCAATCTCGTGAACCTACGCTGCACTGCCTCAATCACAAGGATGTCCTTCCTCAAATTAGGAGACCAAAACTGTACACAATACTCCATATGTCATCTCACCAGAGCCCTACACAACTGCAGAACCTCTTTACTCCTGTACTGAAATCCTCTTGTTATGAAGGCCAACATTCCATTAGCTTTCTTCACTGCCTGCTGTACCTGCACGCCAACTTTCAGTGGCTGGTGTACAAGGACACCCAGGTCTCGCTGTACCACCCCCTTACCTAACCTAACCCCATTGAGATAATAATCTGCCCCCTTGTTTTTGCCACCAAAGTGGATAACCTCACATTTATCTATATTATACTGCATCTGCCACGCATCTGCCCACTCACTCAATCTGTCCAGGTCCCCCTGCAACATCCTAACATCCTCTTCACAGTTCACACTGCCACCCAGCTTTGTGTCATCCGCAATCCTGCTAGTGTTGCTCCTAATTCCCTCTTCCAAATCATTAATATATATGGTAAACAGTTGCGGCCCCAACACCGAGCCTTGCGGCACTCCACTTGCCACTGCCTGCAATTCTGAAAAGGACCCGTTCACTCCTACTCTTTGCTTCCGGTCTGCCAGCCAATTTTTTATCCATGTCAACACCCTACCCCAATACCATGTGCTCTAATTTTAGTCACCAGTCTCCCATGCGGGACCTTATCAAAGGCTTTCTGAAAGTCTAGATACACTACATCCACTGGCACCCCTTCATCCATTTTACTTGTCACATCCTCAAAAAATTCCAGAAGATTAGTCAAGCATTTCCCTTTCATAAATCCATGTTGACTTGGACTAATCCTTTTACTGCTATCCAAATGCTCCATTATTACCTCTTTAATAATTGACTCCAGCATCTTTCCCACCACCGAAGTCAGGCTAACTGGTCTGTAATTCCCCGTTTTCTCTCTCACTCCTTTCTTGAAAAGTGGGATAACATTAGTTATCCTCCAATCCACAGGAACTGATCCTGAATCTATTGATCATTGGAAAATGATCACCAATGCGTCCACTATTTCTAGAGCCACCTCCCTGAGGACCCTGGGATGCAGACCATCAGGCCCAGGGGATTTATCATCCTTCAGTCCCATTAGCCTACCCAATACTATTGTTTTCTTTTAGTTTTATTCTATTCCTAACTTCTCTTGTCAGCTACGGCTGCCTCCTACTCCCCTTAGAATCTTTCTTCCTTTTTGGAATGAAATGATCCTGCGTCTTCCGGATTATGACCAGAAATTCCTGTCATTGCTGTTCCACCGTCATTCCTGCTAGGATCCCTTTCCAGTCTACTTTGGCCAGCTCCCCTCTCATGCCTTCATAGTCCCCTTTGTTCAACTGCATCACTGCCACTTCCGATTTAACGTTCTCCTTCTCAAATTGCAGATTAAAACTAATCATATTATGATCACTACCTCCAAGCGGTTCCTTTACCTCGAGTTCTTTTTATCATATCTGGTTAATTGGACAACACTAAATCCAGAATTGCCTTTTCTCCTGGTCGGCTCCATAACAATCTGCTCTAAGAAGATTTTTGTACACCTCTATAAGATCACTCCTCTTCCTCCTGCACTCCTAAACTGCTCAGCATCTCCCTATAGCTCAGGACCTCAAGTCCTGACAACATCCTTGTAAATCTTCTCTGCACCCTTTCCAGTTTAACAACATCTTTCCTATAACACGGTTCTCAAAATGGAATACAATACTCTAAATGTGGCCTCACCAACATTTTATATAACTGCAGCATGACTTCCCAACTTCTATACTCAATATACTGACTGATCAAGGCCAATATGCCAAAAGGGGCTGTCCCACTTGGGCGACCTAATTGGCGAGTTTAGAGGAGTTTGAAAAAAATGACATGTTGAAGACCTCCTTCGCCCTCCTTTGACTATGTTGAAGACCAGCTTCGACTAGCTACGACTAAATGGGAAAATTGGACATCGTATAATGGAGAGTGAAGACGACCTCCTTCGATATCCTTCGACCTCCCTTCGACTATGATGAAGACTATCTACTACTACCTTCGACTACCTTCGACTACCCTCGATTACCTACGACTAACATGCCGACCTGCTACGACCTACTACCACTAAACCTATGAGTAAAAAAAGTATCGATTTTTTCCATGGCAACCTTTTTTTACTCTCGGGCATTTTTTAACATATTGAAAAAAAAAACCGCAACCTAGCTTTGGCCTCACGTACGCAGAGACCACTCTCGAGCATGAAGGAGAATTACGAAGACCTCCTACGACCTCGTGTCGACCATGCTGCGAGTATGAGCCGAGGGCAAACTCGCCAGAACTCGCGGATTAGGTCGCCCAAGTGGGACAGGCCCTTAAACATTTTTTAGCACTCCATCTACCTGTGACACCACTTTCAATTAATATGTTGCCAAATCATGAAAGGTTTTGATAGGGTTAAGGAAGTTTCTAGTGGTACAAGGGTAAGTAACCAATCGATACAGACTTGAGATTATTACCAAAAGAAGCAAAGCCAAAGTGAGGGAAAAGATGCAGTGTGATTTTACTATGCAAAATGTTTTTGCTGAAAGGTTGTAGTAAAATTCAAACTGTTTATCTTTCTATTATCAATGCCTTTATATGTACTGCATTTTCTGTTTATATTTCAGCTTTCGAATATCTGCAGTCCTTCTTTTTGGTTTGCAGAAGGAATGGTAGAAGCAGGAAAACGGGTAAATGCTGAAAATTAAGCTTACATTGAAGACTGGAGTAGAACAAGGAATTGAGATTGACTGGCGACATTTCTCAATAGGTAAGCATGGGCAAGATTTCATCTCTCTTGGCTGTATCATCTCTGACTATATGAAAGCATATCCAAGCAAAACTAATTTATAATAACCTGCGTATTTGTGCATCTATTTATAACATAATTAAAACAAAAACTTAACTGCAAATTTCAATCATAATGCAGCATTTAACTTTCATTGTTTTATCAATTTAACATGTTGCTGCGGATTATTGATTTACAGAATATAACTGCCATGGGCCATGCATTCAGCTCAACAAAGTTGAATTTAGGTCAGAAACATAGCAGCAGTTTGATTTAGGATAAAGTTTAGCATAAGTTGTATCAGAACAGGAGAGATGATACTGTTTCTGTTTCAGTTTAGTTTAGAGACACTGTGCGGTAACAGGCCCTTCAGCCCACCGAGTCCGCACCAACCAGTGTTATGCGCATATTAACACTATCCGACATAAACTAGGGACAATTTACATTTATACCAAGCCAATTAACCTACAAACCTGTACATCTTTGGAGTGTGGGAGAAAACCGAAAACCAAGAACTCTGATCTTGTTATCTTCTGGTTCGCGTGGTTTTATTATTTGTGCAAAAACGGTACAGGATAATGCTAAATATTTTCGCCACCTTAATCACCATTCTCCTGTGCTGCAGGTGCAACAAGTTTTGTTCCGATTGATGACATATTTTAAAAGTTATTAAGGTTTAACAATTTCTTAAAAACCACGCATGCGCATATTGGTCTCCTCTCCTATCAGTCACCACCATGGCTGGGACGGCAATACCCTTACCCGCATCATCGCTGCACTGATTGGCCGCATCCGTTGTCAGTCACAGTCATAGCCACAGCCCCCGGAGGACGCGGCACCCGGGGCAAAGTAGGCCACAGCAAGGTCTGGGGGCACTGCTTAGAGGGAAAGGAGCTGGCCTCGGCCTCTTACTCCCCCTCCCCACTCTACGACAGTGTATTGGAGAGAGCACCAGTCCTCCTGCTGTTTATTGCCATCATGTCTGTGTCTCCATTTCAATTCTGCAGCTGAGGGAATAATCTCAATGGTAAGGATCTCTCTGGGAGTGTAAGGCTGGGGGAAGGTCATTGAATCATTGCCTCCTGCAGCCTGCCCAGTTTTTTCAAGCTTTCACAGTAACCTGTCCCTGCAGCACCATCGTTCCACACCAGAACCCACCTCTGGGTGTAGTGGAAGGGAGGGAGCACACAAGCAAAGGGAGCCGGGGCACAGGGCCTGTACACAGCCTTGTCTACTGGGGAGAAAGATAAGGAGAGAGAGACAAGGAAAGAGAGAGAGAGAGAGAGTGACACACACACACACACACACACACACACACAGCGATAGAGAGAGAAACAGAGAGAGTGAGAGACAGAGAGAGAGACAGACAAAGAGAGAGAGAAGAGAGAGATAGAGATAAAGAGAGAGAGACAGAGAGAGATAGAGAGAGACAGAGAGAGCCAGAGGGAGGTGCAGAGGGGGGGGGGATGCTGGGGATGAGGGAGAATAGAGGAGGATAGGGGTGGGAAGAGGGATGACAAAGTAATGGAGGAGGGGAGGGGAGGAGGGAGGGAGGAGGGGACGGAGGTGGTGAGGGGAGGAAGCAGAGGGGGGTTGGTGGAGGGTAGGGGGAGGGAGGATAATGGAGGAGGGGAATAGGGTACTGAAGATGAAGAGTGAGATGCATTCACATTGATCTTATATTTTACAAGTTATTGCCATTTTAAACTTTAAAAATGTCAGCCACCAAAGATCAAATTGAACGAGATCTTCCCAACTGTCTCTCCTCTTTGTGATAAATGTCACTTTCAAAAAGCCACCCTCTCATACTTTTGTATCCTGTATAAAAATACAAAACTTCTGGACGGAAATATTCAATATTATTTCTAAAACACTTAAAACTCAATTGGAGCCAGATCCAAAACTTATAATATTAGGAATGTCAGAGGGCTGCCCTAATCTAACGATATTTCAAAGACTCTTCCTTGACTATGGTTTAGTAACTGCAAAAAAACTTATACTTAAATCCTGTAAAAAGATAACAGTCCCCACAGTGAAGACGTGGATCGCAGAAATGACCGAGACATTACATCTAGAAAAAAATAAGGCTTGTCTTGACTGACAAACCAGGTCAATTTTCAAAAATATGGTCTCCCTTTATTGAATTTCTTCAACAACATAATGGTTGAACACAAACTCAAAACTGATGCTAGGGTTGGGTGAGCAGGTGTATGGAAGGGTAGAGGGATATATCTCCACTTCTTTCACACCTTCGTTAGTTCCGGGCTTTTTTCTTTTTTTTCTTCTTGTTTTTCTTGTAACTTTTTCCTTTCTTTTTCTTTTCTTCTTTCTTTTTTTCCGATCTAGTTATTAGTTCATTAAATGTTAAAACTGAAGCAATATGAAAATTGTATAACTGTTATGTCGATCATTTTCTTTTTGCACAATTGCTTCTAACAAAAATAAAATTATTTAAAATAGATAAATAAATAAAAATGTCAGCCACTCCTGTGCAATTGGGGACTATGGGTGAGTGGTGTAGTATGGATTTGAGGGAACGGGTTGCGTTGGTGGAACGGGTGAGTGGTAGAATTTTGCTTTGGGGAACGGGTTGCGTTGGGGGACCAGGCCTCCTATGTGACAGGGACCCAACGGGTCCCACTTAGTCTAGTTCCTAATAAACCCCCGTCTTCCCACATTTCTTGTTACAGCATAAGTATCTTTGGAGCATTTATCCCAAATGTATGTATATCTTATTCCACAGAATCCTCTCAAATAACTTCCCTACCACGCATGTTAGGCTAACTGTCTATAGTTCCAGATTATTTTTTGCAGCCCTTCTTAAATGAAAGCATAGTTTTGATCACCTTCAGTCTACCATAGTCCACCCATGTTCAACAATGAGTCATATATTTCATGTGTTGATTTTGATTAATTAAGCTCTCACATGATTTCAGCTGAAAACTATTACAATCGCTGGGAAATGAAACACTTGTGAACCAGTCTGGTTATCTGATAACTCTATGTCCACGTCTGCAGAGGAGACCTTGGAGTATATATAAAGGGAATTCAGGCTTCTCTGCAAAGCCATCTAAAATGGCAGGATTTATATTAGCTTGTGAAACATTTGCCATTGTGCTTCTCACTTCACAACTGACAAATCGTCTGACTGCACATGGACAGGAGAGAGTGGGAGGACATAATAAATACCCAACACTTTGGGATGATGTTCCTGATTCACTGGGTGAATTTGATACCATCCATAACAAGACTGTTATCAATCCTTGGAATTACCTCGAACGAATGGGAATGTATAAAACATTACTGAGTGTCACGGCTAAGTACATGAGCAATTTTGGACCCAGCAACACTGGAAATGTGTTATGGGGGCTGCCACTGCAACATGGCTGGCAGTTTAATACAGGTATGAGATTAATTGCAAGTAGTCTTGTGCCAAATTCCTGTTCATTAAGGTAATGTTAATGACTGGTGCATTAATGAATGTTATTTAAAGAATATAGTTTTATATTCAAAATATTGATATATCGTGGATAAGAGGGGGTTGTGCGTATAGTTTACGGTTTTATAGAACATGGAAGAGTACAGCACAGGAACAGGCTATATGGCCCCCAATGTGCCAAAATGATGCCATGTTAAATGACCCCCTTCTGCCTGCCCCTTGTGAGGAATTGCCCCACTATTCCCTGTATATCCATGTGCCTATCTATGTATCCAAAGCGCCACTATTGTATCTGGCTCCATCACCATCTCTGGCAGCACTTTCCAGGCTCTTACCACTCCCTGTGTAAAACACTTGGCCACATTTTGGATTTATCTTTTGAATTTAGAGATACAGCATGGAAACAGGCCCTTCAGCGCACCAGGTCTATGCTCACCATCGATCACCCGTTCACACTGGCTCTATATTATTGCACTTTCACATCCACTCCCTACACACTAAAGATCATTTACAGAGGCCAAATACAAACCTGCATGTCTTTGGGATGTGGGAGGAAATCCACATGATTACAGGAAGAACGTGCAAACTCCACACAGTAGCACCCGACGATGGGGGGTCAAACCCAGGTCTCTGGTGCTGTGAGGTAACAGCTCTACCAGCTGTGCCCCTGTGCTGCCTCTTCTCCTTTAAACTTTCCCCCTCTTATCTTAAAGATGCATTCTATGATTTGAAATTTGAAAAAAGGTTCTGACCTTATCTATGTCTCCTATAATTTTGTAAAATTTTATCAGCTCCCATCTCAATACTAGTTTGTCCAAACTCTCCTTATAGTTAATACCTTCTAGGCAACATTTTGATAAATCCTTTCTGCAAACCCTCCACAACCTTCATATTATGGAATGGCCATGGCTGCACACACTAATTCTAAACAATTATTTTAAAGTTGCAACATGACTTTCTAACTCTTGTGCTCAATGCCCTGACCTTTGAAGGCAAACATAGAAGTTACCTTCTTTACCATATTCATGTGTTGCTGCTGACAGGGTGCTATGGATTTGGACCTTAAAATCCCTCTGTAAAGCTGCTAAGGGATTTGCCATTAACGATCTATATTTCCCTTACATTCGATCTCCCAAAGTGCAGCACCTCACACCTACTCAGTTTAACATTGTCTGCCATTTCTCAGCTCATATCTGTAACTGATTTAGATCCTACTGGAGATATTATCGCTATATCATCTAGGGTATAGTAATGCTCCTGTTTTTTGCAGGACAATTATATGCCGTGATTAATGCCAATAGCTGACAAAAAGGAAACCAGCTACCACAAACAACATTGCTGCATCATTCATCACATTTTGGATAGAATAATATAAAAAAATTATCCTGGTCAGTAATCCATGGGAAAGCTCTATCTGATAGAAAATTCAACCAAACATATTTACAATTGCAATTGCAACTGATTCCACACTAGCATTCCTGAGTTATTTAATATTTGTCCCCGAGGCGGTGATTGGAGAATGGAAAGTCAAAAAAAATCAAATAATATATTTTCATTCTGCCTCTTAATACCACTGGATTGTTCTATTATAATCTAGAACATAACGGTTTCCAATCCTGTAAGTAGGGTCAGAATTTCAGCAGCTGCTCCCAGGCACCACCATTCCATCAGGAGTTCATAAGTTCATATGTTCTAGGAGCAGAATTAGGCCATTCTGCCCATCAGGTCATTCAATCATGGCCGATCTATCTTTCCCTTTCAAACCCATTCTTCTACCTTCTCCCCATAATGCCCGACTCCCGTAATAATCCATCAGGAGGTACATTTCACAGGGACTTTATTAAGATGTGATACCACATCGATCCCACCACCTCATTTTCCCTTTCTGGCTAATCACAAAATGAGCACAAATCTTGGAAAACATCTGCCTGAAAATGATTTCACAAAGGAACTGTTCATGTAAGTCATGTTTTGTTTCTTCCACTGTTTACACATATTTGTATGCAATTGTTGTCAACAGTAATAAGTAACTACATAGAAATTCTATCAGATTGTTTTACCTCTTTAGTCTGTTGGTAGGACCTGCTCCTTCAGCAGTGATAAATTATTTTAGCACAAACTGGCTATTCAGCAGTTTTGTCATATTGGTCCATATGGTCATAACGTCACCATATTACACCATATTAGTTAATGCACAAATAGTTTGTATGAACTGGTGTTCTTTTTTACTTAACAAAGATTAATTTTATTTTTAAATAGTAATTCAAACAAAATTGAACCATGTAGGAGTTTTGCACTTTCTCTAACTATGTAAAACAACAGATTGCCAAATACTTTTAATCTGCTTCAGGAAAATATAACACCATACCCTGAAGCGTACATTTTTACCAAACTGTCAGTCAACTCTAGAACATCTATAGAAAGAGAGCAACAACATTATACAGCAGGCAAGATAATAATTTCTAATCATAAAACATAACATGTTTATGAGATACCAATAGACACTTTTGTTAGATTATATTGTGCCAAAAAGTAGACTTTATCTTGGCACTCATTCAGGACCTTTTGCAAACGGCTCAAAGATAAGGAAGCCACTCTGTTATTTAAAACCAAGTTTCAAAAATTGTGAATGCTTTACTGTTTGCATTTTCATGAAACATATAAAATATTTGTATGATTGTTCCTTCATTTTAAAGATAATGGTTAGAAATACACTTGTTTTAATGACACCATTGAATGTTCATCTTGTTAGGTAGATTAGCTGATCCATCCAAGGTATCATCCTGTGGCCAACAAGCTGGTGACCCACTGTGCATCTCTACAAGAAGTTGGTGGTCTTGTAAGTAATATATAAGTGTTGATTGCAGATGTACAGTATGTGGAAGAATTGATTACTCAGTGATGCTAAGACAGTTCTTAGATAATTTCATGAGCAACTGCATTGCTAGAATTAGTTAAGAGTTTGGTGTGTGCATATATGTTTCTACGACTCTTAAGCAATTTGTTACTTTTAAATTGCTCACAGAAGTTGAATGGTTCTATATTTGTTGGATAAACACCCAACAGTTTGGATATAAAGATGTGCTAACGTGGAGTGTTGAATTGTCAGTGTAGAGGTGGAAATTGATATTGCATTTCCTTTTCCTGAAGAGCAGCATGTATTGTGACTTGATTAAACTAAATTCACATTACAGCCATTAATCCAGATATTGAACTCAGACATAATGATACACAACCAGCTAAGTAAAACCTGTCAAATATTCCCCATCAATATCTGGGGATTTGAGCTGAAAGTGGAAGGGATGCACAAGATCATACTTTCAGGCAATGCCTAGAATCATGCGTCACTATCCATAACTCTAACCACTAATAGAAACAACCCACCTGACAGCGTGGAAGGAATGGACCACTAGTCCTCATGGAACTAGTCAGTCGGTCGGTGGGGCGCTGCGAGACGGCTGCCCTGCCAGCAGCATGTTCGTTATTTCTACTTTTTTTGTTTTTTTTAGTGTGTCCAAATATTTGTTTTAGTGTCTCTCGTTGTGTCTTGTGTGGGGGGGTAAGGGGGGGAACCGCTTTTGGTTGCCTCCTCCACGGGAGGCGACTTTTTCCATGTCGCCTCCCTCGCGGCCTAACACAATGGATTGGAGCTGTCTTTCCCGGAGTCCGGCTCGGAGTTTCAGCAGCGGGCGCAGCGTGGACTTTTCATTGCGGAGCGAGCGAGCCCCTGCCGGAGGCTGCCAGAAGGGAGTGCTCCGATCGCTGGCCAGCGGACTGTTACATCCTGAAGCAGCTGTCTGTGGAGCTTCTAGCCGAGGACGCGGTGTCCGGAGCCTGGGATCCCAGAGAAGAGCTCCGACTGCCGGCCCGCGGCTTATAACATCCTGAAGCCGCGGTCTGCGGAGCTTATAGCCACGGGCACGGCGTGGACTTACCATCTGTAGCCTGGGTTCCCTCGCCGGGGACAACCAGAGAAGAGCTCCGACCTCCGGCCTGTGGCCTACAACATCCTGAAACCGCGGTCTCTGGTAATAAAGCGCCGATTCAGGACTTCCAAGCCGCAGAGTGTGTTCGACCGTCCCGACAAGAGGGCCTGTATATCCGGCCACCGTAGCGGTGACTGCGGAGGGTTTTATGGTTCCGACCACGGGTGAACAATGGAGGAGGGCTGACTGAACTTTGTGCCTGATGATTGTGTTAAATCTGATTGTGTATTGTGTGTTCTTTTTTAATGTGGAGATTGACAGATTCTTGATTAATACGGGTGTCAAGGGTTATGGTGAGAAGGCAGGAGAATGGGGTTGAGGGAAAGATAGACCAGCCCTGATTAAATGGCAGAGTAGACTTGATGGGCCGAATGGCCTAATTCTGCTCCTATCACTTATGAACATCAGAATTAAACTTAATTAGCCATCGCTTGGCTCACTTGCCCAGCTGATCTAGATCCTGCTGTAATTCTTGATATCTATCTTCATTGTCTACAATACCACCATTTTCTGTGTCATCTGCAAACTTACTGATCATTTCTTGTATATTCTCACTAAATCATTGTTGTAGATGGCAAACAGTAATGGACCCAGCACAATCCCTGAAGCACACCACTAGTCACAGGCCACAAAAAAAACAAAACAATTTCCACCACCACCCTCTTACTGTGTAGGTAATTCTATATCCAGTTACCAAGCTCTCCCTGGATCCCATGCAATCAAACTTTCTCAGGAACAATATTTTGAAAATGCTGAAATAAAACACTTTAACCAATCAGAATTTATTTTTGTTTGATTTAATATACAACAGCGTACTAACAGCACATCGATCTGCTAAAAGATGTGGGATTTACATAGCTCATTAAAACTCATTACATAGCTCATTCATGCAGTTTGTTAAGCAATGCACTTAATAGACAATAGACAATAGGTGCAGGAGTAGGCCGTTCGGTTAATGGTCAGCACACATTACCCCATGCACAGGTATTATGAGTCGTTAAATTTTGCTGCCTGTTGTACCTGCATGCTTACTTTCATTGACTGATGAACAAGGACCCCTAGATCCCGTTGTACTTCCCCTTTTCCCAACTTGACACAATTTAGATAATAATCTGCCTTCCTGTTTTTGCTACCAAAGTGGATAACCTCACATTTATCCACATTAAACTGCATCTGCCATGCATCTGCCCACTCACTCAACCTGTCCAAGTCACCCTGCATTCTCATAGCATCCACAGTTCACTCTGCCACCCAACTTTGTGTCATCTGCAAATTTGTTAATGTTACTTTGAATCCCTTATTCTAAATCATTGATGTATATTGTAAATAGCTACGGTCCCAGCACCGAGCCTGGCGGTACCCCACTAGTCCCTGCTTTTATCCACTCTACCCCCAATACCATGTGCCCTAATTTTGCCCACTAATCTCCTATGTGGGACCTTATCAAATGCTTTCTGGAAGTCCAGGTACACTATATCCACTAGCTCTCCCTTGTCCATTTTCCTAGTTACATCCTCAAAAAATTCCAGAAGTTTAGTCAAGCATGATTTCCCCTTCGTAAATCCATGCTGACTCGGACCGATCCTGTTACTGTTATCCAAATGTGCCGCTATTTCCTCTTTTATGGTTGACTCCAGCATCTTCCCCACCACCGATGTCGGTGGTGGGGAAGATAACTTGTCTATAATTCCCTGTTTTTTTTCTCCCGTCTTTCTTAAGAAGTGGGATAACATTAGCTACCCTCCAATCCACAGAATCCTGAATCTATAGGACATTGGAAAATTATCACCAATGCATCCACGATTTCTAGAGCCACTTCCTTAAGTACCCTGGGATGCAGACCGTCAGGCACTGGGGATTTATCAGCCTTCAGTCCCATCAGTCTACCCAACACCATTTCCTGCCTAATGTGGATTTCCTTCAGTACTCCTGATTCTCCGGCCACTAGTACATTAGGAAGATTGTTTGTGTCCTCCTTAGTGAAGATGGATCCAAAGTATTTGTTCAACTCATCCGCCATTTCCTTGTTCCCCATAATAAATTCACCTTTTTCAGTCTTCAAGGGTCCAACTTTGGTCTTAACTATTTTTTTCCTCTTCACATACCCAAAGAAGCTTTTACTATCCTCCTTTGGTTAGCTTACCTTCGTACCTCATCTTTTTTTCCCCATATTGCCTTTTTAGTTATCTTCTGTTGCTCTTTAAACATTTCCTCTTGCTTCCTGCTTATCTTTGCTATGTTGTACTTCTCATTTATTTTTATACTGTCCCTGATGTCCCTTGTTAGCCACGGTTGCCCCTTACTCCCCTTGGAATCTCTCTTCCACTTTGGAATTAACTGATCCTGCACCGTCTGTATTATTCCCAGAAATACCTGCCATTGTTGTTCCACTGTCATCCCTGCTAGGGTATCTTTCAAGTAAACTTTGGCCAGTTCTCCCTCATGGCTCCATAGTCCCCTTTATTCACTGTAACACTGACACCTCCAATTTACCCTTCTCCCTCTCAAATTATAGATTAAAACACCATATTATGGTCACGGTCCCAGCACCGAGCCTTGCGGTACCCCACTAGTCACTGCCTGCCATTCTGAAAGGGACCCGTTAATCCCTACTCATTGTTTCCTGTCTGCCAACCACTTTTCTATCCATGTCAGTACCCTACCCCAAAACTGTAATACTGACACTTCGTATTTTCCCCTTTTCCTCTTAAATTGTAGATTAAAACTTATCATGTTATGGTCACTACCTCCTAATGGCTCCTTAACCTCATGTTCCTTTATCAAATCCGGTTCATTACACAACACAAAATCCACAATTGCCTTTTCCCTAGTAGGCTCCAATACAAGCTGCTCTAAGAATCCATCATGGAGGCACTCCACAAACTCCCTTTCTTAGGGTCCTGTACCAACCTGATTTTCCCAGTCAATGTTCCCAATGTTGGGCGAGTCCAAAACCAAGGGCCACAGTCTTAGAATAAAGGGGAAACCATTTAAGACTGAGGTGAGAAAAAACGTTTTCACCTAGAGTTGTGAATTTGTGGAATCCCCTTTCACAGAGGGCCGTGGAGGCCAAGTCACTGGATGGATTTAAGAGAGAGTTAGATAGAGTCCTAGGGGCTAGTGGAATCAATGGATATGGGGAGAAGGCAGGCACAGGTTATTGATTGGGGATGATCAGCCATGATCACAATGAATGGCGGTGCTGGCTCAAAGGGCAAAATGGCCTCCTCCTGCACCTATTTTCTAAGTTTCTATGTCACATGCATGTTGAAATCTCCCATAACAACCGTAGCATTACCTTCATGACATGCCAATTTTAACTCCTGATTCAACTTGTTTGGGGGCCTGTAGATAAGTCCCATTAGGGTCATTTTACCCATTAAGCATGCTAATGAAGCAGTTCTTCTCTGTAGCTAAATGCTAGAGCTAATCATTGGTAATTACTTATACACAAGGGCCAAGTACGGTCCATCTCCAACAGTAGGAGTCAACTATCCAAATTGACATGTAACTCCATTCCACCTGCCAACTTTCCACCTTTGGCATCTTGGCATCATGGATCAGAAATGTAACTGAAATGGATAACTCACATATACACATTGGCTTCAAGAGAGGTTGAAATGTTCTATATTTCATATTCAATCCCATTACCACCTACATACAGTCCTGCATTATATACTACTGAAAATGACAAGACAGACAGGATAGTGAAGAAGGCATTTGGCACAATTGTGTTAATCAGTCAGAGCACTGACTGATTAAGTCGCGTTCGGAAACTGATCGGATTAAATTTGAACTTGAGTTGATTGTTTTTTACTGCAATATTTAATGACTCATAATACCTGTGCATGGGGTAACGTGTGCTGACCATTAACCTGAATATTTTTCAAGCTTAAGGGACCACAATGTGGTTTATATAATTTGATATGTATTTTTGCATTAGGTATGAATTACTACTTGGCTACAGTACCCTTTTTGGGAGCAATTGAAGCAGGCTTCTTTGAGGATTGGCCATTTGAAATAAAGGTCTTGCAACCTGAAGAATACATGGATAATTTTTGTTACACTGCAGCTGACTGCCATGTACTGAACCCTGCGATGATGGAGACATGGACAACTTTCTTTCAAGTATGCCAATTTACAAATTATTTGAATATTGCACATATTCATATACCTATACTGATATCCATAAGAAGCAGGAAAAGGTGGACATATGATGAGCTTACATACTGTTCAGAAAGAAGATGGCTTGTAGGTTGTATTTCATTGTGTGTGTGTCTTGATGTGAAATGAGTGCCAAGTGAGAAGCATTCTTCCCTTTTCCAACTCCAGTTACAGGTTGGATTGGTTGTTCATATGAATCCAGGGAACACCCCTTAGGTTATAAAGATCACCATGCAGGTCAGAAGTCTCATAGATCCTTGCTCACTGTTGCACCAGTTAGGATACAAAGGCTTTCTATTCCAGTATACCTACTTTGGGTTCACGGTAGGAAGTTTAAGGTAATGGTAGTTAGTCATGCTTAGTGTGTATAGGGAGAAAGGAGCTTGGTTTTAAGTACTCCTGTCTCCTTACATCAAACTCCAAACCCTGAGACATAAGATTAACTTGCAACTGCCCTGCGAAGTGGCCTAATAAGCCAATTCACTCACGGCTCTGTAAACAACAGTTTAATTCTGCAAAAATTACACTATAAAACCTGGTATTCAATAATTAATTTATGTATTTGACAGTTACTGAAAATAACAAACGAATATTCCCAAATGGAGATATTACCTACTATGTCATCGGAAGAGGATAATATTTGGCATCATCTGTGGATGGCACATGTTGCATCGATTGAAGCTGCACTTCCAAAATGTTCTGAAAGGTTAATTTAAGTATTTCCCACATTTTATGTTCCTAATTCAATTTTCTTCTTCCTCTCAATGCAATATCAATTTTTTCCTGCTTGATGCATCAGCGCTGTGCATGCTGTGCTGCACTGATCCCCAATTTTAACACTTCCAACCTTATTTTCCAAGCCGTCCAGGCCCTCATTATCCTTAATGTCAGGAAGCACAGTCTTCCAGCTCTACAAACCCAGATATATCTGCACCACTCTAGTTCTGCCCTTCTGCTCACACTAAATTTAAACATTCCATCACTGGCAATCTTACCTTCAGCTGACATGTGTGTACATTCCAGCATTCCCTCTTCAACATCTGCACCCTTCTATCTGTCTTCCTTCCTTAAATGTACTTAAAAAAAACCTGTATTTTGACCTAGCTTCATGTAATCTGCCTACTTTCCCCTGATGCGGTTCAATGTCAATTTTGATTTAATAACAACTTTGTGAAGCACTCTACGATCTTTATGCGATATTACGGAGACCATACAAATGGAAGTTGTTTGTAGAGCAAAGTGCTCAGTGTCATTTAGGGCAAAAGTAGCAGTGTTTCAATGACCTAGAGTTCATGTTGAATAGAGTGGGGGAGGTCAATCATTAGAAAAGAGATGTCAAGTATTTAAGCGGTGGACGAGTTAAGACAGGATTGGAGTTGGACAATAATAATGAGTTGCAAATAAGCAATCCTATCAATAGTATGAATATGTGTTCCATAACTCAACATGGGATCAAAGATTACAAACAGGATCAGCATGGGTGATCATGTCTCACATACAGTGGCTTGCAAAAGTTTTCATACCCCTTGAACTTTTCCACATTTTGTCACGTTACAACCACAAACTTAAATGTATTTTATTGGGATCTTATGTGATAGACCAACACAAAGTGGCGCATAATTGTGAAGTGGAAGGAAAATGATACATGGTTTCCAAATCTTTTTACAAATAAAAAACTGAAAAGTGTGGCGTGCAAAAGTATTCAACCCCCCTGAGTCAATACTTTGTAGAACCACCTTTCACTGCAATTACAGCTGCAAGTCCTTTGGGATATGTCTCTACCAGCTTTGCACATCTAGAGACTGAAATACTTGCCCATTCCTTCTTTGCAAAATAGCTCAAGCTCAGTCAGATTGGATGGAGAGCGTCTGTGAATAGCAATTTTCAAGTCTTGCCAGAGATTCTCAATTGGATTTAGGTCTGGACTTTGACTGGGCCATTCTAACACATGAATATGCTTTGATCTAAACCATTCCATTGTAGCTCTGGCTGTATGTTTAGGGTTGTTGTCCTGCTGGAAGGTGAACCTCTGCCCAGTCTCAAGTCTTTTGCAGACTCTAACAGGTTTTCTTCCAAGATTGCCCTGTATTTGGCTCCATCCATCTTCCCATCAACTCTGACCGAGCTTCCCTGTCCTTGCTGAAGAAAAGCATCCCCACAGCATGATGCTGCCACCACCATGTTTCACAGTGGGGATGGTGTGTTCAGGGTGATGTGCAGTGTTAGTTTTCCGCCACACATAGCGTTTTGCATTTAGGCCAAAAACTTCCATTTTGGTCTCATCAGACCAGAGCACCTTCCTCCAACATGTTTTGCTGTGTCCCCCACATGCTTGTGGCAAACTGCAAACGGGACCTCTTATGGCTTTGTTTCAACAATGGCCTTCTTCTTGCCACTCTTCCATAAAGGCCCAATTTGTGGAGTGCACGACTAATAGTTGTCCTGTGGACAGATTCTCCCACCTGAGCTGTGGATCTCTGCAGCTCCTCCAGAGTTACCATGGGCCTCTTGGCTGCTTCTCTGATCAATGCTCTCCTTGCCCGGCCTGTCAGTTTAGGTGGACGGCCATGTCGTGGTTGGTTTGCAGTTGTGCCATACTCTTTCCATTTTCGGATGATGGATTGAACAGTGCTCCGTGAGATGTTCAAAGCTTGGGATATTTTTTTATAACCTAACCCTGCTTTAAACTTATCCACAACTTTATCCCTGACCTGTCTGGTGTGTTCCTTGGGCTTCATGATGCTGTTTGTTCACTAATGTTCTCTAACAAACCTCTGAGGCCTTCATGAATCCTGGTAACAATCTCGTAAATCTTTTCTGGAATCTTGCTAGCTTAATGGCTTCTTTCCTATAGCAGGGTGACCTTCAGCTGTATTTATACTGAGATTAGATTACGCACAAGTGGACTCTATTTACTAATTAGGTGACTTCTGAAGGCAATTGGTCGCACTGGTTTTTATTTAGGGGTATCAGAGTAAAGGGGGCTGAATACTTTTGCACGCCACACTTTTCAGTTGTTTATTTGTAACTTCACAATTATGCGCCACTTTGTGTTGGTCTATCACATAAAACCCCAATAAAATACATTTACGTTTGTGGTTGTAACGTGACAAAATGTGGAAAAGTTCAAGGGGTATGAAAATTTTTGCAAGCCACTGTATTTGATTGTGTTTTGAAAATGTAACCCAGAAAGTTGAATGAAAAGTTGAACCCAGAAATATGGCCATAGACTTATTCTGTATGGACTTCAGCAAGGTCTTTAATAAGGTTCCGCATGGTAGGCTGCCCTGGAAGGGATCTAGGGAGAGCCAGCTAACTGGATACAGAATTGGCTTCATGGTAGAAAGCAGAGGGTGTTGTTGGAAGGTTGCTTTTTGGACTGAATGCCAGTGACTAATGATGTGGCTCAGGGATCGATGTTGGGCCTATTGCTGTCTGCCATCTAAATAAATGGTTTGGATGATAAATAAATTTGAGGATGAAACTGAAATAGGTGGTTCCATGGACTGTGAAGATGGTTATCAAGAATTACATCTGGAGTTTGGGTACCTGGGCAAGTGGGCCAAGGAATGGCAAATGGAGTTTAGAATAGAATAGAATGCTTTTTATTGTCATTCATACAGATTGGTTTGAACAAAATTGCACTTTCTACAGTCTTACATTACAAAAAAAAAACAAGACTTAACACAGTTTACACAAACATCCATCACAGTGAATCTCCAATACCTCTGCACTGTGATGGAAGGCAAAAGTCTTATCTTTTCCCTTTGTTTTTCTCCCGCGGTCCAGCAGTCCAACTACAGCCCACATTTACACAGCTAAAGAAAAATAATAGAAACTAGAGTCCAGACATACATTTAATGAGACAAAAATAATATTTACTTCAGATAAGCTTGAGATGTGGCATTTTGGGAAGTCAAACTATGGCAGGATCATCATGGTGAATGATAAGGGTCCAGGGACTAATGTAGAGTTAGCAGTACACATACATAGATTCATGAAAATTGCACCACAGACAGATAGAGTGGAGAAGACAGCTTTAATTAATAAACATCTGCAGTTCCTTGTAACTCAACTTTAGGTATGTTGGCCTTCATCAATCAAGGAACTGAGAACAGAGGTTGGGACATCATGTTACTGTTGTACAAGACATTGGTGAGGCAGCACTTGGAGTAGTGTGTTCAGGTTTGGTCACCCTGCTATAGGAAAGAAGCCATTAAGCTAGCAAGATTCCAGAAAAGATTTACGAGATTGTTACCAGGATTCAAGAAACGGAGCTAGCTATATGTTAGGCAGGCTCATCCTGACATACAGGATGTGCCTGCCCAAGAGCCATGCAGCATGTAAACAGGCCCTTCAGCCCAACTTGCCCATGCCGACCAAGGTACTCCATCTACACTAAGGTCAACTGCCTGTGTTTGGCCATTATCACTCTGAACCTTCTCTATACGTGTACCTGTCCAAATGTCTTTGCCTTTTATGCCCATTTTGAAGAGGCAAACACAGCTCCATCTAGACATTCACCATCCCCCTTTGGGCCTGTCCCATTCATCTTGGTGACATAATTCAGATCTGCTTTCATGAGGGTGAATGCTCGCAAAGTGGCTGGCCCAGTTAGAGTCCCTGGACATGTTCTGAAATTGTGCAGCAATCAAATGGCCAGTCTTCGCCACCATATTCAACTTCTAACTTCAACAGCCTTCTGTTCCCACTTACTGATGAAATCAGAAAAAAACATACATCGGGTGCAGATTTTGTAATGTCCCATATCACCAGCGTCCAGAGTACATTATCTGAGACTCTGGAGCTAATCCATGGATTTCCTAGTACATTTAATCAAGAATGGCAACCCTTTTTTTTGTCTTATACCACATTACTTTTCCTCTTTTTTTCCAACCTAACATACCATGCAAATGAGTATCAATCCAAAACATTTGTAACTGCAGGTTTGCTGGGCATATCTAGTTACTAAAGTCCAAGCAGTAGAGCAGTTCAGGCTCAACATGAGCCCTGCAGATACCCCACAAGAGGACTAAACATCCCACAGTGAATGTCCCTCAAACAGACCCTTCTGGAAGATGGTTTTGAATGCATATTAAAACTTCACACTCAAAAATGTTAAGCTGGAAAGGCTGCAGAGATTTACAGGGATTTTGCCAGGACGATGGCCTGAGCTTATGGGTCGAGGTTGAGCAGACTAGGGCTTTATTCCTTGGAAAACAGGAGGATGAACAGTGATCTATAAGATAAGAGCGGTACAAGATAATGGGAGAAATAGATAGGGTAAATACAGAGACTTTTACCAAGAGTAGGGGAATCAAGATCCAGAGGGCATAGGTTTAAGTTGAGGAGCTAAAGATATAATAGGAACTCGCGGGGCAACATTTATTTTACACAAAGTGTGGTAGGTGTATGGAATGAGCTGCCAGAGGGTTAGTTGAGGTACTATCACAATGTTCCAAAACATTTGGATAGGTACATAGATAGGGTAGGTTTAGAGGGATATCGGCCAAACACAGGAATGTGGGACTTGTGTAGGTGGGGCATGAAGGTTGATGCTAGCAAATTGTGCCAAAAGGCACAGATTTCCATGCTGTACGACTCTGACGCCAAAAGTTCAAATATGATTTCATGAACCGAGCTTTATGATGAATGTATGACTGTCAACAACCCCCACTGCAGAAAAGAAGCATTTCCCTTCTTGCAATTACTATAGTGTCAATCAACATTTCAGCACAGAGATATGGATTAAGTTCCCATTACATTAGTGTTAAAGAAAGATTATTCGGTTCAGAAACTCCAGCTAGTTCCAAGGAATTTCTGGATCAGACTTTGTGTACATATGGTATGTACTTGTAGCCAGGAAGCCAGCAACAAGTTGTGATTTTCAGATATTGTCAGTAATGAGAAGCGGAATTTGCTACACACAGGATTGGTGTTTTATGTTTTTCTCCTCCATTTGATCATCCCCAGAGATTTTTGAATGATCAATATGTTTATCCTATGTGTCCCTGTCCTTTGCACATCCTAAAAAAAAAATCTTACCAAATAGAAAACAATTGCAGTGGAAATTCGATTTGATTTGGTTTGCATGTTTTATTGGTTTTGTTGTCCTGACAGGTTGGCGGACATTTCAGCTCCTGAAGCACAGTTTGGTGTCAGCTGGGCGAATGCAGTAGAATTTATTGCTCTTACTCATTTTCCCACTGACTTCAATCAAACCAATAGCTTTCAAGTATTTCTGCCTCAACGGATGCTGTTAGCTGGAGATAAGGCACCATCTATTCCTGACCTAAGTAAAGAGGAGAACAGAGTCTTGGCGGGTCTTGACATTTTATATAAAGGAAACCAATTGACAGGTAAGTGGCTCAAGACTGAATGACTGCTTGACCAGCTGAGAGTTTTCTGTTGTTTCTTTTCCAAATGCATTTTATAAGCGCGGATAATATAAATTCGTATTTACAGAAATATTTTTTCCAAATGTTTTTAAAGCGTTTTAAAAAAAAAATCAATTCCAAAGGATACCAACAAGTTAAAGTAGTTTTGCAGCTGCAGAACAAGTAAATGCTGGAAACACTCTGTAGATTAAGCGGCATCTGTGGAAAGAGAAACGGTTAATCCAGAATTTTGTGGCTATCTTCAGAGTAAACCAGCATCTGCCGTGAAAGTGACATTAAATTGTTTTTTCTGATGCAGCAGTACCACTCAGTGGTTACTTGAAGAAGAGCAATGGAATGAAGCAAGCATTGCTCCTTCCAATAAGTCACTTCCATTCTCTTTGTTTATACCCATGGCAACCTGTGATCTATAATGACAGGCTGCTATATTTAAAAGATTGTTGGAACACATCAAGTAATCCTTTAAGACACATTTTCTATATCATTTAAGCACATTCAGATTATCCATGAATGAAAAATTAATATAATATCCTACCATATATTATCTCCCTAGGAATATAATTATTTTTTTCAACTGATTGTTAATCATATTTCTGTCTATTCACTACACTAAACATTGAGAATGGATCACTTTGAATATTTGGGATATTTTTTGCAAAAACATTTTTTGGTATTGTAATCCTAAATTCACAAGCGCACCATTTACTGCCCTTATGTGAATTCATGCAAGTCCAATACCTCTATCTATGTGGCCTCATTCTGATTGTTACAAGCCTTTAATGTGTAGATATTTTACATTAAGGCCTCACTTGACTAGAAGAGATGATATTTAACGTTTCAAAGGAGAGAGGAAAATGCAGCACAACTTTCAAGAAACAAAAAGGCACTATTCAAAACAAAATGGAACATCAAATATAGTTTTCCTTTCAGCAGTTAAATTTATTCATATATTTAGAGGATATTGCACTATTTTAAAACATTTTTTGATTTATGTAAAATAGTTTTTTTTACATTTAAAACTGCTTTATTTAAATACAATTAAGTTTCAATTTCAAGAGTATATCCTTTTTATATTTAGGTGGCTGGTTATTGAAAGTGTGGAGAAGGACCATGTGCTCAGAAAAAGGAAGAGCAGTGGGTCGAAACCTTCTGGAAAATGCTGTTGCAAATCCTGACCTCATTGCATCTGGAATACGTAGTCTTTTTGTGGAATTCATCAAGAATCATCACTGTACTACAATTAATATCTAATCTTTATGTTGCCTGATTCTCTGCAAACAAGTAGCTTGCAATAAAGAATAACATTATTCTAAAAAAAAGTTTGAATGTTAGCAATTGACTACATTCTTCTGTGAAGTGGAAAGTCTAATCTATTATATTATATAACTCTGATCTTGGATGTTTATTTATTTGTTTGTTTACTTGTGTGTTTGATTCTTTTTCTGTGATTCACATCTCCTCGAAAATCTGACGTGTTAACGGTGACATAATCCGGTAGAGATTTACGTCATGATCTCGAAAATCGCATCATCTGAAAATTTGATTCATTATTTCCCGAGTTATTTCTTCAAATTCTTCACCAATCTGAGATATTTTTTGATGTTAATGAGCTGAAGCGAGCTGATGACATCACAATGGCTCTGCTCCTCACGGCCAGCTGCGCAGAGTTTTTAACGCAGCATGCTGGCCACTGTTTTCCACGAGCTGCGAGTTACGTAACCCTCCTCCCCTCCGCGTAACTTGCACTCGGCCGGCCAGCCCCACGCCCCGCCCTCCCCCCCCCCCAGGGCTCTGGATTAAAGCCGCTAAACACGCAATAATTTGGTTGGGCATCTGAGGGCTTAAGAGGTCCGCGAGGTCAGACAGTCCTGAGAGCTGCGAGGCCCACCCCCGTTTCACAGTTTAGCCCCTGTCGCACCGCTGCACCGTCTGCTCGCCAAGTTCAAGTCCGCCTCTCCCTCTCTCTCCCCCTTCCCCCGTTTCCTCCCCTTCCTCTCCCCTTCTCTCCCCCACCTCCCCGCCCCCCACTCCCCCTCTCCTCCTCTCCCCCCACACCTCTCTCCCCTCTCTCTCCTCCTCCTCCTCCTCCCTCCCCTCCACCTCCTCCCCCTCCCTCACCATCCCCCTCTCCACCTCCCTCCCCCCCCTCGCTAGGTATGTTACAAAACTTACCTTCAGCGGCGCTGTAGTTCTGCCACTGCCCGTGTGCGCGACTTTGGTGCCTTTGAGAGGGGGAAGGGTTTAAAATGCGATTTTCTCCAGACTATTCAAATCGTTTTTTCTCAGGCTTTTTAGTTGCTTAAGAGAAATCGCTCCGACATATGTTTTATGAAGTTATTTTTAAACTACGCTGGATAATTTATTAGCAGGAGTAAATTTAAAATAATCTTGTAAAGCCGTGAACGCCAACAACGGGACGGATCTCACGGAGGGGACAAGGCAAGGTACACCGATTATTTTTTCATATAAACCTGCTTCTTAGGATGCCTTTAATCAAAATTTCATGTTGCGAAAAGGTGACTTAGAAAATATATGACCTGGCAGTATTTTTCCTGCCGATATGGGGTTTAAATTCACTACAACCGCAACGTTCCAATCCATCGCGTTCCACAAAATCCCAATCGCAAGATGATTTAAATGGCCATTCATTTAAGGGAATTAAACACTAAATTCCTTCCATTTGGCCTATAAATTCATGACAATGAGATTTAAAAATCATGTTATATTGTGAATGCTTGTGTGAATGTTATTTGGATACTTAGGCGATTTAAAAATGTTAATTTTTTCTTAAGAAATGGATAGATGTTCTGACACAGTGGATGTAATTGAATTTTGTAATTAGCTACAATTGGGTAACTAACTAATTATATGCTTTAATTTCAGGTCATCCAAGTAAGATTGTTTCATATTTGTTTCAGAATATTTCAATCTATAATAACTGAAAATTTCTTTCAGTTCTCTTAATTTTTAAGAAAGTTATGGGCTTTTGACTGTCCTCGATCACAGCTTTTGTGATAAGTCAATGGAAAGCTATAGGGAACAAGATGCTAATTTCCGAGTATGAAAATAGCCATACATTTTTTAATACTGAAGAAAGTGAATTAGGTGTCAAATTAAACTTCTTTTTATGTTTATCTGATGGGATAAATTACAGACTTGATTTTTAAAATCTCAAAATTTTGTAACATTGCTACTCTCTCCCCCCTCGCCCTCTTTCTCTGACCCACTCTCTCTGCCCCTCGAGATAGGGCGGGGATGGGGTAAAAGGAGCCAATGAATAATGTTAATATAATATCAAGGGGGGTGGTTACTGTGTGTGTGTGTGGGGGGGGGGGGGGGTCGTTAGTGTGTGTATGGGGATTGTTAGTGTGTGTGTGACGCCGCAGGCCACCGCCCCCACCCCCAACAGGTCCCCCTTGGTCTAGTTATATTATACAACTCTGATCTTTGATGTTTATGTGTATATGCTTGTGTGTTTGATTTATTTTTCTGTGATTCACATCTCCTCGTAAACCCGACACACTAACGGTGAGCTTTTTTACATATTCTGGTAGAGATTTTCCTCATGATTTCAAAAATCGTCTCATTTGAAAATTTAATTCATTTTTTCTTGAGTTATTTCTTCAAATTCTTCACAATCTGAGAACTTTTTAAAAATCTAACTTGCTGGATGAACGTCACAAAGCCTCTGCTGCTCGCAGCTAGCTGCGCAATTTTCAAAGTGCAGCCTGCTGGGCAGTTTTCCACGAGCTGCAAGTTATGTGGCCCAGCCGCCCTCCCCACCCCCAGGGCTCTGGATTGAAGCTGCTGAGCACGTGCTCTGGTCGTGCTGCGCACTCCGCTGGGCTCCTTGAAGTTCTACAACATGGCGGTGGCGGTCATCCTATCTACCGTAGTCCTCACACACTCCCGTCTTCCCACAATACCCTCCAACCCCGTCACCCATTTCCATTCCCCTCCCGCCCCATCTCCCCTCACCCATATAGTTTTTCCACTGGATTCTCTACCCACCCCCCGCCCCCAACTTCTCTCTTCATTGCTCTCATTCTCTCTGTTCCCATCTGCCACCATTCCTCCACTCTTTACCTTCCTCTCTTTCTGATCCCAGAAAATGCAGTCTTTGGTCTCCACATCACCTCCCAACCTCTGTCACTATCCCCCACACATCACTCCCAACTCTATTCTGCCAATCATCTCCTCACCTGTATGCATCTATCCCTTGTTAGCACTTGCCCCCCCCCCCCCCCTTCCCCCTCTTTATACTGGCTACTTCCCCTCCATGATTTCAGTTCAGATGAAGGGTCTTCACCCATATCCTCCACAGATGCTGACTGAACTGCAGATCTCCTCCAGCTATTCTTTTTTTGCTCCAGATTCCTTCATTCTGGAAACAACAGAGGCAAATTTTTGAGTAAGTTCTTCCTAACATTCTATTGCTGTAAATGGGCTCAATTCAACTCCAAACTGATAGGTTATGGGGAAATGCACCACATTTACAAAGCTCCTTGTCCCCCCGTAGAGTGCAGCCGAAATGGCCCATTAGTTACAGAAGGTTGCAAGGAAAATCCCCCAAATTTGCAGACAAATATTTGTTATTACATTGAAACAGACCATTCAGTTGAGAAACATCCTGCATTATTCATGTTTTCTTCCATTTATTGCATTACCATTGTCCTCGGTTCCCTCTCCCTTATACACGTATCAACTTATTCCTTAAACACATATTACCATTAACTTTGGCTGTGGTAGGGAAGTCTACATTAGTACCCCTCTCTTGGTAGAAAAACAATCTCTATATTATTATTTAATTTTTTAGTGACCTTGATGACTGCTAACAGGGACCACAAATACTGTTTGTGTGGAGTTTGCACATTCTCCCTATGAGAGGAAACCTGGGTTTTCTATATGTACTTGAAGATCCTAGAGATGTGCACATTTGTAGGTTAATAGGGCTCTGCAAATTGCCTCTCATGCATGGGGAGTAAATGCAAAAGTCAGATAACATAGAACTAGCTTGAACTGGTGATCAATGACCGGCACAGGCCAAAGGGCCTGTTTCTTTCAATCAATCAATCAATCAATCAAGCCTGGATTTGTTCTACCCAACAATTAAAACACTCTCTCTGAAGTTTCAAATTCTTCATGTAAAGTCGCACCATAATTATCATAATTTCCACACCATTCTTTCCTTCCAAATGGCCATAACCTCACCATCCTTGTAGACGTGTTTGTCATTTGTTTCAATGCTGCCATTTTTGCTGTTATAGAATGACCAGTACTGTGGACAGTATTCCAAGTATGGTCTAACCAAAATGCAAAACAAGTTTAACATATCTTTTCAATTCAATCCTCTATATATAAAAAACCCTAATCTTTAAATTGCAACACCATTCTTGGGTCTTGTGGATTTGTTCTCCTAGCTCCCTTTTGGTCCTCCAATCCAAGTTGATTCTGTTTTTCCACAATGAGATGAAACATTATTTCTTTGACTATAGCACATTGATTATACACCCATTCTGCAAGTTTAATACTGTAATGTATATTTTTATAATTTGTCGCAATCCTCCTGAATGTTGAATTTGCATCGATTTGTCAAAGCCCACCAATTATGAAAATATACTAACAAAAATAGGTACCAAAATCACTATTGTATAATTAGGTAAAAACAAATTTAAAATGCAATCTAACCATTATTAACTATTTTGCAGTTTTTATTAAGTGGGGAGTTCACAAGGATAAATGTGGGCATCACACTCGATGTCATTTTGCACAGACTATTTGCAAGGTATTTGACAAAGTCCCACATTGCAGATTGATCAGAAAAAGTAAAATCCCCTGCGAAAACTAAATTGTAGAGTAAAAAAAAGGAAAGTTCATCGACTAATGCGAGTATGAGTACAAGTATAAAAAATAACTCAAAAAGTACTTTATCTCTGATGTGACTGTTCTCCTCTAAATGATATTTTGTGAGAACTCTTTGCATTTTACTTCGGAGTCACGTGACTTCGTGAAGACCCCGCCAGCACGCATGCGCAGCATATCGTCGCGCGCATTTGCATCGGCAGGCTGGGGGGGGGGGGGGGGGGAGTGCGCTCTCTCCTCCGGTTCCTTCATAAAGGCCGGCAGGTAAGTACTTACCTTCACTCCACAGGATGGACAAGGGCAAGAGGAAGGCGACGCTGTCGAGGAGCCGAGCTGCATCGACCAGCCAACGGCCTTTGTCCCCGGAGCTGCAAGCACCACCGGCAGCTTCAGGACGTGTGGGGGCAAGAATGCGGAAGTCGGGCGCTCCCGCTACTTTAGCGCCCGACTCATCACCCGAGTGGTTTACCGCCCCGGAGCTGGATGCAACGGATCCAGACTTCGAGCCCCCTTCCTCCAAGAAAAGAGGGGGGAAACAGGTACGTGCAAAGGGGCCTCGCTCATCGCTAGCGACTTCACCCCGAGTTCCAGTAGACCCGAGGGGGCTGGGCCGGGGGACAGCTGCACTACAGGGGAGCCCTACAGCTGTGCTCCACCACATACCCCTGCCAGGGAGATCTGCCGTAGAGCAGTCTGGCAGCTCTACTGCTGCGTCGAGCAGGCCTGCAGGAGCAGGTGCCGCCGACAAAACACCCCGTCAGGCTGCGGTCAAGGGCGGAGGTGGCAGCAGTAGACGGTCGGTCAGCTCAGCTCTAGGAGCGGCCGACCATGCGCCTCCAAGCCAAAAATTGGGCAAGTGTGGAGGTAAGCCTGCACGGACTCCGGGGAGCCAGGTTCCGGGGGCCGCCGCCGATCCAACTCACCTGCCTTCGTATCAGACAGGTGGGCCGCCACAGTCTGGAAGAAGACAGACTAGTGGAGAGTCCGTGCGGGAGTCGTATGAGCCTACTCGGGCTGTAGGTCACGACGACCTGCCATTGGACCCTAGACAGCACCTTAAGGAGGTGTGGTCCGATGGTGGAAGCCCCAGTGATTTCGCAGGGCCTGGGGAAGTCGGCTTGTCCGCTGCACATAGCAGGGACGGTCGCATAGAGCGGTTGGAGCTCTTAGTGGAGCAACTCCTCCAGCGGGACCGGGACCGGGAAGAGCGGGACTCACGGGCATCCACAAGCCGTGCAAGGAGTCCTCTCAGCATCTCGTCATCACTAGCCAGAAGTGCTAGCAGTTGCCCAGCCGCTGTGTTTGAAGACGACCCGGGACAGCCAGTGACCGCTGAGCCAGAGCATGAGGAGGATATGCTGGACGTGGTGGGCAAGTTTGCCGCAACTACACAAACAGGAGAACCCCTGCACCACAACCTGGTTGGCACCATTGATTACCTGACTACTCACCAACTCCAGAGTCAGGTTCTCAATAATACTATGGAGAAAATAAAACCGCCCGAGAACTGCATCAACCTCAGTGTGCCCTTGGTTAATGCCCAGATCTGGGGACACTTGAGTACGGCCACCAGGATGCAGGATGTCCGCCTCCAGCGTATCTTAAAGGTCCTCTCCACGGGCATAACGGCGTTTGCTAGGACCCTTGACGGGGATAATGTGTCCAGTGAACAACAAGATGCCCTGGCACTCCTATGCAACACACTGTCCAAACAAGTGAAGGAACTGGACGAGGAGGTCAAAACAGCTGGCCTCATGAAACCTCCTACGGCCAGACTTCACCCATACCACCGGCAACAGCCACACACAAACTGGAAACCACGACTGCCGGACAGGACACAAAGGACCTATCCACCTCCACTTCCCCAAACACAACGACCTTTTTTAGGACAAGGCCAAGAGCGGCCTGCATGGAAGATGCGGCCGCCATCCCGTCAACCGCCACAACGTCCACCCAAAACGCCATACGTGAGGAACCGTCGTTAACCATGGAGGTAAGGGGGCCTGGTTCCTCTCACACCGTAGCATCCCCTCCTGCACAAATTGGTGGGTGATTGCGGGTTTTGTTTGGAAATATGGAACACTGTCACTATAAATTGAGTTTATTTTACAAAGTGTTCAAGGCTATGTTATAGAATTTATTGGTGGTATAAATCCCCCTACCCAGCATTCGCCTTATAGGAAATTTATACTATCCAAAAAGAGGTGGAGGCAGGACATGCTGAAATTATACGGCTAGCACAAAAGGAGTAATTGGCAAAACAACGCATGAACCTATTGAGTTTGTGTCCAACATTTTCACCAGAATTAAAAAAGATGGGGGATGTCGGATTATAATAGACCTAACTGAGCTGAACACTTTTGTACAATATACCACAATTCTTAAAAATGGATACTTTTGAAACAGCCAAGCAGATGCTTTACCCAGGGTACTTTATGGCATGCATCGATTTAAAAGATGCATACTATACAGTGCCCATCTCTGAGGCTCACAGGAAATTTCTAAAGTTTATCTGGAAGGATCATTATGGGAATACAAGGCATTGCCCAATGGAATCACCACAGCCCCTAGGCTGTTTACAAAATTAGTAAAACCTATATTGGCTCTTCTCCGACAACAAAATTATATGGTTATGGCATATTTGGATGATATCCTTATAGTGGGTCAGACCCTCCAATTGGCTACAGTTGCAGTGGCTGCAACTAAGGCTCTCTTCGAGAAGCTGGGATTTGTAATCCATCCAGACAAGTCAAAATTGCACCCGGTACGGGTTATGGATTATTTGGGGTTCACCCTGGACACCAACTTAATGAAGATTACCATCCCAACCAATAAAGCTACTGCTATAAAAGAAGAGTGCCACAGTCTTACTTGCGCCAGGGTACCGACCATTCGGCAAACGGCAAAAGTAATGGGAAAAGCTACATTCCCAGCTGCACAATTCGGACCACTACACTACCGAAATTTACAAAGAACAAAGATCACAGCATTAAAAGCAAATGCTGGGCACTTTGATCGGCCAATCCGGTTACCACCAAAGGCTAGAACCGAGCTACAATGGTGGGTTGACAATATTAGTGAGTGTCATAGACCCATCATAGTCAGCAACCCAGACGTCGTGCTACAAACTGACGCAAGCACACAAGGCTGGGGAGCAACTGATACGATGTCCAGTTGTGGTGGCAGATGGAACTCTCGTGAGTCTACCTTCCTGGAGTCACACGGGATAAATTATATAGAAATGCTGGGGGCATTTCATGGACTGCGGGCTTACTGTACTAACTCACGGGATTTACATGTCCGCCTCCAAATAGATAACACTACAGTGGTGGCTTACATCAATCATATGGGTGGAATCAGGTCGCTATCTTGTGATGAATTGGTAAACACAATTTGGCACTGGTGCATTGAAAGGAATATTTGGATTACAGCGACCTATTTGCCAGGGAAGCTTAATACAGTGCACGAGTCTTCAATGACAACATCGAGTGGATGTTGAACCCTCAAATTTTGGAGACATTATAGCTCACTATGGGACACCAGATATTGTCCCTTTTTGCGTCCAGGTTGAACCATCAGATACCAACGTATGTGTCTTGGGAACCAGACCCTGGGGCAATAGCAATGGATGCGTTTTCTATCCATTGGGGGAAATGGTTTTGCTACGCATTTCCCTCATTTTGCCTCATCAGTCGGGTATTGCAGAAAATGAAACTGGACTCTGCAACTGGCATATTGATCATTCCCGACTGGCCTACACAGCCATGGTACCCGATGGTCGTTAACATTTTAAAACAACCATGGATGTCGATTGGGAAACACCCCAAATTGATTACTCACCCCATTACGGGGGATAGTCATCCTTGCCATGGTCACCTAAACTTGTTGGCCTGCAGGTTCTGAAAAGACCGCTCATCAAGGCGGGCATCTCACCACGAGCCATGGAACTCATCTCAGCATCATGCCGAGAATCAACTCGGAAGCAGTACCTCACGCAAATCAGAAAGTGGGAGGCATTCTGTGCTCGTACCAACAAGACTTCCAACACAACAACTATACCTGATGTCCTGGAATTCCTAGCTGGCCTCCATTTCGATGCTGGTCTTAGCTACAGTGCCATTAACAGTGCCAGGAGCGCGCTGTCCTCATACCTGGATATAGGTATAGGCTCCAACCACCTGGTGTCTAAATTCATGAGGGGAGTGTTCAACACCAACCCTCCGCGACCCAGATATACTTTCACGTGGGATGTGGGGATCGTGCTGACCCTACTGTGGAGCTGGGCTCCAATGAATGAGCTACCAATGAAACAGCTCACCCTCAAGGTGGTGATGCTGATGGCACTGACTACAGCCAAACGAGTCCAGACGTTACAAAAACTGCGACTGGACAACATGGTGGCCACCCCTGGTCAAATAAATTTCTTTGGCCAAGATTTATTGAAGCAGCACAGGCCAGGGGCGCATGGGCTGCAGTTGGAGTTTCGGGCATACCCTGTAGATGCCACTCTCTGCATAGTCACCCATCTCCACCACTACATCGGGATTACAGGAGCCATCAGGATGAAGGAACAGGGGCTCCTCATCAGCCACAAACCTCCGCATCATAGGGTGACTGTACAGACTATCGCCAGGTGGCTCAGGGTGGTGCTGGATGCAGCAGGAGTTGCTACTAACATTTTAAAATCTCATTCCACTAGGGCTGCATCCACATCAGCGGCGAGGGCCATGGAGGTGCCCATGGACCACATCCTCACCACCGCGGGCTGGGCCAGTGAAGAAACCTTTCAACGGTTCTACATTAAGCCACTGGTCGCCCCTGTGACATTCGCAGAAGCTATCCTGGGAACCGCTCAGTGAATGTCTGTCCCCGAATTAGGGGTTATTTGTTTGTTTATTTGATTAATAAATTGTATTACTTTTTCAGCCAGTTTTGACTGAACTGCATTAACAGCCTTCCTCCATCAGACTTGCGGCAGTGTGATAAGCATGGACGTTGTCCAGGGCGTGAAATCACAGAGCTTTGAAATCTTCACGAAGTCACTCACGTGACTCCGAAGTAAAATAGTAAGATTAAACGAGAACTTACCAAGTTTGAAGGTTGATCTGTATTTTACGAGGAGTCGCGGTGAGGAATTTCGTGCCCCCCGCTCCCACCCTCTATCATAAGGTCAACTCGGAAGTTCTACGTTCTTCATCTTACTATTTTTAGTCATGGTGCGTTCTGTGATTCCACACCGCTGCTTTGAAGGATGCTGCGCATGCGTGCTGGCTAGGTCTTCACGAAATCCCTCACCGCGACTCCTCGTAAAATACAGATCAACCTTCAAACTTGGTAAGTTCTCGTTTAATCTTACTATTAAATGTAACAAAAAATGTTGTGGGTTTCTGAAATGGGTGATAGCCAGGCTCCTGGCTCTTCATGGTGTGATTTAACTATTTCTTAATCATAATCATACTTTATTAACCAAGTATGTTTTGCAACATACCATAAATTTGATTTGCCATACAGTCATACCAATAAAAAGCAACAAAACACACAAAATACATTTTAACATAAACATCCAGTGATTCTTCCACATTCCTCACAGTGATGGAAGGTGAAAAAAAAGTTCAATCTCTTCCCTTCTTTGTTCTACTATGGTCAGGGACCTCGAGCCTTCCGTTGACGGGACGATCTTGGCTCTCGCAACCAGCAGTCGGGCCCTCCGCATCGGGGAGATCAAGCTCTCGCTTCGGGGGGGGGGGGGGAATCTCAGCTCCCCACGCCGGTCGATTGAACCCAGGGTCGGGACTGGTTGAACCTCTTGCGACTTTGGAGCTTCCCAACAACAGTCTGCAAGCTCCTCGATGGTGAAATCTGTAAGGGATCGCGGGCTCAAAGTCAGTCTCAAGCAAGGCCACCAGCTCCATGATGTTAGGCCTTAATATGGGCTTAAATGTAAGAGTGATTGCTAGGAAACTTGTAGATGATACTGTAAGTGATAGTTTGGTGGACAGTAAGTAGAAAGTTCTAAGTTGCCGGAAAAGATTAGTGGGCACAAAAGTGGTATATGGAAATTAATCTTGAGAAGTATGAGGGAATAGATTTGAGAAGGCAATCAGAGCAGAGAAATGCACAATAAATGTCAGGCACTACAACGCAGAGGAACTGAGGCATTTTGGATTGCACATCACAGAACCCCAAAGGTAGCAAAGCAGTCAGAAAAAGTGGTGAAGAATGTACATGCGTACTTCCCTTTATTGATCAATGTACTGAATATTAGAACCATATAGCTACCAGGCTGGTCACAGGTAGAGTGCTGAGAAATTGCAGTATCAAAATAGTTTCATCTGTGGCAGTCTGAACGCAATAAGCCCATTGGCTTTCTGCGCTGTAAATTTCATTACTTCTATAAAAAGTACAATTTGGAGAGAAATTGTTTATTTTACTCTGATACTGTTCATGTAGTACTTTATGTACCTAATTAAATGACTTTTGGAACACCACCTGGTGCTATAAAGGAGTAAGTGTTATTTCACTCCTGTGAATTGTGACTATGTAAACCCTTGGGATGGTGGGCACTGGAATTAAACAACAGCTGCCTGTCATAAACCTCTAAAACAGGCAGGACTCTTTCAGTTATTCCCCAAAGTACATTTATTAGCATTCAAACATACATTTGTATATTTTAGATAATATTTCCATGCAATTAGGTGGTTCTGTTCAGATAACACCTGTAAATTCTGTTGGTAAGCTCTCTCTGCTTCCAGAGAAGATTTCAAGATTGGGTACATGGTAATTGCCATGAAATGTAACCCCACAAACAGTACCAAAATATTCTAAAATGACCCTGGATCTTGAGATATTTTCCCAGAAAGCAGCATCCTATGTTCTGTACTATGGATAGTGCCATGCATTGAATTATGCCTCGTTAAGGCAGAGACATAATCGGTTGATGACGTAGGGTGTAACACCGGCTTAGAAAGCAGAGGCAAAAGGGCAAATTTACTTCTGGGTCAAGGTCATCCATTTTACAATCATAGGCAAAGATAACAGTTGCTGATAAAGAGATCTGTAATGCAACAATCCATCAGGTGGCATCATAAGGGGCAGCCTCGCCAACAGCCTGTCTCCTCCCTTTCTTCTTTTGTTGTTTTTAGTCTGTTTAATTTGTATGTTTTAGTGTATCTTTAGCTTTTGTATTATGGGTGGGGGGGGGGGGGGGGGGTGGTCTCGACCCGAAACGTCACCTATCTCCTTCGCTCCTTAGATGCTGCTGCACCCGCTGAGTTTCTCCAGCTTTTTGTGTAACCCTCGATTCTCCAGCATCTGCAGTTCCTTCTTTAACACTGAGATGTAAGACATTTGATCAGAGAAATGCAGACAGCCATGACCCCATATTCCACCTATCATTTTGCAAAGGCCAGGAGAGGATGCACAAGATGATAGACAATCAATAGGCTTTATTTCATGGCATCACTGAATCTTTGCGCTTTTCCCTCACATTGGGTTAATTTTTGCAGCTCTGTCAGTTTTGTAGAATCAAAGGATGCTATGACTCAGTGAGTAAAGAACAAAGGTTGCCAACACACACTGCATCACACTTCTTCCATCGTGTGGCTGATTTGGAAAACCATTTTAACTAACTAGTCTCCTTAGGAGGAAATAGTTTGTTTCTGTGATGCTGCTCTCAAATTTGTGCAGACGACAATGTTGCCATATTGAACAATTTCTTTTCTTCGGTATTCACCAAGAAGAAGGATATTGAACTCTGTGAGTTAAGGGGAAAAAGTAGAGTAGCTATGGAAACTATGAGATTCAAAGAGGAGGAAGTACTGACACTTTTGAAAAATATAAAAGTGGATAAGTCTCCAGGTCCTGGCAGGATATTCCCTAGGACATTGAGGGAAGTTAGTGTAGAAATAGCAGGAGCTATGACAAAAATATTTCAAATGTCATTAGAAACGGGAATAGTGCCGGAGGATTGGCGTACTGCGCATGTTGTTCCATTGTTTAAAAAGGGTTCAAAGAATAAACCTAGCAATTATAGACCTGTTAGTTTGACGTCAGTGGTGGGCAAATTAATGGAAAGGATACTTAGAGAATATATATATAATCATCTGGATAAACAGGGTCTGATCAGGAATAGTCAACATGGATTTGTGCCTGGAAGGTCATGTTTGACAAACCTTCTTGAATTTTTTGAAGCGGTAACTAGGGAAATTGATGAGGGTAAAGCAGTGGATGTTGTCTATATGGATTTCATTAAGGCCTTTGACAAGGTTCCCCATGGAAGGTTGGTTAAGAAGGTTCAATCTTTGGGTGTTAATGGCGGAGTAGCAAGATGGATTCAACAGTGGCTGAATGGGAGATGTCAGAGAGTAATGGTGGATGGCTGTTTGTCAGGTTGGAAGCCGGTGACCAGTGGGGTGCCTCAGGGATCTGTGTTGGGTCCACTGTTGTTTGTCATGTACATCAATAATCTGGATGATGGGGTGGAAAATTGGATAAGTAAGTATGCAGATGATACTAAGATATGTGGTGTTGTGGATAATGAAGTAGATTTTCAAAGTCTACAGAGAGATTTGGGCCATTTGGAAAAGTGGGCTGAAAGATGGCAGATGGAGTTTAATGCTGTTAAGTGTGAAGTGCTACATCTTGGCAGGACAAATCAAAATAGGACGTACATGGTAAATGGTAGGGAATTGAGGAATGCTGTGGAACAGAGGGATCTAGGAATAACTGTGCATAGTTCCCTGAAGGTGGAATCGCATGTAGATAGGGTGGTAAAGAAAGCCTTTGGTGTGCTGGCCTTTATAAATCAGAGCATTGAATATAGGAGTAGGGAAGTAATGTTAAAATTGTACAAGGCATTGGTAAGACCAATTCTGGAGTATGGTGTACAATTTTGGTCGCCTAGTTATAGGAAGGATGTCAACAAAATAGAGAGAGTACACAGGAGATTTACTAGAATGTTGCCAGGGTTCCAGCAACTATGTTACAGAGAAAGGTTGAACAAGTTAGGTCTTTATTCTTTGGAGCGCAGAAGGTTAAGGGGGGACTTGATTGAGGTCTTTAAAATGATGAAAGGGATAGACAGAGTTAACGTGGATACGTTTTTTCCCATTGAGGGTAGGGACGATTCAAACAAGAGGGCATGACATGAGAATTAATGGACAGACGTTTCGGGGTAACGTGAGGGGGAACTTCTTTACTCAGAGGGTGGTGGCTGTGTGGAATGAGCTTCCAGCAGAAGTGGTGGAGGCAGGATCGATTTTAACATTTAAGAGTAAAGTGGATAGGTATATGGACGTGAAGGGAATGGAGGGGTATGGTCTGAGTGCAGGTAGATGGGACTAGGGGAAAACAAATGGTCGGCACGGACTGGAAGGGCCGAGAGGGCCTGTTTCCGTGCTGTAATTGTTATATGGTTATATGGTGCATGCTTTCATGAGGATTGCCTCAGTCAAATCTTGCAGAACTTCTCATTTGCCATTTGTGCATCAAATAGCCACATTATGATGCGGAACATCTGTCACTTCTGTGACATTTTAAGCTTTTGAACTCTCAGATGTGTATTCTTTACTCAAGAACATAATGAATTATGACATTTAGGTGTCTAAACACCTAAATGTCATTTTTCATGTACAATCCAAATCGGAGATGTATTTGGCGACTGTAAATGGCATGAGAATAGTTTATAATTAAAAGCACTAGAAATATGCTGCCTAAATATAATACGAGTTTTCATATTTCACACAAGCAAAACTGACAAAAATACAAACATAGTATGCTCTGCACTGTACGCTCAATAAAGCTATGCGTTGAAAGGTCATCTACCTAAAATATTAACTTAATTTCTCTTTTTTTGGCAAAAGAATTGCAATGCACATGGGCAATAGATTACATTTCTGGAGGTAATTTCCTCTTCAGATTGGGACCTAGAAATGAAGGAAAAATTTCATAACTGCTCTATTTTTTTTGCATAATCATTTTCCCTGATAGAATCATTGGGCAGATCTTCTACCCCACTTGCACCCACGCATCAAGGCTACTTTGGGAAATCTGACTGATTTAATCTCTTCTTGTTGATCAAAATTAAGTAATGTACTCCCTTCAAGCTTCACAGCGCATACTCTCAGCAAGCACAAGACACTTAGTGGTTTGGTATAGATAACATACTTAACTGTACAGTAGTGATCTGCTTAGGTATAAAATTAAGGCTTGACATGGCCTGTCCACAGCAAATTAATGAGTCATAGAGTCAGTCATACAGCGTAGAAACAGGCCCTTCAGTCCAACTTGCCCACACCGACCAACATCTCCCATCTACACTCGTCCTCCCACCTGCCTACATTTGACTCATATCCCTCTACACCTATCCTATCCATGTACCTGTCTAAATGTTTCTTGAACGTTGCAGTAATGCCTGCCTCAACTAGCCTCCAGCAGCTCATTTCATACACCCACCACCATTTGTGGAAAACAACCTTCATAATCAAAGTCTGAGGACACATTTTTGTTCTTACTCAACCTTATACCACCATTGCTGTAAATATAATCCTAAACATGCATTCATCCTGAAACTTTTTCTGGCCTTGAGCAGATGACTATTTCTCCCAATACTATCAGGCCTTTTTAAATAAAAAAATCATCCGCGTAAAATCCTGAAATATGTTTCTTTACTTTTCCTCTCATCTTCCAGACAAACACTCCAGCTCTCCATCATGACATTCCTGAGTCCAAGCAGTATCTTTTTGGATCTTTTCCTTTCTATCAACAGTACCTCTTCCCAGCATTTGGCTGGAAACAACTGCTCCCGGACTATTCTTTATCTCCAAGGGAAACCTCTTCATTGGGCAGATTTTCTACCCCATTTGCACCCACGCATCAAGGCTACTTTGGGAAATCTGACTGATTTAATTTCTTCTTGATGATCAATAAGTAATGTACTCCCTCTTCATTGTTCCTGCACAGAGACAGACTGCTTGAGAACCAGAGCTGGCCTCGAGCAATCAAACTCCCATGAATTATAATATTTTCACGCCCAATCGAAAGCAAACCTGATACATATAGTGCCTGTCAGGCATGAGTCTGGGCGGCTGAAAAAATAGATTCAGATTTCACTTTTTTCCAAATAACCCTGAGAAAGTATTATTTTGATAGATTCTTGCTGTTCCCTGCCAAAGAGCATTTCACTGATGAGACTTCTGGAATCATCTGCGCTTAGGACTCTCACCAGTCAGCTAATGAACAGCTTAAATAACTAAAATCTATTTTTTGCTATGAGTAACTGAACCCTCTTCCAATGTTAATACAGCAATGGCTAAAATCACATATTGGAAATTATTTCAGTTACATCTCTCCTGCATAGGTATTCTTCACTAATAACAATATAGGGCACTAGATAGCTCATTCCCTGTTGCTCTCAGGCATCCTGCTGCTCACCTGATATCCTCAGCAAACCTTTGGCTCTGCAGTCGGATTTACTTGTACAATTCAGTTTGATTACCAGCTCTTAACTATCCACCATGTCCAGTTGAACTCTTACTAGTTAATTTAGTTTACAGTTCCTTAGTTCATTAGTCCCTAATGTTTTAGGCAAATACACCATTCTTCATGAATAATTAATCTTGATGGACCTCAATTAACTTAAATCTTAAAACAACATAGGCTTTTGGCTGCTTTTGGTGTGGATTTAACTCTGACTGCTTTTTATTGGAGATCCAAAGTATACTGGGGATACATCAGGTGTAGCAGCGAGGAGGTAGCACGTTTAAGGGTCATGTTGATGCTTTGGCACCGACTGTGCAAGAGCTGGCTGCTCTTGAAAAGGAGGTGCAGTCCTCTTTCTTACAGTTTGGCTTTCTTCCCAACCCATTGTTCAAGCGCTTTTGATTGCAACATGCGCCTTAATTTAGTTCAACAAAGAAACTGACAAGTTGCTAAAGAACCTTTATGGTGTCCTAGAATCGGGGTGGTGCCTTTGCAGATGCTAGTAGCCAGATTTGACCATTTACATGATGTTGCCTGCAAGTGTATCTGGTAATGGATTACAGGAAGGAAATGGAGAGCTGAATAGCAAAGCAATGTTACAACATTTTAAGATTTTAAAAATCAAGTCTGCAATTCACCCGATCAGATAAAGCATAAAAAGAAGTTTAATTTGACACCCAATTCACTTTCATATCTTCAGTATTAAAAAAAGGTTATGGCCATTTTCATACTTGGAAATTAGCATCTTGTTCCCTATTGCTTTTCCATTGACTTAACACAAAAGCTGTGATCAAGGACAGTCAAATTGTAGCTAATTACAACATTCAATTACTAGATCTAAACATCTATCTATTTCTTAATGTGTCCCTGATAGGAAAATGAAATTCTTGCTTTGCTTCAGCACAACAGAACATAGTAGGTATGACTACAGAACAGATCAGTGTGTCCATACACCATTATATAAATATATACACACATGAATAAATAAACTGATAAAGTGCAAATAAACAGATAAATAAACAGAAATAAACAGCCTCCTTAGAAGGCTAAGATAATTTGGCATGTCTCAAATGACTCTTACCAATTTGTACCGAAGCACCATATAAAGCGTCCTATTCAGATGCATCACAGTGTGTTATATCAACTGTACTGCCCATGACCGCAAGAACTTGCAGAGTTGTGAACACAGTCCAATCCATCGCATATCAGCAAGTTATCCCTACATCGACTCAGTCTACACATCATTTTGCTTCAGGAGACCAGCCAAAATAATCAAGGATCACTCATACCCCCACGGCTCTCCCTTCATCCCTGTCTTGTCACACGTAAGATACAAAACCTTGAAAGTATGTGGGGCCGCATTTGAAAATAGCCTCTTTCCTGCTGATATCAGACACGTCAACAGATTTCTTATTTACTAAGGAAAAATTTCTGATTTCCCAATCGACCTTGTGCAGCCCTTCCACGTTTTGTTAACCAGCACTTTTTCTATAGCTGTAATCTGTTTCTTTCTCATTCCTCTACTACCTTGATGTATGATATGATTTGCCCGGATAGCACACAAAACAAATGTTTTCGCTATATCTCGGTACACGTGCCAATAATAAACCAACACCAACAGACCCAAGTTATATTGTTCCTTTGGGCTAATTTTCAACTCTAGGAGAAACTTCAAACTGCCAAAGATGGTACTATATTGTCAAAATTTAAGTGTTTTTTAAATCAAATTTCTTTCAATGGATTATATTAATGAAACTCCTCTCCTCTAAAGCTTATCTGCACAGTAGGGAGAATCTATCATGAGTTTGGGAACTTTCTGCTACTTATGCTACGTTTCTTTGAAGATACCTTCCTGCCTTCCAGCAGAAACAGAGTGGTTCCATAAGGCACTTACCAGGCTGCATTTGGAGTACTGTGAGCAAATTTGGGCCCCATATGTGAGGAAGGATGTGCTGGCTCTGGAGAGGGTCCAGAGGAGGTTTACAAGAATTATTCCAGGAATGAGCGGGCGAGCACACGACAAGCGTTTGATAGCACTGGGACTGTACTCGCTGGAGTTTAGAAGGTTGAGGGAGGACCTCATTGAAACTTACAGAATAATGAAAGGCATAGTTAGAGTGGATGTGGAAAGGATGTTTCCACTGGTGGGAGAGTCTCATAGCCTCAGAATTAAAGGGCGCTCTTTTATAAAGGTGAGGAGGAACTTCTTTAGTCAGAGGGTAGTTAATCTGTGGAACTGATTGCCACAGAGGGCTGTGGAGGCCAAATCAGTGGATGTTTTTAAGGCAGAGATAGACAAATTCTTGATTAAAACAGGTGTTAACTGTCATGGAGAGAAGCCAGGAAAATGGGATTAAGAGGCAGTGATCAGCTATGATTGAATGGCAGAGTGGACTCAATGGGACGAATGGCCTAATTTAACTCCCAGAAGTTGTGAACGTGTGTCTTAAAGATCAATTATTGTTGACAGATTATTAAAAAACATAATTGTAGTGTTTAATTAGTATTTAAATCATTGTTCATTTGTTTTATAACAAATTAACAATTCCTCTTTATAACAAGAGGAATCGAATATAGGAGCAAACAGGTCCTTCTGCAATTGTACAGAGCCCTAGTGAGACCACACCTGGAGTATTGTGTGCAGTTTTGGTCCCCTATTTTGAGGAAGGACATTCTTGCTATTGAGGGAGTGCAGCGTAGGTTTACAAGATTAATTCCCGGGATGGCGGGACTGTCATATGCTGAGAGAATGGAGCAGCTGGGCTTGTACACTCTGGAGTTTAGATGGATGAGAGGGTATCTCATTGAAACATATAAGATTGTTAAGGGCTTGGACACACTAGAGGCAGGAAACATGTTCCTGATGTTGGGGGAGTCCAGAACCAGGGGCCACAGTTTAAGAATAAGGAGTAAGCCATTTAGAACGGAGACGAGGAAAAACTTTTTCACACAGAGAGTTGCGAGTCTGGAATTCTCTGCCTCAGAGGGCGGTGGAGGCAGGTTCTCTGGATGCTTTCAAGAGAGAGCTAGACAGGGCTCTTAAAAATAGCGGAGTCAGGGGACATGGGGTGAAGGCAGGTACAGGGTACTGATTGGGGATGATCAGCCATGATCACATTGAATGGCGGTGCTGGGCCGAATGGCCTACTCCTGCACCTATTGTCTATTGTTTTTTCTTAAACTTGTGTTTACTGGAAAACATTTCATATCATCTCTGGATTTTCTTTTTAAATCCTGCCATAGGATGGATACCTGAAAAGGTACAGAGTATGTATACTTGGCTGTGTTAAAAATATATTTCCAACAGTGAAATTATATCACGTAGAAAATTCACGGAAAAAAATACCATTTGAAAAAATATGACAAGTACCACAGGTTACAGGGGGCCAAATTGACAATTTGAAAAATGTTTCCTTCTATATGTTTAACATCACTTACCAAAAGGAATGTTTCATTTAGTGGGGCCCCTTTTGGTTGTAGGTTCTGACCTGCATTTCATAACTTCAACATGTCCCCGTCTTTCTCTCTTTAATAGTAAGATTAAACGAGAGCTTACCAGTTTGAAGTTTGATCTTTATTTTATGAGAAGTTACGATGAGGGATTACGTGAAGAACCCGTCAGCCGCGCATGCGCGTCAACCTTCAAAGCTGCGGTGTGGAGTCACAGACAGGAACATTGACCTGAGAATAGTAAGATTGAAGAAACTAGAACTACTAGCTGGTTTTATGAGGGGGGGTTGGGAGCGGAGGGCACGTAATCCCTCATTGTAACTCCTTATAAAATAAAGATCAAACTTCAAACTTGTAAGTTCTCGTTTAATCTTACTATTTTACTTCGGAGTCACGTGAGTGACTACGTGAAGATTTTAAAGCTCTGTGACTCCATGCGGTGGACGAGTCCATGCGTCACACACTGTATAGTTGACCAGGGGGAGTGGACAAAACTGTAGAGACATGACATAATGAACAAATTGAATTAATGTGTAGTTAACGATAACAAAGCAACAACAGTTCGCCTTCTACCCGAGAGTAGTTAACGCGAGCTTAGAAATGAGTTAACAAATACGCTCGTTCCGGCTAAAGGTTTATTATAAACTTTTGAAACGTGCGTGCTGAGGACCACCCTGCAGCTGACAATATCTGGTCTAGCGGGACGTCCATGGCCCTTGCAGCCGACGTTGCTGCAGACCTGGTGGAATGAGATTTGAACATTTTTGTATCAATCCCAGCCTTTATCAAAACTTGCTTTAACCACCTGGAAATAGTCTGAGTTGAGACCTGTTTATGTGGTTTCCTGTGGCTAATCAATAATGCTAACTCAGACCCCCGAAGTCCCTTGGTGAGGGTAATGTACAGCTGGAGGTGAGCTACTACACACAAATTGGGATCCAAAGGATATGCCATGAACTGTAACTTCAATCCCGAGGTACCTGGTCTACTCTGTTTTATAGGCTCATACACAAAAAAGGTGAAACTATCAGCCGAGGTGAGCATCCTATCTAAACGGAGCTTATGCAAGGACTGGACCCTCTGAGCTGAAACTAATGCCATCAGCATAGCCACCTTATGCATGAGTTGGAGTAGCGACAGGGAAGTTGGCGGAGACCATGACCGGAGGAAACATAGAAATTAGGTGCAGGAGTAGGCCATTCAGCCCTTCGAGCCTGCACCCCAGTTAACACCACCCCTAAATCCCAAATTTCTGAATATCTGGGCCTAGGACGATTTGAATTGAAGACTCCCCTCATGAACCTAGACACTAGAGGATGAGACCCCACCAATTGGTGTTCTGAATATGACAGCAGGTATGATGACAGCGCACTTCTGGCACTGTAGCTCAACTTTTCATCATAATACAATTTCGAGAGGAACTCTAGAGCATTAACAATTTGTACTGCCTCATAAGAAATGTCAGCCTGTGCACAGAACAGTTCCTATTTCCTGATATATGAAGCATAGATTGTTTCTAGGCCTCTCCATGCCGCAGTTAACACATCCACCGTGCGATCAGCTAGTCCCAGTCCAAGGAACGGTCTTCTCAAAACCTGCAAATCAATAAATTGAGCCGATCATGTAGAGGATGTATTTCACCAGACACCGGGTTTGTTAACAACGTCCTGCCTTTAGGAACCTTCCACACAGGTTCCACAACCCTGCTCAGAACCAGAGGATGCCAGGGCTGAGTCAGCCAGTCTGGGACTCCAAGAATGCCGGAGGCAGAGTCCTGCTGATTTTTTTGCAGACAGCGACTGACGAGGCAAAATGGGGGAAATGCATAGAAATATATTGCACCCCAATGTAGCGAAAAAGCACCTATCGCTACTGCCCCTGGGTCTGGTTCCCATGCAACATACTTGGGTAATTGATGGTTTAGCCTTGAAGCGAACAAATCCATATCCAGTGTTCCATACCTAGAAATAATATCCTTAAACACTCTGTGATTCAACATCCATTCTGTGTTGTCATTGAATTTGCATGACCTGGTGTCCGCCACCATATTGAGTCTACCTGGAAGGTAGATAGCTGAAACCCAAATATGTCGATCAATACACCATTTCCAAAAACGACATGCCAAATTATCACAGGATACTGACTTGATACCACCCATGTGATTTATATATGCCACTGCTGTTGTATTATCTATCTGTATTTGAACGTGCACATGGTGCATATGTGCACAATAAGCTTTCAAGCCATACAGGGCTGCAAGCAACTCCAGATAGTTAACACCATGCAGCTGCAGAAAAGATATCTCATGCATATTCCACCTGCCACCCCAGCTAGTAACGGTGTCAGTGGCGCCCCACCCCAGAGAGCTTGCATCAGTCTGTAAAATAATTGCAGGGCTTTCAATTGAAATATTGCCAGAACAATGGCCAATATTGGCTATCCACCTTTGTGGCTCATTAATGGCTTTGGCCGGTAATTGGATGGTTCTGTCAAAGTGGCCTAAATTATGTTTAATTGCCTGCACTGTTGCTCTTTGTAATTGCTGATAGTGCAAAGGCCCATATTTGGTAGCTGGAAATGTAGCCACCAATTTCCCAATTAAGCTAGCTACTTGTCGAATTGAAGGCAGCTGCTGAGTGCTTAGTTGATTGCAGGCTTCTATTAACTTCAATCTCTTGCCCTCAGGCAAGGTGATTAACAGGTGATTGGAATTAATAGTAAATCCCAAATAATCCATAATCCTGGATGGAGTCAACCTGGATTTTTCAGGTTGAATTAAGAACCCCAGCTGTTCAAACAGTAATTTGGTGGCTGAAACCGCCAACATAGCCAATTCCATAGTTTTCCCTATAATGAGGATATCGGTCAAATAAGCCACAACTATATGTTTTTGCTCTCTTAACAGAGCCAGCACAGGTTTTAATATTTTAGTGAACAACCTGGGAGCTGAGGTTAACCCATTCGGCAACGCTTTAAACTGCCATAGCTGCCCCATCCATTTAAACTTTAAGTATTTTCTGTGATCCTTGTGAATAGATACAGAATAATAAGCATCTTTAAGATCATATAACCCCTGGAAATTAGCTGTTTTTCCGTTATTAGACTTTCCATTTTGAAATGTTTGTACTGCACAAAAGTATTGAGTTGGGTTAAATCCAAAATAATGCGACATCCCCCATCCTTCTTCGCCCTCGGGAAGATATTAGATACAAATTCATGAGGTTCATGACTGGTCTTTACAATCACTCTTTTAGCACATAATTTATCAATTTCAGTCTGGACTTCCAAATCATCCCGCTTTGAACGAGTAAAGATACGATTTGGAACATGGTGCGTGGGTGGGAGTGAGCCCGCAAACTCAATTTTGAATCCTTCTATACTGTGCAATATGAACAAGTCATAAGTTAACCATTGCCACTCATTCAGAAAGAAACGTAACATACCACCAACATGCAATGAGCCCGCACCCAGTATGTTACATTGAGACCCAGACCCACCTACCTCCGTAGTAGTCGGTGGACTCTGGACGTTTATTTCCTTCCCCGATGTTTGGGGGCTTGAGGTGCTGATGTGCACCAGCTGCGCATCTTGGCTGTCGGTCGGCTTGGGCCATGTCCTAAAAAAGACCTCTGGCTGTTTTTTTGGTTTTTCAAGTTGGAGGTGGTCTCCTCAGTGGGTCTTCCGCTGGTCGAGCGTAGGGATGCTGACGTCAGAACGGTTGTCTGTTAGGTGGTAGAGCCCTTAGTAGCCCCACAGCCTTAGACTCATCATCCAAATCCTTCACCTGCCTGGGCAGGTCATCTCCAAACAGCAAATAGGGCTGCTGCACATTACTGGCTTTACACAACCCCACAAACTTGGGCTTGAGAACAGGACGAATGGCATTCTTCCGAAAACAATTAATTTTGAACTGTGCGTTGCACAACAATGCCATTGCGTCCCTTTGAGCCTCCGATAATGCGCAGCCGTCTACCGACCTGGCAAATGCTGTCAGCCCCGACGCCAGCAGATTCAAAATTCTCTGTAATTTGACCTCTTGGGTCTTTATGCCGCCGCCAGTATAGCTCCAGATGGAACTATTGAGCATGGGTACCTTCAGGGCAGGACAATTGCTAGGAGCATGGTACCTCATGGCTGTCTCCATCATAACCTGCTCCAGCAGCTGATGGGAAGCCAGATAGTTTATGCTGGCTGCGAGCTCTTCTTCCAGGGGCTCCCCAACCAGTGACGGCATATCAAATTTTGTGACCATGGTCGGTACTTCCGCATCCCGCAGGTCTCGCACCGAGCGGTCCTCCGCCCGTGACTGGTGCTCTGTGCTCCCGTCTTCCGACGGGGACACATCATGCAGCCCTGCACCAGGCGTTGCTGCAAGCCCCCGAGGCTCGCTGAGATATGCCTCCTGACCACAGGGCACATCATGTTGGAGCATCCTCTCCAGAAGATGCTCCATGCGGGAAATGCGTCCGGCGACGCTTCCTGCTCGGGGAGGCGAACACTCCCAGCCAGAGTCATCAGAGTCCACTGGCCTGTTAGACTTGGACTTGGTCTTCCCGACCCGCGGGGTAACCACAGTGCTGTCCATGGGCTCCGAGCCCGGGGTCGCTGGCTGTAGTCAGCGACCTCGACGGTGAAACGGACTGCCTTCGCTGACCATACTAGCATGGTCCTCAGAAGCGGTTCTCCCTGCAGCCCGACGAGACTTCACCATATCCATAGCTTCTTGCTGAAAAACAGAACAAGAAAAAGCCCGCAGACTAAGTTTGAGATTTACCTGGAGGCCCTTTTAAAACTATTTTGGAGTCACTCACGTGACTCCGAAGTAAAATTGATCTCATTAATCTGTTAACAGGGTACATGGCTCTCACTGTATTAGCAATGTATCCTTTGTCCAATCCATACCTCATCCACCTTACCTAAACCTAACTGCTTTCTCAGTTTCCCAGTTCTAATGATGGATCTTTGACTTGAAACATTGACTCCAATTGTCTTTCCATTGATGCTGCTTGACCTGCTGAGTATTTCCAGTATCTTGTCAGATTCCCAGCATCTGTAGTTTTGATTTTAAATTAGTGTCATCAAATGTGATTTCGAAATAATCCTGTGAGGTATCTTTAAAGCACCTTATAAATGTGAATTGTTGATGTGTTGAATCTTGTGAATGAACTTTGTTGATAAACTGTGCAGGTTTAAATTTATTGCGCTTTAGTGGGTAACTTTGGCAGATAGCAGAAGGGTCTCAGCCCAAAATGTCACCTATTACTTTTCTCCAGAGATGCTGTCTGACCCGCTGAGTTACTCCAGGTTTGTGTCTAGCATTCAATGCAGCTGGGTGTTAGCCTTTTAAACTGGAAACAAAAACCAGACACATATTTATGATGTTTTTTAAAATTCTAGTTTCCACCCTCTGCATTCTTTTTCCCCTTATCTGCATATTTATGATGTTGAACTGGCAACGACATTTGCTAAGTACGATTGCAGAAACAGCATTGAACATGGCAATCTTGGATATTGATCAGTTGGCCAGGTGGGCTGAGGAATGGTTGATACAGAGAATTTAATACAGAATAATGTGGGATATTGTATTTTGGGAATTCTAACATGGGCAGGACCTACACAGTGAATGGTGGGAGTGTTGAAGAGCAGAGGGATCTAGGAGCGCAGGTGCATGGTTCCTTGAATGTGGAGTCACAGGTAGATAAGGTGGTCAAAAATGCTTAAGGCACATGGGCCTTCATCAGTATTGAGTATAGAAGTTGGGAAGTCATGTTGCAGATGTATAAGTTGGTGAGGGTACATTTATAGTATTGCATTCAGTGCTTGGCACCATGTTATAGGAAAGGTTGTCAAGCTGGAACGAGTTTAGAAAAGATTTACGAGGATGTTGCCAGGACTGAGGGGTATGAGCTAGAGGGAGAGGTTGAGAGGCCGGGACTATTCCTTAGAGTGCAGGAAGATAAGGGGTGATCTTATAGAGGCGTGTAAAATCATGAGAGGAATAGATTTGGTAGATGCACTGTTTCTTGCCCAGAAAGGTGAATCGAGGTCCAAGAACGTAGGTTCAAGTTGAAGGGGAAAAGAGTTAATAGGAATCTGAGAGGTAACTTTTTCACACAAAGGGTTGTGTATGGAACAAACTGCCAGATGAGGTAGTTGAGGCAGGGATTATCCCAACGTTTAAGAAACAGTTAGACAGGTACATGGGCAGGACAGGTTTGGAGCTATATGGGCCAAACGTGGGCAGGTAGGACTAGTGTAGCTGGGACTCGTTAGCCGCTGTGGGCAAGTTTGACCGAAGGGCCTGTTTGCACGCGGTATGACTCTTTGACTGTAATAATTTCAAAGCATCAATGAACAAATCAAAGGGAATCCTGCATTTCCTGGTCAAACCAAAAGAGGGTGCCATTGAGACAGTATATTGCAGATCATACCACGAATACCACTCAAAAGGAACCATACAAAATCTACGAGTTAATATCTGGGTTAAACGTTTCTGGAAATTTACACGTCACCGTGTTGAATTAAAAACAACTCAAAATGTTCCCAAGAATCATTTAGCCAAATGTTAGTGTTATGTAAACAAATGTAGCTGCCAACTTGCCCACAGCAGTCTCATCAACAGATATGAATAATTAGTTACTTTGTTTAACTGGCTCTGGCCAAATAATAAATATTGGCTGGAATGCTAGGGGAATTCTGTGTTCTTCGCAATATACCATGGAATCTATTATTTTCCACTAAACAGGAAAGCCGGTCATTAATTTAAAATGCAAACTTTACAAATGCATATCTGATAGTGTGCACTGTACTACATACTACTGGTAATCATTGAATTATAGACTAGATACTGCATTCAATTATAAAGAGTGAAGCTTGTACAATCAGTCACAGAGACAAAAGTGCTACTAATAAGTTAAGAACCATGCATGAATAATTAAAAATTGTGGCTGTGAGTCTCATACTTTTCAATAATCTGTCAAGTGCAAACTGCTATAACATGAATGTTGCATTCCTCAAAGCCCTTGTGTTATAGAACATTGCATTATAAATACAATCATGTCAATAAGCGAGTTCGGTATTCTGAAAAAATGCAAGGAATCATGGGATTCGTGAAAGGTGATTCGAGAAAAAAAAGCAAACTGGGGTGCCAGGTAGTGGGAGAGCAGGGTGTAACCCATCTCTCTCCCCGCCGCCTCGCCTTTATCAGCAGACAGACGTTGCTCTGTAGGAAGGAACTGCAGGTGCTGGTTTACACCGAAGGTAGACACAACGTGCTGGAATAACTCAGCTGGACAGGCAGCATCTTTGGAGAAAAGGAATAGGTGATGTTTCAGGTCGAGACCCTTCTCCAGACATGTTGCCTGACCTGACGCTAATTACTGCAGCATTTTGTGTGTCTCCCCGTTGATGACTGGTGCTCGTCTTTCACCGGCACCGAAGGGGTTAAGCGACAGCCACTGGATAAGGCGAGAGTTGCAGCTGATGGTCCCCGACCCGGGAGTTGGAGCAGAGTTGAGCTGGAGTTAGCGTTTCATCTCCGTGCTGGCTGTAAGCCTGGGGCCGCCACTGCTCCGGGCTGGTGTCCCGTCACCCCGGACATCTCCGTCCACCCCCGGACAGGGATGGAATACTCGGGAGAGGACCGGAACAGTAGTGAGATCACCCGTTCGCACTTGTTCTACATTATCTAACCTGTAGCAATTCAACAACGCCTGCAGCACCGGAGACCCAGGTTCGATCCTGACTACGGATGAAACACAGGTCTGTATACACGCAGCAGCTTAGCTGCCGAGAATGTTTATCGTGAATGACCTATGACCTGGGCATGCGCAGTCGGAATACCGAACTCGCTTATTCGGGAACGAGGGGTACGGGCTACAAAGTTTCAGACTTGCAATAACAACGTTATTTTTCCCGCAGGATTTTCAAAAATAAAAGGTATTTTCAATAGTAATCAGCTTAATTTTGCTACTGCTAGCTAAAAATACTAAAGGCTACATGCTACATTGGTTTATGGAACATTATTGCACAGGTGTCAACTTCAATGGTCACCCTATGTTTAAAGTGGCAGCTGTGTTCTTAAGAAACACTGGTGTCTGATTACTGACAGGAATGAAACCAGTTTTTTTGTCCCTATATTGTTTAAATCCAGGCACTGAGGGCCCAAGGGTCTGGTCCTGTGCCATTCCGTTCTGTTCTAGAAGAGAGGCATTTTTTCCCGTCAATTTGGTTCAAATGGTTCTCTTGCTCCCAACAGAAATTGTGTTACAACTAATTTAGCCTGCGTAATGGGAATACTGTTCCTTTCATCCATCACTTGCGTTATTTCCAATGAAAGCATGTGTCATAGAGAACCATCTATAAAATGTGTACTGATCTGTCGCTAATTAATCTACCAGTGCAACTTTTATAATCTCAAAAGTTTGCGATCTCAGCCACAACATTTCCTACTTTGAATTAGGACAGTCCTCAGAATCCTCTTGTGACCCAGGGGGTGTCCATATTAAAAAGAACAGATTTTTCTGCTCAGAGGAAAGTGAGCAGGTACAATTTTCTATGGTGCAGCACCAATGAGGTCCCAGGAGTGTTGGACTCAAGTTTCAACGTGCACTTGGTGTTGTTCACATCGCAGGCACTGAGAGATTCCAAGAGACAATAACCAACCAATAATCAGTATATATCAGTAATACGATCTGCTCAACCAAGGAAAAAATCTCAAATCATAACGTAATAGTTATTATAGAAATACACAGAAATCTTTTGTTAACAAAAATGATTTAATTTATGGTGCATTTACAAAAAATATGAATACAGTTCATGTATTTGAAAGCACTGGTGAAATAAAGATTTACTCAGTAGAAATGCTACAATAACTCACAGCAGGTTCTTGTGGATCGTGTATACATTTATGCAAATAAAAATAAATACTTCAATTTTGCTCAATAGAAATCAATAAGTTAATGCTCAAAAGTAACATTCAACACATCTATTCTTATTTGGTAACATTTTCCTAATATTTAGATGAATTACAGTTGTTTGCAATATTTCATGATCATAAAAATCACGTCAAAAAAGTAACACAACCAAAACGTATCCATTGCTGTTTGTCCAATGAAGAATGATTTGACTCCTTCACATTTTCGGCCGGAATAGAAACCATTATCTTCTTTAACATGATACATTAAAATATTTGCCCAGGTAACTACAATGTCTTAAGTTTAACAGAAACATCAATCATATTTTAAAATCAAGTCTGTAGGAAAAATTATTGCAAAGATTCCACGTCTTATACCTAACCTGATACCTCCGTGTTCTCTCAGATGCCAATTAATTCTTCTTATTGGATTTCTAGAATTGAGACACAAACAGTGTTAGTCAGAACATAAAGTTACCATAAGGCAGAAAATCATATTAGCACATTCTTGACCCCAAATGTGAGTCTCCAGAAACGACTAGAGCAGGTAGTAAAAGGCAATGGGGACACGGTGTGGAATATAGAATAACCAGTTGAAAGGGGGCACTGGTGAGGCTGTGGTTGGGGAATTTTCAACAAACTTTCTCTGTAATTTTTTTGTAAATGTTTTGGAAATGGATATTGTCTGCTCTGTAAACAACTGCTGAGGATTCCAAATTCCTTGCACCTGTACTGACTGCAGCAAGAATGTATAACTCACGGTTATTCTGCAGATTATTCTGCCTCTAATTCAGAGGCAGAATAATCTGAGTGGTCTTCATGAAGTCAATCTGAAGCCATCTAGAATTAGAGAATAAGTAATGTTGGGAATTAAAAGGGTATCTTACAAGGCAACTACAAATACATTTGACCATCTGTAGGGAGAGGATGACAAAAAGCTGCAATTAAGGCTTAATGAATGTAAGGCACAGCATAGAGGACCTATTACAGTACAATAATTTGCAACTCTTTATATCATAGCTTTGATAATTTCACGTAACATCATATGCAATATTGTTCGTAGTGTTTGTAATTATATAATTATTTTGTGTAATTTGATAGGGGTTTAACAGAATTGCCTGTTGCACAATCTTAGTTCATTTTCCCTATTGAATATTCCCTATAGCTAACGGGAAACCACCTGCACCTGCCTTCCTCACCACTGCCCACACTTCATGAGTGGACCTAAAATAGGAGTTAGGTCTTTCAATTAAACACACTAACACCAATCTAGACTCAGGTGGGTCATAGGCGCTTGGTGCCTGGGGTGGTGTGGTGGAGAAGTATTGCTGGAGTTGAAGCATAGCTGTGCAATTTTATCTCAACAACAAACAGGTTTTATTTCCCTTTACGTCTCCACCTGGAAGTAGATCTAATTGACAGGCATGGTACAGGCTGGGAATGCTGTGGACGAGAAAACAGATCTGGTACATAAGTTTCATTTTGTAGCTCTGTTGCTGGAAGATTACAGTATATGTCGGAGTTGACATACAAGTTTGCCAAAACTTGGAAAACACCATCTAACAGCATGAAGGAGGTGGTCCTATTCATGTTGAAGAATATGAGTGTCTTTCACAAGCCTATCTGAGCAGGTAGGCTCCACAAGGTCTCTGGCCATTGTTCTGCTAGTCACAACCACTTTGCTTGCATACCCTCATCCCAAAGTCCTCGCTGCTACCACTGCATCTTGTGATCACATAACCTCTCATTTCCCCCAACCAGCAGGCCCAAATCTCTTGCTTTCTTCCCTCCAGGACACAAAAAACTTCCCTAGCTGTAATCTTCTGCTATTCCTTCACAATTCTCAATCTATTTTTTGCCAGGTGGATTTTTAGGCATGAAATAGAATTTAAAAACCCTGTAATTTAAGGAACTATTACTAAATTTAGCAATACCTTACAGATCTGCACACCACCCCCCCTTCCCTCACCCCATTCTCAGCCATTGTGTTTTCCCCAAGGTGCTGCACCTCCCCCCTTTCCTTCTCTGCCTCCATTTACACCCAAGATGCTTTGTGCTGAGAATGAAGTACTCGGGCATCATCTCAAACATTTCCATTCTCGAGTTAGTTAGAAATCTTTATGACTGATAACAAGTTTTGAACATTCATTCATCTTGAGACCATTATTTTCTTTGTCACCGATAAAGCATTAAACAACTTCTATCCTCAAGACCATGAAAGGTGGAATGGTTAAAACCACTGACCACATCAACTGCTGCCCACACAACCCCAGGATTGTCTAACTTAAATAACATCATGCATAGATCAATCTCCCCAATGTGCAAAGTAATAACAAGTGAGTGACCAACAGTTTTGACACCTACAACACCAAACGTGACGTTGGCATTGATCAATTGGACCGTAATTTTCTGTAAGACGGTATCTAAAACTTCTGCACTTGCATTTGTAAGTTTAGGTGTTTATGCTGCAGACAGCCTGAAGAGCACTCCGATAACATTGTAGTAAGGCAATAGAGGTATCTGGGTGTCCAACCAGTCTCACTCGGTCTCCACACTAACTTGTATAATCCTTCTATCCCCTCCATTCCTCAACTCGCTCTGCAATTTAAAACATGATTGATTTCTATTTTTTCTTAGTTCTGATGAGAGATCCTTGTCCTTCTCTTTCCTTCTCTTTGACTCTTGACTTCTCTACAGATACTGCCTGATCTGCTGAATGGATCCAGCATTTTCTGTTTTAATTTGAGATTTCCAACATCTACAGTTTTTTGGGGACTTTATGGAATATCTATGTCATGCCTAAGCAGGGTAAACCATCTAAAATGAAAATTAAAACCTGTCAGAATAAGAGTATTAATTAAATTACAGTCATTGAAGAGCTGGTTAACTGTTACAAGTACAGTGCACTGGTGTAAGGGAACTCAAGGTAAAGGAACCATCATGAGGTAGCGACCACAATATGATGTTTTAATCAGAAAATTGAGAGGGAGAAGGTGATATTGGATGTGTCGGTATTGCAGCTGGGCAAAGGGGACTACAGAGGCATGAGGGAGGAGCTGACCAAAGTTGACTGGAAAGGAACCCTAGCAGGGATGACGGTGGAACAGCAATGGCAATAATTTCTGGGAATAATCCGGAAGATGCAGAATCTTTTCATTCCAAAGCAGGGACTCTGCAGAAGGACTTGGACTAGCTGGGAAAATGGGCAGAGAAGTGGAAGATGAAATATAGTGTAGTCATGCATTTTGGTACTAGGAATAAAGGTGTAGACTATTTTCTAAAAGGGGTGAAAATCCAGAAATCGGAGGTGCAAAGGGACTTGGGAGTGCTGGTGTAGGATTCCCAAAAAGTTAATCTGCAAGTCGAATTGGTAGTAAAGAAAGCAAGCTCAATGCTAGCATTTATTTCACGAGGGCTTGTATACAAAAACAGGGATGTAATGTTGAGGCTCCATAAGGCGCTGGTAAGGCCACATTTGGAATATTATGAGCAAGTTTTGGCACCATATCTGAGGAAGGATGTGCTGGCTCTAGAGAGGGTCAGAGGAGGTTTACAAGAATGATCCCACGAATGAGTGGGTTAACCTATGATGAGTGTTTGTCGGAATTGGGCCTGTACTCGCTGGAGTTTAGAAGAATGAGAGGGGGAGTGGGGGACCTCATTGAAACATATAGAATAGTGAAAGGTTTGGATAGAGTGGAGAGGATGTTTCCACTAGTGGGAGAGTCTAGGACTAGAGGTCATAGACTCAGAATTAAAGGACATTCTTTTACGAAGGACATGAGGAGAAATTTATTTAGTCAGTCGATAGTGAATCTGTGGAAGGCTGTGGAGGCCAAGTCAGTGGATATTTTTAAGGTAGATTCTTGATTGGTACATGATTGAATGGCAGAGTAGACTTGACAGACCGAATGGCCTAATTCTACTGTTATCCCTTATGACTGTATGACTTACACTTCAAATGACAATGTTTCAGACACGAGTTTAATATATATCTTCTGCTCAAATACATGCCAATCAATGCCTTGTTGTGGTGCAGCTATCAAGATTAGTTACAGGCCAATGCAATGCAACACAAACTGCAACTTCTGAACATCCATGTTCATCTGCCTTTCACATCAAGTTACAGTGCCATTTACACAATAAAAACCAGGAGACACAAAGAATTGCAAATGCTGGTTTTCAAAAAAACAAAGCGCTGAGTAACTCAAGTGGGTCAGGCAGCATCTCTGGAACAGATGGGTAGGTAATGATTCAGTTCGAGCCCCCTCCTTCGACTGATTTTGGTAGAGGGGTTTAAATTTGGAGGCGTTTTGCAATGGAGCAGTAAAATAACAATAGGAGGAACTGCAGATATTGGTTTACAAAAACAAAACACAAAGTGCTGGAGGAATAGGAAATACGGAATACAATACCTCTATTTTTCTTGCAATTTTCCTTGCTTAGATGTTCATTTTCATTTAGCTGTTTTCTTAAATCTTCAATTTCATTTTCATTAATATATTCATAGTCATGTTTGCCAGAGAAATCCAAGTTTTCAACATCCACAGCAAGGCTTGTAGCTAAAAAAAGATTTTTGCATCGTTTTCAAAGATGACATGAATGGATAATGAAGCATGTGACAGATACTGATGTATCGGGGCCGTCGAAAGATTTTGAACAATTCAAAATCCAGCGGCGACAAAAAAATGATGCGACACTTGAGGAGGCACCGTTCGTCAATACATTGTCACGCCGCGATTTTTTCGGTGACCTGATACGTCAGTCAATGATGCAGATAGTCGCCAAAAAAATCGGCAAGTGGGACAAGCTCTTAAGAGAAATCTTTAAATAGGTATGCAATAAAGATAGTTACAGTATACTCAATTGACATAGTGCTCATTACCAACATGTTTAAGAGACCGAGCAATGGTTGACCAGTTAAATATTGAACCAGCTGATTAAGGTGTATTTGTCTTCACTGACATGGTCCTTCTGTGAATGCACTTTGGCTGCTTTAGATTTAAATCAGACTTCTGCCTTCACACGTCAGATCTTCAAAAGTCAAGAATTGTTCACTGGAGTCACTGAGTCAGTTTTGTAGAATAAATGTGGGATTAACTCATGGATGCCAGCTCTGTGGTATATAAATTCAGGCGAAATTCAAATGAAACTGAAATGGCAGAAAGCGTTGTACAATTTGATCACACCACTTTCTATCCGGACAGAACTCCCACCTACCTTTGGGATCCATTGTGAATATCCTTACTGTTTGTGACATTTGTTGCTGGAAAAGAAGCACTAAATAATACAATGTGGCAGTGCAACTATTGGTAAACTTAACAGCATTGCACAAGGGAATAATGAAAAGTAACAACTGACAATGGGTGATTTTGCTGTAAGGATTATTACTGTCTCACAAGACATACTATCATGCTGATATATAAAATGAGAGTACAATGATAGTATGATTACAATATGTTATTCTTCGCCCTAACCATATTCAAATTTCTAACAGTTTAATTACTAAAGAAAATCCATTGTGAGATTCAGTGCACATAGATGCCTAAAACACAACAGATTGTTTATGATTTTTGTAAAATTGTAAGATAAAACACAATTTCATGAATTTAATGGAATATCACAGATAATGGAAAGACCAGAGCAGTCCAAAACTATTTGTTTTAATGTTACAAATAAGGCTTTTGTTTTACACCACAGGAATAAACAGCAATTACAGTGCATGAAGATTCAATGCCTTTAAGAAACATTTGTGGAAATTCACTGAGTTTCTGCTGCATCAAAATTAGGCATCTACTGATTGATTTCCAAATTCAGTTAGCCTGTTCTGGTCATAGCTGAGATTGTGGTTTCACTTAATAAATGTAGCACAATCATCTAATGTGGCATTACCACCAAAGAAGATCTACTCAGAAGGACAGAAACCAAAAGCTGAACCTAAATTCTAGATTTGAGTTCATGCGATAGTGTGCATTTCTAAAAATTAATCTTGTGAGTTCTGATTCTTGAAGATTCCAGAAAGTGTAGTTGTAATTTAACATTCATGACAAATACAATTAGAAAATACAAACCTTTGAGTAGCATTGTGTCTGTTGAGAGTGCACCAGGTTCGGTTCTTTCTTTCACAAGTTCTGTAATTATGGTAGGAGGAATATTCTCTGGTCTTGCAGTGACATCAAGGATGATTTTTTGACACTTTCCTTTGTTTCTTGGCATTCCTGTCGGTGAATTCTAATTCAAAAATAAGACAATGGGAAGCAGTATAAAAAAAAATCACCTTCCAGCATTTAATACTGATATGAAGCTTAAGCCCTGAAGTACTTTTGTTAGCTCAGCTCTTTCAATGCTCTCTCTGGAAAGGTCCTGGGTTTTCCCAACACAAAATAGAATAACCTTTGCATCTGTTCTTGATAATGTCCTTCAAAATCTCTGTCCACAAATAACCAATTTAACAATAACTATACCAACAGCTATATGTAAGGCCTCTCTTACCACATCTTCACAAACACACTTCTAGAAATGGTTTCCAGGCCTTCCATTCCTTAGTCACATTAGTCTCTGGCAAGCTGTGCTACTTTCGTTGACATTCTGGGTGAGCTGACAAGACGATGCACTTGCGATCTTCCTGCTCAGCTGCACAATAGACTGTAGCACATCTCTTTCATAAGAAAAGTCGCCTTACCTTCGGAGATTTAGGAGGGTCCTGTTTCCTCGACTGAGGTGGAAGCAGCCTTATGGTTGCTGTCGATGATATAGGTGATTGAGGTTTTTTTGGAGGACGGGGTGGAGGAAGCAAAGTGGAGTTTTCATATCTCCGAAGCATGTAATACAAGTCTTCACTGATCTCTTCCACAATATTTTTGGGTGCTGGACATGAAACATATTGATCTGGTCCTTCCATTATCTGAACGGACATGATTACTCTTTTAACTGGAATCTTGAAGCATTCTGATGGATTGTCCAACAGACTGATCAGCAGGCAAGGATCTGTGATTTGCTCTTCAATTCGTAATGAGGGCAAGGCTGCCAAATTGTCATTGATTGACAAATCTCTTATGGATACTTTAACATTAAAGGGAAGGCTAAATTCATTACAAATGTCCGAAATATCATACTGCTTTTTATCATGAATGACTTCGACAAAGCTCCCTGCCATATATGTTGGAAGAATGACTCGTTCATAATCTTTTTCCACAATTCTTTCACAAACCACTGCTTCAATTAGACATTTCTCTCCTTCACGATTGACTTCAATACTCTGGCAATGATGAACAAGAAATTGGTCTCCAAAGTAAACATTGGCAAACTCTGCATATTCAGAAGCAAAGCTTTTGGTTGCAATGACATGCAAAGGATCATTGTTTTTAATGGCAAGCACCAAGTCATATACAGTTGGGAACTCTCTTGGTCTTCTCTTAAATCGACCCTTATAGCTTTTGGGGATTAAAAAATGCTTTTTATTTAAATCACTTCTGTTCTCAGAGGCAATTATTGTGTTGGAAAAGTCTCTACTGTGAATAACTATTTGTTTTCCTACATTAAGTGAGTTGTAAATATGCTGGTGGCCAGGCCACTCGATGATTTCAGCCAACAGGGGGAAGTCTTCAATCGGTCGGTTAAAAATATCAATTAAAGACAATGGTTGTACAAACGAACTGAGGTCATATGTATCTGTTATATCTTTAACCTCAACATCTAGGGAGGATGGTATGCGTACTATATCCTTTTGGACTGCAGAAACAAAATACGGAAAAAGCAAATTAGTAATTTTCTTGACTAATGCATACACAGAACATAGAACAGTACAGCACATGAACAGGCTCTTCAGCCCATAATGTCTAAATTGGTCAGAAATTAGAGGATAACCCAACCACCATCAGAGTGGGGCCTGACAGGTCCTTTCTCATGTTGACATATTGCTGATGCCACCTTCCTAAAAACCTACCATCAGACAGCTTGAGTGAGGTTGAAAACACTTTTGACATGCAGACTGTGGTTTTCTGACATCTGTATGATGTTATGCTATTTCAGAGACACCCGGACTGACTAGAGACCAGAATCAATTTCAGCAGTTACAGGCAGTCCCCCGCTTATAACAGGGATCAGTTCCTGAGAACTTTTCATTACTGGAACTATCCTTAAGTTGGAAATCACTAAAGACAGTGTGGGAGAGGATCACAGAAACCGCTGTGATGGGAGGGCGAGTAGGCACGACCTGGCCGCCAGCCGGCCTCACTGACTCTGTGACGGAGTGACAAATCTATTCAGAACTCCCAGCTCTGCTTGGTTTGACCCAGACCACAATTGTTGCTGTTCAAAGAGGTGGGCGGGGAGAGAAGGCATACAGGAATGCCGCGTTCCCACCCAGCAGAAGATGTCTACAACTCCGCAGTAGTCAGCAAATCCATCCCCGTCCTTCCGGCCGGTCTCTCAAATGCTCGTTTGCACGTACGGGGTTTGTGTGAATTGGCTGTTTGTAACCAGGGAGGACCTATATCCACACTAAATAATGGGCCAGAGTTATTTACTATGTTATAAAGAGCAGGGCTTTCACTCAGGACTCAATAATACAACCTGAGCTGATGGCGAAGCTGCATTGGTATAGTCTACGCTACAATTAAATTTACTGCTAAATAGCTCTTCTTAACCAGTCTGAAGAAGGGTCTCGACCCGAAACGTCGCCAATCTCCTTCGCTCCTTAGATGCTGCTGCACCCGTTGAGTTTCTCCAGCCTTTTGTGTACCCCAGCTCTTCTTAACAGCTGGCCTTGGATGAAAATGTGAATTTTACAAATTCATTTGTGGGTAAAATTATTGTGATGGTGAATGATGCACATTCAAAATGGAAATTAATGGTTGGCATGGATCTGGTGGAGCGAAGTGACTATTTTGTGTTGTATAACTATGATTCCACAAGAGTGGAAGAGAACTTTTTTTCTGCATGCGTATTCTGGTTATTAATTTCTTGATTTTTTATTTGTTATAAATGATCTATATGTATAGTGTTTACAGGCCTTATTTGCTGCGACAAGTAGGAATTTCATTGTTCTGTTATCGGTACATATGATAATTAAAGACTCAACTCGTGTACAGAATGGTTTTGATACTGGCATTCCTACTTTACAAAATGGAAAGGAACAGCAGTTGCCGGTTTATGCCGCAGATAGACTGGGCTAACTCAGTGGATCTGTTGGTATACCTGGAGAAAATGAATAGGTGATGTTTCGGATCAGTGAGTGAAAAAGAGTCCTGATTTGCAAAGTCAACTATCCGTTTTCTCCAGAGATGCTGCCTGACCCGCTGAGTTACTCCAGCATTTTGTGTTTATTCCGGCTTTACGGTTGTCTGTTTATTTCAGTCATGGTGAACTTCTATAATTTTGTCATTAATATACCCATATATTATTGTCACTGAACAATGAATTTCCTCTCAAACATTTTACTGGGCCAAAAATCAGTAAAAGGAATGCACAATAACAAAAAATCTCTAAAACCTTGATATTAAATGGACAAATACATTTTTGTTTTGCTTACATTTCATCACTGCTTGTATTTCATACACAGGCAGTAGACACACATCACTTTGGAGATACTCATTGCAAGGATTTTCCTCCAAGGGAGCCAATGTTTTCATAAGCTTCACAACTCGTCTTCTATGCTTGGAGATCTTCCATGCTACAATCTCTTTTAGTGTATAAAACTGGTCATCTTCACATTCATAAAATGTTCCCTCGTACGATAGTGGAATTCTTAATGGTTTGCTTTTGTTACCTTTGATAACTGTACAGTTCACATGATCCACACCATCCACCTCTGCCAGAGTGTTCAGCACTATATGTTCTCCTTCTTTTATGAAGATGTCATTCACCTGAATATCTGCATTGCTCCTGAAATGAGGATGACCGAGGCGGTTATCTCCAATTTTTACTGTTTTCATGATGTCACGAATACTAGTATATGGGCATGGATCAACAAGAAGCTTGAAGAAACCTGATGAAAATAAAATCAAAAGTTAGGTGCTATTCTTTCTGTAAAAAAAAACTGTATACAAGTTAAGCTTTAATTTTTGTTAGGATATATAATTTAGCTGCAGATAACATATATTAAATATCCCAGCAATTACAAAATGAATGGCTTCTCCAAATATGTATTTGTACTCGAATTTCCACTTAAACGCAGTACATATCAATAAAACTGGCAAGGGAAGCTGGAGGAAAAGTTAATGATTGGTGCACTATAGACCAATAGTTTCCCTATTTTATCATTTGTTAACTTGTCGAAAATAACTTTTAAATCACTGATGTTGTAGTGAGATTAATGGTGATGAGTCTTTTAACTTCTTGAACACACACACATATGTGAAGAGCAGAAATCAGAAGTTGTTATTGTTTATTTCCTGGTCCTCCACTAGGGAATGCTGTTTGTCTACTTTCCCTGCATAACATATAGTGCTCCACGGGCATCAATGGGTATAATGCTTTCATTGATTATCACCATTAAACACCTCTTTTATTGCTTATTTAGCACAAGCAGCGGAGGACAAATTATTATCCCCAGGTATTTGCAGATTATTCTCACCGTAAAATGATCCCCCAAAAATTATTTTTTCATGTGATATGCAATAGACTTTATAATACTGTGCCCAACATTATAAACCACACTTTTGACTATAATAAAATAATTAATTATTCTCTTGTGTACATATTTCAGAAGTACAGAAATGTTGAAATAATTAATTTTACTTTATATGAATGTATACACCAAGTTCTCATTTTCATGAAGGGTAGGGACAGAATTCAGAAAAAAATCAAACTAATGGTCCTGAAATTTCAAGAACCACGATGGTTGCTGAAACTTTATGGAGACTTCCCATGGATAAACACAGATTTTACCAAGGCCACTGGCAAAGCCACCAAACCTACAAGAACATAGGAGAGACTCAACCCTACATGGATAAAATAAGTCGTGCAAGTTTGTGCTTGTACATATACCCACCCACATTCCTGAGGCCTGACCCTATCCCAACCAAATCCTGGACCAATGCATGTACAAAACACCATTTACATTTCACTGAAAAAAACTGTTGCACTTCCAAAAGTTTCACAATACTCTAAATGAACTCCATAGAACTGAACTGCATAGAAACGGGACCCTGGCCACAGTGTCTATGCCAACCATAATGCCCAATCTTGCATTAATTCCATATCGCTCTATGCACCGCTCCTTCACTTATGCATCCAGTTGCCTCTTAAATGTCTCTACTGTTGCTGCCTCCACCACCTCCTCTAGCAGCTCATTCAAGACACAAAATGGGTGTCTATTGAGGAATAATATTGAGCAAAGCACTGGGTATAACACTCTGTTCTTCAAGGTTGTGCTACTTTACTTCCACCGAAGAAAATGGAAGAACTTCACTCTATTACATGTACTCTACTACATAGCTGTCATAAAGGAAATGGTTTTATAAACAGTTGCAATATTTTTTGCAGAAACAAATAAAGATTACATAACTTGTGTTTCATCACGGGTGAAATGTACAGCATATTTTATTGTGCACATGTATAATTATATATGACGGTGTTAGGAAAATATTAGCAGCTTAAGCAAACTGAAACATCCAAAGGCTCTTTCCAGTAATGTTACCATAAATGGACAGAAGCACTTATTGGGGCAGATGATGAAATAATTTGTAAAACAAAATGGAAATGGAGGGTTTTAGAGAGGGAATTGCACCATGTTAAAGTCTCAGCTGCTGAAGGCACAACTGCCAATAATGGTGTGATTAAAATCAGCACGTGCAAGAGGATGTCTGGATGAGTGATGATATCTTAAGGGGTTGTAGGCAGGAAGAGGTTATAGATATAGGAAGGGTTTAGAGTTACCCAGAGAACAAAGGTGACAACTGTATACTTTTCTTAACCGGAAACCAATGTAGGCCAGTGTGCAGATGGGTAAGGGCAAACATGACTTAAAGTTGGTTGGGAAACAACTGCAATTTTTTAGATGAACTTAAATAATGTATGATTGATATATAAACGTACCTGGATAATCCAGAGGTAACTCCATTGCAGGTGAGGAATTGCTCGCTTCAATTAATTCACATCTTCCCACTTTAACTTTCACTATTTGGAATCCAGTGACCTTAATGATTTCTCCTGTAGACAGGCAACACTCTTGTCCATGCATTTCATATACAGAACCTGAGGAAAACATTTTCAAATAGTTTCAAACTATATCTGGAATTATCATTTTTGCATACATATTTAATGTGAATAGCTTAAAGAATAAATAGATATTTTAACCAATATGAAATCAAAATATGGAATTTGTGTACATATTAATGTTCCTAAAGATCAAAACACTGCCATTAAATCACAGGTAGATACTAATAAAGTATAAATTAAAAGTAGTTGTAATAATGTCTAAAGCACGATTAAGCTAAAAAAGATCAGAGATGATGGGTAAACAGAACCTTTTTAAAATCAGGTGAAAGAAAGCAGAGTTTTGTATGAGCTCGTTAATGGAGGATAAAATGAGTACACTGGAACAGGCAATCCCTCAGGTTTCAGACACTTGGGTTACAGAAATTAATGTTTACAGAATTCACAAATTGAATAAAAAATTTGTCAAATACAATAAAGTTTGCACTCACATAATTTGTGTGGAAAAAAAGTAAATAAATTAACACAATCTTTTTCTTCTATTCACATTTCTTTACACAACACCGAAGTGGCAAGATTTGACTGTATCTGTTTAGCATTACCCCACAGAAGACTAATTCATTATAATAGAAACATAGAAAATAGGTGTAGTGCCATGTGGCCCTTCAATATGATCATGGCTGATGCAAAATCAGTACCCCATTTATGTTTTTTCTCCTTATGATTCCTTTAGCCCCAAGAGCTAAATTGAACTCTCACTTGAATACATTCAGTGAATTGGCCTCCGCTGCCTTTTGTGGCAGAGGATTCCAGATTCACAACTCTCTGGGAGAAAGTGTTTCATGATCTCAGTCCTAAATAACCTATCCCTTCTTCTTTTATTCTAATATTCTTGGTCCAAACATTCAGGAATATTTCCTGCACTTTAAAAAGGACACCTACTTGGTTGGGTTGCACATTACTATGCTGGAAACCTGGTATGAAACCTGTTCTTCCCAGGTGCCCCAAGACATGTGGAACAAATTATCATTGATACAGAGGCAAAGGCAAGGCAAGGCACATTTATTTATATAGCACCATTCGTACAAGCAGCAATTCATAGTGCTTTACAAAAGAAACAAAAGAATAACATAGTAAAAAGACAGCAGAACAACCATACAACACAGGACAACAAAATAGCCAATAATCAAAAATTACAAAACAAGCAATAAGACAAATGCATGAATAGTAAAACAGTCATTAAAACAATAAAACAATTTTAAAAGCACATAAAAGGGATAAGATTAGAAGGTTATGGAAAAGCTACAGTAAACAAGAGTGTTTTTAGGCCTGATTTAAATGAGCTTACAGTCTGTACACACCTCAGGTGTTCAGGGAGCTTGTTCCACAGGTGTGGAGCATAAAAACTGAACGCTGCTTCAGCCTTTTTAGTTCTGACCCTGGGAACACCTGAGGAGTCTAGGTGCCTCATATACAACAAGAAGGTCAGAGATGTATTTTGGATCCAGACTATTCAGTGCCTTGTAGGCCAGTACCAGAATTTTAAAATCTATCCTTTTACACACAGGGAGCCAGTGCAAAGATTTAAGGACAGGTGTAATGTGGTCCATTTTCTTGGTGTTGGTCAAGACTCTGGCAGCGGCATTCTGGATAAGCTGCAGTTGTTTAATTGATTTTTTACTGAGACCTGTAAAGATACCATTACAATAATCTAACCCACTGAAGATATATGCATGAACAAGTTTTTCAGTGTCTTCTTTGGACAGAAATCCCTTGATTCTTGCAATGTTTTTTAGATGGTAATAGGCAGATTTGGTAATGGTCTTTATATGGCTATTAAAATTCAAATCCAAGTCCATAACTACACCAAGGTTTCTGGCTTTGTCTGTGGTTTTCAGTGTGATTGAGTCAAGTTGAGCACTCATCTCTAGCCTTGTATTTTTGGGACCAAAGACAATAATTTCTGTATTATTTGCAGCCGGTGAGGGCCATTTTAGTCAGGCCGGTTTGAGTGGTTCAGCTGGTCAGCACCAACGAGGTGCTCAGAGCCAAATCCTAGCTGCCAGTACAGTGAGTGTGCGCCATTGGCAGACCATCTGATTCTTGTGGTCAGTTTCATCATCCCCTGTTGAATGAGATGGAAGCTATTGGAGGGTGGATGTCGACAACAGCAAACCTGAGACATGGCGGAGTCAGCCCTCGTTATATAAGTGGAAATTGTCTTAAGTCATTGCATAAATATGTGGTCTGAAGCACATAAAGAATAACGGCCAGAGATTTGGTACCCTTTTTGATAATTGCCAGGCATAAGGTCAGAAACTGATTTACAAAATCATGAGAGTAATAGATCGGGTAGATGCACAGAGTCTCTTGTCCAGAATAGGGGTATCGAGAACCAGAGCACATAGGTTCAAGGTGAAGGGGAAAAGATTTAATAGGAATCGGAGGGGCAACTTTTTCATACAAGTTTTTCACATTTAAAACTTAAAAACATTTTAAACAGAGCACCCACTTGCCCTTAGCAGCGTATGGCGTCACAATGGGATCTCATTTACATAAACTGCCCGTTCATTTACAAAAAGAAAATTGAGATTTTCATAGTGGGGGGGGTGGGATGGTGAGCGCCGATACCCCCCCCCCACCCCCCCCCCCCCCAACGTGGGGACGATTAATTGGCTCCGGGGAGCGCCGACGCCGCCCTCAATGTGGGGTCGACTGATTGACTCCGGGGAATAGAAACGTAGAAATTAGGTGCAGGAGTAGGCCATTCGGCCCTTCGAGCCTGCACCGCCATTCAATATGATCATGGCTGATCATCCAACTCAGTATTCCGTACCTGCCATCTCTCCATACCCCCTGATCCCCTTAGCCACAAGGGCCACATCTAACTCCCTCTTAAATATAGCCAATGAACTGGCCTCAACTACTACAGAGAGTTCCAGAGACTCACCACTCTCTGTGTGAAAAAAGTATTTCTCATCTCGGTCTTAAAGGATTTCCCCCTTATCCTTAAGCTGTGACCCCTTGTCCTGGACTTCCCCAACATCGGGAACAATCTTCCTGCATCTAGCCTGTCCAACCCCTTAAGAATGTTGTAAGTTTCTATAAGATCCCCTCTCAATCTCCTATATTCTAGAGAGTATAAACCAAGTCTATCCAGTCTTTCTTCATAAGACAGTCCTGACATCCCAGGAATCAGTCTGGTGAACCTTCTCTGCACTCCCTCTATGGCAACAGGGTCAGGAAAGAAAAGGGAGGAAGAGGTGAGGGAGGGAGTGAGGAGGAGAGGATGAGAAATGTTATTTAAACATTGAGTTTAGTGGGGGAGTGGGATAGGTGAGGAGTGGGGCAGCAGTGAGATAGATGGAGAGGAGGAGGGGGGTAGGGATGGGAGAGGGGTTATGGAGGGAGGGAGTGTCTGAGGGTAGGTGAAAGGAGAGGGAGAGTCCTATGAGGTGAGGAGTGGGGGAGCAGGAGATAGGATGGAGAGGAGGTGAGGAGTGGGTGAGGGTAGGAGAGTAGGAGGGTGAGGGGAAAGAAGAGGAGGGTGAAGAGGAGGGGGAAGGAGTGCTGGGGATGAGGGGATATGAGCCACGCTTGCATAGAGGGAACAGGGCCCAATGGGTCCCACAAGGTGAGGAATGGGGGAGCAGGGAGATAGATGGTGAGGAGGGGGTTAGGGAGGGGAGAGGGGTTATGGAGGAAGGGTGGGAGTGTCTGAGGGTAGGGGAAAGGAGAGGTCCAGGAGGGAGTGTGTGAGGGTAGAAGGAGAGGGGAAGGAAGAGGGAGGGTGAGGAGGAGGGGGAGGGAGTGCTGAGGGATGAGTGGAAACGAGCCGCACTTGAGGAGTTGCGGGCTATGGGTGAGTGGTGGAATATTGCGTTGGGCAAACAGGTTGCGTTGGGGGAATGGGTGAGTGGTGGAATATTGCGTTGGGGGAACGGGGCCCCCAACACAATGGTCTAATATCTATCTATTTGGCTTGAACCTGCCATGTGCTTGAAAGTGTAATGGCAATGGAAATGAAGTGAAAATGCAATCAGCTGTTTGGCTTGAGCATACCTTGTGCTTGAAAGTGCAATGGCAATGGAAATGAAGTGAAAATGCAATCAACTGTTTGGCTTGAGCCTGCCTTGTGCTTGAAACTGCAATGGCAATGGAAATGAAGTGAAAATGCAATCAGCTGTTTGGCTTGAGTCTGCCCTAGGCTTGAAAGTACAATGGCAATTGAAGTGAAGTGAAAATGCAATGAGCTGTTTGGCTTGGCCTGCCCTATGCTTGAAACTGCAATGGCAATGGAAGTGAAATGAAAATGCAATGAGCTATTCGGCCTGCCCTGTGCTTTAAACTGCAATGCAATTGGAAATGAAATGAAATGAGTTGTTTGGCCTGCCTGAAACCACTAATTTTGGCGCACAAGGCCCCTATTAGCCAAGAAACCAGTCCCTTTTGCCCAAAATGCCCGTATTAGCCCAGGAGGAGCATTTTGGCCCAAAAGGCCTGTACCAGGCCAGGAAAAGTTCAGAAAAAGTGCCTTTCACTGAGATTTCACAGATTTTTTTTAAAAAGAGCCCCTTCGACCCATCAGGCCTGTACTAGCCCATGAGTCCCTTTGGCCCATCAGTAAATATTCCTCCTGCAAGTATTAAACCTCACCCCAGTATTTTTCTCCCTCCCTTCATTTGCTCCCTATGAGATCCAGGCCAGGATATTGCTGTGATCTGCAGAAAAAGATGAATAATGTCTAAAATTGATTCTCCACCCTCTCCCCCTTCTCTCTCACAGAGTCTCTCACCTGTTTTGGGTAGCATTTCTGGCAGTTTCTGAGCTGCCAGCCCACCAGGCCTGAGTGACTGAGCTGCCAGCCCACCAGGCTGAGTGACTGAGCTGCCAGTCCAATAATCCATTCGGTCCACAATGTTCATACTAGCCCTCTGGAAACCAGTCCCTTCATCCCACAACAACCATACTAGTGCCCAGGAAAGCACCCCCCCCCCCCCCCCCCCCCCCCCCCCCCACTGGCCAGCATTAGTGGAATTGGTGGAGAGGTGGAATATTGCATTGGGGGACCAGCCCTCCTGTGTGAACATGGGACCCAATGGATCCCACTTAGTCTAGTATATTACTAAAACTCTCATCTTGTTTGTAATTATGTCTGTGATTTAGTTCCTGAAAATATGCCAAAATGATACACGATAGCGCTAGAATTTTTGCCCCACATTATTCACCATTGTCCTGTGGTGCGCATTAACCATGTTTTGTTCAGTTTGATGGTATATTTTACAACTTATTCATATTTTAAGCCTTAAAATGTTCACTTAAAAAAAATCCAATTCCACTTGCCCAGCCTGTTACAATGTTACCAAATGACAGGACTCACAGTGTAATGAGAGATTTGTTACATTGTTGTAAAAAGAGGGAGGGCAGGTCCCCCAATGCAATATTCCACCTCTCCACCAAGGGGAGGGGAAGAGGAGAGAGCAAGGATTGTTGTGTAATGTTATTTAAACATTGTGTTTAGTGGGGGAGTGGGATATGGAGGAGGTGAGGAGAGGGGGAGCAGGGAGATAGATGGAGAGGAGGAGGGGTTAGGGAGGGGAGAGGCGTTATGGAGAGATAATCATAATCATACTTTATTAGCCAAGTATGTTTTGCAACATATACGAGGAATTTGATTTGCCATACAGTCATACCAATAAAGAGTAACTAGACACCCAAATACATTTTTAACATGAACATCCACCACAGTGACTCCTCCACATTCCTCACTGTGATGGAAGGCAAAAAAAGTTCAATCCTCTTCCCTTCTTTTTGTATGCATACAAATGTTTGTGAGAACATCTGTGTGCCAACATCAACAAAAGTTTGCAGACTATTTAAAATAATTAGAAATCTCCATGTTGCACAACCTTAGATCTTTCATGAATATTAAAATTAGCCACAGGTATTCCCTCTTCACCTACAGAATGTTAGTTCTAGAAAGAATTTTAATGGTATCTCCAGATTTTTCAGAGGAGCTGTCACCAAGAAAAATAGTTAATGAAATCACTGACATGAATTTGGTGGCTACATGGATTTTGATTGATCTTTTCATTTCTTACTGAGTTTTCCACACGTTGCAATTAATTCAATTTTGCTTCTTTCATGTGACAAAACTTAGATGTGGATCCAAACAAGGTTGGAGTTTGGAACTAAATTGTGCAGTTCTGTCACAAAAACAGCATGAAGACAATTTGAATGGCCTGTGGATGTGTTTGTAACTTAGGATAGTAAAAAAAATGCTGGCTTTACCAGCAATACCCATTTCCTGGAAGGTATATAAAAGCACAGCTTTAAATATTTATGATTAATTTGAATCAACGGCGCACAGTTGCAGCGTAACATAATTATAATTTGTAGCCAAATTGATTCTTGACAAAGGGATTTGATGTAGGGACAAGTAGGATAAGCTGAATAACATTGTCTTATTCTTATATTTTTATTGATAAGTGCCTTTTTCCAAAGGATTTCTTATCTAATTTATTCATTAGTTTTTTTTCATTTTATGTACAGCCCATCTATCATTTTAAAGATTTTCAATTGAATCGCTTATCTCAGTTAATAATGCTGTTTGATCACGTGCTCCTTTGATCTAATGATGTAGACTGCTGCCATCCAAAAATAAAGGAATTAATGTATATTCTGTTTTTCATTTTCGTGTTTATTCTTTTAATCGTTTTGATATATAATTCCTCTGCCAAGTACATCTCAATTTAACCACAGGCAAAGTATGGAGGAACTCAGCGGGTTAGGCAGCAATTGTGGAGGAAATGTATAGGTAATGTTTTGGTTTGTGACCCTTCTGCCATAGGTCTAGCATCTGCTGTTCCTTGTGTCCCTTTTCCAAATCCCGATATTAATATCCACAATTCCACTATATTTAGAGTTTTATTTCACAGAATATTTGGTTAATTAATCAAATTCAAACAATGGAAAAATATTCAAGAGAAGATATGACTTGACATCACAGACCATTTTCAATTAGAAACATCCATGGCCTCCCCTTCTGCAATGTGGCGCTTCAAACGGGTTTCTACTTTTCCCAAGTCAAACCCAACAAGGGAACAAAGGAACTCAGCACTTGAGTCCAATTCCAAAGTGCTGGTAACGAATGCCCCACAGGAAACATCTATACTGTGCAGATCCTCAAACTTTAATTGTGTATGACACCTGTTTTGCACCAAGAGAGTTCTTAAATAATGTTGGTGAGCTGACCTTGCATAACAGGTCATTAGGGAACATCCACTGACAGAGCCTCTGGAACAGTGTTCCTTACATTGTGCAGGTAGCATTGCAATACAGGTGACATTACAGGAGTGTTAAGTTTCTGGAAACATTCAATATTACGATTTTCCATAAGACACTCTGTCTTTGGCATCAATGTCTAAAAATGCAATTTGAAAAAAATACATTTTTATATACTTTTTCTGTGAGAATTATTTTTATTCTGCAACTCCAATTCGTGGAGTAATTTGTGAATTCTATAAGGCAGATTTGCATTATCTAAATGGCTTTGAGTCACCTTATTCATTATCTATATCTTCTATATATATTACTAAAACTCTTGTTTGGTTGTTTGTTTGTTTGTTTGTATGTGTGTGATGTTTCAAAACCCCGCCAAAACAGTTCATGATAGCGCTACAATTTTGGGCCCACCTTACTCACCATTGTCCTGCGATGTAAAAGAAACAAGTTTCGTTTGGATTGATGTTATATTTTACAAGTTCTTGACATTTTAAACTTTACAAAAATCACTTTTCAAACCACTTTTCCACTTGCCCTGCCCGTCAGCCGCGTTCGACGTCATCACAATGACGTCACAATGGGATCCCGAATCTCATTTGCATTAAAAAATGTGATTTTTTTAAAAAAAATGGTTTTAATCATATTCTTCCGTTTTCATTAACAGCTAACATTGTGTTCATGTTTTTTGTTAGACGCGATTTTCATTGTGGGAGGTTGGGATGGGGGGAGGTTTTTTTTTTTTTTAAACATCACGATTTTCATTGTGGGTAGTGGGAATGGGGGAGTTGAGGACTGGGGGTGCAGGTGGATAGAGGTAGAGGAGGGAGATAGGGAGGGGAGGGAGGGAAAATTGGGGGAGGTGAAGAAGGGAGAATGGGGAGGAGGGGGGATAGATGGAGAGGAGGGCAGTGGGTGAGTTGACGAGGGAGAGTGGGGGAGTTGGATAAGGGGGAGGTGAGGAGTGGGGGAGCAGGGAGATATAGGGAGAGGAGGGGAGTAGGGAAGAGAGAGGGGTTATGGAGGGTGTGACTGAAGGTAGGGAAAAAGGAGTTAGAGGTGAGGGAGGAAGTGGGGGAGGAGGAGAGGGGAAAGAATAGGGAGGGTGAAGAGGAGGGGGAAGGAGTGCTGCGGGATGAGGGGGAATGGAGGAGGATATGGGTAGGAAGAGGGATGGCGAGGCGCAGTTGGTGGAGGGTTACCGTGACTCTCGCCACAACGGGAACCCCTCAGCTGCGTCTGCGCAGTTGGGGGCTATAGGTCAGTGGTGGAATATTGCCTTGGCAGACGGGGCTCAACGGGTCCGCACTGGTCTATATTACTAATTTAATTCCATGCTAGTAATTTAATTTTTTGGTTGAAAAGAGATTGCAATTGATATTTATTTTGCTCAGTATGTTTATGGAATTTATGGAGAGAGCATACTAGTTACAAAATCGACTTCAACTTCACTGATGAAATATACTACTATCAAATGGTTGTAACTAAAGGTGCACAATCTCTGAAGTTTATAATATAATAAAGAGGAGATAGACTCCATTCAGGGATGCCGGCAGCCCTTGTAGGTGAGACAGAAGTTCAAGTGCATCTCCTCTAACCTCATCTCCTGCGTCCATGTTCTCATAGTGGGCTAGATCGTATATAAGTGTAGACTTGGCGACTGTTTCGCTAAACACTTATGCTTGGTAGCCAAGGCCGACGGGATCTCTTGGTTGCTAACCACATTAACTCCCCTTCTCATGCTGACCTTTTTGTCCTGGGCCTCTTCCATTGCCAGTGAGGCCACATGCAAATTGGAGGAATAGCACCTCATATTTCACTAGGGTAGTTTACAACCCAATATATTGAACATTCATTTATCCAATTTTAGGTAACTTCTTCAAACACCTCCCTCCTTCCTCTGCTTCCTTCACTAAAAGTCCGTTAACCAGCCCCCACAGTTCACAACGATGTATTTTTCTTGGCCTCACACCTGTCTCTATCCAACAATCAGCCTATCAGGGAACCTCCTTGGCTGAGTTCATCTGGTGCCGGCCCTGATTTTTCCTTTTTGTTGCTTCCAGTTTATTCCCCACTCTCCCTAATACAATCAGTCTGAAGAAGGGTACCAACCCAAAACGTTACATCCATTTTCTCCAGAGATGCTCCCCGACTGCTGAGTTACCCCAGCATTTTGTGTCTATCTCCAAAGCAGATAATTGATTGCATTGAGTGTTGCAGTTGTAGAGATCTTTAAGCCTATACCATTTCAAATGGTGTTGCTCAGTAGATTACTGTAACATACATCATGGTTGGTAAGTTTGTTAGCTACTGTAAATCACCCCTCGTGTAGGTGGGTGGTAGGAGATTTGGGGTGGAGTAAATAGGCGTTTGGAAATATAGGTTGGGATTGTCATGTATTTTGAAGACTAGCATAGTTTTGATGAGCCAAATGGCCATCAATGTCACAAGGAAGATTGGTAATTGTCTTTAACTTATTCAAATCATTTGCTTCACATGGATAAAAATGAAATAAATTTTGGACAAAATTGGAGCAAGAAAGGCAAAGGACAGAAAAAAAATCAGAAAAGGACACATTTGATACATATTTATTCAAACTGCTGAAAATAGAGATCCATACACAGGAAATATGGTACATGCACAGGTGTCATTTTGAGTGATTCTGGAAAACCTTGCAGGAACATTTTTCAGCCATTGCTTTAAGAGGCTATTATGGAGATATAACAACGTTTTCCTATTGATGATGTATTAACATCTATTAATACATGGATCTATTTGATCAGGTCCTCACTTTCAGTTCTTAATCTCAAGAAGTTTAGATGTTGGCCTTATCTCAGCAAGATTCCAAGGGGAGTAAGGGGTGACCGTGGCTGACAAGGGAAGCCAGGGACAGTATAAAAATTAAAGAGAAGTATAACATAGCAAAGATGAGCGGGAAGCCAGAGGATTGGGAAACTTTTAAAGAGCTGCAGATGATATCTAAAAAGGCAATATGGGGCGAAAAGATGAGGTACAAAGGTAAGCTAGCCAAGAATATAAAGGAAGAAGCTTCTTTAGGTATGTGAAGAGGAAAAAATAGTTAATACCAAAGTTCGACCCTTGAAGACTGAAACAGGTGAATTTATTATGGGGAAGAAGGAAATGGCAGATGTGTTGAACAGGTTCTTTGGATCTGTTTTCACTAAGGAAGACACAAACAATCTTCCTGATGTACTAGTGGCCAGAGGATCTAGGGTGATGGAGGAACTGAAGGAAATTCACATTAGACAGGAAATGGTGTTGGGTAGACTGATGGGACTGAAAGCTGCTAAATCCCCAGGGCCTGATGATCTCCATCCCAGGATAATTAAGGAAGTGGCTCTAGAAATCGTGGATGCATTGGTCATCATTTTCCAATATTCTGTAGATTCAGTTCCTGTGGATTGAAGGGTAGCTAATGTTACCCCATTTTTTAAGAAAGGCGGGAGAGAGAAAACAGGGAATTTTAGACCAGTTAACCTGACATCGGTTATGGGGAAGATGCTGGAGTAAATTATAAAAGATCAACTAGCGGCATATTTGGATAGCAGTAACAGGATCGGTCCAAGTCAGCATGGATTTGCGAAGGTGAAATCATGCTTGACCAATCTTCTCGAATTTTTTTGAGGATGTAACTGGAAAAATGGACAAGGGAGAGCCAGAGGATTGAGCGTACCTGGACTTACAGAAAGCATTTGATAAGGTCCCACATAGTGGGCAAAATTAGAGACATGGTATTGGGGGTAGGGTACCGACATGGATAGAAAATTGGTTGGCAGGCAGGAAACAAAGAGTAGGGATTAACGGGTCCCTTTCAGAATGGCAGGCAGTGACTAGTGGGGTACCGCAAGGCTCGGTGCTGGGACCGCAGCTATTTACAATATACATTAATGATTTAGATGAAGGGATTCAAAGTAACATTAGCAAATTTGCAGATGACACAAAGCTGGGTGGCAGTGTGAACTGTGAGGAGGATGCTATGAGGATACAGGGTGACCTGGATAGGTTGGGTGGGTGGGCAGATGCAGTTTAATGTGGATACATGTGAGGTTATCCACTTTGGTGGTATAAACAGGAAGGCAAATTATTATTTGAATGGTGTCAAATTGGGAAAATGGGAAGTACAATGAGATCTGGGGGTCCTTGTGCATCTGTCACTGAAATTAAGCTTCCAGGTACAGCAGGTAGTGATGAAAGCGAATGGCATGTTGGCCTTCATAACAAGAGGAGTTGAGTGTCGGAGCGAAGAGGTCCTTCTGCAGTTGTACAGGGCCCTAGTGAGACCTCCTGGAGTATTGTGTGCAGTTTTGGTCTCCACATTTGAGGAAGGACATTCTTGCTATTGAGGGAGTGCAGCATAGGTTCACGTAGGGAGAGAGGAGAAAGACAATTATAATGATGTATGGATAATCTGTCCTGGCAGATTTTTGCTTGTACTCATATTTATCATTATGATTGTCTTTCTCCTCGCTCCCCTTCTAGATAAGAATGGGTGAGCAGTATTTCCTGGGATTATTGACAGTAAAGCAGTGGAAATAAATGGCTCTGTGTGGCTCACAAGGATGCTAATGTCATTACATAAAGATTCAGTCACTAACTAGTTGCTGGTGAATTACTTAGGGAGCTGAGTACTGTAGTGGCAGATGTTTATATTGTTCAAGAGATTTACTCCCTCTAGCCACTAAAGAGACTACATGGCTTTAGGAGAATGTTGTAATACGCATGTAGCTCTCCGTGAGATCTTCAGAGCTTCTTCAAAGATAAATCTTCATAACACAGTCTTTTGATTAATACTTTCTTTATTGTTGAAGAAAGACAATAAGATATACATCCGACCTTCTTCTCCGACTCGTACACTTTAATCTTGTTCAGCACATCGCTTTAAACATTAGAAAACTCCTTGTGTCTCGGTTAAACTTCACATGGTTGAAGGGTGTTCCTTCCCCATGTAGCCCCGAGCTAAACTAAAAAACTAAGCTTCTGCGCAAGAAACCCAGCACCAAACACGCCCCTGACTACGTCATAAATCCCACCCACATAATAACGGGCAGTCTAAAATTTAAACACAAATGTCATATGTGTCCTTTTTTCAAACATCCAAAACAGATTTCCTTCTCTTTCAAGAAATCCACCTTATGTTCATATTCTTTCTTCTTGAATCTTCGACACCATCTTATGGTGTGACCAACTTCATCACATAACAAACAAAATCCTATTTGCTTGACAGTAGATATATCTCCTTTCATTCCATCTGTCGTTTGCACAAGTATTATAGTGGTAGCAAAACTGCTTCTCCTCTTAGTTCCTGTCCTTTCTTCAGTTTTGGTAAAGGTAGAACCTTTGTTAGTTGCAATTGGGTTTATGATCTTCAATAGTCCCGTGATGTGGTTCTAATATGTTCCGTACTTGCTTGTCCAAGAAATGCACCAGGTCTGGTAGCCTGGCTACGCGCTTCTTCTCATCCAATATTCCGCCTGCTTCATCTCTCCACTTTTCTCTCAGTCTTTTGGGGCAGCTTACTAATGAGGCCTCTAGTATTACTTGCAAGATTCATTTCCTGCACGTGGCTGAGATTTTTCATCGAGCTGCAACAACCTCAAAGAAATATTGCATAATCACAATGCCTCCTCATCTTCTGGCTTGATATCTTTCCAAGCATGGGCCTTCTCCATGTATGCGTTAGCAATCCTCTGTTCGTTACCAAAACATTCTTTAAGTAACCTTCTTGGCTCTTTATAGCCTTGGCTGTCAGGCTCATTTTGACAACTTTCTACAAGTACCTTAGCACTTCTGCTTGAGTACTTCACCAAAAATCGTAAGCGCTCCTTTTCATCCGTAATTTTTGTTTCTAGTACTTCTTCTAATGCCCTTACGAAAGCTTCATACCGCAAATGATCTCCATCATATGTAGGAATTTCTGCTGGTGGTAGAATGAGAGGGGTTTTTTGTCGAGTTATGAATTCAGCTTGACTATTCATCAATGCCAATAATCCATCCTGAAATCCTTGGCTTGTTGCCGACGGACGATAGGCAAGCCTCTGACTCAAACTGGCTTGCTCGAGCCTGTGTATCAGGCCTTGGAAAAGCGTACCCAGCTGTTGGTTTGTCCCGAGCCTCTCTAGTGGCCCCATAAGTAGTTTGTTTCGGTCTAGCACCCATTTGCTGAGATGAAGTTTTACTCATCTTCCTCTGTTCTAATGGGTGTTCAAAGCTGTGAAATACGGTGAACCTCGATTGTGGAATTGATCCAACTGCTGACTCACTTGTAGCAGTTTATCCTCTTGGTCCAGAGTTCATCGTCTTCAATGTTCTAGAGTTGCAACTTGAACCCTCACTTTCCAATATCTCCTTCTTTGATTTGACCACCGCCATCTTTGTGTCTAGTTCCAGTTGTTCTTTTTGTCGCCTCATCTCTTCTTTCTGTCGCGTCCTCTCTACTTTCTGTTGTGTCCTCTCTTCTTTCATCTGTTCTTCTTGTCGCTCAATCTCTTCTTTCTCTTGCTCAATCTAACGTTTCTTCTTCATGGCATCTGGTTCTACTGAGCGGCTAGATCAGCTTCAACCAATCGAGCAAAAGCCCTTGATGCCGAACTGGCTATAGAACCAGATTTATGTCCTGATCTTCGTGTAGATATATTCGACATACTATCTCGTGGTGTAATCTCATCTTCCAATCCAGCACCTTGTTGCATCGCACTTCCAGCTGTCGAGCACGTAAATTGTGGTATCATTTCAGATAACCACTCCTCTGTCCAATATTCCATGAAACCATTGAATATCTCCACCCTTGGCTCCCACCACTGGGTCTGTCTTTCACATTCTTCCTGAGATGCCTCTGATTCCTGCTTTTCTCTGAGCTCTTTGTAGAAATCGCATGTCTGGCCTAACCTACCTTCCACCTTGCTCACGTTGTCATCAGATTCCATTAGTTTCTCCAAGCCATCAAATAGCCTCCTTATCTTCTTCCACAACTTGTTTCTTTCCTTCTCGGTTTCATTCAGGTAGCCATCCTCTGCATCCTCTCGATACTTTTGTCTGGCTCTGCCACCTTGTGGTTCCTCCTACATCTCAATTCCATCATCTTCTCGTTCCATGGGTTTAAACAGGTCTTAGCAGATTGCCGTCTTTAAATTGAACGAACAAGGTCTTCTTCAATCTGCTTAAATTTTGTGTAAACATCTTTTCTCAGGAACAATAATAAATTGGATTTCCAGACAACATCCCTCAACATCTACTAAGTTAATAATGATGTTAGTTCAATAGGAATGTGTCTTATCTTGACTTCAATACAATTCAAGGTCGGACATCTGGATTTCTCCAAGCACAAGTGGAAAACACTTTATTGGCTATCTTCCAAACTAGCAGAACTAGTTTTCTGGTAACCTTACAGAAGCCGTTAAAAATTAAAGCTTTCCATCCTAAATATTCAATGTATAATAGTCGTTTTCTACTCACAATTTTGTGATAATGTCTTCAATCTTCAGATAAGCCGTGTCGCTGTCAATAAACCTCTAGCCAATCTCTGGCCGAGATCTATTCTCTTCAGTTCCTCTTCTGAATCGTCGCTGTACGTTCATTGAGCAAGACATTAAGTTAAAGGCGCTTCATAACTGGGACAGACACCATGAAGAATCATTCTATAAAAAGGGTACTAAGAAACCTGAGCATTGTTACTGAAGAAAAGCAAATATGACCATTGTATTATTTTGCATGCCGCACTGTTTTATTACACTGATTTTTGCTGTATGCCTGAGTGATATTTCTAAGTAGTCTGGTGGCATCTATAATAGCATATCAATGGGTCCAGATCTCAGTCTCCTCCAGAATACCTTTGACATTAAATTAATTGGGCAAAATCTGCCATCAAGTTCAACTTGATGTCCTGTTCGGCATGGACACTATTACACATATAGCATAATGAATTAAACAAATTCAAGATAATTAGGTCTGGACTTCTTCCTTTCATATTGGCGTTGTGCAAGAGTGAAGCTGGAAAAATACCTTTTCAAGTTCAAATTCACATTTATTGCCACATGCACCAATTAAGGTTCAGTGGAATGTGATTTATCATGCAGCCACACAATTAAAAAGAGCACAATACACAAAATAATATAACATGAACATCCATCACAGTGGACTCAACATTCTTCACTGTGGTGGATGGCAATAACATTCAGTCAGTCCTCTTTAGTTCATTCGTGGTTGGGGCCATGAACCCTCCGCAGTCACTGCTACGGACGGCCCGATGTACAGGCCCTCTCGTCGGGATGCTTGAAACTCCAACGTCGGGACGGATGGACAGCCGCGGCTTGGAGGTCCCGAATTGACCACTTCCTACCGGAGATCGCGGCTTCATGATGTTATAGGCCGCAAGCCGGCAGTCGGAGCTCTTTTCCGGCGATCCCCGGCAAGGGATCACCCGGCTCCGCAATGGAATGTCCGCGCTGCGCGCGCTGCTGAAGCTCTGGGCCCGACTCCGGGGGAGGCCGCACCAATCCAAGCTGTTAGCCCGCGAGGGAGGGTGATAATGTGACCAGGAGAAAAGTCGCATTCCACTGAGGTAAGTGACTGAAAAGCAGTTTCCCCCTCCCCCCCCCCCCCCCGCCCACAGCCCCCCACCAAAACACATTTTTAAACGTACTAAAAACAAAAAAAAAGTCGAAAGGACGAACAGCTGCTGGCGAGGCTGCTGCTGAGGCTGCCAGCTCGCGGCGCCACCCGATTGGAAAAGCAGCTGGTAGACAAAAATGCTAGAAAAACTCAGCGGTTGAGGCAGCATCTATGGAGAGAAGGAATAGGCGACGTTTCAGGTTGAGACCCTTTTTCAGACTGGACAGCAGTGCAGTTTTCATGCAGAAGGTGGCTTTTACTGCTACTATCGGGCAGGAGGTAGTAAAGCGTGAAGTCCTGCACCACCAGATTCAGGAACAGCTGCTTTCTTATAGCTATCTGTTTCTTGAACCAACCCACACAACCCTAATCCAACCTGAACAATGGTACGCCATAGTTTTCATTCCTGGCAAGATGGCCAATTACCACTATTTGATTATGCTTTATGTGCAGTGGGAGTATGTAGCATTTCAACAGCTTTCTTGTAGGATGCAAGGAAATATCTTGATAAATATTAAACATGCGATTTTTTAAATAAGTTATTAAATAACTTTGAAGGCTTAATCCACTGGTAAGACAGACCAGGATGGTTGGAGAACCAATCACTGCAACATCGACACAATGAGCAGAGTCCCATTTACAGTCTACCCACATGCTCACTTTTTCTATACAAACCCACACACAAGTCACAAAATATATTTTTGCCCACTGGCCTATTCAGCATCATCTGCCCACCAGGAGTGGATCCTACAAACCTTGAGCCACCTCAGAACTCAGAGAACTGAGGTAGAAACAAGCCATCCTCAACTCTGAGGAATGCCCATGAAATTAAAATTATCTGTCAGGATGGTCTCTGTGTGTTTTTCTTCAATTTGGACCTCTGGTTATAGCATCACTGGTGGTGTCTAACCTACATATCTTTCGTACAGTAACAGGGTTTATACATTTAATCCATGTCCATACCAACCTGAAAGTGGCAACACAAGTAGATAGAGTGGGAAAGGTGGCATATTGTAGGCTCGCCTTCATTAGTCGGGGCTTGGAATATGTCAGGAAATCTTGATGCAGCTCTATAGGACTTGGGTTAAGTCGCATTTGGAGTGTTGCGTGCTGTTCTGGTCGCCCTATTACAGGAAGGATGTGGAGGCTTAGGAAAGTGTGAGAAGAGTTTTACCAGAATGATGCTTGGGGGAGGGAGTGGGGGAGGGTGAAAAAAACACATAGAAACATAGAAATTAGGTGCAGGAGAAGGCCATTCAGCCCTTCGAGCCTGCACCGCCATTCAATATGATCATGGCTGATCATCCAACTCAGTATCCCGTACCTGCCTTCTCTCCATACCCTCTGATCCCCTTAGCCACAAGGGCCACATCCAACTCACTCTTAAATATAGCCAATGAACTGGCCTCAACTACCCTCTGTGGCAGAGAGTTCCAGAGACTCACCACTCTCTGTGTGAGTCTTTCTCATCTCGGTCTTAAAGGATTTCCCCCTTATCCTTAAGCTGTGACCCCTTGTCCTGGACTTCCCCAACATCGGGAACAATCTTCCTGCATCTAGCCTGTCCAACCCCTTAAGAATTTTGTAAGTTTCTATAAGATCCCCTCTCAATCTCCTAAATTCCAGAGAGTATAAACCGAGTCTATCCAGTCTTTCTTCATAAGACAGTCCTGACATCCCAGGAATCAGTCTGGTGAACCTTCTCTGCACTCCCTCTATGGCAATAATGTCCTTCCTCAGATTTGGAGAACAAAACTGTACGCAATACTCCAGGTGTGGTCTCACCAAGACCCTGTACAACTGAAGTAGAACCTCCCTGCTCCTGTACTCAAATCCTTTTGCTATGAAAGCTAACATACCATTCGCTTTTTTCACTGCCTGCTGCACCTGCATGCCTACTTTCAATGACTGGTGTACCATGACACCCAGGTCTCGCTGCATCTCCCCTTTTCCTAATCGGCCACCATTTAAATAATAGTCTGCTTTCCTGTTTTTGCCACCAAAGTGGATAACCTCACATTTATCCACATTATACTGCATCTGCCAAACATTTGCCCACTCACCCAGCCTATCCAAGTCACCTTGCAGTCTCCTAGCATCCTCCTCACAGCTAACACTGCCCCCCAGCTTAGTGTCATCCGCAAACTTGGAGATATTGCCTTCAATTCCCTCATCCAGATCATTAATATATATTGTAAATAGCTGGGGTCCCAGCACTGAGCCCTGCGGTACCCCACTAGTCACTGCCTGCCATTGTGAAAAGGACCCGTTTACTCCTACTCTTTGCTTCCTGTTTGCCAGCCAGTTCTCTATCCACATCAATACTGAACCCCTAATACCATATGCTTTAAGTTTGTATACTAATCTCTTATGTGGGACCTTGTCGAAAGCCTTCTGGAAGTCCAGATATACCACATCCACTGGTTCTCCCTTATCCACGCTACTAGTTACATCCTCGAAAAATTCCACAAGATTCGTCAGACATGATTTACCTTTCGTAAATCCATGCTGACTTTGTCCAATGATTTCACCACTTTCCAAATGTGCTGCTATCCCATCTTTAATAACTGACTCTAGCAGTTTCCCCACTACCAATGTTAGACTAACTGGTCTGTAATTCCCCGTTTTCTCTCTCCCTCCCTTCTTAAAAAGAGAGGTTACATTTGCTACCCGCCAATCCTCAGGAACTACTCCAGAATCTAAAGAGTTTTGAAAGATTATCACTAATGCATCCACTATTTCCTGAGCTACTTCCTTAAGTACTCTGGGATGCAGCCTATCTGGCCCTGGGGATTTATCGGCCTTTAATCTATTCAATTTACCCAACACCACTTCCCGACTGACCTGGATTTCACTCAATTCCTCCTTTGACCCACAGTCCCCTGCTATTTCCGGCAGATTATTTATGTCTTCCTTAGTGAAGACGGAACCAAAGTAGTTATTCAATTGGTCCGCCATATCCTTGTTCCCCATGATCAACTCACCTGTTTCTGACTGCAAGGGACCTACATTTGTTTTAACTAACCTCTTTCTCTTCACATATCTATAAAAACTTTTGCAGTCAGTTTTTATGTTCCCTGCCAGTTTTCTTTCATAATCTATTTTTCCTTTCCTAATTAAGCCCTTTGTCCTCCTCTGCTGGTCTCTGAATTTCTCCCAGTCCTCCACATAGGTATGATTGAGACAAATTATTATTGCAGCCTTGAAGCCAAACACTAACTTCCTAAATGAGAGTAACAAATATTCTCATTAATTTAAGTAAAGAAAATAGTTTCAAATTATCTATTTGATTATGGATTTCTAGAATATACTTTTTCTGAAGAAGGGCCCCAACCCAAAACATCACCTGTCCACATTTCCCAGTAATCTTGCATGACCCACTGAGTTACACCAGCACTTTGTGTCTTATATTGAGAGAAAGAAGCACCTATAGTTCCTTGTTTCTATAATTTGAGTGTTAAAGTCAAATGCAGCAGAATGGAATGAATTTATAGTGATCACATGTGCTATCCACAGGACAAAATGTTGTGTGAGGATAAGGCTGCAAAGAAGCTACCCATTTCAACTGACAGCTCATCAAGTTGTTTCATTTTAAATGGATATTCTTCAGACAGTGACAAATTAAACCCTTGGGCTTTTAAGGGAGTCATAATGGATTCTGTTTTTTTTTAAGAACAGATTATGACCTTTGAGCTGTACAAGATGCACTCACACGTTTAATAAATTATTTGCAATCACTAGACATTGCATAATGACAATTTAAATTTAAGACTTTGCCCAACCGAGGCTGGATTTGGGTTTGTTTTTGTCAGAACAAAGTACACAAAATGAATATACTTTTGCTCTAGGGAATGATCAAATCCTGATGGCAAAAAAGAAAGGCTCATTCTGGCATTCTGCACATAATGATTACATTTTTAATTGTGGATATCAAACTGAACTTGAACAAAACCTGCCAGTCCAATGAAAGTTATTTGTTTATAGAAATTGGGAAAATGGACAAAGGCACAATATTTCAGGATATGTCAAGACATTATTGGATTTAAATAAATAAATAACAGTAAGTTCGTATTTTGAGGGTGTTATGGAAATATTGTATTGAATGGTAAGTTTATCTCAACAGCAAGTAGGAAAGTTTTCCACCAAATGGAAAGTTTTCCAAAGCTACTTTGAATGAGGCTACTATGATTAATTCAGTGTAGTTCACTCAAAGATAAGGTTGGTTGTTCGGCAAGAAAGATAGACTTGGCTATCCCTCAGTCCAGCAACATCAAGAACGATGTTGCTATACCGAAGGATAGCCAAGTCTGTCCCTCATTGCTGGCAGCTGATGGGAAGCGGCTGTAAAATGGGAAGTGGCTGTAAAAGGACAGCCCCGCTGGGAGGGGGGGGGGGGGGGGGGGGGGGGGGGGGGGAGGGGAAGAGAGTTCCTTTCACAGCTGTGGGGAGTCTGGCTTGAGTCAGCACAGGAACGTTGAGAAGGAGAGGGTCGGGAATCATGCCAGAAACTCACTCACTCACCGCTACGCGGTGTTCTGGGTGCGGAGCCACCGTATTGTGGCTGGGTAGGGAAGTAGCTTGGGTGGCTGCGAGCGGCCGCTGGGAGCGGAACCAGTTGCCACCTCAGTGCCTTCTGCCGGCCCGCTCACCTCTGGCAGTACTCTCTGTCTGAACACCTCCCTTCTACCGCTCGTCAGCCTCGCTCATGTCAGCCGCTTCCCGCAAATCCTTAAATTCCGACTGCAGCCGGGAGCAGGACACAGCCTCGCTTGCTGCGCTGGGTGACACTGCATGGTATTCACTTGCCCCAGGTCTGGCTGTAACACCCAAGTTGGCTCGCTTGCTCCCCGACCCCCTCCTTCTCAATGCTCCTGCCCTCCCCGTAGCTTTGCCCCTGGCGGCCCACGAATGGCTGCGAACCGACCTGGGTGTCAAAATCAGACCAGGGACAAGTGAGCTGACCTGGGCGCTACAGCCAGTCCCGTGGCACGCAGGTGAACTGGGTACTGCAGCCATTCGCGGGGGCATGCAGCCGACCTGGGTGTCACAGCCAGACAAACGGAGCGTTGAGAAGGAGGGGGTCGGGGATCATGCCAGCAACTCACTCAGTAGCTCAGGTAGCTGCGAGCGGCCGCCGGGACCGGACAGCGGAACCTGCCGCCATCTCAGCACCTTCTCCCGGCCCGTCCGCCAGCCGGCCACGATGTCCTTCGGCACAGGTGCAACCGCTGGTGGTGGTGATTGGTGGGCAGCAACTGGGCAGAAGGCCTGCTGCTCCGTCCTGGACTCTCTCTCTCTCTCTCTCCCCGTTACGTGTTCTCCTCGAGCCAGCAAGTCCCAATCCCTCAGACCGGAACCGCACAGCGCATCTTGGGACAGGCGAAGATGGTGGCTCCCCGGTCCAGATTGCCTCCTTCAAGGAGTTTCACTTTTCCACTGACTAAACCAAACCCTTGATCCTGTCCCGCCAGCCTTTTTTCAAAGTTTAGAAACTCAAAATGAGGGTGCGCCTTCGACGCAGGAGCGTCTTCATTGCCGGGAAATACAGTACATTCTCTTGGACTTTATATCCTTCTCAATTAGCATTTTACACAAGCTGTATTTGGTAATCTGACCACTGGTTGAAGCATGGCGAGATCTCCAAACACTGTGTTCTTTTCGAGATCTAGAAGTCATATGATGCGACTTTTAACATGATATTGGGATATCACAGTGTATCTGCTAATGTGATTCACTGTTTGTGAGGCAATGACCCTCTGGAAATGCATAGTGAATTTGCACTGAAGTATGGATCCAAGATATAGCTAGTTACTGGACAATAACATGTTGCTCAAGAGAAAGATAGATACCTGTTTAAATCAAAGCATGGACAAAAACTCCACAGATAAATTATTTTTGGAACGGTCCAGGCAAAAGTGAAACACAGTAGTATCATTGGGACAAATTATAAAATAATAAATACGTTTTATCCAGTTGAATCCAGCCATATTGAAGGCTAATTAGAGGTCATACTTTTCAATGGTCACCTTCAGGGTTATTTACAAAGCAACAGTGGAAAATTTTTTTATATCCACACTTGCATTGAGGCATTATGCTTTTTTTGGTCTAAATATTTTATGCGCTCAATTGAGAAACCAAAGAAGCAAGTAGTAATGCAGAAATTGCTGGTAGTAGCAGTATTTGCTACTATCAGAAACGAACAACTTTGTAGGATTTGTTGTTGATAATTATAACCAATAGGAGATGGACCCTATTGCTGACTACTCAGAACCAGCTTAAGGACAAGGTAGAACATTTACACAGTCAGATTCCATTACTCCTGTTCCAATATAAGTTGGATATCTCTGGATCACGCGGAACTAGAGGACACAAAAAAATCCACCGCCTTTCTGTTAAAGATAGTTCCTGCTAGTATCTACAGTACTTAAATCAGAGAGCGTTTGAACAGAAGCTAACAAGGATGATATGGAAGATAGACGCAAAATGCTGAAGTAACTCAGTGCGATAGGTAGCATGTCTGGAGAGAAGGGATAGGTGACATTTCAGGTCGAGACCCTTCTTCAGACGGACAGCAATCCCGAAAGCTCTGCAGCAACCCCGAAAACCCCTCCTCTTGGACTCCCCCGGATGGCCCTCTACCCTCTTTAGACCTTTATAATTCCAACTGTCGGCGTGATATGAACCGTCTCAACTTTTCCACTCCCCTTACCTACTCTAACCTTTCCCCTCTGAACGTACAGCCCCTACGCTCACTCTGCAGCGACCCCGAAAACCAGCATCTACAGTTCTTCCCTACACAAGAATGATGTGGACATGTACACGGGATTAATAAGGCTATTAGAAGTTATTTTGTTACTGTCATTGTGTCAAGATTAAGAAAGTTACTGAAGTTCATTCCAATAAATGGCTCTTGGAATTGGTATTGGTTTATTATTGTCATGTGCACCGAGATGCAGTGAATAGTTTTTATTCTCTGTATGAAGAAGTGATATCACAATGTAAATATTTTGTCACTTTACTTTAATATTATTAACTTGAATTCCATCAACATCGGGCCTCTTAATTCTCTAATCCGCTAAATAATTTTCGAATTAATTTGCTGTTACGATGGTGAAACAAAGTTTCAGGTGAGGTGCCAATTCATTAGCAGACTGCCCATTTTGTTCAAATATTTTCTGCCCAGCAACTAAATAATCTATAAGAGACGCTGTCAAGGAGGTGTGGGTCCTTGTCAGCAAGGACCCACACCACCCTGGCTACACTCTCATTTCACTCCAGCCATCGGGAAGGAGATAGGCGTCTGAAGACTGTAAATTCCAGGTTTAGGAACAGTTTCTTCCCAATAACCATCATTCTACTGAACACTACAAATTCCAACTAAACACAAAACTATGAACTGCCTGGTTTCCACTCTGGACTTTGTATTGCTTTTGCACTACATTGTATTTATTGAACATTTTGTCTGTTTATTATATTTATTGAGTACTGTGCTTACAAAACTGCTGCTGCTGCAAGTAAGATTTTAATTGTTCCATATCGGTACATATGACAATAAAACACTCTTGACTCTTGATAAGTACATTGAACTTAAAACAATTTAGATATAACAATGGTTAAGAAGTGCTTGGTGTGAATTGGATTTGACTGGTGCATCAAATAACCCTGAAGTACATTTTAAACCAAATAGCAAATGGGTTTAAGGCAAGAATTTTATTGTTGTACTTGTTGATGATAAAGTTAGTCATAGTCATCTAGCACAAAAAAAAGACTATTTGCCCCAACGAGATCCCCCCCAACTAGACTAGTCCTACCTGCCAAATGCCTTTTAACTGTTGTTAATGTACTTATTATTTGCGTTCCTATCATTCAAAGCCACATCAGCTTTTCTTCAAAAGCTTTATGACTTCAAGAGTGTTGGAGTGTTTATTTGTTACGTGCACCGGACATGAACCAGAACAATGAACTTCATAATTGCTGTAGCTTTAGATGCATTAGACGCAACAACAACTACATGAGAAATAATCAGTTATTCTATGTCCTGTTCCAGTGCAAAAAAACGGAAGTATATTGAATAACTACACTAGTGCAAAGTTGCAAGTGCTTCTGTGCTGAGGTAGGGTTGTGGTTAGGGTTGTGCAGGGTCTTTCAAGACCAGATGGTTGATGGAGAGACGCTGTTCTTGAATCTAATGGTAATGATTCTCAAGCTCTTGTACCTTCTTCCCGATGGTGGTAGCAAGAGAGTGTGTGGTCTGGTGGTGTGAATCTCTGATGACATTTGCTGCCTTCTCGAGGCAGTGTTTCCTGTAAATCCCTGTGATGGCGGGGAAGTCAGTACTTGTGATGGATGAGACAACCTTCTGCAGCCTTCTCTTGATCTTGAACTAGGGTTTGATGCAACCAGCCAGTATGCTCTTTACAATACACTTGTATGTTCAATTGAGTATTTAACTACATACCGAATCTCCTTAAATGTCTGAGGAAGTTGAGGCATTGGTGAACTTTCTTTGTGATTGGTCATTATGCTGGGCCCAAGACAGGTAATCAGAGTTGTGTACACCCAGAAACATGAAGCTATTGACTTTCTTCACTGCAGTTCCACCAATGACGACAGGCACATGATTCCTTGGCTTTCTCTTCCTGAAGTCAACAAACAGCTCCTTGGTCTTGCCAATGTTGAGAGCAAGATTGTTGTTCTGGCACCACACAACATAACATTGATCACCCTCCTGTACTCTGACTTGTTGTTACCTGTTGTTTATCCAATGATGACAGCAGCAATGGCAAAGTTAAAGATGTCACTGGTGCTGTGTCTGGCTCCACAGTTAGGGGAATAGAGAGAGTGGAGCATGAGATTCAACCTGCAGCCTGAGGTGCCCCTGTGCTGATTTTGATTTGATTTGTTTTGATTCAATTTATTGTCATTGCACTTTTGAGTACAACGAAATGGTTTAGCTTGCAGTCATAACATAGATAGTCAGTGAGGAGGAGAAATGTTGCCAATCTGCATTGATTGAGATCTGCTGATGGAGGTTGTGGTTCCAGTTGCCTGGGAGAAGCAGAGGTTCAATTTCTTGAGTTTGACGACAAGGTGACAGGGATGATAGTGGTGAAAGCCGGCCTGTAGTTGATGGACAACCACCTACTGCACCTGTTCCCATTTTTCTGGGTCAATGATTTCCAAAGATTCAGTGACTCCAACTCTCCCGCTTTCGGCGGGAGATCGCCCGCTGAAAGGCCATTTTAGCAAAATCTCCCGCTCTCCCGCTTGAGATATAATTTCTCCCGCCCGGGCGGGGAGAAATTATATTGGTCATTGGGTAGATTGTTTCGAGTGGTGTGTGTCGTTTTCACTGAGTCTGGTCTCTGCATGCTCCCATAGTGCAGACTCCCCACTCTCTGACATAACCTGCAGACTCAAGGTCCTAGACCTGAAACATTACTTTTGTTTCTCTCCCAAGGTGCTCATGACCTGCTGATTTTTTTCCAGCATTTTCTATTTTTGATTCCATCCCATCACATTCATCTGGGTTAATTAAGAACTACAAATAATAATTTTTGATAGAAAATTCATCTTTTCAAAGTAAACGTCCAGTAATTTTTTTCCTTCTCCTGATCTGTCTCCACTGATCTGTGCTGGTTACAATAGCATGGTAGGTCAATGCACCTTTTAAACCTCACAGAAATGTCAAACTCTGTTCCTTGGCCATGCAGTATTTGCCTGAGAAGCAGGGTGCCTAGATTTCTGAAGTCTAGGGGTAGAAGAAACAGCATCTTCTGCAAGCACAGATCATTCTCAGGCCTATATTAATGAAAACACCAGATATGGCCATGCTATTTTAAGTACAATTTGGCTCTCCTGTAATCCTCTTATTTTGTTGTGAGATGCAGCATGGAAACTTGCGTGTCTTTGAAATGTGAGAGGAAAGTGGAACACCCGGAGAAAACCCACGCTCAGGGTAAACGTACAAACTCTGCACAGACTGCACTTTGCAGTCAAGATCAAACCCGGGTTCAACTACCCAATCCTGGTTCTGGCACTTATACAACGGAGTACGCACCTAACCTCACCTGATGCTCACACATTTTATCTCATCTAAAGCTCGCTAATGATTGCACATGAACTGGACCCTAATGATTATCATTTCATCTTAGATGGACAGAATACATTGCTTATTTCTTATTTTTATTGGTAATAGGATCTGGGATGACACAATGAAAGTTGAAAATGTCAGCTTGAGTCAGATTTGTGAAAAATATACTATATCTATGCCCAAGTAAACTAAAAATAGGATAATTTAAATCACATCAATTTCTGAAATTATGACTATTTTGCAGTAATTATTTTCCATTTAAAATCAGTAATTGCCCGCATTAACACACTGCAATTCCCTTGGTGTTGGCAGAATAAAACAAAACAACTTTTTTGTTTCCTCAAACGGGAAACCTAATCTGAGGATTTTATTTGAAACTCACTGGCAAAACAGAACAACTGATAGGTTACAGGAAGGATTAATTTCACAAAGCCAGCACTCAGCGCAGGTTATCAAGAACATGTGCATTTCCATCAAGGGAAATAGTGTTGGGGTGCAACGAGGATTGCTAAGAGTTTGTTTGAGGACTCCAGAGGCAAAACATGCATTTAGAATGTACCTGCAAAAAGTGACCATTCCAGACTAATGGCAGAACTGCCTCTGTTAAGATTAAATATTTTAGTTTAAACAGTAGCTTAAAAAATAAAAGGTTTCTGGTCAAATAAACACACCCCAACAGGAAATGTCACCATTGAATGTGGGGAATTTGGGTGGAACAAAAAAGGTCTGCATCGTTACTGAGCCCTCTATTCCAAATAAGATTGTCATTCTGTCTGCCTGTGGCTCTGCATTGGATCATCAATTAATAAAGACCACACTTTACAGAATGTTAGAGCAATCCCACAAATGTTTTTGCAAATGTTATATTTTACAAGAGGATAAACACAGTTCCTCAGTTAATTTATTCAAAGTGTAGTTGGGCATCACGTCGAGAACATCGTTGGTAGGAAGGAACTGCAGATGCTGGTTTAAACCAAAATAGACACAAACTGCTTGAGTAACTCAGCGGGACAGGCAGCAACTCTGGAGAGAAGGAATGGGTGATGTTTCGGGTCAAGACCCTTCTTCAGACTGAGAGTCAGGGGAGAGGGAGACATAGAGATATGGAAGGGTAAGGAAGGGTAGGGTACAGGAAAACACAGGTCATAGCAGACAATGATGAGGTAATGTTGAATGGATCATTGTTAGCTGAGGGGAAGGTGACAAGGAGGCGTACAATCAGTAAAATGTAATCAGGAGGACAGCAAAACTAGTTGGAGAACTAGAATTGGGAGGGACGAAGAGAGAGGGAAAGCAAGGGTTACTTGACGTTAGAGAAATCAATATTCATACTGCTGTGGTGTAAGCTGCCCAAGCAAAATATGAGGTGCTGTTCCTCCAATTTGCATTTTGCCTCAATCAGACAGTGGAGGAGGCCCAGGACAGAAAGATCAGTATGGGAATGGGAGGGCGAGTTAAAGTGTTTAGCATCCGGAAGAACACGTAGGTCTAGGTGGGCTGAACGAAAGTATTCAGCAAAATGATCGCCGAGCCTGCGCTTGGTCTCGCCGATATATAGGAGTCCACACCTGGAACAGCGGATACTGTAGCTGAAGTTGTAGGAGGTGCAAGTGAACATCTGCTTCATCTGAAAGGATTGTCTGGGTCATTGGACGGACTTGAGGGAGGAGGTTGCATCTCCTACGGTTGCAGGGAAAAGTAAACTTACAATCTGTCATGAGTTAGCCGATTTCAAAAGGGATTACAATTAATCTCAGCACTTTGTATTTTGGAAAGAAAAACTGTCCTGAGTAATCAAAAGAAGGCTGGAATTAACAAAATTAAGAGGACAATCAATATAATTTCTCTAGCTACCATAGCTTTCTGATACATACGTTGAGAACCTATACTTGGACAGAGTATTTTGATCAGCCTTTCGGGAACAAAACAGTCAGGATGGCGAATGGTCGCTGTCAGCAACTTCTTTTCATTGCACCAAAAAAAAAACGTGGGAGTGCAAATAATTTTAATTTCTGTTGCATCAACAATGGAACTTGATAACCTGAAGTTAATACATTTAGAAGTGAAATGATGGGTGAAGAAAGGCAAAAAAAAACTGGACTGTACTGCTTCACGAAGGGAGATACTTGGGTTACATTTCTACAGCTAACTTTTAGTTTTTACTTTTAGAGATAGAGCGTGGAAAAGGGGCCTTTGGCATTCCATCCACGCTGAGCATTGATCACCCGTCCATACTAGTTCTGTTATCCCACTTTCTCATCCACTCCCTACACTCTAGTGGCAATTGCACAAACCCATACATCTTTGTGATGTGGGAGAAAAACAAAGCACTCAGAGGGAACCCATATGGCCACAGGGAGAACTTGCAAACACACAGACAGCAGCTGAGGTCAGGATGGAATCCAGGTCTCTGGTACTGAGAGGCATAGAAACATAGAAAAGTAGGTGCAGGAGTAGGACCATTCAGCCCTTCGGGCCAGCACCGCCATTCAATATGATCATGGTTGATCATCTAAAATCAGTACCCCGTTCCTGCTTTTTCCCCTTATCCCTAGATTCCTTTAGTCCTAAGAGCTAAATCTTGAAAACATGTAATGAAATGGCCTCCACTGCCTTCTTGGCAGAGACTTCCACAGATTCACAACACTGGGTGAAAAAATGTTTCCTCATCTCAGTCCTAAATGACCTACCCCTTATATGGCTCTACCTGCTGCACCACTCTGCCGTTACATTCCTGATCTTTTTAAGCAAAGAAATGTCTGCAATATAATCAAACTGGATTTTTGAACGGACACATTGCATTTTACAGAGAAGTATTATGCTATTCAACTTCTCGAGAATAAACCTCCCTCCTTCTGAAAAATACATTCTCCGTTACTTCTCAATTCAATAAGACCAATGGAAGGAATATAGAAAAGCAGTAGCAATTCTTAGTTAAAGATTAATCCCCATACAAAGACCAGTATTTTTAACTTAATGCAATTTGTATGTACTTCTGTAGGATAATATATGGTGCCTCACTACTCTAATACCAAAATGTTACACATGTGATTTTTACTTCAAATTACACAAATATTGCTTATATTTGAAAAGTGTAAAGATGTCAGAGCCATGTTTCCAAATAGACTATTTGAGACTGAGCTGTGAAAAAAATAATTTTAACAATTTAAACATCTAATATGTTTTAATATTATTTCAGGAATTGACGATTATGGGTCCTATCAATTGGCTAAACTAAAGTTACAGGCATTTTAATTTCCAGGTAGATGTGTAAGTAGTTTTTTTTACATTTGTTGATTGTGGTGGCTAGATTTCCAAACTTCTAAAAACTCAGCTTGTCAGTTCAGTTTAGTTTATTGTTACGTGTACCGAGATACAGTGAAAAGCCTTTGCTGCTTATGTGACATTACACACGGAATACGCAAATATATTATCTTGAGACAGAAAAAAGTGGCCAATTGAATATTTTAATTCCATGTGAACTATAGATATATAAATATATTCAATCGTATAAAATGCTAAATACGGTGTGTGTGTGTTGGGAAAAGGTATTGAATTTTCCAGTGATATTTTGAATTCACGATAAACTCAAAGTTAAATCAAATAGAAAACATTATTTTGAGACAGTAAGTTATCTTGAGAATTTATTTTGTTTTCACTGTTTTTATTTCCCATGCCCCATATTATTTGTATGTATTTGTTTCCAAATATTGTTATTAATAGGAACATAAATCTGTTTCAACACTTCCATGCCCCCCAAAATGTCAAAATCAATCAAGAATTTTGCAATGTACAATGTAGGAAATTTCAGTCGGCAATTTGTACAATATAGATAGGAAGTTTTGGGTAGGATCCATCTTTGTACTGAATATGCAAGGGGTTGGGGGAGAAATCTGGAAGAAAGGAGGTGCAGGACAAAACGTGGCAGATAAAAGCTGTCCTCCATAATGGCCGGATAATGCCTGTCTTTCACTTATGTTGATTGAAAAATAAATCCCAGCCAGAATGTAAAACTATTCCCACTCTTTTTCTGAATTAATGCCAGAGGACTTGTTAGAAAGTCGACAGGTGTTAAATTTGGTCATTGTGATACTGAGCAGGGAAAGCTGACAACTGACCTACAGTTGACACCTCAGAGAGCTGTGGAACGGATGATAAGTATTATTCACTTATCCATACTACTTATCACTTATCAATACAAGGTTAATTCCCGGAATGGTGGGGCTGTCATATGCTGAGAGAATGGAGCAGCTGGGCTTGTACACTGGAGTTTAGAAGGATGAAAGGATATCTCATTGAAACATATAAGATTGTTAAGGGCTTGGACACGCTAGAGGCAGGAAACATGTTCCTGATGTTGGGGGAGTCCAGAACCAGGGGTTACAGTTTAAGAATAAGGTGTAAGCCATTTAGAACGGAGACGGGGAAACACTTTTTCTCACAGATAGTTGTGAATCTGTGGAATTCTCTGCCTCAGAGGGCGGTGGAGGCAGGTTCTCTGGATGCTTTCAAGAGAGAGCTAGATAGGGCTCTTAAAAATAGCGGAGTCGGGGGATATGGGGAGAAGGCAGGAACAGGGTACTGATTGGAGATGATCAGCCATGATCACACTGAACGGCGGTGCTGGCTCGAAGGGCCAAATGGCCTAGTCCTGCACCTATTGTCTATTGTTTATACTGCTTCAGAATCCAGAAGATCTGGATTCCACCTGGTCAAGTATATTCCAAACATCCAGTAATCAATGAAATAAAATACAAACGTGAATAAAATTTACCGAACAATGAGCTAAACAATGGCAGCATATATTGCGCACGTGCCAGAGCACCAATAAAGGTTAAAGTATGCCATATTATTGGTATGTATTGTTTTTCAAAATATTGACACCGATTGGAAATAAAATCCCCTCGTATGATACTTTAAGATCCCATTATTTAATTAACGCGACAAACTCCGGTAAGCAAAAAGCAACCCCCACCCCATCCAGCCGGGTCGTTTTTTAAGTTACAAATCGCGAAATTTAACAGCAAGGTAAATATTGGAGACATGGCATCGAAGCGCAATGGAGCAGCATGACTAGGCACTCGATCCGCCGATTTCCCAGGGAACTCAGTGCGTGTGGTAAATCCTCTCTCCTCCAAATTGGTTCCTCGAATTGCTTTATTTGTGTTTAACTTTTCACGGGTCTATCTTAAATAGACTCCTCTGTTAAAGCTGTTAAAAAGGGCCATGCACCGAGATGCACGGATGAATTCAATTGCATTTAAACTAAATAAAACCCCACAATAAACTGCATTGAGACGTTGCAGAAAGGGTGACCCCAATACGAATGCCAAGACATGGTGTGTAACGGAAGCTTTGTGTTTTTCTAATGTTTCATTCACATCGAATGCATATTTATTTCAAGAGAAACATACTGATGGAAACTAATGGAAGTAACATATAACATAGAAAGCAGGTGAAAAATTGGCTTTAGTTTTAAACGGGGTTTGGTTTGGTTCACGTTTAACTTTTTTTGTTTAAATTCACTGAAGTTTTCAATGGCTGTGCGTTGAAAACATTCACTCGCGCTAATCTGCCCGACGCGGCGGATTATAACCTGCAGGTAGCAAAATAAAATTCATTGGAAACACCTATGAGAGGGATTTTTGTTTTTAGTTCAGGGGTGTCAGCGAGCCGGCAACTCACACCGTCTAAAATCTAACCTTCACCTTCTGCGTAAATTCCCGACAGGATCTGCAGGACTCTCGGGAGGGTGGAGGGGTCCAGGGCGTCGATGAAGTTCTCCAGGGTCAGAGCCATCCCTGCGCCTCGATACTCTCCCCCGGGCAGCGCTTGATGCCGTGCAGCGAGGAAAGCGCCGGGCGCTGCTCTCACCCTCCCCCGCCCTCGGTGTCTCAGCTCCGCCCTTGTACTCTGGAACGGGGCAACCCTACTACTGACACAACCAGTCTTCCCCGTGCACCCTCCTGGCACTTCTGAATCTGATGGAGACTCGTAACCACGCACAACGTGCTCCTCGTCTTCGCTCACACCCCTCAAATACAAGCACCTTCCACCCAGTCAAGCTCTTCCCTCCCCATCTTCCCACCTCCACTTGCCCACCCACCCACCGTCTCCCCAATCCACCCAAGCAAGCTTCTCTCCACCGAAACTATTCTCTCGTGTAAGAAGGAACTGCAGATGCTGGTTTACACCGAAAATAGACACAAAATACTGGAGTAACTCAGCAGGATAGGCAGCATCTCCGGAGAGAAGGAATGGGTGACATTTTGGATTGAGACCCTTCTTCAGACATTGTCATTGAGACATTGTCTGAAGAAAAGTCTCCACCGAAAATGTCACCTAAACCATTCTCTTTCCAGTCCTCCAGTGAATCTACTGCTGCCTGTCGATCTCACTCCACTTCCCCATTAATGCAGTCAGTCAATTGGTGGTCCACCCAGCCTAATTCTCCCATCTCCTCTCTGATCAGCACCAGTCTCCTTTGCCTCCCAAGGAACCGCACCACCAAATCCGCAGACAACTGTCACGCCTGAAACTTTGCACAACCATTACTCCACCCCACCTCTCATAAGCAGCTCCAAACCACCTACACTGATATACAACCTTCCATCATCCCCAACCCCAATATATCTATTTATTCCCTCTTATCCTCCACATCTAACTCTATCCTCTTCAACAAGTACAGCCTCTAATGCCCCTCAAACTTTCCACATCCAACCCCCACATCTCCTGCCTTTACTTAACCAGTCAGCCTGGTCTCCTGCACAAACAGATTTCCCCATGGGCTGTGGCCGGTTGCCTGTTTTGCTTGCACTTCCTTGAAACAGCAGCTTCAGAGATGGTTGTCTTGATTGTGCGGTTCATTCTTCTCTGCAGCATCAAAGGTGCTTGTGCAGAGCAACAGTGGGTGACAGTCCTATAAAATGCAACTTTTGCAAACTCAATATTAACTGCAGTATTTCTCAAAGGATTATTTTTTTAATGTGATCTACATATCAGGCAGTAACGATGCTTGAAGAATACACTCAGGTTTATGAAAAACATTTGAAAATTCACACCTTTAAAGTCAGTGGGTAGATTATATAAGTTAATGAAGAGGGCTTTCAAATTGACACAAGCCACGGCCTTCAACATTGAGCCCTCCATCCAGATCTAATACTTTGCTGGGATAAGTGATCACATAGGCCTCTTGATCACTACACTGGCCTGCCATAACTGAGCTCACGCCAGAATGATTTATTTAGATTTGTTTTTAATTTCATGAGTTCTGACTCGCAATTTGAGTCAGAGTCTCAAAGCATGGAAACAGGCCCTTGGGCCCAACTTGCCCACACCGGCCAAAATGTCCCATCTACATTAGTCCCACCTACCTGGATTTGCCCAGATCCCTCTAAAGCTATCTTATTCATATACCTGTCGAAATATTTCTTAAATGTTGCGATAGTATCTGACTCAACTACCTCCTCTGGCAGCTTGTTCCATACACCACCACTCTTTGTGCGAAAATGCTACCCCTCAGATCCCTATCAAATCTTCCCCCCTCACCTAAAACCCATGTCCTCTTGTTCTTAATTCCCCTACCCTGGGCAAAGACTGTGAATCTACCTGATCCATACCTCTCATGATTTTGTACACCTCTATAAGATCACCCTTTATTCTCCTGTGCTCCAAAAAATAGAGTCCTTGCCTGCTCAACCTCTGCCTATAGCTCAGGCCCTCGAATCCTGGCGATATCCTCGTAAGTCTTCTCTGCACCCTTTCCAGCTTGACAAAACCTTTCCCATTACATTGTGCCCAAATCTGAACATATTACTCTAAATGCGGCCTCGCCAACATCTTATACAACTGCAATATGACCTCTCAACATCTATACTCTTGGAATAGTGTAATTATCTTTCTCATGTATAGATTGTAACAGTTGTACACTGAAACCTCATTGAGGGTTGGGCTCAGGAACTCATGGAAGAAAAGGCCATTGAGTGACAAGGCTTCCAATTATTTGATTTTGTTGACTTGGAACAAAGATGGGAACTACAGCAAGAAGATAATTAAAGACTTTCAGTCTTTGTAGCTGTTGGGTGACCATCGAGTTCAATGATGTCAGTGGTGCAACCTGAGTTTGGTTTAAAGACCAGCCCTGGAGGCACACACTTAGGGGCAATGGGGGCACAGGGGAAATATGTTCTGGCAGGTGCAGATGTGGAGGCCTTTCTGCATTCTCTGGCTCTCGTAAACTAGTCTCGTCGGCAACCTTCAAAGTTGATACAGGCCCTTTTGGTCAAAGCACGCCAGCCTGTTCTATCCTGGGACCAAGAGTCCAGCTCTCTTGCAGGAAAGCCACTGCGTTTGAGGCTGCCTTTGAAACAATCCTCGTATTGTTTTCTCTTTCCTGGACATCCTGGTGCCTCTGTACATGAACTCAGTAAAGGAACTGACATGGCAAGCAGGAGCTGTCCTTATGGATTACGTGGGTTGTTCGGTGTAACTGAGCCCTCAGTATCATGGTCTCAATGCTGACCAGGCTGGATCCTTTCAGAACCTCCAAGTCTGTCACCCTGACCTGCCATTTGATGCCCACATGTGATCTCAGTGATCTTGTGTGGAATTGCCCAAGCTGTTTGATGTGTTTCCTGTAAAGCATCTACTGTATGTCTGACAACCATTCTGCTTTTGTACACTTTAATCTTGGTTGACATAGAAACAGAAACATAGAAAATAGGAGTAGGCCATTCGGCCCCTCAAGCCAACACTGCCATTCAATGGCTGATCATCCTAAATCAGTACCCCGTTCCTGCTTTTTCCCCATATCCCTTGATTCCGTTAGCCCTAAGAGCTATATCTATCTCTCACTAGAAATCATCCAGTGAATAGGCATCAGCTGCCTTCCGTGGCATGTTGATGTTTCTCTGGTTTATCACACAAGAGTACAGATGAACAAGCGACTGACTGGCATTGCTGAATCAGCTGCTATATCCATGCCAAGACATCCAGCAAAAGTGATGCGCCTCCCAAGGTACTTGAAGAGATTGACTGTGCCTGGGAAGCAAGCCCCTAACTCCATATCTCACCAAGAATTGAGACCCATCAACTACTTTCAATTACTTTAGCCAGCCTGTTAAAGCCATTGCCTGGAGTGTGGCCAATATCATGTGAAACAGCAGCTTGGAGGCACAAGTGAGAGCTGAGTACCAAGTGGAGACCAATGCTGGATGAGCAGCCTGATAGGGGCGACAACATGCCCTCCAACCAATGTTACTACTCCTACCCGAGCACTTCACACACCCCAAACCTTCAGTACATTATCTGACATTCAATTTATTAATTATCAAATATGACCACCATTACAACTTCATGCAAACCACAATCTGCACAGCCATCCAATATTACTATGACTCCATATATAGAATGAGAGAGAGATTCACTGATTACAAGCCTCGACCCGAAACATCACCCAATCCTTGTCTCCAGAGATGCTGCCGGTCCCGCTGAGTTAATCCAGCATCTTATGTCTACCTTCGGTTTAAACCAGCATCTGCAGTTCCTTCCTACACATTAAAAGACAAATTATTACTGTCAATCTAAGAATGCAAGTCCATGGAAAAGTTATATTGTTACAGGAGACCAGTGTCCAATATAGTTTCTATTCAACACAAAGTAAGTAAGTAAGTAGGTTTATTGGCCAAGTATTCACATACAAGGAATTTGCCTTGGTGCTCCGCCCACAAGTAACATGACATACAGTGACAGTTACGAATGACTCAGAAAACACTAAACATTAATAATAATAAAACATTAATGATAAAACACCATTGATCAAGCATGTGAACCAGCATGTGAAAGTAATACCAATGTGGTAAATCCCAACAAAAGCCTAGGATGTGGACATCTTGTTTTGTTGTGCTGGTCAGTGTTCAGAAGTATCTCCATCCTGTCACGATATTCTGATCAATGAGGGATCTTGAGGCTCTAAAACTATACAGCTGAGGAGGGATATGCTCCCAAAATTACTGAAGGCTCTGGTTTTCTTTGTACTAACCTTTCCTAACGGGTGAACATCGGCAAGGTTACATGCCTATACTTAACTAGCTAATTGGGCCAGTACTGAATTATCAATACCAACTAGCTATAGTCATAAAATGATAACCAGGCAAATTAGTGCTGGGGGGCATGTGGATTTATACAAAATTGCTAGAAAATCCCAACAAATAACATTAATTCATCCTTTGAGGAATCTGAATATGGCATATACTGTAATTCAGTGCAAAACGACTTTTCCCAGGGTTATTAATTACTGGTATAAATTGCTTAACATGTTTTGATTCTTAAAGAATTCCTTAAAGTCCAGGAATTAAAAATGTATCCTCGAGCCTTTACAAAACATCAATAGCTCATGGATTGACTTTAAAAGGAATGTCCATGGGCACATTATGCTGTCTAAGATGTGTAAAGTTTATTAGTTTACAATGCTAAAGCCTCACAAATTGAGTCAATAATATCTGCTGGGATATTAGAGAGTTGTAGAGTTGTAGATTAAAATTTTCTGCAGTAGGAAGAAAGTTTTATTCATTTGGGTAGCAAGGAAGACTAAGATTAAAGAAGTTTGCATGATAGCACTTAAAAATAATTTATCTGGACAATGCATTTGATATGACTGCTTTATATAAATTAATGAGAGAATATATTCAGCTAAAGTTGTGGCCAGAAAATACCGCCAGAATTAAATAGATCCGTTGCTGGGGAGGTGAGTGTGGAAAGAATTGCACTAACAGCCAGCAGGTAGTTCATTGAGGAGGTCCCAATGAGGTCTAGTGGGCAGGACATGGAGTAACAGAATCATAGAGCACAAAAACAGGCCAAGGTCATTATCCAGCATTCCATTATCCTGTTTTGTCCTTCTTTCTAACTGGAATATGCATAGCCTGAACTCTCATCATCACACGATTAAGAACATCTACCTTTCTGGATGTCCCTTTACCCATAAATAACCTATTCCACACAACTTTAGCAAGTTACTATCTAATACCATCAAAGTTGGTCTTGCTCCATTCAGAATTTTTACTTCATCCACTGCTCATTTTCTACTGCATCCGCTGCTCCAGATGCAGCTGATCTATATCGGTGAGACCAAACGGAGGCTTGGCGATCGTTTCGCCGAACACCTCCGCTCGGTCCGCAATAACCAACCCGAACTCCCGGTGACTCAGCACTTCAACTCCCCCTCCCATTCCGTATCCGACCTCTCGGTCCTGGGCCTACTCCACGGCCAGAGTGAGCAACACTGCAAATTGGAGGAACAGCACCTCATATTCCGCTTGGGAAGTCTGCATCCTCATGGCTTGAACATTGAATTTTCTCAATTCTGTTAACCCTTGCTGTCTCGTCCCCTTCCCACCTCTCCCTCAGCCCTCGGCTCCTCCTCCTCCTTTTTCCTTTCTTCTCCCCGCCCCCCACCCCCACCTCCCATCAGTCCGAAGAAGGGTTTTGGCCCGAAACGTTGCCTATCTTCGCTCCTTAGATGCTGTTGCACCCGCTGAGTTTCTCCAGCTTTTTGTGTACCCCAGAATTTTTACTTGTTGGCCTGCCCTACCTTTATCCATGACTATTTTGAAGCTAATAGAACTGTGGTCACTGGTCCCAAGATGCTTGCCCACTAAATGGAATGATCGGATACTACTAATGCCATACCATGCTATTTTATCCAGACAATGGTATGATATTTGTCATCTATTTTTGAGAATCCCATTGTCGTCTTCTTGCGTCTACCATTAGGCAGGAGGTATAGAATTGTGAAATCCTACACAACCAACTCAGGAACTTCTACTTTCCTACAACTAGTGGGTTCTTGAACTGACCTACACAACCCTAATCCTACCTTGGAAACGGACACTATGGACCACTGAATTTGTTTTCGTAACCCCATCTTCTCAGGCGCAGAGGTCAAAGTCCAATGGATACGAGGCAAGACATTCAAGATTGTGATGAAAATAAATTTCTGCACCCATAGGGAGATGAACTTTTGGAATTCTTTACCACAGAAGGCTGTGGAAGACAAATCACTGTATATATTTAAGAAGTAATTAGAAAGACCTTAAGACACATAAACCATTAGGGAGTAATGGAGAGAGAGTGAGAAATGATATTGCGATCAGCCATGATTGTATTGAATGGTGGAGCGGGTTTGAAGTGCTGAATGGCCTTATGTTTCTATATTTCTATATTGGGATATAGAATCCATTTAATGCCACAATTCTGTCCACTCTTGTGGAGTCATTGAATCCTACAGTGCAGATATAGGCCCTTCAGTCCATCCCATCCGTGCCAACCATCAGGTACTCATCTATACTTTCCCCATTTATCAGAATTTCACAAACATAACTAAACATAACTTGTTTTACTGTTCAGACCACAAAAATACTGCCATTTCACTTTTGTATACAAGTGGACATGCATGCCACAGACAAAGGGATGAGGGCAGCATTCTCATAGGATGTATTCATTTTCATTCTCTCCAATGCATGTGAGTCGCATTTTTGATCTATTGCCATTTCATCCGGTGAAGATATTCCCACAATACTGATGTGGAGGGTATTCAAGGATTTAGAGCCTAAAACATCAAGCTATTTTCTAGTCAAAGAGGTGTCATTGAAGTATTTAAATATTTTTTCAGGCATGGCTCAAACTGCCTCATTGAATAACCAATGCAACAAGATCTCAACTATGTGTGAGCACAATAGTTTGATGAGGGTGGGGGTAGGGGGATGGTGGGGTGGGTATTGAGCCAGGTCAAACACACTCTAACCTAATGTTACTTTATTCATTTATGGAAGCGGTTGAAAAATATCTACAGAGTAGAAAGTCAGGCCCTTGACTTTGTTCAACCATGTACAGTACCAGGGGCAAGAATTTTAAATTAAGCCATTGATATGAATTGTCTGCTCTTTATATTGTGAGTAATCCATTAAAAGATTCCCATGATGAATTTCATATCTTCAGGCAGGAGCCTCAGTGAATTAATTTCCCCCAAAAGACAAAATTGTGTAAGGTGTTCCAAGACCTATCTGTCTAATCAGATTTCACAACTGCAAGTTTAAAAAAATATTCATTTTTCAAATTCACTTTTCTCTATGTATTAGTCTGTTCTGTTATGTTTGCATGGGGTAAAGTTTCATTATCCCTTCTGTGGACTGAAAGGCACACTGAATTGAATGCACATCTTTCACAAGCCTGCTTAAACATAACTTATTTTACTGTTCAGACCACAAAAATACTGTCAATGTCAGTGACAAAATATATCAAAATCTTTGTGGTACGGTAATTCACAGCAGATGCCTTACTCTAACAGATACTGGTTGCATCCTTGTTGGGGGAGGGCCTCCTCTGTCTCCAATGCCACAGAAATGAGAAATTCTTCGTCAATGTACAGTTGCCTTGCTCAAACTTATTTTTCAATAGTGCTCCTTAATGCTTTGGTAAGCAATTAAAGAGTGCAAGAGTTGTTCAAGAATGCAATTCGTGAGGAAACCCCATATTAAGTCGTCTCTGAAAATACATAGAAAGAAGCGAGGAAAAAACATGCTGCTGGAGGAACAGTGAGGAAAAAATGAGGTGCCTTCCGAATGAAGGCAAGCATGCTCAATGTCTACTTCACTTCACTGTCCACCTGACCTGCCTGTTTTAGGGAACCATGCACCTGTGCATCCAAATCTCGCTGTTCTACAGCATTCCCGATCGAACCAGAATCTCTGGCGCTGTAAGGTAGCAACCCTACCGCTGTGCTACCGTGCCACCCAATGTTATTTTACTTGGGTTTCTGCCCGGAACTTTGCCTATTTCCTTCGCTCCATAGATGCTGCTGCACCCGCTGAGTTTCTCCAGCATTTTTGTGTACCTGTTATTTTACTTTAATTTAGTTTGGAAACACTGCACGGAAACAGGCCCTTTCGTCCACTGATTCCGCGCCGACCAGCGATCCCCATACACTAACACTATCCTACATACTAGAGACAATTTGTACTGAAGCCAATTAACCTACAAACCTGTTCGTCCTTGGAGTGTGGGAGGAAGCCAGAGCACCCGGGGAAAACCCATGCGGTCACGGGAAGAATGTATAAACTCCTTAAAGACACCATCCACAGTCAGGAGTGGACCTGGGTCGCTGGTGCTGTAGGTAGCAACTCTAGAGCTGCACCACCGTGCCACCCCTACTAATTTATCCTGATTAGGATAAATTCATTGTTTTCTCTTAATTGTAGAATTTGACCTCTGCTAAGGTAGTTATAAGAGGATTAGAACAGAGTATCTTTAACTGAAATGCAAAATATCCTTGCTGCTTGTCTAATTACCCATGGCCAAAGCATTAATGAGAAATTTTGGAAGATGATTCATTTTTCAGAAAGCTACCAACTGTCAGATCTTCCTGAAGGACAGTTCTTTGGGGAAAACAGTGCAATGACCCCAGAAACCTGAATTATAGCTGCTGTTAATTTTCTAACCTCGGGGTCTGTTCAGAGATATTTGACATTGTATTTTTATCTAGAGGTTGGGAAGTTGGTGCTTTTACAGTCTTGTGCAGTGGCTAACCTAGTTTATCAAAGCTCTGGCTCACAATATTCATCACAGAATAGGCAAAGTGTTTCAAGTAGTTCTTGAAAATATGCTGAAGGGAATCAATTATCTCCACAATGCTGTCTGTGTCTCTCTGTCAATGATACAATAAATGTAAAATGAAGCAAGACTGCTGAATGAACTGTCAAATGTGCGTTGCTAGGGGCAGGGAGGAGAGAGAAACGACTCATCTAGCTGAGGCATAGACAAAGAGTGTTATGAATAGAAATCTTCATTTTACAGCTTTCCCTGAGGTAACATTTCATTCTTCAGTGTTCCCAGTGCAAACCCTCTCAGAACAGAAGTGTGCACTAGAGATCTGAGTGGGCCACTTGTCATTCACAGACCATTAAATAGAAACGGTGGCTGATACTTGGGTTGGGTTCCTGAAATCAACTTTCTACATGTTTGACTCCTGTTTCACCAGCATTTTTGTCGCAGCATGTTCCCATACAATCCACATACTTCGCGCAAAGAATAACAAGAGTCTTCAGCCCACCTAATCCATGCCAACCATCAAGCAGCCATTTACTCTCATCATGCACTAATCCCCTTTTTTTCCTGCCATCTCCCCCAGAACTTCTCACCTACACACCAGAACGTGAGGAACAACCCCTTCAGATATTGGTACAGGGGCAGTAGCCTCTCACACTCCATATAAGCGTGGAACACGGTCTCTTCCTCGTCGCAGAAAATACAGGCAGCAGACGAGCCCGTGAACCGACTCAAAAGTTTGTTACACACCACCGCTCTGTGTAACGCTCTCCAATTAACCATATAACCATATAACCATATAACCATATAACAATTACAGCACGGAAACAGGCCCTCTCGGCCCTTCCAGTCCGTGCCGACCATTTGTTTTCCCCTAGTCCCATCTACCTGCACTCAGACCATACCCCTCCATTCCCTTCACGTCCATATACCTATCCACTTTACTCTTAAATGTTAAAATCGATCCTGCCTCCACCACTTCTGCTGGAAGCTCATTCCACACAGCCACCACCCTCTGAGTAAAGAAGTTCCCCCTCACATTACCCCTAAACTTCTGTCCCTTAATTCTCATGTCATGCCCTCTTGTTTGAATCGTCCCTACCCTCAATGGGAAAAACGTATCCACGTTAACTCTGTCTATCCCTTTCATCATTTTAAAGACCTCAATCAAGTCCCCCCTTAACCTTCTGCGCTCCAAAGAATAAAGACCTAACTTGTTCAACCTTTCTCTGTAACATAGTTGCTGGAACCCTGGCAACATTCTAGTAAATCTCCTCTGTACTGTCTCTATTTTGTTGACATCCTTCCTATAACTAGGCGACCAAAATTGTACACCATACTCCAGAATTGGTCTTACCAATGCCTTGTACAATTGTAACATTACTTCCCTACTCCTATATTCAATGCTCTGATTTATAAAGGCCAGCCCACCAAAGGCTTTCGTTACCACCCTATCTACATGCGATTCCATCTTCAGGGAACTATGCACAGTTATTCCTAGATCCCTCTGTTCCACAGCATTCCTCAATTCCCTACCATTTACCATGTACGTCCTATTTTGATTTGTCCTGCCAAGATGTAGCACTTCACACTTAACAGCATTAAACTCCATCTGCCATCTTTCAGTCCACTTTTCCAAATGGCCCAAATCTCTCTGTAGACTTTCGAAAATCTACTTCATTATCCACAACACCACCTATCTTAGTATCATCTGCATACTTACTTATCCAATTTTCCACCCCATCATCCAGATCATTGATGTACATGACAAACAACAGTGGACCCAACACAGATCCCTGAGGCACCCCACTGGTCACCGGCTTCCAACCTGACAAACAGCCATCCACCATTACTCTCTGACATCTCCCATTCAGCCACTGTTGAATCCATCTTGCTACTCCGCCATTAACACCCAAAGATTGAACCTTCTTAACCAACCTTCCATGGGGAACCTTGTCAAAGGCCTTACTGAAATCCATATAGACAACATCCACTGCTTTACTCTCATCAATTTCCCTAGTTACCGCTTCAAAAAATTCAAGAAGGTTTGTCAAACATGACCTTCCAGGCACAAATCCATGTTGACTATTCCTGATCAGACCCTGTTTATCCAGATGATTATATATATATTCTCTAAGTATCCTTTCCATTAATTTGCCCACCACTGACGTCAAACTAATAGGTCTATAATTGCTAGGTTTATTCTTTGAACCCTTTTAAACAATGGAACAACATGCGCAGTACGCCAATCCTCGGCACTATTCCCGTTTCTAATGACATTTGAAATATTTCTGTCATAGCTCCTGCTATTTCTACACTAACTTCCCTCAATGTCCTAGGGAATATCCTGTCAGGACCTGGAGACTTATCCACTTTTATATTTTTCAAAAGTGTCAGTACTTCCTCCTCTTTGAATCTCATAGTTTCCATAGCTACTCTACTCTTTCCCCTTAACTCACCGAGTTCAATATCCTTCTCCTTGGTGAATACCGAAGAAAATAAATTGTTCAATATCTCCCCCATCTCTTTTGGCTCTGCAGATAGCTGTCCATTCTGGTTGTGCCACTATTATCTTCAATGGTCTTTCTCTCTCCCAATTCTGTACACATTTTGGTCAATTTTGCCCATTAGTGCCAAACACTTTATACATGCTATGCCTCGTCATAAAGTATAGCTCCGATTTTGCAAGTGTAATGAAATTGTTTGGATTGGTGTCAAATATCACAGACCAGCAGCGACTTGGATAGGCTTAGAAAAGAACAGTGACAATGAATTTGGAAGGTACACAAAAGGCTGGAGAAACTCAGCGGGTGCAGCAGCATCTAAGGAGCGAAGGAGATAGGCGACGTTTCGGGTCGAGACCCTTCTTCAGACTGGACAGGGATCAGGGAAACGAGAGATATAGACGGTGATGTGGAGAGATAAAGAACAATGAATGAAAGATATGCAAAACCGTATCGATGATAAAGGGAACAAGCCATTGTAAGCTGTTTGTTAAAGAAGGAACTGCAGATGCTGGAGAATCGAGGGTATCGAAAGAATCGAGGGTACACAAAAGGCTGGAGAAACTCAGCGGGTGCAGCAGCATCTAAGGAGCGAAGGAGATAGGCGACGTTTCGGGTCGAGATCCTTCTTCAGAAGCTGTTTGTGGTGTGAAAATAAGAAGCTGGTGCGACTAGGGTGGAGGAGGGAGATAGAGAGAGAGAGGGAATGCCAGGGCCCGAGGGCTGAAGGAGAGGTGGGAAGGGGAGGAGACAGCAAGGGTTAACAGAATTGAGAAAATTCAATGTTCAAGCCCAAAGGATGCAGACTCTCCAAGCGGAATATGAGATGCTGTTCCTCCAACTTGCGGTGTTGCTCACTCTGGCCGTGGAGGAGGCCCAGGACCGAGAGGTCGGATACGGAATGGGAGGGGGAGTTGAAGTGCTGAGCCACCGGGAGGTCGGGTTGGTTAATGCGGATCGAGCGGAGGTGTTCGTCGAAACGATCGCCAAGCCTCCGCTTGGTCTCATTTAATTTGGCGATTCTCTTCCTTTCATTCCCATGTAGTAATCAGAGATTGTCAGTGACAAAATACCAAACTACTGTAGATCTGTGCACTTCTTTAATAGCTGCTGCCTGCTATTAACAGGGATTTCATGAGTGGGTGCCTACAAAGGGGATGATTAACGTCAATGCATTGGAGGCCGACCAAGCAAGGGTGCAGTTCTTTTAATCAAAGGTTTGCACTGAGGTCTAAATCATTGTGTGAAAGACACACAATGTCGATGAATTTAAAGCATTAAAAAACTGGTATTCGAAAAAAGTGGTAATGTAGGTGGATACTCCATTGTCTAGTTTGCGACACTTAATCTGTGAAAAGCATGAAACCAACATAAATTATTCTATCTTGCACTTTTAGACAGCTAACATAATCATATCATTTATATCTTCCTCCAATACGATTGTGAATGTTAGAATGTGGAGGGCATACTTACAGAGGTGCAAAGTAACACTTTGCAGAGTTCAATGCAAAGTTCACAATACAAAGTTCAATGCAGCACATCTTCAGCACAGATATCATGATTTGCCACAGAATCGTGAAATCCTTGAAATAACCAAAGAGCATTAATAAAATTCAAGAACAAATTGAGAGGTGCCTATAGCATTTTTATTTGCAGTCATATTGAATAAAATGCCTTTATGCTTCTAATAAAAAATAGCTTTCCACAAAATGTCAGAATGCTCACACTTCACATTTGAGAGATCTCTGGAATCAGTTGAGAGCTAGTGCACACTGCAGTTGTAAAATTGTAAAGTTCTTACAAATTTCAAAAGGGCCAATATGAAAGAAACATACTTAAAATGGAAACAGCTTCTGGCTGCGGCGCGGCGGGAACTTTAAATCTTCGACCGCCGGCCTGCTGCCTACACCAACTTGAAGCCACATCTCCGGAGAGGAAGCACCGATTCAGGACTTACCTGGACTTTACCTGGACTTTGCCTTGTCTGGACTTCTGGACGCCCGCAGCGGCGGCTGCGGAGGGTTGAGGACCCGACCACGGGGGAAAATGGAAGAGTACTGGCCAAATGTTGTGCCTTCCACCACAGTGATGAATGCTGTGGTGGATGTTCGTGTTAAAAAAATTTATTGTGTTTTTGTGTGTTCTTTTTCACTGTACCGCTGCTAGCAAATTAATTTCACTTGCACTTTATGTGCAAGTGACGAATAAAACTGATATTGATTGATTGATTGATATTGAGGAACCTGTTAAAAAATTCATTCCTGCAGCACGAGTTTAACATAGGTTTGGAAACACAGCAACAAAAGGAAGGTCTTTTCTCAGCACGGTTAGTGGGCTAGGAAGAATTGGAATGCTGGGTCTGTACTCTGAGAATCCTTCCATTTATCTCTGCAGCCCAGTCCATTTGCTGAAGGCTCAATTCTACCAGAATAACTGTTCCTAATTCTGCAGATTGTGCAGTGATGGGTGACACATGACCAAGTCTGTCTATCCCACTGACCACAATTAAGGAAAATCAGGCACGTTGTGTGTGATAAGAAATTCTGGCCACAAAGTAGCTACAAGTATTTCTAAAATATTTCCTCTCTTATCAAATCTCTCTTTAGCTATATATGCGAGTGCCACAGAGGCACAGGTAATAAAAAATACCTTCGCTTACTGTTTGTGCAAAGTTTGGACCCCATGTGGTCTCCTTGTGACCACATGGGGTTTCTCCAGGCAGACACTCCAGTTTATTTCCACATCCAAAGACGTACCATGTGGTAGGCTAATTGGTCACTGTAAATTGCACCTAATGTGCAGGCGAGTGGTTGAATCTTGGGAAGAATAATAAAATGGATGAATTTGGATTACTGTGAATAGGTGATTGCTGTTTGGTATGGGCTGGGCCAGAGCGCCCATTTCCATGTAAACACAAGGAACTGCAGATGCTGGAATCTTACCTGGAAGAAAAATGTTCGAGTAACTCAGCACGTCAGGCAGCATTTCTGGAGGACGTGGGTAGGCGACAATTCGCTTTGGAAACCTTCTGCTGTCTTTTAGTTTAGTTTAGAGATACAGCATGGAAACAGGCCCTTCGGCCCATTAACACTGTCCTACACCCACTAAGGTCAATTTTAACATTTGCCAAGCCAATTAACCCGTGACCAGCGTGGGTTTTCTCCAAGATCTTTGGTTTCCTCCCACACTCCGAAGATCTTGAAGAATACCCACGCAGGTCACGGAGAGAGTGTACAAACACCGTACATACAGCACCCGTAGTCGGATTGAACTGGGGTCTCCAGCACTGCATTCGCTGTAAGGCAGCAACTCTGCCTCTGTACCACCGTGGCAGTCCTGTTTCCATGCTGTATTTCTCCGATTCTTGGACTTTTCCTAAATCTGTTCATCTCAATTATCTGACACTTTCAGAATCTCCCAAATTAAATATTTATCCTCATTTCCAAAAAGAGCAACATAAAATGCAGCGCAACAACAAAAAGCTATACATTCAGGCGAAAAGGAAAAATTAAATAAGAATAAATAATGCATGGATATAATATTATAAATGGCTGAAAAGAGTCTTCTGGAATATAACAAATTTGTATTATAAACCTCCAATGCAATACATTTATCCTGGTCAAGACTGAACCTCCATTTAGTCCAGCAGAAATCTTATTTCAATAAGGTGAATACGTGAAATAAAGTAGGAATTTGCATCTAGTTCCCAGTACAAAATGTTCACATTTCATAAGGATTGCACACGATTCCCTGTTCCCAATATTCAGTGCCATTGCTGGAATAACTCAGTGTTAGGCTCCAAATATTGGAGTAGAAAGCAACCTGTTGTTGCTTCTGAAGCAATGACACCTAAACACAAATAGTTGCAGATGCTGAACACTGGAGCAAAATGTCTTGGAGGAACTCAACAATTAGGCTGCATCTGTGGAGGGGAAATTAATAATTGACGTTTTGGGTTGAGATCCATCATGTGGACAGGAAGGGTCTGGATGCGAAATGTCAACTGTCCATTACCCTTTACAGATGTTGCCTAACCTGTTGAGTTCCTGCTGCAGTTTGTTTTCTCGCTCCTGATTCCGGCATCTGCAGTCTTTTGTGACTTCTGTGTCATAAGCAAGAAAAGGCTACGCTCTACTCCAGTATTCCTGCATAACCCACATCTTTACCACTGAGGATGATTCTAATTTGTTGGGAAAGCAATTGCTTCTGATACAAAACAATTCTTGGATAAAAATGGCATGAATTTAATAGTTAGGTCTCTCGGTGAATTTAATAGTTAGGTCTCCCAGTGAAAGAGTCTGCTGAATTACTGCACACTGATGTGCAGACTGCATATTCTTGCCGATTTTTATGATTCATAAATCAAGTCAGATGACTTGTGCCACACTGCAAACGTATAGCAGGAAACAAATTAAAAGAAATTTTGTGCAAGGCAATTGCTTCTGCATGACCAAATCCAGAAACATGCAGCTAACAATCAGTGAACAGTTATAATAATGCTTATTTTAGGTGCTGTTCAGTTTTATTAAAATGTGTTCAACACTGTTAATCCCATGTGATTGTTTCTGCATCAAACCATTTTCAGATCTTAAACTAAATCCCAACGGATCGGTGGGAAGTGGACCAGGGTAAGCAGCTGATTTACAGTCAGATTTCAGCAGTTTGTAGTGATTTTATATTGTGTTGATATTGTATCCTGTGTAAGGGGGGAGTATGAAGGCAAGGGCAGTGTACTGTTCTGGATGTCAGATGTGGGAGGTCAGGGAATCTGATAGCCCTCCAGATGTCCACATCTGCGCCAGGTGTGTCGAGATGGGGCTCCTAAAGGACTGTGTTAGGAACCTGGAGCAGCAGCTCGATGACCTCCATCTGGTCAGGGAGAGTGAGGAGGTCATAGAGAGGAGCTGCAGGGAGGTAGTCACTCCCAGACCACAGGAGGCAGACATGTGGGTCACAGTTAGGAAGGGCAAGGGGCAGAGGCAGGGGCTAGAGAGTACCCCTGTGACCGTACAGCTGGAAAATAGGTACTCGGGTTTGAGTACGATTGCAGGGGACAGCCTAGCTGGGGGCAGCAACAGCGGCCGGGCCTCTGGCACAGAGACCGGCCCTGATGCTCAGAAGGGTAGCAAAAAGTGGAGGGCAATTGTAATAGGGGACTCTATAGTTAGGGTGTCGGATAGGAAATTCTGTGGACGCAGTCGGGAGACCCGGATGGTAGTTTGCCTCCCTGGTGCCAGGGTCTCGCATGTGTCAGAACGTGTCCAAAAGATTCTGATAAGGGAGGGAGAGGAGCCTGATGTTGTGGTACACATAGGTACCAATGACATAGGCAGAAAAAGTGACGAGGTCCTGAAGGGAGAATTTAGGGAGTTGGGGAGAAAGTTAAGGAGAAGGACCAAAAGGGTAACGATTTCAGGATTACTGCCTGTGCCGCGTGACAGTGAGAGTAGGAATGAAATGAGGTGGAGGATAAATGCGTGGCTGAGGGACTGGTGCAGTGGGCAGGGATTCAAGTTTCTTGATCACTGGGACCTCTTTTGGGGAAGGCATGATCTGTACACAAAGGACGGGTTGCACTTGAACCCGAGGGGGACCAATATCCTGGCAGGGAGATTTGCAAAGGCTACTGGGGAGACTTTAAACTAGAAAGGCTGGGGGAGGGACTCGGGTAGAGGGGCTAGGGGTCAGGGTGTGGGGCAAGAGGCAGAGAAGGGAAGCACTCGGACCCAAAATGTAGGCAAGAAAGATGAAAAAGATAATAGACAGAGAATAAGGGATGGTGGGTTTCTAAAATGTGTATATTTTAATGCTAGGAGCATTGTAAGTAAGGTGGATGAACTTAGAGCCTGGATTGACACCTGGAAATATGATGTTGTGGCAATCAGTGAAACATGGTTGCAGGAGGGCTGTGATTGGAAACTAAATATTCCAGGATTTTGTTGCTTCAGGTGTGATAGAATTGGAGGAACCAGAGAGGGAGGTGTTGCATTGCTTGTCAGAGAAGATATTACAGCAGTGCTTTGGCAGGATAGATTAGAGGGCTCGTCTAGGGAGGCTACTTGGGTGGAACTGAGAAGTGGGAACGGTGTAGCAACACTTTTAGGGGTGTTACACCGCCAAATGGGGAGCGAGAATTGGAAGAGCAAATATGTAAGGAGATAGCAGATATTAGTAGTAAGCACAATGTAGTGATTGTGGGAGATTTCAATTTTCCAAAAATAGACTGGGAAACACATTCTGTAAATGGGCTGGATGGTTTGGAGTTTGTAAAATGTGTGCAGGATAGTTTTTTGCAGCAGTACATAGAGGTATCGACCAGAGAAGGGGCAGTGCTGGACCTCCTGTTAGGAAATGAGGCAGGTCAGGTGACGGAGGTATGCATTGGTGAGCACTTCGGGACCAGTGATCACAATACCATTAGTTTCAATATAATTATGGAGAGAGTCAGAACTGGACCTAGGGTGGAGATTTTTGATTGGAGAAAGGCTAACTTTGAGGGAATGCGTAAGGATTTTAAAGGAGTGAATTGGGACACTTTGTTTCATGGGAAGGATGTAGAAGAGAAATGGAGGACATTTAAAGGGGAAATTGTAAGAATACAGAATCTTTATGTCCCTGTTAGGTTGAAAGGAAATAGTAAAAATTGGAAAGAGCCATGGTTTTCAAGGGAAATTGGACACGTTTCGAAAAAAAGAGAGATATCTACAATAATTATAGGAGGCATGGAGTAAATGAGGTGCTAGAGGAGTATAAAGAATGTAAAAAGAATCTTAAGAAAGAAATTAGGAAGGCTAAAAGAAGATATGAGGTTGCTTTGGCAAGAAAGGTGAAAGTAAATCTAAAGGGTTTCTACAGCTATATTAATAGCAAAAGGATAACGAGGGATAAAATTGGACCATAAGAGAACCAGAATGGACAGCTATCTGCAGAGCCAAAAGAGATGGGGGAGATATTGAACAATTTCTTTTCTTCGGTATTCACCAAGGAGAAGGATATTGAACTCTGTGAGGTAAGGGAAAAAAGTAGAGTAGCTATGGAAACTATGAGATTCAAAGAGGAGGAAGTACTGACACTTTTGAAAAATATAAAAGTGCATAAGTCTCCAGGTCCTGACAGTGTAGAAATAGCAGGAGCTATGACAGAAATATTTCAAATGTCATTAGAAACGGGAATAGTGCCGGAGGATTGGCGTACTGTGCATGTTGTTCCATTGTTTAAAAAGGGTTCAAAGAATAAACCTAGCAATTATAGACCTATTAGTTTGACGTCAGTGGTGGGCAAATTAATGGAAAGGATACTTAGAGATAATATATATAAGCATCTGGATAAACAGGGTCTGATCAGGAAAAGTCAACATGGATTTGTGCCTGGAAGGTCATGTTTGACAACCCTTCTTGAATTTTTTGAAGCGCTAACTAGGGAAATTGATGAGGGTAAAGCAGTGGTTGTTGTCTATATGGATTTCAGTAAGGCCTTTGACAAGGTCCCCCATGGAAGGTTGGTTAAGAAGGTTCAATCTTTGGGTGTTAATGGCGGAGTAGCAAGATGGATTCAACAGTGGCTGAAGGGGAGATGTCAGAGAGTAATGGTGGATGGCTGTTTGTCAGGTTGGAAGCTGGTGACCAGTGTGGTGCCTCAGGGATCTGTGTTGGGTCCACTGTTGTTTGTCATGTACATCAATGATCTGGATGATGGGGTGGAAAATTGGATAAGTAAGTATGCAGATGATACTAAGATAGGTGGTGTTGTGGATAATGAAACAGATTTTCAAAGTCTACAGAGAGATTTGGGCCATTTGGAAAAGTGGGCTGAAAGATGGCAGATGGAGTTTAATCCTGATAAGTGTGAAGTGCTACATCTTGGCAGGACAAATCAAAATAGGACGTACATGGTAAATGGTAGGGAATTGAGGAATGCTGTGGAACAGAGGGATCTAGGAATAACTGTGCATCGTTCCCTGAAGGTGGAATCGCATGTAGATAGGGTGGTAAAGAAAGCCTTTGGTGTGCTGGCTTTTATAAATCAGAGCATTGAATATAGGAGTAGGGAAGTAATGTTCAAATTGTACAAGGCATTGGTAAGACCAATTCTGGAGTATGGTGTACAATTTTGGTCGCCTAGTTATAGGAAGGATGTCAACAAAATAGAGAGAGTACAGAGGAGATTTACTAGAATGTTGCCAGGGTTCCAGCAACTATGTTACAGAGAAAGGTTGAACAAGTTAGGTCTTTATTCTTTGGAGCGCAGAAGGTTAAGGGGGGACTTTATTGAGGTCTTTAAAATGATGAAAGGGATAGACAGAGTTGACGTGGATAAGCTTTTCCCAGTGAGGGTAGGGAAGATTCAAACAAGAGGGCATGACATGAGAATTAAGGGACAGAAGTTTAGGGGTAACGTGAGGAGGAACTTCTTTACTCAGAGGGTGGTGGCTGTGTGGAATGAGCTTCCAGCAGAAGTGGTGGAGGCAGGATCGATTTTAACATTTAAAAGTAAAGTGGATAGGTCTATGGACATGAAGGGAATGGAGGGGTATGGTCTGAGTGCAGGTAGATGGGACTAGGGAAAACAAATGGTCGGCACGGACTAGAAGGGCAGAGAGGGCCTGTTTCCGTGCTGTAATTGTTATATGGTTGTTATTATATGGTTTCATTTGATTAAGAGAAAATGCTTAATGAACATTTCACAAGGTGTAACTAACATTGAAGCATACAATTCAATACATACATGCATGAAATATAGAAAGTGCATATTTTTACTCATAGTTAAAATAATTCAGAAGAAATTTAGACTGAATTTGATATCATCAAAATCTGAGTGCTGCGATTACAAAGCTGGCAGCACACCTGGTTTGAGTTCTCTGCCACCATTCCTTGATTTCAACCTCCAGCTAGCTTTAACTGCATACTGATTGACTGGATGCATCAGCAGTGAGCTAATATCATGGTTGGCACCTGTTAAAGGTGATCTGCACATCTTAACAGAGCATGTATTGCGACTGGCGAAAGTGATGGCAGTTATTATTTGGAGTCATACAGAATGGAAAAAGGCCATCGACCCAACTTGTCCATCTATGATGCCTATCTATGATAATCCCATTTACCTGTATTTCACCCATAACCCTCTAAACCATTCCTGTGCATGTATCTGCCCCAATATATCTTCACTGTTGTTATTGAACCTTCCACAGGTAGCTCATTGCATATACCTACTACTTCTTGTCTTAAAAAGATCCCCCTCAAATTTCTACTAGATCTGTCCCCTCTCTTAAACCTATGCCCTCTATTTCTTGACAATCAGCCCGAAGAAAAAAACTGCATTTACCGTATCTATACCCTTAATGATTTGATAGGCCTTAGTAAAATCCCCCCTCAGGCTCCTACACGTTAAGGAATAAAGTCCAAGCCTGCCCAACCTCTCCTGATAACTTAATCCCTTGAGTCCTGGCGACATCCTCATATATCTTTGCATTTTTTCCAGTTTCAATGGCATCTTTACTATAGCAGGGCGACCTAAACTGAGCACAATCCTTCACGCATGGCCTCATCAATGTATTGTACAACAGCAACCTAAAACAAGAGAATCTGACTGGGGAAATGGTGAAGTATGGCACACCACAGGAGCGTGTGAATTACAAAGGTTTCAGACGCTGCAGTGAAATGGTGCAGAGGCTGAGAAATGCGCTTTACCAGTAGGAACCCTGGAAGGGCTCCAACCAAATGTAGAGGAACCATGAGGATTTGTGCCAATCCCAAGGGTCTGGATTTAATACCGCAGAACTACAAATACTTCATTTAAGGTAAAGAACATTGAATGCATCCTTGGAATATTGACAGGAAAGTGCTCAATGCGGTATTCAGAATCATTTACACACAGGTTACAGTTGAAATGTGCAAACGTTTTTTCCATTAGCAATTGGGGCGGCACGGTGCTGCTGCGGTAGATTTGTTGCCTTGCAGCGCCAGAGACCCGGGTATGATCTTGACCATGGATGCTGTCTGTACAGACTTTGTACGTTCTCCCCGTGAATGGTGTGGGTTTTCTCTGGATGCTCCGGTTTCCCCCCACACGCCAAAGATGTTCAGGTTTGCAGGTTTATTGGCTTTGGTAACATTATCAATTGTCCCTAGTGAGTGACGGATAGTGTTAGTGTGCGTAGATCACTGGTCGGCGCAGGGCCTGTTTCTGTGCTGCAGAATAGGTGATTCCAGGTGAGGAGGAGTAGATAGCTGGATGTAGTCAGGTAGTATAAGAAGTAGTGGAGATAACAAAGAGGCTGGGATGTGATTAGTGGAGGATACCCATAGACTGTAGATGTTTGATTCTTGTAGGAAAAGAAAGTGGAGTAGAAATGGAATATATGATAGGTGGTAGCTGGCAGAAATGTCAAAGAATGAAGTGGTGGATGTGAAGGCAATTGGGTGAAAGGTGAGGACCAAGAGGACTATCACCATTCTGTCTGGGGGAGGGCGGGCCATAGCACATGTGTAGGACATGTTGAGGTGTGGGCAAGGGTGCCATCAATCACATGCAAGGGGCAGGAGGAGTCCTGTTCTTGAAGGAAGAAGACGCTTCCAATATCCTGGAGTGGAAGGCCTCATCTGGAAAACCAATGTGGGTGGAGGCAGAGAAATTGAAGGATAGTTGTCAGAAATGGTCCAAGTGAATTTGAGGGCTGGGAGAAGTGACGAAGTTGATGAAATTGGGGAATCCTGCAAGGGTGCAGGTGGTAGACCCAAGCAGTTGTTTGTGCAATGGAGAAAGAGTTAGGTGGTAGTGCCATAGTACATTTGGATAAATGACGCTCCACATAGCCAAAAAAAGACAGGTGTAGCTGGGGCCTATGTGAAAACTCTTGACAAACGTTTATTTGTAGAAAAGTAATGGATTTGAAACAGAGGTTGTTGAAGGTGAACTCAAGTTCACCAGGCAGAAGAGAGAGTTCGGAGAAGGGAATTATTTGGATCCATTCAAGAAAGAAAGTGAGAGCTCAACACCCTGTTGATGTAGAATAAAAATGTATAGGGAATGTTATATATCCATGGTAAAGATGAGGCAGTGTGCTCAGGACATTGGAAGTGTTGATATGATGGAGAGTCTATGAGGAGATCTGTATGGAATGGGAGGGACTGGATAAGGGAGACAATAGACAATAGGTGCAGGAGTAGGCCATTCAGCCCTTTGAGTCAGCGTACAAGATATGAGGAGATCAGTTTATTCCGCGAGAGCAGGTGAAAACAATGGACCTGCCAAGATTAATTGGAAACATTGCAATTTTGCAGACAATTTTGTAACAATACAATCGACGAGGATTTTAAATAGATACCAGACCAAGTGGGACCCGTCAGGCCCCATCACCCAACGCAGAGGCGGGGTGGGCACAGTGTCGCACGGGAGGGTGGTCCCCGAATGCGGTGTCGGCGTTCACCCCGGAGACAGGTGCCCCCCCGGAGCCAATCACCCCCATCACCCATTCACCCAATGTAACCCCTTCGCCCAACGCAACATTCCACCACTCACCCATAGCCCCCAACTGCGCAGGCGCGGCTCATTTCCCCTCATCCCCCAACACTCCCTCCCCCTCCTCTTCACCCTCCCTCTTCCCTCCCCTCACCTCCTCCCCTCCACCTTCCTTGTGTAAATGAGATCCCATTGTGATTGGACGACTGAGATGCCATTGTGACATCATCACTGGAAGCTGTTAGAAAAGTCTCCCACACAGTTATTATTTTCAAAGTTTGCTTTTATAAAACTTTAAATATCAATAACGTGAATTTTTTTTTTTGTTGAAATTCTTTATTTTATTTGTATTTTTATTAGAAGCATTGTACAACTGTATAGACCACGGCATATGACATAGTACCATTTATTGTACAGCTTCCATTTTAATTTTAGCAAAGATGAAATAAAAAAAGAGAGGAAGAGCAAGAAAGAAAGAAAGTGGAAGAGAAAGTGAATGTGTAAGAATAGAACCCCTAAACTACCAAATGAGTGTAGTCAAAGAGTGAGTAAGTAAAAACTTAAAGAAATAAAAAGACAAAAACGGAAAAAAGAAGAAAAAAAAAGATAAAAACCATAAAGTGTTGATATTCATGTCTCTCCCCACCCATCACCCAGTCCGTAAATCGGTTTAATTCCAAAGTTGTGTTGCACCATACTCTCCTTGTAATGACGTGAAATATAACATCAAATGTGATGAAACGATACTAATGACCACAGGAAAAAACGGAGTAAGATTCTGCAAACATTTTCGCGCTATTGTGTACTGTTTTGGCATAGTTCCTTGATCTCACAGGCAGCAGACAGACAAACAAGACGAGACTCTTAATAGTATATAGATTAGGATAACACAAATGCAGGTTGCTCAATCTCTCAGGTGATAAATTCTAACCGTTTCAAGTCTCAATCTTCCTTAATGTACTTCTGATGTACTGCGCTGAACATGCCTCCTAACCCAGTTAGCAGGGTTTGCAATTCTGCAGGTTTGGCCAATTTCAGAAGCTGTCAAGACTGATGTCTGATGTCCCTGTGATTTTCTGGAGCCTGGAGCATTCTCCTAATTCACATAATCCCACAAAGAAAACTTTGATACTTATATATTTTCATGTTCTGTTGCAGTACCTTTAGGCTTAACTAAAAAAGTATCCATGGTGCAGGCAAGAGATTAAATGTTATGTGTATCTTCTTCACATTTCAATTGACATTGATAAATGGAGGATCATACATCCAAATTAAAGGCAACTTCAAAGAAGAGAACCATTCTCAATATTAATTGAAAAGCATATTATGAATTTCAAAGACCAAATAACTGATAAATATACAATAAACCATAATACAATAAATTATTTGTTGTGAAATTGTGTACATAATGTAAAGTTACACCAAATAAGAATTTAATTGTTCCATTCCCAGTTCATACGACAGTTAAACACTTTTGACTCTCGGCATAATTAATTTTGCATGGAAATATAGAGAGTAAACCTACAAATTGCTGGAATAAAATCAATTGGGTTGTGCCAGATATATCATAACTTTCAAAATCAGGCATCAGTATACCCTGCATGTCAAAGAGAGCCATAGGGGAAGAAATAAATGAATGGCTGTTATAAGTTATTACCCAACAACATGCCTGTTTGACTGAAAGTGAAGGAAATTAAATCAGAGTGTCGGCAGATTATCTCTAAATTAAACTAAAACAATGAGATACAAATATAGGTGGCACATTTGAACTGACCAATTTGCCTTCCAATCTATAAATTGTACATTGTGAAGTGACAATTGTGCTATAAATTGTACATTGTGAAGGCAAATACAGACAAGAGCAGTTGCAGGTTTAATTATCCTCCTTCCTTTACACAGTAATGGAAAGGATCAATAGTCAACAAAATCTTTTTGGGGCCAGTAATGTGCAATTATTTTTTTCCACATACATGAAAATGTAAATCATCATTATGAACTTTTCTAATGACTAATGCCCCTGACTAATGGTGTTTTAGCAAGAATCAGTGCTGGGACTCTTGCTGTTTGCAATATGTGAATTATTTGGATGTGGATGTAGGAGACACGATCAGTAAGCTTGCAGATGGCATGGAGATTGCTGGACTAGTTGATGGTGTTGAGTGTGGAGGGTGATATTGGTTTTAATACAATAGGCCAACACAATGCTGGATGGAGTTTAATCCTGATAAATGAAAAGTGATGCATTTTGTCAGTACGAATTAAGCTAGAACATATACGGTGAATATATATGGTGAATAGAACATATACAGTCCCAGGTAGTACATTTGAACAGAATAAGCTAGAAGGAAAGGGGGTGGAGCATAGTGCACAAGTTTTAGTGAACAAGACATTTAATATACTGTAAGTGCTATATTGATGGTGGCAGTGCTGGCAGATAATGTGGGTTATTGGCTTTCATTAGTCAGGGCACTGATGGCAAGTTATGTTCCAACTTTGTAACGCATTGTTCAGACCTCTTTTAGAGAACTGCATGGTCATCATATTATAGGAAAGATGTGATAATGGTGGAGAGGAGATTCGACAGGATGTTGGCTGGGTTGGAGCATTTCAGTCATGAGAAGAGATTGGAGAGGAAAGGTTTGATTTCCCTGGAGCAGATTGTGTTAAAAGGGGACGTGATTGAGGTTTATAAAATTGAGAGTTATGGATAGGGTAGACTGCAAGATGCCTTCCCACATATTGGAGATATATAAAACCAGAGGGCATAGATTTAGGGAAATATGTAACAGGTTTAGAAGAGAATTACCTTTTTCGCACAGAATGTGAAGTGTGCCTAAGAGAGTGGTGGAGGCCGAGTTACTGAAAGCATTCAAGGAGTGTCTGAATGAGTACCTGAATCACTGAAGCATAGACAGCTAAAGACCTAGTACTAAAAATGTTATTAATACAGATGGATGCCCATTGGTCAGTGCGAGTTTGATGGGCTTAATGGCCTGTTTCCACACTTTATGACTAAGACTCTCTATACAACATGCCATTTACATTGTCTATGTTTAATTCATTTTTAATTGTTTTTCTGCAAAAAAATTGCATAAAAATGCAAGTTTGATTTCCACTTTTGAATTCTCATCGCAGTTTTGAATTCTACTTGACAAAATTACAATTTGTTTTATATTTTGGATTTTTGTTATCTGCATTGTCTAGTCCAAACGCATCTCCTTGCAATATTAAGGACCATCAGCTTACAGTAGATATATTAATGTGCATTTAAATTCAGCAAAAGTAACAATTATTTCACAGCTAACAAAATATATACTAAACCTCATATATTTCTGAATGATGAATTTTGATTATACTTCTAGAAATAGGGTTGTTAAAAAGAATCGTAAGATTAAATGAGAACTTACCAGTTTGAAGTCTGATCTTGATTTTATGAAGAGTTACGTTGGTGATTACGTGAAGATGACCCGTCAGGCCGCATGCGCGTCAATCTTCAAAGCAGCGGTATGAAATCACAAATAACAACACCGAAGTGACATAGTAAGATGCGTGACTCGAGAACTACCAGATGATCTTTTATGAGAGAGGGTTGGACGTGGCGGACACATAATCACCAACGTAACTCCTCATAAAATCAAGATCAAGCTTGAAACTGGTAAGTTCTCGTTTAATCTTACTATTTTACTTCGGAGTCACGTGAGTGATTCCGTGAAGAGTTCAAAGCTTTGTGATTTCATGCTGCAGATTACAAATCCTGGCATTCCACTGCATTGATTGACTCGAATGAGAAAATAATTTATAGCAACATCCACTCTATTTGAAATTATAAACAAAACAATAGTACCCCTCTATCCCAGGGGGCACTTTAAACAGAACTTAAAATAGCATCGGCAATCGGCCGATGATAGAAATTCTGAAACATCAGCTCATTTGCCCATCCGGCGGCTGCCAAAATGTGGTCAACGGGCACTTCCCTCGCCTTGGCCACCGACGTAGCTGCTGCCCTAGTGGAATGAGATGTGAACACATCAGTGTTAATACCTGCATCAATCAAGATTTCAACCATCTCAAAGTAGTATTAACTGACACTCTCTTTTGTGTTTTTTTATAACTGATAAACAATCCTGTCTCCATGTTACATAAAGCCTCTGTAGCTGCAATGTATTGCATCAAATGTGTTTTTACGCATAAGGATGGATCCGTGGGACATGCTGAAAACACTATTTTGAACCCTGTAACACCTGGCCTGCTTTGTTTGAGGAGGTCATAAATGTAAAATGTAACATTGTCTGCAGCTGTTTCCATTCTATCTAGCTGTAGTTTTTGTAATGTCTGTACTCTTTATGCTGAAACCAATGCCATGAGCATAGCCACCTTCATGGTGATTTTGGTCAAAGACAAGACAGGAAACCACTCACGCAGTAGTCTCAGGACCATACTCACATCCCAAATTGCCATATATCTAGCTTTGGGAGATCTGGAATTAAAAATCCGTTTCATTAACCAAACAATGAGAGGGTGAGATCCAATAGAATGTTTGTCTGACTTCATCACTAAATATGATGATAACGCACTTCTCGCTGTATTGATTGCACTATAACTCAGTCCTTCATCATAGTACAGGGTTGTCAGAAACTCTAGAACATGCGAAATACGTGCTGTACAATTGTCAATATTATTTTGTACACAGTAAGCTTCCCATTTTTTTACATAACAAATATACTGCTTTTGAGTACTCGATCTCCAAGATGCAGTAAGCATGTCCACAGTTCGACCCGACAATCCATGCCCCAGATATGGCCTTCTTAAAATCTGCAAATTAACAAATCAATACAGTCATTCGCCAGTTAACAGATGCACCAATAAATCCCTTTGTTTGGGAACAGCCATCAGGGGTTGTGTCATCAGCTGTAATATCAAAGGATACCATGGCTGGGTAGGCCAGTCGGGTATCACCAGTACCCCTGAAGCATCATCCTGCTTGATTTTAAGCAGACAACGATTTATGAGACAAAACGGTGGAAATGCATATATAAACATACCACCTCAATGCAGCGAGAAAGCATCAATCGCTACTGCCCCAAGATCTGGTTCCCATGACACATATTTGGGAAGCTGGTGGTTTAGTCTGGATGCGAACAAGTCGACATTTGGCCTTCCATATTTGACAATGATCTCATTGAATGCGTCCCGATTCAACATCCACTCTATGTTGTCATGGAACTTCCGTGACCTGGTGTCTGCCACTGTATTGAATCTCCCTGGTATATATATAGGTGAGAGCCAAATGTGTTTGTCAATACACCAGACCCAGATTTGGTTTGCCAGTCTGTCACAAGATACCGACTTGATACCACCCATGTGATTAACAAATGCTACTGCCGTAGTGTTATCAATTTGGAGCTGAACATGCAGACTGCTTTTGTTAGAACAATAAGGATTGAGCCCATAAAATGCTCCTAAAAGCTCTAAATGGTTTATTCCCCATGTCTGCAGAAGCAAAGCTTCTTCCATACTCCATCTTCTTCCACAACTTGAACTTGTATCCGTGGCACCCCACCCAAGTGTACTGACATCAGCCTGTAAGACCATGGAAGGTTGTTCTAGCACCACTGTGCTGAAACTACTGGAGACATGTTGGATCCACCATTGAAGATCAGTAACTGCATCTGCTGATAATTGCATGGGCCTATCATAATGTCCCAATTGTAGCCTGAGTACCTGTTCCTTTGCTCTTTGTAATTGCTGATAATGCAAAGGCCCAAATTGGACTGCTGGAAATGCTGCTACCAATTGCCTGGCCACTTGTCTAATTGAAGGTTGTTGTTTGTTTAAAAGTTTTATACAATCATCAATTAGCTCTACACTCTTCTCCCTGGGCAAAGTAATTACCATTTTAAGTGAGTCAAATGTGAAACCCAAATAATCAATTGTGGTAAGTGGTGTCAATTTAGATTTTCCCAAATGACGACAACCCCAGTTTTTTCAAGTGTGAATTTGACAACTGCCACTGATGTTTCAGCCAATTCTCTTGTTTTTTTCGATAATTAAAATATCATCCAAATCGGCCATAATTACATGGCCCTGACCTCTAAGTAGCCCCAAAATTGGTTTTAACAATTTAGTGAATACGCTAGGGGCTGAGGTTAAACCATTCGGCAGTGCCTTAAATTGCCATAATTGATTCATCCAAATAAATTTAAAATACTTTCTATGCTCGCAATGAACAGGCACTGAGTAGTAAGCGTCTTTCAGATCTATGGTTGCCATATAGCAACCTCTGGAAATTAGTTGCTTGGCGGTAACCAACGTTTCCATTTTGAAGTGTCTATAGAGTACAAATAGATTTAACTTTGTACGGTCCAAAATTATTCTGCATCCTCCGTCCTTTTTGGGACAGGAAAATATATTTGACACAAATTGACGGACTTGCTGAACCGTCTTCTCAATTACTCCTTTGGTACACAATTTTTCAAGTTCAGCCTGAACCTCTATTACCTCTGTTTGTGAAAAATAAAGTGTTCTGCTAGGAACATGTTGAAGAGGTAAATCACCATTTGGATTAAATTCAATCCGAAACCCTTGAATCCCACTCCTGATAAACAGATCTGAAGTAAGCTGCTTCCATTCTTCATAAAAAAGCCGTAATCTACCACCTGTGTTACACCTAATATGTTTTAATGAGAACCAGGCCCACCTACCTCTCTGGTAACTGGTGTGCCCTGCTGACCCCAGCCTTTGGCAGTGGCCCCATGGTTGCTCGTGGTCCAGTCGAAGGGTACCATCTGCGCCCCTGCGCTAAGGACCAGCTTGTCCCTGGTGTAGCCCCGGACGCTGAGGTGGTTCTGTAATGATACTTCCTCTTCAGCGGTCTGCTGGTCAACATAGGTCTCATCAGGCTCATTGTTTATGCTTCTTCATTTATCTCTTTGACCTGCTTGGTAAGGTCTGCGCCAAACAGTAGATTGGGTGGCTGGATATTTGTTGGCTAGCAAAGCACAGCAAATCTGGGATTAATGGTGGGTCTAATAGCCCTTTTTCTGATACAATAGATCTCAAAATAGGTGCTACATAGCAACCCCAGAGCCTCTTGATGTGTTCTGGTCACATAACCACCATCCGTTGTTCTTGCGAACGCCGTAATGCCACAGGCCAATACTTTTAGGACCCTCTGCATCTTAATCTCTTGACTTCGCATGCCGGGTCCCATCTGACCCCATATGACCTGATTCACAGTTGGTACTTTTAACAACTCACAGTTACTTGGAGGCTCATGTTTTTTGGCTGTCTTGTCCATAGTGACCTCCTGGAGCTGGTGAGAAACCACATAATTTATTGTGGCGGCCAGCTCTTCACCTAGCAGCTCTCCCGCTCCTGATGGGACAGCAAATGGTACTGCCATTGGTGGAACATCTGGTAAGTCCACTGTTTCTCCTGGCTGGACCTCCCCAGGACTGATCTGACCCATTACACTCCCCTCAATTGTGTAGGGTTTATCTGGCAGCACTGCTGCTGCTGGCTCCTCTGGCTCTGAGCGGCGCTGACACTCCTTCTCCTGGAGTGAAGTTTTCTGGAGTACTATGTGCAACAGTTCCTCCACTTGGGATCGGTGTGAACACACTCTATCCAGCCCCGGTGAGGAATCATCCCCCGTCTCCGTGGGCCTAGCAGACTTTTCAGGTGCCTTGCGCCCTAATGGCACTGGCTCTGTGCTGTGTAGCACTAAGTCTGCAGTCGCTAACTCTGTAGCTAGCAACTGTACAGGGGTATGCGGCGTTTCCAAACCTGAACTGCCGTGGCTGGCTGCGACTCGCCGCTTTCCCTTCCCTGTTTTGTCCATGCTAGCGATCGGCAGATAAGTGTACCGGCAAGCACGGACTCGAACTCCAGTGAAAGTTTTATCACTTACCTGGAGCCTGAATGCTTACCGCTGGAGGAGTTCTGTTCCTCACAGCCTCTGTGCGTCAACGCAGCTGACGTACTGATGCGCATGCGGCCTGACGGGTCTTCTTCACGGAATCACTCACGTGACTCCGAAGTAAAATCTGAATAGGGTCCCATTCCCCTGATGCATTCCATCTCATTGGGGGAAAATCTTATGAAAATGCTCTTTGAACACATTTAAAATCTATTGCTATCTTGGTTTGTGGTAAATGATATAGTGGGAGTATTCAAGGGATAAAAGAGTGGGCCACAACACTTTAAAGATAACAGTCTGGAAGGCGTAGAAATAATTTCTGTTGACTTGTCAATTGAACTTACAATGAGATATTTAGTGCATTTGGTGAACTTACTCAAGAGAATATTGCTAGTGTCTGTCCATTAATTACACATTAAAGTGGCAAATAAATTTTGGAGGAAAGAATTTCTGAGCTGCACAGCCCAGTAAATGTGGCAAACCAATTCTATATGTAATTCAATATTTTTGCAGATAACTATTTTTATAGCATAATCTTGAGGGGGCAATTTGAGGAATCTAATCAAATATTGATGCCAAAAGCAGCAACATTTCCAAATGTTAAAGGAGACTACACTTCTCGCCATATCACTACTGTTATTTTAAACTAGACTAAGTAGGACCCGTTGGGTCCCAGTCACATGGGAGGCCTGGTCCCCCAACGCAACCTGTTCCCCAAAGCAAAATTCCACCACTCACCCATAGCCCCTAACTGTGCAGGCGCGACTCATTTCCCAATCCCCGAGGGGTGTGTGTGGACGGGGAGTTGTAGGAGGGGGGGCAAGGGTGTTGTGGGGGACGGGTGGTGTGGGGGTTGGGTGGTGTAGGGGAGGGGGTGTGTGGGGGAGGGGTGTGTGTGAGGGACTGTGGGGTGAGGGAGAGGTGTGTATGCGGGCGGAAGGGGTGTGGGAAGGGGGAGGAGGGATGTGTGTGTGTGTGTGTGTGTGTGTGTGTGTGTGTGTGTGTGTGTGTGTGTGTGTGTGTGTGTGTGTGTGTGTGTGTGTGTGTGTGTGTGTGTGTGTGTGTGTGTGTGTGTGTGTGTGTGTGTGTGTGTGTGTGAGGGTGGGAAGGGGATGCGGGCGGGGGGTTGTGGGGGTGAAGGGGGTTCGGGCGGGGGGAGGGGTGTGCGGGGGGAGAGGTGTGTGGGTTGGGGAGGGGTGCGTGGGGGCGGGAGGGGATTTTTGCAGGTGGGGGACTTGTGGGGGTGGGGGGGTTTGTAGGGCTGTGAGGTTGTGGGGGCGGGGGGGAGGTTGTGAGGGAGGGGGATTATGGGGGGTTTGTGGGGGAGGGTGGGGTGTGGAAGAGGTGGGGGGTTGTGAGGGAGGGGGATGGGGGGATTATGGAAGAGTGGGTGCGTGAGCGGGGGTGGGTGTGTGTGGGGGTAGTGTGTGGGCGGGGATGTGTGTGTGGGTGGCGCGGCATGTGGGGGAGGGCTGTGTGGGCGGGGCGGGGGGGGGTTGTGTGGGCGGAGAGGGGTAGTGTGGGTGGGGGGGCAAGGGTGTTGTGGGGGATGGGTGGTGTAGGAGGGGGGGCAAGGGTGTTGTGGGGGACGGGTGGTGTGGGGGAGGGGTGGTGTAGGGGAGGGGGTGTGTGGGGGAGGGGTGTGTGTGAGGGACTGTGGGGTGAGGGAGAGGTGTGTATGCGGGCGGAAGGGGTGTGGGAAGGGGGAGGAGGGATGTGTGTGTGTGTGTGTGTGTGTGTGTGTGTGTGTGTGTGTGTGTGTGTGTGTGTGTGTGTGTGCGTGTGTGTGTGTGCGTGTGTGTGTGTGTGTGTGTTCCGTTTGACAACATGAACGACATCTCCGTCTCTGAGCTGGGCTGGGTCTCCCAGTCTGGGCCGGGCTGGGTTTCCGACTGTGGGCTAGGCTGGGCAGGGTCTCCCATGTTGGGCTGCTTGGGAATGGGGCTGCTGCTTGGGGAGGGGCTTCTGTTTGGGGCGGGGCTGCTGCTTGGGGAGGGGCTCCTGTTTGGGGCGGGGCTGCTGCTTGGGTCTGGGCTGGGGTGCTTGAGGGCCCCGGTTTCCTCCGAAAGTCCGGTTGGAAACATCCGCCGGCCATCCTCAGCTCCAGTAAAGACGCGATGGTGCAGGAAGGGGCGGACCGTCCCGGGGAATGATAGGGGAAGAGATTAATCCGCGCGGCGCTGACTGGCAGAAGAGATCGATCTGCGCACGTGCGGTTTTTAAGATTTTTAATCCTCGCTAACTTTTACAGCATTCAACTGATCGGAACAAAACTTGGTGGATTCGCAGCACAGGAAAATGGTGAGTGAACTGGCAAAAATCGCAGCGCTATCACGAACCATTTTTGTCCAAATAGAAAGACCTCGCATCCGGAAGATAACAAGATCAGAGTTTTAGTTAAGTATAGGTGTCTTCCAGAGAACTCTACTCTAAAAAAACTCTAAAAAATATAAACATCCATCAAATTGGTGGTCATGGTAAGAGCAGTGGACCCAACAATGACGGTTGGAGAACCAATAGTTATAGTCCATATTTGTACTCGATTATGAGCCACATAAATGGCACACTGAATTTTGACTAATGTAGAACAATAAAACACTGCATTCTGTAATTGTATCCAAGGTACACTTTCTTTAAAAATATTGAACAGTAAGTACAGCACAGGAAAAGGTTCTTCGGCCAACAATTGTGTCAATTGGCATCTGTGTCAAACATGATGCCAATATAAACATGTCTGCTGCCTGTACGATTCCTATCTTGCCATTCCTATCATGTCCATGTGCGTATCCAAAGGCCTTTTAAATGCCAATATCATATGGCTCCACCATCACCAGCAGTACATTCCAGGCACCCACCATCCTCTGTGAATGGAAGTGTGAAAACGCACACCTCCAGATTCAACGCCAGTTTATCCCAACTGTTATCAGGCAACTGAATCATTATATTAACCTCTCGGTCCTGGGCCTCCCCCACGGCCAGAGTGAGCATCACTGCAAGTTGGAGGAACAGCACCTCATATTCCGCTTGGGGAGTCTGCATCCTCTGGGCTTGAACATTGAATTTTCTCAATTCTGTTAACCCTTGCTGTCTCCTGCCCTTCCCACCTCTCCCTCAGCCCTCGGGCCCTGGCATTCCCTCTCTCTCTATCTCTCCCCCACCCTAGTCGCACTAGCTTCTCATTTTCACACTACAAACAGCTTACAATGGCTTGTTCCCTTTATCATCGATACATTTTTGCATATCTTTCATTCATTGTTCTTTATCTCTTCACATCACCATCTATATCTCTCGTTTCCCTGATCCCTGACCAGTCTGAAGAAGGGTCTCGACCCAAAACGTCGCCTATCTCCTTCGCTCCTTGGATGCTGCTGCACCCGCTGAGTTTCTCCAGCCTTTTGTGTACCCTCGATTCTCCAGCATCTGCAGTTCCTTCTTTAACATAAAACATCATATTAACAACTAGAGAGCAGTCCTGAGCTACTATCTACCTCACTGGAGACCCTTGGGCAATCTCTAATAGGACTTTCTGGACTTTATCTTTCACTAAACATTATTTCCTTTATCATGTGTCTGTATACTGTGGATGGCTCAATTGTAATCATTTATAGTCTTTCTGCTGACTGGTTAGCATGCAACACAAGCTTTTCACTGTTCCTCAGTACACATGACAATAAACTAAACTCAACATTTATACTTTGCACTCTCACCTAAAAGCTATGTCCTCTCATCTTTGACATTTCCAGCTGGAAAAAGTTTTGACTCTCTATCTATGCATTTTATAACTTTATATACTTCTATCTGGTATCCCCTCAACCTCTGACATTTCAGAGAAAGCAATCTAATCTGTCCAACCTCTTCTTATAGCTAATAACCTCCAATCCAGGGATCATTCTGATAAAGAATTTTCTATGAAGTGGAAATTGCCCTGATATATAGGAGAATTACACCATAATTACTTTGCAAATACGAATAAACTGTCAGTATCTTGCTGAAAAATATACGGAATTAAAAAAAAATAATAATTTTGCATATGCAGAATTTCTTCATAAAAGCTCAATATTTTGGTATTTCAGTTCTTGTTTTCATTTCCCCTCTCCCAACTGGTCCAATCAACTCATTATCCCTCCCTTACCTGGTTCCACATCAGCTTCCTTCCTTATCAGATTCTAGCATCTGCAACCTCTCCATTCGTTAAACTTCTATCTACCTCCACCACCCCTCTCCCAGCCCCCTCTTTCCTGTCTCTACCTACAACCCATCGATAGTCAAGAGTCAAGATTGTGGGGTGGAAGATTGCAACCTTCACGTGGTCCGCCCTGTTTCGACTAATGCAATAGAAACATAGAAACATAGAAACATAGAAATTAGGTGCAGGAGTAGGCCATTCAGCCCTTTGAGCCTGCACTGCCATTCAATATGATCATGGCTGATCATCCAACTCAGTATCCCGTACCTGCCTTCTCTCCATACCCTCTGATCCCCTTAGCCACAAGGGCCACATCCAACTCACTCTTAAATATAGCCAATGAACTGGCCTCAACTACCCTCTGTGGCAGAGAGTTCCAGAGACTCACCACTCTCTGTGTGAAAAAAGTCTTTCTCATCTCGGTCTTAAAGGATTTCCCCCTTATCCTTAAGCTGTGACCCCTTGTCCTGGACTTCCCCAACATCGGGAACAAACTTCCTGCATCTAGCCTGTCCAACCCCTTAAGAATTTTGTAAGTTTTCTATAAGATCCCCTCTCAATCTCCTAAATTCCAGAGAGTATAAACCGAGTCTATCCAGTCTTTCTTCATAAGACAGTCCTGACATCCCAGGAATCAGTCTGGTGAACCTTCTCTGCACTCCCTCTATGGCAATAATGTCCTTCCTCAGATTTGGAGAACAAAACTGTACGCAATACTCCAGGTGTGGTCTCACCAAGACCCTGTACAACTGAAGTAGAACCTCCCTGCTCCTGTACTCAAATCCTTTTGCTATGAAAGCTAACATACCATTCGCTTTTTTCACTGCCTGCTGCACCTGCATGCCTACTTTCAATGACTGGTGTACCATGACACCCAGGTCTCGCTGCATCTCCCCTTTTCCTAATCGGCCACCATTTCAACTCAACGTGCACAAATGGATGATCAAATAGAACAAGTTGTCCAACAACTTTAGGCTGTGCAAGCCACACGAAAGAAGAAGCCAAGAGCGTTTTAATGTCATATGTCCCAGATAGGACAATTAAATTCATGCTTGCTGCAGCACAACAGAATATGTAAACATAGTACATAACGGGAGAAGAAAAAAAGTTCAGCGTGTGTATACACATGCACACACTCAATAACTAAAATATAGTGCAATAGTAATGATAGTTGTTGCAGTTCAGAGCTTATTTGTTGTCATGTTTAATAGCCTGATGGCTAGAAGTTTTAGACGTGTTTAATTACCTGATGGAAGAAGCTGTTCCTGAACTTGGACGTTGCTGTTTTCAGGCTCCTGTACCTTCTTCCCGATGGCAATGGTGGAATGAGTGTGTGGCCAGGATGGTGAGGGTCTTTGATGAAGTTGGCTGCCTTTTTTAAGGGAATTACTTCGATAGATCCCTTTGATGGTGGGGAGGTCAGAGCCGGTGATGGACTGGGCAGTGGGATCGATGCGAGCCAGTGAGATCGCATCCTCCGTTGACAGTCTCCCAACTCCACCCTTCCCCATTTCTCATATGGTTCCATTTGGTCATCATTCCACTCCTCAGTTTGTTCCATGAATCACTTGCAAGCCGCTTAGTCACCCTTCCTTTCACCTCTTTATAGTGTCTATCTCTTAGTCCAGATGCAAAGTCTTAGCATAAAATGGCAATTGTCTCTGTGCCTCTGCAGATGCTGCCCGTTGTGGTCTTCAAGAAGCTCGTTTCTTGTCGCAGATTACTGTATCAGAAATCTCTTACATCAAGATTATTTTTCATCAGCTCATATTTTTTAAATTTATAAAGCTATATTCATCTGTCAATTTTCCAAATAATTTACCTGATGTGCTCTTTAGATACTCAGAATATAATGCTGCAAAATTGTTATTATTAAATTGCCTTTCTCATGATTTTTAAAATATGACTTTCATTAACATAAAACTTATATTTTTCAATGTTTTTTTAATGCCTAGCTCACATGGAGTCAAAAGGACTTGAAATGTGATTAGTTGTTCTAAGGCCCATAATTTGCAAGAGAATTATCACAAGAATATCGTTGATGTCCAATATTATTACAATGCAGAGCAGACAATGCTCCACATGAATGTGGAAATTTGTGACGTGCCGATAATGATTTTGTGCTAACTATTAGACTGCTAGATACCTCTTGAAGATTAGCAGGCAGGCGGAATGTAGGAGATTTGCCTTACATTAAGAATTTGAAATCACCAGAGAATACTCATTCAAGGGCATTCTCTTTTTTATTTGATTGAAAGGAAAATCTTAAAGAACCTGAATCAGCCATTTAGTAATTTAGAAGGTTTTTTGTAAAGATTAATTATTTTAAAGTACTCAATGATACAATAAAAAAAACATAATTGATAATATTCACATTTATTTTGGACTGTAATGCTTAACGAATTAAAAATATAGGGTTTTAAGTTTTTAAAAGATTCTACAATTCTTTGTTATTAGTTCCCTTTTTTGTCACTTTGAAAGTTTAAGATGACTCAAAAACATTGTGAAACATTTGACAGTTCCTCTAAAGCATGGGAATGTGGTTTAGCCCATCATCTTTTTAATCTAACGCATAGGTGGAGCTCACTTTGCCATTTGGTGTATCTCTTTCTACACCAGGGCCTTGCCATCAAGAATTCCCATTACAATATCAAACACCTGCCACACACCATCAGATGGTTCTACATATTCCTGCAGAGGTTTTTTAGTGTTTAGTTTTGGATACAGCGCGGAAACAGGCCCTTCGGCCCACCGGGTCCGCGCCAACAAGCGATCCTCGCACATTAACACTATCCTACACCCACTAGGGAAAATGTTTACATTTACCAAGCCAATTAACCTACATACCTGTACATGGGAGGAAACCGAAGATCTCGGAGAAAACCCACGCAGGTCACAGGGAGAACGTACAAACTCTGTACAGACAGCACCTGTAGCCAGCACCTATCGTCTTTCCACGTACTGGATAACACACAAATAAAAAGCTTTTTACTGCACCTCAGAACATGGGACAATAAACTAAACTAAATTAATGATTGCTTCAACGAGGACAGTGAGTGACTTCCATCATCAAAGACCCACACCATCCTGGCCACACACTCATTTCACCATTGCCATCCCAGGGAAGAAGATACAGGAGCCTGAAAACTGTAATGTCCAGGTTCAGGAACAGCTTCTTCCCCACAGCCATCAGGCTATCAAACACGACAACAAATAAGCTCTGAGCTTATTCTCCCATTATGTACTATGTTTACATATTCTGTTGTACTTTCATTGTCCTTTCTTGGACATGACAAAAAACACTCTTGAAAATATTATCGACATTTTCCTTAATGTCTAAATGTTTCAAAAGGTTTTACTATAGCAAACAAGATATTTGGGTGGACCTCCAAATCTTGATCTAAGGGAGAGATTTTAAGAAGTGCCTTAAAAGAGGAGAGATAGACAGAAAGACACTGGTATTTAGAGAGAGTTCCCGAGCTTTGGGCATTAATAATTTGGGGTACAGATTCAGTTGCCTATTATCCATTTGAACTAATTGTCATTTCCATTTACTTCTGCACAATTTACATTGTGGATGAAGATAAGCAAATTCCCAAATTTGCATGGCAGAATAAATGATGTTGCAAATAACGCTCCGTAAGAAAAAAAATATCACTTGAAATAAGCAAATGTTCACATTACTGAGATTGGAAAGAAGCTCTTGGCAGAAGGCTAGTGCACTCTACTAGAATATGCTTTCATAAGTTGAATTTACCATTAGAATGTCAGCTATGTAGTTTAATGTAGGTAATAAATAATTAATTTAGACAATAAACAATAGACAATAGGTGCAGGAGTAGGCCATTCGGCCCTTCGAGCCAGCCATTCAATGTGATCACGGCTCATCATCCACAATCAGTACCCCGTTCCCGCCTTCTCCCCATATACCCTGACTCCGCTATCCTTAAGAGCCCTATGTTGCTCTCTCTTGAAAGTATCCTGAGAACCGGCCTCCACCGCCCTCTGAGGCAGAGAATTCCCAGACTCACAACTCTCTGTGTGAAAAAGTGTTTCCTCATCTCTGTTCTAAATTGCTTACCCCTTATTCTTAAACTGTGGCCCCTGGTTCTGGACTCCCCCAATATCCGGAACATGTTTCCTGCTTCTAGTGTGCCCTTTTAAAACTAAAGAACAATATAATTGATGCCAGCATTAAATGAATGTAACAACGTATTGCTCAAATAATACGGGAATAATAATATTAATTTGAAATCAAAGGATGTAAAAATGGATTAAAAAATGCAAATTGAGAAAAATAGACACTAAAGTAAAGGACTTTGTGAGGAGTCTATTGGCTGCTTCACTTTAATATCCTCGACATTTCCAAGAAGAATGAAAAGCAAGATCCCTGAGCCAGCTAGTCATCAGTCTAACTGCATTGGTAAACAGGTAGTGTCATTTTTGTGCCATTTCTGTTTGATAGCAAGATGAAACTTTGTTTCAAATCCTGCACATTTGGGGAAAATATATTGTTCAGAATGAAGACATTTCAGAGACACCTGAATGAAAAGTCACATCATTAAAACAAATATATTGGGAATGGAGGAGTTGGGAGAATGAAATAGAACCTCAACAGGAGGTAGGGTGTGACAAAGAATAGTTAAGATAGCTGTGGGAGTCAATAGCTTGCAGTGGACGTTATTAGCTAGCCTCTTTATTCTTTGCCAAATTCAGTGCTTCTGTAGATTACCTTTTCCCCTTCCTTCCAGATACCAAAGATCATAAGCTCCAACAGCTGTTGCATTCCAATAATCCTCTAGATCAGTGGTTCTCAACCTTGTTTGCCCCATGCACCCCTTTCACCATATGTCAGAATGTCATTCCGCCCCTCCTTTCCAAGATTGTCTTCCTCAAAAAGTGCATTCCAAATAATATGCAAAGGCAATAAAAAGATCAACATTCTAACAGTTTGAGTTTGCTAATCTGTGGTCCCAATTCCCCCCCCTGAAAACCTGAAACCCCCCCCTGGTTGAGAACCCCTGCTCTAGATCTCCCTTGATTTTCTTCAAACAATATATTTCCCTACAGCCCCCTCAGGTAATGTTTTCACTAACCCCTCTGAACCTCCCCTTTCTAATCCCAAACAGGCACGCCTCATTTTAGTCATCTCATATCAGTTAATTCAGAGCTTGGCGTGATGATAAACTCTTCCTCTGCCACCTAGACCATTTGTTTGGCCAAGAACCTCCACCCTAAACCTCATCCACCATCCAGGGATCCAGAAAGTCTTAACAGGTAAAGCAGTGATTCACTTTCACCACTTCTCATCTCATGTATTGCATATGGTGAAAATAATGTACAGCATATAGTAAAAACAATGGGGATTGCTGAGACGTGGCTGCAGGTGGATCAGGCCTGGAAACTTAATATTCAGGGTTATACATCCTATAGAAAGGACAGGCAGGTGGGCAGAGGAAGGGGAGTAGCTCTGCTGGTGAGGGATGGAATTCAGTCCCTTGCGAGGGAAGGCATAGGGACTGACGAGGTAGAGTCACTGTAGATTGAGTTGAGGAATTATAAAGGCAAGAAGACACTAATTACAGACCCCCAAATAGTAGCCCGGATGTATGGTGTAAGTTGCAGCAGGAGTTAAAACTGGCATGTAACAAAGGTAATGTCACTGTGGTGATGGGGGATTTCAATATGCATGTAGACTGGGAAAATCAGGTTGGTTCATGACCCCAAGAAAGAGAGCTTTCAGAATGCCTCCGAGGTGGGTTCTTAGAGCAGCTTATAATGGAGCCGACCAGAGAAAAGGCAATTCTGGTTTAGTGTTGTCCAATGAACCAGATATGATAAAAAACGCAAGGTAAAGGAACCGCTTGGAGGTAGTGATCATAATATGATTAGTTTTAATCTGCAATTTGAGAAGGAGCACGTTAAATCGGAAGTGACAGTGATGCAGTTGGACAAAGGGGACTATGAAGGCATGAGAGGGGAGCTGGCCAAGGTAGACTGGAAAGGGATCCTAGCAGGAATGACGATGGAACAGCAATTGCAGGAGTTTCTGGGCATAATCCGGAAGACGCAGGATCATTTCATTCCAAAAAGGAAGAAAGATTCTAAGGGGAGTAGGAGGCAACCGTGGCTGACAAGAGAAGTTAGGGATAGAATAAAATTAAAAGAAAAGATGTATAACACAGCAAAGAGTAGCCAAAGCCAGAGGATTGGGAAACTTTCATAGGACAACAAAAAGAAACAAAACGGGCAATACGGGCTGAAAAGATGAAGTACGAGGGGAAGCTGGCTATAAAGAAGGACAGTAAAAGCTTCTTTAGAAATGTTAAGGGAAAAAGAGTAGCAAAGTCAAATGTGGGTCTCTTGAAGGCAGACACAGGTGAAATAATTATGGGCAACAAGGAAATGGCAGAACAGTTGAATAGGTACTTCGGATCTGTCTTCACTAAGGAGGACACAAACAATCTCCCAGATGTACTGGAGGACAGAAGATCTAAGGGGGTAGAGGAACTGAAATAAATTTTCATTAGGCGAGAAATAGTATTGGGTAGGCTCATGGGACAGATGGATGATAAATCCCCTGGGCCTGATGGTCTGCATCCCAGGGTGTTCAGATTGGTGGCTCTAGAAATAGTGGACGCATTGGTGATCATTTTCCAATGTTCAATAGATTCAGGATCAGTTCCTGTGGATTAGAGGAGAGCTAATGTTATCCCACTTTTCAAGAAAGGAGCGAGAGATAAAACGGGGAATTACAGACCAATTAGCCTAACTTCAGTGGTGGGAAAGATGCTGGTGTCAATTATTAAAGAGGTAACAATGGGGCATTTGGATAGCAGTAAAAGGATTAGTCCAAGTCAACATGGATTTATGAAACTGAAATCATGCTTGACTAATCTTCCGGAATTTGTGACAAGTAAAATGGATGAAGGGGTGCCAGTGGATGTAGTGTACCTAGAATTTCAGAAAACCTATGATAAGGTCCCTCATGGGAGACTGGTGACCAAAATTAGAGCACATGGTATTGGGGGTAGGGTGTTGACATGGATAGAAAATTAGTTCGCAAACTGGAAGCAAAGAGTAAGAGTCAACGGGTCCTTTTCAGAATGGCAGGCAGTGGCGAGTGGAGTGCCGCAAGGCTCGGTGTTGGGGCCGCAACTGTTTACCATATATATTAATGATTTGGAAGAGGGAATTAGGAGCAACACTAGCAAGTTTGCGGATGACACAAAGCTGGGTGGCAGTGTGAACTGGGAAGAGGATGTTGGGAAGTTGCAGGGTGACCTGGACAGGTTGAGTGAGTGGGCAGATGCGTGGCAGATGCAGTATAATATAGATAAATGTGAGGTTATCCACTTTGGTGACAAAAACGTGGGGGCAGATTATTATCTCAATTGGGGTTAGGTTAGGTAAGGGGGAGGTGCAGCGAGATCTGGGCGTTCTTGTACACCGGTCACCGAAAGTTGGCGTGCAGGTACAGCAGGCAGTGAAGAAAGCTCATGGAATGTTGGCCTTCATAACAAGAGGATTTCAGTATTGGAGTAAAGAGGTTAGTCTGCAGTTGTATAGGGCTCTGGTGAGACCACATCTGGAGTATTGTGTACAGTTTTGGTCTCCTAATTTGAGGAAGGACATCCTTGTGATTGAGGCAGTGCAATGTAGCTTCACGAGATTGATCCCTGGGATGGCAGGACTGTCATATGAGGAAAAATTTAAAAGACTAGGCTTGTATTCACTGGAGTTTAGAAGGATGAGGGGGAATCTTATAGAAACATATAAAATCATAAAACGACTGGACAAGCTAGATGCAGGAAAATTTTTCCCAATGATGGCCGAGTCCAGAACCAGGGGCCACAGTATTAGAATAAAGGGGAGGTCATTTAAGACTGAGGTGAGAAAAAACTTTTTCACCCAGAGAGTTGTGAATTTATGGAATTCCCTGCCACAGAGGGCAGTGGAGGCCAAATCACTGGATGGATTTAAGAGAGAGTTAGATAGAGCTCTAGGGGCTAGTGGAATCAAGGGATATGGGGAGAAGGCAGGCATGGGTTATTGATAGGGGACGATCAGCCATGATCACAATGAATGGCGGTGCAGGCTCGAAGGGCCGAATGGCCTTCTCCTGCACCAATTTTTTATGTTTCTAATGTGGATTCCTCTACATTGGAGAAACCAAATAGATTTTTTTTGTCTCCTTTTTAGTTCAGTTGAAGGCTCCCTGATGTGAAACATTGATTCTGCTTCTCTTGCTACAGATGCGGCGACACCAATATGGTTTATTGGTCGAGGTTGAAAGTGTCCTCACTCAAAAAAATGGTTCACTTTGTTTTTTTTCCGGCCAACAACATTTCTGCACACTGCAGTAACATTATAATTAATATTTACTATATTTAATAATATAACCAGGTGTTATTTTTACAAAACCCAGTGCCACTTACATGGAAAAAAATGTCCCCAGTCTACTGGAATAAAATGTGTGGTGTAAGGTGACATGGGAGCACAAAAGTGACCAGAACACTTTCATAAGCCTTCAACACTTCAAATTTCACGATGCCTTTATTTGATCATTTATTCTGCAATAACCAAATACATCTTGATTTTTTTACAGCATTTGAATGACTCAGACAATACATGGCAATCAAATAATTCATTACATCTTTCATACTAAACAGCATTATTCTTGCATTGATTGCCCTGCTAGGTTACCTTTTAGACAGTTTTAGAACATTGTTTGTTTAAGATAATCATTTTTCTCGTAAGTTACCTATAATACTGCCTCAACTATTAGAAGTCATGATGTAGGTTTATAAACAAAGTATAGCTGACAGCAAGTCACATTTAGCTATCTTTACACTAGTTTGCTAACACATTGGAGAACAAAACTTCAAGATGTCTGACATAGGAGTACAAAAACTGCATTTGGTCCCAATTTATAGGCCTCTCAAATATATCAATGTTCTATAATCAAATAGGTTAGCATTTAACCAGCACACAATGTAAACAATTCTAAGCATGAATTAAAATATGACCAGTTACCCACACCAACCACTGCATATAAAAGTAAACTACTTAAAAACATTTGAACTTAAAAGCTTTTTCAAAAAAAAATCTTATTCTGTAAGAAATGATTGTTCAGCTTCCAAATATGTTTACAAGCAAACAATAAATACAATGTGCTTTCTTCATATAGACATATTTACACTTGTCTTTGGCTTATAATAAAAGTTGTATTACAATTAACTGGTGTGAACCTGCAGATTCCATTTTAAACTTTAATAAGCCAGCCAGATATTAGCTCATTAACCAGAGCAGTCTGGACATAGTTCTGCTTTCAAATGAGTTTGGTTTTGAACAAGATGTAGCATTACAGCGTACAAATTTGTGCATGCAGAACTACATGTTGTTTCATTAGAAAAAAAATCCAAAACCTTTCTGGACTAACACTGAGTTTTTTCTTAATGTATCACTGAGCAATGAAATCTGTAGTCAAACCGTATTGTTATGATGGCACCAAATGCGGTCTGGTAATAGTTTTGACACATACAAATACATTGTCATCATGGTGAAGACTATTTTATAACAGAATACTGAAGCCAGTTAAAAGAAATCCCTCATTTAAATGTATACGCTTCATGCACAGACTCAGTGATAATTTCCTGTCAAATTTAGCACAACTTTGCACCAATGTAAGTAAATGTAATCACTTAAGATGACTCGAGATATTCCAATGCAACATCATAACAGAATCGATATTGATCCTGCAAAAAAAGGATAACAGCTCAGTTTTTCATTTAAATGAAGTGACCAATGCTTTTTTGATTATTTTCTATTAATTTTAATTCACTGAATGAGAATCATAACAGCTATTCTCCTGTAAATAGTTGATATTTTTCACTCCAAGGAGATGCTTTCCACAAAATAGTTTTGTTACTCATTTACAAACACATTATCAAAAATTACTAATTATGATAGTTAGGCTTGTAGCACAAGTAATTAACTTTGTAAATATGTTATGGAAGAAATTAAGGAGAAAAATGCCTACAAACACATTCGTATAGTTGTTAAATCATTCAATCAAGAATTGACTAACATGTTGAGATTCATTTTTAATCAAACAACATCTAATCAATGCAATTCAGATGCAACACTGTTATTTGAACTGTATAAATGTACAATAATTAGTCCTTTGGATCAGACAGTGGCAACCCATTTCAATGTGTTGATTTTTGATTCCTTGGGCTGCGAAGTTAACGGGGAATTTTAAGCTGAAAAATATTTCATTTTCAAAAAGCATAAACATTCCAACGATTAATTATTAACTGGCCACTAAATGGCCACTAAATAGCCACATAAGTGCTGTTTTAATTATGTGGGGGGGGGGGGGGGGGAGGGTGGCATATTTTAATTAAATAAATGGCACAGAAAAGATTGCATGGCTTTAGATGGCACAAGAATGGTGGGGATCTAATTTCAGTAAAAGGACATAAGAGAAATTAATATCAATGTAGAAATGTAACTAAAAAAAATGAGCCTCAATGATGGGAGGATTAAAACAAAAGGTAAATGGTGTGCAAGATATATAAACTATTCAATAGTACATTTTATCTAAGCTTAGATATACCTTGCTAGAAAGGTATAACCATAGAAGACTTTCAATAACATCTCTGTAATACTTGAGGATTTTCCAGCAAAATTATCTGCAAGAAGTTTTAACCTACACACTCTCTTAATATATCTACTCTTTATTTTAACTTTATCTTATAGGAGAATGCAAATACATGTACTGTGCATTAATATCATTCTTTAATTTGTGTATTATGAATATTTAGAAAAAACAATTCTGCATAGAGTGTAAATATAGTTTTATTCTACAGCATTTCAATTTGAAGGAATCTGAAAGAATAAAGCCATAGAACTAAGGGTGAATCACAAATTGGGTCACAATTTAAATATTTAAAATTGAAGCAGCCTTTATGAATGGGACAATGGAATATTTTAAGAACTGAGAAGAAAGTAATCATATCTGTGTTCATCATAACAAGCTGAATTTGGCGATAATTCCAGATGCTAAACTTTAACTTACAACAGCTTTGTTACGTGATATAAAACATTTCCTGAAAGGATGTGGTTGGGGAAAACCTCTGGGCTAAGTTCGCATATAGATGTTATCTGATCACTGCTAGCTACAGAAAAGCAGCAGACATATCAGAGTGGTTTTAATCCTTTAGCTATTATTTTCAATGTTTCAGAGTGAAACCAACAAAGGGCTATTGTGTTTACAGAACATGTTGGTTGACAGGTCTTGGTTTAGCATTAAATGCGCCCATAATGCAGCATTTCAAATTGCTACCTTTACAAATAAAAAAATCAATAACTTTCTTTCAGCATTTCAATTCAAAGCAAACTATGGTAAATATGAAGTTCATTCTAGTCGTGCAAGTCTTTTGACTTTGACTTTGACATAACTTGCAACCCCCTCCACTCCTTGCGTTCTATCTTATTCAAATTACAAACCAAACACAGCATGTTGCGGTTGAATCCATTAAATGCTAACCAGTGTTGGCAGCTGAACCATACTTTTTGCAAAACTATGTTGTGCATCTTTTTGAGTATTGATTCTGCAATAAGATAAATAACCGTAACTAACGAATGTAGACTGTCCATTGAACAAGTTGTAGTTCCTAATTTAAATTTGTGTGATATGTGAAGAACCTGCCTTGGGGTTAATATTCAGCACTATTCAAATACTTCTAAACAATAAAATGTCTTAAATGGGTATCAGTTTAAATGGGAAATTATGTGCTCATGCACTGTATGAACCATAAAAATCATTTTTTAATAACCTATAATTTGAACAAAATTGCAAATAGCATTGATTTTGACAGCGTATATAAAATAACATATTTTTAAACATTTCTAGCATTCCTTTTTATTTCAGATTACCAGAAATTGCAGTATATTGTTCTTTATAATTCTAGTATCCTTTTATCCCTCGCCTTTGTTCCCAATTATTTTCTATTTACAGCTCCTCCATACTGATTAGTTATAATTTTCTTCAAGCTGGCTGTTATTCATTACCCCATCACCTTTCAACCAATGACATTGCTATTTTATCTCCATACCTCTCCCTTATCTACAACATAAAACTCATTCACCTCCTTGTCACCTTCCCCTCAGCATACAATGAACCATTCTACATTTCCTTATCAACGGCTGATCTGTCGTTTTCACACCTCATCCTTCTATATCTCTAGACTCCCTCTCCCGACTCTCAGTCTGAAGAACGTCATCCATTCCCTCTCTCCAGAGATGCTGCCTGGCCAGCTTAGTTACATAGAAACATAGAAATTAGGTGCAGGAGTAGGCCATTCGGCCCTTCGAGCCTGCACCGCCATTCAATATGATCATGGCTGATCATCCAACTCAGTATCCCGTACCTGCCTTCTCTCCATACCCTCTGCTCCCCCTAGCCACAAGGACCACATCCAACTCCCTCTTAAATATAGCCAATGAACTGGCCTCCACTACCCTCTGTGGCAGAGAGTTCCAGAGACCCACCAGTCTGTGTGTGAAAAAAGTCCTTCTCATCTCGGTCCTAAAGGATTTCCCCCTTATCCTTAAGCTGTGACCCCTTGTCCTGGACCTCCCCAACATCGGGAACAATTTTCCTGCATCTAGCCTGTCCAACCCCTTAAGAATTCTGTCATTTCTATAAGATCCCCTCTCAACCTCCTAAATTCTAGAGAGTATAAACTGAGTCTATCCAGTCTTTCTGCATAAGACAGTCCTGACATCCCAGGAATCAGTCTGGTGAACCTTTTCTGTACTCCCTCTAGGGCAATAACGTCCTTCCTCAGATTTGGAGACCAGAACTGTACGCAATACTCCAGGTGTGGTCTCACCAAGACCCTATACAACTGAAGTAGAACCTCCCTGCTCCTATACTCAAATCCTTTTGCTATGAAAGCTAACATACCATTCGCTTTCTTCACTGCCTGCTGCACCTGCATGCCTACTTTCAAAGACTGGTGTACCATGACACCCAGGTCGCGCTGCATCTCCCCTTTTCCTAATCGGCCACCATTTAGATAATAGTCTGCTTTCCTGTTTTTTGCCACCAAAGTGGATAACCTCACATTTATCCACATTATACTGCATCTGCCAAACATTTGCCCACTCACCCAGCCTATTCAAGTCACCTTGCAGTCTCCTAGCATCCTCCTCACAGCTAACATTGCCCCCCAGCTTAGTGTCATCCGCAAACTTGGAGATATTGCCTTCAATTCCCTCATCCAGATCATTAATGTATATTGTAAATAACTGGGGTCCCAGCACGGACCCTTGCGGTACCCCACTAGTCACTGCCTGCCATTGTGAAAAGGACCAGTTTACTCCTACTCTTTGCTTCCTGTTTGCCAGCCAGTTCTCTATCCACATCAATACTGAACCCCCAATGCCGTATGCTTTATGTTTGTGTACTAATCTCTTATGTGGGACCTTGTCGAAAGCCTTCTGGATGTCCAGGTACACCACATCTACTGGTTCTCCCCTATCCACACTACTAGTTACATCCTCGAAAAATTCCACAAGATTCGTTAGACATGATTTACCTTTCGTAAATCCATGCTGACTTTGTCCAATGATTTCACCACTTTCCAAATGTGCTGCTAACCCATCTTTAATAACTGACTCTAGCAGTTTCCACACTACCGATGTTAGACTAACTGGTCTGCAATTCCCCGTTTTCTCCCTCCCTCCCTTCTTAAAAAGAGGGGTTACGTTTGCTACCCGCCAATCCTCAGGAACTACTCCGGAAACTAAAGAGTTTTGAAAGATTATCACTAATGCATCCACTATTTCCGGAGCTACTTCCTTAAGTACTCTGGGATGCAGCCTATCTGGCCCTGGGGATTTATTGGCCTTTAATCCATTCAATTTACCCAACACCACTTCCCGGCTAACCTGGATTTCACTCAATTCCTCCTTTGACCCGCGGTCCCCTGCTATTTCCGGTAGATTATTTATGTCCTCCTTTGTGAAGACAGAACCAAAGTAGTTATTCAATTGGTCCGCCATATCCTTGCTCCCCATGATCGAATCACCTGTTTCTGACTGCAAGGGACCTACATTTGTTTTAACTAATCTTTTTCTCTTCACATATCTATACAAACCTTTGCAGTCAGTTTTTATGTTCCCTGCCAGTTTTCTTTCATAATCTATTTTTCCTTTCCTAATTAAGCCCTTTGTCCTCATCTGCTGGTCTCTGAATTTCTCCCAGTCCTCTGGTATGCTGCTTTTTCTGGCTACTTTGTACGCATCATCCTTTGCTTTGATATTATCCCTCATTTCCCTTGTTATCCACGGATGCACTACCTTCCCTGATTTATTCTTTTGCCAAACTGGGACGAACAATTTTTGTAGTTCATCCATGCAGTCTTTAAATGTCTTCCATTGCTTATCCACTGTCAACCCTTTTAGAATTGATTGCCAGTCAATCTTGGCCAATTCACATCTCATACCCTCAAAATTACCTTTCTTTAAGTTCAGAACCATTGTTTCTGAATTTACAATGTCACTCTCCATCCTAATGAAGAACTCGACCATAATATGGTCACTCTTGCCCAAGGGGGCACGTACAGTAAGACTGCTAACTAACCCTTCCTCATTACTCAATACCCAGTCTAAAATAGCCTGCTCTCTCGTTGGTTCCTCTACATGTTGATTTAGATAACTATCCCGCATACATTCCAAAAAATCCTCTTCCTTAGTGCCCCTGCCGATTTGATTCACCCAATCTATATGTAGATTGAAGTCGCCCATTATAACTGTTTTGCCTTTGTCGCATGCATTACTAATTTCCTGTTTGATAACATCCCCAACTTCACGACTACTGTTAGGTGGCCTGTACACAACACCCACCAGAATTCTCTGCCCTTTAGTGTTTCGCAGCTCTACCCATACTGATTCCACATCCTCCAAGCTAATGTCCTTCCTTTCCATTACGTTAATCTCCTCTCTAACCAGCAACGCTACCCCACCTTCTTTTCCTTTCTCTCTATCCCTCCTGAATATTGAATATCCCTGGATGTTCAGCTCCCAGCCTTGGTCACCCTGGAGCCATGTCTCTGTGATCCGAACTATATCATAATCATTAATAGTTATCTGCACATTCAACTCATCCATCTTATTACGAATACTCCTTGCATTGAGACACAAGCCTTCAGGCTTGTTTTTACAACGTTCTTACCCCTTATACAATTATGTTGAAAAGTGGCCCTTTTTGATTTTTGCCCTGGTTTTGTCTGCCTGCCACTTTTACTTTTCACCTTGCTCCCTATTGCTTCTACCCTCGTTTTACACCCAACTGCCTCTCTGCTCTTGTACCCAACCCCCCTGCCACATTAGTTTAAATACTTCCCGACAGCACTAGCAAACACTCCCCCAAGGACATTGGTTCCATTCCAGCCAAGGTGCAGACCGTCCTGTTTGTACTGGTCCCACCTCCCCCAGAAATGGTTCCAGTGCCCTAAAAATTTGAATCCCTCCCCCTTGCACCATTTTTCAAGCCACGTATTCATATGCAATATCCTCCTATTTCTACTCTGACTGGCCCAGAGATTATTACCTTTGAGGTCCTACTTTTAGGTTTATCTCCTAGCTCCCTAATTTCACCTTGTAGGACCTCATCCCTTTTTTTTACCTATATCGTTGGTGCCAATATGCACCATAACAACTGGCTGTTCACCCTCCCCCTCCAGAATGTTCTGCAGCCGTTCAGTGACATCCCTGACCCTTGCACCAGGGAGGCAACATACCATCCTGGAGTCTCGTATGCGGCAGCAGAAACGCCTATCTATTCCCCTTACTATTGAATCCCCTATTACTATTGCCCTTCCTCTCTTTTTTCCCCTCTCATGTGCTGCAGAGCCACCCATGGTGCCATGAACTTGGCTGCTGCTGCATTCCCCTGGTGAGCCATCTCCCTCAACAGTATCCTAAATGGTATACTTGTTTAGGAGGGAGATGACCGCAGGGGACCCCTGCACTATCTGCCTACTGCCTTGCTGGCTATTGGCCACCCGTTCCTTTTCTGTCCTCTTACCTTTTACCTATGGTGTGACCAACTCACTGTATGTGCTATCCACGACTTTCTCCGCATCGTGGATGCTCCAGTATGAATCCAGCCGCAGTTGCAATCGTTCAATGCGGTCTGCCAGGAGCTGCAGCTGGACACACTTCCTGCAAATGTAGTCACCAGGGACACCGACCATATCCCTGATCTCCCACATGTTGCAGGCTGAACAAACCACGGGTCCAATCTCTACTGCCATATCCTACTCCCAAATTACTCTGTATTATATATATATTATATATATAAAAAATTGTTTTTTTGTTTTTTTTGTTTTGTTTTATTTTTATTAAACACAAAACTTTATCCTTTAAACTTTACCAATAAATACTAAATCCGTAACTCCCAGAATCCTTAACTCCCAGTTAATTTATTACAGAAATGTAAAAATGTAAACCCCAGGTTGCACCCAATCAGCTGATTCCTCTGGTCCTCGTCAACCAATCAGAGGCTTCCACCAGATTCCCTCTCTGGAAAATGGAACCAAAGATGGAACGTTGCAGATTTCAGTCTCACAGCGCCGGTAACTCCACCCTCTCGCACCAACGGCTCCCCGGGCCTCTGTGAAAAGCAAGCCCCGCGCTAGATTTACACTCACAGCGCCGGTAACTCCACCCTCTCGCACCAACGGCTCCCCGGGCCTCTGTGAAAAGCAAGCCGCGCGCTAGATTTATACTCACAGCGCAGGTAACTCCACCCTCTCGCACCAACGGCTCCCCGGGCAAAATGCAGCATTACTCCAGCATTTTGTGTCTATCTTCATTCAATTTCTTACTCTTCCAAATTTTTATGTAAGATTATCACCCTGAAACTACTCTTCTCTCCACAGGTGTTGCTTGACCTAGTTAGTACTTCTGCCATTTTCAGTTTGTATATTTCATCCAAATATGTTTTCAGTCTATGCTGGTTTGCAGCTTTGTGCAGATACTGATTATTCTGCTCCCTGGTTTCTTCAATGCTCATTTATCTGGTCATAAGAATAATATTTTCCTGTCATAGTATTTTATTAACCGGTACAATGAATTCTTAATCCTTAACCAATTGAAAAGTGGCAAGACTGCGACTCTTACATCCAAAGGTACACCAGAACATTCAACAATGACCCCAATAAAATCAGAATTTTATTTCAATATTATACAAGGCAGAAGCTTAAAATGTGTTTAATACAGCGTGTTTCATCTATTTTTGTACATTTTGATGAAAAAGAAAGGAAAACAACTCACCAAGCTTTCTACCATATTTGGCTTGTTGTTTCGAAGTGTCTTTACTCCGTGGAAAACGTCAACCACACTTTGCCGTTTGATCATTTCACAAATGATGTTAATGGCACTGTACATCCCACTGCGCCCTCCTCCATTTCTGAAATACACAGAAGAAATGTACAATCTTCAATCTTCTCAATGTTCCATGTTACTTTCTAGGTATCATGAACCTGCTTTCAATGAAATCATGCGTGACAAATTAGCTACAGTTCACTGAGAATGTAATAAACAGCACAGATCAATGGAAATGAGATGGTGTGTATCCAGATTCCCAGAAGGTATTTGATATGGTGCACAAAAAAGATTACTGCATGAGAGGTCTGAGTTTACTATATTGGTATGAATAGGGAAATGGCTGCTGAGTCAGAATGGCAATCAGTAACCTCTGGGGAACCATATAGATCTATGCTGGAGTCTCAGCTAATTAAAACCTATATTGTTGACATGTATGAAGGGACAGTATATAGCAACCAGGTTTGTGTAGATACAGGTTATCAAGTTGAGAGGAGGAGACATGGGCTTGTGAGGCCCAAGGGTGTGTTGATGAACAGAGGGACTAATGGTGGCAGCAGTTGTAGATAGGGCAATGAAGCCAGCATATGCCATGCTTGCATTCATCAGCTGTGGCATAGAATACATGAGATATGATATTATATTACACATTTACAGGTGCACCTGGAGTACTCGAGCAGCTGTGGTTGCCATATTATTAGACTTTAGAGATACGGTGTGGAAAGAGGCCCTTCAACCCACCGAGTCCGCGCAGACCCGTGATTACTCCGTACACTAGCATTATCCTACTCCACAGGGCCAATTTACAATTTACCAATTAACCTACAAACCTGTACGTCTTTGGAGTGTGGGAGAAAACCAGGGCCTCCAGAGAAAACCCACACAGTTACAGCGAGAAGGTATAAACTGCATGCAGACATCTCCTGTGGTCAGGATCGAACCCTGGTCATTGGCGCTTTAAGGAAGGAACTCTACTGCTGCCTCCCCAATCATTGGAAGGATGTTGTTCCACTGGAGGGTGCTTAAGGGGATTCTGAGCTTGGAGCATTTCAGTTTTAAGGAAAAACCGGTAATGTGGGACTGCCGAGCTTGGAGCATTTCAGTTTTAAGGAAAAACCGGTAATGTGGGGTTTCATTTCCATGGAATGGAAGAATATGAGGGGTGACCTGATAGAGGTATATTATGAAGGGAATAGCTAGGGCAATAAGCAAGAATCTTTTTTTCCTTGAGCAAAAACAAAGTGCTGGAGTAACTCAGTGGATCAGGCGGATGCTGCTCAACTCATTGAGTTCCTCGAGTACTTGATCTTTTGCTCAAAATTCCAGCATCTGCAATTTCCTGTGTCTCTCTTAATCTTTTTCCATTTATTGGCTACCAAAGGCAAAAGAGCATAGGTTTAAGGTGAGAAGCAGTTGATTCAGAAAGGATCTGAGAAGGAATCTTTTCACACACAGAGTGGTTGGAATCTGGAAATTGTTGGAAATAGATGCTCTCATATCATTTAAAGAGCAGCTAACCAAGCGTTTGAATCACCAAAGCAAAGATGCTTATGGAACAAATGCATGTAAATGGACTGGTGTAGACAAGTGCAATGGTTGGCATGGATATGGTAGGTGAAATGTATGTTTCAATTACTCTGGATTGGAGGTATCTTGTACTTGAAACACTAAAGTTATCCTATAGGTACAGCTAGTAATTAGGAAGACTAATGGACTGTTGACCTTCATTGCAAAAGGTATGTTGTATTAAAATAGGATGTTTTCATGCAACATAAAGGATGTTGGAAATCTACAGCAGGAGAATGGTGGACAGTTTGGTTCTCAATATTTAAGGAAGAATGTGCTTACATTCGAGATTCATTTAATTAGGGGATGACAATGAAGGAAGGTTTTGCCTACACTCGCTTATCAGGTTGGGCTTATACTCATTAGAATGCAGAAGAATAAGAGGGATCTTTAGATTCAAATGGAAATAAAAGTAGAAAATGCTGGGAACACTTTGTTTTGATGTAGGATCTTCAACCTGAAACGGTAACCCTATTTCTTTTTCCACAGATGCTGAGTGCTTATAGTTTTTTAAATGTTGGTGCAAGATTCTGAGGGAGATTGACAAGGTGGATTCTAAAAGGATGGATCCCTTGGTGGGCACATCCAGAACTAGCAGACATGGTTTGCAGACTGATGGGTCTCCTACCTCAGACTGAGATCCGGAGCATTTTTTTCCCTTTTGAACGGTCATGAACCTTAGTGATATTTACTCTAGAGAGTTGTGGAGGCCTAGTCATGGAATATATACAAATTAACAGACATTTAAACCACAAACAGATTAAAGGGTATGGGGGAGTGAGAAAGTGATGTTAAAGCCAAGATTGGATCAACTACGATCTAATAAATGGCTAAGTAAGCTAAAAGAGCTGATAGTCTTACATTTGTTTTTTGATCAAATGTGCTAATATCTTTTCTAAAGTATAAAGAAAGCACTATCCTTGGCTATATAAAATCTGAAGAATAGTTAAATAAATGAATACCAAAGTATATCATTATTTGTAAATGAAGAATCTATATTTATTCTCAAATCTGTTTGATTAAAACAAGTCACGCTATACTTGACTGCTCTATGTGCAAATTCCCCTTTCCAAATGTGATGTCATTCTTGTAAACTTTTTTCCGACAAAAGGGATCCTGACATGGAACTGCTGTTTCTGCTTTTTTTAATGTGTTTTTTTCATAACTGTACGAAATTATCCGAGGTTCCCAATTTGAATCTACAAACAGCTAAATACAGAAATATTAACATAAAAATATTAACCACTGCATTAATTTTGAGTAAAAATGGCATCCGGTAATTATAAACAGATATTGCAGAGGAAACACTAGCACTGTTCACAGCAGCTTGAAACACTGACCAAATGTAGGAGTCGATAAATAAAAAGCACCCTTATGATGTTACTCACAGACAGTGAACAATAGTGCGTCCTTCTCCTTCATCACATTCTTCTTGCCATTTATCAACCTGAAGAATTAACTTCAGAAATGATCGCTTCGAGGAAGGTACTTCCCTATGAGCAGCCCATCCCAAGTACTGGAACTGCTGCACCATGAGATAACCTTCTTGAGGCTGAAGGATTAAATAGGGAACAGACATTGATATACCTGCTTCAGTATAAAAATAATAACTGGCTGTTTTCAGCAAGGTTAATTCATCTTGCTAAAGAAGCTGTAGGCTGCCAGTGCGCAAAATATAGATGGCATTGTATTTATGCACATACATTTCCAATATACCCTTCTCCACCTGCAGATTTTATTTGTGAAATCGTGCTTCACACATGCTACTGTATTGCAATGTGAGAGAGCAAAATCTGTGGCAGGGTTTAATTCTGACTGGGAGAACTACACAAGATGAACTTCAATAAGTATTTTCATCCAGAAGGGACAGTGTGATTACTACGGTCTTCCAATTACTATTCTGTGGTTTGGTAGCCACAGCTATCCATTTTACTGTCATGATATGACAATTGCAGCTTTAATTTTCATGAAAGCAGTGAAAGAATCAGACCAGAATATCATATTGATATGCATCTAGACAGGATTGAGTTTAAATAAAGTTAAAAACCATTTAATTAATTGTGCTACATATACATGTTACATAACAGTGAAGCAAGATTGCATTTAAAATGAAAACAGAGTCAGTGAATGGGAATTTAAAATTAATGATCATATAACTGGAGTACAACAACTGTGAATTTATATGGGATTAATAAACCACAGGCGTAATGGTTTTGACACTGCATAGGCCCAACATTCCTTTCATAATTGATCCCAATAGCTAACTAACAGCTATTTTCTAATCTTTCAGTCCATTTCTCTGCTCACTGGTTTGACTTTCTAAAAAGGGCACCGGTATGCTCAGCTGGCCAGTCACAATACCATACATAGAAACATAGAAATTAGGTGCAGGAGGAGGCCATTCGGTCCTTAGAGCCAGCACCGCCATTCATTGTGATCATGGCTGATCGTCCCGCTATCAATAACCCGTGCCTGCCTTCTCCCCATATCCCTTGATTCCACTAGCCCCTAGAGCTCTATCTAACACTCTCTTAAATCCATCCAGTGATTTGGCATCCACTGCCCTCTGTGGCAGGGAAGTCCACAAATTCACAACTCTCTGGGTGAAAAAGATTTTCTCACCTCAGTCTTAAATGGCCTCCCCTTTATTCTAAGACTGTGGCACCATGGTTCTGTCTCATACACATGGGGCAATTTTGTAGTAAGAGCCACAGAGTCTACAGCGTCGGTACAAAGCCTTCCATCCAACTTGCGTACGCTAACCAACATGCCCGTCTGCAGTAGACCCACCTCCCTGCATTTGGCATATATCCCTCTGAATCTTTGCTATCCATGTACCTGTCTAAATGTATCTTAAACATTGCGACAGTATCTGTCTCAACTACCTCCTCCGGCAGCTCATTCCATACACCCAATATCCTTTGTGTAAAAAGATTACCCCCCCAGAGATTTGTAATAGAATAAATCACATGTGGTTAAAGTGCACATTATCAAATTTTAACAAAGGCCATTTTTATACATTTTTGTTTCACCATGAAGGAGAGAAGGAGCTGCCCATGATCCAAAGCATACCACCTCATCTGTGAAACACGGTGGTGGGGGTGTTATGGCCTGGGCATGTATGGCTGCTGAAGGTACTGGCACACTTATCTTCATTGATGATACAACTGCTGATGGTAGTAGCATAATGAATTCTGAAGTGAATAGACCCATCCTATCTGCCCAAGTTCAAACAAATGCCTCAAAACTCATTGGCCGGCGGTTCTTTCTACAGCAAGACAATGATCCCAAACATACCTCTAAAGCAACAAAGAAGTTTTTCAAAGCTAAAAAATGGTCAATTCTTCAGTGGCCAAATCAATCACCCCATCTGAACCTAATTGAGCATGCCTTTTACATGCTGAAGAGAAAACTGGAGGAGATTAGCCCCCAAAACAAGCATAAGCTAAAGATGGCTGCAATATAGGCCTGGCAGAGCATCACCAGAGAAGACACCCAGCAACTGGTGATGTCCATGAATCACAGACTTCAAGCAGTCATTGCATGCAAAGGATATGCAACAAAATACTAAACATGACTACTTTCATTTACATGACATTATTGCTGTTTCCAAAACATTATGGTGCCCTGAAATGGGGGGAGGGGGCTATGTATAAACACTGCTGTAATTTCTACATGGTGAAACCAAAATGTATAAAAATGCCCTTTAGTAAAATCTGACAATGTGCACTTTAGCCACATGTGATTTTTTCAATTACAAATCTCAAATTGTGAAGTACAGAGGCAAATAAATAAATTATGAGTCTTTGTCCCATATATTATGGAGGGCACTGTATGTACAGTTACGTATCACCTCAGTTCAGATTGTATTGGCAGTGTCAGCTGTGGTTCAACTAATGGCATTTGTTTCTTTAATTCAAAAGTTTAACTCTCACCTAGGAGGTTGATCAGAAAAAAAAAAATCGAGACTGATATTACAAGGGAGTACCGCAACATTCTGCATTATCAGAAACTCCCTCAATTGGATACAAATGACCACATAAATATTCAGAAGAACTGTGGAACTGTCAGCGTTATCCTTCCCAATATTTGTCACTGTCTATATTACTGAAATAGATAACTTTTACCTTGTTACATTGTCATTTAAAGAAGTTTTTGGGCATACATTTGCTGCCAACTGTCTCAGATGACAACATTTGTCAATACTATTCATTGGCGGTGAAGAGCTTTGAAAAATGACATAAATACAAAAGGTGCTACACAATGACAACTTGCTGGACTGGAAAATATAAAACCTATTCAAATGATTCTGAGCATGCATAGGCCACAGCAGCAAAGTCTGGATATAGACAAAAAAAAGCTGGAGTAACTCAGCGGGACACGCAGCAACTCTGGGGAGAAGGAATGGGTGACGTTTCAGGTCGAAACTCTTCTTCAGACGGGTGAGGGATAAGGGAAACGAGAGATATAGATGGTGATGTGGAGAGATAAAGAACAATGAATGAAAGATATGCAAAAAATTAATGATGATAAAGGGAACAAGAAAAGCTAGTGCGACTTGGGTAGGGGAGTGAAGTGACTATCTGAAGTGAGAGATATCAATAGTCATACCACTGGGCTGTAAGCTGTCCAAGCAAAATATGAGATGATGTTCCTCCAATTTGCGTTTAGCCTCACTCTGACAATGGAGGAGACCGAGCACAGAAAGGTCTGTGTAGGAATGGGAAGGAGAATTAAAGTGTCCAGCAACCGGGAGATCAGGTTGATTCACGAGGGCTGAGCAAAGGTGTTCCGCGAAACGATTGCCCATTCTGCGTTTGGTCTCGCCGATGTAAATGGCCTGTCCCACTTGGTTGACCTAATCCACGAGTTTAGAAGACCCTTGACGAGTTGAAAAAAAATGTCACGGTCGTGTTGACCTGCCAGAGTAAAAGACCTCCGACGGCTATGTCTATTACCTCCTACAACTATGTCTACGACCTCCTACAACCCCCCTCAACCTCAGTCTTCCACACCCAAGACCAACTACGACTAGCTACGAGTGGAAAATGATCACATGATAAAATTATGTCATGTTTGCATTTTTTCTCTCGGGCCAGTTACCGACCTACGACAGTCTACGACTACCTACCACTACCATCACGACCTACTATGACCTACTTACGAGTAAAAACTGTCATTTTTTTCTATGCCGACCTTTTTTCTACTCATGGACATTATTTATCGGGCTGGAAAAAATGCCGTGACCTACTTGAGGCCACGAGTACGCGGAGACCACTCACGAGCATGAGGAAGAGTTACGAAGGCCTCCTTCGACCTCGTGGCGACCATGCTCCGAGTATGTGTCAAGGGCAAACTCGGCAGAGGTCGCCAATTAGGTCATGAAAGTGGACAGGGGCTTAAGAGTCCACATCTTAAACAATGGATACAGTAGATGAGGTTGGAGGAGGTGCAAGTTAACCTTTGCCTAACCTGAAAGGACTGTTGGGGTCCCTGGTTATATGGTTATATGGTATAGCGACAGGTGTTGCATCTACAGCGGTTGCAGGGGAAGGTACCTGGGGAGGGGGTGGTTTGGGTGGGAAGGGATGTTAGCCAGGGAGTCGTTGAGGGAACAGTCTCTGCAGAAGGCAGAAAGTTGTGGAGATGGCTAATAACGGGATCCCGTTGGAGGTGGCGGACATTTTGGAGGATTATGCATTGTATGCGATGGCTGATGGAAGGTAAGGTCTAGGGGAACTCTGTCTCTGTTGCGACTTGGGGGAGGTGGAGCAAGGGCGGAGCTGAAGGATACCGAGGAGACATGAGTGAGGGCCTCATTTATGACGGGAGAGGGGAACCACTGTTCCCTAAAGAATGAGGACATCTCGGATGTTCTTGTATGGAACACCACATCTTGGGCACAGATGCGGCGTAGACGGACAAATTGGGAGTTGGGGAGGAAGCAGGATGGGAAGAAGTGTAGTCGAGATAGTTGTGGGAGTCAGTGGGTTTGCAATAGAAGTCAGTCAATTTCTTGTGAAGGAGACTGTGAGATCAAGAAAGTGGAGAGGGGTGTCTGAGATGGCCCAAGTAAATTTGAGTGCAGGATGAAAATTGGTGGTGAAGTTGATGAAGTCCATGAGTTCTGCATGGGTGAAGGAGGTAGCACCGATGCAGTTATCACTGTAACGGAGATAAACCTCAGGGAGAGGGCCAGTGTATGCCTGAACAGGGATTATTCAACGTACCCTACAAAGAGGCAGGCATAGCTGGGACCCAAGCGGGTGCCCATAACAATGCCTTGGACTTGAAGGAAGTGGGAGGAGTCAAAGGAGAAGTTGTTGAGGGCGTGGACCAGCTCCGCTAGGCGAAGTAACGTGTTAGTGGAGAGAAATTTGATGGGTCTGCAGCCGAGGAAGAAACAGAGGGCTTTAAGGCCTTCCTGGTGGGGAATGGAGGTATAGAGTGACTGAATGTCCATAGTAAATATGAGGGAGTGGGGACTTGGAAAGCGGAAGTCATAAAAGAGACGAAGGGCAAGTGAGGTATCTTGGACATAGGTTGGGAGAGATTGGACCAGGAGGGATAGGATGGAGTCGAGGTACGTGGAAATCATTTCCGTGGTACAGGAGCAGGCAGAAACAATGGGTCTGCCAGGGCAGTTGTGTTTGTGGATTGGATGCCATGTTGTCAATTTGAACTCATCGAATTAAGTTATTCCATTGTTATAGAATTTATTTACCAGATTTAAAATATGTCACAGATGGCTCAAGAGGTATCATCTGATTTACAAGGCATACTCCTTCCCAAAAGGTCATGATTCCTCCTGTAGAAATAAATCCATGGAAATTATTACAATGGTTTCCACATCAACCAATGTTAATTCCTGGACGAGACTTGCCTATTGAGACATCTGTTGATACAGATCTTAAATCTACATCATCCAAGTGTGCACACAATTCTGGTGAGACTCCACCATCATTACGTTTGTAATCACTTCTTTAATCTTGGCATGTATTTATGCTGCAACCTCCTAAAACTGCCTTTAAATGACAGAGTAACAAAGTAAAAGTTATCTATTTCAGTAATATAGTTAGTGACTTAAATATTGGGAAGGACAATGCTGAGAGTTCCACTGTTCTTCCGAATTTTTATGTGGTCACTTCTGATATCAACTGACTCTACCTGACTGGCTTATTTCTATATAATTCAAGAAACTGAGGGGGGGGGGGGGGGGGGGGGGGTACACACACGACAGCATAGTGTCACAACTGTCGAGTTTCTGCCATGTAGCAACAGAGAACCGGGTTTATTCCTGACTGTGGGTGCCATCTGTATGCAGTTTTGATGTTCACTCTGTGACCGCGTGGTTTTCTCTGGGTGATTCGATTTCCTTCCACATTCTAAAGACGAGGAGATTTGTTGGCTAACTGGCTTCTGAAAATTGTCCGTAGTGTGTGTATAGGATATTGTGAGTGTACAGGGTGATCACTGGTTGGCACTGACTTGGTGGGCCAAAGAGCATGCTTCCAGGCTGTATCTCTAAACTAAACTATACTTGAATAATACAATTTTGGCTATGAACTGCAAAAAAATGGTTTGCTTGGGTACATGGAAAGGAATACAATATTTATTTAAAATGTTGCACCACTGAATGGATCCAATGACATATTCTTTCTTCCTTGAGATGTCAATTGGGCATTAGGAAATCACCAAGCAAAATAATGATAACAAGCTGAAATGCACAGTTCCAGAGATAATGCATCCTTGATTCTGCCCTCTCCCCACTTTAAATTACCTATAATAGTCTCGAGCCAATTTAAACAAAAAAGTCGATCATCCTTGTGTGAAACCTTAATTGATGGCTACTGTAAATCTACACAGAAAAATGCTATTATATACTGCTGTAATTACCATTACTACAAAATGTGAAACATGAATTGCACAACAAGATTCACATCATTTTCCGCTTCTCCTGAAGACCTCTCTGACGCACAACATTTTGCTTCTGTGTAAAGTCAGTTGTGGAAGGCTTGTAGCCGAGGACTTCCATAATCAATAAAGAGTGATTATATCTGTCAAGAATCATATATCCTCATGGCTCACGTATATCAATGGCTCATCTTCCTTCTCTTGTGTTTCTATTCCTATGGGACTGCTACTTTCTACACTGTCACTTCTTGTACAAAAAAACCTTATTCATCCTTGTTTCAAGAGAGTAAAAGCAATATTTTAAATCTAACCACTCTGGTTCCTAAGCATTTTACCTTAACTTTCTCTTGTGATTTTAAAAGACATATATCCTGATAAATTCCTGCTACACCAATTGTTCAGATAATTTATTATTTTTTTACTGAAAGTAAATGTGCTTCAATGAGGCTTCTCCACCCCACCCTCCCCCGGCTCCTCGCTGAAACTTTTTTGTTCTTCTTGCACAAAGTTCTATTCTTTCCAAACAAACATTTTGTAAAATGGATGAGGGACGACAGAAATAAAATCATTTATTTTGCTTATAATCTAATTGTCAGAAAATAACAAAATAATCTTTTGCTATGCAAAACTAAACTAAATCTAGATTAACCTTTGTCTGAATAACATTTACAGGTCCATCCAATTTTAAGAAGCATCCAATTGCCCCACCGTAAATTCTGTGCTGAGCATTCACAGCACTTTTAGCTTCCCCTGAAGATTTGCAGAATGCACCATATTTTGCCCTTTATTATTTCAAATTTATCGGCCACTGTTGATATCTTGAATTAGCTACTCTCTACGAGAGTCTGAAGAAAGGTGTCAACCCGAAACGTCACCCATTCCTTCTCTCCAGTGATGCTGCCTGTCCCACTGAGTTACTCCGTGTCTATCTGAGTGTCTATCTTCGGTTTAAACCAACATCTGGAGTTCATTCCTACACATTAACTACTTTTATTTTACTTAATCGAATGTTACTTAACCCAATTGATATAGACCTTACATGGATAATATGACTGTCAATTTGAATGTACCCAATAGCACCGTAGGGATTTATTCACCCAATGGACTGCAGTTGTTCAAGAAAGTGACCACACATTTTAGAGGCTATTAAATGCTGACCGTGTCAGTGATATCAGGGCTCTCACTTAACTTTTTTTCCCTGTTGCCAGCCGAGCAACCTCGGCAGCTTTTTAGATTGCCAAATGAGTTTAGGTGGTCATTGCATGACGCGTGCAATAATGAGTTCGGACGAAGTGCATAGTCGGAACTGTGGTCAATGAAGCATTCACATATTATTTCTGCTTCAAATAAAGTCGCAAACGAACCATATTCACCAATCAAGTCCTGATATATACCACAATGGCATGCATCAAAATTACAATACAGTATCTCATCTCTTTTTACACGTTGCAATGATGCAATTTCTATTATCTCTTTCCACTTCCAAACAAAAATCTGGTTGGATTATTCAGCGTATGATCAACCTCGGTGAGACCAAGCTCAGGCTTGGCGATCGCTTTGCACAACACCTCCACTCAGTTTGCAATAACCACCCTGATCTCCCGGTGGCTCAGCACTTCAACTCCCCCTCCCATTCCGAATCTGACCTTTCTGTCCTGGGCCTTCTCCATGGCCAGAGTGCAGCCCACCGCAAATTGGAGGAACAGCACCTCATATTTTGCTTGGGTAGTTTACACCCCAGCGGTATGAACACTGGCTTCTCCAATTTTAGGTAGTCCCTGCTTTCTCCCTCCTTCCCCTCCCATTCCCAGCTCTCCCACAGCCTACTGTCTCCGTCTCTTCCTTTTTTATTCCTGCCCCCCACCCCTCCCAACATCAGTCTGAAGAAGGGTCTCGACCCGAAACCGCCTATTTCTTCGCTCCATATTTGCTGCCTCACCCGCTGATTTTCTCCAGCTGTGTATACCAACGGGATCCCACCACTGGCCACATCTTACCATCTCCTCCCCTGTCGGCTTTCTGCAGAGACCGCTCCCTCCATAGCTCCATGGTCAAATCGTCCCTTCTCACCCAAACCGCCCCCTCTCCTGGCACTTTTCCTTGCAACTGCAGAAAATGCTACACTTGTCGCTTTACCTCCCCCCTTGACTCCATTCAAGGACCCAAGCAGTCATTCCAGGTGCAGCAGAGGTTCACCTGCACCTCCTCCAACCTCATCTATTGCATCCGCTGCTCTAGGTGTCAGCTGTCCTACATCGGTGAGACCAAGCGTAGGCTTGGCGATCGCTTCGCCCAACACCTCCGCTCGGTTCGCAATAACCAACCTGATCTCCCGGTGGCTCAGCTCTACAACTCCCCCTCCCATTCCGAATCCAACCCTTCTGTCCTGGGCCTCCTCCATGGTCAGAGTGAGACCAGCGTAAATTGGAGGAACAGCAACTCATATTTTGCTTGGGGAGTTTACACCCCAGCGGTATGAACATTGACCTCCAATTTCAGTTAGTCCCTGCTTTCCCCTCCGCTTCCCAGGTCTCCCTCAGCCCACTGTCTCCGCCTCCTCCTCCGCCCCCCCCCCCCCCCCCCGCACCCTCACATCAGTCTGAAGAAGGATCTCGACCCGAAACGTCGCCTATTTCCTTCGCTCCATAGATGCTGTCTCACCTGCTGAGTTTCTCCAGCATTTTTGTCTACGCAATCACACCAGTTCTGTTATCCCACTTTCCTCACCCACTCTCTACACATTAAGGGGAATTTTACAGAGACAAGTTAACCTTCATAGCCAATGCGTCTTTGGGATGTGGGAGGAAACCCGCATGCTTGCAGGGAGAATGTGCAAATTCAACACTGACAGTGCCCGAGAACAGGATCGAACACAGATCTCTGGCGTGTGAGGCTGCTGTGCCACTATATTTTATTTTCCAACACACAAAAAATTATATGTTTATAACTTTGGTTACTAAAAAAAAAGGAACTATCCATTTTCAGTCTTAAATCTCCAAGTGACGCTATGTCCCCCACGTCAGCTACTGTATGTTTTAATTCAGTTCAAGACTATGGGGCAGTTCATTGCCCATAAAGTTGCTGCCTAAAATTGCCAGAGACCCGGGATTGATCCTGAATATGGGTACTGTCTGTATGGAGTTTTGTTTTCTCATTTATAACATTATTTACAGAGTACTATGTTTACATATTCTGTTGTGCTGCTGCAAGTAAGGATTTAATCGTTCTAACTGGGATGTGAGAGAATATAACACTCTTGACTTACGTCGCTAATGTGTGGGATAGAACTAGTGTACGAGTGATCGGTGGTCGGCATGGACTCGGTGGGCTGAAGGGCCTGTTTCCATGCTGTATCTTTAAACTAAACTAAAAACACTAAAACCAGAGGAAATCTAAAGAAGGGTCTCTACCCGAAACGTCACCCAATTTCTTCTATCCAGAGATGCTGGCTGCTCCATGGAGTTCCCCCGCAGCACAAAGTATGTAATAGTCTTCACCCTACCATAGTTACCCAACCAGATGCAACTAAATTTAAGGTAGCTCTTTTTTCCCCAAGAACCCTTTTTTGCTTAAGTTCAAGTCACGAGTCAAGAGAGTTTTATTGTCATGTGCCCCAGATAGGACAATGAATTTCTTGCTTGAAGCAGCGCAACAGAATATGTAAACATAATACAGAACAGGAGATAAAAGTTCAGTGTGTCTATATACCATAGACCATATATATACACAATTAATAAACAGATAAAATGCAATAGGCTGTTATTTTTCAAAGTTTGGAGTTAGGTTGTGATGGGTCCATTCCAGTGTAAATTCCACTTGGAATATTTTTGGAGGACCAAGAAACCAAGAAGCAAGAGTTACTCCAAGGAGTTACTCCAGCTCCAGGGAGTGATTCTGTGTTGGTTTTCAGCGGTCGTGGCGAGGCGGCGAATGGGGAACAATGGCAGCAAGATCTCCCACAATGCAAAAGTGGGAGAAAGTGGCCTACGCCGACCAGTTGCCGTGGCATGTGCGCATGTGCAGGGCGGCACATGGGCACAACCACAGCTGATGATGTGCTGGCTGTGGTTGTCCGCATGTGCAGGGGGAGGATGTGCAGGCTGTGGCAGTGCACATGTATAAGGCGGCCTGCCATGCCAAGCGGAGACCCGAGAGCCGAGACCCGAGCCGAGAACCGAGAGCCGAGACCAGGACACAAATGGCGGGCGGAGATAGAGAATGACAGAGAGAGAGAGAGACAGATAGAGAGGGGGCCTGCTCAGGATTAAATGAGAGGTGCTTGCCAAGCCGGGCAAAATGGCATGGTTTTCAAGTTGCCCGGCGGGACTGTAGGTTGCCATTGGCACAGGGGCAACCGCTAATTTCGAGCCTTGGATATCCAGCCACTGAAAACAAATTTTAACAATCCTTTAGCTCTCTTAGTATCCTAAGATTTATCAATCTCTGCCTTGAACATACTCAATGATCAAGCTACCACAACTCGCTTGAGTAAAGAATTCCAATCTTCTACTATCTTCTGGATCCTTGGTAAGAGATAATCCACATAGGGGAAACATTATCACTGCATCTATCCTCTCAACACCTTTCAACCTCTGACCTCCGTCAGCTTGAAGGTCAGTAAAATTATGAGTACACCATCACTTGGAAGTTGCCATCCGAGTCACACACCCTCCCGACTTAGATATACAACCATTCTCTCAATGTTGTTGGGTCAAGATCACCAAAATCATTCTCTAACAGGCTTGTGGTGCACCCACACCTCAAAGACCGAAACTCAGTTTAAAAAGGCTGCTCACCAATATCTTACGGGCTGCTAGGGATGGAAAATAAATTGCTGGCTTAGCCGTAAATGAATACAACATCCCATAAATTAATATTAAAAAACTCCAAGACCAAGAAACCAAGAAACATCATTTTCCAGATCAATTTCTACCAGGTCCGGGCCTTATTTAACTAATACTTATTTAACCAATATCTCCTTACAGTTTTACAATTTAACAGTCCAAGTGCCTCTGCTAGCTTAGCAACCAGCAATGCTACAGAGTGAGCTGAGGAACCAAACATGTGGAAACATTCCTACACCAGCAAACCAGGAAGTAAATGCCCAGCTTTTAATTCACTCTTTAAAGGTAGAAAAAATCACGCTGGACTAAGGCAGAGGCTAAAATATTATAAACAAATTGTCTAAAACTTAAAACTGTTAGAATTTGACAGTGTTATCTGACAGGTTTGCTCTAAATAGATGTAGTTGTCTGTCAAGGTCAAAGTGTTTAGGAAGCAGTAATTCTGGATAAACCCTCAGCCAATAGTATACCAGACCAAGTGGGACCCATTGTGTCCCTGTCAGACAGGAGGCCTGGTCCCCCAACGCAACCCGTTCCCCCAACACAATACTCCACCACTCACACACAGCCCCCATGGGAGGCCTGGTCTCCCAACGCAACACGTTCTCCAACGTATGATTCCACCACTCCCCTGCCTCCCCTAGCACTGGACTTAAAAAAAAATTCAATTGCACTTCCCCTGCCTCCCACAGCATTTCCAATTCCAATTTCCCTGGCCCCTCCCCCTCCTGTGCTGGCAGGAGCAGGAGTAAGTGTTCTATGATGGATTGTTGCAAATGTCAGGTGGCGGACTGTGTGATTCCATTCCAGGTGAAAATTTGGTGGAAGCACAGAGTGTTCCTGGATTGCAACTCTGTATGGAAGTTTGTTGCAAGCTGGGGCAGTAAAGATTTAACAGTAAAAATATTTTTAAAGTTGGCTTTATTAAACCTTTAAATATCAATAACATGAAATATGACATCAAATCTGAAGAAAACTTGACATGGGCGACGACGGGAAAAAACTGAGTACTTTGTGCAAACATTTTAGCGCTACCGTGTACTGTTTTGGCGTAGATACAATTCCTATCACAGACACACGCACACACACATATACATAGAAACAAGACGAGACTTTTAATAGTATATATATATATATAGATATAAAATATAAAATTGAGATTGCAAAAGGACAAAGAAGTAAAATCAGTTAAAAGTTTGATTAAAAAGATACGTTTTAGCTGCCGTTTAAAAATATCAACTGAGTGAGCATCTCTCATTGCCCTGGGTAGGGTATTCCACAGCTTGGGGATGTAATTGAAAAAGGCTACTTCACCAATTTTCTTAGTGCTGCAGCATGGAGTGCCTAACATGCCAGCGTCAGAAGACTTGAGCTCTGAAGTGGGTATATCGCATATATTTAGTAAAAATGTAATTAATGAATTCATTTTTGGGGGATTGAACTTCATAGATAGAGGCTACATAAAGTGCCTTCAATAAGTAGTGCAAGGATTTTACACGCCCTAATTATTAAGAACATCTTAAGCAAAAATCACAGAATCATCATTCACTTCATAACATCTTGGTGTAGAATACTGATGGAATATCACTATTTATAATTCATAGATACAAATCAGCATTATTCTGGTTTGATTTGATATAAATTGAAGTGCAGTTGCAACTATGATATTTAATAAGGATAAATCTGTAAGTTGCAGTTACATTTGATTTTGAAAAAAATAATTTTAACTTGTAATGTAGACAGAGAAGATCCTGCAAAAACATTTTAGTAGAATTATTACTAATAGGATTTTGATATTTTTCTAAGTAATGTATGAGTTAAATTGATAAACTGAGTGACACAAAGGTAGATGGTTACAAAATATATTCCATTGCTATAATTTTAAATGCACAAACTTAACACAGTGCTTCCCTTGGGAGACAAGAAAAATAGCTTTACATCAAAACACATTTAAAGTATGCTTAAAAAATACCATCAGCAGAAATAAATTTTGTTATACCATATCTTTATCGCTTCCTGTTTTTTGGAAGCTGTCAGATGCTTTAAGGGCCATATCTGAAAAATAGTACTAATTTGTTCAAACCAATGTTGCAAAATTCGATCCTGTCAATTTGCCACAAAAGACATTTAATATTATCAAAAATTAACTGCAAAATGTGTTTGCTTTCAAATAATCTTGATGGGTTTATTATTATTATCAACAGACAACTGCAATGATTAGAGGGAAAAAAGACGGACATATTATTACTGAACATGCTTGAAATGGAGGAAGAAGAGTGGAGAAGATGTAAAGCTCTAGCAAGCAGAGCAGTTTCCAATAATGAGCAATGAAGGGGAACTTCACAGATTGCTAATAACATTTTCTGCAAAACACTTACCCGTGTAAGATTGCATATCCTGAATAGCCGACTTACTAAATCACAATCCATTGAACAAGAAATGCAGTCAACTTGGATTGGCCCATATCGAAGTGTTCCTTCTTCTGGCCAATACTGGGGGCATCCCTAATTTACAAAAACATATTTATGTCTCATGAAATTTTGTATGCAACAGATCAATATATGGCAAATATGGACATATAAGGATTATTCATCATTTTTCAACTCAACCATGAAAGTGATCTTCCATAATATTTCTACCATACTGGAATTTTGAGATTCTTTTTACAAAATTTTAACAACAGAAATCTAAAAAATCAATTATAATTGGATTGCAGTATGGATTTATTGCGTGTGTGAACATCAATCTCTCAGATGTGCTACTGTGTGGAATTACCAAGAGGCGGGCATGTATTTTCTCAATGAGGGGCAAAAGACAAGCCAATTTCAACTTGCCAAATTAAGAAATCGTCAAGTCCAACTTGAAATGTATCCCACACTAGCGTGCTGAAAATAGCAGGTAACATTTCTGCCAGATAATTGACTACAAATAAACTTAATACACAAAAAGAGCAATATTCTGTGAATTTGAAATGTATAACACACTAACGTGCTGAAAATGGCAGGTGACATTTCTGCCATATAATAGTAAGATTAAACAAGAACTTACCAAGTTCGAAGATAGATCTTTATTTTATGAGGAGTTGCGGTGAGGGATTTCGTGAAGACCCTGCCAGCACGCATGCCCGACATTCTTCAAAGCAGCGGTGTGGAATCACAGAAGGCACCATGACTGGAAATAGTAAGATTAAGAACGTCGAACATACCAGTTGACCTTATGATAGAGGGTGGGAGCGGAGGGCACGAAATCCCTCACCGCAACTCCTCATAAAATAAAGATCAACCTTCGAACTTGGTAAGTTCTCGTTTAATCTTACAATTTTATTTCAGAGTCACGTAAGTGACTTCGTGAAGATTTCAAAGCTCTGTGATTTCACGCCCTGGACAACGTTCATGCTATCACACTGCCGCAATCCTGATGGAGGAAGGCTGTTAATGCAGTCCAGTCTGAACAGGCTGAAAAATAATGCATCTTTATTGCACAAATAATAACAAACAAATAACCCCGAACCCGGGGACAAACATTCACTGAGCGGCTCCCAGCATGGCTTCTGCGATCATTGCGGGGGCGACCAGTGGTTTGTTGTAGAACCTTTGGAAGGTTGCTTCACTAGCCCAGCCCGTGGTGGCGAGGATGTGGTCCATGGGCACCTCCATGGCCCTCGCCTCTGATGTGGATGCAGCCCTGGTAGAGTGAGATTTTAAAATGTTAGTAGCTACTCCTGCTGCACCCAACACCGCCCTGAGCCACCTGGCGATAGTCTGCATAGTCACCCGGTGAGGCGGAGGTTTGTGGCTGATGAGGAGCCCCTGCTCCATCTTCCGGATGGTTCGTGTAGTGCGGATGTAGAGGCAGAGATGGGTGACTATGCAGAGGGTGATATCAGTGGGGTATGCCCGAAACTCCAACTGCAGCCCATGAGCCCCAGGTCTGTGCTGCTTCAATAGGTCCTGGATAATGAAAGTCACCTGTGCAAGGGTGGAGACCATGCTATCCAGCCGCAGCTTATGTAATGCCTGGACTCGTCGAGCTGTAGTCAGTGCCATCAGCATCACCACTTTGAGGGTGAGCTGTTTGAGTGATAACTCGGTCATAGGAGACCAGCTCCTCAGTAGGGTCAGAACGATCCCTACGTCCCAGGTGAAGTTGTATCTGGGCCGTGGAGGATTGGTGTTAAACACTCCCCTCATATATTTAGACACCAGTTGGTTGGAGCCTATACCTATGTCCAGGTATGAGGACAGTGCACATCTGGCGCTGTTGATGGCACTGTAGCTAAGGCCCACTAGGAATTCCAGGACATCAGGGATTGTTGCCGAGTTGGAGGTCGTGTTGGTACGGGAGTAGAATGCCTCCCACTTCCTGATCTGTGTGAGGTACTGCCTCCTGGTTGATGCTCGGCATGACACTGAGAATTGTTCCATGGCTCGTGGTGATATGCCGGCCTTGACGAGCGGCCTTTTTAGAACCTGCAGGCCAACATATTTAGGTGACCATGGCACAGGTGACTGGCCCCTGTAATGGGGTTAGTAATTAATTTGGGGTGTTTACCAAACTGAAGCCACGGACGTTTCAAAATTTTGAGGACCATCGGGTACCATGACTGTGTAGGCCAGTCGGGTATGATCAAAATGCCAATTGCAGAATCCAGTTGCAATACCCGACTGATGAGGCAGAATGGGGGAAATGCGTAGCAAAACCACTTCCCCCAATGGAGAGAAAAAGCATCCATAGCTACTGCCCCAGGGTCTGGTTCCCAAGACACATACGTTGGTATCTGATGGTTCAACCTGGACGCCAAGAGGTCAATATCTGGTGTGCCATAGTGAGCTATAATTTCAGCAAAAATTTGGGGGTTCAACATCCACTCGATGTTATCTTTGAACACTCGTGACCTGGTGTTCCCCAATGTATTGAGCTTCCCTGGCAAATAGGTCGCTGTGATCCAAATATTTCTCTCAATGCACCAGTGCCAAATTGTGTTTGCCAATTCATCACAAGATAACGACCTGATACCACCCATATGATTGATATAAGCCACCACCGTTGTGTTATCTATTTGGAGGCGGACATGTAAGTCCCATGAGTTAGTACTGTAAGCCCGTAGTCCATGGAAAGCCCCTAACATCTCCAGATAATTTATCCCTTGTGTCTGGAGGAGGGTAGACTCGTGAGGGTTCCATCTGCCGCCACAACTGGACATGGTGTCAGTTGCACCCCAACCTTGTGCGCTTGCGTCAGTCTGTAGCACGACGGATGGGTTGCTAACAATGATGGGCATGTGACACTCACTAATATTGTCAATCAACCATTGTAGCTCAGCTCTAGCCTGATGTGGCAACCGGATTGGTCGATCAAAGTGCCCAGCATTTGCTTTTAATGCTGCGATCTTTGCTCTTTGTAAATTTTGGTAATGTAACGGTCCGAATTGCGCAGCTGAGAATGTAGCTACCAACTTCCCAATTACCTTTGCCGTTTGCCTGATAGTCGGAACCCTGGCGCAAGCAAGGCTGTAGCACGCTTCTTTTATGGCGATAGCTTTGTTGGTCAGGATAGTGATCATCATTAAGGTTGTGTCAAGGGTGAAACCCAGGTAATCCATAATCTGGGAAGGGTGCAGTTTGGATTTGTCTGGATGGGTTACAAACCCTAGCGTCTCGAATAAAGATTTGGTTGCTGTAACTGCCAGCGTAGCCAATTGGAGGGTCTGACCCACGATAAGGATATCACCTAAATACACCATGACGATATAATTTTGTTGTCGGAGGAGTGCCTATATGGGTTTCACTAATTTGGTAAATAGTCTGGGGGCTGTGGTGAGCCCATTAGGTAATGCTTTGTGTTGCCACGACTGTCCCTTCCAGACAAATTTCAGGAACTTCCTGTGCGATTCTGTGATGGGAACTGTATAGTATGCATCATTTAAATCGATGCAAGCCATAAAGTACCCCGGGTAAAGCATCTGCTTAGCTGTTTCGAAGGTATCCATTTTAAAGTGGGTATATTGTACAAAAGTGTTCAACTCGGTTAGGTCTATAATAATCCGACACCCCCCATCTTTTTTGGTTTTTGTGAAGATGTTGGACACAAACTCAAGGGGTTCATGCGTCATTTTGCCAATCACCCCTTTGGCTGCGAGCCGTAAGATTTCAGCATGTCCTGCCTTTATCTCATTCTGAGAGAGTGTAAAAATTCGCTGAGGTGCATGCTGTGTAGGGAGAAGTTGACCATCAATAAATTCTATGACATAACCGTCAACACTTTGTAGAATAAACGCGTCAGTGGTGATTGTATCCCAAGCACCCCTAAATGCCCGCAACCATCCCCCAACATGTGCGGGAAGAAGTGCTACTGCCTGAGAGGAACCAGACCCCCTTACCTCCATGGTTAACGGCGGGTCCTGGCGTAAGGCATTTTGGGGGGACGTTGCGGTGTTTGCTGACGGTGATATGGGTGAAATTTAGCCGGGGGAGGTTTCATAAAGCCCACAGTCTTGGCCTCCTCGTCGAGTTCTTTGACTTGCTTGGAGAGGTCTTCCCCAAACAGCTGATGAGGTGGTGGAGCGGTGGAGGGACGGCACAACCCTACAAGTTTCGGGTTGAGGGTGGGCCAGATGGAGCTCTTGCGCAGGCAGTTGATTTCAAACTGGGCGTTGCAGAGAAGTGCCAGGGCATCCTGCTGCTCGCTGGACACATTATCCCCATCGAGGGTCCTGGCATACGCCGTAATGCCCGTCGACAGGAGCTTCAGGATCCGCTGGAGACGGACGTCCTGCATCTTGGTGGTCGTGCTCAAGTGTCCCCAGATCTGGGCATTAACCGTAGGAACACTGAGATTGATGCAGTTCTCAGGCGGTTTAAATTTGTCCATGGTCTCATTAAGTACCTGACCCTGAAGCTGGTGAGTGGTCAGGTAATTAATGGTGCCCGCCAGTTTGTGGTGCAGGGTTTCCCCAGTGTGTGTAGCCGTGGCAAATTTACCCACCACGTCCAGCAGGTCCTCATCGTGATCCGGCTCTGCGGTCTCCGGAAGTCCCGGGTCGTCTTCGAAGGCAGCGGCCGGACAACAGCTGGCACTCCTGGCTGGAGAAGACGAGTGAATCAGCGGGCTCCTGGCGTGGCCATAGATGCCAACCCTAAATTTAGTTCACAGTAACATTCAACCCATTTGTCCGTAACAAATGGGGTTAAATGCATTTCTCTCCGTAACATACTCACTTGGAGTTGTTGCCGGCGGCTATGCGCCTGCGCACTGGTGCAGATCAGCGGGCTGCCGGCGGGCGGGTGCGGCACATGCGCACTTGGCAAGGTTGCCGGCGGGTCTGCGCCTGCGCACTGGTGCAGATCAGCGGGCTGCCGGCGGGCGGGTGCGGCACATGCGCACTTGGCAAGGTTGCCGGCGGGTCTGCGCCTGCGCACTGGGTGGGGGTGGGGGTGGGGGGAAGGCCTGGTAATGGGGCTGCCGCGAGCGGCCGGCTGGCGGCAAGAAAGTGCCGCTGATCGCGCGGGCCGGCGCCGCCCGGGCTCTGGGCCGGGCGTGGCTGCGAGCTGCCGGGCTGGCAAACCGGGGGCACATGGCGCCGGCGTTCACCACGGGAGGAACACCGGCGCGGCGGTGTTCCGTAACAGCACGTTTGGCTGCCGGAACACCGTAAAAAGGTTATTTCGCCGGGACAAAATACGGCGAATCCGGGACACTTGGCATCTCTGCGTGGCTAGTAGAGGCCCGAGACGCCCGTTCATCCCGGTCCCTGTCCCGCTGGAGGAGTTGCTCCATCAAGAGCTCCAACCGCTCAATGCGACCGTCCCCGCTACTCGCGGCGACTTCCCCAGGCTCTGCAAATTCTCTGGGGCTTCCACCAACGGACCACACCTCCGTAAGATGCAGACTAGGGTCCGAAGGCAGGTTGTCGTGGGCTACTGCCCCTGTAGGCCCATACGACTCCCGCACGGCCTTTCCGCTAGTCAGCCTTCGAGCAAACTGTGGCGGTCCACCTGCCTGGTAGGAAGGCAGTGGAGATGAATCGGCGCCGGCCCCCGGAACCTGGCTCCCCGGAGTCCGTGCAGGCTTACCTCCACTGTCGCCCAATGTTCTGCGTGGAGGTGCATGGTCGGCAGCTGCCAGAGCTAAGCTCCCTTTACCGCAGCCTGACGAGGTGTTATGCCGGCAGCACCTGCTCCTGCAGGGCTGCTCGATGCAGCAGTAGCTCTGCCAGACTGCCCTACGGCAGATATCCCCGGCAGCTGTACGTGGCGTGCTGCGGCTGCGGGGCTCCCCTGCAGCGCAGCCGTTCCCCGGCCCGGTCCCCGTGGATCCACTGCAACTCGGGGTGAGGTTGCTGGTGGTGAGTGAGGCACCTGTCCACGTACCTGTCTGCTCCCCCGCTGCCTGGGGGATGGGGGCACGATATCTGGGTCGGTAGTATCCAGCTCCAGTGCGGACATCCATTCAGGAGTTAAGTCGGGCGCTGGTGTAACGGAAGCGCCCGACTTCCGCACCCTTACCACCGACCGTCCGGATGCTGCCGGTGCTGCTCGCAGCTCCGGTGAAAGAGGCCGCTGGCTTGTCGGTGGCCCGCGGCTCCTGGAGAGTTTCGCCTTCCCTTTTCCTTTGACGTCCATCCTGTACCAAGTAAAGGTTAGTGGACTTACCTGAACGGCCTTTTGAAGGAGAAGGTGGAGAGAGCGCACTCCCCCCCCCCCCCCCCCAGCTTGTCGAGGCAAATGCGCGCAACGATATGTCGGGCATGCGTGCTGGCGGGGTCTTCACAAAGTCACTCACGTGACTCCAAAATAAAATTGACTACAAATAAACATTATACAACAAAAGTATGGGAGCAATGTTCTGTGAACTTGCATGGTTTTGCCATCACCAAAATCAAATCAGCAACATCAGAGGGGGCATGATTGAATAAGTGGACAAGTCCCATCATCATGGATAAATGGGCATGGTTGTGCTAAATATCTGACTCCTCACAAATAACTACTGCGAAGATCACGCTAGAATTTGAATTGAATACTCAACATGCAGAATGCTCAAACTTCACATAATCCAGTCGAAAGGTGTGGTGGGACTTTCAATTAACATGATTCATTATCTCACAAAAGGAGTGCTTTGGACTCAATATAATCAACCCATAGAATTCACCCTAACCTACCCATGATGCCTTTAAAATCTCTGATATTAGAGCCACAACATCATGGGAAAATTATCTTCCAATTTATCAACAATCCGTGTGGAAGCATTGTCACACAAACATTTAATGTGGTTCAAGAATGTGGCCACAATGAGCTTTTCAACGCAACTAAGGAATTGTAATGTGTTTTTTTCCCCCACATCACACACCTTCCATAAAATAATTATAAATTTGTATTACAGGTTAGTTTAATGGTGGGGATATCAGGAGGAAGCCAAAATTGATCAACTACTTGCAGAAGAACATAATTGTGAATACCCTTTCTTCAGCACTCATATTCTGCTCTCTCTATCAGTGAACACATGGTTATTCTTGGAGCATTTTCTACCTGTTCTTGCCTGTGTGCCCATCCACATTCATGATCAGTTGATGGCAGGACTGAAAATCCTTGATCTGATTCACTCACTTAGCTCTTTCTATTGCAAGCTGGCTTTGCTGCCGAGTCTGTTCCAAGCCTGAATCTATCTAATTTAGTGTAAATGTAGTGCCACATAACACAGTAGATGGGTCTTGTGCGTGAAGATAAGACTTGTCTCCATAAGAATTGTGCAGGATCAATGTTATAATAGAGATTCACATCATAAACATGGAGACTGGCAAGCAAAAAGTCAATTGGTTCATCCTTTGTGTTGGTTTGCTCATATCTTGTTGCAGACCCATTCTGGCAACTACGTCCTTCAACTTGCAGAGTTAGCAGTGGGATACCAACAACACTTAGGAATGGACAGCAATGATCCCACCCAGTGTGCATTCTGTGCCCTTGCTACTTAATATTTATTTTAAGTTTGTTTGTGAGGAAGACCTTTCAAGGTTTACTGGACTGAGCATGACATTGCAATGGGTGATTTGGGAGGCTAGGTTGTTTGTGTAGTTTTAATGTATTTTCTGTTTTAGCATGGTGGTTATGATAGATCTGAGTGTTTTGTTCAGCAATTGAGAGGGTAGTTAGCATTAACTACATAGTTGCAGATCTGTGTCTACAAATGGCCGAGCCTGGTAAGGATGGCCGACTCCCTCCACTGAAGAACATTGGCCAGTTAGATGGACTTTTATGACAGTCCATTGCATTTATGGTGATCATCACTGGGACTAATAGCTTTTTTAAAAAAAACTAAGGTACGATTTATACTTATTGGGTTGTTAGTCCATATCTCCAAATTAGTCATCTGGTAATTTAACACAATACCTTCTGTCAAAGTTTCAAAGACGTAATACTGGAAATTTGCACTTTGTTCCATTTTGGCAAAAAAGATATACATTTCTCACAATGAATAGAGTGCAGAGCAAATATGAAAAAAAAAACCCAATATGACAGCTACCTACCTATGGTTTACTGAAATTTGCATTGATTATGCTGATGTTAAATAATTAATTGATTATTGACACTTAATTTAGGGCAAGGTGATCTGATTTTAGAGCAAATCAAAACTGTACTATAAACTGGGTTACCACCCGATTGTAAGGACTAATGTTCAAAAAGCATCTACAGACATTGTAACTTCACCAAACCTGTGGGCAAACAGATTCAAGCAAACATAGTAATTTTGCATGCATGCATACTGCAAGCAAGTTTCATTATGAGCAATACACTTCCTCTGGAACCATGTACGTAAATAAGGGACATAAGTTAATAAATTCATATTTCTCCATGAATGAAAATGACAATACAGAAAGTTAATGAATAATAAAGAAATGATTGGAAATTTACTCAATTCTGGATTAGTTCAGGACGCATTGATTTTACATGGTACATTCAAAGAAACATTTTATTAAAAATGTGTTAAAGATTCTTCTCTGACTCAAACGTGCAGATTTTGATAACACATGGAATCATAACTCCACATAGAAATCACATTTTCATGACTATATAGTGGATTTTCATCCACTATACGAGGCTTAAACATTAACGGGGCAACAATCATTGGAAACAATTTACACAAATTCATTTTGGTGTAAATATTATGAAGTGTTGTCCAATAGGGCATTTTATTTATGCAAAATAGTTAACATTTGCATAGTGAGTTTTATTCATCAAGAAAATTATTCAGCATACAGCCCCAATCCACACATTTGTGTGTCTGAAGCCTCAAAATTATATACCAGTAATATTTCAATGACAAAAATCTTAAAAGTTAATGGGTGAACATACTAACAATTTCATCATATTCAGATTGTTAAAATCATTGTAGGTACCTGAACAAGATCCAGCTCATTCAGCATTACTACCGATGTGCAGCCATAATCATAGACCAGTCTCCAGAAATCTTTGACTGTGTTTGGCAAAGGATGTTGTGTGACTATAAAGGCAGCTGGTTGTCTATAGCTCTGTGAAGATAGGAACAAAAAAAAAAAACAGTATTAAAATGGTTCATAGACACAAAATGCTGGAGTATTTCAGTGATCTAGAGAATATAGATAAGTGACAAAATGTGTAAGAAAGAAATTAACATCTAAATAGTTAATATATATTGTAAATAACTCGGGTCTCAGCACCGAACCTTGCGGCACCCCACTAGCCACTGCTTGCCATTCTAAAAAAGACCTATTAATTCCTATTCTTTGCTTCCTAGTCTGCCAAACAGTTCTCTATCCATGTCAATACCCTACCTTCAATACCATGTGCTCTAATTTTGCACACTAATCTCTTGTGTGGGACCTTGTCAAAGGCTTTTTGAAAGTCCAGATACACCACATCCGCTGGCTCTCCCTATCCATTCTACTTGTTACATCCTCAAATATTTCCAGAATATTAGTCAAGCATGATTTTCCCTTCATAAATCATGCTGACTTTAACTGATCCTGTCACTGTTTTCCAAATGCGCTGCTATAAGATCTTTAACAATCGACTCAATCATCTTCCCCACTACCGATATAAGGATAACTAGTCTATAATTCCCTGTTTGCTCTCTCCCTCCTTTACTAAAAAGTGGGGTTACATTGGCTACCCGCCAGTCCACAGAAACGGATCCAGAGTCAAGAGAACATTGAAAAATGATCATCAATGCATCCACAAGACTATTATCAATTTTAATGTCGTCTGGATCTATGCTCCTGGTAGGGTCACCCATGGCAGTAAGGAAGAGGGGTAGGTCTCTGAGAGCTGTGCCAGTACAGCTTGCTATAATTTGCCCTTCAAGTTTTTGTTTTAAATACCTCAGTACCATGCTCTCCAAATTTGCAGATGAAACCAAAATGACTTTGGTTGTGGCAATTGGTGGGAAACTTGATTCTCTCCTTTTCAGTTATGTTGCATTCAAAATGATGATAAAATTAGATTCAAATACATGTTTCCTATTTATGTTAAATTGAGAGTTAAAATGGATAAACCACATACATCCATAAGCGCAGCATTGATGTAGTTGCTGCTTTCACCATCTATGGTAATTAAAAATGGCAGGCATCTGTCTGGTGGAAGTGCGTCCATGTATCGATTCTTCTCATGATTCCTGGGAAGAAGAGCAATGCTGCAGTCTTCGGGTTGTAGTTGTGAAGATACAGAATTGAGAGTCTGTGTGAGAAAAGAAAGCAATAAAATCCATTTGTTTCCAACGTGCAAAGTGGCTTTTTAATATTATGCCTGACCATAATATTCAGAAGGCAGATACAATTCGCTTCCACATATATATTAAAAATACAAATGCTCTGTGGATAACAGGATAAAAGCCAGAGTTTACTTCGTTGAAACTGTTTATTTACTCTTGGATTTTTTGTATTTTATTTTCTACTTATTAAAGATATTGACATTGATTAAACAGACCAAGGAAGATTTGCAGGAAGTACAATGAAATAACTATATATTATTTTATTTAGTTTGAGATTTTTGAAAAACTAGCCCAAGCTCCCAAAATAATTTTTGGCCATGTATTGCTGGTAAATTTAACGATAGAATATGGAAAATCTGTAAACAGATGAACGGGCAATATTGCATCCTTCTTTGGTGTCAGGCGAGTTTTCCACTGCTGGATAAGTACTCTCCAGAGCCACCTCCCCAAAGCACAGCAGTGGACTTCAAGAGGTTCAGCACAGTTAAACAGACAATACGATACGATTGAACTTTATTTATCCCTTGAGGGAAATTACAATACATGGGTAACATCTACAATGCTAGCCCTTTTGACAGTCCAGTTAGTTGGACGGAAAAGCTGGGCCCCATTTACAAAACATAGAAGGGTACAGCACAAAAACAGGCCCTTCGGCCTGCAATGTCTGCGCCGAACATGATGCCAACTCTTATCTGCCTGCATATTATCCATTCCTTACATACCCATATACCTATCTAAAATTATCTTAAATGCCACTATTGTATATGCAGCACATTCCAGGTACTCATTTTCCTGTTAAAAAAAACTGTCCCTGCACATCTCCTTTAAACTTTATCCCTCTCACCTCTAATACTTGATTTTTTTCCATCCTGGAAAATAGGTTCTGACTGTCTATCCTATCTATGCTTCTCATAAGTTTATACGTTGACGTTACTTCCTCTCTGTGGCATGTTGGTTCTTTCAAATGATGCTGCAATTTTTGTAAGTAATTAAGTACCACAATATACTTCCTTCGCGACTCCATCTGGGGTCCCCAGAAGTCTTTCCAGGCAGAGGTTCACAAGCAATGACACTAACCTCATCTACTGCATATGGTGCTCATGATGTGGGCTCCTGTACATCCTGAAACCATGCGTAGACTTGCCGTCCATTGCACAGAACACTTATGCCCACTGTGTCACAGAACACTTATGTCCACCAAAGCCCACTGGTTCACCTGGTTGCCAACCATTTTAACTTCCCTTCCGACTCTGACCTGGGCCTCCTCTATTGCCAGAGTGAGGCCACATGCAAACTTGTGGAAAAGCACCTCATATTTTGCTTGCGTAGTTTACAACGCAATGGTATGAACATTGAATTCTCCAATTTTTGGTAACTTCTACAAACACCTCCTTTCCCCCTCCCTTTTCTCCCCTCCAACATTTCACTCTCCTTATTTTGCCCCCCACTCTCTTCACCTGACCCCTGGCTGACCTTGTACCAGATTTCACCCCCCCCCCCCCCCACCCCAACTCGAAATCTGTTAACTAGCTTCACAGTTCACAACTATGTATCCCTCTTGGGTTCACGCCTGTTTTTATCCAACAATCGATCAATCAATGAATCTTCTTGCCTGAGGTCATCCACTGCCATCCGTGATTAATTTGGCCTCTTTTCACTTCCAATTTATTTCGCCTGCTCTCCCTGCTACTATCAGTCTGAAGAAGTTCCCAAACTCGAAACGTCACCTATCCATTTTCTCCAGAGATGCTGCCTGACCTAGAGTTACTCCAGCATTTTGTGTCTATCTTTAGTACAAACCAGCATTGGGAGTTTGTTTTTATTATTAGAAGTGTTTTTGTAAATTTTTCAGAATAGGTTCTTACAGATGAGTTCATCCATTTGATACAATTTTTTTACAAAATAGTTTAAGCCAATTTGTTAACAGAGATTCATTGAAAATTACTGTCACTGAACATTAACAATGCGATTGCTGTAAAATAATGGCACACACACACACAACTGAAAACCATGCATATCTATATCTTGTAGCTGAGGCTTGCTTACTTGAAATTCATCTTTAAGTTGGGAGGAGTTACTCTGTGAATCAACACGTATCATTTCATAATATGTTGGCTTGATCTCACAGATTAGTATGGATGTGTCCCCACACAGACAAGCCTCCAAAATAGCATCATGAATGAATATATATTGTTCCTTTAAAACAAAAGCAAATCCAGTATCAGATTCTGACCAGTTAATTGCAAACAAGAAGATAACATACACTGCGGGATATGGTTTACAGGAAAGAGAAAGTAAAGCAGTTTATCTCTGGCATTCTGAAGAGCCTTCAGATCTTGAATTGCTAACACCAAGCAAGTTTTGCCACAGAAATGGCACGTTAAAAATGCATGCAAGTTTACTGAAAATAGCTTTCTAAAATTCTTAATTAAGCTCTAAGGAAACCATAAACATAAAATAAAATCTTTAAAGGTTTGAACATTGACACACCACTAACATCTTACTATACCAGGTTCTTTGAATGTAGTAATGAGAATCCTACCTCTGTCTGGACCATATTAATGCGCCTTGATCGTAAGGCTTTAACACAGTTATAGATATCAACAACTCCTTCTCGCTCTGCCATGTCTAACATGATATCTATAACAATGTAACAGCCAGTTCTTCCTGCCCCAGCACTGAAAACAGAAGTTTCACAAGTAGTCACACAGTTATTAGATGATCAAATTCACTTTACAAATCGATATTATTTGCAATGTTAACTGGAATTATTTTTTTTAATATTCTGCAACATAGATAACTTAATTTCATTGCGTTACAAGTATATTGTATGCAGTGAAGAGTCCATAGCAACTTCCACTGATAAAGTATCTCTAGCTTAGCAAAAATACTCAAAGGATTGCTAATTGAAATGTAGACAGAGCAATGTAAGAGACCAGTAAGACTTTGTCCAGGAGGTAGGTTTTAAGGGTGAAAGAGAAGCGAGAGAGTGAGAGGTCAGTTCTTGACAGCTAAGGAATATGGTGACAATTGTGGAGTGATTCAGTTCAAGGATGAAAAGGAGGCCAGATTTAGAGATGCACAAACTATTGCAAGGCTGGAGAAAAGCATTAGGAAATATGAAAACAAGAACGATTTGAAAATTATTAGAAGCTATGGGTTGTACAGTGCAGGTAATGTTGCTGTCTCAGCTCCAAGAAAACACAGATCAAACTCCTAAGCTGTCTGTGTGGAGTTTGCATGTTTGCCTTCTGACAATGTGTATTCCCCTCTGGATACTCTGGTTGTCTCCCACATCCCAAGGTTATATTAGCTGTTAAGCTAATTGACCTCTGTAAATTACTGCAGTGCGAGTGGATGCTGAAAGAAGTGATTGCACTGAGAAGTGATTGCATTGACACGGGCCGAATGGCCTCCTTCTGTGCCATAAGGAAATATGAGAGATAAATCAGAAAACATAGATATTAAGATCAAGGCATTATAGGACAGTAGGCACTGGGCTAGTAAATGAATGCATTTAAACTAGTGTGAGTTGGGTTCTGAAAACAAGTTGTTCCAGAAAAATGGTTCTCTTCCTTAATGTTGTCAAATTTTGTATGTTAGGATCAAGGCAAGAACTTGTACACATTGTTTTAATATGAATTATTGCACAACTGTTGAAGGTAAATTATGCAATATTTACCAAGGAGTTTATCACTGAAACAACAATATAAATGTGGTGCAGAGGAATCAACAGATTTGTAGAGAATTCAGCAAGTTGTTCAGAAGTTGGGGGTAACATGAATCATAATATTGCTGACTGTGTGTCTGTGTGTACTGACCACAATTGGTAAGTTGCCTTCTTGGTCAGTAGTTGTACGTGACGTGTACAGTTCATTGGCTATATTTAAGAGTGAGTTGGATGTGGCCCTTGTGGCTAAGGGGATCAGAGGGTATGGAGAGAAGGCAGGTACGGGATACTGAGTTGGATGATCAGCCATGATCATATTGAATGGCGGTGCAGGCTCGAAGGGCTGAATGGCCTACTCCTGCACCTAATTTCTATGTTTCTATGTGATGCAGTGATATTGACGCCAGGCACATAAATACACTAAATCAATTTTGCATTGTTGAAATATTTATAGAGAATAGAGCCAAC